>CM046964.1:29452687-34452687 GCA_025698475.1 Gossypium anomalum | reverse complement strand
CCCATCCATCCTCTACACTCCACTCCATCCAGCCCTACACTCCATGTGGGGATAAAATCGACCCACCCATCCCTACACTCTAGAATATAGCACCAGTTGCAGCATTAACAGTAGTTGCAGTAGAGCTGCCAGTACAGTACACTTCCTCCAGATATGTTGAACCCACCCCTATGTATCATGTCGTGTCATCATATCATACGTGTATGCAAAATGTCATGCTCAAATACAGTTAAACATATCATAGGGCTATATAAGTCACTTTACCTCTAGGGGTATAACAGTCATTTCATCAGTAAGGGGTCTAAGTGTACTTACCGACCCAACAGTAGGTCCACAGTTATCTCGGGTGACCTGTGCGACCTTAATGGTCAAATAGTGAAAATGGGCCCAAAGCCCATAGTACGACCCATGAAGGTCCACACGCTCGTGTGGCCCAATAAGCCCAAATAGTGGCCTTAGCCATGCGAACTACACATCCTGGCCCAATAATCTCCACACGTCTATGTAGTTTACCAGTGTGGGGCCCACACAACCCATTTTGGCCTAACGTGGCCAAAATCAGCCTAAGCCCATGAAATCGTTCATGATGGCCTCAATGATAGAACACCCACGTTTTGTGCATTCAGCTCACTACACAAGCGAGCGAACGCTCGTGTAACGTCAACAGTCGTACATTTTTGGCTTTTGCTGATCTATGCTAATAGCAGTGTAATTACACACCTGGTTGTGAAAACGAGCGAATTAGCCCACGTGCACTATAACCTATTACAACAGAATCTTCGATTAAATATCTAACACATGCGTTAAAGAAACCTTAACCGAAACTTGTTCCAACAGATTACTTACTATCGCCTTGCTTGCACAAGCGTGGTTTAAGCCAGCTTAGAACGCTGACGAAAGTTGATAACAGACACCTTGGTGATTAACTGCATGGTAAGACAATCCATTATTCATGTTGCTTATACACGAGGGTTGAACAATGCATATCAATCCAACAAAAACAAAACTCTCAACAATGGAAAGGAATATTCGGCCAAGACCAAAGAACCCCAAACCAACGTGCCTTAGTTCAATAAAATACCATCGAATAGTGTTACCCTAGAACGAGAGACGAGAGAAAGATTTTGATCACTTCTGGTATCCTAACGAAGTCCTTCACTCCACGTGTAATACTAAAACCCGAAACAAAAACACCATGACCAGAGAGAAAAGAGATGGAAATCGGCATTTAAGGAAAAGAGAAGATATGCTGAAAGAGCAGAGACAAACCGTGACTTACCAATCAGTATTCAGCCACCCACTAGTAAATAAAGAAGGGCTTAAGAGATAGCAGAAAAGTGAAAGAAAAGAAGAGGAGAAATGGCAAGGTAATCGGCCTTCAGAGCACAACCGATTATGGAAGAGACGAAAAAAGGAATAGTAGCAATCAGTCAAGCAGGAGAGAAGAAGCCAAAAGAGATAAAGGGAAACAAAAGTCAGTAACTTAGAAGGACAAGGTCAAAAAAGAAACATAAGGTCGCAAAACACTAAAGAGAAAAAGTCTCGAAAGAAATAGCACTATTTGGTCTTAACAGTCAAAGAAACCGCATAAAAAACAATAGCTAAAATTGACACCAACAGCAAAAAGGAAGCTAAAGCCGATTTTGCCCAAAGAGAACTCCCAATTCGACACTCCCACACTTGACTCTCCAACCTTTCCCACCTCAGCCGAAACTCTCCCCAACAAGAATTCAATTTTAGCACAACACCACTACACCTCAAACCCCACTTTTTCCTCCCATTATCACTCTCCTAAAATCTCTCCACCTTATTCTACTCAACCGCCCATTCAAACTCCTACAAGCATCACAATTTTGGTCAACTTAGGATACCTCTCTAGTACTTATAGCAAAAATATAATGCTCCTTCCACCCTGCCACTGCTCGAACCTCAGACCCCAAGGCACTCTCCACACGCCACTTACCACTAGACCAATAGGCTCTTTATGACAACTTTTACCCAAAAAAAATTTAAAAGATTACCAACTAAAGGCAAAAATTATTCTTAAAAACAACAAAGTTTTTTGCAATTGCCCAGGCTTGAACCCAAGACTTCTCAGGTGCTTCCTAGGACACTTAACCATTGAGACAAACATGCAATTGAGTTACACAACAAACAAAAGATGAGCACCCACATTTTGGGGTATTATAGTACACCTCGAGTGTTCTACTTGAGCATCCATCAGAATTTCAATAATTCAACAGACATAAAACTCTTGACATGGTATGAGAATTATTAGATGAAATGATAATGACTTGAAAGAATATTGCATGATGAGCTCATCTATGTTTACTTAATTTATATGAAGATTTTGGTGACTAACATGTTTGATTGAATGCATGTGTTTAGGCAATTTTTCTAATGGATGGAAAACATGATATTATTTAATAAACGAGGCCGGTAAGTTTAGTTTTTATTATACGAACTTACTAAGCATGTAATGCTTACTCTGTTTTATTTTCCCTATTTTATAGTGCTTGGAAGCTCGCGAAGGTTGGAGATCATTGGAGCATCGTCACACTATCTGCTAGCTATTTTGGGTATTTCTAGTAGAATCATTTTGGTATAATGGCATGTATAGGACAACTTGACCTTTAGTGGCTTGATAATAATGTTTGTAATCTAGCCATTAGAATGGCTAGTAATGGTTGTTTTGATATACTTGTAATGTCATGCTATGGTAGCTATATATATGTGTTAATTAGTTAATCAAATCATGTTTAACACATGGATTGAACTATGGTAAGATTGTAAACATGTATGCATGCAATGATATGCCATGTTGAATGATGGAAATTACTTAACTTGAATGCTTGAAATGGTTGGAATGTGCTCGGTATGTTTTAGTGCAGGAAAATGGTAAATATGGGTGACAAATGAGGCTAGGAAATGGCTTTATTTTGTCCACACGGGCAGACACACAGGCGTGGGTCTAGACCGTGTATAACACACTGCTGGGTACATAGGCATGTAGAACACGGGTGTGTGTCTCAGCCGTGCGTGCCACACGGCCTAGAACACAGGTGCGTCTTGGCTGTGTGAAACCTGTACTTAATTTCAAAATGAATTAATTAACCACACGACCTAGCACACGGGTATGTGGCATGGCCGTGTGCACAAGTCAGAGAGTTACACGAGGTTGAACACAGCCTGCAGGACATGCGTGTCCTAAGGTCACATAGGCATGTCTCTTAGACCACACAGGCGTGTGAGCCCTGTACCTTGAAAAATTTTTGTAATTTTATGAAAAATTCTTAGAGTTTTTGATTAAGTCCCGACTCGATTCTAATGCTCGCATTGGGCCTCAAAGGTCTAATTAAGGGACATTTTAGGATAATCTTGGTTAATGAATAGTAATTTACATGAATTATTTGTAAAATATTCTGAAAGTTTTGATAATGCTCTAAAACCCTATTCTAACAACGTATATTAGTTAAGAGTGTTGCATTTTATGGTATCAGAGCTACGGTTTAGTCGATTCTCGAATTTAACGTAGCAAACACAAGTTTAGCTATACATGCCATTATATAAATTGTGATAGTGTGATGACTCCTGATCATCTTAAATGTGTTTTTCATATAGTAATGTCATCCAACTGAGCTAGAGCTGAATCTGAGAAAGCTGAGAGTAATGCTTGACTTGATTAAAAAAGAGTTGCTTCAAATGCAGTAGGAAAGGCCCGTGTCGAGAGTAAAGTGAGAGAGGCAAAACAAGTCTTCTTTCAAATGATGAATGAATGGTTTACACAGTATCTGAGAACAAACCCTGTTGTACAACGACCTTCCCCACTTGCTCCTCAACCGATTCCTAAGGTACCACAGGGTGCTGAACCTGTTAGAATTGGTAAGCCTCTGGTAGATAAAATCTGCAAGCATGGGGCGGAAGAATTTAGAGCTACGCACATGATGATCCAGAAAGGGCTGAGTTTTGGTTAAAAAATACTATCTGGGTTTTTGATAAATTATCTTGTACGCCTGCCAAGTGTTTGAAATGTGCAGTATCCTTACTGAAAGATACAGCTTCTCATTGGTGGAATACTATAACTTCAGTTGTACCGAGAGAGAAAGTTACATGGGAATTCTTCTAGGCTAAAGTTAGAAAGAAATATGTTAGTTAGAGATTCATGGATTAGAAAAAGAAAGAATTTTTAAAACTCAAATAGGGAAACATGACTGTATCCGAATATGAATGAGAATTTGTTCGATTGAGAAAATATGCCAGAGAATGGGTTCTAACCGAGGTTGAGATGTGTAAACTCTTTGAAGAGGGTTTAAATAAAGATATCAAGTTATTGATTGGAATTCTTGAAATAAGGGATTTTACAGTGTTAGCCAATTGAGCACACAAAACTGAAGAATTGAGTAAAGAAAAGAAACAAGCTGAAAGAAAGGCTCGGGTTTCTGGAAAAAGAACTATGAGTAAGTTACAATAATTTGCTTCTAAGAAATTAAAGAAGTATTATGACCATGTGAACACCTCTACGAGATATTCTGGAAGAGAGCGGGGCTCTCAACGTTCTAACCCAAGGTCTTTGTCTCCATCTGTGACCAGTGTGGGTAGTGTTGGTAATCCTAAATCGAAATGTAAACATTGTAACAAATTTCATCATGGGGAATGTCATTCTACAAGTGAAGCTTGTTTTGGATGTGGTTCACTTGAGCATTTTCTCAGGGATTGTCCTAAAGAGTTGAAAAAGAAATAGAACCAGCTCCAAAGCCTAGTAATCCTGTTTCGAGAGGCAGACCACCCCGTCAATGTTAGTGGTAGTCGAGATACTACCAAGGATACAGCAATAAGATCTAAGGCACGAGCACCTGCAAGAACATATGCTATTCGTGCTAGAGAAGATGCCTTTGCACCAGACGTCATTACTTGTACATTTTCTCTACTTGATACTGATATTACTGCTTTGATTGATCCTGGTTCCACACATTCATACATATGCATGAACTTAGTGTCTATTAAGAATTTACCTACTGAATTCACTAAATTTATGGTTAAAGTTTCAAACCCCCTAGGCCAGTGTGGTATGGTAGATAAAGTTTGTAAGAACTGTCTGTTGATGGTTGCTTTTTAGCTGACTTGATGTTATTACCATTTGAAGAATTTGATATGATTTTGGGAATAGACTGGTTAACCCAATATGATGCAGTGGTGAATTATAAACAGAAATTTATTCTATTGAAATGTCAGAGTGGTGAATTGTTTCATGTTAAATCTGATAAACTGGATGGATTACCTAATGTGATTTCAGTAATATCAGCACAGAAATAAGTTCGAAAGGATTATGATGCTTACCTTGCATATGTGCTGGATACTAAAGTATTTGAGTTAAAGATTCAAGCAGTGGTGGTTGTATGTGAATTGCCTGATGTATTCCCAGAAGAATTACCTAGTTTACCACTGGATAGAGAAGTGGAATTCTCTATAGATCTTGTTCTGGGAACAACACCCATATCCATAGCACCTTACAGCATGGCTCCTACTGAATTGAAAGAACTGAAAGTATAGTTGCAAGAGTTGATTGACAGAGGTTTTGCTCGACCTAGTTTCTCACCTTGGGGTGCGTCGGTTCTATTTGTAAAGAAGAAAGATGGATTGTTGAGGCTGTGTATTGATTAAAGACAACTCAACAAAGTTACAATAAAGAACAAGTATCTATTACCTCGTATTGATGACTTGTTTGACCAGTTAAAATGTGCCAGTGTATTTTTGAAGATTGATCCTCCGTTCTGGTTATTATCAACTACAGGTAAAAGATTCAGATATACCAAAGATAGCTTTTAGAACCAGGTATGGACACTATGAGTTTCTTGTGATGCCATTCGGTTTGACAAATGCACCTGCAGTGTTTATGGATTTGATGAACAGAATTTTTAGTCTGTATTTGGACACGTTTGTGGTGGTATTTATAGATGATATTTTGGTTTACTCTCGAGATGAAAATGAACATGTCGAGCACTTGAGAATAGTGTTGCAAACTTTGCGAGAGAAACAACTGTATGCCAAATTTAGTAAAAGTGAATTCTGGCTACGGGAAGTTAATTTTCTCGGGCATATAGTATCTGCTGAAGGTGTAAAAGTAGACCCGAATAAAATTTCAACCATTGTTAATTGGAAGCCTCTTCTATACCGTGTCGTTGCCAAAGAACTTTTACAAAAGCTACCTTTTTATTTCTTAACTCTTTTATTTCCCGAGCTAAGATCTTGATCAGTTTCTCACTATATTTCATATCAGGCTGAATCTCTACCTCTGTCAGAGAGATAACATGTGAGGGATCGGATCGATACCGTCGTAACATAGACACATGAAAAACATTATGAATCTGATCAAGTTCTGGTGGTAAAACTAATAGATATGCATCCGGTCTGATTCTTTCTATAATTTCATATGGTCCAATGAACCGTGGACTCAGTTTTCCTTTACGATCAAACAGGAGAACTTTCTTCCAGGGCGATAGTTTCAAGAATACCTTATCATTGACTTGAAATTCTATTTTTTTTCGTTTCAGATCCGCATAGGACTTTTGTCGATCAGAAGCTGCTTTCAAACTGTACCAAATTACTTTCACTTGTTTCTCAGCTTCACAGACTAAGTCAACTCCGTGTAACTTTTTCTCACTGAGTTCTGTTCAATACAATGGAGTTCTACATTTGTGACCATATAAAGCTTCATACGGTTCCATTTTAATACTAGACTGATAATTGTTATTGTATGCAAATTAACTAAAGGTAAATACTTTTCCCAGTTACCTTCAAACTCAAGTATACAACACCGAAGCATATCTTCCAAGATCTGTATTACACATTCGGATTGACCATCTGTCTGTGGATGAAATACAGTGCTAAAGTGTAACTGAGTACCCAGAGTTTCTTGCAATTTGCTCAAGAATCGAGATGTAAACTGAGGATCTCTATCTGAAATAATAGAGAGAGGCACTCCATGCAATCTGACAATCTCAGAGACATATAATTCAGCCAATTTGTCCAAATAAAAATCCATACGTTCCGGAATAAAGTGTGCAAACTTCGTCAACCGATTAATAATCACTCAAATGGCATCTTTCTTTTTTGGAAACATGGGTAATCCCGATACAAAGCTCATAGTAATTATTTCCCATTGCTATTACAGTATTGTAACTGGCTGTAATAGTCCAGAAGGCAACTGACGTTCATCTATTACTTGCTGACATATCAAACACTTAGATACAAACTCAGAAATATCTCGTTTCATTCCCGGCCACTAGTATATCTTTTTCAGATCATTATACATTTTATTAATACTAGGATGAATAAACATGTTACCATTGTGAGCTTCATTCAAAATCTTCTATACTAGTTCTAAACCTTTCGGTACACATTCTCTGTCTCTATATAACAAACAACCTTCAGTCCCGATTTGAAATTTTGAGTCAGGAGTCAATTCACTTTGTATCCGTTTTGCTTGCAACTCACTATCATTTTTCTGAGCTTCAGAGATCTGCTGCAAAAATGTCAGTCCAGCTTTTAGCTCAGCTATAATTAAACCATCATCAGATAATGACAATCGAGTATTCATAGCTCGTAAGGAAAACGGGGATTTTTTGCTCAGAGCATCAGCAACCATATTGGCTTTCCTCAGATGATAATCAATAACAAGATCATAATCTTTCAGTAATTCAAACCACCTTCGTTGTCTCAAATTCAAATATTTCTATGACATCAAATATTTCAAACTTTTATGATCAGTGAATATATAACATTTTTCACCAAACGGATAATGCTGCCAAATTTTCAATGCAAACACTATGGCTGCCAATTCAAGATCATGTGACGGGTAGTTTCTTTCATGTGGTTTTAGCTATCCTGAAGCATAGGCTACTACTTTACCTTCTTGCATCAAAACACAGCCTAAACCATTCAATGACGTATCACTGTAAACTATAAATTCATTCCTCGATTCTGGCTGAACTAACACTGAAGCTTCTGTCAAAACTCTGCTAGCATTTATCAGTCCACTCAAATTTCACATCGTTTTGCAATAGATGGGTCATCGGAGAAGCTATCATTGAAAAAACTTTTACAAAACTTCGATAATAACCAGCTAGTCCTAGAAAAATTTGAACTTCAGACACATTCTTCGGTGGCTTCCAGTTAATAATGGCTGAAATTCTATTCGTGTCCACCCTAACACCTTCAGCAGATATTATATGCCCAAGAAAACTAAGTTCCCTTAGCCAAAATTCACATTTACTAAATATGGCATATAATTGTTCCTCTCGCAAAGTTTGCAACACTATTCTCAAATGCTTCGCATGTTCATTTTCATTTCGGGAGTAAACCAAAATAGCATCTATAAATACCACCATAAACCTATTGAAATATGGGCTGAAAATTCTATTCACCATATCCATAAACATTGTAGGTGCATTTGCCAAACCTAATGGCATCACAAGAAACTCATAGTGTCCATAACTGGTTTTAAAAGTTGTTTTTGGCACATCTGAATCTTTTACCCATAGTTGATGGTAACCAGAACGGAGATCATTCTTTGAAAATATAGTGGCACATTTTAATTGGTCAAACAAGTCATCAGGACGAGGCAATGGATACTTGTTCTTTATTGTAGCTTTGTTGAGCTGTCTGTAATCAATACACAGCTTCAACGATCAATCTATCTTCTTTACAAATAAAACCGGTGCACCACAAGGTGAGAAACTAGGTCGAGCAAAACCTGTGTCAATCAATTCTTGCAATTGTACTTTCAACTCTTTCAATTCAGTAGGAACCATTCTGTAGGGTGCTATGGATATCGATGCTGTACCCGGAACAAGATCTATAGAGAATTCCAATTCTCTATTCGGTGGTAAACCAGGTAATTCTTCTGGGAATACATCAAGAAATTCACATACAACCGGCACTGACTGAATCTTTGACTCAGATACTTTAGTATCCAACATATATGTGAGATAAGCATCATAACCCTTTCTGACATATTTTTATGCTGATATTGCTGAAATCACATTAGGTAATCCATCCAGTTTATTAGATTCAACATGAAGTAATTCACCACTCTGACATTTTAATACAATATATTTCTGTTTACAATTCACTATTGCATCATATTGGGTTAACCAATTTATTCCCAAAATCACATCAAATGGTAATAACACCAAGTCAGTCGAAAAGCAATAACCTTTTACAATCAATGGAAAGTTTTTATAGACTTTATCCACCATAACACACTGGCCCGGGGGTTTGAAACTCTAACTACAAATTCATTGAATTCAACAGGTAAATTTTTAACAGACACTAAGTTTATGCATATGTATGAATGTACGGAACCAAGATCAATCAAAGCAGTAATATCAGTATCAAGTAGAGAAAATGTACCAGTAATGACATCCGGTGTAAAGGCATCTTCTCTAGCACGAATAGCATATGTTCTTGCAGGTGCTCATGCCTCAGATTTAACTGTTGTTTCCCTAGTAGTACCTCGACTACCACTAACATTGTCGAGGTGACGGGGTGGTTTGCCCCTCGAAACAGGATTACTCAGTTTTGGAGCTGGTTCTATTTCTCTTTCAGCTCTTTCTAGACAATCTCTGAGAAAATGGTCAAGTGAACCACATTGGTAACAAGTTCCACTTCTCAAATGGCATTCCCCAAAATGAAATTTGTTGCAATGCTTACACTTTGGTTTGGGATTACCGACACTACTCACACTGGTTACAAAAGGAGATGAATATCTCGGGTTAGAGCGTTGAGAGCCTCGCTATTTTCTAGAATACCCCGTAGAGGTAGTAACACGATCATAATACTTCTTAATTTTCTTAGAAGCAGATGATTGTGACTTACTCATAATCCTTTTTCCAGAACTCTTTCAGCCTATTTCTTTTTCTTACTCAATTCCTCAGCTTTGTGTGCTCGACCGGCTAACGCTGTAAATTCTCTTATTTCGAGAATTTTGATCAATAACTTGCTATCTTCATTTAAACCCTATTCAAAGCATTTACACATTTCAGCCTCGGTTAGAACCCATTCTCTGGCATATTTGCTCAACCAAACAAATTCTCATTCATACTCAAGTACAGTCATGTCTTCCTGCTTGAGTTCTAAAAATTCTTCCTTTTCTAATACATAAATCTCTGATTAACATATTTCTTTCTGAATTCAGCTTAGAAGAATTCCTATGTAATGTTCTGTCTCAGTACAATTGAAGTTATGGTATTCAACCAATCATAAGCTATATTTTTTAGTAGAGATGCTGCACATTTCAGACATTTAACAGGTGTACAAGATAATTCATCGAAAACCCGGATAGTATTTTCCAACCAAAATTCAGCCCTTTTCGGATCATCATCTGTGGTAGCTCTAAATTCTTCTACCCCATGCTTACATATTTTATCTATCGAAGGCTTACCTATTCTAATGGGTTCAGCACCCTGTGGTACTGATTGTGATTTTTCGTGATAAGTCTTATAAATTTATAATTAATTATTCTTGAAACTAACTATTATCACGATAAAGGCAAGTGTACCTATCAAACAGTAGTATAGCTTTAGCAAGACCGGATTGTCAAACCCAAAGGAACTAAAAGTACTAGTATTAACTATCTTTTTATTATCTAGCCTAAAAATAAAAGAGTTTGTTTATCTAAACTAATTAACTAAACTACAAAATCACAGAAACTAGATTGGGGAAAATACTTTTGGAAAAATGATTGATTTAAGACAATACCCAAGGAAAAAACCACCTAGACTTCACTTGTTATTTGACTCTGAATCGGACGATTTATTCATTCAACTTGTTCCGTAGAAATCCCTAAGTTATGTTATTATCCCTATTCAAGACTAATAACATCTAACCCTAGATTGAATAATTGAAATCTCTTTCTAATTAACACTCTAGGGTTGCATTAACTCGATCTATGGATCCCCTTATTAGGTTTCACCCTAATCCAGAAAATCTTGTCACCCTATCTCTAGGCGCGCAATCAACTCCGCTTAATTATGACAAAGTTACTCTTAGACAGGGACTATTCATCCTCTGAATGAGAGCATTAACTTGAATCAATATCATAAAATACCAAAACAAGAATTAAGAACACGTAATTAAGAACAAGTTAAATATTTATCATACAATTTAGATAATAATAACAAGATCTGTCTTAGGTTTCATTCCCCTTAGGTATTTAGGAGATTTAGTTCATAACTAAAAAGGAAAACATCTCAGAAGAATAATGAATACAAAACATAAAGAAAACCCAAAACTCTTGAAGGGAAATTGAGGAGAGATATTTAGTCTTGATGATGAATCCGACTTCTGAGATGGATCAATCGGCTTTCTTCGAGTAATTCCTTACTTTCTACTCTGTATGTCCTCTTTAGTCCTTCTCTCAGGTGTTTAAATAAACTTTAAAATGCCTAAAAGCCCTCAAAAGTGGCCTTTTCCGAATAGGACTATACTTGGGCTCGATAGAAACATGCCCGTGTGACACGCCCGTGTGCAATAAGTTCAAGCCGTGGTCAAGGCTGTTAAAGAGGCACGGGCGTGTGGTATGCCCGTGTAAGTCATGCTTCAATTCTGCCATATTGACACGACCGTGTGGTCTACTCGTATGAGGAAGTACAGGTCGTGTTGATTTCCTTCGTTGGCCAATTTTCTCCGTTTTTGGCCCGTTTCTTACTCTTTTTACTCTCCTATGCTTTCCTGAGTATAAAACATGAAATTAAGGGATTAGGAGCATCGAATTCACCACATCTAAGGAGAATTCATCCATAAACTGTGCTAAGCATGGGGTAAAAATATGTATAAATTACGGTTTATCAGGTACCTCAAGAACCGGTTGAGGAACAGGTGGGGGAGGTCGTTGTATAGTGGGGTTTGTTCTTAAGTACTTAGTAAATCATTCATTCATCAATTGAAAGAAGGCCTATTTTGCGTCCTCACTTTTTCCCTCAGATACGAGCCTTTTATTACCAGATGCAGGTGCAACTCTTTGAACTGAAGCTGAAGCATTACTCCCAACTTCCTCGGATTCAACTCTAGCTTGGTTAGATGACATTACTATATGAAAAACACATTTAAAATGATCAGGAGACATCACACTATCACAAATTATATAATGGCATGTATAGCTAAACTCGTGTTTGATACGTTAAATCTGAGAATCAGTTAAATCGCAGCTCTGATACCACTAAATGTAGCACCCCTAACCCGTATCCGTCGATGTAACAGGGTTACGAAGCATTACCAAAATTTTTAAAAAAATTTACAGATAATTCATAATAGCTACTATTCACTTCCTGAGATTATTCATAATGTCCTTTAAATCGACCGTCGAGGCCCAAATCTAGTATTAGAATTGAGTCAAGACTTAACCGGGAAGTCCAAGAATTTTTCATAAAATTTCTAAAATTTTTCTAGGTGCAGGGCTCACACGCCTATGTGGTTTAGGGACACGCCCGTGCTACAGGCCGTGTTCGACCCCGTTTAACTCTCTGACTTGTATCACACGACCGACCACACGTCCGTGTGCTAGGCCGTGTAGTACACACGACTGAGACACACACCCGTGTCTCTACCCATGTGCTCAATTCTAAGCATTCTGTTTCTCAAATTTAAGGTGTAAGGGACACACGGCCAAACCACACACCCATGTGACAAGCCGTGTGTCACACATGGTCAAGACACACGCCCGTGTGTCTACCCGTGTAGACAAAATAAAGCCATTTCCTAGCTTTATTTTTTACCCTTTTTAGTCTTGCACCTACACCAACACCTATACACAATTTATCACACTTACCAACCACATTTTCATACCAAAATTTAAGTCTTATACATGTCAATTTATACTCATATTTATCTAGATACCATGTTCACATTTGTGCATATTGTATCAAATATGCTAATTGAATTCATTCATACATATCTCATTGTGATTTCTATTAATCAATCATTTTCAAACATATACCATGATATAGTCTTTTATAGAGAAACACCAAAACATGTTCATAACTAGCCATTCCAATAGCTAGTCATTAACAACTATTTACATGCCATTCCTTGGCCAATTTAACCTATACATGTCATTAGAACCACAATTGTTTTACCATATGCACTGAAATGGGCCGATGGATAGTATGAATGATCCCCGCCAAGTTTCCAATCCAACGAGCTTCTGATTTACTATAAAATAGGAAAATAAAACTAAGTAAGCATATAAAGCTTAGTAAGTTCGTAAAACATGGTATTTAACTTACCATTCATTTTATTTCAAGATAAACATGTAAGGTACATTCAATCAATTTGATCTCAAGCCCTACACATATCCTCATTGCTCTTGTTAGTCATATAATCCATAATAACATCAAGAAACATATATGGCTCAACAATAATCAAATTTTCAGATATATATACTTTTCGTATCACTATTCATATAACATGTATAAATCATATCTTTGTATTACAAGTATATTTTCATAATAATTTATCTCAAGTTCAGATTATTTCATGTTAGAACTTTATTCACATCATTCAAAATATTCAAGTCACAAGAGTAGTAGTACACTCAAGGTGTACAAATCTATAATCAAGGATGAACATATTCATCAAATAAGTTCCATGTACAAATATCATCATCTCATATTTCCATATATCAATTATCATGTATCATCATTTTTATGTATTTCGGGTAGATACGTGTAATAACTCATTTATTATTCATATATTCTCATGTCAGAATTTTTACCCGTTGAATTTATTTGAAATATCAATGGATACACAGGTAGTACACTCGATGTGTACAAATCAGGATCCATCAATTCATATTTAGGGGTACCCATTAGGGCACTTAATTAGAAAGCACACTCTCGAGTCGCATATCATATAACAAGATTACTTGTCCAAGCTAAATCATGTTTTCAACATATGCTCACAAGAGCTTAATCAGGATTACCCGTCTGGGCTAAATCCTGTCTGTACATATGCTCAAGAGGGCTTATATCAGGATTATCAGTCCTGCAACATCTCGATTTAGGGTCTAGTTAGAACAGTATTTTTGAGACCACAAATCTGAAGTAGAAATAATTATTTTATGATTATTTGATGGTCCATGATATGAATGCATGTTTTTTTTTTTGAAAATTTCATGAAGAAATTTTATGCCTAAAGTGTCCAATTTGAAGTTAGGGACTAAATTGAATAAGTTGCAAAATACATGTTCTAGAAGCTTTGAGCATGGAATTGAATTGGGTCATTAATTAGAGGTCCTTAAATAGCAATTTGACCAAGTTCTACAATTTTTTACAAAAATGGGCATGAATAGGAAAAAATTGAAAGAAAAGGCCTTTAAGGGCATTTTTGTCATTTGGTAAATAAAAAAATAAAAAGGGAAAATCAAATCGAAATTGGCTCATCTTCTCTATGTACCAGCCAAAAATTGCATGCTCTCCATAGCTAGGGTTTTCAACTTTTCAAGCTTGATTGTAAGTGCATCCTAGCCTCGTTTTTTATGTTCTTTCCATTTTTGAGATCCTCGAAGTATGATCTATCCATTTCTAGCCATATTTTGAGCTAGGGTTCATGTATGAAATTTGACCCATGTGCGACATGTTTGTATTTTGTTGATTAATGGAAGAATATGAAAGTTTGATGTGTGTTTAACATCTTTTACTAAGTGATTTTTAGTGAAAACACTTAAAAAGGACTTATTTGTACAAGATAAAGAAATGGGTAGTAGAAATGTGATTTAATGAGAAATGTGGGCTGATATGAGTTAGAATATGAATTGGCCAGGCTTGGGTAACCAAGAAAATGCATGTATATCATTTTACGAGCCTAGGGACCAATTTGTAAATAAGTAAAAAATTAGGGGTAAAATGGTAATTTTATCAAATTATGATTTTTGGGTCGATGTGAATAATGTATGTATTGAACAAGTTAAATTTGGCATTATAGATCAAGAAAAACGTGATTCGGGTCTTGATCGAGGGAAAAATAAAGTTTACGAGGATTAGGCTCGTTTCTATCATTTTGTACCGAGGTAAGTTCATTTTCACATAATGCAAAAAAGTTTACGAGGATTAGCCTCGTTTCTATCATTTTGTATCGAGGTAAGTTCATTTTCAAATAATGCAACATGTACCATACTTTAAATGATTTAATATTGCATGCATGGTGAGTATATACATATTTAATGTGATGTTGTATCATGTGTTTAAATGCTTACACATTTATTATGAATCATGCTTTGAATATTTCATGAGTATGTGATTGGTGCTATGGATATTGAAATCGACATTACGAGCAAGTTTGACAGAGATGTGGTATCGAAGAATCCCATTTGAACCTTAGGAATAGTTTAGGATACAAGTGACATATCACTAGGAATTTGGTGATCTGAACTCATTGAGTTATGGTCTGCGTTCATGATTTATGTGATTCAAACTCATGAGTTGTGGTCTGAGTTCATGATTATGAGACACATGTTTTGGCAGTCTGGGTACTGGTCTCGTACATACTATTGATGGCGAGGTAGTCTAGCATGTGTTGCGGATACCTGACAGCCTGTATGAGCAGACCTGTGAGTAGCTCGAAAGCGAGCAACATGTGATATGAGATATGAAGTAGCATTGGCTACATATGGGTCACTTAGGTGCAAGATTTCGATGTATCCGACAGTATTCCGAGTGTTCAACGGGTAGTTCAAAAGAAGCTCAATGAATAATCTTAATGATTGCATCAAGATGGAAAAGTAAATTATTATGTGCAAGTGGCACAGGTATGTACGTCAAACTCATGAGAATGACATGAGACATGATGAACTTGTGGTAAGAATATGTATATATATATATGCGAATATGAAGAATAAGTTTAAGAGATTTGATAAAATGCAAGATTATGTTCATTATGTTAAATGTATGACTAATGCTTGTTTAAGTTGCATTTTATTTGTATGTGAACTTACTAAGCTTTAAAGCTTACCCCCTTTCCTTTCCTTTTCTTAAAGTGTCGCCAAGCTAGCTCAGGGATCGTGGGACATCGGAGACTCGATCACACTATCAATTGGATAATTGGGTATAGTTAGATTTATCATTTTGAAAGGGACTTGGTCTTTTTGTTATATGTCATATTGATGTAGCCAAAGGTGTTGGCTTATGATAACATTGATTCATTTTGTATATGACCATGAAAGATGGCTCATATTGATTATTGGGTTGTAACCCTAATCATTTATGTATGTATGCAAATGTGTTTATGCTTGAGGTGGTTGGTTGTTTATGGATGATAATGTGTGATGAGTGACTTATGTGGTTAATGAATGAAAGGGGACTAATAGGTACGACCATAATAATGGTGTAATTAAGTAACTTGAAAGAAGAATTCTAATGATCAATAAACATGAAATTGGTGTGGAATGCCATATGGTAGTATGATGATTGGAGTATCTGATAGGTTCACATTATAGAGTTATGGATTAACCATGAATATGTTTGCTTGTGTAATTAAATGTGTCATGTTGCATGCTATTAAGTGAAATTATGTTTGTAAGTGTTTAAGGGTGGCAAATGACTTGGACAATAGCCTCAAAATTGTTCATATAGGTAGACACACGGGCATGTGTCTAGGCCATGTGTAACACACGGTCTGCCCCATGGGCATATGATCTAGTCGTGTGTCCCCTGCACCCTAATTATGCAAATCCGTATGCCCAGCAGTAAATACACGGGCAGAGACACGGTCGTGTGTCTCAGCCGTGTAAAGGACATGGCCTCAGGACATGGGCGTGTGCCCAGGCCGTGTAACCTTACTTGATTGATGATGTCATAGTCAGAAAGTTACATGGGCTGAGGGCACGGGAGTGTCCCAAACCACACGGGTGTGTGGGACTATACGGCCTATCCACACGGGCGTGTGACTCTCCAAAACAAGAAAATTTTCTAATTTTCCCAAAAGTTTCCAAGGTTCTTGGTTTAGTCCCGAACCACTCCTAATGTATGTTTTGGGCCTTGTAGGCTCGTTTAAGGGACAATATGAATGCATGTGAATGGTTTTAAATTTGAGTGGAAATTCATGTCTCGATTTTGAATGTTTGTTTGAGTTTAAGTCCAGTAATGCCTCGTACCCTATTCCGACGTCGAATACGGGTAAGGGGTGTTACAAGTCCAGGCTAAATCCTTTCTGTAATGAGGTCAATAGGATTACTCGTCCGAGCTAAATCCCTTCAGCAACAAATGCAGGACCTCATTCAATAAAGGAAATCACATTTATCCATCGATTTTCATCTATTCAAACGGGATTTAACATTTTTCAAGCATTGTCAAGCATGTGATTATTTCATACATCTATAACATTCATATAATTCAAATAAACACATTCCACATTCATTTCAAGCATAAAAGTTACATTTTTTATCATTTATCATTTACGGGGCATTATCATTGATCGGGCTTTTTTTGGTTATGTTTTCAATGTCATATATATATATGATATTTATATAAATTACATACACAAAATCTAATTCAAGCACATAAATATGCAATTTAGTTACACGAACTTACCTCGACAAATGTTCGTGTACATAAAATCTACTAATTCGATATTTTTCTCTTTTCCTCTTTCTAACACCAATTTTGGTCTATCCAGATCTATACGAGTGAATTTAACATCAATTTAATACAAATGAAACTCAATTCAGTCCAATTTACATCTTAGGCAAAATTGTCATTTTGCCCGTAATCTTTTAATTAATGACAATTTCATCCCTAGGCTCGGAAAATGAAATTTATTCAATTTACTCCCTATTCCAAGCCTAACCGAAATTTCAATATAGAATTTAAAACACATAATTTCTATAAATTTTAGAATTTTTCATCAATTTTCACAACTTTACATTTTAGTCCCTAAATCATGTTTTCATCAAAAATCACTTTGTAAAAGTTGTTCATCTATCAACAACCTTTCATTTTCTACCATAAATTTTGAATTTTCAGCATATACATCAATGACCTAATTTCCATACTTTGATAACTATTTAAATTGATCCCCCAAATAGATAGATTAAGTTATCCTGGTTTCAAAAATATCAAAATTACTAAAACAAGACAAGGAAAACCCAAGTAAGCCATGAAAGTTTCTTCTCTCTCTCCTAGGGTCTCCATTTATTTTTGGGGAAGAAGATGAGTAAATAAGATGATATTTTCTTTTTTTTTTCATCTTTTAATTAATTAAATTATTTCAAATTCCAATTTAGTCCTTACCCTTTTTCTAAATTTCCATGGATGAGTCACCAAAATATCTACATACTTTTCTTTAATGGTCTAATTACCATATAAGGACCTCTAGTTTTGAATTCCATAGCTATTTAATCCTTGTAGCTACTAGAATTTAACTTTTTCATTTTATGCGATTTAGTCCTTCTCGTAATTAAACACATAATCAATAAAATTTTCTTATCGAAATTTTCACATGAAATTTCTAAAATATTACGGACCATGTAATAAAATAAAAATAAATTTTATTTTTAGATCGGATTTGTGGTCCCGAAACTACTGTTCCGATTTCACTGAAAAATAGGCCGTTACATCCAATCTGATGTAATGTCATTCACATCTATGTCTCTATCTTTCAATTGGACTTGATAGATGACATATTAATATTTCAATCGGTTTGCTTATTTCTGATTAGACTAAGGACATGTTTAGGTTTATCTATTAATACAAGCTGTCTTTCCATATTACGATCCGACCACATAATACTGCTTAGTATTAGTTTAAGCATTAAACAACCAGTGAGCCAACAATTGCTTCTATTTTTCTTTACATGCAAATATCACATGAGGAAAATTATACAAAGAATATTTATGTAATCCATGAATTGTTTTATTAACCAATGTATTCGAAAAAGTTACAAGTTTATAAATGAATGTACTACAGTCAGGGCACCAGATCCAACATTTTATCTTAGGATTAACTCATACTAAAAAGGGCTAGGATAGTATTTTTGTTGTTGTTGACAAGTTTTCAAAGATGGCACATTTCATTCCATGCCATAAAACCGATGATGCAACACATGCAAATCTCTTATTTTGCAAAGTTGTGTGATTACATGGAATCCCTCACACAATTATTTTTTATAAAGATGTGAAGTTCCTAAGTCACTTTTGGAAAGTATTATGGGTAAGATTGGTACAAAATTGCTTTATTCTACTACTTTTCATCCTCAAATCGACGACCAAACTAAAGTTATCAATAGAATTTTAGGGACTATACTTTGAACAGTTGTGGGTAAGAACTTAAGGAATTGAGAAGAATGTTTACCTTTTGTTGAATTTGCTTATAATAGATCTATTCATTCTACTACAAGTTATTCTCACTTTGAAATTGTTTATGGATTTAACTCATTAACTATTTTAGATATTTTACCTCTTCTTTTACATGAACTAACAAATCTTGATGGTAAACGTAAAATGAAACTTATTAAATAGATTCATGAAAAAGCAAGGCAACACATAGAGAAAACCAATGCTGTCAATGCTGAAAAAGTAAATTGTGGGTGGAAATAGGTTATCTTTGAACTCGAATATTGGGTTTGGGTCCATATGCGAAAAGAACATTTTTCCCAAAAATGTAAAATTAAATTGGATCCTAGAGGAGATGGGCCTTTTCTAGTACTTGAACAAGTAAATGATAATGCTTACAGAATTGATTTGCCTAGTGAGTATGGTGTTAGTACTTCTTCTAATTTTTTGATTTATTTCCCTTTAACAATACAAATTTGAGGATAAATCCTTTTGAGTAAGAGGGAATGATACAAGCAGCAAAGTCCATTCATACACCTATTCAGGGGCCCAACATAGTGATGGACTTAGTCTTCTTAAAGGTCCAATCACTCACGCAAGATTGAAGCAGACTCGAGCGAATAGTACAAGAGCTCGTGACAAACAAACTTAGCAAACTTTAAGAAGACAAGATCAAACTTAAAAGCAAACATGCCTGGAAGATTTCATTGAGCATCAATGATTGAGCTTAAGGTGATCATGCTTAAAAGAATTTATTGAGCGTCAATGATTGAGTCAACATGTACGGATAGGGAGAAATTAATTCAATTCAATTCACTAAAGCTGTCAAATTTCAACTCTAAACAATCAATTGACTTGTGATGGCTTTTGGGTGGAATCCCGACAATTTTGGGCCATGATGTCTTTTAACCAATGAAAAAGATATCTCTTAGCTTCAAAGCTTACTTTGAATCACTTGATTTCGAGTTCAGAAGCTCAAGTGATGGTCATTTTAGTGAAGATTGTGTAAGAAAATTTTCTGGATGAGATTATTACGGAAAATTACAACTTTCAGGTTTAAATCATATTTGGTTCGTCTTTAAGGCTTAATTTTGATTATATATAAGCTCAATATTTTATTTATTATGTTTTATGTTTTCGTTATTTATTTATTCTGAATTTTAAGATAATTTTTAAGTATTTTAAGTTATTTAGAAATTTTATATCAACAAGAAAATTTAGTTTAACTAGAATTATTGTTTAGATTTTCATTTTACTTCAGAGTTTTATTTTGATATAATTAACTAACCTATATAAAGAAATGTTAGTTATTTCTTAGGCTATGTTTTTATTCTTATTTTATTTTGCAAGATTCAATTTTTGTTCTAATATTATTTTTACTTAATCTTATTCAAGATTTCGGGAAAGGTCTTCACACTCCAATTTGCCAAGAACTCATTCTTGGAAACCCAGTTAGAGACATTGATTGAGTTTATTGAAAAAAAATTCTAAGGGTTCAATCAAACACTTAACCATATTTTCATTTGTATCGGTTTATTTATTCCATCTTTAATTTTCGTTTTCTTTATTTTTTATCTTGTTGTTTAGTTTCCTTTAGTAATTATATTTATTGCTTCGTGTTCTTAAGTACCAAGAAAGTACATTTAAAGTCGTTTTTCTTCCTTAGAGGGTGCTAGACATTCGATCACTCTTCTCATATCAAATCGATTCTATTCTCTCTCTCTTTTTTTTTCACTTTTTGTAGTCTTCTCGTTGGTTCGATTATTGATATTAATTTCTTACTTTTTCTTTGTTATTTTCAAGCTTAAAACACCATTGCTTGCTGCACAAGCCATAAGATTCGGTCTAGAACTTCCAATTCATATTGTTTCTTCGCCTTCGAAACAACTTCAAATTAAATTTGAACTATGTGGATCTACCCTTTTATCACTAGGTTTCCTTTCTTGTTTTCTGTAACTCTTCGGGTTTCAACCATGCACCCTTATTGTTCATTTATCTTGTTGAAATCATTTGCCTTTTCGCACACACTAAGGGCACACCGCTAGATTTGATACCACTTGACATGGTTCAAAACTCTAGCTTCGCTAACACGCCACCTTAGACAAGAGTCTTACGCCAACAATGACTAAATCAACCTTCAATCCTTTCTTAGACACACTTAACATGCCTGTAGGCATAGACAAGCACAAGAGAGTTTGGGAGAATGCAAAAATGTTATTACTCAATAAATTAACTAAAAACAAATGAGGGAAAGGTGTATCCTTTTAGATAGGCTAAGAGCGTTTGATTCACCGGTCACAATTGAATTCAAAAGACTATCAAGATCACATGTCTAAGACTATCAAGATCACATCTTTAAAACATTCTATACAACTTTGTACATTTCTATACAATCTTAAGAGTATTCTAGACCTTCCGAAAAGTTCTACCTAGTTCAAATAAGTTCCTATCTCTTCAAATTTCTAAATTCTTCCCGGACATTCTAGAACCCCTAGACCTATTCTTCTTGCATGTGCAGCTTTTCATTCATGTTGCACTTAAAAAGGGCCTCCCTGAACCTTTGGCGGCCACCATCCACACCCTTGGTGATTGTCATACACAGTTGGGAGCCTTCATTTGCACTTGGGGTGGTCCACTCCGCACCCTTGGGTGCGTTGCTCACGAGCTGAACCATGACACAAACACATTAAATATTTTCACTGCTCCACTCCATATGATTTTCAAAAGTTGTGCAATATGTAGACATGATTTCTTGCGCAAAACAAGTCCATACGTGTAGAAAATAAATCATTATAACTTGACATCAATAATTGACAGATATAAAGCCTCTAAAACAAAGTTGAAACTTAAATCAACCTTATTTGACTTACGAATGAGATTAAGCCTTCCCTAGCTACATCTTAGGTTGCAACTCTCACATGTTTCACAAGTCATATTCGTAAAAGATCTGCTTCAATTGATGAAGACAACAAACCCATAACATTCAACACTAACATCTTAACTTCTAGAGTTCAATGCTCTTTGCCAAACACTAAGTTTCATCGCATTTGTGGCACGATAGCTTCATTATAACCACATTTATTCTCTTTTGATCGGTAAAAGGAGGGGGGACAGGAGGGAAGCAGATACAAGCATTCAAAACACATACATTGATAAAATCTCATCTCTGCAACTAAGGACATTATTTCTTACATCCATATGTCTCTCTATCTAGAAATTCTTTGCATGCAAAACAACTCAATTACTTTATGTTTTCCCAAGATGACAATTTGCTTGCTGACATATGCAATTATTACTAGCCCAACATTAAAACAAAACCAAATCAATGAGCATAACATAAATAAAGTAATTCAGGGATCTAATCCAGCCATGAACTCTCTTGAAATCTACCGAATTGTTAATTTATGCACTAAAAATCTGTCGATATTTACACATTTAACCAGCGTCCTAAAAGAAAAATCGATGCATGAAAAAATATATATATGAAAAGGCTAAAAGGGAAAGCAATTCTATGGATTGCGGACATAAGATTCTCCAGATTAGAGTTTACAATGCTTTTAGCGTATTTGATACATTCATGGAAATAAAAACTTAAACTAAATTGTGTTACAACCTTGGAGGCTAGCTCACAAATGGCAACTTTCTCCCTATCCAAACAAACAACAAGTCAGCTGAAAATAATCAAACATGAACTCATTACAACCCAAATACAGAAATCAGCAAAACCCTCATTCTTGAGTTACAGTCCACATTTTGACCAAGACAAAAAAGAAAAACGATTCAAGAATTAGAGCAAAACAATTACAGACTATTCTTTTTTTTTTCCTAGTATTTAGAAAAACATCATTCAGCCAACCAAAACACACTAAAGTCAAAATTTCCCAAATGGGTTTTCAACTTCATCAAAGCAAAAAAAGAAAAAAGGAAAAAAGAAAGTAACTTTCACTAATCCAATCTAAACCCATTACAACCAAATTCCTAATTTACTCCTAAAGTAACTACACTAACTTAAATTTTTAAAAAATAAAATAGAACAAAAACCCAAAATTTTAAAAGAGTTGGAGAGAGACAAGGGAGAAAAAAATGACAGTGCTCAGCACACCAGAACACTACCGTTTATCCATAGGCTTCATTGAAGGAAACCCCAACTGCTTATGCCTCCTCATCTCTAATATCTTCCTATGGGAATTCGAATGCAACTTACTGGAAAACGTAGGGCTACTTGCTGGACGATACTCAGGCACCAAACGCCCCGACTTATACCTCACTCCACAAGCATTGCAAAGTGTTTTAGGCCCAAGTGGCCCTGCCCTCCACTGCGGTGTCTTTTCTGCACCACAATGCTGGCATTTCCTTCCCATAGTCCTCCAACGATTTCCCTTTGCGGTGGCATTCGAAGTCTTCACATTCTCATGAACCCACCAATTTTTTTCGTGGTCCCTCAGGTCCCTGCATTTGCGGAGACGCTTGGACCTCGCTTTTACGGGGATCTTAACGTTGCCAAAACAATACATTACAACGTTTCCATTGGTTAAGGTTAGCGAGCTCTGGTGCTTTGTCGCTGTCCCTAAAACATCGACGAATGACGTTTCCACGGCTGGAAATGCATCCTTGTTTGATAACCATTCTAGTTCTTCCTCTGCAAATTCCTGCAAATGGTAATAAAAAGTTGACTCAGCTGGTTAACTCAGTCGACTCGGACGAGTTAAAATTTGTTAACGAGTGGTTCCACTCTTTCCCCTTTTTTTTCTTCTAATTATCATCATGGGGTACTTTAGCTGGAAACAAAAAGACAAAAGTAGGTCTAGCAAGATCCACGTCCGACAAGTAAAAGAGAATGTTCGAAAGTTGGACAAAACCGACTTTTCGTATTGGAAGGAATTATTAAAAATAATAATGGAGTGCTTGTATCAATTCCTTTTTTTTTTTTTTTTCTGGGGAAAGCGAAAACGGAAGTCTCGCTGGAAATTTATTACTAAGATAAATAATTGATATCCCCCTTTTGAATTATTATTAAATACCAAAAATACCCTCAACATTATGTCCATATTACGCGGTCTGGTCCATTTAATAGCGCCAATAAACTTGATGGATAAACTTGTCCGAATGAAAATATCGGGTCCAATCAGTAATAGGAATGCGAGAGTCAGTTTCCACTCATTATAAGCCATCCGTTTCGAGAATAGGAACTTAAAAAAAGAAAGAAACGTAATTGAATTCATTGCCCTCGGATTTGACCCGACCCGGATCACTTTCAACCCGAACTCGGAAAAATCGCCCCCCGAGTTCGACGAAAACTCGGCCAAGTTAGACCCGTTGAGACCTTATAACGCAACTATAATTTGATTTGAAGAACATAAAAAATCCATGAAAGAAGAAAACACTTACTGAAAAACAAGAGTTGTTAGGGTTAAGAGAAGAAGAAGAAGTTGAGGATTTCTTGTTGTGTTCTTTGTCTTCGTCCTCCTCTCCGACGTCGGAAGCAAAGTCCAGTAAGTTGTCCTCAAAACAAGCCGCCATATCAAAAGCTTCCATTTTCTCAAACGATAAGGTAAAGTGGTAAACAAGAAGAAGAAGAAATGTTTTCTTTTCTTTCTTTTTTTTTATTGTTGTAGTGGGAAAACAAAGGATGTCATTTCTTAGGGTTTTTTCCTTTTTTGTTTTTATTTTTATTTCCTTATTATAATAATGGTGGTGAGTAATGTTTGTCTGGAAATATGGCCCACATTGTTTTTACCCTTTCTTGAAATCAGTACCGTTCGATGAACCTTTGATGAATGATTTTCATTTGGATATCTGAAAGTGGGGTCTGGTTAACGGTAATCAAGGAGTGGATGGAGGAAGGTTCATTGTAATTATGGTGAACGAGATTAAATGTTTTATTTCCAGTTGTTTTTAGTTTTTCTTTTTCCTTTCAAAAAGCAACTTTTTGAAAGACTATTGAAAATTGGATAAAATTACTAGTTTTTGAAAAATACTTGTTTTTCTATTATACAATAAATATTATTATAACATAAACATAAAAAATATGTGTTAAATTATCAAATTATTATATTTTTTTATACATTACAAGTTTCAACTCCGCACGCTACTACAGGTAAACTTGTAAATCCAACTCTGATTTCGGGCATACTTGAACTCACTTTAGTTAATGTACCCATTATTTGGGTTCAAATTATTGGATTATGATTAGGGGAAAAAAAAATTTATGTAACAAATATATTTATATAAAAAAAAGTTTAATTGTAACTTTTCTTTTTTATCTTGGTATCTAATCTTTTTAGTCACAAATGGTATCTAAATTATTTCTTTTTTCTTAAGTTAGTATCTCTATTAGTCAAACTATTGGTGAAGCCATTAGAAAAATGTTTAACCCATAAATTACTATATTTTTCTCAAGTTAGTACCTAAATTTTTTAGGATTACAAGTAGTACCTAAATTATTATTCCTACCCATTTTACATCAAAATGTTATACCCATTAAAAATATTCCAACCAATAATAGACTGCCACATCATATAAAATTTTTAATTCTTTTATTTTATTTTTTTTCTTTTACCTAATTTCTCTCTCTTTATTTTGTTTTTTCCCCTTAATTGTTCCTTTATTATATCTGGCAATGTCAAGAATGCTCAAAATTCACCCTTCCAAAATCAAGACACAGAAGATTAATTTTGTTTTGAACTTCACCGCCTACTTGCTTGCCCTGACAGGATCGAAAAATTTCTTTCATCGATCAAAACCAATGTTTTCATAAGTAGATTAGATTGGTCGGTTGGATTGGTTCGACTAGGAATCAGTCAAAATATTGATTCGGAGATAGGAGTTGAACTGATTAACTTTCTAATCAATACAGGTCAATTGAACTGAGATAAAAAAAACCTTGTTGAACCGATTTTCTCTATTTTTTTAATGAATTTTTAATAATTTAATTGATCAAATTGAATGAACCGATTAAACGAAGAACTAGTGACTTGATTGGTTCAACCATTGATCTGGTTCTGAAAACTTTAATTGACTAACAATTGAACTAACAAAGATACCAACTTGGGAAAAAATATTTAGGTACCAAAATGGAAAAAAAAAAAAAAGGGCATAGTTTAGGTACCAATTTGTAGGTTAAGCCCTTAAAAAAAAGTAGACTTAACGGTTTGACTAACGAATGTACCAACTTGGAGGAAAAAAGTAGTTTAGATACCAATTGTAAACAAAAAAAGAGTTTAGGCACAAAGATGGGAAAAAAAATGGGTATAGTTTAGGTACCAATTAGTGGATTAAGCCTAAAAAAGATTAGGGTAAACTACATCCAATGTCATTCAACTATTGGTAAGTTTACACTTAGGTCACCTAATTTCAAAATTTTACAAATTGATTACTAAATTCTTCACAAGTTAAAAGTTGTTCATTGGCCCATTAAGTTGCTAATGAGCATAAGATATGGGGATGGTAAATTTACAATTTGGTCACTTAACTATTAGTAAATTTACAATTTGTTCTCTCAATTTTAAAAATTTATGAGTTGATCATTGAACTATTAGTAAGTTTACAAGTTTACACTGTGGTCACTCAATCTTTTCATCATTATCCTCCAACCTGATAATCCAAATAGTATCAACAATAACTCAAGCCCCTAACCTTAACAAAGCCTCTGTCAACCTCGTGCCTTACCTCTAACCCAACCAACTTAGCAACCCTCAATTCTTAATCCACTCACCATTTCCCATTCATTCAAAAGCATAACCCAAGAAAATTGGCAATCAAGAAATTCACACACCCTCACCCCCAAACCAGCAACCAAATATCATTATCATCATATTTAAAGCAAATAAGAAAAAGAAAAAAAAACAAGAAAGAAAGTCTATTATTTCAGAAAGCCCCAAACAAGACTTACAAAAGCAAAGAGACAAAATAAAATCAGAGAAAAGAAATCAAAATATATAAAAAACAAGGAGACTAACATGTTTTAGATTTAGTCAAGAGTTAGTTAGAGAGTTCTAAGCAATGGAAGCTCCATCCAAAAAGTCAAGTAGAAAGCCTCGTTGAGAAAAGGAACATTTCAAGTTAGGCAGCCATTTAATGACGATGGACAAAGACTCTAGAGCTATTTCGTTAAAGCTTCAAGTTTAAATTAGCAGAGCTTCAGGCCATTTCAAGGAAAATTAAACCATAAAATTGAAAAAGGAGGAAAAATCTATGGTTCAATATGTTTCCTTATCAAGGAAGAAGGCTAGATGATGGTGAGATTACTAGAATACAATTGTGAAAGAGGTCCCTAAAACCATAAAACTTTCCAATAGTTTAGTGACCAACTTGTAGCTCTTTTTTTTTTTAAATTGAATAACCAAAGTGTAAACTTACAAATATTTGAGTGACCTTGAATATAGCTTACCCTATGATGAATAGTGAGTTAATGACCAGCAAACATCCGTTAAAACTTAATGACCCAATGACTTAAATGATAACTTTTGAATAGTTAAATGAACAATTTGTAACTTTTTGAAATTAAGTGACCAAATTGTAAACTTACTAAGAGTTGAGTAACCTTGGGTGTAATACTTCTCTAAGTTACAATGCCTAATTGGCACAAGTTTTACCAAAGAAGGTACAAATTCCCACCCTTCAACGATATATACTTATTATACAATCTATGATTGAGTTGGTGTCATTGGTTAACTAGGTACCAAGTCACTTGGGAAAAGACAAAAAAACACCCTTACTTTACAAAGCAAATTGTTTTATTTTGAGGGTGTTTTTTCATTTTATATCTTTGATATAGAAAAATATATACACGCATAATAAAATTTTAATGTATGCCTCTTTAGTTTTTACATTTATTCTTTACCATTCAAACAAAGCCTCGTTTTTTATTTATATAAACTTTTTTTACAAATATATTTGTTACATAATTTTGTTTTACACCCACATCATGAGTGTGCCATAATCTAAGTGTATACATATCCTTTATGTTGATATATGCCATGCTAAAGTTACTAATTCCTTGATAAGGTTTAATTTCCATATTACTCTGTTCAATTAATTATTGATATTAATTATTTATTATAAAAACCCAATTGTCATGGTCATTGACATTACCTATAGTTTGTTTTATTACAACTTTGCCTTCAAGGCAAGCTTTGTTTTATTACAACTTTAACTTCAAGGCTAACTTTGTTCTATTACAGCTTTATCTTCAAGGCGAGCTCAAATTATCAAAAAGCTTTTCCTTCAAGGCAAGCTCGAATTATAAAAAAAATCTTGATATTCAAGGCTAGCTTCGTTTTATTACAAGTTTACCTTCAAAATGAGCTCGAATTATCAAAAAGCATTACCTTCAAGGCGAGCTCAAATTATCAAAAAGCTTTGCCTTCAAGAAGAGCTTTATTTTATGACAAATTTGTTTTCAAGGCGAGCTTGGATTATCAGAATGCATTGGCTTTCAGGGTGAGCTTCGTCCAATTATAACTTTACCTTCAAGGTGAGATTGAATTATAAAAAATCTTCACCTTTGACCACATGTGTACATGCACAGAAAATAAACAGTTTTATAAAACAATTTTAAAGCGTGGTTTTTAACTTCAAACGTATAGTGTCAAATTGTAATATAGTTTTTATTATAATGAAATATGCAAGTATTTCGAGGATCGTACCCAAGGGATTGTTAAAAATCGATAAATGTTGTTACTAAATTAATTATTCAAAAACAAGTATTAATCTAATCGATTCACAAATTAGTAGTGCAAATCAAAATCAAATTGAGATAAAACTAATCCTAATTTACTATATACTAAAGAAATTCCTATTTCTCAATTAAAAAATGAAAAAGTCAATTATTTAATTAATTACTAATTAAGCTAAACTCCAAACTCAATTAGATTGTTAATTACACTTACCTAAGAATACCCTCTCGGTCTCTTCCTACTTAAGGATTACCTTCTAAGCTACCTTCTCGGTCTCATTTAGATGCATATCTACCAAATTGATGCACAAGAAAATCTCCTTTCAGTCTCATTTGTCTAGATAATCTACTAGAGGCGTCATTTTTAGTATTATAGTAATTTGGCAATATCACATAAAAACCCAATCGAATTGGAATAAAACCTAATCAAATAATCAATTAACCAATTAAATTATACAAGATAGTCATAAAAGCACATAAACTCATTCTCATTAATATATAAATATTTGATCAAATAAAGGACAAAATAAAATATAAAATGAGATTGGGTGGAGAAAATTCTTATTGATAAAATCTAGTTGATCATGAAGTCTTGAATTATCTCTAGATGCAAAGTTTAATAAGAAAATAGAAGTTCAACCTAAAAACAAAAAGAAAATATAAAAAGAAAAAAAACAATAAAATGTTACTCTAAAAAATTTTCTAAGAAAAAACCTAACCTAAAAACTAATCTACTAAATAATTCTAACCAACCTCCTCTAATTTGAATAAAATGTTAGTTATATAGTGACTAATCCAAATACCAAATTGTCCCTTCGTTTAATACAACACTTAAGGCTTAGTGTTGGAAAATGACCCCAAATTGCCCTTAAAACTGAAGTCAACATGTGTAGGAATCATCCGACATCAGGCATCTCCTCGTCGTAGCGTGGAGTTTGTTTTGGTCCCATTATTGCATTTGTCTTCAGTGTCATGACTTCCATGCCTTGCTGTCACGACATCAACTATAGTTTCATCCTGGAGATGAATCTTTAGCTCTTGATTAATCCTACATAACCATATAATCTTATTCAAATATAAAGTAACATAATTTAATATGAAAACTACTAAAAATCACATTTTTATTACTAACAAACACAAAAACACAAATTAACACTAAAATGACTTGATTTTACTATTAAACATCCTAAAATATGTGCAAAGGAATACTAAATAAACATGATAAATCGTGGTAGATCAACCTTCAAGGCAAGCTTCGTTCTATTACAACTTTGCCTTCAAGGTAAGATCAGATTATCAAAAAGCTTTGCCTTCAAGGGGAGCTTCGTTTTATTGCAACGCTACTGTCGAGACCATTTTTAAATCGGGTTTTGGAAAATGGGAATCGACTTTAAGAAAAACAAAAACGGGAGTCGCCACCAATCTTTTTAGGTGTGATTGGATCACCTTTAAAACATTTTTGTTTTAAAATCATCGGTTTTGGTCTACGAAATCAAAAGAATAGGTTCGGGAGTCGGTTCTGCGTTTGAGGAAGGGTTAGCACCCTCGTAACGCCCAAAAATTGGTACCTAATTGATTATCAAATGTCTTTAAGGTCGAAAATTAGAAATTTTAAGATGCAATCTTTTTAAAATATTTTTATTTTGAAAATTGGAGCTCACTCAGATCAAAATATTGACACTAAGTTAGCCTTTTGGAAATCCCTATCTCAAACAACAAAACACCACATCCAAAGAAGTTAGGACATATTGCTTTGAAATTCCAAGACAGTTGCTCGCATTTTGAAAACATTTAGAAAACTTAGAAGGGTACTTGATTATTCGAACTCAACGTGAAAAGTCACAACCCAATAAGTTAGGGCACTACTTTTCTCAAAATTTCCAAACACCAAGCATTGCCTTTTTTTTTAAAAAAACTTTAAAGTCTTGTTTTTTAAAACCGATGCATGAAGGAGCATATTAATATAACATGCGAGATATCATATTATAATAATAAGTAAATAAAAGCATAATAAAATAAATATCATACACTAACTAACATATAGAACATGACAAATCTTAGACAAGAAAGAAAAATATTCAAAAAATGCAATATATATTTAAGAAGAATTCAGTAAAAACTTATAAACATGTAATTCAACATGTATTTAAACATATGAATGATGCATGATATACAATTAGATACTCATATATATAATAAAATGTATTTAAGAATAAATTATAAAAGTCTAAAATATAAAATACATATCATGACAATAATACATTAATTTTAAAGTAAAAGCCAATACAAAAATATATAAGTTTTTTAAAAGTATATGTATAATATAACCAATTGATACATAGAGTGAGCATATAAAAATGTGATATATAATATAAAAATGTATTTATATGAATAATGATTATATGAAAAATATGAATTATATTGGTATATGAAATATTAAATGTGTAAAAAATTTATATTCAAAATAAAATAATTATATAGGATATATAAATATAAGTTTAGAATAATGTGAAATAAGTGATTAATGATGTATTATTATAATATCATAATATTTTCAAATGTGTAATAATAGAATATAAGTAAAGTAATTATTAGCATATAAATAAAAATAAGTATGTAATTCAAGTTAAGACCTTTAATGATAATAATGTACATAAAAAAAATAATAGTATATAAGAAAATGACATAATAATATAAAATAATATCGAATATATATGTAAAAATAATGTATAGTAAGTATATATACGAATGATTAATATATAAGTAAAAATATAATAACCATATATAAATAATGATGTAAAAATAAAAATAATATAGAATAATATTGTTAAAATGAAAGATGATATAAAGATAGAGATATTTAAACATTAAGTAATAAAATATAGTATAAATATATATATAAAATAATAATATATGATAAAAATATAAGCAATATTTTTAATAATAATATATATGTAGTTTAAAAAAAGAAAATTATATATAAAATAAAATAGCAAAGTTTAAAAAAATAGTAAAACAAGGGTTAAAATGGAATTTAAACAGAATTATAAGGCTAATTTGCAAAATAATATAAGTTTTGGGCCTGATTTACAAAAATTAAAACGACAAAGGACTCACTGGGCAATTTGCCCTAATCTTAAACGACACCGTTTCCAGGATGTAAAGTCCGTTGGGACTAAATTACAACTAAAATAAAATAATAGGGCCAAATCATAAATAGAATAAAGTTTAATTGTAAACACAAAAAGGGGTAGAAGGATCGATTGGAAAATTAACCCCATTTTCGAAAACACGCGGATCCTCCCCGGGTAATCGGGTCAACACGCGGATCCTGTGCATAGAAGCGACGTCGTTTTATTTATACTATATAAGTTAAATCTTTAGTTTTAAAATCATTTGTAACCGAGTTTTAAAAAAAACTTAAAAACTTTCTCTGAAAGAGAGAAAGAGGTGAGGAGCTTCGGACTTTGGCCTCTGTAGGTCACGCTTCGGTCATTGGCCCTACACGCGCCCACGCGCCGTCATATACGATAGTCTGAAGGTTTAAAAACCTTCGTCCTCCCACAGGTAACCCCCTTTTTCTTAGATCTTTACTCATATATGCTAGAACAGTTCGTATATACATTCAAAATAAACATGAGACGCGATTAAATCACCTTTTCCAGAGACTGTTGGTATTTTTGAATGAATATCTGTAAGTATATTTCTTTTCTGGAAAATCGTGTGTATATTTCTCTCCCTAATCCTGTCATTACATTGTTTTGATTCGGGCTTTTATAGCCACTATTGCTATTACATAAACTGGGAAAGAAACCTTTTTATTTCTTTCCATTTTTGTTTCGGTTTGCTGCTGTTGTGGTTTGTTCTCTCTTTGCAGATACTCGCGAAGAATCTGGCGAAGATGAAGGCCTAACGGTGGTCCAATGGTGGTGTTAATCTCGGCATGACTCGGAGCCTTGGGATTGTAGCCTTGTTGGAACGACGCATCTGTTGGGATGGCTTCTGGAATCTTCTGCTTGCGGCGCGAAAAGGCAGAAACCCTAGGGTTTCCTACCTAGGTCTGTAACAGTTTGGGCCAGTTAGGCCTCTTTGTTTGTGGGTCTATTGTAATTAGGTTACAGGTTCGTTTGTGTAATAGATCTGAGGTTTTTTTGGGCTTAACGGGCCTTGGTTTGTAAATGGACTGTGGACTGTTTAATAAATAATTATTTATTTATTTATTTGGTTTATTTAAGCCTGGTCAAATTTGGGCTATTACAGCTACCTTCAACGTGAGCTTGGATTATTAAAAAGCTTTGCCTTCAAAGCAAGCTTCATTTTATTACATCTTTGCCTTCGAGGCAGGGCTAGATTGTAAAAAACTTTGCCTTCAAGGCATACTTAAACTTCTAGGATGCTTCTCCAACTTACCTTTTTTTTTTCAAATGTAATCTACCTTTTCATGTTTTATAAAAAGAAATATGAATATTTTTTTAATAAAAATGACTCGCCCACAAAAACAAGACTTTTCCCATACTTCTTATCTCAGGCAAGGTCACTTTATAACCTTTTCTTCGATTGGGGGGCAATATTTATACAAAAAAATATATATCCCTTATTGGATCTGGTGCCTCAAGTGTAGTATATTCATTTGTAAACTTGTAATTTTTTCGAGTAGATTGGTTAATAAATACCTTAATATTCTTTGTGTAATATCCTCGTGTGGTTTTTGTATGCAAAGCAAAATAGAAGCAAATATTGGCTCACTAGTTGTCTAATGTTTAAATTATGTGGTATTACGTTTTCGGATCATAATATGGAAATACAACTTATATTAATAGATGAATAGACACTTAAAGCGTATTCTAATGCTATGCCACATTTCCACTGTATGCATAATATCCTACTTCGTCGCTACTCTGGCATATTGGAAACACAAAAAATATTTAGACTTTTTCAACACCTTTTGAGCTCTAATTCATGCAGTTTCGTAGCAACTTTTGTCGAAATTCATACTTTAATTCTAAAATAATTAATTTACACTTAAATTATAAACATATTGAATTTTAATTATTTTTATAATAAAATTTCATAAAATTGGTTTATTTTTGACAGTTTTGCACAAAAGATGAAAATTAGCTCGAACCATTGGGGTAATTTTTGCATCAAGTGAATCAAGAGCAGGGCTAAATTATTTTCCAGCCAACAGCTGTCCAATAATGATTATTATACATACTTTATATTTAATTTTTATCCAACATTAATTGGGTTAAAAATTACTATACAGCCCCGAAGAAAAAAGTGATAGAGGACTGAACAACCAAGCAATTGGGTAGCCCAAAATCGTCCCTATAGCTGATCCAATCAACTGATTTTAGCTGATTTTCATACTTGAAAATCAGCCCTTGAGCTTCCCCTAAATTCTATTCAAACCCCTCCTCTTTTTGTGTCTTTCACTTTTTGCCTCAAGCTAAATATAGCAAAGTTTGAAACATTTAAACTTGCTTAATGCATGGCCGGCCAAAGGAGCTTGAATGATTGAAATTTATTTGCTATTTTTAGCAGCCATTCCCACCTATAAATACCCCTCTTCCCTTCCTCATTTCACACACCATTCATTCCCACACATCTCTCTCTTTCACTCATTTTCTCTCTTCCATTCCCTTCTTTGTTTTCCCATTTTTCTTTCTTCATTCCCTTGCCGATTTCCATCTTGAAAAAGAGCCTTCATCCACCTTGGAGTAGTAGCATTCAAGTTTCTGTGAAGGCTTTGGATCGACAGAACAAGCAAAGAAGGAGAGGAGCGCACTAGTCTGGCTTTAGAAAAATACTAGATTTGTTTTCTAGTTCTCTTTTCTTTAATTTTCTTGTTTATGTTGTGATCATGATCATGGATATTTGTTATGTTGTTTTTATTGATTTAATTAAAATGAATTAAATTTAATTCATGTTAGATTGATTGCATTTTTTCCACTTAAATTATTGTAATCGTGTTCGTGTTGTTATTAGGCCTTGGTAGTTTGTTCAATTAAATAAAATCATGCCTATGTTATACTTGCATTATAATTGTAAGGTAACAAATGAATTAATTATTAATCATGTTGAAATTGTAATTATTGACACAATATTTAATTGGTGCATGTTTAATCTTCTAAGGTAGCTGAAGGTTAAAGTAGCAATAGTATTAAATGATACATTAGCCTTACATAACTTGCAAGATTATTGTGATTAAATTGTTTCAATGTAGAAATATATTGTTACTTCACTTAATCTTATACTGCTTATGAAATTGATTAATTGTTTGAATTGACATAGTAATATATTCAAGAGATTAATTGGTTTAGTAAGTTTGTATGTGCATTAGTTAGCAAAATACCAAGTTGCCATAAAATTATTCGTAACAACATGAACATGAGTTCAGTAATTTTAAGTTAAAGAATGTAATTGATCTAACACAATTATGTCATATTGATTAAAACTCATCTTTCAAAAATCGTGCATTGGGGCTTTTTCTTATTATTTTTCTTAGTTAAATTATTTTTAGTTTTTATTAAACACTTCTTCAAATCAACATATTTTCCTATCACCAAAGTGTTTGATTTACATTTCATAAATATTTTTTCTTTCACAGTCCTTATGGTACAATAACTCGACATTTACTTGTCACTTTATTACTTGATAACGATTGTCAACACTTGGATATTTCTATCGTTCTAAGTTTTCGGCGCTGTTGTCGGGGACTGTTTTAAAAGAAACTATTTGTGAAATTGTTAATTTTGAATTTTGGATTTTTTTGTTTAGTTTTAATTTAATTATATTTCCATGATTGTTTCAGTTATTTATAAGTATTGATCGAATTATTGACTTACTCCCTGTAGACCCTAAAATTGAAAGGACTTTTCAATAATGAATAAGACAAGTAGTTTAGAGAAGGGCGAAAGAGATGAACTTTGAAAATCAGAATCAAGGAAACAGAACAAATCATGCTCAAAATGCTATCCTTATTGCTGATGATAAAGAGAGAGCTCTAAGACAATATGCCATGCCGTTGTTTCATGACCTTAATCTGGACATTAAGAGACCCGAAATTGAGGCACAACAATTCGAGCTAAAGCTAGTCATGTTCCATATGCTTCAGACAGTTGGCCAATTTAGTGGAATGCCAACTAAGGATCCTTATCTTCACCTCATATTGCTCATGGAAGTGAGTGATTTTGTAACACCCCTCACCCATATTCAACACGGAATCGGGTTACAGAGCTTTACCGGACTTATGAAACAATTAAAATCCATTTAGCATACATAACATCATTTCATACATTCATTATAATAGCCCAATTTAGGGCCTAGTCAGAATAGTGGTCTTGGGATCACAAATTTAGAGTCAAATAAATTATTTTATTATTATTTTGATGTTATAGCATGTTTAGTATAGTGCATGCAAAATTTGGTGAGCTAATTTTAACGTTTGTGAACCTAATTTGTAAAAAGGACTAAATCGCATAAAGTGCAAAAGTCTTAAATTGATAGCTAAGGGTGCCAAATTGCCATGTATCATAAATTTGGGGTTTTTAAAGTGAAATTGGGCCATTAAATAGGTGATGGCCGGCCATGGTAGATGGAAATGTTGAAAAGTCAACATTAGGTGAAATTTGATGACATAAGGTGTAATATAATATTACCTAAGCCTAGCTATCATCTTTTTCTTTCATTCTTTCTTCATTCCACCGATGTTTTAGCCATTGTTAAGGGTTTTGAGCTTCAAAAATTTTCAGCAACTTATTCCTCTCACAAGTAAGTGATTTTAATGAGTTTTCTTGAAGATTTTTACATTTTTGAGACCCTTGAAGCATAAGCTTTCAAATGAGGGGTCTATTTTGCAAAATGATTAAGATTTTAGTTTTTTACATGAATTTATTTGTAATGGTTTTTGAGTTTTTATGGAAGAAAATGAATCTTGAATGTCTTATAAACAACTTTTGTGAAGAAGTTTTCATGGAAAACACATAAAGAGACTATTTTGCATAAGTTGTAAAAATTGTTGACAAATATGTGAAATAGTAAGAATTTGAAGTTGCTATAAGAGTAAAAAGGGTTTGTCTAGGCTTGAGATATGAAGAAATTCGATAAAAATCGATTTTTGAGCATAGAGGCAAAATGGCCATTTTGCCAAGGTCTAAGGGCAAAAAGGCTATTTTACCTAAGATGTGAATTTTAGATTGCCTCATTGTTTTTAGTGACTAAATGAGTTCATTTTTGCTATTATAGATCAAGACTTACCAAATCCGAACCTAGACCGGGGGAAAGCCAAGCAAATCGACTAAACTGACTAGTCGAGTACATTTTGTAATAAGAGGTAAGTTGTATGTAAATAATACAACTACATTGCTAGTATATGTGTTTGAATTGTCATTGAATTGATATAGCATGAATTGCTTGTTTCTGAATTGAGAATACATATTGATAATTGACATAGTAGAAATCTCGTTGGAACCCTAGGAAATAAACTGGATATTCATGCCGTGACATTTGGGTCACTTGTGTGAGCTAGTGTAAGACATTTCTAGGACATGCATCGGCCACATTATGAGAGCTAGCGTAAGACCATGTCTGGGACATGGCATCGGCATTGAGAAAAGTGCTAGTGTAAGACGTGTCTGGGACATGCATCGACCTCGAGACGTAAGCCAATGTAAGACCATGTCTGGGACATGGAATCGACATAGATATGCGAGAGCTAGTGTAAGACCATGTCTGGGACATGGCATCGGCGTCTTACCCCATGTTTGAGGCTTATGGAATATCTGATAGTGTTCCAAATGGTTCAACGGTGAAAATTATGATTGTGAGTTAATAAGGAAAGTATAACCTTGTTGTGAGTGGTACAGGTACCAAATTGGCATGTATGAGTAATGAGCTTGATATAAAATATGTGACTTGAATGGATGGTAATGAGTAAGTTATGCTTATGCTTACCCTTGTATTATGAGTATGATGATCATTGAGGAAATTGTTGTTGTATATTTATTTATATGCAACTTGCTAAGCTTTTATGCTTACTCCCTCTTTCTTTCCATTTTTCTTATAGTGCCACCTAATTAGCTCAAGGATCACCGGAAGTCAGAGATATCGATCACACTATCATTTGAAGCATTCGGTATAGTTGGATTTATATATTTGAATATGGCATGTATAGGCTTAGACTTTAATATTTTGTGTCTTTGAGAATTGGCCAAATGTGTTTGGCTTGGGTTAGAAACCCTTCATTTTGTATTAAGCCTTGAATGATGGCTAACATTCATTTTGAGTTTATAAAAGATGCAATTTCATGGTTGAATGAATGTCCATTGTGGCTGATTTGGTTGTATCAATTGTACTTGTTTTGGTATTGATTGGTATTTGTATGGAACTAGGTATATAAGGGTGGCAATGAAGCTTGGTAAATAACCTTATATTGTCCACACGGGTAGACACACGGGCATGTGTCTAAGCCGTGTGTGACACACAGTCTGCTTTATAGGCGTGTGGTCCGGCCGTGTGTCCTCTGCACGTAAAAATTTCAAGCCAATATGCATAGTAATAAACACATGGGCAGAGACACAGCCGTGTGAAGGACACGGCCTAATACACGGGTGTGTGCCACGGCCGTGTAACATTTGAGCATGCTGACGTCAACAATAAAATGTCCAAGTTTTTGCACACGGGCTAGGACACGGGCATGTCGTGGCCGTGTGAGGGACACGGGCCATTAACAGAGGCGTGTGTCTGGCCGTGTGAAAACCCCTGTAGGTGTGAATTAGAAATTAATTCTACATGGGTAAGGGACATGGGCGTGTCCCTATGTTCTTAGGTCGTGTGAGACTCACGGGCCATCAGCACGACCATGTTGAGATGGTCACATGGGCATGTCGCTCTTCCACACGGGTGTGTGCCTTGTTTTAAAGTCAAGATTTTCATAGTCGTGTTAAAGACCCGAAATGGTCCCGTATAATTTCCAATGGTCGATTTGGGGCTCGTAGGCCCATAATAAGAAGTTTAAAATAGAAATTGAAAAAGTTTTAATTTGGACCGAGTCTTGGTGACTTAAGATGGGTTGCATGCATGAGATCAAGTTAGGTAATGCCTTGTACTCTGCCCCGACTTGGGTTACGGGTATGGGGTGTTACATTCATCATTTAAACTTAATCAATTTGTCCCTGATATGAACCTGTGATGCCCTAAACATGCATTGAGATTGGTTCGAGACTAAACCGATAGCTTTTAAAACATTTGGAACACATAGAAAATTTTTCTCAAAACAGGGGACACACCCTCGTATGGCCAGGCCAAGTGTCTCACACGGCCACTAGGCACGCCCGTGTCATAGGCCGTGAGGACATTCAAAACGGGAGCACATGGACGTGTCCTAGACTGTATCCTACCGTGTAACTCTATGACTTGGGTCACATGGCCAACACACATGCCCATGTGGCTAGCCTGTGTGCCCTAAAAATGGCTATACACGCCCGTATTCCAGGTCGTGTGTTAAGCCCTGCCAAACCTGTAGGTATACTGACTTATGCCACACGGCCAAGTTACACTCCCATGTGTGAGGCCGCCTGGAGCATACTGACTTGATTTTAAATTCAACATCAGGGGACACATGGTTGTGTAACATGACCATGGGTCACACACGGCCGAGACACATGCCCGTGTCTCTGCCCGTGAGGACAAAATAGGCTACTTGCAAAGCCATTCTACCACCCTATTTATACATACTTGCACAAGCATAATTTGCAACATTACATAACTTAATAGACAGCCAACTCATAGCATTTCATACACATAACCAGCTGAACATGGTATTCAAATACCTAAATTATAATCAAGCATTTTCCATTCATATACCTATCACATATCAAGACAACATTTGCATATTTCCATTTCCATCTTCTGCTTTCCAAAACATACCATATTTGAATACATATATGCAACCAAAGCATTATACCAAGTTAAGCAAAATCACATGGCTTTAACTTATACCATAACATGAACCAAAATCACTATCTCAAGTGACCATAACTATCATCTTTATAACTAGCCTATACATGCCATATTTACATATATTAATAAGTTCAAAGGTATGAATCGACAACTGGATAGTGTGATGCGTATCTTCGACTTTATCCGAATCGAGCGAGCTATCGAACCTCTATAAAACACGGAAAAGAAATAGAGTAAGCTTTATAGCTTAGTAAGCCCTGTATAATTCAGAATTTAACTTACCATTTATGCATAATCAAATAATTAAACAAAGTATATCAAATTCACTTGTCAAAATGCCTATACAAAAGTATTCATCAACAAGTTAGTCACATAAGTGCATGCAATCATCCATTGTCTCAATTTAATACTCAATACATTGTATCATATCAAATTCATATATCATGTACACCATTTGTAACATTTCACTCTCAATCATATAAACAGTAAATCATTCAATAACAGAAATTTATCCGTTTAAACAGTACTTCATCCATATAAAAGTAATTCATCTGTATAACATATAGCTTTTTCACATAACCAACAATAGAATTTATGCCTGTTGAACCTATTAGAATTTCAAGGGATACTTGGGTGATATACATTATGTATATAAATCAGTAATTTGTCAATTTATTATCATTTTCACTCTTTCAAGCTATGATCAGTAAGCTCCTCCTGAGCTGATAGACAGTAAGCTCTATTGAGCTGAAACGGTAAGCTCTGACGAGCTGAAAATAGTAAGCTCTTATGAGTTGATATATTAGTAAGCTCATACGAGCTGCGGTGAGTCCGCAACACATGCAGGATCTCAACCTAAACGGTAACCCTAGTGACATGTCACTCGTATCCTACAAATTCCTATGGTTTAAACGGGGCTCGGTAACCATCAAACTATATCAATAAGGCATTTATATTTCAAATAGACCAATTACTCAATTATATACATTCATTTCAAATAATTACAAATATTTAAAAGTTCTATTCTAATTATAGAAACTTACCTCGTATCGCTCGGATAACAAATATCGGCTAATCATCAACCTTTCCTTTTTCCCGATCTCGATTCAATCCTTGCTTATCTTGATCTATATATATATTTCAAAATTAGCACATTCAGTATCTGATATATTCAATTTAACTTTTAATTCATATTTTGGCAAATCTACACATTTGCCCCTAATGTTTCACACTTTTACAATTTAGTCCCTATCACATAAAATTGCAAATTCATGCAATTAATCATAAACCCATGCTTAGCCAGATTTTGATGAAGTCCCTAGTAGCCCATATCTTTTATTTATTCACACTTTTACCTACATAATTTTACATTTTCACAAAGTAATCCCTTTTTGACATTTTTTTCAAAAATCATTTTACAAAACTAGTAAATCCATCAATAAACTTTCATAATATATCATCAACATCAAATTACTCAAGCATTCAACAATGACAACATAATAAATCTTTAACAGTTTCAAAATTTAAGGTACGGGCTAGCTAGAATATGATGCAACGATATCAAAAATATAAAAATAATTAAAAAACAGATCAAAATCACTCACCTAATGAACTAGGAAGCTTGGCTGAATACACATGCATCCATGGGGTTTCTTTCTTCTAAAATTTCGATAGAAATGGCTTAACAAAGATGATAACCTTATTGTTTTTATTATTTTACTTATTAATTCACTAAATTACTTTAATAACCTTTGTTATAAAACATTTAAATTACTTATTATAAGCCCATAAATGTCCATTACCAATAATAATGGTTTAATTACCATTTAAGGCCATCATATTTAAAAGCTAAAGTTATTTAACACTCTTAACTAATAGAATGACACTTTTGCACTTTACGCGATTTAGTCCTTTTTATCAAATTGACCAATCAAACGATAAAATTTTTAAACGAGATTTTCACACAAACATTCAATCATGCAGCAAACATTAAAATAATTATTTTGGCTTCAGATTTGTGGTTCTGAAACCACTATTCCAATTTGACCAAAAATGGGCTGTTACAACTCTTCCCCTTAGGGATTTTCGTCCCAGAAAGTCTTACTAGTGAATAGGTTAGGGTACTATTTTCTCATAGCTTCTTCAGGCTCCCACGTAGCTTCTTCGATCCCATGTTTATGCCAAAGAACCTTCACTAGGGCTATGCTTTTATTTCTCAATGCTTTAATTTCGTGAGCTAAAATCCTGATCGTTTTTCACTATACATCAAATCAGTCTGCATCTCAACATCTATCGGAGAAATCACATGTGACGGATCAGACCTGTATCGACATAGCATAGAAACATGAAAGACATTATGGATCTTTTCAAGTTCTGACAGTAAACCTAGTCAATACGCTACAGGCCCTATTATTTTGATAATCTCATACGGTCTGATAAATCGCGGACTCAGCTTTCCTTTACGGCTGAATCGAAGAACCTTTTTCCATAGTGACACCTTTAGAAACACTCGATCCCTGACTTGAAACTCAATTTCTTTACGTTTCAAATTCGCGTATGATTTATATTGATCTGAAGTTACTTTTAAACTGTCTCGAATCGTTTTCACCTTTTTTTCAGTTTCTTTGATCAATTCAACGTCATGAATCTTTTTCTCACTTAGTTCAGTCTAGTGTAGCAGAGTTTGACATTTGCGACCATATAAAGCTTCGTACGGTGCCATCTTTATACTCGTTTGAAAACTGTTGTTATATGCGAACTCAATCAAATTGTAAATATTTTTTCCAACTGCCCTCAAACTCTAAAATACAAAATCTCAACATCTCTTCGAGAATTTAAATAACTCTCTCACTCTGACCGTCAGTCTGAGGATGAAAAGTTGTACTGAAATTCAATCGTGTTCCCAAAGCTTCTTGCAGTTTCTTCCAAAATCACAACGTAAATCTCATATCTCTATTAGAAATAATAGATAGTGGCACCCCGTGCAAGAGAAAAATCTCAAAAATGTACAATTCAGCTAGTCTATCAAGTGAGTAATCTGTACGTACCGGTATGAAATGAGTAGATTTCATTAGTCGATCAACGACAACCTAGATAGCATCTTTCTTTTTCGAAGTTAGGGGCAATCCTAACACAATATCCATTGTGACTTTATCCCATTTCCATTCGAAAATCATCACAGGCTGTAGTAAACCCGATGGTACTTGATGTTCAGCTTTGACTTGCTGACAAATCAAACATTTAGAAACAAACTCTGGGATATCTCGTTTCATGCCTTGCCACCAGTAAAATTGTTTCAAATCATTGTACATTTTGGTACTCCCCGGATGAACCGATAAACAACTATTGTGTGCTTCATGCAAAATCTTCTGAATGAGTTCTCAATTTCTCGGTATGTAAATTCTATTCCGGAACCTTAAACAATTATCGGCTCCAATCTGAAACTCTGAATTAGGGATAGTCTTACATTGAATTTGTTTAACTTGCAATACACAGTCATCTTTCTGAGCTTCACAGATTTGTTGAAGAAATGCCGGTTTAGCTTTTAATTCAGCTAAAATAGACCCATCATTACAAATCATCAACTGGGTATTCATTGCTCGTAATGCAAGCAAAGATTTTTGGCTCAGGGTATCGGCAACAACATTAGCTTTTCCCGGGTGATAATCAATCACAAATTCATAATCTTTCAATAACTCGAGCCATCTTCGTTGTTGCAGATTCAAATATTTTTGTGACATCAAATATTTCAAGCTTTTGTAATCCGTATAAATGTGGCATTTTTCACCGTATAAGTAGTGTTGCCAAATTTTCAATGTGAATACAATTGCAGCTAACTCTAAGTCATGCGTCGGATAGTTCTTTTCATGCAGTTTCAATTGTCGGGAACCATAAGCTATAACTTTTCCTTCTTACATTAGAACACATCCCAGACCGTTTAATGATGCGTAACTATAAATCACAAACTCTTTCCCCGATTCAGGTTGAACCAGAACTAGTGCTTCAGTTAACAATACTTTCAACTATTCGAAACTCTGTTGACATTTTTCTAACCATTCAAATTTCACATCTTTTTGAAGTAATCGTGTCATCGGTGTCGCAATTATAAAAAATCCTTTCACGAATCTTCAATAATAGCCCGCTAAACCCAGAAAACTACGAATTTCAGACATATTTCTCAGAGGTTTCCAATCAATAATAGCAGAATTCTTACTCGAGTCAACTCTAATACCTTCAGCTGAAACAATATGCCCTAGAAATCCAACCTCTAGGAGCCAAAACTCACATTTGCTGAACTTTGCAAATAATTGATTATCACGTAGAGTTTGTAACGCAACTCTCAAGTGCTCGGTATGTTTAGACTCATCTTGCGAATAGATCAAAATGTCGTTAATGAAAACTGCAGGAGCATTAGTTAATCTGAAAGGCATAACAAGGAATTAATAATGCCTGTACCTTGTTCTGAACATGGTTTTCAACACATCTGACTCTTTAGCTCGCAATTGATAATAACCTGATCTCAAATCAATCTTTGAAAATACGGTAGTCCCTTTCCACTGATCAAATAAATCATTAATCCACGGTAGAGGGTATTTGTTCTTTATAGTTACTTTATTCAGCTGTTTGTAATCGATACACATTCTCATCGTGCTGTCTTCCTTCTTTACGAACAATACCGGTGTACCCCAGGGTGAATAACTCAGTCGTGCAAAATCTCTATCTGTCAATTCTTGTAACTGAGCTTTCAATTCTTTTAATTCTGTTGGAGCCATTCTGTACGGAGCTATCGATATCGGTGTTGTTCCCGGTACTAATTCAATGTCAAATTCAACCTCTCTGATCAGTGGCAAACTCGATAATTCTTCTGAAAATACATCCGAAAACTCATAAACAACAGGTACAGATTTAATCTTTAATTTAGACACCTTTGTATCCAATACGTATGCAAGATATGCATCATATCCCTTTTTCATATGTTTTTGAGCTAACATAGACGATATCACAGTAGGTAATTCACTCGAATCATCAGACTCAATTCGAAGAATTTCACTATTTTTTAATTTCAATTCGATAATCTTTCGTCTAAAATTCACAACTGCATCATGCATAGTCAGCCAGTCCATACCCAAGAATCACATCAAACTCATCGAATGCTGGAAGCATCAAATCAACCAAAAAATAGTAACCTCGAGTCATCGGAGGACAATTCTTACAAATTTTATCAACTAAAATAGACTTGCCTAAGGGGTTTGATACTTTAATTACAAACTCTGTAGACTCGACATGTAAACTCTTTTTAAATACTAAGTTCATACATATATATGAATGTGTTGATCCAGGATCTATCAGCGCAATTATATCAGTATCAAAAAGAGAAAAGTACCGGTAATAACGTCTGGTGATGATGCCTCCTCCTATGCACGGATAACATAAGCTCGGGCAGGTGCTCGTGCCTCAGATCTCACAGCAGAATCTCTTGTAGTACCTCGGTTACCACTAGTATTTCCTGTGTTTTGGGATGGTCTCCCTCTAGTAGCCGTATTACTTACTTTCGCTGGTTGATCTCTTTCACTATAAACTTTCTGGACAATCCCGGAGATAATGATCAAGAGATCCACATTTAAAACAAGCTTCGCTTAAAATCCTACATTCACCATAATGTTGCTTATTGCAGTGCTTACATAAAGGTCTAACATTTCTAACACTACCCACACTGGCAACAGATGTCGTCTAAGGTTTAGAGCTGAAATGCCTCGTATCTCTATCTCTGATCGAAATCCCCGCAGAAACAGTAGAACGAAGATGATATTCTCTATATTTCTTTGATGCTGACTGATGTGATTTGCCCGCAAATCTCTTTCTAAAGTCTCTAGCCTCAGAATCGGCTTTTCTTTTCTGTTTGCTAAGTTCTTCAGCTTTGCAAGCTCTGTCAACTAGAATGACAAACTCTTTCAGCTCAAGAATCCCAACCAACAATCTGATTTCTTCATTTAATCCATCTTCGAACCTTTTACACGTTATAGCCTCGAAAGAAACACATTCACAAGCATATTTTCTGAGTCGTACAAACTCTCTTTCGTGTTCTATCACTGACATACGACCCTATTTTAGTTCAAGAAATTCCTTTTGTTTCTGATCTATGAACCATTGGCTGATGTATTTCTTTCTGGATTCAACTTGAAAGAATTCCCAAGTAACTCTTTCTCGCGGAACTATGGATATCAAGGTATTCCACCACTGATACACAGTGTCTCTTAACAATGATACAACACATTTTAAACATTCTTCAGGTGTGCAAGAAAGTTCATCAAATACCCGAATTGTGTTCTCATGCCAAAACTCGGCTCTATCAGGGTCATCGTTAATAGTGGCTCTAAATTCCTCAACCCCGTGTTTTTGTATCTTATCAAAAGGTGGTTTATTCAATCGCAAAGGATCCATACCTTGAGGAACTATAGGGATCTGTTAGGGAATAGGTGGGGGTGGAGGTTGCTGAGCAACCGGGTTCATACGAATGTATTGAGTGAACCACTCGTTCATCATTTAGATGAAGGCTTCTTTAGCCTCTCTTCCTTAGCTGCCCGTTACAGGTCTAGAATCAGAAGGCGCTATCCCTTGAGCGGGAGCAGGTGCATTACTCTCAACCTCATCAACTATAGCTCGATCAGGATCCATTTACCATATAAAAACACATTTGAAAATGTCAAGAGTCATCATACTATCACAGTTTATATATATGGCATGTATAGCTAGACTCACATATGCTACGTTAGTCATAGAATCGACTAAACTGTAACTCTGATACCAAAAAATGTAACACACCTCACCCATATTCAATGCCAGAATTGGGTTACGAAGCATTACTGAAACTTACGAAATAATTAAACATCCATTAAACATACATAACATCATTTCATACATTCATCATTTAAACTCAATCAATTTGTCCCTAATACGAACCTACGAGGCCCTAAAGATTCATTGAGATTGGTTCAGGACTAAACCGATAACTTTTAAAACATTAGGAACACATAGAAAATTTTTCTCAAAATAGGAGACTCATGCCCGTGTAGCCAGGCCGTGTGTCTCACATGGCCACCAGACACGCCCGTGTCATAGGCCGTGTGGACATTCAAAATGGGAACACATGGCCATGTCCCAGCCTGTATCCTACCCAGTGTAACTCTCTGACTTGGGTCACATGGCCAACACACATGCCCGTGTGCCCTAAAAATAGCCATACACGCCCGTATGCTAGGCCGTGTGCTAGGCTGTGCCAAACCTATAGGGTATACTGACTTATGCCACACGAGTAAGTCACACGCCCGTGTGTGAGGCCGTGTGGAGCATACTGAATTGATTTTAAATTCAACATTAGGGAACACACGGTCGTGTAACATGACCATGTGTCATACACAGTCGAGACACACGCCCATGTCTCTGCGCGTGTGGACAAAAATAGGCTATTTACAAAGCCATTTTGCCACCCTATTTATACATACTACACAAGAATAATTTGTAACGTTATATAACTCAATAGACATCTAATTCATAGCATTTCATACACATAACCAACCAAACATGGTATCCAAATACCTAAATTATAATCAAGCATTTTCCATTCATATACCTATCAAATATCAAGACAACATTTGCATATTTCCATTTCCATCTTCTACTTGCCAAAACATACCATATTTGAATACATATATGCAACCAAAGCATTATACCAAGTTTAAGTCAAATCACATGGCTTTAACTAATACCATAATATGAACCAAAATCACCATCTCAAGTGACCATAACTATCATCTTTATAACTAGCCTATACATGCCATATTTACATATATTAATAAGTTCAAAGGTACCAATCGACAACTGGAAAGTGTGATGCGTATCTCCGACTTTATCCGAATCGAGCGAGCTATCGAACCTCTATAAAACACGAAAAAGAAACAGAGTAAGCTTAATAGCTTAGTAAGCCCGTATAATTTAGAATTTAACATACCATTTATCCATAATCAAACAATTAAAAAAAGTATATCAAATTCACTTGCCAAAATGCCTATACACAAGCATTCATCAACAAGTTAGTCACATAAGTGCATGTAATCATCCATTATCTCAATTTAATACTCAATACATTGTATCATAACAAATTCATATATCATGTACACCATTTGTAACATTTCACTCTCAATCATATAAACAGTAAATCATTCGATAACAGTAATTCATCCGTTTAAATAGTAATTCATCCATATAAAAGTAATTCATTTGTATAACACATATCTTTTTCACATAACCAATAATAGAATTTATGCCCGTTGAACCTATTAGAATTTCAAGGGATATTCGGGTGATATACATTGCGTATATAAATCAGTAATTTGTCAATTCATTTTCATTTTCACCCTTTCGAGCTATGATCAGCAAGCCCCTCCTGAGTTGATAGACAGTAAGCTCTATTGAGCTGAAACGATATGCTCTGACGAGCTGAAAATAGTAAGCTCTTATGAGCTGATATATCAGTAAGCTCATACCAGCTGCGGTGAGTCCACAACACATGCAGGATCTCAACCTAAATGGTAACCCTAGTGACATGTCACTCGTATCTTATGACTTCCGACGGTTCAAACGGGGCTCGGTAACCATCAAACTATATCAATAAGGCATTCATATTTCAAATAGATCAATTACTCAATTATATATGTTCATTTCAAATAATTACAAGTATTTAAAAGTTCGATTCTAATTATACGAACTTACCTCTTATCACTCGGATAACAAATATCGGCTAATCATCAACCTTTCATTTTCTTCGATCTAGATTCAATCCTTGCTTATCTTGATCTATCTATCTATCTATCTATCTATATATATATTTCAAATTAGCAAATTCAGTATCCGATCTATTCAATTTAACCTTTAATTCATATTTTGGCAAATCTACACGTTTGCCCCTAATGTTTTACACTTTTACAATTTAGTCCCTATCACATAAAATTGCAAATTCATGAAATTAATCATAAACCCATGCTTAGATGAATTCTAATGGAGTCCCTAGAAGCCCATGTCTTTTATTTATTCACACTTTTACCTACATAATTTTACATTTACACAAATTAATCCCGTTTTGACATTTTTGTCAAAAATCATTTTACAAAACTAGTAAATCTATCAATAAACTTTCATAATCTATCATCAACATCAAATTACTCAAGCATTCAACAATGGCAACATGATAAATCTTAACAGTTTCAAAATTTAAGGTACGGGCTATCTAGAATACGAAGCAACGATTTCAAAAACGTAAAAATAATTAGAAACATGTAAAAAATCACTCACCTAAAGAACTAGATAGCTTGGCCGAATACACATGCATCCATGGGGTTTCTTTCTTCTAAAATTTCAGTAGAAATGGTTTAATAAAGATGATAACCTTATTGTTTTTATTGTTTTACTTATTAATTCACTAAATTACTTTAATAACCTTTGTTATAAAACATTTAAATTACTTATTATATGCCCATAAATGTCCATTACCAATAATAATGGTTTAATTACCATTTAAGGCCATCATATTTAAAAGCCAAAGCTGTTTAACACTCTTAACTAATAGAATGACACTTTTGCATTTTATGCGATTTAGTCCTTTTTATCAAATTGACCAATCAAACAATAAAATTTTTAAACGAGAGTTTTCACACAAACATTCAATCATGCAGCAGAGATTAAACGAAGATGCACTAAGATTAAAGTTGTTCCCATATTCATTAAGGGATAGAGCTTGAACCTGATTGAATTCATTGCCACCAAATTCCATTACCACGTGACAAGAATTAGCAGAAAGATTCCTTATGAAGTATTTCCCACCTAGCAAGAATGCTAAGTTGCGAAATGAGATCACTACCTTCCAAAAAATATATGATGAGTCCTTGTATGGGACATGGAAAAGGTTTAAAGAACTATTACGAAGATGCCCTCATCACAGAATCCCTTATTTCATCCAATTAGAGGCGTTCTATAACGGTCTCAATGCTCACACAAGGATGGTAGTAGACACTTCTACTAACAATGCTCTCTTTTCTAAGTCTTATAACGAGACTTATGAAATCATCGAGAGGATTGCTAGCAACAATTATCAATGCCCAACCAATCGAGTAGTGCTAGGAACACGAGTCACAAGAATACATGAAGTGGATGCTTTCACTTCACTCGCATATTAGGCTTCTTCGATATCCTTAATGATTGAAAACTTTACTACTAATGGGTTTAATTGTAACACCCTAACCCGTATCCGTCGCCAGAATAGGGCTACGGGTATTACCGGAGATTTCAATTCTAAATGATAAAAAATATTAAACATTTAATATCACAACATCAATCATAACAAAGTTAATCAATAACATATGTATTGTCCCTTAAACGAACCCTCGAGGCCCTAAAACACATTAAAAACAAGTCAGGACTAAATCAGAAACATATAGAATTTTTCGAAAAAAGATGAAAATTTTCAAACTGCAAGGGTCACACGGCTAAGACACATGCCCGTGTCTCAGGCCGTGTGGACATTCGAAGTAGGGACACACGGTCGTGTCCCAGCCCAAGTCCGTGCTTGTGTAACTCTCTAACTTGGGTCAAACGACCAAGCCACACACCCATGTGCCAAGCTGTGTACCCTTCGAAATGGCCTTACACGCCCGTGTGCTAGGTCATGTGCTAGGCCATGTAACTGCCTGACTTGCAACCCTTTGTAAGCTACAGGGGACATATGGTTGTGTCGCGTGGCCGTGTTTCACACATGGCTGAGACACACGCCCGTATCCCTGGCCGTGTGAATGAAAAATAGGCCATTTTCAAGCTGTTTTTATCACCCAAACATGCATCCACCTATAACCAATTTTCCACATATAAACAAGCACTCCAAAGTGCACCAAACCATACCATAACAAGCTATCAAAATATAATACATATGCATACAACTAATATGCCCGAAAGGCACCACAACCACAACACTTAAACATATATAACCATATGTATAATTTAGCCAAAAGTTCAATCAACTTATAACTAAGTTTATGCCATTTAACATCCAGCACCAAGAGCCATAAATGTCATCTACATCCAAAATACCAAATCACCACATTCAAACATATCAAAAGACCATCTATAACATACATTTTTAACTACTAACATTTACTTACCAAAAACACCAAAATAGCAACCATCATAAGGCCAAATTTATACATGCCAACTTAAAACCATTTCTTCATTAAAAATACTAAATTTTACAAGCCAAAACATAATGGCTAAGACATCAACCAAAACACCTATACATGCCATTATAACCAACACTTAAAAACATCAAAATCTACCGATAAAGCCAATGGATAGTGCGATAGATCTCTGACGACTTTCCAACCCGAACGAGCTTCTGATTAACTACAAAACATAGAAAAATAAACACAAGGTAAGCATATTATGCTTAGTAAGCTCGTAATGTATGTAATCTAAGCTTGTCACTACATTACACAATCTCAAAACACATATAATTGAATCCAACATAATAATAGCTAATACTTAAGCTTAAATATATGAATTCATGCTCTTCATTGTCATAAAGGTACACACTTTCTACCTTCCATTATAATAAGGTAAATTGCATTGAAAACTTGTACCGAAGCTCACACGAAGTTATTCCTTTTTACCAATCGATTGTCGAAGCTAACTCATTTCATAATTCGATAGCCAAAGCTATTCTTTTTCATAATTTGATGGTCGTCACCATACCTTTTCATAATTCGATAGTCGAAGCTATCCCTTTTCATAATTTTGATAGCCAAAGCTATCCCTTTTCATTGTTCGATGGTCGTCACCATCCCTTTTCATTGTTGATGGTTGTCACTATCCCTTTTTATAATTCGATAACCGAACCTATCCCTTTCCATTAGTCGATGATCGTCGTTACGCCATTGGATTTTTCCATTGAGACACAAATTTATATTATATAAATAATGGCATTTACAACATAATTCAAAACGCTATTTAAACGTACAAACATACCTTGACAATAAACGTAGAAATGGAGTCGATTAATCTGAAGCTTTTTCTTTGCCTTGATTTAGAGTCGTACGTGGTCTATCTTGATCTAAATGAGTAAATTCAATCAATTTAATAACTATTATATTCAATTCAGTCCAAACTCATATTTTAGCAAAATTACATTTTTGCCCTTATAATTTTGATTTCATTACAATTTAGTCTCTAGCTCATAAAAATGAAAATTCATGCAATTACCTTCAATCCACTATAGCCGAATTTCATGTAGGTCCCTAGCAAGCCCTACATTTCATATATTTCATAATTTCACCATGTATATTTTTCTATTTTTCAATTTAATCCCTAAATGACAATTTCATCAAAAATCACTTAATAAAAGTTGTTTATCTAACAACAACTAACCATTTTAATAAAAAAACAACCTATATTCATTCGTGGAAAAACTCTAACCTTTTAACAGTTTTGAAAATTAGCCCCCAAGCTAGCTAATTTAAGCTACAATGACCCGAAATAATAAAAATCATTAAAAATGAGACTAAAATACATACCATGCAAGCAAAACAAGGATGGCTGAACCCTAGCTATGGCTTTTCTTGTTAGAATCGATTGGATATGTTCAAATGAAGAAGATGAATACATTTTACTTAAGTTATTTTATCATTATTTACTTATTTACCATTTTTTCCTTTAAAAATATTCATAATTTCAATAATACCAAGCCATGTACATCCACTAAATTAATTAATGGTATAATTACCACATAAAAACTCTTACATTAAGGTTCTATAGCTATTTAATACCTTTAGCTACTAGAACTCTACTTTTGCACTTTATGCGATTTAGGCCTTTTTATCAAATTAAGCATGCAAATGGTAAAATTTCTTAACAAAATTTTTATATGGTAATACTAACATGCTGTAAACATTAAAATAATAAAATAAATATTCACATGTAGCATTTGTGGTCCTAAAATCACTATTTTGATTTCACTAAAAACGGGCTGTTACATTAATAATTTTGTAGCTCAACCATTGAATCAATTCGAAAATGTAGCTTGTGTTTATTGTGGGGAAGGGCACTTGTTCAAAGAATGTCTGTCAAACCTAGAATCTGTTTATTATATGGGTAACCAGAACCAGAATAGAGGAAGGCAAGGATCGCAATTCAATTTTTATAACCTATCTTGGTGAATCCACTCTAATTTTTCTTGGAGTAACCAAGGGGCTGTAACCAGTAAGTTCAATCCATTTATGTACAACATAGATCAACCCAGCCACCTGTATTTACCAAACAAGTTTAGAAACTAACTTAAATTGAACCTTTCAATAGCCTAAAAAACCTATTGAAGATATATATGGCAAAGAATGATGCCACTTGAATTTAGAAAATTAAGTGGGTCAACTTGCTATTGAACTTACGAACCGACCACAAGGTGCTTTGCCTAGTGATATAAAGAATCTAAGAAATTCGAGGAAAGAGCATTGTAAAGCATTGACTCTGAGAAGTGAGAAGACATTAAAGCCCAACACTGTTGAATTAAAGAAGAGCAAGTTGATGCTCGAGATAAAGTAGAAGTTAAATCAAGTGTTAAAAATCCAACTTCACCAGAACTAGAATCTACAGAATCTGCAGAATCTGATAAGGTAACTTCTAACCCAGCCAATTCTGAAAAACTAACAACTTTGTTTATACAAAATTGCCATAAAAGATGAATTAGCCAGTTCAAGTTAAGAATCTTCCACCACCCTACCCTCAAAGACTTTAGAAGTAAAAGCAGGAAGTCCAGTTCAAAAAATTCCTAGATGTACTCAAGCAAATTCATATCAACATTTTGTTGGTAGAAGCACTTGAGCAGATACCAAATTACGTCAAATTCATGAAGGGTATCCTGCCCAAGAAACGAAGACTTCGAGAATTTGAGATGGTAGCTCTAACGAAGGAATGCAAAACATATATACAAAATACACTATCCACAAAGATAAAGGACCCTGGATGTTTTGCCATACCTTGCAACATTAGAGCAACTTATTGTGATAAGGCACAATGTAGCGTGTGTGAGTCTAGCTATACATGCCATATTTAACCTATGATAGTGTGATATCTCCTGATAATTTTAAATCATGTTTTCATATAGTGATGGATTCCAATCGAGCAGACTCTGATGATGTATAAAGTAATGTGCCTACCTCCGTTCACGGAGTAGCACCGTCTAGTTTGAGACCCATATATGAGGGTCGAGGAGGAGAGGCCAAGGAAGCCTTCTTCCAAATGATGAATGAGTGGTTTTCAGAGTTTGTTTGAACAAATCTGACTACTCAACAACCTCCACCCCCAACTATTCCCCAATCGATTCTGATAACTTCTCAAGTTCTGGAACCCGTACGTTTAAGCAAGCCACCTGTTGATAAAATTCAAAAGTATGGGGCCAAAGAGCTTAGAGCTACAATTGATGATGATCCTAAGAGAGTTGAGTTTTGGCTTGAGAATACGATCTGAGTTTTTGATGAATTGTCTTGTACACCATCTGAGTGTATTAAATGTGATGTGTCTCTTCTAAGAGATACAACTTATCAGTGGTGGAATACCTTGATATCTGTTGTACCAAGAGAATGGGTCACGTGGGAATTCTTTCAGACTGAGTTTAGGATAAAGTATATAAGTCAGCAGTTTATTGATCAAAAGCGTAAAGAATTTCTAGAATTGAAATAGGGTCGTACGACTGTATGTAACAACTCATTTTTAGTCAAATCAAAACAGTGGTTTTAGGACACAAATTCAAGGTTAAAATATTTATTTTATTATCATTGTGTGAAACTTTTGTCAAGAAATTTTATCATTTGAATGCTTAATTCGATAAAAAGGACTAAATCGCGTAAAGTGTAAAACTTGTATTCTATTAGTTAAAGGTGTCTAATAGCTATGAAATATTAAAGTGGAGATCCTTGTGTTGTAATTAGACCATTATTAAGATGGGTGGACATTTATGTACATGGTTTATATGAATTTTTAATGTTTTAATAAAGGTTAAATTAGTAATTTAATTATTTAAGATAAATTAAACAAAACAAAACATGGCTATCATCTTTCTTCACCATATTCAACTGAAATTAGCTAAGAAAACACCATTGTTAGGGCTTCGAAGCATTCATCCATAGCTATCCATGCATGTAAGTGTTTTCTTGCTCGATTTTTAGTGATTTCTATGTTTTTGAGATCGTTGCAGCCTAGTCTAGCTAGCCTAGGGACTATTTTGCAAAATTGTTAAAATATTAGAATGTTTCCATTGATGAATAAGCATGTATTTGAGTGATTAATGGTAGATTATGAATGTTTGATGATAGTTATACAACTTTTGTTAAGTGATTTTTAGTGAAAATGCAAATTCGGGATTAAATTATGAAATGTGGAAGCTTTGTAGTTAAAATGTGAAATAAATGAAAAATATGAGCTGCTAGGGACCTAATTGAAATTTGGCTAGCATGGGTTTGGGTGAAATTACATGAATTTGTAATTTTATGAAATAAGGACTAAATTGTAAAAATGTGAAACATTAGGGGCAAATGTGTAAAAGTTCCTTAACGTGAATTTTGGACTAAATTGAATAGATAAGTAATTAAATAAGTTGATTTTGGTTACATATAGATTAAGAAAAGTGAAATTCAGATCTAGATTAAGGGAAAAACAAAGTACTCGACTAATCGATCTATTTCATCGTTTTAGCATATGAGGTAAGTTCGTATGTAATAAGTTTCATTGAGAATATATTTTAAATACTTTGATATTGCATAAACTGTGAATATGAGACTACGAACATATTCGACAATGATTTGAAGATGATTCGGCATTGGAAATCCCAGTTGAAACTTAGGAATAGACTAGGATACAAATGACATGTTATTAGGGGTTATTGTGATATTGTGATCCAGGTGCTTGTCCTATACGTCCTAGCGGTGGTTGAGTATGCCGGCATGTGTTGCGATTACTTGATAGCTTGTGTGAGAAGCACCGTGTAGCTATGTCTTGACCCATAGCTTGTGTGAGTAGGCCCGTCGATAGCTCAAGAGTGAGCATCTATGTGATATGAGATTGAGATAGCTTTGGCTATATATGTGGCACTTAAGGTGCGAGTTTCCTGAGTATCCGATAGTATTTTGAATGGTTTAACGGGTAAATAAAAGACGTGGTTGAGTATGAGATTGATATGAGATGGTACAAGTATGTACATGAATCGTATAAGCTTTAAATTAAAGAAAACTGTGAAAGACACGTTTAGATCTTATGATTGAATATATGGAAGGTTTGTTAGATAATATGAATTACATGTTGATATATTTCAATTTGATGAATTGTGCATTTATGAATAGATTGAGTTCATTTCATACGAGCTTACTGAGCTATAAGGCTTACTTTGTTTATTTTACCGTGTTTTATAGTGATTTCAAAGCTAGCTCAGATTTAGGGATCGTCGGAGGCTTCGTCACACTATCCTACTATCACTTTGGTACTTTTAAATTTAAGTATTTTGAGTATATGGCATGTATAGGGACTTTGGTCATTTTGGTATATAAATGGTTGATGAATGTAGCCATTTGAATTGGCTTGTAAATGTTCTAAGTTTTATTTTGTATATTGCCATAGTAATTAGCTTATTTAGGTATGTTTGAATCATGTATATATATGTGTATATGGCTTGTGTGATGTTTTAAACATTGGATATGTGATACTTATGGATAATTAGTGTTATAGATATTTAATAGTTAAGTTTTGAATGATTGATATGCTAGAGATTATAGACCAAATAATGCATAGTTGATAATGGTCATATTGATGATTTGTGTGTTGAAGGGATATCTATATGATCCGATCAATTGCGTAAAGCCCGCGGTAGCAACAAAGTTTGGTATGAATTTGGATGGCATATTGTAGTATTTATGTTTTGTATTGGTTGGAAATGAAATGGTATGGTTTATGCTTGATTGAAGTTGATTTAAATTCTCATATATGCTATGTTTTGGTGCCATTGAGTTTGGTGTAGGTCTGCATAAGTTTGGGTGGCAAGTTAGTTTGGTAAATAGCCTATTTTTGTCTACACGTGTAGAGACACGGGCGTGTGTCTCAATCATGTGTGATACACGGTCATGTACACAGCCGTGTGTCCCTTGGTGTTGAAATTAAAATCAAGTCATTATGCTCCACACGGCATCCCACACAGGCGTGTGTATTGGCCGTGTGACCCAAGTTAGAGAGTTACACAGGGTCGGACACAGGCTGGGACACGGCCATGTGCTTCTATTTCGAATGTCAACACGGCCTACGACATAGACGTGTCTTTGGCCGTGTGAGAGACACGGCCAGGCCACATGGGCGTGTGTCTCCTGTTCTTGAGAAAATTTTCTAAGTGTGCACTAAGTTTTTAAAGTTATTGGTTTAGTCCCAAAGCACCTCGAATACATGTTTTGAGCCTTGTAGGATCATATTAAGGGTGATATGAATTTAGTTGATTGATATTTGTACAAAATTGAAAATGTATGAGAAAATGTATGTGCAAATGTGTGATAAGTTTGGTAATACTCTGTAACCCTATTCCAGTATTGAATAAGGGTGAGGGGTGTTACATTTATTGGTATTAGACCTACGATTTAGTCGATTCTCAGACTAACGTAGCGTGTGTGAGAGTCTAGCTATACATGCCATATATAAACTGTGATAGTGTGATGACTCCTGATAATTTAAAATGTGTTTTCGTATAGAAAATGGATCCCAATTTAGCTGTAGATGATAATGTTGAGACTAATGCGTCAGCTCCCTCTCAAGGGGCAACGCCGTCTAAATCTAGACATGTATTGAGTAGTCACAGAGGTGAGGCTAAAGAAGCCTTTTCTTAAATGATGAATGAGTGGTTTTCGGAGTTTGTTCGGACAAATCTGGTTACTCAACAACCTCTACCCCCACCTAGCCCCTAATTGGTTCCTGTTGCTTGTCAAGGTGTGGAACTTCTACGATTAATTAAGCTAAAATTTGATAAGATCCGAAAATACGGGGTTGAAGAGTTCAGAGCTAGTGTTGATGATGATCCTGAGAGAGCTGAAATTTAGCTTGAAAACACTATTTGGGTATTTGATGAAATTTCATGCACACCAACTGAGTGTTTAAAGTCTGCTATTTCATTATTGAGAGACACAACGTATCAATGGTGGAATACTTTAGTGTCTATGGTATTGAGAGAAAGAGTTACCTGGGAATTCTTTCAGACTAAGTTCCGCAAAAAATACATAAGTTAGAGGTTTCTTGATCAAAAGCACAAAGAGTTTCTAGAACTGAAACAGGGCTGTATGACTGTGACCGAGTATGAAAGAGAATTTGTAAGATTAAGTAAGTATACTCGAGAGTATGTTTTTACTGAAGAAATTATGTACAAACGGTCCGTTGATGGGTTGAACGAGGATATTAAACTTCTAGTCGGAATTATAGAATTGAAAGAATTTGTTGTCTTGGTTGATAGAGCTTGCAAAGTCAAGGAGCTTAGCAAAGAAAAGAGAAAAGCAGATTCAGAGACTAGAGACTAGAGACTCGAGAAAAAGATCAATGAATAAGCCATATCAATCTTTGTCAAAGCAATTCAGAGATTCATACACTCGTCCAAATGCTTCAATCGGGTATTCAAACAGAGATCGTGGGAAACAATACTCGAGCCCTAAGGCTCAAGCTACATCAATATCGAGTGTTGGCCATGTGAGAAATAATAGACCTGAATGTCAACGATGCGGAAGATGACATCCTGGTGAATGTAGAATGAATGACAGGGCTTGTTTCAAATGTGGTTCGCAAGATCATTTCATACGAGATTGCCCTGAATTAGATGAAAAAGAAAAATTTCAGAATGCAAGACCGAGTAACACAACCACTAGAAGGAGGCCACCGAGAAAAGCGAGAAATGTGACCAGTAGTAGAGGCACGACAAAAGATTCGACTATGAGATCTGAGGCTAGAGCACCTGCTAGAGCTTATGCTGTTCGTGATCGCGAAGATGTGTCATCACCTCATGTTATTACCAGTACATTCTCTCTTTACAACACTGATGTGGTTGCTTTGATTGATCGTGGATCAATCATTCGTATGTTTGTGAGAATTTAGTGTCTAGTAAGAATTTGCCTGTTGAGTCTGCTGAGTTTGTGATTAAAGTATTGAACCCCTTAGGCAAGTATGTTCTAGTTGATAAAGTTTGCAAGAACTGTCTTTTAATGATTTGGGGTTACTATTTTCCTGTCGATTTGATGCTTTTACCTTTTGATGAATTCGATGTAATTCTGGGTATGGATTGGTTGACGATACATGATGCCATTGTGAATTGTAGATGAAAAACTGTTGAATTGAAAAGTCAGAATAGTGAAATCCTTCGAATTGAATCTGATGAGTTAAGTGGGTTACCAGTTGTGATTTTATCGATGTCAACTCAGAGATATGTGAGTTGTGAAGCTTATCTTGCTTATGTTTTAGATACTAAAGTGTCTGAATCTAAGATTGAATCAGTGCTAGTTGTCTGTAAATATCCAGATGTGTTTCTAGAAGAATTACCGGGGTTGCCACCAATCAGAGAGGTTGAATTTGCTATTGAATTAGTGCTGGGAACCTCACCGATATCTATAGCTTTGTATAGAATAACTTCAACAGAATTGAAAGATTTGAAAGCTCAGTTGCAAGAGTTAACTGATAGAGGTTTTGCACGACCTAGTTTTTCGCCCTAAGGTGCGCCAGTGTTGTTTGTAAAGAAGAAAGACGGGTCAATGAGAATGTGTATTGATTATCGACAACTTAACAAAGTTACAATAAAGAACAAGTATCCTTTGCCGAGAATAGATGACATGTTTGATCAGTTAAAAGGGGCAATAGTGTTTTATAAGATTGATTTGAGATCTGGCTATTATCAGTTGCAAGTGAAAAATTCAGATGTGCCGAAAACTGCGTTCAGAATGAGGTACGAACATTATGAATTTCTTGTTATGCCCTTCAAATTGACTAATGCTCCTGCAGTTTTTATGGATTTGATGAATCAGATTTTTAGACCGTATTTAGACAGATTTTTAGACCGTATTTAGGCAGATTTTTTGTTTTATTCACGAGATGAGTCTAAGCATGTCGAGCATTTGAGAATTGTGTTACAAACCTTGAGAGATAAGCAACTGTACTTTAAATTCAGTAAATGCGAGTTTTGGTTTTGAGAGGTTTGATTTTTGGGACACATTGTTTCAGTGGAGGGTATACGAGTTAATCCGAGCAAAATTTCAGCAGTTGTTGATTGGAAACCACCGAAAAATATATCCGAAGTCAAAAGTTTTCTGGGACTAGCTGGCTACTATCGACATTTTGTTAAAGGGTTCTCGATGATTGCTACTCCTATGACCAGATTGCTACAAAAAGATGAGAAATTTGAATGGTCCGAGAAATGTCAACAAAGTTTCAAACAGTTGAAAGCATTGTTAACTGAGGCACCAGTGTTGGTTCAACCTAAGTCGGGTAAAGAGTTTGTGATTTACAGCGACGTGTCATTGAATGGTTTGGGTTGTGTTTTGATGCAAGAAGGTAAAGAGATAGCTTATGCCCACAGATAGTTAAAGCTGCATGAAAAGAACTATTTGACGCATGATTTAGAGTTAGCCACTATTGTTTTCGCATTGAAAATTTGGCGTTATCATTTGTACGGTGAAAAGTGTCACATCTTTATCGATCACAAGAGCTTGAAATATATAATGACCCAGAAAGATCTGAATTTGCAACAATGAAAATGGCTCGAGTTGCTAAAAGGTTATGAGTTAGTAATTGATTATCATCCGGGGAAAGCAAATGTAGTCGCAGATGCTTTGAGTAGAAAATCTCTATTTGCTTTGAGAGCGATGAATACTCAACTAACTTTGTCTAGTGATGGTTCGATTCTAGCAGAGTTGAAAGCTAAACCGATTTTTCTTCAGTAAATTTGTGAAGCGCAGAAGTTAGATAACGAGTTACAAACTAAAAGATTGCAATGTGATTCGACTAGTAATTTAGACTATCAGATCAGATCCGATGATTGTTCAATGTTCCGAGATAGAATTTGTGTACCAAAGAATCCCGAGCTCATTCAAAAAATTTTATACGAAGCACATAGTGGTTGTCTATCTGGTCACCTAGGGAGTACTAAAATGTACAGTGATTTGAAACAGTTGTATTGGTGGTCGGGCATGAAACGAGACATTTTAGAGTTTGTATCGAAATGTTTAGTTTGTCAACAAGTAAAAATTGAGCATCAGGTGCCTTCGGGATTACGACAGCTTGTGATGATACCAGAGTGGAAGTGGGATAGAGTTAGGATGGATTTTGTATTAGGATTCATTCTGTCTTCGAGGAAGAAAGATGCTATTTGTGTTGTCGTTGATCGACTGAAAAAGGCTGCACATGTCATTTCGGTACATACAAACTATTCACTTGATAAATTGGCTGAATTATACATTTCATAGATTGTTAGATTGCACGAGGTGTCAGTTTCGATTATATTAGATAGATATTCAAGGTTTACGTCGTGATTTTGGAAGAAATTGCAAGAATCTCTGGGTACAAGGTTGAATTTTAGTACTGCTTTTCATCCGCAAACTGACGGACAATCGGAGTGAGTAATACAAATTCTTGAAGAAATGCTTAGTTGTTGTGTTTTAGAGTTTGAAGGCAACTGGGAGAAATATTTGTTATTGGTTGAATTTGCGTATAATAATAGCTTTCAATCAAGAATAAAGATGGCACCGTACGAAGCTTTGTATGGTTGCAAATGCTGAACTCAATTGTATTGGACCGAGCTGAGTGAGAAAAAGATTCATAGGGTTGAATTAATCCGAGAGACTGAAGATAAAGTGAATGTAATTCACGATTGTTTGAAAGTAGCTTCAGATCGACAGAAATCGTATGCGGATTTGAATGTAAATACATTGAATTTTAGATCGATGATAGAGTGTTTCTGAAAGTATCTCTGTGGAAAAAAATTCTTCGATTTGGTCGCAGAGGCAAATTGAGTCCGCATTTCATCGGGTCGTATGAAATCATCAAAAGAATAGGGCCAGTGGCATATCAGGTAGCTTTACCATCAGAATTGGAAAAGATTCACAGCGTGTTTCATGTGTCAAAGTTGCACTGATATAGATCAGATCCATCGCATATCATTTCTCCTACTGAAATAGAAATTGAACCTAATATGACGTATAACGAAGAACCGATCAGAATTTTAGCTCGAGAGGTTAAACAGTTGAGAAAGAAAAGCATAGCTTTAGTGAAAGTACTTTGGCAACAACATGGTGTGGAAGAAACCACATGGGAGCCCAAGGAAGCTATGAGAAAATAGTACCATAACCTTTTTAACGGTAAGATTTTCGGGGACAAAAATACCTAAGGGGGGAGAGTTGTAGCAGCCTGTTTTTAGTCAAATCAGAACAGTGGTTTTGAGACCACAAATTTGAGGTTAAAATATTTATTTTATTATTATTTTAATGTCTACAACATGATAATATCATTGTGTGAAAGTTTCGTTAAGAAATTTTATCATTTGAATGTTAATTCAATAAAAAGGACTAAATCGCGTAAAATGTAAAACTTGTATTCTATTAGTTAAAGGTGTCTAATAGCTATGGAATATTAAATTGGAGGTCCTTATGTTGTATAGACCATTATTAAGGTGGGTGGACATTTATGTACATGGTTTATATGAATTTTTAATGTTTTAATAAAGGATATATTAATAATTTGATTATTTAAGATAAATTAAATAAAACAACACATAGCTATCATCTTTCTTCACCATCTTCAACCGAAATTAGCTAAGGAAACACCATTTTTTGGGCTTTGAAGCATTCGACCATAGCTATCCATGCATGTAAGAGTTTTCTTGCTCGGTTTTTAGTGATTTCTATGTTTTTGAGATCGTTGTAGCCTAGTCTAGTTAGCCCGGGGACTATTGTGCAAAACTATTAAAAGATTAGGGTGTTGCTGTTGATGAATAAGTATTTATTTGAGTGATTAATGGTAGATTATGAATGTTTGATGATAGTTATAAAAGTTTTGTTAAGTTACTTTTAGTGAAAATGCAAATTAGGGATTAAATTGTGAAATGTAGAAACTTTGCAGTTAAAATGTGAAATAAATGAAAAATATGGGCTGCTAGGGACCTAATTGAAATTCGGCTAGCATGGGTTTGGGTGAAATTGCATGAATTTGTAATTTTATGAAATAAAGACTAAATTGTAAAAATGTGAAACATTAGGGGAAAATGTGTAAAAGTGCCTTAATGTTAATTTTGGACTAAATTGAATAGAGAAGTAATATCAAGAAAAGCAAAATTCGGATCTAGATGGGGGGAAAAGCAAAGTACTTGACTAATCAACCTATTTCTTCGTTTTAGCGTCTGGGGTAAGTTCGTATGCAATAAGCTTCATTGTGAACATATTTTAAAGGCTTTGATATACGAACATATTTGACAATGATTTGAAGACGATTCGACATTGGAAATCTCGATTGAACTTTAGGAATAGATTAGGATACGAATGACATGTCATTAGGGGTTATTGTGATATTGTGATCCAGGTGCTGGTCTTGTACGTCCTACCAGTGGCTGAGTATGCCGGCATGTGTAGCGGTTACTTGACAGCTTGTGTGAGCAGCACCGTGTAGCTACATCTTGACCGACAGCTTGTGTAAGCAGGCCCGTCGATAGCTCGATAGTGAGCATATATATGATATGAGATTGAGATAGCTTCGGCTATATATGTGCCACTTAGGGTGCGAGTTTCCTAAGCATCCGATAGTATTTCGAATGGTTCAACGGGTAAATAAAAGATGTGGTTGAGTATGAGATGGTACAGGTATATACATGAGCCGTATAACCTTTAAATTGAAGAAACTTGTGAAAGATACGTTTAAATATTATGATTGAATATATGGAAGGTTTGTTAGATAATATGAGTTACATGGTGATATATTTCAATTTGATGAATTGTGCATTTATGAATAGATTGAGTTTATTCCATACGAGCTTAATAAGCTATAAGGCTTACTTTGTTCATTTTACCATGTTTTATAGTGATTACAAAGCTAGCTGAGATTTGGGATCGTCAGAGACTTCGTCACACTATCCTACTATCACTTTGGTACTTTTGAATTTAAGTGTTTTGAGTACATGGATGTATAAGGACTTTGGTCATTTTGGTATATAAGTGGTTGATTAATGTAGCCATTTGAATTGGCTTGTAAATGTTCTAAGTTTCATTTTGTATATTTCCATAGTAATTGGTTTATTTTGGTATGGTTGAATAATGTATATATATATGTGTATATGGCTTTTATGATGTTTTAAACGTTGGATATGTGATGCTTATGGATAATTAGTGTTATAGATATTTAGTAGTTAAGTTTTGAATGATTGATATGCTAAAGATTATAGACCAAATAATGCATAGTTGATAATGGTCATATTGATGATTTGAGAAAGTAAACTTTGGTATGAATTTGGATGGCATATTGTAGTATTTATGTTTTGTATTGGTTGGAAATGAAATGGTATGGTTTATGCTTGATTGAAGTTGATTTAAATGCTTATATATGCTATGTTTTGGTGCCATTGAGTTTGGTGTAGGTGTGCATAAGTTTGGGTGGCAAGTTGGCTTGGTAAATAGCCTATTTTTGTCCACACAAGTAGAGACACGGATGTTTGTCTTAGCCGTGTGTGATACACGGTCATGTACACAGCCATGTGTGCTCTGGTGTTGAAATTAAAATCAAGTCAGTATGCTCCACACGGCCTCCCACACGAGCGTGTGTGTTGGCCATGTGACCCAAGTTAGAGAGTTACACGGGGTCAGACACAGGCTGGGACACGGCCATGTGCTCCCATTTTGAATGTCCACACGGCCGGGCCATACAGGCGTGTATCCCCTGTTTTTGAGAAAATTTTCTAAGTGTTCACTAAGTTTTTAAATTTATCGGTTTAGTCCCAAACCACCCTGAATGCATGTTTTGAGCCTCGTTGGCTTGTATTAGGGGCGATATGAATGTAGTTGATTGATATTTGTATGAAATTGAAAATGAATGAGAAAATGTATGTAAATGTGTGATAAGTTCAGTAATGCTCAATTTGTGATAAGTTCGATAATGCTCCATAACCCTATTTCGGTATTAAATACGAGTGAAGGTGTTACACTGTAACCAAGTATGAAAAAGAATTCATGAGACTGAGTAAGTATGCTTGAGAATGCGTCTCCACTGAAGAAATTATGTGCAAGCAATTTGAAGACGGGTTGAATGAGGATATCAAGCTTTTAGTCAGAATTCTTGAACTAAAATAATTTATTGTTTCGGTAGATAGATCCTGCAAAGTCGATGAGCTTAGCAAAGAAAAGAGAAGAGCCGATTCTGAGGTTAGAGATTCGAGAAAGAGGTTAATGGGTAAATCATATCATTTATAGTCAAAGAAATCAAAGGATTCTTATAACCGTTCGACTGCTTCAATGAGTTATTCCAACAGAGATCGTGGAAAGCAACACACGAGTCCAAAAGCTCAAGTCACTTTAGTATCAAGCATTGGTAGCATCAAAGTTAACAAACCTGAGTGTCAACAATGTGGTAGACGGTATTTTTGAAATTGTTGGATGAATAATAAAGCTTTTTTCAGGTGTGGCTCGCAAGAGCATTTTATTCATGATTTTCCTAAGTTTTTCAAGAAAGACAAATTTTTGACTACAAGGCTGAGCAATACAGTTTCCAGAAAGAGACCACCTCGAAATAATGGAAATGTGAATAGTAGAAAAGGTGCAACAAAGGATTCTACTGTGAGATTTGAGGCTCGAACGCTAGCCAGAGCTTACGTTATTCGTGCTCATGAGGATGCATTGGCACCAGATGTTATCACCGGTACTTTTTCTCTTTATGACACTGATGTAACTGCTTTGATTGATCTTAGATCAACCCATTCATATGTCTGTACGAATTTAGTGTCTAGTAAGAGTTTACCTGTTGAGTTTACTGAATTTGTGATTAAAGTATCGAACTCCTTATGCCAGTATGTTCTAGTTGATAAAGTTTGTAAGAATTGTCCCTTGATGACTCAAGGTTATTGTTTTCCAGCTGATTTGATGCTTTTACCGTTTGATGAATTCGATGTGATCTTGGGTATGGATTGGTTGACTCTACATGATGCTGTTGTAAACTATAGAAAAAAGACTATTGAGTTGAAATGTCAGAATAATGAAATTCTTCGTATTCAGTTTGATGATTCAAGTGGGTTGTCTGTTGTGATATCGACTATGCTAGCTCAAAAATATGTGAGGAAAGATTGCGATGCTTATCTTGTGTATGTCCTGGATACAAAAGCGTCTACATCGAAGATTGAATCAGTACCAGTGTTTTGTGAATGTTCAAATATTTTTCCAGAGGAGTTACCCAGGTTACCACCGATCAGAGAGGTTAAATTTTCTATTGAGTTAGTACTGGAAACATCATTGATACCAATAGCTCCGTACAAAATGGATCTGATTGAGTTGAAAGCTCAGTCGCAAGAGTTAATGAATAGAGGATTTGCATGACCTAGTTTCTTGCCTTGAGGTTTACCAGTTCTGTTCGTCAAGAAGAAAGATGGATCGATGAGGTTATGTATCGATTATCGATAGCTCAATAAAGCTACGATCAAGAACAAGTATCCATTCTTGAGAATTGATGATTTGTTTGATCAGATAAAATGTGCCACCATTTTTTCTAAGATTGATTTGCAATCTGGTTATTATCAATTACGGGTTAAAGATTCGAATGTACCGAAGACTGCATTCAGGACCAGGTACGGACATTATGAATTTCTTGTTATGCCATTTGGGTTAACTAATGCTCCTGCAGTTTTTATGGATTTGATTAATAGAATTTTCAAACCGTATTTAGACAGATTCATTATTGTATTCATTGATGATATTCTGATCTACTCTCGAGATGAGTCTGAACATGCCGAGCATTTTAGGATTGTGTTAAAAACTTTGAGAGATAAACAATTATTTGCTAAATTCAACAAATGTGAGTTTTGGCTTTGAGAAGTTCAATTTTTGGGACACATTGTTTTGGCGGAAGGCATTAGAGTTGATACGAGCAAAATTTCAACGATTGTTGACTGGAAACCACCAAGAAACATATATGAGGTCAGAAGTTTTTTGGGATTAGCTAGCTATTATCAGCATTTTGTAAAATGGTTATCGATGATTTCTACACCGATGACTCGATTTTTATAAAAAGATGTGAAATTTGAGTGGTCTGACAAATGTCAACAGAGCTTTAAACAGTTTAAAGCACTATTAACCGAAGCACCATTTTTAGTTCATCCTGAGTCCGGTAAAGAATTTGTGATTTTTAGTGATGCATCATTGAATGGTTTGGGGTATGTTTTAATGCAAGAAGGCAAAGTGATAGCTTATGCTTCTAGACAGTTAAAATTGTATGAAAAGAATTATTCGACAGACGACTTAGAGTTGGCTCCTATTATATTCGCATTGAAACTTTGGCGACACCGTTTGTTGGGTGAAAAATGCCATATTTTTACTGATCACAAAATTTTGAAGTATTTGATGTCTCAGAAAGATTTGAATTTGCGACAATGAAGATGGCTCGAATTGTTGAAAGATTATGAGTTAGTAATCGATTATCACCTAGAAAAAGTAAATGTTGTTGCGGATGCTTTGAGTAGAAAGTCTTTATTTGCTTTAAGAGCGATGAATACATGGTTGACTTTGTCAAATGATGGCTCGATTTTAGCTGAGTTAAAAGCTAAACTGGTATTTCTTCAGCAAATCTGTGAAGCTCAGAAATATGACAATGAATTAAAAGCTAAATGAATACAGTGTGAGTTACATTCTGATTCAGAGTTTCAGATTGGAATAGATGATTGTTTATTGTTCCGAGGTAGAGTTTGCTTACCGAAAAATCCAGAGCTTGTACAAAAAATTTTACATGAAGCACACAGTGGTTGCTTATCTATTCATCCAGGGAAAAAGAAGATGTATAGTGATTTGAAATAGATGTACTAGTGGTCAGGCATGAAACGTGACATTTCTGAATTTGTGTAGAGATGCTTGATTTGTCAACAAGTTAAAGCTGAACATCAAGTACCTTCAGGACTGTTACAGCCTGTGATGATACCGGAGTGGAAGTGGGATAGAGTTACGATGGATTTCGTATCAAGATTACCCCTATCTCCGAAAAAGAAAGATGCTATCTAGGTTGTTGTTGATCGTTTGATGAAATCTGTACATTTTATTCCAGTACGTACAGATTTTTCAATTGATAGATTAGCTGAATTGTACATTTCAGAGATTGTTAGATTACATGTGTACCGATTTCCATTATTTCGGATAAAGATCTGTGGTTTACATCATGATTTTGGAATAAATTGCAAGAGGCTTTGGGTACATGATTACATTTTAGCACTACATTTCATCCTCAAACCGATGGTTAGTCTGAAAGAGTGATTCAAATTCTCAAAGATATGCTTCGTTGCTGTATTTTAGAATTTGAAGGCAGCTGGGAAAAATATTTACCATTGGTGGAATTTGCGTATAATAATAATTTCCAGGCGAGTATAAAGATGGCACCATATAAAGCTTTATATGGTCGTAAATGCCGAACTCTATTATACTGGACCGAGCTTACTGAGAAAAAGATTCATAGGGTTGATTTGATTAGAGAGACTGAAGAGAAAGTGAAAGTAATTCGTGATAGTTTGAAAGCAGCTTCAGATCGACAGAAATCATATATAGATTTGAAACGTAAAGATTTTGAATTTCAAATCGGTGACAGAGTGTTTCTGAAAGTACCACTGTGGAAGAAGATTCTTCTATTTGGTCGCAAATGGAAATTGAGTCTGCGGTTTATTGGGTCGTACGAGATTATCGAATGAATAGGGCCGGTGGCATATCAACTTAAATTACTGTCAGAGTTGGGAAAGATTCATAATGTGTTTCACGTATCCATGTTATGATGGTATAGATCAGATCCTTTGCATATAATTTCTCCGGCAGAAGTTGAAATTCAGCTTGACATGTCATATGGCGAAGAACCGGTCATAATTTTGGCCCGAAAGATTAAAGAGTTAAGAAACAAAAGCATAGTTTTAGTGAAGGTACTTTGGCAACTTCATGGTATCAAAGAAGCTACGTGGGAACCCAAAAAAGCTATGAGAAAATAGTACCCTAACCTATTTTCTGGTAAGATTTTCGGGCAAGAAAATTCCTAAGGGGGGAGAGTTGTAACAGTCCGTTTTCAGTGAAATTAGAATAGTGGTTTTGAGACCACAAATCTAAACTGAAAATAATTATTTTATTATTTTGAGGTCTATACCATGATAGTATGATTGTATAAAAAATTTGTTAAGAAATTTTAACGTTTGCATGCTTAATTTGAAAAAAGGACTAAATCGAGTAAAGTGTAAAAGTTGAGTTCTAATAGCTAAAGGTGTCTAATAGCTAAAGAAATTTAAAGTAAAGGTCCTTATATGGTAATTAGCCCATAAATGAGTTAGTGGAAGATGTTGGCTTGGTATAAGTGAAATTTTTAATGTTTTAAAAGGTTAAAAAGGTAAATTAGTAAATAATGATAAAAATTAATTAAAACAAAGGTGTCATCTTCTACATTTTCATCTAGCTCAACTGAAAATCACCATTGGAGGAGAGTTAAGGTTCGGTCAAGCTATTCCCTTCCATGTAAGTGCAATTTTGCTCGGTTTTTAATGATTTCTATGTTTTTGGAGTCGTTGTAGCTTAATCTAGCTAGCTTAGGGACTAATTAGTGAAACTGCTAAAGTATTAGGGTTTTACCATTGATGAATATATATGTGTTTTGATGTTTGATGATAAAAAATGAATGGTTGTTGTTAGATAAACAAGTTTTGTAAGGTGATTTTGGTTAGAAATGTCAAATAGGGATTAAATCGAGAAATGTGAAAATTATGTGGTAAATGTGGGAAATAATGAAATGTATGGGCTGTTATGGGTCTATATAGAATTCAGCTATAATGGTTTCAAATTAAATTGCATGAATTTTCATTTTTATGAGCTAGGGACTAAATTGTAAAGTAGTCAAATATTTATGGGGCAAAATGGAAATTTTGCCATAATATGAAATTGAATTGAATTGAATAGAATAAATATTAAAGTGGTTAAATTTGATTATATAGATCAAGAAAAGGCACGTTCGAAATTAGATTGGGGAAAAACAAAGTAGTAGATTGATCGATTGATTTTCTACGTATTAATTCAAGGAAGTTCGTATGTTAATATGCATTAAATAATTGTGCGTTAAATGTTTTAATATTACATTCTTGGTGAATACGATTTCACGGAAATACTCGATGAAGATTTGGCTATGTTTGAGATCCTGATTGAACTTTAGGAATAGATAGGATACGAATGACATGTCATTAGGGGTTACCATGTTTTGGGGTGCTGGTCCTGTACGTTTTACCGGTGTCTAATTTTTCTAGCATGTGTTGTGGTTACTCGTCAGCTTGTGTAAGCAACACTGTGTAGCTACGTCTTGACCGTTAGCTTGTGTGAGTAGCCCCAATGATAGCTCGAGAGTGAGGATATATATATGAGATATGAGATAAAGATAGTTTCGACCATGTGTTGGCACTTAGTGTGCGGGATACCTAAGTATCCGATATTATTCCAAACGGTTCAATGGGCACAGATATGTTTCGAGAATGTATGAGTTTAATATGAGCAAGTACAGGTATATACGTGAATCATGTGGAATTTGAATCTATGAGATTCGTGATTTCATAATTAACTTTGTTGGTGATTATATGTTAAGCAAATGACACCAAATTGAATTGTATTATGATTTAAATTACTTTAATTATGGTTGATTAGTAAGTTATATTTGCAGTTATACGAACTTACTATGCTTAATTGCTTACTTTGTTTATTTTTTTGTGTTTTATAGTGATTCGAAAGCTCGCTCGCTTTGGAAGTTGTCAGAAATTGCATCACACTATCGAACTCTTATTTTGGTACTTTTAGACTTAATGTATTTTGGTTATATGGCATTTATAGGTCTTTTGGCTAGTGGAAGCCTATATGTTTTGTTATGTTTTAGCCATTGATGTAGCTTGACAATGGTATATGATTTGATATGTAAAATGTGTAAATGGCTCTTTGATATGTGCTTTATAATTGCTATGTGAATGCCTTGTTGTGAATTGGTATTTAAGGTAACAAATGGTTGAAAATGAGAATGTATTAGCTTGCTAAGTATTAGGCAAGATAGTGCATATATGAAATTGACCATTTAGATGAATTCTTGAAAGTGATATTGGTATGTTTTTAAATGGAAAATTGTGATGTTTATGAGCATTATGGTTTTTGGTACTGGTACGACATGATATGGACTTGGTTGAGATTGGTTTGAATGTCTATTGATGATATGGTCGTTGGTGCCACTTTGGGTGAGAAATAAGGCTTGGAAAATGGCCTATTTTTGTCCACACGGGTAGAGACACGGGTCTCAGCCGTGTGTGACACACTGCCAAGTGACATGGCTGTGTATCCCCTGATACTTATTTAGAAACCAAGCCAATAGCTTCACATGGCCTAGCACATGGGCATGTGGCTTGGCCGTGTGGCACAAGTCAGTATACCTTCAAGTTATCACACGGCCTGGTACACGGGTGTGTGAGGCCACTTCGAAAGGTACATGGCTTGGCACATGGGCGTGAGGTCTGGCCGTGTGACCTAAGTCATTGAGTTACACAGGGTCAAACACGGGCTGGGAGATGGCCATGTGATCCCATTTTGAATGTCCATACGGCCTGTGGCACGGGCGTGTCTTTTGGCCGTGTGAGACACACGGTCTAGTCACACGAGCATGTGTCCCTTGAACTTTAAAAATTTTCCATGTTTTTCTAAAAATTTCTTAAGTATGCAATTTAGTCCCATACCATTTCTAATGCTTGTTTTAAGCCCCGATGGCTTATGTTAGGGGCTATATGACTGAATTTGAATGACTTTTATTTGGATATGAGAAATGGATATGAATTGTATGATTGTTTAAAGAATAAGTCCTGCCCGTAACCCTATTCTGGCTATGGATCCAGGTTAGGGGTGTTACACAGTCAGCATAAAGTCATGGATATTTTTATTATATGTGGTCTGATAAAGACTTCGATTGTGATGAAGATATTTATGAAGAAAGAGTCTATGAAGACTGGGAGATCTAGGAGAATCAATGATTATTATTACTTGAATTAAGTCAACTTAGAGGAGAAACCCCAGTTCTTCCCTAAGATGATGATGACCATGATGATATGCCGTCAGAAAGGTACCAAGAGGTGCTAAGTCTGAAATTGAGCAAGGAGAAGAATATCATCATAGATGTGAGCAAAAAAGTTGAAATCCCAGAGCATTATCCACATTAGCAGATAAGAAAATATTCAGACGAATCAAATAGAACTTCAGTAAGAGAAGATATGAAGCTGGTGGAGGAAATGGACAGTGAGCCGAAGACTCAGAGTAGCATGGAACTCATTGTTTCAGAAATTTTGAGTTCTTCTAGTACATTTGGAACACAATAGCAGTATAAAAAAAAACCAAATAATGGGGCAATGGCAGGTATGGCTGATCTCATGAAAGAGTGTATGTCGATTTAGGAATTTCCAGAATAGAATGAAGAGATACTAGTAGTCTCATATGAAAAACCTGAATTGGCTATCCTTTGCATGACCGTAGTCCTAAACTAGGTACCCCAAAGAATTGGAAAAATATATATATAGACAGGACCTTTGATTATATAACAAAGATCAATCCAACAGAGCAACTAATGAGTATAGGCTTTGAGTTGCAAGCATCATAAAATGTCTGGCATTGTAAGAGCCACGCAAAAAAGTCATTTGTAAGCACATGGAAAGACCGAAAATGAACAACTTACAAGTCTGCAGAGCTGGAAACTAAGAGACTTAATAAAAAGTCCTTTGTTAAGCCCTTTACCACCTTTTATGCCAATCATTGCCTCAATACACTTGAAAATTTATTTTAAAGTGATGAAATGAGCGGAAACATAAAAAGCGACAAGTATGAACCATATTTTTCGACTCTCTTACGAAGCAGGTTATCCAAGCGAAGACTAAAGTTGTTGCATGGCTATGTGGCTTTGAAAATAGTTAATAATTATGCCATACAGAAAGAGTTGTTGGTTGTTATAGCAGGCCAGAAAGGTAAATTCAGGGAAAGAGACAACCGCAAACGAGTAGAATGACACGACAGGAGTTGGACTAATATAGATTGACGGGGAATCCATCGATGCATACTAACTAAGTTGATGGACGAGTCCGACAGGAAAACATAACATCTTCTTATCATTTGATTATTACTAACTGTACATATTGTATATTTCACTAATCAGTATATTACAAGTAGGTTAAAAATAGGTTTAACAAGCACTCGAAGCATCCTGAAGATCGAAAAGTTGGGAAAAAAGGTCAACGTCGTGACACAGTAGACAGTTTCTCAAGAATTCCAAAACTGTAGGGTGTGTTGCGACACCGAACCCTGGTGTCGGGACATAAGTAGTCTTCTAGGGATGTCATGACTTGGAACCCCTATGTCACGAAATTGCTGCAATTTTCTATAGGGTCGACACAACCCAGTTGCGCAACCTAGTAGAATAATTACGTCACCCATTTTTTAACCCTAAAAACACCCTTTTAAACATAAAAATACCTTTCTAACTTAATCCAACTTCATTCTAGCACTTAAACTGTTTTAAAACCTCTCCAGAACCCTTATTCCAAATTCAAGAAGCTTCATTAGAGGGAGTCGACATCAAAAACATAAAGAGGAAACATAAACGAGTTCAACAAGAGTTAATGTTTAAGTATTTTCAATCCTTTCTTACTGATCTATAGGATATCTTTATTATTTTTCTTATAGACTCTAGTGAGAATGCCACCATGTAAGAAAAAAAAAAACTCCTGTTCAGGAAATCCCACGTGTTTCCAATCCTATTCAATTTCAAAATGCTAATATGGAAAAATATTTTCTAAAGTCATAAGGGAGACCTCTAATTCAGGAATGAGGGTTTGAACCCTCGATGATCCACTGCAAAGAAATCTGGACTTTGGTCTGTTATCATCAATGGGAGCAGTTTTGTGTTACTCCCATGAATAATGGAAGCATACCTGTGGTTCAAGATTTTAATGTGTCCCTTAAGGATCAAATGATTAATTGAGGATATAAGGCAATAATAATTGTTGTCAAAGTACGAGGGGAAAATGTTCCAATCTCCCCTAACGATATTTGTGAATTTTATAACATCCTATTTTATGAGAAAGATTTTATTGATAACACAGGTTTAAAGAGATTTCAAAATATTGACATGGAAGATGTTATAAAATATTTAACATATGGCAGAGGTAGTTGGAACTACAGGCCAGAACTGAGCTTCCCATGAATTTTAATCAAGCTATTATGTTTCCTATTGCGAAGATATGGATGTAATTCATTGGCACTAGAATTGAACCCTGCACTTAATGTTTCTAATGTTAACGTATTTCTAGCAATTTTGTTATATGGTATTCTGCAATGTAAACATGTAACACCCCTAACCCGTGTCCATCACCGGATTAGGGTTGAAAGGTATTATCAATCAAACACAACATTTAACTAACATTTGACAACTCAATAAACAATCATTATCGAATAACATTTATTCACATACACAATGTCCCTTAAATAGGTCTACAAGACCTTAAACAAGCTTCAGAGAAGGTTTGGGACTAAACCGATCACATTTGTAAACTTTAGGAATCACCTAAACTTTCAAGCATTCAGGGGTCACATGCTTGTGTGAATAGGCACACGGCCACCAGACACACCCGTGTCATAGGCCGTGTGAAAACTGGAGGGGTTTCTAACTTGGGTCACATGGCTAGCCACACATCGATGTGCTAGCCCATGTGCCACACACGGCCAGTAGACACGCCCGCATGTCTAGGCCATGCCAAACCTGTAGGGTATACTGACTTAATTTGAAAGGGTACCCCAGGGGACACACGGCTGTGTACCAAGGCCATGTGTCACACACGGTCAAGCTACACGCCTATGTGCTCGGCCATGTGGAGTGAAAATAGGCTTAGTTAAAGCCACATTTCTCACCCTCCTCATGCTTACCTACAACAAGACATTTTATACCATTTCAATGCATTTATAAGCATCCAAAACATCATCAACTCATGCACATTATACCATATAAACACTAGCCAATTCAATACACATTTACTACATCAATCATATTGATTTCATATGCTAACTTCATTCATTCCACCTATTTATCCAACCATCAAAACAGCTACAACAACTTGACCAAATTCACAAGGGATACCATTCATATCACATAGCATATATAAACACATTCTATAAGCAAAATTCACATCTCACAACTTTACCATATACTAGCCAAATCATATGGCTATAATTCCATAACACAAAATATACCATAATGAAACTAGCCTATACATGCCACATAACCAAAATGACAAAGCTTTTAAGTACCGAAATGATAGCTGGATAGTGTGATGAGATCTCTACCAACTTCCAACCCAAGTGAACCTCCGAACACTATAATCATAGGAAAAGGTAACAAAGTAAGCGATAAAGCTTAATAAGCTCCTATGGCTACTAACTTATAATATCAAATAACCACAATTTAAATAGCTACTCAAAGCATAATATAGCTCATATGATTTCATCATTCTATCACCTACTCATTTACATCATTTACCATGAATTTCATTAGTCTATTAAATGCCATGCTCATATGATTTGAGTACATCTAATCAACTCAATCACCATTTCATATGAATAAACAAATAAAGATATATTACATTCAATTCAATAGCTATCACCTTTATATAGCCAAATACTTCATAGGAAATCTCATAAATTTCCACCTACTCATTATATGAATTTCACAGATATCACTTACTTGCCAATTTCCATACAAGTACCTGAATTGATTCACATCATCACTTATATTTCTTCGTAATATCATCTTTACTCGTTGACTCATTTAAAAATCGGCGAAAACACATTATCTTAATTCAATACTAATAAATATAATAGATTCATAAACCTTTCTCATTTTATTTACAAACTTAACTATGAATTTCACAAGTTTCTTTGATTCAATGCTCATATACTCATGTATGTACTTGTAACACCCCAAAATCGGCCCAGACGTTATGGCCGATCTTGGCAGGGTCACATGATATGGAGTTTGAAATCAGATTTGATGGGTTAAAACGATTCTAATTACTCAATATTTGTTTTAACCCGGAATAGAAATACATGATCTTTTTTGTGATTAAAACATATCTCTAGTACGTGGAAGCTTTAGAAACATTCTATTTTAGGAAAAATCATTTTATCTACGAAAATCTTAGTTTTAGGAAAACTGAGGTTTTATGAGTTACAGTTCAAAAATTCATAAAACCGTATAAAGTCCCGAATTAAAACCAAACAGCCCAAGTCCAAAATTGCAACTAAAACCCCAAATAAGTAATAAAAACTGGAAGTAAATGGAAAGTCAGTCTAAAATTTTACGTATGGTCACCATCGAGTCCTTCGCTGCCCCAATTCGTCAAGACTGGGGATTTCTTGCACAGATTAAACAGAAAAAGGGTGAGCTTTTGCAAACTCAGTATGTAATCCCCACAGAAAACACACATACAGAATACACATCAGGTGTCATAAATCAACAGTTTGGGGCCGGAGCCCCTTTACAAAAACGGTTAGGGCCTTGGCCTATCAAATACAAAATCAGATACAACTTAGGGCCTTAGCCCATGTCAGATACATTATGCAGACAAAATATCAGAATCCTACCCACCAGCCTCTACGCACCATCTCCGTCCAACCTACACACCATGTGGGGATAAAATCGACCCACCTATCCCTACACACCATGCTGTATTAAAATGCAGCACATAGTTAGATAATCGCAGCTGAGCTACCAGATATCAGGCTTAAGAGCCTTTTAGAATACTTCCTCCAAATACATTATCCCAACCCTGATGCAATGAAACATACAAAAATGACATGCGTATATGCAATTAACAGATCATACATACAAATCGGTCTATATGGTAAGAGAAACATGCTAGAGCACATATATCACATAGTCAGATCACGTAATCAGGGGTCTAGCAGCTTTTACTGACCCTACCGTAGGTCCCAGTCGACTTGGGTGACCCGAGCAACCTTTCGGAGTATTTTAGAAAAATGGGCTCACACGCCCGTGTGGCCCACATGGCCTAATTTGGCCTTGGTTGTGTGGATGACATGGCCCAATGGTCAAGCCCGTGTGTCACACACGGCCCCACCGACCATATACGACCGTTTCATGTGCCCGTGTCTTGCACACACAGCCTGGATGGTCGATCACACGCCCGTGTACTACTGCACAACCTACCACGGGAGACTACACGCCCGTGTGGCGTCGACAGTTTTATTTTTTGGCTTTCATCGATTCTCATTTTTTGAGTTTCTGGGTACACACCTAGTTTCGTTAAAAGCTAAACCAAACTCCAAGCACTCCAGAACCTAAAATCATCCCAAATGTCTTCAAATTAAACGCTACGAATGATAAACTAAACTGATCCCAATCGAGTTATTCATAAGGTTTGACAACCGAAACTTAACTTTCAAGGAACAACGATACACCCACACCCTTAATATTCCTACGAACGATCACGAACCCCTGAAACTTCCCCTATTTGAGAAAGAACACAAAATCTCCATTAAAACTCTAACCAAAAACTTAAGAAAACAACAAAGTAGATACTTACCGAGCGAGCGAATTACGTTGAACCAAAAGAAACAATCGAAAAATGAGAAAGGAAAGGGAAACTAAGAAAAATTTGGTAGAGTAAGGGAAGATGAAAATAACGTCAAAACTTGGAAATTCCTGAAAAAGAGAAAAAAAGAAAAAGAAAAAAGGGATATGACACTAAATCCCTAAATTCTCTCCATCTAACCCATTACTCAGAATTCTGATGCAACCAAAACTCTGTCCCCCAACCGAACAAAATAAATCACCCTTGCTAAAGCTGGGATTCAAACACAAGACCTCAAACACTCCGACACACATCTTAACCACCAGACCAGCAGACCCATTCTGAAAAAACTTATCAACAATTAAACAAAAGCCTATTGAACAAGAGTGGGGCTTTGATTTAAAGGAAAAAAAAATATTGCCAAAGACATGGCTTGAACCTAAGACTTCTTAGACACTCCCAGGACACATAACCATTGAAGCAGATACACACTTGTGTCACAATTTCACAAAACCAAAAACTTAAAATTTTAGGGCATTACAACTCTACCCCCTAAAAGAAAATTTTAGCCTCGAAATTTACTTGATCAGAAAAGGTGAGGATACTGCTGACGCATCTCATCCTCAGGCTCCCATGTAGCCTCCTCAATACTATGATTCTGCCACAGCACCTTCACTAAGGGGATAGACTTCCTTCGCAGAACCTTAATGTCACTGTCTAAAATCTAAACCGGCTCCTCCTCAAATATTAATTCTGGCTTAACCTCAATCTTTTCAATTGGAACAACATACGTAGGATCAGAGCGATAGCACCTCACCATAGAAACGTGGAACACATCATGAATCTGGTCCAACTTTGGAGGTAGCTCTAACTGATACTGGACTGGCCCTACTCGTTTCAGAATCCGGTACGGCCCGATAAATTTAGGGCTTAGCTTACCTTTACAACCAAATCTCAGAACCGTCTTCCATGGTGAGACCTTGAGAAAAATGAAGTCTCCCACAGCATACTCAATCTCTCATCATTTTAGATCGGCATATGACTTCTGCCTATCAGAAGCCACTTTCAGTTGATCCCGAATCAAGCTAACTTTATCTTCAGTTTTAGAAACCAATTTCAAACTCAGAATACGTCGCTCACCCAACTCAGTCCAGCATAAGGGAGTGCGACATTTACAACCATACAGAGCCTCATAAGGTGCCATCTGTATACTAGACTGGTAGCTGTTATTGTAGGCAAACTCCACCAAAGGCAAGTACTCCTCCCAGCTGCCTCAGAAATCGATAACACAGCTCCTCAACATGTCCTCAAATATCTGAATCACCCTCTCTGGCTGACCATTTGTCTAAGGATGGAAAGCAGTACTGAAGCCTAACCTCGATCCCAGAGCCTTATGCAGCTTCTTCCAGAACCAAAACATGAAATGAGGATCCCCAATTTCTGTAGAGAGAAGTCTGTCCTAACTGGGATGAAGTGAGCAGATTTGGTCAATAGATCCACGATGACCCAGACAGAATCCTTCTTAGTGGGTGTTAGAGGCAACCCACTAACGAAGTCCATTGTTACTCACTCCCATTTCCACATTGGTATCTTAACTGGCTGCAGCAAACCCGAAGGTAAATGATGCTCAGCCTTAACCTGCTGACAAGTCAAACAGTGAGCCACGGAGTCAGTAACCTTACGCTTCAACCCTGGCCACCAGTATAATTCTCGCAGATCTCGGTACATCTTGTTCCTGCTGGGATGCATAACATAAGGGCTACTATACGCTTCCCCTAGAATCGGCTGTCTCAAGTGCCCACCATTCGGTACACAAATCCGATCGCGGAAACACAATACCCCATCCTTATTAATCCTAAAATCTATAGTAACACCACTCTCAGCCTGACAGAAACGTAACTCCAGAGACTTATCCCCTATCTGTTTATCTCTGATCTGATCAATCCATGTCGGTCTAACCTGAAGTTCTACCAACAGACCCCCATTGTCGAAGAGACTAAGTCGATTGAACATCGCTCTCAGATTGGTCATAGCCCTATGGCTTAACGCATCGGCCACCAAATTAGCCTTACTATGATGGTACTCGATAGTGCAGTCATAATCCTTAAGTAGTTCAACCCATCTACGCTGCCTCAGGTTTAACTTCTCCTGAGTGAGGAGATATTTGAGGCTCTTGTGATCAGTGTAGGTAGTATACTTCTTTCCATACAGATAGTGCCTCTAGATTTTCAGAGCGAACACTACCGCTACTAACTCTAAGTTGTGCGTCAGATAGTTTACCTCATGAGTCTTGAGCTGACGAGATGCATAAGCAACTACCTTCCCATCTTGCATCAGAACACAATCCAGACCCATATGCGACGCATCACTGTATACTACAAAATCTTTATTGGGCTCAGGCTGTATCAGAATAGGAGCTTGAGTTAACACAGTCTTGAGCTTGTCAAAGCTCTCTTGCTGAGCAACAATCCAAACGAAAGGAACTCCCTTACGCAGTGACTTAGTCAACGGAGCTGCGATCAAGGAGAACCCTTCTACGAAACGTTGATAATATCCTACCAGCCCCAGAAAGCTGCGCATCTCAGACACATTCTTCGGCTGTTTCCAATCCAACACAGCCTCAATCTTACGAGGATCAACTCGTATCCCCCCAGTAGAAACTACATGTCCCAGAAATGTCACCTTCTGAAGCAAGAACTCACACTTGCTAAACTTCACATCAACTGTTTCTCACAAAGAACCTGTAGAACCACTCTGAGATGCACATCATGCTGATCCTCTGTCTTAGAATACACCAAAATTTCGTCGATGGACACCACTACAAATTGATCTAGGTAGGGCTAAAATACTCGGTTCATTAAATCCATAAATGCCGCTGGTGCATTGGTCAAACCAAAAGGCATAACTAGGAACTCGTAATGTCCATATCAAGTCCTAAATACAGTCTTATGTACATTGGCCTCCTTGACTCTCAACTGATGGTAACTGTAACACCCCAAACCCAGCCTAGACGTTATGACGAAATCTGATGTGCCACATTAATGTGTTTAAAACATTTTGTATTATTGCTCTAGAAAAACCTATTTAGTGTTCTAAAGGTTAAACTCATTATAGATTAAAGTGAATGGAAGCTGTACACCAGGTAGGAAACCGGAAAAGAGGAGGTGAGTCCATCAGACTGCTTAAGTACCAAGCTCCCTTCGAATCCAATCCTAGACATGCACACCATCATTGCCACGCCTTAACTTAGTGTATATTCTTAGAAAACCAATTCGATTAAGTCCATTTTAGGAAAAGTGATTAATTTTGGAAAATATTTTCGTTGCGAAAGTATTGCTTTGTTGTCGTGTTATTTTGAAATCAATTACTGTTTAAAAAAAACTGCACCCTAAAGTTACTCAATTTCAACAGTTAAAAATAATAACATATCTACTCTAGCAAATCCTATCAAAACCATAAAAATAATTAGAGAGGCCTAATTACAACTTAAAACCCAAAACATTTAAGAAAAAGGAAATCTGTCTAATTCACCAGAAGAAAACCAAAATTTACAGAACGTGTGGCCACTCCAAATCCCTCGCAACACCAAGCCCACTATGGTTGGGGATTACCTGCATGGATGAAAATAAGGGGTGAGTTTGGGGAAACTCAGTGTGTAAAATAACCCAACCATAGTCTAAATCAACTCAACCACAGAAACAAATTAATTTGGCCTTATCCCATAACAGATTTCAAAATGAAGCCCATAGGCCCATAGCAGACACAGAACATATATTCCATGATAATGCATAAACCCAACCCATATCCAACCATATACACCCCTGTCCAACCTTATACCATGTGGGGAGACTACTCGACCTACCCAACCGCTACACGCCACAGATTTTGCAGCGTGGCTGCCAGAAAAAGATAATGTGACAGGGTCACCAGATACAGATAATCGTGGCAGAGCCACCAGATCAGATAATTGTGGCATAGCCACCAGATCAGATAATTGTGGCATAGCCACCAGGACGCTTCCTCCATAAATATAACCCATGTCCCCATGCAACAGATATACAATCATGGCATACATCATACAGAATTAGATCATTATGCTTTTCAGTCAAAAGTAAACCTAGGGGTATAATGGTCATTTTATACCTAGGGTATAATGGTAATTTTCCATACTTAGGGATATTCTAGTAATTTAACTATTTTAGGGTTTTTTATGCATATCATAGCCATTTACATACTAATAGAAACACTTACCGAGTGTTCTTACTGAATTGGGCCCGTTAGCCCATTATCCCGATTTTGGCCCATTAAGCCCAAAATATCAAAATGCACGAAATCGCGTGTACTGCAATCTTATCACTTCAGATTACTGAATATGTTAATCCACTTATCTTACAAGCATTCGCACACTTGCAAGTTCACGAAATACCAGTTTTTCGGTATTTCGGCTTTTGCCGATCTAGTCTATAAGAGGGTGTCAATTACACACCTGATTTATAACGGCTCGTTGGAAAGTTCCACACACGAGCCGTCTACAAGTGGATTACTAACACGTCAGTCTAAATATCGAAATAAGCTATGCACATATCCCCTTACCATATTCAACCAACCTTACTTTAGACCCTAACATTCTTACCTCTTTCTTGCCGAAATATGGATTAGATCAAAAGATCCAATCGAAATAGTCTTCAAGTCCTTTGCTGAACGCCCTTTTATCCACACTTAACGCTTACACAACCAAATAGAAAAAGGCACAAAACCTTTAGTCCAAAACGCTAGCCACCCTTAAGGGTTTCGGCTTTTTCCTTAATTCCCGAAATAAAGAAATAGATTCAAAAATTTACCACCGGTTCCTTCAGCCAACGATTCCACTTTAGTTATTATTTGATTGTGGTGTAGATCAATCCTCAAACCCTAGCAGAAGTCGATCCTTTTCTAGTCTAAAGATTCGGCTATGCCCCTAAGACTATGGGGTTTTCGGCTTTTTGAAATAGTGAAGAAAAGATGAGGGTTTTGTAGTGGCTTTGTCGACAGGACTTTGGGGTTTAGAAGATGAAAGAATCGTAGGAACAAATGATAAGAAAGTGGAGATGAGTAGAATAGTAGGAAGATTCGGCTATAGAGGAAGAGAAGAAGAAGAAAAAGTAGATGAAGAGAAAACAAGAGAAGAAGAGAAAGAATGCTCAGAAATGGCACAACTTTCCCAAATGCTGAAATTGCAAGTACCAGTAAGCCTAGCCGAATTTTGGCTTTACAGAATCCCTTGGCCGGCCAACTCTTGCTCCCCAAGAGTCCACCATTCGGTCAATACTGCTCTCCCTAATCAGCTCCTAAATCTTCTCCCTTATCCCCTCCTTACTCAATCTACTGAGCAGCTCAAACTCCTCCTGACAGACTTTCACTTGGGTTCCATCACTTACCATTCCTACTCATAAAAATAATTCCTTTAATATGCTCTCACTGTGACTTGAACCTTAGTTCCCCTTAGTCATCCACACGCCACCTTTAAAGCTCCCAAGTGGCGTCACATGCCACCTTGCCACATGCTTCCTTGTGGCTTATTTTACCCATTAAAATTTAAAAGCCCAACTTGCCAGAACCCCTTTTTCTTGTAAAATTAAAATTAGTTAAAATTACCGGATTTTATTTAAACTTAGGAGTTCTAGAGGCCCACTAACATAATTAGACCTACGCCAAGCATTCAAAACACAGAAATCCTAAAATTTACTGAAAATCACAGAAATCTCGAAAATCCCAAAAATTGGGGCGTTACAACTCTATCCTCCTTAAAGAAATTTCGTCCTCGAAATTTACCTGATCCGAACAGATGAGGGTATTATTGACGCATCGCCTCTTCTGGCTCCCAAGTAGCTTCGTCTCTGCCATGATTATGCCAAAGCACCTTCACTAATGGAATAGATTTCCTTCTCAGAACCTTAACCTCTCGATCCAATATCTGCACCGACTCCTCCTTAAAAGTCAAATCAGTTTGCACCTCAATCTCTGTAACCGGCACGACATGAGTAGGGTCAGAACGATAACGCATTAACATGGAAACGTGAAAAACATCGTGAATCCTGTCTAACTCTGGAGGTAATTCCAATTGATATGCCACTGGTCCTACTCGTTTTAAAACCCGTTAAGGCCCAATGAACCGCGGACTCAACTTGCCCTTCTTACCAAACCTTAATATCTTCTTCCAAGGAGAAACCTTCAAGAAGACCATATCACCTACTGAGTACTCAATCTCCTTACGCTTCAAACTCGCATATATGACTTTTGCCTATCAGATGCTTCTTTTAACTGATCTCTGATTACTTTGACCTTATCTTCAGTATCAGCTACCAACTCTGGTCCAAGAACTTGTCGTTCTCCTAGTTCGGTCCAACGACTAGGTGTTCGACACCTTCGTCCATATAGCGCTTCATACGGTGCCATTCGAATACTCACCTGATAACTGTTGTTGCACGCAAACTCTGCCAACGACAAGTAATCTTCCCAACTACCTCGAAAGTCAATAACTCATCCCCTCTACATGTCCTCCAAAATCTGAACAACCCTTTCCGACTGACCATCAGTCTGGGGATGGAAAGCTGTACTAAAGTTAAATCGCATTCCCAACGCCTCATGCAACTCCTGCCAAAATCGAGATGTGAATCTTGGATCCCGGTCAGAGATAATTGAAACTGGGACTCCATGAAGTCACACGATCTCCGCCATATACAACTTGGCTAACTTTTGAAGTGAAAAATCAGTGCGGACAGGTATAAAATGGGCCGATTTGGTCAACCTATCCACAATCACCCAAACCGAGTCTTTCTTTGATGGCGTCAAGGGTAACCCACTCACAAAGTCCATGCTTACCCTCTCCCACTTCCAAAGTGGTATCTTTACTGGCTGCAAAAGTCTAGAAGGTAGTTGATGCTCAGCTTTCACTTGCTGGCATGTCAAACATTTTCCCACAAACTCCGTTACTTCTCGTTTTAGCCCAGGCCACCAATACAATTCTCGCGAGTCGTGATACAACTTATTCCCTCCAGGATGCATAGCACAAAGTCCACTATGAGCTTCTTTCAATATTGTCTGCCTCAAGTTAGAGTCCTTCGGAACACAAATTCTTCTTCGAAAACACAGAACCCCTTCACTATTCAACTCCAACTCAGAGGTTTCCCTTTCTTGACTTGCTGGAAACGAGCAACCAAAGATTCATCCTTCAATTGCTTTTCCTTAATCTGATCCACCCAAGTTGGCCTTACTTGCAACTCAGCCAACAGACTCCCATCATCATACAGACTCAGACAAGCAAACATTGCTCGCAGATCAGATACAGCTCTACGACTTAGAGCATCGGCTACTACATTAGCCTTGCCTAGGTGGTACTCAATCGAACAATCATAATCCTTAAGCAACTCTATCCATCTCCTTTGCCTAAGGTTTAGTTCCATCTGAGTCAGCAAATACTTGAGACTCTTATGGTCTGTGTAAATAACACACCTTTCTCCATACAAGTAGTGTCTCCAAATCTTAAGTGCAAAGATTACTACTGCTAACTCCAAATCGTGGGTTGGATAGTTTCCTTCGTGAGGCTTAAGCTGTCGTGATGCATAAGCCACCACCTTGCCCTCTTGTATCAGCACGCAGCCCAAACCCACATGCGATGCGTCACTGTACACAGTAAAATCCTTCCCAGACTCAGGCTGAATTAACACAGGTGCTTCATTCAGAACTTTCTTCAACTTCTCAAAAGCTTGCTGCTACTTCTCAGTCTAAACAAACGGTACTCCTTTCCTTATTAGCTTTGTCAAAGCTGCTACCATCACAGAAAAACCTTCCACAAACCTCCTGTAGTATCCAGCCAACCCTAGAAAACTCTAAATTTCTGACACTGACCTAAGTGGCTTCCATTCCAGAATCGCCTCAATCTTTCAAGGGTCCACCTTGATCCCCTCAGCAGAGACAACATGACCTAAAAAAGTTACCTCCCTCAACCAGAATTCACATTTGCTAAACTTTACATAGAGTTTCTTCTCCCTTAATACCTGCAGCACAATGCGGAGATGCTCATCATGTTTCGCTTCTGTTTCAGAATATATCAGAATATCGTCAATAAAGACGACTACGAATTGATCCAAGAATGGTTGGAATACACGATTCATCAGATCCATAAATGCTCCAGGAGCATTCGTCAGTCCAAATGACATAACCAACAACTCGTAATGTCTATACCGAGTCCTAAATATCGTCTTATGAATATCTGCCTCTTTGACACTTAACTGATGATATCCAGATCGAAGGTCGATCTTGGAAAATACAGAAGCTCCTCTAAGTTGGTTGAACAGATCATCAATCCTTGGCAGTGGATACTTATTCTTAATCGTCAGTTTGTTCAACTGGCGATAATCAATACACATCCGTATTGTCCCATCCTTCTTTTTCACGAATAGCACCGGTGCTCCCCATAGAGACACGCTTGGCCTAATAAAGCCCTTATCCAACAACTCCTGAATTTGTGCTTTTAACTCTACTAACTCCTTCGGTGCCATCTTATATGGTACAATGGACACTGGTGCAGTTCCAGGCAGCAAGTCGATTCCAAACTCAACTTCTAAGTTTGGAGCCAATCCCGAAAGCACCTCTGGAAAAACATCTTGCAACTCTTTAACGGTCCTAACCTTATCTACTATCAGTCCCTCAGCTCCCGACTGGTTTACAAATGCCAAATAGGCCTCACAACCTTTACGAATCCACTTTTCGGCTCTCAATGCCGACACCACATTAGACAGATAATCCCTTCGCTCACCTATCACCATAACCTCTTCACCCTCCGCGGTCCTTAACACCATTCGCTTAGCAGCACAATCCAGAGTCGCCCTATGCTTAACTAGCCTGTCCATTCCTAGTATGAGGTCGAATTCTTTGAATGGTAACTCCATCAAGTCTCCAGGAAAGACCCTACCTTGAGTTCCTAAGGGCACATCCCTATACAGTTTGTCTACCCTAACCGAGTGACCCAAAGGACTTAGTATAGATACCCACTCACAATTTTCTCAGAGTGCACACCTAACAACCCAGATATAGCACATGCAACATAGGAATGAGTAGATCCAATATCCACCAAAGAGGTATACGGCATGCTAGAAACCAAAAACGTACCAGTTATGACATCGAGTGCATCGCCCTCCTCTTGACGAGCTGCATACACCAATGCTGGCTGTCAAGCTTCAGCATTTCTGCCACCCCTGCCAGGTGCCCCTCGACCTCAACCATTTCCATTTCTGCCCCTTCCTTGTCCACGTCTTCTCGGTGGTTGCGGTCCACCTCTCACTGGTTGAGTAACCCTTTGTTCAATAACTTGAACCTGATCTGTTTTCTGAGGACAATCTTTGACTCTATGGTCCATAGATCCGTATCGAAAATAAGTGCCAGAACGTTTCCTACACTAGCCCAGATGTACCTTACCACAATCTCCATAGATTGGTGGTCTAACCACGTTCATTGGAACTGCCCGAACTGGCTCATCCACTCTTGCTCACTTGACATTCCTATTTGCACCACCCGAAGGTCCTGAATCCTTCCGAAAACGGTTCCAATCCTTCTCACGATTCTGCCTTTTAGCACGCTTCACTTTCTCATCTATCTTAGCTTTCTCTACTAAAACCGCAAAGTCACGTTCCCTCTGCGCAGCGATCAACACCCTAAGGTCATCTCTAAGACCATCCTCGAAGCGCACACAACGCTCATACTCTGTAGCGACTATTCCCACGACATACCGGCTCAGCCTCGTATTCCACAACCATCTTGCCTCCTTGAACCAAATTCAAGAATTCCTTCCTGCGGGCGTCCACATAACTCGCCCCAACATATTTCCCCTTGAAAGTTGTCTTAGACGGCTCCCTTCGGCTTCTACTCCACAGAGTAGTCCAAGTCATCCATAATCTATTCTATGGCCTCTAACCAATACTCCGCCACATTCGAGGCTACACCAGATACGCTCCTAAAGATCTCTGTTCCGTTAGCTCCGAGTCACTCAGAAATAGATCCTCAAATTCCATTACTGGTATTTACCCCGGCAACCCTTTCTAGAACATGGAGCATTGCCTGCGATAGAGCGTCATCCTAGCACCATGATCATGAGACTCCACTTGCGTTGCCGGTGGTACCGGTGCCTTCGCCGTCGACATATGCCTAGAAGACGCGGTTTCTACTCCAGCACTACCTCGGCCACGTCCACAGCCTCTTCCACGAGCTGCTTTCGTACTCATATCGTATTATCTGATTATGAATTTTATGCATCAATTAAATATTCCCGTGTTTGTTCAGATGTTTTATGAATAGACAGTAATTCAAAGTTTGTTTTCGCAAAATCGCAGTCTAGCTACAGTCTCAGTCTATTATCAAATTTTCCTACAGTTTTCAGTACCACCCTAACTAGAGTATCCTAGTAGAGTTTCAGTATAGGCAAATAATTTAGAAAATATTTAGAAAAGTTCAGAATAATACTTACAGGCTTAGGCCGGAGATTCGGAATGCCACCTTTTAAAGATCCAGATTTTTAAAAAAACTGAGTTTTTGTAATATTTGTAAAAATTTCTTTTTGAAAAATCTTTATTTTTATAAACCCATTCCACAGCCGAGGTGTTGCAATCGGGCTCTGATACCACTAAATGTAACACTCCAAACTCGGCCTAGACGTTATAACTAAATCCGACGTGCCACATCGATGCATTTAAAACATTTTGTATTATTGCTCTAGAAAAACCTACTTAGTGTTCTAAAGGTTAACCTCATTATACATTAAAGTGAATGGAAGCTGTGCACCAGGTAGGAAACCGAAAAAGAGGAGATGAGTCCATCGGACTGCTTAAGTACCAAGCTCCCTTCGGATTCAATCCTAGACATGCACACCACCATTCCCACACCTTAACTTAGTGTATATTCTTAGAAAAACAATTCGATTAAGTCCATTTTAGGAGAAGTGATTAATTTTGGAAAATATTTTCGTTGCGAAAGTATTGCTTTGTTGTCGTGTTATTTTGAAATCCATTACTGTTTTAAAAAAAAAAACCATGCCCTAAAGAAACTCAATTTCAATAGTTAAAAATAATAGCATATCTACTCTAGTAAATCCTATCAAAACCATAAAAATAATTAGAGAGGCCTGATTACAACTTAAAACCCAAAATATTTAAGAAAAAGGAAATCTATCTAATTCACAAGAAGAAAACTGAAATTTGCAGAACGTGTGGCTACTCCGAATCCCTCGCAGCACCAAGCCCACTATGGTTGGGGATTACCTGCATGGATGAAAATAAGGGGTGAGTTTGGGGAGACTCAGTGTGTAAAATAACCCAACCATAGTCTAAATCAACTCAACCACAGAAACAGATTAATTTGGCCTTAGCCCAGAACAGATTTCAGAATGAAGCCCATAGGCCCATAGTAGATACAAAACATATATTCCATGATAATGCATAAACCCAACCCATATCCAACCATATACACCCCCGTCCAACCTTACACCATGTGGGCAGACTACTCGACCCACCCAACCTCTACACGCCATAGATTTTGTAGCATGACTGCCAGAAACAGATAATGTGATAAAATCACCAGATACAGATAATCGTGGCAGAGCAACCAGAACAGATAATTATGGCATAGCCACCAGATCAGATAATTGTGGCATAGCCACCAGGACGCTTCCTCCATTAATATAACCCATGTCCCCATGCAATAGATATACAATCATGGCATACATCATACAGAATCAGATCATCATGCTTTTCAATCAAAATTAACCCTAGGGGTATAATGGTTATTTTGCACCTAGGGTATAACTGTAATTTTCCATACTTAGGGATATTCTAGTAATTTAACTATTTTAGGGTTTTCATGCATATCATAGCCATTTACGTACTAACAGAAACACTTACCGAGTGTTCTTATCGAATTGGGCCCGTTGGCCCATTATCCCGATTTTGGCCCATTAAGCCCAAAATATCGAAATGCACGAAATCGTGCGTACTGCAGTCTTATCACTTCAGATTACCGAATATGTTAATCCACTTATCTTACGAGCATTCGCACACTTGCAAGTTCACGAAATACCAGTTTTCTAGCATTTCAGCTTTTCAACTTTTGCCGATCTAGTCTATGAGAGGGTGTCAATTACACACCGATTTATAACGGTTCGTTGGAAAGTTCCACACATGAGCCGCCTACAAGTGGATTACTAACACGTCAGTCTAAATATCGAAATAAGCTATGCACATATCCCCTTACCATATTCGACCAACCTTGCTTTAGACCCTAACATTCTTACCTCTTTCTTGCCGAAATATGGATTAGATCCAAAGATCCAACCGAAATAGTCTTCAAGTCCTTTGCTGAATGCCCTTTTATCCACACTTAACGCTTACACAACCAAACAGAAAAAGGCACAAAACCCTTAGTCCAAAACGCTAGCCACCCTTAAGGGTTTCGGCTTTTTCCTTAATTCCCAAAATAAAGAAATAGATTCGAAAACTTACCACCGGTTCCTTCAGCCAACGATTCCACTTTAGTTATTATTCGATTGTGGTGTAGATCAATCCCTCAAACCCTAGCAGAAGTTGATCCTTTTCTGGTCTAAAGATTTGGCTATGCCCCTAAGACTATAGGGTTTTCAGCTTTTTGAAATAGTGAAGAAAAGATGAGGGTTTTGTAGTGGCTTTGTCGACAGGACTTTAGGATTTAGAAGATGAAAGAATCGGCCAAAAGATGGAGAAGAATCAAAGGGTTTGGCTAGGAGAAATCGGCACAGAAGAAATATAGGCTTTCGGGATTTCGCTTTTGTGTATAAGGCTTAGGAACAAATGATAAGAAAGTGGAGATGAGTAGAATAGTAGGAAGATCCAGCTATAGAGGAAAAGAAGAAGTAGAAAAAGTAGATGAAGAGAAAAGAAGAGAAGAAGAGAAAGAATGCTCAGAAATGGCACAACTTTCCCAAATGCCGAAATTACAAGTACCAGTAAGCCTAGCCGAATTTTGGCTTTACAGAATCCCTTGGCCGGCCAACTCTTGCTCCCCAAGAGTCCACCATTCGGCCAATATTGCTCTCCCTAATCAGCTCCTAAATCTTCTCCCTTATCCCCTCCTTACTCAATCTCCTTAGCAGCTCAAACTCCTCCTGACAGACTTTTACTTGAGTTCCATCACTTACCATTCCTACTCATAAAAATAATTCCTTTAATATGCTCTCACTATGACTTGAACCTTAGTTCCCCCTAGTCATCCACACGCCACATGCCACCTTGCCACATGCTTCCTTGTGGCTTATTTTACCTATTAAAATTTAAAAGCCCAACTTGCCAGAACCCCTTTTTCTTATAAAATTAAAATTAGTTAGAATTACCAGATTTTAATTTAAACTTGGGCCTTCTAGAGGCCCACTAACATAATTAGACCTACGCCAAGTAGTCAGAACACGAAATCCTAAAATTCACTGAAAATCATAGAAATCCTGAAAATCTCAAAAATTGGGGCATTACAGTAACCCGAACGCAGATCAATTTTAGAAAACACAGAAGCCCCTCTAAACTGGTCAAATAAGTCGTCTATCCTCGGAATTGGGTACTTGTTCTTAATAGTTAGCTTGTTCAGCTATTGATAATCGATGCACATCCTCATCGTCCCACGATCTAACAACTCATGAATCTGAGCCTTAAGTTTCGTCAGCTCTTTCGGTGCCATTCGGTAAGGGGTGATAGACACCAGAGCTGTGCCAGGAATCAACTCAATCCCAAACTCCACCTTACGGCTTGGAGGTAATCCGGTAGCTGCTCAGGGAACACATCTAGAAAATCCCTCACTGTTTTGATGTCTTTAATCGAAGAATCCCCAGAATCAGAAATACGGACGTAGACCAAGAATGCCTCACACCCTTTTCGAACCAACTTTTCCACTACCAAAGTAGAGATTACATTAGTCAGGTAGTCTCGTCGTTCCCCAATCACTACTACCTCACTGTCCTCCTTGGTCCTCAAAATAACCTTTTTTGTCGCACAATCCAGACTCACCCGGTGTTTAACCAGCCAATCCACTCCCAAAATCAAGTCAAACTCCCCAAATGGAAGCTCCATCAAATTAGCTAGAAATACTATCCCTTGAACCTCTAACGGGACGTCTCTAAACAGTTTACTCACCCGAATAGATTACCCCAAAAGACTTAACATGGTTACCTTACTCTCAATACGCTCGACTAGAATCCTTAAGGTTTCAGACACAGTACTAGCTATATATGAATGGGTAGAGCCTATGTCTATCAATGCCAAATAAGGTACATTAAATATTAAAAATGTACCTGTAATGATATCTGGAGCATCTCGATCCTCACGGCGATGAGCAACATAAAAAGTAGGCTGCCTTGCCTCAGTCGGTCCAGTACCTCTGTCCGGTGCTCTCTGTCCTTTTCCCATTCCATTACCACCCCTAGCTTGCCCTCGGCCCCTAGGTGGCTGCTAAACTACCCTCAACGGTTGTGCAGTCCCAGTAACTAGAGCCCTGCATCTGATCAGTTCTTAACGGACAATCCCAGACACGATACTCAGTCACCCACATCTCAGACATGCCTTCGTAGTCCTCCAACATTCTCCCGGATGGCGTCTACCACAGTGCCCACACAACTCCACCCATGTAGATGCAAAAAGAGCCCCAACTCTGACTGGCCCATCAGATCTGACCTTTTTATTAGGCCTCATCACAAAACTCGAGGGCTTCAATTCCCTCTTATTCTTCTCTTTCTCTCGATTTTGGTGCTTAGCACGCTTATCCTCCTTAGCAACCTTCACCTTATCAACTAGAACAAAGAAATCACACTCCCTTTCCGGAGCTATCAGGACTCGCAAACTGTCTCTGAGGCCATCCTCAAACCGGACATAGCATTTATACTTGGTCGCCACCATGCCTTGCGTATAACTGCTCAACCTCAGGAACTCGGCCTTATACTCGGCCACTGGACAGTCTCCCTTGGTGAGATTAAGGAACTCACGCCTCCTGGCATCAATATAGCTGGCCCCCACATACTTACCCTGGAACGTAGTCTTAAAATAATCCCAAGTCAATCAGTCGAGCTGAGTGCCCTCCTTAACCGTGAGCCACCACTGGTATGCCTCATCACGTAATAGAGAAACAACCCTCTTAAGCTTCTGTTCAGCAGTAAAATCTAGGTCGTCCATAATTCTCTCTGTGGCCTCTATCTAATACTCAGCCACGTTAGGGGCAACTCTAGCGACATCCCTGAATAACTCAGCCCCATTGGACCGAAGTCGTTTCATAACTAACCCTCGGTCTACAGAACCAGTGTTGGGCTCACTGACCCTCTCTAAAATCTGTAGCATGGCTTAGGACAGTGTGTCGTCCCTAGCCGCACGATCATGAAACCTAGTCTCAGTAGCAGGCGACATTGGCTTCTCGCTTATGTCTAGATTCAGTATATTTTCCATAAAAGAGGACTCAACTCAAGCCCTTCTACGGCCTCTACCTCGGCCTCTAATACCACGTCCGCGGATACCTCGTGCGCTCATCATAAATTTTGAAATTTATCTGGTATTAACAGTTTTATGCATTATTTACAGTTTCAATATTTTACTAACAGATATTTTATGCAATACAGTATCAGAAGTTTAGAGTTTATTTTCGTAAGTCGTAGCCTCACTACAGTTTTCAGTACGGTTTACTATCTATTGTAGTTTCAGAATATTCTATCTACAGTATTACAAAATAAATAGAACAAATTTTAAGAAACTTACAGGATCAGCGCCGGAGACTCTATGAACCACACACTTAACTAGAATATTTGAAAACATTTGAAAATAATTCTTTAAAAACCAATTTTGGAACCCAAAATTCACAGTCGAGTTTTGAACCTGGCTCTAGTACCACTAGATGTAACACCCCAAACCCAGCCCAGACGTTATGGCCGACTCTGGTGGGGTCACATGATATGGAATTTGAATTCAGATTTGGTGAGTTAAAACTGTTCCAATTACTCAATCTTTGTTTTACCCCAGAATAGAAATACATGGTCTTTGTTGTGATTAAAACGTATCTCTTGTACGCGGAAGCTTTAAAAACATTCTATTTTAGGAAAAACTGTTTTATCTATGAAAATCAAGGTTTGATGAGTTACAGTTTAAAAATTCATAAAACCGTATAAAGTCCCAAATTAAAACCAAATAGTCCAAGTCCAAAATTACAACTAAAACCCAAAATAAGTAATAAAAACTGAAAGTAAATGGAAAGTCAGTCTAAAATTTTACGTGTGGTCACCATCGAGTTCTCTGCTGTGCCAATCTGTCGAGACTGGGGATTTCTTACACAGATTAAACAGAAAAAAGGTGAGTTTTCGCAAACTCAATGTGTAATCCCTACAAAAAACACACATACAGAATACACATCAGGTGTCATAAATCAATAGTCTGGGGCCAGAGCCCCTTTACAGAAACGGTTGGGGCCTTAGCCCATCAGATACAGAATCAGATACAACTTAGGGCCTTAGCCTATGTCAGGTACAATATGCAGACAGAATATCATAATCCTACCCACTAGCCTCTACACACCATCTCCGTCCAACCCTACAAATCATGTAGGGATAAAATCGACCCACCCATCCCCACACACCATGCTGTACCGAAATACGGCACATAGTCAAATAATTGCAGCTGAGCTGCCAGATATCAGGCTTAAGATCCTTTCAGAATACTTCCTCCAAATACATCATCCCAACCCCGATGCAATGCAACATACAAAAATGACATGCGTATATGCAATTAACAAATCATACATACAAATCGGTCTACATGCTAAGAGAAACATGCTAGAGCACATTATCACATAGTCAGATCACGTAATCAGGGGTCCAGTAGCTCTTATCGACCCTACCGTGGGTCCTAGTCGACTTGGACGACCTGGGCAACATTTCAGAGTATTTCAGAAAAATGGCTGACATGCCCATGTGATTGCCTGTGTGGGTCTACAGCCCGTGTGGCCCACATGAATCAATTTAGCCTTGGCCGAGTGGATCATACAACCTGGCCCAAAATCCACATGCCCGTGTGGTTCAACCGTACGAGCCCACACACCTGTGTGGCCCACGCGGTCCAATAGGTCGAGCCCGTGTGTCGTACATGGCCGCACCGGCCATCACACGGCTGTGTCATGCGCCCGTGTCTTACAAGCACGGCCTGGCTCGTCAATCACACGCCTGTGTACTGCCACATGGCCTACCATACGCCCGTGTGGCGTCGACAGTTTCATTTTTTGGCTTTCGCTGATTCTCGTTTTCTTAATTTCTGGTTACACACCTGGTTTCCTTAGAAGCTAAACCGAACTCCAAGCACTCTAAAACCTAAAATCATCCCAAAAGTCTCCAAATTAAATGCTACGAATGATAAACTAAACCGATCCCAATCGAGTTATTCAAAAGGTTCGACAACTGAAACTTACCTTCTAACGAACAGTGATACACCTACACCCTTAATATTCCTACGAACAATCACGGACCTTTGAAACTTCCCTTATTTGAGAAAGACCACAAAATCTCCTTTAAAACGCTAACCAAAAACTTATTAAAACGGCAGAGCAAATACTTACCGAGCGAGCGAATTACATCGAACCAAAAGAAACAATCAAAAAATAGGAAAGGAGAGGGAAACGAAGAAAAATTTGGCAGAGTAAGGGAAGAAGAAAGTAACGTCAAAACTTGAAAATTCCCGAAAAAGAGAAAAAAAAGAAAAAAAGGGATATGATACTAAATCCCTAAATTCTCTCTATCTAAACCCACTACTCAGAATTTTGATGCAACCAAAACTCTATCCCCTAACCGAACAAATTAAATCACCCTTGCTAAAGCTGAGATTCGAACACAAGACCTCCAACACTCTGACACACATCTTAACCACCAGACCAGTAGGCCCTTTTTGAAAAAACTTATCAACAATTAAACAAAAGCCTATTAAACAAGAGTGAGGCTTTGATTTAGAGGAAAAAAACAAAATCTTTCCAAAGACATGGCTTGAACCCAAGACTTCTCAGACACTCCCAGAACACATAACCACTGAAGCAGATGCACACTTGTGTCACAATTTCACAAAACCATGAACTTAAAATTTTGGGGTGTTACAATACCTGTACTTTCTCATATTTAACTCTTGCTTAATCACATCTTTGACATATCCGTTATCCATTTGGAATATTTTTGGATACCCAGAAAAACTAGCATAATTAGTGCCAAATAAATAATTGATCAACCTCGCACACATAGTGCCAATATGTATATATATAGCTGAAACTATTTCAATCTCGCACATCAAGTGCCAATATGTAACCGAATCGTCGTCAAACATGTATATAATCTCATACGATAAGTACCTATACTATGGCCCGTAGCCAAATCAAGGTAACTTATCCGAAGGACTATTATCATGGCCCGAAGCCAAACCATCCTATATGCATGGCCCGAAGCCAAATCGGTATAATACGCACTCGAACTGCTAATATCATGGCCCGAAGCCAAAGCATTCGATATGCATGGCCCGAAGCTAAATCGGTATAATGTGCACCCGAAGTGCTAATATCATGGCCCAAAGCCAAATCAACATATCACTTAATGATAATGTTACTAATATCCAAATCTATTTCTAAGGTTCAACCAAGATTTCGCATTTGTCGATTCATCCGTCGAATATATCCGTAGAGTTGTTATCTCATTTCATACATTTACAATAAATTCATAATCACATTTAAACAATATCCAAGCATTTAACATACATTTATAATGAAATTATCACATACGAACTTACCTCGACCGCTAAATGATTGAATGGATCGACTAGTCTGAAACTTTATTTTTTCCCCGTTCTAGATCCAAATCTCATTTTTCACAATCTAGATAATATCAAAATTTACTTATTTAATCAAAAATACATTCAATTTAGTCCAAAGTACTCATTAAGGCAAATTTTAAATAATTGCCCCTAAACTTCCACATTTTTGCAATTTAGTCCGTATCACATAAAATCACAAATTTCATGCAATTTCATCCTACCCATGCTTAGCTAAAATTTTCTTATTGCCTTAGCAGCCCATATTTTCCAAATAATCACACTTTCAACCACATAATTTTAAGAATTCACAATTTAGTCCAAAATTGACATTTTTACCAAAATTCACTTTACAAATCCAACAACAATAATTTATTTTCCATCATCAAATATCAAAATTCTCATGCAGTCAATAATGGAAACATTTAAATACTTTAATAGTTTTAAAATCGGAGATACGGGCTAGCTAGATTACGAAGCAATGATCTTAAAAACGTAAAAATCATTAAAACCAGGTAAAAACCACTCACCAAATTAACTTCCAAGCTTGGCTGAATACTCAAGCTTCTATGGCTGTTCAAACTTGTCATTTTCAGTGGAGAATTGAAGGAGAAATATTATACAAATTTTTTTATTAAACTTATTTATTTCCTAAATTACTATACTATCCTTAATTAATAAACATGTTAAACATCCATTTCATGCCCATTAATGTCCACTAAACATGTCAATGGTCTAATATCAACATAAGGGCCTTTAATTTAATGTTCTATAGCTATTAGACACCTTTAGCTAATAGAACTCAACTTTTGCGCTTTATGTGATTTAGTCCTTTTTACCGAATTAACCACTCAAACGGTAAAATTACTTCACGAAATTTCACAAAACCCTAATTTCATGCTATAAATATTAAAATAATAATAAAATAAATTTTTTGATGTCAAATTTGTGGTCCCAAAACCACTATTTTGATTAACCCTAAAAATAGGTTGTTACAAAACAGGTCTGTGTAGAATGTTGGATCTTCCAAGAAATGAAGAGGTGTGTACAAAGCCAAAAAGCTAAAATTTTCTTTCCTCACTCGTAATGGCTCTATGCCGCCAGGCAGAAGTGCTAATAAGTGAAAACGAACAATTTATAAAACCTACAAGAAGTATTATCAGAGATACATAATATACCCATATGTTAAGCTTCAATGGAAGTAAGTAACTAAATGGAATCAAAGAAGGAAGAAGAAAATGGATGTACCAACATAATTCAAAAAAAAATATCAATCGAAAGGAGTACGTAGAGACATAAACACAAAACTTAACGGAATGATTCGATGGATGCCAAGAAACAGGACTAGTACTTCAAGAATTTGCAAGGATGAATGGATCACATCCTCCAAATTATTCCCCAGATATGCTCGACCCAACTTTGACTCATCAGGATTAGGGGGTTAATCTTGAGGAAGAAGGTGCTGCTCAAGATTACCCTAGAACAGAGGACAAATACGAAGTGGCATTTCAGCCGCAATACTCTACACCAAAGGGTCTTGTTATTCGAAGCTCAGCCCAGTAAACACATTCAAGGGGTGGGAGTTCTCACCAACATCACAGCTCGGGCAAAGGCAATGTGCTTATGGAGAAAATTCGTTTTCATCCTCTTGATGACTCAGAACAGGATTAAGCTTTCTTTGTTATAAGTTTGAAAGACTTGTATTAATTTTTGGATGATTTTAATTTAGACTTTCTAGGAGTAGGATTAATAAGTAGATTTTTAGTATGTTCTATTTTGTTTAAGTTTTCTATGTAGGAACCCAACACGAATGAGACACAAACAATTTGAGTTGTACATGATCAAAGGAGAAAGCACCCACCAATAGAAGCCAGAGTGATCATGACCAATCGGGTGACTTCTCTCTTTACCTTTTTATGGGCTACACATTGAGGACAATGTGTCAACTAAAGTCTGGGGGCAACATAGAACGTTTTCTTCAAATATTTACATTTTTCCTTGATTTTTTGTGTCTTTTGTGTGCTTGAGCTTGTAGAAATACAAGTTATTAGTTAGGAGCATGTACATAAGTTGCTTATGGTTATGAATAAGTTTGGCATGATGATAGGAGATTTTAAATTTTTTTATTACTAGACTATTAAAGTTCTATATGTTACACTATAAATAGGTATTAAGTAATCATTTGTACCAAGTGATATTAAAATACAAGGAAACGAGCATGCTAGTATGAATGATAAATGGTTGAATTTGTATTTGTTTGGTTGATTAGATTTGTGCATACTGAGATATTTAGGGATGACCTAAGGCATTATTTAGAACACATCCAAAGCCAAAAGGCTTCCTATTTTTTTTCCCATCTTTAGTACCAGGTTTTGAGCATATTAACACTTCTTGATAATCCTCATTACAAGCCCCGAGCCTAAAAAAGTTAACTTTTTATTTGCCCTTTTTCTTTCATCCTACACGCATGATTGTAGACGTCTGGCTATACATATTAAGGGTTAAGTAGTTACAGCACGGTGAAGTTTGTAAAAGTAGAGTGAAATAGGAAAGATTGGTGTGATATCAGAACTATACGTTAGCCTAATGTGTGGAACAAAAATAAAAATCCAAAAAGAAAATTAGTACAAGTAGAAAAGGTCCTAAATTAGCAAAAAAGAATTCATGAGTGAGATATATTAAAAAAAAAAAAAAGAAAATCCGCAAAGTCACAAAAGAAAGAAAAACTCGTTCATTAGTGCACAAAAACTTGTAAGGCTAGCCATGGTTACTATGTCATGCTATGACTTCTTATATATGGATAGACAAGGAAGGAGAGAGAAGGAGAAATAAGGTGGTAAGTGGGTAAGGGTCACTAAGAGGGGAAGAATAGGAACCAATACGATGTGCCAAACTATTTTTGTGTTTGTAACCATTTTTTATGCTTACTATTTTTGAATTTCATAACTATCCTAAGCTTGAGAATGTTACAAGCTAAAAAGTCCTATGTGACCTAAAATATCTTTATATGTGAATGGACATCACACTGAACATATGCATAAAAGACTATTTGTATTCTACTTAGATAATCAAAGTACTTGTATAATCTGTTGATGGATTCCTACAAGTGAGACCTTTAGTACTTGTATACTTTGTAACATACTGAACTTAGGTGTTTGTAGCCAAAAGTGGTAAGTCAACTACTCATCATGTTAAGATTGTTTGTGAGTATAAAATGCCTAAGTGACATGCTTTGAATTTAATACTTGTATCATATTTGCTCAAGGGTCTTCATTTTATTATCTTGGTTCATATTGCTTGAGGGCAAGCAATGACTTAAGTGTGCGGCATTTTTATCTACCATAATTTGGTGTAGTAGATTAAATTAGTTTTCATATTTACGAGCTTGAATACAATAATTTTCATTACATTTTAGTTAAGTTTCTTTAGTTTTACTCATATTTAATAAAATGTGTGAATTGAGTCTTTTATTGACCTTAAGGGCCGAATAAGGCCTAAGAAAGAGCTAACATACTTCGTGAGTGTACAAAAGACCATTAAAAGGTATTTTAAGCCAATACTTGACACTATGTCACAACACGGGAGGGCCGATGTCGCAACATGGAGAGTAGAATAGAGAAAGTATGAAACTTCCTTCGATGTCGCGACATTGACTAAAAATGTTGCAACATACCCCTGAAGACATCCCAAGGAGAAGCATACTGACTTCTATGTCACAACACAGGTCCTCGTGTGTCACGACATCGAGTCTGGGGTAGAAATTAAACATGAAGCAAAGGCATTTTAGTCTGCACAATTGAACTTAAAGCTCGAGAACGTTAGCTAACCTAGCGTTAAAGACGATGGCCACCTAAAATCTATAAATAGACTCATTTAGCTCATATTATGGACACCATTCCATTAACCTAGATTCTCTCTTTAGATTTAGTTTCCTTTTCTTTTCTTTCTTAGGTTTTTCAGAGTTTAGTTTATTTGTTCGTTTCTTTCCTTCAAGAGATTTGATTTGTAAAGACGATCAACTTATGGGGATTCATGTTATTATTTATATAAACCAGGCTTTTCATAAACTCTACACTTCAATTATTCACCATGCTTTATTCTTCCATCTATTCCATATTGTTTATGAAAGCCATAAGGAACTAATCCTTCTATGAGTGATTAGCGAGTAGATGTATGACCTATTGACTATTTTGTAGGGTTACTCAACAGACCATATGTTTGGGAAAGGAACAGCATGAAACAATTCCTAGTCCTAACAACCTCAGGAAGTCATCAAGGTGGGAATTAACCCAAAATTGGTATTGCCTATCCATGAACACCTTCACCCCAAGCCAGTCTGGACTATGAAGTCGAAAGATAAATAGTCCTTGTTGACTCATTATGTTAATGGAAGTTCGAAAGATCCTACTAGGGTAACGACTAGTTGGTTGACGAGAAACCCAAAACGATAGTTGATTGGGATTGCTGAAGCAAGCTAATTACCTATCATCAGATTTGATTCCTTCTACTTTTTCTATCTCTTGATATTTAGTTTTCTTTTATGTTATTTTGTTTTATTATTAATACTATAAAAATCCCCATAAATCTCTTATTTGTATTTTTGTACTATAACTTGACTAAAGTATTAATTAGATCTTTTAGCGTGTAGGTTAAAATTGATCTAGCCTTCACCTCTCTTGAGTACGATCTTCATAGTACTCACCCACTCTTTTGTAAAACTAAATTATAACTGAACCTGTATATTTATGGATACCGTATAGTAATTTTATATTTAATTCAGTATTCACACTCTGGACATTAGTACGTTTAGAGGCGGTCAAGTTACTTAACTAGAAGATCTTGAGTATATAACCATCAGCTTAAAACCTATCGCATCATGCACCACAAATGAGTCATCATGGGACAATCTCAAAAAGTAGCATGCTTTGACTAGTTGTCCTTTTTTAAAGATAGAATTTCTTGACTTATCACATGATAATGCCTACCACAAGGGTCAATCAAATTATCAAATGATCACAAAAAAATTATTCTTACTTTTAGGAAATTTCAGTGAAATCAACATAGCAATCCTACTGTGGGGTAGTGCACTTGTGATGTCATTGTAAGGGACCATTTATGGAGGCTGCAGATCTTGTTTAGGGACCTTCTTCCACTTAATCTTTTAAAAATATGCAAGGCTTTTAATTCCTGGTTTCAATCATATATGATCAATATATGAATGCCATTTTTTCCTAAACTATATGGCATGCTTATCTCATATATGCATGATATGCTTTGGCAATTTTATAATATTCACATTCATTCATTCACAAGATTCAATCAAACAATTTTGATTCTCTATAGTTTTTCTTTTAGGGAAAAATCGAAGAAGAGAATATGATCCGTACACCAAGTAGGTTCCTAGGAAAGGGAGTTGATTCGTATTTGACCACTTAAAAACTAAGTCTTTCCTTACCAAATTCAGTCCTAGACATGCACCTTCTCATTAGCACACTTCTCACAGTAATCGAATAACCTAAAGAAGTGAATGGAACAATACAAAACATATATTTTCTCATTACCACACTTTTCATCTTTAATAGATCAACTATGGATCATCTCATACATATATATCACAATTATATCATAAATAATTATTAAATAGATATATAAAAGAGATGTGTAATAAAATAAAATAGTCAGCCAATGTTTCTATGGTTTTAATTCTAGAAAATAAGTGAAAAAAAGTTATATAGTTTTTCATCACAAGGCGCTCATTGTGTTTTCGACCACCATCACTCCGTCTTCTCCTCTTCATGGACTCTTTTTTGGAAAAATTACATTTGTCCTATGTCCATTTTCGGCTCACAAGAATTATAAAAAATAATCCTACGTGTAGATGATAATCCACGGTCTATTTCCTAAGAACCACAACTTTGGCAAAGATTAAATAATTATATAACAAAAATATATAATAATGCATTCATTCACATAGATTCCCTTGAACATGCAAATAAATAAAAGAATGTCACATCCTATCAAATATTAGTCAAATAAGATGAAGAGAGAATTTAGATATCAATTTATACCATAAACATAGCAGAACTTGGCTCTGATACAATTGTTGGAAAAACTCTAGCTTGAAAATGATTTTCTTGCACAACAAAAAATTAAAATTTTGAAAATCAACCCGGTTTGTGATATTTATGGCAATAAATCTTAACCAAATTTGTACTTGTGTTTTTGGATAAATGGATCCATGATTTTTTACGGCTTTCAATAAAATGATCTTCTCTATTATTCTCGTACCATGAATTGCTTCAAGTCTGGGCTTGAACCAATTGAATCAAAACACAAAACTAGAAAAAGTATTCCTTTTGGAGTGAAAAAATTCTCTCTTCTTTATTATGAAAAATATGTTTATTAGTTGAGGATAAATTCTCTCTATATTTTGGGAGAATAACAATCTCTCAAAAGTTGTGTTAATAGCTCTACCAGTGCATCTATTTATAGGAAGAGAAGGTAGAACCCTTGTAAAGTTGTAAAATTTTATATTAAATAAAAAAACAACATCCTACTTAGAGTAGGAAAGGGGTGAATGACTCCTTGTATTTCTACTAGGGCTGTCGTTCCCTTCATGTTATATGAGGGGTTTTGGGCCTCTCTCACATTGGGTCCAATTATGAGTACTTCTTGGGCCTTTTTGTCCCATTACTCTGTAATGTGATCAAAACCCGATCCAGTGTTTCTATTTCTCAAAATGAAATTTAATATTTACATATTAAATAATTTTCTAATCCCAATTTTACTCCAACAAAATTTTGACAATTTTACTCCAATAAAATTTCAACGATTTTACCCTTGGTAAAATTTCGAGAAAATTCATTTAATATGTCATAACTCAATATGTTCAGTATGACAGAATAGTTTATTTTTATTTTCAGGCTTTAAAACAGTCCAAAAACATAAACTTATTCTTTCATCATTTTTTAAGTAATCCTATACGGGATTGCAAATTTTTATTTCCATTTTTTAAAACTTACATTCATTTTCAAATGATTCCATTTCTCCATTTCGAAGAAAGCCATAACCATTCCTAAATATTTCTCATTTCTCTTTCTCTATTCATCCCGTTTATTTTTATTCAAACACGCAATTCATTTCTAGCTTCAACAAGCTAGCAGAGGGACCGGTTAGATATATGTAGTTAAGGCTCAAATGATTTTTAATTAAGTTTCAAATTTTCTCCTATTAATTAGAAAATCATTTAGTCACGAAGTCATTCCACTATAGTATCGTGATTGAGCTTTCCCCAACAACATATCATTATGAAAGCAACTATTCAATGCTCGTTCAATGACCTTGTCATTAGTGTGTTACCCTCTTAGGATATCCTTGATCTCTTTGGTATAATATTCGCTCTCCCAATATGATCCTATTTTATCTCATGGTAACCATTACATCTTTCTTCATGAAAATTCAATCACTCTCAAATAGTGATCAAATCATCCATCACAAAGATGAACAACCCCTGGCCTCGTTTACTTTTCATCAACCATGTAATACCAATGAGATGATATCATTTACCCATGTTTTGGGTTATGAATTTAAATTTTGTGAATGATCCTACATACTACAAAATTCGTACACCCAATGCACTAGTTTTTGGTTCCTTATCTATTTGAACTCAGGCTTTTACTTACATCAAAGTGTACAAGTCACGCATACATAGTCTGCCATCCACTTAGGATTTAGATATGCCACACTATGAACATCGCAAGTGACTAAATCCATAAATAGATTTAGGATCTATTCTACTCAGGTTCTGTTTGATGTACTGTCAGTTCAATTAGTCACATCTATCTCTATTGTAACACCCTGATTTTTAGTTTACTAAAAAATGGTGGTTTTGGAATCCTGAATTCAGAAAGCGAGTCTGTAAATATTTTGGGTGATAATTAGGATTATTTTGGAAAAATAGCTATAGCACAAGTGTTGTAACTCCCCAAGCCCGAGACCGTTACCGGGGTTGAAAACGAGGTATTTCCGGACTTACTTCATTGACTTACACGGTTCATTTTTAAAATTTCAGACATGCTGGCTAACTGCATCACGGCCACTTTAAAAATCATATCTTGAGTCCCGAAGCTCGAAAACTTAATCCGTAAATTTTCCCTGAAACTAGACTCATATATCTATCTACACATTTTTTTCTAGAATTTTTGATCAGGCCAAACGGTACAGTTTATTAGATTAAGTCTCCCGTGTTACAGGGTTCGACTACACAGACCTTCATGCATTGCAACTTAGGTATCTTCCTATACAGGGCTTCAAATCTTATGCCATTTGTTTCTAAAGAAACTAGACTCAACAAGGAATCTGTACATATGGGGCATGACTTCTAATTATCTCTGGTTAATTTATAGAAAATTTTCAAAGTCAGAACAGGGGATCCAGAAATCGCTCTGGCCCTGTTTCATGAAAACCTAAATATCTCTTAACATCTGACTCATTTAGCCGTTTTGTTTCTTCCATATGAAAGTAGATTCATCAAGGTTCGATTAAATAATTTATTCACTAATTAACTCCATTCTTACAAATTTTAACGATTTTTCAAATTTACCCCATTGATGCTGTCAACATCTGACTTTAGGGTAGACTTTACCTATTGCCTAGTTTCCATGATTTAACTAATCCTATAGCATACATAGCACAATTTATGATTGTGATTAACCATCCCAATGGTCAATCATTGCCGAACATATCCGTACTTCTCGATAACCATATACTACACGATGATTATAATATTATGATTCAAATATAAACACAAGCCATTTTCGCATGGCTAACCAAATTTATACAATTCCAAAAGGTGCATGACCATTATCAAAAAGGGTAGTCCTATACATGCCATTTCAAAGTTCAACAAAAAAAAAGTACCAAAAAGGAGCGTTGATAGTGTGGGTGACTTCGACTGCGACAATCCCGAATTCAATAACTGATGAACCAAAATCTATAAAACAAAAATCAAACAAACGGAGTAAGCGTTTAATGCTTAGTAAGATTGAGTAGTGAAATTGTGCATAACTGAAACATAGCATTCATATGACTAAACAAATAATCTCATACTCACATATCCTCAAAATCATACCTACTTCACATTTCCATTCCTTATATTCATGCATAAGAAAATCAAATTAACTAAAAGCCGGAAGCTGATTAATTGATGGAGCGAATACTTTTTTTTTTTTAAACGGAATCAACTATTTCGATGCATATTCAAAACATACCTCATCCATTGGGACTTTTCGAGTGTATTAATTGAACTATTACAGCAAAACCATTCATTCCTCAAACCAAGTACCTTCGGGATTTGACCGGACATAGCTACGTGCTCAAATGCCTTCGGGACTTAACCCGGTTATGGTAACTCGCACAAATGCCTTCGGGACTCAACCCGGATATGGTAACTCGTACAAAATGTCGTCGGGATTTAGCCCGGATGTGGTAGCTCGCATAAATGCCTTCGGGACTCAGCCCGGATATGGTATCTCGCACAATTGCCTTCTGGCTCAAACCGGTTATCATCAGAATATACATGCACATAGAAATAAATCATGACATATCTATATTTCGATTTCATAATTAGAATTCCAACACAAATCGCTTATCAAGCAATATCATTTTCGGTTCCTTAACTATATACTAGAGCATGACTTTGATTTACTTAAAACATGATCTAATTGAATCGTAACCTAAGCTCCATTACTCAAAGACTTACCTCGGATGTTGTCGAACGACTTCGATGGCTATTCACCACCTTTTCTTTTCCTTTATCGGATTTAGCTCCCCTTTGCTCTTGAGCTTAATTTAAAACAGATAAATTTATTTAATTATTTTTCGTTTGGGTAATCCCATTCAATATATATATGTCATACAATTTAAGTACAATGATCTTACTCAATACTATATAAACATCATGCATTATCGAATTTCATCATCACTATCTAACTTCATATAGAAACTCATATCATCCTAGGTTGGTACACAAGTCAAATGCATCATTTAAATTGTCAAGGTCCACAATTTAGTTATATTTCTCTATCATAGTTTCTTCACTTAAATCAATTTAGCAAGCCCATAGTCTTTGGCCGAATGCTTACATGGTTAAGTTAATAACTTAATGTTCCATTTTCAAAAGCTAATATGTCATTATAAAACCTAATACACATGCATACATATCCATAAGCTCATGAATCAAAATATAATTTCATATACATATACAAACTATGTGGCCGAATAAACAATGTCATATACATACATTACTACATCTCTACCGGTCACGTTTACTTCTACCTAAACCGAATAACTTGCACCTAAGGTCCTTGGTCGAACCTCACTAAAACAAGTCATCCAAAGACTTAGTGTTTATCTTGTGTATCACCTCATTTACCTTCAAAAAAATCACAAAAACATCAAACCCTTAGTGCTCATGTACAAGGCCGAATCTTAACATGATCCAACCTCCAACCCATTCCTTTCAATCATTCATACGGCATTAGTTTTATTCTTTGGACAATTTAAAGCTTGGCCATTGTACTCTCAAACATTAAAATGATAAATTGACTACTTAAACCTTTCTCTCTTCAACAAATTTTTTTCTTTAAACATGTAAATTACTCAACCCAATCACATTCAAATTCGGCTTTAGTACAATAAATAGGTAATCGTTTCTTTTCCTATGGTACCCAATGCTCATATATGATCTTTTGCATAAATCAAACACTCCTCTACCATTATTGATCTAAATTTAACATGAATAACCACCATTTCACCTATTAGGCATCATAGCCGAAAGTCATTATCAATTTCCACAATCAAAATTCAACATGGTTCCCTAATATAACTTAGCATTTCATTCAAGCTTAACCTTAACTTTAAAGAAAAAATAAACTAAATTCTTACCTTAATTTAGCTTAGCACAACCGAATGTTCTTCTCCCCCCTTTTCTTCTTCACATTCGGCCAACAAGGAAGAACACACCACTTTGTTTTTTTCACCCTTCAATTTCCTTATTACTCAATATCTCTTTTTTTTCTCATTATTATTTTATAATATAGAAAGCCACTAACTAATAAATAAATACATGTTGTATGCATATAATCCATCATGGCCGGCCACTACTCTCAATAGTGGAAATTTGACATGCAAATCCTTTGTTTTTTTATAACTTGAACTAATAGGTCCTTTTAGATTAACCTAGCATATTTCAAAAGTGTCACTCAATAGTCCTATTAACTAAATTCACATTCACTTGACTAAATCGAAACTTAAACTTTCACACATTCAAAATTCACATATTTTAGATAGTAAATATTATATTCAAATAATGCGGTGACTCGGTTTAGCGGTCCCAAACCGCTTTCCGACTAGGGTCACTTTAGGTCACACAACTCTTCCCCACTTAAGAAATTTCGTCGTCCCAAAAATCTTACCGAGTAAATAGGTTGGGTATCGCTCTTTCATAGAGTTCTCTGGTTCCCAAGTAGCTTCTTCCATCTCGTGTTTGAGCCATAACACTTTTACTAACGGAACCCTTTTGTTTCGCAACTCTTTCACTTCACGAGCTAGGATACGAATCGGTTCTTCTTCATAACTCATATCGGATTGAATTTCAACCTCTCGATGGATTAATTACGTGTGATGGATCAGATCTATAACGTCAAGCATCGAAACATGAAAGACGTTGTGAATCTTTTCAAGTTCAGGAGGCAAAATCAATCTATACGCAACTCGACCAATTCGTTCGGATACTTCATATGGCCCTATGAACCTCGGACTCGGTTTGCCTTTACGGCCAAATCTAAGTATCATTTTCCAAGGTGAAACTTTAAGAAACACTTTGTCTCCCACCTGATACTCAATGTGTTTTCGTTTCAAATCCAGCGTCGACTTTTGGCGATCTGTGGCGGCCTTCGACTTTCACGGATTACTTTTACTTTCTGTTCAAAGATCTTTAATCAAGTCAACTCCAAAATTTTTCTTTCACCAAGTTCACCCAAAATAATGGCGTCGACATTTACGCCCGTATAAAGCCCTCGTAAGGTGCCATTTTAATACTCGATTGAAAACTATTGTTATAAGCGAATTCAATCAAAGGTAAATACCGCTCCCATGAACCATCGAACTCGAGGATGCAACATCTCAACATATCCTCAAGAATCAAATTATCCGCTCGATTGACCATCGGTTTGTGGATGAAAAGTGGTGCTGAAATGCAACTTGGTACCCAAAGCTTCTTGCAATTTCTTCCAAAATCGCGAGGTGAATCTCGGATCTCTATCCGACACAATAGAAATCGGTACCCCATGTAATCTCACAATCTGAGAAACGTACAATTCAAATGCTAATTTATCCAATGAAAAATCAGACGTGCGGGGGATAAAATGAGCCGATTTAGTCAGTCTATCAACAACATCCCAAATTGCATCTTTCTTACTTGTAGACAATGGCAACCCAGACACAAAATCCATCGTGACTCGATCCCACTTCCATTCAGGTATCATGATCGGCTGAAGTAAACCCGTAGGCACTTGATGTTCTGCCTTCACTTGCTGACATACTAAACACTTCGAAACAAAATCAGAAATGTCTCGTTTCATACCATGCCACCAAAATCGACGCCTCGGATCGTTGTACATTTTCGTACTCCCGTGAATTGACATTCGGCTACAATGAGCTTCGTTCGAATCATCGAAATGAGTTCTCAATTTCTTGGAACACATAACCGACTTCTCGAACCTCAAACAATCGTCATCATCAATTTGAAACTCTGATTCCATATTCAGAACACATTCAGCTTGTTTTGCAACCAATTCTTCATTGACTTTCTGAGCTTCACGAATTTGATGCATCAACACTGGTTTGGCCTTTAATTCGCCACTAACACATTGTCGGATAGAATGCACAAGTGTACATTCATCGTTCGTAAAGCAAATAGTGATTTACGACTTAAAGCATCTGCAACCACATTAGCCTTTCCCGGGTGATAGTCAATGACAAGTTCATAATCTTTTAACAACTCGAGCCAACGTCTTTGTCGTAGATTTAAGTCTCTTTGGGTCATCAAATATTTGAGACTTTTATGATCCGAAAACACATGGCACTTCTCACCAAATAAGTAATGTCGCCATATTTTCAAAGCAAATACAATGACAGCTAATTCGAGATCGTGGGTCGGATAATTTTTCTCATGTGGCTTTAATTGTCTCGATGCATACGCCACAACTCGACCTTCTTGCATCAATACACAACCCAACCCAAGTAGGGAGGCATCACTATAAATGACAAATTCTTTGCCTGATTCTGGCTGCACTAAAATTGGAGCTTCAGTCAAATAAGTTTTCAGTTGATCAAAACTTTTCTGACATTTTTCCGTCCATTCGAACTTAACATCCTTTTGAAGTAGCTTCACATTGGCGTGGCTATCATCGAGAAACCTTTTACAAATCTTCTGTAGTAACCTAAGAAGTCCCAAAAAGCTCCGAACCTCGCATAATATTTCTGGAGGTTTCCAGCTAAGTATGGCTGAAATTTTGTTCGGATCAACTCGAATACCCGTCGCGGATACCACATGACCCAAAAAGCTAACCTCTCTTAACCAGAACTCACACTTACTGAACTTAGCATATAACTGCTTATCCCGTAAAATTCGCAACACTAATCTCAGGTGCTCAGTATGTTCGGTCTCATCTCTTGAATAGACCAAGATATCATCAATAAACACGACTACAAACCGGTCCAAATATTGTCTGAAGATTCGATTCATCAAATCCATAAATACCGCAGGGGCATTAGTGAGACCAAACGGCATCACTAATAACTCATAGTGGCCGTATCTCGCGCTGGAAAGCGCTTTTAGGTATATCCGAATCTTGAACTCGCAAATGATAATAACCCGATCTCAAATCTATCTTTGAAAACACCGAGGCTCCTTCAGCTTGATCAAACAAATCATCAATACGCTGCGTAACGGATATTTATTCTTTATCGCCACTTTATTCACCGACGATAGTCAATGCATAACCTCATGGTTCTGTCCTTCTTTTCACAAACAAAATCGCGCACTTTTAAGGTGAGAAACTTGGTCGAGCGAAACCCTTATCCACAACTCTTGCAATCGAGCTTTCAATTCCTTTAATTCCGCTGGTGCCATATGATACGGAGCTATCGAGATCGGTGTAGTCCTGTGTACAAGCTCGATGCCAAACTCTACCTCCCGAACAGTGTGTAAACCCGATAATTCTTCTGAAAAACATCGTCGAGTATTCACAAACCACTGTACACAGATTCGGGCTTCTTTTCTAACACTTTGTCCTCCAAGACATACGCAAGGTATGTTTCACACCCTTTCTTACACATTTCTGAGCCAAAGATCGATTTATATTATCACGGCAACCTATTCGAGTCGGTGAGACTCGACTCGGATTATCTCATTATTTACACATCTCAAATCGATGGTTTTTCTTTTGCAATTTACAATTGCATCATGTACTGATCAACCAATCCATACCGAGGATAACATCAAATTCGTCAAACGGTAAAAGCATCAAATCACCGTAAAATGTAAACTTGGATTACTAGAGGACATTTCTTGCACACTTTGTCGACAAGCACGAACGACCCAAGGGATTTGACACCGAATTACAAACTCGAGAAACTCAACGGTAGAGTCTTCATCGGATGCTAAGGTTTCACATACATATGAATGAGTAGAACCGGGGTCTATCAAAGCAATCACATCGTGATCAAAGAGAGTAAAAGTACCCGTAATAACATCTGGCGAAGAGGCATCCTCGCGTGCGCGTATAGCATAAGCTCTAGCTGGAGCACGAGCCTCAGATCTGGTTGTAACATCTCTAGATCCTCTCTGACCTCCGCTAGCATTCTCCGCATTTCTAGATGGTCTACCTCGAGCAGTAGTAGCACCTGGTTTCCCACTCTGATTTACATTCTGCTCGCATAGTCTCTCTGACAATCCTTGATAAAGTGGTCAGCTGATCCACACTTATAGCAGGAGCGGTCATGGAATCTACAACTCCCCGAATGCCATTTACCACAATGCTGACACTCTGACCTGTCCCGTCGATCATTTCCTACACTGGCAACCGAAGTGACTCGTGTACTCACAGGAGGTCGATCGCGATCTCGCCTTGAAAAACCCGAAGTGTCTTTGGATCGGCCAGAATCATCTCTAAATTTCTTCGATGACTGTTGAAAGGGCTTTCCCGATGATCTCTTACGAAACTCTTTGGCTCCCATTTCAGCTTTTCTTTTCTCCTTACCGAGCTCTTCGGCTTTGCAAGCTCGCTCGACAAGTACTACAAACTCTCTGATCTCTAAAATGCCAACATACAATTTTATATCTTCATTCAAACCATCTTCAAAACGTTTACACATTCTAGCTTCAAGAAACGCGATTCTCGAGCGTGCTGGCTAAGCCTCACAAACTTTCGTTCATAATCGATGAACCGTCATGGAACCTTGTTTAAGTTCAAGAAATTCCTTTCGTTTTTGATCAATAAATCTCGGTGATATACTTTTTCAAACTCGGTTTGAAAAAACTCCCAAGTTACCCACTCTTTAGGCACAATGTGAAAATCAACGTATTCCACCAATAGTAGGCGGAATCACGTAACAAAGAGATAGTACACTTCGTGCATTCCTCGGGTGTGCAAGATAGCTCATCAAGTACCGGATAGTGTTGTCTAACCAAAATTCAGCTTGCTCGGCATCATCATTGTCCGTAGCTTTAAATTCGTAGCCCGTGCTTTCGGATTCATCAATCGGGGCTTGTTTAACCTCATCTGGTCGATTACAATCGGAGGTACCGCAGGTGCAGGAGAGGTATTAGTCGAGAGTGGGGGTTGTGGAACAGCCGTATTAGTTCGAATGTATTGGTTAAACCAATCATTCATCACATTATAAAAGGCTTGTCTAGCCTCATCGTTTTGATTGCTCGCAATGTGTTGAGAGTCCATCGTCGCCCCGTCTTGCGCGGGAGCAGGCGCTACACTCTCCACATCGTCAGCTACCGCTCGATTGGGATCGGGATCCATTACTAACATAAACACACATTTAAACTGTCAGAAATCACCACACTATCAAATAATCACATAATGGCATGTATAGCTAGACCCAAACGTATCACGATAGTCCTAGAATCGGCTAAAACATAGCTCTGATACCAATATAATTGTAACGCCCCAAGCCCGAGACCGTTACCGGGGTTGAAAACAAGGTATTTCCGGACTTACTTCATTGACTTACACGGTTCATTTTTAAAATTTTAGACATGCTGGCTAACTGCATCATGGCCACTTTAAAAATCATATCTCGAGTCCCGAAGCTCGAAAACTTAATCCGTAAATTTTCCCTGAAACTAGACTCATATATCTATCTACACATTTTTTTCTAGAATTTTTTATCAGGCCAAACGGTACAGTTTATTAGATTAAGTCTCCCCTGTTACAGGGTTCGACTACACAGACCTTCATGCACTGCAACTTAGGTATCTTCCTATAAAGGGCTTCAAATCTTATGCCGTTTGTTTCTAAAGAAACTAGACTCAACAAAGAATCTGTACATATGGGGCATGACTTCTAATTATCTCTGGTTAATTTATAGCAAATTTTCAAAGTCAGAACAGGGGATCCAGAAATAGCTCTGGCCCAATTTCATGAAAACCTAAATATCTCTTAACATCTGACTCATTTAGCCGTTTCGTTTCTTCCATATGAAAGTAGATTCATCAAGGTTCGATTACATAATTTATTCACTAATTAAATCCATTCTTACAAATTTTAGCGATTTTTCAAATTTACCCCATTGATGCTGTCCACATCTGACTTTAGGGTAGACTTTACCTATTGCCTAGTTTCCATGATTTAACTAATCCTATAGCATACATAGCACAATTTATGATTGTGATTAACCATCCCAATGGTCAATCATTGCCGAACATATCCGTACTTCTCGATAACCATATACATACACGATGATTATAATATTATGATTCAAATATAAACACAAGCCATTTTCGCATGGCTAACCAAATTTATACAATTCCAAAAGGTGCATGACCATTATCAAAAAGGGTAGTCCTATACATGCCATTTCAAAGTTCAACAAAAAAAATGTACCAAAAAGGAGCGTTGATAGTGTGGGTGACTTCGACTGCGACAATCCCGAATTCGATAACTGACGAACCAAAATCTATAAAACAAAAATCAAAGAAACGGAGTAAGCGTTTAATGCTTAGTAAGATTGAGTAGTGAAATTGTGCATAATTGAAACATAGCATTCATATGACTAAACAAATAATCTCATACTCACATATCCTCAAAATCATACCTACTTCACATTTCCATTCCTTATATTTATGCATAAGAAAATCAAATTAACTAAAAGCCGGAAGCTGATTAATTGATGGAGCGAATACTGTTTTTTTTTTTTTTAAACGGAATCAACTATTTTGATGCATATTCAAAACATACCTCATCCATTGGGACTTTTCGAGTGTATTAATTGAACTATTACAGCAAAACCATTCATTCCTCAAACCAAGTACCTTCGGATTTGACCGACATAGCTACGTGCTCAAATGCCTTCGGGACTTAACTCGATTATGGTAACTCGCACAAATGCCTTCGGACTCAAATGGATATGGTAACTCGTACAAAATGTCATCGGGATTTAGCCCGGATGTGGTAGCTCGTATAAATGCCTTCGGGACTCAGCCCGAATATGGTATCTCGCACAATTGCCTTCGGGGCTCAGCCCGGTTATCATCAGAATATACATGCACATAGAAATAAATCATGACATATCTATATTTCGATTTCATAATTAGAATTCCAACACAAATCGCTTATCAAGCAATATCATTTTCGGTTCCTTAACTATATACTAGAGCATGACTTTGATTTACTTAAAACATGATCTAATTGAATCGTAACCTAAGCTTCATTACTCAAAGACTTACCTCGGATGTTGTCGAACGACTTGATGGCTATTCGACCACCTTTTCTTTTCCTTTATCGGATTTAGCTCCCCTTTGCTCTTGAGCTTAATTTAAAACAAATAAATTTATTTAATTATTTTTCGTTTGGGTAATCCCATTCAATATATATATGTCATACAATTTAAGTACAATGATCTTACTCAGTACTATATAAACATCATGCATTATCGAATTTCATCATCACTATCTAACTTCATATAGAAACTCATATCATCCTAGGTTGGTACACAAGTCAAATGCATCATTTAAATTGTCAAGGTCCACAATTTAGTTATATTTCTCTATCATAGTTTCTTCACTTAAATCAATTTAGCAAGCCCATAGTCTTTGGCCGAATGCTTACATGGTTAAGTTAATAACTTAATGTTCCATTTTCAAAAGCTAATATGTCATTATAAAACCTAAGACACATGCATACATATCCATACGCTCATGAATCAAAATATAATTTCATATACATATACAAACTATGTGGCCTAATAAACAATGTCATATATATACATTACTACATCTCTACCGGTCACGTTTACTTCTACCTAAACCGAATAACTTGCACCTAAGGTCCTTGGTCGAACCTCACTAAAACAAGTCATTCAAAGACTTAGTGTTTATCTTGTGTATCACCTCATTTACCTTCAAAAAAATCACAAAAACATCAAACCCTTAGTGCTCATGTACAAGGCCGAATCTTAACATGATCCAACCTCCAACCCATTCCTTTCAATCATTCATACGGCATTAGTTTTATTCTTTGGACAATTTAAAGCTTGGCCATTGTACTCTCAAACATTAAAATGATAAATTGACTACTTAAACCTTTCTCTCTTCAACAAATTTTTTTCTTTAAACATGTAAATTACTCAACCCAATCACATTCAAATTCGGCTTTAGTACAATAAATAGGTAATCGTTTCTTTTCCTATGGTACCCAATGCTCATATATGATCTTTTGCATAAATCAAACACTCCTCTACCATTATTGATCTAAATTTAACATGAATAACCACCATTTCACCTATTAGGCATCACCATTTCACCTATTAGGCATCATAGCCGAAAGTCATTATCAATTTCCACAATCAAAATTCAACATGGTTCCCTAATATAACTTAGCATTTCATTCAAGCTTAACCTTAACTTTAAAGAAAAAATAAACTAAATTCTTACCTTAATTTAGCTTGGCACAACCGAATGTTCTTCTCCCCCTTTTTCTTCTTCACATTCGGCCAACAAGGAAGAACACACCACTTTGTTTTTTTCACCCTTCAATTTCCTTATTACTCAATATCTCTTTTTTTTCTCATTATTATTTTATAATATAGAAAGCCACTAACTAATAAATAAATACACATATAATCCATCATGGCCGGCCACTACTCTCAATAGTGGAAATTTGACATGCAAATCCTTTGTTTTTTTATAACTTGAACTAATAGGTCCTTTTAGATTAACCTAGCATATTTTAAAAGTGTCACTCAATAGTCCTATTAACTAAATTCACATTCACTTGACTAAATCGAAACTTAAACTTTCACACATTCAAAATTCACATATTTTAGATAGTAAATATTATATTCAAATAATGCGGTGACTCGGTTTAGCGGTCCCGAAACCGCTTTCCGACTAGGGTCACTTTAGGCTGTCACAAGTGTTGTGCTACAAAAGTCAGTGATTTGGAAATTGAGGTATCAAGACCTCGTTTCTACAAACCGAACTTGTAACTATTTTTATTAAACACTTATTGAGTTACATTTTTTGTTTATTAAATTTTTATGTGAACTATTGATTGAATTGTGGTTAATTTTGAGAAAAGGACTAAATCGTAATAATTTAAAACTTAATCGCGACGGAATATTATGACATAATTGGCATGGTTTATGATTGTTTGAGGATTTAAATGGAAATTAAGCCATTATTTACTATAGTGGTCAGCCATAGTGTTGATATTTGTGAGAATTTGTTAAGTTTAATTAAATAATATAAGTATAATGATTTAATCAAAGTTAAAATAATAATAAAACAAAAGCAAAAAATGGTTTCTTATTCATTTTTCCTTGGTGGCCGAATACTCCATGGATGAAAGCTCTCAAGGTTTCTAAAAACTTGAGCTTCCTGCATGGTAAACAAATTAAGCTCGTTTCTCATAATTTTTATGTTTTTGAGATCGTTACAACTAGGTCCAACTAACTTGTACCTTCATTTTCAAAACTGTTAAAGATTTTAATAGTTTTTATTGATGATTTTGAAGTGTTCTTGTGTTAAAATGGAAGTGTGGAAAATTACATGTTGAGCTTGTAAAGTAAATTTTGTTAGTTATGTCATTTTTGTGAATAAGGACCAAATTGTGAATAATGCAAAACTTTAGGGAAAATTGTAAAATAGAAATAAATGGTTCATAATGTTAATTATGTTATTGTATGGTATTTGAAGTTTATATATTGAATAAATTTATTATATAATTCAAGAAACAAATCCGCCGGACAATAATTACGGAAAAAAAAATTGTAAATTAATCATTGCTCCCATATTTGATACTGTATCGACAAGTAAGTTTATTTAATATGAAATCAATTATATTTCTAATTATTTATGAATTTTAGAGATTAAATGATATAAAAATTACTATTATCTAAATTGATTGGTTGATAGAACTAGAATTGTAAAAAGTCGTGAAAATGATATTATATAAGATCAATGGAGACAGGCTGCACTCGTACGTAAGACCATAGCAAGGATATGGAAATTATAAACGTAAGATCATAGCAAGGCTATCGCAGTTGTTCAGATATAAGACTATGGTTCGACCATGGCAATGTATATATAAGACCATAGCGAGGCTATGACAGTTGTTCAGACATAAGACCATGGTTGGACCATGGCAGTGTATATATGTAAGACCATAGCTAGGCTATGACATTCTGATGTTAAGACCATAACTGGGTTATGGCACTATGAATGTAAGACCATGGCAGTGCACATGTAAGACTATAGTTGGACAATGGCACAATATGAAATGTGTATCAGGGTTTTAATCTTCTTTACAATGTTTATCGGATGGAAATAAATAAAGAGCTAAATGTGATGTGTGAAACGAAAAACCGTTCGTAATAGTACATATGAGTAAAAGTGGTAAATGTTGTATTGTCATTATATGCTAAAGAGATTATGCATTGTGGTAGCAAGAAATGTAAATGTTATGAAATGTGAGGGAGTTGATGAGAATGAGAAAGGGATTAATACTTACTATGTTGGACTTGTGATATATTTTGATATGTGAATGGTCTACGTGTATGCTTTCATTATGTTAATGAAATTATAGTAAGTTAACATTTATATTGTATGGACTTACTAATTTCTTTTCGAAACTTACCCTATTTACTATATTTTTGTAGATATCGAACACTCGGATGCAAAAGGTTGGACTTGGCTAAAATTTACACCATCTACAGCCCAAATTCGGTAGATTTTTGGTATATTTCGGTTATGGTTAAATGGCATGTACATAGTGTAACACCCCTAACCTATATCCGTCGCCAGAATGGGGTTACAAGGCATTACCAATCAAAATACAACTCCGAACAGACATTCATTTCTATTTATACACCAAATAATATAATCATGTCAATACTAATCATCTAGTAAAATTTTTAAACTAATTCAACATGCTTTGATTCTATAATTCATACACTTTCTATATCAATATTCAACTATTATAATCAATGAATCGTGGTAATCATATGCATAACTTATAACCAATAAAATCAAATCATGCTTGTATATTTCTTCTACATATGCGTAACATATTTAATAATATAACTTTATCAATATCTTATAATATTTCAAATTCCTAACCAAACTGACATACTGCAAAACCATGTTTACTATATCATGATTCCCATATTTGAACTATAAGATCAAAATATTATAGCATTCGAACTCCTATTTATAATTAAGCATGATTTAACTCATATACCCCACCTACATTAAAAACATTCCTTAATATAATTTCATGCCTTTAACTAAATATTAAATATACCATTTTTGAACATAAAAGACAATTCATAGTATACCAAATTTGCATGCTCAAACCAATCCAAACTACCTATACCTATCCATTTAACTATATCTATTCGGTCATCAATACAACTTCCAAAGATCAAACTAATTAACAAATAAATCATATTCATTCTTTATCAACACCAACCTTACCTAAATAAACAATCCACAAATTAACATGTCATAAACATATACCTTTATTTTGTCTAGGTATAACCGAATATAATCATACCTTAAACAATTTACCATTTATCTCACAAAATAACCAAAACCAAACATATCACCAAAACACAAAACATACCTATTTACCTTACACATATATTTTGGCATAACTTCATCAACATTGGCAAATATATTAACCATGATTCACATATAAACATATAATGACCGAAACATCAAAACCACAACCAACATATCCGTAATTTGTTCAAACTTGAAACCGAACTTAACAAAATAAACAAGCCATTTTCGCATGGCTTATATATATATATACACAAACCAAAATCTGACATTTCCAAGTATTATCTAGCCTATATATGCCATAGGTTCGAAATTGGGCTTACAAAGTACCGAAAGCAGTCGATAGTGTGATAGACTTTGCCGACGATCCCCGAGCTCATAACTTGATTCCAAAATCTATAAAACAAATGCAAACATACACACACAATAAGCTATCATAGCTTAGTAAGTCATATGCAAATAATAATTCAATCTAACCAAACCAATTTATAATAACATAATCACATTTAATCTCAATCTTAAAGTTTCATATACAACTTATACTTTCATAGATGAACTTTATCTTGGCCGAATATACATATAACTATTATCAAAGTATCATATACTTTCAAAGCCATATTATCAATATGTATACAATAGAATATACATAAACTCATATACATATATTCATAAATCATTTCATAAATATTCACATTTTATATTCATAAGGCCGAACATAATCATTTACATATGTTTGCACATAGATCACAAATAAGATATCACTATACATAACCTTTGGCTGAATGTACTTTTCATATACACATATATTTTCATTTACATTATATATGATTTGCAGCACATATCAAGTAACTTTCTTACCTTATTTTAAATAAGTAATAAGCTATCACATGCCTGATCACTTTAGCTCATTTTACACATTTAATCAGAACTTATCATTACCCATTGAACCATTCGGAATTGAATAGGATACTCGGATAATCACATATATCATACAATGCCAACATCCTAGACGTGGTCATACATGGTATCACATATCGATGCCACTGTCCCAGACAGGGTCTTACACGAATCAAATACGATGTCGATGTCTCAGACATGGTCTTACCCGTAATCACATATCGATGCCAACATCCCAGATGTGGTCTTACACGAGAACACATATCAAAAATCCTATGTCATGACATATGTATCCTAGCTATTCCTAAGGTTCGTACGGGGCGTTCAGATGTCGTAACCCAGTCGAATCGAACTCGTACACATATATTCCAAGCTTATACATAATTGGCTTTCACATATATACTACCACATTATACATTTCAGCATATATAGTTCATATTTAATCAAATAAATAACATCTATTTGCTTATAAACTTACCTCTGCACATGCGATGTCTAACGGACAACTAATCGACAACTTTGGTTTTCCCCCGATCCAAATCTGATTTCTTTGGTACTTGATCTAAACATACTCAAATTAAACTCATTCAAACATATTTTCACTCAATTTAGTCCAAAAACATATAAATGGGAAAATTACCATTTTATCCCTGACATTTTACACTTTTTACAATTTAGTCCAAATTGCACAAAACACAAAACATGCAAAATTTGAATACACTATGCTTAGGCCGAATGTTCCTTATATTCATACAAGTCCATACATTTTATTTATATCACATTTTAGTCCCTCAATTTATTAATTTTGCAATGTAGTCCTAATTACTCAAAATCATCAAAAATTCCAATACAAAACATATTAATCCAAAACATATCTTTCATAATTCATCAACTAACATCACAAAACTCAATTATTCATCAATGGAATAACTTAAAATATTCACCAAAATCAGAAATTCAAGCATAGGCTTTGTACATTACACTGCCACGATCCAAAAAACGTAAAAATTATCAAAAACCGAACAAAAACTCACCTTGAATCAAGCTTCCAAAGTGCTGAATACCCTAAGCTGTATTTTCTTTCTTTCTTTCTCAATTTTCGGCAAGAACAAGACAATTTGCATGCTTAAATGTGTGTTTTGGACTAAATTGAATGGATGGATAATTAAATGAGCTAAATTTGATATTATACAAATCAAGAAAAGCGAAATTTGGAATTAGATCGGGGAAAAGACAAAGTACTTGATTAATCGACCAATGTCATCGTTTTTGAAACTAAGGTAAGTTCATATATTATAAGTTTTAACAAAAATGTATTTCATATGCTTTGATATTTCATAAATTGTGAATACGAGACTATGGATATGTTTGATAGTGATTCGACGATGATTCGACATTCGAAATCCCGGTTGAACCTTAGGAATAGTTTAGGATACTAGTGACATGTCATTAGAGGATACATTGAGTTGGCTTTGGACCATGATATTAGCATTTCTGGTGCGAGTTATACCGATTTGGCTTTGGGCCATAAATATCGACTGATTTGGCTTCGGGCCATGATATCAGTATTTCAGATATAAGCTACCTTGATTTGGCTTCGGGACATGGTATAGGTACTTAGTGAGACTCTTGAGTATTCGACTTCTACTCCGAATGGTTCAACGGGTAAGTGAAAGATTTGATTGAGTATGAGAATGATATGAGATGGTATAGGTACCTACCTAACATGTATAAGTTTTGGTTCGAAGAAACTTGTGAAGCATGTGATTGATATCATAATTGTGTATACGAAATGTTTGTTAGCTAATATATGCTAAATGTTGATATATTCAAACTGTTGTATTATAATTTTTAGATTGAATTAAGTTTATTCTATACGAGCTTACTAAGCTTTATAGCTTACTTTGTTTAATTTTCCCGTGTTTTATAGTGTTATCAAGCTAGCTTGGGTTTGGGGATCGTCATAGATCACTTCACACTATTCAATTCATATGTAGGATACAGATTATCCTTGTCTTTGTTTATGTCTCAGGTTAAAACAAATTACGATAATTGATCCCCTCCTACGGATTAGTCGACTTTTTTCACAAATTTTCCATTAGGTAGGATTTTCTTGGCCCAAGCATTATTTGTTGGGGAGAAACTGATCCAATTCAGAGATTTGATGTTTATACTTGGATTCGAGGATCGTCGGAGATCGCTTCACACTATCCACCTATCACATGGTACCTATAAACTTTGGTATTTTAAGTATATGGCATGTATAGGGACTTTGGTTATGTTGGTTATGTTTTGGTTATGATTTTGGCCATTTGAATTGGCTTGTAGATGTCTAAGGTTTGGTTTCTATATTTGGCCATGTGAGTTGGCTTATTTTGGTTGATTTGTTTATGTTATATGTATACAAATGACCTATGTTGTGTGATTAAGGTTGGAATCACGGTGCTTATTGATAATAGGTAATTTGAATTTCAATTAGTTGATAATTGGGAAGTTATGTGCTTGTGAATTGGTGAATGATGATGTATGTTTGGAAAGGTTTAATTAGTTTATTTGTATATGTGAAGTTGGTATGATTTGAATGAGTAAAACATGATATAATAAACATATTAGTTTCTGGTATTGAAATGGTATGTTTTAACATTGATTGTGGTTGAATTGGATGTCCATTTATACTATGAATAAGTACCATTTGAATTGTGTAGGTGTGCACAAATTTGGGTGGCAAATTGGCTTGGTAAATAGCCTGTTTTTGTCCACACGGGCAGAGACACGGGCGTGTGTCTCAGCCATTTGTGACACACGGTTATGTACACAGCTGTGTGTCCCCTGGTGTTGAAATGGTAATCAAGTCAGTATGCTCCAAATAGCCTCACACGTGAGCGTGTGACTTGGCCGTGTGGCATAAGTCAATATACCCTACAGATTTGGCATGGCCTAGTACACGGCCTAGCACACAGGCGTGTATGGCCATTTTTTGGGCACACGGGTGTGTTTCTTGGCCGTGTGACCTAGTCAGAGAGTTACACGGGGTCAGGCATGGGCTAGGACATGGCCATGTGCTCCCATTTTGAATGTTTACACAGTTTGTGACATGGGCGTGTCTGTTGGTCGTGTGAGACACACAGTCAAGCATACGGCGTGTTTCCTCTATTTTGAGAAAAAATTTTAGGGTTTCGTTAAAGTTTCCTAAGTTATCGTTTAGTCCCAAACTACTCCCAAAGCATGTTTAGGGCCTTCTTAGGCTCGTTATAGAGACATTATGCTTGAGTTTGAATAATATTTGCATGAAATGTGAAATTATATGTAAATTGAATGTTTAAATGTTTTATAAGTTTGGTAATGCTCTGTAACCCTATTCCAGCGTTGAATACGGGTGAGGGGTGTTACATTTATTGGTATCAAATCTACGGTTAAGTCAATTCTAGGACTAACATAGCATGTGTGACAGTCTAGCTATACATGCCATATTGATCGTGATTTTTTGTGATAAGTTTTATAAATTTATAATTAATCATTCTTGAAACTAACTATTATCATGATAAATGCAAGTGTACCTATTGAACAGTAGTATAGCTTTAGCAAGACCGGATTGTCGAACCCAAAGGAACTAAAAGTACTAGTATTAACTGTCTTTTTATTATCTAGCCTAAAAATAAAAGGGTTTGTTTATCTAAACTAATTAACTAAACTAAGAAATCACAGAAACTAGATTGGGGAAAATACTTTTGGAAAAACGATTGATTTAAGACAGTACCTAAGGAAAAATCCACCTAGACTTCACTTGTTATTTGACTCTGAATCAGACGATTTATTCATTCAACTTGTTTCGTAGAAATCCCTAATTTATGTTATTATCCCTATTCAAGACTAATAATATCTAGCCCTAGATTGAATAATTGAAATCTCTTTCTAATTAACACTCTAGGGTTGCATTAACTCGATCTATGGATACCCTTATTAGGTTTCACCCTAATCCAGCAAAATCTTGTTACCCTATCTCTAGGCGTGCAATCAACTCCACTTAATTATGACAAAGTTACTCTCAAACAGAGACTATTCATCCTCCGAATGAGAACATTAACTTGAATCAATATCCTGAAATACTAAAACAAGAATTAAGAACACATAATTAAGAACAAGTTAAATATTTATCATACAATTCAGATAATAATAACAAGATCCGTCTTAGGTTTCATTCCCCTTAGGTATTTAGGGGATTTATTTCATAACTAAAAAGGAAAACATCTCAAAAGAATAATGAATACAAAACATAAAGAAAACCCAAAACTTCTGAAGGAAAATTGAGGAGAGATCTTCAGTCTTGATGATGAATCCGGCTTCTGAGATGGACCAATCAGCTTTCTTCGAGTAATTCCTTACTCCCTACTCTGTGTGTCCTCCTTAGTCCTCCTCTCAGGTGTTTAAATAGGCTTTAGAATGCCTAAAAACCCTCAAACGAGCCCTTTTCTGAATAGAACTAAACTTGGGCTCGACAGGGACACGCCCGTGTGACACACCCGTGTACGATTGCTTCAGGCCGTGTCAAGGCTGAGAAATAGACACGCCCGTGTTGAGGTTGTTTTAGGCCATGTTCAAGCCTGTTAAAATAGCACGGGCATGTGTGCTGCCCGTGTGATGAAGTCTAGGACGTGTTGTTTGTCCACGTCAGCCCATTTTCTCTATTTTTGGCCCGTTTCTTGTTCTTTTTGCTCTCCTATGCTCACCTAAGTATAAAACATGAAATTAAAGGATTAGGAGCATCAAATTCACCAAATATAAGGAGAAATCAGTCATAAATGTGTTAAGCATGGGATAAAAATATGTATAAATTACGGTTTATCAAATACCCCCACACTTAAGCGTTTGCTTTTCCTCAAGAAAAATCCTCAATTCATAGTTAAGAATTCCTTTTTCTCATCTTATAATTCCTATCAATAATATCTCAAGCTAATCCATAAGTAATCATACATTGAGAATTCAACTAGAAGAACATTGAAGTTTCAAACATTCCAAGTTGAGCATTTAATCATGAAAAATATAGGCATCTCCCCTTATTTAAATAATCACCTTCGATTCAAAATCTCACTGAGTTTAACATCCTCACTAAAGATTCACTCAAATCACTCGAAGTGTTTAAGGATAATGAATGTAGCACTCAACAGTCAATATGAAAAGTTATTACCATAAGCTTGCATGAAAATCAAATCTCCACCATTATAAATTGAGATGATACATCAATCAAGAGGTCTTTAGAGGTGTAACGAGGCTTGGTTAGGGGTATGGTCACAAGCTGAAAGAGAGGGTTAAAATCGAGATTGAATTGAAAAATTACTTAGCTAGAAAAATATTTACTCATCAATTGCGTACAAAAGAGCTTCTTCTCGAAATATGGAATTTAAAAACTTAAGCTAAAAAATGAAAGATCACTACTAATATGTATATATATATATTTTTAAGAACAAGTTAAATAACATAGACTAAGTATTAAGAACAAGACATAGCTAAGCAATTTATTCAAATCAAATCTCGACAAAAATAGGGATCAAATTAATTGAGAGGATTTCAACAATAATAAGTTAAGGGTTAATATTGGGGATAAATCAAGGAATGGCTTGTTAGGCTCAAAGGGGTTTACTAAGGGTTAATTGTGAAGGTAGGCTTTTCATGGCATGAGTGGGTTAATCCTAAGTGCCTCTATCATCTTGACATATCAAATCAAATGGTGTGGTCTTGACATGCATAATCAAGCAAGTTCTAGAATAATAATTCGATATTGACGCACTCAAGCAATAATAAAAGTGAGCATGAAAGAAATAATAGATGATCTCTAAAGGCTCAAAATCTCACAAAAATTATGGCTTTTTGATGTTCAAAACTATGGATTTCAATTCAAGGTAATACCTAAACTTGGGAAAACATCCTAAAATTTTAACTTCTTAAAATCAACTTATCATTCTTAGTTCTCTAATGTCTTAAAGTTTAAATAATCAATGCATGAATGCCTATGTTTTAGTTCAAGATATATCAATAAAAATCATAATTTAATCAAAATTTATCCTAAGAATGATATGAGAGATTCACAAGAGAACAAGACAAAATTCAGGGATTTTTCTGATAGTGATATAATTTACCCCCCCACACTTAAGATGTACATTGCCCTCAATGTACAAAGATAAATTTAGTGGCAATTATATTTATAAGATCATAACATAGGGAGAAAAGTGAAACTTCCTAACTATTAAGTGAATGAACTCCCTAGTTTGGAGTTATGTAGAGTGGAGGAGGATACTCTGATGGTGGTAGAGGTTGGGTTCCACAAGTGCTGTGCCAAAAGAATATTATATCTCGTGGTCGAGTAGGGCATGGCAGTCGTGAAGAACCTTTTCCAGTGGAGTTTAAAGTTCCTAAGTAATTGTGAGCTTTGTAGCTCTTTATAACTGTGATAAAATCAAGAACTTTTTAGGAATATAGAGAAGAATAATTACTCATAATGAAATAGCCGAGAATAAAATTTGTTTATAAATCTTAAAAATAAAATAGTATCAAAAGGAGGTAAAATGAAAAGTTAAAAGTGGAAATAATAAGAAAATTGACAAATAAGGATAAAATAAAATAAAATATTTAAATATCATCATCGCCGAATGGTTCGCGAGGTGGTGGTGGCGATGAAATGTGGAAGTGCTGACAAATCTGCTGTAGAGCAGCGTCAATGTTATCAAATGCTGAAAAACACTACTGCTCAAATCGAGCGAGGCGCTCAGAGATGTCTAAATATGAAGCCGCCGCATGAACTGGCCGATAGGTGGGTGGTGGCTGAGACATCATCAGTAATGCCCTCGGGGGCCTCCTCCTCAGTTGATTAGGTGAGATGATATTGAGGAGGGTAGGTTCCATGGCACTTTTCGATCATCCTCATACTTAGCATGCTTGAGATGCCTTGTGGAGACATCTGGCCAATGAGGATAAAGGAGGATTCTTGTGTCGCGGTGTTGAGGAGCCCAAAGTGCCGAGCCAACCTAGTCACATAGGGGACAATAGAGATGGCCCCATTCCGATGTCACTTCGTCTGATGGCGAATGGCAAAGGAGATGAAGTAGGCGAGGTCAAAAACGTGCCCATGTGATATACACCATAGGAAATAGACGTCGTGAGTGTTGACAACGCCGGTGCTCTCTTACCTCCCTGTCAGAGTGTGAGCCAAAATAGAATGTAAGTACCTCAAGGATGGAAGGAGAGCTGATGCCTTGGAGCGACTGGGGTTGTAGGTAGCTGAGCGAGGGACAAGGGCATTCCAGCACTTCGAGGGAGAATAATGGATGTGGCGGTTGAGGATATCGAGGTCGTTCTCCTTCTTGAACTCCTCCGTGTAAAGGCCCAATGCTGTATCGAACTCTGGGACGCTCAACTGGATGACTAGACTGCTGAGGCAAAATTGGACCATGTCGGGATCATCATAGTTGGTCATTACAGTCTGAAGATGGAATGTTGAGCAGAGTTCCATCGTGAGCTTAAGATACGTTGGCTCGACAATCTCAAATAAAAGGTCCCATGGGTCGGTGGTGAGGAGGGCCCAAATCGCATCAGCCAGTTGGACTTGTTCTAGCGTGGCCCAGTTTATGCAACAGCCTACACCTAAGGGTCGGGCCCGAAGTATTTGGAAAATTTCTTCTTAGGGTCCAATGGGAAACTGTAGGAAAGGGTGGCGAATTTCAGTGGTAGGACCCGAGAAAGATGACGCTCCCTTCCTTTTCTTCGAAGTGGGGACAGCAGCCTTCTTTCCACGTGAGGATGACATGGTATACATGCAAGCAAAACCAATATTCAGTCTCGATGAATGGACAAGGTAAAATATAAACAAATTCAAAAAGGAAAAAGTCATAAAATAAAACTAATAATTTCAGCCACAACTACTAACACTAACAAACCTAACTAAAACAATCAATTTTATGGCATAATTTCGTGTCATTAGCATGATAATAGTATGAGTTTCATAAAAATGGAAAAAAAACTCTATGGAAACAAAAAAATGGATGAATGTAACATATTTTATTGAAGAAAAATGTCAATACAAAAGGCATGAGTATTTCTATTATCCTAACCATGAATATTCACTTTAAACTAGTCAAATGGAGCAGAGAAATCATGCAATGAGTAAAAAACTTCACCATGAAATAGATGATAACAACTCTAGACATGAAATTTGAGTGATAGAAAAATAGAAATAGTATGAAAAATGTAGAATATTATGATAAATAGCATTAGAAATAAGTAAAATAAAAGAGAAAGAGTAAACAAACGCTAGAAAGATGAGTTTGGGCATCACAAATTAGAGTTAAAGGCGGTGCACAGGCGTGGCAGAGGGGGCGTGTAGAGTTGCAGCGGCTAGGGTTAGAGATTTTGGGTGAAGAAGATGATGAATAGTGAAGGTTATTTATAGATTTTGGGGCACACGGCCAGGGGACACACCCGTGTGCCCTAATTTTAGCCCGTGTGTTTCAGGTTTTTTTGAATTTCGGCACGTCTGACATTCGTCCCACGCCCATGTACCTTGGGCGTTTTGATGAACACGGCCATGTCTTGAGACTGTACATGGCTTCTTTTGCTTCTCCCACGCCCATGTATGTAGGTCCATGCCCGTGTTCTTTTGGCAGGTTCGACCACGGGTGCTAAGCACGGGTGTGTCACACGCCCGTGTTGTTTTGGTAGGATCAGCTACGGTTTCAAGACACGGACATGTCGCACGCCCTTGTTATTTTGGCAGGATCGCCCACGGCCATGTCGTACAGCCATGGCGATTTATCGTAGCCCGTGTTGGGAAAAGTCTTTACCCTGTTTTCACATGGTCTAAAGCACGCCCGTGTGCCTAGCCGTGTGGGTGTGGTAAACCTGTATTCAAGAGCTCAGTTAGTAGGTTAAGTGTTAAATACTAATATTTAAAAAAGTTAATACAGTTAGTGCTCGGGTTGCCTCCCGAGAAGCGCTTATTTATAGTCTAAGCTTGACTTACCTCTCCTTTGAATAATCATGATGGTTTAAGGAGTTTCCTGCTATCAATTTCATCAAAATAAGGTTTTAGACGGGTATTGTTTACCTTAAAAGTGCCGAATGTCGGATGGATTACCTCGACTGTACCGAATGGGAAAATGCTAAGTACCGTAAGAGGAATTTCTTCATTTGGTTTGGCAGTGGTAATGCGAGGATCTGCGGCATCTAATAATACTTTATCTCCAACCTTAAGTTGATTTGGTGAGGTATTGAGCTCGTCCTGGCATAGTTTTGGTTTATCGTGTGTTCTCGGTTTATGTGTCTGCCATTCATCTAGCTCCTCAATTTGTAGCCTTCGTTCTTCATGAATAGGCCCTCTATTGTTGCTTGAACATGGCTCAGATATATCATTTGAACTCATTTCTTGCAAGTAGGTTGCAACATATGGTCAGTTTTAGTTGAATGGTTTATACAATCACCTTCAATTTTCGATATGTTGCCAGAATTGCGAGATTTAAGGGTAATTGTTTTGTCTCCCACACGAAGTGTGAGTTCACCTGTGCCAACATCAATAATCATTCTAGCAGTTGCTAAAAAGGGCCTTCCTAGAATCAAAGGAGTGTTGCTATCCTCCTCTATGTCTAGAACAACGAAATCAACGGGAAATACAAATTTATCAATTTTAACTAGTACATCTTCAATAATACCCCTAGGAAATCTGATAGTTTTATCTGCTAATTGAATGCCCATCCTAGTCTGTTTGGGTTTCCCAAGACCTAGTTGCTTAAACATTTTGTAAGGCATGACGTTAATGCTAGCCCCTAAATCAGCCAATGCATTATTAACATCTAAGCTACCAATTAAGCAAGGAACTGTAAACTCTCTGGATCTTTTAATTTGTTGGGTAGCTTATTCTGTAGAATAGTTGAGCAAACTGCGTTTAGCTCCACATGCGACGCCTCGTCCAACTTCTGCTTATTTGCTAAGAGCTCCTTTAAAAACTTCATTACGTTCGGTATCTGCGAGAGAGCTTCAATAAACGATAAGTTGATATGTAATTTTTTTAAGAGTTTAAGGAATTTACCAAAATTTTCATCTGAGCAGTCTTTCCTTGTCGTATTGGGATATGGCATACGAGGTTTATATTCTACACTTACCATTTTTTTCTCATTTTGACCTACCTCACCTTTACTTACCACAATTCATTGCCTCGGTTCTGGCTCAAGCTCAACTAATCCTTCTTCACCTTGAACATTAATCGCGTTGAGCTATTCCCTCAAGTTAGGTTCAGTATTACTGTCATTCGAAAATTAGTTTGGACAGCTAGCCTATCTGAGTTTTGAGCCCTTAGATCGGTGCTTGTTGATTCTTAAGTGTTGTCTCGGTATTCTGGAAACGAGTTTCTGACACCGAGATGAATTTAGATAGCATCTCCTTAAAGTTTGATTTCTTTTCATGTTGATAAGGTGGTTGTTGAAAAGCCGGAGGATTTTGTGGCCTTTGATTCCCTTGACCACCCCATGAGAAATTTAGGTGATTCCTCCAACCTGCATTGTAAGTATTACTATACGGATTATTTTGAGATAGAGGATTATTACCCATGTAGTTTAATTGCTCATTCTCCATGCTGTGGCCATAGGGTAGATATTTTGTATTACTTGATCCACCTCCACTTGAATCACACCTCATCACTGGATGTACCTGCGTAGAACCAAGTAAACCATCAATCTTTTTATTTAGAATCTCCACCTGATTTGATAACATATTAACCACATCGATGTTATAAACGCCGGCTGTTTTGGTTGGCTTAGTCCTCATGACTTGCCACTGATAGTTATTCAGTGACATCTCTTCAATAAATTTGTAAGCTGCTTCAGGTGTTTTATTGTTGATGGTTCCACCAGCTGCTGCATCAATCATCTGTCTTGTTGAGGGGTTCACACCATTGTAAAAAATTTGAACTTGCAGCTATAGAGGTAACTTATGGTGAGGGCACCTTCGCAGTAGGTCCTTGCATCTCTCCCATGCATCATAGAGTGTTTTTAAATCCATCTGCATAAAAGAAAAAATATCATTACGTAATTTAGACGTTTTAGCTGGCGAAAAATACTTTAATAAAAAATTTTCGGTCATTTGTTCCCAAGTAGTGATTGATCCTCGTGGGAACAAGTTCAACCGCTGTTTAGCTTTACTCCTTAACAAAAAAGGGAATAACCAAAGGCGAATGGCATCATCAGAAACGCCATTAATTTTAAATGTGTCGCAGAATTCCAAAAAATTTGCCAAGTGAGTGTTGGGATCCTCATCCTGCAAACCATCAAACTAAACAAATTGCTATATCATTTGAATCGTGTTAGGTTTCAGTTCAAAATTATTTGCAGCAATAGCAGGCCTAGCTATACTTGACTTAGTTCCTGTTAATGTAGCTTTAGCATAATCATACATAGTACGAGGAGCTTGATTCTGATTTACTGGGTTAGTAGCAAGCGCAGGAGGCAATAGGTTTTCTTGATTTTCAGCCATCTCCTCGGTTGTAGTTGAGATATCGTCTTCTTACTCTTCCTCTGTACATCTTAGGCTTCGCCTTATTTCTCTTCGGTTTTTGCGAGCTGTGTGATCGATTTCTTTGTCATAAAGTAATGGTCCTAACGGGTTTGCTCTAGTCATAAACTATAAGAACCGATCAGAAAAAAGAAAAGAAAATTTAGTAACGAAAACTAAACAAAAATTTAAATTGCAGTAAAAGTAAATGCCTAAAGTAATAAAAATAGACTATTCCTAATATTTTAGTTCCCCGGCAACGGCGCCAAAAACTTGGTCGTGATTTTTCGTGATAAGTTTTATAAATTTATAATTAATTGTTCGTGAAACTAACTATTATCACAATAAAGGCAAGTGTACCTATCGAACAATAGTATAGCTTTAGCAAGACCGGTTTGTCGAACCCAAAGGAACTAAAAGTACTAGTATTAACTGTCTTTTTATTATCTAGCCTAAAAATAAAAGGGTTTGGTTATCTAAACTAATTAACTAAACTAAGAAATCACAGAAACTAAATTGAGGAAAATACTTTTGGAAAAGCGATTGATTTAAGACAATACCCAAGGAAAAATCCACCTAGATTTCACTTGTTATTTGACTCTGAATCAGACGATTTATTCATTCAACTTGTTTCGTAGAAATCCCTAAGTTATGTTATTATCCCTATTCAAGACTAATAACGTCTAACCCTAGATTGAATAATTGAAATCTCTTTCTAATTAACACTCTAGGGTTGCATTAACTCGATCTATGGATCCCCTTATTAGGTTTCACCCTAATCCAGCAAAATCTTGTCACCCTATCTCTAGGCGTGCAATAAACTCCACTTAATTATGACAAAGTTACTCTCAAACAGGGACTATTCATCCTCCGAATGAGAGCATTAACTTGAATCAATATCCTGAAATACCGAAACAAGAATTAAGAACACATAATTAAGAACAAGTTAAATATTTATCATACAATTCAGATAATAATAACAAGATCCGTCTTAGGTTTCATTCCCCTTAGGCATTTAGGGGATTTAGTTCATAACTAAAAAGGAAAACATCTCAGAAGAATAATGAATACAAAACATAAAGAAAACCCAAAACTCCTGAAGGGAAATTGAAGAGAGATCTTCAACCTTTATGATGAATCCGGCTTCTGAGATGGACTAATCGGCTTTCTTCATGTAATTCCTTACTCCCTACTCTGTGTGTCCTCCTTAGTCCTCCTTTCGGGTGTTTAAATAGGCTTTAGAATGCTAAAAACCCTCAAACGAGCCCTTTTTCGAATAGAACTAAACTTGGGTTTGACAGGGACACGCCCGTATGACACGCTTGTGTACGATTGCTTCAAGCCGTGGTCAAAGCTGAGAAATAGACACGCACGTGTTGAGGTTGTTTTACGCCGTGTTCTAGCCTATTAGAATGGAACGGGCGTGTGTGTTGCCTGTGTGATGAAGTCCAAGCCATGTTGTTTTCCCACATCAGCCCATTTTCTCTATTTTTGGCCCATTTATTGTTCTTTTTTCTCTTCTATGCTCACCTAAGTATAAAACATGAAATTAAAGGATTAGGAGCATCAAATTCACCAAATCTAAGAAGAAATCATTCATAAATGTGTTAAGCATGGGATAAAAATTTGTATAAATTACGGTTTATCACATATATAAACTGTGATAGTGTGATGACTCCTGTCATTTGAAATGTGTTTTCGTATAGCAAATGGATCCCAATCGAGTTGTAGTTGATGAGGTTGAAAGTAATGCGCAAGCTCCCGCTCAAGGGACAGTGCCATTTGGATCTAGACTCGTATCGGGTAGTTAGGGAGGAAAGGCTAAAGAAGCCTTCTTTCAAATGATGAACGAATGGTTCACTGAGTATGTCCAAATGAATCCGGCTGCTCAACAACCTCCACCCCCACCTAATCCTCAATCTGTTCCCGTAGCACCTCAAGTTGTGGAACTTCAACGATTAAATAAGCCTTCAGTTGATAAGATACATAAACACAGGGCCGAAGAGTTTAGAGCTACTGTTGATGATGGTCCCGAGAGAGCTGAATTTTGGCTTGAAAACACTATTCGGGTATCCGATGAACTTTCGTGCTCTCCAGCCGAATGTTTAAAGTGTGCCATTTCCTTGTTGAGAGATATAGCATATCAATGGTGGAATACTTTGGTGGGAATTCTTTCAGACTGAATTTTGGAAGAAATATATAAGTCAGTGATTCCTCGATCAAAAGCACAAAGAAATTTTAGAACTGGAATAGGGCCGTATGACTATGACTGAATATGAAAGAGAATTTGTGTAGTTGAGTAAATATGCTCGAGAGTATGTTTCTACCGAAGAAATCATGTGTAAGCGGTTTGTTAATGGCTTGAATGAAGACATTAAACTTCTTGTCAGAATTTTAGACTTGAAAAAGTTTGTAGTTGTAACACCCCTAACCCGTAACCATTGCCAGACTAGGGTTAAAGGCACTACTAGACAAACCGAAACATTTTACCCACAATTCATATACATCATCCACAATCATAATTAAGCATTATCATAAAGTCCCTTATATAGGTCATCGAGACCTTAAACATGCATTAGAAAGCGGTCGAGACTAAACCGAGCCCATACAAAATTTTTTGAAACTTATACATTTTTCAAAGTTATAAAGGTCACACGCCCATGTGAACAGGCCGTGTGCCTCACACAGTATTAGACACGCCCGTGTGTTTAGGCTGTGGGAAAATAGATCATACATACTGACTTAACCACACGGCCGGAGACATGCCCGTGTGCCTTGGCCATGGTCCAAACTAACTTGGGTCACACGGCTAACCACACGTTCGTGTGTCTAGCACATGTACCCTTTGAAATGGCCACACACACCCATGTGCCAAGGCTGTGTGCCTTACACGGCCACCAAACACGCTCGTGTGTCTAGGCCATGCTCGAGACTGACTTGCTTGTAAAAGAAACATTTAAGCACACAGTCAAGAAACACGCCCGTGTGCTCAACCGTGTGCGAAAATATAGGCCATTTACAAGGCCAATTTACCACCAATTTAGGGTCCTCTCTACAAGCACCAAAACCAAATCATTTCATACCAAATTTTCAACTAATTCACAACTAAAACATACACCAATCATGCCATATTATGATCAACAAATTTATATACTTATAATCCATACTAAAACATGCTAAATCATAAGCCAAAGATACACCAAAACATATATTTCATTGTCTCAATTCATTCCATTCACTCTCATGCCAATACTTATCAAATTTCACAAATAATTATACCAAGAACTTACCAAATTGACCAATTCTCTTGGCCATTCATGAACACATCATATTAGCATAATTGCATCCCATAATTCATACCAAAAACTCATTCACATACACAACAAAAACCAAGCCACATCACATGGCTAATATTCACAACTCAAAACATATTGACATAATTCTAGCCTATAAATGCCATAATTTAATATACACATTTTCAAAAGGTACCAAAATATAGATCGATAGTGTGGTGATGATCCTCAACAATCCCCGAGCTTCCAGTAGCTTCAATATCTATAAAACAGTTGAAAAACACACAGAGTAAGCTTTCAAAAGCTTAGTAAGCCATATACAAATAAACTTATCATTCAAAACATGAAAACATCATCAAATTACATATACTCTATGACTAAATACTATCATCAACCACATGGTTCATATACACTACATATTTCTCAATTCATTTACACATATAGAATATTTTCTCATACCTATAACACATATCATCAATTGTACATATACTTAACTTTTATTCTCAAGCATAGTATACATTTCGAGCGTGCCTGAATCGGATACACATTTCATATAATTATTCATTTCTCAGAATACCCGTTGAACCGTTCGGAATCATAAAGATACGCAGATAGCTCAGAAAGCTCGTACAATGCCAACGTCCCAGACGTGGTCTTATATGTAATCAAATATCGATGCCGCTGTCGCAGACAGGGTCTTACACAAAATTAAATGCGATGCTAACATCCCAGACGTGGTCTCACACGTATATCATAAGTCTATGCCAACGTCCCAGACGTGGTCTTACACGAAAACACATATCGTATCATATGTCATGACATATGTATCCTAACTATTCCTCTGGTTCGTATGGGGCTTTTTGGACGTCAGAACTTTGTCGATACTTTCTCAGATATCTCATATTCAAGGCATAAAGACATTCATCATTGTTCAATAGCATATAAGCATAAATAAACCATTTCAAATACATTTATTTGTATATAGACTTACCTCGTACGGATTCGGACGAATGGAGTTGACTACTCGACGACTTTCGATTTTCCCCGATCTAATTCTATTTTCTTTGGCTCTTGATCTAAATAAATTCAAATTTAACTTATTCAAACTCACATTCATTTAAATTAATCCAAAAACACATATTTAGGGCATTTTACAAATTAGCCCTTAAATTTATACATTTTAACACTTTAGTCTTTAATTCAAAAAATCATAAAATACACATAATTTGCACATACCCATATTAGGCCGAATTCTCATAGTATTCATATAAGTCCATATATTTCATTTATTTCACATTTTAGTCCCTTAAAATCTCATTTTTACAATTTAGCCCAAATTTCTCAAATTCACCAAAAATTCAAACATAAAATATGTTAACCCAACTTCAAACTTCCATATACTATCATCAAACTTCATAAAACTCATAATTTCATCAATGGCATAACTCAAAATTATCAAAAAAATCAAAAATTAGGGCATGGGCTTGATAGATTACTAAACAACGATTACAAAAACGTAGAAATTATCAAAAACGGATCAAAAATCATACCTCAATTGGACTTTAACATAGCCAAACCCTAAACTTGAGATTTATTTCTTTTTCTTTGCTAATTTCGGCTAACATGGAAGATAAATGACTTGATTTTCATGCTTTTATTTATTTTAATTAACATTAATATACATTTTACCATTTTACCCTTGAATTAAAACATTAATAAACCATTATATTTAGGCCATTAATGTCCACTCATATGTTCAATGGTCAAATAAAAACATAAGGTCCTCTCAATTAAAAAGCCACAGCAAATAGGCAATTTAACAAACAGCATGCAACTTTTACACTTTACGCGATTAATTCCTTTTATCAAATCGAGCACACAAAGATTAAATTTTCATACGAAATTTTCACACATACTAATTCACATATAATAAGTACGAAAAATAATATGAAAATATTTTTTAGACTCAAATTTGTGGTCCCGAAACCACTATTCCGACTAGGGTCTAAACCGGTCTGTTACAACTCTCCTCCCTTAGGGTTTTTCGTCCCCGAAAATCTTACCGCTGAACAGGTTTTGATATTGTTGTCTCATAGCATCTTCGGGCTCCCACATAGCCTTTTCAATACTGTGTCGATGCCACATTACTTTTACTAATGAAATTTTCTTATTTCGCAATTCTTTAACCTCGCGTGCGAAGATACGGATCGGTTCTTTTTCATAGGTTATATCAGGCTGAATCTCAATCTCAGACGGAGGAATCACATGCGAAGGATCAGATTTGTATCGTCGAAGCATCGATACATGAAACACATTATGAATCTTTTCTAGTTCTGGTGGCAACAACAATCTATAAGCAATCGGCCCGATACGTTCGATAATCTCATACAGCCCAATGAAACTCGGACTCAATTTGCCTTTTCTACCAAATCGAAGCGCTTTCTTCCACGGAGACACTTTCAAAAACACTTTGTCATCAATCTCAAATTCAACGTCTTTTCGTTTCAAATCTGCATAAGATTTCTAACGATCGGAAGTTGCTTTTAGACTATCTCATGTTACTTTCACTTTCTGTTAGTTTCTTTTATCAAATCAACCCGTGAATCTTATTCTCACTGAGCTCAGTCTAACACAATGGTTGTAACATCTCGAAATAAGGCCTAAATGGAATAGTGGTTGTGAAACCACAAATCTGAGAGAAAAGTTTATTTCGATTAATTTTTATGATTTAGCGAGTGATTAGATGCATGTGTTAGAGTATTGATAAGAAATTTTATAGATTGCATGTTTAATTTGCCTATTAGGGCTTATTTGCAGAAGTTGTTGTAACAGCCCGATTTAGGGCCTAAACGGAACGATGGTTTTAGAACCACGAATTTGAAGTCAAAAAATTTATTTCGATTAAGTTTTAAGGGATTTCAAGCTTTCCAACCTCAATAGTAAGTCCGTTCTAGCCCCGTTTTTCAAGTCCTTTACATTTTTGGAATCTCGGTAACTTGATTAAGCTTATTCTAGCAATAATTTAAGCTAGGGTTCATATTTGGAAAAATACTCATAGGTGAAATGTGTTTATTTTGATGTTTTATGGTAGAATATGAAGGCTGAAATTTTGTTAAACAACTTTTGCTAAGCGGTTTTAAGCAAAAATGAGTAAAACGGCTTAATCGGTAAAAGTTGTTATTGTTCATAACTATGTGTTAGAGTGAGAATTTGATGTTGGCATAAAAGGGAAAAATGATCAGCATGTCATAAAACATAAGAATAAGGGATGAAGTTTAATTCCCGAGCCTAGGGGCAAAAGTGTAAATATGCAAAAGTTTAAGGGAAAAATTATAATTTTGCCAAATTTTGAGTTAAGGACTGTTTTGAATAGTACATTAATTAAATAAGTAAAATATGATGTTTTAGATCCTGGAAAACGTGATTTGAACCTAGAATGGGAGAAAAATAAAAAATTGGGAAAGTTGGTAAAATGGCCGTTTTAGTATCGAGGTAAGTTCATATGTATAATAAGCATTAAGTTATGCATGTTTCAATGTAATATTGATATAATTACTATGATTGGCGAGGTGTTGAAAGTAAATATAATTATGATGAATTAAATGTTCAAAATTAATTCGACATGGAAATGAGAAAGTATGTAAGTTTGTATGTAAATATTACATTATCTTTATTTACATTTTTATATTTTAGCATATTTTATGTATTGTTGCTGATTTTTGAATTATAATTGACTATTGGAATAATGGAATAAAGTATTAGATAGTGAGATACTTCCCGTTTGAACCTTCGAAATCGAAAGATACGGATGGTATGTAGCTAAGTCACATGTGTAATACGGGATGTATACCATGTGTACAAGAGAGCTACGGGATATATGTAGCTAGGTCGCATGCGTGGTTCCAGGTGAAGGACACCATGTAGACAAGAGAGCTACGCGATAAATTGGCTGGGTCACATGGGTGGTACTAAGTGTTCACCGTGTGCACAAGAGATCCAAAATTATGTGTACAATCAAGCTAGGTCACATGAGTGGTGCTAAGTGAAGGCCACTATGTGTAAAAGAGAGTTTCGATTTTAAAGGTGGGCTGTGTGCGATACCATCGAGTATCTGTTATTATTCCGAAGCGTTCAATTGGAAAATTGATTAAATGAAATTGTGTATGACTTTGTGATGATAAGTGTAAGCATATACGTTTGTAAATTAGGAGCAATATGCTCGATATGTGATTGTAAATTAGAAAGATTGTTATGGGTAAGTGATGAATACAATTGAAGTGTGAAAGATCAAAATTGACAATAAAACTGTTCAGGATAATTGCAGTGATGGAACTCTAAAAATTTACCAAAAATAGTAGAAATTGAATCAGAGACTTAATGAGATATCAAGTTAGATCTTAATGAATCTATTTTCATATAACGGAAACAGAGCAAGCAAAGGAATTCTATATTATGAGATATTTAAGTTTTTGAGAGACTGATTCAGAATGACTATGTGATCCCCTGTTCTGACTTGGAAAAATCATTAAAAATTGTAAAAAAATAATTAGAGAATATAATTTATTTGCTTGAAATCCTTAATAAGTCTAGTTTCAAATTAAATAAATGATAACATCCTTTGAATTCTGTACAAGGATAAAATTGATTCGTAGTGAAGAATGGTCAGGGCAGTTGAGTAGTGAAACAAGGGTAACTTCAATGAATTAACTGTACTAATTGGCTAGACCAAAAATTATGAAAATTTTATGGTAAGAATATACGAAAATCTAGCTTCAAGTAAAATTAACATTTTTTAATTTGGAGTTTTGTAGCTCCAGAAATAAATAATTTAGCTGCTGGTACTCTTCTAGACAGCTTATTTTGAACCTGTTTATGATTGTAATAGTGAAAGTATGTGTGTTTGTGATGGTAATATTCCGGGAACATGTTGTGACTTTGTTTAAAGTATGATAATGTATTGTTTATTAATATTTACATATTTACTTACTAAGCTATAATGCTTACTCCCTTCCTTTCCTTTTTCCTATAGTGTCACAGATGTTAGCTCGAGTTGGAGGTCGTCGGAGGTTAAATCAAACTATCAAACTATTGATCGATATATAAAGGTTTTAAAGTATTTTTTTTTAGTCTTTGGCATGTATGAGGACTCGTTTAATTGTTATTAAGTTGCTAGGAGTTGGCCTAAAATACTGACCTATGTTAATTGAAGGTCTCTATTGTATAAAGTCATTAAATGAAGATAGTCTTGATTATGTTATTAATTAAATGATGAAATTTATGAATGTGCATGCTTGCCTATGTGTGCGGTTGAATTAAAGCATGATATGGGCCTTGTAAGCTCTTTTTAAGGGATAGCTTGAATGTGTTTGAAAAAGTTTTAAATTAGAGTGAAATTATGAATCGGTTTTTATTCGATGATTAGTGATTAAGTCGATAATGCCTCGTACCCTGTTCCGGCGTCGAACATGGGTAAGGGGTGTTACAATGGTGTACGACACTTTCTACCATATAAAGCTTCGTAAGGTGCCATTTTAATGCTCAATTGAGAACTATTATTGTATGCGAATTCAATCAATGGCAAAAACTATTCCCATGAACCTTCAAACTCAAGAATGCAACATCTTAACATATCCTCGAGAATCTGAATAATATGCTCGGATTGACCATCCGTTTGCCGGTGAAAAGCAGTACTGAAATGCAATTTCGTACCTAACGCCTCTTGCAGTTTCTACCAAAACCGTGAAGTAAACCTTAGATCTCTATCTGATACAATAGACAATGACACCCCGTGTAGTCTCACAATATTAGAAATATACAACTCAGCTAATTTATCAAGTGAGTAATCAGATCGTACCGAAATAAAATGAGCTGACTTTGTCTATCGATCCAGTACAACCCAGATTGCATCTTTCTTTCTTGGAGATAGGGGCAAACCCAAAACAAAATCCATCGTCACTTTATCCCATTTCCACTCCAGAATCATAATCGGCTGTAATAAACCAAATGGCACTTGATGTTCAGCTTTAACTTGCTGGCAGATCAAACATTTCGAAACAAAGTTGGAGATATCTATTTTCATTCCAAACCACCAATAATGTTGTTTCAAATCATTATACATTTTCGTACTACCCAGATACACAAATAAACGACTGTTGTGAGCTTCGTTCAAAATCATCTGAATTAACTCTGAATTTCTCGAAACACAAACCCGATCTCGAAATCTCAAACAATCATCATTATCAATTTGATATTTAGAATTAGAATCTAAACCACACTGGGCTCGTTTTGCTAAAATCTCATTATCAACCTTTTGAGCATCAATAATCTACTATAAGAACAAAGGTCTCAATTTCAATTCCGCTAAAACCAAACCATCATCAGAAAAAGCTAAATGAGCATTCATAGCACGCAATGCAAACAATGATTTCAGCCTTAAAGCATCAGCAACAACTTTTGCTTTTCCTGGATGATAATTGATCACAAGTTCATAGTCTTTTAACAGTTCTAGCATCTTTTCTATCGCAGATTCAAATATTTCTGAGTCATCAGATGTTTCAAACTTTTATGATCGGAATAAACATGACATTTCTCACTGAACAGATAGTGGCACCGAATTTTCAAAGCAAATACAATCGCAGCTAATTCTAGATCATGCGTCGGATAGTTCTTTTTGTGTGGCTTTAACTGTCTCGAAGCATAAGCAATGACTTTGCCTTCCTGCATCAAAACACATCCCAGACCGTTTAACGAAGCATCACTATAAATCACAAATTCTTTACCCGATTCAGGTTGTACTAACACTTGAGCTTCAGTCAATAGGGCTTTCAACTGATCAAAGCTTTTCTGACACTTTTCAGACCATTCAAATTTCACATCTTTCTGAAGCAGTTTCGTTAACGGAGTTACAATCATCGAAAAGCCTTTTACAAAGCGTCTATAATAACCGACAAGTCCCAAAAAACTGTGGACTTCAGAAACATTTCTCAGAATATTCCAATCCAGAATAGCTAAAATCTTGCTCAGATCAACTTGGATACCTGATGCTGACACAATATGTAACAATCCGGTTTAGACCCTAGTCGGAATAGTGGTTTTGGGACCACAAATCTGAGTCCAAAAAATATTTTAATATTATTTTATGTGTCTGTGATATGTAAATTTATATCTGTGAAGTTTCTGTGATTTAATTCATCTTTTTTTGTGCTCGATTTTGCAAAAAAGAGATCTAATCGCGTAAATGTAAAAGCTGTGTACTAGATGTTAAAAGTGCCTATTTGACTTGGCTTTATAATTGTGAGGTCCTTATGTGGTTATTTGACCAAATTTATGATTAATTGACATTAGTGGACATTAGTTGATGGCATATTAATGTTTTAATGCAAGGGTAATACATTAAAATGCATATTAAAGTAATATTATTATAAAAAGACATGGAAAATAAGGCCATGATGTATGTTCATCCACCAAAAATAGAAAATAAAACCTATGTTTGGAGAGCTTTAAGTTTCGGCACACACAAGGCTTAATTAAGGTATGAGTTTTGTTCAGTTTTTAATAATTTCTACGTTTCTGTGATCGTTGCTTCGTGTTCTTCAAAACCCATGTCTGAATTTTTATTTCTGTTGAAGATTATTGAAGATGCCATTGATGATAGTTTAAGCTTTGTAAAGTTTGATGATAGAAAATAAGCATGTGATGTTAGATTATTATGCTTTGTTCTTGAATTTTGGATGAAATAGAACTATTTGGGCTAATTTGTGAAAATAAGGTTTTGAAGGACTAAATTGTAAATTAAATATGTTCTTTGGGCTTGTATGGAAGCTATGTATATTTTTCCAAGCTATAGTCTTAGTGAATTTTGCATATTTGTGATTTTGTGAAAAATGGACTAAATTGTCAAAGTGTGAAAATGTAAGGGCTAAAATGCAAAGTGCCCTAAATATGGGCTTATGGATTATTTTAAATGAAATGAATGGTTTAATGGTTTAATTTGAATTGTATTAGATGAAGAACGAAGAAAATTGACCTTAGATCAAGAGAAGTCCAAAATAGTTGAATAGTTGACTCGTTTTCGTCCTAAATTCGTACGAGGTAAGTCAAAATACAATTACGTGTTAAATTGATTGAATGTTGTATATACTAGTTATAATCTTTATTGGACAGCCGTGAGAGCCTGATGAATGAATTTCAAGTAAATTCTGATAATATGCTAGTATTTGAAAAGCTCTATATGTTTCTAAAGGAACGTTGACATCGATCTGAGATATCATGTAAGACCGTGTCTGGGACACAGGCCTTGATATGAGATTTACGTGTAAGACCATGTCTGGGACATCGGCATCGTATCTGATTTCGTAGAAGACCCTGTCTGGGACAGAGGCATCAATACCGAATTACATGTAAGACCACGTCTGGGACGTCGGCATTGTACCCATTTATAAGTATCTGTATTGTTACTGAACCATCTGATGATAGAGTACGAGATATGGGAATGAATATATGAAATGTATAATCTATACAGGTATGTTTGTATCGTACTAAATTTTTGAATATGAAAGACTCTGTTTCTATGAACTAATGAATGCAAAGTAAGTACGAAATCATGGAAATGATAAATGACATGTACACAAGCAAATGAGCATAGTTAGGCTCATTCATTACTCTATGAAATGGTTGTGAATTCTTGCTATTGACTTTTACTTTATATGCTTTAATAACTAGACTAGTTGTACTTGGCTTACTAAGCTCTTTGTAGCTTACTTTGTGTGAATTCTGTCTGTTTTACAGTTATCGTAGCTACTGAAGGCTCGGGGATAGTTGAGGATTGTCACCATACTATCAAACTCATTTTGGTACTTTTAAAAGTTTAAATATTTTTAAGTATGGCATGTATAGGCTAGAATGTCTATGTATTTAAGCTTTGATATGTATATATGTTATGCCATGAGAGTTGGCTAGCAAAAGGTATGTTTGTGCTTAGTTTTGGTAAATGGTTTGTGATGCCAATTTGTGTATGCTTATAATGGTTACATGGCCTTGTTGAGGGAATGGTAAGTTTAAGCATGAGTTAGAAGGTGCCATAAGTGAACTTTGAAGTGAGCATTTTGGCATGTTGTTATAATAAGATTTTTTAATGTGTTTTGGTATGGATTTGAATAGGTTATTGAATGACGATGATTTAGTTTTAATGAAGCATGTTTTAAGCATGGAATTAGCTGAAAATTTTGGTATAAATGTTGTTTAATATTGCTTGTAGGAATGACTCAAAAAGGGGTGGCAAATTGGCTTAAATCAAGCCTGTATTGTGCCACACGGTTAAGACACACAGGCGTGTCATATGGTCGTGGGCTTAAGTTAGTAGCTAGTTAAGCTTCACACGGCCATAGCACACGGTCGTGTCTGTTGACCATGTGTAAAAGTTAGTATATATACTCTGTTTTGGCACGATTGGATCACATGGGCGTGTCTGGTGCCCGTGTAAGGCACACGGCCTGATCACACAGGCGTGTGGCATCAACAAAATTGAAAAATTTTTCTAGGTTCTAAAAATTCTGAATGTGTTCGGTTTAGTCTTGACCTTTTATAAAATTATGTCTTAGGTCTTAGAGACCTCCATAGGGGATGAATTGTTGTTTTGCTTATACATTAATATTATGTGATATCTGTGATTCTGTATTGATCCGTAATATTCTGACTGTCTGGAAATGCCCCTTACCTATTCCGGTGACGGTTACGGGATTGTGTGTCCCAGAAATCCAACTTCGCGCAACCAGAATTTACATTTACTGAACTTCGCATACAACTACTTATCACGCAAAGTCTGTAACACTATTCTCAAATGTTTCGCATGCTCAGTTTCATTACGCGAATAAATCAAAATGTCATCAATGAATACAACAACAAATCGATCTAAATAAGGTCTGAAAATTCTGTTCATTAAACCCATAAAGATAGCAGGTGCATTTGTTAATCCGAAAGGCATAACTAAGAATTCATAGTGTCCGTACCTCATTCGGAAAGCAGTTTTCAAAATGTCTGAATCTTTTACTCGCAACTGATAATAACCCGATCTCAAATCTATCTACGAAAATACGGTTGCTCCTGTCAACTGATCAAACAGATCGTCAATTCGAGGCAGAGGGTATTTATTCTTGATAGTCACTTTGTTCAACTGACGATAATCAATACATATTCTCATCGTGCCGTCTTTCTTTTTCACAAACAGAACAGGAGCACCCCAATGTGAGAAACTCGGTCTTGTAAATCCTCTATCAGTCAATTCTTGCAACTGAGACTTTAATTCTTTTAGTCAGTCAGAGCCATTCTATACGAAGCTATTAAAATCGGAGTAGTTTTTGGTACTAACTCAATGCCAAATTCAACTTCTCGGATTGAAGGTAATTCCGGAAGTTCTTCAGGAAACACATAAGGGAATTCACAGATAATAGGCACTGATTCCACTTTTTTTTTGTTACTTTTGATTCAATTACATAAGAAAATTAAGCTTCATAACCTTTTCTCACAATACTCAGAGCTTTCATTGACGAAATCACAGTCGGTAACCCATTCAAATCACTAGATTCAATTCAGACTATTTCATCATTCTTGCATCTCAAACCAATAGTTTTTCGTTTTCAGTTCACAATAGCATCATGTAAAGTTAACCAATCCATACCCAGAATTATATCAAACTCATCAAAAGGTAATAACATTAGATCAGCCAGAAAATAATTATCTCGAAACCTTAACGGACAATTCTTGCAGACTTTATCAACCAAAACACATCTGCCTAGGGGGTTTGATACTCTAATCACAAAATTAGTAGACTCTATAGGTAAAGTCTTACTATTCACTAAATTCATGCATATATAAGAATGCGTTGATCTAAGATCTATCAAAGCAATCACAGAAGTATCATAAAGAGTAAATGTACCCGTAATCACATCTGGAGACGAAGCTTCCTCATGAGCTCGGATAGCATAGGCTTTGGCAGGTGCTCTAGCCTCAGATCGAACAGTAATGTCTTTAGTCCCTCTTTGACTACCACTCACATTGCCTGTATTTTTGAGAGGTCTACCACGAGATGCATTGCCACTGGGCCTCGAATTTTGTATAATTTCTTGTTTGACAGACTCGGGGCAATCACAGATGAAATGGTCTAATGATCTACATTTGAAACAAGCTCGATCATACAATCTACAATTACCAGAATGTTTTTTACCACAGTGTTTACACTCAGATCGATCAGATCTAGCATTTCTAACACTAGCAATAGAAGTAGTTGGAGCTCTGAAACTTGAATACGATCTAGCACGATCTCTACTCGAATGTCCCACATTAGCCTTTGAACGGCTATTATCATCTCGAAATTTCTTTTTTGTCGAATGAAATGACTTGTCTGATGATCATTTTCGCATTTCTCTAGCTTCTGAATCAGTTTTTCTTTTCTCTTTCCCGAGCTATTCATCTTTACACACTCGCTCAACAAGCATAACAAACTCTTTTATCTCTAATATCCCGACTAACAATTTGATGTCTTCATTCAAGCCATCTTCGAATCTCTTACACATAATTGCTTCAGTCGAGACACATTCCCATGCATATTGACTCAGTCTCACAAATTCTCACTCGTATTCTGTAACAGACATACGACCTTGTTTAAGCTTAAGAAACTCTTTGCGTTTCTAATCAATGAATCTTTGACTGATGTATTTCTTTCGAAATTCAGCTTGGAAGAAATCTTAGGTGACTCGCTCTCTCAGAACCACTGATATCAACATTTTCCACCAATGATACGCTGTATCTCTTAGAAGTGACATAGCACATTTTATGCATTCGTCCGAAGTCAATGATAATTCATCGAAAACTCGTATCGTATTGTTTAACCAGAATTCGGCTCTCTCAGCATCATCATAAGTAGTAGGGTGGAATTCTTCGGCCCCATATTTTCTAATTTTGTCAATCAGAGGCTTATTTAACTGAGTCGGATTAGCTTGTGACATAACAGGGACTTGAGGAGGATTTACCAGGGGTGAAGGTTGTGGCACAACCGGATTAGTACGGATATATTAGGTGAACCAATCATTCATCATTTGATAGAAGGCTTGTTTAGCCTCTCCATCATGGCTACTCGTAGACGGTCTAGAGTTGGATGGCGTTGTCCCTTGCGCGGGAGCAGGTGTATTACTTTCAACATCGTCCGCTACAGCTCGTTCGAGATCCATTTGCTATATAAAAACACATTTTCATTGTTAGGATTCTTCACACTATCGTAATTCATAAATATGGTAGGTATAGCTAAACTCACATACACTATAGTAGCCCTAGAACCGACTAAACCATAGCTCTGATACTAATAAAATGTAATACCCCTAACCCGTATCCAACACCGAACTAGGGTTAAAGGCACTACCAGACAAACCAGAACATTTTACACACAATTCATATACATCATCCACAATCATAGTCAAACATTATCATAGTCCCTTATATAGGTCATTGAGACCTTAAATATGTATTAGAAAGGGGTCGGGACTAAACCGAACCTATATAAAACTTTTTGAAACTTATACATTTTTCAAAGTTATAAAGGTCACACGCCTGTGTGAACAGGCCATGTGCCTCACATGGTATTAGACACGCCTGTGTGTCTAGGCCGTAGCAAAATAGATCATGCATACTAACTTAAACACACGGCCGAAGACACAGCCATGTGCCTTGGCCGTGGTCGAAACTGACTTGGGTCACACGACTGACCACCCGCCCGTGTGTCTAGCTCGTGTACCCTTTGAAATGGGCACACACACCCATATGCCAAGGCTATGTGCCTTACATGGCCACCAGACACGCCCATGTGTCTAGGCCGTGCTCGGGACTGACTTGCTTCTAAAAGAGACATTGAAGGACACGGTTAAGAAACACGCCCGTGTGCTCAACCGTGTGGGCAAACATAGGCCATTTGCATGGCCAATTTACCACCCATTTAGGGTCCTCTCTACAAGCACCAAAACCAAATCATTTCATACCAAATTTTCAACTAATTCACAACTAAAACATACACTAATCATGCCATATTATGATCAACAAATTTATATACTTATAATCCATACTAAAACATGCTAAATCATAAGCTAAAGACATACCAAAACATATATTTCGTTGTCTCAATTCATTTCATTCATTCTCATGCCAATACTTATCAAATTTCACAAATAATCACATACCAAGAACTTACCAAATTGACCAATTCTCTTGGCCATTCATGAACACATCATATTAGCATAATTGCATCCCATAATTCATACCAAAAATTCATTCACATACACAACCAAAACCAAGCCACATCACATGGATAATAGTCACAACTCAAAACATACTGACATAATTCTATCCTATACATGCCATATATTAATATACACATTTTCAAAAGGTACCAAAATATAGATCAATAGTGTGGTGATGATCCTGGATGATCCCCGAGCTTCCAGTAGCTTCGATATCTATAAAACAGTTGAAAAGTGCATAGAGTAAGCTTTAAAAAGCTTAGTAAGCCATATACAAATAAACTTATCATTCAAAACATGAAAGCTCATCAAGTTACATATACTCCATGACTAAATACTATCATCAACCCCATATTTCATATACACTATATATTTCTCAATTCATTTACACATATAGAATATTTTCTCATACCTATAACACATATCATCAATTGTACATATATTTACCTTTTATTCTCAAACATAATATACATTTCAAACACCTGAATCGGATACACGTTTCATATAATTATTCATTTCTTGGAATGCCCGTTGAACCGTTCGGAATCATAAGGATACGCGGATAGCTCAGAAAGCTCGTACAATGCCAATGTTCCAGATGTGGTCTTACATGTAATCAAATATCGATACCACTATCCCAGACAGGGTCTTACACGAAATTAAATACGATGACAACATCCAAGACGTGGTCTTACACAAAAACACATACCGAATCCTATGTCATGACATATGTACCCTAACTATTCCTATAGTTCGTACGGGGCTTTTCAGACGACAGAACTTTGTTGATATTTTCTCGGATATCTCATATTCAAGGCATAAAGCCATTCATCATTGTTCTATAGCATATAAGCATAAATAAACCATTTCAAATACATTTATTTGCATATAGACTTACCTCGTACAGATTCGGACGAATGGAGTTGACTACTTTACGACTTTTGATTTTCCCTGGTCTAATTCCGTTTTCTTTGGTTCTTGATCTAAATCAATTCAAATTTAACTTATTCAAACTCACATTCATTCCAATTAATCCAAAAACACATATTTAGGGAATTTTATAAATTAGCCCTCAAATTTACACATTTTAACACTTTAGTCCTTAATTCAAAAAATCACAAAATACATATAATTTTCACATACCCATGTTAGGTCAAATTCTCATAGTATTCATATAAGTCCATATATTTCATTTATTTCACATTTTAGTCCTTCAAAATCTCATTTTTACAATTTAGCCCAAATTACTCAAATTCACCAAAAATTCAAAGACAAAATATGTTAACCCAACTTCAAACTTCCATATACTATCATCAAACTTTATAAAACTCATAGTTTTATCAATGGCATGACTCAAAATTATCAACAAAATTAGAAATTAGATCATGGGCTTGATAGATTACTAAACAGCGATTACAAAAACGTAGAAATTATCAAAAACGGATCAAAAATCATGCCTCAATTGGACGTTAACATAGCCAAACCCTAAACTTGAGATTTCTTTCTTTTTCTTTGCTAATTTCAGCTAACATGGAAGATAAATGACTTGATTTTCATGCTTTTATTTATTTTAATTAACATTAATAAACATTTTACCATTTTACCCTTGAATTAAAACATTAATAAACCATTATATTTAGGCCATTAATGTCCACTCATATGTTCAATGGTCAAATAAAAACATAAGTACCTCTCAAGTAAAAAGCCACAACAAATAGGTAATTTAATAAACAGCATGCAACTTTTACACTTTACGCGATTAAGTCCTTTTATCAAATCGAGCACACAAAGATTAAATTTTCATACGAAATTTTCACACATACTAATTCACATATAATAAGCACAGAAAATAATATGAAAATATTTTCAGACTCAGATTTATGGTCTCGAAACCACTATTCTGACTAGGGTCTAAACCGGGCTGTTACAGTAGTCCTAATTGATAGAGCTTGCAAAGCCGAAAAACTTAGTAAAGAAAAGAAGAAAGCTAATTTAGAGACTAGAGATTTGAGAAAGAGGTCTATGAGTAAACCTTATCATTCTTCATCAAAGAAATTTTGAGATTCGTATAGTCGATCATATGCTTCATTGGGATATCAGAATAGAGATTGTGGAAATCAACATGTGAGTCCTAAAGCTCAAGCTACTTCCATCTCGAGCCTTGGCAGTGTGAAAAAAAACCCGAGTGTCAACAATGTTGGAGAAGACATTTTGGAGAGTGCTGGAATAAGAGTAATAAAGCTTGTTTCAAATGTGGCTCACTAGATCATTTTATTCGAGATTGCCTAGAGTTATCTGAGAAAGATAAATTTTAGAATACAAGACCGAGCAATACGACTGCGAGAGGGAGACCACCGAGAAATATGGGGAATATGTCTAGTGGCAAAGGTGTGACTAGGGATTCAGTTATGAGATCCGAGGCTAAAGCACCAGCTAGAGCTTGAGCTATTCGCGCTCACAAAGATGCGTCATCACTAGATGTTATCACCTGTACATTCTCTCTTTATGACACTAATGTGATTGCTTTAATTGATCCGGGATTGACACATTCGTATGTTTGTGAGAATTTAGTGTCTAGTAAGAAATTGCCTGTTGAATTTACTGAGTTTGTGATTAAATTATCGAACCCCTTAGGCAAGTATGTTCTAGTTGATAAAGTTTGCAAGAACTATCCTTTAATGACTTGGGGTTACTGTTTTTCGGCTGACTTGATACTTTTGCCGTTTGATGAGTTTGATGTGATTCTGGGAATGGATTGGTTGACTCTACATGATGCCATTTTGAATTGTAGAAGAAAGATCATTGAATTGAAATGTTAGAACAGTAAAATTCTTTGAATTGAATCAGATGAGTCAAGTAGATTGCCTATAATGATTTCGTCGATGTCGGCTCAGATATATGTGAGAAAAGGTTGTGATGCGTATCTAGCATATGTTTTAGATACCAAAGTGTCTGAAATGAAGATTAAATCAGTACCTGTAGTTTGTGGAAATCCAGATGTATTTCCAGAAGAATTGCCTGGGTTGCCACCGGTTAGAGAGGTTGAGTTTGCTATTGAACTGGTATCAGGAACATCACCAATATCTATAGCTCCGTACAGAATGGCTTTGATAGAATTGAAAGAGTTGAAATCTCAGTTACAAGAGTTAACAGATAGAGGTTTTACACGGCCTAGTTTTTCACCCTGGGGTGCGCCAATATTGTTCGCAAAGAAGAAAGACGGATCAATGAGAATGTGTATTGACTATCGACAGCACAACAAGGTTACGATAAAGAATAAATATCTTTTACCGAGAATTGATGGTTTGTTTGATCAGTTAAAAAGGGCAACAGTGTTTTCGAAGATTGATTTGAGATTGGGTTATTATCAGTTCAGAGTTAAAGACTCAGATGTGTCGAAAACTGCATTTAGAACGAGGTACGGACATTATGAATTCCTTGTAATGCCTTTTGGAATAACTAATGCTCCTGCCGTTTTTATGGATTTGATGAATCAGATTTTTTGACCGTGTTTAGACAGATTTGTTTTTGTGTTCATTGACGACATTCTGATCTATTCTCGAGATGAGTCTGAGCATACCGAGCATTTAGGAATAGTGTTGCAAACTTTGAGAGACAAGAAACTGTTTGCTAAATTCAGCAAATGTGAATTTTGGCTCCGAGAAGTTAGATTTTTGGGACATATTGTTTTAGCGAAAGGCATACGAGTTGATCCGAGCAAGATTTCAGCGGTTGTTGATTGGAAACCACCTAGAAATGTGTCTAAAGTCTGAAGTTTTCTCTGATTAGCTAGTTATTATAAATGTTTTGTAAAAGGATTCTCGATGATTGCTACACTGATGACCAGATTATTATAGAAAAATGTGGAATTCGAGTGGTCTGAGAAATGTCAACAAAGTTTTAAGCAGTTGAACGCGTTATTAATTGAGGCACCAGTTTTACTTCAACCTAAGCCAGGGAAAGAGTTTGTGATTTTCAATGACGCATCATTGAATGGTTTGGGTTGCGTTTTGATGCAAGAGGAAAAAGTTATAGCTTATGCATCCAGACAGTTGAAACCGCATGAAAAGAACTATCTGACGCACGATTTAGAGTTGGCTGCTATTGTTTTCACATTGAAAATTTGGAGTCATCATTTATACGGTGAGAAATGTCACATACTGATCATAAAAGCTTGAAATACTTAATGATTCAAAAATATTTGAATTTGTGACAACAGAGATGGCTCGAGCTATTGAAAGATTACGTGTTAGTAATTGATTATCATCTAAGGAAAGCTAATGTAGTCGCAGATGCTTTGAGTAGAAAATCTTTGTTTGCTTTGAGAATGGTGAATATTAGACTGAATATGTCTAATCATGGTTCGATATTAGTCGAGTTGATAGCTAAACTCATTTTTTGTAACAACCCTTACCCATATCCGACGTCGGGACAGGGTTCGAGGCATTACCGGACTTAAACACAATCAAACACACAACACCGAACCATAAAATTACTAGACCAATTAAAAACTTCAAACATATGCTTAATGTACCTTATACGGGCCTACGAGGCATCAAACATACATCGGGGGTGAATCGTGACTAAACCGCGAAATTCCAGAACTCTTACTACACGTAGAAAATTTTTCATGATTTGGAGAGCTATACGCCCGTATGGTTAGGCCTTGTGATCTTATACGCCTGTGTGGCTTGGGACACGCCCGTGTCCCTTGCTCGTAGAGCTCTTTGTTTATGATGTCATCACCAAATTAGGGCACATGGCCAAGGCACACGCCCATGTCCTTATGCCGTGTGGTGAATTAAATTCTAAAATTTAAGTGCAGACTTCGCACGACTTGGGCACACGCCCATGTCTTATGGCCGTGTCCTCCACACGGCTGAGACACACTGCTGTGTGCCCGTGTGTTTACTACTAGGCATTCTGTTTTGCATTGAATAAGGTGTAGGGGACACACGACCAGAACACACACCCATGGGGCCAGCTGTGTGTCACACACGGTCTAGACACATGCCCGTGTGTCTACCTGTGTGGACAAATACATGGCTATTTTCTTAGCCATTTAGTCACCCTTTTAAGCACACATCTACACACATAATATAGTACCATCACAAGCAAAAACACATGACTAAATCGGTCACAACCAAGGCATCCACGCCTCAAATCCAAGCTATTTTGTATCACATACAACATTTCTTACTTATCAACCAAACCATGTATTAACCACATTCATGGAAACACCAACATTTGCATTTATCAACAACAAGTATTAGCCATCAACTATGGCCTTATACAAAATGAATCAACTTCATGACAAGCCAACACATTTGGCCAACACAATATGACACTTAACAAAAAGACTAAGTCCCTATACATGCCACGCTCAAAACATTTAAGCTAACTATACCAAAAACTTCAGGCGATAGTGTGATCGATGCCTCCAACGTCCCTTGATTCCTGAGCTAGCTTGGCGGCACTACAAGAAAATGGAAAAGAGAGGGAGTTAACAACATCAACCATGCATCTTTAAACACATAGCATATTATAAACCAGCGCAACATTCTTGATTTAACAATAGTAGATTTATTACATATTTACACCTCACAACTATAAGCCAAAGATTACAAGATCGTCCCAAAATCATTCTCATAGATAGAACTTACTCAATTTTATCCTTACCATTAAGGCATCATAACTAAGCTCATATCTCATGAGTTTCGAGTAAGAACCTTTACCACTCACAACATGATTATATCCTTTCATATCTTTATCATAAGCTTTAAATAACCAGTGGAACCATTTGGAATACTAAAGGATATCTGATAAGCCACACACAAGAGGGTAAAATACTGATGCCATGTCCTAGACATGGCCTTACGCTGGCTCTCGTAATGTGTCCGATGCCATGTCCTAGACATGGTCTTACACTAGCACACATATCACCCAAATATCATGGCATGGATATCCAATCTATTCCTAAGGTTCAACCGGGAGTTTTACTACATCAATTCTCATCATGCATATTCACAATGATAATAAAACACTTTATTCCATATTAATTGTTTAATACATAATAAAAATAAAGTTGTATTATTTACGTACAACTTACCTCGGTATACAAAAAGTGGGCGACTAGATTGAATTAGTCTACTAGCTTGGTCTTCCTCCGATCTGGGTCCGAACTCCATTTTTCTTAATCTATAATGAAAAATTCACTTATTTAATCACTACATTAATCAAGATAATCTATAATTCATACCTAGGCAAAATTACCATTTTGCCCCTAGACTTTTACATAATTACAATTTGGCCCCTAGGCTCGTAAAATGATTTTAATCAAATTTCCTCCTTTAACAAGCCTAGTTGAACCTCTATTACTCTTATAGCAACTCACAATTTTTAATTATTTCATAGATTTACAACCTATTTTATAGACTTCACAAAATGGTCCTTTTAGGTGTTTTCATGAAACCCCTTTCACAAAAGTTGTTTATTTAACAACCAAGATTCATTTTCTTCCATAAATACTCAGAAAACATCACAAATCCTTTCATGTTAAATCTCTAGACTATCAACCATTTTGCAAAATAGTCCCCCTTTAGTTAGCTTATGCTACAAGGGTCCTAAAAGTACAAAAATTATTAAGAATGACCATTAAAATCACTTACTTGCAAGGGTGAAGAGTTGCTAAATTTTAAAGCTTCCAAAACCCTTATTTTTGCTGATATTTTTGGTGGAGAGGAGGAAGATGAAAAGGTGATATCTTTTTCTCTTTATTTCATTTTATTTCTAGTCAAATTTGTCACCAAAACCTCACCTAACCTTTGACAATTTCATTTCCTTGTCTCTATGGCCGGCCATCACTCTCTTAAAGGCCTATTTACACATTAAGGACCTCTAATTTAAGTTTCTCTAGCTATATGACACTTCTAATTAGTAGAACACAAATTTTGCCTTTTATGCGATTTAGTCCCTTTTCAAAATTAAGCATAAAATCACTAAAATTATTTCACCAAAATTTTCATGCACTCATATAATCATGCTATAACACATAAAATAATATTAAAAATAATTTCCCTAGCCTTGAATTAGTGGTTCCAAAACTACTATTTCGACTAGCCCCAAAATTGGGCTGTTACATTTTTCTTCAGCAAATTTGTGAAGCTCAAAAGTGCAATACCAAGTTGCAAGTTAAAAGAAAGCAGTGTGAGTCAAATATTGATTCAGATTATCAGATTAGAGCCGATGATTGTTTAATGTTCCAAAACATAATTTGCGTACCAAAGAATTTTGAGCTTATTCAGAAAATTCTGCATGAAGCACATAATGGATGTTTATCTATTCACCCGGGGAGTACCAAAATGTACAATGATTTGAAACAATTGTATTGGTGGTTGGGTATGAAACGAGACATTTCTGAGTTTGTATCAAAGTGTTTGATTTGTCAACAAGCCAAAGCTGAACATCAAATGCCTTCGAGATTACTACAGGCTATGATGATACTAGAGTGGAAATGGGATAGAGTTACGATGGATTTCATATCATGATTACCCCTGTCTCTGAAAAAGAAAGACGCCATTTGGGTTGTCATTGATTGATTGATGAAATCTGTACATTTCATTTCGGTACGTACAGACTATTCGCTTGATAAATTGGTTGAATTGTACATATCTGAGATTGTTAGATTGCACGAGGCGCCAATTTCGATTATTTTGGATAGAGATCCAAGGTTTACATCATGATTTTGGAAGAAATTGCAAGAAGCTCTGGGTACTAAGTTGAATGTTAGTACAGCATTTCATCCACAAACTGACAGACAGTCTGAGAGAGTAATTCAAGTTCTTGAAGATATGCTCCAATGTTGTGTTTTAGAGTTCGAAGGCAACTAGGAAAAATATTTGTCGTTGGTTGAATTTTTGTATAACAACAGCTTTCAATTGAGTATAAAGATGGCATACGAAGCTTTGAATGGTGCTATTATATTGGATCGAGTTGAGTGAGAAAAAGATTCACGAGGTTGATTTGATCTGTGAGATTGAAAGTAAAGTGAAAGTAATTCGTGATAGTTTGAAAGCTACTTCAAATCGACAGAAATAGTACACAGATTTTGAAACAAAAAGGCACTAAATTTTAAATATCTGGTAAAGTATTTTTGAAAGTATCTCCATGGAAGAAAATACTTCGTTTTGGTCACAAAGGCAAGTTGAGTCCACGTTTCATCAAGCTCTATGAGATCATTGAAAGAATAGGGTCAGTGGCATATGAGTTAGCTTTACCGTCAAAATATGAAAGGATTCACAATGTGTTTCATGCGTCGATGTTACGCGGATATAGATCTGATCCTTCATACATAATTTCTCTGGCAAAATTTGAAATTCAACCTGATATGACGTACAACGAAAAACCGATCAAAATTCTAGCTTGAGAGATTAAAGAGTTGAGAAATAAATGCCTAGCTTTGGTGAAATTTTTGTGGCATCTTCACAGGGTTGAAAAGGATACGTGGGAACTCGAGAAAGCCATGAGAAAATAGTACCCTAATCTCTTTGCTAGTAAGATTTTCGGGGAAGAAAATCCTTAAGGGGGGAGAGTTGTAACAGCTCGTTTTGAGTCAAATTAAAATAGTGGTTTCAGGACCACAAATCCAAAGTGAAAGCTTATTATTTTATTATTATTTTACTATTTACAGTATGATAGAATAATTGTTTGAAAATTTCGTTAAGAAATTTTATCGTTTGATTGCTCAATTTGATAAAAAGGACTAAATCGCGTAAAGTGTAAAAATGTTGTTCTATTAGCTAAAGGTGTCAAATAGCTATAGAACCTTAAAGTAAGGGTCCTTAAGTAGTAATTAGACCATTATAATGGTAAGTGGACAATATTGGTCATTAAATGGATGATTTAAATAGTTAATCATTAAGGTTATTTTTGTAATTTAGTTATTAAAGTTTAATTTAATAAAAACAAAACAAAAACTTTGATTCATTCATATTTTCCAACCGAAACTAGGGTTAAGACAAGCCATTTTTGTGCTCAAACATTCGTCCATTGTCCTTGCTTGCAAGTAAGTCCAATTTTGTTTCGTTTTTAATAATTTCTATGTTTTTGAGATCGTTGCAACTAGGTCTAGCTAGCCCAGGGACTATTTTGCAAAACTGTTAAAGACTTTGAAGGATGCCATTGATGAATACATGTGTGTTTTGATGTTCAGTGATAGATTATGAATGTTTGTTGTGAGATATACAAGCTTTGTTAAGTGATTTTTAGTGAAAATACAAATTAAGAATTAAATTATGAAATGTGGAAATTTAGTGGTTAAAATGTGAAATAAATGAAAAGTATGGGCTACTGGGGTTATAGGCTAGGCTTGGGTTGTGATGAAATTGAATGAATTTTGTTTTAAGACCTAGGGACTAAATTGTAAAAGTTATGAAATTCTAGGGGTAAAAGTGTAAATGTGCTTAAATGTGTGTTTTGGACTAAATTGAATGGAGGGATATTTAAATGAGCTGAATTTGATATTATATACATCAAGAAAAGTGGAATTTGGAATTAGATCGGGGAAAAGACAAACTACTTGATTAATCGACCAATTTCATTATTTTTGAAACCGAGGTAAGTTCGTATATTATAAGTTTTAATACAAATGTATTTCATATGCTTTGATATTGCATAAATTTTGTATACGAGAATAAGGATATGTTCAATAGTGGTTCGACGATGATTCGACATTTGAAATACCGGTTGAACCTTGGGAATAGTTTAGGATACTAGTGACATGTCATTAGAAGATATATTGACTTGGCTTCGAGCCATGATATTAGCACTTCTAGTGCGAGTTATACCGATTTGTCTTCGGGCCATGAATATCAGTTGATTTGGATTCGGGCCATGCTATAGATACTTAGTGTGTGAGACTCTTGAGTATCAAACTTCTACTTTGAATGGTTCAATGGGTAAATGGAAGATGTCATTGAGTATGAGAATGATATGAGATGGTATAGGTACGTACGTAACATTTATAAGTTTTGGTTTGAAGAAACTTCTGAAGAAAGTGATTGATATCATAATTGTGTATACAAAAGGTTTGTTAGCTAATATATGCTACATGTCGATATATTCAAATTGTTGTATTATAATTTTTAGATTGAATTAAGTTTATTTTATACAAGCTTACTAAGCTTTATAGCTTACTTTGTTTATTTTTCCTGTGTTTTATAGTGTTATCAAGCTAGCTCGGATTCAGGGATCGTCGAAGATCTCTTCACACTATCCACCTATCACTTGGTACCTATGAACTTTGGTATTTTAAGTATATGGAATGTATAGGGACTTTGGACAAGTTGGTTATGTTCTGGTTATGATTTTGGCCATTTGAATTGGCTTGTAAATGTCTAAGGTTTGGTTTGTATATTTGGCCATGTGAGTTGGCTTATTTTGGTTGATTTGGTTGTGTTATATGTATACAAATGACCTATGTTGTGTGATTAAGGTTGGAATCATGGTGCTTATTGATAATAGGTAATTTGAATGTCAATTGGTTGATAAATGGGAAGTTATATGCTTGTGAATTGGTGAATGATGATGTATGTTTGGAAAGGCTTAATTAGTTGATTTGTATATGTGAATTTGGTATGATTTGAATGAGTAAAACATGAGATAATAAGCATGTTAGTTGTTGGTATTGAAATGGTATGTTTTAACATTGATTATGGTTGAATTGGATGTCCATTTATAATATGAATGAGTAGTATTTGAATTATGTAGGTGTGCACAAATTTGGGCGGCAAATTGGCTTGGTAAATAGCCTGTTTTTATCCACACGGGCGTGTGTCTTAGCCATGTGTGACACACGGTTATGTACACAACCGTGTGTCCCCTGGTGTTGAAACAGAAATCAAGTCAGTATGCTCCAAATGGCCTCACACACGGGCATTTGACTTGGCCGTATGGCATAAGCCAGTATACCTTACAGGTTTGGCACGGCCTAGCACATGGCCTGGCACACGGGCGTGTATGGCCATTTTTAAGGCACACAGGCGTGTGTGTTGGCCGTGTGACCTAAGTCAGGGAGTTACACGGGGTCAGACACGAGTTGGGACACGGCCATGTGCTCCCATTTTGAATGTTCACACGGTCTGTGACATGGGCGTGTCTGTTGGCCGTGTGAGACACACGGTTAGGCCGCACGGGCGTGTGTCCCCTATTTTGAGAAAAAAATTTTGGGTTTCGTAAAAGTTTCTTAAGCTATCAGTTTAGTCCCGAACCACTACCAAAGCATGTTTAGGGCCTCGTAGGCTCGTTATAGGGACATTATGGTTGAGTTTGAATACTGTTTGCATGAAATGTCAAATTATATATGAATTAAATGTTTAAATGTTTTATAATTTCGGTAATACTCTGTAACCCTATTCCAGTGTTAAATACGGGTGAAGGGTGTTACATAACCAATTGGAGGTTTAAACCTTGAAACCCTTATGGCCGAAAGTGATTCTCTTCATCATCACTTGGTACAATTTTTGCATGAAGAAAAGATAAAATAAAATGTTTCTTTCTCTACTAACTTTGTTTATTCATATTGTCTTTCTATTTTATTTTTATTATTAATTATCATCTTTTTATCAAAATTTTATAACATATAACTTGCCCTATACCACCCATTATATAATCTAGGGGTATAATTTCTATATAAGCCCCTTATTCTAAGTTACACTTGTAAATCCATAAGTAAATTACACTTTCATCACCTATGTAATTTAGTCCATAAATCTTAATTAAGCACTAATTCGAAAAACTTACTTGTATGAATTCAATTAACTTCTAATATAACTCCATAAATATTTAATAAAATATTTACGAGTCTGATTTGCAGGAAATAAGGTTCCGAAACTATACTTTCTGCCATCATTAACTTTTGGGTCATTACATTCACACGATCATTTTGCTGGGCCATGTAAGAGATTGAGATCGTGTTAATACTTTTGCATCTAAATTACCAATGGTACACAATCATGTCAACCGTGTGACAAACCGTGTGACATTAAAAATGGCCATTTTTGTAACATCTCGAAATAGGGCCTAAATGGAATAGTGGTTGTGAAACCACAAATCTGAGATAGAAAAGTTTATTTCGGTTAATTTTTATGATTTACCGAGTGATTAGATGCATGTGTTAGAGTATTGATAAGAAATTTTATAGATTGCATGTTTAATTTGCCTATTAGGGCTTATTTGCGAGAGTTATCATGAATGACCCGATTTAGGGCCTAAACAGAACGATGATTTTAGAACCACGAATTCAAAGTCAAAAAATTTATTCCGATTAAGTTTTAAGGTTTATTTATTGATTAAAATATTATGTAAAAATATCGTTAAGAAATTTTACTGATAAAGTGCTTAATTGGACTTTTAGGACTAAATTGCAAAAGTTGCAAAATATGTGTTCTAATTCATAAGTACTTGATTGAAATGGGGTTTTAAAGAGGAGGTCCTTAAATGTTAATTAGACCATTATATTTCGTTTGGACAAAAATGGGCATGAATAGGACAAAATTTTAAAGAAAGGCCTTAAGGGCATTTTAGTCATTTGGTAATTAAAAGAAATAAAAAGGGAAAACAAAGCCAAAATTGACTCATCTTTCTCATAGAGGCTGAAATTAGCATGGGGGAAGCCATGGCTAGGGTTTTCAAGCTTTCCAAGCTCAATAGTAAGCCCGTTCTAGCCCAGTTTTTCAAGTTCTTTACGTTTTTGGATTCCCAGTAACTTGATTAAGCTTATTCTAGCAATAGAAAAATACCCATAGGTGAAATGTGTTTATTTTGATGTTTTATGGTAGAATATGAAGGCTGAAATTATGTTAAACAACTTTTGCTAAGCGGTTTTAAGCAAAAATGAGTAAAACGGCTTAATCAGTAAAAGTTGTTATTGTTCATAACTATGTGTTAGAGTGAGAATTTGATGTTTCCATAGAAGGGAAAAATGATCAGCATGTCATAAAACATAAGAATAAGGGATGAAGTTTAATTCCCGAGCCTAGGGGCAAAATTGTAATTTTGCCAAAGTTTGAGTTAAGGACTATTTTGAATAGTACATTAATTAAATAAGTAAAATATGATGTTTTAGATCCCGTAAAACAAGATTTGAACCTAGAATGGGAGAAAAATCGAAAATCAGGAAAGTTGGTAAAATAGTCGTTTTAGTCTCGAGGTAAGTTTATATGTATAATAAGCATTAATTTATGCATGATTCAATGTAAAATTTATATATTTACTATTATTGCCGAGGTGTTGAAAGTGAGTATAATTATGATGATTTAAATGTTCAATATTAATTCGACATGGAAATGAGAAAGTATGTAAGTTTGTATGTAAATAATACATTATCTTTATTACGTTTTTATATTTCAGCATATTTTATGTATTGTAGCTGATTTTTGAATTATAATTGACTATTGGAAGAATGGAATAAAGTATTAGAAAGTGAGATATTTCCCATTTGAACCTTCAGAATCGAAAGATACAGATGGTATGTAGCTAGGTCGCATGGGTGATACTATGTGTACACCATGTAGACAAGAGAGCTACGAGATAAATGCAGCTAGGTTGCATGTGTGGTTCCAGGTGAAGGACACCATGTAAACAAGAGAGGTACGAGATAAAATGGCTAGGTCACATGGGTGGTACTAAGTGTTCACCAAAAGAGCCAAAATTATGTGTACAATCGAGCTAGGTCACATGATTGGTGCTAAGTGCAGGCCACTATGTGTACAAGAGAGCTTCGATTGTAAAGGTGGGCTGTGTACGATACCATCGCGTATCTGTTATTATTCCGAAGCGTTCAACTGAGAAATTGATTAAATGAAATTGTGTATGACTTTGTTATGATAAGTGTAAGTATATACGTGTGTAACTTATGAGCAATATGCTCGATATGTGATTTGAAACTGGACAGATTGTTATGGGTAAGTGATGAATACAATTGAAGTGTGAAAGATCAAAATTGACAATAAAACTGTTCTGGATAGTTGTAGTGACGTGAATCTAAAAATTTACCAAAAATAGTACAAATTTAATCAGAGATTGAATGAGATATCAAATTAAAGCTTAATGAGTATATTTTCATATAAAAGAAACAAAAAAAGCAAATGAATTCTATATTCTGAGATATTTAAGTTTCTGTGAGACTGGTTCAGAATGACTACGTGATCCCCTGTTCTGACTTTGAAAAATCATTAAAATTTGTACAAAAATAATTATGGGATGTAATTTGTATGTTTGAAATCCTTAATGAGTATAGTTTCAAATAAAATAAACGATAACATAATATGAGTTCTGTACGAAGAGAAAATTTATTTGTAGTGAAGAGTGGTCAGGGTAGTTGAGCAGTGAAACAGGGGTAACTTCAATGAATAAACTGTACTAATTGGCTAGACCAAAAATTCTGAAAATTTTATGGTAAGGATATACGTGAATATAGTTCAAGAAAAATTAATGGTTTGTAATTTGGAGTTCTGTAGCTTCAGAAATAAATAATTTAGCTGCTAGTACTCTGCTAGACAACTTATTTTGAACCTGTTTATAATTGTAATAGTGAAAGTATGTGTGTTTGTGATGGTAATATTCCGGGAACATATTGTGACTTTGTTTAATGTATGATAATGTATTATTTATTAATATTTACATATTTACTTACTAAGCTATAATGCTTACTCCCTTCCTTTCCTTTTTCCTATAGTGTCACAGATGTTAGTTCGAGTTGGAGGTCGCCGGAGGTTAAATCACACTATCAAACTATTGATCGGTTTTAAATTATTTTTAAGTATTTGGCATGTATGGGGACTCGTTTAATTGTTATTAAGTTGCTAGGAGTTGGCCTAAAATACTGACCTATGTTATTTGAAGGTCTCTATTGTATAAAGTCATTTAATGTAGATAGTCTTGAATATGTTTGAAAAGTTTAAAATTGATGAAATTTTATGTCTCGGTTTTAAATGATTACAAGTACTCAAGTCTGCTAATACCTCGTACCCTGTTCCAGTGTCGGATACGAGTAAGGGGTGTTATAATTTTGCAAAAGGTGCAATCCAAACCCTTAAGCATTACCGAACACATGTTTATGCACAACATAATCTACCCTAAAACACTTTAAGAATTTAGTCCAAATCATGATACAAAACATCCTAAAGTACCTAACCAATATGCCATTTTGGCACTATCACAAACAAATCAAAAATCGTTACCATGACATTCAACTATTATAATACCAACATGATTCATTCCATTGATACATTCAAACATTGTACTTCAAAATGAATTAGTACATTCTTCCCATGATAAACATACCAAACCTTACCTTTATAACAAACATAAGACGTGTCATTCACTAATCCATATTGACCATATAAGTCTCAAGCGAACAAGTAACCTTATGTCATGCATCTAACAATCAATCATTCATCAAGCATTACCAATTCATAATCTACGATGATTAAAGGATAAACACACATCAACTACACATGCTTATACCATTCATTCCATCACACGCTGATTTGTTGAAATTCAGTGTAACAGATTAAACTAGTTTTCACACTTAAGGACCCTGAATACAAGCATTTTCATTACATTTTAGTTAGGTTTCTTTACTTTTACTTGCTTTAAATAATATGTGCAAATTGAGTCTTTTATTAACCATAAGGGCCGAATAAGGCCTAAGGGGGAGCTAACGTACTTTATACATGTGTAGGAGACCATTAGAAGGCATTTTAGGATGATACTGGATGCTATGTCACAACATGGGAGGACTGATATTGCAACATAGGGAACAGAATGAAGAAAACTCAAGCCTGCCTTCGATGTCCCAACACAAACTAAGGGTGTCGCGACATACCCTTGAAGATAGCTACAGAGGAGCATATTAGTTGCTATGTCACGACACAAGTCCTGATGTGTCGCAACATCAACCCTAGAATGGAAATTAAACACGACTCAAGGGTGTTTTGATCTGCACAATCGAACATTAAGCTCGGAAGCGTCATCTGACCTAGGGTTAAGGACGACGACCACCTGAAGGCTATAAATAGGCTCCTTTGGCACATGTTAAAGACACATTTTCATTAACCTAGTTTCTTTCTTTAGAATTAGTTTCTTTTTATTTTTTAGGTTCTTACAGTTTTATATATTTTGTTCTTTATTTTCTTTTAAGAGATCTGAGTTGTAAAGGAGATCAACTCTTGTGGATTTGCATTCATTATCAATATCTATCATGTTTTTCTTAACCTCTTTACTATTCATTCAGTATGATTAATTGTTCCATCTACTCCATGTTGCTTATAAAAGCCATGAAGAACTAATCCTTCTATGGGGATAAGCGAGTGGAAGCATGATCTTTTAGTTGTCTTGTAGGGTGTAACACCCCTTACCCGTATCCAACATCAGAACAGGGTACGAGGCATTATCGGACTTAATCATAAGCAAACATATAAATCAGAGCCATAAAGTTTTGTTCAAATTTAAAACTTTTCAATCACATGCAAATTGTCCCTGATAAGGGCCTACGAGGCCCAAAACATACATCGGAAGCGGTTCGGGACAAAACCGCAAACTTTTAGAACTTTTTTGACACTTAAAAAATTTTCTTGTTTTGGAGAGTCACACGCCAGTGTGGGTAGGCCATGTGGTCCCACACGCCTGTGTGGCTTGGGACACGCCCGTGTCCTCAGCCCATGTAACTTTCTATTTATGACATCATCAATCAAATAAGGTCACACGGCCAAGTTACACACCCGTGTGGTTAGGCTGTGTGGCGAATTAAATTCCAAAAATCAAGTGCAGACTTCACACGGCCTAAGCACACACACATGGCTGAGACACACGATCGTGTCTCTACCCGTGTGTTTACTACTGGGCATTTTATTTTGCATTAATTAGGGCGCAGGGGACACACGACCGAACCACACTCCAATGGGGCAGACCGTGTGTCACACATGGCCTAGACACACGCCCGTGTGTCTAACCGTGTGGACAATTTCTAGGCTATTTTCCAAGACATTCGTCACCCTTAAACACTTACATACATAATCTCACTTCATGACATGCAACATGGTACATTTGATTACACAAGCACACACAATCATGATTTATCCATGACTTTATAATGTGGACATATCACATACTCCAACCATCATGCTTTCATGTGGTATCCCACACCAATCATATTCATTCATTATTATAATTCTTTTTTTAAGTCACTAAATTACACCATAAATATGGTCATACCTATTAGTCCCCATTCATTCATTAACAGCATATACCATTCATCTCACATATCATCCACAAGCAACCAACCACATCAAGCATAAACACATTTGCATGCATGCATAAATGACCATTTACAAAATGAATCACAATACCATCATGAGCCAACACATTTGGCTAATCAATATAACACATAACGAAAAGACCAAGTCCCTATACATGCCATACTCAAAATGATAAAACTAACTATACCCAAATATCCAATCAATAGTGTAATGGAGTCTCCACCGTTCTACGATCCCCGAGCTAGCTTGGCGACACTAAGAAAAAGGAAAAGAAAAGGGGGTAAGCTTTAAAGCTTAGTAAGTTCACATGCAAATAATAAGTAACATAAATCATACAATTTACATAAGGCAAAGTTCATAATTATCATCCAGGCTCATAAGCATAACTTTCTCATATACATTGTTACCACACGTTCTTAGCATACCAAGTCCTTTACTTATGAGTTTTACGTATGTACTTGTACCAACTTACACATAATACTTACTTTTTCATCTTTGACGTATTCATCAAGATTACTCATTGAATTTCTCTTAGAACTACCTGTTGAACACTCAGAATACTATCGGATACATCAGAATTTCGCACCTAAGTGCCCCATATGTAGCCAACGCTACCTCATATCTCATATCACATGTTGCTCGCTTTCGAGCTACTCACGGGTCTGTCTACAGTAGCTGTTAGGTATCTACAACACATGCCAGACTAACCAGCCATCAGTAAAACATACCAGACCAGAACCCGGAACGCCATAACATGTGTCACATATATCATGAACTCAAAACACAACTCATGAGTTCAGATCACATAGTTCCTAGTGACATGGCACTTGATCCTAAACTATTCCTAAGGTTCGAATAGGATTCTTCAATACCACATTTCTGTTGAACTTGCTCGTAGTGTCGATTCCAATACTCTTAGCACCAATCACATACTTATGGAATAATCAAAGCATATTACATAATAAAATTTAGGTATTAAACACGTGATACAACATTACATTAATTAAATATGTACTTACCATACATGCAACACTAAAGCATTTAAAGTATGGTACATGTTGCTTAATTTACATATGAACTTACCTCGATACAAAATGATAAAAACGAGCCTAATCCTCGTAAACTTTATTTTTCCCTCGATCAAGACCCGGATCACGTTTTTCTTGATTTATAATGCCAAATTTAACTTGTTCAATACATACATTGGTCAAATCGACCCATAACACATACTTTAGTAAAATTACATTTTTACCCCTAACTTTTCACTTATTTACACTTTAGTCCCTAGGCTCGTAAAATGAAATGCATGCATTTTCTTAGTTACCCAAGCCCAGCTGAACTTATAACATGTTCCTATCAGCCCATATTTTCCTTTATTTCACATTTTTACTACTCATTTTTACACCTTTTTCAAACAAGTCCTTTTTAAGTGTTTTCACTAAAAATCACTTTGTAAAAGATGTTCATCACAGATCAAACTTTCATATTCTTCCATTAGTCAAACATGTCACACATGGGTCAAATTTTATACATGAACCCTAGCTCAAAATATGGCTAGAAATGGATAGATCATGTTTCAAAAATCTCAAAAATGTAAAGAATATAAAAAAAGGGGCTAGGATTGACTTACTATCAAGCTTGAAAGTTGAAGAAACCCTGGCTATGGTGACTCTTCAAATTCGGCACTAGCATAGAGAAGATGAATAGATTTTGGCTTCATTTTCCCTTTTTAATTCATTTATTTACAAAATGACCAAAATGCCCTTAATGCCTTTCTTTCTAATTTTCTCTATTCATGCCCATTTTTGTCCAAAAACATAGAAATTGGTCAAATTGCTATTTAAGACCTTCTAATTAATAATCCATGGCAATTTCATGCTTAAAGCTTCTAGAACACAAGTTTTGCAACTTATTCAATTTAGTCCCTAACTTTAAATTGGACACTTTAGGCAAAAAATCTCTTCATGAAAATTTCACATAAACATGCAATCATATCATGGACCATCAAATAATCCTAAAATAATTATTTTTATTTCAAATTTGTGGTCTCAAAACCACCGTTCAAACTAGACCTTAAATCGAGATGTTACATAGGGTTATTCAACAAATCAATTGTTTGAGAAAGGAAGAATGTGAAACAAACCATAGGCCTGACAACCCTGGGAAGTCATCAAGGTGGGAATTAACCGAAATTAGTATTGCCCACTCGTGAACACCTTAACCCCAAATCAATTTGGACTGTGAGGTCGAAAGATAAGTAGTTCTTGTTGACTCATTATGTTAGTGGAAGATCAGAGATCCCACTAGGATAGCAACTAGTTGATTGACGAAGAATTGGATACGATAGTTGATTGAGATTGCTGAAGCAAGCTAATCACCCATCTTCAGATTTGATTCACTTTATTTCTCTCTATCTCTTACAATTTTAATTCTTTTATGTTATCTTATTAATTTAAAAAACCTAAAAAATATCTCTTATTTTACTATTGCACTATAACTAATTTAAAAGTATTAATTATATCATTAAAAATTTTAGGTTAATATTGATCTAGTGCTCGCCTCCCTTGGGTACGATCCTCGGAGTACTCACCCACTCCGTTGTAAAAATATATTACAACTAGACCCGTATACTTACGAATATCACCTCGTAACTCTATATTTTATTATAGTATTCACACTCTAGACATTAGTACGTTTAGAGGCAGTCAAGTTGTTGGTGTCGTTGCCGGGGAGGCAACGTCGCTAGGTTAATTTTAATTTTTGCACTTTAAAAGAATAATTATTTTGTAGGTTATAGTTACTACTTTGAATTTATTTTGTTAATTAACATATCTAACATTGTTTTTTTTTTAGGAATCTTAAGTACTATCAAATAAAGAGTTAGTTAGCTCAAAGTCATGGATGACTTTTATTATTTGTCTGACGAAGACCTCGATTATGATAAAAATATCTACAAAGAATGAGTCTATGAAGATTGGGATATCCAGGAAATTCAATGATTACTAATGTTGGAATTTAGTCAACTCCGAAGAGAAACTCGATTTCTTTCCCAAAATGATGATGACCACAGTAACATGCCATTGGAAAGGTACCAAGAAGTGTCAAATCTGAAATTATTCAAAAGGAAGAATATCATCATAGATGCTTGCGAAGAAGGAGAAACCCTAGATTGTTATCCACTTCAGCTGGGAGAAAAATATTTAGATGCATTAAATAAAACTCTAGAAAGAGAAGATATGGAGTTAGTAGAGGAATTGGATAGTGAATCAAAAAATTAGATAGATCAGGAACTCATCGTGTCCGAAGTCTTGGAAAATACTGACAAAGCTGAACCACAAGAACAGTCTAATTTAGACTCACCAATAGAGACAATGATAGTCAGGGCTAAATTAACAGAAGAATGTCTATCAATTCAAAAGTTTACAGAATAAAAAAATGAGAAACCAACAAGCCCAATGGTCAAGCCTAAATTGACCGTTCTTTGCGTATCTCTGGTCTCAAACCATGCACCCCAGAAGTCTGCAGATCTGGGAATTTTCCAAATATTGAAAAGAGTGGGAAAATTATATATTGGTAGAACTTAAAATTATACAGAAGGGTTCAATCAAATTGAACAATCAGTATGTACAAACATTGAGTTATAGCCTCTACGGAATGTTCGATACTTCCAACTAATAGTTAAGGGAATTATCTATAGGCCAATAAATAAACTTAAAAGCTTGCAGAGACAGCACTTCAGTAGCATGATACAATATTTTTCCTCAATTCTTCTGCCAAGTGGACTACAAAGTTCTTCTGGAAAGCCATACCTAATCAAGGAAAATGACAGAGACCTCATAGGCAACAAGTGCAAAACGCACCCTTCAAAATTCTTTCAGAATAAAAATATTGAATATCAAGTAGAATAGTTTTGTAGATATATGGGTTCGCCAATCACCAATAGTTATGGCCTGCAAAAAGAGTTGACAATCATTAAGGCAGGACGGAAAGGTAAATTTAAGAAAAGAGACAACCGCGGATAATAGAAGGGCATGATGGGTGCTAGACTAATATAGATAGAAGCAAATTACAGGTAGCCCATCGGTGCCTATTGACTGAGTTGATGGACGTCCGGTAGTAAAGCCTAACATTTTCTTATCATTCGATTATTACTAACTGTACTAACGGAATATCCCACTAATCTAGTTGCAAATGTAGGTCAAAGACAAGCACTTGAAGTAGTTCAGAGATCAAAAATTTAGCAAATAAAATCAACATCGCGACACAGATAATTTTGTGTTGCAACATCAAGGACGGTGACAAAGAAGTTCAAAAATCAACCTACTGTCGTGACAGATAAGACAATTTCTCAGAATTTTAAAACTGCAAAGTGTGCCGCAACATTGAACCCCGATTACGTAACCCAATGGAATAATTATTATTTTACCCAATTTTTAACCCTAAAAACAACTTTTTAAACATAAAATACTCTAGTAATGTAACAGTCCGGTTTAGACCCTAGTCACAAAAGTGGTTTTGGGACCACGAATCTACGTCAGAAAAATATTCAAATATTATTTTTTGTTCTTATGATATATGAATTAGCATGTGTGAAAGTTTCGTATGAAAATTTAATTGGTTGTGTGCTCAATTTGATAAAATGACCTAATCGCGTAAAATGCAAAAGTGACCTTCTAGTTGTTAAAGTGCTTAATTAACTTGTCTTTGTAAATGAAAGGTCCTTATATTGATATTTGACCATTGTAAGCTTGAGTGGACAATTATGGCCTTTTATATTAATGTTATAAATGTTTATTATTAAGGGCAAATTTAGTATTTCGTAATTATAGCCATATTAATAAAATAAAAAGCATGAAAATTAGCCATTTGTTCACGCAATTACTAAAAATACAAAAGGAAAAGAAAAGAAAATACGAACTAGGGTTTGAATACTTATTTTAGTGATTAAGGTATGGTTTTGGATCCGTTTTCGATAATTTCTACGTTTTTGTGATTGTTGCTTAGTATACTATAAAGCCCATGCCTAAATTTCTGATTTTGATTATGATTTTGAGTTATTCCATTGTTGATTTTGTAAGCTTTTTGAAGTTAGTTGATGGAAAATAAAAGATATGTTTTGGGTTAATAAATTTTGTATCTGAATTTTTGATGAATTTGAGTAACTTGGGGTCAATTATGAAAATTGTAAATTGAAGGACTAAAATCTAAAATAAATGACAAATATGGACTTTTATGAGTACTAGGATAATTCGGCCAAGCCTATGTCTAAAGAAATTTGGTATATTTTGTAATTTTTGTGATTAGAGACTAAATTGTCAAAAAGTGAAAATATGAGGGCTAATTTGTAAAATGCCCTAAATATGTGTTTTTGGATTAATTTGAATGATTTGGTGAATAAAATGGTTAAATGTGAATATGTTTAGATCAAGAACCAAAGAAAACAGAATTAGATCGGGGAAAGTCAAAAGTCGTTGAATAATCGACTCTGTTCGTCTGAATCCGTACAAGGTAAGTCGATAGACAAATAAATGTATTTTGAATTGAATTACTATTGATTATATGCTTGTGAAAAATGTTGAATGATTATATGTGTTTAGAATGAGATATCCGAGAACGTATCAACAAAGTTCTGATATCCGAAAAGCCTCGTACGAACCATAGGAATAGTTAGGACACATATGTCATGACATAGGATTCGATATGTGTTATCGTGTAAGACCACTTCTGTAACATTGGTAACGACTTATGATTTACGTGTAAAACCATGTCTGGGACATTGGCATCGTATTTGATTTCATGTAAGACCCTGTCTGGGACAGTGGCATCGATATTTGATTACATGTAAGACCACGTCTGGGACATTAGCATTGTACGAGCTTTTTGAGCTATCCGCGTATCCTTATGATTTCAAACGGTTCAACGGGCATTTCGATAATCCCAAACTGTTCAACGGGCATTTCGAGAAAATGAATAATTATATGAGATGTATATCCGATTTAGGTACGTTTGAATTGTATACTATGTTTGAGAATGAAAGGTATGTATATATGCAAATGATGATATATAATCTAAGCATGTGAATATATGTTATATGTGCAAATGATTTGAGAATATGTGATATGTATATGAACAAGAGATTTGTTTTGGTTATTAGCCACAAAGTATCTGTAATTTGATGATGTTTACATGTTTAGAATGATAAGTTTATTTGTATATGTCTTACTAAGATTTTGAAAGCTTATTCTGTGTGTTTTTCAACTCTTTTATAGATATCGGAGCTACTGGGAGCTCGGGGATCGTCGAAGATCGTCACCACACTATCAAACTATATTTTTGTACCATTTGAAAATGTATATATTGAAGTATGGCATGTATAGGCTAGGAGTATTTGGATATGTTTTGTAATGCCAATATCATGCCGTGTGATATGGCTGGTTTGTGGTTGAACTTATGGTTTGATTTTGGTATATGATTGTAATGCAAATTGTGCTTATATGAAGTGCCTTGAATGGCCAAGAGAATTGGCCAATTTGGTAAGTTTTTGGAATGTGTCTATTATGGAAATTGGTAAGGTTTTGGCATAAGATTTGATTGTATGTTTGGAGATTATGAAACCATATGTTTTGGTATGATTTTGGGACTTATAGGATGACATGTTTCGATATGTGTTACACGCATGAAATTTGCTTTCAATAATATGGCATGAATGATGCAAGTTTTGGTATTACAAATTGGCTGAAATTGTTATGCAATTGTGCTTGTTTTGGTGTTTGTAGGCTTGACCCAAATTAGGTGGCAAATTGGCTTTTCAAATGGCCTATTTTTGTCCACAGGGTAGAGACACGGGCGTGTGTCTCAACCGTGTGCAACACACGGTCATGTTGCACGGCCGTATGTCCCCTGGGGTACCTTACAATTTTAAGTCAGGCTTGAGCAGGGTCAAGGCACACAAGCGTGTGGCTAACCGTATGGCCCAAGTCAGTTTCGACCATGGCCAAGGCACACGGGCGTGTCTTGTGGCCATGTGAGCAAGTCAGTATGTATGCCCTGTTTTGACACGACCTAGACACACGGGCGTGTCTAATGCCGTGTAAGGCACATGGCTCGTTCACATGGGCATGTGACCTGTACAACTTTGAAATATGTTTAAATTTTGAAAAATTTTGTATGAGCTCGATTTAGTCCCGACCCCTTATTAAGCATGTTTACGATTTCGATGACCTATGTAAGGGACTTAATATTGATGTTTGAATATGTTTGTGGATGATGATATTGAATTGTTTGTATATTGTTCTGATTTGTCTAGTAATGCCTTTAACCCTAATCCGCCGAAAAATACAGGATTAGGAGTGTTACATTTTATTGGTATCAAAGCTATGATTTAGTCGATTCTAGGACTACCATAGCTTATGTAAGTCTAGCTATACATGCCATATTTATCAACTGCGGTAGTGTGATGAATCCTGACAATGAAAATGTGTTTTTATATAGCAAATGGATATCGAATGAGCCGTAGCTGACGATGTAGAAAGCAATGCGCCTGTTCTCGTGCAAGGGATAGCGCCATCCGACTCTAGACCGGCTACGAGTAGCCATTATGGAGAGTCTAAACAAGCCTACTATCAAATGATGAATGATTGGTTCATCCAATACATTAGAACTAATCCTGCTGTTCAACAACCCCCAACCCCGGCTAGTCCTCCTCAAGTTCCTGCTATGTCACAAGCTAATTTGAATCAGTTGATTAAGCCTCCGGTTGATAAGATTAGAAAATATAGAGCTGAAGAATTCTGTGCTACTATGTATGATGATGTTGAAAGAGCCGAGTTCTGTTTAGAGAATACGATACAAGTGTTCGATGAATTATCTTTGATTCCAGATGAATGCATAAAATGTGCCGTTTCACTTTTGAGAGATACGGCGTATCATTGGTGGAAGATATTAATATCTATGGTTCCGAGAGAGCGAGTCCCCTCGGATTTCTTTCAAGCTGAATTCTGAGAGAAATATATCAATCAAAGATTTATTGATCAGAAATGTAAAGAGTTTCTTGAGTTAAACAAGGCCGTATGTCTGTTACAGAATACGGGCGAGAATTTGTAAGACTGAGTCAGTATGCTCGAGAATGTGTATCTACTGAGGCAATTATGTGTAAGAGATTTGAAGATGGCTTGAATGAAGACATCAAATTGTTAGTTGGGATATGAGTTTGTTGTGCTTGTTGAGCGAGCGTGTAAAGCTGAAGAGCTCATGAAAGAGAAAAGAAAAGCCAATTCAGAAGCTAAAAAAGTACAAAAAAGATCATCGAGTATGTCATTTCATTCAGCAACAAAGAAATTCTGAGACAAAGAAATTCTGAGATGATAATAGTCATTCAAAGGCTAATGTGGGACATTCGAGTAGGGATCGTGCTAGATCGCATTCAAACTTCAGAGCTTCAGCTACTTCTATTACTATGTTGGAAATGCTAAATCCGATCGACCCGAGTGTAAAAATTATGGTAAAAGACATCTTGATAATTGTAGACTGTATGATCGGGCTTGTTTCAAATGTGGATCTTTAGATTATTTTATCTGAGATTATCCTGAGTCTGTTGAGCAAGAGATTGTACAAAATTTGAGGCTTAGTGGCAATGCATCACTAGGTAGACCTCCTAGAAATACAGGAAATGTGAGTGGTAGTCAAAGAAGGACTAAAGACACTACTGTTCGATCCGAGGCTAGAGCACCTGCCAGAGCCTATGCTATTCGAGCTCGTGAGGAAGCTTCATCTCCAGATGTGATTACGGGTACATTTACTCTTTATGATACTTCTGTGATTGCTTTGATAGATCCTGGATCAACGCATTCTTATATATGCATGAATTTAGTAAACAGTAAGACTTTGCCTGTAGAGTCTACTAAATTTGTAATTAGAGTTTCAAACCCCTTAGGCAGATGTGCTTTGGTTGATAAAGTCTGCGAGAATTATCCGTTAATGTTTCGAGATATTTGTTTTCTGGCTGATCTGATGTTATTACCCTTTGATGAATTTGATATAATTTTGGGTATGGATTGGTTAACTTTGTGAATTGCAAATGGAATTCTATTAATTTGAGATGCAAGAATGATGAAATAGTCTGAATTGAATCTAGTGATTTGAATTGGTTACCGGCTGTGATTTCGTCAATGAAAGCTCTGAGTATTGTGAAAAAAGGATGTGAAGCTTATTTTGCTTATGTGATTATTCGAAAGTAACAGAAAAAAAAATAGAATCTGTACCGGTTGTATGTGAGTTCCCTGATGTGTTTCCTGAGGAACTTTCGGGATTACCTCCGATCCGAGAAGTTGAATTTGGCATTGAGTTAGTACCAGAAACTACTCCGATTTCGATAGCTCTGTATAGAATGGCTCCAACCGAACTAAAAGAATTAAATTCTCAGTTGTAAGAGTTGACCGATAGAGGGTTTGCAAGACCGAATTTCTCACCTTGGGGTGCTCCTGTTTTGTTTGTGAAAAAGAAAGATGGTACGATGAGAATGTACATTGATTATCGTCAGTTGAACAAAGTGGCTATCAAGAACAAATACCCTCTGCCTCAAATTGACAATTTGTTTGATCAGTTAACAGGAGCTACTATGTTTTCAAAGATAGATCTAAGATCGGGTTATTATCAGTTGCGGGTAAACAATTCAGACATTCCAAAACTGCATTTCGAACGAGGTACAGACACTACGAGTTCATAGTTATGCCTTTCAGATTAACAAATGCACCTGCTATCTTTATGGATTTGATGAACAAAATTTTCAGACCGTATTTAGATCGATTTGTCGTTGTATTCATTGATGACATATTGATTTATTCGCATGATGAATTCGAGCATGCCGAGGATCTAAGAATAGTGCTACAGACTTTACGTGATAAGCAATTATATGCGAAGTTTAGCAAATGTGAATTCTGGTTAGAGAGGTCAGTTTTCTGGGCCATATAGTGTCAGCATCAGGTATCCGAGTTGATCCGAGCAAGATTTCAGCTATTTTGGATTGGAAGCCTCCGAGAAATGTTTCGGAAGTCCGCAGTTTTCTGGGATTTGCCAGTTATTATAGACGCTTTGTACAAGGCTTTTCAATGATCGCGACTCCGTTAACGACACTGCTTCAGAAAGATATGAAATTTGAATGGTCTAAAAAGTGTCAGAAAAGCTTTGATCAATTGAAAGCCCTATTGATTGAAACTCCAGTATTTGTACAACCCGAATTTGTTAAAGAATTTGTGATCTATAGTGATGCTTCATTGAATGGTTTGGGATGTGTTTTGATGCAGGAAGGCAAAGTCATTGCTTATGCTTTGAGATAGTTAAAGCCACATAAAAAGAATTATTCGACTCACAATCTAGAATTAGCGGCTATTGTATTTAGTTTGAAAATTTCACGTCACTATCTATTTGGAGATAAATGTCACGTTTATTCTGATCATAAGAGTTTGAAATATCTAATAACTCAGAAAGATTTGAATCTACGATAGAGAAGATGGTTAGAACTATTAAAAGACAACGAGCTTGTCATTTATTATCATCCGAGAAAAGCAAATGTTGTTGCTGATGCTTTAAGTCAGAAATCACTTTTGCATTGCGTGCTATGAATGCTCATTTAACTTTGTCTAATGATGGTTCAGTTTTAGTGGAATTAAAAGCGAGACCTTTGTTCTTACAATAGATTATTGATGCTCAGAAGGTTGATAATGAGATTTTAACAAAACAAGCCCAGTGTGGTTTGGATTTTGATTCTGAATATCGAATTGATAATGATAATTGTCTGAGATTTCGAGATCGGGTTTGTTTTCCAAGAAATTCAGAGTTAATTCAGATGATTTTGAATGAAGCTCACTATAGTCGTTTATCTGTGCATCCGGGTAGTGCGAAAATGTATAATGATTTGAAACAACGTTACTGGTGGTCTGGAATGAAAAGAGATATCTCTGAATTTGTTTCTAAATGTTTAATCTGTTAGCAAGTTGAAGCTGAACATCAAGTGCCATCAGGTTTGTTACAACCGATTATGATTCCATAATGGAAATGGGATAGAGTGACAATGGATTTTGTTTCGGGTTTGCCCCTATATCTGAGAAAGAAAGATGCGATCTAGGTTGTAGTTGATAGATTGACGACATTAGCTCATTTTATTTTGGTACAATCTGATTACTCGCTTGATAAATTAGCTGAGTTGTATATTTCTGATATTGTGAGACTGCATGGGGTGCCATTGTCTATTCTGTCAGACAGAGATCCGAGATTCACTTCACGGTTTTGGAAGAAATTGCAATAGGCTTTAGGTACGAAATTGCATTTCAATACTGCTTTTCACCTGCAAACGGATGGTCAATCCAAGTGAATTATTCATATTTTCGAGGATATGTTAAGATGTTGTATTCTTGAGTTTGAAGGTTCGTGGGAGAAGTATTTGTCATTAATTGAATTCTCGTACAATAATAGTTTTCAATCGAGCATCAAAATGGCACCGTACGAAGCCTTATATGGTCGCAAATGCCGTACACCTTTATTGGACTAAGCCTAGTGAGAATAAGATTCACAGGGTTGATTTGATAAAAGAGACTGAGCAGAAAGTAAAAGGGATCCGAGATAGTCTAAAAGCAGCTTCCGATCGTCAGAAGTCATATACATATTTGAAACGAAAAGATATTGAATTTGAGATTGGTGACAAAGTGTTTTTGAAAGTATCCCCGAGGAAGAAAGTGCTTCGATTTGGCAAAAAAGGCAAATTGAGTCCGAGGTTCATCGGACCATATGAGATTATCGAGCGTATCAGACCGGTTGCTTACAGATTGTTGTTTCCATCAAAATTAGAAAAAAATTCATAATGTGTTTCACGTATCGATTCTTCGACAATACGGATCCGATCCTTCGCGTGTGATTTCTCTGTCTAAGATTGAAATCCAGTCTGATATGACTTACGAAGAAGAATCGATCCGTATATTAGCTCGCAAGGTTAAAGAACTGTGAAATAAGAAAATTCTGTTAGTAAAAGTGATGTGGCATCGACACGGTATTGAAGAGGCTACGTAGGAGCCCGAAGATGCTATAGGACAAAAATATCTGAATCTATTCAACGGTAAGATTTTCGAGGACGAAAATCCCTAAAAGGAAGAATTGTAACAGTCCAGTTTAGACCTAAACCAGAATAGTGGTTTCGAGACAATGAATTCGAGACAGAAAAATATTCAAATATTATTTTCTATGCTTATGATATATGAATTAGCATGTATGAAAGTTTCGTATGAAAATTTAATTGGTTGTGTGCTCAATTTGATAAAAGGACCTAATCGCGTAAAATGTAAAAGTGAGCTTCTATTGTCAAAGTGCTTAACTGACATGTCTTTGTAAATAAAAGGTCCTTATATTGATATTTGACCATTGTAGCTTGAGTAGACAATTATGGCCTTTTATATTAATGTTATAAATGTTTATTATTAAGGGCAAATTTGGTATTTTGTAATTAAATCCATATTAATAACATATTAATAAAATAAAAAGCATGAAAATTAGCCATTTGTTCATGCAATTACTGAAAATACAAAAGGAAAAGAAAAGAAAATACAAACTATGGTTCGGCTACTTATTTTGGTGATTAACATATGGTTTTTTATTCGTTTTTGATAATTTCTACGTTTTTGTGATCGTTGCTTAGTATACTATAAAGCCCATGCCTAAATTTTTGATTTTGATGATGATTTTGAGTTATACCATTGTTGATTTTGTAAGCTTTGTGAAGTTAGTTGATGGAAAATGAAACGTACGTTTCGGGTTAGCATATTTTGTATTTGAATTTTTGATGAATTTGAGTAATTTGGGCTAAATTGTGAAAATTGTAAATTGAAGGACTAAAATCTAAAATAAATAAAATATGTGGACTTGTATGAGTACTAGGATAATTCGGCCAAGCCTATGTCTAAAGAAATTTGGTATATTTTGTGATTTTTGTGATTAGGGACTAAATTGTCAAAATGTGAAAATGTGAGGGCTAATTTGTAAAATGCCCTAAATATGTGTTTTTGGATTAATTTGAATGATTTGGTGAATAAAATGGCTAAATGTGAATATGTTTAGATCAAGAACCAAAGAAAACAGAATTAGATCGGGGAAAGTCAAAAGTCGTTGAATAGTCGACTCTGTTCGTCCGAATCCATACGAGGTAAGTCGATATACAAATAAATGTATTTTGAATTGAATTACTATTGATTATATGCTTGTGAACAATTTTGAATGATTATATGTCGAGAATGAGATATATGAGAAAGTATCGACAAAGTTCCGATGTCCGAAAAGCCCCGTACGAACCATAGGAATATTTAGGATACATATGTCATGACATAGGATCCGATATGTGTTATCGTGTAAGACCACATCTAGGACATTGGCAACGACTTATGATTTACGTGTAAGACTATGTATGAGACATCGGCATCGTATTTGATTTTGTGTAAGACCCTAACGGGGACAGTGGCATCGATACTTGATTACATGTATGACCACGTCTGGGATGTTGGCATTGTATGAGCTTTCTGAACTATCTGCGTATCCTTATGATTTCGAACGGTTCAACAGGCATTCCGAGAAAATGAATGATTATATGAGATGTGTATCTGATTCAGGTACGTTTGAATTATATACTATGTTAGAGAATGAAAGGTATGTATATATGCAAATGATGATATATAATCTAAGCATGTGAATATATGCTATATGTGCAAATGATTTGAGAATATGTGATATGTATATGAACAAAAGGTTTGTTTTGGTTATTGGCCACAAAGTATATGTAATTTGATGATGTTTACATGTTTAGAATGATAAGTTTATTTGTATATGGCTTACTAAGATTTTGAAAGCTTACTCTATGTGTTTTTCAATTATTTTATAGATATTGAAGCTACTGAAAGCTCGGGGATCGTCGAGGATCGTCACCACATTATCGAACTATATTTTTGTACCATTTGAAAATGTATATATTGAAGTATGGCATGTATAGGCTAGGAGTATTTGGATATGTTTTGTAATGCCAATATCATGCCGTGTGATATGGCTGGTTTGTGGTTGAACTTATGGTTTGATTTTGGTATATGATATGTAATGCAAGTTGTGCTTATATGAAGTGCCTTGAATGGCCAAGAGAATTGGCCAATTTGGTAAGTTTTTGGAATGTGTCTATTATGGAAATTGGTAAGGTTTTGGCAAGAGATTTGATTGTATGTTTGGAGATTATGAAACCATATGTTTTGGTATGATTTTGGGACTTATAGGATGACATGTTTCGATATGTGTTACACGCATGAAATTTGCTTTCAATAATATGGCATGAGTGATGCAAGTTTTGGTATTACAAATTGGCTGAAATTGTTATGCAACTGTGCTTGTTTTGGTGTTTGTAGGCTTGACCCAAATTAGGTGGCAAATTGGCTTTTCAAATGGCCTATTTTTGTCCAAAGGATAGAGACACAGGCGTGTGTCTCAGCCGTGTGAAACACACGGTCATGTTACACGGCCGTATGTCCCTTGGGGTACCTTACAAATTTTAAGTCAGGCTTGAGTAGGGTCAAGGCACACGGGCGTGTGGCTAACCGTGTGGCCCAAGTCAGTTTCGACCACGGCCAAGGCACACGGGCGTGTCTTGTGGCCATGTGTTACAAGCATGAAATTTGTTTTCAGTAATATGGCATGAATGATGTGAGTTTTGGTATTGCAAATTGGCTGAAATTGTTACGCAATTGTGCTTGTTTTGGTGTTTGTAGGTTTGACCCAATTTGGGTGGCAAATTGGCTTTTCAAATGGCCTATTTTTGTCCACACGGGCGTGTGTCTAAGCCGTGTGTGACACACGATCATGTTGCACGGCCGTGTGTCCCCTGGGGTACCCTACGATTTTAAGTCAAGCTTAAGCACAGTCAAGGCACACGGGCGTGTGGCTAACCGTGTGGCCCAAGTCAGTTTCGACCATGGCCAAGGCATACAGACGTGTCTTGTGGCCTTGTGAGAAAGTTAGTATGTATGCCCTGTTTTGACACGGCCTAGCCTGTTCACATAGGCATGTGACCTGTACAACTTTGAATTATGTTTAAATCTTGAAAAAAATTTTATGAGCTCAGTTTAGTCCCGACCCCTTATTAAACCATGTTTAAGGTTTCGATGACCAATGTAAGGGACTTAATATTGATGTTTGAATATGTTTGTGGATGATGATATTGAATTGTTTGCATATTGTTCTGATTTGTCCGTTAATGCCTTTAACCCTAATTCGGCGACAGATACAGGATTAGGGGTGTTACGATTAACCTAATCTAACTTCATTCTAAACACTTCCTCCTCTAAAACCTCTCCAAAACCCTTAGCTTCCTAACCCCCTTTCCTCTTCAAAAACCTATGTTCATAATTCGTTATTCCAAATCCAATATGCTACATTGGAGGAAATCAGCATCCACACACACCAAGGGGAAAAGCATCTGACTTCAACAAGTGTTAAGGTTCAAGTATTCTTAGTCCTTTTTAACTATTCTATTGAATATCGCTATTACTTTGCTTATAAAATCTAGTCAGAATGCCTCCACTTATGAGCAGAAGAACTCATAATCAAGAAACCCTGCGTGTTTCTAACCCTATTTGATTCCATAATGCCAATATGAAAAATATTTTGTAAAGTCATAAGGGAGACCTTTAATTTAGGAATGGGGGTTCGAACCCTCAATGACCCACTGCAAATGTAACACTTCTAACCTGTATCCATTGCCGAAATAAGGTTATGAGGTATTACTTGACTGAACAAAACTTCTACAAGGTCAAAGATACTTACCAGACATAAATTATCAACAATGCAAACCTGTCTCATTGATTTTCCATAAGAGCTCTTATAAAATTTTCAAAATGACTCACTATCAAAACATAACCGAATATCTAATAACAAATTAACTACTATCAAGTTATAACTAAAACATTTCAACACATTAGTTCAATTATAAGACTTCTCTAAACAAAATGAGCAAGCCATCTTCGCATGGCTAAAATGTATACAAAGTCGAAATATCATTCTACCTATAGTCTATCCTATACATGCCTTAAACCATGATGATATACAATCTTTTCAACTCACATAATGACTCGATAGTGTGATGATATCTTCGGCTCTTCCAACTCGAGCTAAAGGATAAACCTATAAGAAATGGAAAAGAGAACACGGAGTAAGCTTCAATGCTTAGTAAGTTTTAAGCAATGCAAACAATTAATTTACTTATAGATCGATTATTTCAAATTTTCAAGAAATCATTCCTAGGTATTTGCCATTTTGGCCAAGTATCCATGAACATAATGCATATTTAGCAAATTCACCTCACTTGAATCTGAACTCAATTAAAACCAAATATTGAAATCACAAATAAGATCATAAGAACTCGAAAAGCATCTCATTAACTAGTTTTAACCATGTTTGCAACAAAATCACAAATTCACTACAAGCTGTCTTCCTGAGCAATAGTCACTAAATTATTTACAACTGGAGCTAAAAAACTCCAAATCAAGTGCCGTTAATTTTCCATGAAAATAGACTCATATATCTTCTATCCATAAAATTTTCAGAATTTTTGGTTTGACCAATGAATACCAGATTTTTATTGAAGTTTCCCCTGTTTCACTGTTTGACTATTCTGACCACTCTTCACTACGAATCAATTTTATCATTGGAAAAAAAAATTTGAAATATGTTATCGTTTATTTCATTTGAAACTAGACTCATTAAGGAGTCTGATAATATAAATTTTATCTTATAATCATCATTGTACAATTTACAATGATTTTCTAAAAACAAAATGGGGATTTCAAAGTCATTTTGACTCTCTCTCACGCCACTTCAAATATATCATTTTCTACAATTCTTTTGCTTATATCGTTTCTTTTATAAGAAACTAGACTCATTAATATTTAATTACATAATTTATTCAGCTTCTAATTCAATTTCCACAATTTATGGTGATTTTTCAAAATCACGCTACTGTTGCTGTCCCAAGCAGATTTATTACAAATTTGCTCTTTCACACATTCTTTGCATTCAAATTATCTAAACATGTATATCATGTCATTCAAAATCGAACTCATATAACATAGGCATTAAAATGCTTCACTCTCAGCTTTAGTTCAATTGAAAAGAATAAAATGCAATATCATATTCACATTTAATTTTCCATGATCGTAATCACCTAAAAATAAAATCATATACTTCCACAAACCTTTCCACAAGGACCAAGTGTTTATATTTGAATACAAACATAGAATCACTTCACATAACTTCACACATTTACCGAATATATCACGATCACATTTATAGTCATAACACTTATTCACAGATGCATCACTTTATATATTAATAATTTAATTCAAATCAAAATCACATACGAGTACATGATACATACCTGGCCAACTTAATATGTAATGCACTTTCAATTTGTCAACTTAGTGTAGGATCTTGTAATTGTATACTTTTATCAAATTCATCGGCACTTGGCTTGCTAGGTATAAAACCCAAAATTATATTACTAGCACAAAGCCTGCGGGACTTTAGCCCGGATACATTTCCATCACGAAGCCTGCGAGATTTTAGCCCAGATACATTTCTAGCACGAAGCCTGCGGGACTTTAGCCCGGATACTCCCGGATACATTTCCAGCACGAAGCCTGCGGGACTTTAGCCCGGATACATTTCCAGTGTCTTGCATATTTATTCACATGTTAACACATTTCACATAACATATCACATTAGCAATTCCATTGCTTCATTCGAATATAAGCACAAAATGTACACCTACCCTTTAACTTTCAGTTCAATAATCATACACAAGGAACACATAATCTTTTCATTATCCCAGTTTCACTTTTAATAACCATTCGGCTATATGCCATATTCACAAATTATTTCACACACAACCTCGATCAAGTAGGAACAATAGTCACAATTCATCTATTATACAGATATCCCATTCTTTGACTTTGTTTCATAATAGCTATTCGGTCACCACATATATACCATTCAATTCACATTCGACTTTATACAAACAAGTACAATAAAATTGTATACACATATTACACACTTTCACATCATCAATTAATAGTCATCCGGCCACATTATATACATAAATCATCCATTTCATATTCAGCTTTATAGCTGAAATTCAATATACTTATTGCAAATCGAACTTGTAAAGGTCAAATAATTACTTATCATATTATATAATCTTAAGTGCGCAGGAAATCAAATTTAATTACTTAAGGACTTACCTCGGATATTTTGAACAGTTGTGAATAATCTACTTGACTGCTTTCTCCTTACCCTTATCTGATTTAGACCCCTTTTGCTCTTGAGCTTGTTTCAAACAAAATAGATTTATTTAAATTACTTACTCACTTTTACTTCTTAGTAGTCATATTTGACAATCACATAAAACCCCAATACATAATATATTTTATAAAATATGTCATGAATCGATTTCATACTTATTTAATCAATATCTAATTCACATCCACAAACAAGGATTCATATAACTTATCATGTTTTCATATGCATGAATTCAACCATACATCTGATTGTCACTATAAGTACATGGTACATGCATAAGACACATATACATATATTCATACCTATATATGACTATCACAAATTAATCATTTACCATATTACTTATGGCCATTTATCAACAATGCCGCACACGAATACATACATACTCATATGCATATGATCCATTTATGATTAATATATATAACCTAGTCATCCCTAACTATGCAAACTTAACCTTCATATTCAATTCCATTTCATGACCGAATTTACATGTATTCATGTTAAATGTGTATATTATGACCGTATCCTTAAAATAAGTTTAATATAAAGTTTACCACTTAAATTCAGCCAAATCAAATCATATGCATACATGATATACACTTACTAATATACCAAACACATACTTAACCCTAATGAAACAAAACACATTGCTTAGTCATAAAACTAATCACAAACCATATACGACATTTGTCAATTAATAATCATATTTATTTAACCAATACACTTCTACTTATTTTTATTTATCACTTGTATAATACTATCAAAACGGATTAATTATACTTTAATATACCATCATAACCGAACATAATTTATAATACATGAAATAAAATCAATCCAAATTTCCCTTTCCAAAACATATATATTTTATACTCATGCAAAAACCATGACCGAATCACTTGTAGATATTACCTAAGCCATCAACTACTTTAACACACAAACATTACTCAAAGATTACACTAGTTCACATTCGGCAAGTTTCACAACTACACAAGCCGAATTTTTCTATCATCTCAACTACTAATATGAACATTAAACTATATCAAACATCACCCATTTGCAAATTTTTCATTAAAACTTGAAAACAACATTCATTCTCTACAAAATTCATTTGTAGCCGTATACTCATATCATTACTAAATTCCGAAATTTTAACATGGGCTAAGTAAGGAACTTAGTAATTAACTTAAAATAAGCTACCATTTCAAAATTTATCATAATTTACTAGCCTTGTTTCAAGCTTAAGAAGACCGAAGGTCTTGTCCCTTTTCTCTCTTTACAATCGACCAAGAAGAACAAAGATAAAACTTTGTTTTCTCCACCTTTCTTTTTTTTTTTATTGTTTTATTATTCATCAATATTATAAAAATTATAAAGCCATTTAGTTACCTTAAAACTAATAAATAATACATATATATTGTCATAAACATCAACATGGTCGGCCACTATAAACAAAAAGGGACAATTGACATGCAAGTCCAACCTCTTTAAAACATGCATTAATAAACCACTTATAATTTACCTATCACATTTCAAAATTTTTTCACATAAGTCCTATTTAATAATTTCACATACAATTGACAAAATTACAGTATGAACTTTCACACATGCACGTTCACATATAATAAGCATCGACGGTTAAATTTTTTTTTTTACGACTCGATTTTGTGGTCCCGAAACCACTTTCCGACTAAGGTCAAATTAGGGCTGTCACAACTCTCCTCCACTTAAGGAATTTTCGTCCCCGAAAATCTTACCGAAAAGTAGATTAAAGATTTGTTTCCACATAGTATATTTCAAATTCACGCAGGGCTACCCATTTCATATCTATTAAATCTCACGACTAAGATTTTAATTTGTCTTCCGCTATACATCATATTAAACCAAAAATTTTTATAACTGTACTGAATTACTTTCATTTTCTGCTTTATTTCGCTGATGATATTAATCTCATGAATCAATTATTTACAAAGCTCGATCCTGAACAACGGAGTTAGATAACTACCACATACAATACCTCATACAATATCACTTTTATACTCACCTGATAATTTGTCAAATAACAACAATTTTTCTTAGTTACTTTCAAACTTTAAAACATAAGAATAAACAAATATTTCAAGAATTTTCAAAACAACCCCGTACTCATAGCTTAGTGTAGTTTCTCCCAGAATTACCATATAAATTTTAGATTTCAATCTAAAACAATGATAACTAGCACCATGTGCAAACTGACAGTCTCTGAAACAAATAACTCACCTGATTTATCAAAAGAGAAATCTATGTGTATGGAAAGACTTATTCAGACAATTAACAGTGATTCAAATAACATCTATCTTTTTCAATGATAAGAGATAATCCTGATACATAATTCATCAAAATTCTATTTCACCATTGTTCAGATGTCAAAGCATGCTGAAGTAGTCCTAAAGACGCTTAATAGTAAACTTTAACCTGTTGAAATTTCAGACATTTAAATGCAAGGTCAGAAATATTACGTTTTATACCTATTATCAATACCACTTTCTCATATTATCGTGCCTCTTATTACTCCTGTATAAACAGTCTAATTGACACTATGAGCCTTTTGGAATAATGGTTATACAATCTCAGACTTCTTGGTTTATACACTCTAATTCAAAGCAACAAGCAATCATCACTTTCACATTTGAAATTCTAAATCGGAAATCAATTTAAGCTGAACCTCTTTCTAACTTATAACTTAATAACACCTTTCTAAGCTTCACGAATTCACTTAGTGCATTAATTTAATTTCTAATCCAGCAACATATAATCATCCATTGATAAGATCAATCACGTATTCATCGCTCGTAGAGCACACCAAAGTTTCTTATTCAGATCATTTGAAACTAAAATCATTTCTCTCAGATAATATCATTATCTCACTATTTAACTCTTTAATCTTTCTTTTCAAACTCGTTCTATTTCGTTTCATTGAAACCTTATAATGATATCACTGATAAGGGGGTGAGGTTGTTAAGCCTCGAAAGAGAGTTTCATATTCGAATACACAGATAAATTCATCACTCATCATCATAGTATTACACACCTTGATTCAAACACTTCATTTAAACATTTCAACTTTTCATCTTGTTATAAACACATTTTTACATATCTTAGTTTCACATGCAACTTTATTTCATGTGAGTATTAACAAAACATAAGTGAATTTATCACGATTCAAACTTTCATTTCTAATACTCAAATTACCAAATAATTTCTTATCAAATTTCCACATTTAGTCTTGATCATTTGTCAATATTTATCCCATTGAAAAACGTCTTACGGTTTTGAGTACATCGCTTACTTGATGCCATAGTCCAACTATGGTCTTATACTAACTTTGCTCTGCCCATGTTGATGCCTATTTTCGATAGGTCTTACACTAGCTCATCTGTCTCATGTATTGCCATGGTCCAACCATGGTCTTTCCCGTTAATTCATTACTGAACGATCGTACTCATTCCCTGCGTTCTATCCAATTTGATCTTTCATTACCATTTACTTTATACAATCTCATACATCTCTTTACACTGATGCAACATATCATAAAATTCTTTTCATACCTTTTCAATTCCATCATATCACATATATATTACAATCAGTTAAATATCAATTTCAGATCAATTAATAATAACTCGGTTGGAACACATCATTACCTAAGCAAAACAATTTATAAGAGCCGGGAGACCTCATACTATTACACTTTACTTACGGCATGTATAGCTAGACTCTTACACTTGCTATGTTAGTCCGAGAACCAACTAAACCATAGCCCTGATACCACTAAATGTAACACTCCTAACCTGTATCCGTTGCCGGAATAAGGTTATGAGGTATTACTTGACTGAACAAAACTTCTATAAGGTCAAAGATACTTACCAGACATAAATTATCAACAATGCAAACCTGTCTCATTGATTTTCCATAAGAGCTCTTATAAAATTTCCAAAATGACTCACTATCAAAACATAACCGAATATCTAATAACAAATTAACTACTATCAAGTTATAACTAAAACATTTTAACACATTAGTTCAATTATAAGACTTCTCTAAACAAAATGAGCAAGCCATCTTCGTATGGCTATGATGTATACAAAGTCAAAATATCATTCTACCTATAGTCTATCCTATACATGCCTTAAACCATGATGATATACAATCTTTTCAACTCACATAATGACTCGATAGTGTGATGATATCTCCGGCTCTTCCAACCCGAGCTAAAGGATAAACCTATAAGAAATGGAAAAGAGAACACGGAGTAAGCTTCAATGCTTAGTAAGTTTTAAGCAATGCAAACAATTAATTTACTTATAGATCGATTATTTCAAATTTTCAAGAAATCATTCCTAGGTATTTGCCATTTTGGCCAAGTATCCATGAACATAATGCATATTTAGCAAATTCACCTCACTTGAATCTGAACTCAATTAAAACCAAATATTGAAATCACAAATAAGATCATAAGAACTCGAAAAGCATCTCATTAACTAGTTTTAACCATGTTTGCAACAAAATCACAAATTCACTACAAGCTGTCTTCCTGAGCAACAGTCACTAAATTATTTATAACTGGAGCTAAGAAAATCCAAATCAACTGCCGTTAATTTTCCATAAAAATAGACTTATATATCTTCCATCCATAAAATTTTCAGAATTTTTGGTTTGACCAATCAATACCATATTTTTATTGAAGCTTCCCCTGTTTCACTATTTGACTATTCTAACCACTCTTCACTACGAATCAATTTTCTCAGTATAAAAAAAATTCTAAATATGTTATCATTTATTTCATTTGAAACTAGACTCATTAAGGAGTCTAGGAATATAAATTTTATCTTCTAATAAAAACAGAATAGGGGATTTCAAAGTCATTTTGACTCTATCCCACGCCACTTCAAATATATCATTATCTACAATTCTTTTGCTTCTACGATTTCTTTTATAAGAAACTAGACTCATTAAGCTTTAATTACATAATTTATTCAGCTTCTAACTCAATTTCCACGATTTATGGTGATTTTCCAAAATCACGTTAGTGTTGCTGTCCCAAGCAGATTTATTACAAATTTGCTCTTTCACACATTCTTTGCATTCAAATTATCTAAACATGTATATCATGTCATTCAAAATCGAACTCATATAACATAGGCATTAAAATGCTTCACTCTCAGCTTTAGTTCAATTGAAACGAATAAAATACAATATCATATTCACATTTAATTTTCCATGATCGTAATCACCTAAAAATAAAATCATATACTTCCACAAACCTTTCCATAAGGACCAAGTGTTTATATTTGAATGTAAACATAGAATCACTTCACATAACTTCACACATTTACCGAATATATCATGATCACATTTATAGTCATAACACTTATTCACAGATGCATCACTTTATATATTTATAATTTAATTCAAATCAAAATCACATACGAGTACATGATACATACCTGGCCAACTTAATATGTAATGCACTTTCAATTTGTCAACTTAGTGTAGGATCTTGTAATTGTATACTTTTATCAAATTCATCGGCACTTGGCCTCACTAGGTATAAAACCGTAAATTATATTACCAAAGACAAAGCCTACGGGACTTTAGCTTGATACATTTCAAAGACGAAAGCTTTCTGACTTTAGCCTGCACACATTTCCAGTGTCTTGCATATTTCTTCACATTTTAACACATTTCACATAACATATCACATTAGCAATTCAATTGCTTCATTCAAATATAAGCACAAAATGTACACCTACCCTTTAACTTTCGGTTCAATAATCATACACAAGGAACACATAATCTTTTCATTATCCCAATTTCACTATTAATAACCATTCGGCTATATGCCATATTCACAAATTATTTCACACACAACCTCGATCAAGTAGGAACAATAGTCACAATTCATCTATTATACAAATATCCCATTCTTTGACTTTGTTTCATAATAGCTATTCGGTCACCACATATATACCATTCAATTCACATTCGACTTTATACAAACAAGTACAATAAAATTGTATACACATATTACACACTTTCACATCATCACTTAATAGTCATTCGGCCACATTATATACATAAATCATCCATTTCATATTTGGCTTTATAGCTGAAATTCAATATACTTATTGCAAATCGAACTTGTAAAGGTCAAATAATTACTTATCATATTATATAATCTTAAGCGCACAGTAAATCAAATTTAATTACTTAAGGACTTACCTCGGATATTTTGAACAGTTGCGGATAATCTACTCGACTGCTTTCTCCTTACCCTTATCTGATTTAGACCCCTTTTGCTCATGAGCTTGTTTCAAACAAAATAGATTTATTTAAATTACTTACTCACTTTTACTTTTTAGTAGTCACATTTGACAATCACATAAAACTCCAATACATAATATATTTTATAAAATATGTCATGAATCGATTTCATACGTATTTAATCAATATCTAATTCACATCCACAAACAAGGATTCATATAACTTATCATGTTTTCATATGCATGAATTCAACCATACATCCGATTGTCACTATAAGTACATGGTACGTGCATAAGACACATATACATATATTCATACCTATATATGACTATCACAAATTAATCATTTACCATATTACTTATGGCCATTTATCAACAATGCCGCACACGAATACATACATACTCATATGCATATGATCCATTTATGATTAATATATATAACCTAGTCATCCCTAACTATGCAAACTTAACCTTCATATTCAATTCCATTTCATGACCGAATTTACATGTATTCATGTTAAATGTGTATATTATGACCGTATCCTTAAAATAAGTTTAATATAAAGTTTACCACTTAAATTCAGCCAAATCAAATCATATGCATACATGATATACACTTACTAATATACCAAACACATACTTAACCCTAACGAAACAAAACACATTGCTTAGTCATAAAACTAATCACAAACCACATACGACATTTGTCAATTAATAATCATATTTATTTAACCAATACACTTCTACTTATTTTTATTTATCACTTGTATAATACTATCAAAACGGATTAATTATACTTTAATATACCATCATAACTGAACATAATTTATAATACATGAAATAAAATCAATCCAAATTTCCCTTTCCAAAACATATATATTTTATACTCATGCAAAAACCATGACCGAATCACTTATAGCTACTTCCTAAGCCATCAACTACTTTAACACACAAACATTACTCAAAGATTACACTAGTTCACACTCGGCAAGTTTCACAACTACACAAGCCGAATTTTTCTATCATCTCAACTACTAATATGAACATTAAACTATATCAAACATCACCCATTTGCAAATTTTTCATTAAAACTTGAAAACAACATTCATTCTCTACAAAATTCATTTGTAGCCGTATACTCATATCATTACTAAATTCCAAAATTTTAACATGGGCTAAGTAAGGAACTTAGTAAGTTAAGATGACCGAAGGTCTTGTCCCTTTTCTCTCTTTACAATCGGCCAAGAAGAACAAAGATAAAACTTTATTTTCTCCACCTTTCTTTTTTTTTTATTCTTTTATTATTCATCAATATTATAAAAATTATAAAGCCATTTAGTTGCCTTAAAACTAATAAATAATACATATATATTGTCATAAACATCAACATGGCCGGCCACTATAAACAAAAAGGGACAATTGACATGCAAGTCCAACCTCTTTAAAACATGCATTAATAAACCACTTATAAATTTACCTATCACATTTCAAAATTTTCTCACATAATTCCTATTTAATAATTTCACATACAATTGACAAAATTACAATATGAAACTTTCACACATGCACGTTCACATATAATAAGCATCGGATATGACGGTTAATTTTTTTTTTATGACTCAGTTTTGTGGTCCCGAAACCACTTTTCGACTAAGGTCAAATTAGGGCTATCGCAGCAAAGAAACCTAAACCAAATTATATACGTGGTTCAAGAATTATATGTGTCCCTTAAGGACCAAATGATTAGGCGAGGCTATAATGTTGTAATAACTGATGTTAAAGTGCAAGGGGAAGACATTCCAATTTCTCTTAAAGATATCTGTGAATTTTATAGCGTCCCATTTTATGAAAAATATTTTATTGATAATACGAATTTAGACAGATTTCAAAACTTGACATGGAAAACGTTATAAAATATTTAACACAGGGTAGGGGTAGTTGGAACTACAGGCCAGACACTCAGCTTCCCATGAAATTTTATCAAGTTATTATGTTTCCTATTGCTAAAACATGGATGCAATTCATTGGCACTAGAATTGAACTCGCGTTGAATGCTTCTAATGTTAATGTGTTTCGAGCTGTCTTGTTATATGGTATCCTATAGCGAAAAAAAATTTTTGTAGGGTGCTGGATCTTTCGAGAGATGAAACAGTGTGTACAAAGCCAAAAATTTGGACTCTTCTTCCCCCACCTCATAACGGCTCTATGCCGCCAAGCAGAGGTGCCAATGAGCTAAAACGAGCAATTTATGAAACCAACAATGAGTATCATTGGAGATACCTTATATACACAATATGCCGAGCTTCAGTGGAAGCAAATAACTTACTGGAATCAAAGGAGGAAGACGAAAATAGACGCAAAACTTGATGGAATGATTCGATAGATGCAGGAGATGAGACCGGTACTCTAAGAATTCACAAGGATGAATGGGCTACGAGCTCTAAATTATCACCCAGATATGTCCAAGCCAACTCCGACTCATCAGGATGAGGGGGTTAATCTTGAGGAGGAAGGTGCTACTTAGGAATACCCTAGAATGGAGGACGAGTACGAAGAGACATTTCAACCGTAATTTTCTACACCAAAAGGTCCTGTCATACGAAGCCCAACTCACCATTCGACTTCAATGGGTGCGACCTCCCACAAAACATATGTCAAGGGAAAGGGCAAAGCCCCTATGGAGAAGAGGAGTTCTTATCCCCTTGATTATTCGAAAGAGAATTGAGCAATTTTTTTATTTCGTTTTTTAAAAGACTTGTAGTAATTATTAGATGATTTTAGGATTAACAAGTAGATTTTTCATGTAACAGCCCAATTTAGACCCTAGTCGGAATAGTGGTTTTGGGACCACAAATCCTAGTTAAAAAATATTTTAATATTATTTTTTGTGTTTAAAATATGTGAATTGATATGTGTGAAATTTTCATATGAAAATTTTATCGTTTGAGTACTCGATTTAGTAAAAGGACTAAATCGCGTAAAATGTAAAAGTTGCATTCTAATTGTTTAAGTGTTTATTTGTTATGTTCTACTAAAGTAAAAGTATCTATTTATTAATTAAACCATTATTTTATGATAGTGGACATTGGTGGTTTGGCATATATGAAATTATGTATTATTATAAAGGATAAAAAGGTAAATGGTATATTAAAATGTAATTAATAAAAACAAAACATAAAATGGCCATGCAAATTGATCTCTTGGCCGAATATTGAGGAGAAAAAGAAAGCCATTGAAGCTTCCTTAGTTTCAGCACTTGCATAAAGTGATTTAGATCAAGAAATGAGAAAATCAGATTTGGATCAGGGAAAGTCAAAAATTATCGAATAGTCATTCCGGTCCATTCGTGTTCTTACGAGGTAAGTTCATAAGTAAGTAAATGTTATTAATTGAAATGTATGCGTATTATATGTACTGAATTAAGTTGCAAAGGAATATGAATGTGAAATTGAAGTATGTGAAATATGAATTGAATTTGAGGCACTAAATGTGCGATAAATGAAATAGCTACGTCTATTAAAATGGCACTGATTGTGCGAGATTATAACAACATTAGCTGAGTAAATGGCACTATGTGTGCGATATCAATATAAGTTCGGTTTAATGTAATGGCACTAAGTGTGTGATATAATTATAACTTCAGCTAATTAATTGGAACTAAGTGTGCGAGTTCGTTGAATGTTCATTGATGATCATATGAAGTGGTGCTTCGAGCATTAAAGTAATAAATGTGATAGGTAAGAACGAAATGGTACAGGTATGTACGAAATCTATATGGTTGATGATGTTAAATATGGAGTAGATGAAAAACAATTATGCAATGAAAGTGAGTATGATTATGATTAGTGAATATATGATCTATGTGAAAGTGAGATGTGTATACTAGCAAGTTAACTATGATCAAATGAACTATATGAGAAAGGTGGAATTGTAAATGTGATTTGTAATATATGATTCAGGTACATGTGATTTATATATGAAATTCTAATAGCAAATGTGAGTATGATTCAAATGATGATATGTGAAATATATGAGAAGGAATGATGTGTTATGAATATGTTCGTTATATGAAATTATAGTCCTATCTTTTGGACATGAGAATTATGAAAAATGAATTATGGTTGGAACTTGGAATGGTTATTCGGGTTTCAAAATGCATAAAAAGGAATTGATATGTTTATGCATGAAATGAAATAAATGACTATGTTTCGGTTGGTTATATAATGAAATTGTGCAAGCTTAAATTATATGAATGACCTAATGGTTGATATTTGAAATTGGAAGCATGGTTTGTATGTTCATTGATAAATAAGCCTAATGAAATTTCTTAATGTGGCGATGTTGGATTATGTAGGAAAAGTGAGTGAATATGCATATGATGTTAACCAAATTGTGGCTTAATCAAGTTGAATTATATACATGATCTTGAGAAGATTTATTTGCTTATGGCTTACTAAGCTCTCGAAGCTTACTTTGTTTGTTTTTCCTTTGTTTATAGAGTTTTAGAGATTTGCTCGGGATGGAAGTTGTAGGAGATCTCATCACACTATCCGATTATCGCTTCGGTATAAAAGAGCTTTGAATTTTTGGTTATATGGCATGTATAGGCTAGTTTTGATATGGTTCATTTTGATTTTTATGTATGTAGCTATGCGGAAATGGCTTGTTAATGATGTTATTATGTGTGTATATATATAGCCTAGTGAATTGGTCAATTTGATAAGTTATGGCATGAGATTGAATAAAGCAAAGTGAATGTGTGAATTATATGTTTTTGATATGATTTGGTATGTGTACTAAATATGCTATTGGTAACTTGTTATTTGACATGAATGGTGTATGCTTTGGTGAATGAATTGGTGAGAAATTGTTTTGGAATATGTTTGATTTGGTGCTTGTAGGTTTGACCCAATTAGGGTGGCAAATTGGCTATTCAAATGGCCTATTTTTGTCCACACGGGCGTGTGTCTCAGTTGTGTGTGACACACGGTCATGTTACACGGTCGTGTGTCCCTTGGGGTACCCTTCAATTGTAAGTCAGGCTCGAACACAGGCAAGACACACGGGCGTGTAGTTTGGCCGTGTGATGCAAGTTAGTATGTATGCCCTGTTTGGCCACGGCTTAGACACACAGGCGTGTCTATTGTCGTGTGAGGCACACAGCCTGTTCACACGAGCGTGTGACCCATGAAATGTTGAAAATTTTCTAAGTATTCGAAAACTTTTATAAGTGATCAGTTTAGTACCGAACCATTTTTAAGCATGTTTTTGAGGCTGAGATGAGCCTAGTAAGGGACAATATTATTGTGATTGATAAATGTTTTAATTTACACACAAGACTTATAATTCGGATATGTATGAATGTTGTGTTGTAACTCTAATAATGCCTCAAACCCTATTCTGACATCGGATTTGGGTAAGTGGAATATGTTTGATTTGGTGCTTGTAGGTTTGACCCAATTGGGGTGGCAAATTAGCTATTCAAATGGCCTATTTTTGTCCACACGAGCGTGTGTCTCAGCTGTGTGCGACACACAGTCACGTTACACAACCGTGTGTCCCCTAGGGTACCCTTCAATTGTAAGTCAGGCTTGGACACGGCTAAGACACACGAGCGTGTGGTCTGGCTATGTGAGGTAAGTCAGTATGTATGCCCTATTTGGTCATGGCTTAGACGCACGGGCGTGTCTATTGCCATGGGAGGCACACGGTCTGTTCACACGGGCGTGTGACCAATGAAATGTTAAAAATTTTCTAAGTATTCGAAAACTTTTATAAGTGATCAGTTTAGTCCCGTACCACTTTTAAGCATGTTTCTGAGGCTGAGATGAGCCTAATAAGGGACAATATGATGGTGATTGATAAAAGTTTTAATTTGCACACAAGACTTACAATTCGGATATGTATGAATGTTGTGTTGTAACTCCGATAATGCCTCGAACCCTATTCTGGCGTCAGATTCAGGTAAGGGGTGTTACATTTCATTTTGTTGCACTTTGTTAAATTTTCTATGTAAGAACCCAACATGAAGGAGAAACAAACAATCCGAGCTAATATGATCAAAAGAGGAAGCACCCACCATTAGCAATTGGAGTGACCACAATCAATCAGGTAACTTCCTTCCTTATCTATTACTAGGCTACACATTTAGGGCAATGTGTCAACTAAAGTGTGAGGGGTAACATAGAAAATTTGAAGTAAATTTTCTTTGATTTTTCTTTGAATTTGTGTGCTTGAGCTTATAGAAATACAAATGATTGTTTAGGAGCATGTACATAGGTTGCTTGTGTTTATGAATAAATTTTGCATGATGATAATTGATTTTAAAATTTTGATTATTAGGCTACTAAGTTCTATATGTTACACTATAAATAGATACTAAGCAATCATTTGTACCAAATGAAATAAAAAATACAAGGAAACGAGCATACTAATACGAATAATAAATAGTTGAATTTGTATTTGTTTGGTTGATTAAATTTGTGCATGTTGAGATATTTAGGGATGACCTAAGGCATTGTTTGGAACACATCCAAAGCCAAAAAGTTGTCCTAATTATATTTCACCTTTACTACCAATTATTTAGCCTGTTGACACTTCTTGATGAACCACATTATAAGCCCCAAGCCTGAAAACATCGAATTGTATTTACCCTTGGTCTTTGGTCCTACACTGCACGATTATAGATGTCTGGTCATATGTATTCAGGTTTAAGTAGACACATCATGGTGGATTTTGTAAAAATAAAGTTAAAAAGGAAAGACTAGTGTGATATGGGAATTCTAGGTTAGCCTGGAAGTGCAAAACAAAACAAAAATCCAAAAAGAAAATCCATACGAGTAGAAAAAGTACTTAAAAATTCAAAAAAAGCATTCTTGAGTAAGAAAAAAATTGAAAAAGAACAATGACAAAGTCACAACAATAGAAAAAAACTCATTAATTAGTGCACCAAAACTCGTAAACTAATCGTAGTTACTATGTCATGCTATGATTCCTATATAGAGAGACAAAGAAGGTGAGAGAATGAGAAATAAGGCGATGAGCGGGTAAGGGTCACTAAGGGGGAAGAATAGGGATCAATACAATGTGCCTATAACACCTCAAACTCGGCCTGGATGTTATGGCCTAATCTGGCGATGTCACATTAGAGTTTTTTCATAAAAAAAAGTTGTTACTAAAGAAAAACCATCTTTTCTATTAGTCCTCTTTTTATTACCTTTCATTGATTCTAAGATGTGTCATTCATTTTCAAAACGTGAATCATTATCAAAAGTTATTTACATTCAGAACGTTATTAATTTTCAAAACGTCACTTATCGTGGAAGCTTTAAAAGTAGTTTGCGTATTCATGTGTAATTTATTTAAAAGGTCTGATTTTTGAAAACTCGATTGCCCCTACTACTAGCAGTTATAAATCAAAACAATAAAAATTCCAAATAATCCATGAAAAATCCAAAGAGGCCATTATTACAGTAAATACCCCAAAATAAAATTATAATTATAATTAATTACTAATATAGAGTGAAATGAGTCGTGTGGCCACTGTTGATTCTTCCGCCGCACCGATCCGCCTATGTCTGGGGATTACTTGTACAGCTAAAAAAGAAGGGTGAGTTTACGAAAACTCAGTCTGTAATCCCATATAGAGCAAACAGACAGACAGAAGGCAATCACAATTTGGGCCTAAGCCCTTTTCAGAATCAGTGACAGTATCAGTTTGGGCTTTAACCCATCTCAGTACAGAGGCAGTCATGCATTTGGGCCTTGGTCCATTACAGTACCAGTAATCAGTACAGTATCAAATTATGCAGTATACAAGTCCTACCCAGCCAACCTTTACACTCCATCTCCGTCTAACCCTACACTCTATGTGGGGATATAATCAACCCGCCCATCCCTACACCCCAAAAAGTACCGAATGCAGGACTAAACAGTAGATTGTAGATGAGCTACCAGTAAGTTAGGCTCGAAGCCTTTCAGTACACTTCCTCCTATCCATATAAACCCATCCCCATGCAATGCATCATACAATCATGTCATGCCAAATCATGATATCATATATGTATTCAGTACAGTTTTAACAGCATGCTCAAAATACATTCGTACCTGTATATACATAAAGTATATGGATATAACAGTCATTCAGTCAATTAGAAATCTGGGTAATCTTACCAACCCTACAGTAGGTCCACAGTCGACTCGGGCGACCCGTGCAACCTTAGCAGTCAAACAGTAAAAATGGGCCCATAAGCCCATGAAATTTGCCCGTGTGGCCCACAAGGCCCAAAATAGCCTTAGCCATGTGGATCATATAGCCTGGACCAATAATCTCACACGCCCGTGCAGTTCCTCCGTGTGGGGCCCACACGCTCGTGGGGCCCACACGGCTTAATTTGGCCCGGCCCATGAATCGCACATAGCCTGCCTCGTCGATTGCACGCCCGTGTTCGATCACACGGCCTACCACACGAGCGGCCGCACACCCGTGTGGCATTGACCTTCACGTTTTTCGACTTTTCTCCGATTTCCATTCCTAGAGTCATGTTTACACACCCGGTATTGATTCGAAGGTAGTGCAACCACGAGTACTCTAGCGCCTATTATTGACCATTAACAAATCAATTAAGTCATTTAAAACTCTATTAGATTGAAAACCTTGGCAAGGTATTTCAACCCCGAACCGTTAAACCCTTTACCTTCAACGAACACTGGTGAATTCACACTTCAACAGCACCAGTCGAAATTCCTACAGTCGTCTAATGATCTCCTAAACACGAAACACTTCGTTTAGTCAACGATTCAACAACCCAAAAATAAAGATGTATTAATAGCACTTACCGATTACTTGAACCACGGCTAAGTATCACAATTTTTTTACTAGAACGAAGAAAATGAAGAAAAGGGTTGAAGAAGACCATTTACCCAATAGAACAGAGCAGCATACGTTTCAACAAAGCAAACCGAACGAACCAAGAAAGGTAACCAGCAACTAAAACGGTAAAAAGAATCAAGATGGGAAAAGCAAGTGTGGCATCAGAAGCAAAAAGAAAGAAAACGGAAGGCAACACAAAAGAAAACGGCAGAGAAAAGGGGTAAGGAGTCACCAGAAAAGAGAGGAAAATGGTGGTTTAAAGAAGAAGGAAAAGCCAAATTTTTCCCAAATGAATCCTAATTAAACTGCTAACTCCCTCATCCCACAATTTTCTCCCCATATCTCTAATTTCACTCCTAAAATCGTCCATCACATCCCCTCAACAACTGAATTCAAACTTCACTCAAACACTACAGTATTTTACTTTCATTCAAACTCCCTCGCGGCATAAATAGCAAAAAAAAACTCCCTTGCACGCACAAGGACTCGAACTCACGACCACCAGCATTTTAACACTCCACCTAACCACCAGACCAGCAGACCCATTCTGACATATTTTACCAGCATTTATTTATAAGCATAATGATTAGAGATAGGGGTTTATTCACTTAAAAACAAAATTTTGCCTAAGCTAAGGCTTGAACCCAAGAATTCTCAGACACTCCCAGAACACATAACCACTGAAGCAGACACACACTTGTGAAGCAGACACACACTTGTGTCACAATTACACAGAAACAGTTATACAAACTTTGGGGCGTTACAGTGCCAAACTATTTTCATGTTTGTAACCCTTTTGATGCTTACTATTTTTGAATTCCATACCTGTCCTAAGCTTCAGAACGTTACAAGCCGAAAAGTCCTATGGGACCTAAATATACTTATACATGAATGGACATCATACTAGACATGTGCATAAACAACTATTTGTATTCCGCTTGGATAATCAAAGTACTTGTATGATTTATGGATAGACTCCTATAGGTGAGACCCTTAATACTTGTATATTTTGTAACTTACTGAACATAGATGCTTGAAGGCAAAAGTGGTAAGTCAATTATTCATCATGTTGAAATTATTAGTATTCATGAAATGCCTAAGTCATATGCTCTGAAGTCGATACTTGTATCATAATTGCTCAAGGGTCATCATGTTTATTTGTCATCTTTGTTTGTATTTCTTGAGGACAAGCAATGAGTTAAGTGTAGAGGAGTTTGATCTGCTGAAATTTGGTATAGCATATTAAACTAGTTTCCACACTTAAGGAGCTTGAATACAAGCATTTCCATTACATTTTAGATAAGTTTCTTTAATTTTACTTAAATTCAATAAAATGTGCAAATTGAGTATTTTATTGACCTTAAGGGTCGAATGAGGCCTAAGGGAGAGATAGCGTACTTTGTAAGTTTGTAGGAGACCATTAGAATGCATTTTAGGATGATATTGGACGCTATGTCACAACACAGGAGAACTGATGTTACAACATAGGGAATAGAATGAAGAAAACTCCAGTCTACCTTTGATGTCCCTGGAACGATGGAAATGTGCAAGTGTACACAATTGCAACAAGTAATAATGTGACAAGTAAACATCGAGTTATTGTACCTACAGGGACTGTGTAAGAAAATATTTATGAAATACAATTAAAAACACTTTAGTGAAGGAAAATCTTTTGTTTTGAAAAAGAGTTTAATAAAACTAGATTTTAACTAAGAAAATTAAAAGGTAAAAACTCCAATGCATGATTTCTGAAGAAAAAAAAAGTTTAATCAATATGACATAATTATGTTAGATCAATTACCTTTCTTAAATTAATATTATTGCAACAAAGTTCATGTTGTTACGAATAAATTCACGGCAACTTAGCAATTTGTTAATTATAGCACATAAGACTTACTAAATTAACGCAAGTAAAAGATTAAGTGAAGTAACATATATTTCTACATTGAAACAGTTTAATCACAATAATCTTGCAAGTTATGCAATGCTAATGTACCGTTTAATATTGTCACTAATTTAAGCCTCAGCTACCTTAGAAGATTAAACATGCACTGATTAAGTATGGTGTCAATTAATTAAAATTTCAATACAATTAATAATTAATTCATTAGTTACCTTACAATTATAATGCAACTATAACATAATCATAGTTTTACTTAATCAAACAATTTACCAATACCTATAACAATACAAACATAATTTTAATAATTTAAGTAGACAAAATGCAATCAACCTAACACAAATTAAATTTAAGCCATGTTAATTAAATTAAGAACAGCAAAAAAACAAATATTCATAGAATTAAAGGATAGGAAACTAGAATCAAATCCAGTGTTTCTCCGAAGCTAGACTAGTTTGTTCCTCTCCTTCACCGCTCGTTCTATTGATCCAAGGCTTCTATAAGCACTTGAATGCTACTACCCAGGGTGGTTGAAAGGCTCTTTTCCAAGTGGGAAATCAGCAAAGGAAAGTAGATGGGAAAAATGGGATACAAAGGGAGGTTCTGGAAGGGAGAAAGTGAGTAAAAGAAAGAAATAAGTGTGAATGAGAGGTGTGTTGAATAAATAGGTGAAGAAGGGTATTTATAGGTGGGATTGGCTACTAAAAATAGAAAATAATTAGCAGCCACACACTTCCCTTGGCCGGCCACACATGGAGCAAAGTTTAAATGTTTCAAACTTTGTTAAATTTAGCTTGGGGCAAATCTTCAAAGGCACAAAAAGTGGAGGGGTTTGAATAAGATTTTAAGGAAACTTGAGGGATTAGATAAACAATCTGATTGGGTTAGCTTATTGGGTCTTTTTTGGGCTGCAAATTTTCTTATTGGATCAGTCTTCAATGCTTAGCACACTGGGCCACTTTCACCTTTATGCTTTATATTAATTTTTAACTCAATTTAAATTGGATAAAAATTAAATATAAAGTATATAAAATGATCATCATTTGGACCAACCTTGGCTGGAAAAATATTTAATCTTGTCATTGGTTCACTGATGCAAAAATTCCACCGACGGTTCAGGCCTTTCGAGTTGTCTGCTGAGCCAATTTTCACCTTTGTGCAAAACTGTCAAAAATAAGCCAAATTTATAAAAATTTATTATTAAAAAAATTAAAATTCAATATGTTAATATTTTATGTGAAAATTAATTATTTTATAATTAAAGTATGAATTTCGACAAAATTTACTACGAAATTGCATGAATTAGAGCTAAAAGTCTATATATTTTTGTGTTTCCAGTCCCGACAAAGACGAAGGGTGTCACGACATACCCCTGAAGATAGCCATTAAGGAGCATATTGGTTGCTCTGTCGTGACATAGGTCCTGGTGTGTCGCGACATCAACCCTGGAATGAAAATTAGACACGAAGCAGGGGTGTTTTGGGCTGCACAATCGAACTTTAAGCTTGGGAACGTCAGCTGACCTAGGGTTAAGGACGACAACCACCTGAACGCTATAAATATGCTCCTTTGCCACATGTTAAAGACACATTTTCATTAACCTAGTTTCTTTCTTTAGAATTAGTTTTGTTTTCTTTCTTAGGTTCTTAAAGTTTCGTTTATTTTCTTCTTTATTTTCTTTCAAAAGATCTGAGTTGTAAAAGAGATCAACTCTTTTCGATTCGCGTTTATTATCAATATTGATCAGGCTTTTCTTAAACTCTCTACTATTCATTCATTATTATTACTTATTCCATCTACTCCATGTTGCTTATGAAAGCCATGAAGAATTAATCCTTCTATAGGGGACTAGCGAGTGGAAGCATGATTTTTTAACTGTGTTGTAGGGTTATTCAACAGATCAATTGTTTGGGAAAGGAAGAATGTGAAACAAACCCTAGACCTAGCAACCTTGGGAAGTCATCAAGGTGGGAATTAACCCAAAATTGGTATTGCCCATTTGTGAACACCTTGACCCCAAACCAGTCTAGACTGTGAGGTCAAAAAATAAATATTTTTTACTGACTCGTTATGTTAGTGGAAGATCGGAAGGTCCTGCTAGGATAGTGACTAGTTGATTGACGAAGAACCTGAAATGAAAATTGATTGATTGCTGAAGCAATCTAATCACCCATCTTTAGATTTGATTCACTTTATTTCTTTCTATCTCTTGCAGTTTTAATTCTTTTATGTTATTTTATTTTACTAATTTAAAAACCCTAAAAATTATCTCTTATTTACTATCATACTATAACTGATTTAAAAGCATTAATTAGATCTTTAAATTGTTAAGGTCAAGATTGATCTAGTGCTTGCCTCCCTTGGGTACGATCCTCGGAGTACTTATCCACTCCGTTGTAAAACTATATTTCAACTAGACCCATATACTTGCGGATATAGCCTCGTAACTTTATATTTTATTGTAGTATTCACACTCTGGATGTTTGCATGTCCGGAGGTGGTTACACGCCAAATAGTCTTTAGAAACAACTCTACATAATAGCCAAGTCCAAACTTTACAACTTTCAAAACTTAGCTTCAAAACTCATGATTCAGAAACACAACCTATATACATGCCACAAAACCATAATAAAACGAGTCAAAATCTACTGAAATTGAAGCTTGATAGTGTGAGCCTTGAATTTGATTCGACTGCCTAGTTCCAAATGGTGTCAACTACATGAAACGGGAAAGGAAACAGAGTAAGCTTATAATAGCTTAGTAAATTCATAGTTAAATCATAACTCAAATTACCTCAATTAAGTAATTGAAATTTAAACAATTAAGATAAAGATAACTTGACATTCAATTTACAAGAAACATGTGAGATTTGCACAAGTTTAATTCACAAGATAATCCTATGTTTATCAAAAATTCTATTTGGATCATTCATATGCTTCACATGTATTAACAAGTCATTTGATAATTAATCACAAGTTTTACTAGCCCGATGATCTATAGCAAAATAATTTGGATACTCAGGTAACTACACACCAAAGAGCACTGTAGTGCTATCAGGGGCACCGAAGTGCAATCAAGGGCATTAAAGTGCAAAGTATAAGCACCGAATTGCAAACCCTAGAAGTACGCATTCTAACCCTATTGGCATACCAGCTGTAGCCTAATCCTTTACTACGTTCAAATGGGCATTTAAACAGGATTCATAACATTTTTAAATTAGGGGCACTTCCATGATATCAGTACACATTCTATAAACAAGTCATGTTCATTTTGAAATCATATAAATCATGTTTTACAAATATTCAATAGTTTTCAAATCAGTCCTTTCTTACATGGTACTTAATTATAAACAATTTATAACTTCAATCTAATATTAAATATTCATTCACAATTCAATTAAACCAAAATAATGACAACACAAGATATATATATACATCTATACTATGAATTTACCTAATATATATTCGGCTATCGAATCGATTCATAGGGACTATTCTATAATTTTCCATTTTCCTTAACTTTTCTCCACACTATTCAATCCTTGATCTAAATAATAATTAAATTCAATTTACTAGTCTCAATTGCATTATCATGCTGATTTTCAGGCATATGACATATTAGTTCCATTTTACAAAGTTTCTCTTAACTTTTACACTTTGTTCAATTTAGTCCCTAAAATTGAAACTATTATAATTTTTACATTTAAACCCCAAACTTAAAACTGGTTATATATTCATCCCTAACCAGCCTTCAAATACTAAAATTTATAGAAATTTCGTGCCAAAGTTAACATATTTTCATATTAGTCCCTAAGCATAAAACTAACAAAAATCTCTTTACAAAATAGTCCTATCTAACAACCAAACTCATAAATATACCATTTAACCACAAGAAAATCTAAACATCATCAATGGAAAGTTTCAAAAAATTTAAAAAATTTGCAAAATAGTCCCTGGGTTAGCTAGATTAAGCAACAATGACCTCAAAAATATAAAAATCATGAAAAACATGTTTGAATTTGACTTACATGCACGAGTTCTAGCTTGGTCAAACCTTAAGCTCTTTCAATGGTGTTTTGTGTTTGGTTTTTCGATGGAAGAACAAAAAAAAAAAAACTTGTTTTTACTTTATTTAACTTTTGTTTAATTAAAATTAAATATTATAAAACACATATTTTTAACTCAATTTCCCCCACTAACCAACCAATAGCATTAAAAAGGGTCTAATTACCACTTAAATCGTTAAATAAACATTAATCATTCATTTTACCTAATAGTAATCAATAGTGATTAACTTTTACGTCTTTTACAGTTTAGTCTTTATACATTAATTAATTGTTCAATCACTAAAATTACTAGACTAGGACTTAATATAACTATATAATAGACTCATAAATATTATAAAATAATATTTACTGACTCGATCATCAGAAATTAGGGTTCTGAAAGCATAATTTTTGTACCACTAAAAATGAGATGTTATAATTAAATCACACAAAAATAATTTAAAGATGCTTAGAAATCTGCGATGAAGCCTCAATTGGATGGAAGAAAATAAGAATAAACTTGAATTCCACAAACTCAATTATTAATTTGCAAGTTTGAATGGCTAAAATAAACTAAAATATATTAAATCTTAAAACTTAAACGTATACAAAAGGCCTCTGTACCTTTTGAGTGCAAAAAGAACTAAAAGCGTAGAAAATTTCTACAGAGAAAACTAAAGATGAAAACCTAATTATCACTCTATGAACTACTCTCCCTAGTTTATATTATAAAAATAACTTACAGTCTGATGGTATTTGACCTAAAATGGGAAAAAAAAACACCTTTAATTAGCAATTAACTTAAGCTTGGCTAGACTTAAAACTCCCCTGCATAATTTCCCTCGTCAAGCCTCAATGTCGTGACACTCGAACCTCTATTTCACGACACCCATAATAGTTTGCTTCCAGGGATATTTGTAACAACCCATTTTCAGTGAAATCGAAACAGTGGTTTCGGGACCACAAATTTCAGCCGAAAAGAAAATTTATTTTAATATTATTGCATCGTTTTCATTATGATAGGAATGTCATATGAAAATTCTGATAAGAAAATTTTACCTATTATGTGTTTAATTAGGGAAAAGACTAAATTGCATAAAATGCAAAAGTTGAATTCTAGTAGCTATAAGTATCAAATAGCTATGGAATTCAAAAATTTGAGGTCCTATGGTAATTAGGTCATTAAAGAAAAGTTAGTAGATATTTTTGATGAATCATCCATTGAAAATTAGAAAAAGGCAACGACTAAATTGGAAAGTGGAAATATTAATGGATGATAAATTGGAAAGTGGAAATATTAATGGATGATAAATAATTAAAATAGTAATTTTGCCTAAGATGTAGATTGAATTAAATTGAGTATGAAATGGATCAAATTGATGTTAAATTTATTTATATAGATCCTGAAATGCTTAATACCGAGTTGGATCGAGGAAAACAAGAAGTTTCAGATTATTAGGTTTCGTATACGAACAAGTATCGAGGTAAGTTCGTGTAACTAAATTTGTACATTTATATGTTTGAATTAAATGTTGTATATGTGAATTGTATAATTATCATGTATGTGAAATTAATTGAATATCCGATAATGTCTGATAGATGTTAAATCCCGTTTGAATAAATGAAAGTCGATGGATACAGGATTTCTATAATGGTTGTAGTCCAGCATATGTTGCGGACACACCATAGCTCAAAAGAGCATCCCATTATTAGCCCTCTCGAGCTTCCCGTATAAGGCTCTTGCGAGCTTCCCAATAATAGCTCTTCGAAGTGTCCCGATAGGTTGTGATCCTACATTTGTTGTGGATACACCTTAGCTCTTATGAGTATCTCGATTAAAGGCTCTTCGTGAACTTCCCATTAAATTGGCTCTTTGTGAGCTTCCTGATAGTGCTCGCTTGAACTTCCTGATATTGGCTATCCGGAGCTTCCTAATATGGTTCTTTGTGAACTTCCCGATTATGGCTATGAACTTCCCGTTATATGGCCCGGATAAGCTTCCCAATAGACTCTTAATGAGCTTCCTGAAATGGCTCTATGTGAGCTTCCCGTTAAAATGGTCGAGAGTGTGCTTCCCGATTATGTGCCCTAATTGGGTACTCCTGAAAATGAATTGATGAATTATAGTAGTGTACAAAGTGTACTATGTGAGTGTATCCATCGATATTTCAAATAAATTCAACGGTTAAAGTTCTGACATGGCTAAACTGAACTTGAAATAATTTGTCATTAAAATGTACATGTAATATGGAATAATGTTATGGATAGCATATGAATCTGAAAGACATTAAATGATGAGCTCATCCATGTTCTTGGTATTATTGGAATTACTTGACTAACATGATTTGGTGGAGTTGTGTTTTAGGCTATAAGCCAAATTGCTTGGATGCATTATTGTATGTTTATTTTAAATGTAAATATATGGTAAGTTAAATTCTTGCTACACGAACTTACTAAGCATTAAATGCTTACTAGGTTTTCTTTTCTCTATTTTATAGTGCTCAGAAGCTCGTAAAGGTTGGAGATTGGCCGGAGTATCATCACACTATCCTCCAACTTATTTTGGTATAAATAAAAAACTTATTTTGACTTAATGGCATGTATAAGCTAATTTTACCAATAATGATATGTAAACGAATGTTTGTAATCTAGCCATTGGAATGGCTAGTAATGGTACATTTTGGTATGTTAAGATAAAGTTATATCATGTTTAATACATACATGTATATGGTTTGGTTAGATTAAATTAGAGTAAAATATAAATCATCACAAGAAGGTAAGCTTGATCATATGAATATGTGATACTATTTCATATATATTAATGATATTTGCTTGATTTATATGACTTGAATTGGTTGGCAAATATATGCAAATGTTGTTGTAGGTTGAAGGTTAAATTTGGGTGAGAACGAGGAAATGGCTTTATTTTGTCCACATGGGTAGACACACGGGCCTATGTCTTGACCGTGTGTGACCACGGCCTGGAACATGGGCATGTGGTTTGGCCATGTGTCCCCTACATCCCAAAAATTAGAAACAGGATGCTCAAAATTGGGTACACAGACAGAGACACGGGCGTATGTCTCAACCCTGTGAGATACACGGCCCAGAACACGGGCGTGTGTCTTAGCCGTGTGAAACCTACACCTTGTGAAAATTAAATTGACCACACGGCCTAGCACACAGGCGTGTGGCACAAGTCAGGGAGTTACACGGGTAAGGACACGGGTTAGGACACGGTCGTGTGCCTCACGTCAAATGCCCACACGGCCTGAGACGTGGGCATGTCACTTGGCCTTGTAAGCCACATGGTCTATTCACACGGGCATGTGATCCCTGTATATAAGAAAAAAAAATTGAAATTTTGCGAAAAAATTTTTGAGTTTCTGATTTAGTCCTGACGTGATTATAATGATTAAATTGGACCTCGATGGTCCATTCAAGGGACAATATGATTAATTTTGGATATGAAAAATAAATGACATGAATTATATGAAATTACTCTGTAAACTCTGGTAATGCTCTGTAATCTTGTTCCGGCAACGGGTACAGGTTAGGGGTGTTACAATATTTTACAACTTCATATTGTAACCATGCATCCTAGTGTCGCACTTGCACCCTTAAACAATTTGGCTTCCTTAACCTTGATGACTATCTTTGATAATGCAACCGCGATGGCTTAATGTTGTGATCTTGAAGGTTGATGTTGCAACCTCACTCCCTTGATTTCGCGACATTGCAAACAAGCCACCTGGATTGCAATTTGTTAAAGTTGATATCTCATGGTTATGGAAAGCATTGATGTCATGACACCAACACTCTAGTGTCATGACCTTGACCTCAGTGGCAAGCTTTCTTCAAGTTTCAACCTTAACCACTTCCTGCACAAGCTCGAGTTAATAGTTAAAATTCTATTGGCACAATTTTTCCATTTTATTTCTAAAATAGTACTAAAAATGCATAAAACAAAATTCTAACATAAAATATAACAAGTACAAAAAGGTACTAAAGAAAGCGATAAAAATTTACATAGCGAAAAAATAAAAATTTGAAAATCAAGCCAGTTTGTGATATTTATAGCAATACACTTTTCCCGAAAAGTACATTTACTTTGTGTGAGAGGGATCCTTGATGTTCTTGCCTTTCAACTTAACGACCTTCTACGCTATTCTTGTAACACAAATCGCTTTGAGTGTTGGCTCGAACAATTACAAATCAAACACATAACTAAAAATAATTTTACTACTTCCAATAGGAAAGTAAATCTCTTTCTTATAGAAACTGGTAGAATTGTTATTCCTGAAAAATAGAATTTATACTTTGAAATAAAGTCTGGTTATTTTTGGGCAGATAACAATATTGAAAACTTTTGTATATTTTCTGTTGTCTTTTCAATCCTACCAGTGCCATCTATTTATAATGAGAGGTAAGGAAACCCTAGTTGAATTAGTAGAATATAAAAAATATTTATTTAATAGAAAAACAATCCTCTAGTTGAATTAGGAGAGAGAAGGGCGACTAACACAAGTTATTTTGTTAGGGTTGTCACCCCTCATGCTTGTTATTAGAGGGTTTGGGGCCTTTCTTGTATCGAGTCCAATTATATGTGCTTCCTAGATTTTTAACCCGCCACTTTATAATTTAATCCAACTTAGTACATGTTTTTCTATTTTTCAAAATAATATTATTAATTAAATTAATTTAAATTAAATAATTTTCTCAACCAAATTCTAATTCCGTTAAAATCATGACAACTTTACCGTAAAAGAATCTATGAGAAAATATTTAATTTCTACTTTCAAAGAATTCACAATGACCGCTTAATTTAATTCCATTTTCAAACTTCAATTAATTAAATACTAATTCAAAAAACTTAAACTAATTCTCAAGTCATTTCCTTAGTGAGAAACCATATTCATTTTTGAATATAACTCATTTCTCTAACTTTATCATTTCTATTAATTTATTCAACATGTAATTCATTTCTAATTTTAACGAGCTAGCGAAATGACCAATTGGACACATGTAATTAGGGTTCAAATCATTTATAATTAAGTTCCAATTTTTCGCCTATTAATTATAAACTCATTTAGTCATAAAGTTATTCCACTATAGTATTGTGACTAAGCTCTCCCTAATAACATACCATTACGAAAGTTACTCAATCAATATTCGTCCAATGACCTTGTTATAAGTGTGTTACCCTCATAGGATATCCTTAATCTCTTTGGGATGAATCAGTTCTCCCAATATGATCTTATTTTATCTCATAGTAACCATTACATCTTCCTTCATTAAAATTTTAATTACTATCAAATAGTAATTAAGTCATTCATCACAGAGACAAACGACCCGTGACCATGTTTACTTTTCATCTATCATGTAATACCAATGAGAGGATACCATTTACCCATGTCATAGCTATGATTTCCACTATTGTGAATGATGCTACATACTACAGAAATCATATACCCAACGCACCACCTTTCTATTCATTACATATTTGAACTTAAGCTTTTACTTACATCAAAGTATACGAGTCAAAAATACATAGTCCATCATCTAGTCAAGATTAAGGTATGTCACACAATGAACATCACCAGTGAATAAATCCATAAACGGATTCATGATCTATCCTACTTGGGTTATGTCCGATAAACTGCCAGTCCAGTCAGTCACATCTATGTCTCTATCTTCTAGGAGTCATCTGCTCTAATGCTCAACACAAAGCTTCTCCCCAATTGGCCTTGATAGACGACATATTAGTCTCTCAATCGGTTTACTCATTTTCGATTAGACTAAAGACATGTTTAGGTTCATCTACTAATACAAGTTGTCCTTATGTATTACGATCCAACTATGTAATACTACTTAATATTAGTTAAACATTAGATAACTAGTGAGTTAATATTTGATTCCATTTTATTCTGCATGCAAAAACCATTGAGAACAATATACAAAGGGTATTAATATAATTCATGAATAATTTTATTAAATCAATCTGTTCGAAAAATACAAGTGTTTATAAATGAAAACACTACACTTAGGGTACCAGATCCAACAAATTCATGATAGGTTCTGAATCAATTATAAAGTGCCCTATACTGTGGCTCCTATCGTGGCTTGTCATCTCAAAAAGGGCTCAAGCGATTTGGGGATGTAATGCAAGAAACCATTCGTTGCCCCCTAGCACTAAACGGGGTAGTTCCTGTTTCTACAGCCACTTCCCTATTGGAGGACTTTATGTAGGCCATTTTAGTTGCATGTAAGGGAGGTGTTTGACTGGGCATGAAAGTCTAGACTCGTACTGACAGGGGGTCTAGCGTTACTCTGTTGAACCTCATCACTTTTAGCAAATCTGTGGGCAACCTCATACAAGGTAAAGAGCTTATCCAGAGGGCTACTTACATGGTTATATTTGAGAAAATTGTGGGTGATGCCTGGAATGAATGTATGTATGGCCAAATCATCTCAGACCCCCTTAGTTATCACGGTGATTGCATTGAATCTTTTGACAAAGTCTCTAAGAGATTGACCCTCCTTTTGGCGAATGTACATAAGATAATTGTCATTAACTTTGTAACAGAGAGATAAAGTGGTAGTTCAAAAGTTGACACAATAATAAATTTAACCTTCAACGTTTACATGTTGTAACAATTTGATCATAATTCTATTAAATTAATCATTAACATTCATACATTGTCTCAATTTGATCCTAATAAAAAAATATAAACATAAAAAAAAACATAAATATTTTCAAAATATATATAATTATTAAAAAAAATTACTTTTTCTTCCTCCAACTCCCTCACTGCCGCTACCACCGTTTCCCCATCCCCACCTCGTTCACTTTCCCACCCAGTTTGTAGTTTATACATAAAAGAGATTAGTTGACTTTAACTATGCTACTCCCTACTTGTACGGCTCATATTTCCTCACTTAATTATAATATAAACTAAAACTCACACATATAGTATATTACTTCTCAACTCCATAAGTAAAAGGACCATAATGTTTGATTTGATAAGTTTCAATTCTTTTTTTCTTTTTTTTTTTTTAATGATTGGATTTGTTGTGGGAGATTGAGAATGTTGTCCAAGAAAATACGAACCTCTAAGGCTTCCCCATACCAAAGCAGTGTTGTCGATTGTACTGATGTTATATTCAACGCTCCGATGATGGCTTCTGTCAAAGCCATCTTTTACAGAGCGAACAAGAGTTGGCTTATCCCCTCAATATTGTGCCTTATAGAACACTCCCTCAAATACGTAAATTATTTAATTGATCACTTAATTTTTTAGGTACTTTCATTTTAATCACCCAAACAAAAATACTTACAATTTAATTACTATTATTAGGAAATTTTTTATTTTAGTCAGTAAATATTAAACTCTTAACAGTGGCTAATCTGCATGCCACATCATTATTTTTACCAATTTTTACCCCACTACCCCTCACGTCACGTACCCCTGCTACCACCATTCTTCTTCCTTTGCTCATTGCTTCCACCATTTTTTTTTTCTAGAAGTTAATTAGTTACAGTTACAACACTTTTTCTAGAAGTAAATTAATTACATCACATCCCATCCAGTTCAGTTCTCATGGCTTCAAGTACATTCTTTGCATCTTGTATTAATCGTCCAAAAAAATGAAAAAAAGGGTCAATAATGTATGAAGAATAAGATTTAAAATTGAAATAATTGAAGGAAAAAGATGTTTACCATATCATAAACAAACAAATAAAAACATAATTAGAAGGCAGAGAATGAATATTAACTTTACATGAAGATTTAGTTAGACCATGAAAGCTATTTGAAAAAAAAAAAGGTTAAAGATTTTGTTACTTATAAGCAGTTATTCGGACAAAGTTTATGTTCAAAAAGAATTGAAAACAACTTGTTATTATTATATTTCTAGATCAACTGTTTTGGTATTTAATTATTTGGACATTGGTATTTAATGGAAATACTGAGACCATGCATTTGGGGAATGCTACCTCAGCCAACATAGTGACAAACTTCCTCGGCACCTCTTTCATCAAAAACACTTTTCTTGACAGGTTTGGCCTCGTCTCAAACTCTCACAACCATCCTTTCTACTTTCCTCATGCACCAGTCAGTTAACTATGAACTCCTCGAACTAAAAGAATTAATTTCTAGACAAAAAAAATGGTGGAAGCAGTGAGTAAAGAAAAAAGAAAAATAGTGAAAGCAGGGGTGGCATGGAGGGGAAGATAATGAACAATAGTGGGGTAAAAAAAATGAGTATGTAACGTGCATAGTCAACCGTCGTTAAAGGATTTAATATTTGGGTGATTAAAATGAAATTTTTTATTGAAAAATATGGACATCACATATATAATAAGGGTAATTACATGTTATTATTTATTACCATAATAGGTTAGCCCAAATTAAAAGTGATCTAATTTGGTTAAAGTTTATTGAGCTTTAATTATTAAATAAAGTATGGGTCGAATATGTGTAGATAGTCAGGGCTAATGTGCCAAAATTATATATATTAGGCTTATGGTTCCCAAGTTACACAACAAGATTACTTGTCTAATATTTCATCCTTATGAAATAGAGAGCAAATATTCTCTAAATTTTTTATGTGCTAATTTGGAAGATCAAAATTTCATAATTCGTAAATTTCAAGAAATCAATTAATTCAGGTACGCTTCCGCATCTAGTTTTGTTCTTGATTTATTCTTGATGATTTGACATGATAAATCCTAATTTATGATTTATTAAGTTTTATACCATATCTTAATTTATGGTTCTAACAAGTGGTATCCGAGCCTTGTCATATCGAATTATTGAGAATGAGTTATTTTTTTATTATATATGGATTGATTTATTCTTAAAATTGTATAGATTTAAAATATTAATTTGAAGTTCCCATTAATAAAGATTTTATTTCTTGATATTTGATAAATACTTGCGATTAAAAATCTTTAAATTTTTGCTTGTTTTTGGGAAATCGCATAAATTAGCTTGAGATTTATTATTTTTATTTTATTTTAAAATGCTCATAAAGTTGCTAGGGTTAACATGGGAATTCTATTTTTAATGACTGTGAGTTTTGATTTATGCTTTGGTTTTGTTTGCCAACAATGAAACGTGATCTTTTTATCAATTATTTTAGATTTATTTCATGATGTGAATATTTGGATTTGATTATATATTTGGGTTTTAGGAAAAAGGAATAAGGTTAATATAAAACTTGGGCATCCTTGTAATTGGATGTCTGTGAGTGTTGATTTCTTCAGCTGATTATTAAATCAATCATTGTTTCAATATGTTTTTAGTAATGTATGCTTAATGGATTTATGCTATTATGCGTGAATGCTAGAAAATATATTGGGGATTAATCATGTTTAATTATTATATTTTCAATCTTTTGATTTTCATAATTTTATATATACTTTTATATCTTCAATTCAAAGAGGATTAAAGTTTAATATTGATGCAAATTGTAGAGGCATACAATTTCAAATTTCGTAAATAAGTTGATTATATATTTCTGTAAAATCGTATGTCACTTGATAAAAAAAAAACCAATCGCATGCATTTCTGTAAAGAAAAAAACATTATAATCGCGGATGGAGATTTGGGAATGTTTATTGCATAGCGGTTTATAGTTTTTTAATCTCTTAGAGTAATAATGTAAGAATGTCTTATTTTGTTTAATGGCTATTTATTATCGTATTGTAAAATATAATCGACTAAATTTGGTTTAATTATATGATGAGATTAGGTTATTTTGCTGTGAGTATTTGGTTTTAGCATATTATGAATTTGAATATTTGATTAAATTATGATTATATGGTCTACTATTTGAATTATGGGATATATCAATTATTATGATTTTATTTTTGAGATTTATTTACTTGAAAATATTTTTCAAGTATTCATGTGAATCTCTGTTTACTAATAAATACAATTTTGAATTTACATGGTATATGTAAGGTAAGTTTTTCTAATTAATTATTAATACACGCACATGCATAAATTGTTTTGGTGTTCTGTCTATGCCAAAATTATGAATACATATGCTTGTTAATTATTTGGCCTTGAATCACTACATTATTTTTATTTGGTTTTGACATATATGGTTTTTTTTTTAAATGAGTTAAAAGATTAAGGTTTTCGATTTTTTATTGTGCAATTTAGACAACCATATTTTGGGTTATTTCAAAAATTATAGTGCAATCATAAATTTTAGTTTTGGCCTTTGACTATTGGGTAAATTTTAAATTTGAATATTGGTATAATTATATATTTTTTTAAATAACTTAATTTAAGCAATAAGTCACCAAAATGATCTTTTTTGTATTAATTATTTTTTTTAAATATAAAAGGTTGTGTGCATATAACTTAAGTTATATTAATATTTAATCGACCCAAATGAAGGTTAATAATATTACATGTGCAACTATGATAATAAACATGCGACAATTATTCGGTTTAGATGTGAGCAATAAATTGGCCTAAAGAAAGATTTATGATTCGATATGTTCTTATTATCAATGATTGATTATTACACCAAGATATCACTTATAAGTTAATATTTTGTCCAAAGATGAAATTTTAATGGAGTGTCCGATATCTTAATATGAGGTTTACCTTTATTCAAATTATTTTGGTTTAAATTTGAAGTCTTATGTGAGGTTGTTTATGATTTATTCAACCATTATTATATTTGCCAACATCATTTTATGTTGTTTTGGGATAAATATATATACATATATATATATATATATATATATATATATATACTATTATCTTTTAATTTGATTGAAAAATGAAATTAAGAGAAATATTTTGAAATAAATAAATTCAGATTTTAGCTTTAGGTTTTAATTAAGGATGTCTAATATTTTAAATAGACTAGTTGAAACAAAATACTGCTAAAGTGACCTCTTTTGTGTAGATTAGTTTATTTAAAATATCAAGATGATTATATGTTTTTGTGATTCATGCATTTATTAATTGACCCAAAGGCAAGTTAATATTTGGTAAAATTTCAACGAAATCTGTGGTGATAAATGTGTGACAATTATAAGGTAATTTATGTGAACAATAAGTTACTCCAAAGATTAATTCATTGTTTAACATAATTCATTGTCATTGTTTGACATAATTCATTGATTGCTGCAACAAGAGTACCATTTACTGTTAATGTTACTGTCCAAAGACTTGATATTAATGTTGTGTTTGGTATATTGAGATGAGATTAGTCATTATCTTGAATTTATTGTTTACTTGTGAATATTGATATGAGCCTGTTTTTATTTATTGATTTTGTTCTATATTCAACTAGTTCATCTTTTGCTGCCACAATATCTGCTAATATAAATTCTATACCCATGTTTAATGGGACTAATTTCAAGGAATGGAAAAGGCACTTGTAGTGCTTGGTTGTATGGACATAGGCCTAACACTAAGGGAAGAACAATCTGCACCTCTCACTGCGAAAAACACCCTTGATGCTAAAAAAGGATTTTGAGAGGTGTGATTGTTCAAACTACATGAGTCTAGTACTCATAAAGCACAATATTACAGAAGCCTTTAGGGGCACAGAATCTAAAAAGATTACTTAGGCCAAGGTTTTCTTGACAAAATTGAGAAGCGTTTTGCTAAAAACGATAAGGTTGAGATGACATCACTTCTGACTTCTTTGATATCTATAAAGTATAAAGGTCAAGGAAATTCTAAACGATCTAAGGGTTGAGTTTTATGATCTCACAATTAGGAATATTTTTGAGACGAGAACTACAACATTTTTTTAGGATGTTGAGTTTAGAGGGAGAAATAAGGTTAGAGACATTGCTTTTGAGGAGGAATTAGATCCTAACTCAATTCCTACTATCACTTTTGACGATTTTTAGGTTCTAATATCTATCATTGGTTAAGAAATGAATCTAGAACCTCAACAAGACAATATTGAACAACTCCCTATTCAAGAAGAGGTAATTGTTCTAGAAGAACAAATTCAATAACCTCAATAACGAATGTTATTTGAAAGGTCCACTAGAGAAAGGGTTATAATGGCTTGAGTGAAATATTTTGACCTTAAGCTACATCAGATGAATGTTAAATTAATGGTTTTTCAATGGTAACATTGATCATACATTTATATAATGCAACTAGAAAACTTGGTGTCTGATGATGCAATGTTAATGATTTGCAAATTAAAGAACTTCATCTATGGGCTTAAGTAAACTTCTCATCAATAGCATTACAAATTTTACCAAATGATTATCTCATTCGGTTTAGAGATGAATTTGGTAGATAATTGTATATACCACAAGTTCAGTAGGAGTAAAGTTCTGTATTTAGTTTTATATGTTAATGACATACTGCTTATCAATAATAAGTTAGGTCTCAACCAATACCCCAAGAATGATTTTAAGATTAAGGAAATGCATAAGATTCTCTATGTCTCAAGAGTGGGGAGTCTAATGTATGTTTAAGTTTGTACACATTCGAATATTGTGTACACTGTTAGGATGTTAGGCAAATATTTAAGCAATCTTGGTTTGGACCATTATATAGCATCCAAGAGAGTTATGAGGTATTTTCAGAGAACAAAATTTTACATGCTCACATATTTGAGGTCTAGTAAGTTAGAGATCATCATGTATACAGACTCCGATTTGATTGAATATTGATGCAAGATTTTGTCACTAGGGTGTAAATTGTGACAATAATCGGTAGTCCTTTATTTCAATAACAACAGGAGCACATCAAACTCAAAGCACGTAGACTTTAAATTTCTAGTTGTTAAAGTAAAAAGTTCAGAGTTGTTAGGTGTCTATAAAGCATATTAGGACAAACTCCATAATTGTGGATTAGCTTACTAAGATACTACCACCCAAGGTTTTTCATGAGCACACTATTCATATGGTTGTAATGTCATTTAAGGATATTTGATTTTAATGCGAGTTTGTACTTTTAAATGTTTTTATGTTATAGACACATTTTCAGTTATTTCAGTTTACGAATATTAAGTTTATTTTCTGCAGAAATTAAGTGTATTTGGTTTATTCACACTCTGATTTTGGTAAGGTTTGATTTCACTAAGGTTTAAGGAGGACCAGTTGCAAATAGACATGTGTAGATTGTATTGCATGTAATTTCCATGCTACACATCCATACTTGATTTATGTCATTTAGTTGTGTTAATATATGTGATCAAGGATGGATTTCGTTACAATATATGTAACAAAAGTCGCCTTGGTTCTATGTTAACATAATTAATGGACGAGATTGTTCGGAATACCTTTTCGATATGATAGTAAATTTTTGAAATCATGAGATTATATAATGACATGTAATTATAGAGTAATTAGTATATATATGTGGTTCAAGTGGGAGATTGTTAGAAAATATGGACATCACATATATAATAAGGGTAATTACATGTTATTATTTACTATCATAATAGGTTAACCCAAATTAAAAGTGATCTAATTTGGTTAAAGTTTATTAGGATTTAATTATTAAATAAAGTATGGGTCGAATATGTGTAGATACTCTAGTAACTAATTTCTAATTGATGATGGGTTGATTAGAAATTAGGGCTAATGTGCCAAAGTTATATATATTAGGGGTTATAGTCCCCAAATTACACAACAAGATTACTTGTTTAATATCTCATCCTTAGGTAAGAGAGAGCAAATATTCTCTAAATTTATTGTGTGCTAATTTGGAAGATCAAAACCTCATGATTCATAGATTTCAAGAAATCAATTAATTCAGGTACGCTTCCACACCTATTTTTGTTCTTGATTTATTCTTGATGATTTGACATAAATCTAATTTATGATTTACTAAGTTTTATATCTTATCTTAATTTATGATTCTAACAATTTTATCTAATGATGATGACCAAATTGCAAGCATTTTTATTTGGGGTGACCAACTTAGTAGTTTACCAATATTTTTTCCCTACTTATCTAAGGATGGAAAAAAAAATAAATCCAATGGGTTCCAACCCGACCCAACCCAAACTGTCAGGGTTGAAGGCTTTTTAGAAAATTGAATTCAGGGCGGAACAGGTCAAGTGGAATTTGAAAACTAGTCGGGTTGGAGATAAATCTACATGCCTCGAGATATTTAAGAAAAATACCCCTAATGCGTATACATATATTATGTTTTTACTTTCAATAAATAAAAATATAAATAATAAAATAAATATATTAAATTTTAAGTTTAAATTCAAAAAAATAATTTTATTAGCTTCAGAATAAAAAAATAAAACAATTAAAAATGTAACTTATTTTCTTCAAATAAAAATAAAACTATTAAATTAACTTCAATGCAAATCAGGATAAAGTCAGGTCTTTTATTAGATTTCGAGTTCAGAGCGAATTTTTTTAAAAGTCAAGATCAAATTAAAGTCGGGAAGATTGATAAAACTTCGGACGAACAAAAAATTGCCTTGCCCCACCCTGCTCCGATCCCTATACTTATCCAAGGATTTTAGACTTTCAGGGTTTTTTTTATTTTAACTTTTAAAATGTATTTTCATTAATCTTTGAAAGAATTTAAACGGTCGAATTTGAAAAAAAAATGTTGATTTTAAAAAATATTTAGGGTTTGAGTCAATTTCTAAGATATTTAGAAAAATAGGCCAATTTTGAAGAGAAACAAAAAACGCGTGCTATAGGGCACGCTTTCTAACTTTTTAATATATTAACTTTTTTGGCTAGATGATTAAATGTTAGTGGTTTTTTCTTTGAGTCACAAGTTCAATTCTTCTACTCACATTTGTATTTTTATTTAATGTTGTTTCGAGCTTTATTTTTAATTACTATTTTTAACACATTAACTCATTTGGTTAAATGGTTAATTAATTATGATTTTATCCTTGAGTTCTAGATTTGCTTTCTCTTCTAAGCACATTTTTATTTTTTATTTCATATTGTTTCAAGTTTTTTTTTATTTTTAATTGATAAATATATTGTTTTCAAAGTTTTTTATTTTTAATTCATCTTTTTAATTAATGAATTTTATTTATAAAATTAAATAATTATTGTCAAATATCATTACTTTTTTAGTAAATATAATTTTTATGCGTAGTATTTATTTTTCAATCCATATTATTAGTGTAGTGAATTTTAATATTACATATTTTTGTATGTATATTTAAAATATTTCACATATAAACATAATGATATTTGAAATAATTATTTAATTTTATAATATTAGAAATCATCATACCCATAATATAAGTGGAGAAAATAAATATTTGACATATAAATATTACATATAAAGAAAAACATATCAAATTAGTTGATTTTTAAAAAAAATAAAATATATTTAACATAATGATAAATATTAATTTTATCAAAAATATATTTTTTTTATTATATAATTGATAATAATTATTTAATTTTATAAATAAAAGAGTTATTAATTAAAAAGATGAATAAAAAGTAAAAAAAAAACTTAAAAATAATATATTTATTAATTAAAAATGTTAATTAAAAAAAGCTTGAAACAATATGAGAAAAAAAAATGTGCTTAAAAGAAAAATCAAATATAAAACTCAATGATAAAATCACTATTAATTAATTATTTAATCAAAAGAACTAACATGTTAAAGATAATAATAAAAAATAAAAACAAAAATAAAAGTTGATACAAATGAAATAAAAATACAAATATGTATAAGAGAAAAATCAAACTCAAAATTCAAAAATAAAACTACTAACATTTAACTTACTTATCAAAAAGTTAAAAAACGTGTTATGTAAGACGTGTTTTCAGTAAAATACTCTCTATTCCTTTTTTCAAAACATTTCTACATCCCAACAATTGACACTTTTTTCTTAAAAATGGCTTTTTTAACCAAATTTAGCCACTTTAAACTTATTTTTTCTTTGCAAAATTCTTAATATAAATGTTTGTGTGGTTTTAAAACTGCATTTGGTTTCAACTTTTAGTTAAACTTTGAAAAAGAAAATGTTAGAAAAAATTGGTTTTTTAAAAAGGCCAAAAAAAAAAAAAAACACTAAATTTGTTATCACACTAATTAAAAAAATCACATCATCTCTTCGGAAAGTCGACTGGGAATTAATGAAATTAACTAAAAAAGCATAATTAATTAAGTCATTATTTTGTAATTTTTTTTATAATTAGTTAAAAAAACACTTAAATATAATTAAATGACTTGCAATATAGTTTACCTTTTTTTTAAGCCTTTCTGAAGTGAGAAAGCAAATATTTGAAATATAACAAAATACATGCATTAATATGAAGAGTCCTAGAAGTGGAAGCAGCTATGTGATAAAATCATAAATGTTACAAAATTTTATTCCAAATCCAAAGTTTTAGAGATCATTTGAAAACAGAAATTATGGAGTCCCTAAAAGGCTAGCTGCTATTGCCTAGCTGCCTAACATTCATAACTCAAACAAGGAAATAATTATGCAGGCAAATTAGTAATCTCGTCTCCTACTGCTTGCAAGATTACTCACAAAATCATCTTCTTCGTTCTTTAATTCTTCGAGTAAATAGTTATACTTAGGATTATAAGCAACAACCAACTTCAAAAACTTTAAAGCTTCAGCCTTGCGCCCAAAGTCAAACAATGCACTGGAAAAAGACCCCAAGTCATGCATGAACCATGCAAGTATTCGTAAAGACATAGAAGTATGAAGAGATTGTGAGATTATTGACCTTTTAGATGAAAATATAAACTTAAAATCCAAACCTGGCAAGCAACAACAATCCATCGAAGTAATGAGCTTTGCTCTTTGGATCTTCTGGCTCTTTCAAACTTGCAATTGTTTCCAGGTGTGCAAGCCCTTCTGCCTTCTTCCCCTGTAAGATTCAAAAGAATGGAAATAAAATGGAGAGCGTTTATATGGCTCTTTCAATGAACTACAGGCTTTTAAGCCTACGAACCAAATTCATAATAGAGTGGGAAAGCCAAGATTAGGAGTTTATAGAAGGAGAATAATTTAGACAGATATTTAATAACAAGGTTGATAGATATTAATGAATCCCAACTATAATGTTTCACCTGTTTCATATAGACAACACCGGCCCATTGAGACGATAGAATTAAAAGATCAACATTTTCAACCTCTGTTGGATGGCCAGCAAGAGACAGCTGCTCAGGTGTCAGAAGATCAGCTTTTGATTAGTTGAGAACCAAAGGATGTAGCTCTTAAAAACAGATTACAAGCAAATGTATTAATTGGTCTGACTGCATCTCAGTTATTATTTTAGTCATCATAGATTCAAGCATTTAATTAAAAAGTCATCAATGATATACCAAAGTAACCACAAGTAACCCACGACTTTACCCCAAAGTAATAGTGAACAAAAGGAACTTCAATTATAAGGAACATCTGCTACCATTGTTTTAACTTTAACCCAACTGCTTAGAATTCAACAATAGCTTATACCATTTTTTTTAAACAAAAGAAATAATATCAAACCTTTGAAATGGCACGCTCTAAATATTCAATTGCGTCCCTCATCAGCCCTTTCTGCATTAGAGTCTGCCCCAACACAACCATAGCCTTTACATATTCAGGGTCTCTTTCAAGAGCTAATCTGTGAAGAAATGTTAATTGTATTATATGCACAATCCATTCGACTTATAGAAGGAAAAATAAAAAGGAAAAAGACAAATTACTAACTTTAGCAACAATACTGCTTGATCCTTTTCCTCTCGTGACAAGTGTTTGACTGAAAGCTGAAAACAATTTCAATACAATGATGTCAGAACTTTTAACTGGCAGTTAAATCACGTGTCAAGATCAATGCCTAGGCACTTACTGCAAGCAATTCTTTAGGACTCAAATTTAGAACAGGAATTGTAGGTTGCACAGAGGTTGGCTCCACAGATGGTGCTCCTGCTGTGGGAGCATCCTTATCAGGTAAGCCAAGAATTGCACGAACAGCAGAGTGTTTGAGGGTTAATTGCTGCAAATTTGTTAAGACCATGGGGAAGGGTTAACACATTCAATAATTTTAGATTAATGTCTAAAGTTATCAAACTTCAGGATCCTTTAGATATGAATTTGAAAATTCATAACTGAAAGAGATAGAAAATCCAATTATAAAATCAAGTAATATTCAAGTATATTAAAAAACAGCATTTTAAGTAAAAGGTCAAAGGAACATTGAATAAAAATTAAAATGTGTATAGACAAAGATGGTCAAATGCATGTCTTTTGTCATGGATACCTTTGTGGACAAGACAAGAAGTTGAAGGCGCCAAAGATGAAAGGAAGACAAATAACTTTATTTGAGTTTGGGCTATTACAAATTCGAATAATTTATTTAGCAAATATTTTATTGCAATTAAAAGTCCTTAATTTTAGTTTCCCTTAATTGTAGTTCCTTATTGTAATGTTAATTTTGGCTTCTTATGCTACAAGAATAAAATTCTATGTAACCCCCATCTAGCGGACAATTCTCAATAATAAAATAAGAAAGAATTTGATTAAAATTGTGAAGGCTTAAGACTCTCTCTTCCTAACAAGTCTAAGGTTAAGAGCTCTCTTTGTTGAGTTCTAAATATATGATCATAGGTTCTTCAGAAGATGGCAATCACAACAAGGGGAAGGCTTTATCAATCATAGCATGTTTTCCCATGAACCACCCAATGACCCAATCCATAACCCATGGACATAACAAATTGGCACCAAAACCGAACACCATAGGCAATTCCAATGCCAAAGAAAAGTTGAGGGCTTTTTATAAGAGGCATAGAGAATTAATGAACTTCCAAACAAACTCTTTTTTTTTCTCCAAGGGTGCAATGTTAAGATAACTTTGTGGGCAAAACTAAAAGCCAAAGGCAACAAAGATGAAAAAAAGACATAACTTTAGTAGTATTCTTGATTAAAATAATTTTATTTAGCAAATATTTTATAGCAATTAGAAGTCCATAATTTTAGTTTCCTTAATTATAGTTCTCATTCTTAAAATTAATTTCCCTATGTAACCTTTATTTAAACAGACAATTCTTAGTAATAAAACAAGACAAAGTTCCAAAATTAAGAAGGTTTAGAACTCTCTCTTCCTAATGAGTTTAAGGTTAAGAGCTGCCTTCAACAAGTTCCAAGGGTAGGAGCTCAACAAGTTCCAAGGGTAGGAGCTCCTTTCAACAGGTTCCATATATATTCAATCATATGTTCTTCACAAGATAGGAATCGTAACAAGGGGAAGGCTTTATCAATCAAAGCAAGTTTTCCCATGAATCACACAGTTACTCAATCCATAACCTATGAACATAACATTTGGTATCAAAGCCAGGCATCATGAGTAATTTCAATGCCAAAGAAGAGCTACGGATTTTATTACAAGAAATGCAGAGAATTAATGAGCTTGCAGACGAACTGTTTTTTTCAAGAGTGGAGAAAAGTTATGGATGCCTTTGTGGGCAACACAAGAAGTCAAAGGAAACAAATATAGAATAATATTCCCAATAGAATAATCTATTTAGCAAATATTTTATTGCAATTAAGTCCTTAGTTTTAGCTTAATTATAGATTCGTGTTCTACAAGTTAATTTTGTTTTCTTGTTCAATGAAGAATAAAAGCCAATGTAACCTGAACCACTATTTAAAGGGGACAATTCTCATTAACAAAATAGGACAAAATTCCATTCGAATTACAAAAGGCTTAAGACTCTCTTCCAATCGAATTCATGATTAGAAGCTCCCTTCAACGAGTTCCAAGGTTAGGAGCTCTCTTCAAAAAGCTCTAAGGTTAGGTTCTTCACAAGATAGGTTTCACAAGGATAAGGCTTTATCAATCTAAGTAGGTTTTCCCATGATCATCCAGTGACTTAATTGTACACATAAAAGTCTTTTGCTTTTTACTTTTTAAGAGAGCGCTTAGGTAGGAGATACACTAGAGGTATACATGAGAATCCTTACCTACCACGGTAACTGCACCCCCAGGAACATTGAGCAATCCAAATCCACTTCACAGGTCCCAAAACCACTATCCATTTATCAGACATCTAAAACTCCAGGAAAAGCCAACATCCTAGCCTCAAGAATTTCTCACTACTGAGATGTAAACTTGATGTCTAAATACAAAAGGCAACTTTAATTAAAGCCCCTGCAACTTGAGCTTCTAATAAAGTTCCTAGAAGGAGGGTGGAGTTTGACCATGAAGGTTGGGATAAGGTGGTAATTTAAAAGGTCATAGTTAATGGATTACGGTACATGATATACAAAGAATTCTCTCTTTTTCTTATGAAAACTAATTAGAAAGATATGGAACAAAAACAATCAGTGAAAATTCTTATATTGGTGTAATCCAATCTTATTTCTATCAATTAACCAGAACAATGTATAAATAAAATGATATTCTTAAGGATATTTGACATCCTGGTACAAATTTGAATAGAAAAGCTAATATCCACCATTGAGATGAAACAGTACCAGAATTTTGTTTTGTTTTCACTTTTTCTAACAACTACAATAGAAATGCGTTTCACAGCTTCGTTTTTGTTTCACAAATAAAAAACAAAAGCAAAGTCTGCAAAATGGAAACTGTTGGAAGCACAAATTTGATGTTTCCAAAATTTTGGAAGTTTTTTTTCTGTGCCGCCACCACACAAGTACAAAGAATTGCTAAAAAGTGTCAATTTTAAAGGAAAACTGCAGCAATAACATTTATGCCCTTACCACTTTCTTCAATCAAGTTACAGAACACTCAATGTACTACCGATGTCAAATACTTGTAATGGAAACATAATAATCAAATACAATTTCTGTTTCAAAATACTTTTAAAGAAAATCGGTAACAATCCCAAATGACCCCTAAAGTATTTGTCACACTAAATGTTGAAAGCATCTTTAAAGATTAAGCACATAATAACAAATAAATTATACAATGAAAAGGCATAACTTGCTTCTAGATAAAACAAATAGAGAGAATTGAAAAGCAGAACTAACCTGAATAACACTAAATGAACTATTGGTAACCCAGTAGACTAGACTTCCCTACAAAATCAGGAAGAAAAATAGTAAATACGCTTGGATGCAGCCACAAGAACCAGGGTGGGAAGTATGAAACCTCAGCATCACAGATGATTGATGAAAAGAAAGTAACAAAATTTATACAAATGTATATAATTGCGTTTAGCCTTTAACTATTTAGAAGTAGAAAGGCATAATAATTTCATTAGTAAATTGAACCAACTAGAATCAATAGCAGTAGCATCCTGGGGTCGACTTTTTACTAGCTTCTAGAAATGAATTAGAAACAATGAATTACTCATTACAAGATATGAACACCAATATGGTTTTGTACCATCTCATTGTGGAGCAACCTATGAATTTATCTCCAATTATACCAATAAACCTGGCTACACTTTTGCTTACTGTCATTGGCCACAGGTAATTGTATGTGCCTTGAAACTTTGAACCCAAAAAAAAGCATCTTGCTCACACAATTTCTTGGAAGAAATTCAAAAATTAATTTCAGGTATCCTTTCACATGATTATTTGGAACCACACAAAATCAGTAATGAAATGTGTTACGGTCCCGAGTTACGGATCGAGTCACCTGACAATTCGTAAGAAAATCTTTTAACTTAGTGGGTTTGCTTGACTTAATTTTATTATTGCCAATCAGCCTTTTAAATAGAGGTTATATAGGTTTACTATTGCCAATCAGCCTTTTAAATAGAGGTTATATAGGTTTACTTGTTTGAATAAAATACTTATAAGCTAAGGAAATTAAAATGACTCTAAATAAAGAAAGACTCCTAATATCTCTCTAAACCTACTTTTAATTAAAGAAGATCTAATAAAAGTAAGTTAATATCTCTTTAAAAATAATAATTAATGTCTTCAAAGCCAAGATAACAATTGATTTCCAACATTACTTCCCTCCTCGGAAAAGAGCTTGTCCACAAGCTGGAGATTGAATGGCTCATGCATATTTTTTGCCCGTTATTGCATGCAAGGATATTTCCATTTTTCTACACTCCTCTTGATTCTGCACAGCACCATCAGGATCTTCTATCTCCAACCAAAATAATTTTTTATGTTAGTGCCTGAGCAAAAATGGCTCGTCACTATTGTAACAAAGACACTCATCTCTTCATTCTGCCATCTCTACATCCATGAACTTTTTAACAAAAGGGCGTGTCACACTATTTAGACCTGAACTTACTGTCGACATCCCATCACGCCAAAGTTGCTTTTAGCAAAAGAAGAGGGAGCTGTGACTGCCATTTTAGCATCTTTAGTACTCAAGCTTGTCTAATGCCACGGTTCCCTTAGCATGCTTGTTCTTGCTAGTTGTTGCTTCTTTTCAAAGGCCCATGCCAAATTCATTGCTTGAACAAGGTTTGGGGGATTTTGCATCTCCACATCAAGCCTAATTAAGTTTGTTAATCCTGCGAGAAAAAATATTAGTACCTGCCAACAAGCCTAGAAGTTGACGTTGATATTCTCAATTGTTACAGTCTCTTTCAAGTTAACTGGTTCACCTAAAGGATTACCGCACAACAGTCGCCCAAATCTTATCGTACACTACACCTTGAACGCAACCCATGAGGGATTGGGTTCCTCGTTTTCCATATGGTAAAAACACAATTGTGTTTCTCCTGTCATATGAAACCCTGCCAATCTAGTTTTATCTACCTCATCTGTTTTCTGGTTTGAGAAAAATTTCTCGCACCAATGTAGCCAAATCAAGGAATCTTCCGTACCGTCAAAGGTTGAAGAATCTAACTTTGTATACTGTGGCACTATTCCTGAATCAACTGTTCATGTTGTCCTATTCTCTTGCCAATTCCGTCAAATGCCAATTTGACTAACACTATTGTTTCCTCCGTTAGACCCCTTTTCCCTTTCACGATTCTAGTTGAAAGCCATCAATTCCTGTATTTGCAACAACAACTATTGCAATAGCTTTCAACCATCCTAAACTCTACTTCTAGTTTTACAACAAATTCCTCTTTAATGTTGGACTCGTCCAAGGTGTCTAAACCTGATAACAAATTTTTGTGATCTTGAGTTACCAATCGAGTCACCAGATTATTTGTGAGAAAATCATTTCTTAGCTGGGCTTTTCCCCTTGTTTTTATTTCTTCCACATGAATGCCCCATGGTGAATGTGTGGAACTCGTTAAAAGGAGTTCCTTACCTTAGACTCGTTAGGGCTTAAACCTCTTAAAATTGAATTAACTTGACTTAATTTTATTGCTTCCAATCAGCCTCTTCAATAGAGATTACATAGGTTTACTAGTTTGAATAAGACTTATAATTTAAGGAAATTAAAACAATGACTAAATAAAGAAAGACTCCTAACATCTCTCTAAAAATATTTTAAATTGAAGATCTGATAAAAATACACTAATATCTCTCTAACAATTATAAGTAACATCTTCATTGCCAAGATAATAATTAACGTCTAACATAATAAAAACATAAAAAAAACTGGATGGAAGGGATGAATTTGATTGTATGTAATTTTTATTTCAGTTAACAATTTAATGATGTGATTGGTAAAAATGGCAAACTACACTCTAAACCAAAGCAAGCATTTTCTTTTCCATGGAGATAAAGAAAGATTAAAAGCTTTGTTTGCAGCCACACTTGTGTTACTTGAAAGCATGACGCATATAAAACCAACATGGGAACTTTTAAGAAACATGAAGAACTAGAGTGACATAAATCCAAGGAACGCAATTGCTCACACTTGCACTTCCAAAACAGCAAACCAGATGACACCCGAGAAGCTTAAATAATTCACACCAACATAAAGAGTGCTGATACAATCCATCCTCCTTTAAGGACATATTCAAGGAGGTGAGGATTACGTGTCAAGGAGCAAGTTGTTGACCAAGGCCAGTTTGTCAGACTGCTGGGCCTACATGCTGAACTTATTATATTTTAAGGATTCACTTTGTTAGTTGCAAATAATACCATAGGATAGCCATTACATGTATATAAAAATCCTAGGATCTGTTCAGGATTTTTTGTAAAAGATTTGCTATTTGAAAAATCCTAGAATAGCTACATTGTGTTTAAGATTCTTGCACTCTATTGTCAATAAAATATGCTTCATTTTTTTTCTCGAACTTCTATTCGTTATTACTTTCTCAACAGACACCATTTTGGCAATAGAGCTAGCCATCATGCCTCAATTGCAATTGTGCAGTATTAAAATATTTACCCGAAGCTAGATAGCCTAGTGCAAAGCTAGACTACGTAAAGCACGTGATGACATTAGTCCTGCAATGTTCGCTCAAGGCTAGAAAAATACTAGCGCAAAGGCAACTCACAATTCAGACGATGACGCCAGTATTGTAGTGTTCAGTAGGGACTAGATCAGGTTAGTGCAATGCCAACCTAATGGGTGCATTGGGGCTAGAGAGTGTGCGGAACTGATATGTGCCCAATTGCAAGGTATGGGACTTGGATCACACATAGGAAAGTATGAGATTCCCGCATGGGGTTTATAAGGACCTAGGCTCTCCAACCTCAACAACCAGCTTTTGGGGCATAATTCTCCAAAAGTCCATATCAATTGGTATCAAAGCCATTACAATCCAAAATGGTCTCCACTCGCTCATCCATTCCACCTGAGAAGATATGAGAAGATATATCTCTAGACTTCATTATAGGATTTGTGATGTCATGATGAAAACTCTCAAAACTAACCTCTTAAAGGCACAAACTCAAATGCAGCAGCAAGTTGGTGCTCACTGGGGAGATGTTTCCAAGTTTGGGGGCCCTTTTTTTTCCCACGCATTCAACCATACCGACAATGTTCCTTGGTTAAATACAGGTATGAGAAGTTGCCACCTCAATTTTCTGGACCATACAAGATTGCCGTTGTGTTGGACCTATGACACATGAACTAGAGCTTCTTGAATCTTTCAAAGTCTATCCTATTTTCCATGTCTCAGTGCTTCCCCCAACTCATGGTCAGAAAGCTGCTACACTACCAACTTTTCTTCCTGTCAATAAAGATTGGGAACTTGTTTCATCTCTTCCCAAAACTCTAGCACACCAATGGGGTAAAGAAGCTGGAGCTCTTTCAGATTTGCTTCTTCAAAGAGTTGACCATACCCTTGAAAAAGCAAGTTGGGAGAATTATGATCTTACTAGTCAATTTCCATCATTTCAACTTGTCAACAAGGCAACTTTTCAAGAGAGGAAGTACTGATACAAGCCCTCCTTTAAGGACTTATTCAAGGATGGGATGAAGATCACGTGTCAAAGAGCAGGCTGTTGACCAAGGCCATCTTCTCAAACTACTAGGTCTACCATGCTGAACTTCCAATCATTTAGTGATTTACTTTTGTTGGCTGCAAATGTAGTCTAGGATGTTGTTTTGTCTCTTAGGCAATTAATTTTGCTAGGTGCAGATAATACTCTAGGATAGTCATTATATAAATATATATCCTAGGATCTATTATGGATTTAGTTGTAAAAGATTTGCTATTTGAAATTCCAATGGAGACTTGTCCACTCAAAAGGAACTATTTTATTGGCTATACTGTGTTTAAGATTCTTGCACACTATTATTGATATAGGCTGCTTTATTTTCTTTACCAAACCTCTACTCATTATTACTTTTCCAACACCTATCAAGTGCACTGTACCTTATTTGCTTCAAACACCCATATAGAGCTACTAAAGTGAGTTAATTAGCAAAATGTTCAACAATGACCATATATAGCTATCATAACAAATAACCAGTTGTATCTATTAGATTGGCACATATCTCGGCCTTCACGATTTTAATCTAATTCTAACAAATCAAAATAATGATCTATGTGTAGTTAGTCGATCTTGAAATTGATATGATTTCATACACAACTATAGCTAGTAGAGCATTGAGTGCAAAGAAATGCTTTCATTAGTTGGGACAAATTTTAAATCCCAGCATCCAAGCATGAAAGGCTCAATGGCTGGCATAGGATTACTTGGTTCCCTTGGTTAAAAAGCAAAGTTCAAATCGCCCATGTCCCCACTCTCCCCCACCCCCCTGAAAGAAAAAAGATCCCACCACAAATACGTTAAGTGTATCAAGATGTCTGAGGATTAATTAGCTATTTCACAGGAAATACCACCAAAGGGAGGATATGCTAAACCAAAATCAAGGAATTTTTGTATTTCACCTTTCAACTAACCATATACAACAACATTGGTATTCTTTAAGGGTCTATTTTTGGTACATTGGCAATGAAGTTTTTAACTCCACGAGTAAGTTATAAAAACTAAATCCGTTTTAAAAAATATAAAAATTTTACTATATATTAAAGGGTACATGTGACCTTTCTATCTCTACTTGTGGAATCAGAAAACTCAACCAACAATATATGAGATAATTTAAGAATTAATTACATAAAAAGGCTCCTTCCAAACTATGGTTTGATTCAAATAAGCACTTCCAAATGAGATAATGTCCTAAATGAAACGAACTTTTTAAAAACCAACACAATTCTACTATTACAAATATTAGCAGCAATGAAAGATCCTGAGCTATTTTAGGTGGCAATAGTAGAATAACTTTTATCAACTAACTCAATATAGTATGTAAAAAGTTCTACACTTCTACTCAATCAAATCAATTTGACATACAACATAAAAGAAGGATATATATTCTATAGTTACCTGGGGAATCAACAAACTGATACCAAAAAGAGGCAATGTTAGAATATCCAAATAAAACTTGAAAACCTGTAAAATGAACATGACAACAAATTTTTGTTGAGTGAAAATTCCAAACAACAAGAACAAGTTATGCGTGATTTATTGAATAAGTTGACATGAAAAATGTTCCTAGCCCTCCAAAAGATGGAGGAGGAGCCAATGCTAGCATTATGCACAATTTTCATCTTACTCACTTTTGTCAAGAATGAATCAACTTTCCCAACTGAAGATGTAGCAAAAGAAATCTGAAAAAAATAATTAATCATGTTAGTCAATATTATAGTTTTGTTTTCTCATTGTATTCAATCATTTATATTGCAATACAGATCTATAAGGTAATAAGGAATACATGTTGTGTTTGGTTGTATTTTGAAAGCAATAAAATTTTTAATCCAACATTTTAAAATGCCACAACTTCAAAACGCACTGTTTGGTTAAACTTCAGAATTTCCAAGTATTTATTGGAAGTACTAAAATGCTGATTTACACATCAAATTGTGCATCTTAGTCCAAGACCCAAATATCAATCATAATATTCCCCATCATAATTATGCTAACATAAAAGTTGAAAATTGTCAACTTCCCAAGGTTTGGAGCATTTATTTATTGGAATATAATTATTAATCATTGGTATGGATTTTAGCATAATCTACATGTAAAACATAAATTTCTTCAGGTTGTACCTCATCTAAGATGAACTAGTGATGTTTTGGAGCCAGTCAAACAAGTTTATGTTTTAAGGGGAGAAATCAAAGCTTAGATCTTTAAGACTTCAAATAGAAAAAAGAAGAAATGAAATTTATTACAAGCCAATCTAGTAGCTTCAAGAGACTTATAATCATGATTCAAAGATCTCACAAGGGTGGGCTAATCAAAGCTTGCTGGGAATTATAAGGGATGGAGCAACTTTCTCGAGGAGTAATGTTTGTCGTGACTTCATTAATCATTATTACGCAATAACACATTTAACAATAGGAGTTCATGCCTTGGACCTTCATCAATCATTATTATGCAATAACACTTTTAGTAGTAGAAATTCATAGCTTGGACCTTAATATTTATACATAGGGACAAAGTGGTCATTTTTGTTGCTTTAATTTCATTTCAAAATCTTTTAGGACTTTCAGTTTATTTATTTGGAGTTAAGGTTTGCATGGTTGGTTTCACATTAAGCATCCAATTACAAGAACCAATTAAAATAGGTAAAAAGCATCCTACAAGTGGCTAACCTCATATGGGGTGACGAAAAAAACATGATTACCTTCTAATATCATGTTAAGCATCCAACACAAAACCAACTAGCGACAAATGGAAAGACTCAACTTCATTACAAGGCCACAAAAGGTCCAAGATTTAACATGTGGGATAAAACCATTAACAATGTTTGTAAATATTTTTAGATATAATTTCATATTTGGACTTTTGAGTAATGAAATTACAAGTACTTGTTTATGAGAAAATGAATGCCTACAATGGTAAGCTTTTCTTTGTGTCTTTATCCCTCCTCAACTTATTAAGCTCTACTACAACTAAACTAGTTCCCATTGAATAAGAACACCACCCATAACTTGCTTTTTCCAAATATGTCTACTTAAAAAACTCTATAAATCCTTCCCCTCAACCACAGGTTCAACTCCTCAACTTCTACAATTTCAAATGGGCATTCTAGTTAACGGTTGGACAAGTAATAGCCTAAACAACTTTGAAATACTTGGTTTGAAACTTACCACATCATTAATAAAAACTTAACAAATGTGAGCTGAAGTCTTTTTCCTCTCTTAAACTTTTGGTTCACAAAAACTCTCAAATATACATTTGAAACTTAAAAGTCATCTTTCATACCTCATAAACTAGCTTGGGGTTGAACAATATGAGGACCACTAAGTCAGAAGTTACCAAAGAGGCTTTGGTTTTGTTTTGGTGGTTGTCATGGCCTCCTAAAATTGCAACGTAAAATTGCTCTTTTATAACTTCTTGATTTCTTTCCTCATTCTATATTTGGTATGATTGAGTTGGCATAACTTATGAGCTTATTATAGAGCAACAGAATTATTCTTAGAAGTATCATTCATGAAGAAAATACTTACTTGGAAGAAAAAAAAAAGGAAAATAAAAATAATATGAACTAAGGAAGAAGCAGTAGCAGATTTAGTTCAATGGCAGAAGAAATTGCCATTTGACTACAATAAATTATAAATGATTACTAATTTGTTGACGTGGCATGCAAAAAACGTAGATTTTAAACTTATGGAGGTGTTTTTATAAAGGTGACTCTTGATCAGGGGTGAAGCCAAAAAAATTTTCTGAGGTGACCAGAATTAAATTTTTTCCATTTTAATAGCCTATATGTTTATAACTTTTTAAAGCACTAAATCAAAATTTTCATTTTTGGGGAGGGGCCAAAGTGCAATTTTACCTATACTAACTTAAAATTTATGATTTGTAAAAGGCTAAAAGTCAAAATTTCTCATTTTAGGAAGGGCCAGGGCCCTTGCCAGCCCCTGGCGTCACCCCTGCTCTCGATATAAGGAGAGGATGTACCCAAATGGTTGGATTTGACAACCACCATCCTTAGGGGTATACAGAAAACCGGATAACTGAATAAACCAAATTGAATCGAACTGAATTGATCAGAAAATTTGATTTAATCGATTTTTCATTTAATTCAGTATAGTTAGTGGGCTTCAGCAGTTTATTTGGTCGGTTTTCAGTTTTGAATTTTCAAACCAACGAAACTAATTAATCTTTAAATTAATAAACCTTAAAGCCATACCTATATCCAAGCCCAAATAATCAAACACCAAATAAGCTATATTCAATACAAAAACCAACATAACTACATTCAAATATAAATCCAGTTACCCAAATAATTAAATACCTAAATAACCCAATCCAAAATTTAAAATTAAAATCTACAAATTACAATTAAATTAATATATAAAATTATTTAATAGATAAAAGTTATATGGTATAAAAATAAAACTTATGTCTGTTGTATGTAGTACAACTTACATAGAAGTAATAAGGTGGAAAGAACCGTTGAAATTAAATATGTAAAGTTCTATGTTATGTCAACAGTATTATTTTTATATAAATTTTATTACATAAAACAAATATGAGATTAAATATATACCAAAAGAATATGAGATATTAAATTACTTATACAAATATATTACTGTACTATTTTATTTTATTTTATTTTATAATTTTAGGGTAATTATTTGATACTAGAGCTTTTTAGACTCCGCAAGCGGGTTGAGGGTATGACAAGTGTCATATTTATTTATATAAATTAATTTCTTTATTCTTACTACATCTTATAATACACTTGTCAAACCTCAGCCTACTTGTGGAGTCTAAAAAACTCTACTGCCAATGTATCAAATAATTTTTCATAATTTTATTACTTATATAAATCTATTAATATACGATTTGATTTTATAATTTTATTTGATTTTATTTGTTAATTAAAAATATAATAATATAAAGAAGTTTTTGGTTAGACTCAAATAAAATTCTAAATTTTATTTAAAAGGTAACTTTTTTCTTTTGTTTTATAAATAATAAATCTTAAAAAGTAAAAAATATATATTAAAAATCAACTAAACCCAACAGTAGAATTTTGGTTTGGTTTATTCGAGTTTGATGGTTAGTCGAATTATTCAGTGATATAAAAAATTCGAATAAACTAAACCGACCAAATGCACACCCCTAACCATCCTCCCTAGTTTATGTACTTAGCAAAGATGGGCTGAACATTAATAAAAATCTCTAACAGCCAATAAGAAGGTGGCTTTATATTCAATAATTAACAGGCCTATAGTGTCAACAAGAGACATCTGTAACTTCCAATTCTAGGCCACTTTCAACATCATATCATATTTAAATCCCACCTAATTAGTTTAAAGGAAAACCCTAATTCCATGGCATGAACATTTAAATCCCTAGTTTTCCAACCTTAATCCACCCCAAATACAAAGTCGGCAAACTCTCAGATTTGTACCTTGGTTTAGTATCAACAAAGATCATACAATATTATTCAATAATGATGAAAAACATCAAAATTGGATTCCAAACTTGAAATTCTTTACCAAACATCACAAAAACATATGATGCTGATATTCCTAAAAGATGAAGTTAAATCACTTACCACTACAATCAAGACTTTTAAACATTTACATGGTACTGATGAAACATTCATGAGTGAGGTAAAGATAACTTTTGAGCTATTCCATATGGAGTGAGCAATATTCAGGTACAACAAAACTAAACAAATTAATTAATTAAATTTGGTTAAAACAATAGTAACTAAATTTTATGACATTAAGAATCAAGATGTCTATTTAAGAATCCAACAGATACGCTCACATCTAGGTTATGCAAAGTACAAATTGTTAAAACCAAAGGTGACAAACTAATAACAAATGTTAAAATAATTGCATATAAGCATGTTTGGTTGGAGGTAATTTCTATCCACTTCTCCCTTATTCAGTGTTCAACGGAAATCAAGTGGTTTGGTCAGAAGAATGGCCCTTGCATGGAATGGCCATTCCTTCTAATTCCTTCCCATCCTATAACAGCCAATCTTTGGGACTTCGCAACTAGCAAAGCAACCAAAAAATTTTTTTTATCATTTTTCCATTATAAAAATATTGAATGTCTTTATTTTTGCATAAGAACTAAAGTTTGAAAAAATAAAAAGGGAAAATAGAAACAAAATTAAATTTGGAAATTTTTAAAATTTTTAAAAAAAGAAAAAGGATCTAGAAAAGAGGGGTAAGGAGATGAGAGCCGGCACAAATGCTAAGTCGCCAGCCTAAAGTGAGACAAAACTTCTAAGCAAGCAATACAATCACAACAAAAAAGCAAAACAAACAAGTGGGAACAAAAAAGGGAGATTTCCTTTCTCCTAGGTTTCAGCCTAGACTGTGTACATGGGGCTTTGTAGCTCCAAATATAAGGCAGAAGAGGAAACAAAGAAGACAAACATATCAAAAGTTTGAGACCCATCCATACATACATACATTAAACTGTGAAATTGGTTAATGAAAGGTTTATTCTTGGTTGACAAGTTAAATAAAAGGACACTCAAGAGCCTAAAACATAATTAGATTTTTTTCAATTTTTTCCTTCAATACGTTTAATAAGCCCAAAGCCTTTCTTAGTTCTCACTTAGAATAACCAAAGACCCAATAGAATAGGAGCACCATTTTTAATTTTCAATCAACAATTGGTAAAAATTCTTAGTTTTTTCACCACCACCATCATTGGCTATTTGGTGCACTTTTTTGCTTTCATCTAAAGAATGGAATATGTGGCCCCAAGTTTGGCCAATTTATGGCATTAACTCTTATCAAACCTGGACCATATTATCCTTGTAACAAATGGCCAAAATGCCAAGTACTGTTATTTATTTTATGACGATATAGAAGATTCAAAGTCTAACACAATGACATTAGGATCTGACCAAGGGTGTGTTATGCACATTGAAAGAAAGTATTAAAATGTTGGGCAAGTAAGATAAATAATATTTGGTTGTATTACATGGCCATTAAAGTAACAAAAACATTAATGTTTAAATTGCATAAAAAATCATCCAAACCATTGGTAGGTCATGAAGCTAGTGAACCAACAGAAATCAATAGCAAACCAGCTAAGTTCAACCAAATAGCTTGTTCTAAAGTATTCACATAGAGGAGTTGGTGCAACAATACAACATTCAATGGGGGGCAAAGTAACCAAAGGATGACATCAAAAATTGTTTGTTAACCTTTACTAACTATCTTAACTTGATAGCACCCCAATACTTATATACCACATGCAATGTTCAATAATACAACTAAACACTAGAATAAACAGAATTTTAATAGTTAATTGTTTTTGTTAAATAGTAACCAAACAAAATTGGTAAAGATTTAACAAGATGTGTTAAGCATCCAACCTCGGAGTTAGCAAAATGTGTGAAACGTCTAACTTAAGCGCTAACAAGATGGGTTAAGCATTCAACCTAAAACCAATTCATAATAGGTGGAGGGTGTTGGATCTAGTGCCCTAAGTGTATTCTTTTCATCTAAGTACACTTATAATTTTTCAAACGAATTGATTAATAAAATTATTTATTAATTACATTAATACTTTGTATATATAAAGAGCCAAAAGCTTGAGTTAGAATATATAAAGAGCCGAAAGCTGGTGCATTAGGTGTACGACTTCTATAGTACATAGCATCATTCATAACAGTGAAATTCATAGCCCAAGAAATGGGTAAATGATATCATCTCATTTGCATTATATAGTTGATAAAAAATAAACATGGTCACCAGTCATTCATAGTAATTGACTATTCATGAAAAAAGATTAATAGTTATCATAAAATAAAATAAGATCATATTGGGAAAATCAATATTATCCCAAAGAGATTAAGTATATCTTATGAGAGTAACACTCTTATTACAAGAAAATTAGACGAGAACTAATGGAGTTGCTTTCGTAATGGTATGTCGTTAGAGAAAACTCAGTAACGATACTATAGCGGAATGACTTCAAGACTGAATGAATTTATAATTAATAGGTGAAAAGCTAGAACTTAATTATAAATCATTTGTGTCTCAAGTACATATGTTCAATCTATCCCTCTGCTAGCTCATTGAAATAAAAAATGAATTGTGTGTTAAATCAAAATAAATAGAACGAATAAAAATGGAGAAATGAAAAACATAAAGAAAATAATTATGGTTTTCTACAAAATGAAAATGAAAATTGAGAAAATAGAATCATTTAAAAATGAATGTGATTTTTAAAAAATAGAAATGAAAATTAAAATTAAAAATGAATTCATTTACAAATAAACAAGGATTTCTCAAAAATGATCGTAAGATTTAGTTTATATTTTTGAGTTATTTTAAAACCCGAAAATGAAAATAAACTATACGATCATAGTGAACAAATTGAATGATTAAATATTAAATATATTTTCTCAAAAATTTTATCAATCGTAAAATCGTTATAATTTGATCAAAGGTAAAATTGAAATGAGAATTATTTAATATTAAAGTTTATTTGTGTAAACAGAAAAACAGAACCGGATTAAATCAGATTACAAAATACTAAGTCAAAAAGTCCAATAAGTACTCGTAATTGGACCCGATATTAAAGGGGCCCAAAAGTCTCTGTACTTCTACTTTAAGAAGAACGTTTTCCTACTTTAAGAAGGAGAATGTTTTCTGGTTGAAATAAACTTTTTTAATTCAACAAGCGCTCTACCTTATCTACCTATAAATAAATGGCATCGATAGGGTTATTCACAAAACTTTAATATATTGTTACTTTATCGAAAAATGGAGAGAACTTATTGTCAATTGTTGAAAGAAAATGCAACTTCTAGATAAAATTCAAACTTATACTTTAAGAGATATTTTCTTGGGAAAATTCTAGAATATAAAGAAATAAGATATTATCTCAAAAACTACATATTCTAGATGAATATTCTAACTATTAGATATTTGTAAAATTAATGGCAAGGATGTTGACATGTGTCAACAATCCAACGACCACTAAACTCTATAAATAGGGGTGAGAACTTTCATTCTTGTGATGATGTAAGAGAGAGCCATAAGCAAAAGAGTGTGAGAGGTAAAGGTAGAGAAGGGTAGTGAGGTAAGTATGTCATATTGTAATTGTATTGTGTATTAATAAAAATGTTATCTTCTCTTGTAATTGTGAGTCTCGATTAAGCTTTAAGTTTCTAAATACTTAGTGCACTTGGGTTAGTTTTAATATATAATCGACTTTGCCGCCTGAATGATATATGATTGACTCTGTCGCCTGAACGATATATGGTCGGCTCTGCCGCCTGAGTATTATAGTGCACTAAGAAGTTAAAAAGTAAAAGATTAACTGACTTCAGAGAGTTGGTGTAGTATTAACTGTAAATCCTAGGTTCTCTGTAGTGTAGTGAGTGTGTTGAACTCGTCAAATTTCTAACATCAATTATTAAATATATTTTCCGAAATAACAATTCTGTAGGTTTTTATTTGAGAAGAAAATTTTCGTTTTCATCCAAAAGAAAAAAAATATATTTTTAGTTTCTGTAATTGATAAAAATTATTTTTAGTTTCTGTAATTGATTTGATTTGATCGAGCCCACACCCGAGGCAATTCGTGGTACGAGAATAGCAAAGTAGATCGTATGGTTGAAAACCGAGAATGACAAGGAACTGTCTATCCAAAAACACAGGTAGGATTTCGATTTAAGATTTATTGCTATAAATATCACAAACTGAGTCCATTTTTAAAATTTTTACTTTTCGTTATGCAAGAAAATCATTTTCAAAACTAATTTTTTTCAAATAGAGGCCCAATTTAATATAAGTCCATAAGAAACCCAATACTTATAGATGTGGGATAACACCACCTAACCCTCTCCTTCACGTGTAACTCATAGTGCCTACATACAAACAACCTAACATAGAGTTAGGTAGAAAGAACATCATAAAAAAAGCTGGGACCTGATATCATACTAAGCATCCAACCTCGAACCAATTGGTATGGTTGTAAGAGCCTGACTTTTAACATAATTCCACAAAAAACCTAGTACTTTACAGATGTAGGATCAGACCACTTAACATGATGTAACAGAGATGATGAAGATTAAAGTACCTGAACATTGAGATAGTGCAAACCAGCAATCAAGAATGGAAAGATGAAGCCCGAAACATCGTGAGGAAGTTCAGTTAAATTCTTGAACCATAATGCACCACCCTGGAATTAAGCATGTCAGAGTTTAAACTTCTGAGCAACTCAATGCTTTTATTAAAATAAAATAAAAGATTGTGGAATGGAAGAAGCAGTTTGAAAGTACAACTATGGTCAAACATTCAACACCCTAGCATATATTTCACGTGTATTAGATAAACTCAAATCTCAAGTTCAATCAAAGCACCAATGTAGCAACATAAACAAATGATTAAAGCTTTCTTTTGTTGTTTAAAGGTCTCTAGTCAATTTATAGAAATATATTTCTAGAACCAAATAAGTAAAAATACGAGGTTCATCTAAAACAAATCTTGACAAAGACAAAGCCCAAGCGAATGTCAATACAACAAACAAGGAAAGTTACAATTGAAATACAAATATGCGACTCAAGCATCATCTTGATAAATGCAAAAAATATTGAAATCATTGGAAGAGAAATAACAAATGACAGCATGAGCTGTGTGCGGTTGTGGTTGCAATTATTGAAAAATACAAAGAGCTGCAATTTAAAAATACAACAATCTAAAATGCATGTAATCCAAGAATTAATATTTAAAACAAAAAGTACACTTTTGTTAAAAAACAATGCCCAAATGAAAATAATTACAATTCAAGCAAACGTCAAAATTATTTTAAAGCATAAAATCTTCACACTTCTGCAAGCATTATCATGTATGACTAATATAGAAACAATGGCAAACTCTTCATTAGATAGTAAAACGGCTACCAGAAGTTCTAAAATATGATTTCTACGTATTTATTTGTCCAACTAAACTTGATTTACATAATTTTATCTCCAACAATACAACCATATTTATCAAAAGCATATTGACAAAAGAGAAGAAATACAAAGCCAAAATCATTTTAATTCATATACAACTCTTCTTTTTCATTGCTTAAGCATACTAATTTTCAAAAGAGAAAACTAACTGGACAATTTGTTTAGATTATCTTCCTTGACTTGTCTACTAACAACTCATTACCACTTTAGATACTATACCAAGCACTACTGTTATGAATTAAAAGTGTCACTGAATATTTATCCAGCATGGATAATTTGTCAACTGTGATGCAATACATGTAGGAGATTGTCATTTCCAGGGACAGAGCAATAAGAAGGATGATTGACAAGTGTTATACATAAATTTCTAAGTACTCAACTTTTTACCTCAAAAATTAACAGTTCAATGAACCCTCAAAAATTAGCAATTACAAAGAATGTTTAACTCATGTCATATGTTATGTTTTCAAATTATTGCAGTACTATAACTTACAGTGCAAATAAACACCCAAGCCAATGTCTTACACTATCAAACCCAGGATAATTATCCAATGACATTCGGCGAATGCTAGTCACCCACAAGAAAAGGCATGGGACCTGACAAATAAAAGGGTACAGCAAGTGAGATAATTGACATCTTATCAGAGCCATGCAAAACCTTCTTTTAGAGTTTATGCAAAGAAAGACGAGGATAGAAAGAGAGAGAGATTATTTTAGTAAGAGTTCTATTAGTATGAATAGTTAAAAATCATCTAGTATTGTTTAATTTCAACTTATCCAATTACAATATCCCAAGTCATGAAACTATTTATTCTCAAAATATCAATTTTTTATCAATGTGGCAATTGATACTTAATTTTGAGCTCTTCATTTTTTTTAACTATCAAAAGATTAGACGATTTTCTATTCATTTTCGAACCCAAAATAAGGATTGACATAAATACAAAGTACACGCCTATAATATACCAATCTTTAACATCCTTGCTTGACAAGTAGAAAGGCAACACTCCTCATTTGCAAGGGTTTGTTCTTGAGACATGCATCAAAAGTAATGTTTATAAATTTATTTCATACAATTCAAGCACATAATTGCTAGGTCCAACACTCTTGATCCATGTTTGTAACTTAATTCCAAAGGTTTCCTACAATCTGTGAACATCCTTTTCATTTTGGCTTTTATTCTGCCTATATGTATCTTGCATTCAAATATGTAAAGTAGTACTAACAAAACAAGATGCTTTCCTTAAAATTTAAAATATTATGCATGTCATACATGCGAGGCGTCAAATAGGAAAAAAAACTTCAACCCAAAAAAAGAAAATGATTCTTGTAGAAGGGAGAATTACCTGAGTTAAGAAGGAAGCAAAGAACCAAAAATATGAGGGGCATCCATTTGCCTTTCTTTCCTTCTCAAAATGTATAAAATGGTCTTTATAACTACTTCCTGACATAGGTGGTGGCAATGGAGAAGGCACTATGAGAAATACATCAGTGTCAAAAAAATTAACCACAAAGTTAAACATTCAAACAACAAGAAAAGAAAAAGGACTTGTTTGCATAAATTCCACAGAATGGATAAATATCAGTTTCCCTACAATTTTCTTGTCAGAAAATTCAAATATGGACATTTAAGCAAACTGAATATGAATGCACACTGGAGTCAGTATCTGCATATTTTCTGAAATAACAATGCACAAATGATGTCTTACAAAGGAATGAATCTGCAAAGATAAAAGCCAGATGTAATAGTTGCTAATACCCAATGTAGGAAAGATTGGTTCAGTAAACATGTAAAATTTTCTTTAATTTTATTGTTGTTATGCATAATATCCTTATGGTCCCATGTCTGTTGTCAAGTACTCAAATATTGAGAAGTAAAAGAATTTGATATTATTTCCTTTCTTACTAGTAAAGGTACATCTGATGAAAACAGTTTAAAAAATATATATTACAGAGTACTTCAATTAGTGGACATCTTTTTATGTCTATCGCATAACAGAAAAGCACACCTAACTGACCTAAGCACACCAAGCGTGTGCTTGATCAAATGCATTTGGCCTAAAGGGGTCTGAAGCACTTTTGCTGTCTGATTCTAAGGTGCAACGCCTAGGTGCACGCCTTCACAACACCGAATCAAAGGCTGAAAAAAAAAGACACGTAAAACTGTAGTGGACAATACTTCTAAGCAATCGCTCAAATGTTGTTAATACTTTCCGCTCCAATCCAAACTTCCATTATGATTATGATCCATGAACAAAACTATAATTATATGCATACCCTAGTTTCTTTTATTATTGTCTACAAATTTGATTACATGAGTCGCAAAAATCTATCAGTTAAAACGATAAGTTTAACTCAATTCAGTTGTCAAAGGTAAATATATATTTATATGTGTGAAAATATGGTTAAATAATGGAAGTAACTGCTTCACTGCTAGGGGTGTAACCAAGCAAAATTGTGCCAATATCGTGCCAGACTCAAGGCCAACTCGATACAAAAGGGGAAAACAACAAAGATTGGGTTAAAATATAACTCAGCCACAGAAGCTCAACTCGGATAGGCCTGATTATCATTAAGTCAAATCAAGAGCTCTAAACTTGAATTAGCTTCAAGCTTGGCTGAACTTAAACTCAAACTAAATAAAACGTAAAAATATAAAAATAAAATTATATTTTACTAAATATGTGTATAAAACTAGAAGATATTGAGAAGCAGTAGCTAAACTTGAATAGGCCTGATTATCATTAAGTCAAATCAAGAGCTCAAACTTGACTTAGCCTCGAGCTTGAGCTGAACTTAAACTCAAATCAAATAAAGTGTATAAATATGAAAACAATTTTTATATTTTACTAAGTATGTGTATAATATTAGAAGATGTTGAAGGAAAAGTATAAACCATATCTAACTCACAACACAAGCCACTCGGGCCAATACAAAAATACCAGACCTCGGCTAGATTAATTACTCGAGCAATGCAAGATCGGCATACATAAAGCCGAACCCTACTATCTTGAGTTCTTGACTAATTCATACTCCAAGCAAGCGATGTTATGATTTTAAATAATGATAAAAGAAACATACATTTAGGAGCTAACTCTCCAATCTTTTTCAGCTTTTGAAGATGAATAACTACTACGGGAAACAATGCAAATCTCATAGCCATGGTGGAAGTTACAATAGTTATCCACCTGCAAAAGTAATTTCGAATTTCTTTTATTTCAAGTACAAAATTTTCATTTTCCTTCATATTCTGGGCAAGAGAGAAGAAGTTGACCTACCAAGGGAAGCCAGTGAGATTATGGTAACCATCAAGCAATGATACGATTGCACGAACCGGAAGGATAGATTCTTCAACATTGTTGGACGAAGTGAAAAAGGACCGAGTGGCGGGGTAAGGGATTGGGGAGACGCGCGCCGGAAGGTTGGGGTGTGATCGAGATGCAGGGCACAAAGGGAGATGAGTGACATGCGGCAGATAAAAAGTGGAGAGAGGAATAGAACGACGGAGGTGGGTAAGAAAGATCTTGGAATTCGCCATTGCCCAAAGTGGAAGAAACACCTAAACCCTGCAAAGGTTTTTTCTTTTTTAAACTTGGGTTAAAACCCTTTATCTCAGATTAAATATATGAACTTGAGTTAATGTATGAACTTGGTAACTTTTTTCCGTGAACACTTTTATCTCAGATTGAATATTTATTGTATTTTTTATATTAATATATTTTATATTTTTCAAGAATTTGCCTTTAAATTTTTGTCCAAAGTTAAAAAAATTTTATAATCATCTAAACATTATTTTGTCCAAACTTAAAACGAGTTAGACCCAGGCATTGAATGTTCAAGCTCGAGTTCAATCCATATTCTAAATAGATCTATTTTTATTTTGTCTAAACTCATTTTTAGACTTAATATTTTTGTCTAAATTTTTCTAAATTTCGAACAGATTTTTGAGTTTAGACGGATAGCCTACCTATAAACAATTATATTTATAACCTCTGGATTAGTTTTTTTAAATGTTAGGATTAACTCCCTTCAAAATGCAACTTAAAGTCAATTAAATAACTTGCTAGTCATCCAAGACATATTTGCATGAAGTTGTTCTAATCTTTCCACGAATTAAGTAATAAAAAGCTTTTTTTAATAAAAAAATTAAACTATTTTTTAATTTAAAAAAAACGTTAACTTTTTGAATCTAGTAACCTTTATCAAAGAGATGTTGCAGTAAAGGTGCAGAGGGTCAACACAAGGTATAAAAAATTTATATTTTTATGTACCAAACACAATCTATGTTTAGTGTTTGTTTAAATGTCTCAATGAATTTAAGCATATTATATTCCTGAGTACAATTTTTTCTCTCTAATCTTGGTTATGCTCAATTGCTTTCTCTAATATTAAGTGTTCATGGTATGGACTACAACTCAAAAATAAAAAGGTTTCATACAGCTCAAACTCACATTCACTCTTCTCTGTTTTTTTTTCTTCTAGTACGATTGAGTCTAAAATACCAACAATTTTGCTAAACTTGCCAAATAACTAGAACTAATGAACTTGCTGCAATATATCTTCGATAAAAAAAAAAAAAACAGATTCAAAAGGTTGAGTTTTTTATAAATAAATAAAAAAAGCTTTCCATTACTTAATTCATGGAAAGATTAGCAGATCCTCATCTATTTAATTTGGTCTAAGTCGTAAATGTCTTATATGACTGACGACAAGTTATTTAATTCATGTTAAGTGTGCAAGTTAATCCTGGCCTTTTAAAACTAACAATTCAGGTGTCATAGTCCAATTTAACATTGGATATTAATGGAGGGAAACTATAATGTAGGGAAGCTATTGGAGATTGTTTTCACATGCTTAGATTTTTTTATACAAATTAAACCTTAAACATGACAATTAATCTCACATTGGGTTGAGTTTTTAAGGGATAAATCTAAAGCTTATCGTACTTTTAATAGGCTACTTACTTGATTTGAAACATTCAAAAATTTTAATATTAAAAATAAGTAGTGAAATTTTCTATAAAGTTGATGTCTACTAAACTAATTAATAAATTGATCAAAATAATTGCACCTATCAATTAATAGTATAACTATAGTAAGCACAAGTATCATTTTCTCGAGGACTACAATTACTACTAATTATCACCTTTTTATTATTTAACCTAATAATTCAAAGAATTGATTAAAATTAAATCAAACTATGTAAATTAACTAATGAATACACCAAAGAATGAAACACAAAAACAATCAAGTATCAATCAAGTGACAAAACAATGTCTAGGTAAGAATTCACCTAGATTTCATCTATAATTCTCAATCTAATATATGCAATTTATTTTTTTAGCTCTTTGATCCTTGGAAATCTTTAATTTATGCTAATATCTCTTTCGAGCATAAAAGCAATTAACTCTAAATTGCTTAATTGAAATTTATTTATAATTAAAACTCTTATTATTGCATTAATTCGCTCTATGGATCCCCTTATTAGATTTGACTCTAATCCGGTAGATTTATGTCGTCATATTTCTAGAATTGCATGCAACTTCATTCAATTATGTAAGATCTAATCAATTACAATTAGGGTCTATTCAACCTCGGACTTATTTACATTAAACATAAATTAACACTCTAAAATTATTAACCCAAGAATAATAAAATATTAATAATTGAAAACAAAGATGCTAAGATTTTATTGCATAAAAATAGAAATCGAACAATAGAATCCATCCTAAGGTTCATCTCCCTTAGATATTAAGAGAATTAGTTCATAATGGGAAGAGTAAACATCCAATACTACAATATAACCATTAGAATAAAAGAATTTCATGATAACTCCCTTGAAAATCAACTTGGACTCTTGAATCTTGGTGGAAAATTGCTTGGCAATCGACTTCAATGGTGTTCTCAAGGTAATTTCGTGCTTTCCCTTGGTGGTTGACTTCTTTCTTATTTCTCTATTTATAACCTCTTAAAGTACCAAAAAACCTTAAAAATCATAACTTGCTGCCATAAGTCCAGACAATTCCTGAGATCGATGCACCTTGAACACATAACCATATGAATCCACACTGCCATGTGGGTTGCCTATGTGAAAATATGTTGCATGTGCCCAAATTACGGAATGTTTCAAAGTTCTAGTTTTAACTATTTTCTCAATCATATTGCTCCCAAATGCCCTATTAAGCACCAAAACATGAATATAAAGGATTAATAGTGTATAATTCATAATTAATGCCATATAATTACCTAAAATGCACTAAGAATGAAGCTAAAATATGCTACTTTTGACACTTAACAAATATCTTGACACTTAATCATTTGCTTGCCCTCAAGCAAAGTCCTTAATTCACATTTGGATTAACTTTTCTTCACCCATTATTTTCACTAATCATGTCTTAAGATAATTAATAGATTACCATGCATCAAAGATTAAAATGAAAATGACAATAAAGAGCATAAGCAATCCAAGCAAAAAAAATTAATGCATAAAACATAGAGTCTCCCTTGCTTTAATAGTTATTTGAAATTCAAACTCAACAAGGCTTAACATCCTCAATAAGATTCACTTAAAACACCCAAAGTGTTTAAAGGCTAATTAATATGCACTCAAAAGTCAAAACGAGGAATGTTATTACCATAAAGCTAATTAATATGCACTCAAAGTGTTTAAGAGGTCATTACAAAGGTTGTAATGGGGTTTAGGTTAAAGGCATGGAAGGATGTACAATGTGATTACAGTCGAGAGTTGAATTGATGAGTTACAAGACTAAAAGAATAAGATGTTGAATTGCAAATAATTAACATGAATAATAAACAAACAATATGAATGATTAAACATGGTTAGACAACTTACCAAAATCTAATCTCGACTAACGGAAGGCAATACAAGGGTAATTCAAAGATTAAATGGGTTTTAAGGATTAAAATAAGTGGGTGATAAATGAACAAAAATGGATTAGGCTCAAAGGGTTTTACTAGTGAGAAATAAGTAGGTAGGCTATTTAAAGGCTAAGTGGGTTAAATCTTAAGTGTCTTTATCATCTCAACATATCGAATCATCAATGTGGTATTGACATGCATAACAAAAGCAAGTTCTAGAATAATAGACCTAGTTGACACATTCAAAACAAAAAATAACATGAACATAAAAGGATGGATGCTCTAAAGGCTCAAAAGCTTACAAAAATATGGTTTTGATGTCAAAACTTGTAAAGTTATAATTCAAGACAATTATTAAGTTATAAGTAATAGTTCACAATCAACTTAATATTTAGGTATGCCATACTATGAATGTCACAAGTGAATAGATCTATAAGTTGATTTAGGATCTATTCTAATTGGGTCCAGTTTGATGTACTGTCAGTCTAGTCAGTCACATCTATGTCTCTATCTTCTGGGAGTCATCCACTCCTATACTCAAGACAAAACATCTCCTAAATTGAACTTGATAGACAACATATTAGTCTTTTAATCGATTTGCTCATTTTTTATTAGGCTAAGGACATATTTAGGTTCGTCTACTAATACAAGTTGTCTTTCTATATTATGATATAACCACGTAATACTGCTAAATATTAGTTAAACAATAAACAACTAGTAAACAACATTTTTTTCCATTTTGCTCTGCGTGCAAAAACCATGTTAGGACAATATACAAAGTTTTAATGTAATTCATGAATAATTTTTATTAACTAATCTGTTTGAAAAATTACAAGTATACTTATGTGATCCAACAATCTATCACTTGCCCTGGTGAAGTAGATGAGTCATGTTTCACATTCTTGTACCCATCCATATGTTTCCCAAAGATCTCTCTAGCTACTAGAGTCTTGGCAAAAAAATCCTCAAGGTTTGTTCTCATATGCAATCTTTGACTACATCCAATATACCGTCAAACACTACCGCCTCCCTTATGATACTTTGCATCGATGTGTTTTGTCCTTATGTGGTTTATTTGAGCCTTAGCTATATCCGCACTGTTATAGTGTCATAGCTTTTCCACACCTCATATTCAACCCTTCATAGTGAGGTTAGCAGTGCAACCTTACTTGACACTTATTCACACTATGGACCCATCCTCTTGGACAAAACACATCCCAATATTGTTTTTTCGAATCCTACACATTTGGAAGTCAGAATCAGTATATCTAATAGGAGTAAGATCTCTTCCAGAATACACAAGCATATAACCCTCGTTCTCCAAACCCACTGCAAAATAGATATTTGGGTGTGTGCATAGCATAACATAAATGAGACTTCATACTACAGAAGCATAAGAAACCTTTCTCATGTTATCTTTTTCTTCCACTATCTTAGGACATTCCTCTAAAGAGATAAAATCCTAATACAAAAGGTTTATTTCCTTTCTTCAAATTGGTTATTGCATAACGCTCTAATATCTTGTCTATGTATGAAACTTGAGACAATGCTATCACTTTGTTCTTTTGATCCCTTAGGATTCGAAAGCCTAGAACAAAATTAACTTCTCCCAAGTCTTTTATGCTGAATTGTTAGGCTAATCACAGTTTAATTGATGATAATGTCCCTACATCATTCCCAATTAGTAGAACGTCTTCGACATATCGAATGAGAAAGACTACCTTTTCATCCACTAAATGTTTGTAAACATAAGGTTCATCTACATTTTGCTTAAATCCAAAAGTCTTGATCACTTGATCAAATCTTTGACTCCAAGAGTGAGATGCTTGCTTAAGTCCATATATGGATTTAAGCAGTTTGCAAACTTTATGGTCATTTCTTTTAGCTATATATCCGGTGGGTTGCATCATATAGATATTCTCTTTAAGTTAGTCATTCAAAATCGTTGTCTTGACATCCATTTGCCAAATCTCGTAATTAAGAATCGCCATAATAGATAACAAATATACAAATTAACTTGAGCATGACAACTAAAGATAAGGTTTCTTCGTAATTGATACATTATTTTTTATTATAACATTTTGCTACAAGTCTGGCCTTATAAGTTTCCACTTTTCCATCCACATTTCTTTTCCTTTTGTAAATCTACTTACACTCTATGTGTTTTATCCCAATCGGTAAGTCTATAAGTTCCCACACTAAGTTGGAATCCATAGAATCCATCTCAGTTTTCATAGTTATTTCCCCAAGCTTAGAGTCAACACTCTGTATTGCTTCATTATACATGAGTGGTTTATCATTTTCCTGTTTGACAGACATAGTGTTAAAAACACTTTCGGTAGATTGGAAGAACTTAGGCCTACGAGAAACCCTCCTACTACAACGAAGTATCCTATTATGTTGATCGTTTACAGGTCTACTATTAGGAGTTTGTTTTGGAACCTATTTATTAGTTTTTTTTATTTCCCAAAAGTTCCTCGAGTACCTTTTTATTTCGAGGTTTGAAGTCATTCATGTAACTTTATTCAATAAAAGTAGCATGAGTTAACACTATAATAGTTTGCTCTTTCGGGTTATAAAATAAACCATCATTTGTTCCCTTTTGATATCCTACAAACATGCACAATTTTGTTCATGAGTCCAACTTTCTCGCATCTTTGTCTAATACGTGGGTTGGATATCCCCAAATCCTTAAATATTTTATACTTGGCTTCCTGTCATGCTACAATTTGTATGGAGTTTTTATGCTATTTTAGTTGGTATATCATTCAAAATATAAACAACCGTTTGTACAGTATATCCCTAGAAAGAGATTTGCAACTTCAAATAACTAAAGATCGAATGCACCATGTCTAAAAACTTTCGATTTCTTATCTCTACCATGAAATTTTGTTATGGAGTACCCAGCATGGTTAACTAGGATAGAATCTCATTCTCTATGAGTTACTCTAAGAACTCATCTGATAAATATTTCCCACATCATTCAAACCGAAGTGCCTTTATGGGTAAACCTAGTTGTTTCTCCACTTCCACATGAAACTCTTTGAATTTATCAAAGGTTTCACTCTTGTGGTGCATAAGGTACACATACCCATATCTGGAATAATCATCAATAAATGTTACATAATATTCGTAACCACCTCTTGCAATGACGCAGGGCCACATATGTCAGTGTGTAATAGTTCTAAGGGTTTTCGGACCTTTGTTCCTTTTGCATTAAAAGATCGCTTAGTCATCTTACCTTCCAAGCAAGATTCACATTATGCAAGATCAACTTCTTTAAGTGAATTTAAGATGCTGTCTTTCACAAGTCTAATGATTCTTTCTTGGTTAATATGACCAAGTCTCAATGCCAAAGGTATGCCTTATTAGAGTGAGAAGTTTTAAGTTTTTTATTCGATATTTCAGTCTCAAGTAGTGTGTACATCTTTGGTTTGATAAAATATAGATTATTTGACATCCATCTATTACAGATAAGATTATGATTTATAAATGTTGCAATTCCATTATTAAAAGTCACGGTCAAGCTATCTTTATATAATCATGCAACAGAAATTAAATTTTTTTTGAAACTTGGTACACAAAAAAACGTCTTTTAAAATAATCTTTCTAAAATTATCAAAATAAAGATGTACATTTCCCACTTCTTCAACTTCCACACTTGTCCCGTTCCCAGTTCACAACAATAATTTCTTATTCCTAAGATCTCTCATCTCCTCAAACCCTTGTAGAGAAACATAAATATGATCAGTGGCTCCCAAATCAATGATCTAATGGTCTATTGAATCCTCCACTAAACAAGCTTCTATCATTAAGAGTTTCATACCTTTGCTTTTGCTAGCCAAGTATTCATTCCACTCTTTACAGTTCACCTTAATGTGCCATTTCTTAATGTAGAAGAAACATTTAGACTTAGATAAGTCTTTAGGCTTCCTGATTCTCTTTCTTTCCACCTGTGGTGATCCAGAGACCTTAGTCTTATCTTTCTTAAAGTATTTTCCCTTCCCTTTTGAGGAAGAAGTGGCAGCTATGTTTGTTTCTGCTTTTTAGATCGACTGATCGTCAATCAACATCAACTCATAGGATTGTAATTCTTTCATAAGTTGTATAAGGGTCAGGTTTTTGTTACCAAGTTTATGGACCGCTTCAGAACGTACCAATATCCAGAGTAGAAATCTTGTACAAAAGATATGAAAAGTGGTGTCTGCAAGTATACAGGTTAGGTTGTAATATAGTTACAACGAAGTAGGTGAGTACTCCGAAGATCATGCCCAAGGGAGATGAGTACTAAATTAATCCTAACCTAAGCATAAATAAATCTAATTAGTACTTTGTAAATGGATTATATACAATGAATAAAATGAGAATTTTTGATGATCTAAACTAATAATAATAAAGGGAAATAAAAAATAAATAAAACACGAGTAATCAAATAATAAAATATATATTAAATCTGGGCATAGGTGATTAGCTCGCTTCAGTAATCATAACCAACTATGGTTTCAAGTTTTCTTGTTCAATCAACTAGTCAATACCCTAGTCCAATCTTTTGATCTTCCACTGAAATACTAAGCCGACAAGAACTACTTATCTCTCAACCTCACAGTCTAGACCGATTCAGGGTTAATGTATTCATGGATAGACTATACCAAATTTGGGATAATTCCTACCTTGATGACTTCCTAGGGTTGTCAGACCTAGGGTTTAGGTTCTTCCTTTCTTGAACAGCTGATCTGCTAAGAAATCCCTACAAAATAGTTAATTAATCATATCTCCACTCACTAATCCCCCACAAGAGGATTAGTTCTTCATGGATCTAATCAAAAAATATAAACTTGATAAAAAGAATTGTATTAAGAATTGATCACAGAATCCTCACAAAGTTTGATTATAATTCACAAATCTGATTTCTTCCTCAAAAGCAAATAACAAAAGATGAAATAAAACCTAAGCCTAAGAAAAGAGAAAAGACTAAAGACTAAATCTAAGAAGAAAATTATAAAATATGAAAAGTTGTCAATAACATGTGTTAATTAAGCCTATTTATAGTCTTTAGAGTGGCCATCATCCTTAACCCTAGATCAGTTGCCGTCCTCGTGTTTATCATTTGATTGTGCAGACCAAAATGCCCTAGCTCTTATTTATTTCACGTGCAGACCAAGTCCTATGTCACGACGTCGAGGGTAGTATGCTTCATCTTTAGGGCTGTGTCGTGACACTAAAGGCAGTCTTGGAATTCTTTTTTTTTTTGCTCCCTATGTTGCGACGTTTAGTGTTTCGTGTTGCAACATAGCGACCAGTATCGAGTTAACACACTTTCTAATTGTCTCTTGCACACTTACAAAGTATATTAGCTCACCCTTAAGCCTCATTCAGCCTCTAAGGTCAATAAAAGACTCAAATTACACATTTTATTAAATTGAACTAAACTTATGAAAACGTAATTAAAACTTAGCTAAAATGATTATGTTCAAGCTTCTAAATTGTGAAAACTTGTTTAATCTGCTACACCGAATTACGTCAGATCAGTTATATGCGGCCTGAAAGCTAGCAAAATTTTTAGAGAAGCTCTTAAACACCATATCCATTTGAGTGTTCTGGTCCAAATTAGTCTCATTTTCCGTGAGCTCGGAAAAGTATCCTATAAGAATAATCATATGGTCTTTAACCAAAGTGTCAAGTTTTTGCTGGGCATTCATCAAGATAGTTATAGAGACTATTGAGCCAAGGTAGCTTGGCCTCCGAACATGTCTTCTAGCTTATCCAAAATTGCTTTGGCAGTCTTACAGCTCTCTAGTTTCTTATATAAGGTGTTGGTCATGCTTGCTAACTTTTAGCAATGAGCTATCTTATCAGACTCCTCCTAGCATTTTCTATCCTTAACTTAAGTGGCCCGTAGGCACTTATTATCAAGAACTGTTTTAAGTTTTTCACATCTCAGGACAATCATCAAGTTCCTTCTCCATTCCTTATATTTATTCTTGTTCAATTTATTTTCAGTGAGTATGTTCAATAAGGGAGTTAATGCCATTTTCAAACTGAAAGTAAAACATTCGTATATTAATATATTTGTATTACGCAAATGTTTGTAAACATTTTGCAACATTACGATATGCATTAAGATAATACATGCGTCTTACATTAAACCTTGAAAACATTTCTAAGCCATTGCAACAATAATTCCTACACCCATTGGATCAAGCCACCTTGGGGTGATCATGATCAACTGGTAAGAACAGGGATTTCCATCCAATTAGTACCCATCCAATTAGTACACGAGCCTAATTCCTTAGGCATTCACACGTACTAATAATCGTGTAATGTTTAGCCATCATTCTAAGCATAGCTCCTTTGGGAGTTACTTAACTAAATGATATTGAGTGTATAACCATCAACTTAACACCTATCACATTATGCACCACAAATAAGTCATCTTAGGACAATCTCACTGAGTAGCATTTTGTGACTAGTTTTCCTCTTTAAAGACAGAATTTTTTGATGTATTGTGTGGCATCCCAAACTCGTTTGAGACAAACCGACCCGAATTCGAAATGTCACGTTAGTTACTTGCGTGACCTACTTACCTACCACTAATCACACCAAACAATATACATGCATAATTATCATTTATCAAGTAAAAATAAACATGTATTTAGTTTATAAAGTATTATTAAAACAATATTTGTAACAATCAACTAAAACCAACAAGTAAAACTCATTTAATTTTCAAAACAAAGGTTAAAGGACTAAATCATAAATTTTGGCAAAATATCTAGAAAATATTTTTTCAAAATTAAAAGTAAATTTATGAAATTAAATATATACTACTTAATCATGCAAAATATCAAGGCATTTCATAGCAGTTAAGAACTTCAATTACATTGCATAAGAATTAGGACTAAATTGCAAAAAACACAAAACATCTTATACATGGTCAAGGTTCCACACCGCAACCACCCGATCTACCTTACCGTGACGTGGTTTGGGAGGTTCCCTTCATCCCGATGATGAGATAGAGGGCGTCCCGACATCATCCGAATGACATTGCAATGCCAGTTGCATTTTCTGCAATTGCAGCCCAAAAATCTACAAGCTCGTGTTTGATTACTACTTGACATACCATTTCACACGTCCAAGCCTATTTATCAATTCTAACAAAGTCACGTGGCATTCATAGATGATTTAAAACATGCTCAATTGCACTAACAATCAAATACCAAATTTGACACCCCAAGTAATTAGTTATGTTAAACATGCATTCCTAATTTTTGCAACATATTTACTCAACATACCAAATTTTGTATCTCAAGCATTCCAAGTGCATAAATGATTCAAATCATACCAATTGGTCATTTCAAACTTGACTAACTGGACTAATTCCAATACATTCAAGAAAGTGAATAGTCTCATTCTTTAATTCTTTAAGTTGTTCTTCTATAGCATCTTTTGGATCTTCATAGCCTAACTTGACTAATTCCAAGACATTCAAGAAAGTGAACCGTCTCCATTTTGATTGCTCCAAAATCATAATTTTCACCTTCGAACATAAGAACTTGAATATTGTTGTAGATTGTGCTTGTAGAAGCATGCCCAATTTTATTTTCACACACACTCTCTCACTTTTAAAGGATCTCTAACTCTTGATACCACTTTGTTGGAGAGAATTCTAGAGATTGCAAAGGGAAAAAGGCATTCAAGATGGAATGAAATCTTTTTTTTTCTTTTCTCACATCATATTGTCTTACACTCTTACATTTTCTACATCACTTACAACCCTTTATAAAGTTGTTACAAGTGACTATTAACTTTCTATACATGCATCAAGTAATTAATGTGTACCTAGTAGATACATGCATCTTAGATAGGTACACTCATGCATGTTAATTAAATGACTACTAGATTTCCTAGATTCATCCATTCTAAACACATACATTGAATGACATCACATTACTCCACAATATCTCTACCATATTGATTTATATTTTTGTGTATATTAATTCTATATTTAACGGTTAAGAATTGTTTTTACATAAAATAAATAGTTAAATTCTTTTCCTTTGCTACAATCTTAGCATGCATTATTTATATAAATATGATATGAAATATGACAGTTGATTATTAAAATATCAATAATAAAAAAATTGCAAAAGTATATAAAAAATGCAAAAATGTTATTTCATGTTAATTTTACACTGTTGATATATATTATCCTTTTTGAAGAAATGAAATTATTCAACTCAATTAGATTGGCAAAGACATGTAAATTTGTTGAAATTCTATTGCATCCACAACTAAAATTCCAACCCTACTAACTTGAGATTAGATTTGGTAACTTGCGTATGTATATCACGATTTAATAATTTAATCATGCTTAAAGTATTTTATATTTATAGTTGATAATTCATCTTATGTAATATTTGAGATTAGAGAGAAGCAAAATTCGATTCGATTTGAAAAATTGAAAAAAAAATTGAATTTTGAGTTAGTCGAATCGAGTTATTCGAGTCAACTAGAATAAGTAATTCAAGTTTTGAGTTTAAGTTCGAGTCAAGTTGAATTTTACAATTCGAATAACAGATTAATATAAATACCTCTTTGGTTCTTGCCAATTTTCAAAATGAATAAATTGAGTTCTCAACAAAAATTACAAAAGAAATTCAAAATAATTTTAAAAAATTCAAAAATATCTTTTAAAAAAATATCTTTAATTCAAAACAATTTATAAAAATTTCAAAAATTATATTTTTAAAAAATTATAAAAAATTTTAAAAATTTCTAAAGAATATATAAAGAATTTTTAATTTTTAATTTTTTTAAAAAATATCTCTTTTATTATTTTGCTTGAATTTTTTTTTAAATATATATAATTTCAAATTTATGTACACTAACATGAAATTAATTATACTATAATAATATTTTAATTTAACATATTTAATTTTTTTTTAATTTAACTCGAACAATTTCACTCAATTCAACTTAAATTTCATTTCACTTGACTCGATTTGAAAGTTAAGATAAAATAACAACTCAATTAACTCTGCAATCTTTTTAATCGATTCGATAAAACGCTCACTCCTATTTGAGATAGATATGTATTTAAATACTTTTATGTTTTAATTATTTTTCTTACCATCTTTGCCTCATGTCAGAAATTACCAAGTCTAATCCGAACAGTAACCTAATTCAAGCCAAAGAACACTTTCTTGCATTTCAAGGCAAAAGGTCAACTACAACAAAGCCTTAAAATTCACCCTTTATATTCCAAACTCAAAATCACAAGAACACCAAAGACAAATATATGAAAAAGGAAAATTAATTAAATAAAGAATTACATAAAAGAACCCCTAAATTCACAGATTCAGACTGCCGGCAAATTAATAGCTTCAACACAAGTTCCAGTTCTGGCTTGAGAAATTCTGTTGGCATAAAGAGTCACCAGACGCAACTGGGTCCCATTGAGATCCTGCAAGTATGGCCGGAACGCCTTCCCGAGCATGACGTAAATGTCGACCAAGCAGAAAACAACGGTCTGTAACCAGCACGGCCAAACAGATAATGGAAAATAGTGAGCATGAATGATTGATCAATTAAGGCAAGCGAGGGAGAAACCTAACAAGCAGTGATCAGGTATTGGTTTTTTCTACCGGTTATTCAGACAAATCAATATTGGTAATAAGGCACTGGGATCCATAGCCAAATGCAGATTTCGTGCATTATTTTCCATCTTACTCGGACTATGGTGTTTTCCAGATATGCCGTGGTGTATGTTCAGTTTTTTGTTATTTTCTAGTTTTTCTATGTTTGAAGGGTTCTTGGGAAGTCACATCATTGTATCCATATCCAAATATGCATTGGACACAGGTACTTCAAGTAAAATGAAGTTGAAATAACATAAATTAAAACTTAATACGTAACCTAGCATCTTAGGTATCAAGCATGGACGAAAAATAAAATACCATCAAACTTTCCTATGTAAATCCATAAGATCAGTTCTAAAAATGCCACAAATGGATTACAACAAGCTGTACTTGAAGTCTGAAGAAAGTTATGGAAAGGTGAAATAACCTAATTCGTGATTGGTGGCTAATATACAATTCTTACGTGGTTCAGTGATCTAAGTACAAATCTAACTCCTTAAGCTGTATCCAAAACAAAGAACATATCTGCAGCACATGCCCTACATATCTAAGTTCAAAGGCCAGTCTCATTTTTCTCGAATTACCCATGTCCCTCACATTTTCAAACATGGGGACATAAACCAGTATCTGACAAACACAGTTTCGAGTAATCTAATTTAGTGCTATCTGGAATCATAAGATATCTGCAGCACATGTACTGAAAAGTAAAAAAATTATTACCTTGCGAACTTCAGCGCTTTGATTGCTGAATGCGCAAAAAAGAACTGGTAAAAATGAAGGTAGCTGAGCCAGAAGTTCCTCTTGAGAAAGCCGACGGACAAGCTTGCAAAGGCAGAAAAGATGAGTCTATTATGTGATAATGAAATACGGGTAACAAACTGTCGGTGCTTTAATATAATGTTATGTATCAAGTGAAAAAATTATCGGCTGTAGGTAAAGAAACTAAATTTGAATGTAAGGTTACAACTACATGAAAATGCTTATTTATTTTTAAAATTTCATTTTATGCCATTCTTATTTGGATGAAGTGCTTATAGTCTGCAACCATTGTTGAACCTCCTAGTAACCTGTTCTAGGCTAGCAGAAAACTGAAAACTGATTCAAACAGTAGTGTTTTATTCGGTTTGCTTTTGGTTAGGTTGTTAAATTCAGTTAGTTCAAAATTCAGTTCAGAAGTTAAATAACCTAATTGTTAAAATTGAACCAAATTCTATTCTTTATGTTTAAATAGTTTATATTTTTTATAGTACTAAAAAATATTTTATTTCAAAATTAGAGAAGAATCTTTAAGGTATTATATAAAAATAAAAATTTTAATTTTTTTTTTTTTTTTTAAACTGATGAACCAAACCAATCTAATCAGATGGAATTCAATTTTGGCCATTTTGGTTACCTATTGCAATTGGTTCTTAAAAAACCATAACACTGCACATTAGCTGCAATTTTTTTCTTAAAACCAAGCGAACCAGATCATATTCTTCCCCAAACGAACAAGCTCCAATGTTTTTTTAAATCTTTAGTTTCAATAAATCACTTTTTTTTCATTAACTTCATCATGTCAGGACATCATAAGGATAATAATCAGCTATTGAATACCTTTGTTAATGTCTTGATGCAAAAAATAAGAGTTTTCTCATCTTCATGGATTAAAAGGGCTATAATAACCTGCAACTCCGAAAATGAGACAAAAGTAGGATAAAAATTCACAATTAGAGCAAAATTTCATGAAAGTCGTATAATCATACACTTAGACATTTGAAAGGGTCATATTCTGATAAAATCATTGATAAGCAGTTCTCTGCTTCAATTGAAACCTGAAACATAATCCGAATGTATTAGGTTCACGAGAAGAGGTAGCATTAGGCCATGTAGCTTGTATTAAACAATTGATGAAAACAATGGCACCTTGGAAACTGCATCCTTAGCAATATGAAGTAACTTTTCAATTACAATTTCAATAGAATCTTCCATCGCATCTTTCTGGATTGACAGAACATAGATTAAGCACATTAGATAATAATAGAAACATAGGTCAAAATTATGTTATTCAGATTCTTCTTTTTCTTGAAGTCCTCATGTCTGACACCTATGTTTTATGCATATCTGAACATGGGTATGAGATATGACGCTCCAAGAAACCTCCAAATACATGGAAAATGCTTTAAATTTTTTTTAACAAACCCATGTTGGAAACATACACGCATCCAACACACACGCTTGAGTGCAACATAGGGTGAAAAGAAAATTTTCGAGAATAAAACTACTTAGAACTTCACTTGATGGATATAGTGTAAGTTTTAGTTCCACAAACCTGTTTGTTCACCATGTCAGCTACTAACTGCAAGGTCAATTCCCGGCTTGAAGAATCAGGATCGTCCAACACCTCAATGACAACTTTCAGAATCTGATTGAAATGCTGCAAATAAATAATCATCCACCAGCATCACTTGATAACAGTTGGCCATTACTGGTTAAGATACCATCCATCAAACTACAAGATCTGTCTCCCTCATGCATGCCATTACATCTATGGTAACTTTTAGCATAGGTTTGAAAACTGATTTTTGGTCAATGTCTTGAAAAATCAAATTCTTCATAAACATAAATGGCAATTAACATACTATTTATGTTTTCATGTCCAACTCCATGCACGTGTATATGTGTTGGACAACATCTTTGACAGTGGACATGGTAACTTATGTCCATATTGAATGTTTGTATCCTGGGAATGAGTATCATTAATTTCAATTAGATTATACCTTTGTCCATATCGAAAGGTTTGTATCCATGGAAGCTTCTATGAGCTGCTGAAGTGCTTGCTGTCTAACGGTTCCACTCTCCTTATTGTTAGAAATCTGAAATATGTGGAGAGTCGGAATACAGAAATGAGTTTATTCCTTTCTAGACAGTAAAAGAAAAAGGAAAAACAAATTACTCAGATAAAATATGATTTTCACAGCAAGGGACAAGAAAAAGAAGAGGGGGGGGGGGAGGGGGGGCTAACGAAGGGGACCTTTTAACATTCATAGTTCACCTGGTGAAGAATTTGAGGAATGATGATACGCGATTTTAGAGAAGAGCAAGTCTTGGTATTGCTGGAATTCTCATTACTATTATTGACATCAACAAAAGTGTCAATACCAATATTGGAATTGCTTACTCCAAAATGATTAGAGATTGTCATCGTATTCATGTCAGAACATGACGAAGGCCAGTCGTCCATTGAATTCTCGCAATCAACACCATCAGGATGGCTCATTGGGGATTCCACATTTTCATCAGCACCAGTAGTTGTGCAAGTAAAAGCATTATTAGAGCCGCCTTCGAGATTCTGAGGTAAATTTTTCTGAGCTTCACTTGATACTTTTTGAGCAATAGGTTCTAAAACTTGCATCGGTTCTTGCATGGAGAACAACTTCTTGCTGTTATCGATATCATTCGAACCTGAAGAATATCTTCCAAAATAGTAAGCCTTCTTCAATGCACCAGCATATTCACCATCAGGAGAAAGTCCGACATCAGATGGCTCGTGACTGTTTCTAGGACGGGGTCTTTCTCTCTTGTTCTGCAAGAAGTTCATAAGATCCATTTCAATTCGAGGAGTTTGCTGCCTAAGAATTCGCCTTAGAGAATTTTGCTCTTCAGCTGACATACACATGATGTAGTTTATAACACCCGCGGAGTCATAGTGAGTATGTATAGATACAATGCAGGAGATGGCTGCTTCTTTTAGTTTTGTGTTTTTATCATAGATCAAAGGTATTAATTTAGCAATCCACAGCTTTAGAATGCCGCTATTAGCAGCACCGTCTGAATTCATAGCATTCTTCTTGAAGGAACTGATAGCATATTCTATAACAGCCAGTTTTGCCTTCGGTGATCTCTGTTCATCTAATGCGCGGAGCAAAGCTGGTAAAAGAGAATCTATGCCATAGGCTTTGCTTACAACTTCCAGATTCATTACAGAAAGCTGCCGAACTGATTCCTTCGGATCAATTAACCTTGAAAACACATGGTGTAAGATTCGATCCAAGTAACTTTCAAAAGGTTTTCTACATGCTGAAATTATATCTGCAAGGGCCGAGAGAGCGGCGTGTGCAACTTTATGGTGCGGATCATCCAAGTGTTGGAAAAACAACTTCATGACTTTCTCAAAATTCTGTGCAACTTCTTGGACTCCTTTTTGGTCCTGCTGCAGCAGACTTCGGACATAATTAAAAGCCGCAACTCTAGCGGACCAATTAGAATTTGGACTGAGACCCTCTGTCAGAGCCTCCTGGAGTGATGCTGGGCCATCCACATAGTTCGACATTTCACTAAGTAGTATCTGATTGTCATCTAGAAAGCTTCTACTGTTTCCAGAAACTCGAGTTGAAATGTTCTTTCTTAAAAGCGGCCTCTGGAAGTTTGGAATAATATTACCTTGGAAGTCCCTAAAATTGCCATCTTTTGAAGAAGTCTCTACATGCTGTTTGTCAATATGCTTATCTACGGATTTCCGGGCAAACCTATCATCAGAATGCTCTTCCATAAAACCACAAGCTTGCTTCCCTGATTTCGATGACAAACAAGCTAAAAAAGATTCAATGGTTAGATTAAAGCAGTGAGAAAAGAGTATTCAAGCGTGGAATTGCATATAAAACAGACAAAGGAACTCCTACCTTTAACGGTTGATGCGGTTGAGTCAGTAAAAATAGCATTTGCAGTAACAGCTGAAGCAGAAACAATAGGGGGAAATGAGAGGCCACAAGCTGGAGGAGGGTCAACTCCTGCACTAAGAACCACAAAGAAAATTTTCATCCATGTCAAGGAACAAAGTAGCAAAGGAAGCACTTGCTTGATGAATGTGACTGAAAGCTCTCAATGGATTTTTCGAGCTACTTAGCATATACCTAAATCAAAGCTAGCTGACCGCTTCTTTTGATAACTGAGTTTCTCAGATATAATTAAACCAGCAAGCGCATTTTCAATAGCCGGAGCCCGCTGTTTGTTTGTATGCGGCATGTTTTCAAAACTTCTTTCAGTACCATTTCGATGTGACTTTACTTCAGAGAGAAATGGACCAGCAGATAGAGGAATGCCTCCTGGTACAGCCCTATTCCGATCCACTGTGGTAACTGCTGAAGTTGCAGGTCCAGGTAAAGTTGTAGAAGTAGGTGCTTGAAAAGCCTTATGGGATTTACGGACATCCCTTACTCGAACTGAAGGAGAAGGATGGCGTCTATGTGTGGTCCCATCTTCATCGTTTATCATCTTTTTAATTTACAAAAAAACTATATAATTTACCCAATCAATCAAAACTGGAAATTCAAAAAGATGAAAAAAGAAAGCTTATACCCTTTGGACGACTGAATCAAAGGACAGAAATAGTTGCTGAGAACGCTCTGGCCAAGTTTTCTTGAACAGTCTGTAGCAACGACGAGCATTTGACCGTACCTTTCATTTCCCAGTATTATTGAATATAAGCCACATCATTGAGCATAATTTCTTCCTCTCTCTCTCTTTATATATATATATAATGCAGAACCAACAAATATATGGTACGAAGAGTGACAGTTAAAAAATTTCTCACTTAGTTCTAGCAGTGTAAATAACTCGTTATATCACAAAAACAACCAAACTCTTAGCCTAATCGTAAAAGTAAATTTATTTACATTACCATATCTTGATGTATCCTAACTGCAACAAACTGGTGCAATAAATTTATTTACATTAACATATCTTGATGTATCCTAACTGCAACAAACTGGTGCAATAATCCATGGTAACAGAAAAGTAGCTGGTTTTTAGTACCAGCATCAACCACCTTCCTTTATTCTTATCTTTCATTAACTTTTTTCTAAGTTATTCCTTATATTTGAAAGGTCCTTGGAGAATATCCCCATACCCATATTCAGAACTGAAAATAATATATCTAATAACCAAAAATTGAAACTGATAATCTAAGAGATATCATAAAATGGTGATTAAAACTGAAATTAGAATACGAAATAACCAAAAAGAGAGGTTGGTATACAAGAATGGGATATATAGCTTCGACAAGAAAGTAATTACTGAAGCAATACCTCACTCATTGCATCAGCTATACAGCATTTTATAAGATCCTCGTAAAGATCTGCAGATTTCTGTATTTCTGGCGCATCGGCCCAGTACTCCAGCATCAGAAGAGAGTACTCACAGCATCTGTAATTGTCGATGAGAGTTGTGTGAGGATCCATACTTATCATGCGTATGTCATTAAGGACTGAATAAATTACCTAGCACGGAGTACTGCATTACGGTCATGTTTTGCATGGTTAACTATTTGAGGAAGTACACGGGAAACTTTGCAGTTACGCAGCATCTATACAGTATAGGGATGCATCAATAGAGGCATCGAGATAAAAATGGGAAAAATAAGTTACAATAAGAGACTTTCATATTGTCTGCACATACTGTTTTGATGCAGGTGTCTGCGGATTCAGCTATTATAAGAACCGTAATCACAACCAGCTTGAAAAGGACCTAAGAAGGGTATCACATAATAATATTGAAACTCAAAACTCAAAAGCAACCATAAGGTTAAAAGAACAGAAATGTAAGCATTATATTGAGGATGTTAGGACAAGCTGAAGCTATTATATTTACTAGTGATTTTATTAGATGAAAAAAAATTCTTACTGGGATGAACATTTCCGAACAAGCTTCAAAATCCCCCAACAGCTCTTTTGACAAGAAACATAAGAGATGACAAGCCTGAGGGTAACAAAGAGTTAAGAACAGTTATTTTGAAAAAAAAATAAGGTCTGCAATTTGCTCCAAGATACATAATTCAGATTTTGTATTTTAGTTATCTTAAATCCCTATCTGCATAATATAAATATTCATTTTCACTTTACTATATCTATTCATATTTACAGATGTTATTTGGTTTGCTAAATGAATTTTCAATACTTATGCATGGAACAATTATGAATTAGTTAGTCTGAAACAGTAATGTATTTGGCTGTTTTAAAGATAACATAGTTTTTTATTGAAAACTGGTCATATATCTCAACCTATACCATAAGATTCTATTGATCATTTGTAGTAGTATCTCTTCTCTAATCCAGTTTAATTGATAGCCTTCTGTGCTCTGTAGGCTATGTTAATTGGACTTGGTGTGAGTGATGGCTACGGGTATGTGCCTAACATGAGTATGCTCAATTTTTTTTCTAAATTTTCCATGTATTTGGAGGGACATATCCCTGATACCCAAGTCCAGATATGGGTCAGATCAGAAACAGGTACTTCAAGAAAATGAAGTTTCAAAAGTAATATAGCTGGACTGTCAAGATATAGGTAAAGTATTTTCTATAAGGAGCAAGCAGCAGGGAAATATGAAATTAGAAGCTGACATTTGCAAAAGCAAATAAGCATCTCATCCAACTAATTGAAAAATATAGGTAAAATACAATTTTAGAAGATAAATCTTGGACATGGAAATTGCTAATGGGTGATACAAAATATTGCTAAATGCAGAGAGGGTTTTTTGGCCATGGCAGGATTATGATTTTCAACAGCAACCAGCAGAGGAAACCCTACCAATGAAAGCACGACTGCTAAATGCTGAGTCATCATTCCTTGTATGATAGTTCAACTAACCTGCTTTACGATGCTAGACCTTCGGTCGGACAACTGTGTGCAAAGAGGTGCAACAAGTTGCTTCAAGAGAGCATGAAAACATGGATAACTGGTGGCACCTAATCAAAAAAAATCTAGACAATTAAATACTTAAACATTCAACACGAGCCCTACACCATCAAAAGAATAGAAGGTTTCTAGCATATGAACACATTTTCAGTTTGCATAAATTTCAACGCATAAGAAAAACCAACTTCCTAGTTTTAGGTTCAAAGAAGCACACATGCTGTCAAACACAAAACTCGAGAAGATTAATTTCAAAGTTATCATGTAGTCAAAAGCACGCATCTCAAAACTTAGCTCTTAGGCACTAAGCGTGGTGAAACATGAACTGCAAATTATCATTAAGGATTTTTAATGTGCTTCCAGAGCAAATGTTTAGTATTACATATTTGGGATATTTTCTAATGAAAACAATATATTTGGTTATTAAGCAAATTATCTTGATTTTGAACTGGTAAACAAGCTTAAGTTCATAACCAACTTCAGGATCTTAGTCCACAAACAAGCATGAATTCCACCATTAGGGAAATGTACGACTCAAGCACTAGATCAACAATGTAGTAAATAAATTAGTTCAAAAGTTACAGATTCAAGGTTGAATAGATCATGTTCAAGCTCAAACTAGAGCTTGAGTAAATTAGAGAAAAGAGTAACAAAGTGATAAATAACACAAACCTCCGATGACAAGAGCTTCAACTCGCTGCATAGCAGCTATTCGAACAGACCAATCATTTTCTGCTACAAGCATACACGCAATCTTCTCCATTTCTCTTATTAGCTCCTTTTCAGAGTTTAAAGTAACTGGAACTATGGGTTTGTCTGTAAAGTCAATCTCTCCTATATAACACATTATATAAGCATATTAGTCTGTCAGGCCACTGTAAGCTAATTAATTTGACAGCAATACAACACGGACAGTGCTTGAAACTAGGGTAAACAAGAATTATAGCAAAAGGAATTGCAAGGTAACCTAAACTAATTAGCAACAACATTAATACTTCATGACTAAGTTTGAAAGTGGAATCATTAAATTAAATCAAAATGCAAAGAAAATTGAAATCCTAACCACTCAGGTATGTTTCCGATACGAGATATTCAATTTTTCTCAAATTCTTCCATGAATTTAGAGGTTCCTTGGAAGGTCATGTTCCCACAAACAAGTTTGAATATGCGTCAAACACGGTGCATGGATCCTAACAACTTTATTTTTAGTGGCATAATCACATTATCTAGGAAAATTTTAGCCAACTTCCCAATGATATCATATGAAACATTATACATCCAAGAAAAAATATTAGAAGTTCAAATGCAGTGCATCATATTTTGGCATTGCATATGAACTCTATATGCATGCTGACCTCCAGAAACAGATATATCTTTAAAAGAATCCTTTGTCTTAGGATTGCTCTCTGCTTGGTTCCCCTTGGCTGAGTCAACTTGATCAGAAAAAGCAGATGACACGTGTCTATTGAAACTGAAAACCTTCGGTTCCATCTTCTGCAATCTGATATTAATATCTCCTAACTGCAGTTAAGGATTGCACTTTATGAGAAAGACAATCACAGTAAACCACCAAATAGTTAGCAGCACAAATCCAACAACCCCATATTGGTTTGAACCTATGATTTAACTATGACATGCATAAAGAGAAAAATAAACTACGTAAAATTCAACCAATCCTTTAGAACAAAAAAGAATGGTATTAATGATCCAGAAGCCATTATTAACTCTAGAAAAAGGCCCAACTGGAGATGAATGGCAAACTTAAAAATTATTACCATCACCATAATAGTGCTTAGAAGAAACCAAGAAATAGGCAAAGAAATAAAACATAACATTGAAAATTATTACCATCACCATAATAGTGCTTAGAAGAAACCAAGAAATAGCCAAAAGAAATAATGCATAAAATTACCACTGATGAAGGAAGATTGTTTCGCTGGAGTTCAGCAAGAAATTCAGGCCCAAACTGCATGTACATTTCCTGAAAATAAACAATTAATTATTTATAGTAGCTTGCCTCTTGCTTTCCTTATATGATCCTAGAGGATTAGGGAGCTCAAGTGTATTGTCTATCTACATCAAAGAAGAAGAAATAGACTGCAAAAAGGATAAGGTGTTGTATGAATATGTGATTAGGAACTTTAGTAGCATAATGCAGAAAGTCCTCTTTCACCTTACTCACTCCCAGAACAATTAGCTGTCCAGCAAGTCATTCTCATATTTCTTATTTAAACATAAAAAAAAAAAAAAAAAAAAAAAAAAAAAAAAACTAAACAAAACAAAACAAAAAAACAAAAAACAAAAGAGAGGCAAGAGGAGTTCGAATTAAGTTAATGACTTGATCTAGGCCAGAAACAACAGAGCCCCGGAGGTGATTGGAGACACCAAACCACACCTGTACTAGAAAGGAAAATGGTTCTTGGAAAGAATCATAACACACACAACTATAGGTTTATTTATGAATGTATACGTATATAGGCACACTCATGCACATACAACAGACAAAAGAAATGAGTATGGTCTTTTTATGTACAACTGCAGTTCCATAGAAAGAAGAAAAAAATATCTGAGTAATTCTGTATTAACGAGAGAAAGGCTTGTCTTTTGCATTTGTGATGCATAAACTATTAGGCCAAGTAAAGGGAACAGCCTTAACTCATAATCATAATTACCTCAATGCACAATGTAGCACCTTCTCTAATGCTCTGAATTGAGTCATTCAACATCTGTAAAATCTGGGAAAAAAATAGAGAAGAAAACACACACACACAATGAGCATAAAAAGAAGATATTTCCGAAAGGAATGGTATTTGGGAGTTATTTATTCCTAACCACCAGTCCCTATGGACATACCGGAGGAAGAATAGCCTTCATGAACTCCATCGACGTAAAAACAGTGATAGCAGAAGTGACAGTCCTCATAAACTCTTCACGAACTCTCAGGCTGTTATGCGCCCAGGTTATCGGCCCAACTTTATCTACAATGATAGTTGGAGAAGAAACCTGCAGGATCAATAATTACAAGCAATTAGGTCCATCCATTGCAGAGTAAAATATATAGCTTGAAGTCAGACCCTACATAGAAATGGCTTGATATTTTATAAGAAAAAGCAAGGTTCTAGCAAATGCTGCTCAAGCGAAATTCAGCCCTTACCATACTGAAAAAGTTTTAACGCATAAAATTGAAAACAATTGGATTAGAACACGGTTAAGCCTATTATCCACAATTATGGAAACAGCAGAACAAATCGACCTACAGCAACTAGCAACTCGGCAAGATTTTTCTTTCTTTTATTGAAAAAAAAAAAAAAAAGCCTCAACGAAAAACCATAAAGCCAAATGAAAATTAAGGAAAAGGGGATAAAATTATATTTGAAAAAATTAAAGACTTTTGAGTTCAATTTGAAAATATTAAATGATAAAGACAAAAATAAAGTTAAACTAAAATTGACCTAATCAAGTTTTAATCAACCCTAGAAAAAAAAAACAAAAATCCATAATTCAAAAGGAAAAATATAGTAAAATCTCAAAAGCCTAGAAAATAACTGCTCTTAGAGGAATCATCACAAGTATTAACTTATTAAAAAGAACTGCTTTTAGGCTAAATAAATTCACTTGAAAGAGATTAATTGATAAAGACTGGTATAATTATAAATCAAACAGAGAAAAGCAAAAAATAACAAAAATCCATAATCCAAAAGGAAAAAGGAAAAAGAATAGTGAAAACCTTGAAAGGCTAAAACAGAACTGCTCTTAGAGGAATAATTAGAAGCCCCAGAAAACTCCAAGGTATTGAAAAGCTAATTGCATTTCAAATCACAATGTATGACATAAAAGGAAGGTAACCAACAAACCTCCATGAAAGTCAACAACAGCCCTCTAGCTGCATCACGTAAAGGCTGCTTATCATCCCCTAAACACTCCACAATTGCAGGTAAAACCCCATCAAAATGCAGCTTCAAGTTGTCAGCTGAGAGCACGGCAGCAGATGCTAGACACTGGAGAGCTCCCAAAGAGGCGTTTAAGTTAGATGGGTCATTGAGAAGGTGAAGACAAGTTGAAACAAGAGATTCAACGTCGGAAGAAGACAAGGGTCCAGTGGAAGACTGGAGAAGAGAATGAAGAAGCTCAGCCCCTGTTGCTCGGTCCTTTGGGTCCTTGGAACGTGCTAGTTCAAGGAGTTTCTCCATTGGGTTGAAGCTGAAAATGGAAGATCTATGATGGGAAGAAGTGGGAGTTAATGCAAGGCTAAACCAAAGGGGAAAAAGATAAATGGAGGCAGTGAGAGCATTGAAGCTTAGTGAGAAGTAAACCAGAAGCCTTCTTTATGAAAATGCAAGCTTTTTTTCAGCCTTTACAACGTGAGAACGAAGGAAAGAACATTGTTCAGTGGGTATACTTTTAAAAGATTTAAATTCTAAAAGAAGTATGCTAAAATCAAGATTATTTATCATTAAAAAATATTAAAAACCCAGAATTTTTCTCACTTTTTGTTTGAAATTTTTAGGAGAGCAATGACAAAGCTTTAAAAGTTTCAACGGTTTTATCATCATTAACCATCCCTAAAGTGGAATCCAAAGTTGATTTGAGTGTTTTACCTTTTAAATTTTAATTATATATGAAATGTAATATTTTTATATAAATGCACCAGTTAAAAAAAAAATTCAACTAAGAACAATACCTTTTATTTTTTTTTATTATATTGTTAAATTGATATTTATAAAAATTTATAAATTAATTTAGAATTATTAATTATAATTCTATTTAAAAATAAGTTGTAATAATTTTATTGATTTTAAAATCGGATTACTCATTATTAATAAGTCAAAATAATTAATAAAATATTATTTTAAAAAATTCTTAATTATTTTTATTTGTTATAAGTATTTTAATTTTCATATTTATTAACCAAATAAAATAAAATTATAATTTGAATAAAAACCATAGTATATAAATAGAGACTGATTTTGTCTTTTAATTATCACATAATAAGTGCTAGAGTTATATATTAATTAAAATTTAAGTTTAGATCTATAAATAGCATCCATTAGTAACATTTAAGAAAAACATCTATAAAAATAATGAAAATTTTTATCATTAATAAGTTAAATGTATCTCAAAAAGAATAGAACATTAAAGTAATGGTTCTATGAAGAGAAAAAATAAATTATATTCGAACATTAAGGGTATCAAAGGGTCCCGAAAATATATGTAAGATCATTTTAATTGATGATGAGGTAATATAATATAATATTATTTTAAAAAAATTATAAGTTGTTTATTCCGTGCGAATCAAGTACTTTTTTATACATTATTTTACCTTATTATTATACATGAAATCGTAAACGGGTGAGAAAAATTTACCATATAAGATTTCAATAATTATTTATTAATCATTATTATTAAATGTGTTTATTAATTTAATGTAAATATATTTCATATTTAATCAATTTAATGTAAATATCTTTCGTATTTATCATAAATCATTATTATAATAGAAGTATGTTGTTTTACCTTTATTTTAATTTAATATTATAATTTACATTCTAATATATTTCTAGGTGGAATATTTCTAAATTTCTATATTATTTTCAACTTATTTTATTTATAAAATATTATTTATTTTAAATACTAAAGAAATTAAATATGTTATATTAAATATTATTTATTTTTAATTTATAAAAAAATAAACGTGTTTATTCACCTACAACACACGCAGGTGAGAAAGAAATATATGGAAACATTGAGTTGTGAGATAGTTTTTTGAATTTCAATTTTTTTTTAATTATTAGTTGATGGGCGCCGAAACCACCAAATATAAATTCCTACGATAAATATAATAATAAATTGAAATATAGAGTAGTAAGGTCGAATCTCCAGGGACTGGTTATCATTTCACCTTTTCTTGTGACTAGATTCGTTGTTGCAGCCACAGTCGTGCCCACGACTTGTGCGTAGTAGTGCTAAAAAAAATAAAAAAAATTGGGGGGTTTAAATTGATTAAGATAATAAAATAAGGAAATATGAAGTGTAATAATTAAAATAAAAATAGATTCGAAAATGCAAAAAAAAAATAAAATAAATTGGTAAATAAAATATTTTAAGCTTAGCCTTAGCCTCGGTGTACTCCAATCTTGAATCAATCCTTGAAATAGATTTTTCCTTACAAGCAATAAGTTGGTTATAGTGACCAAGAACGTCCCGATCACCAATTTTTCCTTATGTAGTCAATACCGGTACGACCTGCAGACTGACTTTTGCCAAATTTCTAACTGCAATACACATGTTCGCAATTTATGATTTCAACAGCCTTGCGATTTGAAAAGCCCAACTCGAATCAATGGCCTCAACCGCATGGGTCGTTTAAATCCGATCTCTATCTCCCTTTATGGAACCCAATTGATTTTTCCCACCTAGACATACTAATTTGTTCGCGGGAATTCGAACACAGCACGGCCGATTCGTCTTCCCAACTTTACGCCAAATAACTCCAACCCAACATGTACTTTTTGAATTGAAGCTGAATCAACTTTAAGGGGCGAATTTGTACTATCCCATATACCAGAGATATAGAAAATACTGCGTTGAGAGGTTTTTTAGTGGGTTTGAATCTCACGATTATTTTGTTGAAGTAGTTTTTGGGCTAAAGCTAAAAGGGGTTTAGTTAGTTATAGAAAAAATTATGCTTTAAAAATAGATTTGTGAAATTATGGGTGATGGAAAGGGGAAGAGCCTTGAAAGGCAATTAAACCAAAAGACTGAAAGTAAAAAAAATGAAATAGAATAACAATAGCAAGATGAATATGGCGCAGGAAAGGGGAGAAAAAAATTATTAAATGTCAAGGTAAAAAAAGTATGTTCAATTTGTTGTAACTACTAGGTATTTATATACATTTTTAGTGCTAAAATTTTCTTAAATATTATCACTAAATAATTTTAAATATTATCACTAAATAATTCTAAATTTAAAAATCAAATTTAATTTAGAATTTAAACTAATTACAGAATTGTAATAATATAAAAAATCCTTCAATCTTTATCCAACCACTTTTAAAAAAAAATCTTCAACCCTTTAATCTTTATCCAATCATCTTTGAATCTTCAATCTTTCAATCAAACCATCCTTTTTGCTTTTTGTTCCAATTTAGCCTTTTTTTGTAAGAGTTTGAATTCGTACACTAATTTCATTCATGATAAGAAAAATCTAAATTTAATAGCATTTTATTTGATAATTAGCTAAAAATAAATATATTAAAAATACGAATTTATCTTGCTATCAAATTCCCTCTACTTAGCCGATACTTGTCCTCAAGATGATATCAACTTAAAATAATTTGTCAATTCCTTTTAAAATCAAAGCCCCTATCCTGGTCAAGCATACATCAAACAATTAGGTGAATAAAAATAAACAATTGCTAAACTCAATCAATAAACATTTTTTAAAATCTCAAACAATATGTCAAACTCAACTATTTCACTAAATTTAAGCTCAATCAAACATGCAAAATGGTCATACCCAATATATATTTTTATTTATATCTATATACATTTTTTAGTTTTTCTTTTTTCTTTTTGTTTTCAAACGTAGTCAAGTCTTTTGACACGAAGGGAGATGACAACCAAGCACCTCACCTCGGTTACTCAACCCAACATGTTCTCTTTATTTATTTTTAACGGATTCGAGACATAATTAAACATTTTGACGTGAAATGAGATGACAACCCAAGCACCTCATCCCGGTCACTCAATTTCATATGTTCCTAATTAATTTATTTCAAGGCAGCTCAGTTAGTATAATGTTACAAGCTTCGGCTCGTCACCAAACCTTTTGGTGCGAAATGAGATGATAACCCAAGCACCTCATCCCGGTTACTCAACTTGGTCACATTTCCGAATCTTCACTCTTAACCAAGCTATTAGCAAACTTTTTTTTTAACTGAGTACTTTCATAAGGCAAGTTCAACAAAACCAACAATTTACATGAAATATTGACTAAGGCATCACTTTTTCAATTCTACAAAATATTTATTGATCAAGCTAGCAATAATTATTCATGATTCACCCACTTATTTAAATAAACTGAATATAAGAATTAGAGGTTTATTTTCGAAATGAATTAAGAAATTACTCTTAGCCTACTTAGCCTACATTGCCCTCAATGTGCAAAAAGGATAATATGAGTGGAGAAAGTGTACTCCCTGTTTATATTTAATGGGCCGGAGGGTGGTGGAAGTGATCATTTTGTAGTATGTTGACAATGCTTGAGATGTTGGCTTCCACTGTTTTGAGGCAAGCTTCAATGCAATGAAATTGTTTATCTACAGTAGGAGGTGGTTGCTCCTGGAAAATAGCACGATCAAATGGATTAAAATAATATTTATTTAATTCTCAAACTAAACTAGAATTCAAAATTAAATAAAACAAGTAAAAATAAATGTGGGTTGCCTCCCATAAAGCGCTTTTTTAACGTCGTTAGCTCGATGACATGGAAAATTTAATCGTTCGGCTCCTCGAAAATATAATTCCTCCACCACGTGTACTTAAGAGTTCTCTTAAAAGGGTTTTTAACCTTTGACCATTGACTTTAAAACATTTTCCAAATTCCTCACTTTTAATTTCAACTGCTCCATGAGGAAATATTTTAGTAATAACAAAAGGACTAAGCCATTTGGTTCGAAGCTTACCCGAAAAAATTCTCAATGTAGGATCGTAAAGTAACACTTTCTGGTCGACTGAGAAATTGTTAGCGATATATTTTCTGGTCATGAAACGCCTTGGTTTTATCTTTATAAATTTGGGTGTTTTCATATGCGTCTCACCAGATCTCTTCGAGTTCTTGAATGTCTAGTTTTTTATAATTACCTGTGACGTCCAGCTTCATCTTGCATCTTTTTACTGCCCAAAATGCCTTATGTTCTAACTCCGCTGGAAGGTGACACGGTTTACTGAATATGAGTCGGTAAGGGGACATCTTTATGGGTCCCTTGTAAGTAATACGGTACGCCCACAATGCATCATTTAAACATAAGCTTCAGTCTTTCCTATTTGGTTTCATGGTCTTTTCTAGAATCAACTTTATTTTGCAGTTTGAAACTTTTGCTTGATCGTTTATTTGTGGGTGATAAGCTGTGGCCACACGATGTGTCACCCCATACTTTTCAGTAGAGTATCAATTACCTTGTTACAAAAATAAGTTCCTCGATTGCTGATTAATGCTGTTGGTGTGCCAAACCTGGAAAAGATAGAGTTCGTTAGAAAATCCACTATAGTTTTAGCATCGGCATGTCAGGTAGCTTTAGCTTTTACCCATTTAGATACGTAATCTATAGCGAGAATAATGTAAACATTATTAAATGATGAAACAAATGGTCCTATAAAATCGATGCCCCACACATCAGAAATTTTACATACATGTATAAGTGTTAGGGACATCTCACTCTTTCAGCTTAAATTCCCCACTTTTTGACAACTCTCGCAAGTTTTTCAAAATAAATAAGTGTCACGAAATATGTGTGGCCAAGACATTCCTCACTCAAGTACCTTATGTGCAGTGCGTTTAAGACCAAAATACCCTCCACAAGCATAAGAGTGACAAAAAGAAAGGATAGATTGTACCTCAATTTTTGTGACACATCGTCGAATTACCTGATCAGAAAAGTGTTTCCATAGGTATGGGTCGTCCCAAATATAATATTGTGAGTCTCTTTTGAGCTTATCCTTTTCAGAACGTGATAAGTTGGAGGAAACAATACTTGTAGTGAGGTAATTTACGATATCTGCAAACCATGGGTAAACTGTCTGAGCTGACAAAAGATTTTCATATGAAAAGTTATCTTTAAGAGGTGTGTCATCTTTTGAAAAGGGAATTGACTCAAATGATCAATTACTAAGCTGTCACTTCTTTTTTTGCCATTGATCTCGAGATTGAATTCTTGTAAGAGAAGAATCCATCGAATTAACCTAGGTTTTGCCTCTTTTTTACCCATCAAATATTTCAACGTTGCATGGTAAAAAAAAACAATAACTTTAGTGCCTAATAAATACGATCTAAATTTTTCCAAAGCAAAAACAATAGCTAATAATTCTTTTTCAGTAGTTGAGTAATTGCTCTGGGCAGCATCTAGTGTTTTAAAGGCATAGGATATGACGTGAAGTTCCTTCCCAATTCTTTGCCCAAGGACAACTTCTACACTCTGGTTGCTTATATTGCATATGAGCTCGAAGGGGTAGTCCCAATTTGGCTGCTGTACTATAAGAGCTGAAACAAGCTTTTGTTTGAGAGTGTCGAGCGCATCTTTGCACGCTTAATCAAATTTGAACTCTTTATCTTTTTGTAAGAGATTGCAGAGCAGTCGCGAAATCTTAGAAAAGTCCCTTATAAAGCGCCTGTAAAAACCTGCATGACAAGAAAAGAACAGATTTCCCTCACAGTTGTGGGGTATAGAAGTGATTGATAACATCAGTTTTGGCCTTATCGACCATGATCCCTTTAGCGCAAACAATATGCCCTAAAATCAATCCCTTATCTACCATAAAATGACATTTCTCATAATTAAGAATTAGATTAAATTCTAGGCATCTCTTTAAAATTTTAACGAGGTTTTAACAGACATTTATTGAAAGAATTACCATAAACTGTAAAATCGTCCATAAATACCTTAATTATTTTCTTGACATAGTTAAAAAATATACTTACCATACACCTTTAGAATGTGGCTGGTGCATTGCAAAGTCTAAACGGCATCCGTCTGTAGGCGAATGTGCCAAAGGGATATGTAAACTTTGTTTTCTCTTGATCTTCCAGTGCCACTAGAATATGGAAAAAACCTGAATAACAATCAAAACAACAATAATGAGTTTTTCTCGCTAAACGTTCTAACATTTGATCAATAAAAGGAAGTGGAAAGTGGTCTTTTCGAGTTAAAGAGTTCAACTTCTTGTAATCTATACAGACTCTCAACCTATTTGGGACTCGAGTGGGAACTAAATCTCCTGTTGCATTTTTTATTATAGTCATACCAGTTTTCTTGGGTACTACATGAATTGGGCTGACCCAATTACTGTCAGAAATTGGATAGATCATCCCGACGTCCAGTAGATTTTGAATTTCCTTTTTGACAGCCTCCATTAGTGGTGGATTAAGGTGTCTTTGAGCTTTTCTCTTTGGGCTTGCGTTTTCTTCTATCGGTATTCTATACATGCAAGTCGAGGGACTTAATCCTTTTATGTCAGTGATTGTCTATCCGATAGCCCCTTTGTAGTCTCTCAAGACTCAAATTAAATTCTCCTATTCTAATTTTGAAAGTTTACTAAAAGCTATTACTGGTAAAGTGTTTCCATTACCTAAATAGACATACTTCAAGTGTTCCAGCAATGGTTTAAGCTCTATCTCAGGGGCCTATAAAATAGAAGGCAACAGTTTAGTTTTAGAAGGAGAAAGTTCAAAATACTTACCTTGGCTTCTAGGGAATTGAGGAGTCTCGAATAGAACAACGGTTTCCCGAATTGATTCTCTGAATGTCATTATCTCCTCCAATTTATCCATCATATTGAGCTCTAAAATTTTGGAAAGTACAATTTGTAATCCATCCCCTTCATGATACTCAAAATGAAATTTCTTTAGTGGTTCAATAATATCAACACTAGAAATATTCGACATTGTGTTGGGTTGGCCCATTGCCTCATAAACATTAAATTTTACCCCATCATCGTCAAATTCCATAGTAAGGGTTCCACTACGAACATCAATCTTTGTACATGTGGTACTTAGGAATGGTCTCTCGAGTAAAATATCAGAAGCATTTTTTGAGTAGTCATCCTCCATATCAATAATGTAAAATTCTGCAGGAAAAATTAGTTCGTTTACCTTTACGAGGACATCTTCTAGTACCCCTTCTAGATGTACGTATAACCTATCTGCCAATTGAATAATTACCCCTGTTTCTTTCAAAGGACTCATGTTTAGCAATTTAAAAATAGATAAAGGCATTATATTAATAGATGCTCCTAAATCACACATAACTTTATTTATGCCAATATTACCTATTTTGCAGGATATAGAAAACATATCTTAGTCCTTACACTTCGGCGTGATTTTCCTTTGTAGCACTGCAGAAACGTTTTCTCCTACATTCACCCATTCATTTCCTTGGAGCTTCTTTTTACCGATGCACAGTTTTTTAAAAATTTTTGCATAGTGTGGGACCTGTTTAATAGCACCAAGTAAAGGAATATTAATTTCTACCTTTTAGAATGTCTCAAGGATTTCTTTTTCCTCTCATCCCTTTTTAACTTGGGCAAGCCTTCCAGGGTATGGAGGAGGTACAACAAATGGTTTACGAGGTGTCGATTCAGTGGGAGCTGCTGGTTCGGCTTTCTATTTAATATTGTGGTCACGATTCATGTCAGGCACTAGTTCTGACTCCCTCCCATTCTTTACGGTCACAACACTTAAATTTGGATGTGGATTCGGCTCGGTTTGAGATGGTAATTTTCCTTGGTTCTCCAAACGACTAACCGTAGGAGCTAACTTATTTATTTGCTGATCTATTTCCTAGAGATGAGCTTCAGTTTTTTGTTGAAACTTTTTAGTGCTAATGGCTAGCCTTTCTACTATGGTTTCAAGAGATAACTTTGGAGGTTGATATGGTTGAGGCGGAGGTGGCCTTGGTTGATATGGTTAATTTTATCGAGGGTTCGATCCATAGTTTAGATTTGAGTGATCCCTCCACCTTGCATTATACGTGTTCAAATATGGATCATAGCGCCTTTGAGGTGCCCCTTGGAAGTTCCCAACGGCATCTACTTCTGCAGTTTTGTCCTCAAGTAAAATCGAGCATGAGTCGGTAGAATGATCAGGCTTAGCACAAATCCCACACAACCGAGCTCCTACAAGTGTATTTTTAATTGCATTAGTAAGTTCATCAAACTTATTTACTATAGAAGGAGTACTTAGCTCATGAACCCTTATCGTAGGTTCTATAGGTGGTCGATACTGTTGAGAATTTGTAGCCATAGTCGAAATTAATTCCCTAGCTCTTTGGAGAGTCATGTTCATGAAAGCCCCTCCACTAGCGGCATCAATCATCTTTATTTCCATTGAGAGTAACCCCTCGTAGAAATACTATAGGAGCGACTGTTCAGACAAACCATGTTGTGGGCAACTTGTGCATAACTTCTTATATCGCTCCTAATATTCATAGAGTGATTCTACTTCTTTTTGTTGTATTTCGACTATACTCCTCAATTCAACTGCTCGAGCTGCTGGGAAAACCTTTCAAGAAAAAATTGAGACATATCAGTCCAAGTATTAACAGATCCTGGAGGTAAATAAAACAACCATTCTCTAGCATAGTCAGTTAATGAAAAAGGAAAAGCTCATAGTTTTATTTGATCCTCAGTTACTCCTTTTCGTTTCATGCTCAGACAAACCATGTGGAACTCTTTCAGATGACTATGTGGGTTCTCATTTTTCAAACCGCAGAAAGTAGGCAATAAATTTATTAATCTCGACTTTAACTTGAACGGTGTTTCGCCCGCCGGATAAGTTATGCATAGCGGTTGTTGTTCATCTGGTACAGCTACAAGTTGGCGTATAGTTTGATCTGCCATTTCATTTGAATCTTCGGTGTAAGATCTTTCTTCAAAATTAGGTTGTGGTTGTTTAATATGTCGAATAGCTTCTCTTCAAAGTGTATGAGCCAACTTTTCTATTTCCGGTTCAAATGCTAGAGTCCCAAATTTTGACTTGGTCATAAAGAAAACTATAACAGCCCGTTTTTGGATCAAATGAGAATAGTGGTTTCGAGACCACAAATCCAAAATAGAAATATTTATTTGATTATTTCTTTCAGGTCTACAGCATGATAGAATAATTGTGTGAAAATTTTGTTAAGAAATTTTATCGATTGAGTGCCCAGTTTGACTAGAAGGACTAAATTGCAATAGGTGTCAAACATGACTTCCCTTAGCTAAAGGTGTTTAATTATTATGAATTCTTAAATTAGAGGTCTTTAAATGGTAATTATACCATTATACTTCTTAGTGGACAAAAAAGACATGGAGTACGTAAAAATTTCAAAGTTTAAGTGAAGGGAATTTTGGTAATCTAGTAAATAAAGACAAAATAAGTAAAAATAAGAGTGTCCATCTTCTCAAATTAGTCCCCCATAGTCGAATTTGAAGAAGAAGACATAGCTAGGGTTTTGGCCATTTTCAAGCTCGATTGTAAGTCCGTTTTTATCCCGTTTTTAATGATTTTTATATTTTTAAGATCGTTGTAACTTGATTTAGCTATTTCAAGGACTAATTTGAAAGAAAATTAAAGTATAAAATTTGAACCATGATGAATATATGTGTATTTTGATGTTTAATGGTAGAAAATGTATGTTTGATGTTAGATAAACAACATTTACAAAGTGATTTTTGATAAATATGTAAAAAAGGGGACTTATTTGTAAAAGTCTATAAAATGTGTAGAAAAGTGTGAATAAATGAAAAATTGGGCTGTTATGAGTACAATTAATATTTGGCTAGGCTTGGGTTGCGATGAAATTGAAATAAATTCATTTTACGAGCCTAGGACTAAATTGTAAAATGTTGAAAAGTTAAGGGCAAAAATGTAAATTTTGCCATAATATGTTTTTGGGCTGAATTGAATAATGTGATGATTAAATAAGTTAAATTTGGTATTATAGATCAAGAAAAACGAAGTTCAGGTTTAGATTGGGGGAAAAACAAAGTAATTGACGAATAGATCCCTTTCGCCGTTTTTATAACCGAGGTAAGTTTGTATGTTAAATAAGCTTTATTATAATTGTATTTTAAGTGCTTTAATACTTCATGAATTGTGTAAATGACTCTACGGACACGTTCGACGATGTTTCGGCAAGCGAAAAATCCCAATCGAACCTTAGGAATAGATTATAATGCAAGTGACATGTCACTAGGATTTTATGTTATGTGATCTGGGTGCTGGTCCTATATGTCCTACCGGTGGCTGACTACACCGGCATATGTTGCGGTTACTTGACAGCTTGTGTGAGCAGCACCGAGTAGCTACGTCTTGACTGACAGCTTGTGTGAGCAGGCCCGTTAATGGCTCGAGAGTGAGCATATATGTGTTATGAGATAGAGGTAGCAATGGCTAAATATGTGGCACCTTGTGTGCAAGGTTTTCCTGAGTATCCGATTTTATTATTCCGAGTGATTCATTGGGTATGAGAAAGATGAGAATGTATATAAAACCATTATGAGTGGTACAGGTATGTGCAAAAAACTTATGATTATAAAATTTGCGAAATGGTGAACTCAAGGTAAGTTGTGATTGAATGAATTATAATCATGAGAATATGGTAAAACACATTATCTTAAGTTACATTACTTGCATGTTAATGTATGGTAAGGTTAGCTTATTTATTTCATATGAGCTTACTAAGCTATATAGCTTACTCCGTTTTATTTTTCATGTTTTATAGTGTCACCAAGCTAGCTCGGGTTGGAGATTATCAGAGTTCGCATCACACTATCAAATTGTTATTTTGGGTACCGATGATTTTAAACATTTTGAGAATATGGCATGTATAAGGCTTTGGTCATTTTGTTATATGTGTCATTATGAATTTGGCCAAATGTATTGGCTTGCAATTGTCAAAGATTTGATGTGGTATTTGGCCATGTAACTTGGCTCATTTTGGTTGAATTGGTTATAAGCTTATATATATATATATATATACACATATATGTATGCACATGCAATTATCTCTTGTGTGATGTGGTTTATAAATGTTTGGTAAATGGTTAAATGTGGCTTAATGGTTTTGTTATTGAATGGTTAAAATTGGCTCATTGGTATGCTAGCAAAACTAAGTAAAATTATGCATGGTATTGGTAGCCATATTGGAACTTGTAGAATGTGATATGATTTGGTCTGGCAGAATATGATGTTGTAAATATGTGGAGTGTGGATAATGAAATGACATGATTTGGCCTTGATTGTGGATGTTTTGGTTGCCTAAATATGCCATGGTGGTGCCAATAAGATTGTGGGTGTTTATGTGCAAATGAGGGTGACAAATGACTTGGTAAATAGCCCTTATTTTGTCCACACGGGTGTGTGTCTAGACTGTGTGTGACACATGGTCTACCTCATGGGCATGTGTTTTTCCGTGTGTCCCCCGCACCATAATTTTGAGAAACAGAATGCTCAGAATTGAGCATACGAGCAGAGACATAGGCGTGCGTCTCAGCCTTGTGAGGGACACGGCCTCAAGCACGGGCGTGTGTTCCAACCGTGTGAAATCTGCACCTATTTTATGAAAATTAAATTAACCATATGGCCTAGCACACGGGCGTGTGACTTGGCTGTGTAACTTCAATTTATTCATGCTTTGCAAAATAGAGAGTTACACGAGTTAGGGACACGGGCGTGTGTGACCACACGGCCTTACCACACGGGCGTGTCCCAAACCACACGGGCGTGTGACCCCTGTTCATGGTAAAATTTTTCTAAGTTTTGTAAAAATTTCTTAAGTTCTTAGTTTAGTCTCGAATCACTTCCAAGGTATGTGTTGGGCCTCGTAGGCTCGTATTAGGGACTTCATGATTGAATACAAATGGTTTTTAATTTGGATGAAAATTTATGACTCGAAATTGTATGTTTACTTGCAATGTAAGTCCGGTAATGCCTCGTATCCTATTCCGGTGTTGAATATGGGTAAGGGGTGTTACAAAAATAAACAAAAATTAGAAATTTTCACCAATCCCCGGTAACGGTGCCAAAATTTGATGGGCGTCGAAACCATCAAATATAAATTCCTACAACAAATATAACAATAAATTGAAATATATAGTAGTAGGGTCGAATCCACAGAGACTGGTTATATAATTTTACCTTTTTGTATGACCAGATTCGTTGTTGCGGCCACAATCGTGCCCATGACTTGTGCGTAGTAGTGCTGAAAAAAAAGGGCGTTTAAATTGATAAAGATAATAAAATAAGGAAATATGAAGTGTAACAAAATAAAATAAAAATAGATTCAAAAATGGAAAAATAAATTTAAGAAAATAAAATAAATTGGTAAATAAAATATTTTTAAGCTTAGCCTCAGCCTCGGTGTACTCCAATCTTGAATCGATCCTTGAAATATATTTTCCCTTCCAAGCAATAAGTTGGTTATAACGACAAAGAACGTCCCGATCACCAACTTTTCCTTCTATAATCAATCCTGGTATGACCTGTAAACTGACTTTTGCCAAATTTCTAACTGCGATACACATGTTCGCAATTTAAGATTTCAACAGCCTTGCGATTTGAAAAGCCCAACTTGAATCAACAGCCTCAACCGTGTGGGTTGTTTAAATTCGATCTCTATCTCCCTTGACGGAATCCAACTGGCTTTTCCCACTTAGACATGCCAATTTGTTCGCGGGAATTCGAACACAGCACAACTGATTCGTCTTCCCAACTGTACGCCAAACAACACCAACCCAATGTGCACTTTTTGAATTGAAGCTGAATCAACTTTAAGGGACAAATTTGTACTATCTTATATACCGAAGAGATAGGAAATACTGCGTTGGGAGGTGTTTTGAGCGGGTTCGAACCTCACAATTGTTTTGTTGGAGTAATTTCCAGCCTAAAGCTAAAATAGGTTTAGTTAATCATGGAAAAAATCATGGTTTGAAAGTAGATTTGTGGAATTGTGGGTGATGGAAAGGGGAAGGGCCCTGGAAGGAAATTAAACCAAAAGATTGAAAGTAAAAAAAAAAAAAAATGAAACAGAATAACAATAGCCAGACGAAGGGGGAGAAAACAAAGAATTTATTAAATGCAAAGGTAAAAAAAGTGTGTTCAATTGGTTGTAGCTACTAGGTATTTATACACACTTTTAGTGCTAAAATTTAGCAAGATTTTTCCTAAATATTATCACTAAATAATTCTAAATTTAAAAATCAAATTTAAACTAATTGCAGAGTTGTAACAATATAAAAAATCCTTTAATTTTTATCCAGCCACTTTAAAAAAAATCTTCAACCCTTCAATCTTTATCCAATCATCTTTGAATCTTCAATCTTTCAATCAAGCCCTCCTATTTGCTTTTTGTTCCAATTTAGCCTTTTTTTTTGTAAGAGTTTGAATTCAGCACACCAATTTCATTCTTGATAAGAAAAATCCAAATTTAATAGCATTTTATTTGATAATTAGCCAAAAATAAATATATTAAAAATACGAATTTATCTTGCTATCATTAATCTATAATTTAATTTAATTTAATTTTATTATATAACATTTTATTTTATTTTATTTTCATTATATAATAATTAATTTAATTTAATTACGATATTATATAGCCCACTATTAATCACATCATAAAATAATTTAATTTAAATTGATTTAGGAATCAACTATAAATATAAAATTTATTTATTTTATCGAATTCATCAAACAAGAAACGAGAAAAAAGAAGAATTAATCGTATTTTAGTTTATTTTATTGTTTAATATATATAATAGCATACATACACATATCATATATATAATAAAATAGATTTTTGGAATAATTTTAATAACAATTAGTTCTAAATTAGTTTTAAAACATCTGTTATCATGGTATTTAACTTCTAATCACTTTTTATTAATGAAATATTATAAAAATTAAATGAATTCATTAAAAAAATTTAAGTAGATTTTTTTTAACAATCTCATATTTGATCATATCTGTCATTTTTAATACATTGCCTAGAACTACTCGTAGTCCCTATCCAACTCACAAATAGGAGGATAATACGCTTCAGCGTACTCGAACCCACGTCCTCGTGTATTGACAACACTACTCATACCAATTAAATTAAGACTCAATCAGCAACTTAAGTGCATTTTAGTTAATGCATGCAATTGATTTGTGTATAGCACGAGTATGTAAATTAGTATATATTATATTATAAGGTCTAAGATCTTAACCGGTGATTATAAGGTCTAAGATCTTAACTGATGTGGACGCCTCAATTATTGACACGTGGCGTATCACTAATGTTGACATGAGGAATTTCATTTATTAAACTTATATTTTGAAAGAAAATATAATAAATTATCTAAATAATTTTATTTCAATAATTATCTAATATTTTGGTTGATTTCACACCCATAAATTATCTCAATAAATTTGATATATTCAAATATCAATAATTAATTAATCATTAATTGAGATAAATTAATTTAAATAGATAGATTAATTTTTTTTTATTTTTTATCATATAAAAATTTATCATGCACATCTCAATATTTAAATTTATTTACTTGCACCAAAATTATCCAAACAAGAAAAATATAAATAATAATCCTAAATAATTTTAAAACGAAAATTGGTAAATTTAAATTTAAATTTTGTCTCAAATTCAAAATTTTTTTTATCTATTAAAAAAATTGATTTAGAATTATTATTGAGTTATAAATACTGATTTAACTTAACTCACCAACAATCATATTTTTTAGGGGTGCGAATATTCATGTATGTAACTTTTAGCTAATAATTTTAGATTTTTTTTTAAGTAAACTAATAATTTTAGATTCCGAAGTATTTGTAATTTGTAATTTTTATGAAATATATATTTTAAATTATATATATGTTTACTTACTTTTAAAAATATACTTGCAAACAAATATCAGGTTGGCTATCGCCTTGTCTTTTTCCTCTCCCATCAACTGTTTCTTTCTTCTTCTCATTCACTACACATGTACCCTTTCTTTCTTATTCTCATTTACTACACACGTCTTCTCTCTTGTCAGTTTGCAGATCTATTTTGTAAGTATTTTTATTGTCTTTGCAAGTTGTGATGAACAAATGACGGTGCTTGTTGTTCGCTAAAACTCCACCAGCCACCAATAGTTTTTCTTGGAAAGTGGGTGGCTCAACTTCTTAATTTGTTAATGGTTTGAGAGTATTTCAGAATTATAAATAATTTCATGTCTTTATTTGGACCTGTGTTGTATTAAGTTTTATATGTTTTTTATTTGTTTTTCATTATTTAATTAGCCTTTAGTTTTAGAAGTTTTTTCTGCTCTTGTAGCACATTTTTTTAGTCTTGTTTATGCATGTAATTTTAGTTTGACAAGTGATTTTAGGGATGATTTTGTTGTCGTCCTTTCTACTTTGGCAAATGCTCGATTCTTTTGTCGATTTTTGCTCGTCGCTTTGTACCACCTAGGGCTGATTTCATTATCCTATTAAATGATTGTAATTACTCCTGATATGTCGTGCTTGCGTTGTGACAAAATCAATAATCAATGTGTCATAATATTCTATTGATGCTGAGGCTAAAGCCTTTGTTGTGTTGATGGAGATTATCCTTCACCATCTACGATGAGTATTTGCTATTTTCTTTCTCTCTGAATTATATGATTCCATTCATTGAATGAATTAATGAATTTAAAATGTTAAAAATTTTTTTTTAAAAAAATTAAAACTGAAATAACAGTTTATCAAAACTATTAAAATTTACTTTTTAAAAAGTATTTTAAAATAAAATTTCTCTACAAATATTTTTAAACTTTTAAAATTTTAAAATTAGATTTTAAAATTTCTTAAACTGTTTTATATTTAACTCTAAAAACATTTTTAAATATAATATAAAAATAATTTATGAAAAGTTTGGCGTATTTTAAAAGTTTGAGAAATCTGAAAATACTATTTTAAAACTAATTTTTCAAGTTTTAAAGTTCAAAATATTAATTATAATTTTCTAAAAAAAATTTTTATAAATAATTTATCAAAATTTAAAAAATTTACATGAGTTTAAAGCAATTTTTTGTAGTTGTGATTATTAAATATTTTTAATTGTTACTTAAATGATAACAATTTTATAAAATACACGAGCAACCCATGCATCGAACGAGATAAAAAACTAATATATATTAAAATTGTTGCACTTACAAGTAGAGAAAGAGAGAAAAAGAAGCTTTTAACTCAAATAAATAAGAGAAAATGATTTTATTAAATTGATGAATAACTCCAAATGGTTCTAACCTTTTATAGGCTTTACAATAGCTAAAATTAGTAAGCTCAAAGCTAAATAGCAAAACTAAATATGTGAAAAATCATCAACCATATTTGATAATTTTTAATTTTTAGTGATGATTTAACCAAAAATATGTAACATCCCAAATTGGGGCCTAGTCGGAAAAGTGGTTTCGAGACCACAAATTTGAAGTAGAAATAATTATTTTATAATTCTTATGAGGTCTATGATATGATTGCATGCTTGTGTGAAAGTTTCATGAAGAAATTCTATTGATAAAGTGTCCAATTTGAATTTAGGACTAAATTGCAAAAGTTGCAAAATGTGAGTTCTAGAAGCTTTAAGCATGAAATTGCCATGGATTATTAATTAGAGGTCCTTAAGAGCATTTTTATCATTTGGTTAATAAAAGAATAAAAAGGGAAAAATAAGTCAAAATTGTGTTCATCTTCTTCATATGTGTGCCAAAAATTTGAAGAGCCATAGCTAGGGTTTTTCTTCAACTTTCAAACTCAATTGTAAGTACTCCCTAGCCCCGTTTTTAATGTTCTTTATGTTTTTGAGATCCTTGAAGCATGAACTAGTTATTTCTACCATTATTTTGAGCTAGGGTTCATGTTCAAAAACTTACCCATGTGTGACATGTATGTATTTTGGTGTTTAATGGAGGAATATGAAAGTTTGATGCATAATAAACATCTTTTACTAAGTGGGTTTTCATGAAAACACCTAAAAAGGACCTTTTTGTAAAATTTGTAAAATATGTGGTTAAAAATCTAATTTGGAAGAAAATGTGGGCTGATATAAGTATGATATAAGTTCGGCTAGGCTTGGGTAGCAAAAGAAATGAACACATTTCATTTTACGAGCCTAAGGGTTAATTTGTAATTATGTGAAAGTTTAGGGGTAAAATTATAATTTTACCAAAGTATGATTTATGGACTATTTTGAACAATGTGATAATTAAATAAGCAAAATTTGCTATTACAGATCAAGAAAAACGGAGTCCGGACCTAAATCGAGGAAAGAACAAGGTTGTGGACTAAATCGAATAGTAGCCATATTTTGAGTACCGAGGTAAGTTCGTGTGTAAATAAAGCAACATTACATCATTATGTTTTTAATGCTTTAATATTGCATGAATTGTGTAATTGTCTTTGTGGATTTAATTAATGATGACTCGGTGGCAATTTGATGAAGTTTGATATTTCAAAACCCCGATTGAACCTTAGAAATAGTTAGGATACAAATGTCATGACATTAGGGTTATGTACGATCCCATGTAAGACCATGTCTGGGACATGGATTTGGAATCGATATGTAATTTCGTGTAAGACCATAGCTGGGCTATCAGGACCGATATGTGATCCCATGTAAGACCATGTCTGGGACATGGCATTGGCATCGATCTACGATCCCATGTAAGACCATGTTTGGGACATGACATTGGCATCGATATGTGATCCCATGTAAGACCATATTCGGGATATGGCATTGGCATCCTACTATGTTTATGAGAATTCCCGAGTATCCTTTAGTAATTCCAAGTGGTTCAACGGGTAATCCAACAATTATGTTAAAGAGATGACAATGTATGATCATGTTGAAAGAATATGGGTACGTACACAAAGCTCATAAACATTGAGATTATGAATCGATGAGACCTCGGAAGAAGTGAATGAATGAATTATGATAATGAGTTTTATTGTACATTATGTAAATGGCATGACTTAAAATGTACCTATGATACTTGACAACATTGTTATAAATATTATTGTGTTATGTGCAAAATATTGCATGGTTAATGTTGTTAATTATTTACATGCAAACTTACTAAGCTTTATGCTTACTCCCCTTTCCTTTCCATTTTCTTATAGTACCGCTAAGCTAGCTCGGGCATCGAAGGACGTTGGAGCTTGATTCACACTATCAAACTAATCTTTTGGGTATAGTGAATTTAAGTATTTTGAGTATGGCATGTATAGTGACTTGGTCTTTTTGTTATATGTTATATTTGTGTTGCCAAATGTGTTGGCTTATAATCAGTTGATGATTCATTTTGTATATGGCCATGAGATATGGCCCTTATTAATTATGGGGATGTAATCCTATTCATACATGTATACATGTGCTATGGTCACTCATGTTGTGGTTAAATTCATTTGGCATGGATGAATTGTGGATATGATCATGGATGCTTGATGATGGAAATGTAAGTAAATGACATAATAACAATTAAGGCATAAATGTATGAAATGGAATTAAATTGATATTTCATATTGCATGTGATTTGTTAAGCTTGGTCTAAATAAAATATGAAGTCTTAAGCAAGTATAAATTGATAAGAAGTTGTTATGTATGAGCCATATTTATGAATGTGTAAGTGCTCATATATGCCATGTAGGATGTCATTGAGATGTGTAAGTGTGCATATGTTATTTAGGGTGAAAAAAGGCTTGGAAAGTAGCCTCAAAGTTGTCCACACGGATAGGCACATGGGTGTGTGTCTAGACTGTGTGTCTGCCCCATGGGCGTGTGATCCGGCCGTGTGTCCCCTACACCCTAATTAGGTAAAATAGAATGCCCAGTAGCAAACACACGGGCAGAGACACGGCCGTGTGTCTTATCCGTGTGAAGGACACGGCCTCAGGACATGGGCGTGTACCCAGGCCGTGTCAAGTCTGCACTTGATTTTTGGAATTTAATTCGCCACATGGCCTAAGCATACGGGCGTGTGACTTGGCCGTGTGACCTTAATTGTGTTGATGACATCATAAACAGAGAGTTACATGAGCTGAGGACACGGGTGTGTCCCAAGCCACACGAGCGTATGTGACCACACGGCCTACCCACACGGGCGTGTGACCCTATTTCATGAAAATTTCCTAAGTTTTCCCAAAGTTTTTCTAAGGTTCTCGGTTTAGCCTCAAACTACCCTCGATGTATGTTTTGGGCCTCTTAAGCCCATATTAAGGACAATTTGCATATGAATGAATGGATTTGATTTGAACAAAATTTTATGGCTCGATTTTGTATATTTACTCGTGTTTAAGTCTGGTGATGCCTCGTATCCTGTCCCAGTGTCGGACACGGGTAAGGAGTGTTACAAAATATCTCAACAATCCCGCCCTTAAAGGACACTTTCAATTTAATACATACTTACTACTTTCAGTTTAATACATTCTTACTACTTGACATCTAAGGCCAAGTTTTTTCCTAAACTTAACAAATTATGCCAACTTGAGAGACTTGGTAAATATATCAGCAACTTGATCCTCACTTCCGTAATACTCTTATAGAAAGTAATATTTTACATAAATATGTTTGTTTCTTCCATGCAACATATGATTCTTTGACAACTTGATGGTTGAGTTGTTATCACAGGAAATTGTAGTAGCTCTTTCTAGCTTGAATTGTAGTTGTTCAAGGATTCTCCTAAGCCAAATAGCTTGACAAACACAAGCTGTAGCAACAACAAATTTAACTTTTGTGCTTGATAATATGACAATGGATTGCTTCTTAGATGACAACAAAATAGCCCCTGTGCCAAGCATAAAAACATAGTCTGAAGTGCTCCTTCTATCATCTTGATCTTTTACATAATCACTGTTGGTAAAGCCAATCATGTCTGACTTTTCACCCTTATTGTAAAAAAATCTCAAAATCTTTGGTTCCTTGCAAGTAATGAAGGATTCTCTTGGCAACTAATATATGTTTTTCACTCAGGCTCTCCATGCACTTGCTAATAAGACTCACATAATACATAGTGTTTGGCCTTGTAGTAGTTAGATACATCAAATTGCCTACAATTTGCTTGTAAAGTATGCTATCCACTTTCTTCCTATTTCCTTCTTTAATTAGCTTTAAGCCAAACTCAGTTGGAGTGTTGGTAGAGTTGCAATTCATTATCTTGAATATGTCTAAAATTTCTCTCATATATTTTTTTAGGAGACAGAAATTCCATCATTAGATTGCATCACTTTTATTCTAAGAAAATACTGCATCTTCCTAAGATCAAACATCTCAAACTCATCCATCATAGATTTCTTGAAATCATCAAACAAGACACTATCATTCCTAGTAAAAAGAAGATCATCAACATATAAGCATACAATGAGCAGCTTCCCATTATCTTCAATTTTAACAAAAAATTATGTTCATATGGATACTTTTGAAACCCTACTTTCAAAAAATAACCCTCAATGCGACCATACCAAGCACGTAGAGCTTGTTTTAGTCCATAAAGAGCTTTCTTCAATCGATAAACTTTATGCTAATTTCCAAACTTAATATAACCAGGATTTGTTCAAAAAATACCTTTTCCTCAGTGTATCCATGTAAGAATGCCGATTTGGCATCTGACTGGAAGATAGGTTAAGAGTTTTACATTGCTAAAGAAATCACCAAGTTGATGGTGCAATGTTTTGCAACTGGCATAAAAACTTCCGTGTAGTCCACACCATACTCTTATTTGTACCCTTTAGCCACTAACGCACATTGCACATGTCAACCTCCTTATTTTCCTTCACCTTCGTCTTGTAGACCCACTTGACACCTGTAACACCCCATACTCGTATCCTACTCTGGGATGGAATATGAGGCAGTACCTAACTTGAACTCGTGCTTACAACCATTTTTGAGTCTCCAAGACTTGGACAAATTTAAAACATTCTCAACTTATCAACACATCCTTAATATGGGCCTACGAGACCCAAAACACACATCAAAAATCATTCAGGACCAATTTGGGTCCTTTAGCCAACTTTAGAAAAATGACACTTGACATAGGGGCACATTCCCGTGTGGGAAGGGCAACATGCCCGTGTGTCCATTTCGACATGGTGGTGCTGTTGGCCCATGTGGCATGCACGGGCTAAGCAATACAGGGACACGCCCATGTCCTTCACCCATGTGGAATTAATTCTAAGTTCATACCTACAGGGGTTTTCACACGGCCTGGCACATGCCCGTGTCCCTGGCCCTTATCCTTCACACGGCCATGACATGCCCGTGTTCTAGCCTGTGTGTGAAAACCTAGACATTTTGTTTTTGGCGTCAGCATACCCAAAATGTCCCACAGCCAAGGCACACGCCCGTGTGCTAGGCCGTGTCCTTTACACAGCTGGGACACATGACCGTGTCTCTGCCCATGTGTTTACTACTATGCATACTGACTTGCAAATTTTTCGTGTAGGGGACACACGGCTGGACCACACGCCCATGGGGTAGACCGTGTACCACGCACGGCCTAGACACATGCCTATTTGTCTACCCATGTGGACAATATAAGGCTATTTACCAAGCCTCTTTGCCACCGTTACTTACACAACCTACACAATAGCAGCCAAAACCAATACAAGAATAATTTATTAACCTAATTAACCACAGTAGACTACATATCAATTGTGTAATTTCTTATTCATGAAAATAACCTCATTTGCATTTATCAAAATGAATATTAGCCATCATTCAAGGCTTAATACAAAATGAAGGGGAATCAACTCATGCCAACATATTTGGCCAATTTTTTAAAGACTCAAAACATCAAAATCTAGCCTTATACATGCCATTCTCAAAAACAAATAGTCTAACTATACTGAGTGCTTCAGCTGATAGTGTGATTGTTGCCTCCAACGTCCAATGATTCTCGAACTAGTTAGGTGGCATCATCACTATCCATATACATCTCATAGCATATATAGAGCTCATATCTTATATATTTCAATTAGGTACCTATACCACTCACAACACGGTTATACTTTCCTCATTCACCGTTGAACCATTCGAAACACTACCGGATATTCATTAAGCCTCAAACATGGGTAAGGTGCCAATGCCATGTCCCAGGCATGGTCTTACACTGGCTCATATCTCAAGTCAATGCCATGTCCCAGACGTGGTCTTACACTGCCTATCATCTCATAGGCGATGCATGTCCCAGACATATCTTACACTAGCACTTGTCTTGATGCTGATGCCATGTCGCAGATGGTCTTACACTGGCTCTCATAGTATGGTCGATGCATATACAAGACATGTCTTACACTAGCCCACAATAACCCATATGTCATGGCATGAATATCCGATTTATTTCCTAGGTTCAAACGGGAACTCTACTATTTCTATTATCCTTATACTTTCTCAATTCCAAAATCAAGCAATTCATGCTATATTAATTCAAACACAATTCAACACACACATTAGCAATGTAGTTGTATTATTTACATACAACTTACCTCGGATTACAAAATGTGGTGCCTAGTCGATTTAGTCGATTTGCTTGGCTTTCCCCTGGTCTAGGTTCGGATTTGGTAACTCTTGATCTATAATAGCAAAATGTACTTATTTAGTCATTAAATAAAATTGGGCAGTCGAAAATTCACATCTTCGGTAAAATAACCATTTTGCCCCTAGACTTTGACAAAATGACCATTTTACCCCTAGGCTCAAAAATCAATTTTTTTTATCGAATTTATTCTTAAGTCTAGCCAAACCCTTTTTACTCTTATAGAAATTCCAAATTCCCACTATTTCACACATTTATCATCTATTTTACAACTTATGCAAAATAGTCCTTTTAGGTGTTTTCATGCTAACACCTTTCACAAAAGTTGTTTATAAGACACCCAAGACTCATTTTCTTCCATAAAAACTCAGCAAAAATTACAAATCCTTTCATGAAAAAACCCTAAACTCTTAATTATTTTGCAAAATAGTCCCCTCATTTGAAAGCTTATGCTTCAAGGGTTCTAAAAATGCAAAAATCATCAACAAAGGGTGTGGAAATCACTTACTTCTAGAGATGATAAGTTGCTGCAAATTTTAAGCTTCAAAACTCTTCTCTTGACTGATATTTTCAGTCAAGAAGAAAGAATAGATGAAAAAGATGAAGGCTAGGCATTTAGGGTATTATTTTATCTCATAATATGTCATCACTTACCTAACACTTTGACCATTCACTCTTCTTTGTCTCATGGCCTGCCTAGCTATTGTATAAGGGCCTATTTGCCCTTTAAAGACCCCAAATTTAAGTTTCATAACAATTTAACACCCTTAGCTATCAATTTAGGACTTTTGCACTTTATGCGATTTAGTCTTTTTTCGCAATTAAGCTCTTAAGCGCTAAAATTAATTCACCAAATTTTTCATGCACCAATATAAACATATTATAAGTCTAAAATATTAATAAAATATTTTCTCTGACTTTGGATTGGTGGTCCCGAAACCACTGTTTCTACTAGCCCCAAAATCGAGCTATTACAACACCAATGGTTTTGTACCTCTTAAGAAGATTAGCCAACTCACAAGTATCATTCCTTTCAATGACATCGATTTCAGCATCCATTGACACTTTCCATTTGGCCTCATTTACAACACTTTCAAAACTTGTTGGGTTTGCCTCATTAACAGCACTTTCAAAATATGTTGGGTCACAATATGCAAATAATGCAAAATGAGCAATTACATCATCATTTTCTCCAATTTTAGTTACCTCATAATCTTGCATCCATGCAGGCCTTCTTCGAACATGATGAAGTGCTTCAACTACTGCATTGGTTTCTTCTCTATGTGTAGGCAATACTTCACTGGATGGTGGAGAAGTATTCTTGGGCATTCATTCAACTTCATTATCACAAAGGACTTGAGTAGGTTGTACTTCATTCCAATCCCAAGTGTTTTATTCATCAAACACAACACCTCGGCTAATCATGACCTTCTTTGCCATAGGATTGAACTTGTATACCTTTGATGTTTTGCTCATACTAAGAAAGACGCAGTTCTCACCTCTATCATCAAGATTCTTCATTTCCTTCTTTAAGAAATGTGCATAGGCAATGCACCCAAAAATTCAGAAGTTATCTACCACTGGTCTCCTACCGCCTCCGGACTTGCTAACATTTAGAGTGTGAATACTGCAACTAAAGATGTGAAATTGAGGTAGTGTCCGTAAGTATACGGGTCAGGTTGTTATATAGTTTTACAACGAAGTAGGTGAGTACTCCAAGGGAGGCGAGTACTATGTTAAATTTAGCCTAAACACAAATAAAATTAATTAGTGAATTAAATAAATTATATTACGAGTAAACATAAAGAAGATATTTTTTATTTTTATAAATAAAGAATAAAAAATGCATAAATAAAGTGAACTTCAAATAACTAAAATCTAAACTCAATCAAAACTAAATATGGGTGATTAGCTTGCTTCAGTGGTCATAACTAATCCCTATTTCGAGTTTATATTCAATCAACGAGTTGTTACCTTAGTAGGATCTCTCGATCTTCCACTAAAATAATGAGTCGGCAAGAACTACTTATCTCTTGACCTCACACTCTAGACCGGTTTGAGGCTAAGGTATTCACGAATAGGTCATAAAAATTTTGAATTAATTCCCACCTAAATGACTTCCTAGGGTCGTCAAGCCTAGGTTTTAAGTTCTTCCTCTCTTAAACAACTGATCCGCTAAGAAAACCCTACATAACAATTAGTCAATCACACCTCCACTCGCTAATCCCTCATAAGTGAATTAGTTCTTCATGGAATCTATGAAACTTAATAAACTTGATAATAAAAATATGAATAAAGATTTAAGGTGTGACTGACTGGACTGATAGTACATTGAACTGGACCCAAGTAGAATAGATCCTGAATTTGTTTATGAATCTATTCACTTGTGACATTCATAGTGTGGCATACCAAAATCCTGAGTGGATGGTGGACTATGTATGCGTGACTTGTACACTTTAATTAAGTAAAAGCTTGAGTTCGAATAGATAAGGAACTGAAAGTTGGTGCGTTGGGTGTTCAACTTCTACAGTATGTAGCGTCATTCACAATAGTGGAATTCATAGCCCAAGGAATGGGTAAATGATATCCTCTCATAGACATTACATTATTGATGAAAAGTAAATGTGGCACGGGTCATTCGTCTTTGTGATGGATGACTTAATCACTACTTAATAGTGATTAACTTTCATGAAAGAAGATGTAATGGTTACCATCAAATAAAATATGATTATATTGGGAGAATGAATATAATCCCAAAGAGATCAAGGATATCCTATGTTTTGAAAAAAATTTGGTTTGAAAACAGTTTTCTTGCATAGAAGAAAATTAAAATTTTAAAAACTGATCCGATTTGTGATAGGAACAAACCTTGAATCGAAATCGTACCTATGTTTTCAAATAAACGGATCCTTGACATTTTCTGGCTTTCAATCAAATGATCTTCTCCATTATTCTCGTACCAGGAACTGCTATGAGTGTGAGCTCGAAACAATTGAATCAAAACGCAGAACTAGAAAAAAATTTCTTAACTTTTGGGGCGAAAACGAAAATTCTCTCTTCAAAATAAAAACCAACATAATTGTTATTCTGAAAAAATATAAAATAGTTGAGAATAAATTCTCTCTATTTTTCGACAGAGTAACATTTGTTGGAAAAAAATGGATTTGAAAACAAAGTTTTAAATTTTTTTCCAAAACTAGATCTTGGTTGTCATATCTAAAGTAATAAACACTTAATCAAAATTGTACCTTTTTTATTCGTCTAGGATGAGAGCTTCAATCGAGTAGTATTCTTTACTATTGTTAAGCTCTCGTCTACCAAGTGTGGCCTCGCTTTGAATTAGAAACTTTTCACAAAAATTATTAGTGGGGTAATTTTGTAATTCCTCTAAACTTTTGAGTCAAGTTGTAAATAAGAAAAAAATCTTTAGAAATTTTCTGAAATAATCTTTTCAGAGAATTTTCTCCCTACAACTTTCTCTTGATTTCAAGTGTATGAAAAATAATTACCCGAGACTCTTTTTATATAAGGAGAGTTTAGAGAGTTCAACTATGATTAAACTTAATAACTTTAATATTAAATTAATATCATATTTATCAAGATAAATATTAGATTAAATTTAATATTAAATCTTATTAAAATAATATAGATAAACATTAAATTAAATTTAATATTAAGATAACCACTTTAATATTAATTTAATAAAATACTATTAAGATAAATATTAAATTAAATTTAATATTAAGATAACCACTTTAATATTAATTTAATAAAATACTATTAAGATAAATATTAAATTAAATTTAATATTAAACTATTAAAATAATATTATTATTGGTATAGTTAACCCTTACAGCACCTCGAGCCGGTTCGGCTGATGCTGGTTTGGTCCGGGTTAGTGATGACCCGACCAATTCGATCTAGCCACCGGTTGGACTGTCGGGCGGTTTCACATACCAGGCCTATTTCGACTAATTTTTTTGGGTCTTGGTCTCAATTTTGGGCTCTCATGCCCAATTTATGATATCAGATCCAATTTTCAAGTTCAATACCCATTGGGTCAATTGTCTGACTTGAAAATTAACTTTCAAAAATATCATATTAATTTTAATTAATTTGATTAATTTAATTTTACTTGATCAAAATTAATTTTTCCAAAAAGAACTTAGATTTTCTAAATTAATTTTTCAAGAAAATTCTTTAAGCAAATTCTCTAGTTGAATGATTCTCATGACCACCTAATTTAATTCCACATCGAATAAATCGACTCAATTAAATTATTTCAAAAATCATAAAATTTTCTTTTGATTCAAATGCAGTACGATCGAGCTTTTGTTGAGCTAGTGGAGGGACCAATTGGATATATACAATTAGGCTCTAGTAATTGCAATTATGTTCAGAAGTATCGTTTCGATAATTCACAATTACTTAATTATGGTGTGAGTCCACAGGAAGTACCATGGTTGAAAACTCATTATTTTATACTCTTTACGAAAGTAATTCAACGAACTACTTTATCCAATGACCTCGTCATGTGTGTGTTATCCTCATATGATATCCTTAATTCCTTTGAGTTAAATCCATTCACTCAATACAATCCTATTTTATCTCATTGTCACCATTGTGTCTTCTTAATGATTAATATGATCACTATCAACGAATAACTGTGATAAAATTGCTTATTCGAGAACAAGCAACCCGTGACCACGTTTCATATTTATCAATCCACACAATGCCTGTAACACCCCTATCCCGTAACCGTCGCCGGAATAGGACGAGACGTTACTAGTAATTAGGAATCGGATCAGAACAGTAAAATTTTGAACCTTTTCTTAAATAAAAGATCATTTATTTATATAGCTAATAGACACAAACAAAGATCGAATTTAAAACTTATAAAAGTAAACTTCTATAAGATGCCATATTCGCATGGCTTATATACAATAGTCAAAATATCATTCTACTTATAGTCTAACCTATACATGCCATAAGATAAGTCCAAATCACATGATTACCACAATAGTAGATAGTGTGACGGAAGTCTTTGCGATCCCCAAGATAATAGTAAGAGTCAACGATCTACAAAATAAATAAAGAAACATAACATTTCAAAGTAAGCTTTCATAAGCTTAGTAAGTCTTAAGCAATTTAAATAGTTGAACTTAAAAACAAACCAAATGTTCAAATCACATAACACTTTCTCGAGTACAATACTATTTGGCCGATTATGCACAAACACATATCATATCATTTTACTCCGCTTATACTCAAACCGATATAAACATAGTATTTACAAGCTTCTGAATAACTTTAATTCTTTCAAATTTCACTAGTGTATAATTTCTTACCCACACTTACTTTCAACATTCATAGTTAAATGGCATATCGAAAACTATCTTGTAACTTTGCATAATGACTGAATGCACACATATACAAATATACATATGAATTTACAACATCTTTTCATATGCTTGTCATTACACATTCTTAATTCCCGTCAGATCAATCTCACATATATAATATATATATCACATACGTGAATCACTTAATGTGTAATACGAGTTTAATTTATCATCTAAGCATAGGATCTCGTAGTCATATACTTTATCGAATTCACTAGCATTTGGCCTGCGAGGTATAAAACCCGAACATAACACCAGCACGAAGCCTACGGGACTTTAAACCCGAATACAATCTCAGCACAATTTATTTTATATACTTTTTAATAACTTTGGCCTCATCAAATATCTAATAATACTCACTTTTCACAATTGGTCATTCGGCCACATTATATACACATAAGCACATATATAAGATAATGCTTTTATCATTACTTGCTAATACATCATATACTTTGCTTTCATTTAAATAACCACTCAGCCATATTACATTTCTAAGTAACCATTCGGCCTCACTATACAACTAAGATAGCACACATTTTCATAAAGGCCATTCAGATAACTTGCACACATTTAATATTAGCCATTTCGGCCTCACCACATATACATATCTTGTACATCAATTTCATCATATCAAAACCACTTATATATCATTTCCTAACGTTACAATTCAAAATTCACATATGGTTTTAATCAATATCTTATAAGCAACTCAAACAGTTTTATCAATGTTTACAACATAATCACAAATTCACTACAAGCTGTCTTCCTGAGCAACAGTCATTAAATTATTTGTAATTGGAGCTACGAAACTCCAAATCAAGTGCCGTTAATTTCCCCTGAAAATAAAATCATATATCTTTCATCCATAAAATTTTCAGAATTTTTGGTTTGGCTAATCAATACCAGATTCTTCTTAAAGTTTCCCCTGTTTCACTGTATGACTAATCTGATCACTCTTCCCTTCGAATTAAATTTCTCATTGTACAGAATTCAAAATATATTCTTGTTGATTTCATTTGAAACTAGACTCATTAAGCTTTAACTACATAATTTTTTTAGCCTCTAACTCAACTCCAACAATTTATGGTGATTTTCTAAAATCACACTATTGTCTTGTCCCAAGCGGATCTATTACAATTTACTCTTAAATTTCCAAAAGTTCAAACACTTAAGAACTTACTAAGATCTCAACTTCCCTTCTTCAATTTCCTAATCACATTAGTAGTTTCACTTACTTTGTAACATTAATCCACAATTCATCTCATAATTCATTCGGTAATTTCATTACATAATTTATTAAAATACCATTTCCTTATATTGATTTGAAATACATTCAAGAATTTGAAGCATAATTTCATAGCCAAATGTAATCACTATTCGGCATTTACAAGAAATTCATAGTATTTTATTCGCGTCTTAACTCATGATGCTTCCTGTTATTCCATCTTATTTCATGTATTCAAAATACCATTCACACATATTAGTCCATAAGACATTTGGCTATCACACAAAGTCCTCACTAAATTCATACTCATTCTATTTACCATTACTTAACCGAAACACAGAGATCAGATATCATTCTCTAAAACTCTTTTAGCATATACCTCATTTCCATGCACAATTCAATCGAGAAAGTTAGCCATTTTCGGCTCATATTATGAACATTATTAATCATTCGAATATATATATATTTATATATCACATAAACTAAAACTTTATTCTATATTCATTTAATCTTTACACACATAAATTCAACTTAATCGTTTAAGAGCTTACCTCAAAAGTTATCGTACGGCTATATCGACTACACGACTACCTTCATTTTTTCCTCGATCCGAGTTTGTCCCTATAAGCTCTTGATGCTCAATCAACAATTTTTAACTTCAATTTGCAAATGGCAATGTCATCACTTTACATAACAGAAATTAAATTTCATTACTTAAACTATCCACGGCAATCACCTTCCGAGCACCTTAATTTTTCTTTAAGCTAAACCACCTCATAGCATACATATACACATTCGGCTAATTATAAAACAAAATCAGCACTCATAATCGAATCATTAACTAAAATCACATTTGGTAATATGCTTAAATAATCTTCAATATTTAATAACATCTAAAACTAATTTGCTTGAGGTGCCATGAATTATTCAAATTGGCCGAATATCATTGAGTTTCTAAAATCATGCTTATAACCACTTGGCCGAATTTCACATATCAAAGCCACTTATATATATTATTCAAAGTATTTAACAACACTTAAAAATCCAAAACCATAAAACTCAATTCATATAACACCTTCAAAGACACTCAAACAACCCATATATTTCAAAATTTCACATTTTAACCACTAAATTTCCACATTTCACAATTTAATCCAAAATTGACATTTTTACCAAAATTCACTTAACAAAACTTATTAATCTAACATCAAAGATTTATGTTCTATCATTAAACATCAAGATACTCAAACATTCAATAATGGCATCATCCAAATACTTTAACAATTTTAAAATTAGAGGTACGGGCTAGCTAGAATACGAAGCAATGATCTCAAAAACATAAAAATTATCAAAAACCGAACACAAAACATACCTAAATCACTTCATGCAAGTGCCAAAACTAAGGAAGCTTCAATGGCTTTCTTTTTCTCCTCCATATTCGGCCAAGAAATAAAAATTGCATGGCCATGTTATGTTTTATTTTTATTTAATACATTTTAATATTCCATTTACCTTTTTGTCCTTTATAATAATACATAATTTCATATATGCCAAACCACCAATCTCCACTATCATATAGTAATGGTTTAATTGATAAATAGGGACTTCTACTTTAGTAAAACATGGAAAATAAACACTTAAACAATTAGAATGCAACTTTTGCATTTTACGCGATTTAGTCCTTTTTGCTTAATTAACTATCGAAATGATAAAATTTTTCAACGAAACTTTAATACCATCTTTTTGCCACTCCGTAAATATTTATAAAAATATTTACGACTCGGTTTATAGAAATGAGGTCCCTACCTCATTTCCTAAACCCACTTGACCTTAGAGTCATACCACTTGAACTTAATAAATCACTTATAAAACAAATATCACAATATCAAAAACATTTTTAAAATCACAATTAACTCGTGAATATTAAATATAATATTTACAAACCTACTCGTCGGATTAAGTGACCCCAAAACCACTGTTCCGGTTAATCCTAAAAACGGGCTGTTACAATGCCAATTAGAAGATATCATTAACTCTTTAATTGAGCTATGAATTCCACTATTACTAGTAAAGCCATGCCATACATAAGTCATGTACCAAACATACAGGATATGAGCTCGATCATATTTAGAGCATAAGACCCCACTTATATCAAAGCACATGAATTGCATATGCATGGTCTGTGACTAACTCAGGATTTAGTTAAATCACACCACGAATATCACAAGTGAATTAAGTCACAAACAGATTCAGAATTAATTCATCTTAGGTCCAGTCCAATGTATCATTCCACCAATGAATACATCTATGTCTCTACTTGTGGAGTCAACTACTTCGATAGCCAAGATTAGTCTCCCTAGTTGGAATTGTAGACGATATAATAATCCTTCTTAGTATTTGAATCAAATGTTCACTTCAATTCTTTTACGGGATTACGAACTTATTTAGATTATCTACTGAAGTAAGTTATCTTTCTCACAACGTAAACATTCTTACAATGCCACTTATCTTTAGTTTGAACTTAGACAAAAACATGAGCTAATATTTGCTTGTCATAATTTCGCTATGCATATAAAATATAAAAGATAGAAATACAAAAGACATAATAGTGAAATGTGAAATTAACTTTATTTATTTATCGTTCAAGTAAATGGAAAACAGTTACATGTTTACTACAATATGGTCACATTTCCCAATGACATTATCTTCAAGTTATGTAAATAGCTCTACTAGTGCCATCTATTTATAGGGAGAGTAGGTAGAACCCTTGCTGAATTGTAAATGTTTATTTCAAATAGAAAATCAACTTCCTAGTCCAACTAGGAGAAGTAGAAGGGCTAATAGGGTTTGCTTCCCATCATATGTATTATGATAGGGATTCGAGTCTCTCATTGTATTGGGCCTAATTATATGTGCTTTCTAGACTTTTAACCTATCACTTTATAATTTAATCCAACATAGTACATATTTTTCTATTTTCCAAATAAATATTAATTTTCCAATTAAAAAATTTTTTCATCCCAATTTTACCTCAACAAAATTATGACAATTTTACCCTTGGTAAAATTTCGTGAAAATATGTTTAATATTTCATCACTCAACATGTTCCTATAATCGAATGGTTTATTTTCATTTTCGGGCTTTAAAACAACTCAAAAACATAAACTCATTCTTTTGATCATTTCTGAGTAATCCATGTACATTTGCAAATGAATCATTTCTTATTTTTATTTTGAGAAAATTACATTCATTTCCAAATGATTCCATTTCTCCATTTTGGAGAAAATCATTTTTTAATGAATTCTATTTCTCTATTTCTATTCATTTCATTCATTTTGATTCAAACATGCAATTCATTTTTGGTTTCAACGAGTTAGCGAAGGGACCGCTTGAACATATGTAATTAGGTCTTAAATAATTTATAATTAAGTTTTAAATGTAATTAGGTCTTAAATGATCTATAATTAAGTTTTAACTTTTTGCCTATTAATTATAAACTCATTTAGTCATGAAGTCATTCCACTATAGTATCATGATTGAGCTCTTCTGACGACATACTATTACGGAAGCAACTATTCAGTGCTCATCCAATAAGCTTTTCATAAGTGTGTTGCCCTTAAAGGAAATCCTTGATCACTTTAGGATAATATCCGTTCTCCTAATATAATCCTATTTTATCTTATGGTAATCATTACATCTTCTTTCATGAAGAATCAGTTACTATTAAATAGTGATCAAATCATTCATCACAAAGATGAACAACTCGCGGCCACGTTTATTTTTCATCAACCATGTAATTCCAATGAGAGGATATCATTTATCCATGTCTTGGGCTATGAAATCCACTATTGTAAATGGTGCTACATACTATAGAAGTCGTACACCCAACACACCAGGTTTTGGTTCCTTATGTATTCAAACTCAAGGTTTTACTTACATCAAAGTATACGATTAATGCATACATAGTTTGTCATCCATTCAAGATTTAAGTATGCCGCACTATGAACATTATAAGTGAATAAATTCATGAACAGATTCAGGATCTATTCTACTTGGGTCCTGGGAGACATTCGACCAATGTTACTCCAAGTACTATGGGAGCGGCCAAATCTGTCTTAAGGAAACTGTGTTTCACAGGCCTTAATGTTTCATAAAATCTCGATTCTCTTTTATTTCAACTATTTATTATGGTTTTATTTGATTTTTGTATTTGATAAATTAATTATAAATCATTTTATATATATTTTATTTCGTATGTGTTTATTTATAATTAATTTATTTTTGTTCGCTAACGTGTTTTGTCTAACAATCTTAAGACAGAATTCATGTTATTTTTTGTTATTCTCTGATCCGAGATGGACGAAAAACTAATGTGGAAATTCTTTTTGAATAAAAAAAAGGTAAATGTAACACCCCCACCCGTATTCAACGCCAGAATAGGGTTACGGAGCGTTACCAGATTTACGAAAAAATTATACAACCATTTAGCATACATAACATTATTTCATACATTCATCATTCAAACTCAATCAATTTGTCCCTAATACAAGCCTACGAGGCCCTAAACATACTTTAGGATTGGTTCGGGACTAAACCAAAAACTTAAGAAATTTTCACGAACTTAGAAAACTTTTCTCAAATAGGGGACACACGCCCGTGTGGCCAGGCCGTGTGCCAGACACACCCGTGTGGACATTCGAAATGGGAGCACATGGCCGTTTCTTAGCTCGTGTCCTACCCCGTGTAACTCTCTGACTTGGGTCACACGGCCAACACACATGCCCATGTGCCAGGCCGTGTGCTAGGCCGTGCCAAACCTGTAAGGTATACTGACTTATACCACACGGCCAAGTCACATGCCCGTGTGTGGAGCCGTGTGGAGCATATTGACTTGATCTTAATTTCAACCCTAGGGGACACACGACCATGCAACATGACTGTGTGTCACACACACAGCTGAGACACACGCCCGTGTCTCTGTCCGTGTGGATAAAAATAGGCTATTTACCAAGCCAATTTGCCACCCAAATTTGCATATACCTACACAACCAAAATGGTACCAATTCAAAGCCTAAATAAACATCCAATTTAGCCGCAATCAAGACTAATTCATATCATATCCAATACCAATATTCTAACATGCTTATAACTTCAAATCTTACTCTATCAAAACATACCAAAATACATATACAAATCCACTAGTTAAACATTTACTTAACATGCATCATTTTTGCACCAATTCACGAGCATGTTACCAATTCCACAAACCTCATAATACAATTTATTCACACATCCATTCATGAACTCAACTATCAACCATATATGCACATATATGCACATAACCAAATACATTAAATTAAGCCAAGTCTCATGGCTATACATTCAAACCAAAACATGACTATTCACAAGCCATTTCAAATGTCAAAACTCACTACCAAAATACATATAAAAAACAACCATAATCCTATACATGCCATATGACCAAACCAAAAGCTCAAAAGTACCAAAGTGATAGTAGATAGTGTGACGAAGCCTCCAACGATCCACGAATCCGAGTTAGCTTTGAATCACTATAAAATAAAACAAAATAAACAATGTAAGCTATACAACTTAGTAAGTTCATATGAAAAATGATAAGCAAATCTCATCAATTGTTTACCAATCAAATGTTTGAAATCAATGAACAATAATTCAATTAAGCCTTAAAGCTATCAATACCTTATTCACATAACTTACCAATGAATTCATCAACTACATAATTTCAATATTCGAATAGTATTTCATACATACCTTTACTAACCCGTAATAAACTCATATCCAAACGGAAAATGTTGAATACTCAAATTCTCGCACACTAAGTGCCAAAACATAGCCGAAGCTATTTTAATCTCGCACACCAAGTGCCTTTCGTAGCCGAAGCTATCTTGGTCTCGCACACTAAGTGCCACATATAGCCGAAGCTATTTCGAATCGCACACAAAGTGCCATATATAGCCGAAGCTATCTCGAATCGCATACTAAGTGCCATATATAGCCGAAGCTATCTCGAATTGCACACTAAGTGCCATATATATATCCAAATCATCGTCAAACATGACTATAATCTCATATACACAATTTATGCAATATCAAAGCATTTAAATTATAATTGTAGCAATGCTTATCACATACGAACTTACCTCGGATGTGAAAATAGCAAATCGAGTCGATAACTTTATCTTTTCCCCGAACCAAGTCCGTATTTCACTTTTCTTGATCTAAATATTATCAAATTTAGCACATTCAGCATTTGGTCTATTCAATTTAGCCTATAATTTATAATTTGACAAATTTACACATTTGCCCCTAATGTTTCACATTTTCACAATTTAGTCTTTATCACATAGAATTGCAAATTCATGCAATTTAGTACAAACATATGTTACAAGCAGCCCATTTTTCAATTTATTCACACTTTTAACCACCACATTTCACATTTCTCAATTTAATCTCTTTTTGACATTTTTATCAAAAATCACTTTACAAAAGCTATTAATCTAACATCAAACCTTCCAAATCTATCATAAATCATAAATTACTCAAGCATTCAACAGTGGCAACATGATAAATCTTTAACAGTTTCAAAATCTAGGGTACGAGCTAGCTAAAATACGAAGCAACGATCTCAAAAACATAGAAATCATTAAAAATCGAGTCAAAATACATATCTAATTGAAGAATTTAAGGTTGCCGAATGTTAAACACCAAATTAGCTTATTCTTCTTTTAATTTTCGGTGGATGAAGATGATAATGAAGCTTTAATTTGATTTTGTTTTATTTATTTTAAGTTAAATTACCAAATTACAGATATAACCTTAATAAATAACCATTTAAATCATCCATTCTATACCCAAAAATGTCCACTTATACTTTTAATGGTCTAATTACAACTTAAGGACCTTTAATTTAAGGATCTATAGCTATTTGATACTTTTAGCTCATAGAACTCCACTTTTGCACTTTACACGATTTAGTCCTTTTTATTAAATTGACTAACCAAACGATAAAATTTCTTAATGAAATTTTCACGCAAACATAATATCATGTTGTAACCATTAAAATAATATTAAAATAATTATTTCAAATTCAGATTTGTGGTTCCAAAATCACTGTTCCGATTTGACTAAAAACGGGCTGTTACAGTGAATAAATTCTGTTTTAGGTTTATTCCCGCCGTTCAACGGATTTTATTTCAATTTTGATTTTTATTTCCAAAAATGATTTTCTTAAATTACAATAAAATATGTTTTGAGATTTATTCCCGCCGTTCAACGGATTTTATTCCGATTTTGATTTTTATTTCCAAAAATGAGTTTTTAAATTAGAATAAAACCTGTTTCGAAATTTATTCCCGTCGTTCAATGGATTTTATTCTGATTCTAATTTTTATTTCCAAAAATGTGTTTTTAAGTTAGAATAAAATTTGTTTCGGTATTTATTCCGTGGTTGAACGAGATTTTTATTCAATATTAATTTGTTTCCAAACGAAGACTTAATTAAATAATTCTGTTTTGGGATTTATTCCCCCCATTTAACAGAATTTATTGTGATTTAATTACTTAATTTTGTTTCGAGATTTAGTCTTGTCGTTTAACAAAATTAATTTTTGATTTTGTTTCAGAACTTTAATTCTGTCGTTTAACAAAATCAAAGGGAAATTTTCTATTTCTTTTGGCCTATTGTGGCTTTAAATTGTGGATTAAAAGGGAAATTTATCAACGGTGAAAGTAAAAAGACAATATGAGAATGTAAGTCTAGAATTGGTTCTTTAAAACTCTCTTTTAAGGTTACTTAGCTGGTGCATTGTTTTATTGTATTTTTTTAGTCAACCGCATAAACTTTTATTTCAGATTTTATTAGATTCCTGCCGTCTAACAAAAGTTGATAATTTTCTAATTCTGATTCTGTTTCTTGACAAAAAATGAAAACACCCATCAATGCTGTGGAAGATATAGACTCATGTGTTGTGATTTCTGAAGTCAACATGGTTGATTCAAATTAAAGAGAATGGTGGCTTGATACATGTGCCACATGTCATACCTGCTATGACGAAGACTCATTTTCTGAGTTGGAACCTTGTGAAAATGGGGAGAAGCTCTATATGGGCAATACTGCAACTTCCAAGATCAAGGGGAAGGGTACTATGGTTTTGAAGATGACTTCTGACAAAGAACTTAAGCTTAAAAATGTGTTGTATGTGCCTGACATACGCAAGAACCTTGTTTCTAGGACACTTCTTAGTGTACATGGCTTTAAGATGGTGTTTGAATCTCAGAAGATAGTTTTTTCTAAAGGGTGAATGCATGTGGGAAGGGGATATGTATTAAATAACATGTGGAAAATTAATGAAATCTCTGTAAAATCAAAGACAATGAATAAAAATGTCACTTCTTCCTCTGTTTATATGCTTGAGTCATTTGATATATGGCATGATAAGCTCGAACATGTTAATTATGATACATTACAAAGATTAATTAAATTGGAGCACATTCCTTCATTTCACATTAATTATAAACATAAATGTGAAACATGTGTTGAGACAAAATTAACAAGGTCTTTATTTCAAACTATTGAAAGAAGTACCACTTGATCTAATAGATGGCGATGTTTGTGACTTAAAGTTTGTTCAAATAAGAGGAGGGAATAAATATTTTATTACCTTAATTGATGATAGCACAAAATATTGCTACATGTATTTGCTTAAGAGCAAAGATGAAGCCATAGAGAAATTTTATTCTCTATAAGCAGGAAGTTGAAAACCAACTTAATAAACAGATTAAGATGGTGAGAAGTGATCGTGGTGGTGAATATGTTGAGCCATTCGGTGAATATTGTGCACAACATGGTATTATTCATGAAGTGACACCACCATATTATCTTCAATCAAATGGAGTAGCCGAGTGGAAAAATTGGACTCTAAAGGAAATGATAAACATATTGCTAGGAAGCTCTGGGTTATCACAAAACATGTAAAGGGTAGCTATTCTATCAACTAATTACCTTTTAAATAATGTTCCTTGCAAGAAAAGGGACAAGACACCATATGAGTTATGGAAAGGTAGAAAACCTTCCTATAACCACTTGAAAGTGTGGAGTGTCTTGCAAAGGTAATGGCCCCGTTACCAAAGCAAATGAAAATAAGTCTTAAAACTATGGCTTGTAATTTTATTGGCTTTGCAAATCATAGCAATGTACATAAGTTTCTTGTGTATGAATAAAAAAATCCTGACATTTACAAGAATACCATATTGGAATCAAAGAATGTTTTATTCTTTGAAAACATCTTCCCTTGTAAAGCTAGAAAGGTTGACTCAAGTTCAACAAAATGAACTTCAGAGACTGTAGATGAAAATAGTCTTGACGAGGTTGAAACTGAGATAGAGCCAAGGAGGAGTAAACGAGCAAGGGTAGAAAAGTCTTTTGGATCAGATTTTCTAACTTTTATGCTAGAGGCCAAACCTTGAACGTAAAATGATGCTATTCAATCATCCAAACATACCTCATGGAAAGATTCCATTAAAAGTGAAATTGATTTCGTCATGCAAAATCATACATGTGAATTAGTGGATCTTCCTTTGGGAATTAAACCACTAAATTCTAAATGGATTTTCAAATAGAAAATGAAAGCAGATAGAACAATTGATAAGTACAAGGCTAGGTTGGTTATAAAAGGTTATCGACAAAAGGAAGGCCTTGACTACTTTGATACTTTTTCTCCAGTATCTAGAATAACTTCCATAAGGATGATACTTGCAATTATCGCTTTGCGAAATCTAGAAATACATCAAATGGATGTTAAAAGAACTTTTTTAAATAGAGATCTTGATGAAGAAATCTACATGGTACAACCTAAGGTTATGTAGTTCCAGGATAAGAAAGAAAAGTTTGTAAATTGGTGAAGTCTTTATATGGACTTAAACAAGTACCAAAACAATGGTATGAAAAGTTTGATAATGTCATGATGACAAATGGGTTCAAGATTAACGTGTGAAAAAATGTGTGTATGTCAAAACTATTGGTGTTAGATAAATAATCTTATGTTTATATGTCGATGACATACTCATGTTGGAAATAACAATGAAATGGTAAAACGTACCAAAGATATGTTAAATTCAAGATTTAACATGAAAGATATAGGACTAGCTGATGTAATTTTGGGTATCCAAATTAAAAGGTCATCTGAAGGTCTCATATTGACTCAGTCACAGTATATGGACAAGATTCTTGAGAAATTTAGTAAGGATGATTCCGGTATAGCCGAAACTCTAATTGATACGAGCCAACATCTGTCTAAAAACAGAGGTGAAAGCATTAAGCAAGTGGAATATGCTAGGGTCATAGGTAGTCTAATGTACCTTATAAGTTGCACTAGACCAGGTATTGCTTTCACTGTGAGTAGTTTAAGCATATTCACAAGCAATCTAGGGGAAAACAACTGGAAAGCAATTGTGAGGATACTGAGATATCTCAGATATATTCGGGATTATGGATTATATTATTCTAGAGATCCTGCTATTTTAGAAGGTTTCTCAGATTCCAGTTGGATATATGATATTAAAGATACCAAAGGCATAAGTTGATATGTCTTGACATTAGAAAGAGGAGCTGTGTCATGGAAATCCTCAAGACAAATGATTATAACCAGATCCACAATGGAATCTGAGTTTAAAGCTCTAGACAAATCTGGAGAAGAGGTAGAATGACTTCAAAATTTCTTAGAGGATACTCCTAACTAGCTAAAACATGTGCCCATAATATGCATATATTGTGATAACCAAGCAACAATTGGTAGAGCATAAAATATAATGTATAATGGTAAGCCGAGACATATGTGACGTTGACACCATACCGTTAGACAATTGATCTCAAATGGAGTTATCTCTATTGATTTTGTAAAATCAAAAGATAACATTGCAGATCTGCTAACTAAAGGCTTGAATCGATATCAGGTTGATAAAACATCAAAAGGAATGGTACTAAAGCCCGTGAAAGTAAAAGGCGTTATGTGAAGGAAAATCCTACCTAGTTGACTGGAGATCCCAAGATCTAGATTCAAAGGGAAAACCTAATTGCATAGACCTTGTGAGGTCACTATGAGGGTACTTAGCCCAAGTCTATTCTTATGATGTAAATAGTGACTAAAAATGAGATAGGTTAAGCAATGCTTTTAATGACCATTATGTGTTTTGGTGAGCCGAACAACATAAGTCACCTATTTGAGAATAAAGTGGAGCCGCTTCAAGGAGACTATTGAGGTATAGTTTTCTCAAACTCTTACAGAACCAAGAGATGTTCATGGCTATATGAGCATAACCATGAGAACTAAAACCTTGCCAAAGAGGTAGTTGTGTGAGGTATATCATCGTTTACACAAAAGGCAGTATAGTTCAAGGACATCACATCTACTGGTCAGCTAGTAAAGTAAATATACTTTCACAAAGGAAGGTTCAAGGGTGGATACCTACCTATCCTATGCAACTATCGATTGTAGATTCTATCACCACATCGAGTCAATATTTTTCGATAAAGCTATCAATTTTCATTCATGTGAGGGATTGTTGGAAAAATTGCTTGTATGGGAACTCTGAGGCATATTCTTAATAGGTAAAGGTAGAAAGTTGAATCATAAAATTATGGTTTCATATTCTACTCCATGAGACCTTTACAACGGTATATCATATGCTCAAAATGGTTAAGTGATTGAGAAATTGATGCTCAAAGCAAGCTACTTGGAAATATTGTTGAGGAAAAGTAAAGGCTTAGACCCCACATTGGTTAGATACCAAGTGTGAGATGTGTTTATATATGTGAACTCTCTTGAAGGGTAATTGAATGACTAACCTTGTAACCTTGCCTCGTGCGCAAGGGGGTGCAGGTCCAAACTTGATGGGGTTGGGGCGCATCTGCATGACATGGGTAACGAGAAATGTTTGGACTGGTCGGGCTCAAGTGGGCCTGGGAATATTTTATCCCAACACGATTTCATTTTCCTCAGCAGACATAATTTGTTTATTATGCAAATTTATCTTATTGATTTGATTCCAATAAATCTGTTTAAAATTTTAAATCAAATGGATTTAATGGCAGATTTTGTGGATTTTTTTTTCCAAAATTCCAACACCCTCCATGCCTATAAAAGGCCATGATTTTGGAAGGGTTTGACACGCTCATACTCTTTTATAATTTCTCTTGTCGAAACTCTGTTGCTCTCAAAACTCTTCTTTTTCCTCTTTCGCATTTTCAAACATTCCGGTGATAGAAAAATGCATTGTTTGTTCGTTGATTGTTGTAAAGGTGTTGCTACTTTGATCACTGCTATTGTTGTATTTTGGGAGACATTCGACTAATGTTACTCTAAGTACCGTAGGAGCTGCCGAATCTTTCTTAAGGAAACTGCGTTTCACAGGCCTCAACGTTTCATAAAATCTCGATTCTCCTTTATTTCAACTGTTTATTATGGTTTTATTTGATTTTTGATTTGATATATTAATTATAAATCATTTTATTTATATTTTATTTCATATGTTTTTATTTTTATTAATTTATTTTGTTTGCTAACGTGTTTTGTGTAACATAATCATCAGTAGAGGTGAGTAAAACTCGATCCAATTTAAAAAATTGAAAAAAATTAAATTTCAAGTTAATCGAATCGAGCTATTCGAATAGTTCAAGTTATTAAGTCAAATCGAGTAAGTAATTCGAGTTTTGAGTTCAAGTTGAGTTGAACTTTATAGTTCAAACAACTCAAATAATTCGAATAATAGATTGATGTAAATACCTCTTTGATCATTGACAATTTTACAAATGAGCAAATTGGTCTCTAGAAAAAAAAGTTACAAAAAAATTCAAAATAATTTTCAAAAATTCAAAATAAATTTTAAAATTAAAAATATTTATAAAAATTCCAAAAATTATATTTTTAAAAAATTATAAAAAATTTGAAAAAATCCTAAAGAATATATAAAGAAAGTTAAAATTTTAAATATTTTCTAAAATAATAATTTTGGGGACTTAAATAAGTTAATTAATAGTTCAAGTTTATCATATTAAAGTAATTTTTTTATTATTTTGCTTTGAAAAAAATTTAAATATATATGGTTTCAAATTTATGTGCTCTAACATGTAATTAGTTAAACTATAATAAGATTTTAATTTGACATGTTTAATTTTTTAAGTTAACTCGAACAATTTCACTTGATTCGACTTGACTTAATTCGAATTTCATTTCACTCGACTCGATTAAAAAAATCAAATCAAGTTAGGATGATAAAATAAGACTCGTCAACTCGATTAACTTGAAATTTTTTCACTCGATTCGATTAAACGCTCACCTCTAATCAACATGTTTTGAAGTTTGAGAGTTTTTTTGTGAGGTGTTCCCTTGATATGGTCTTGTGGTCATTTTATAATTTAACTCAGAGGAGCGCCTCCATAATGCATGGGATCGTAGAGACCAACTATTATCTCTAGGGTTTGAATTTTTGGAACCTTTACCTATTTTGATCCCAAAAGGAGCTACCAAGTTTGGGTGGTATTAGAAGATGTTCTAATCGGGGCTTAGCATGAGGTATTTTTTAGGTTCCTAGGGGAGAAATGGGGTTAGTTTATTATACTTGACGACTCTTACCTTTAGTAGGATGAGGTTTGATCAAGTGAAAATGCTTGCCTCTATTTACAGTGAGCCAATGATTCACTTTGTAGGTTCAAGATTTTTATGAGGGAGTACGACATTGGCAGGACTGGGTTTGATGGTAGTGTTTAGAAGGTTCTCGAAAGCATGCATTGGACTCTCCAAGGTCTGTGTCCCCAAATTAGTCTTAGGTATTTCTTAAAGAAGATTGGCGACTAGAGTTTGTTGAGCTAGGGCCTAGGAATAATAGTTGTGTAGGCAATTGTAATGCTGAAAAATTCTAGTACAAAATTTTCTATTGTTTCAAAATCATGTCCATTTAATTTCGAGGAAATATGTAAATGAGTCAGATAAAGAGAGATCCTAATGAATTAATTTCATATTTGAGATAGAAATCATTATAGAAAATTGTGAATGTGAACATGTAGAAAAGGAACCAAATAACAAGTTTTAAAAAGTTAGAGGACTAAAATACAATTTGATCAGATTGAGAAAATATAGGCTAAAAATGATTATTTGGAATGAGAATAACTTGGAATGTGTATTATAATGATTAAGATAACTTTTGGACTAAATAAAAAAATGAAGAAGTACAAAAACAAATTATAATTTTTGTGTTTTCACTATGTAAGGGCAAAAACATAATTTTCACTGCAAGTGGATTAATTTGGGAGTAATTATGGTTTATAAAGTTTTGACAAATTAAGTATTATGTTGTTCTGATAGAAGTATAATAGGTGCTAAAAGGGTTAAAATTTGAATTTTCCATGGTAGTTGAAATTACAAAATCCAAGTTACTAACGAGATAATGTGCTTTAGGTGCATGGTATTAGTATCAGCTAACAATTGCTAGTTAGTTCAATATAGTTAGTAGTAGTTAGTAGTTTCTGCGTTTCTGTTAATATGTTACATTAGTTACCAAGTTACTATTTGTTGGATATAAAGCTATTGTTGGCTTGAGATAGATATGCAATTAGGATTGATTTCTTGATATGAATTCTTGTTAATCTCTAATATGGCATTAGAGTTAAATCCATTTACTTTTGCGTCTTAGAAGGTTGCTACTTTGATTGATGATGGCAACTTTTTAGCCAAGAAGTAACATGTCTTGTGATTAAGACTCATCATCTTCAGAGTTATCTTGATGGTACAATGTTGGTTTCTCCATTTGTGGCCATTGGCGGTGAGGGCCTATTAATGGAAAATCCTACTTTTCTTCAATATGAGCAACATGATGTTGATATCTTTGGGTGGCTTTTGTCCGCTGTAAGTCCTACTCTGTATAATCGGTTGATTGGCAATTTTTCATATGCATCTATGTTGTAGTCTGTGTTAAATAGAATTTTTAGTAGTCAATCAACAACAAAAGCCATGAGATATTGTTCTTTACTTCATAATTTCCATAAAAATGATATGAGTATGTCAGATTACCTTGCTGGCATAAAGCATTTGTGTGATTCTCTAGTTGGGTGTGGTAAAATAGTTCTTCAAAAAGAGCAACAATTAGCCATTTTAAATGGCCTTCCACTGGAGTTCGACCATGTGGTTTCGATCATCACCACCAGTCAAACACCGTTTGATCTAAAAGGAATTGTAACTGCTTTGTTGGATGGGCAGATCACGATTACGACTAATCTTGCTAGTTATGCCCTATCTGCTCCGACTCCGATCATTTTGTAGTCATATTTTGGTTTATTGACATCTCAATATTTTTGATCAAGACGAAATATGTATAGTAGAGGTCATGGGCGTAGAAGATTTGAACAAGGATCTCACTCTCAATGTCAGATCTAAGATAGAATTGGGCATGTTACCCGTCGATGTTTTTATCAGTATGATGATGATGAAGAGTTTGAAACCCTGATAGCCATTCTTCTTAGTTTCCTTTGTCTCAACCTACATTGGCTCAATATTGTAATGTTGAGCCCAATTTAATTAGTAATGTTCAGGCCCGTTCTTCTCAGCCTGTTTTGGCCCAATGTTGTTACGTTGAGCATGATCAACATAATTCATTAAGGTTTGGGTTTGCTCGTGTTTCTTCTTCACCGTCTATTTGTGCCTTTTCTTCTACTATTTTTTGGTGGTTCATTTTCCCGCATCTCCTTATCTCTCCCTAGTGTCTCTTTATTTCCACCGCTCAAATCTTTAGGGTCCACATTTAGTTTTGTTTCTAGAGTGCCATATGCAAATTAAAATGGTTTTTACTCTAACGGAAACATTGTTGGGATGGTTGCTACTCCTCGAACGATTATCGATCAGGCATGGTATCCTGATAGTGGTGCTATTGCTCATATGACCAATGGTGCTTCCAAACTTGTGCAGGTTCAACCTTATGATGGGCCAAGTAGAGTAGTGATTGGTGATAGTAGGTCAATTTCTATCACCTGAACTGGTTCTTCTTTCTTCAATTTTGAAAATGTGTCACTGACAATTAACGATGTTCTTCATGTACCTCAGTTTCAAAAAAACTTTTGTTTGTCTCAAAATTTTCTAAAGATAATAATGTTTACTTTGAGTTTTACCCCAATTGCAGTTGTGTGAAGGATCTGCGCACTCACCGGATATTGCTTCAAGGTTATGAATGTGATGGGTTGTATCAGTTACAACCTGTAACAACTCTTTTCAGTGATATCAAAACAGTGATTTTGGGACCACATTTCTGATGAGTAATTATTATTTTATTATTTATTTGATGTCTACGGGATTTTCTTAAGGTCATATTAAACTTTCGTTAATAAATTTTACTATTTAAATGCTTAATTAAGTGAAACGGACTAAATCGTAAAACGTGAAAAAATTGAGTTCTAATCGCTAAAAGAGTCCAATGGATTTATAAGTGAAAGTTAATGGACTTGAATGTTAATTATACCATATATGTTGATAGTAGATGTACATGGATTTGGTATTATTGAAATTTTACTAATTTTTAAAGGGCGAAAAGGTAAATTAGTAAATAAAACTAAAAATAACCTAAGAAATCATGTTCATCTTCTTCATAACCTAAGAGCTAGGGTATTCAGTTAAGTTCATTTCATTTCATGTAAGTGTATTGAAGTTTTTTATGATTTTTATGTTTTTAAGATCGTTGCAACTAGGTCCAGCTATCTCGTACCTTCATTTTTGAATCTGTTAAAATTTTGGAAGCTATCATTGATGAATCTTGATTGTTTTTTTATGATAACCATGTGATTGAAGCTTTGATTATGGTATTTGGTTGAATTGTGAAGTGATTTTTGTTATATTTTGATTTAAGGATTAAATTGTTAAAATGTCAAAATATCAAGATTTGATAGTGAATTTGATGTAAAATAGGGGTTGCTAAAGGGCCAATAATATTCCCCTATAACTTGATTCTAAGAAAATAGTCAATTTGATGATTTTCAAGTTAGAGGACTAAATTGTAAAAATCGTAAAAGTTTAGGAAAAATGTGTAATTAATAAGAAGTTAAGGGTTGTGTACATTGAATGAAATGTGAAAGATGTATGGGATTAATATATTGTATTTAATTATTATATAAATCAAAACTTGGATAAAAAAGACAATAATCTAGGAAAAGGGGAAATAACAGATTAGTACTTGCGAGTTGGTCGAAATCAAATAGTAGGTAAATTCATAGTGTTTCAATATGAAATGAATTTCTACTTGTATTTCTAAATTATATTTCTTTAATTAAATATCTATAGTTAATAATTGAATGATTGCATATACGTGTCCCTGTTTGTACTTCGGTACCCCTGATTGCACATACGTGCCCCTATTTGTACTTGGGTACACCTGAACTCATTTACGTGCTTTGATCGTAATTTTGTTAACCTAAAATCAAGAAGTTTATGAAATTGTATTTAAATGTATTAGATCAATCGATATACTTTGTCCTTCCTAGGTTTTGAAAACTAATCGGTTCTTGTGGTTTATTTTTGTAGATAACTATTGCCAACATTTTGGAAGGATCATCAAATTGGCTCACACTATCCATCGAAGTTGGTAGTTTTTGTGTCTCTTAGGGTAGTGGCATGTATATGTGGCTAGATGTGTTGTTTTTGTATACTTTGATACTTTACTAAACTATGTCATTAGGTGCTTTACCTTACTTGTAAATAGGCTCTTTTTGGTATAATTAGAATGGTATGAAAGTAAGTATTTGTAGTATGTTTTGGTATATGTTTGAACTAGGTTACAATGCATGAAATGAAGCAATATTGATATGTTTTGAAAGTTTATGTTTTGATATAATTGTGGTGTCTTTGAATGAAACATTGGTTAGATGAATTAAGTTGTTGAAATAGCATTTTGATGCAAGTTGGAATGATTGTTAAGAACCTTGAATGTGTGCTTGAATAGGCTAAGTGTATATGCATGAAATGGTATAGTAATGGTTTGATTTTAGGTACATTTTGGGCTCACATGGTCTGAGGCACAGGCGTGTGACTTTGTTGTGTAAGACACATGGCCTAGTGACACGAGCCGTGTGTCATCTGGGGTTTTCAAAGGGTACAAGTTAGTGTGTTACACAGCTTAGTACATAGGAGTGTGGGGCAACTCATAGAGTTACATGGCCTGGTACACGGGGGTGCGACCCTACTCAAAGAGTTACACAGACGAGGACATGGGTTGGGACACGATCGTGTGTCCCTAGTTCGAAGGTTACACGGCCTGATACACGGGCGTGTGGCTCAGCCATGTGAGACACACGGCCTAGCCATACGGTCATGTGTCCCCTGTTTCCAAAATTTTATGACTTTTCCTATACTTTTCAAATGATTCCAGATTGGTCCCGAATAATTTATAAAGTATTTTTAGGGCCTTGAGAGTGCGAATTAGGGATGATATGTATGTATATGATTTGTTTATGTTATTGAATTAAGTTTAGTTTAAATTTATTCGATTGTACGCTAATGTTCTATAACCCTAAACCAACGACGAATATCGGTTAGGGGTGTTATATTTAGTGGTATTAGAACTATGATTTAGTCAATTCTGGCTAATGTAGCAGAGTAAAGTTAGTATGTACATGCCGTATATACCCTGTGATAGTGTGATGGTTTTGATCCATTCTAATATTGTATTGTCTTATAAATTCAAGATGTCAACTGAATCAAAACGGGCTATAGTTAACGAAGCTGAAAGTAATGTTTAAGCTTTGAATCTAGAAGCAAGTAATAGTGCGTCAATTCCAAGGTCTTTTGGTGATGAAATGAAAAATGTATTTCTTAGAATAATGAACTAGTGGTTCCATGAATTCAAACAAGCAGATGGGGTTGATTGTGTTACAAATATAATTTTGGCATTTTCAGCTCAGAAGTTGATTAAAAAGGGATGCGAAGCTTATTTATCTTACGTTCTTGATTCTTAAATGATTGACTCAAAAATCGAGCAAGTTTCAGTAGTCAAGAAATACACTATGTTTTCCCTAAAGAATTGCTCGGATTACCGCTAACACAAGAAGTAGAATTTGTGATCGAACTTGTGCCTGGAATGACTCCACTTTTGATAACGCCGTACAGGATAGCCCCTTCAAAATTGAAAGAGTTGAAAGTGCAGTTGCAAGAGTTGTTAGATCACGGATTTATTTGACCGAGCATGTCACCTTGGGGTGCTTCAGTTTTGTTCGTAAAGAAGAAAAATGGGTCAATGAGATCATGTATAAATTATCGATAGTTGAATAGAGCTTTCATTAAGAATAAATTCTTGTTACCTCGTATTTATGATTTGTTCGATCAATTAAAATGAGCTACAATATTTTCGAAGATCGACTTGAGGTTTGGATATTATCAGCTACGAGTTAAGGAGCAAGATGTACCAAAAGTTACATTTAGAACTAGATATGTTCATTAGGAATTTCTGGTGATGCCATTTGGTTTGACTAATGCTCCTGCAGCATTCATGGATTTGATGAATCTAGTACTTCAGCCATATTTAGATCGGTTCATTGTGGTATTCATTGATGATATCCTAATCTATTAACTGAATGAGTTGGATAATGTTGAATATTTAAGAGTTGCAATGTAAACTTTGAGTGTAAAACAATTGTATGCGAAATTCAGTAAATAGGAATTCTACTTCGAGAAGTAGATTTTCTGGGACATGTTATTTCTATGGATGGAATCAACGTTGATCCGAATAAATTATATGCGATTGTTGAATGGAAAATTCTGAAGAACATTTCTATAGTCTGAAGTTTTTTGGGATTAGCCAGATACTATTGGTGATTCGTTAAAAATTTCTTGATCATTGCCTCATCTATGACCAGGTTATTACAGAAAAACATCGAATTTGCTTGGTCTGATAAATGTCAAAAAAGTTTTGTCAAATGAAAAGCATGCTCACAAAAGCTCCAGTATGAACTCAGTTTGAATTTGGAACGACATTTGTTGTTTATAGTGATGCATCTCTTAACGGTTTAGTTTGAGTAGTACGGAAAGTAGTAGCTTATGCTTCTCGGCAGTTAAAGCCACATGAAAAGAATTATCCTACTCATGATCTTAAATTGGCCGCGATTGTATTTGCTTTGAAGATTTGGAGACATTATTTGTACGACAAGAAATGTCATGTGTATACTGATCACAAAAGCTTAAAATATTTAATGACCCAGAAAGAACTAAATTTGAGACAACGATGTTAGTTAGAGCTATTGAAAGATTTTGATTTGGTTATTGATTACCATCCGAGAAAGGCTAATGTAGCTGCAGATGAACTCAATAGAAAATCATCACTGTTTACACTTCGAGCGTTGAACACTCATTTAGCTTTGAATGCTGATGGTTCTGTATTGGCGGAATTGAAGATTGAACCCTTGTTGCTACAATGAATTCGGGAGTTGCAAAATGATGATTCAAAGTTGATAATGAAAGAAAATTTGGTTCGGGATAATTTGACTATTGAATGCAGTATTGGTGATGATTGTACATTGCTTTATCACAATAATATTTGTATTTCGGATAGTTTAAATTTGAAACATGATATATTCTATCAGAGGCTCACAATAGTACCTATTCTATTCATCCAGGTAGCACAAAAATGTATTGTGATTTGAAACAGATGTATTGGTGGCCGGGTATGAAACGTGAGATTTGTGAGTTTGTAGCTAAATGTTTAATTTTGTTAGCAAGTAAAAGCAGAGCACCAGGTGCCGTCGGGATTATTACAGCTTGTTATGATTCCTGAATGGAAATAGGAGCAAGTCACGATGGATTTCGTATCTGGTTTGTCGATAACTCTGAAAAAGAAAACTCTATCTGGGTAATTGTTTACAAATTGAGTAAATCAGCCCATTTTATTCCAGTTAGAACGTATTACTCACTTGTATGGTTAGCAGAATTGCCTGTGTCAGAGATTGTGAGGTTACACAAATTTCTGACACTATTATTTCTGATCGTGATTTGTAGTTTAGATCAAGATTCTGGAGTAAACTTCGCGAAGCTTTGGGCTTTGGGCACTAAACTTAATTTCAGTACAACATTTCATCCTCAGACGGACGAGCAATCAAAAAAAGTAATTCAAAATTTACAAGAAGGCTAAGATGTTGTATACTTGAGTTCGAGGGTAACTGGGAAAAATATCAGCCGTTAGCTGAGTTTGCTTATAATAAAAATTATAATCCAGTATTAAAATGACACAGTTTGAAGCTTTATATGAAAGAAAATGTAAAACGCTATTGTATTAGTTCAAGCTGAGTAAATCCAAAATGGTAGGGATTGATTTGATTCAAGAAACTGGATACAAAGTTCGAACTAGTTGAGATTGTTTGAAAGTTGCATCTGATCGTCGAAATTCGTAAACAGATTTGAAAAGAAAAGATATAGAATTTGTTGTTGGCGATTAGGTATTTTTAAGAGTTTCTCCGTGAAAGAAAGTGCTACAATTCGACAGGAAAGGAAAATTGAGTTCAAGATTTATCAGGCCATAAGAAGTTACCGAAAGAATCAGTCCTGTAGCTTATAGACTTGAATTGTCTCCTGAATTAGAGAAAATTCATAATGTGTTTTATGTTTCAATGCTAAAACGATATAGATCGGATCCTTCACACGTGATTCCTCGTAGTGAAATCGAATTACAACCAGATTTATCATATTTTGAAAAACCAGTGAAAATTTTGCTAGGGAAGTCAAAGAACTTCGGAATAAATGAGTACCATTGGTGGAAGTCTTGTGGCATCAGCATGGTACTGAGGAGGTTACCTGGGAATCCCGAGGGATCGATGAAATTACAATATTTGAATCTATTTTTAGGTAACAATTTCGAGGATGAAATTTCCTAAGGGGGAGTTGTAATAGCCCGTTCTTAGTGGTATCAGAACAATAGTTTTGGGACCACAATTCTGATGAATAATCATTATTTTATTATTTATTTAATGTCTACGGGATTTTTATTAAGGTCATATTAAAATTTTGTTAAGAAATTTTAATGCTTAAATGCTTAATTAAGTGAAAAGGACTAAATTGTAAAAGGTGAAAAAGTTGAGTTCTAATAGCTAAAAGAGTCAAATGGATTTATAAGTGAAATTTAATGGACTTGAATGTTAGTAATACATATATGTTGATAGTGGATGTACATGGATTTGGTATTATTGAAATTTTGATAATTTTTAAAGGGTAAAAAGGTAAATTAGTAAATAAAACTAAAAATAACCTAAGAAATCATGTTCATCTTCTTCATTTCATCTTGTCTGCACTGAAAATCACCTTGAAAAAGAGGTAGGGTATTCAGTTAAGTTCATTTCATTGCATGTAAGTGTATTCAAGCTCGTTTTTAATGATTTTTTTTTTGTTTTTAAGATCGTTGCAACTAGGTCCAACTAGCTCGTACCTTCATTTTTGAATCTATTAAAAATTTTTGAAGTTAGCATTGATGAATCTTGAATGTTTTTGATGATAACCATGTGATTAAAGCTTTGGTTTTGGTATTTGGTTGAATTATGAAGTGATTTTTATTAGATTTTGATTTAATGATTAAATTGTGAAAATGTCAAAATATTAAGGTTTGATAGTGAATTTGATGTAAAGTAGGGGTTGTTAAAGGACCTATAATATTTGGCTGTAACTTGATTCTAAGAAAATAGTCAATTTGATGACTTTCGGGTTAGAGGACTAAATTGCAATTGTAAAAGTTTAGAGAAAAATGTAACCTCCCAAACCTGACCTAGACGTTATGGCTAGATTAAGAAGGTTACATTAGCCACCGAAATGGCTAAGCTAACTTACGTCACTTTTTAAGACTTTAAATAAACTCATTTTAGAGAAAATCGTAGTTGTACTTTGAGTTAGCTTAAAAGCATTCATTCATTAGACCGTGTATGCTTAGGATTCATTTTATTGCTGATAGTTTTGTTTTAGAAAAACCGTTTACTTGTCGCTCTTCTTTGAAAAAAAACTCGAAGTTGAGCTAATGCAGCGGAAAAACCATTTTTCAAGTCATTTTGGAAAATTAGTTGCCTTATCAATTTATTGTACAAAAATAGTTCCTTTGCAATACAGTGGAAACTAGAGAATAATATCAAATTTTACTTAAGCCTGATATTATGCATTATCTGGTTATTATGCTTGAGTAATTCATGCATGCAAAAATCCCTAAAAGAAAAGTTACCAAGCCACAGACCAGAAATAATTAAAAATTACAAGCCAAAACCAATAAAGATTTAATTATACTTAATTAAAAAAATAATAATCCGAGGTCCAAATTGATTCTCTGAATGCTGAGTCTGATCCTAGTTTTGAGGTTTACTGTAACGCCCCAAAAATCCCGAACTTTCTTTCTTTTTCAGTTTTGATAAAAGGTGTGCTTAATATTCCTAGTCGAGTGTTATTTATGTGATAATAGGCCTAGTTAAGTTTTGAGTTCAAACTTTAGGGTGAAGGAAATTATAGTTTAATAATTAAAAGAACCTTGATGGCGAGTAGTTTGGTTCTTAAATAAATGAAGGAGGAATTGGACATAAGGAGCCTTGTGTTGGAGTGGCAAGTAGCGTCACATATGGGGCTTAGAGGTGGCGTCACATGCATGGTAAGGAGGTTTGGGGTTCGAATCCCTCCTTGCTCAAAAGAAGAATTTATTTTTGCTAAATAAATGGCCAGTAGTGGCGTTGGATGTGAACTCTGAAGAGAGTGATCAGAGGAGAAATTTAAAGAAGGGATTAAGGAGTTATCAGGGAGAAAAGTTAAGAGATGAGGGGTGTAGAGAAGTGGAGCCGAATAGGGAATTTGGGGATAGGTAAAATCGGTTATAGTATATATAGGTGTCGATTTTGGGGATTCTAGTTAATGCCGAAATTGCTTCTCTTCCTTTAGTCGAATTTCACATTTTTTTTGTGTTGCCGAAACACTTTTCTCTCTAAGTGCTTAGAAGCCAAATTCCTTGTTCCTTGCTTGCTGATTTTCCATTCTTTCTCTTCTCAAATTCTCTTTTGATTCACCTTTGGTTTTAGTCGAATCCTTCTTCTCTTCTTCTTATTTGTGCCGAATAACCCTTTCACCATACAAATCTCTAAATCTGAATACCTCTTTGGCTGAAGACCTTTTGTGCCGCCGCTACTCCCTCTACTTCGGCTGATTCTTGTGGGATTAGTATCGAATATCGGATTCCAGATCTCTGCCGAATTGCTCCTAGGCATTTTGAGGTTTTGGGTAAGTATTCCTCTTTTATTGGTCAAGGTTGGCCAAATGGCCATGGAGGACTTGAGAGTGACTTAAGATGATTATGAGTCACTTGTTGTTTAGTTTTAATGATTAATATTGATGCAGATTTAAGAAATACTTGTGATTAGTGATCAAGGAAGGGTTGTTAAGGCTTGTCGTTCAAGGTAAGGCAAATGTGAGATTTTTGGCTTTTGGTGATCATATTTAATAAGTGTGTGATTAATCATTGAGTGACATTGTTTGTAGGTTCGTGGCTAAGGAGATCGCAACACGTTTTAGTACCAGGTGTGTACATACACTGCACACACATAGTAGATCAGCAAATTCTAAAATGTCGAAAGGCCGAAATGCCGAAAAGCCAAAAGTTTAACTACAATAGACTTACGAGTGCGCGAACACTCGTAAGGGGAAACTGATAGGTTATCAGAGGCTCCATGTGTGATTCCGTGGACTTGGGCCGTGTATTGGCCAACTGGGCCAGAATGGGCTAAATGGGCCTGATGGGCTGTAGGGCCCATAATAGGCAAAATTGGCAATTTATTACTAAGTGATAAAAAATCATATGATTGCATGACTATGAATGTGATTAGGCTTGACGGGCCATATGAATGTGATTTGGGCCTAATGGGCCATACGAATGTGATTTGGGCCTAATGGGCCATATGAATGAGATTGGGCCTAGTAAGCCATATGCATGTATGTAGACTCGTTTGGGCTTTATAAGGGGTTTTGGGTCTAGTATCTGATAACTGCTTAAACAAACATAAAACTTAAATAATTAATTAATTGTGACCGTGGACAAGCCATAAGGTTAAGGTGTGCCAATGGGTATATGCATGTCTAGGATTGGATCTAGGGAGAGCTTGGTACTTAAGCGGTCTTATTGATCCACCTCCTCTTCTCTGGATTCCTACCTAGTGCATAGTATCTGTTCGCTTTAGCTAACGAGGACTTGTTAATGGGGTAAGGTAAGCAATAACCCATAATAAAGAGAAATTACCGAAAATCCCCTAAGGGCAAAAATGACTAAAATACCCCTATGTATTGAATGTAAGGTTTATGGATGTTACATGTATACCTGCTGCATTCATATGATATTCTGTTTAGGTTGCCTATGGGTTGGGAATTATGGAACGGAGGAAGTATATGAGGATCGCATGGTTGCTTGACGACCGTGGATCCACCGATGGCTTTTTAAGCCCAATATATGATTAGCAGCTTTGCTGCAACGTTAGGTAGTACCGTAACCGGGCTACCATTGTAGTGTATCGGATGGGTGGGTCAATATTTATATCCCCACATGGTGTGTATCGGGGGATGGAGATGGTGTGTAGCGGTTGGATGGGTGGGATCCGTGCATATTTGATTGCCCTACATCTATTCTGATATTGAATTAGGCTCAGGCCTGAAAAGACTTGCTATTGCATACTTTTCTATTTGCCGAGGGTTGTACACACTGTGTTTTCGAAAACTTACCCCCTCTTTATTTTTCTCAGGTGATCCTTAGTAGGTGGTTCGACGGTAGGAGGGACTTTGAGGTGGCCAGCTAGCAAGACGACCTGGACTTGTTTTCTTTAGCATATAATTTCTAGTATTTTAAGTTATTTCAGTCTGGATTGTAATAAGGCCTTTCCTCTGGTTATTATTTCAAATTAGGATTATTACTATTTTCATGCTTTATATTTATTAGAAGTAGAACATGGTTTTTCTAATCCATAACTGTTTTTAAATACTACGTTTCCGCAACTCAATCTTTAAATGACAAGTTTTCATAGATCATCTGTTTTAAATAAAGCTTCAGCAATTTAAAAGAGATTTTACAAAGTAATTATTATCATACAAGAAGGAATAGTTTTTATTAAATACACCTCGCTTTGAAAGCAACAAATACAAGCTGGGATTTTACTCAAGGTTTTTATTTTAAAGAAGGATTTTCAATGAAAAAAAGGTTTTTGAAAAACACTTCAATGTGACACGCCAGGTTCGGCCATGACGTCCAGGCCAGGTTTGGGGTATTACATTTACCTGAAAAGTTAAACACTATTGGGGGATGAGCTTATGAAAAGCTCAGTGTTAGTCGAATAATTATTTAAATGGGAAAAAACATCAAATACTGTGAAACATATTAGCATTGACAGATGAAAACAAAACCATCATAGGAATTTCATGTCATTACACAGCCATGATCAAATTGATTTCAAACAGTGTATGAGCATAGGCCATCATTCATTCGAGTAACAATAATTAATTTCGATACCATTCAATACAACAAAATACAGTGCGTAGCATAAATCAATAACATTTGAATATGTCATGCATATGTTGAGATGCAACAAGGTTCCTACCCATACCATCCGCTACACACCATGAGTTCCCCAGAACCCGTCTACCAAACTCCAAAACATTATGAGCATAGCTCGATGTGGTAAAACCACCGAATAATCAATAATGTAGAAAATTTGCCGAATATCAATTAGTGCGATACAATAGCCAATAACATATAATATGCGATAAAATCGCCAATCCCCTCGGTACTCCAGGTGTAGTGCACTAACTACGAATAATGCAGACTTAGTATGCCACTGGTACTCCACGGAACTCCTTCGTCAACCACAAAATCCCAACCCAATGCATATGCAATATATTACACAATCTCATACATAATCATATCTGAATACTTTTCACATTCATTTGACATGCTCAGCATGTCCTCAATAATCACATACTTTTAGTAAATGGAAACAATGTTCCAGTCTTTCAAATTACCATTGTGTTAGTATCAATCAATATCGTTCAATTTCACATACTTTACGGATTTTCATTGTGCATACAATATAACAAATATCTCATGCATTTAAATCATACACAAGCTTAAAATCTCAACACATTATATTATTCAGTCAAACATTCTCGTATCTCATAACTCAAATATACAATTACAAACTCAATCAAACATTCATACTATCAAACTAGCAATTTTGCCAACATGTCAATCTTGTAAGGCTCGAAACATACCTGGTTCGACCACTCAAAAAATCAATAATTTTGCAATTAAGTCAATCCAATCAGCAATCTAATTTATCAAATATAACATGATATCAAACATTTTCAAATAAGTTTATGAGTTTAGGACCCACACCTTATTTTTTGCTTCCTCGCAGCACACTAGCAAATCTTCCAATTTTCCTTAATAATTCCTTAAACAAACCTAAATCAAAATTCAGTATAAATTCAATAAATTTCCCATTAAACTAGAACCCAAAAACCCACTTATGAGCTCAAACCAATCGTTGAAATTATAACTATTTTATGAATCCAAACTAGTTAGATTCTTTACACTGTATCGATGCGAATCGTACAATCGTTCTTCGCATTTACGGATGATTTGGGGCATTTGGGTCAGCACATAATTCAATAATATACTGGAAAATCAGTAGCTAATGAATTATTAAATTCCTTCATTTAATCAATTCATAACCTTTACCCAACAACTATGTCGAAATAACAAACTAGTTACCCTTAATTGCACTTACGCTTTACGATTTGTGGGATCCGAATGGCCAATTGGTCAAAAAATTTTTCCCTAATTGAAATGGGTTTAAAATCATATTAGGAGGGATCAAGAATTCAAATTAATTCTGGAAAAATATAAGCAAGAACCAAGAAACAAAACAACCCCCTTTCTTACACATAGGCACACGCACCACCACCCATGTGGCCAAAATTGGGGCTGGATTTTAAAACGGTTTGAGATCTCATTAAATTTTGGAAAAATACCTTTGAAATCATTAATCACCAAATTCCATATCTAGAAATTTATGTTTTTAATGGACAAGATTAATTAAGAAATTGAAGAGAGAAGAGACCATACCCAAGCTAGTTGAGAGAAACGACAATGGCACTTTCTTGGAAATGTTCGGGATCGATCTTGGAGTTAAATATTTTATATTTGGGGATGATTTTAATGATGAAAAATTACAGCAATATGGTGGAGAATATGTTAACAAATCTTGTGGCAAAAAGAAAAAGAAAAAGAAAAGAAAGAGATGGTAAAACTAGGTGTAGGCGACGACAACAATGGAGGAAAGGAAAAAAAATTAAAATCAAAGAGAATAAGAGGAGGAGAGGAATGGATAGAGAAACTAGGAGGAGGATTAAAGGTTGATTATTAGTAAAGGATTAATATTTATACCTAGGTTAACTAGGCTTGGATGACCCACACATTAAAACAAGGGGTTTTTGTTAAAAAAATAAATTATTTGCATGGGAAGGAAATTGAAGTTAGGACCTCAAGAATAAATTCACTAATGTTTAGCCATCAAACCAATAACTTGATATAATTTGAAATATTTATTTTAAAAAATAAGTCATGTCACATACTAGGGTTTAAGGCAAAATTTACAAAATAATAAAAATGATGTGAGAAAAGGGATTTGACCTTGGGTTTCAAGAAACGTTACACTAACACTTAACCAACAAAAAATACCTCATTTATTTCCTAAAAATTCATAGATAATTTAAAAAATTAAGGCATGATCACTCTCTCTCGATTCACAAACCCGATTCTACTAACCCCTAATTTTTGGGATGTTACAGAAAATGTGTAATTAATAAGAAGTTAAAGGTTTGTATATTGAATGAAATATGAAATATGTATGAGATTAATATATTGTATTTAATTATCATATAGATCAAAACTTGGATCAAAAAGACAATAACTGAGGAAAAGGGAAAATAGCGGATTAGTCCTTGCGAGTTGGTCGGAATCGAATAGTAGGTAAGTTCATAGTGTTTCAATATGTGATGAATTTTTACTTGTATTTTTAACTTATAGTTCTTTAATTAAATGTCTACAGTTAATAATTGAATGATTGCACATACGTGCCCTTATTTGTACTTCGGTACCCTTGATTGTACATACGTGCCTCTATTTGTACTTCAATACACCTGATTGCACATACGTGCCCCTGTTTGTACTTCGGTACCCTTGAACTCATTTACGTGCTTTGATCGTAATTTGGTCAACCTAAAATTAAGAAGTTTATGAAATTGTATATAAATGTATTAGATCAACTGTTATACTATGTCCTTACTAATTTTTGTAAACTTACCTGTTCTTGTGGTTAATGTTTGTAGATAATTGTTGCCAACATTTTGGAAGGATCATCAAATTGGCTCACACTATCCATCAAAGTTGGTAGTTTTTGTGTGTCTTAGGGTAGTGGCATGTATATTTGGCTAGATGTGTCGTCTTATACTTTGATTCTTTACTAAACTATGTCTGTAACGCCCCAAAAATTTATTTCCGGATTTTGTAAATTTTTGACACAAATGTGTATCTGCTTCAGTGGTTAAGTGCTCTGGGTGTATGTGAGAGGTCCCAAGTTCAAGCTTAGCTTTAACAAATTTTGGTATTTTTCTGATATAAGCCCTATTTCTGTTCAGTGGGCTTATATTTAATTATTTATAAAACCATATCAGAATGAGCCTGCTTGTCTGGTGGTTTAGTAGAGTGTTAGTATGCTGGAGGTCGTGGGTTCGAATCTCTGCGTGGGTAAGGGAGAGTTATTTTTGCTCGGCTTGTTGACTGAGAGTTTGAGTTATAATTGATAACTGAATAGTGGGTGGTTTAGTAGTGGGGTTAGTGGGAGAAAATCAAGGGATTTTCGGTCATATCTTGATTTTTCCCTCTTTTCAATTTTTCTCTCAAAATTTTTTTTGAAGAGCTGTTCTATTCTTCTCCCTCCCACCAAAATTCTGCCTCTTTTTCTTTCCCATTCGTTTTGATTTCTATTTCAATTGTCTTCTTTTAGCGTACCTTCTGATTAGTTGTTCGGTAAGGAGGAAAGTGTTTTGGGTTGTAATTTTCTTTCCTATTTGTTGTTTGGAGACTCATTATCTGTCTTGGCAATAGCGAATCAAGAAGATAGGGGTTCTCCTTGTGCTGAAACATGACAGAATCGTTCGTGGTTGTTAGGTAAGTGTTAAACGTTCGATTTGAAATATTGACAGTTTCTTGATTTTAGTTTAATTGAGAATTAAGACTAATCTTAGGAGGTTTGTGGTATCGATTTTAGGTGCTGTGTTGCTCGGGAGTGATTCTACATCAAAATAGTACCAGGTGTGTACCCGAAAACACAAAAAATAAGGTTTCGACGAAAGCTAAAAGCCTTACTGTTGATGCCACACGGGCGTGTAGTCACTCGTGTGGTAGGCCGTGTGCCCTAACACGGACGTGTGTTCGATGAGGCCTGGCCGGTGTGCATGACACGACCGTGTGATGGCCAGGTAGGCCATGTGCGACACACGGGCTAGACTAATTTGGGCCGCGTGGGCCACATAGATGTGTGGGATTTTGGGCCAGGCCGTATGATCCACACAGCGAACGCAAAATTAGGCCGTGTGGGCCACACGGACGTGTGGGCTCATACGGGCAAGCCACATGGGCGTGTGAGCCCATTTATCTAAAATGATTCCTAGGGTTTCTAGGGTCACCCAAGTCAACTGTGAACCTACTGTAAGGTCGGTAAGCGTTACCTAGACCCCTAAATGTATGGCCTGAGTGTATGTGATGCATGATTATTGATATATGTGTATGTATACATATGACTGATGGTTGCTTAAAAGCATGACATATTGTATGTTTGCATTGCATTGGGTTTGGATGATGATATTTGGAAGAAGTGTACTAAAAGGCTTTAACCCTAATATCTGGCAGCTCAGCTGCAAATTACTGTTTATGTGCTGCATTCGGCACTATCTGGAGTATAGGGATTGGTGGGTTGATTTAATCCCCACATGGAGTGTAGGGTTGGATGGAGATAGTGTGTAGAGGCTGGTTGGGTAGGACTTTGTTACTGATTATTGTATGCTTGACTGTTATTGTAATGGGCTATAGCCCTAGTGCATAACTAATACTGAATACTGAAACTGAGTTGGGCTACGACCCAAAGTGCTACTGGGACTGTAATGGGCTTAGGCCTAGATTACATTTGACTGTTTATTGCTAAGTGACTGTATGCATGTTTTCTGTGGGGATTACACACTGAATTTACATAAACTCACCCCTTCTGTTTAATGTGTACAAGTAATCCCGAGAGTTGACGGATCGGTGCAGCAGAGGACTTGACGGTGGCCACACGTATTTTAAACTGTTTTAATTTTAGTTATGGTATTATTTATTAATTGTTTTCAGGGATATTTTTATGTAAATTGGACTTTTGGACTGTTTCTCTTTATACTGAATTTTTAAATTACGAACTCAACACAAACTCGCTTTTATTAAAAATGACGACTTTACTAAATACGATTAGTTTTCCTCAAATGTCACAGTTTTAAAAGCTTCCGTTGCAAAATCAATTTTAAACGAATTAAATGAAAAAGAAAACGATTTTAAATGGGATGAGAGATAAAATAGAAGATATTCAACAAAAATGGTTTGGACTTGGTAATTCAACTTCAAAAATTCCATTCCATGTTACGCCGCCAGATTCAGCCATTACGTCTAGGCTGGGTTTGGGGTGTTACAATGTCATTAGGTCTTTAACCTACTTGTAAATAGGCTCTTTTTGGTATAATTAGAATGGTAGGAAAATAAGTATTTGTAGCATGTTTTGGTATATGTTTGAACTAGGTTGCTATGCATGAAATGAAGCAATATTGATATGTTTTGAAAGTTGATGTTTTGATATAATTGTTGTGTCTTTGAATGGCACATTGGTTAGATGAATTAAGTTGTTGAAATAGCATTTTGATGCAAGTTGGAATGATGCTTAAGTACCTTGAATGTGTGCTTGAATAGGCTAAGTGTATATGCATGAAATGGTATAGTAATGGTTTGATTTTAGGTACATTTTGGGCTCACATGGTCTAAGGCACAGGCTTGTGACTTAGCCATGTAAGACACATGGCCTGGGGACATAGCTGTGTGTCATCTGGGGTTTTCAAAGGGTACAAGTCAGTGAGTTACACAGCCTAACACACAGCTTGGTACACAGGTGTGTGAGGCAACTCAGAGAGTTACATGGCCTGGCACATGGGTGTGTGACACTATCGTGTGACCCTAGTCAAAGAGTTACACGGGTGAGTAAATGGGCTGGGACACGGCCGTGTGACCCCCATTTCCAAAATTGTTGTGACTTTTTCCTAGACTTTTCAAATGATTTTAGTTTTGTCCCGAATCACTTCTAAAGTATTTTTAGGGCCTCAGGAGCTCGAATTAGGGACGATATGTATGTATATGATTTGTTTATGTTATTGAATGAAGTCAAGTTTAAATTTTTTGATTGTACGGTAATACTTCATAACCTAAAACTAGCGACGAATAAGGGTTAGGGGTGTTACATTTAGTGGTGTCAAAGATACCTTTTAGTCGATTCTAGGACTAACATAGCGGAGTAGAGTTAGTACATACATGCCATATATACCTTGTGATAGTGTGATACTTTTTATCCGTTCTAATATTTTATTTTCTTATAGATTCAAAATGTCAGCTGAATTGAACCGGGCTGTAGTTAACGAAGCTAAAAGTAATGCTCGAGCTTCAAATTCGGAAGCAAGTAATAGTGCATCAATTCTACAGTCTTTTGGCGATGAAATGAAAAATGTATTCCTTAGAATGATGAACCATTGGTTCCATGAATTTAAACAAGCAAATCTGGAAACTCCGCAACCTCCACCCCCTAATGTGCCTCTTCCAGCACCCCTAAATCTGTAAAATCCTATACTTGTGGCAGTTACTCGAGTAATTATAGATAAATTTCGAAAGTGTGGAGTAGAAGAATTTGGAGGAAAAGTGGAAAATAATCTTGCAAAGGCCGAGTACTGGTTAATAAACACAAAGAGAGTCTTCTTGGAGTTGATGTGCACACCTAAAGATTGTTTGAGATGTGTTGTCTCGTTACTAATAGATGAAGTGTACTTATATAGGGACACTTTGAGCACAATGATATCACATGATCAGGTTAGTTAGGATTTCTTCCAGGTTGAATTTGAGAAGAAGTATGTTAGTCGACTATTCGTTGACAAAAAAAAGAAAGAATTTCTTAAGCTAAAATAAGGGAATCAGTCTGTAGCTGAATATGAACTAGAATTTGTACAACTAAGAAAATATGCTCGTAATCTAGTATCAAGCGAGGAGGAAAGTTGTATTAGATTTGAAGGCAGGTTGAATGATGATATTCGTATGTCTGTGGCATCATTAAAGTTACGGGAAATTATAGAACTTTTGGAACGGGCACAGAAAATTGAACAAGTTTGCAAAAGTAAATGATAGTCAAAATCGAGATTTTAATATTTTAATAAAAGAGGGTTGTTCAAGCCTACACAATCGTCTCTATAAAAGAAATTTAGAAATGAGACAAATTATGCGGCTGCCCCTTTAGAGTTCACTGGCAGAGATAAACCAAGGCAAAGAAATTTTAAGTCTGTTAATTCTCCAACGGCTAGTGTCGGAGGTGTAAAGAATGTTGAGAGAACCATTCCTGTTTGTGATGATTGCAATAAAATGCATTTTGGTGAGTGCTGATCAATGTCGAGGGCTTGTTTCTGTTGTGGATCTACTGATCATTTCCTTCATGATTGTCCAAAAAGGCAAAATGATTTTGGGAATCAATCAAATAATCCTGAAGCAACCTCACAGAGAGGCAGACAATTCGAAAATGTTAGAAACACTACGCCTGGTCGAGGCAAGAATAGCGAGATGAATGAATGATCTAAAGTGAGAACCCTAGCTAGAGCATATACAATCAAAGCTCGTGAAGAAGCTACTGCTCTAGATGTTATTACGGGTACTTTTTCTCTCTTTGATATTAATGTATATGCATTGATTGATCCTGAATCAGCTCACTCGTATATATGCATTGCATTAGTAGACAAAAAGAAATTACTTGTTGAGTTCACTAAATATACTATCAAAGTTACGAATCCCCTGGTTTAGTGTGTTTTAGTAAAATAGATATGTAGATCATGTCCATAGAAAATTAGGGGTTACAATTTTTCCGCTAGTTTGATGTTGTTTCCTTTTGATGATTTTGATATCATTTTGGGAATAGACTGGTTGTCTAAGCTTGATGCAATAGTGAGTTGCCAAATTAAGCAAGTTATTTTAAAGCATCCAAATGGTGACTTTATTTGTGTTAAGGTAGATAGGGTTGATTGTGTTGCCAATATAATTTCGGCATTTTTAGCTCAGAAGTTGATTAAAAAGGGATGTGAAGCTTATTTAGCTTACATTCTTGATTCAAAAATGATTGACTCAAAAATCAAGCAAGTGCCAGTAGTCAAGAAATATATTGATGTTTTCCCTGAAGAATTGTCTGGACTACCACCAACACGAAAAGTAAAATTTGTGATCAAACTTGTGCCTGGAACAACTCCAATTTCAAAAATGCCATACAAGATGGCCCTTATACAATTGAAAGAGTTGAAAGTGCAGTTGCAAGAGTTGTTAGATCGCAGATTTATTCGACTGAGCATGTCACCTTGGGGTGCTCTAGTTTTATTCGTAAAGAAGAAATATGGGTCAATGAGATTATGTATAGATTACTGACAGTTGAATAGAGCTACCATTAAGAATAAATACCCATTACCTCGTATTGATGATTTGTTCAATCAATTAAAATGAGCTACAGTGTTTTCGAAGATCGAATTGAGGTCTAGATATTATCATCTATGAATTAAGGAGAAAGACATACAAAAAACTACATTCAGAACTAGATATGGTCATTATGAATTTCTGGTGATGTCATTTGGTTTGACTAATGCTCCTACAGCATTCATGGATTTGATGAATTGGGTATTTCAACCATATTTAGATCAGATCATTGTGGTATTTGTTGATGAGATCCTGATCTATTCACTGGACGAGTCAGATCATGCCGAATATTTAAGAGTTGTAATGCAAACTTTGCATGAAAAATAAGTTCCTAGAAAGAAAACAAGTTCACTATATAGTTCACTATGTAGTGTTTGTGATTTGGACAAGTCTCATAAGCTACCTTTTCCTCATCAAATACAATGTACACTGAGCCTCTTGAGTTGATTGTTGCTGATCATTAGGGGCTTGCACCCTATTTTCTAGATGGTAGACAATATTATATTTCATTTGTTGATACTTTTGCTCGTCATACATTGATTTATTTTCTAAATCAGAAATCTAATACTTTATCTGTATTTCTTATGTTTAAGAAACAAGTTGAGTTGTAGTTGGTGTATAAAATTAAACAGGTCCAAACTAAGGGTGGGGGTGAATTCAAGAGTTTTACGCCTCATCTTCAGAATTTTAGAATCCGACATAGACTTTCCTACCCACATACTTTTGAGCAGAATGGTCTGGTGGAGCGTTATCATCGCTAGATTGCTAAAACAGGTTTGGTGCTTTTAGCTTAGGCCTCACTTCCATTGTCATACTAGAGTGATGCTGTAACACCCTAAACCCCGCCTAAACGTTACGGTCGAATCTGGCGATGTCACATGGGATAGAAGACGAAAGCTAGTTTGTCGAGTTAACATTGTTCCAATTGAATTTTCCTTTATCTTAGTTCAAGGTAAAACACATGTTGTTCGTTATCTCTAAAATCTTATCTTTTAAGCGGAAGCTTTGGAAAACACTTACTTTAAAGAAAATACCATTTGTTCTTAGTGAAACCGAGTTTTATCATGCTTAGCGGTAATAAATCGTAAAACAAATAAACAAAACAGCAAACTTAAAACCAGACTGTCCAGAGTCCAGAGGTTATATAAAAACCTCAAATAAGTAATAAAACCTGAAGCTTGCCAAAAACAATCTAAATTTACGTGTGGTCACCGTCGAGTCCATTGTTGCGGTGATCCATCAAGTCTGGGAATTACCTGTACAGATTAAACAGAAAATGGGTGAGTTTTCGCAAACTCAGTGTGTAATCCCCATAGAAACATGCATGCAGATACACATCTGAATACAGTCAGATATAGGCTGGGCCTGTGCCCATCACAGATTGAGTTTGGGCCTTAGCCCCATCAAATATAGTATGCAATAGTAGAAAATCAGAATCCTACCCACCATCCTCTACACACCATCTCCGTCCATCCCTACACACCATGTGGGGATTAAATCAACCCACCCATCCCTAAACACCGTGCTGTATCGAAATACGACACATAATAAAAAATTTACAGCAAAGTTGCTAGATGACAAGCTTGATAGCCTTTCAGATACTTCTTCCAAATAACAATAACCCACCCCAATGCAATTCAACATACAAAAGATGTCATGCTATCATGTAGTTATAGTCCATACATTCAAATACGTATACATGCTCAGTTCAGATTTCATACAGCCAGATCACATAATTAGGGGTCTAAGTAAAGCTTATTGACCCTACAGTAGGTCCGCAATCAACTAGGGCAACTCATGTAAACTTACGGACTATTTCAGAAAAATGGGCTCACATGTCCATATGGTCTGCCCGTGTGGGCCCATACGGCCCAAATTGGCCTTGGCCGCGTGGATCACACGGCCTAGCCCAGAAATCCACATGCTCGTGTAGCCCACACAGCCCAAATCAGTATAGCCCATGTCTCACACACGGCCTAACTGGCCATCACACGGTCGTGTTATGTGCGCACGGCCTGGCTTGTCGATCACACACCCGTGTCCTGTCACATGGCCTACCACACGGGCGACCACACGACTGTGTGGCATTAGTATTATGTTTTTTTGGCTTTCCGTCGAATCTCATTTTTAGTGTTTTGGGTACACACCTGATACGTTTTCGATGTAGAAACACTCTCAAGATAACCAGAACCTATAATTGACCTATATTTTCCCAACTTAGTCACTTAAATCGTTACTCGATCAAAAACTTAATGAGATATTCCAAATCAAAATCATTGAATCTCTTACCTTTGAACGAACATCGGTGAATTTGCACTCTATAGCACCAGTTGAAAAAATCCACAGCCCCTCAATGGCCTCCTGAACACGAATTAAAGCCCCATTAAACAATGATTCCATCTTATACCAAAATTCCCAAAAACTCACTTAACGAACTTACCAACTCGTGTGAGAGCAATCAATGTGGCAGAATGGAAAGGAATAAATGAGTTTAGCAAATAGAAAGAAAAGAGAAGAGGAGAGAAACCAAGTCAAGATTTGGTAGTAAGATGAGTAAGAGAATCGGCAGAGATAGAAAAATAGAACTTTTGGGGGAAAAAAACGTCAGAATAATTTTAACAACCCTGAAAACCCCAAAATCCCCTTATTTTTCTCCCTCAACTCCCACCAATAACAAACTCCTCAGAATTTCTGTTTGACCGAAACTCCCTAGGCCAAACATGCAAAAAAAAAAAAAACTCCCACACTCATGCAGGGATTCGAACACAAGACCTTCAGAAATCAAACACACAACTTAACCACCAGACCAACAGGCTTATTTTGTTATAAATTTTCCAACAATTAAACTTAAGCCCTTTAGGCCAGGTTAAGGCTTTACTAAAAAAAATACAAAAATTTTCCCAAGACAAGGTTTGAACTTGGGACGTCACACACACACCCAGAACAGTTAACCACTGAAGCAGATACACACTTGTGTCATATTTTAACAGAACATAAATATGAAATTTTTGGGGCGTTACAACTCTACCCCCTAAAAGAAAATTTCATCCTTAAAATTTACCTGATCAAAATAGATGAGGATACTGCTGACGCATCGTATCCTCAGGCTCCCACATAGCCTCCTCAGTATTATGGTTATGCCACAGAACTTTAACTAGTGGAATAGATTTCCTTCTTAGAACCTTAACGTCACGATCCAGAATTGGAACCAGCTCTTCCTCGAAAGTCAGGTCTGACCTAACCTCAATTTCCTCCATAGGGACGATGTGCATGGGATCAGAGTGGTAGCGCCTCGACATCGAAACGTGGAACACATCATGAATACTGTCTAACTCTGGAGGTAGCTCTAACTGATAAGCAACCGGTCCCACTCGCTTTAGAATTCGGTACGGCCCAATAAACCTGGGGCTTAACTTGCCCTTGCGATCGAACCTCAGAACCTTCTTCCATTGGGAGACCTTTAGAAACACGAAGTCTCCCACAGAATACTCAATCTCGCATCTCTTCAGATCAACATAGTACTTCTGCCTATCAGAAGCCGCTTTCAGTCTATCTCTAATCAGTCGAACCTTATCTTCGGTCTCCAAAACTAACTCTGGACCTAGGACACATCGCTCGCCCAACTCAGTCTAACATAAAGGAGTACGACACTGACGACCATACAGTGCTTTGCAAGGTGCCATATGGATGCGAGACTGGAAGCTGTTATTATAGAAAAACTCCACTAATGGCAGATAGTCCTCCCAACTACCTTGGAAATCAATGAAATAGCTCCTCAACATATCCTCCAGTATCTGAATCACCCTCTCAGGTTGACCATCAGTTTGAGGATGGAACACAGTACTGAAGTCTAAACGCGAACCCAAAGCCTCATGCAATTTTTTCCAAAATTAAGATGTGAAACGAAGATCTCTATTAGAAATGATCGAGACAGGTACCCCATGCAATCTCACTATTTCTGATATGTAAAGCTTAGCCAATTTCTGAAGGGAAAAGTCTGTCCTGACCAGGATGAAGTGAGTGGACTTGGTCAATCAATCCACGATGACCCAGACAGAATCCTTCTTAGTGGGTGTTAGAGGCAACCCACTAACGAAGTCCATCGTTACTCGCTCTCATTTCCATAACGGAATCTTCACTGGTTGCAGCAAACCAGAAGGTGACAAATACTCAGCCTTAACCTGTTGACAAGTCAAACAGCGAGCAACGAAGTCAGTAACCTCATGCTTCAACCCTGGCCACCAGTATAACTCTTGAAGATCTCGGTACATCTTATTTCCACCGGGATGCATAGCATAGGGGTTACTATGCGGCTCTCTCAGAATCGACTGTCTTAAATCCATATCATTCGGTACAAAAATTCAACTGCGAAAACAAAGTTCCCTGTCACTGTTTACCCTAAAATCAGTAGTGCTACCATCCTCAATCTGACAAAATCGCAACTCAAGTGACTTATCCCCTAGTTGTTTACCTCGAATCTGTTCAATCCATATCAGCTTAACCTAAAGCTCGACCAACGAACTACCATCGTCAAATAAGCTAAGTCGAGCAAACATAGCTCTCAAATCGATCATAGCTCTACAGCTCAGTGCATCGGCCACTACATTGGTTTTGTCTGGATGGTACTCGATGGTACAATTATAATCCGTAAGCAGCTTGATCCACCTACGCTGCCTAAGATTCAAGTCTTTCTGGGTGAAGAGATATTTGAGACTCTTGTGATCAGTGTAGATGACACACTTCTCCCCATACAAATAGTAACTCCAGATTTTCAGTGCAAACACCACAACGGCCAACTCCAAATCGTGCGTTGGGTAATTCACCTCATGAGTCCTAAGCTGACGAGAAGCGTATGCCACCACCTTACCATCCTACATCAATACACAACCTAAACTGACGTGTGACGCATCACTATAAACGGTGAATTCTTTTCCAAAATCTAGCTGTATCAGAACAGGGGCCTCAGTTAATACAGTATTGAGCTTCTCAAAGCTCTCTTGCTGCAAATCAGTCCACACAAAAGGAACTCCCTTACGCAGAAGCTTAGTCAACGGAGTTGCGATCAAGGAGAACCCTTCTACAAAACGCCGATAGTAACCTACCAACCCTAGAGAGCTGCAGATCTCAGACACATTCTCCAGCTGTTTCCAATCCAACACCGCCTCGATCTTACGAGGATCCACTCTTATCCCCTCAGCAGAAACTACGTGACCCAGAAATGTTACTTCTCGGAGCCAGAACTCGCACTTGCTGAACTTCGTATACAACTATTTCTCATGAAGAATCTGTAGTACCACTCATAGATGCTCGTCATGTTCGTCTTTAGATTTAGAATACATCAAGATATCATTGATGAACAGCACCACAAACTGATCCAGATAAGGCTGGAACACTCGGTTCATCAAGTCCATAAATGCCGCTGGTGTATTAGTCAACCCAAAGGGTATAACTAGGAGCTCGTAGTGACTGTAAAGAGTCTTAAATGTTGTCTTATACACATCGGCCTCCTTAACCCTCAACTGATGATAACCCGAGCGTAGACCAATCTTGGAGAACATAGAAGCCCCTCTGAACTGGTCGAATAGATCATCAATCCTCGGAAGTGGGTACTTATTCTTAATCATTAACTTGTTCAGTTGTTGGTAGTCGATAGACATCCTCATTGTCCATCTTTCTTTTTCACAAACAACACAGGTGCTCCCCACAAAGACCCACTGGGACGAATGAACCCATGATCTAACAACTCTTGAATCTGAGCCTTAAGCTCAGTAAGCTCCTTCGGTGCTATTCGATAGGGAGCGATAGGCACCAAAGCTGTACCCAGAATAAGTTCAATCCCAAATTCTACTTCTGACATAGTACTAGCTATGTAAAAGTGTGTAGAGCCTATATCTATCAGTGCAATATAAGGTATATTATGAATTAAAAACATACCCGTAATGACGTCTGAAACATCTTGGTCCTCTTGCCGACGAGCAGCATAAACAAGAGTAGGCTACTTCGCCCCAGTATGCCCAGTACCTTTGCTCAGTGCTCTCTGTTCACGGCCCATGCCGTTACCATCCATGGCCTGACCACGGCCCCTAGGTAGCTGCTGAATTACCCTCAGCGGCTGTATATTACTAGAGCCCACAACTTTCATCTGATCAGTCCTTAGCAGACACACTCTAACATGATGCTCAGTAGACCCACATCTCAAACACACCCCAGAAGTCCTCCAACACTTGACCGGATGGCGTCTACCATAATGCCCACAAGGTAAGATCCCAGTAGGTGTAACAGGGTCTCCAACTCTAACTGGCCCATTAGGTCTGGCCTTTTTCTTAGGCCTTATCACTGAACTCAAGGGCTCTGAATCCCTTTTTTTCTTACCCCTCTCGCGATCCCTGTTCTGGCGCTCCGCGCGCTTAACATCCTCAGGAATCTTGGCATTTTCGACCAGAATAGCAAACTCACGCTCTCTCTGTGGAGCTATCAGCACCCTTAGATTATCCCTGAGGCTGTCATCAAAACGGACACATCTATCATATTCAGTCGCCACCATGCCTCGCACATAACGGCTCAGTCTCAAAAATTCGACCTCATACTCGGCCATTGATCGGTCACCCTGGGTGACGTTCAGAAACTCACGCCTCATAGCATTAATATAACTGGCTCTCACATACTTACTCTAAAATGCTGCCTTAAAATACTCCCAAGTCAACCGTTTGGGCTGGGCGTCCTCGTTTATTGTCAGCCACTATTGGTATGCTTCATCGCGAAGTAAAGAAGCAGCACCCTTTAGTTTTTTTTCGGGGATAAAATCCAAATCATCCATGATTCTTTCTGTGGCCTCCATCTAGTACTTGACCACTTTAGGGGTAACTCTAGTGACACCCCTAAATAACTCAGCCCCATTGGATCAGAGTCGTTTTGTAATTGACCCTCGGCCTCCTGATCTAGCATTGGGCTCAACGACCCTTTCAAAAATCCTAAGCATAGCCTGGGACAATGCTTCGTCCCCAGCCATACGATCACGAGACCCAGTCTTAACAGTAGGCGACACTGACGTCTCACTCGTGTCCAAATTCGGTATATTATTCATAGAGGAGGACTCAGCTCGAACCTCTCTACGGCCTCTACCTCGGCCTCTGGTACCAAATCCGCGGATACATCGAGCACTCATTATCTAATAGAATTTATCTGTATTACAAATTTTATGGATCAGTTACAGTTTCAGTATTTATTAACAGATGTTTTACGCAAATCAGTATCAGAAGTTTAGAGTTTGTTATAGCGAATCGTAGTCTCACTACAGTTTTCATCATACTCTATCTAGAGCGGTTTTAGTACAGTATACTACCCATAGTTGTTTCAAACATACTAGTAGTATTTTCAGTTAAACTTTTTAGAGCTTTCAGAACACTTACAGGATCGGCGCCGGAGACTTGGTGTGCTACATACTCAGTCAAAATATTTCAAACCATTTAAAGTCATTTTTAAAACCAAACTTAAAACCCAAATCTACAGTCGAGTTTTGTAACTTGGCTCTGATACCACTAAATGTAACACCCCAAACTCGGCCTAGACTTTATGGTCAAATCTGGCGATGTCCAATGGAATGGAAGATCAAAGCTTGTTTGTCGAGTTAAAACCATTCCAATTGAATTAGCCTTTATCTTAGTTTGAGGTAAAACACATGTTATTTGTTATGTCTAAATTCTTATATTTTAAGTGGAAGCTTTGGAAAACACTTACTTTAAAGAAAATACCATTTGTTCTTAGCGAAACCGAGTTTAATCATGCTTAACAGTAATAAATCGTAAAAAAAATAAAACCACAAACTTAAAACCAGACCGTCCAGAGTCCAGAGGTTACATAAAAACCCCAAATAAGTAATAAAACCTGAAGCTTGTGAAAAACAGTCTAAATTTATGTGTGGTCACCGTCGAGTCCTCTGCTGTGCTAATCTGTCAAGTCTGGGAATTACTTGTACAGATTAAATAGAAAAGGGGTAAGTTTTCGCAAACTCAGTGTGTAATCCTCAGAGAAACATGCATGCAGATACACATCAGAATATAATCAGATATAGGCTGGGCCTGAGCCCATCATAGATTGAGTTTGGGCCTTAGCCCCATCAGATATAGTATGCAATAGCAGAAAATTAGAATCCTAGCCACCAGCCTCTACACACCATCTCTGTTCATCCCTACACACCATGTGGGGATTAAATCAACCCAACCATCCCTACACACTGTGCTGTACCGAAATATGGCACATAATAAAAAATTTACAGCAAAGCTGGCAGATGTCAGGCTTGATAGCCTTTCAGATACTTCCTCTAAATAACAATAACCCACCCCGATGCAATACAACATAAAAAAGATGTCATGCTATCATGTAGTTACAGTCTATCCATTCAGATAAGTATACATGCTCAGTTCAGATTTCATACAGACAGATCATAAAATTAGGGGTCTAAGTAAAACTTACCGACCCTACAGTAGCTCCACAGTCAACTAGGGTGACCTATGTAACCTTACAAAATATTTAAAAAAAATGGGCTTACACGCCCATGTGGTCTGCCCGTGTAGTCCACACAGCCCAAATTTGCCTTGGCCGTGTGAATTCTACATGCCCGTGTGGCCCACACAGCCCAAATCAGTGTAGCCCGTGTTTCGCACACAGCCTACCTGACCATCACACGGCCGTGTCATACGCGCATGGCCTGGCTCGTCGATCACGTACCTGTGTTCTGTCACATGGCCTACCACACAGATGACCACACACTCATGTGGCATCGACAGTATACTTTTTTTGCTTTTTGCTGAATCCCGTTTTTAGTGTTTCAGGTACACACCTGGTACATTTTCGATGTAGAAACACTCCCGAGATATCCAGAACCTATAATTGACCTATATTTTCCCAACTTAGTCACTTAAATCGTTACTCAATTGAAAACTTGACGAGATATTCCAAGTCAAAATCATTGAATCTCTTACCTTTGAATGAACACTGGTGAATTTGCACTTTATAGCACTAGTAAAAAAAATCCACAGCTCATCAATGGCCTCCTAAACATGAATTAAAACCCCGTTAAACAATGATTCCATCTTGTACCAAAATTCCCAAAAACTCACTTAACGAACTTACCAACTCGTGTGAGAATAATCAATGTCATAGAACAGAAAGGAAGAAATGAGTTTAGCAAATAAAAACAAAAGAGAGGAGGAGAGAAACCAAGTCAAGATTTGGCAGCAAGACGAGTAAGAGAATCAACAGAGAAAGAAAAATAGAACTTTTAGGGAAAAAAACGTCAGAATAATTTTACCAACCCTGAAAACCCCAAAATCCTCTTATTTTTCTCCCTCAACTCCTACCAAAAACAAAATCCTTAGAAATTCTGTTTAACCGAAACTCCCTCAGTCAAACATGCAAAAAATAAACTCCCACGCTCACGCAGGGATTCAAACACAAGACCTTTAGCAATTAGACACACAACTTAACCACCAGACCCGTAGGCCAATTCTGTTATAAACTTACTAACAATTAAACTTAAGCCCTTTAGGCCAGGTTAAGGCTTTACTCAGAAAAATCTGAAGACAAGGCTTGAACTTGGGACCTACACTCACACCCAGAATATTTAACCGCTGAAGCAGATACACACTTGTGTCATATTTTAACAGAACATAAATATGAAATTTTTGGGGCATTACAGATGCTTTTACTACAATAATATTTCTTATGAATTGCTTACCTACTAAAGCTTTAGGGGGGACTCTCTTCTATTACGAAGTTGTTTGGTAAACAACGAAATCTTCAGTTCCTCAAAGTATTTAGTTGTAGGTGTTATCCTCTTCTTCAGTCTACAATCGTCACAAGTTGCAGTATTGGTGAACTCCTTGTGTTTTTTGGGTTATGCTGACAATTAAAGTGGGTATAATTGCGTTAATCATTGTGGCAGAATTTATATTTCATGGCATGTAACATTTGATGAGAAAATAGTTCTTTTTGATCAATCATTGTTTGGGTTTTCTAAAGTGGTTGCTACTTCTAGTTCTCCTTGGTCACTACCAACTCTGCCTTTATTTGTGCAGTCACCTAGTGTTATAGTTGACACCCCACCTTATATTGAAACTTTTGATATTGTAGGAAGCTCTCTGTGTTCCAGTGGGGGTCTACAGTTTGTGGATTCTGATGTTGCAAAACATTTTTTAGATGAGCATGCTCTTCTAGTGCCAGTAGTTACTATTGTTCATAAAGATCCTTTACCTAGCAATGTGTATCCTATGATTACTAGGAGTAAGGTGGGAGTGTTTAAGTTGAAGACTTATGTTGCTAAATTGAGTATGATTGAGCCTAAGAATATCCATAAGCTATGACGATTCCTTCATGGCAGAATGTTGTTGATGAGGAAATTTAGGCGTAATTTAGTCGAATGTAAATGGTTGTTAAAAATAAAAAAGAATCTTGATGAGAGTATAGCTAGAAATAAAGCCCGATTGGTGGTACAGGGTTTTCCTCAAACTGCTAGTTCAAATTACCATGAATCTTTTAGTCCTTTTGTTAAGGCAAATATAGTTTGAACGATGCTTGCTATGGTAGTCTCACAATAGTGGAAGATCTGACAAATATATATAAATAATATGTTTTTGAATGGTAAGTTATTTGTAGAGATATATATGCAAAAACTTCCTAGGTTTGAGGTTTGTGATTCAGAGGGTAATCTATTAGTATGCAAATTGAAAAAGTCACTGTATGGGCTTAAGCAAGCACCATGTAATTGGTTTGATACACTAAGGATTTTTCTGACTGATACATTTTATTTTCAGAGTTTTAGAGTAGGTTCTTCTTTATTTTTTAAAAGGACCTCTGCTGGTTGTGTGTTTCTACTTGTCTATGTAGATGATATACTTGTCACAACTACTCTTGAGGTAGATATAACTAAAGTTATTCGAGCTTTTCATCAGTAATTTTCTCTCAAAAACCTTGGCGATCTTCATTATTTTCTTGGACTTGAAGTTACCAGAGGAGCGAATGGTATGCATGTCTCATAGCAGAAGTATTGCTCATGAGTTACTGGAATGAGCCAATATGAGTAATGCTAAATCAATTCCTACCCCGATGGTGAGTGTTCCTATATTGTCCTTACTTTCTAGGACAGAGTTTCCAGATGGTACTTTTTATCATCAGGTTGTGGGTGGTCTACAATATATATGCTTGACACAGCCTAATATTTCATTTGTTGTTAACAAGGTCAACTAATATATGCACTATTCTCACGATGTTCATTGGCGTACAATGAAACCAATTCTACAATATTGTGTATCTTAGAGCTAATCTTATTGGTTGGTCATCCAAAAAGAAAAATGTTGTATCTTAACCCACAACTAAGGCAAAATATCAGAGCCTGGCAAATGTTACTTATGAGCTTGCCTTGTTTCAGTCCATGCTTGTAGAAATTGGGGTTGTCTATACTAGAATGCCAACAATTTGGTGTGATAGTGTGAGTTTGTATCTCTCGCAGCAAATCTTGTTCTTCATGCTTGAGCCAAACATATTGAAATAGACTTACAGTATGTTCGTGACAGAGTTCTGCGTGGTTAGTTACAAGTTAACTTTGTACTAGGGACTGATCAAGTTGCAAATATTCTTACTAAACCATTAACTATTGGGACTTTGCAATGCTTTTAAGATTAACTTAGTGTTCTAGCTCTTACTTAATTTTCAAAAGAAAGTAGAGAGGATATCAGCTAACAACTGTTAGTTAGTTCAATACAGTTAGTAGCAGTTAGTAGTTTTAGAGTTTTTGTTAATATGTTACATTAGTTACTAAGCTACTATCTGTTGTATACAAAGCTACTAATGGCTTGAGATAGATAATGGTTGATTTCTTAATATAAATTCTTGTTAATCTCTAATAATTAGTAATCCAAGCTTGATATATTTCCAACTCCTTGAGTTTTGTATCCCATGTAGAAGAAGGTTTTGCATTCTATCATCTTCTTTATTGTGATCTAAAAACCAAGAATTTTCCATTGTTAGATCTATAATCCAAGCTAGCAAACAAGCAACTCTTGTTCCAACATATCCGTTTCTTTGAGCTATAAAAAGGTTTTGCTTCAAACGTAAAAATAAAAGATTTTCTACTGTTAGATTTTTTTTTATCCTTTTGAAACCACATTACTTAGATGCAAAAACTTATTGGATGAAAAAATTTAGAGAAAACCACCCAAATGATCACTCAACTATAAGGTTAATTCTATTTTGATCATCGAATTAAATTAATAACAACATTGATGACATTAATTTTTAATAATTAATTTAAAATTTTCATATTTCCATGTGTAATTTCCCTATATTTTTCTTTTTTATTTTCCCAGTTTTCTTAGTTCCTCCTCCTTCTTCTCACATTTCCTTCTTTTCTATTTCTTCTTCTTCATCTATCCTAGCCACTAAGAGACTCAAGGGCCATGGCCCCCATAAAATGAGAAATATTCAATTTAGGCCTTTTATAATTTATAAAATTTTAAATTAGTAATGGTAAAATTACATTTTGGCTTTCCTAAAAACAATAAAAAGTTATAAAGATATAAGCTATTAAAATGATGAAATTGCATTTTTATTATTTGAAAAATATACAATTTAATTCTGGCCCCTCAAAAGAATTTTCTGGCTCAACCATTGACCACTGCCATAAGTCACCTTTGTCTATGGGCTTCCGATGGCTTTCTCTGACCAACCAAACCGTCTAGGATTGTTGTTTTAGTTGCTAGGGAGGAACAAAGTGGTGGAGTTTGGGAACATGCAAACTAGTGGGATTTCAATTCTCGTCCACAGTATTATCTTCTTTGGGCTCATTACTATCTAACTTATTGCTATAAGTGTTAACATTAACACTGGATAGCCTGCCCTCCATAACTATTGTGTTTTGTGCATTTCTCCTGGGGGAAAGTGTTTGGTTGGATTGTTCTCTAGTTGGTCTTAATACCTTTTGTATTGTAGTTGTAGAATAATAGAAATGGTTGGTGAAATTGCAAAATTGTGATTTTATTTGTATGTTTGGACGTCGGGTTTGCCTCTATTCTTGCCTAACTGATAATATCACAATTTTCTAACCAGAAAATAATACTGACAACATCAAAACATTATTTTCGCTTAGCTAAACACGGTTTGCTCTTGAGTTTTGAAGGAAACAACAACCAAGGCAATTTGGCTTATGTAGAAATTAAAATAAATTAAGGGTCAAAAGATGTAAAACCCTCTTTAATAGGCACCTGCTGAGTAGATAATTTGTCAAAATGTCCTCTTTTTTTTTTTTTCCTATTTTGATCTCCATTTGTTGGCCAGAGAAGGCCACCAGAAGGTCATGGACATCAATTTAATATATGTAACACTAAGGAGGTTTACTTTGTCTCATTATTCTTTCAGTTGTAATGTTATATTGTTGTTCCTTAGGTTTCGGATCTTCATAAAAATCTTGCACTTCAGCATAATCATCTTAGACTAAAGTAACTTCCATTAAAATAAGAGTCTTTACCAGGCACTCTACTTGCTTTCCAACACCATGATCTCCTCTTTTATTTGACTCCCTTTCCTAGGAATGTTTGGTCAGCCTCAGTATGGATAACTCATCAAATGTCTCGTCTCTATTGATTATAAATTTGGGTAACTTCAGGTTAGGACACTAAAATCTATATCACTTCACCCCTTGGTTGTTTCTAGGAAATAAACATTTCTTTGCCTCAATTTTAAGTTTCCCATCAAACACTCTTAAACCAAATTAATGAATAGGAGAACTAAACCATACTTAGTATTCTTCAGATCAATTATTATAGATGGAGATCAGTTTATCAAATAGTATAAAGTATTCACAATTACAATTAAAAGTCTTCTCCAAGTTTAGCATTTCATTACATATATTGAGCTCGTTCTAAAAGAGTCATGATCATGAATTCTAAAAATCCATTTTGTTGTGATGTATGGTGAACAGTACGATGTCTCACTATTCCTTCTTTTTTTGTAGAACTTATTATATTCATTCGAGCAATACTCCAAGCTATTATCCATCTGAAGCCACTTGATCTTCTTCCTCGAATTAGAATTTATGTGCAAATTTATTTAGTTATTCGAATAAAATTAAACAATAATGATTATATAATCTAATTTTTACTTTCAACTCAATTATAAAATTTATTTATATAATTAAATAATAATTCAAAGAAATTTAATTATTTGCAAGTCAATTCCTACCTTCTCAACAAAATTCATTTAGTAATTAATGCAACTATTTCTCATTTACCAAATTTGTCCATTCACTGAAGGTTATTATTATGCATCTTTTTCAAAGTTATGGTGAGCTAGAAAAGGGATTGGTTGGACTCATATAATTAGGGGGAAAATAATTTCTAGTTAAGTTCAAACTAATTTTCTATTAATTATGAAGCTATTTAATCATGAACTCAATCAACTAAAAGTACCATGACTGAACTCCCCATTATATGTTATTACGAAAGCTACTAAAAGCTTTTGTGCAATGACCTTATCATAGTTGTGTTTCCCTCATAGGTTATTCATAATCCCTTTAGATTAAATTTCTTCACTTAATTTAATTCATTTTTATCTCATGGTCACCATTGTATCTTCCACAATGAAAATGATCATTACTTGTATTAGTAATGATAAAAAAATCTGTCACAAGCATATGACTTGTGGTAAGATTCCATTGTCATAAGTCATAAAATGCTAGTGAGAGGATACCATCGAGCTATGATGTCACTATTGTGAGGGAAGCGATGCTATGCTTAAGTCATGTGCCTAACATAGCAACTTTTGTCTCACTACTTGCAACGACCTAAATTTTAGTAATGTCGAAAAATTTAGTTTTGAAATCTCATTTCTATAAACCGAGTCTGTAAATATAAAATAGGAATATTTACGAAGTTAATATAAAATTTATGTAAGTTCAGTTAAGTAATTTAACCGAGAAATTAGTTAATTGAAGATCAGGGACTAAATTGTAAAAGTTTAATCACTATTGAGTTTTAATTAAGAAAAAGCTTGGGAATCTAGATAACAATTATCCAAAGGACCAAAATGACTATTTAACCATTAATTAATACGATTTAGTGGATGATGATGAAATTTTCACTTATTTTAATTAAGATTAAGATTAATGTAATAAAACATTAATTAAATTTAACTAATCAAGTTTCATTAATAATAAATCATAGTATATATATAAAAAAAGTAGTTGAAATATGAAATAAATCATCATGTTCCTCAAGTTACCATCGTCCACCATTGTTAAAAGAAAGAAAAAGCTTAGGTTTCATTCAAACATTCATCCACCTATTCAAGTAAGTCCCTAAGCCATTTTTCTTTTATTTTTATGGAAATTGAATCATGGGAACTTTATCTGGCTAGCCCGCATGTCAATTTTTCAATTTTTGAGTTTTTAACAAGTTCCCATTAAAGAGAAATTGATTATTTAGGCTTGAATTTGATAGATACCAAGCTTAGATCATGAATAGGACTAGGTTGTAAAATTAAGTTATCTTGTTAGTTAACTTTGTAACATTAGGAACCAAATTGAATAAATTAAAAACTTGCTATGAGATTATTATAGAGGCCCATTTTTATCTGGCCCAAACAAACCAAATTAGAAACAAACAAAAAAAAAAAAAACAAATAAACCAAAATTAATAAAAGTTCATTAAAAAAGAGAGGGGTTATTTACAATATATAAGCCCAAACCTAAACTACCTTAACCCAATCTATTAATGCAAGCCTAAATCCTAACCCAAATACTACTCAAAACCCATCTAGCCGAATTACCTAAACTACCTAGAAGCCCGAACACCAACCCAAGCCCAAGACCCTAAAAAAATTAATCAGAAACCCTAGAATCCTAAAGCCATCAGCGCTGTTACCTTTGCCATGTTAATATCATCATTTTATATCATCTTAATCCTTAAAAAAATGAAAACCATAGGAAAGAGAAAGCAAGCTTTCTTGGCTTAATTAGGTAAGTGATATTGTCCTGTTTTTAGTAATTTTTATATTTTTGAGATTGGAATAACCTAATCTAGCAATTTTGGGGATCAATTTGTATAGTTATCAAAGTATTAAAATTTTCACATTGATGAATATGCTAAAATTTTGAAATTTATGGTAGAAAATGAAAGGTTGTTGATAGACAAAAGAAACTTTTATAAAGTAAATTTTCATGAAATTGTGATTTAGGGACTAAATTGTAAAGATGTAAAATTCATGGAAAATGTCAAATTTTTATGAAATATATATGCTGTAAATGTTATATGTAAAAATTGGTTAGGCTTGGAATAAAGATTAAATTGTATGAATTTCATTTTTTGAGCTTAGGGACGAAATCGTCATTTATGAAAAGTAAAGGGCCGAAATGGTAATTTTGCTTTGGATGTGAATTGAATTAAATTGAGTATGAATGGATTAAATTGATGTTAAATTCATTTATATAGATTCGAAAAGACCTAATACTAAGTTGGATCGAGGAAAACAAAAAGTACCAGATTAGTAGATCCTTGCATAGGAACGTTTATCGAGGTAAGTTCGTGTAACTTAATTATATATATTTATATGCTTGAACTGAATATGTTTATATGAATTGTATAAATATCATAAATATATGAAATGATCATATATCCGACAATGCCCGAAATATGTCAAGTCCCATTTGAATAAATGAAATTCGATGGATACAGAATTACCAGTATTGGTTGTGGTCTAGCATATGTTGCGGACACACCACAGCTCTTACGAGTGTCCCGTTATAAGCCCTCTGAGCTACCCATATATGGTTCTTACAAGCTTCCTGTTATAACTCTTCGGAGCGTCCCTATAGGTTGTGATCCTACATGTGTTATGGACACACCTTAGCTCTTATGAGCATCTCGATATAGGCTCTTCGTGAGCTTCCTGTTAAATTGGCTCTTTGTGAGCTTCCCGATAGTGCTCGCTTAAACTTCCTGATATATGGCTATCTGCAGCTCCCGTTATATGGCTCTTTGTGAGCTTCCCAATATGGTTCTTTGTGAACTTCTCGATTATGGCTCTTATGAGCTTCCCGTTATATAGCCCGGATAAGCTTCCCAATAGGTTGTTTGTAAGCTTCCCAAAATGGCTCTATGTGAGCTTCCCGTTACAAGGCTCAAGATTTTTCTTCCTGATTATGTACTCCAAAGAGTACCCCCATATATGAATTGACGGATTATTGATAAGTACATCTTGTGTGTACAACCCGAGTATCCATTGATATTTCAATGATTCAACGGACAAAACTCCTGATATGAGAAAATATGAGAATTAAATGAATTATATCTTGAATATCCCTGAAACATCTAGAAATGGTTTTATGATGAGCTCATCTCTGTTTTCTTGATAATTATATAGAATTTCATGTCTAACCTATTTGGTAAGAGCATGTGTTTAGGCAATTAGCCACATAGTTTTGGATGTATGTTTGTATGTTTATTTTAAATGAATATGAATGGTAAGTTAATTTCCTTTTATACGAACTTACTAAGAATTTGAAATGCTTACTCAGTTTTCTTTTCTCTATTTTATAGTGCCCAGAAGCTCGTAAAGGTTGAAATCGATCGGAGTACCATCACACTATCCTCCATCTCGTTTTGATATAAATAGGAAACTTACTTTGGTATAATGGCGTGTAAAGGTTAATGGTAACAAGGAAGAGTATATAAATGTTTTGGTTGTAATTAGCCATTGGAATGGCTAGTGATAACATAGTTAATATATTTATGCATGAAGTTATATTATGTTTGGTATGTGAGTATTCATGAATTAGAAACTTAGATATAATCACATTTGGGTAAGTATATGATTAGAAATGAGTAAGATGAATACTTGAAAGTATGAGCAAATATGTCATGTATAAAACTTGAATAATAGCTTGATTTATATATCTTGAATTGGTTGGTAAACATATATAAATGTTGTTATAGGTTGAAGGCAAATTTGGGTGATAAATAAGGCTAGGAAATGGCCTTATTTTGTCTACACGGGTAGACACACGGGTGTGTGTCATCATGTGCACGTGTGGTTTGGTCGTGTGTCCCCTGCATCCTTAAAATTTAGAAATAGAATGCTCGGGAATCACACAGCGCAGTGTCTCACAGCGTGCAGACACACACGGCCTAGAACATGAGAGTGTGTCTTGGCCATGTGAATCCTGCACCTAGTTTTCGAAAATTAAATTGACCACACGGCCTAGCACACGGGCGTGTGGCTATCCGTGTAACCCAAGTTAGAGAGTTACACGGGTAAGGACATGGGCTAGAACACGGCCATGTGCCTCACATAAAATGCCCACACGGCCTGAGACACGGACGTGTCATTGGCCGTGTGAGTCACACGGCCTGGTCACACGGGTGTGTCCCTTGCAGCTAAGAAAAATTTTGAGATTTTACGAAAAATTTTTTGTGATTCTAGTTTAGTCCCGACTTGATACTAATGTGTATTTTGCGCCTCGAAGATCGATATAAGGGACATTATGATTGATTTTTGGAAATGAATAGTAAATAACATGAATTAACTGTAATTGAACTGTAAACTTTGATAATGCTCCATAACCTTGTTTCGGCAACGGATACGGGTTAGGGGTGTTACATTTATTGGTATCAAAATTATAGTTTAGCCAATTCTCGAACTAATGTAGCAAGTACGAGTTTAGCTATGCATGCCATTATATAATTTGTGATAGTGTGATATCTCCTAACCATTTTAAATGTGTTTTTCATATAGTAATGTCATCCAACCAAGGTAGAGCTGAATCCGAGGAAGCTGAGAGCACTGCTCAAGCTTTTGTACAAAGAGTTGCATCTAGTAGTAGAAGGCCAGTATCGAAGGGCCGAGGTGAGGAGGCAAAAGAAACTTTCTTTCAAATGATGAATGAGTGGTTCACAGAATTCATAAGAAGAAATCCTACTGTACAACAACCTCCCCCTCCTACTCCTCAACTGGTTCCTGACATGCCATAAAGTGCTGAACCTGTTAGAAATGGTAAGCCTCTAGTAGATAAAATCCATAAGTATGAGATAGAAGAATTTAAGGCTACTGCCGAAGATAATACGGAGAGGGCTAAATTTTGGTTGGAAAATACTATTAAGGTTTTAGATGAATTATGTAACACCCCTAACCTGTATCTATCGCCGGAGTAGGGTTACGAGCTATTACCGATCAATATACATCATTTAACATACATAACTCATACATTTATGCATTCATACTAAAATACCATTTAATCACAAACACATTGTCCCTTATAAGGGCCTACGCAGCTTTAAACATGCTTTAGAAGTGGTTCGGGACTAAACCAATAACATATGAAAATTTTGGAAACTTAGAAAAATCTCAACCATACAGGGGTCACACGCCCGTGTCTCAGGCCGTGTAGAAATAGGACATACATACTGACTTGTATCACATGGTAGAGGACACGCCCGTGTGTCAGGCCGTGTGAAAACTGAAGGGTATACTGACTTAGCCACACGGCCGACCACACGCCCGTGTTTCTAGGCCATGTAACTCACTAACTTGATTTCTACAACATCATTAGGGGACACATAGCCGTATACCATGACCGTGTGTCGCACACGGCTAAGACACACACCCGTATCTCTGCTTGTGTGGGCAAAAATAGGCCATTTGCAAAGCCAATTTCCCACCCCAACTTCAATGTAACTACACAAGGCAAAATGTACAATTTCCATACACAAAAAGGTAGCCAAAATCAGTCCCAATTTATGCATAATTCATGCTATACAAATACAACCATTTCACTTACTCAAATATATATCAAAACAAACCATCTCACAAGGCATTATAAACATCTTAAAAAAGTCATTAACAACCATTTCTAATAGCCAAACACACATCAATATTAACATCATTTACAAGCCAAATCTCATGGCTATAATCTCACCCAAAATACCACATCTAGCCTATACATGCCATATACCATAAATGTATAATTCAAAAGTACCAACTTAGATGTTTGATAGTGTAATGAAGTTCTCGATGACTGCCGGATCCGAGCTAGCCTTGATCCACTATAAAACATAGAAAAATAAAATAAAGTAAGCTTCATAGCTTAGTAAGTTAGTATGTGAATAACTTAATTCATCGAATTCATCGAATAAATGCAAATCAACCAATTACACATGGCAAAACCATATACATATTAACTACAAACCTTTCTCATGTCTCAAAACATGATCAAATACAAACTCATCCAACTTTCACTATTTAATACTCGAATAGGTTCTCTACATACCTGTATCACCTCGTACTAATCTTTTTCTCAACCACATCATTCGTTTACCCGTTGAACCATTCAGAATAGAAATTGGATACTCAAGAGTGTCGTACGATAAGTACCTATACCATAGCCTTTAGCCAAATCAAGGTAACTTATCCAAAGAACTACTATCATGGCTCAAAGGCAAATCATCCGATATGCACAGCCCGAAGCCAAATCGGTAAAATACACACCCGAAGTGCTAATATCATGCCCTGAAGCCAACTCAATGTATCACTTACTAACATGTCAATAGTATCCAAAACTATTCTTAAGGTTCAACCGGGCTTTCACACTTTTTGTTTCTATCATCGAATGCATTCGTAGAGTCGTTTTCACAATTCTTACATTATCCATAATCCCCTTTTAACAATTAATGCAATATTAAAGCATTTTAACATACATTTATAATGTAATCATCACATACGAACTTATCTCGTATTCGGAATTGACGCATCGGGTCGACTACTCAATAACCTTGGTTTTCCCCCAATCTAAATCTGAATTCTTTCTTTCTTGGTCTATATGAATTCAAAATTACTTATTTATTCATCTACTCATTCAATTAATCCAAAAATACACATTTGGGCATTTTTACACATTAGCCCCTAAAACTTCGCATTTAATTAATTTAGTCCATATTTCAGAAATACACAAAATTCACACAATTCAATAAAACCCATGCTTGGCTGAATTATATATAGGTCCCTAGCAGCCCAAAACTTTCATTTATTTCACATTTCAACCACACAATTTGCACATTTCACAATTTAATCCCTATTATGCATTTTCATCAAAAATCACTTAACAAAACATGTAAACTTATCATCAAGCTTTCATATTTCAACATTAAACATCAAAGAACACATAGATTCAACAATGGCAACTTCAAAAATCTTTAACAGTTTCGAAATCTAAGGTACGGGCTAGCTAGATTGAGCTGCAATTATTACAAAAACATAGAAAGCATAAAAAATCGAGCTAAAATCACTTACCAATTTAACCTTGCAAGTGCCGAACCCTAAAACAACTTATATGGTTTCTTATTCTTTGTATTTTCGGCTAAAGAGGATGAGCATGAAGTTTAAATTGATTTTATTTTATTTATCTTATGTTAATTACTAATTCACACATATACCCTTAATTATAAAACATGTAAAACATCTATTCAAAGTCCATTATTGTCCACTTACACTATGGATGGTCTAATTACAACATAAGGACCTTAACTTTAAGGTTCTATAGCTATTAAATACTTTTAGCTAATAGAACTCTACTTTTACACTTTACGCAATTTAGTCATTTTTACGAAATTAACCATTCAAACAGTAAAATTTCTTTACTACACTTTCACACAATAATTCTATCATGCTGTAAACTGTAATAAAATAATAAAATAAATATTTTGAATTTGGATTTGTGATTCCAAAACCACTGTTCTGATTTGACTAAAAATGGGCTACTACAACTCTCCCCCCTTAGGGATTTTCACCCCTGAAAATCTTACCAGTGAATAAGTTCGGGTATTGTTTTCTCATAGCATCCTCGGGTTCCTATGCAGCTTCTTCAACCCTGTGTCGATGCCATAATACTTTCACTAATGCGATTCTCTTCTTTCTCAGCTCTTTGATCTCACGAGCTAAAATTCAAATTGGTTCTTCAGTGTATAATAAATATGACTGTATCTCAACTTCAGTTGGAGAAATAACGTGCGAAAGGTCTGATCGATATCTTCGTAGCATCGATGTGTGAAACACATTATGTATCCTTTCTAACTCAGATGGTAAGGACAACTGATATGCCACTGGCCCAACTTGTTCAGTAATCTCATACGGTCCGATGAATTGCGGACTCAATTTCCCTTTCCGACCATACCGTAATATCTTTTTCCACGGTGACACTTTCAAAAACACTTTATCCCCGATCTAGAACTCAATATCTTTCTGTTTCAAGTCTATGTACGATTTCTGTCTATCTGAAGCTGCTTTCAAGCTATCACGAATTGCTTTCACTTGTTATTCAGCCTCTCTGATCAGATCGACCCCGTGAATCTTATTTTCGCTGAGCTCACTCCAGTACAATGGTGTTCGACATTTACGACCGTATAGAGCTTCGTACGGTGCCATCTTTATACTCGATTGGAAGCTATTATTTTAAGCAAATTCAATCAGCAGTAGATATTTCTCCTAGCTACCTTCAAACTCAAGAATGCAACAACGCAACATATCCTCAAGTATCTTAATAACTAGTTCGGATTGACCATCTGTTTGTAGGTGAAATACAGTGCTAAAATGCAGTTTTGAACCCAAAGCTTCTTGCAATTTCTTCCAAAATCGTGAAGTAAATCTTAGATCTCTATCTCAAAAAATAGATAGGGGAACACCATGTAATCTCACAATTTCAGAAATAGACAACTCAGCTAATTTAACAAGCGAGAAATCTGTATGGACCGGAATGAAATGAGCTGATTTCATCAATCTGTCAACAACAACCCATATCGTATTTTTCTTTTTTAGAGATAAAGGCAAACCCGATACGAAATCCATTGTTACTCTATCCCACTTCCACTCAGGAATCATACTAGGCTGTAATAAACCTGACGGCACTTGATGCTCAGCTTTGACTTGCTGACAAATCAAACATTTCGAAACAAATTCTGAGATATCTCGTTTCATGCCGTGCCACCAGTAAAGCTGTTTCAAATCGTTATACATTTTCATGCTTCCCGGATATACTGTTAAACAACTGGTGTGTGCTTCATTTAGAATCTTTCGAATGAGCTCAGAACTTCTTGGTACACATATTCTATCACGAAACATCAAACAATCATCAGGTCCTATTCGAAACTTTGAATCAGAAGTCAACTCACACTGAGCTTGTTTTGCTTGCAATTCATTCTAAAAAAAATCTGCTATAGAAATAACAGTCTCGCTTTCAGCTCGACTACTATTGAACCGCCTTCAGACAAAGCTAATTGTGTGTTCAAGCACGTAAAACAAATAAGGACTTTCAACTCAAAGCATTAGCAACTACGTGCGCTTTCCCCTGATGATAGTCAATCACTAATTCATAGTCTTTTAACAATTCTAACCATCTCCGCTGTCACAAATTCAAATATTTCTGAGTCATCAGATATTTCAAGCTTTTGTGGTCGGTATAAATATGACATTTCTCACCAAACAAGTAATGACGCCAAATTTTCAATACGAACACTATCACGGCTAATTCTAGATCGTGTGTCGGATAATTCTTTTCATGCAGCTTCAGTTGTCTCGAGGCATAAGCTACAACTTTGCCTTCCTGCATCAAAACACAACCCAGGCCTGTAATATCCCGAATTAGGGCCTAATCGGAATAGTGGTTTCGTGACCACAAATCTGAGATAGAGATAATTATTTTATAATTATTTTGATGTTTATGATATGATTGCATGATTGTGTGAAAATTTTGCGATGAAATCCTATGCCTAAAGTGCTTAGATTGAAATTAGGGACTAAATCGAATAATTTGTAAAACTTGCATTCTAGGAGTTTTTAGTATGAAATTGTTTTGGAATATTAATGAGGTCTTAAATAGCAATTTGACCAATTTCTAAGTCTATGGACAAAAATTGGACATGGATGGAATTTTTGGAAAGTTTAGTAGTAAGGGCATTTTGGTCATTTAGTTATTAAAATGAATTAAAAACAAAATTAAAAGCCAATTTTTGTCCATCTTCTTCATTAGGCCTAAATTTCAAGGGTTCTCCATAGCTAGGGTTTTTTTCAAGCTTCCAAGCTCCATAGTAAGTGATTCCAAGCCCCGTTTTTAATGTTCTTTACGTTTTTGGAATCTCAGTAGCTCGATTAAGCTTATGCTAGCAATAATTCAACCTAGGGTTCATATTTGAAAAAATACCCATAGGTGAAATTTTTGTATTTTGGTGTTTTATGATAGAAAATGAGGTTTTAAATCATGTTAGACAACTTGTGCTACTCGGTTTTAAATGAAAACGAGAAAAAGGGCTTAATCGGTAAAAAATACCTAATAGTCATAAGTACATGTTAGAGTGAGAATTTGATGTTGCCATAGAAGGAAAAAATGATCAACATGTCATAAAACATAAGAATAAGGGATGAAGTTTAATTCCCGAGCCTAGGGGCAAAAGTGTAATTATGCAAAAGTTTAGGGGCAAAAATATAATCTTGCCAAAGTTTGTATTAAATTCTGTTTTGATGAATGTATGTATTAAATAAGATTAATTTGGCATTATAGATCAAGAGAAACGAGATTCAAGTCGCGATCGAGGGAAAAATAAAGTTTACGAAGAATAGGCTCGATTGCTAATAATTTTGAACCGAGGTAAGTTCATGTGTAAATGTAGTAACATAATTGTCATTTTAATTAACTTAATGATATTTATATGATATGATGATTATTATTATGAAATATTATGCTTTGTGGTTATTGTTGAGTAATATGCAAATTATGTTTATTACTGGTTAAATATGAATTGCTAACGAGTATCGGTTTTGATATTCCATGGAAGACGGAAAAGATATGTGATCGAGGAAAAAGCCCATTTGAACCTTGGGAATAGATTAGAATACAAGTGACATGTCACTAGGATGGTTGAGTTTCGAACTCGTTGAGTTGAGTCTGAGTTCGTGAGATGTAAGTAGGCATCCGAGCTTGTTGAGTTGAGTCCGAGTTCACTTATGGATGCGAACGCCCGAGCTTGTTGAGTTGAGTCCGAGTTCACTTATGGGCGAGTTACATGGTAGCTTGGCTACATAAGTTCCGCAGGCTATTGAGTTTGTCTAGCTGCGGGTATGGCTCTTATGTTCATGAGATCTGCGTATTCGAATTATATTCTGATGTGTTCAACGAGCGAATCTTAAGTGAATAAGAAGAAGGCCTAAAATGAAGGTGACATGTTGGTAAGTGTGGTAATGAGAAAATTTGACAGGTATGTACTTAAACCCTCGGGTTGAGAACTTGGTATGATGAAATCGTAGAAAGATATTAAATACAAATGAAATATGAATGTCTTGGTGTTGTTTATGCAAATAATGTTTTTTGGGGATTGTGTGATTATGTTACTTGCTATTTGCATGTGAACTTACTAAGCATTTGTGCTTACTCCCTCCTTTTCTTTCATTGTAGTTTTGAAAAGCCGGCTTGAGAATCGGGATAGGTCGAAGACTTGTTCACACTATCCGAAGGCCTAAATTGGTAAAATGGCTTGTGTGTTTTGAATGTGGCATGTATGGCAAAATACTCACTTTGTGTAAATGATCTTATGATATGGCTATGGTTTGGCAAGAAAAGGGTTTGTAAATGATTAGCCATTGGAATGGCCAATCTAAGTCATATTTGATGTTATGTATGTTTAAAATGATATTTAGTCCATGAAAATCCTTAATAAAGTGAAATTTTCCATAAAACAGAATCTGGCAGTAGTAGTGATGTAAATTTGAAAAATCACTAAAAATATTAGAAATGGAATTAAATGATGAGTAAGTTATGAAATTGAATATTTATGAGTCTATTTTCATATGGATGGAACAAAACAGGTATATGAATTATATTTTATGAGATATTTGAATTTTTGTGAAATAGGGCCAGAGTGATTTCTGGATCCCCTATTCTGACTTTAAAAATTCATAATAAATTGTAAACAAATAATTATAAGTCATGCTTTATATGTAACAATTTCTTATCGAGTCTAGTTTTAAGAGAAACAAACATCATAGACATTGAAATTCTGTACAGAGAGATATCTGATTCGTAATACATAGGGGTCAAAGCAGTCGAACCCTAAAATGGGAGAGACTTTAACTAATAAACTGTACTAATTGGCTTGACCAAAAATTATATAAAAAAAAATAGTAAATAGATATATGAGTGTAGTTTCAGATAAAATTTACGGAATTGGATTTTGAGTTTCGAAACTCGAGATATGAATTTTTAAGCGACTGTGACGCAGATTTCTAGCTTGACTGGAAAAATTAAAAAAATAAATCGTTTGAGCGGTTTAAGTAATGAATTAAGTCTGTTAACACCTCGTGTTTGAATCCAGTGACGGTCTCGGGTACGGGACATTACATTTGGTGGTATCAGAGCAGGTTTAGTCAGTTCTCAGACTAATGTGTTGTATGTACGGGTTTTGCTATACATGCCATATATATAAATTATGATAGTGTGACGACTTCTGACCTTTTAAATGATTTTTTTATAGTAAATGGATCCCGATCCAGTTGCGGCTGATGATGTAGAGAGTAATGCACCAGCTCCAGCTGAAGGGGCGGTGCCAACTGAAAACCAACCTCCTACTATCGGTCAAAGAGGAGGAGAAGGGGCTCGGGAAGCCTTTCTCCAAATGATGAGTGCCTGGTATACTGAGTTCGTTCGTACGAACCAGAATGCACAACCTCCCCCACCTCGCCCGATTCCTCAACCTGTACCCCCGATGCCTCAAGGTGTAGATTTGATGAAATTTCACAGAACTCTAGTTGAAAAAATCCGTAAACAAGGGGCCGAAGAATTCAGGGCAAAAATTGATGATGATGCCAAGAAAGCAGAGTTTTGGCTTGAGAATTCTATTCGGGTATTTGATGAATTGTCTTGTACACCTGAAGAATGCTTGAAATATGCTATATCATTGTTGAGGGATTTAGCTTATCATTGGTGGAAGACATTAACTTTAGTAGTATCAAAAGAGAAAGTAACTTAGGAGTTCTTTCAAGAAGAATTTCGGAAGAAATATATCAGTGAAAGATTTATTGATCAGAAGCATAAAGAGTTTCTTGAATTAAAGTAGGGGAACATGACAGTTACTGAATACGAAAGGGAGTTTGTCAGGTTGAGTAAGTATGCTAGAGAATATATTCCTACAGAAGCTAAAATGTGCAGACGATTTGAAGACAGACTCAATGAAGACATCAAAGTATTTGTTGGGATTCTTGAATTAAAAGAAATGGTAGTACTGGTTGATCGAGCTTGCAAGGCTGAAGAACTACTTAAAGAGAAGAAAAAGGTAGAGGCTGAGACTAGAAATTGGAAGAAAAGACCTACGAAAGCGGTTCATTCTCACAAAAATCCGAAAAATCTAGAAATATGAATCCTCGTTCACGGTGTTTTGTTGGACAATCATATGGAAATTTTAAGAAGCAAAATATGGGTCCTAAATCTCAGACTACTTCTGTAGCTAGTGTGGGAAATACGGGATTTGTTAAGCCCGAATGCTAGCGGTGTGGCAGAAATCATTTTGGCCCATGTAGAGCGAATGAATGTTTTCGGTGTGGTTCTCCGGATCATTTTATTAGAGACTACCCAGAGAGAGCTGAGAAAGAAAAATTTCAGAATGTAAAAGCTAGTGGTGCAGACTCGAGGGGAAGATATTCGAGAAAAGTTGGAAATGAAGCAAGCAGCAAAAATGTAGCCAGAGATTCAGCAGCTAAATCTAAAGCAAGGGCTCTAGCTAGAACTTATGCTATAAAGGCACGTGAAGATGCTTCATCACCTGATATGATTACTGGTATATTTTCTCTTTATGATGTTAATGTTATTGCTTTGATTGATCCCGGTTCTACTCATTCATATGTATGCATGAAACTGGTGTTTAGTATGAATATACCTGTTGAGAATACAGAATTTATGATTAGAGTGTTGAATCTGTTAGGCAAATGTGTGATAGTTGATAAAGTATGCAAGAAATGCCCTTTAATGATTCGGGGTCATTACTTTTCGGCCGACTTGATGTTGTTGCCGTTTGATGAATTTGATGTTATTTTGGGTATGGATTGGTTGGCATTGCATGATGCTATAATAAATTGCAAAGAAAAGGTTATAGAATTAAAGTGTGAAAGTGGTAAAATTTTACTGGGTTGAACCAGCACAAATCGTAGGCATTATCTAGTATGATTTCTTCAATGTCGGCTCGTAGATATTTGAGAAAGGGTTATGAAGCTTATTTGGCGTATGTAATTAATACAAAAGAAGTTGAAAAGAAAGTTGAATCAGTGCCGGTTGTGTGTGAATTTGCGGACCTATTTCCAGAAGAGTTGTCGGGTTTGCCTCCAGTCAGGGAAGTAGAATTTGGTATTGATTTGATACCGGGAATAGCTCCGATCTCAATTGCTCCATATAGAATAGCACCAGCAGAGTTGAAAGAATTAAAGTCACAGTTGCAAGAGTTGACTGATAAAGGTTTTGTGAGACCGAGTTTTTCACCTTGGGGTGTTCCTGTGTTATTTGTGAAAAAGAAGGATGGTTCTATGAGGCTGTGTGTTGATTATCGGTAGTTAAACAAGGTGACAATAAAAAACAAGTATCCGTTGCCAAGAATTGATGATTTATTTGATCAGCTAAAAGGAGCGACATGGTTTTCAAAGATTGACTTGAGATCTGGGTACTACCAGCTGCGAGTAAAAGAGTCAGATGTGCCTAAAACTGCTTTTAGAATGAGGTACGGTCATTATGAATTTTTAGTTATGCTATTCAGGTTGAAAAATGCTCTTGCTGTGTTTATGGATTTAATGAATTGCATATTTCGGCCATACTTGGACAAATTTGTTGTGGTGTTTATAGATGATATTTTAATTTATTCAGAAGATGAGACAGAGCATGCTGAGCACTTGAAGATAGTTTTGCAAACTTTGAGAGATAAACAGTTATATGCCAAGTTTAGTAAAAGTGAGTTTTGGCTTCGGGAAGTTGGATTTTTTGGTCATATTGTTTCAGGTGATGGTATACGGGTTGATCCTAGTAAGATTTCAACCATTGTTGATTGGAAACCACCGAAAAATATAACCGAGGTTAGAAGTTTCTTGGGGCTAGTTGGGTATTATCGGCGGTTTGTAAATGGATTTTCTATAATTGCTGCTCCTATGACTAGACTACTCCGAAAGAATGTTAAATTTGAATGGACGGAAGAATGTCAACAAAGTTTTGAAGAATTGAAAAAGTTATTAACTGAAGCACCAGTGTTGTTACAACCCGAATCAAGTAAAGAATTTGTGGTGTGTAGTGATGCTTCTCGAAATGGCTTAGCATGTGTACTTATGCAAGAAGGAAAAGTGGTGGCTTATGCTTCGAGGCAGTTAAAATCTCGCGAAAGAAATTATCTGACTCATGATTTGGAATTGGCTGCTATAGTGTTTGCTTTGAAGATTTGGCGACATTATTTGTATGGTGAAAAGTGCCGAGTATATACCGACCACAAAAGTCTTAAATACTTAATGTCACAAAAAGATTTGAATTTGAGACAGCGAAGATGGTTGGAGTTATTGAAAGATTACGAGCTTGTTATTGACAACCATCTGGGAAAAGTGAATGTGGTTGCTGATGCTTTGAGCAGAAAGTTACTATTTACTTTGAGAGCTATGAACACTCGGTTAAAGGTATCAGATGATGGTTCGATTCTAGCAGAGTTAAGAGCAAGACCGATGTTTTTACAAGAGATTTGTGAAGCTCAGAAAAATGACCAAGATTTGCAAGCCAAGAGAAAGCAGTGTGAAGCTGATATAGGATCAGATTTCAGAATCAATTCTGATGATTGCTTGATGTTTAAAAATCAGATTTGTGTACCGAAAAATGATGAGTTGATTCAAAAGATTTTGCATGAAGCACATAATGGTTGCTTAGCAGTTCATCCGGGCAGTACGAAAATGTATAATGACTTGAAGAAAATGTATTGGTGGAATGGAATGAAAAGAGATATCTCCGAGTTTGTATCAAAGTGCTTAATTTGTCAACAAGTGAAAGCTGAACACCAAGTACCTTCAGGATTACTCCAACCTATCATGGTTCCTGAATGGAAATAGGATCGGATTACTATGGATTTTATATTAGGGTTACCGTTAACTCCGGGGAAGAAAAATGCCATCTGGGTAATAGTTGACAGACTGACTAAATCGACTCATATTATTTCGGTACGTGCGGATTATTCTCTTAATAAGTTGGCTGAATTGTATATCCGTGAGATTGTTAGACTTCATGGAACACCTTTTTCAATCATTTCGGATAGAGATCCGAGATTTAGTTCACGGTTTTGGCAAAAGTTGCAAAAGGCATTAGGTACAAAGTTAAATTTCAGCACTGCCTTTCATCCACAAACTGATGGGCAATCAGAGAGAGTAATTCAGATTCTTGACGACATGCTCAGATGTTGCGTATTGGAATTTCAAGGTAGTTGGGAAAGGTATTTACCGTTGGTAGAATTTGCTTATAATAATAGTTATCAGACGAGTTTGAAGATGGCACCTTATGAAGCTTTGTATGGATGTAAATGTCGGATGCCATTGTATTGGACTGAACTCAAGGAAAATCAGATTTATGGAGTTGATCTAATAAAAGAAACCGAAGAAAAGGTGAAAGTGATTCGAGATTGTTTGAAAGCTGCTTCAGATAGACAGGAATATTTTGTAGATTTGAAACAAAGGGAAATCGAGTTTCAAGTTGGTGATAAGGTATTTTTGAAAGTGTCTCCATGGAAGAAAGTCCTTAGATTTGGACGGAAGGGCAAGTTAAGTCCACGTTTTATTGGACCATTTGAAGTGATTGAGAGAGTTGGACCAGTAGCTTATCGGTTATCATTGCCATCTGAATTGCAGAAGATGCGTGATGTATTCCACATATCTATGCTACGTCGGTATCGTTCGGATCCTTCACATATAATTTCACCGATATAAATTGAGCTACGGCTGGATATGACTTACGAAGAAGAACCGATTAAGATTTTAGCTCGAGTGGTCAAGCAACTAAGAAATAAAAGTGTCACTCTCGTGAAAGTATTGTGGCAAAAGCACGGAGTAGAAGAAACTACATGGGAACCTGAAGAAACTATGAGAAACCAATACCCACACCTGTTTACTGGTAAGATTTTCGAGGACGAAAATCCTTAAAGGGGGGAGAGTTGTAATATCCCGAATTAGGGCCTAATCAGAATAGTAGTTTCATGACCACAAATCCGAGATAGAGATAATTATTTTATAATTATTTTGATGTTTATGATATGATTGCATGATTGTGTGAAAATTTCGCGATGAAATCCTATGCCTAAAGTGCTTAGATTGAAATTAGGGACTAAATCGAATAATTTGTAAAACTTGCATTCTAGGAGTTTTTAGTATGAAATTGTTTTGGAATATTAGTGAGGAGGTCTTAAATAGCAATTTGACCAATTTCTAAGTCTATGGACAAAAATTGGACATGGATGGAATTTTTGGAAAGTTTAGTAGTAAGGGCATTTTGGTCATTTAGTTATTAAAATGAATTAAAAACAAAGTTAAAAGCCAATTTTTGTCCATCTTCTTCATTAGCTCAAAATTTCAAGGGTTCTCCATAGATAGGGTTTGTTTCAAGCTTCCAAGCTCCATAGTAAGTGATTCCAAGCCCCGTTTTTAATGTTCTTTACGTTTTTGGAATCCCGGTAGCTCGATTAAGCTTATGCTAGCAATAATTCAACCTAGGGTTCATATTTGAAAAAATACCTATAGGTGAAATTTGTGTATTTTGGTGTTTTATGATAGAAAATGAGGTTTTAAATTATGTTAGACAACTTGTGCTACTCGGTTTTAAGTGAAAACGAGAAAAAAAGGGCTTAATCGGTAAAAAATACCTAATAGTCATAAGTACATGTTAGAGTGAGAATTTGATGTTGCCATAGAAGGAAAAAATGATCAGCATGTCATAAAACATAAGAATAAGGGATGAAGTTTAATTCCTGAGCCTAGGGGCAAAAGTGTAATTATGCAAAAGTTTAGGGGCAAAAATGTAATTTTGCCAAAATTTGTATTAAATGCTGTTTTGATGAATGTATGTATTAAATAAGATTAATTTGGCATTATAGATCAAGAGAAATGAGATTCAAGTCGCGATCGAGGGAAAAATAAAGTTTACGAAGAATAGGCTCGATTGCTAATAATTTTGTACCGAGGTAAGTTCATGTGTAAATGTAGTAACATAATTGTCATTTTAATTAACTTAATGATATTTATATGATATGATGATTATTATTATGAAATATTATGCTTTGTGGTTATTGTTAAGTAATATGCAAATTATGTTTATTACTGGTTAAATATGAATTGCTAACGAGTATCGGTTTCAATATTCCATGGAAGACGGAAAAGATATATGATCGAGGAAAAAGCCCGTTTGAACCTTGGGAATAGATTAGAATACAAGTGACATGTCACTAGGATGGTTGAGTTCTGAACTCGTTGAGTTGAGTCCGAGTTCGTGATATGTAACTAGGCATCCGAGCTTGTTGAGTTGAGTCCGAGTTCACTTATGGATGCGAACGCCTGAGCTCGTTGAGTTGAGTCTGAGTTCACTTATGGGCGGGTTACATGGTAGCTTGGCTACATAAGTTCCGCAGGCTATTGAGTTTGTCTAGCTGCGGGTATGGCTCTTATGTTCATGAGATCCGCCCTAAACAAACATCATAGACATTGAAATTCTGTACAGATAGATATCTGATTCGTAATACACAGAGGTCAGAGCAGTCAAACCCTAAAATAGGAGAGACTTTAACTAATAAACTGTACTAATTGGCTTGACCAAAAATTATAGAAAAAAATTAGTAAATAGATATATGAGTCTAGTTTTAGGTAAAATTTACAGAATTGGATTTTGAGTTTTGGAACTCGAGATATGAATTTTTAAGCGACTGTGACGCAGATTTCTAGCTTGACTGGAAATTTTAAAAAAATAAATTGTTTGAGCGGTTTAAGTAATGAATTAAGTCTGTTAACACCTCGTGTTCGAATCCAGCGACGGTCTCGGGTACGGGGCGTTACAAGGCCATTTAATAATGCATCACTAAAAACTACGAATTCTTTACCCAACTTAGGCTGAACTAACATTGGTGCCTCTGTTAATAATGCTTTCAACTACTTAAAACTCTGCTTACAATTTTCTGACCACTTAAACTTAACATCTTTTTGAAGCAATCGTGTCATCGAAGTCGCAATCATCGAGAAACCTTTCACAAATCATCTATAATAGCCGGTTAGTCCTAAAAAACTACGGACTTCTGATACATTTCTCAGAGGCTTCCAATCTATAATCGAAGAAATTTTACTTGGGTCAACTCGGATACCCGCGTCTGAAGCTATATGTCCTAGAAAACCAACCTCTCGTAACCAAAACTCACATTTGCTGAACTTTGCAAAGAACTATTTATCTCTCAAAGTTTGTAGCACTATTCTTAAATGTTAGGCATGCTCAGATTCATCATGAGAGTAAATCAAAATGTCATCAATAAATACAACTACGAATCGGTCTAAGTACGGCCTGAAAACCCAGTTCATCAAGTCCATAAAAATAGCAAGTGCATTTGTTAGTCTGAAAGGCATAACAAGAAATTCGTAGTGTCCGTACCTTGTTCTAAATGCAGTCTTTGGCACATCTGAGTTTTTAACTTGCAACTGATAATAACCAAATCTCAAATCAATTTTTGAAAATACTATTGCCCCTTTTAACTAGTCAAACAAACCATCTATTTGTGGCAAAGGGTACTTATTCTTGATCGTCACTTTGTTGAGCTGTCGATAGTCTATACACATTCTTATCGTGCCATCTTTCTTTTTCACAAATAACACTGGTGCACCCTAGGGAGAGAAACTTGTCTAGCAAAACCTCTATTTGTCAACTCTTGCAACTGAGATTTCAATTCTTTTAACTCTGTCGGAGCCATTCTGTATGGAGCTATCGATATCAGCGTTGTTCCCGGTACTAATTCAATACCAAACTCAACCTCTCTGATAAGTGGTAAGCCTGGTAACTCTTTGGGAAATACATATGGATACTCGCACACAACTGGTACTAATTCAATCTTCGTTTCTATTACTTTCGTATCAAATACATAAGCAAGATAAGCTTCAGAGCCCTTTCTCACAAATTTCTGAGCTAACATAGATGAGATCACAACTGGCAAACTATTTAGATCACCAGGTTCAATTCTAATAGTCTCATTATTCTAACATTTTAGTTCAATTGTCTTTCGTCTACAATTCACTATAGCATCATGATCATTAGCCAATCTATACCCAAAATCACATCAAATTCATCGAATGGCAACAATATCAGATTAGCCAGAAAATAGAAATCCCGATTCATTAACGGACAATTCTTGCAGACTTTGTCAACCAAAACACATTTGCCTAAGGGGTCCGATACTCTAATCACAAATTCAGTAGACTCTACGGGCAAAGTCTTACTAGATACTAAATTCATACATATATAAGAATGAGTTGATCCTGGATCTATCAATGCAATCACATTAGTATCATAGAGAGTGAAAGTACCGATGATAACATCTAGAGATGACGCTTCTTCGCGAGCACGAATAGCGTAGGTTCTAGCAGGTGCTCTGGCCTCGGATCTCACAGCTGAATCCTTTGTCTCCCTTCTACTACCACTTACATTTCTAGTAATTCTAGGTGGTCTGTAACACCCCTTACCCGTACCCGAGACCAGGACTGGATATGAGGCATTACCGGACATGTACTTGAAGATTTTCAGGAAATACGGGTTATAAAATTTCATTCCAATATAAAATAAATCAAATTGCATCATAATATCCTTATTATGGGCCAACGAGGCCCTAAAAATTCATTGAGAATGATTTGGGACTAAACCATGAACTTACGAAAGTTCATGAAAAATTTCCTAAGTAAAGCCTCACACGTCCGTGTGGAGGTAATGCACACGCCTGTGTGCTATGGGACACACCCGTGACCTTTACCCATGTTGAACTTATGAAAATTATTTTTCATTTTGAACCTATAGGGGTTTTCACATGGTTGAGACACATGCCCGTGTCCTTCACACGGCCTAGACACGCCCGTGTGGTCACCCGTGTCCAAAAACTTGAGCATTTTGTTTATGACGACAGCATGCATTTAGGGGCACACGGTCAAGACACATGCTCGTGTGTCTAGGCCGTGCTCGAAACTGACTTAAAATTTTAGGTGCAGGGGACACACGGCCATGCCACACGCCCATGGGGGCAATCCGTGTGTCACACACAGCCTAGACACACGCCTGTGTGTCTACCCGTGCGGACCTTGTAAGGCTATTTTCCAAGCCTTTGGTCACCCTCTATCAACCAATCACACTTATTGGTTACCTTAATACATAATAAGGCCAGATTTTATGCTTACATTTAACCTTGATAAACCTCATTGCATGCAAACCTCATATCATCGGTTTTATACATGATAGGTTAATTTCCTTTTTGTATTAAGGATTTTTATGTCTCATTGACACATTTAAGATTGGCTCATTCTTATAACTCATTGCCAATTATAGCCAAGCCATCCCATGTAAACATAAGCATGCATAGATTTGTAGGTCTTAGCCTAATTCAAAATAAGCTAATTCCCATGGTCAAATACAAGAAGATATGTAAACTTTTACAAGCCTTCATATGGGCAATTCAAATGACACATATCACAAAATGAACCAAAATCCTATACATGCCATTGAACAAAATAAAAGTATCTTTATACCAAAGCGGGACTAGTTGATAGTGTGTTGACTCTCCAACCGTCTTCCAATCTTTACGAGTCCTCAAGCTCTGTAAGACAGGGGAAAAGAGAGGGGTAAGCATTTACATGCTTAGTAAGCCCGAATAACTAGAAAGTAAACTTACCGAGTGATTAGTATACGACCATAATAGGCAACAAAATCAATAAGCATGGAATAGTTTCCCTATCACATACACTCAATCATCAAGTTAGTCACATAATAATGTATCATGTAAATTGGTCTTAGATGAGCTCATCATTCATCCTTTCCTTTATACATATGTCTCATGTTAATCCCGTTGAGTTTCTAGGAAATATCGATGGATTATCCATTATCTGTCAAGTCATCAGAGCGATCATCTCATGCATGCACTCCCACGAACCTCATATCTTACGGTAGGATTACCGGTCTAGGCTAAATCCCCTCGTAATATAAACTCATAAGGTGATGTTGGGATTACCAGTCCAGGCTAAATTCCTTATAGCGACAAACACCCTTAATGATCCCGGATCTGAATTACCAGTCCAGGCTAAATTTAGATCCTAATTGGATTACTCATCCAGACTAAATCCTCAGAGTACACATGTTCTTTGGGAGGCTCGATCACTCAAGGAACACCTGTCCGGGATATATCCTTTCTATATTTGAGATCAACGGATTACTCGCCCAGGCTAAATCCTCTGCAATACATGCAGGATCTCAATCAACATGTAAATTATGGTTCATCCACTGAACTTCTGTTTTTAATCTCAACCGGGAATATTTATCAATTTGTCATTATTAAAGATACATTTTATAGGTTTTCATACCATCATCAAATGTAATTATCATACCTTCATAAATCATGCAAATAAACATATTTTGTTTACTTTGAGTTATTCGAGCTTACTTGGTACTCGTTTCGGTATCGTGTTTCGGTTATTCCAAAACCTTTTGTTTTCCTCGATCGACCTCTGGAATTTGTTCCTCGGGGTCTATAACAATAAAAATAAATCATTAACACATCACATTGTACTTTTTGAGCCTAAATTCCACCCCAGACAAAATGACCGTATTGCCCCTAACCTTTCACATTATTTATGATTTAGTCCCTAGGCTCGTATAATGAAATGCATGCAATTTCTACATTACCCAAGCCTAGCCGAATGTTCTTTCCTCTTATGGCAGCCCACATTTTTCCATTATTTCACATTTCTACCTCATGTTTTACACCTTTTGCAAAAAGGTCCTTTTTGGGGTTTTTCATGAAAATCAACTAGGAAAAGATGTTTAACACACATCCAACTTTCATATTCCTCCATAAACCATCAAAATAAAAATAACTCATGCATGGGTAAATTTCTAAACATGAACCCTAGCATGAAATATGGGTAGAAATAGAGAGAGTAAGCTACCGAGATTTCAAAAATACGAAGAACATTAAAAACGGGGCTTGGGTGCACTTACTATTGAGCTTCAAAATGTTGAAAACCCTAGCTATGGAGAACTCCAAATTTTCGGCAGCAACATGAAGAATATGAGCTGATTTTTGGCTTATTTTTCCTATTTTATTTCATTAATTAACCAAATGACCAAAATGCCCTCAAGCCCTTTCTTTAAAATTTCATCCATACAAGCCCATTTTTGTCCAAAAACTTAGAAATTGGGCAAATTGCCCTTCAAGACCTTCTAATTAATAATCTAAAGCAATTTCATACAATTTTCTTCTAGAATCTAAGTTTTGCAATTTATTCAATTTGGTCCTTATTTTCTAATTAGACACCTTTCTCATAGAATTTCTTCATGAAACATTAATACATGCATATTCTCATATTCTAGACCTCATAATAATCATAAAATAAATATTTCAATGTCGAATTTGTGCTTTCGAAACCACTGTTTTGACTAGGCGCTATTTTGGGATATTACATGGTCTACCTCTATTCGACGTGTTACTTGGTCTTACATTCTAAACTTTATCTTTCTCATCCAGCTCAGGGCAATCTCAAATGAATGGATCTAGTGAACCACATTTGTAACAAGCTTTATTACTTTTATTCCAGCATTCTCTAAAATGTTGTCTCCCACACTACTGACACTCGGGTTTGTTGTCTCTCAAACTGCCAACACACGATACTGATGTAGCTTGAGCTTTAGAACCTGAGTATTGTTTTCTACGATCTCTGTTCGAATATTCATTTGAAGCATTTGAGTGAGCGTATGAATCTCCGAATTTCTTTGATAAAGATTGATACGACTTACTCATCGATCTTTTTCTCAAGTCTCTAGCTTCTGAATATATTTTTCTCATTTTTTTTGCTAAGATCCTCGGCTTTACAAGCCCTTTCAACCAGAACGACAAATTCTTTCAACTTTAGAATTTCGACTAGTAGTTTTATATTTTCGTTCAACCCGTCAACAAACCGCTTACACATAATTTCTTCAGTGGAAACATATTCCTTGGGATACTTACTCAACCGTACAAATTCTCTTTCATACTCAGTTACAGTAATTTGGCCTTTTTTTAATTCTAGAAAATCTTTGTGCTTTTGATTGAAAAATCTTTGACCGATGTATTTCTTTCAAAACTCGAGTTGAAAGAACTCCCAAGTGAGCCGTTCTTTCGGAACCACAGATATCAACGTGTTCTACCATTGATATGCAGTGTCTTTCAGAAAAGTTACAACACATTTAATACATTCATCTGGAGTACAAGACAATTCATCAAATACTTGAATCGTATTTTCGAGCCAGAACTCAGCTCTCTCAGCATCATCATCAGCAGTAGCCCAAAACTATTCAGCCCCATATTTACGAATCTTATCTACTGGCGGCTTGTTCAACCATATCGAGTCTATAATTTGAGGAACAACAGGGATTTGTTGAGGAATAGGTGGCATGGAGGTTGTTGAGCAGCTGGATTCGTTTGAACGAATTCCGTGAACCATTTGTTCATCATTTGGAAAAAAAAGTTTGTTTAGCCTCTCCCTCATGGCTACTCATTACAGGCCTAGAATCAGATGGCACTGCCCCTTGAGTGAGAGCGGGCGCATTACTCTCTACATCATCGGCTACAACTCGTTCGGGATCTATTACTATACGAAAACACAATTTAAGTTGTCAGGAATCATCACACTATCGTAAAGTATATATGGCATGTATAGCTAGACTCTCACACATGCTACGTTAGTCCTAGAATTGACTAAACCGTAGCTTTGATACCAATAAAATGTAACACCCATAACCCTTATTCGTTGCTGGAGTAGGGTTACGAGGTATTATCAATCAATACACATCATTTAACATACATAACTAATACATTTACGCATTCATACTCAAATACCATTTAATTACAAACACATTATCCCTTATAAGGGCCTGTGAGGCCCTAAACATGCTTTAGAAGTGATTCGAGACTAAACCGATAACATATGAAAATTTTGGAAACTTAGAAAAATCTCAACCATACAGGGGTCACACGCCCGTGTCTCAGGCCGTGTGGAAACAAGGCATACATACTGATTTATATCACAAGGCCGAGGACACGCTCGTGTGCCAGGCCGTATGAAAATTAGAGGGTATACTGACTTGGCCACACGGCTACCACATGCCCGTGTGTCTAGGCATTGTAACTCATTGAATTGATTTCTAAAGCATCATCAGGGGACACACGGCCGTATACCATGACCTTGTGGTGCATACGACTGAGACACGCGCTCGTGTCTCTGCCCGTGTGGACAAAAATAGGCCATTTGCAAAGCCAATTTGCCACCCCAACTTCAATGTACCTACAGAAGGAAAAACGTACAATTTCCATACACCAAAAGGGTAGCCAAACTCAATCTCAATTCATGCACAATTCATGCTATACAAATACAAACATTTCACTTACTTAAATATATATCAAAACAAACCATCTCACAAGGCATTATAAACATCTTAAAAAAGCCATTAACAACCATTTCTAATAGCCAAACACACATCAATATTAACATCATTTACAAGCCAAATCTCATGGCTATAATCACACCCAAAATATCACATCTAGCCTATACATGCTATATACCATGTAACACCCCTAACCCGTATTCATAGCCGGAATAGGGTTATGAGCCATTATCGATCAATCACAACATGATTCATACATATACGCATTCATAACCAAAACACATTCAAATCAATCACATTATCCCTTATAAGGCTCCATGAGACCTTAAAACATGCTTAGAAGTGCTTCAAGACTAAACTGATAACATTTATAAACTTTGAGAAACTTATAAAATTTTCACAAATTCAAGGGTCACATGCCCGTGTGAACAGGCCATGTGCCTCACATGACCACCAGACATGCCTGTGTCACAGATCATGTGAAAACAGGGTATATATACTGACCTGCACCACACGGCCGAGGACACGCCCGTGTACCAGACCGTGTGAAATCTAGAGAGGTTTCTGACTTGGCCACACGCCCATGTACCAGCACGTGTTCCACACACGGCCAGTAGACACGCCCGTGTCTCTAGGCCATGTCAAACCTGCAGGGTATACTGACTTAATTTCGAAGGGTAACCCAGGGGACACATGGCCGTGTAGCATGACCGTGTGTCGCACACGGCTGAGACACACACCCGTGTCTCTGCCCGTGTTGACAAAAATAGGCCATTTATAAAGCCAATTTGCCACCTTCTCTCATGCATACATAGCAGCCAATTTGGTACCATTCAATACACATCTTAGCAACCAAAATATGTTGTTTCATACATATAACATGCCATCTATCCACAACCATTTCAATTACTCAATTATATATTCAAAAACATATCAAATCAATATGCCACAATCATCAATCTCACATAACTACAAAATGTATTTACTCATCTAGTTATCATTTATATCATGTATCAAAACACACCTTATCATCATCTATAATCATACCATAATATATCATTCCTCAAGCATTAATAACTAACCAAATGAATAACCATTTAGCCATATCAACAACCACGGCAAACGATGTCAAAACACAAGACATTGTGTACATCACATATAACACTTATCCAACACATAATTTAAGCCAACTTATATGGCCAAATACATACCAACATTTCCAACAAAAGCAAGCCAAATCTCATGACTATATTAAACTTTAAAACATATCATCAACTCACTAGCCTATACATGCCATAAAACCAAGCCACAAGGTGCAAAATATCGAAAATCAATAGCCGAATAGTGTGATGCAATCTCCGTTGACTCCCAACCCGAGCGAACATTCGAGACACTATAAAATATAGAAAAATAACACAAAGTAAGCTTCACAGCTTAGTAAGTTCGTATGTGAGCCTAAAAGTATCACAACATTCATATAGCAATTCGAAATAGATAAATAATTAATAATTAAAGCATCAATTCATGAGCTAATGTCAAATTATTCATGTCCTCATTCGCAAGATTTCAACTTCATATAACTCGATACTTAAGTAGTTTTCTATACATACCTATACTGATACCTTTCTATTTATCACCCATACTCATATCAAACCTCTCTGGTATTATTATTACTAATGATACAAATTCATCAATTTTTCGATGCCATAGTCTAACTATGGTCTTACACATGCATTTCCAGGGCCCTGCCATGGTCTTTCTTTCACGTGCCATAATCTGATTATGGTCTTATTAATCGATTGCCATATATATATATTTAATTAAAATAACTATAATTCATATCTCACATAACATTCAATACATACTTCATTATAGTCAAATAAACACATTTTGACATGAAACATACTTATACACAATTCTTTCTTATTTAATATACATAATACAATATGAACTCAAAAATTTACTTTCATTTGATTCTCACATAAGTTTTGTACGTACCTATATTTCTTATTCCGACCGTACTTTAATTCTCGTCTTGACTATGCCCATTGAACCACTTGGAATTGTTAAGGATACTCAGTAATCACATAAGGTCGTACAATGCCATATCCCAGATATGGTCTTACATGTTATCACATATCGATGCACTGTCCCAGACAGGGTCTTACGCGTAATCAATTAAGATGCCAATGTCCCAGGCATGGTCTTACACGTAATCACAATACAATTCCAATGTCCCAGATATGGTCTTTCATGTAATCACATCTCTGTAACCTAATGTCATGACATTTGAATCCTATACTATTCCTAAGGTTCGTACGGGACTTTCGAATGTCGTAACTCTGTCGATTCTTACTCATAATTGCTCATTTCACATTCATAGCAGTTCAATGTCAAATAAACTTATATAATTCAATTCAATTCAATAATAAATAAACATTTATAGCTCAATTTAAATACATTTATTAGCATACGAACTTACCTCGATCGTCGAAACGTCGAAATGGATCGACTAGTCCGAAACTTTATTTTTCCCTCGATATAGACTCGTACGAGGCTTAACTTGATCTAATCAATCAAATTCAGCTATTTCAATTCATATTCTAATCAGTTTAACCCAATTTCATCTTTTGGTAAAATTACTATTTTACCCCTACACTTTTAACCTTTTTACAAATTATTCCTTAAACTCGTAAAATGCAAATTTAATCAATTTCATCGTAGCCCAAGCTAGCCGAATTTCATACATGCTCATAACAGCTCATATCTTTTATTTATTCATATTTTTACCACACATTTTATCATATTTCACAATTTAGTCCAAAATTAACATTTTTACCAAAAATCACTTAACAAAACATATTAATCTATCAACAATTATTCATTTTCCATCATCAACTCTCAAAAAGATCAAGCTATCATCAATGTCAACTCACAAATTCATCAACAAATTCAGAAATTAGGGTACGAGCTAGCTAAAACACGAAGCAGCGATTACAAAAACATAAAAATTATCAAAAATCGAGCTCGAAACATACCTTTATTAAAAATAACAAGGGCTGAACCCTAAAATGCTTCCAAGGCTGATTCTTTTATCTACATTCAGTGGAAGATGAAGGAAATTAACATGATTTTGGCTTTTATTTTATTTATTATTAACTTTAATTACCTATTTACCTTTTTACCCTTTAAAAACCATAATAATTACTCCAAATGCCACTCCACTAGCATCCAATATCTCATAAATGGTATATTTACCACATAAGGACCTTCAATTTTAATTTCTATAGCTATTTGACACCTTTAGCTTATAGAACCCAACTTTTACGCTTTACTCGATTTAGTCTTTTTACCAAATTAACCACTTAAACGATAAAATTTCTTTACGAAAATTTCACACAACTCTAATATCATGCTGTAAATATTAAAATAATAATATAATAAATTTTTAAATGTCGTATTGTGGTCCCGAAACCACTGTTCTAATTAACCCTTGATAAACCGCAATTTATACATATTTTTATCCCTCGCTTAACACGTTTAGGAATGATTTCTCCTTAGATTTGGTGAATTTGATACTCCTAATCCTTTATTTTCATATTTTATACTTAGGTGAGCATAGAAGGATGAAAAGAACGAGAAACGGGCCAAAAACAGAGAAAATAGGCCAACAAGGAAAAACAACACGGCCTGGACTTCCTCACATGGGCATCACACACGCCCGTGCCAATCTAACAGGCTCGACCACAGCCTAAATCAAACTCATCACGGGCGTGTTGATATCTCAACCTCGGCCACGGCCTAAAGTACTCGCACACGGCCGTGTCACACGGGCGTATCCCTACCGTTCCATTCGGAAAAGGGTAAGTTTTAGGGCTTTTAGGCATTCTAAAAGCCTATTTAAACACCCTAGAGGAAGACTAAAGGGAGACGGAGAATAGGGAGTAAGGAATTACTCCAAGGAAGCCGATTGATCCATCTTAGAAGCTAGATTCATCATCAAGACTGAAGATTTCTCCTTAATTTCCCTTCAGGAGTTTTAGGTTTTCTTTATGTTTTGTATTCTTTATTATTCTGAGATCTTTTCTTATTTAGTTATGAACTAAAACCCTAAATACCTAAGGGGGTGAAACCTAAGACGAATCTTGTTATTAATTTCTGAATCGTATGATAAATATTTGACTTGTTCTTAATTATATGTTCTTAATTCTTGTTTTGGTATTTCAGGATATCACTTCAAGTTAATGCTCTTAGTTTGAGGATGAATAGTCCCTGGCTAAGAGTGACTTTGTCATAATTAAGCGGAGTTGATTGTGTTAATGCAACCCTAGGGTGTTAATTAGAGAACAGTCTCGGTTATTCAACCTAGGGATTAGACGTTATTAGTCTTGAATAGGGATAATAACATAACTTAGGGATTTCTACGGAACAAGTTGAATGAATAAATCGTCCGGTTCGGAGCCAGAATAACAAGTAAAAGTCTAGGTGGATTTTTCCTTAGGTATTGTCCTAAATTAATCGTTTTTCCCAAAAGTAATTTCCCAATTCTATTTTCTGAAACTTCTTAGTTTAATTAATTAGTTAGTTAAAACAAACCCCTTATTTCTTAGGCTAGATAATAAAAAGACAATCATTACTAGTACTTTTAGTCCTTTGGGTTCGACAATCCGGTCTTGCCAAAGCTATATTACTGTTCGATAGGTACACTTGCCTACATCGTGATAATAGTTAGTCTCAAGAATGTTTAATTATAAATTTATAAAACTTATCACGGAAAATCACGATCAAGTTTTTGGCACCATTGCCAGGGGCTAAAATATTAGGAACATTCAATTTTTATTACTTTAGCCATTTATTTTTCTTGAAATTTAATTTTAATTTAATTTTAATTTACTAATTTTTCTTTCTTTCTTCTGGCAGGTTCTTATAGTTTATGATTAGAAGAAACCCGTCGGGACCACTGCTTTTTGACGAAAAAATTGATCGCACAGCTCGTAGAAATCGACGAGAAATAAGACGAAACCTAAGATACATAGAAGAAGAGCAAGAGGACGATATCTCAACTACAACCAATGAGATGGCTGAAAATCAAGACAATCAGCTACCTTCAGCAATACCCGCTGAATTAGCAAATCAGAATCCTACTCCTCGTACTATGTATAATTATGCTAAACCTAATTTAACAGGAACTGAGTCAAGTCTAGTTAGGCCTGCTATTGTTGCAAATAATTTTGAACTGAAACCTAACATGATTCAAATGATACAGCAGTTTGTTTAGTTTGATGGTTTGCAGGATGAGAATCCCAACACTCACTTGGCGTTTCTAGAAATCTGCGACACTTTTAAAATTAGTGGTGTCTCTGATGAAGCTTTCGTCTTCGGTTATTCCCTTTTTCACTGAGGAACAAGGCTAAACAGTGGTTGAACTCATTACCACGAGGGTCCATCACTACTTGGGAACAAATGACCGAAAAATTTTTATTAAAGTATTTTTCACCGGCTAAAATGGCTAAGTTACGTAATGATATCTCTTCTTTTGTGCAGATGGACTTAGAAACTCTTTACGATGCATGGGAGATATACAAGGACCTACTGCGAAGGTGCCCTCACCATGGGTTACCTCTATGGCTGCAAGTTCAAACGTTCTACAATGGTGTGAATCCCTTGACAAGACAGATGATTGACGCAGCTGCTGGTGGAACCATCAACAACAAAACACCTGAAGAGGCCTACGAATCTATTGAGGAGATGTCACCGAACAACTATCAGTGGCAAGTCATGAGGACTAAGCCGACTAAAACAGCAGGCATTTATAACGTCGACTCAGTTACTATGCTGTCAAATCAGGTAGAACTTCTAAATAAAAAGATTGATGGTTTACTTGGTTCTACACAGGTTCATCCAGTAATGCAATGTGAAGCAAGTGGAGGTGGATCGAGTAATCCAGAATACCAACCCTATGGCCACAACATGGAGAACGAGCAATTAAATTATTTGGGTAATAATCCTCGATCTCAAAATAATCCTTACAGTAATACCTATAACGCAGGTTGGAGGAATCACCCAAACTTCTCACGGGGAGGTCAAGGAAATTAGAGACCACCACCACCCTCAGGCTTCCAACAACCACCTTACGAACAAGAGAAAAAGTCAAACCTTGAGGAGATGCTATCCAAATTTATTGCGGTGTCAGAAACTCGTTTCCAGAATACCGAGAAAGCACTTAAAAATTAACAAGCATCAATCCAAGGGCTCAAAACTCAGATAGGCCTACTGTCCAAACTAATTTCTGAAAAATCATTAGAAAGGTTACCCAGTAACACCAAACCAAATCCAAAAGAGCATGTGAAAGCAGTTACACTAAGGAGTGGGAAAGTGTTAGCTGAATCTGAAAAGAAGCTAACACAGGAAGCCGTGATAAGTGAAAAGAAGGAGGAAAGACTCGAAAATATTGACCAACTAGTGCCAAAAGAATATACACCACCAGTTTCATACCCAGCAAAGTTGAAAAAGGACCGCATGGATGCACAATTTGGTAAGTTTCTTGAACTTTTTAAGCAATTACATATCAACTTACCTTTTGTTGAAGCTATCTCACAGATGCCAACATACGCAAAATTTTTGAAGGAGCTTCTAACAAATAAAATGAAATTTGAGGATTTATCTACAGTGGAACTCAACGAGGAATGCTCAGCCATACTCCAAAATAAACTTCCAACCAAACTAAAAGATCCAGGAAGTTTTACTATTCCTTACTTAATTGGTAGTTTGAATGTTGAGAAAGCACTAGCTGATTTAGGCGCTAGCATTAATTTAATGACATATAAAATGTTCAAACAACTCGGTCTTGGGGAACCTAAACCCACTAGGATGAGTATTCAACTAGTCGACGATCTATTAAATATCCTAAGGGTATTATAGAAGACATACTTGTGAAATAGATAAATTCATATTCCCTGTAGACTTCGTTGTGCTTGACATGGACGAAGATGTGGAAGTGCCTTTAATCTTAGGGCGTCCATTTTTAGCCACTGCTAGGGCTGTAATTGATGTGGGTGATGGCAAATTGGTACTTAGAGTAGGTGACGAAGAAGTTATCTTTAAAATTTATGACGCTATGAGATTCTCTAGGGAACATGATGATTCATGCTATTTTATTGATTCTATTGATCATGCTACTCAAGATTCTTTTCAGGAAATTATACTGCAAGACACGACGGAACTATATCTAGCTCAAGGAGAGGAGGCAGATGATGAATCCAACAAACATCCCTCAAGACAAGTAGAATATGAGGTATCAAGATAAACGATGAACTTAAACAAAAACCCTCTATTGAAGAACCTCCCAAACTGGGACTTAAACAATTGCCAAATTACTTGGAATATGCATATCTTGGAAATAATTCTACATTACCAGTGATTATTACTTCTAACCTGCAACCCAAAGAAAAAGAGAAATTAATCCAAGTATTAAAAGAACATAAAAAGGCCATAGCTTGGAAAATTTTTGACATTAAAGGAATTAGCCCCTCTTTTTGCACCCATAAAATTTTAATGGGAGATGAGTATAAGCCATGCGTGCAGGCTCAAAGACGACTGAACCCCAATATGAAAGAAGTTGTTAAAGCTGAGGTAATTAAACTTCTAGATGCAGGAATTATTTATCCTATTTTTGACAGTTCTTGGGTAAGTCCTGTGCAGGTTGTTCCTAAGAAAGGAGGCATGACGGTTGTGACCAACGAGAAGAATGAATTAATCCCGACAAGAACAATCACAGGTTGGAGAGTTTGTATTGATTATAGGAAGCTGAATGATGCCACAAGAAAAGATACTTTCCCTTACCATTCATTGACCAAATGTTAGAAAGATTATCCGGGCACATGTATTACTGTTTTTTAGACAGACTCTATGGCTACTTCCAAATCCCAATAGCTCTTGAAGACCAATAAAAGACGACATTCACATGCCCATATGGTACGTTCACTTATCGTAGAATGCCTTTTGGATTATGTAATGCTCCTGCCACTTTTCAGTGCTGTATGATAGCCATCTTTGACGAACTCGTGGAAGACATCATGGAGGTATTTATGGATGATTTCTCGGTATTCGATAACTTTTTACATCTTTACCTTAAAATTTTAAAACGAGTTTTAATAAGATGTGAGGAAATGAACCTTGTGCTTAACTGGGAGAAATGTCACTTCATGGCTCAAGAAGGTATCGTATTAGGGTATAAAATTTCTAGTAAAAGGATTGAAGTGGATAAATCTAAAATTGAAACAATCGAAAAATTACCCCCTCCTAGTTCGGTCAAGGCTATTAGAAGGTTTTTAGGACATGTTGGTTTTTATAGAAGATTTATTAAGGATTTCTCTAAAATAGCTAAGCCTTTGACTAAACTGCTAGAAAAAGATGTGCTTTTTAATTTCGATCAGGAATGCTTAGAAGCATTTAACACCTTAAAAGATAAATTAATTAAAGCTCCAATTATAATTACATCTGACTGGAATTTACCTTTTGAATTAATGTGTGATGTGAGTGACTTTGCAGTAGGTGCGATTTTGGGACAGCAAAGAGACAAGCACTTCTAACCTATCTATTATGCTAGCAAGACGTTGATAGCCGCACAAGAAAACTACACTACCACGGAAAAAGAATTGCTAGCTGTGGTTTTTGCATTTGATAAATTCTGATCATATCTCATATTGTCTAAAGTTGTTGTTTACACTGACCATTCTGCCCTTCGATACCTTCTAACTAAAACTGATGCAAAACCTCGCCTGATTCGATGGATTTTGTTGTTGCAGGAATTTGACTTAGAAATCCAGGATAAGAAAGGAGCTGAAAATCTCGCGGCTGATCATCTTTCCAGGCTTGAAAACTCAAATACCAAAGAACTAGATGAAGTTGAAATAAATGATTTGTTTCCTGAAGAACAATTTTTCGCTATATCTGATTTTGAGGTACCTTGGTTTGCAGACATCGCGAATTTTCTAGCTGCTAACATTATCCCAAAAGGGTTAACACACCAGCAAAAGAAGCGATTCTTTAGTGATATGAAAAACTACTTTTGGAACGACCCTTTTCTTTTTCATATATGTACAGATAAAGTCATTCGAAGATGCGCTGCAGGGTCAGAAACATCAAAGATACTGGAACATTGCCACTTAGGACCGACTAGAGGACACTATAGTGGAACTAAGACCACGCATAAAATACTTGAATCAGGTTTTTATTGGCCCGTGTTATTCAAAGACGCTAACAGGTATGTGACTTCTTGCGACAAATGCCAACGGATAGGTCAAAACAGGTTGATGCAGTTGAACGAGTTAGATGTGTGGCGAGCCAATGCATACAAAAATTCACGACTATACAAGGAAGCAACAAAACGGCACCATGACGCTCGTTTGAAGCAGCGAAAGCAATTCAAAGTTAGAGATTTTGTCTTACTCTATAATTCGAGACTCAAATTATTTCCTGGGAAACTTAAATCACAGTGATCAGGACCTTTCGTAGTTCAATCTGTTTTTCCATATGGCACAGTAGAGGTAAGTCACCCATCACAAGGAACTTTTAAGGTAAACGGTCATCATCTCAAACTTTATAACGGCAAGAATTTTAAGGACGACGGAGAGGAGCTACAACTCCACGAACCCTCCTGAATACACCAACAAGGGAGAGTAAAGTCGAGCTGAGACTATAAACAAGCACTTCTCGGGAGGCAACCCGAGTACTAACAGTTTACATTTATTTAAATTTCATTAAAATTTCAAAATTTTTAATATTTAGACCACTAACCGAATCTTTGAACACAGGTCTACAAAATCCACACGGGCGTGTCGTAGGCCATGCCCATAACACGAGAATAGACACGGTCGTGTGAAAACAGAGTAGACAATTTCCCTAACACACGGGCTACGATAAATCGCTACAGTCGTGCAACATAGCCGTGGGCAAACCCACCAAATTGACACAGGTGACACGCTCGTGTCTAGCACTCGTGGTCGAACCTGTTAAATTACCACGGGCGTGGGCTTACAAACACAGGCGTGGGAGAAGCGAACCACATCGCACACGGACGTGCGTCACGATCATGCAGCCACACGGCCACGACACACGGGCGTGTCTTAAGGCCGTGTAATGAACTCCCAATTCGCGACAAGCACGGGCTGGACACTAACCACACGGGCGTGGGAGATGGCCGTGCCACTTACAAAATTAGATTATTTCTTTATTTTTACTTTTATTCTTAGTTGTTTTTAAATGATTCTCGTTTTATTTTTATTTTTTTAATGTGGCTTATCCTTATAATTACCATCAGATTATTTCTTCCTCAGAATCATGCCTTAATTCCAGCTCTATTGTCAATCCTCGCATTCGCCAAACTAGGGAGTACTCGCACACGGCCGTGTCACACGGACGTGTCATAGGCCGTGCCCGTAACATGAGAATAGACATGGCCGTGTGATACAGCCGTGTGAAAATAGAGTAGAAGTTTTCCCAAAAGCATCGGTGCGATAAATTCCCACGGTCGTGTGAGCAAGCTGTGGGCAAACCTGCCAAATTGACACGGGTGAGTGACACGCCCGTGTCTAGCACCCGTGGTCGAACCTGTTAAATTACCATGGGCGTGGGCATACGAACACGAGCATGGGCATACGAACACAGGAGTGGAAGAAGCATACCACATCGTACACGGTGGTGTGTTACGATCATGCAGCCACACGGCCAAGACACACAGGCGTGTCTTAAGGCCGTGTGACAAACTCCCAATTTGTGATAAACACGGGCTAGACATGAACCATACGGGCGTGTAAGATGGCCGTGCCACTTACAAAATTAAATTATTTCTCTTATTTTTTTACTTTTATTTTAGTTCCCGTTTTTTTTTAAACGCGGCTTATCCTTATAATTACTATCAAATTATTTCTTCTTCAGAATCATGCCTTACTTCCAGCTCTATTGTCAATCCTCCTCCACTCTACATAATTCCAAACTAGGGAGTTCATTCATTCAACACTCAGGAAGTTTCACTTCTCTCCCTATCTTATGATTTTATATTTTTCTATATATCTATCTTTGTACATTGAGGGCAATGCACATCTTAAGTGTAAGGGGATAATCATTTCATTATCTGAAAAATCCCTGAATGTTGTCTTGCTCTCTTGTAAATTTCTCATATCATATTTAGGATGAATTTTGATTGACTGATGATTTTTATTGATATATCTTGAATTAAAACATAGGCATTCATGCATTGATTATTTAAACTTTAAGACATTAGAAAATTAAGCATGATAAGTTGATTTTTAAGAATTTAAAATTTTAGGTTGTTTCCCCGAGTTAAGGTATTATCTTGAATTGAATTCCACAGGTTTAAACATAAAAAAAGCCATAATTTTTGTGAGATTTTGAGCCTTCAAGAGCATCTATTATTTCTTTCATGCTCACTTTTATTATTGCTTTGAGAGTGTCAATATCGAATTGTTATTCTAAAACTTGTCTGATTATGCATGTCAAGACCACACCATTTTACTTGATATGTCAAGATGATAGAGGCACTTAGGATTAACCCACTCATGCCATGAAAAGCCTACCTCCACAATTAACCCTTAGTAAAACCCTTTGAGCTTAACAAGCTATTCCTTGTATTACCCTTAATATTAACCCTTAACCCATTATTGTTCAAATCCCCTCAATTAATTTGATCCTTATTTTTGTCGAGATTTGATTTGAATAAATTGCTTAGCTATGTTTTGTTCTTAATAGTTAGTTTATGTTATTTAACTTGTTTAAAAAAAAAATGAATACATATTAGTAGTAATCCTTTTGAGCTTCAGTATTCAAATTCCATAGTCAGAGAAGAAGCTTTGTTGTATACAAATGATGATTAATTATTTTTCTAGTTAAGTAATTTTTCAAATCAATCTCGATTCTAACCTTTTCTTTCAGCTTGTGACCACACCCTCTAACCAAGCCTCATTACAACCCTTTAAAGACCTTTTGATTGATGTATCATCTCAATTTATAGTGGTGGAGATTTGATTTTCATACAAGCCTATGGTAATAACTTTTCATATTGACTAATGAGTGTTGATTTCATTGTCCTTAAACACTACGAGTGATTTGAGTGAATCTTTAGTGAGGATGTTAAACTCTGTGAGATTTCGAATCGATGGTAACTACTTAGATGAAGGGAGATGCCTAAGTTTTTCATGATTAAAATACTCAACTTGGAATATTTGAAGCTTTAATGTTCTTTCAGTTGAATTCTCAATATATGATTTCTTATGAATTTAGTTTAAGATATTATTGATAGGAGTTATAAGTTGAGAAAAAGGAATTCTTAATTATGAAGAGAGGATTTTGCTTGAGGACAAGCAAACGCTTAAGTATGGTGGTATTTGATAAACCGCAATTTATACATATTTTTATCCCTCGCTTAACACGTTTATGAATGATTTCTCCTTAAATTTAGTGAATTTGATGCTCCTAATCCTTTAATTTCATGTTTTATACTTAGGTGAGCATAGGAGGATGAAAAGAACGAGAAACGAGCCAAAAATAGAGAAATGGGCCGACAAGGGAAAACAACACGGCCTGGACTTCTTCACACAGACAGCATACACGCCCGTGACAATCTAACAGGCTCGACCATGGCCCAAATCAACCTCAACACGGGCGTGTTGATATCTCAGCCTCGACCACGGCCTGAAGTATTCGCACACGGCCGTGCTAGACTGGCATGTCCCCGCCAAACCTTAACTAAGTTCCGTTCAGAAAAGGGCAAGTTTTAGGGCTTTTGGCATTCTAAAGCCTATTTAAACACCCTAGAGGAAGATAAAAAGGGAGACAAAGAATAGGGACTGAGGAATTACTCCAAGGAAGCTAATTGATCCATCTCAGAAACTAGATTCATCATTAAGACTGAAGATTTCTCTTCAATTTCCCTTCAGGAGTTTTGGGTTTTCTTTATGTTTTGTATTCTTTATTATTCAGAGATATTTTCTTATTTAGTTATGAACTAAAACCCGGAAATACCTAAGGGGCATGAAACCTAAGATAAATCTTGTTATTATTTTCTGAATCGTATGATAAATATTTGACTTGTTCTTAATTATGTGTTCTTAATTCTTGCTTTGGTATTTCAGGATATCGATTCAAGTTAACGCTCTTAGTTGGAGGATGAATAGTCCCTGGCTAAGAGTGACTTTGTCATAATTAAGCGGAGTTGATTGCGCGCCTAGAGATAGGGTGATAAGATTTTTCCAGATTAGGGTAAAACCTAATAAGGGAATCCATAGATCGAGTTCATGCAACCCTAGGGTGTTGATTAGAGAAAAGTCTCGGTTATTCAACCTAGGGATTAGACGTTATTAGTCTTGAATAGGGATAATAACATAACTTAGGGATTTCTACGGAACAAGTTGAATGAATAAATCATCCGGTTCGGAGCCAGAATAACAAGTAAAAGTCTAGGTGGATTTTTCCTTAGGTATTGTCCTAAATCAATCGTTTTTTCCAAAAGTAATTTCCCAATTCTATCTTCTGAAACTTCTTAGTTTAATTAATTAGTTAGTTAAAACAAACCCCTTTATTTCTTAGGCTAGATAATAAAAAGACAGTCATTACTAGTACTTTTAGTCCTTTAGGTTCGACAATTCGGTCTTGCTAAAGCTATACTACTGTTCGATAGGTACACTTGCCTACGTCGTGATAATAGTTAGTTTCAAGAATGATTAATTATAAATTTATAAAAATTATCATGAAAAATCACGATCAACCCTAAAAACGGGCTATTACAACTCTCCCCCCTTAGGGATTGTCGTCCCCGAAAATCTTATTAGAGAATAGATTAGTGATTTGCTTTCACTAGCCTCATCAATTTCTCACATAGCCTCAGATTTCTCAACTTTTCAATTTCACGAGCTAAAATCCTAATCTCTTCTTTACTATACGTCATAACAAGCTGAGCTTCTACTTCTGGAAGAGATACTATAGGTAAAGTATCTTATATGTATCATCAAATCATATATATAAGGAACATATTATGGATCTGCTCAAGTTCTAATGATAATCTCATACAGCCCGATGAGTCACGAACTTAACTTCTCTTTATAGTTAAATCGAGAAATTCTATTTCCACTGCAATACTTTTCACAAATATTTAGCTTTCTAACTAAAATTCAATGCTTTTACGTATCAAATTCACATATGTTTTCTGTCAATCTGAAACTACTTTTAGACTGTTGCGAATTACTTTCACTTTCTCTTCAGTCTTTCTAATCACATCGACCCCGTAATTCTTTTAATCATAATTCGATCCAATACATCGAAGTTCAGTAATTGCAACCATACCATACTCATACAATGCTATCTTAATATTCATCTCTTAACTATTATTATATGCAAACTTAACCAACAGTAAATGTCTTTCTCAGTTGCTGTCAAATTTTAAAACACAATAATGAAACATTACCTTGTGAATCTAAATCTCTTCCTTAGATTAGCCATCTGTTGAAGAATGTATTGTGATGGTAAATTGAAACCATTTATTTAAAGCTTACTGTTGTTTTCTATCAAATCACAATATAGAATTCAGGTCTCTACCCAAAATAATGGAGTCTGGCACGCTGTGTGATCTAAGAATCTCTGATATGTATAACTTAGTTAATCTATCAAAAGAGAAATTCGTACATACAAAGATAAAATATGCAAACTTCTTTAAGTAGTCAATAATAGTTCAGATAACATCTATCGTTTACAAGATTCATCGAAATTCTATTTCATTACCACTCAGATAGCAACACATGCTGTAATAGTCATGAAAACACTTGATAATCAGCTTTAACCATCTGACATTTGGATACAAAGTTAGAAGTATCACTTTTCATATTCATTCACCAATACAACTATATACAAAGTTAAAAGTATCACTTTTCATACCCATTCACCAATACAACTATCTCAGATTATTATACATCTTAGTACTCCCCGAACGGATAGATAATTACCACTGTGCTAGATGTCACAATTGTTGTAAAATCTCTGGATTTCTTGATACACGAATTCTATCTCAACGCAACGAACAATTGTTGGTTCCAATCTGAAATTCTGAATCAGAAATCAATTTACGTTGTACCCTTTTTAACTTGTAATTCACTGACACACTTCTTAGCCTCACAAATTCGTTGATTAAACATCAATTTAGTTTCTAGCTTAGCCAATAACTACTCATTAGCTGATAAGATTAATCGCATGTTTATCAGTCATAAAACACACAAAGATTTCTGACTCAAAACATCCGAGACTATAATCGTTTTCCCAAGGTGATAATCAATCACTGACTCACAATCTTTCAATAGTTCAAGCTATCTTTACTGTCTCAAATTCAGATCTTTTAGAAACATCAAATATTTTAAACTCAGGTAGTCTTCAAGAGGTTACATTACTTACCAAACAATTAATGTCGCTAACTATTCAACACAAATACAATGTCAACCATGTTTCATTCTCATGTCAAATAACTCTTTACCCGATGCAGGCTAAACCAGAACTGATGCTTCAATGAATAATGTCTTCAACTATTTACCACTTTATTACTAAATATCATATCATGCAGACTTCACAAGCGCGATCTAAAAGAACATTTCTCAATAAAACCATTCTGATGGATATAGTTTCGTATCATGTCTTCTAGAATATGGATCTTGCATTCAGAATATTCATCTATTTACCTGTGAACGTTCAAAGTTTATTTCCATTCTGTGGATAGATTCAGATACAAGTAATTCGATTAATCCTTCAAAGAATTAATCCTATCAAACTAGACAACTGAATCGATCTCGGCTGTCAAACAATAACTTTTCAATTATTTATCAACAAAGCTTTAAACCATACTGAAGCCACAACCATCAGATAGATTAAAATCATAGTGCCATAATAAGGCTGACATTTCAACCGTATAGATATATAATGTCCCAGTTATCAATAATGCATTTTGAACACAAGAGAAGTTCAAATATGATTTTTAATAGCAACCAATGTAGAAACACAACCTCTATAAATCTACTAAATATACCACTGTACTCCCAAGATCAAACAAAAAATTTTAAATCATATTAGATATGGTCATCTTTGTCAAAAGAATATCTATTGTAGACAATCACATAGAATCATAACAAAACCGAGGTAGCGAAATCTCAAAATGTTAAGCTATACAGAAGTTTTGGGAATTAAAACCCATATAGAATGATAAAGATCTAGATGATATCCTAAAATTTTTTTAGAAGAACAACACTCATAAACACTGAAATCAACGGTGACAGAAGAAATATAATCTTCATGTAAATTCAACAGAACAATAACCAGTAGAAACAGAATACTAGCAATCATACAGATTTTACCGACAACTTGTTTATCAACACAATAGAATAGAATACCAGAGAAAAAATAGAGCAATGCCGATCATAAACCATATATACTACAATGCTTCCATCTAACAGTATGTTTAACTAACGTTCTCATACGATAAGAATTCTTTATGAAATTAAACAATCATATATACTTCTGAGAATGAATGTACACATAGAATGCCTAGAAGAAACTATAGTAACTGCCCGACTATAACCATTACACTCAACTATCATTTCAATTCAAACATTATTCCACTGTCTATTTCTGACATCACTAATCTCACATTATCTCATCACTAGCAGAAATCAATTCAGGAGAACTTCCAGTTAATACATTCTTTAGACATCATACCTGAATACTTTCGTCTCATCGAATTCAACTTCTTCTTTAACAGTGACTTAACATAATATGAATGGCCTTCAACACGATCCAATATCCTTTCTATTACTGTCTTCACTTGCGGACTCATTCTCTTATCTGATCACTGTACTAATCCTTCAATCACGAAACTCTATAATTCCATACTTGTAAGCTTATTTGATCTATATAATACGGATTTCATTACAATACTTTACCGATGAGGGGGTGAGGGTTGTAAAGCCTAAAATTTAACTCTCATACAAACATGCAAATCACACATACTAGTATGAACGACCAGTTCATTACTAATTCCACATTCTCAAAATACTTAACAATCATTTACTATTATCACTTTTGTACTTATCACATATCTCATACACTAAATCAAATCATTAATTCACAATCAAAATATTCACATAGCAATCATAGAACAAATATCCCAACTCATATACTCATATGATTATAACATTTATCAATAGCAGAATATCATGCACTCTAATTCATACCTTTATGAGTTTCAACTCATCTCCAACACATTTTCACTTAAACGTTTGAGTATAACATTCTATGCTATCGGAATTAGGTTGGTTGGAAAGCATATCTATCTAATTAAAACAATTTTCGTCATAATCGGGAGATATCACACTATCCCAGGTTAAATATGGCATGTATAGCTAGACTTTCACATGTTACATTAGTCCTAGAATCGACTAAACCATAGCTCTGATACCAATAAATGAAATACCCCTAACCCGTATTCGTAGTCAAAATAGGGTTATGAGGCATTACCGATCAATCACAACATAATTCATACCTATACGCATTCATAATCAAAATACATTCAAATCATTCACATTGTCTCTTATAAGGCTCTATGAGACCTTAAAACATGCTTAAAAGTGGTTCAGGACTAAACTGATAACATTTATAAACTTTGAGAAACTTATAAAATTTTCACAAATTCAGGGGTCACACGCCCGTGTCATAGACCATGTGAAAATAGGGCATACATACTGACTTGCACCACACGGCCGAGGCCATGCCCGTGTGCCAGGCTGTGTGAAATCTAGAGGGGTTACTGACTTTGCCATATGGCCAACCACACACCCATGTACCAGCCTGTGTGCCACACACAGCCAGTAGACACGTCTATGTGTCTAGGCCGTGTCAAACCTGCAGAGTATACTGACTTAATTTTGAAGGGTAACCCAGGGGACACACGGCCGTGTAGCATGACCGTGCGTAGCACACGGCTGAGACACACGCCTGTGTCTCTGCCCGTATGGACAAAAATAGACCATTTATAAAGCCAATTTTCCACCCTTCTCTCATGCACACATAGCAACCAATTTGGTACCATTTCAATACACATTTTAGCAAACAAAATATGCTATTTCATACATAAAACATGCAATCTATCCACAACTATTTCAATTACTCAACTCTATATTAAAAACCATATAAAATCAATATGCCACAATCATCAATCTCACATAACTACTAAATGCGTTTACTCATCAAATTATCATCTATATCATGTATCAAAACACGCCTTATCATCATCTATAATCATAACATAATATACCATTCCTCAAGCATTAATAACTAACCAAATGAATAACCATTTAGCCATATCAACAACCATGGCAAACAATATCAAAACACAAGACATTATGTACATCACATATAACACTTATCCAACACATAATTTAAGCCAACTTATATGGCTAAATATGTACCAACATTTCCAACAAAAGCAAGCCAAATCTCATGACTATATTAAACTTTAAAACATATCATCAACTCACTAGCCTATACATGCCATAAAACCAAGCCACAAGGTGTAAAATATCTAAAATCAATAGTCGGATAGTGTGATGTGATCTTCGTTAACTCCTAACTCGAGCAAATGTCTGAGACACTATAAAACATAGAAAAATAATACAAAGTAAGCTTCATAGCTTAGTAATCTCGTATGTGAGCCTAAAAGGATCACAACATTCATATAACAATTCGAAATAGATAAATCATTAACACTTAAAGCATCAATTCATAAGCTAACATCAAATTATTCATGTCCTCATTCGCAAGATCTCAACTTCATATAACTCGATACTTAAGTAGTTTTCCGTACATACCTATACTGATACCTTTCTATTTATCACTCATACTCTTATCAAACCTCTCTGGTATTATTATTACTTATAATACAAATTCATCGATTTTTTGATGCCATAGTCTAACTATGGTCTTACACATGCATTACCAAGGCCCTGCTGTGGTCTTTCTTTCACGTGCCATAACCCAGTTATGGTTTTATTAATCGACTGCCATATATATATTTAGTTAAAATAACTAGAATTCATATCTTACATAACATTCAATACATACTTCATTATAGTCAAATAAACACATTTTGACATGAAACATACTTATACACAATTCTTTCTTATTTAATATACATAATACAATATGAACTCAAAAATTTACTTTCATTCGATTCTCAGCTAAGTTCTGTATGTCCCTGTAATTCTTATTCCGACCGTACTTTAATTCTCGTCTTGACTATGCCCGTTGAACCACTTGGAATTGTTAAGGATACTCGATAATCACATAAGCTCGTACAATGCCATATCCTAGATATGGTCTTACATGTTATCACATATCATTGCCACTGTCCCAGACAAGGCCTTACACGTAATCGATTAACGATACCAATGTCTCAGACATGGTCTTACTTGTAATCACATCTCTGTAACTTAATGTCATGACATTCGAATCCTATACTATTCTTAAGGTTCATACGGGACTTTCGAATGTCGTAACTCTGTCGATTCTTACTCATAATTGCTCATTTGACATTCACAGCAGTTCAATGTCAAATAGATGTACATAGTTCAATTTAATTCAATAATAAAGAAACATTTATAGCTCAATTTAAATACGTTTATTAGCATACGAACTTATCTTGATTGTTAAAATGTCGAAATGGATCGACTAGTCCAAAACCTTAGTTTTCCCTCGATATAGACTCGTATAAGGCTTAACTTGATCTAATCAATCAAATCCAGCTATTTCAATTCATATTCTATTCATTTTAACCCAATTTCATATTTTGATAAAATTATCATTTTACCCCTACACTTTTGACCTTTTTACAAATTATTCCTTAAACTCGTAAAATGAAAATTTAAGCAATTTCATTATAGCCCAAACTAGCCGAATTTCATACATGCTCATAACAACTCATATCTTTCATTTATTCACACGTTTACCACACAATTTATCATATTTCACAATTTAGTCCAAAATTGACATTTTTACCAAATATCACTTAACAAAATATATTAATCTATCAACAATTATTCATTTTCCATCATCAACTCTAAAAAAAATCAAGCTATCATCAATGGAAACTCACAAATTCATCAACAAATTCAAAAATTAGGGTACGGGCTAGCTAGAACACGAAGCAACGATCACAAAAACATAAAAATCATCAAAAACAAGCTCGAAACATACCTCATTTAAAAACAACAAGGGCCGATCCCTAAAATACTTCTATGGATGATTCTTTTATCTACATTCGATGGAAGATGAAGGAAATTAACATGATTTTGGCTTTTATTTTATTTATTATTAACTTTAATTACCTATTTACCTATTTACCCTTTAAAAACATTAATAATTACTCCAAATGCCACTCCACTAACATCCACCATCTCATAAATGGTATATTTACCATATAAGGACCTTCACTTTTAAGTTCTATAGCTATTTGACACCTTTAGCTTATAGAACCCAACTTTTATGCTTTATGCGATTTAGTCCTTTTACCGAATTAACCACTTAAACGATAAAATTTATTTACGAAAATTTCACACAACTCTAATATTATTCTGTAAATATTAAAATAATAATAAAATAAATTTTTAAATATCAGATTGTGGTCCTGAAACCACTGTTCCAATTAACCCTAAAAATAGGCTGTTGCATACCATAAATGTATAATTCAAAAGTACCAACTTAGATGTTAGATAGCGTGATGATGTTCCCGATGACTTTCGGATCTAAGCTAGCTTTGATTCACTATAAAACATAGAAAAATAACACAACGTAAGCTTCATAGCTTAGTAAGTTCGTATGTGAATAACTTAATTCATCGAATAAATGCAAATCAACCAATTACACATGGCAAAACTATATACACATTAACTACAAACCTTTCTCATGTCTCAAAACATGATCAAATATAAACTCACCGAACTTTCACTATTTAATACTCGAATAGGTTCTCCACATACCTGTATCACCTCGTACTAACCTCTTTCTCAACCACATCATTCGTTTACCCGTTGAACCATTCGGAATTGAAATCGGATACTTAGGAGTCTCGTACGATAAATACTTATACCATGGCCTGTAGCCAAATCAAGGTAACTTATCCAAAGAACTATTATCGTGGCCCGAAGATAAATCATCAGACATGCATGGCCCGAAGCCAAATCGGTAAAATATGCACCCAAAGTGCTAATATCATGGCCCGAAGACAACTCAACGTATCACTTACTGACATGTCAATAGTATCTAAAACTATTCTTAAGGTTCAACCGGGCTTTCACACTTTTCGTTTCTATCATCGAATGCATTCATAAAGTCATTTTCACAATTCTTACATTATCCATAATCCCATTTTAACAATTAATGCAATATTAAAGCATTTTAACATACATTTATAATGTAATCATCACATACGAACTTACCTCGTATTCGAAATTACCGGATCGGGTCGACTACTCGATAACCTTGCTTTTCCCTCGATCTAAATCCGAATTCTTTCTTTCTTGATCTATATGAATTTGAAATTACTTATTTATTCATCTACTCATTCAATTAATCCAAAAGTACATATTTAGGCATTTTTACACATTAGCCCTTAAACTTTCTCATTTAATCAATATAGTCCCTATTTCACAAATACACAAAATTCATACAATTCAACAAAACCTATGCTTGTTTGAATTATATATAGGTCCCTAGCAGCCCAAAACTTTCATTTATTTCACATTTCAACCACACAATTTGCACATTTCACAATTTAATCCCTATTATGCATTTCCATCAAAAATCACTTAACAAAACATGTAAAACTATTATCAATCTTTCATATTTCAACATTAAACATCAAAGAACACATAGTTTCAACAATGAAAACTCCTAAAATCTTTAACAGTTTCAAAATATAAGGTACGAGCTAGCTGGATTGAGCTGCAACGGTTACAAAAACATAGAAATCATTAAAAACTGAGCTAAAATCACTTACCAATTTAATGCAAGTGCCGAACCCTAAAAAAACTTCTATGGTTTCTTCATCTTTCTATTTTCAGCTAAAGAAGATGAGCATGAAGTTTAAATTGATTTTATTTTATTTATCTTATGTTAATTACTAATTCACAATATATCTTTAATTATAAATCATGTAAAACATCCATTCAATGTCCATTATTGTCCACTTACACTATGGATGGTATAATTACAACATAAGGGCCTTAACTTTAAGGTTCTATAGCTATTAAATACAACTCTACTTTTACACTTTACGCGATTTAGTCCTTTTTACCAAAGTAACCATTCAAATAGTATAATTTCTTTACGAAACTTTCACACAATAATTCTATCATGCTATAAACTATAATAAAATAGTAAAATAATAAAATAAATATTTTAAATTTAGATTTGTGGTTTCAAAACCACTGTTCTGATTTGACTAAAAATGGGTTATTACAAATTATCATGCACACCAGCTAAGTGCCTAAAATGTGTTGTATCTTTGCTAAAAGGCTCAGCTTATCAATGGTGGAATACCTTGATTTCAGTTGTGCCAAGGGAGAATTTTACATGGGAGTTTTTCTAAATGGGATTCAAAAAGAAGTATATTAGTCAGAGATTTTTGGATTAGAAAAAGAAGGAATTTTTAGAGCTCAAACAGGGAAATATGACAGTATCTGAGTATGAACGAGAATTTTTTAGATTGAACAAGTATGCCAGTGAATGGGTTCCAACAGAGGTTGATATGTGTAAACATTTTAAAAAAGGATTAGATAAAGATATCCAAGCTATTGATTGAAATTCTTGAATTAAGGGAATTGTAGTATTGGTTGATCGAACACACAAAGCCGAGGAATTGAGTAAAGAAAAGAAACAAGCAGGGAGAGAAGCCCAAATTTCTTGTAAAAGATTTATGGGCAAATCACAACCATCTGCTTCAAAAAAATCAAAGAAATACCATGATCGTTTTACTGCATTTGTGGGATATTCTGGAAACGAAGGAGGTTCTTAACACTCTAACTTGAGATCTTCTTCTCCATCCGTGACAAGTGTAGGAAGTGTTGGAAGTCCTAAACCAAGATGCAAATATTGTAATAAATTGAATTTGGTGAATGCCGCATAAGAAGTGAAGCTTGTTTCAAGTATGGTTCTTTTGATCACTATTTCAGAGACTTCCCGGAAAAGCCCGAAAAAGATACTGTTCAAACCTCTAGGCCGAGCAATCCCGCCTCAAGAGGTAAACCACCCCGTCACCCTGGTAATGTTGGTGGTAGTCGAAGTGCTACGAAAGAGCACTGACAAGGACATATGCTATACGTGCAAAAGAGGAAGCCTCTACACCAGCCGTCATTATTGGTACATTTTCTCTACTTGATACTGATATAACTGCTTTGATTGATCCTAGTTCAACACATTCATACATATGCACGAATTTAGTGTCTGTTAAAAATTTATCTATTGAGTCCACTGAATTTGTGGTTAAAGTTTCAAACCCCCTGGGCCAGTATTTTATAGTGGATAAAGTTTGTAAAAACTGTCTGTTAATGGTAAAGGGTTATTATTTCTTGGCTTATTTGATGCTATTTCCTTTTGATGAATTTGATGTGTAATGCCCCCATGCCCGAGACCGATGCCGGAATTGAGCTTGAGGTGTTACCGAACATAATTTATCAATTTAAGTACTTCGAATCATTTGTTTCTACATTCACAGCTTTCTAGCTATCTGCGTCACAGTTACAAGAAAAATCATATCTCGAGTCACAAAACTCGAAATCAAGATCCGTAAATTTTCCCTAAATCTAGACTCATATATCTATTTACTAATTTGTTTCTAGAATTTTTGGTTGGGCCAATTAGTACAGTTTATTAGTTAAAGTTTCCTCTGTTGCAGGGTTTGACTGCTCTGACCTCTGTGTATTACGAATCAGATATCTCTCTATAAAAAATATCAATGACCATGAGGTTTGTTTCTATTAAAACTAGAATAAACAAAGAATATTTAAATTTAAATAAAAACTTATAATTATTTTTTTAAAATTTATTATAAATTTTTAAAGTCAGAACTGGGGATCCAGAAATTATTCTGGCCCTGTTTCACAAAAGTTTAAATATCTCATAAAATATAATTTATATGCCTATTTTGTTCAATCCACATGAAAATAGACTCATTAAAATTAAATTTCATAACTTACTCATCATTTAGTTCCACTTATACAATTTTTAGTGATTTTTCAAATTCATGTCATTGCTGCAGCAATATTCTATTTTAAGGCAAGTTTCATCTTTCCATGAATCTTTTTATGAACTAGATAACCTATTAAACTTCCATGATATCAAACATGATCTAATTAGCCATCACCATGACTTATCAATATCAAACATTCTCTCAACCAAACATGGTCATATCATAAAATTATTTACACAAAATAGGTACATTGCTATACATGCCATACTTAAGTTTTACAAGCCATTTACCAATAGAAATCCTTTGGATAGTGTGATCGAAACTTCGACCTGTCCCGATTCCCGAGCTGACTTGTTCAAAACTACAATGAATGAAAAGGAAGGAGTAAGCATAAATGCTTAGTAAGTTCATATGCAAATAACAAGTAACATAACAATACAATTATACCAAACAACCTTAGCATGGCATCACCAAAACATATATCACATTTCTAAACATCATTCATCATCTTACCACTTTATCGTTGTTGTATCTATTTTCAACCCGAGGGTTAAGTACATACCTGTCCAAAGTGCCCATTTCACAACACTTACCAAAACGTTACTTGCATCTTAAGTGTTCTTCCATTTCATAGAAATTTTCACCCGTTGAACACATCGGAATATAACTCGGATACACGGATAATTTGCACATAAGTGCCACATATGTAATCAAGCAATCATGTAACCCGCCCATAAGTGAACTCGGACTCAACTCAACGAGCTCAGGCGTTCGCATCCATAAGTGAACTCGGACTCAACTCAACGAGTTCGGATGCCTGGTTACATCTCACGAACTCGGACTCAACTCAACGAGTTCGAACATTCGCATCCATAAGTGAACTGGAACTCAACTCAACGAGTTCGGATGCTCAACCATCCTAGTGACATGTCACTTGTATCCTAATCTATTCCTAAGGTTCAAATGGGCTTTTTCCCTTGATCTGACATTAGCCGTCTTCCACGGAATATCGGAACCGATACTCGGTAGCAATTCATATTTATCAAGTAGTAAACATAATTTGCATATTACTCAACATTAACCACAAAGCATAATATTTCACGATAAAAATCAGCATATCATATAATTAACATCAATAACTTAAAAATAACAATTATGCTACATTATTTACACATGAACTTACCTTGGTACCAAAATATAAAGATTTTACAATTTAGTCCACAATCTTTTCTTTTCGTCGATCGCGACTTGATTCCCGTTTCTCTTGATCTATAATACCAAATTAATCTTATTTAATACATACATTCATCAAAACAGCATTTAATACGAACTTTGGAAAATTACACTTTTGCCCCTAAACTTTTGCATAATTATACTTTTGCCTCTAGGCTCGGGAATTAAACTTTATCCCTTATTCTTATGTTTTATGACATGCTGATCATTTTTACCTTCTATGAAAATATAAAATTCACACTCTAACATGTACTAATGACTATTAGGTATTTTTGCTGATTAAGCCCTTTTACTCGTTTTCACTCAAAACCGAGTAGCACAAGTTGTCTAACATAATTTAAAACCTCATATTCTATCATAAAACATCAAAATACACAAATTTCACCTATGGGTATTTTTCCAAATATAAACCCTAGGTTGAATTATTGCTAGTATAAGCTTAATCAAGCTTCCGGGATTCCAAAAACGTAAAGAACATTAAAAACGGGCCTTGGAATCACTTACTATGGAGCTTGGAAGCTTGAAACAAACCCTAGCTATGGAGAATCCTTGAAATTTCGGCCTAATGAAGAAGATGGACAAAAATTGGCTTTTAATTTTGTTTTTAATTCATTTTAATAACTAAATGACCAAAATGCCCTTACTACTAAACTTTCAAAAATTCCTTCCATGTCCTAATTTTGTCCATGAACTTAAAATTGGTCAAATTGCTATTTAAGACCTCCTAATTAATATTTCAATGCAATTTCATACTAAAAACTTCTAGAATGCAAATTTTGCAACTTATTCGATTTAGTCCCTACTTTCAATTTAAACACTTTAAGCATAGAATTTCATCACGAAATTTTCACACAATCATGAAATCATATCATAATCATCAAAATCATTATAAAATAATTATTTCTATCTCAGATTTGTGGTCACGAAACCACTATTCTGATTAAGCCCTAATTCAAGATATTACATGATGTAATTTTGGGAATGGATTGGCTAACTCAACATGATGTGGTGGTGAATTGTAAACAAAAATACATTGTGTTGAAATGTCAGAATGGTGAATTACTTCATGTTGAATTTGATAAACTGGATGAGTTATGTAATAGCCCGTTTTTAGACAAATTGGAACAGTGGTTTTTGGACTACAAATTTGAGGTTAAAATATTTATTTTATTATTTCATTAAATTTTACAGTATGATAAAATTATTTTGTGAAATTTTTGTCAAGAAATTTTACTGTTTGAATGGTTAATTCGGTAAAAAGGACTAAATCGCGTAAAATGTAAAATGCGTGTTCTATTAGTTAAAAGTATTAAATAGCTATGAAATTATTTGGGAGTCCTTATGTTGAAATTAAACCATTGTTAAGGTTAGTGGACATTTACGTCCATGGTTTATGTGAAATAATAATGTTTTATTAAATGTTATTAAGGTAATTGTTAAATAAAGATTAATTAAATAAAATAAAAACAAATGTAAGGCTTCCATTATCATCATCTAATCGAAATTGAAGAATAAAAAGAAGAAAAATAGGGTTCTTCATTCCCAATCTTAAATTCTTCAATTAGGTATGTATTTTAACTCATTTTTTAATGATTTTTACGTTTTTGGGATCGTTGCTTCGTATTCTAGCTAGCTCGTACCTTAGATTTCAAAATTGTTAAAGATTTTACATGTTTCCATGGTTGAATGCTTGAGTAATTTGATGGTTGATGATGGATTTTGAATGGTTGTTGATAGTTAAACTAGTTTTGTAAAGTGATTATTGACAAAAATGTCAAAAAAGGGATTAAATTGAGAAAATGTGAAACGTAGTGGTTAAAAGTGTGAATAAATGAAAATTATGGGCTGTTAGGGGCATTATGGTAATTTGGCTAGCATGGGTTAGTCTTGAATTTCATTAATTTATGATTTTGTGAAATAAGGACTAAATTGTAAAAAATGTGAAATTTGTTAGGAAAAAGTGTAAATGTGTTTTAAAGTGTATTTTGGACTAAATTGAATGACTAAACGATTGAATAAGTTAATTTTGATTATAATTAGATCAAGAAAAGTAGAATACGGACTTCAATCAGGGAAAAGATAAAGTTATCGACTAATAGACTCGATTCGCTGTTTAAGCATCCGAGGTAAGTTTGTATGTATTAAGCATTGTAAATATTATGCTTTTAGTGCCTTGATATTGCATAAATTGTATATACGGGACTACAGTTATGTTCAACGACAAATCGACTATTTGTGGCACTTAGTGTGCGATTTGACATAGCTTTGGCTATATATGGCACTTAGTGTGCGATTTGAGATAGCTTCGGCTATGTATGGCACTTAGTGTGCGAGATTAGTGTGCGATTTGAGATAGCTTTAGCTATGTATGGAACTTAGTGTGCGAGATATCGAGTGTGGCACTTAGTGTGCGAGATATCGAGTATGGCACTTAGTGTGCGAGGCATTGAGTATCCAACCACATTCCATGTATGTATGAACTTGTTATAGATGGTATAGGCACGTACAATAATGAATTGAGTATTGAAACTATGGAATTGATGAGTTCCTTGGTAAGATATGTGAATGACCATTTGATATTTTGAGATTTAATAGAATTGGAGTATATCATTTTCTATTATTTGAATGATGAATGAATGGTGATAGTTGCTTGATGTTCACATATGAGCTCGCTATGAAGCTTACTTCGTGTTATTTTCTATGTTTTTATAGTGAATCAAGGCAAGCTCAGATCTGGGAATCGTCAGAAACATCATCACACTATCAAACATCTAAGTTGGTACTTTTAAGTTATACATTTATGGTATATGACATGTATAGGCTAGATGTGGTATTTTGGTTGTGATTATAGCCATGTGGTTTGGCTTGTAAATTGTATATGTTTTGGTTTGTATATATTTAGCCATGAGTGATGGCTTATTTTGGTATGGCTTTATAGTTGCTCAAATGGTTAATTGATTTATGGAGTATAAATGCTTGAGCAATGCCTTGATGAGGTATGATTTTGGATGTTGTGTTGGTTATTTATAAGGAAGTTATGTGTGTATGAATTATGATAAATAAGCTATATAGATTGGTTTTGTTTTGGCATGTATTTGGCTAAGTAAATGGTAGTGATTTAAGATTTGGAATAGATGAAATTATAATGGTATGAATTGTACATTTGGTTATGATTTTGGCTGCCTAATTGTAGGATGAAATGGTACCATTTTGGTTGTTTAGGTAAGCATGAATAAGGGTGGAAAACTGGCCTTGCAAATGGCCTATTTTTGTCCACATGGGCAGAGACATGGGTGTGTGTCTCAGCCGTGTTGACACACAGTATTATTACATGGCCGTGTGTCCTCTAGTGATGAAATTGAATTGAAGCCAGTATGCTCCACACGGTCTCACACACGGGCGTGTGAGTAGCTGTGTGGTACAAGTCAGTATACTCCCTAATTGGCACACGGCCTAACACACGGGTGTGTGACTTGGCCGTGTTACATAAGTCAGTATACGCTACAGATTTGGCACGACTTAGACACACGAACGTGTGGTCGGCCGTGTGACCTAAGTCAGTATGTATGCCCTGTTTCCACACGGCCTGAGAAACAGGCGTCTCTGGAGCCGTGTGCCTGTTCACACGGACATGTGACCCCTATATGGTTGAAATTTTTCTAAGTTTTCAAAATTTTCATATGTTATCGGTTTAGTCCCAAACCACTTTTAAAGCATTTTTAAGGCCTCGTAGGCCCTTATAAGGGACAATGTAATTATGTTGAATGATTTATGAGAATGAATGCTTTATGTTTGATAAATGTATGCTATATGTTGTGACTTGATCAGGAATACCTTGTAACCCTACTCCGGTGACAGATACGGGTTAGGGGTGTTACAAGGTATCTAATGTAATCTAAGTTATATTAGCATAGAATTATATCAAAAGAGGATATGATGCTTATCTTACATATGTGTTGGATACTAAAATATCTAAGTTGAAGATTAAGTCAGTGCCAGTTGTTTGTGAATTTTCTGATGTATTTTCGAAAGAATTATCTAGATTACTGCCAGTCAGAGAAGTGGAATTTTCTATAGATCTTATTCCAGGGACAACTCCAATATCTATAGCACCTTATAGAATGGCTCCTCCAGAATTGAAAGAGTTGAAAGCAAAGTTGCAAAAACTTACTGATAGAGGATTTGCTCATCTAGTCAGTCATCTTGGGGTGCACTGATTCTGTTTGTAAAGAAGAAAGATGGATCGTTGAGGCTGTGTAATGATTACAGGCAGCTAAACAAGGTTATAGTCAAGAACAAGTATCCATTGCCTCGAATTGATAACCTATTTGATCAGCTGAACGGTGCCACTGTGTTCTCTAAAATAGATCTCTGTTCTGGTTACTATCAGCTACGAGTAAAAGACTCAGATGTAACGAAGACAACTTTTAGAACCAGGTATAGGCACTATGAGTTTCTTGTGATGCCGTTTGGCCTAACTAATGCACTTGCAGTATTCATGGATTTAATGAATAGAATTTTCAGACCATATCTAGACAGGTTTGTATTGGTGTTTATTGATGATATTTTAGTATACTTTCGAGATGAAAATGAACATGTTGATCATCTGAGAATTGTGTTGCAAATCTTGCGTGAGAAACAATTATATGCTAAATTCAGTAAATGTGAATTTTAGCTTTGAGAAGTTGGTTTCCTTGGACATATAGTATCTACTGAAGGCATCAAAGTGGACCCGAATAAAATTTTAGCTATTGTCAACTAAAAACCATAGAAAGATGTGTTTGAAGTCAGAAGTTTTTTGGGATTAGCTGGTTACTATCAGAGATTTGTACAAGGTTTCTCAATGATAGCTTCTCCGATTACTCGTTTAGTACAGAAAGATGTGAAATTTGAGTGGTTTGATAAATGCCAGCAGAGTTTTGACAGATAGAAAGCTTTGTTGACTAAAGCACCTGTGCTAGTTCAGCTCGAGTTCTGTAAAGAATTTATAATTTATAGTGGTGTATCATTAAATGGTTTAGGTTGTATTTTGATGCAAGAAGGTAAAGTAATAGCCTATGCTTCTAGACAGCTAAAACCACATGAAAAGAACTATTCGGTACATAATCTAGAATTAGCAGCTATTGTATTTGCATTGAAAATTTGGCGGGATTACTTGTTTGGTGAAAAATGTCACATATTTACGGATCACAAGAGTTTGAACTATCTGATGACATAGAAAGACTTGAACTTGAGACAGCATAGGTGGCTTAAATTGTTAAAATATTATGATTTGGTGGTTGATTATCATCCAGGAAAGGCCAATGTGGTTGCTGATGCTTTGAGTAGAAAATCCTTATTGCCTTGCGAGCAATGAATACCCAGTTATCTTTTTCTGATGATAGATCAGTCAAAGCTGAGTTAAGAACTAGACCAATATTTCTGCAACAGATCTGTAAAGCTCAAAAGAGTGATGATGAATTACAAGCTAAACGAGTACAGTGTGAGTTGAATTTTGATTTGGAATTTCAGATTAGGTGTGATGACTGCTTATTGTTAAGAGGTAGAATATGTGTACCAAAGAATTCAAAACTTGTACAAAGGATTTTGTATGAAGCTCACAATGGTACAATGTCTATTCATCCTAGTAGTAACAAAATGTACAATGATTTGAAAAAGATATACTGGTGGCCAGGAATGAAACGAGATATTTCTGAATTTGTATCTAAATGTATGATATGTCAGCAAGAAAAAGCTAAACATCAGGTGCCTTCGGGATTATTGCAGCCAGTTACAATACCGAAATGGAAATGAGAAATAGTTACCATGGATTTTGTATCTGGATTACCCTTATCTTCGAAAAAGAAAAATGCTATTTGGGTAATCGTTGACCGTCTAACAAATTCTGCACACTTTATTATGGTACGTATGGATTTCTCCTGGGATAGATTGGCTGAATTATATGTTTCTGAGATTGTCAGATTGCATGGAGTACCAGTCTCCATTATCTCCGATAGAGATCCCCAGTTTACATCTCGATTTTGGAGCAAATTGCAAGAAGCTCTGGGTACACAGTTACATTTTAGTACTACATTTCATCCTCAGACTGATGGTCAATCTGAACGTGTAATACAAATTTTAGAAGATATGCTCCAATGTTGTGTTTTGGAATTTAAAGGTAATTGGGAAAAATATTTGCCTTTGGTTGAATTAGCATATAATAATAATTATCAGTCCAGCATTAAAATGGCACCATATGAGGCTCTGTATGGTCGTAAATGTAGAACTCTATTGTATTGGATAAAGCTTAGTGAGAAAAAGATACACAGAGTTGACTAAGTCCATGAAACAAAAGAAAAGGTAAAGGTGATTCAAGATAGTTTAAAATCAACATCTGATCGTCAAAAGTCTTATGCCAATCTTAAACGAAAAGAGATATAATTTCAGTAAGTGACAAAATATTCTTAAAAGTATCACCTTGGAAGAAAGTTCTCCGGTTTGGCCGTAAAGGAAAACTAAGTCCACGGTTCATCGAGCCATATGAGATTATTGAAAGAATCAGACCTGTTGTTTATCGACTGGCATTACTACTAGAGCTTGACAGAATTCATAATGTTTTCTACGTGTCTATGTTGTGAAGGTATCAATCAGATCCTTCACATGTTATATCTTCGATAGAAGTACAAATTCAGCCTGACATAACTTACAGTGAGGAACCAATTAAAATTTTGGCTCGTGAGATGAAAGAGTTAAGAAAAAAAAAGGTGGCTTTAGTAAAAGTTCTCTAGCAACGGCATGGTATAGAAGAGGCTACCTGGGAACCGAAGGAAACTATGAGAAAGCAATACCTGAACCTCTTTACTGATAAAATTTTCAAGGATGAAAATTTTTAAAAGGGGAAAGTTGTAACATCCCAATTTTATTGAAATCAGAACAGTAGTTTCGAGACCACAAATTCGAGTCATAAAGAAAATTTATTTTAATATTATTGCACGGTTTGCATTATGATAGGAAAGACGTATGAAAATTTTGATAAGAGAATTTTATCGATTTCATGTTTAATTGTGGAAAGGATCAAATTGCACAAAATGCAAAAGTTGAATTCTAGTAGTAATAAGTATCAAATAGCTATGGAATTCAAAATTTGAGGTCCTTATATGGTAATTAGACCATTCAAGAAAAGTTAGTAGATATTTTTGGTGAATCATCCACGGAAAATTAGAAAAAGAACAGGACTAAATTGGAAAGTGAAAAGAAATTAAAAGATGATAAATTAAATAAATGTTTAATATCATCATTTTATGTCATCTTCATCCCCAAAAAAACATAGAAACCCTAGGAAAGAGAAAGCAAGCTTTGTTGACTTAATTGGGTAAGTAATATTGTCCTATTTTTAGTAATTTCTATATTTTTGAGATCGAAATAACCTAATATAACAATTTGGGGATCAATTTGTAAAGTTATCAAAGTATTAAAATTTTTCCATGGATAAAAATGCTGAAATTTTGAAATTTATGGTAGAAAATGAAAGGTTGTTGATAGATAAAAAAACCTTTGTAAAGTGAATTTTTATGAAATTGTGATTTAGGGACTAAATTGTAAAGATGTAAAATTCATTGAAAATTTCTGAATTTTGGGAAATATATGTGCTGTAAATGTTATATGTAAAAATCAGTTAGGCTTGAACTAAGGATTAAATTGTATGAATTTCATTTTTTGAGCCTAGGGATGAAATCGTCATTTATGAAAAGTAGAGGGGCAAAATGGTAATTTTGCTTAGGATGTGAATTGAATTAAATTGAGTATGAAATTTATTAAATTGATGTTAAATTCATTTATATAGATCCAAAAAGCCCTAATATTGAGTTGGATAGAGGAAAACAAAAAGTATCAGATTAGTAGATCCTTGTATACGAAGGTTTATCGAGGTAAGTTCGTGTAACTTAATTTTGTATATTTATATGCTTGAATTGAATATATTTATATGAATTGTATAAATATCATAAATATCTGAAATGATCATATATCTGACAATGCCTGAAAAATGTCAAGTCCCGTTTAAATAAATGAAATTCGATGGATACAGAATTACCAATATTGGTTGTGGTCCAGCATATGTTGCAGACACACCACAACTCTTATTAGCGTCCCGTTATAAACCCTCTCGAGCAACTTGTATATGGTTATTGCGAGCTTCCCGTTATAGCTCTTCAGAGCATCCCGATAGGTAGTGATCCTACATGTGTTGTGGACACACCTTAACTCTTATAAGCATCCCGATATAGGCTCTTCATGAGCTTCCTGTTAAATTGGCTCTTTGTGAGCTTCCCGATAGTGATCACTTGAACTTCATGATATATGGCTATTCGGAGCTCCCGTTATATGGCTCTTTGTGAGCTTCCCAATATGGTTCTTTGTGAACTTCCCAATTAAGGCCCTTATGAGCTTCCCGTTATATAGCCTAGATAAGCTTCCCGATAGGCTGTTTGTGGGCTTTTCGGAATGGCTCTGTGTGAGCTTCCCGTTACAAGGCTCAAGAGTGTGCTTCCTAATTATGCACTCCAAAGCGTACCCCCGTATATGAATTGACGGATCATTAATAAGTACATCTTGTGTGTACAACCCAAGTATCCATTGATATTTCAATGATTCAAAGGGAAAAACTCCTGATATGAGAAAATATGAGAATTAAATGAATTATATCTTGAATATCCCTGAAATATCTGGAAATGGTTTTATGATGAACTCATCTCTATCTGGAAATGGTTTTATGATGAACTCATCTTTATTTTCTTGATAATTATATAGAATTTCATGTCTAACTTGTTTGGTGAGAGCATGTGTCTAGGCAATTAGCCACATAGTTTTGCATGCATGTTTGTATGTTTATTTTAAGTGAATATGAATAGTAAGTTAATTTCCTTTTATACAAACTTACTAAGAATTTGAAATGCTTACTCAGTTTTCTTTTCTCTATTTTATAGTGCCCAGAAGCTCGTAAAGGTTGAAATCGGTCGGAGTACCATCACACTATCCTCCATCTTGTTTTGGTATAAATAGGAAACTTACTTTGGTATAATGGAATGTAAAGGTTAATGGTAACAAGTAAGAGTATATAAATGTTTTGGTTGTAATTAGCCATTGGAATGGCTAGTGATAATATAGTTAATATATTTATGCATGAAGTTATATTATGTTTGGTATGTGAGTATTCATGAATTAGACACTTAGATATAATCACATTTGGGTAAGTATATGATTAGAAATGAGTAAGATGAATACTTGAAAGTATGAGCAAATATGTCATGTATAAAACTTGAATAATAGCTTGAGTTATATATCTTGGATTGGTTGGTAAACATATATCAATGTTGTTATAGGTTGAAGGCAAATTTGGGTGATAAATAAGGCTAGGAAATGGCCTTATTTTGTCCACACGGGTAGACACACGGGTGTGTGTCATCATGTGCATGTGTGGTTTGGTCGTGTGTCCCCTGCATCCTTAAAATTTAGAAACTGAATGCTCAGAATTGATCACACGGGCATGTGTCTCAGCCGTGTGAGACATACGGCCTAGAACATGGGAGTGTGTCTTGGCCATGTGAATCCTACACCTAATTTTTGAAAATTAAATTGATCACACGGCCTAGCACACGGGCATGTGGCTATCTGTGTAACTTAAGTTAGAGAGTTACATGGGTAAGGACATGGGCTAGAACACGGCCATGTGCCTCACATAAAATGCCCACACTGCCTAAGACACAGACGTGTCATTGGCCGTGTGAGTCATACGGCCTGATCACACCAGTGTGTGTCCCTTGCAGCTAAGAAAAATTTTGAGATTTTACGAAAAATTTTCTGTGATTCTAGTTTAGTGCCGACTTGATACTAATGTGTATTTTGGGCCTCGAAGACCGATATGAGGGACATTATGATTGATTTTTGGAAATGAATAGTAAAAAACATGAATTAACTGTAATTGAACTGTAAATTTTGATAATGCTCCATAACCTTGTTTCGGCAACGGATACGGGTTAGGGGTGTTACATTTATTGGTATAAAAATTACAGTTTAGCCAATTCTCGAACTAATGTAGCAAGTACGAGTTTAGCTATGCATTCCATTATATAATTTGTGATAGTTTGATATCTCCTAACCATTTTAAATGTGTTTTTCATATAGTAATGTCATCCAACCAAGGTAGAGCTGAATCCGAGGAAGCTGAGAGCACTACTCAAGCTTTTGTACAAAGAGTTGCATCTAGTAGTAGAAGGACAGTATCGAAGGGCCGAGGTGAGGAGGCAAAAGAAAATTTCTTTCAAATGATGAATGAGTGGTTCACAGAATTCATAAGAAGAAATCCTGCTATTATAGGTTGGTAAGCATACATAAATGTTGTTATAGGTTGAAGGCTAATTTGGGTGATAAATAAGGCTAGGAAATGGCCTTATTTTGTCCACAAGAGTAGACAAATGGGCATGTGTCTTGACCGTGTGTGACACACGACCATGCGTATAGGCGTGTGGTTTGGTCGTGTGTCCCCTACATCCTTAGAATTTAGAAATAGAATGCTCAGAATTGACCACACAGGTAGAGGCATGGGTGTGTGTCTCAGCCGTGTGAGACACACGGCCTACAACATGGGCGTGTGTCTTGGCCATGTGAATCTTGCACCTAATTTTTAAAAATTAAATTGATCAAACGGCCTAACACTCGGGCCTGTGGTTGGCCATGTAATCCAAGTCAGAGAGTTACATGGGTAAGGACATGGGCTAGAACACGGCCGTGTGCCTCACATCAAATGCCCACATGGCCTGAGACACGGACGTGTCTGAGACACGGGTGTGTCTGGTCACACATGCATGTGTCCCCTGCACCTAAGAAACATTTTGAGATTTTACGAAAACTTTTCTGTGATTCTGGTTTAGTCTCGACTTGATTCTAATATGTATTTTAGGCCTCAAATACCCATATGAGGGTCATTATGATTGATTTTTGGAAATGAATAGTAAATAACATGAATTAACTATAATTGAACTATAAACTTCGGTAATGCTCCATAACCTTGTTCTGGCAACAGATACGAGTTAGGGGTGTTACATCCGCTCTATATTCAAATAAATTGATCGCTTTATATTTGTTCTCATGTAACAGATAAGAAATAATTAGAACCAAAATGATGCTCTTTAATTAGGGTATTTGAGAAATCGTGCCCTAACTTACAGGGTACGATTTTCTCCTTGAACCAAAATAATCGAATATCCTTTTAAAATTCAAAACATATAGGATTTAGGTAATACTTAAACAATAAGCATTCTTATTTTTGGGAATTCGAGATCTTGTGCCCCAAGTTATGGGACATGACTTTTTATGTCGATTGACCCGAAATAAGATAGCCTCATCCATAAAATTTGATTTAGATAGTGACTTTTTCAATGTCATCAACAACATCATGTAAAAAGGGATCGCATTTTAAACTCTCTTCAAATTCTCAATTTTCAATGCTAAGATATCAAGTAATCAACTAGGTACCAACTTTGGGTGTTATAAGGGTGCTAATCCTTCCTAATACGTAACTGACTCTAGAACCTATTTCTTGGATTTTGTAGACCAAAAATCATCATTTTAGTAAATCTAACCCTTTTATTAAAATGATCAAGTTTTGGTGTGATCCAATCACACCTACTAAAAGGATTGGTGGCGACTCCATCTTTGTTTTTAAAAAATAAAAAGTCAATTTCCAAAAAGGTTTCGACAATTATGTTATAGATAGAAAATATGATGTCCCTAATGAAAGAATGTGAAATCGAATTTTGATCCAAAGCTAGATACCGAAAGATACACATATCTCGAGTATAGGGACTAAATTGAATAAAATAAAAAATATATGTAGATTTGTATTTGGATGTGGATTGAATGAAATATGATATCTTTTTATTTATTTAGTTATTGATCGTAGCGAAAGATGATGTCGGGCCATCACGAGAGAAAGGAAAAGCAAGAGTCGTAAACGAGTAATTGTGATTATCAATTTGTATTTATATGATTCGTGTTCAATATATATACATATATATTCTGATTTCATGATTCACAGTCAAGGTAAGGTCATATCACCATGTAAATTGATTTTTACTTAATGATGTTGAATATTGAGATTTGGATTGAATTAGACAAAATAGAAAGTAGTATGATATAATTGATACATGATATGTGGAATGGTATGGAATAATTTGTTGAATATATGACAATAAGAATTTGATAATAAAGTGTCATATAGATTGGTGATGAAATGAAATGGGACTATGATATATGAATGGTTAATGTGCATTTAAACTTAGTAGAAAGGTTAGGACACAGTTGGCATGCCAATAGGATCATATGCGCGCTTGTGTATGGGTTAGTTGATGATGTGAAGATTATGATATGTTATTCTGAGATCCAACATTTGTTGCGAATCATCAAATATTCATTTTCTCTACGGAGACCTTGGTGTGGCAGAGGGACATAGTTGAATATGTCTATACATTTGATGTCGACGGGCTTTGCACTTCAGTGTCTTAGTATGGTGTAGTATATGCTCAAACGAGGTATCTTGGTGTTGTGTAGTTCACCCGTGTGTCTGACTCTATTTTTACTAAGGTTGCATAGGGAAAAATGTTAAATTGAAATTTGAAATCGGATTATAAAATATGAATTTCATAAATGATATTGAATTAAAAATGATCGATACCAAAACAACATTATGTTTCTCGCCTAAAATTAAAACACGAGAAAATACGGTACATTTCAAAAAGTATCGGCTTTATTAACCCAAGTATCAATACTTGTTACATGGTATCGATACCAAATCTCGTTACTGACTTCCTACACTTTTGAAAATCTTGGAGTTATCATTTTTAAAACCCAAATATCGATATCACTGCCCCAGATAGTAAAAATACAACATATTAAAGAAATTAATATCAACATATCAAGGTCCAAGTCTGGGGCAAAACGAATATAAAAACAGTTCCAAAACGAATATATTAAAGCAATTAGTATCAACATATCATTTGACTGTTTTTATATTCAGTATACAACTTTTACCACATCAAGCAACCATCAAAACGAATATAAAAATAGTTCCAAAACATCAAAAATATGTCTGAGCAAGTATCAACATATCAAGGTCCAAGTCTGAAATTACTAAGAATAAATAAGCTAAGAAAACATCCAAAACATCATGATAATATTTATACAACAAGTCTACCACATTGCCTTATTGCCACTATCCCAAAATAATAACTAATAAACATATATTCAAATGTTAAACTACTTGGATCTGTTCCTCGGAAAATACTCTACACTGCTCACACTGCAACGCTAATAGTTTGGAAATGTTTGAAAAATGTTGGTGAGCTTCAACTAGCACAATGAATGATCAGAATAACTACCATACAAACATGTCATCATGCAATAACGAAGCAACCATATAGCACAATTATGTAACACCCCTTACCCGTACACGAGACCGGGATGAGGTACGGGGCATTACCGTACACAAACATGATAATTTCGAAAAATACAGGCTATGAATTTTCATTTAAAATTTAAAACCAATCAAACAAATTCACATTGACCCTAATATGGCCCTACGAGGTCCAAAACATACATTAAAAACATCCGGGGACTAAACCGAGAACTTAAGAAAATTTTAAGAAAATTTCTAGGTTTAAGCCTCATACGCCCGTGCGGAGGCAACGCACACACCTGTGTGCTTGGGAAATGCCTGTGTCCCTTACCTGTGTTGAATTATTAGAATTTATTTTTCATTTTGAACCTATAGGGGTTTTCACACGGCCGAGCACATGCCCGTGTCCTTCACACGGCCTAGACACGCCCGTGTCCAAAAACTTGAGCATTCTGTTTATGATGTCATCATGCATTTAGGGGCACACAGCCAAGACACATGCCCGTGTGCTAGACCGTGCCCTCTACACGGTTGAGACACACAGCCGTGTCTCTACCCGTGTGTTACTACCATGCACTGTAACACCACAAACCCGGCCTAGACGTTATGACCAAATTTGACGTGCCACATCGAAGCGTTAAAAACATTTTATATTATTGATCTAGAAAATCTTACTTAGTGTTTTAAAGTTTAATCTCATTATAGGTTAAAGTGAATAAGCTACGCACCAGGTAGGAAACCGGAAGAGGAGATGAGTCCATCGGACTGTTTAAGTACCAAGCTCCCTTCGGATCCAATCCTAATCATGCAAACTACCATTGCCACACCTTAACTTAGTGTATATTCTTAGGAAACCAATTTGACTAAGTCCATTTTAAGAAAAGTGATTAATTTTGGAAAACGTTTTCGTTGCTAAAGTTTTGCTTTGTTATCGTGATGTTTTGAAACCAACTACTGTTTTTGAAAATGCACCCTAAAGTTACTCAATTTCAACCGTTAAAAATAAAACATATCCATTCTAACAAAACATATCAAAACCATTAAAAATAATTAAAGTGGCCTTATTACAATTAAAAACCGGAACCATAAAAGTAAATAAGAAGATATCCAATTCACCAGCAGAAAACCAAAATTTACAGAAGTGTGGCCACTCCGAATCCCTCACAGCTCCAAGCCCACTATGGTTGGGGATTACCTGCGTGGATGGAAACATGGGGTGAGTTTGGAAACTCAGTGTATAACATAACCCAACCATAGTCTATATCAGTTCAAACCACAGAAACAGATTAAGCTGGCCTTAGCCCAGAACAGATTTTAGAGTGAAGCCCATAGGCCCATAACAGAACAGAACAGATATTACATGTTTATGCAGAAACCCAACCCAAATCCAACCATATGCACCCTCGTCCAACCTTACACTTTGTGGGGAGACTACTAGACCCACCCAACTGCTACACGCCACAGAATTTGCAGCATGGCTGCCAGAACAGATAATGTGACAAAGTCACCAGATATAGATATTTGTGGCAGAGCCACCAGATCAGATAATTCTGGCATAGCCACCAGGACGCTTCCTCCATAATATAACCCATGTCCCCATGCAACAGATATACAAATAATGGCATACAGAATCAGATCATCATGCATTTCAGTCAAAATTAACCTTAGGGGTATAATGGTCATTTCGCACCTAGGGGTATAATGATCATTTTTCATACTTAGGGGCATTATGGTAATTTAACTATTTTAGGGTTTTCATGCATATTTCTACCATTTACGCATTAACAGAAACACTTACTGAGCATCCTTAACATATTGAGCCCGTTGGCTCATTAACCCGATTTTGGCCTATTAAGCCCAAATATATTGAAGTGCACGAAATCGCGCGCACTGCAGTCTTATCACTTCAGATTACCGAATAAGTTACTCAATCTATCTCACGAGCATACGCACACCCGTAAGTTCACAAAATACCAGTTTTTCGGCATTTCAACTTTTCGACTTTTGCTGATCTAGTCTATGAGAGGGTGTCAGTTACACACTTGTTTGACGATGAAATGCTGATGAGTTCCACACACACAAGTTGCCTACAGTCAATCACTAATATGTTAACTATGAATCCAATCGCAACTTATATGCAGAACCACTTACCAAAATCGGCCATTAACACTTCAGCACTAGAGATCCTACCTTTGCGAATCTAGCGACTAGATCAAGATCCAATCGTTAAAACATCCAAGCCTTTGATCAAGAACCTCTAGATCACACTAACACCAAAACAAAACAATTGTCACAACCCTTAGAGCCTTAAGCTCCAATCGACAGCCTCCTTAAGCCTTTAGGGATTTCGGCTTTTCTATATCCCGAATAAGAAATAGATTTGAGTACTTACCACCGTTTCTCTCAGTCAACGATTCCACTTTAGTTCCTATGCAATTTTGATGCAAATCAATCCCTCAAATATTGGTAGAAATCAAATCTCTAAAGGTCTAAAGATTCAGCTATGCCCCTAAAACTATGGTGTTTTCAGCTTTTGAAACTGTGAAATAAAAGATGATTTGATAAGGAGGTTTTTGCAATGTTGTTGTCGATAGAGGTTGGGGTTTAAAGAGTGTTAAAATCGGCCAGGGAAGATGAATGAAAATTAGTAGAGGTTGGCTAGGAGAAATCAACACAAGCAACAGGTTTTCAGGATTTTGGCTCTTATGGCAATCGGCTATAGAGGCCTAGAAACTAATGGAATGGAAAGATAGAATGGTAGGAAGGTTTCAGCTAGAGAAGAAAGGAAGAAGAAAAGAAAATGGAAGAAGAGAGGAGAAAAGAAGAAGAAAAGAGAATGGTCAGAAACGGCACTACACTCCCCCAAATGCCGAATTTACAACCATTAGGAGACCTAGCCGAATTTTGCCCTTACAGAATCACTTGGTCGGCCAACTCTTGCTCCTCAAGAGTCCACTATTCGGCCAACACTACACTCCCTAATCAGCTCCTAAATCTTCTCCCTTATCCCATCCTTACTCAATCTCCTGAATCCCTCAAACTCTTCCTAACAAAGTTCCACTTAAGTTCCATCACATCCCCTTTCTGTTCACAAAAATAATACCACAATCTACTTACCTTGTGACTTGAACCTTAGCTCTCCCTAATCATCCACACGCCACTTTTTAAGCACCCTAGTGGCGTCACATGCCACTTTGCCACATGCCTTCTTGTGGCTTATTTTACCCATTAAATTTTAAAAGCCCAAACTACCAGAACCTCTTTTTCCTTTAAAATTAAAATTAGTTAAATCTACCGGTTTTAACTTAGACTTGGGCCTTCTACAGGCCCACTAACTTACTCAGACCTACATCAAGCAGTCAGAACATAGTAATCCTAAAATTTGCTAAAATTTTTAGAAATCCTGAAAATCCCAAAAATTGGGGCGTTACAACTCTACCCTCCTTAAAGAAATATCGTCCTTGAAATTTACCTGATCCGAAGAGATAAGGGTATTATTGATGCATCGCCTCTTCTGACTCCCAAGTAGCTTCCTCTCTGCCATGATTACGCCAAAGCACCTTCACTAATGGAACAGATTTTCTTCTCAGAACCTTAACCTCTCGGTCCAATATTTGCACAGGCTCCTCCTCAAAAGTCAAATCATTTTGCACCTCAATCTCTGCAACCGGCACGACATGAGTAGGGTCAAAATGATAACGCCTTAACATGGAGACGTGAAAAAAATTGTGAAACCTGTCTAACTCTGGAGGTAACTCCAATTGATATGCCACTGGTCCTACTCGCTTCAAAACCCGATAAAGCCCAATGAACCGTGGACTCAACTTGCCCTTCTTACCAAACCTTAATATCTTCTTCCAAGGGGAAACCTTCAAGAAGACCATACCACCTACTGAGTACTCAATCTCCTTACGCTTCAAATCTGCATACGACTTTTGCCTATCAGATGCTTCTTTTAAACGATCTCTAATTACTTTGACCTAATTCTCAATATCAGCTACCAACTCTGGTCCAAGAACCTGTCGTTCCCCCAGCTCAGTCCAACAACTAGGTGTTTGACACCTTCGTCCATACAGCGCTTTATACGGTGCCATTCGAATACTTGCCTGATAACTGTTGTTGTACGCAAACTCTGCTAACGGCAAGTAATCCTCCCAACTACCTCGAAAGTCAATAACACATCCCCTCAGCATGTCCTCCAGAATCTGAATAACCCTTCCCGACTGGCCATTAGTCTGGGGATGGAAAGCCGTACTAAAGTTCAGTCACGTTCCCAACGCCTCATGCAACTTCTGTCAAAACCGAGATGTGAATCTAGGATCTTGGCCAGAGATATGAAACTGGGACTCTATGAAGTCGCACAATCTCCGTCACATACAACTTGGCTAACTTTTGAAGTGAAAAGTCAGTGCGGACAGGTATGAAATGAGCCGATTTGGTCAACCTATCCACAATCACCCAAACTGAGTCTTTCTTTGTTGGTGTCAAGGGTAACCCACTCACAAAGTCCATAGTTACCCTCTCCCGCTTCCAAAGTGGTATCTTTATTGGCTGCAAAAGTCCACAAGGTAGTTGATGCTCAGCTTTCACTTGCTGGCATGTCAAACATTTCCCCACAAAATCTGTCACTTCTCGTTTCAACCCAGGCCACCAATACAATTCTCGTAAGTCGTGATACAACTTATTCCCTCCAGGGTGAATAGCATAAAGTCCTCTATGAGCTTCCTTCAATATTGACTGCTTCAAGTCAGAGTCCTTCGGAACACAAATTCTCCCTCGGAAACACAGAACTCCTTCACTATTCAACCCAAACTTAAAAGTTTCCCCTTCCTTAACTTGTTGGAAACGAGCAACCAAAGACTCATCTCTCAACTGCTTTTCCTTAATCTGATCCACCCAGGTTGGCCTTACTTGTAACTCAGCCAACAGACTACCATCATCATATAGACTCAGACGAGCAAACACTGTTCTCAGATCAGATACAGCTCTTCGACTTAGAGCATCGGCTACCACATTAGCCTTGCCTGGGTGGTACTCAATTGAATAATCATAATCCTTAAGCAACTCTATCAATCTCCTTTGCCTAAGGTTCAGCTCCTTCTGAGTCAACAAATACTTGAGACTCTTATGGTCCGTGTATATAACACACCTCTCTCCGTACAAGTAATGTCTCCAAATCTTAAGTACAAAGATTACTGCTGCCAATTCCAGATCATGAGTAGGATAGTTCCCCTCGTGAGGCTTAAGCTGTCGTGATGCATAAGCAACCACCTTACACTCTTGCATCAACACGCAGCCCAAACCCACATGTGATGCATCACTGTACACAGTAAAATCCCTCCCAGGCTCCGGCTGAAGTAATACAAGTGCTTCAGTCAGAACTTTCTTCAACTTCTCAAAAGCTTCCTGCTACTTCTCAATCCAAACAAACGGTACTCCTTTCCTTATGAGTTTTGTCAAAGCTGCTGCCATCGCAGAAAAACCTTCCACAAACCTCCTGTAGTATCCTGCCAACCCTAGGAAACTCTGAATCTCCGACAACGACCTAGGTGGCTTCCATTCCAAAATCGCTTCAATCTTTCGAGGGTCCACCTTGATCCCCTCAGCAAAGACAACATGTCCTAAGAAGGTTACCTCCTTCAACCAGAATTCACATTTGCTAAATTTAGCATAGAGTTCCTTCTCTCTTAATACTTGCAGCACAATGCGGAGATGCTGATCATGTTTTGCTTCTGTTTTAGAATATATCAAAATATCGTCAATAAAGACGACTACGAATCTATCTAAGAATGGTTGGAATACACGATTCATCAGATCCATAAACGTTGCAGGAGTGTTCGTCAGTCCAAATGGCATAACCAGAAACTCGTAATGTCCATACCGAGTCCTAAATGTCGTCTTATGAATATCTACCTTTTTGACCCTTAACTGATGGTATCCAGATCGAAGATCGATCTTGGAAAATACAGAAGCTTCTCTAAGTTGGTCAAACAGATCGTCAATTCTTGGCAGAGGGTACTTATTCTTAATCGTCAGTTTGTTCAACTACCGATAATCGATACACATCCGCATCATCCCATCCTTCTTTTTCACGAATAGCACCAGTGTTCCTCACGGAGACACACTCGGCCTAATAAAGCCTCTATCCAACAACTCTTGAATTTGAGCTTTTCAGTTCCACTAACTCCTTCAGTGCCATCCTATACGGTGCGATGGACACTAGTGCCATTCTAGGCAGCAAGTCGATTCCAAACTCGACCTCTCGGTTTGGAGGTAATCCTGGGTTTGGAGGCAATCCCGGAAGTTCCTTTGGAAAGACATCTTGGAACTCCTTAACGGTTTTTACCTTATCCACCGTCAGTCCCTCAGCTTCTGACTGACTTACAAATGCCAAATAGGCCTCACAACCCTTACGAATCCACTTTTTGGCTCTCAATGCCGACACCACATTGGACAGATAATCCCCTTGCTCACTATCACCATAACCTCCTCATCCTCCATGGTCCTTAACACCATTCGCTTAGCAGCACAATCTGGAGTCGCCCTATGCTTAACCAGCCATTCCATTCCCAGAATGAGGTCGAATTCTCTGAACGGTAACTCCATCAAGTCTCGAGAGAAAATATTACCTTGGGTTTATTAGGGCACATCTATATATAGTTTGTCTACCCTAACCGAGTGACCCAAAGGACTTAGTACAGATACCCCACTCACAATCTTCTTAGAGTGCACACCCAACGACCCAGATATGGTATATGCAACATACGAATGAGTGGATCCATTATCAACCAAGGCAATATACAGCATGCTAGAAACCAAGAACGTACCAGTTATGACGTCAGGTGCATCGCCCTCCTCTCGATGACGAGCTGCATACACCAACGCTGGCTGTCGGGCCTTATAGATCTGTTTGAACCTGATCTATTTTCTGAGGACAGTCTTTGACTCTATGCTTCATAGATCCGTATCGGAAACAAGCACCAGAATATTTCCTACACTCACCTAGATGTACCTTACCACAGTCCCCACAGATTGGTGGTCTAACCACTTTAATCGAAACTGCTCGAACTGGCTTCTCCACCCTTGCTCTCTTGACATTCCTATTTGCACCCCTCGAAGGTCCTGAATCCTTCCGAAAACGGTTCTGATCCTTCTCACGATTCTGCCTCTCAGCACGCTTCACTTCCTCAGCTATCTTAGCTTTGTCCACCAAAACCGCAAAGTTACGTTCCCTCTGTTGAGCAATCAGTACCTTAAGTTCATCTCTAAGACCATTCTTGAAGCGCACACTATGCTCATACTCTGTAGCGACCATCCCCACAGCATACCGACTCAGCCTCAGAAATTTAGCCTCGTACTCTGCAACCGTCTTACCTCCTTGAACCAGATTCAAGAATTTCTTCCTGTAGGCGTCCACATAACTTGCCCCAACATATTTCCCTTTGAAGGCCGTCTTAAACAGCTCCCAAGTCACCCTATCAGCTGGGGTCCTATCTCTCACAGTGAGCCACCACTGATAAGCCTCGTCTCGTAGCAACGATACGGCTCCCTTCAGCTTCTGCTCCACAGAGCAGTCCAAGTCATCCATAATCTGTTCCGTGGCCTCCAACCAATATTTCGCCATATTCGGGGCTACACCAGATACGCCCCTAAAGATCTCCGTTCCATTAGCCCGAAGTCACTCAGAAATAGATCCTCGAATTTCGTTGCCCGTACTTGCCCCGACAACCCTTTCCAGAACACCAAGCATTGCCTGCGACAGGGCGTCATCCCTGGCACCACGATCATGAGACTCTACTTTCATTACCGTTGGTACTGGTGCATCTGCCGCTGGCATATGCCCTGAAGACGAAAATCCTGCTCGAGCACTACTTCGGCCACGTCCACGGCCTCTTCCACGAGCGGCTCTCATACTCATATCGTTTTATCTGATTACAAATTTTTATGCATCAATTAAATATCCCAGCGTTTATTATAGATGTTTTATGAATAGACAGTAATTCAGAGTTTGTTTTCGCAGAATCGAAGCCTAGCTATTGTCTCAGTCTCTTACCAAATCTTCCTATAGTTTTCAGTACCATCCTAACTAGAGTATCCTTGAAGGATTTCAGTGCAGACAGATAATTCAGAAAAATATTCAGAAAAGTTCAGAACGATACTTACAGACTTGGGCCGGAGATTTGAGTGCCACTTTCCAAAGATCCAGGTTTTAAAAATTGACTTTCGTAACTTTGTAAAAAAATTTATTTTTGAAAAACCTTCATTTTTATAGACCCATTCCATAGTCGAGTTGCTGCAACTGGGCTCTGATACCACAAAATGTAACACTCTAAACTCGGTCTAGACGTTATGACCGAATCCGACGTGCCACATCGAAGCGTTAAAAACATTTTATATTATTGATCTAGAAAATCTTACTTAGTGATTTACAGGTTAAAGTGAATGGAAGTTGCGCACCAAGTAGGAAACCGAAAAAGAGGAGGTGAGTCCATCGGACTGCTTAAGTACCAAGCTCCCTTCGGATCCAATCCTAGACATGCACACTACCATTGCCACACCTTAACTTAGTGTATATTCTTAGGAAACCAATTCGACTAAGTCCATTTTAAGAAAAGTTATTAATTTTGGAAAACGTTTTTGTTGCGGAAGTTTTGCTTTGCTGTCGTGATGTTTTGAAACCAACTATTGTTTTTAAAAATGTGCCCTAAAGTTACTCAATTTCAATAGTTAAAAATAAAACATATCTATTCTAACAAAACATATCAAAATCATTAAAAATAATTAAATCGACCTTATTACAATTAAAAACCCAGACCATAAAAGGAAATAAGAAGATATCCAATTCACCAGCAGAAAATTGAAATTTGCAGAACATGTGGCCACTCCGAATCCCTCACAGCTCCAAGCCCACTATGGTTGGGGATTACCTATGTGGATGGAAACATGGGGTGAGTTTGGAAACTCAGTGTGTAACATAACCCAACCATAGTCTATATCAGCTCAAACCACAGAAACAGATTAAGTTGGCCTTAGCCCAGAACAGATTTCAAAGTGAAGCCCATAGGCCCATAATAGAATAGAACAAATATTACATGTTTATGCAGAAACCCAACCCGAATCCAACCATATGCACCCCCGTCCAACCTTACACCTTGTGGGGAGACTACTTGACCCACCCAACCGCTACACGCCACAGAATTTGCAGCATGGCTGTCAGAACAGATAATGTGACAGAGTCACCAAATACAGATATTTGTGGCAGAGCCACCAGATCAGATAATTGTGGCATAGCCACCAGGACGCTTCCTCCATAATATAACCCACGTCCCCATGCAACAGATATACAAATCATGGCATACAGAATCAGATCATCATGCATTTCAATCAAAATTAACCCTAGGGGTATAATGGTTATTTTGCTCCTAGGCGTGGGTATTCTAGTAATTTAACTATTTTAGGGTTTTTATGCATATTTCTACCATTTACGTGTTAACAGAAACACTTACCGAGCGTCCTTACCGTATTAGGCCCGTTGGCCCATTAAGCCCAAATATATCGAAGTGCACGAAATCGTGCGCACTGCAGTCTTATCACTTCAGATTATTGAATAAGTTATTCAATCTATCTCACGAGCATTCGCACATTTGCAAATTCACAAAATACTAATTTTTTGACATTTCAGCTTTTCGGCTTTTGCCGATCTAGTCTATGAGAGGGTGTCAGTTACACACCTGTTTGACGACAAAATGCTGACGAGTTCCATACACACGAGTTGCCTATAGTCAATCACTAATATGTTAACTATGAATCCAATGGCAACTTATATGCAGAACCCCTTACCAAAATCAGCCATTAACACTTCAGGCACTAGAGATCCTACCTTTGTCGAATCTAGCGACTAGATCAAGATCCAGTCATTTCGCTTGTCCAAGCCTTTGATCAGCAACCTCTAGATCACACTAACACCAAAACAAAACAATTGTCACAACCCTTAAAGACTTAAGCTCCAATCGACAGCCTCCCTAAGCCTTTAGGGATTTTGACTTTTCTAAATCCCGAAACAAGAAATAGATTTGAGTACTTACCACCGTTTCTCTCAGTCAACGATTCCACTTTAGTTCCTATGCAATTTTGATGCAAATCAATCCCTCAAATATTGGCAGAAATTGAATCTCTAAAGGTCTAAAGATTCGACTATGCCCCTAAGACTATGGTGTTTTTGACTTTTGAAACTGTGAAATAAAAGATGATTTGATAAGGAGGTTTTTGCAATATTGTAGTCGACAAAGGTTGGGGCTTAAAGAGTGTAAAAATCGGCCAAAGAAGATGAAAGAAAATTGGTAGAGGTTGGCTAGGAGAAATCGACACAAGCAACAGGCTTTCGGGATTTTGGCTCTTATGGCAATCAGCTATAGAGGCCTAGAAACTAATGGAATGGAAAGATAGAATGGTAGGAAGGTTTCGGCTAGAGAAGAAAGGAAGAAGAAAAGAAAATAGAAGAAGAGAGGAGAAAAGAAGAAGAAAAGAGAATGGTCGAAACTATTTACACTCCTCAAATGTTTGAATTTACAACCATTAGGAGACCTAGCCGAATTTTGCCCTTACAGAATCCCTTGGCCGGCCAACTCTTGCTCCTTAAGAGTCCACCATTCGGCCAACACTACACTCCCTAATCAGCTCCTAAATCTTCTCCCTTATTCCATCCTTACTCAATCTTCTGAATCCATCAAACTCTTCCTGACAGAGTTCCACTTAAGTTCTATCACATCCCCTTTCTGTTCACAAAAATAATACCACAATCTGCTTACCTTGTGACTTGAACCTTATCTCTCCCTAATCATCCACACGCCACTTTTTAAGCACCCTAGTGGCGTTACATGCCACTTTGCCACATGCCTTCTTGTGGCTTATTTTACCCATTAAATTTTAAAAGCCCAAACTATCAGAGCCCCTTTTTTCCTTTAGAATTAAGATTAGTTAAATCTACCGGGTTTTAACTTAGACTTGGGCCTTCTAAAGGCCTACTAACATACTTAGACCTATATCAAGCAGCCAGAACACAGTAATCCTAAAATTCGCTAAAATTTTCAGAAATCCTGAAAATCCCAAAAATTGGGGCGTTACATGGACACTGACCTAAAAATTTTAGGAGCAGGGAATACACGGCCGCACTACATACCCATAGGGCTGACCGCGTGTCACATACAGCCTAGACACATGGTCGTGTGTCTACCCGTGTGGACCATTTTAAAGGCTATATTACAAGCCAAATGATCACCCTCAACATCTACACTCATTTATAAACTTCAATGATAATTAACATGGTCTATTTATACCCAATGACCACCTTCACATAGTTTATTGCATGTTAACCTCGTCTCATTAGTTCAGTACATGCTAGGTTATCCTCATTGTATTAAGGATTACCATCTCATCCAACACATTTAGACTTGTCTTATTTTATAAGTCATTGCATATTATGACCTAACCATCTCCAAGTGATTTGGCCACATTTCATATGTCCATTCATGATATACCACATTTAACCATCACATGAACAATTTGAACACAAACATGCACAATTAATAGGTTATAACCATCAAAATGAGCCATGTCTTATGGCCATATACAAAATGAATAGGTATATCATTCAAGCCCTTACATTGGCTAACCAATGACATATATAACAAAATAACCAAAAACCTATACATGCCATTGTAACAAAATAAAAGTGTCTGTACCAAAGCAAGACAAGTTGATAATGCTAACAATACTCCAATTGTCTTCCAATCTTCACGAGTCTGAGAGCTCTGTAAAACAAGGGAAGTGAAAGGGGGTAAGCATTGACATGCTTAGTAAGTCTGAATAACACGAAGGTAAACTTACCGGTTATTTAGCATACAACCATAAAAGATATTCATGCCAAACATGCATAGTGTAAATTCCCTATCACATACACTCAATCATCAAGTTAGTTTCATCTCAAGCAATATAGCATTAGTCTTAGATGTGCTCATCAATTCAAATATTTCCATTCTTGTTCCTCATTATAGTCCCGTTGAATTTCTCGAAATCTTGATGTGTATTCTGTTTACCGCCAAGTCATGCTAGTGACCATTTTAAGTACACACTCCTGTGAACCTCACTCTTACGGCGGGACTACCAGTCTAAGCTAAATCCCTTATAACATGAATTCTAGGAGTATTGTCAGGATTACCATTCCAGTCTAAATCCCTTAAAACGAAAATTACTCCATAATCTCGAATCTGAATTGCTAGTCCAGGATAATTTTAGTCCTTAATCATATTACCCATTCGGGCTAAATCCATAATGCACATATATTTATCGGAAAGTTCGATCACTTAAGGAACACCCGTTCTAGGTAGATCCTTAATATACTGAGATCATCGAATTACCCGTCCAGGCTAAACCATTTTCTGCAACACATGCAGGATCTCATGTCATGTAAGCAAGAATTTATCCATCTGATCCCCCTTTTACATTCAACCTGGACAATTGTCATCCTTTTTATTTTACACTACCACGTTCTACGGATTATCATGCAATCAATATCTAAATTAACATACAATAAATAATATGCATTTTTAAGTATATTTAAATTTTACTTCAAGTTACACGAACTTACCTGGTAATTGCTTCGGGTTCGTGTTTCGGTTATTCTGAGACCTTTCGTTTTCTACGGTCGACCTCCGGAATTGGTTTCTTAGGGTCTATATCAGTAAAAATAAATTATTAATACCTCATACTATTCACTTCGGACCTAATTTTCACCCCGAGCAAAATGACCATTTTGCCCCTAACATTTCACAATTTTTACAAATTAGTCCCTAGGCTCGTATAATGAAATGCATGAAATTTCTTGACTATCATAGTCTAGCAAAATGTTTTCATACTTATAACAGCCCACATTTCCTTTCATTTCACACTTTTCTATCCATTTTTACAACTTTTACAAATTGGTCGCTTAGGCCATTTCCATGAAAAACTACTTAGTAAAAGTTGTTTACCATCTTTTAAACTCTCATATTCCTCTATAAATCATCAAAATACAAGCACCTCATGCATGGGTAATTTTCTAAACATGAACCCTAGCTTGAAATATGGGTACAAATAGAGAGAGCATGTTACGAGGATCTCGAAAATACAAAGAACATCAAAAACGGGGCTAGGGAGCACTTAATATTGAGCTTGAAAATGTTGAAAACCCTAGCTATGGAGAACATGAAAATTAAGGCAGCATGAGGGAGAAGAATGGCTGATTTTTGCCAAATGACCAAAATGCCCTTCCTTACGAAACTTCCAAAATTTTCCATCCATGCCCATTTTTGTCCAAAAACTTAGAAATTGGGCAAATTGCTATTTAAGACCTTATAATTAATAATCCAAAGCAATCTCATACAATTTTTTTCTAGAACCCAAGTTTTGCAATTTATTCAATTTGGTCCCTAATTTCCAATTGGACACCTTATACTTAGAATTTCTTCATGAAACTTTAACACATGCTTACTTTTTTATTCTAGACCTCATAATGATCATAAAAAAATATTTTAACATCGGATTGGTGGTCCCAAAACCACTGTTCTGACTAGGTCTTAGTTTGGGATGTTACATTTCTCCCCCTTAAGGGACTTTCATCCTCGAAAGTCTTACCAGTAAACAAGTTCAGATATTGACTTCTCATAGCTTCTTCAGGTTCCCATGTGGCCTCTTCCACTCCGTGTCTATGCCATAAAACTTTCACTAGGGCTATATTCTTGTTCATCAACTATTTGACTTCTCGAGCCACAATTTTAACTAGTTCTTCACCATAGGTCATGTCTAGTCTAATCTCAACTTTCGTCGCCAAAATCACATGTGAGGGGTCCGACCTATATCTTCTCAACATAGATACGTGAAACACATTGTGAATTTTTTCCAATTCGGATGGCAATGCTAATCGATAGGCTAATGGTCTAACTCTTTCGGTAATCTCGTATGGTTCAATAAACCTTGGATTTAGTTTGCCTTTTCAGCCAAATCTCAAGACCTTTTTCCATGGAGATACTTTCAAGAACACTATATCTCCAACTTGAAATTCAATCTCCTTTCTTTTCAAATCAGCATATGACTTTTGCCTATCCGACACCGCTTTCAAACAATCACGTATCACTTTAACCTTTTTTTTAGTTTCCTTGATTAAATCAACTCTAAGAGCCTGACTTTCCTTAAGCTCTGTCCAATACAGTAGAGTTCAGCACTTTTGACCATATAATGCCTCATAAGGCGCCATTTTTAAACTCGTCTAGAAACTGTTGTTGTAGGCAAATTCCACAAAAGATAAGTATTTTTCCCAACTACTCTGAAATTCGTGGACACAACATCGTAGCATGTCCTCGAGAGTCTGAATCGTCCGCTCAGATTGACCATCAGCCTGTGGGTGGAATGTCGTACTAAAACTCAATTTTGTACCTAGGGCTTCTTGTAATTTCTTCCAAAATCTCGAAGTAAACCTCGGGTCCCTCTCTGAAATGATCGAACCTCAGGTCCTTATCTGAAATGATCGACAATGGTACCCCGTGTAGTCTCACAATCTCAGATATGTACAAGTCAGCCAATCTATCAAGAGAGTACTCTATCTGTACAGGAATAAAGTGAGCCGACTTTGTTAGCCTATCGACCACAACCCAAACAACATCTTTCTTTTTTAGGTTTAACGGTAGTCCAGTCACGAAATCCATGGTAATCCTGTCCCACTTCCATTCAGGGACCATCACAGGCTGTAACAAACTTGAAGGTACTTAGTGTTCAGCCTTAATCTGTTGACATATCAAGCATCTTGATACAAATTTGGAGATGTCTCTTTTCATGCCATTCCACCAATACAATTTTTTAAATCATTGTACATCTTAGTACTTTCCGGATGAATAGACAGACGACTATCATGTGCCTCTTGTAAAATTTTCTGGATAAGCTCGTCGTTTCTTGGTACACAAACCCTATCTCTGAACATCAAGCAACCATTGGAACTAATCCGAAAATCTGATTCAATGCCTGATTCACATTGAGTTCTCTTGGCTTATAAATCACTGTCATAAATCTGACCATCACTGATTTCCTGAAGAAATGTCGACCTAGCTCTTAACTCTGCCAAGATCGAACCATCATTCAACCATGCCAACTTCATGTTCAAAGCTCTCAAAGCAAACAAGGATTTTCTCCTTAGTGCATCAGCGACTACATTCGCCTTTCCTGGGTGATAATCAATTATCAGTTTATAATCTTTAATCAACTCTAACCATCTTCGTTGTCTCAGGTTTAATTCCTTTTGAGTAAGCAAATACTTCAAACTCTTATGATCTGTGAATATACGACAAGTTTCGCCATACAAATGGTGTCTCTAAATCTTCAAGATGAGTACAATTGCAACTAGCTCCAAGTCGTGTGTAGGATAATTTTTCTCATGAGGCTTTAGTTGCCTCGAAGCATATGCTATCACCTTGCCCTCTTGCATAAGCACACAACCCAGTCCATTTAAGGATGCATCACTATAGACCATAAATTCTTTTCCCAGTTTGGGTTACACTAAAACTGGAGCTTCGGTCAGTAATGTCTTTAATTTCTCAAAATTCTGTTGACATTTCTCTGGGCATTCAAACTTAACATCTTTTTACAGCAAACTTGTCAAAGGATTCGCAATCATCGAAAATCCTTTTACGAAGTGTCGATGGTAACTGGCTGAGCCTAAAAGGCTTCTAACTCCGGTTACGTTCTTCAATGGCTTCCACTCAACAATAGCAGATATCTTATTTGGATCAACTCAGATGCCATCACCCGATACAATGTGACCAAGGAATCCAACCTCTCGGAGCCAGAACTCGCTCTTGCTAAATTTAACATACAACTGTTTGTCCCGTAAGATCTGTAAAACCGTTCTCAGATATTCCGCATGCTTAGTCTCATCCTTGAAATAAATCAGGATGTCATCAATAAACACAACATCAAACTTGCCTAAGTATGGCTGAAATACCCTATTCATCAAGTCCATAAACACAGCTAGTGTATTTGTCAGCCCAAAAGGCATCACAAGAAATTTATAATGGCCATACCTTGTTCTGAAAGCAGTCTTTGGTACATCTGACTCTTTTACTCATAACTGGTAGTAGCCAGATCTCAGATCTATCTTACAAAATATAGTGGCTCCCCTCAAATAATCAAACAAGTCATCGATTCTTGGCAACGGATATTTGTTCTTGATGGTTACCTTGTTGAGTTGTTGGTAATCTATACATAGTCTCATCGAACCATCTTTGTTCTTAACAAATAATATGGGAGCGCCTCGCGGAGAAAAGCTTGGTCTTGTGAACCCTTTATCAGTCAATTCTTGCAATTGTGCTTTTAACTCTTTCAACTCGGTTGGTGCCATCCTATATGGGGCAATAGAAATAGGTGTTGTTCCAAGCATTAGTTCAATACCAAATTCTACCTCTCTGACAGGAGGTAATCCGGGCAATTCTTCTGGAAACACATCCGGGTACTCACATACTATCGGTACCGACTCAATCCTCCACTCAGATTCCTTAGAGTTCAGTACAAACGCAAGATAAGCTTCATACCCTTTTCTAATATACCTTTGAGCCTTCATTGAAGAAATCATAATAGGTTGTGTATTCAACTCACTTGAATCAACTCGGAGAACTTCACCATTTGAACATTTCAATTCAATATACTTGTTACCACAATTTATTATCACATCGTAGAGGGTCAACCAATCCATGCCAAGTATTAATCAAACTTATCGAAGGGCAAAAGCATAATATTAGCCGAAAAACAATGACCTTAAATTGTCAAAGGACAATTCTTACAAACCTAATCAACTAAAACAGACTTGCCTAAAGGGTTCGACACCTTAATCACAAATTCCGTAGGTTCTACAGGCATATTCATTTTAGACACCAATTTCAAGCGTATGTATGAATGGGTTGATCCCGGGTCAATTAAGGCAATAACGTGAGTATTATGAAGAGAAAATGTACTCGTAATGACATTGAGAGTAGAGGCTTCCTCACGAGTGCGTATCGCGTAAGTTCTCGCTTGGGCTCGAGCCTTTGATTTTACAGTAGAATCCTTTGTAACAGCTCGACTGCCGCTAGCACTTCCAGGATGTCGTGGTGGTCTACCTCGGGAACTAGGAGCGTTCTACTTCGGGGCTACTTTACCTTTTTTATCCGCTCGCTCTGGTCAGTCTCTAAGGAAGTGGGCAAGAAAACCACATCTATAGCATGCCCCACTCCTCTTTCGATACTCTCCAAAGTGGAATTTATTACAGCTTTCTCACCTCGACTTTTGATCATCCACACTTCCCACACTAGTTGCTTTGGGGAGGAAAACTTCGGGTTGTGACATTTAGAGCTTCTTGTTCTACTCGAATATCCCACTGATGCAGTGGAGCACTCTTGTTGACTCTTTGATTTCTTTAAGAGAAAATGGTGTGTTCTGTCGCTAGATATCTTATTCCAAAATTTGAGTTTCTCTCTTTGCTTGCTTTCTTTCATTATTTAGCTCTTCAGCCTTCTTGACCCGATCAGCCAGTGCTGTAAATTATCGTATTTCAAGAGTTTCGATCAACAACTTGATTTCCTCATTTAAGCCTTCCTCGAAGCGCTTACACATTTCTGTCTCCGATTGGACCCACTCCGTTGCATACTAACATAACTTTATGAATTCCCTCTCATATTCTGACACGGTCTTATTTCCTTGCCTAAGTTCCAGTAACTCTTTACGCTTCAAGTTTAAGAATCTTTGACTGATGTATTTCTTTTTAAACTCAGCTTGGAAGAACTCCCATGTAATATCTTCCTTCGGTACCACTGAAGATACAGTCTTCCACCAATAATATGCAGTATCTTTTAGAAGAGATACAGCACACTTTAAACATTCCTTAGGTGTACATGACAATTGTCCAAAACTCGTGTAGTGTTCTCGAGCCAGAACTCGGCTCGTTCAGCATCATCATCAACCTTAGCTCTAAATTCTTCAACCCCATATTTTCTAAGTTTATCCACTAGGGCCTTACCAATTCTCACGGGTGTCAAACCCTATGGCACTTCTCCCTCAGGTGGAGTAAGGCGCGAAGGAGGTCGTGGTATATTGGGGCAGTTTCTCAAATAATCCCCAAACCATTCATCCATAATCTCGAAGAAGGCAGCTCTTGCCTCTTCCAGGACTTCAGATGTAGGCCTTCTACTACTACTAGTAGTAGCTCGCTGAACAGAAGTTGGAGCATGGCTCTCGGCTCCCTCAGACTCATCTTGGGCTTGATTGGAAGACATTTACTATATTCAAATATAATTAAAAATGGTTAGGAGATGTCACACTATCATAACTTGTATAATGGCATGTATAGCTATACTCGATACATGCTACATTAGTCCTAAAACTGACTAAATCGTAGCTCCTGATACCACTAAATGTAATACCCCTTACCCGTACCCGAGGTCAGGACGAGGTATGGGGCATTACCGTACACAAACATGATAATTTCGAAAAATACAGGCTATGAATTTTCATTTAAAATTTAAAACCAATCAAACAAAGTCACATTGACCCTAATATGGCCCTACGAGGTCCAAAACATACATTAAAAACATCCCGAGACTAAACCGAGAACTTAAGAAAATCTTAGGAAAATTTCTAGGTTTAAGCCTCACACGCCCGTGTGGAGGCAATGCACACGCCCGTGTGCTTGGGACACGCCCATGTCCCTTACCCCTGTGGAATCATTTGATTTTCTTTTTCATTTCGAACCTACAGGGGTTTTCACACGGCCGAGCACATGCCCGTGCCCCTGGCCCGTGTCCTTCACACGGCCTAGACATGCCCATGTCGTCTCCCGTGTCCAAAAACTTGAGCATTCTGTTTATGATGTCATCATGTATTTTAGGGTACACAGCCAAGACACACGCCCGTGTACTAGACCGTTCCCTTCACACGGTTGAGACACACAGCCGTGTCTCTACCGTTTCTTTACTACCATGAATACTGACCTAAAAATTTTAGGAGCAGGGGACACACGGCCATACCACACGCCCGTGGGGCTGACTGTGTGTCACACACGGCCTAGACACATGGTCGTGTGTCTACCCGTGTGAACCATTTTAAAAGCTATATTACAAGCCAAATGATCACCCTCAACATCCACAGTCATTTATAAACTTCAATGATAATTAACATGGTCTATTTATACCCAATGACCACCTTCACATAGTCTATTGCATTTTAACCTCGTCTCATTGGTTCGGTATATGCTAGGTTATCCTTTTATGACCTAACCATCTCATCCAACACATTTAGACTTGGCTCATTTTATAACTCACTGCCAATTATGACCTAACCATCTCCAAGTGATTTGGCCACATTTCATATGTCCATTCATGATATACCACATTTAACCATCACATGAACAATTTAAACATAAACATGTACAATTAGTAGGTTATAACCTACATCAAAATGAGCCATGTCTTATGGCCATATAAAAAATGAATAGGTATATCATTCAAGCCCTTACATTAGCTAACCAATGACACATAACAAAATAATCAAAAACCTATACATGCCATTGTAACAAAATAAAAGTGTCTATATACCAAAGCAAGACAAGTTGATAGTGTTGACAATACTCCCATAGTCTTCCAATCTTCACGAGTCTGCGAGTTCTGTAAAACAAGGGAAGTGAAAAGGGGGTAAGCATTGACATGCTTAGTAAGTCCAAACAACAGGAAGGTAAACTTATCGGTTATTTAGCATACAACCATAAAAGATATTCATGCCAAACATGCATAGTATAAATTCTCTATCACATACACTCAATCATCAAGTTAGTTTCATCTCAAGCAATATAGCATTAGTCTTAGATGTGCTCATCAATTCAAATATTTCCATTCTCGTTCCTCATTATAGTCCTGTTGAATTTCTCAGAATCTCGATAGGTATTCCGTTTTCCGTCAAGTCATGCTTGTCTAAGTACACACTCCCGTGAACCTCACTCTTACGGTGGGACTACCAGTCCAAGCTAAATCCCTCATAACATGGATTCAAGGAGTATTGTCAGTATTATCATTCCAGACTAAATCCCTTACAATGACAATTACTCCAATAAGCTCGAATCTGAATGTCCAGTCCAGGCTAACTTCAGTCCTTAATCGTATTACCCATCCGGGCTAAATCCATAATGCACATATATTCATCGGGAGGTTTGATCACTTAAGGAACACTGTTCGGGCTAGATCCTTAATATACTGAGATCATCGGATTACCCATCCGGGCTAAACCCCTTTTTGCAACACATGCAGGATCTCATGTCATGTAAACAAGAATCTATCCATCGGATCCCCCTTTTGCATTCAACCGGGACAATTGTCATCCTTTTTATTTTACACTACCACATTCTATGGACTATTATGCAATAAATATCTAAATTAACACACAATCAAGAATATGCACTTTTAATTATATTTAAAGTTTACTTCGAGTTACACGAACTTAGTTGGTAATTGCTTCGGGTACGTGTTTCGGTTATTTTGAAACCTTTCGTTTTCCACGGTTGACCTCCAGAATTGGTTCATTGGGGTCTATATCAGTAAAAATAAATTATTAATACCTCATACTATTCACTTAGGACCTAAATTTCACCATCGGGCAAAATGACCATTTTGCCCTTAACATTTCACAATTTTTACAAATTAGTCCCTAGGCTCATATAATGAAATGCATGAAATTTCTTGGCTACCCAAGCCTAGCAAAATGTTTTTCATACTTATAACAGCCCACATTTCCTTTCATTTCACACTTTTCTACCCATTTTTACAACTTTTACAAATTGGTCCCTTGGGCCATTTCCATGAAAAACTACTTAGTAAAAGTTGTTTACCATCCTTTAAACTCTCATATTCCTCCATAAATCATCAAAATACAAGCACCTCATGCATGGGTAATTTTCTAAACATGAACCTTAGCTTGAAATATGGGTACAAATAGAAAGAGCATGTTACGAGGATCTCGAAAATACAAAGAACATCAAAAACGGGGCTAGGGAGCACTTAATATTGAGCTTGAAAATGATGAAAACCCTAGCTATGGAGAACATGAAAATTTTGACAGCATGAGGGAGAAGAATGGCTGATTTTTGCCAAATGACCAAAATGCCCTTCCTTACTAAACTTCCAAAAATTTCCATCCATACCCATTTTTGTCCAAAAATTTAGAAATTGGGAAAATTGCTATTTAAGACCTTATAATTAATAATCCACTACAATCTCATACAATTTTTTTCTAGAACCCAAGTTTTGCGATTTATTCAATTTGGTTCCTAATTTCCAATTGGACACCTTATACTTAGAATTTCTTCATGAAACTTTAACACATGCTTACTTTCATATTCTAAACCTCATAATAATCATGAAACAAACATTTTAACATCGGATTGGTGGTCCTGAAACCACTATTCCTGGTAGGCCTTATTTTGGGATGTTACAAATTACAACATTTAAACTTTGGTGTCATATTATACTTATTCATGTATTATTCATTGATTATTTTACATAATAATTACATAATAATTTAGGCATATATCACATCATACGTAATCACATTTGTAACGCCCAGTACCCGAGACCGTCGCTGGATTCGAACACGAGGTGTTAATAGACTTAATTCATTACTTAAACCGCTCAAACAATTTTTTTAAAAAATTTCCAGTCAAGCTAGCAATCTGCATCACAATCGCTTAAAAATTCATATCTCGAGTTCCGAAACTCGAAATCCAATTCCGTAAATTTTACCTGAAACTAATCTCATATATCTATTTACTAATTTTTTTCTAGAATTTTTGGTTAAGCCAATAAACATTAAAGTCTCCCCTGTTTCAGGGTTCAACGGCTCTGACCTCTGTGTATTACGAATCAGATATCTCTCTGTACAGAATTTCAATGTCTATTATGTTTGTTTCTATTAAAACTAGACTCAATAAGAAATCTGTACATATAAAGCATGACTTCTAATTATTTTTTTACAATTTATTTTGAATTTTTAAAGTCAGAACAGGGGATCCAGAAATCACTCTGGCCCTGTTTCACAAAAATTCAAATATCTCATAAAATATAATTCATATACCTGTTTTGTTCAATCCATATGAAAATATACTCCTAAATCTTCATTTTCATAACTTACTCATCATTTAATTCCATTTCTACTATTTTTAGTGATTTTTCAAATTTACATCATCTTCACGCTGCATGCTTTTATGGCAAATTTCACTTTACTAAGGATTTTCATGGAACAAAATATCATTTTAAACATACATAACATCAAATATGACTTAGATTGGCCATTCCAATGGCTAATCATTTACAAATGCTTTTCTTGCCAAACCATAGCCATATCATAAGATCATTTACACAAAGTGAGTATTTTGCCATACATGCCACATTCAAAACACACAAGCCATTTTACCAATTTAGGCCTTCAGATAGTGTGAACGAGTCTTCGACCTATCCCGATTTTCAAGCCGGCTTGCCAAAACTACAATGAAAGAAAAGGAGGGAGTAAACACAAAATCTTAGTAAGTTCACATGCAAATAGCAAGTAACATAATCACACAATCCCACAAAAACATTATTTGCATAAACAACACCAAGACATTCATGTTTCATTTGTATTTAATATCCTTCTACGATTTCATCATACCAAGTTCTCAACCCGATGGTTTAAGCACATACCTATCAAATTTTCTCATTTACCACACTTACCAACATGTCACCTTCATTTTAGGCCTTCTTTTTATTCACTTAAGATTCACCCGTTGAGCACATCGGAATATAATTCGAATACGCGGATCTCATGAACATAAGAGCCATACCCGCAGCTAGACAAACTCAATAGCCTGCGGAACTTATGTAGCCAAGCTACCATGTAACCCGCCCATAAGTGAACTCGGACTCAACTCAACGAGCTTGGATCCCTAGTTACATCTCACGAACTCGAACTCAACTCAACGAGTTCAGAACTCAACCATCCTAGTGACATGTCACTTGTATTCTAATCTATTCCCAAGGTTCAAATGGGCTTTATCCTCAATCACACATCTTTGCCGTCTTCCACGGAATATCAAAACCGATACTCAGTAGCAATTCATATTTAACAAGTAATAAACATAATTTGTATATTACTCAAAAATAACCACAAAGCATAATATTTCATAATAATAATCATCATACTACATTTACAAATGAACTTACCTCGGTACAAAATTATTAGCAATCGAGCCTATTCTTCGTAAACTTTATTTTTCCCTCCATCACGACTTGAATCTCGTTTCTCTTGATCTATAATGCCAAATTAATCTTATTTAATACATAAATTCATCAAAACAGCATTTAATACAAACTTTGGCAAAATTATGTTTTTGCCCCTAAACTTTTGCATAATTACACTTTTGCCCCTAGGCTCGGGAATTAAACTTCATCCCTTATTCCAATGTTTTATGACATTCTGATCATTTTTCCCTTCTATGGTAACATCAAATTTACACTCTAACATGTACTTTTGACTATTAGGTATTTTTACCGATTAAGCCCTTTTACTCGTTTTTGCTTAAAACTGAGTAGTACAAGTTGTCTAACATAATTTAAAACCTCATTTTCTATCATAAAACACCAAAATACACAAATTTCACCTATGGGTATTTTTCCAAATATGAACCCTAGGTTGAATTATTGCTAGCATAAGCTTAATCGAGCTACCGGGATTCCAAAAACGTAAAGAACATTAAAAACGGGGCTTGGAATCACTTACTATGGAGCTTGGAAGCTTGAAACAAACCCTAGCTATGGAGAACCCTTGAAGTTTCGGCCTAATGAAGAAGATGGACAAAAATTGGCTTTTAATTTTGTTTTTAATTCATTTTAATAACTAAATGACCAAAATGCCCTTACTACTAAACTTTCCAAAAATTCCATCCATGTCCAATTTTTGTCCATAGACTTAGAAATTGGTCAAATTGCTATTTAAGACCTCCTCATTAATATTCCAAAACAATTTCATACTAAAAACTCCTAGAATGCAAGTTTTACAAATTATTCGATTTAGTCCCTAATTTCAATCTAAGCACTTTAGGCATAGGATTTCATCACGAAATTTTCACACAATCATGCAATCATATCATAAACAACAAAATAATTATAAAATAATTATCTCTATCTCGGATTTGTGGTCACAAAACCATTATTCCGATTTGGCCCTAATTCAGGATATTACAACTCTCCCCCCTTTAAGGATTTTTGTCCTCGAAAATCTTACCAGTAAACAGGTGTGGGTATTGGTTTCTCATAGTTTCTTCAGGTTCCCATTTAGTTTCTTCTACTCTGTGCTTTTGCCACAATACTTTCACGAGAGCGACACTTTTATTTCTTAGTTGTTTGACCTCTCGAGCTAAAATCTTAATGGTTCTTCTTCGTAAGTCATATCCGGCCGTAGCTCAATTTCTGTCGGTGAAATTATATGTGAAGGATCTGAACGATACCGACGTAGCATAGATACATGGAATACATCATGCATCTTCTGTAATCCAGATGGCAATGATAACCGATAAGCTACTGGTCCAACTCTCTCAATCACTTCAAACGGTCCAATAAAACGTGGACTTAATTTGCCTTTCTTGCCAAATCTGAGAACTTTCTTCCACGGGGATACTTTCAAAAACACTTTGTCACGAACTTGATATTCAATCTCTTTTCTCTTCAAATTTGCATATGATTTTTGTCTGTCTGAAGCTGCTTTCAAGCAATCTCTGATGACTTTTACTTTCTCTTCTGTTTCCTTAACTAGATCGACCAGTAAATCTGATTTTCCTTAAGCTCATCCCAATACAAAGGTGTGCGACGTTTACGTCCATACAAAGCTTCATAAGGTGCCATCTTCAAACTCGTCTGATAACTATTATTATAAGCAAATTCTACCAACGGTAAATACCTTTCCCAACTACCTTGAAATTCCAATACGCAACATCCGAGCATGTCTTCAAGAATCAATTACTCTCTCTCGATTGTCCATCGCTTTATGGATGAAAGGCGGTGCTAAAATTTAACTTTGTACCTAATGCCTCTTGCAACTTTTGCCAAAATCGTGAAGTAAATCTCGGATCTCTATCCGAAATGATTGACAAAGGTAAATCTCGGATCTCTATCCGAAATGATTGACAAAGGTGTTCCATGAAGTCTAACAATCTCACTGATATACAATTCACCCAACTTATTAAGAGAATAATCCACGTCATCGGAATAAAATGAGCCGATTTAGTAGTCATCACAACTATTACCCGGATGGCATTTTTATTTCCGAGTTAACGCAACCCCGATATAAAATCCATAGTAATCCGATCCCATTTCCATTCAGGAACCATGATAGGCTGGAGTTATCCCGAAGGTACTTGGTGTTCAGCTTTCACTTGTTGATAAATTAAGTACTTTGATACAAACTTAGAGATATCTCTTTTCGTTCCATTCCACCAATACATTTTCTTCAAGTCATTATACATTTTTGTACTGCCCGGGTGAACTGCCAAGCAACCATTATGTGCTTCATGAAAAATCTTTTGAATCAACTCATCATTTTTCGGTACACAAATCTGGTTTTTAAACATCAAGCAATCATCAGAATTGATTCTGAAATCTGATCCTGTATCAGCTTCACACTGCTTTCTCTTGGCTTGCAAATCTTGGTCATTTTTCTGAGCTTCACAAATCTCTTGTAAAAACATCGGTCTTGCTCTTAACTCTGCTAGAATTGAACCATCATCTGATACCTTTAACCGAGTTTTCATAGCTCTCAAAGCAAACAGTAACTTTCTGCTCAAAGTATCAGCAACCACATTCGCTTTTCCCGGATGGTAGTTAATAAGAAGCTCGTAATCTTTCAATAACTCCAACCATCTTCGCTGTCTCAAATTCAAATCTTTTTGTGACATTAAGTATTTAAGACTTTTATGGTCGGTATATACTTGGCACTTTTCACCATACAAATAATGTCGCCAAATCTTCAAAGCAAACACTATAGTAGCCAATTCCAAATCATGAGTCGGATAATTTCTTTCGTGAGATTTTAACTGCCTCTAAGCATAAGCCACCACTTTTCCTTCCTGCATAAGTACACATCCTAAGCCATTTCGAGAAGCATCACTATACACCACAAATTCTTTACCTGATTCGGGTTGTACCAACACTGGTGCTTCAGTTAATAACTTTTTCAATTCTTCAAAACTTTGTTGACATTCTTTCGTCCATTCAAATTTAACATTCTTTCGGAGTAGTCTAGTCATAGGAGCAGCAATTATAGAAAATCCATTTACAAACCATGAAAATACCCAAATAGCCCCAAGAAACTTCTAACCTCGGTTACATTTTTCGGTGGTTTCCAATCAACAATGGCTGAAATCTTACTAGGATCAACCCGTATACCATCACCTGAAACAATATGACCCAAAAATCTAACTTCCTGAAGCCAAAATTCACTTTTACTAAAATTGGCATATAACTGCTTATTTCTCAAAGTTTGCAAAACTATCCTCAAATGCTCAAGATGCTCTGTCTCATTTTTTTTGAATAAATTAAAATATCATCTATAAACACCACAACAAATTTGTCCAAGTATGGTCGAAATATGCGATTCATTAAATCCATAAACACAAAGCAGGAGCATTTGTCAACCCAATGGCATAACTAAAAATTCATAATGACTGTACCTTGTTCTAAAAGCGCTTTTAGGCACATCCGACTCTTTTACTCGCAATCGTAGTACCTGATCTCAAGTCAATCTTTGAAAACCATGTCGCTCCTTTTAGCCGATCAAATAAATCATCAATTCTTGGCAATAGATACTTGTTTTTGATTGTCACCTTGTTTAATCGCCGATAGTCAACACACAACCTCATAGAACCATCCTTCTTTTTCGAAATAACACAGAGCACCCCAAGGTGAAAAACTCGGTCTCACAAAGCCTTTATCACCAACTCTTGCAATCACGACTTTAATTCTTTCAACTCTGCTGGTGCCATTCTATATGGAGCAATTGAGATCGGAGTCGTTCCTGAGATCAAATCAATACCAAATTCTACTTCCCGATCGAGGCAAACCCAAGCAATTCTTCCGGAAATACGTCCGCAAATTCACACACAACCTAGCATTGATTCAACTTTCTTTTCAACTTCTTTTGTATTAATTACATACGCCAAATAAGCTTCATAACCCTTTCTCAAATATATCTGAGCCGACATTGAAGAAATCATACTAGATAATGCCTCTGATTTGTCTGGTTCAACCCGCAAAATTTTACCACTTTCATACTTTAATTCTATAACCTTTTCTTTGCAATTTATTATAGCATCATGCAATGTCAACCAATCTATACCCAAAATAACATCTAATTCATCAAACAGCAACAACATCAAGTCGGCCAGAAAGTAATGACCCCGAATCATTAAAGGGCATTTCTTGCATACTTTATCAACTATCACACATTTGCCTAACGGATTCGACACTCTAATCTTAAATTCTGTGTTCTCAACAGGTATATTCATACTAAACACCAGTTTCATGTATACATATGAATGAGTAGAACCAGGATCAATCAAAGCAATAACATTAACATCATAAAGAGAAAATATACCAGTAATCACATCGGGTGATAAACAATCTTCACGTGCCTTTATAGCTTAAGTTCTAGCTGGAGCCCTTACTTCAGATTTAGCTGCTGAATCTCTGGATACATTTTTGCTGCTTGCTTCATTTCTAGCTTTTCTCGAATATCTTCCCCTCGAGTCTGCACCGCTGGCTTTTACACTCTAAAATTTTTCTTTCTCAACTCTCTGTAGGCAATCTCTAATAAAATGATCCGGAGAACCACACCGAAAACATTCATTCGCTCTACATGGGCCAAAATGATTTCTGCCATACCGCTGGCACTCGGGCTTAACAAATCTCGTACTTCCCACACTAGCTGCAGAAGTAGTCTGAGATTTAGGACCCACATTTTTCTTCTTAAAATTTCCATATGATTGTCCAGCCGAAACCTATGAACGAGGATTCATATTTCTAGATTTTCTAGATTGTTTGTGAGAATGAACCGCTCACGGTCTTCTTTTCTTCCAATTGCTAGTCTCAAATTTCTACCTTTTTCTTCTCTTTAAGTAGTTCTTCACCTTGTAAGCTCGATCAACCAGTACTACCATTTCTTTTAATTCAAGAATCCCAACAAATACTTTGATGTCTTCATTGAGTCCGTCTTTAAATCGTCTGCACATTTTAGCTCCTGTAGGAATATATTCTCTAGCATACTTACTCAACCTGACAAACTCCCTTTCGTATTTAGTAACGTCACATGTTCCCTGCTTTAATTCAAGAAACTCTTTACGCTTCGATCAATAAATCTTTCACTAATATATTTCTTCCAAATTCTTCTTGAAAGAACTCCCAAGTTACTTTCTCTTTCAGTACTACTGAACTCAATGTCTTCCACCAATGATAAACTGAATCCCTTAACAATGATATAGCACATTTCAAGCATTCTTCAGGTGTACAAGACAATTCATCAAATACTCAAATAGAATTCTCGAGCTAAAACTCTACTTTCTCAAGCATCATCATCAATATTTGCCCCAATTCTTCTACCCCTTGTTTGCGGATTTTGTCAACCGGAGTTCTGTGAAATTTCATCGATCTACACCTTGAGGCATCGGGGCACAGTTGAGAGGAATTGGGGAGGTGGGGGAGGTTGTGCATTCGGGTTCGTACGAACGAACTCAGTATACCAGGCACTCATCATTTGGAGAAAGGCTTCCCGAGTCCCTTCTCCTCCTCCTTGACCGATAGTAGGAGGTGGATTTTCAGATTGGCACCGCCTCTTCACCGAGCTAGTGCATTTACTCTCTACATCATCACCGCAAATCGGATCGCGATCCATTTACTATAAAAAAATCATTTAAAAGGTCAGAAGTCGTCACACTATCACAATTTATATATATGGCATGTATAGCAAAACCCGTACATACAACACATTAGTCCGAGAACTGACTAAACCTACTCTGATACCACCAAATGTAACGCCCCGTACCCGAGACCGTCGCCGGATTCGAACACGAGGTATTAACAGACTTAATTCATTACTTAAACCGCTCAAACAATTTATTATTATTTTTTTAAAATTTCCAATTAAGCTAGCAATCTGCGTCACAGTCACTTAAAAATTCATATCTCGAGTTCCAAAACTCAAAATCCAATTTCATAAATTTCTCCTGAAACTAAACTCATATATATATTTACTAATTTGTTTCTAGAATTTTTGGTCAAGCCAATTAGTACAGTTTATTAGTTAAAGTCTCCCCTGTTTCAGGGTTCAACTGCTCTGACCTCTGTGTATTACGAATCAGATATCTCTCTGTACAGAATTTCAATGTCTATGATGTTTGTTTCTATTAAAACTAGACTAAATAATAAATCTGTATATATAAAGAATGACTTCTAATTATTTTTTTACAATTTATTATGAATTTTTAAAGTCAGAACAGGGGATCCAAAAATCACTCTGGCCCTATTTCACAAAAATTCAAATATCTCATAAAATATAACTCATATACTTGTTTTGTTAAATCCATATGAAAATAGACTCATAAATCTTCAATTTCATAACTTACTAATCATTTAATTCCATTTCTACTATTTTTAGTGATTTTTCAAATTTACATCACTGCTACTGCTAGATTCTGTTTTATGGCAAATTTCACTTTACTAAGGATTTTCATGGAACAAAATATCATTTTAAACATACATAACATCAAATATGACTTAGATTGGTCATTCCAATGGCTAATCATGTACAAACCCTTTTCTTGCCAAACCATAGCCATATCATAAGATCATTTACACAAAGTGAGTATTTTGCCATACATGCCACATTCAAAACACATAAGCCATTTTACCAATTTAGGCCTTCGGATAGTGTGAACGAGTCTTCGACCTATCCCGATTCTCAAGCCGGCTTGTCAAAACTACAATGAAAGAAAAGGAAGGAGTAAGCACAAATGCTTAGGAAGTTCACATGCAAATAGCAAGTAACATAATCACACAATCCCACAAAAACATTATTTGCATAAACAACACCAAGACATTTATGTTTCATTTGTATTTAATATCTTTCTACGATTTCATCATACCAAGTTCTCAACCCGAGGGTTTAAGCACATACCTGTCAAATTTTCTCATTTACCACACTTACCAACATGTCACCTTCATTTTAGGCCTTCTTTTTATTCACTTAAGATTCACCCGTTGAACACATCGGAATATAATTCGAATACGCGGATCTCATGAACATAAGAGCCATACCCGCAGCTAGGCAAACTCAATAGCCTGCGGAACTTATGTAGCCAAGCTACCATGTAACCCGCCCATAAATGAACTCAGACTCAACTCAACGAGCTCGGATGCCTAGTTACATCTCACGAACTCGGACTCAACTCAACGAGTTCGGAACTCAACCATCCTAGTGACATGTCACTTGTATTCTAATCTATTCCCAAGGTTCAAACGGGCTTTATCCTCAATCACACATCTTTGCTGTCTTCCACGGAATATTGAAACCGATACTCGGTAGCAATTAATATTTAACAAGTAATAAACATAATTTGCATATTACTCAACAATAACCACAAAGCATAATATTTCATAATAATAATCATCATATCATATAAATATCATTAAGTTAATTAAAATGACAATTATGTTACTACATTTACACATGAACTTACCTTGGTACAAAATTATTAGCAATCGAGCCTATTCTTCGTAAACTTTGTTTTTCCCTCGATCGCGACTTGAATCTCGTTTCTCTTGATCTATAATGCCAAATTAATCTTATTTAATACATACATTAATCAAAACAGCATTTAATACAAACTTTGGCAAAATTACATTTTTGTCCCTAAACTTTTGCATAATTACACTTTTGCTCCTAGGCTCGGGAATTAAACTTCATCCCTTATTCTTAAGTTTTATGACATGCTGATCATTTTTCCCTTCTATGGTAACATCAAATTCACACTCTAACATGTACTTATGACTATTAGGTATTTTTACCGATTAAGCCCTTTTACTCGTTTTTTGCTTAAAACCGAGTAGTACAAGTTGTCTAACATAATTTAAAACCTCATTTTCTATCATAAAACACCAAAATACATAAATTTCACCTATGGGTATTTTTCCAAATATGAACCCTAGGTTGAATTATTGCTAGCATAAGCTTAATCGAGCTACCGGGATTCCAAAAACGTAAAGAACATTAAAAACGGGGCTTGGAATCACTTACTATGGAGCTTGGAAGCTTAAAACAAACCCTAGCTATGGAGAACCCTTGAAATTTCGGCCTAATGAAGAAGATGGGCAAAAATTGGCTTTTAATTTTATTTTTAATTCATTTTAATAACTAAATGACCAAAATGCCCTTACTACTAACCTTTCCAAAAATTCCATCCATGTCCAATTTTTGTCCATAGACTTAGAAATTGGTCAAATTGCTATTTAAGACCTCCTCATTAATATTCCAAAACAATTTCATACTAAAAACTCCTAGAATGCAAGTTTTACAAATTATTCGATTTAGTCCCTAATTTCAATCTAAGCACTTTAGGCATAGGATTTCATCACGAAATTTTCACACAATCATGTAATCATATCATAAACATCAAAATAATTATAAAATAATTATCTCTATCTCGAATTTGTGGTCACGAAACCACTATTCCGATTAGGCCCTAATTCGGGATATTACAACATTTATTGATAATTTGGCAGTTAAGTCTATGAAACATAAAATGGGCTCTATCACCTCACATCGGATACACGGATCTCCAACACACAAAATGACTTGTAGAGTCGAACATATCCCAAAAGTGTAGCATAAAGCTAAACACTCTCCAACAATGGAGCTTAGCTCACATTTCTTTATCTCTCCAAACTTTCCCAGGGCCTCACTACCCAAATTACAAAACACAAAGGTGAGTACTCACAATCCTATGACATGCGAACTATATCCAATGGTTTCAAGAGATCACAAGGCTAAAATATCTGTAAATACACACATTTAACTACTATTTTAATGCACATAATCTCTATTCATATTCATCTACATCACAATCTCATAAACAATGCGCACTTATTGAATTCACATTTAATTGCACTTTAAGTGCCACAATAATGCTCACTGAGCTATTATTTATGAAATTTAACCTGTGTGTTTAAAATCAGTACATTATATATCATATACAAGTATATTCACATATTACCTATCATAATAATATCACATTCCACAATTTAACACATATTTATTTGTCGATTTTTGCACACTTTCACTGCACATTTATTTCTCTAACACAACATCATCACTGTCATTCAACATGTTTAATATGCCCATAACTAACACATTCCCAAGAGCTATCACAATATATATCACATGTCACATTATCACAACTTAATACTTAGTGCTCATTACACAATCACACACTTTGCAAATTAAATGAAGGGTATAATGAAGCTTACACTCAGAACTTAGAGTAGGGGTTTAGGCTACTCCTAAGCTCCCAATAAACACTATGAATTATGTCTACAAGCAGTGATTCCAAACACTCACCGTTCATGCGTAGTCGCTGAAAGCTGAAACTAGCTTTTCCTTTCCTTTTGCCTTACTCATTAAAGGCTCCAAGACTTTTGTATATTCACCAAAGTTATCCACACAATAAAAATGATTAAAATTCAGCTATAGACACTCTTAAAACAAGCAAAACACAGGCCTAAGTTAGTTCATCTTGGAACTAAAATCTTTGACATAACAAACTTGAAACTCAATTATCTCAATCTCCACTTATCCCTTTTGCATAAAATGAGCTCCATTCAATTAATTATACATATACGAACAATTCTCAACCTTTAAACTACTCAAAATTATACAGATTCATGGATCCGAAATTTCGACATATAATGGCAATTTTCACTAAAACTTAATAAAACCTTAAAATTCTTCAATGAAACTTTATAGAAAGTTTAGAAACCTTCTAATCATGTCAAAAAAGTTAAAAAACACTTCAAAACAATGATTTTATACAAAACCAATTTTCGACATGTATTCAAAACATTTGATTCAATAGATAAAAAAATCAATTTAAAAGGCTAGATATCATAAAAATTAATAGGAAAAAAATCATTACCTTCGTTGAAATAAAAACAGACGTTTGGTTGAAAATCCAGAAAACCTACAAGCTTGAGAGATGACAAAATCAATGGTGTTTTTGGTGTTTTTCTTGAAGTTCTATAGAGGTTTAATGCTTGGGAGTTAAAGGAAACCAAAAGAATTAAAGTAACAGAGATTAAAATTAATGAAGAGTATTTGGGAATTCTCCTCTCTAAGGGACAACACAATGTGAAAGATGAAGAATGCTCTCTTTCTTTTTAAACATCAAAAAAGGGTGAAAAAGGGTTAAAATTGGGCTAATTTTAAAACTTGGTTTATTTTCTTTAAAACTACTCCTAAATTAAACCCTTTTACAAAACAATTCTTATTTTACAACTGAAGATCTTTTCAAACTTATTTTCAAAAATTGACTTGGTTTCTAAAAGCCATAGATAAAGACTTTTCCGGTTTACCATGCTACAAAATTTCGAACACATATGAGCTAAATTCCCATTTTACCGTTGAAACTCCTAGGCCCAATTTTAGAGTGTGACAAATATCGTGTTCAATCAAATTATAAAGTACTAGATTAAAAGTCCAAAAAGTATTTGTAATTGGACTTGATATGAGAAAGGCCCAAAAGCCCCTCATGTTAATAAGTGTCGCGTGTGAAATGATATGCGAATTGTGTAAGTATACACGTCGAATCAAGTAATAAAGTGATAAGTGAGATTGTCTCCACAGGGATCTGTTAGGTATAAAATGACCAAGTTACTACAATGAAGTATGCTTACTGTTATGACAAAAATAAAGTTAAGACTGCAGCGGTAATTTGAAGGAATAATAATGTGTAATATGTGTAATTGATAAATGGTGGAAAATGCTATGAAAAGGAAAGAGTAAAAATGCAATGACAATTGCGAGAGTAATTAGGTGAATAAAATGTGAACGAATAAATAAACAACTAAGAATGCTATGGCAAATATACTAGTGAAAAGGATAGAGGGTCTATGATATTGATTTGGAAGGTCGAGATTACCAAAATTTGCCCTTACTAATAGTAATGCCTCGGCAAAACCTTACTTAATCTACTGCTTGGGAGAGTTCTAAAATGACATGCTTCTTTCAAGAGAAAAACCTCAAGTTACTTTGCCTTAAGCGATATATGTCTATAGACCTTAAGCTCGGCACCCTGCACTGTTTGTTTTCTATCCATATGAATGCTGCTATCTGTTTAGAGTTTATTACAAGTATTCGGTTGAACACTTGCTCATATCATTCAATTTCAATCTCATTAACCTAACCTTGTCAGAAATAGATTAACTAAATGAACATGTCGTACATCCATCTATGTCTAGAGTTTACAAACGTGTAATTTTTAAAACCATTGAATGAAACAGTATATTAAACCTGATCCATACTTCAATCATTAAATAAAATAAAGTTTTCGTCAAGTAATCCCAACCATATGAGATTTAGCTAATGGGTTGGCAATTAAAATTCAAATCCAAAATATCATTCAACATCATTTCAACAAATCAATTGACGAAGAGCAATCAAGAAATAATGGAAGAGCTTCGGAAGGATAACTTTTACGTATCTAGCCTACTCTCCAATGATACAATGTCCTGTAGTGGCTAAGAGGGACTGCCTTCGTCTTTCTCTTTTTGTCACTGCTCAGCTGATACCCTATATTTTTGCCTAAGGATCTCTCCTATTCTATGTTTGTCTTTTTTTTTGGCTCCTTTTAGGTTTTCCTCCTTTGGCTTTTATAATCGTTTTCCCTAGGGTAAATCAAATAGCGCATGATTTTCTTCACTCTTTTTTAGGCTGATTTTTCTGGTGCACGTACAGTTTGGCTGAAACTGTTATTTGTTAAGTGTTGACTCGGTCTTCTTCTTGGAATTGTCACAGCATCCGTGTTGACCAACTGTCTAACCTTTTGCCATGACAAAACTTCACTCGTTTACTTCCTTTTCTCATACCCTGCACCTGCCAATTCACTACCACATACAACCTTTCTAAAAGCAAAAAAGGAAACTAACATGTAAACAAAGTCCAAGCTCCGAGTGCAAAGTAAATAAAAGAAATAGAATGTCTAAAATGCAACTAAATTCTCCTAAGTACAAGCAATTAGCTAGGTTTAAAAGCATGAAATATAACTCTTTTCAAGAGTTACCACACCCCCAACTCTGAGCTATTGCTTGTTTTCAAGCAAAATATACATGAATGCAACAATTTTTCCTTCGCACATAACCCCATTGTACTACTATTCCATTTAAAGAACAATATATACTTCAATTCTCATCAATCTTCTATTTCTAAAGCTTGTTCGAATTTCAATGGTTTGCCCAAAAAAGGTAGTGCAAAAAATTGCTCCCTAAAAACAAAATTTCTTAAGTACTCATGTGTGCTTTCTAGCCATAGCAAACATCTCTTAATTTACTTAGTTCATTTGTTACCTAAACTCAAGTTACTTTGTAACCTTTGCTCTAAGCCTACTCAAAATATTTATTTGTATTTTTTTTCTTTCTCTTTTGTTCTTTTTGACTTGATAATCAAAATGGAGCATACACCAAATTACATAGTATTCAATCATAGTATAATACTCATAAAAATTTTTGACTTGATAATCAAAATGGAGCATACACCAAATTACATAGTATTCAATCATGTCAGAAATTAAATAAAAATTTGTAACACCCCGAACTCGGCCCAGACATTATGGTTGGATCTAGCGTGCCACATTGAAGTGTTTTATCGAAAACCTTGTTTTCATTGAAAACCCTTCAAAAGAGAAAATTAAGTAACATTTAGTTTGTATCTAGGCCAAAATGGGGTGTATTCAAAATGAACTATTTCTTTATTACTTAGTAAAAATTCTCTTTATCTGCGGAAGCTTGATTTTAAAATAATTATTTTCAAGGAACTTAGGATATGTCTAAAAGAAATAAATCCAGGTTCCGTATCAAAAATTCAAAGCGTAGTAATGACAATGAAATAATATCTAGTGGATAGGCTTATTACAATCCAGATTGAAATAACTTAAAATACTAGAAATTATATGTTTAAGAAAACAAGTCCAAGTCGTCTTGCTAGCTGGCCACCTCGGAGTCCCTCCAATCGTCGAACTGCCTACTAAGGATCACTTGAGAAAAATGAAAGAGGGGGTGATTTTTTGAAAACTCAGTGTGTACAACCCTCAGCAAATAGTAAAACATGCAATAGCAAGTCTTTTTGCTCCTGGGCCCAATTCAATATCAGAACAGATGTAAAGCAATCAAATATGCATGAATCCTACCCATCCAACCGCTACACACCATCTCCATCCCCCGATACATACCATGTGGGGATATAAATATCGACCCACCCATCCGATACACTCCAATGGTAGCCTACTTGCGGTACTACCCAATGTTGCAGCAAGCTGCTACTTATATATTGGGCTTAAAAGCCACCGTTGGATCCATGGTCTTCAAGCAACCATGCGATCCTCATATTCTTCCTCCATTCCATAAATCCCAACCCATATCCAACCTAAACAGAATGTCATATGAATGCAGCAGATACATGTAACATCCATAAATCTTACATTCAACACATAGGGGTATTTTAGTCATTTTTTGATAATTTCTCTTTATTATGGGTTTATTACCTACCTTGGCCTGTTAACAAGTCCTCGTTGGCTAAAGTGAACAGATACTATGCACTAGGTAGGATTCCAGATAAGAGGAGGTGAGTCATTAAGACTGCTTAAGTACCAAGCTCTCCCTGGATCCAATCCTAGACATGCATATACACATTGCCACACCTTAACCTTATGACTCGTCTACAGTCGCAATTAATTAATTATTTAAGTTTTATGTCTGATTGAGTAGTTACCAAAAACTAGGTCCACAACCCCTTACTAATCACTAACACATCCACACTTATTCATTTGGCCCCTTTAGGCCTAATCTCATTCATATGGCCCATCAGGCCCAATCATATTCATATGGCCCATCAGGCCCAATCACATTCATATGGCCCATCAAGCCCAATCACATTCATAGTCATGCAATCATATGATTTTTCATCACTTAGAATCAAATTGCCAATTTTGCCTATTATGGGCCTTACAGCCCATCAGGCCCATTTAGCCCATACTGGCCCGGTTGGCCAATACACGGCCCAAGTCCATGGAATCGCTCATGGGGCCTCTGATAACCTATCGGTCCCCCCTTACGAGTGTTCGAGCACTCGTAAGACTATTGTAGCCAAACTTCTGGCTTTTTGACATTTCGACTTTTTGGCATTTTAGGATTTGTCGGTCTACTACATGTGCAGTGTATGTACCAACCTAGTACTAAAACATGCTATGATCTCCTTAGCCATGAACCTAAAAATGATGTCACTCAATGATTAATCACACCAAAAGCAGAAAATCTCACCTTTGCCTTACCTTGAACGACAAGCCTTAACAGCCATTCCTTAATCAGTAATCACGAGTATTTCTTAAATCTACATCAATCTTAATCATTAAGAACTAAACAACAAGTGACTCGCAATCATCTTAAGTCACTCTTAAATCATCCATGACCATTCGGCCAACCTTAACCAATATAAGAGGAATACTTACCCAAAACCCCAAAATGCCTAAGGAGCAATTCGGCAGAGATCTGAAATCTGAGATTCGATACTAATCCCCTACCAAAACTGATTTAGAAAGAGTGAGGGAGAAAAGAAATCGGTACTAGGAAGACCAACTAAAAGAAAGTAAAGCACTTACACAAGAATCGATCGGCCAACGTTGAAGAAAAAGTGGCGGCACAACAAGATTTTGGTCAAAAGATATTCAGCTTTAGAGGGAGTAACTAGGAGCAAGAAAGAAAATACTCTGATGAGAAAGGAAGGGAAGAAACTGGGACAAAATAAAAGAGAAAGAATAAGGGATTTTGACTTTTAGATATTTGGAGAGAAAAGTGTTTTCGGTAAAATAGAAAGGAAGAATTCGGTATTAGCCTCGAATCCCCAAAATCGGCACCTATATATACTATAGCCAAATTTATCTATCCCTAAATTCCCAATTCGGCTCCACTTCTTTGCACCTCTCATCTCCTAACTTTTCTCCCTGATAATTCCTTAATCCCTTCCTTAAATTTCTCCTCTGATCACTCCCTTCAGAGTTTACATCCAATGCCACTACTGGCCATTTGTTGAGCAAAAAAAAAAATCCTTCTTTTGAGCAAGGAGGGATTCAAACCCCAAACCTCCTTGCCATGCATGTGACGCCACCTTTAAACCCTACATGTGATGCTACTTGCCACTACAACACAAGGCTCCTTGTGTCCAATTCCTCCTTCATTTATTTGAAAGCCAAACTACTTGCCATAAATGTTCTTTTAATTATTAAACTATAATTTCCTTCCCCTTAAAGTTCGAACTCAAAACTTAACCAAGGCCTATTATCACATAAATAACACTTGACTAGGAATATTAAGCACACATTTTATCAAAACCAAAAAAAAAAAAAAGTTTGAGATTTTTGGGGTGTTACAAAATCACTCTTGAAGCTAAGGCTTTTTACTAAAAAGTTGGATGGAGCAAACAGCTACCTCCTTAGCTACCCAACCTATTACTGTAGCGGTGTGCCACTAATTTTCTTTTCTTTATTATACACTCTTACTTGGACTCACCTTTCTAATTAACAGCACGATGGAGCAAACGAAGTGGTGCTGACTTACTTGGCAGTTCTAAGCATTGGAGTGTCTACTATCCTATATTTAAGTAATGTTGTGGCAATGTGACTGAGTTTGGTTTCAAAAGTCTCTAAGTTCATTAAAAGATACTTGTTATAGTCCAAAAATAACTGAGGCTATAACATCTTATTTTTAGGGGCTAATCTTCAAGCAACCTAACCTAAGCTAAATTAACCTTATCCCTGTAATATTTTTCTAGATTTATTGAAGAATTAATCTCCTCATCGAACATCATAAGTAAAGATTGTACTTCGTATAGGCAAAACAATACTTAGTAGTTATGTGGCAGTCGCAAAACAAGTTTAATGAGACTAGAATGAGCATACATACTAGATATATAATGCAACCTAAATGCACAATACATCCCCAAACCTAAGGGATGCATTGTCCTCAATGCATGTAGAGATATGCAACAGAAAAAAATATATAGATATGTACAGGAAATGTCATGGAACAAGAAATAAAATGCATGAGGTAGGGGAAAAAAACTTCCCTGGCTTGTACTGGAATGTAGTTACTTCATTTGACCCTGCAAGTGGATTTATGGGCACTAACTTTATACTGCAGCTTCCTCTTCATGGGGTTCTTTTCGTCCTCCTCCTTATCAATTTTTCGTGTGTAACAGCTCGTTTTCAGTGAAATCTGAACAGTGGTTTTAGGACCACAAATTCGAGTAAGAAAGAAAATTTATTTTGATATTATTTCATGGTCTGCATTATGATAGGAAAGACATTTGAAAATTTCGATAAGAAAATTTTACTAATTTTGCGTTTAATTAGAAAGAAAGGACCAAATTGCATAAAGTGCAAAAGTTGAATTCTAGTAGCTAGAAGGATTAAATAGCTATAGAATTCAAAATTTGAGGTCCTTATATGGTAATAAGACCATTAAAAAAAGTTAGTAGATATTTTTTGATGATTCATCCATGGAAAATTAGAAAAAAGAAAAGGATTTAATTGGAAATTGAAATAAATAAAAGATGATAAATAAAATAAATAACTAATATCATCATTTTATATCATCTTCTTCCCCAAATTCTATGGAAACCCTAGGAAAGATAAATAAAATCAAGCAAGCCTAATTGGATCCGGATAGCTTAAATACGAAGTTAGATCGAGGAAAAGAAAAAATGTCAGATTAGTAGATTTTGTATACGAACAAGTGATGAGGTAAGTTCGTGTAACTAAATTGTGTATTTATATTTTTTAAATTGAATTATATGTATGTGAGTTGTATCATTGTCATGAATATGAATTTAGTCTTATATTCGACTAAGCTTGATGTATGATAAGTCTTGTTTGAATAATGAAATTCAATGGATATAAGATTTCCCGAATTGGTTGTAGTCCTGCATATGTTGCGGACACACCATAGCTCTTACGAGCACCTTGTTATAAGCCCTCTCGAGCTTCTGGTTATATGATTCCTGCAAGCATCCTGATCGGTAGTGATCTTGTATGTGTTGCAGACTACCGTAGCTCTTTGTGAGTGTCTTGTTATTTGATCCGTTGTGATCCTGCATATATTGCACAAATGCAGGTCTTTATGAGCGTCCTGATATAGGCTCTTTATGAGCTTCATAACATGGCTCGCTTGAACTTCCTGTTATATACTATTTAGAGCTCCCTGATAATAGCTCTTCGAAGTTACCTGTTAAGCTCAATGAGCTTCCTGTTTTAAACTCTTATGAGTTTCCTGTTATAGCCCGGATAAGCTTCCTATTACATGGCTCACATGAGCATCCTGTTATATGGCTCAAAAGAGTGCTTCCTAATTATGTGCCCTAATGGGCACCATTGGATATGTATTGATGGATTTTTAATTTTGTACACTTTAATTGTACTACATGTGTGTATCTATCGATATTTCAAATAAATTCAATGGGTAAAGTTCTAATATGGCTGAATTGATCTTGAAATGATTTATCATGGAAATGTACATGTAATATGGAAGTATGATATGAAAAGCAAATGTTTATGAAAGTTATTACATTATATCCTTGATTTTTAATGTTTACATGATATACATGACTAACAAGTTTCTTGAGAAAATATATGTTTAGGCAAATGGCCATAATTAGTTGGGTGCATGTTTGTTTATTTATTTTGAATGTACATGATTGGTAAGTTAAATTCTTGTTATACGAACTCACTAAGCATCAAATGCTTACTTTGTTTTATTTTTTGTTGTTTTATAGTACTCAGAGGCTCGTGAAGGTTGGAACCTGGTCGGAGCTACATCACGCTATCTCTTGGACTTCTCGGTATATGAAATAAGCTAAATTTTGGTATAATGCCATGTATAGGCTAAAATAGGTCAAATGATGAAATATTTTGGTTGTAACTAGCCATTGGAATTGCTAGTGTTAAGCATATTATGATGTAATTATCAAAAGGCCTTATCAAGTTTTAATGTTTGTTGAAATGGTTATATGGTGGAAATTATATAAACATATTAATGAATGGTTTTAAATTAACATAATTTATCAAGTGTGCCTATAAGAATATATGGGCTTTTGGTAAGTTTAAACACTTGAACATATATGAATATTACTTGATTTTGGCTTGGTTTAAAATGTTTTAATTGGTTGGTGAATGTCCTTGAATGTTGTAGTAGGTGGAAGACAAAATGGGTGAGAAATATGGCCTTGAAAATGGCATATTTTCATCCACACGAGTAGACACACGGGCGTGTGTCTCAACCATGTGTAACATACGGCCATGCACACGAGCGTGTGGTTTGGCCATGTGTCCCCTGCATCTTTAAAATTTAGAAACAGAATGCTCAAAATTGACCACACAGGCAGAGACACGAGCATGTGTCACATCCGTTTGTGACAAATGGCCTAGCACACGGGCGTGTGTCTTGGCCGTGTGGATCTTGCACCTAATTTTTGAAAATTTAACTGTTGACACGGCTTGGCACACGGGCGTGTGGTTGGCCGTGTGACTCAAGTCAAAGAGTTACACGGGTATGGACATGGGCTGGGACACGGCTGTGTGCCTCACATCGAATGCCCATACGGCCTAAGACATGAGCGTGTCACACACAGCCTGACCACACAGGCATGTGTCCCCTGTGTATAAGAAAATTTTAAAAATTTAACGAAAAATTCTTTGAGTTCCCAATTTAGTCCCAACTTGTTACTAATGCATAAATTGGGCCTCAAGGGTCCAATTAAGGGACAATATGATTGAATATGATTGGTTACGAATATTGATAGTGAATGGCATAATTTAATTGTATTTGTTCTGTAAACTCTGATAATGCTTTGTAACCCTATTCTGACGACAGATATGGGTTAGGGGTATTATATTTATTGGTATTAGAGCTAGGTTTAGTCAATTCTCAGACTAACATAGCAAGTGTGAATTTAGCTATACATACCATTATATAATTTGTGATAGTGTGATATCTCTTTGGAAACACGAAAATTTACACACTTTTTCATGCCCTTTTTAACTTAAATTCATGCAGTTTCGATAAAATTCTTGTCGGAAAATAATTAATTTTTATAAAATAATTAAAGTGTACTTAAAATATGAACATGTTGAATTTTAAATAATTTTATAATTAATTTTGATGAATTTTGGTTAATTTCGACAGAATTGTACATAAGGCGAAAAATGGCTTGGCAGACACTACTAGAAGCACAAAACCAAAAAGCAATTTTAAGTATCAAGGAAAATTAATTTTCAGCCTAAGATGGCCCAAAATTATGTGTATTAATTCATAATATAATTAATTTTAATTTATATCCAATTTAATTTGGGTTAATAAATTATTATTAATAAATTATGAAAAGTGGTCCAGTTGAGCCGAACCGAGTGAACCAAACCGACCAAGTAATGGATAGCCCAAAACCTCCCCATGTGCTAACCCAAATCAGCTTATTGGCTGATTATTTAGCTTGCAAAGAGGCCTTTGAAGACTTTTTCAAATAGCATTCAAACCCCTTCACAAATGATTGCTTTCTAGATTTGCCCTAAGCTTAATTTAGCAAGTTTGAAATCATCAAACTTACCACATGTGTGGCCGGACAAGGCAGGGCTCTTTGGATGCTAATTTTAGCTATTTTTAGCAGCTATCTTCAGCTATAAAAACCCCCTTAAGCTGATCATTTGAAACACATCCCTTATTCACATCTCTTCTGTCACAATTCTCCTCTCCTTTCTCACTTTTTCTCTCATTTTTCCCACTCAAAGTTCCTTGCTCTTTTGCCGATTTCTTCCCTTGGAAAAGGGGTGTTCTTCAGCCATTTTGAAGTAGAAATTGAGTGTTCATAGCAGCCTTGAACAGTGAGGACAACAAAGAAGGAAGAACGAAGCAACCTAGTCAAGCCACGGAAAAACACCGGATTTGATTCTTGTTCCATATCTCTTTAATTTTTGTTGTTTTCGTGATGAGCATATCTGTGAATATTTATGTTGTTGGAATGGTTAATTTAATCAGCTTAGCTTGAATTTAATTTGTGTTAGGTTGATTGCATTTCGTCCTCTTAAATTATTAAAATTGTGTTTATGCTGTTATCGGCCTCGGTAAAATGCTTGATTAAGTAAAATCATGACTAAGTTATTATTGCATTACAATTTTTAGGTAACTAATGAATTAATTATTTAAACGGATTGAAATTGTAATTAATGGACACAGTACTTAATCAGTGCATGTTTATTCTTCTAAGGTAGCTGAAGATTAAATTAGCATTGTATCTGGCGATATATTTGCCTTGCATAACTTGCAAGATTATTATGATTAAACTGTTTCAAGGTAAGGATACCTTGTCACCTCACATAGTCGTTTATGTGCTTATTAGATTTAATTAATTGTTTGAATATGCAAGAGATTAGTTCAATTTAATGAGTATGTATGTGCAATAACATGTTTGCTTATTAGAATCTGTTTAATCTATTGAATTGACATAGGGATATGTTAACAGATGAATGGATTTGTGTAGGTGAGTATGTTCATAAGTTAGCAAATTACCGAGTTGTCGTGAATTTATTCATAACAATACAAACATGAGTTTGATAATTCTAAGTTAAAAAAATGTAATTAATCGAACACAATTATGTCAGCTTGATTAAATCATATTTTGAAATCGTGCATTAGAACTTTTATTTTTATTTTTTTATTTTACTCAGTTTAAAATCTTAGTTTTAATCACCCTCTTCAAACAAAATAGTTTTCTTCACTAAAGTGTTTAAATAGCATTCATAAATAATCCTTTTCACAGTCCCTGTGGGTACGATAACTCGACATTTACTTGTCACTTTATTACTTGTTGCGATTGTGTACACTTGCACATTTTTATCGTTCCACTTCTGATCATTTTAAATGTGTTTTTTTATATAGTAATGTCGTCCAATTGAGGTAGAGCTGAATCCGAGGAAGCTGAGAGCAATGCTCTGACTTCAGCTCAAAGAGCTACATCTAGTAGTAGTAGAAGGCCCGTATCTGAGGGCTAAGGTGATGAGGCTAAAGAAGCCTTCTTCCAAATGATGAATGAGTGGTTCACAGAGTTTTTGTGAACAAATCTTGTTGTACAACAACCTCCCCCTCTTGCTCCTCAACCGGTTTCTAATATGCCACAAGGTATTGAATCTGTTAGAATTGGTAAGCCTCCGGTAGATAAAATTCAGAAATATAGGGCAGAAGAATCCAGGGCTACTGCGGGTGATGATCTGGAAAGGGCTGAATTCTGGTTAGAAAATACTATCAGGGTTCTATATGAATTGTCTTGCACACCTAAAGAATGTTTGAAATGTGTTGTATCTTTGCTAAAAGACTCAACTTACCAGTGGTGGAATACTATAATTTTTGTTGTATCGAGGGAAAATATTACATGGGAATTTTTCTAAACATAATTCAAAAAGAAGTACATTATTCAGAGATTCCTTGATCATAAAAAGAAGGAATTTTAGAGCTTAAATAGGGAAATATGACTATATCTGAATACGAGTGGAAATTTGTTCAGTTAAGCAAATATGCCATAGAATGTATCCCGGTTAAAGTTGCCACGTGTAAACGGTTTGAAGATAGATTAAATGAAGACATCAAGTTGTTAGTTGGAATCTTAGAATTAAAAGAATTTGTTGTATTGGCCGACCGAGCACATAAAGCTGAAGAACTAAATAAAGAAAAGAGACAGGCAGAGAAGGAAGCCCGAACATCGAGTAAAAGATTCATGGGAAAGCCACAATCATCAGCTTCAAAGAATTCAAGGAAATATCATAATCACTCTGTCTTGTCTGTGGGGTATTCTGGGAAAGACTGAGGCTCTCAACGCTCTAATCCGAGATCTCCGGCCCCATCAATAGTAAGTGCTAGAAGTGTTAAGAATTCCAAACCTAAATGCAAGAATTGTAATAAATTTTTCTTTGGAGAATGTCGTATAAGAAGTGGAGCCTACTACAGATGTGGTTCTCTCAACCACTATTTCAAAGATTGTTCAGAAAGGATTGAAAAAGATACGGTTCATAATTCAAGACCGAGCAACCCTGCTTTGAAAGGTAGACCACCTCGTAACCCTGGTAATATGAGTGATAGCCGATGTACTAGAAAAGATTCAAGGGCTAAATCTGAAGCACGAGCACCAGCTAGAACATATGCTATACGTACACGTGAGGATGCTTCTACACCGGATGTTATTACTGGTACATTTTCTCTTCTTGATACTAATATTACTACTTTGATTGATGTTAGTTCAACACATTCATACATTTGCACGAATTTAGTGTCTGTTAAAAAATTACCTGTTGAGTCCACTGAATTTGTGATTAAAGTTTCAAACCCCCTGGGCCAGTATGTGATGGTAGATAAAATTTTTAAAAATTGTCCATTGATGGTAAAAGGTTATTGTTTCTCAGCTAATTTGATGAATTTGATGTAATCCCGAGTATGGACCGGTTAACTCAGCATGATGCAGTAGTAAATTGTAAATTAAAGTACATTGTCTTAAAATGTCAGAATGGTGAATTGCTCTGAACTGAATCTAATGTACTGAACGGTTTGTCAAATGTAACCTCAGCTATATCAGTACAGAAATATATCAGAAAAGGGTATGATGCCTACCTTGCTTATATGTTAGACACTAAAGTATCTGAGTTGAAGATTAAGTCAATGTCGGTTGTTTGTGAGTTTCTTGATGTGTTTTCAGAAGAATTACTCAGATTACTGCAAGTCAGAGAAATAGAATTTCCTATAGATCTTATACCGAGGACAACACAAATATCTATAGCACCCTACAAAATGACTCCTACTGAATTAAAAGAGTTGAAAGCTCAGTTGCAAGAACTAACGAATAGAGGTTTTGCTCAACCTAGCTCATCACCTTGGGGTGCACTGGTTTTATTTGTTAAGAAGAAAGATGGGTCGTTGAGATTATGTATTGATTACAGACAGCTCAATAAGGTTACAATCAAGAACAAGTATCTATTGTCTCATATTGATGACTTGTTTGATTAGTTAAAAGGTGCCATTATAATTATAAAGACTGATCTCCGTTCTGGCTATTAGCAGTTACGAGTGCAAGACTCAAATGTACTGAAGACAACCTTTAGAACCAGGTATGGGCACTATGAATTTCTTGTGATGCCGTTCAGTTTAACTAATGCACCTACAGTATTTACGGATCTGATGAATAGAATTTTCAAACCATATCTAGATAGATTTGTGGTGGTATTTATTGATGATATCTTGATATATACTTGAGATGAAAATGAACATGCTGATCATATGAGAATTGTGCTGCAAACTCTGTGTGAGAAATCATTGTATGCCAAACTCAGTAAATGTGAATTTTGGCTTTGGAAGTAGGATTTCTCAGACATATAGTATTTCCTGAAGGTATCAGACTTGACCCAAATAAAATTTCAGCGATTGTTAATTGGAAACCACCGAAAAATGTATCTGAAGTCAGAAGCTTTCTGGGACTAGCTAGATATTATCAGAGGTTTTAAAGGATTTTCGATGATAGCTTTTCTGATGAAACGTTTGTTGCAGAAAAATATGAAATTTGAATGGACCGATAAATGCTAGCAGAGTTTTGATAGGTTGAAAGCCTTGTTGACTGAAGCACTTGTACTAGTTCAACCTGAATCGGGTAAAGAATTTGTAATTTACAGTGATGTGTTATTAAATGGTTTAAGCTGTGTTTTGATGCAAGAAGGTAAATTAATAACTTATGCTTCTAGACAGCTAAAACCACATGAAAAGAACTACCCGATACATGATCTATAATTGGCGGTCATTGTGTTTGCATAGAAAATTTGGCAACATTATCTATTTGGTGAAAAATGTCATATATTCAGCCACCATAAAAGTTTGAAATATCTGATGTCGCAAAAAGATTTGAACTTGAGATAGCGCAGGTGGCTTAAATTATTGAAAAATTATGACTTAGTTATCAAATATCACCCGAGAAAAGCAAATATGGTTGCTCATGCTCTGTACAATGTGAGTCAGGTTTCGATTCAGAATTTCAGGTTGGGTCTTATGGTTGTTTGTTAGTCAGAGGCATAATATGAGTACCAAAGAATTCAGAACTTGTATAGAAGATTTTGAACAAAGCTCATAATGTTATTATGTCTGTGCATCTGGGGTGTAACAAAATGTACAATGATTTGAAAAAGATGTACTGCTGGCCAAGAATGAAAAGTGACATTTTTGAATTTGTATCTAAATGTTTAATATGCCAACAGGTTAAAGATGAACATCAGGTACCTTCAGGATTATTACAGCCAGTAACGATACCGGAATGGAAATGGGAAAGATTCACTATGGATTTTGTATCGAGATTACCCCTATCTCTGAAAAAGAAAGATGCTATTTGGGTAATAGTTAACCGTTTAATGAATTTTGCACACTTTATTTCGGTATGTATGGATTTTTCCTTGGATAGGTCGGTTGAATTATATGTTTCAGAGATTGTTAGACTACATGGGGTACTAGTCTCTATTATTTCTGATAGAGATCCTCGGTTTACATCCTGATTTTAGAATAAGTTGTAAAAAGTTCTAGGTACTCAATTGCATTTCAGTACTGCATTCCATCCTCAGATAGATGGACAGTCTAAACGTGTTATACAGATTTTGGAAGATATACTTCGGTGTTGTATTTTAAAATTTGAAGGTAACTGGGAAAAATATTTACTTTTAGCTGAATTTGCATACAACAATAGCTATTAGTCTAGCATTAGAATGGCACCGTACGAGGCTCTGTACGGTCATAAATGCAGAACTCCACTGTATTGGATAGAGCTCAGTGAGAAAAAGATACACGGAGTTAATTTAATTCGTGAAACTGAAGAAAAAGTAAAGGTGATTCGGGATAGTTTAAAAGCAGCCTCTAATCGTCAAAAATCTTATGCCAATCTTAAAAGAAAAGAGAAAGAATTTCATGTCAGTGATATGGTATTCATAAAAGTATCACCTTGGAAGAAAGTTCTCCGGTTTGGCCGTAAAGGAAAATTAAGTCCATGGTTTATTGGACCATATGAATCATTGAAAGAATTGGACCTGTTGCATACATATTAGCATTACCGCGAGAACTTGATAAAATTCACAATGTTTTTCATGTGTCTATGTTACGATGGTATCAGTCAGATCCTTCACATATTATCTCTCCGACAGAAATGGAGATTCAACCTGACATAACTTACAATTAGGAACGAATCAAAATTTTGGCATGTTAGATGAAAGAATTAAGAAATAAAATGGTAGCTTTAGTAAAAGTTCCTTGGCAATGACATGGAATTGAAGAAGCTACCTGGGAACTAGAGGATACCATGAGAAAGCAATATCTGAACCTCTTTACTGGTAAGATTTTCGAGGACGAAAATTCTTTAAAGGGGGAGAGTTGTAACAGCCCGTTTTTAATAAAATCAGAATAGTGGTTTCGGGACCACAAATCTGAGTCAGAAAGAAATTTTATTTTAATATTATTGCATGGTCTGCATCATGATAGGAAAGACATGAAAATTTTGATAAGAAAATTTTACTGATTTTGTGTTTAATTAGAAAGAAAGGACCAAATTGCATAAAATGCAAAAGTTGAATTCTAGTAGCTAGAAGGATTAAATAGCTATGAAATTCAAAATTTGAGGTCTTTACATGGTAATTAGACCATTAAGAAAAGTTAGTAGATATTTTTTGATGATTCATCTATGGAAAATTAGAAAAAGAAAAGGACTAAATTGAAAATTAAAATAAATAAAAGATGATAAATAAAATAAATAACTAATATCATCATTTTATATCATCTTCTTCCCCAAATTCTATGGAAACCCTAGGAAAGAGAAAGAAAATCAATCAAGCCTAATTGGATCTGAATAACTCAAATACGAAGTTAGATCGAGGAAAAGAAAAAAAGTGTTGGATTAGTAGATTTTCGTATACAAACAAGTGATGAGGTAAGTTTGTACAACGCCCAAATTTTCGGGAATTCTGTGAATTTGGCAAAATTTGGAAATTTTGTGTTTTGATTGCTTGGCTTAGGTCTAATTATGTTAGTGGGCCTCTAGAAGGCCTAAGTTTAAGTTAAAAACCGGTAATTTTAATTAATTTTAATTCCACAAGAAAAAAGGGATTCTGGTAAACTGGGCTTTTAATTATTTATTGGGTAAAACAAATCACAAGGAAGCATGTGGCAAAGTGGCATGTAACACCACTGGGAAGGCTATAAGAGTGGCATGTGGATGGCTAGGGAGAACTGAGGTTCAAGTCGCAATGAGAGCATATTAAGGGTATTATTTTTATGATTGGGATTGGTAAGCAATGGAACTCAAGTAAAAGTCTGACAGGAGGAGTTTAAGTTGCTCAGGAGATTGAGTAAGGAGGGGATAAGAGAGAGGATTTAGGAGCTGATTAGGGAGAGCAGAATTGGCCGAATGGTGGACTCTTGAGGAGCAAGAGATGGCCGGCCAAGGGTTTCTTTAGGGGGCAAATTTCGGCTAGGTTAAAGGCCAAGTATAAATTCGGCATTTCGGGTAAGTTGTGCCGTTTTCTGACCATCCTTCCTCCTCTTCTTTCTTTTCTTTTTCCCCATCTACTTTCTCTTCCTCTTCTTTTTCTTCATAGCTGAATTCTTCTACCATCCAACTCAACATCACTTTCTGACCATTATTTTAAAGCCTCACAGTCGAATATCACAAAAGCCGAAATCCCGAAAGCCTATATTTTTTGTTGTGTCGATTTCTTCTAGCCAAACCCTCTTATTTTTCTACATATTGTTGGCCAATTCTATCATCCTCTGAACCCCAAATTTCTGTCGACAGAACCACTGCCAAACCCTCCTATTTTATCCTTCTTTACACAGTTACAAAGAGCCAAAAACACATAGCCATAGGGGCATAGCCGAATTTTTAAGATCACTAAAGGCTCAATTATTATTAACATTTGAGGGGTTAGATCTACATTAGAATCGATTAGGAATTAACTGGAATCATAAACCGAAGGAACCGGTGGTAAGTTTTTGAACCCATTCTTTATTTCAGGTTTTAAGAAAAGCCGAAACCCCTAAGGGTGGCTAGCGTTTTGGGACTAAGGGTTTTGTGTCTCTTTCTTTTTGTGTAAGAGTTAGCGTAGACAAGAGGACAAGAGGGCGTACAGCAAAAAGGGCTTGAAGACTGTTTCGGTTGGATCTTTGGATCTAACCCATATTTCGGCAAAAAGGTAAAGAACTCTGGGATCTAAGGCTGTGTTGGCCGAATATGGTAAGGGGTTAAATATGTAGTTTGATTTCGATATCGAGATTAGCGTATTAGTAATCCAATTGTAGGCAATTCGTGGGTGGATTTGGCTAACGTACCATTATAAATTAGGTGTGTAACTGACACCCTCTCATAAATTAGTACGGCAAAAGTCGAAAAGCTGAAATGCCAAAAAGTCGGTATTTTGGGAACTTGCGAGTGTGCGAATGCTCGTAAGATAGATGGGTTAATATTTCTGGTAATCTAAGGTGACAAAACTGCAGTACGCGGGATTTCGTGTATTTTGATATTTTGGGCTTAATGGGCCAAAATCGGGTTAATGGGCCAACTGGTCCAACACGGTAAGTATGCACGGCAAGTGTTCCTGTTAGTATGTAGATGGCTATGATATGCATGAGAACCTTAAGAATAGTTAAACTACTAGAATACCCCCATGTATGGAAAATTACCATGATACCCTTAGGTGTAAAATGACCATTATACCCCTAAGGTTAATTTTGGTCTGAAAAGTATGATGATCTAAATCTGTATGATGTATGCCATGATTGTATATCTATTGCATGGGGTTATGGGTTATATTGTAGAGGAAGTGTCTTGGTGGCTATGCCACAAATTATCTGATCTGGTGGCTCTACCACATATATCTATTCTGGTGGCTCTGCCACAATTATCTCATATCTGTGACTCACAAAAATTATTCAGATCCGCGACCATGTTGTAACTTTTCTGTCGCGCAGCGGTTGGTGGGTCGAGTAGTCCCCCCACATAGTGCAAGGTTGGACGGGGGTACATATGGTTGGATTGGGGCTGGGTTCTACATAAACATGTATTATCTGTTCTGTTCTATTATGGGCCTATGGGCCTCATTCTGTAATCTATTCTGGGCTAAGGCAAACTTAATCTGTTATATGGTTTGAGCTGACCTAGACTATGGTTGGGTTATTTTACACACTGAGTTTCCAAACTCACCCCCTTATTTTCATCCATGCTGGAAATCCCCAACCATGGTGGGCTTGGAGCCGAGAGGGATTCGGAGTGGCCACACATCCTGCAAACTTTGGTTTTTCTTCTGGTGCATTGGACTTTCTTTTTATTTATTTACTTTCATGATTTGGGGTTTTAAGTTGTAATAAGGCCGCTCTATTTTTTTTTATGGTTTGGTATGATTTGATAAGATAGATATACTTTATTTTAAACTGTTGAAATCGATTATCTTTAGGGCGCGTTTTCAAAATAGTACTAGATTTCAAAATAACACGACAACAAGCAAAGCTTCCGCAATGAAATCATTTTCCAAAAATTAATCACTCATCTTCAAATAAACTAAATCGATTTGGGTATCTAAAAATAATCGAAGTTAAGGTGTGGCAATGGCAGTGTGCATGTCTAGGAGTGGATTCAAAGGGAGCTTGGTACTTAAACAGTCCGATGGACTCACCTCCTCTTTTCCGATTTCCTACCTGGTGCACAGCTTCCATTCACTTTAATTTATAATGGATTTGTCTTTTAAAACACCTAAGTAAGTTTTTTGATTAAAAACGTAAAAAGGTTTTGAACGCTTCGATATAACACGTTGGATGCAGTCATAACGTCTAGGCCGGGTTTGGGGTGTTACATTTAGTGGTATCAGAGCTCGGTTGCAACAACTCGGCTGTGGAATGGGTTTAGAAAAAAATAAAAAATTTTAAAAATAAAAGTTTTTCAAAATCTAGATCTTCAGAAAGTGGCATTTCGAATCTCCGGCCCAAGCCTGTAAGTACTATCTTGAACTTTTCTGAATATTTTTCTTTAAATTATCTGTCTGAAACCCTACTAGGATACTCTAGTTAGGATGATACTGAAACCGTAAGAAAATTTGATAAGAGATTAAGACTGTAGCTAGACTGCGATTCTGCAGAAACAAACTTTGAATCACTATTTATTCATAAAACATCTGAACAAACACTGGAATATTTAATTGATCCATAAAATTTGTAATCAAATAATATGATATGAGTACGAGAGCAGTTCGTGGAAAAGGCCGTGGACGTGGCCGCAGTAGTGCTAGAGCAGAAACTGCATCTTCCGGGCATATGCCGACGGCAGAGGCACCTGTACCACCGGCAACGGAAGTGGAGTCTCATGATCGTGGTGCCGGGGATGACGCCCTATCGCAGGCAATGCTTCGTGTTCTGGAAAGGGTTACCAGGACGAGCAACGGAATTCGAGGATCATTTCTGAGCGGCTCTAGGCTAACGGAGCAGAGATCTTTAGGGGTGTATCTGGTGTAGCCCCGAATGTGGCAGAATATTGGTTGGAGGCCATGAAATGAATTATGGACGACTTGGACTGCTCTGTGGAGTAGAAGCTGAAGGGAGCCGTATCGTTGCTGCGAGATGAGGCTTACCAGTGGTGGCTCACCGTGAGAGATGGGACCCCAGCTGATAGGGTAACGTGGGAGCTGTTTAAGATGGCCTTTAAAAGGAAATATGTTGGGGCAAGTTATGTGGACACCCGCAGGAAGAAATTCTTAAATCTGGTTCAAGGAGGTAAGATGGTTACGGAAACGAGGCTGAGTTTCTGAGGCTGAGTTGGTATGCTATGGGGATAGTCGCCACAGAGTATGAGCATAGTGTGCACTTCGAGGATGGTCTAAGAGATGAACTTAAGGTGCTATTGCTCTGCAAAGGGAGCGCGAGTTCACGGTCTTGGTGGAAAAAGCTAAAATAGCTGAGGAAGTGAAGCGTACTGAGAGGCAGAACCGTGAGAAGGATCGAAACTGTTTTCGAAAGGATTCCAGACCTTCAGGTGGAGCAAATAAGCATGTCAAAAGGGCAATAGTGGAGGAGCCAGTTCGAGCCGTTCCGATGAACGTGGTTAGACCACCTATCTGTGGAGACTGTGGCAAAGTACATCTAGGTGAATGTAGGAAACATTCTGGTGCTTGCTTTTAGTGCGGATCCATGGAACATAGAGTCAAAGACTATCCTCAAAAAGTAGATCAGGTTCAAGTTGCTGAACAGAGGGTTGCTCAACCCTGAGAGGTGGACTACAACCACTGAGAGGACGCGGACAAGGTAGGGGCCAAAATGGAAATGGACAAGGTCGAGGGGCACCTGGCAGGGGTGTCGAAAATGCTGAGGCTCGACAGCCAGCGTTGGTGTATGCAGCTCATCGTCAAGAGAAGGGCGATGCACCCGACATCATAACTGGTACGTTTTTGGTTTCTAGCATGCAGTATACTGCTTTAGTGGATATTGGATCTACTCATTCTTATGTTGCATGTGCCATATCTGGGTCATCGGGTGTGCACTCTGAGAAGATTGTGAGTGGGGTATCTATACTAAGTCCTTTGGGTCACTCGGTTAAGGTAGACAAACTGTATAGGGATGTACCCTTAGAAATGCAAGGTAACATTTTCTCTGGAAACTTGATGGAGTTACCGTTTGGAGAATTTGATCTCATATTGGGAATGGACTGGCTTGTTAAGCATAAGGCGACTCTGGATTGTGCTACTAAACGAATGGTGTTAAGGACCACGAAGGGTGAGGAGGTTATGGTGATAGGTGAGCGTGTCCAATGTGGTGTCGACATTGAGGGCCGAAAAGTGGATTCGAAAAGGTTGTGAGGCCTATTTGGCATTTGTAAGTCAGTCGGAGGATGAAGGATTAACAGTGGATAAGGTTAGAATCGTTAAGGAGTTTAAAGATCTTTTTTTGGAGAAGCTTCCGAGATTGTCTCCAAACCGAGAGGTCGAGTTTGGAATCGATTTGTTTCCTGGAACGGCGCCAGTGTCCATCGCACCGTATAGGATGGCACCAAAGGAGTTAGTGGAATTAAAGGTGCAAATTCAAGAGTTTTTGGATAGGGGCTTTATTAGGCCAAGTGTGTCTCCATGGGGAGCACCGGTGCTATTCGTGAAAAAGAAGGATGGGACGATGCAGATGTGTATTGATTACCGCTAGTTGAACAAACTGACGATTAAGAATAAGTATCCACTGCCAAGTATTGACGATTTTTTTGACCAGCTTAGAGAAGCTTCTGTATTTTCCAAGATCAATCTTCGATCTGGATATCATCAGTTAAGGGTTAAAGAGGCAGATATTCATAAGACAACATTTAGGACTCGGTATGGTCATTACGAGTTTTTGGTTATGCCATTTGGACTGATGGATGCTCCTACAGCGTTTATGGATCTGATGAATCGGGTATTCCAACCATTTTTAGATCAGTTTTTAGTCATCTTTATTGATGATATTCTGGTATATTCTGAAACTGAAGCAAAACATGATGAGCACCTCCGCATTGTGCTGCAAGTGTTAAGGGAGAAGGAACTTTATACGATTTTCAGCAAATGTGAATTCTGGTTGAGATAGGTGACCTTCTTAGGACATGTTGTCTCTGCTGAAGGGATTAACGTAGACCCTCGAAAGATTGAAGCGATTCTGGAATGGAAGCCACCTAGGTCGGTGTCAGAAATTTAGAGTTACCTAGGGTTGGCAGGTTACTACAGAAGGTTTGTGGAAGGATTTTCTGTGACGGCAACACCTTTGACAAAACTCATAAGGAAAGGGGTACCGTTTGTGTGGACAGAGATGCAGCAGGAAGCTTTTGAGAAGTTAAAGAAAGTTCTGACTGAAGCACCTGTGTTAATTCAGCTAGAGTCTGGGAAGGATTTTACTGTGTATAGTGATGCATCACATGTAGGTTTGGGTTGTGTGCTGATGCAAGAGGGTAAGGTGGTTACGTATGTATCACGACAGCTTAAGCCTTATGAAGAAAACTATCCTACCCATGATTTGGAGTTGGCAGCAGTGATCTTTGCACTTAAGATTTAGAGACACTACTTGTATGGAGAAAGGTGTGTTATATACACGGACCATAAGAGTCTTAAGTATTTGCTGACTCAGAAGGAGCTAAACCTTAGGCAAAGGAGATTGATAGAGTTGCTTAAGGATTATGATTGTTCGATTGAGTATCACCCAGGCAAGGCTAATGTGGTAGCCGATGCTCTAAGTTATAGAGCTGCATCTGATCTGAGGGCAATGTTTGCTCGTCTGAGTCTGTATGATGATGGGAGTCTGTTGGTTGAGTTGCAAGTAAGGCCAACCTGGGTGGATCAGATTAAGGAAAAGTAGTTGAGAGATGAGTCTTTGGTTGCTCGTTTCCAACAAGTTAAGGAAGGGGAAGCTTCTGAGTTTGGGTTGAATGGTGAAGGAGTTCTGTGTTTCCAAGGAAGAATTTGCGTTCCGAAGGATCCTGACTTAAGGCAGTCAATACTGAAGGAAGCTCATGGGGGACTTTGTGCCATGCATCCTAGAGGGAATAAGTTGTATCACGACTTACGAGAATTGTATTGGTGGCCTGGGCTGAAATGGGAAGTAACGGAGTTTGTGGGAAATGTTTGACATGCCCGGCAGTGAAAGTGAGCATCAACTACCTTCAGAACTTTTGCAACCAGTAAAGATACCACTTTGGAAGTGGGAGAGGGTAACCATGGACTTTGTGAGTGGACTACCCTTGACGCCATCAAAGAAAGACTCGATTTGGGTAATTGTGGATATGTTCGCCAAATCGGCCCATTTTATACCTGTTCGCATGACTTTTCACTTCAAAAGTTAGCCAAGTTGTATGTGGCAGAGATTGTACGACTTCATGGTGTCCCAGTTTCAATTATCTCTGACCGAGATCCTAGATTCACATTACGATTTTAGAAAAATTTGCATGAGGCGTTGGGAACGCGATTGAACTTTAGTACGGCTTTCCATCCCCAGACTGATGGTCAGTCAGAAAGGGTTATTCAGATTCTGGAGGACATGTTGAGGGGATGCGTTATTGACTTTCGAGGTAGTTGGGAGGATTACTTGCCGTCGGCAAAATTTGCATACAATAACAGTTATCAGGCGAGTATTCGAATGGCACCGTATGAAGCATTGTATGGATGTAGGTGTCGTACTCCTAGTTGTTAGACCGAATTAGGAGAACGGAAGGTTCTTGGACCAGAGTTGGTAGCTGATACTGAAGATAAGGCCAAAGTAATTAAAGATCGCCTGAAGGAAGCATCTGATAGGCAAAATTCGTATGCGGATTTGAAGCATAAGGAGATTGAGTACTCAGTAGGTGATACGGTCTTCTTAAAGGTTTCTCCTTGGAAGAAGATTCTAAGGTTTGGTAAGAAGGGCATGTTGAGTCCACGGTTCATTGGGCCTTATCGGGTTTTGAAGCGAGTAGGCCCAGTGGCTTATCAATTGGAATTGCCTCCAGAGTTAGATAGGATCCATGATGTTTTTCACATCTCCATGTTAAGGCATTATCGTTCTGACCCAACTCATGTCGTGCCGGTTGCAGAGATTGAGGTGCAGCCTGATTTGACTTTCAAGGAAGAGCCTGTACAGATATTGGATCGAGATGTTAAGGTTCTAAGAAAAAAAACTGTCCCATTAGTGAAGGTGCTTTGGCAAAATCATGGCAGAGAGGAAGCTACTTGGGAGATATAAAAAGCGATGTAGCAACAACACCCTCATCTGTTCGGACCAGGTAAAATTTTGAGGATGAAATTTCTTTAAGGAGGGTAGAGTTGTAAAGCCCCAATTTTTGGGATTTTCGAGAATTCTGTGAATTTTGGCAAAATTTGGAAATTTTGTGTTTTGATTGCTTGGCGTAGGTCTAATTATGTTAGTGGGCCTCTAGAAGGCCCAAGTTTAAGTTAAAAACTGGTAATTTTAATTAATTTTAATTCCACAAGAATAAAAGGATTCTGGTAAACTGGGCTTTTAATTATTTATTGGGTAAAACAAATCACAAGGAAGCATGTGGCAAAGTGGCATGTAACTCCACTGGGAAGGCTATAAGAGTGGCATGTGGATGGCTAGGGAGAACTGAGGTTCAAGTCACAATGAGAGCATATTAAAGGAATTATTTTTATGATTAGGATTGGTAAGTAATGGAATTCAAGTAAGAGGAGTTTGAGTTACTCAGGAGATTGAGTAAGGAGGGGATAAGGGAGAGGATTTAGGAGCTGATTAGGGAGAGCAAAATTGGCCGAATGGTGGACTCTTGAGGAGCAAGAGATGGCCGGCCAAGGGTTTCTTTAGGGGGAAAATTTCAGCTAGGTCAAAGGCCAAGTATAAATTCGGCATTTGGGGTAAGTTGTGCCGTTTTCTGACCATCCTTCCTCCTCATCTTTCTTTTCTTTTTCCCCATCTACTTTCTCTTCCTCTTCTTTTCCTTCATAGCTGAATTCTTCTACCATCCAACTCAACATCACTTTCTAACCATTGTTTTAAAGCCTCACAGTCGAATATCACAAAAGCCGAAATCTCGAAAGCCTATATTTCTTGTTGTGTCGATTTCTTTTAGCCAAACCCTCTTATTTTTCTCCATATTGTTGGCTGATTCTCTCATCCTCTAAATCCAAATTTCTGTCGACAGAACCACTGCCAAAACCTCCTATTTTATCCTTCTTTACACAGTTACAAAGAGCCGAAAACACATAGCCATAAGGGCATAGCTGAATTTTTAATATCACTAAAGGCTCGATTTTTATTAATGTTTGAGGGGTTAGATCTGCATCAGAATCGAGTAGGAATTAACTGGAATCATAGACCAAAGGAACTGGTGGTAAGTTTTTAAACCCATTCTTTATTTCAGGTTTTAAGAAAAGCCGAAACCCCTAAGGGTGGCTAGCGTTTTGGGACTAAGGGTTTTGTGTCTCTTTCTTTTTGTGTAAGAGTTAGCATAGACAAGAGGAAAAGAGGGCGTATAGCAAAAAGGGCTTGAAGACTGTTTCGGTTGGATCTTTGGATCTAACCCATATTTCGGCAAAAAGGTAAAGAACTCTGGGATCTAAGGCAGTGTTAGCCGAATATGGTAAGGGGTTAAATACGTAGTTTGATTTCGATATTTAGATTAATGTATTAGTAATCCAATTGTAGGCAGTTCGTGGGTGGATCTCGCTAACATACCGTTATAAATCAGGTGTGTAACTGACACCCTCTCATAGACTAGTTCGGCAAAAGCCAAAAAGTCGAAATGTCGAAAAGCTAGTATTTTAGGAACTTGCGAGTGTGCGAATGCTCGTAAGATAGATGGGTTAAAATTTTTGGTAATCTAAGGTGATAAAACTGCAGTACGCGTGATTTCATGCATTTTGATATTTTGGGCTTAATGGGCCAAAATCGGGTTAATGGGCCAACGAGCCTAACACGATAAGTATGCACGGTAAGTGTTCCTGTTAGTATATAGATGGCCATGATATGCATCAGAACCTTAAGAATAGTTAAATTACTAGAATACCCTCATGTATGGAATATTACCATGATACCCCTAGGTGTAAAATGACCATATACCCCTAGGGTTAATTTTGGTCTAAAATGCATGATGATCTAAATCTGTATGATGTATGCCATGATTGTATATCTGTTGCATGGGGTCATGGGCTATATTGTGGAGGAAGTGTCCTGGTGGCTATGCCACAAATTATCTAATCTGGTGGCTCTGCCACATATATCTGTTCAGGTGGCTCTGCCACAATTATCTGTATCTGGTAACTCTGTCATATTATTTGTATCTGGCAGCCATGCTGCAACTTTCTGTGGCGTGTAACGGTTGGGTGGGTCGAGTAGTCTCCCCACATGGTGCAAGGTTGGACGGAGGTGCATATGGTTGGATTTGGGCTGGGTTCTGCATAAACATGTATTATCTGTTCTGTTTTATTATGGGCCTATGGGCCTCATTCCGTAATCTGTTCTGGGCTAAGGCCAACTTAATCTGTTATATGGTTTGAGCTGACCTAGACTATGGTTGGGTTATTTTTCACACTGAGTTTCCAAACTCACCCCCTTATTTTCATCCATGCAAGAAATCCCCAACCATAGTGGGCTTGGAGCTGAGAGGGATTCGGAGTGGCCACACATCCTGAAAACTTCGATTTTTCTTCTGGTGCATTGGACTTTCTTTTTATTTATTTACTTTCATGATTTGGGGTTTTAAGTTGTAATAAGGCCGCTCTATTATTTTTATGGTTTGGTATGATTTGATAAGATAGATATACTTTATTTTAAACTGTTGAAATCGATTATCTTTAGGGCGCGTTTTTAGAATAGTACTTGATTTCAAAATAACACGATAACAAGCAAAGCTTCCGCAATGAAACCGTTTTCCAAAAATTAATCACTCATCTTCAAATAAACTAAATCGATTTGGGTATCTAAAAATACTCGAAGTTAAAGTGTGGTAATGGCAGTGTGCATGTCTAGGATTGGATCCGAAGGGAGCTTGGTACTTAAGCATTCCGATGGACTCACCTCTTCTTTTTCAGTTTCCTACCTGGTGCACAGCTTCCATTCACTTTAATCTATAATGGATTTGTCTTTTAAAACACCTAAGTAAGTTTTTGATTAAAAACGTAAAAGGTTTTGAACGCTTCGATATAACACGTCGGATCCGGTCATAACGTCTAGGCCGAGTTTGGGGTGTTACAGTTTGTGTAACTAAATTGTTATTTATATTTTTTAAATTGAATGATATGTATGTGATTGTATAATTATGATGAATATGAAATTAATCTTATATCTGACAAAGCCTGACGTATGATAAGTCCCGTTTGAATAATGGAATTCGGTGGGTACAAGATTTCCCGAATTGGTTGTAATCCTATATATGTTGCGGACACACCATAGCTCTTACTAGCATCATGTTATAAGCCCTCTCTGGCTTCCATTATATGGTTCATGCGAGCATCCTAATCGGTAATGATCTTACATGTGTTGCACACTACCGCAGCTCTTTGTGAGCGTCCTGTTATATGATCGATTGTGATCCTACATATATTGCGGACACAAATGTAGGTCTTTATGAGTGTCCTGATATAGGCTCTTTATGAGCTTCCTAACATGGCTCACTTGAACTTCCTGTTATATAGCTATTCGAAGCTCCTTGATAATAGCTCTTTAAATTTACTTTTTAAGCTCAATGAGCTTCCTATTTTAAACTCTTATGAATTTCCTGTTATAGCCCGGATAAGCTTTCTGTTATATGGCTCACATGAGCATCCTGTTATATGGCTACAGAGAGTGCTTCTTGATTATGTACGCTAATGGGTACCCCTAGACATGTATTGACGGATTTTCAGTTTTGTACACTTTAAGTGTACTACATGTGCATATCCATTGATATTTCATATAAATTCAACAGGTAAAGTTCAGATATGGCTAAATTAATCTTGAAATGATTTATCATGGAAATGTACATGTAATATGGAAGTATGATATGAAAAGTACATAGTTATGAAAGTTATTACATGATGAGCTCATCCTTGATTTTTTATGTTTACATGATATATATGACTAACAAGTTTCTTGAAAAAATATGTGTTTAGGCAAATGGCCATAATGATTTCGATGCATGTTTGTTTATTTATTTTGAATGTACATGATTGGTAAGTTAAATTCTTGTTATACGAACTTACTAAGCATCAAATGCTTACTTTGTTTTATTTTCTTCTATTTATATGGCTTGAGAGAGTGATTCCTGATTGTGTGCCCTAATTGGTACCCCTAGATATGTATTGATGGATTTTCAATTTTGTACACTTTAAATGTACTATGTGAGCGTATCCATCGATATTTCAAATAAATTCAACGAGGAAAGTTCAGATATGGCTAAATTGATCTTGAAATGATTTATCATGGAAATGTACATGTAATATGGAAGTATGATATGAAAAGCACATGTTTATGAAAGTTATTAAATGATGAACCCATCCTTGATTTTTGATGTTTACATGATATACATGATTAACAAGTTTCTTGAGAAAATATGTGTTTACAAATAGCCATAATGATTTGGATGCATGTTTGCATATTTATTTTGAATGTACATGATTGGTAAGTTAAATTCTTGTTATACGAACTTACTAAGCATCAAACGCGTACTTTGTTTTATTTTCTTCTGTTTATATGGCTCAAGATAGTGCTTCCTAATTATGTGCCCTAATGGGTACCCCTGGATATGTATTGACAGATTTTCAGTTTTGTAAACTTTAAGTGTACTACATGAGCGTATCCATCGATATTTCAAATAAATTCAACGAGTAAAGTTCTGATATGGCTAAATTGATCTTGCAATGATTTATCATGGAAATGTACATGTAATATAGAAGTATGATATGAAAAGCACATAATTATGAAAGTTTTTACATGGTGAGCTCATCCTTGATTTGTAATGTTTACATGATATACATGACTAGCAAGTTTCTTGAGAAAATATGTGTTTAGGCAAATGGCCATAATGATTTGGATGCATGTTTGTATATTTATTTTGAATGTACATGATTGGTAAGTTACATTCTTGTTATACGAACTTACTAATCATCAAATGCTTACTTTTTTTTATTTTCTTCTGTTTATATGGCTCGAAAGAGTGCTTCCTAATTATGTGCCCTAATGGGTACCTCTGGAAATGTATTGATGGAATTTCAGTTTTGTACACTTTAAGTGTACTACATGAGCGTATCTATCGATATTTCAAATAAATTCAATAGGTAAAGTTCAGATATGGATAAATTGATCTTGAAATGGTTTATCATGGAAATGTACATGTAATAGGGAAGTATGATATGAAAAACACATGTTTATGAAAGTTATTACATGATGAGCTCATCCTTGATTTTTGATGTTTACATTATATACATTACTAACAAGTTTCTTGAGAAAATATGTGTTTAGGCAAATGGCCATAATGATTTGGATGCATTTTTGTATATTTATTTTGAATGTACATGATTGGTAAGTTAAATTATTGTTATACGAACTTACTAATCATCAAATGCTTACTTTGTTTTATTTTCTTCTGTTTATATGGCTCGAGAGAGTACTTCCTAATTATGTGCCCTAATGTGTACCCCTGGATATGTATTGATGGATTTTTAGTTTTGTACACTTTAAGTGTACTACATGAGCATATCCATTGATATTTCATATAAATTCAACAGGTAAAGTTCAAATATGGCTAAATTGATCTTGAAATGATTTATCATAGAAATGTACATGTAATATGGAAGTATGATATGAAAAGCACATGTTTATGAAAGTTATTACATGATGAGCTCATCCTTGATTTTTTATGTTTACATGATATATATGACTAACAAGTTTCTTGTGAAAATATGTGTTTAGGCAAATGGCCATAATGATTTCGATGCATGTTTGTTTATTTATTTTCAATATACATGATTGGTAAGTTAAATTCTTGTTATGGTAAGTTAAATTCTTGTTATACGAACTTACTAAGCATCAAATGCTTACTTTGTTTTATTTTCTTCTGTTTATATGGCTTGAAAGACTGCTTCCTGATTGTGTGCCCTAATTGGTACCCCTAGATATGTATTGACGGATTTTCAGTTTTGTACACATTAAGTGTACTATGTGAGCATATCCATCGATATTTCAAATAAATTCAACGAGTAAAGTTCAGATATGGCTAAATTGATCTTGAAATGATTTATCATGGAAATGTACATGTAATATGGAAGTATGATATGAAAAGCACATGTTTATGAAAGTTATTAAATGATGAACCCATCCTTGATTTTTGATGTTTACATGATATACATGATTAACAAGTTTCTTGAGAAAATATGTGTTTAGGCAAATGGCCATAATGATTTGGATGCATGTTTGTATATTTATTTTGAATGTATATGATTGGTAAGTTAAATTCTTGTTATACGAACTTACTAAGAATCAAATGCTTACTTTGTTTTATTTTCTTCTGTTTATATGGCTCAAGAGAGTGCTTCTTAATTATGTGCCCTAATGGGTTGTAACGCCCTAATTTTTGGGATTTTCAGGATTTTGTAATTTTTGATAAATTTTAAAATTTTTGTGTTTTGACTATATAGTGTAGGTCTGAGTATATTAGTGGGCCTCTAGAAGGCCAAAGTCTAAGTTAAAACCTGGTAGATTTAACAAATTTTAATTTTAAAGTAGAAGGGGTTCTGGTGTGTTGGGCTTTTAAGATTTAATGGGTGAAATAAGCCACAAGATGACCTGTGGCAAAGTGGCATGTGACGTCACATAGGTGCTTGGGGAGTGGCGTGTAGATGTTTAGGGGGAGCTAGGGTTCAAGTCACAAGGAAAGCAAATTGAGGTGTTAATTTTTTTGTGAACAGAAAGGGGATGTGATGGAACTCAAGTGAAACTTTGCCAGGAAGAGTTTGAGCTGTTCAGGAGATTGGATAAGGAGGAGATAAGGGAGAAAATTTAGGAGCTGATCAAGGAGTGTGGTATTGGCCGAATGTTGAACTCTTGAGGAGCAAGAGTTGGCCGGCCAAAGGTCTCTGGTATAGGTAAGTTCAGCTAGGTCTCTAAAGTAGGAATTTCGGCATTAGGGAAGTGTTGTGCCATTTCTGTGTAAGTACTCTATTAGGTTTCGGTTTAGTTTTCTTTTGGATTGCCGAATTAGGGGTTGTGCTTAGGGTTTCTCTCCTTTTTCCCTTTCATTCTTGTTAGTAGCCGAAACTTGGAAACCACCTAACTCTTTGTGTCGTTTTCCCTTACCATAACCAAATACTACTTCCCCTTCTCACTTCTTCTTTTCTTTCATCTTTTCTTTTCTCCATAGCCAAACCCAAACTCTTCTCTCTTCTATTTCTTCCCTTATTTTCCTTTCTTCATTGTTTCTCAATAGGCCGAATCTTGCTATAGTCAAACCTCTTTCTTTTTCTTCTTTAAAAGCCGAAACCTTCATACCTATGGTATAGGAGGCCGAATCTTTGGCTACTTGAATTTGTTTCATCTCGTAACTACTATGGATTGGAGTTAAGATCAAAGATAGAAGCACTCTTCGGGGCCGAACAACGATTGGTAAGTTTGTCGAATAATTTTTGTTTGTAATTTATGGTTTAAGGGAAAAGCCGAAACCCCTTAAGGGTGGCTAACGTTTGGACTAAGGGCATTGTTGCCTTTTTCTTTTTGGTTGTGTATGCGTTAGCGTGGACAAGGGGGCGTACAGTGAAGGGCTTGAAGACTAATTCGGTTGGATCTCTAGATCTAATCCATATTTCGGCAAAAAGGAAAGAACTCGAGGGTGTAAGGCAATGTTGGCCGAATATGGTAGGGGGATAAGTACGTAGTTTGTTTTTGATGTTTAGAGTGATGTGTTAGCAATCCAATTGTAGGCCGCTCGTGTGTGGATCTCGCCAATGAACCGTTACAAATCAGGTGTGTAAACGACACCCACTCATAGACTAGATCGGCAAAAGCCGAAAAGTCAAAATGCCGAAAAGTAGGCATTTTGGGAACTTGCGAACGTTCGAACGTTCGTGGGATAATTTGTTTATCAATCTCGGTAGTCTCCAGTGGTAAGATTGCAGGGTGCGCAATTTCGTGCACTTCGGTATATTCGGGCTTAATGGGTCAAAATTAGGTTAATGGGCCAACGGGCCCAATTCGGTAAAAATGCTCGGTAAGTGTTTCCGTTAATACGTTAATGGCTGTAATATGCATGAAAACCGTAAAATAGCTAATTTACTAAAATACCCCTAAGTATGAAAATTACCATTATACCCCTAGGTGCAAAATGACCATTATACCCCTAGGGTTAATTTTGACAGAAATGCTTGATAATCTGATTCTGTATGTTGTATGCCATGACATGTATATCTATTGCATGGGATATGGGTTATGTTGATGGAGGAAGCGTTCTGGTGGCTCTGCCACAAATATCTGTATCTGGTGACTCTGTCACAAATATCTGTATCTGGTGACTCTGTCACATTATCTGTTCTGGCAGCCATGCTGCAAATTTTGTGGCTTGTAGCAGATAGGTGGGTCGAGTTGTCTCCCCACATGGTGTAAGGTTGGTACGGGGGTGTATATGGTTGGATATGAGTTGGGTTTCTGCATATATGAAATTTCTATTCTGTCTCTGTTATGGGCCTATGGGCTTCATTCTAAACTCTGTTTTGGGCTAAGGCCCAACTTAATCTGTTTCTGTGGTTTGAGCTGATTTAGACTATGGTTGGGTTATTTTACACACTGAGTTTCCCAAACTCACCCCTTATTTTTTATCCATGCAGGTAATCTCCAACCATAGTGGGCTTGGAGCTGTGAGGGATTCAGAGTGGCCACACGTTCTGCAAATTCGATTTTTTTCTGGTGATTCGGACAGCTTTTTATTTACTTTAATGGTTTGGGTTTTAAGTTGTAATAAGGCCGCTTTAATTATTTTTAATTGTTTTAACATGTTTTGCTAGAATATATATGATATTATTTTAATCGTTGAAATTGAATAGCTTTAGGGCGCGTTTTTAAAAATAGTTACTTGATTTCAAAATATCATGATAACAAAGCAAAGCTTTCGCAACGAAAATGTTTTCAAAATTAATAACAACAAAACAGTTTTCCGTGAACAATCACTCAGTTAAAGTGTGGCAATGGTGGTGTGCATGTCTAGGATTGGATCCATGGAGAGCTTTGTACTTAAGCAGTCTAATTGACTCACCTCCTCTTTTCTGGCATCCTACCTGGTGCACAGCTTCCATTCACTTTAATCTATAATGAAGATACTCTTAAAGCCCTAAGGAAAGACTTTAGATAAAACATGGTTTTTCTAGCAATGTTTCAATGAGACACGCTGGATTCAGTCGTAACGGCTGGGCCGAGTTTGGGGTGTTACATGGGTACCCCTAGATATGTATTGACGGATTTTCAGTTTTGTAAACTTTAAGTGTACTACATGAGCATATCCATCGATATTTCAAATAAATTCAATGGGTAAAGTTCTGATATGGCTAAACTGATCTTGTAATGATTTATCATGGAAATGTACATGTAATATGGAAGTATGATATGAAAAGCACATGTTTATAAAAGTTATTACATGATAAGCTCATCCTTGATTTTTAATGTTTACATGATATACATGACTAACAAGTTTCTTGAGAAAATATGGGTTTAGGCAAATGGCCATAATGATCTGGATGCATGTTTGTATATTTATTTTGAATGTACATGATTGGTAAGTTAAATTCTTGTTATAAGAACTTACTATCATCAAATGCTTACTTTTTTTATTTTCTTCTATTTATATGGCTCGAGAGAGTGCTTCCTGATTATGTTCCCTAATGGGTACCCCTGGAAATGTTTTGATGGAATTTCAGTTTTGTACACTTTAAGTGTACTACATGAGCGTATCCATCGATATTTCAAATAAATTCAATAGGTAAAGTTTAGATATGGATAAATTGATCTTGAAATGATTTATCATGGAAATGTACATGTAATATGGAAGTATGATATGAAAAACACATGTTTATGAAAGTTATTACATGATGAGCTCATCCTTGATTTTTGATGTTATTACATGATGAGCTCATCCTTGATTTTTGATGTTTACATGATATACATTACTAACAAGTTTCTTGAGAAAATATGTGTTTAGGCAAATGGCCATAATGATTTGGATGGATGTTTGTATATTTGTTCTGAATGTACATGATTTGTAAGTTAAATTCTTGTTATACGAACTTACTAATCATCAAATGCTTACTTTGTTTTATTTTCTTTTGTTTATATGGCTCGAGAGAGTACTTCCTGATTATGTGCCCTAATGGGTACCCCTGGATATGTATTGATGTATTTTTAGTTTTGTACACTTTAATTGTACTACAAGAGCGTATACATTGATATTTCATATGAATTCAACAAGTAAAGTTCAGATATGGCTAAATTGATCTTGAAATGATTTACCATGGAAACGTGCAAGTAATATAGAAGTATGATTTGAAAAGCACATGTTTATGAAAGTTATTACATGATGAGCTCATCCTTGATTTTTGATGTTTACATGATATATATGACTAACAAGTTTCTTGAGAGAATATGTGTTTAGGCAAATGGCCATAATGATTTCGATGCATGTTTGTTGATTTATTTTGAATGTATATGATTGTTAAGTTAAATTCTTGTTATACGAACATTCTAAGCATCAAATGCTTACTTTGTTTTATTTTCTTCTGTTTATATGGCTTGAGAGAGTGCTTGCTAATTGTGTGCCCTAATTGGTACCCCTAGATATGTATTGACGGATTTTCAGTTTTGTACACTTTAAGTGTACTATGTGAGCGTATCCATCGATATTTCAAATAAATTCAATGAGTAAAGTTCAGATATGGCTAAATTGCTCTTGAAATGATTTATCATGGAAATGTACATGTAATATAGAAGTATGATATGAAAAGCACATGTTTATGAAAGTTATTAAATGATGAACCCATCCTTGATTTTTGATGTTTACATGATATACATGATTTACAAGTTTCTTAAGAAAATATGTGTTTAGCCAAGTAGCCATAATGATTTGGATGCATGTTTGTGTATTTATTTTGAATGTACATGATTGGTAAGTTAAATCCTTGTTATACGAGCTTACTAAGCATCAAATGCTTACTTTGTTTTATTTTCTTCTGTTTTTTAGTACCCAGAGGCTCGTATGGTTGGAACTTGGTCGGAGCTACATCACACTACCTCTTGGACTTCTCGGTATATGAAATAAGCTAACTTTTGGTATAATGGCATGTTTAGGATAAAATAGGTCAAATGACGAAATATTTTGGTTGTAACTAGCCACTGGAATGGCTAGTGTTAAGCATTTTATGATGTAATTATAAAAAGGACTATCAATTTTAATGTTTTTTGAAATGGTTATATGGTGGAAATTATATAAACCTATTGATGAATGGTTTTGAATTGACATAATTTATCAAGTATGCTATAAGAATAAATGGGCTTTTGGTAAGTTTAAACACTTGAACATATATGAATATTACTTGATTTTGGCTTGGTTTAAAATGTTTGAATTGGTTGATGAATGTGCTTGAATGTTGTTGTAGGTGGAAGATAAAATGGGTGAGCAATATGGCCTTGAAAATGGCCTATTTTCATCCACACGGGTATACACACGGGCGTGTGTCTCAACCATGTGTGACACACGGCCATGCGTATGGGCGTGTGGTTTTGCCGTGTGTTCCCTGTATCTTTAAAATTTAGAAACAGAATTCTCAGAATTTGCTACACGAGTAGAGACACGGGCGTGTGTCTCAGCCGTGTGTGACACACGGCCTAGCACACGGGCATGTGTCTTGGTTGAGTGAATCCTACACCTAATTTTTGAAAATTAAAATATTGAAACGGCTTGGCACAAGGGCGTGCGGTTGGCCGTGTGACTCAAATCAGAGAGTTACACGACTATGGACATGGGCTAGGACACGGCCGTGTGCCTCACATCGAATGCCCACACAGCCTGAGTCACGGGGTGTCACTTGGCCGTGTGAGCCACACGGCATGATCACACAGGCGTGTGTCCCCTGTATATAAGGAAATTTTGAAAATTTCACGAAAAATTCTCTGAGTTCTAATGTAACAGCCCGATTTTGGGCCTAGTCGGAACAATGGTTTCGGGAGGACAAATTCGACGTAAGAAAATTTATTTTTATTATATTTTTTATGGTCTACAATTTCATGGAATGATTTTGTGAAAATTTCATTCAAAAATTTCAACGTTTGGACACTAAATTTAGTCAAAAGGACTAAATTGTAAAAAGTGCAAAAGTTGAGTTATACATGTTAGAGGTGTCCAATTGTTATGAAATTTTAAATTGGAGGTCTTTAAATGGTAATTAGACCATTGGTTAATTTGGTGGACAAAAATGGACATGGTTTGGTATATTTCTAAAGTTTTTCATTAAGGGTAATTTGGTCATTTGGTAATTAAAATGAATTAAAAACAAAATTAAAAGCCAATTTTTGTCCATCTTCAACCCCTTGGCCGAATTTCACATGAGGAAGACATAGTTAGGGTTTTTCAAGCTTCCAAGCTCGATTGTAAGTCTGTTTTATCCCCGTTTTTAATGTTCTTTACATTTTTGAGATCCTCGTAGCTCGGTTTAGCTATTTCCACCATTATTTTGAGCTAGGGTTTGTGTTTAAAAATTTAACCATGGATGACATGCATATGTTTTGATGTTTTATGGAAGAATATGAAAGTTTGGGGTGTGATAAACAACTTTTACTAAGTAATTTTTGATGAAATTGCAAAAAAGGACCTATTTGTAAAAATTGTAAAATTATGTGTAAAAAATGTGATTTAGTGAAAAATGTGAGCTGCTATAAAAGGGAACATGAATCAGCTAGGCTTAGGATTTGAGAAAAATAAGTGCTTTTCATCTTATGAGCCTAGGGGCAAAATTGTAAATATGTGAAACTTTAGGAGCAAAAATATAATATTTCCATAGTGTGACTTTTGGAATAAATTGAATAATGTGAGTATTAAATGAGCTAAATGTGTTATTATAGATCAAGAAAGATGAGGAATTGACCTTGATTGGGGAAAAGAAAAGGTTGTAGACTAAATTGCAAATTCGTCATATTTTGCACCGAGGTAAGTTTGTAAGTAAATAATGCATCATTTTTACTTACGCTATTACATTTTATCATGTTTTATGAAATGTGGCTGAATATTGAATGAAATTGACAAGTATTGAAAAGTGAAAATTTCCCGGTTGAACATTAGAAGCAGAATAGGATATAAGTGACATGTCACTAGTGACTCAAGTATGGTACTCTGTGAAGGCCACTTTGAGAAGAGATAGCTTGGTCACAAGTGTGGTACTATGTGAAGGCCACTTTGTAAAGAAAGATAGCTTTGGTCACAAGTGTGGTACTATGTGAAGGCCACTTTGTAAAGAAGGTAGCTTTGACTACAAGGGTGGTACTATGTGCAGGCCACTGGGTATCTGTTATTATTCCGATGTGTCAACGGGAAATAACCAGGTGTAATTGAATATGACTATGTGATGAATAGGTGCATGTACATGTGTGTAAACTTATGAGCAATGTGCTCGATATGTGATCGAAATTTGGTAAGATTGATGTGGAGTAAGTGTTACAATGAAAGTTACTACAAAGAAAACATGAAAGAGTGAAATTTAGTAATAAAATAGTTTTGGACAGCAGCAGTTGTGTGACTTTGAAAAATCACCAAAAATGGTGGAAATCTAACTAGAGGTTGAATAAGATATTCAATTAAATCTAATTGAGTCTATTTTCATAGAAAAGAAACGTTGTAAGCAAATGATTTTCATATTATGAGATATTTGAATTTTTGTGAGACAAAGTCAGAATGATTTCAGAATCCCCTGTTCTGATTTTAGAAAATCATTAAAAATTGCAAAAAAATAATAATGGATTATAATTTATATTCTTAAAATCCTTAATGAGTCTATTTTTAAAAGAAACAAACAAGAACATCATCTGAATCCCGTATGATGAGATAATTAATTTTTAGTGAAGAGGGGTCGGAGCTGTCGGACAGTGAAACAAGGGTGACTTTAAAGAATAAACTGTACTTATTGGATAAACCAAAAATTCTAAAAATTTTATGGTAAGATGAGAGTCTAGTTTCTAGAAAAATTAGCGGATCTTAATTTGGATTTTCATAGCTCCAGATATAAATAATTTAGTGACTGTGACTCGAATAGACAGCTTGTTTTGAAAACATATTTTGAGGATTTATGAAAACATGTTAATAATTTGTTTATTATTTACATACCTACTTACTAAGCTATATGCTTACTTCCCTCTCTTTTTCCTTGTTTTATAGTGTCACTAAGCTAGCTCGAGGTACGGAGATCGTCGGAGATCCATCCACACTATCAACATTCTTTTGGTATTTTGAAATTCATATTTTGAATTATGGCATGTATAGAGGACTTGGTTATTTTGTTATATGTAATAATTGATTTGGCCTAAAATGTTGGCCTTTAATATTTGATAACTCATTTTCTATAAGGCCATCAATGTTGGCTAATATTAGTTAAGTTATATGTTCTGATGATGCATTTTGTGAGAGGCATGAGTTGGTTCAATGAGTGTGTAATGACTAAGTATGAAAAATGTGGCATGTGAATAGTTGTGTGAAGGACACGGACTTGGACACAGGCGTATGCCCTTATTTTCAGGAAATTTTCCAATGTTTTCCAAAGTTCTCGGTTTAGTCCCGAACCACCTCCAATGTATGTTTTGGGCCTCGTAAGCCCATAATAGGGACGATATGCATCTGCATGAATATTTTTAAATTGGATGAAACTTTATGGCCCGGTTTTGTATGATTGGTTATGTTTAAGTCCGATAATGCCTCGTACCTTGTCCCGACGTCAGACACGGGTAAGGGGTGTTACATTTAGTGCATAAATTGGGTCTCAATGGTCCAATTAAGGGACAATACGATTGAATATGATTGGTTACGGATATGAATAGTGAATGACATAATTTAATTGTATTTTTCCTCTAAAATTTGGTAATGCTCTGTAACCTTGTTCCGGCGACGAATATGGGTTAGGGGTGTTATACCGTGAGCTCATGAATAAGATGATCAATGTCACAGTCTTGTGCAGCCATGGAAGCTACTGGGATGGGTGGAACAGGGTCCTAACCTTTTATGGTGGTAGTAATAGTTGTGGCAGTTTCATCTTTCACTTCTTTTTCTTTATTTTTAAGATTTAATGATGTCATCTTTTCAGGCTCCTAAGCAACAGTTTCCCCTTCATCAGTAGTGGTTCCCAAATTTGCGGATTTGACTTTGGCAGTAGGAGTTTGAGCTGGCTCTTCTACAGCTTTAAGAACTGGGAGCAAAGAGGTGGGGAAGGCTTGGAATTCCGTCATCAGCTTTGTAAAATTCTTTTATAGGGATCTCGACATTCATTCACCCAGTTTGTCACGGCATAATTTCCTTCTGAGATGCGGCGACAAAGTCCTCTTAGTATCTCAACTGGTAATCCCACACTTTTATCTATCTCCAGAAATCTAGAAAAAACTGCTCATTAATCAAAGATAAAAATATAAATGAAACAACATTAAATAATTAATGATAACAGATGATAAAAATGAAATGAAAGTAAAACAATTACAGAGAGGAAAAATAAACATCCCGGAGGTCAATTGATTGCTTGTCACGATCCACATGAGCACCCCAGTAGTGGTAATTAGGAAAATTTATTACGTTGCTCCACTTAAGTGATTCTTTATCATTACCAGAATTACTATGGAAAAATCTTGTGAACTTTTCTTCCACTGTTGTTTCTATCAACCCAATGGTGTGGTATTCTTCATTTTCATTAGCACATTTCAAGGCATCAAATACATTGAAAGTATTCTACTGATCATTTACCCTCATGGTAAGTTCACCTTTTTTCACATCAATTAAAGTCCTACCTGTAGCAAGAAAAGGTATTTCGAGAATAATTAGCACATCTTTGTCAGCTTCACATTCTAAAATAAAGATATATGTCGAAAAAATAAACTTATCTACTCTTACTAGTACATCTTCAATTTTACCTTCCGGATGTGCATAGGATCGATCAGCAACGTAATCGTAGTAGGTCTTGTCTTCCTAATTCCCAGCTTCCTAAAAATAGACAAAGACATTAGATTTATACTCGCTCTTAAATTACAAAATACCTTAACAACATAAAGATTTCTAATTGAACATGGGATAGTGAAACTCCCTGGGTCCTTCAACTTTGGAAGCAACTTATTCATCAACATTGCTGTGCACCCTTCAGTGAGAGCAACAGCCTCAAATTCTCCCAATTTGTGCTTTTTTTGACAATATATCTTTCATAAATTTCACATAATTGGGCATCTTCTCCAAAGATTATACTAGCTGTCTATTGATATGGAGTTGCTTCAATACCTCTAAAAATCTTTTAAACTGAAAATCTTGTTTAGAATTTTGGAATCGTTGAGGAACAAGTGGAGATGGTCGTCTTTCAGGTTGCTGATATTATTTTGCTGTGGCATTTTTGTTGGCAACTCAATCTAATTCTGTTGCAACAATTTTATGCTTAGCCTTTTCAACTGCAGTGTAATTTTCAAATGGCTCTGGGGTCTTCACATGGTTGTTATTCGAGTTATCCTCTCCAACTATGGCATCTTGAGCGACATCATCAAGTTGAGTTCCACTTCTAAGAGTAATGGCCTTGCACTGTTCCTTCCCTTGTGATCTCAGATTCTCAGTATCACTTGGTAATGCTCCTTGTGGTCTCGAATTTAAAGCATTCTCTATCTACCCCACAAGATTCTTAAGTGTTCTGAGGGATGAAGTCTAACTCTAAATTATAACATAATTCTTGTCCATATATTCCTTCAACAAAGCTTCAATAGAGGTAGAAGATGATGCTTGACCCTGTTGAACATTTTGCCTCGGTATGGGATGATTATAACCTAGCAGTACACTATTGGTATTCTGTCTCACAACATTGTTTAAATTCCCCACACCTTGATTATTCCAACTAAAATTTGGATGTTGCTTCCACCCTAGATTGTAGGTGTTGGAATAAGGGTTATTATTCTAGTTAAAATTACCCATGTCATACACAGATGTTGGATTTGATGGGCATTCATTAAACACACGGTCTTCACCACAATAAACACATGATGGCTCGACTGTTTTCATCTCCTGAATTGCAATTGGTCTTTTCATTATTTTGATCCTATTAGTTAAATATGATACTTGGCAGTTAATGAAGTGATTGCATCAAGTTCTATGGTACCAACAGCTTTCTTAACCGTCACAACTCTCGTGGTAGGATATTGATAATTATTGTTGGCAATCTTTTCCAAAATCTTATATGCTTCATTATAAGATTTAACCAAAAAAGTACCATTGGCGGTATCAACTACCATCATCGTATATGTATTCATTCCATTATAAAATACCTCCATCTGTGTCCAGTGCTGTAATCCATGCATCAGATATTTTCGAAATAATTCATTAAATCATTCACAAGCTTCATACATCGTTTCATCCTTTGATTGCCAAAAAGATGTGATTTCATTTCTAAGTTTGGCATTCATATTTAACAGATTATGCCGTAGCAAAAATCTTTGGCACAAGTTATTCTTGGTTGCCACTTTCTTGATGGCAAAGCATTCAACCACACTCTTGCACAATCTCTCAAAGAATATGGAAGCAATTTAAGCCGCAAAGTGTCTTTATGAACACCATGTTGTCTAAATAAGTCACAGAGCTCTAGAAAAAGTCTTAAATGCAGTCTTGGATCTTCAGTGGGTAATCCACCAAACTGTCCTACTATTTGCAGCATCTAAAACATTACCGATTTCAGCTCAAATCGTTGAGCTTGTATGTGCAGTCTGATTATTCCTAGATTCAAATCCTCTAAAATTGGAACAACATGCTTTTGAATTGGTCTATCATGATCATCTATCACACGATCTATGGGAGGATTAACATCTCGACCAGTGGGTGGATTATTATTGTGACCAATTGGATTATCATTAAGACCAGGGTCATTTCTCTCCCTAGCCATATTTCGCAATTCTTTTCTCCTTCTTTGCAAAGTTCTTTCGATCTCTGAGTCAAAATGATATTCTTTGTTAGCAGGAATGGCTCTTCTCATACATTGATGACAAATATGTAAAAATTAAATACAACTAAGTAAATAACAAAACCAAATTTCAACAAATTGCCAATCCCCAGCAAAGATGCCAAAAACTTGTCGCGTGTGAAATGATATGTGAATTGTGCAAGTATACACGTCGAATCAAGTAATAAAGTGATAAGTGAGATCATCTCCACAAGGATCAGTTAGGTATAAATGGCTAAGTTATTATACTGAAGTACGATTAATGTTATAGTAAAAATAATGTTAAAACTACAATGGTAATTTGAAGGAATAATAATGTGTAATATGTGTAATTGATAAATGATGGAAAATACTATGATAAGACAAGAATAAAAATGAAATGGCAATTATGAGAATAATTACATGAATAATATACGAATGGATAAATAAATAACTAAGAATGCTATGGCAAAGATATTACGACAAACGATAGAGGATAGAGGGTCTACGGTGTTGATTTGGAAGGTCGGGATTACCAGAATCCACCCTTACTGATAGTAATGCCTTGACAAAACCTTACTTAATCTACTACTCGGGAGAGTTCTAAAGTATGCTTCTTTTGAAAGAAAAACCTCAAGTTACCTTACCTTAAGTGATATATGTATATAGGCTTTAAGCATGACACCCTGCACTGTTTGTTTTCTTTATATATGAACGCTTCTTTATGTCTAGAGTCTACAACAAGTATTCGATCGAACACTTGCTCATATCATTCAATTTCAATCTCATTAACCTAACATTGTCAGAATTAGATTAACTAAATGAACATGCTGTACATCCATCTATGTCTAAAGTTTGCAAACATGTAATTTTGTAAAACCATTGAATGAAACAATATATTAAAGCAGATCTATACTTTAGCCATTAAAGAAAATAAAGGTTTCATGAAGTAACCCTAACCCTATGAGATTTAGCTTATAGGTTGGCAATTAAAATTCAAATCCAAAATAACATTCAATATCGTTTCAACAAATCATTTCACGAAGAGCAATCAAGAAATAATGGAAGAACTTTAGGAGGATAGCTTTCGCGTATCGAACCTACTCTCCAACGATACAATGTCTTGCGGTGGCTGAGAGGGATTGCCTTCGTCTTCCTCTTCTCGTCACTGCTCAGATGCTACCCTCTATTTATTTTGTAAGGATTTTTTTTTTCCAATTGTCTCTCTAACGGTCTCTCTCCCTTCTTTTTTTCCCTCTTTCTTGTAGTGTTTTATACCTTTTAATTTTAAATAGGCCCATCATCCCATGATCTTTTTCCTCTTTTTGAGATTGATTTTTTTGGTACACGTACAGTTTGGCTGAAACTGGCATTGATTATTGACTCGGTCCTCCTCCCAGAATTGCCATGGCATCCATGTTGAAAAACTGTCCAACCTTTTGCCATGACAAAGCTTCACTCATTTACTCCCTTTTCTTGTACCTTGCACCTGCCAATTCACCACCATATTCAACCCTTCCACAAGCAAAAAAAAAAGCAACTAACATGTAAACATAGTCCAAGCTCCGAATGCAATACGAATAAAGAAATAGAATGTCCTAAAATTCAACTAAATTCTCCTACATACAGGCAATTAGCTAGATCTAAAAGCAGGAAAGATAACTTTTTTTAAGAGTTATCAATAAGATGGACGACAAACCCTAGTATTATTAACTAGGGTTGTTACTCTTAGATAGATTAGGAGTTTATTTTTCTAGTTGAAATACACTTTTAGAATTCAATAAGGGTTCTACTTTATCTCCCTCACTTAACACGTTTATGAATGACTTCTCCTTAGATTTGGTGAATTTGGTGCTCCTAATCCTTTAATTTCATGTTTTATACTTAGGTGAGCATAGGAGATCGAAAAGAACAAGAAACGGGCCAAAAACAGAGAAAACGGGCTAACAGGGGAAAACAACACGGCCTAGACTTCCTCACACGGGCAGAACACACGCCCGTGCCATTCTAACAGGCTCGACCACGGCCCAAATCAACCTTAGTACGGGCGTGTTGATATCTAAGCCCTGACCACGGCCTGAAGTAATCGCAGACGGGCGTGTCACACGGGCGTGTCCCTGCCGAGCCCTAGTTGAGTTTTATTCAGAAAAAGTTGATTTTTAGGGTTTGGAGGCCTTCTAAAGCCTATTTAAGCACCCTAGAGGAGGACTAAAGGGACGGGGAGAATAGGGAGTAAGGAATTACTCCAAGGAAGCCGATTGATCGATCTTAGAAGCTGGATTCATCATCAAGACTGAAGATTTCTCCTCAATTTCCTTTCAGGAGTTTTGGGTTTTCTTTATGTTTTGTATTCTTTATTATTCTGAGATGTTTTCTTATTTAGTTATGAACTAAAATCCCTAAATACCTAAGGGGGATGAAACCTAAGACGAATCTTGTTATTATTTTCTGAATCGTATGATAAATATTTGACTTGTTCTTAATTATGTGTTCTTAATTTTTGTTTTGGTATTTCAGGATATCGATTCAAGTTAATGCTTTTAGTTGGAGGATGAATAGTCCCTGGCTAAGAGTGACTTTGTCATAATTAAGCGGAGTTGATTGTGCGCTTAGAGATAGGGTGACAAGATTTTACCGGATTAGGGTGAAACCTAATAAGGGGATCCATAGATCGAGTTAATGCAACCTCAGGGTGTTAATTAGAGAAAAGTCTCAATTATTCAACCTAGGGATTAGACATTATTAGTCTTGAATAGGGATAATAACATAACTTAGAGATCTCTACAGAACAAGTTAAATGAATAAATCGTCCGGTTCGGAGCCAGAATAACAAGTAAAGTCTAGGTGGATTTTTCCTTAGGTATTATCCTAAATAAATCGTTTTTCCCAAAAGTAATTCCCCAATTCTATTTTCTTCAATTTATTAGTTTAGATAATTAGTTAGTTAAAACAAACCCCTTTATTTTTAAGCTAGATAATAAAAAGACGGTCATTACTAGTACTTTTAGTCCTTTGGGTTTGACAATTCGGTCTTGCTAAAGCTATATTACTATTCGATAGGTACACTTGACTACATCATGATAATAGTTAGTCTCAAGAACGTTTAATTATAAATTTATAAAACTTATCACGGAAAATCACGATCAAGTTTTTGGCACCGTTATCGGGGACTAAAATATTAGGAACACTCAATTTTTATTACTTTAGCCATTTATTTTTCTTGCAAATTAATTTTATTTTAATTTTTGTTTTACTAATTTTCTTTTTCTTTCTTCTGGCAGGTTTTTATAGTTTATGACTAGAAGAAACCCGTCGGGACTACTACTTTTTGACGAAAAAATCAATCTCATAGCTCGTAGAAACTGACGAGAAATAAGGCGAAGCCTAAGATACACAGAGGAAGAGCAAGAAGATGATATCTCAATTAGAACCGAGGAGATGGCTGAAAATCAAGACAATCAGCTGCCTTCTGCGATACCCGCTGAATTAGCAAACCAGAATTCTGCTCCTCATACTATGTATGATTATGCTAAACCTAATTTAACAGGAACTGAGTCAAGTGTAGTTAGGCCTGCTATTGCTGCAAATAATTTTTAACTGAAACCTAGCACGATTCAAATGATACAGCAATTTGTTCAGTTTGATAGTTTGCAGGATGAGAACCCCAACACTCACTTGGTGAATTTTCAGGAAATCTGTGACACTTTTAAAATTAATGGCATTTCTGATGAAGCCATTCGTCTTCGGTTATTCCCTTTTTCACTGAGGAACAAGGCTAAACAGTGGTTGAACTCGTTACCACGAGGGTCCATTACTACCTGGGAACAAATGACCAAAAAATTTTTATTAAAGTATTTTCCGCCAGCTAAGACAGGTAAATTACGTAATGATATCTCCTCTTTTGTGCAGGTGGATTTAGAAACACTTTACGATGCATGGGAGAGATACAAGGACCTACTGCGAAGGTGCCCTCACCATGGGTTACCTCTATGGCTACAAGTTCAAACGTTCTACAATGGTGTGAATCCCTTGACAAGACAAATGACTGACGTAGCCGCTGGTGGAACCATCAACAACAAAATACCTGAAGAGGCTTACGAATTTATTGAGGAGATGTCACTAAATAACTATCAGTGGCAAGTCATAAGGACTAAGCCGACTAAAACAGCAGGCGTTTATAACGTCGATTCAGTTACTATGTTGTCAAATCAGGTAGAACTTCCAAATAAAAAGATTGATGGTTTACTTGGTTCTATGCAAGTACATCCAGTGATGAGGTGTGATTCAAGTGGAGGAGGTGTGCATACAGAATATCAACCATTCAATCCTACAACTGAAGAGGAACAAGTCAACTAAATGGGTAACAATAACTTTAGATCTCAACATAACCCATACAGTAATACTTATAATGCTGGTTGGAGGAACCACCCAAATTTCTCTTGGGGTGGTCAAGGGAATCAAACGCCACAAAATCCTCCGGGTTTTCAACAGCCACTTTATCAACAGGAAAAGAAGCCGAACCTTGAGGAGATACTATCCAAATTCATCGTGGTGTCAGAAACTCGTTTCTAGAATACCGAGACAGCACTAAAAAATCAACAAGCATCAATCCAAGGGCTCAAAACTCAGATAGGCCAGCTGCCCAAACTAATCTCCGAACGACCACAAGGTAGCTTGCCAAGTAATACTGAACCTAACCCAAGGGAACAGCTCAACGCAATTAATGTTCAAGATAAAGAAGGATTCGTTGAGCCTGAGCCAGAACCGAGGGAAGAAACTGTGGTGAGCAAAGGTAAAGGTGAGGTAAGTCATAATGAAAACAAAACGGTGAGCGTAGAATATAAACCTCGTGTGCCATACCCTAACGCGACAAGGAAAGACCGCTCAGACGAACAATTTGGTAAATTTCTTAAACTTTTGAAAAAATTACATATTAACTTACCGTTTATTGAAGCTCTATCGCAGATGCCGAATGCAATGTTTTTAAGGGAGCTTTTAGCAAACCAGCGAAAGTTGGACGAGGCGTTGCATGTGGAGCTAAACGCAGTTTGTTCAGCTATTCTACAGAATAAGCTACCAAACAAATTAAAAGATCCAGGGAGTTTTACAATTCCTTGCTTAATTGGTAGCTTAGATGTTAATAATGCATTAGCTTATTTAAGGGCAAGCATTAATGTCATGCCTTACAAAATGTTTAAGCAGCTAGGTCTTGGGAAACCCAAATAGACTAGGATGAGCATTCAATTAGTAGATAAAACTATAATATTTCCTAGGGGCATTATTGAAGATGTGCTAGTTAAAATCGATAAATTTATATTTCCCGTTGACTTCGTTGTTCTAGACATAGAGGAGGATAGCAACACTCCTTTAATTTTAGGAAGACCCTTTTTAGCAACTACTAGAACAATTATTGATGTTAGCACAGGTGAGCTCACACTTCGTGTAGGAGACGAAACAATCACCCTTCAAGCTCGTAATTCTGGAAACTCATCAAAAATTAAAGGTAATTGTCTAAACCAGTCTACTAAAACTGATAACATGGTGCAACCTACTTTTGCAGAAAATGAGTTTGAAGGTAGTACATGAGCCATATTCCAGTAAAAATATGGGACCCATTCATGAAGAACAAAGGCTGCAAATAGAGGAGCTAGATGAATGGCAAACACATAAACCAAGAACACACAATAAACCAAAACTACATCAGGACGAGCTCGATACCTCTCCAAATTAACTTAAGGTTGGAGATAAAGTCTTATTAGATGCCGCAGATCCTCACATTGTCACTGCAAAACCGAATGAAGAAATCCCTCTTACGGTGCTTAGTATTTTCCCATTCGGTACAGTCGAGGTAAGTCATCCCAAGTTTAGCACTTTTAAGGAAAACAACACCCATCTAAAACCTTATTTTGATGAGATTGATAACAGGAATGAGGAGTATAAACTCCTCGAACCACTATGACCATTCAACGAAGAGGTAAGTCAAGCTTAGACTATAAATAAGCACTTCTCGGGTGGCAACCCGAGCACTAACTGTATTAACTTCTTTAAATTTTAATGTTTACCACCTAACCTACTAATGGAGCTCTTGAATACAGGTTTACCACACTCACACGGCCAAGCATACGGGCGTGCTTAGGACCATATGGAAACAGGGCAAAGATTTCCTCAAAATACGGGCTACGATAAAACGCCACGGCTGTACGACATGGTCGTGGGCGAACCTGCCAAAACAGCACGGGCGTTCAACACGCCCGTGCCCTAGGATCGTGGTTGAAACTGAGAAACTAGCACGGGCGTGCGACATGCCCGTGTCTAGCACCCGTGGTCAAACCTGTCAAATTAATACGGGCGTGGGCCTGCATACACGGGCGTGGGAGAAGCAAACGAAGCTAGACACGGTCATGCAACATGGCCGTGTGAACCAACACACCCAATGTACATGGGCATGGGACGAATTTCAGATGCACCAAAATAGGAAAAATGCGAAACACATGGGCTGAAATTGGGGAACACAGGCGTGTCCCCTGGCTGTGTGCCCCAAAATCTATAAATAGGTTGCACTATTCATTGTATTCTTCACTCAAAATCCCTAACCCTAGCTGCTGCAAGTCCACACGGCCTCCTTGCCATGCCCGTGCGCCGCCTTCAACACCATTTTTTGACACTCATTCTTCCCTTTCTAGCATTTGTTTACTCTTTTCTCTTTTATTTCACTGATTTATGATGCTATTTATCATAGTAATCTATATTTTTCATGTTATTTTCATCTTTCTATCACTCAAATTTCATTTATGGAACAAGTTATAATCTTTTTCATGTTCAAAATTCTTACTCATTGTATGATTTCTCTACTCCATTTGATTAGTTAGAAGTGAATATTCATGGTTAGGATAGTTGAAATATTCATACCTTTTCTGTTGACATTTTTTTCATCCATATAATATGTTGCATTTCATTCTTTGCCATTTTTACCCATACCACCATGCTAATGCCACAAAAGTATGCTATTGAACTTATTATTTTAATTAAATTTAGTAGTTGTGGCTGAACATATTTATGGCTTTTCCTCTTTGAATTTACCTTGTCCACTCACCAAGACGAATTAATGGTTCCAATTACAGGTTCACCATGTCGTCTCTATAAGGAAAGAAAGCCGCTGTCCCCGCCTCAAAGAAAAAGAAGGGAGCGTCATCTTCCTCGGGCCCTACCCCGAAAATTCGCCACCCTTTCCTACAGTTCCCCATTGGGCCCCAAGAAGAACTCTTCTAAATACTCTGGGCATAACCTTTAACTGCAGGCCGCTGCATCGACTAGGCTGCGGTAGAACAAGTTCAGTTGGCTGATGCAATTCAGGCCCTCCTAACCACTAATCCTTGGGAGCTTTTCTTTGGAATCATTGAGCAGACATACCTAAAGCTCATGATGGAACTATGCTCAATGTTCTATCTTCAAACAGTAATGACGAACTACGATGATCCCGGCACGGTCCAGTTTTGCTTAGGTGGATTAGTCCGCCAACAAGCGTCCCAGAATTTGGCACTGCATTGGGCTTATATACGGAGGAGTTCAGAGAAGAGAATGACTTACATGCTCTCAACCGCCACATCTATCATTCTCCCTCACGTTGCTAGGACGCCCTCGTCCCACGTTCGGCCAGCTACGACCCCAGTCGGACCAAGGCATCATCTCTCCTTCTGTCCTTAAGGTATCCACATTCTATTTTATCTCACACTTTGACCAGGCGGAGAGAGAGCACCGGCGTTGTCACTCCTACGACGTCTACTACTTATGGTGCATGTCAAACGGGCACGTCTTCGACCTCGCCTACTTTATTGCCTTTGCCATTCACCACCAGACGGAGCGACATCGGAGGGGTGTCATCTCCATTGGCCCCTACGTGACTCGACTGGTGCGACACTTCGGACTCCTCGACACCTTAGCCCAAGAATCATCCCTTACACTCATTGGCCAGATGTCTCCACAAGGCATCTTGAGCATGCTCAGCATGAGGATGATTGAAAAAAGCCGAGGAACCTACCCTCCCCAATATCGTCTCGCCCAATCTACTGAGGAGGAGGCTCCAGAGGACATTACTGATGATGTCCCTCCACAGCACGAGGACCCACCATCCCAGCCACCACGCTCCCATCGTCCAGTTCATGCGGCGGCTTCATATGCTAACATATCTGAGCACCTCAACCGATTCGAGCAGCAGTATTTTCAACGATTTGATAACATTGATGCTACTCTACAGCAGATCTGTCAGCACTTCCACATCTCATCGCCACCACCACCTCGCGAACCATCCAACGATGATGATGTTTAATTTTATTTTATCTTTATTTTTATTTTTATTTTTAATTTTAATTTTATATTTATTTTATGTTTTTATCAATTTCACTTTTAAATTTTAAATATTATTTCCTTTTTGTTACTATCTTATAAATTAGGTTTATAAATTAATTTTTAATCTCAGCTATTTCTTTTATGAGTAATTATTCTTCCTAATATCCCCTAAAAAGTTCCTGATTTTCTCACAGTTATAAAGAGCTCCAAAGCTCATAATCACTTAGGAACTTCAAACTCCATTGGAAAAGGTTCTCCACGACTTCCATGCCCTACTCAATAACGAGATATAGTATTCTTTTGGCGCAGCACTTGTGACGCCCAACCTTTACCACCACCAGAGTATCCTTCTCCACCCTACACAACTCCAAGCTAGGGAGTTCATTCATTTAACACTCAGGAAGTTTCACTTCTCTCCATATCTTATGATTTTATATTTTTCTATATATCTATCTTTGTACATTGAGGGCAATGTACATCTTAAGTGTGGGGGGGTACTCATTTCTTTATCAGAAAAATCCCTGAATGTTATCTTGTTCTCTTGTAAATCTCTCATATCATGTTTAGGATGAATTTTGATTGACTTATTATTTTTATTGATATATCTTGAAGTAAAACATAGGCATTCATACATTGATTATTTAAACTTTAAGACATTAAAAAATTAAGCATGACAAGTTGATTTTAAGAATTTAAAATCTTATGTTGTTTCTCCAAGTCTAGGTATTATCTTGAATTGAATTCCACAAGCTTAAACATCAAAAAGCCATAATTTTTGTGAGATTATTGAGCCTTTAAGAGCATCTATTATTTCTTTCATGCTCACTTTTATTATTGCTTTAAGTGTGTCAATATCGAATTGTTATTCTAGAACTTGCTTGATTATGCATGTCGAGACCACACCATTTGATTTGATATGTCAAGATGATAAAGGCACTTAGGATTAACCCACTCATGCCAGGAAAAGCCTACCTCCATGATTAACCCTTAGTAAACCCCTTTGAGCTTAACAAGCCATTCCTTGTATTACCCTTGATATTAACCCTTAACCTATTATTGTTGAAATCCCCTCAATTAATTTGATCCCTATTTTTGTCGAGATTTGATTTGAATAAATTGCTTAGCTATGTCTTGTTCTTAATAGTAATCTATGTTATTTGACTTGTTCTTAAAAAAATATATTATTATACATATTAGTAGTAGAAGTCTTCTATCTTTAAGTTTAAGTGTTTAAAGTCCTTATTCTGAGAAGAAGCTCTGTTGTACGCAATTGATGATTAAATATTTTTCTAGTTAAGTAATTGTTCAACTCAATCTCGATTCTAACCTTCTCTTTCAGCTTGTGACCACACCCCTAACCAAGCCTCGTTACAACCCTCTAAAGACCTTTTGATTGATGTATCATATCAATTTATAGTGGTGGAGATTTGATTTTCATGCAAGCCTATTGTAATAATTTTTCATATTGACTAATGAGTGATAATTTCATTTTCCTTAAACACTTCCAGTGATTTGAGTGAATCTTTAGTGAGGATGTTAAACTCTGTGAGATTTTGAATTGATGGTAACTGCTTAGATGAGGGGAGATGCCTAAGTTTTTCGTGATTAAATACTCAACTTGGAATGTTTAAGCTTTAATGTTCTTTTATTTAAATTCTCAATGTATGATTACTCATGGATCAGTTTGAGATATCATTGATAGGAATTATAGGTTGAGAAAAATGAATTTTTAATTGTGAATTGAGGATTTTGCTTGAGGACAAGCAAACGCTTAAGTGTGGGAGTATTTGATAAACCGTAATTTATACATATTTTTATCCCTTGCTTAACACTTTTATGAATGATGTCTCCTTAGATTTGGTGAATTTGGTGCTCCTAATCGTTTAATTTCATGTTTTATACTTAGGTGAGCATAGGAGATCGAAAAGAATGAGAAACGGGCCAAAAACGGAGAAAATGGGCTGAAAGGGAAAACAAAACGGCCTGGACTTCCTCACACGGGCAGAACACACGCCCGTGCCATTCTAACAGGCTCAACCACGGCCCAAATCAACCTTAGCACGGGCGTGTTGATATCTCAACCTTGACCACGACCTGAAGTAATCGCACACGGGCGTGTCCCTGCTGAGCCCTAGTTAAGTTTTATTCGAAAAAAGGTGATTTTTAGTGTTTGGAGGCCTTCTAAAGCCTATTTAAGCACCCTAGAGGAGGACTAAAGGGACGGGGAGAATAGGGAGTAAGGAATTACTCCATGGAAGCCGATTGATCCATCTCAGAAGCCGGATTCATCATCAAGACTAAAGATCTCTCCTCAATTTCCCTTCAGGAGTTTTGGGTTTTCTTTATGTTTTGTATTCTTTATTATTCTGAGATGTTTTCTTATTTAGTTATGAACTAAAATCCCTAAATACCTAAGGGGGATGAAACCTAAGACGAATCTTGTTATTATTTTCTGAATCATATGATAAATATTTGACTTGCTCTTAATTATGTGTTCTTAATTCTTGTTTTGGTATTTCAGGATATCGATTCAAGTTAATGCTCTTAGTTGGAGGATGAATAGTCCCTGGCTAAGAGTGACTTTGTCGTAATTAAGCGGAGTTGATTGCGCGCCTAGAGATAGGGTGACAAGATTTTGCCGAATTAGGGTGAAACCTAATAAGGGGATCCATAGATCGAGTTAATGCAACCTTAGGGTGTTAATTATTGAAAAGTCTCAATTATTCAACCAAGGGATTAGACGTTATTAGTCTTGAATAGGGTTAATAACATAACTTAGAGATCTCTACGGAACAAGTTAAATGAATAAATCGTCCGGTTCGGAGCCAAAATAACAAGTAAAGTCTAGGTGGATTTTTCCTTAGGTATTGTCCTAAATCAGTCGTTTTTCCTAAAAGTAATTCCCCAATTCTACTTTCTGCAATTTCTTAGTTTAGATAATTAGTTAGTTAAAACAAACCCATTTATTTTTAGACTAGATAATAAAAAGACGGTCATTACTAGTACTTTTAGTCATTTGGGTTTGACAATCCAGTCTTGCTAAAGCTATACTACTGTTCGATAGGTACACTTGCCTACATCGTGATAATAGTTAGTTTCAAGAACGATTAATTATAAATTTATAAAACTTATCACGGAAAATCACGATCAAATACCAAATTTAAGATATTGTTACTCTGCCCGAAAATGGAGACGATTTTATTCTTTAAGTATTATATCTATTTTTCGAAATGAAAATTTTGTCAGTTTCTATTTGAGAAGAGATTTTTTCGTTTTCATACTGAAACAAAGAAAAATTATTTCTGATTTTTTATTTGATTTAAATCATTTGAACTCATACTCGAAACAGTTCATGTTATGAGAATAATGAATAAAATCATTTAATTGAAAGCCAAGAACGAAAAGAATTCGTTTAGCAGAAAATATAAGTACAAATTTAATAATTGATTTGTTACTATAAATATTACATATGAATTCGATTTTAAATTTTTTTATTTTTTACTCTAAAAATTAATTTTCAAATAGAATTTTTTTCAACAAATTTAAAGATTTACGAAGCCATTGACAAGACTATAAGTTTGATTCCTTGGAATGGAATTATTGTACTGTATAATAAGGATAAATGCAGTATGCATTCACCTACTGAAAATATATTATAATAAAATATACTCATTTCATATTCTTTGACTGCTGCCCTGGTCAAAGACGGGAATAACACGTCCCATCTTTCCACTATAGAGTACATGGAACATTTGGAGAAATTTTCCAAGAAGACGACCTATTTTATTTAAGGCATTGATTAAAAAAAAAAAAAAAAAACCTGACTGTGTTTGAGTCGTCGGACTCCATTGAAATCACTACATAAATTCGCCAAGTCCCAACACTGATTTTCTGATTGATGAATCCTCCAGAAATTTTTTTTTTTTAAATTAAAAACTCTCACATATGGCTGAAGTGAAGCTGCTTGGAACATGGCCAAGTCCTTTCTACTATAGAGTTGTTTGGGTCCTGAAATTGAAAGGTATAGCATATGAATTCATAGAAGAAGATCTGAACAACAAAGGTCCACTTCTTCTCCAGCATAATCCAGTTCACAAGAAGATACCAGTACTTATCCATAGTGGAAAGTCAATTTGTGAGTCTATGATCATTCTTGAATATATCCAAGAGATTTGGCCACAAAATTCCCTGCTGCCAGCTGATCCTTATGATAGAGCCATCGCTCGTTTTTGGATTAAATTTGCTGAGGATAAGGTAAACCCTTTGGCTTGCGCCGGATTTTAGTTCCATTGACTGATCTCCATATTGCATGTATCTTCGATCCTTGCAGCTTCCAGCAATCTGGATATTGTTTCGAACCAGTGGTGAAGAACAAAAGAAGGCGATTAGGGATAGCCTGGAAATGCTAGAAACCATTGAAGAACATGCTCTTGGAGACAAGACGTTCTTTGGGGGAGACAAGATTGACTTGGTGGATATAGCTTTTGGTCAACTTAGCCAGTGGTTACAAATGGTTGAAGATGCAACAAACGTTAAGCTACTCGAAGCTAGCAAGTTCCCTCGTTTGCAAAGATGGATCAATAATTTCGAACAAGTTCCCATAATCAAAGAAAACCTTCCTGATTACCAAGAGATGTTTGCTTACTTCAAGTCTCTCAGGGAAATGCTACTTTCATCCAAATGACACATCTGTGTATTAGTATCTATTGCTCGTATTTTCTTGTACTGTTGATCTTTCCTAGGGAAATAACATGTTGAAATCATGCCTTAGAAACTGGCATTGAGCTTGAACCAAGATGCCTTGGTTCAATGTTCAGGTCTTTGTTCATGGTCATTTATTTTATTTTAAACTTGTTTATGTTTCGTTCATGTTGATTAAAAAATTCAAATTATGTTTTTGTTTGTTGATTTAAAATTACTAGTATTAACTCAAGTGTGTTGTACATAAAAGCTAAGAAACATTGAAGAAACCATTCGATAGTTGCAAGAAAACTTGCGCAGTGCCTACTACTTTTGAAACAGCGAAAGAACATAAAGATTAACAAAGAAGGATTGTTCACACAGTGAGATTTCCCAAAGAGATAATTCACTATATTTCAATCTCATATAACAAGTTGTTTAAGTCCTAAAATTCACTAGTTTAGCAACCTCATTTTTACACCTAAAAGTCTAGATCACTCTCTAAGTTTTCTATTGAAAAATTAGTCTATAAACTAAATGACTCACTTATTTACTTACAAAATGGACTCATAATAATGAATTCCTCAATGAACACATAAATGCTCAAACTCTAAATACATAACCTATATAAGTCTCAAGAGTATGTACTATTTTTCACTCGCTAACTGACTGCCTCCAAACGTGCAAACTGACTGCCTCCAAACGTGCAAATGTTTAGAGCAAAAATCATGCAAATAAAAAATGTATAGTATCTGCAAGCGAATAGATTAAATAGCATTATAGTTAGTTTACGATGAAACACTTGGTAAATATTTTAAGGATCGTACCCAAGGGATTGCAGATTGGAGAATTTTATTATTAAATTAATAACAGAAAATAATTACTAATCTAACTCATAATTAAAATATTATTTAAACGAATTAAATTAATTAACCTAATGAAATTTCCTATTCCTAGTGTCAATGGTGCGAGCTCTCGATCTATGATCGATTAAATCCCTTATTATCTAATTAAATCATTAATTAACCTTGATTGAGTTATTTACCACCTTTAGCTAAGAATATTCGCTAGGTCTCATTTTCACTAAGGGTTACCACCTATGATACCTGCTCGATTTAGGCATACAGATAACCGCCTCCGGACGTACGAACATCCAAAGTGTGAATACTGCAATAAAATATTGAACGATAAGGCGGTATCCGCAAGTATACAGGTTAAGTTGTAATATAGTTTTACAACGAAGTAAGTGAATACTTCGAGGATTGTACCCTAGGGAGGCAAGTGCTAGATTAATTCTTACCTAAACACTAAAAGATCTAGTTAGTACTTTGAATAACTTATAGTACGAGAACATAAAAGAAAGGTTTTTAAAGTCTTTAGAGCAATAAAATAAAATAACATAAAATAAATAAAATTAAAGAGAAAGAAGAGTAGAGCTATTCAAATCTCGATTATGGGTGATTAGCTCGCTTCGGTAATCCCCATCAATTATTGTTTCAGGTTCCTCGTTAAACAAATAATCGCTACCCTAGTAGGATCTTCCGATCTTACACTAACATAATGAGTCAAAAAGAACTACTTATCTTTCTATCTCACAGTTCAGACTAGCTTGGCGTGAAGGTGTTCACGAATGGGCAATACCAATTTTGGGTTAATTCCCACCTTGATGACTTCTTAGGGTTGTTAGGCCCAGGGTTTGTTTCACGTTCTTCCTTTCCCAAACAAATGATCCATTGAGTAATCCTATAAAACAATTAATAGATCATAACTCCACTCTCTAATCCCCCACAGAGATATTAGTTCCTCATGGCTTTCATAAACAACATGGAATAGATGGAAAACTAATCACAGTGAATGAATTAAAGTAGAGAATTTAGGAAAAAGCTGATTAATATTTATAATAAGCGCGAATTCACAGAAGATGATCTCTGTCACAAATCAGATCTCTTAAAAGAAAACAAAAAACAAATAAACTAAACCGTAAAAAACCTAAAAAAGCAAAACTAAATATAAAGAGAGAATTTAAGTTAATGGAATGATGTCTATAACATGTGCCAAATGAGCCTATTTATAGCCTTCAGGTGGCCGTCATCCTTAACCCTAGGTTAGCTGATATTCCCAAGCTTTAAGTTCGATTGTGTGGACCAAAATGCCCCTACTTTTGTTTAATTTCTATCCCAAAGTCAATGTTACGACACACCAAAACCTGTGTTGCGACAGAGGTGGCAATATACTACTCATTGATACGTCTTTAGGGGTATGTCGCAACACCCTCAGTTCGTGTCGCGACATCAAAAGCAATTTCATACTTTCTCTATTTTGATATCTACGTTGCGACATCGGGCCTTCAGTGTTGTGACATGACGTCTAGTTTTGGTCTAAAATGCCTTCTAATGGTCTCTTGCACACTCACAAGGTACGTTAGCTCTCCCTTCGGCCTCATTCGTCCCTTATGGTCAATAAAAAACTTAATTTGCACATTTTATTGAATGTAAGTAAAGCTAAAGAAACTTAACTAAAATATAATGGAAATTCATGTATTCAAGCTCCTTAAGAGTGAAAACTAGTTTAATCTAGTACACCGAATTACGACAGTTCAAACTCCCCTACACTTAATTCATTGCTTGTCCTCAAGCAATATAAACAAACAAAAAAAAGAAATAAAAGTGATGACCCTTGAGTAAATATCATACAAATATTAACTTTGGAGCATATGACTTAGGCAGTTCATATTTTTAACAACTTTAACATGATGAGTATTTGACTTACAACTTTTGATTACAAACATCTAAGTTCAATATGTTACAAAATATACAAGTATTAAGTGTCTCTCCTATAGAGATCCATCAATAAATTATACAAGTACTTTGATTATCCGAGCAGAATACAAATAGTCATTTTGTGCGTATGTTTAGTATGATGTCCATTCATGCATAAGGATGTTTATGTCACATAGGACTTTTTGGCTTGTAACGTTCTGAGGCTTATGACAGGTATGGAATTCAAAAACAGTAAGCATCAAATGGGTTATAAACACGAAAATAGTTTGGCATATCGTATTGATCCCTATTATTCCTCCCTTAATGACCCTTACCCACCCACAACCTTATTTCTCATTCTCTCACCTTCCTTGTCTATCTATATACAGGAAGTCATAGCATGACATAGTAACTATGGCTAGCCTTACGAGTTTTTGTTCACTAACGAATGAGTTTTTTCTTTCTTTTGTGAGTTTGTCACTTTTCTCTCTTTCAATACATCTCACTCATGAATGCTTTCTCGCTAGTTTAAGACATTTTGTACTCATACTAATTTCCTTTCTATTTCGCATATTAGATTGACTTATATTTCCTATATCGCACCAATCTTTACTATTTCACTCTATTTTTACAAACTTCACCATGGTGTATTTACTTAACCCTCAATAAGAATGTCTAGATGCCTATAGTCGTGCAATGTAAGACCAAAGAAAAAGGGTAAATACAAATTAACATTTAAAGCTTAGTCGTTTGCAACGAGGTTCATCAAGAAGTGTCCACAAGCTCAAAGATTTGTACTAAAGGTGAAATACATATAGGACAACATTTTGGCTCTGGATGTGTTCCAAACAATGTCTTAGGTCATTCCTAAATATCTCAACATACACAAACTTAATCAACCAATCAAGTACAAATTCAACCATTTATCATTCATACTAGCATGCTTGTTTCCTTGTATTTTCTATATCACAAGGTATAGTTGATTGCTTAATACCTATTTACACTGTAACATATAGAACTTTAGTAGTCTAATGCTCAAAAATTTAAAATCACCTACCATCATGCCAAATTTATTCATAAACACAAGCAACCTATGTACATTCTCTTAACCAATCACTTGTATTTCTACAAGCTCAAGCACACCGAAGATAAGAAAAAATTGAAGAAAATGAAAAATAAGTAAGTTTTCTATATTACCCCCACACTTTAGTTGACACATTATCGTCGATATGTAGCCATAAAGAGATAAGGAAAGAAGTCACTCGATTGATCATGGGTACTCTAATTGCTAATGGTGGGTGCTTCCTTCTTTGATTGTGTTAAGCTCGAATTTTTTGTGTCGACTTCGTGTTGGGTTTCTAAAAAATTAGACAAACTACAAAACAAAGAATTATGTATGTATGTATCTGTAACATCCTGATTTTCGGGTTTATTTATGGTTCTCGATATTTTGGTTAAATTGTAACATCTGTGTATTTAGATGTGAAATTAATATTTTAAGTATGATAATGGGCTTATGGAAGGCCCATGTGTTGGCTAAAACCCGTGGATTTTGTTGAAGTTTTGGATTTAAGAGTTAGGGGTTTTGGCTAGGTGGTCCTTGTTTAGAGTGATGGGTGATTTGTATCACAAAAAGAGCTGTAGTAAAGTGGCAAGGGTGACGCCACTAAGCTCCTAAAAATGTGGCGTGTGGAGCATTGGGGGAAGGCATGGGATCGATTCCCCATCTTTGGCGCAATTGGTGCATTTATTTTTAGGTGCAGAAAGGGTAAGTGTTGGAGTCTAAGGGGATTCTGCCAGAGGAGTGTTTGATCAGTTCAAATGCTTGAATTAAGGAGTGATAAGGGGAGAGATTTAAGGGATTGGGTGAGAGTTTTGAGTTGGCCGAATCTGGGGAATTGAAGAGGGAAAATTCGGCAAAAAGGTTTAGGTTGATATTTTCGGCACCTAGGGCTTTTGTGGTGCCGTTTTCTTACCTTTCATCACCACAGAGAGTTTTCTTTTTCTTTCTTTTTCCCTCCCTAGCCGAAACCTTCATCTTTTCTATTCTTTTTCTCTACCTTCTTCTCCAAAGCTGTTCGTCAAACCTGGTAATCATCAACACCTTTGCCGAAATCACAAAAGCCGAAATCCTGTGACCACTGCTTGTGCCGATTTCTTCAAGTCAGGTTCCTCTATGTCTTTTTGTTTTATTTAATCTACAATCATATTTTCTTAATTCTAAATACCTAACGGTAATCCTTCACCAAGGTCATAGCCACACATCGATATTTTTTTCATCACCCAAAAGCCGAAAGTATCAGTGATTGATGGGCTTATAGCCGAAACTTCAAGACTCTTGGATTCGAACTCTGTCGCTGGTTAGAAGTTGAATCTGCATCAGCTTACATAGAAATCAAAAGGAAATAAGGGGGTAAGTGCTTATCATCTCAGTTTTGGTTTTACTTTTCGATATTAGGAAAAGCCGAAATCCCTAAAAATAGGGAGGCTGTCGATTTGGGCATAAGGCTCTAAGGGTTTGTTATTAATGTTTTCTGTCGGTGATTAGAGTCTTCTTAAGAGTTGGATCAAAGGCGTAAATCATTGGAGCAATCGGATTGGAGCAAGCTATCGGTTTTGGCAGGAAGGTAAGATTTAAAGGCTTTCTAGGGATATGGCTCGATTTTTGGTTAAGCAATTTTTGAGGATTAGTGATTGAAGGTTTGTAAATAAAAACTGTGCTAAACGATTGTAGGACAGCGTAAGGGATCTCGGTAGCAGTCGTCGTAAACAGGTGTGTACCGAACACCCTTTCTCTGTTCAAATCGGCAAAAGCCGAAAAGCCGAAAATCTGGCATTTCATGGGCTTGAGAGTATGCGAATGCTCTCAAGTCATGGACTAATGGTTAGATTTGGCATCGCCAAGTGGTAAGTTGGTTGTGTGCGAAAATACGTGAACATCGGTAAGTGGGCCTCGATGGGCCAAAATTGGGCCCAATGGGCTTATGGACCAAAATGGGTAAGAGATGGGCAAACTGGCCTGATAATTAGACAGCGGCATCAGATTGCTTATAACTATTAAAAGTTACTGAAATAACTTGTGTAGATGTGTATACGAATTTACCCCTAAAGAGAGAAATTACCTATATACCCCTAGGGTTTAAACTGACTGAAATGCATGATTAATTAATACTGTATTCTGCATGATATGCTTTTATTTATGTATGTTGCATGGGTTTGGGATATTGATGGAGGAAGTGCTTAAAGTGGTTCACCCACGTACTGGAGGCTTTGCCTCACCTTACTGATAACTGAGCAGCAATGTTGCAACTGTGGAGTGTAGGGTTGGGTGGGTTGAGATATTCCCCACATGGAGTATAGGGCTGGTACGGGGAAGTGTAGCGGTTGGTGGGTTGAGTAGTCTCCCAAAGCGGGATTGCATTCATTGTTATTATTGCACATGTATTCTTGAATTAGGCCGATGGGCCACACTGCTTCGTTTCGAAAAGGGCTAAAGCCTTGTTACTTTGTATTCGAAAAGGGCTTGGTCCACGTGTATCTTTATTATCTGAATAGAGCTTAGGCCCAATGGGCTCGAGCTGATTTGGGCTTTGGATGGGTTTCTGTATACACTGAGTTTCCCCAAACTCACCTCTGTTCTTTCCATCCTTGCAGGTGAGCCCTAATTGGTGGACTTGGAGCTGGGCGGGATTCAGAGTGGCCATGAGGAACAATTCTGGATTTTAAGTTAGATCGCACTTCTTTTATTTTTAATTATTTTTTTTATATTAAGGTTGTAATAAGGCCGCTCATTAAATTATTTCAACTATGGATTATTGAACTGGTTAGCACTAGGACGCGTTTTTTTTAAGAAACTAAATGTTTTCAAAATATCTCGGTAACGTGAAAAGCTTCAGCAAGACAACCGTTTTCAAAGAAACTAATAACCTAAACCTGACTTAAACATGATTTATTCTTTGTAAACACACAACATGCTTTAAGTGTGGCAATGGATGTGTGCATGTCTAGGATTGGATCCGGGAAGAGCTTGGTACTTAAGCAGTCCAACAGACTCACCTCCTCTTTTCTAGCTTCCTACCTGGTGCACAGCTTCCATTCACTTAAACTTATAACATTAACGTTTTTAAACCCTAAGTAAGAGGTTTTTGATGAAACGAGTAACAACTTTTTTCCCATGTGGCATGCTGAATTCGGCCATAACGTCTGGGCCGAGTTTAGGGTGTTACATTTAGTGGTATCAGAGCCAAGTTGCAACAACTCGGCTGTGGATCTTTTCAAAAACTTAGGCCTAAGAAGGGTATTTTTGGAAATGGTAAGTTTTTTTGAAGATGCTCAAGTTTTCTATTTTTAAACTGGGTTAAATCAATATTTTTAAAATAAAGGTGTTTTCAAATCAAATCTTTTTATTTTCTGTAAACAAAAACATGGTTTTTAAAATTTTAAATGGATGATAAGGAAGTGGCTGCTCAATCCCCGGCACCAAGTTTGTAAGTGTTCTTTTTCTGCTTTAAATATTTATGTGGAATTGAACTGAGAATAATACTGTAGATAGTACTGAGCCTTAGAGATAGTACTATAGATAATGTAGTATTAAGGCTACAAAACGGGGACCGTAGCTAAATTGTGATTGCGCGAAAATAACTCTGCAACTCTATCTGTTCATAAGACATCCTGTAATAAACAGTGGAACCAATAAACTAATGTCATAAAATTCGTAATTAGATAATCCGACATGAGTACAAGGGGAACGCGTGGGCGAGGCCACGGACGTGGACGTGGTCGTGGAAGAGTGTATGCTGAATCTTCCTCCTCAGGGCATAGGCCAGCTAAGGAGACATTTGTGCCACAGACAACTGAGACTGGGTCGTATGATCGGGCCGCAGGGGACGACGCTTTGTCTCAGGCCATGTTGAGGATTTTAGAAAGAGTAGCCGGAGCTAATGTTAGGCACATGAATAGGGGGTCCATTTCCGAACGACTTCGGGCTAATAGAGCTGAGGTTTTTAGGGGCGTATCTGGAGTAGCCCCAAATGTGGCTGATTACTGGTTGGAAGCCACAGAGCGGATTATGGATGACTTGGACTGCTCAGTGGAACAGAAGCTAAAAGGGGTGGTGTCCTTGCTGCGGGATGAAGCGTATCAGTGGTGGATTACCGTAAGAGAGGGTACCCCAGCTAAAAGAGTATCATGGGAGCTATTCAAGCAGACATTTAAGGCAAAATATGTCGGAGCTAGCTATGTGGATGTACGCAGGAAGGAGTTCCCCGAATCGACTCGAGGAAGTAAGCACCGCTGCGAGAATATGAGGCGAGTTTCTACGATTAAGCCAGATATCTTTGGGGCATCGTTTCCACTTGAATATGAGTGCGGTGTTCGGTTTGAGGATGGCCTTAGGGATGAGCTAAGGTACTCATAGCTCCACAGAGAGCGAGATTTTCTTTTTGCATTGGTGGAGAAGGCAAAGATAGCCGAGGAGGTGAAACAAGTTTGAACGGAGAAATTGTGATAGGGACCGAAATCGGTTCGAAGAGATCTTTGACCACACCAGTCTTTGCAAATCGTAATGCTAAGAGAGCTAAGATGGAGGAACCGGTTCGAACAGTTCCGGTGAACACAGCTAGACCGCAAGCTTATGGAGATTGTGGTAGAATACATCAAGGTGAGTGCTGGAAACGTACTGGGGCTTGTCTTCGTTGTGGGTCTAAGGAGCATAGGATTAAGGATTGTCCTAAGAGGACCGCTCAGGCTCAAAAGGGTGAACAAAGGGCTGTGCGACCGGCTCAACTAGTAAGGGAAGGACCGCCGCCGCCAAGAGGTCGTGGACAAGGTCGCGGTGGTAATGGTCGTGGACGTGGCGCACCTAGCAGGGGTAATGGCAACGCTGATGCTCGTCAGCCAGCTTTGGTGTATGCTGCTCGTTGTCGCGAGGAAGGAGACGCACCTGATGTCATAACTGGTACGTTTCTGATCTATGGTGTGCCTTATACTGCTCTAATTGATGTGGGATCAACTTATTCATATGTGGCATATAGCATTTCTGGGGCATTGGGTGTACACTTCGAAGAGACTGTATGTGGGGTGTCGGTGGTAAGTCCTTTAGGTCATTCGGTTATGGTAGAGAAACTCTTCAGGGAGGAGCCGTTGGAGGTTCAAAGTAGGGTTTTCTGCGGAGATTTGATGGAGTTACCAGTTGAAGAGTTCGATCTGATTTTAGGGATGGATTGGTTGACCAAGCATAGGGCAACTTTGGATTGCGCAGCTAAGAGGATGGTGTTAAGGACTGTGAATGATGAGGAGGTAATGATTATTAGAGAACGAATGGATTTCTTGTCCAATATAGTATCGGCATTAAGGGCTGAGAAGTGGATGCGCAAGGGATGCGAGGCATATTTGGCTTTGGTAAGCCAAGCTGGGACTGAGGACTCGACTGTGGATGCCATCAGAACTGTTAAAGAATTTGGGGATGTCTTTCCGGAAGAGCTTCCTAGACTACCCCCAAATCGAGAAGTCGAGTTTGGAATTGATTTATTGCCTGGAACAGCTCCAGTATCCATTGCGCCTTATAGAATGGCACCGAAGGAGTTGGTGGAACTGAAAGTTCAAATCCAAGAGTTGTTGGATAGAGGCTTCATTAGACCTAGTGTGTCTCCTTGGGGAGCACCAGTTTTGTTTGTGAAGAAAAAGGATGGAACAATGCGCATGTGCATCGATTATCGCCAGTTGAACAAACTGACGATTAAGAACAAGTACCCACTGCCAAGGATTGATGATCCGCTTCGATCACCTTAGAGGGCTTCATATTCTCCAAAATCGATCTTCGTTCTGGATACCATCAACTAAGGGTAAAAGAAGGGGATATTCATAAGACAGCATTTCGAACTCGATATGGGCATTATGAGTTCTTGGTCATACTGTTTGGACTGACGAATGCACCTGCAGCTTTCATGGATCTAATGAATCGAGTATTCCAACCTTACTTGGATCGGTTCGTAGTCGTCTTTATCGATGATATCCTGGTATACTCTGAAACGGAGATGAAACATGATGAGCATCTCCGTACGGTGTTGCAAGTGTTAAGGGAGAAGGAACTCTATGCAAAATTCAGCAAGTGTGAATTCTGGTTGAGGGAGGTAACTTTCCTAGGGCATGTGGTCTCTGCCGAGGGGATTAAGGTGGACCCTCGTAAGATTGAAGCGGTGTTGGAATGGAAGCCACCTAGGTCGGTATCAGAAATTTGGAGTTTTCTGGGATTAGCAGGTTACTACCGAAGGTTTGTGGAGGGTTTCTCAGTGCTGGCAGCACCTTTGACCAAACTCATAAGGAAAGGAGTACCGTCTGGACCGAGAAATAGTAAAAAACTTTTGACCAGTTGAAAAGGTGTTGACTGAAGCGCCAGTATTGATTCAACCAGTGTCTGGAAAGGACTTTACGGTATACAGCGATGCATCGCATGTGTGGTTAGGTTGCGTACTGATGCAAGAAGGTAAGGTGGTCACGTATGCGTCGAGACAGCTTAAGACTCATAAGGTGAATTACCCTACGCATGATTTAGAGCTAGCAGCGGTAATTTTTGCGTTGAAGATTTGGAGGCATTACTTATATGAGGAAAAGTGTATCATATACACAGATCATAAGAGCCTAAAGTATTTGCTGACTCAGAAGGAGTTGAACCTTAGGCAACGAAGATGGGTGGAGTTGCTCAAGGATTACGATTGTTCGATTGAGTACCACCCAGGAAAGGCTAACGTGGTGGCAGATGCGTTGAGTCGAAGGGTTGTTACTGATTTGAGAGCTTTATTCGCACGTTTAAGTCTATATGATGATGGAAGCTTGTTGGCCGAACTGCAAGTAAGGCCTACTTGGACTGAGCAGGTCAAGGAAAAACAGTTGAAGGATGATTCATTAGCTCTTCGATTTCAGCAAGTTAGGAATGGTGAGAGCGAGGATTTTGGACTGAACACTGAGGGAGTTCTGTGCTTTCCTGGAAGGGTTTGTATTCCGAAGGATCCTGAATTGAGACAGTTAATCCTTAAAGAGGCTCATGGTGGACTCTGTGCCATGCATCCTAGAGGAAATAAGTTATATCGAGACTTGCGAGAGGTGTACTGGTGGCCCGGATTAAAACGAGAGGTGATCAATTCGTTGGGAAATGTCCGACATGCCCGGCGAGTGTTAAAGTGAGCACCAATTGCCTTCAGGTTACCTGCAACCGTAAAGATTCCGCTATGGAAGTGGGAAAGAGTAACAATGGATTTTGTGAGTGGAGTTACCGTTGACACCCACTAAGAAAGATTCGGTGTGGGTGGTTATGGATAGGTTAACAAAATCGCTCACTTCATACTGTTCGCACTGATTACTTACTCGCAAAAGTTGGCGAAGCTATATGTGGCGTAGATAGTGTGATCGCATGGGTACAAAGTGTCGATAATTTCGATCGGGACCTAGGTTTACATCTCGGTTTTGGCGAAAGTTGCAAGAAGCGTTGGGGACACGGTTGGATTTTAGCATCGCTTTTCACCCACGCATGGGATGGACGATCGAGAAGGGTTATTTAAGTTCTAGAGGATATGTTGAGAGGTTGTATCATCGATTTTCATGGTAGTTGGGAGGACTACTTGCCATTGGCGGAGTTTGCGTACAATAACAGCTATCAAGCAAGTATTCAGATGGCTCCATATGAAGCACTCTATGGGCAAAGATGTCGTACGCCGACGTGTTGGACAGAGTTGGGGGAACGACGAGTGCTTGGACCAGAATTGGTGGCAGACACTGAAAGCAAGGTTAGACTGATAAGGGATCGATTAAAGGAGGCATCTGATAGACAGAAGTCGTATGCGGATCTGAAGCGCAAGGAGATTGAGTTCGCTGTTGGGGACCTGGTGTTTTCGAAAGTTTCGCCTTGGAAGAAGATACTGAGATTTGGTAGGAAGGGTAAGCTAAGCCCACGATTTATTGGGCCTTACCGAGTTGTTAAACGAGTTGGACCAGTGGCTTATCAGCTAGAGTTACCACCGAAACTGCATCGTATCCACGATGTTTTTCCCGTGTCCATGCTGAGGCGGTATCGATCTGACCCAACTCATGTCATACCAGTCGCAGAAATCGAGGTACAGTCAGATTTGACTTTCAAAGAGGAACCTGTGCAAATACTTGATCGTGACGTCAAGGTGTTGAGAAGGAAGTCAGTCCCACTGGTGAAAGTGCTTTGGAGGAATCATGGCAGGGAAGAAGCTACTTGGGAGACCGAGGAGGCAATGCGTCAACAAAGATACCATAACTATTCTAGAAAGGTAAAATTTCGAGTCGAAATTTCTTTAAGGAGGGTAGAGTTGTAACATCCTGATTTTCGGGTTTATTTACGGTTCTCGATATTTTGGTTAAATTGTAACATCTGTGTATTTAGATGTGAAATTAATATTTTAAGTATGATAATGCGCTTATGGAAGGCCCATGTGTTGGCTAAAACCCGTGGATTTTGTTGAAGTTTTGGATTTAAGAGTTAGGGGTTCTGCTAGGTGGTCCTTGTTTAGAGTGATGGGTGATTTGTATCACAAAAGAGTCTGTAGTAAAGTGGCAAGGGTGACGCCACTAAGCTCCTAAAAATATGGCGTGTGGAGCATTGGGGGAAGGCATGGGATCGATTCCCATCTTTGGCCGCAAATTGGTGCATTTATTTTTAGGTGCGAGAAAGGGTAAGTGTTGGAGTCCAGGGATTCGCGCAGGAGTGTTTGATCGGTTTAAATGCTTGAATTAATGAGTGATAAGGGAGAGATTTAAGGGATTGGGTGAGAGTTTTGAGTTGGCGAATCTGGGAATTGAAGAGGGAAAATTCGGCAAAAGGGTTTAGGTTGATATTTTCGGTACCTAGGGCTTTTGTGGTGCCGTTTTCTTCTGCTCAGTCACCATAGAGAGTTTTCTTTTTCTTTCTTTTTCCCTCCCTAGCCGAAACCTTCATCTTTTCTATTCTTTTCTCTACTTTCTTCTCCAAAGTCGTTCACAAACCCGTAATCATCAACACCTTTGCCGAAATCACAAAAGCCGAAATCCTGTGACCACTGCTTGTGCCGATTTCTTCAAGTCAGGTTCCTCTATGCCTTTTTGTTTTATTTAATCTACAATCATATTTTCTTAATTCTAAATACCTAACGGTAATCCTTCACCAAGGTCATAGCCACACATCGATATTTTCTTCATCACCCAAAAGCCGAATGTATCGTTGATTGAGGGCTTATAGCCAAAACTTCAAGACTCTTGGATTCGAACTCGTCATTTGGTTAGAAGTTGAATCAGATCACCACGTAGAAATCAAAAGGAAGTAAGGGGGTAAGTGCTTATCATCTCGCTTTGGTTTTACTTTTTTCGATATTAGGAAAAGCCAAATCCCTAAAAATAGGGAGGTCACGATTTGGGCATAAGGCTCTAAGGGTTTGTTATTAATGTTTTCATCGGTGATTAGAGTCTTCTTAAGAGTTGGATCAAGGCGTAAATCATTGGAGCAATCGGATTGGAGCAAGCTATCGGTTTTGGCAGGAAGGTAAGATTTAAAGGCTTTCTAGGGATATGGCTCGATTTTTGGTTAAGCAATTTTTGAGGATTAGTGATTGAAGGTTTGTAAATAAAAACTATGCTAAACGATTGTAGGACAAATAAGGGATCTCAGTGCGATGTCATAAAAAGGTGTGTGTACCGAACACCCTTTCTCTGTTCAAATCTGTAAAAGTCGAAAAGCTGAAAATCCGGCATTTCATGGGCTTGAGAGTATGCGAATGCACTCAAGTCATGGACTAATGGTTACATTTGGCATCGCCAAGTGGTAAGTTGGTTGTGTGCGAAAATACGTGAACATCGGTAAGTGGGCCTCGATGGGCCAAAACTGGGCCCAATGGGCTTATGGACCAAAATGGGTAAGAGATGGGCAAACTGGCCTGATAATTAGACAGTGGTATCAGATTGCTTATAACTATTAAAAGTTACTAAAATAACTTGTGTAGATGTGTAAGTTTACGAATTTACCCCTAAAGAGAGAAATTACCGATATACCCCTAGGGTTTAAACTGACTGAAATGCATGATTAATTAATACTGTATTCTGCATGATATGCTTTTATTTATGTATGTTGCATGGGTTTGGCATATTGATGGAGGAAGTGCTTAAAGTGGTTCATCCACGTACTGGAGGCTTTGCCTCACCTTACTGATAACTGAGCAGCAATGCTGCAACTGTGGAGTGTAGGGTTGGGTGGGTTGAGATATTCCCCACATGGAGTATAGGGTGGTGATGCGGGAAGTGTAGTGGTTGGTGGGTTGAGTAGTCTCCCCAAACGGGATTGCATTCATTGTTATTACTGTTACATGTATTACTGAATTGGGACGATGGGCCACACTGTTCTGAAAAAGGGCTAAAGCCTTGTTATTTGTATTTCGAAAGGGCTTCGTCCACTTTGTGTCTTTATTATCTCGAATAGAGCTTAGGCCCAATGGGCTCGAGCTGATTTGGGCTTTGGATGGGTTTCTGTATACACTTTGAGTTTCCCCAAACTCACCCCTTTTCTTTCCATCCTTGCGGTGAGCCTTAATTGGTGGACTTAGAGTCAAGCGGGATTCGAGTGGCCATGAGGAACAATTCGGATTTTAAGTTAGATCGCACTTCTTTTATTTTTAATTATTTTTTTATATTAAGGTTGTAATAAGGCCGCTCATTAAATTATTTCAACTATGGATTATTGAACTGTTAGCACTAGGACGCGCGTTTTTAAGAAACTAAATGTTTTCAAAATATCTCGGTAACGTGAAAAGCTTCCGCAAGACAACCGCTTTTCAAAGAAACTAATAACCTAAACTCGACTTAAACATGATTTATTCTTTGTAAACACACAACATGCTTTAAGTGTGGCAATGGATGTGTGCATGTCTAGGATTGGATCCGGGAAGAGCTTGGTACTTAAGCAGTCCAACAGACTCACCTCCTCTTTTCTAGCTTCCTACCTGGTGCACAGCTTCCATTCACTTAAACTTATAACATTAACGTTTTTAAACCCTAAGTAAGAGGTTTTTGATGAAACGAGTAACAACTTTTTTCCCATGTGGCATGCTGAATTCGGCCGTAACGTCTAGGCCGGGTTTAGGGTGTTACAGTATCCCTAATCCTAAAAACAGATTTAAATCACCTTAAAAAATAATACAATCCCTAAAGTAATTATTTATTAATTAAAAGTGAAAATTCTTAATAAAGAAATATGCCTTCAATTTTCCTAAATTCATCTACTCTTAATCCTACTAGATTACTCTTGAATATTAGTCATCATCCTCTTGAAATCCTCTTTTTCTCCTTTCCTCTTTTTGTTTCGTATGCAGAAGAAAAAATTGCTTGAATAAATCATCACCAAGTAATTTTCTTGAAGGATTCATGGTTTTATCCATCCATTCAATGGGTACTACTGCCCTTTTACGTAATTCTGTAATTAGATTAGGGAAATATGTTCCCTTTCCTAAATCCCTCGCACAATCAACCATGTTCTTATATATCCATGTTCCAATACATATTTTCTTCTATTAGAGGATCTTATATGTTATGATAGCTTGAATTGGACTAATCTCGGACATCTCTGTTATAGGCCATATTCTTGAACATACGAATTCCATCCATATCTTGGCTTTTGGTGTCATTAGCTATTGATCGAACGTTTTAGTATTACTGCCCCCGTTCGATATGTCCATATCTTTTTCCCTTCCATTAGGAATCTCAATATTTCCTCTGTATCAATGTTTTTGAATTCCTTCAAATATGTTTTATAGAGATAATCGTGATAATAATATGGTGCATCATAAATTTGGCAAATACTCATTTCAGTTACCAAAAATTAACCCCTTTAACCTTCATAAAGAAGCGTATCTCATAGAACGGTCTGGCTGTTTCCCTTTGTTTTAATGCTAGATAAAATTTTTGCACCAAAGGAATTATTAGGAGTTCTTCAGCTGGCAAACAAAATTTCGTCCACTTCCTTTTAGCTGCACTTTCCTATATTCCTTTGCAATTCCTCATTAAAAGGTCAAATCCCTGCTCTTGAATAAAGTTATACGGCTATAATTGTTGCAAGTATTTATCCATGTCGCCTTCTTGAAAATCAATAGTTGGGCTTGAGGAGCTTGCACTAAAAGTGGCCATTTGATAATATGGTCTTATTATGGTTGCAGTTTAACCTTTGTTGCTGATAAAAGAGGGTGGCGTGCAATTTAATCATTGTTAATGATAAAATAGGGTGGCCATGCATCTTATTTATAGATTAGAAAGAAAGAATAAATTATACAAGAGTTATAGTATAAGTCTACTAAATAATAAATTAAAGCACAAGAATCCTAATATAATTAAGCTAAAAAAATGTCAATAGCTAGGTTAGTTCGAAAAACAGAGTTATGCAATAGTGTCGCGACATCCCTGGGTGATGTCGCGACATGACGACCAGATTTCTTTCTGTTTCGTGAAATCAATACTTGGGTCGCCTTTTTCTGTAACACCCCTAACCCGTATCCGTCACCGGATTAGGGTTACGAGGCATTACCAAACAAAATACAACTCAGAACAAACTTTCACTTCAGTATTAATCATCTAAATAAAATTTTAATCCAAACTAACGTACTTCAATTCTATAATTCATATAATTTCCAAATTTTATGTTTAATAAGTACAATCAAAAAATCAAGAAACTCGAATGTTATATTCATAACCAAATATATGTGTCATTTCACATACCAAACATATATCCAAAATTATCAGCCATTTTCAGTGCGTTAAACACATATAAACTTGACTAAAATTTCATATATTCACATCACATATTAGGCAACCAATTAATCCTAAAACATGCACATACATTTCCATTCTTTACATCATCTATACATCCAATATATATATATAACATCCACACGGCATATTATTATACTTTTATATTAATATCACATAACAAGTAATATATTAAAATAAAATATTCCTTTCTACTCATCACAAATTTATGCGCATATAATTATATCAATTTGAGTCATACTCAAATATTCATATTAAATCATATCGTACATATAAAACATAAACTTTTTACCTATTTTACTCATATCATCTCACGAGACTATACATTTTTCCATATATCAAATATACCATAAACATATAGCATGCATGAAGCTTCCAAAATAGACTTAAACCACAACCATAATTACACAACCATTAGCAAATATGTCAAATACCTCACACATATATATATGTACCAAAACCGAAATATGCTTAAACTTAAACTTTATAGTTAGCCATTTTTGCATGGCTTAATATATACACAACTTCAAAATCAAACATATAACTTTTTAACTAGCCTATACATGCCATAGTTTCAAATTTAAACTTATCAAATACCAAAAACAATCGACAGTGTGATGGACTTTGCTGACGATCCCTAAGCTCATAACTAGATCTCGAAATCTATAAAACAGAGGTAAACATAACACACAGTAAACTATTAAAGCTTAGTAAGTCATAAGCAAATAACAATTTACTGACATTATCAACCTATTTTAACCAAACCAAGTTATATTATCATAGTCACATTTAATCTCAAGTTAAAATTTCATAATTAACATATGCTTTCATACATAGCTTTATCTTAACTGATTGTACATATATACATATTCCCAGTGTCATTCAATTAAATAAATCAACTCATGCATTTGTAATTACATATAATTTCAAGCTTTAAATTCCATACATATATAGCATATACTTTTATAGAACAATTTCTCCTTGGCCGAATATACATGTATACCTCATCAATATATTCTCAAATTTCAAAACCATATTGTCTTATATAATCGTATATATACATATATATTTATAGGCATATATTCATCACTCAAACTTTAACATTACATCCATATTCAACTATAAGGCTGAATGTACTTCTCATATTAACACATGTACTACCACAACTTCTTGTATCCTTTTTCATCACATATCAAGAAATCAATTCACCCCATTTTCAAATAGGTAACCAACTATCACACACCTGATCGTTTTAGCTCGTTTAACGTATTCAATTACCACATAAGCAATAAAATTTTAGGCAAAAACTTATAATAATTCACCGGTAAAAGCCTGTTACGCCTAAGCCTGTATCTGGCACCGACACAAAGCCTGCTCGACTTAGAGTCTGATTTTATACACTGACAATAAGCCTGCTAGGCATAAGCCCGATTTAACTCACCAGCACAAGGCTTGCTAGGCTCAATGCCCAAATATCACTATTATAAAGCTGTCTCGTAAACAATTCATATATCAAAAATTCTAGATATTCCATATAGCTCATACGGACTTTCAAACGTTATAACTCAGTCAGATTAAACTCAAATACATTATTTCCATGTTTAATCACATTCGGCTAACTCTACTATAAATCTATGGATTCCAAATCAGCATATTAACTCATACGTAATTAGAATTAACGATATCTATTTGCTTATAAACTTACCTCAGACGATGAAAAACCGGTACGGATCGGCTAATCGACAACTTTAGTTTTCCCTTGATTTAAATTTGATTTTTTCTTTTCTTGATCTAAATTAATATAAATTAAACTTATTAAATCAAATATTTAACCAAATTCATCCAAAAACACACAAATGGGAAAATTACACTTTTACCCATGATATTTCACATTGTTCACAATTTAGTCCCTATTGCATAAAACACAAAATATGCAAAATCTCACAACAATATAGTTAGGCCGGATTTTTCTTATACTCGTACTAGTCCATATATTTCATTTATTTCACATTTTAGGGCCTCAATTTATTATTTTTACAATTTAGTCCTAATTACTCAAAATCATCAAAAACTCCAATACAAAACATGTTAATCTAAAACATATTTTTAATATTTCATCATCAAATATCACAAAACACAAATATTCATCAATGGCATAACTAAAAAAATTCATCAAAATCAGAAATTCTAGCATGGGTCGGATAGTATTCGAAGCAACAATCTCAAAAATGTAAAAATCATCGAAAACCGAGTTAAAACTCACCTTAAATCAAGTTAGAGAATAGTCAAACCCTAAAACTCTTTTATTTTCTTTTTCTTTTCTTTTGTATTGGACAAGAACAATATGAATAACAAAATGGCTTTATTTTTTTATGTTTTATGTTATATTATAACATATATTAATTTAATGTTTAATTTACTTATATGCCATTAATGATATAATATAAAAACCATAAAATATATGTCTTATACTGTCCCACAAATATATTAATGGGATATTTACAACATAAATGCCCCAACTTGGAAAGCCACTAACAATTTGGCCCTTATGCTTTAAACTATCAAGTTTTCAATTTACGCGATTAAGTCCTTTTATTTAATCGGATACCTAAACGACAAAATTAAATCACGAAAATTTCACAGATATAAACACAGAAAATAATTTTTAAATATTTTTTTACTCAAATTTGTGGTCTCAAAATCACCGTTTCGATTAGGGTCTAAATCGGGATGTTACAACTCTCCCCCCTTAGGGATTTTCGTCCCTAAAAATATTACTGGTAAATATATTCGAATAGCGTTCTCTCATTGCATCCTCTAGCTCCCACGTTGCTTCCTCAACTTCGTGTTTACACCATAGTACTTTAACTAATGGAATCTTCTTATTTCGTAACTCTTTAATCTAGTGAGCCATAATACGAATCGGTTCTTCCTCGTACGTCATATCGGGCTTAATCTCAATCTTAGACGGACTAATCACATGTGAAGGGTCAGATCGATATCTACGAAGCATCGAAACATGGAATACATTGTGGATCTTTTCGAACTCAAGTGGCAATAATAGTCTGTAAGCAACTAGTCCGATACGCTCTATAATCTCATACGGCCCAATAAAGCTCAGACTCAATTTGCCTTTACGACCAAATTTGAGTATTTTCTTCCACGGTGAGACTTTCAAGAAGACTTTATCTCTGATCTGAAACTCTATATCTTTACGTTTCAAGTCCGCATATGATTTCTGACTATCTGATGGTGCTTTTAGACTTTCACAGATCACTTTCACTTTCTACTCAGTTTCTCTGATGAAGTCAACTCTGTGTATCTTATTTTCACTAAGCTCAGTCCAGTACAATGGTGTACGACATTTACGACCGTACAAAGCCTCATAAGGTGCCATTTTGATACTAGATTGAAAGCTACTATTATACGTAAATTCAATCAGAGGTAGGTATCGTTCCCACGTACCTTCGACTTGAGAATGCAACATTTCAACATATCTTCAAGTATCTAAATGATTCGCTCAGACTGGCCATCTATTTGCGAATGGAAAGTAGTACTGAAATGTAATTTCGTACCTAGCGCATCTTGCAGTTTCTTCCAAAACCGCGATATGAACCTCAGATCTCTATCCGAAACAATAGATATAGGCACACCATGTAACCTTACAATCTGGGAAACATACAATTCAACCAACTTACCAAGCGAGTAATCTGTACGTATCGGAACAAAATGAGTCAATTTAGTCAATCTATCCATAATAACCCAAATTGCATCTTTCTTGCTCGGTGTTAATGGTAAACCAGATACAAAATCCATAGTAACTTTGTCCCACTTCCACTCTGGTAAACTAGGTACCTGATGTTCGGCTTTTACTTGTTGACAAATTAAACATTTCGAAACAAAGTTAGAAATGTCTAGTTTCATACCATGCCACCAATAGAGCTGTTTCAGATCATTATACATTTTCGTACTACCTGGATGAATAGACAACCGAATGTTGTGGGCTTCATTCAAAATCATCTGAATCAATTCTGAATTCCTCGGAACTCATATTCAGTTTCTGAATCTCAAACAGTCATCAGCATCAACTCGAAACTCTGAATCAACATTTGAATCACATTGAGCTCGTTTTGCGATCAACTCATTATCAGCCTTCTGGGTATCAAAAATTTGTTGAACAAATAACGGTCTTGCTTTCAATTCAGCTATTATCGAACCATCATCAGACATAGCCATAGGCGCATTCATTGCACGCAAAGCAAATAGTGATTTTTGGCTTAAAGCATCAGCAACAACATTAGCCTTTCCCGGATGGTAGTCAATCAAAAGTTCATAGTCTTTTAACAATTCTAACCATCGACGCTGTCTCAAATTCAGATCCTTCTGAGTCATCAAGTACTTCAGACTTTTATGATCGGAATAAACATGACATTTTTCACCGAATAGATAGTGACGCTATATTTTTAATGCACACACAATAGCTGCCAACTCTAAATCGTTCGTTGGATAGTTCTTTTCATGCGGCTTTAACTGTCTCGAGGCATGCATCACTATAAATAACAAATTCTTTACCCGATTCTAGCTGAACTAGCACTAGAGCTTCGGTCAAAAGAGCTTTCAACTGATCAAAACTTTTCTAGCACTTTTCTGACCACTCAAACTTAACATCTTTTTGTAGTAACTTCGACATCGGGGTTGCAATCATCGAGAACCCTTTCACAAATCGTCTATATTAACCAGCAAGTCCCAAAAAAGTTCAGACTTCAGAAACGTTTCTCGGAGGTTTCCAGTCAAGTATTGCTGAAATCTTACTTGGATGAACCCGAATACCTGATGCTGAAACAACATGTCCCAAAAAGCTAACTTCGTGTAACCAAAACTCACATTTACTAAACTTCGCATACAACTATTTTTCTTGTAAAGTCTGTAACACAAGTCTCAAATGCTCGGCATGTTCGGTTTCATCAAAGGAGTAGATCAATATATCATCAATGAACACAACCACAAACCAATCCAAATACTGTCTGAAGATCCGATTCATCAAATCCATAAAAACAGCAGGTGCATTAGTAAGTCCAAAGAGCATAACCAGAAACTCATAATGTCCTTACCTTGTTCAGAAGGCAGTTTTTGGCACATCGGAGTCTTTAACTCACAACTGATAGTAGCCAGATCTCAAATCTATCTTCGAAAACATTGTGGCTCCTTTCAGTTGATCAAACAGATCATCAATCCATGGCAACGGATATTTATTCTTTATAGTCACCTTATTGAGCTGTCTATAATCGATGCACATTCCCATAGTTCTGTCTTTCTTTTTCAAAAATAACACAGGCACACCCCAGGGAGAAAAACTTGATCGCACAAAACCCCTATCTGACAACTCTTGCAACTAATCTTTCAATTCTTTTAGTTCAGTAGGCGCCATTCTGTACGGAGCTATCGATATCGGAGTCGTCCCCGACATTAAATCAATTCCAAATTCTACCTCTCGGATAGGTGGCAAACTAGGTAATTCTTCAGGAAATACATCCGATACTCACACACAACAGGTATTGAGTCAATCTTTCTTTCGGATACATTATGTCGAGTATGTATGCAAAGTAAGCTTCACAACATTTTCTTACATATTTCTGAGCTAACATCGAGGAAATCACTGCCGGTAAACCATTCAGATCATTAGATTCAATCTGAGTAATCTCATCATTTTCGCACTGTAGATCAATAGTCTTTCTCTTGCAATTTACAACAGCATCATGCAAAGTCAACCAATCCATACCCAAAATTATGCCAAACTCATCAAATGGCAACAACATCAGATTAGCCGGAAAGCACAAATCTTGAATTATCAAGGGGCAATTCTTCCATACTTTATCAACCATAACATACCGGACCAAGGGGTTCAATACTCTAATCACAAACTCAGTAGACTCAACAGACAAAGTCTTACTAAATACTAAAGTCTCACACATATAAGAATGAGTCGAACCATGATCAATCAATGCAATTACACTAGTATCATAGAGAGTGAATGTACTAGTAATAACATCTGGGGATGAAGCCTCCTAGCGTGTGCGATAGCATAGGCTCTGGCAGGTGCACGAGCCTCAGATCGAACTGCTGTATCTTTAGTCCCTCTCTGACTGCCACTTACATCACCCGAATGCCTGGGTGGTTTGCCTTATACTAACATATTACTCTGTCTCGCATTCTGAACAGTGTTTTGCTCGGCTAACATCGGGCAATCTCGGATAAAATGATCAATTGATCCACATCTAAAACAAGACCGATCATGCAATCTGCAATCTCTAGAATGCCATTTACCACAATGCTTGTACTCAACTCTATTCTGTCGAATATTGCCAACACTAGCTATCGAAGTGGCTCGTGAACTCATAGGGGGTCAGTCTCGATCTCGTCTAAAAAAGCCTGCAGTATCCTTAGATCGACTAGAATCATCTCTAAACTTCTTTGATGCTGAGTGAAAAGTCTTATCTGATGATCTTTTACGGGAATCTCTAGCTTCAAAATCAGCTCTTCTTTTTTCTTTCCCGAGCTCTTCGGCTTTGCAAGCTCGCTCAACAAGTACCACGAACAATTTGATTTCAAGTATACCAACAAGCAATTTAATGTCTTTGTTCAAACTGTCTTCGAATCTTTTACATATGATAGCTTCAGTTGAAACACACTCACGAGCATATCGACCGAGTCTCACAAATTTCTGCTCATATTCTGTCACAGTCATACGACCCTATTTTAATTCGAGAAATTCCTTGCATTTCTGATCAATGAATCTCTGGCTGATATATATCTTACGGAACTCAGTCTGAAAGAATTCCCAGGTCACTCGCTCTTTCGGAACAACCGATACTAGTGTATTGCACCAGTGATATGCGGTGTCTCGTAGCAAGGATATGACACATTTTAAGCACTCATCCAAGGTACAAGATAACTCATCAAGCACATGGATAGTATTATCAAGCCAGAATTTAGCTCGCTCAGCATCATCATCATCAGTAGCTCTGAATTCTTCAGCCCCGTGTTTTCTGATTTTATCAACAGGTGGCTTAAGCAATCTCAACGAATCACTCACTTGAGGTATAGCAGGTATCGAAGATGGATTAATCGGGGGTGGAGGTTGTTGTGTAGCCGGGTTAGTTCGGATATATTGAGTAAACCAATCATTCATCATTTGATAGAAGGCTTGTTTAGCCTCCCCCTCATGGCTACTCAAGGTCGGCTGAGAATTAACTGGCGCTGCCCCATGCGCGGGAGTAAGCGCTATGCTCAACATCATCAGCAACAGCTCTGTCAGGATCCATATACTATACGAAAACACATTTTCAAATGTTAGAAGTCATCACACTATCAGAGTATATAATATGACATGTATAGCTAGACTCACACACACTACGTTAGTCCTAGAATCAACTAAACCATAGCTCTAATACTAATAAAATGTAACACCTCTAACCTGTATCCGTCATTGGATTAAGGTTACGAGGCATTACCAAACAAAATACAACTCAGAACAAACTTTCACTTCAGTATTAATCATCTAAATAAAATTTTAATCCAAACTAACGTACTTCAATTCTATAATTCATATAATTTCCAAATTTATACAATCAAAGAATCAAGAAACTTGAATGTTAAATTCATAACAAGTATATGTGTCATTTCACATACCAAACATATATCCAAAATTATCAGCCATTTTCAGTGCATTAAACACATATAAACTTGACTAAAATTTCATATATTCATATCACATATTAGGCAACCAATTAATCCTAAAACATGCACATACTTTGCCATTCTTTACATCATCTATACAACCAATATATATATAACATCCACACAGCATATTTATTATACTTTTATATTTATATCACATAACAAGAAATATATTAAAATAAAATATTCCTTTCTACTCATCACAAATTTATGTGCATATAATTATATCAATTTGAGTCATACTCAAATATTCATATTAAATCATATCGTACATATAAAACATAAAATTTTTACCTATGTACTCATATCATCTCACAAGACTATACCATCTTCCATATATCAAATATACCATTACATATAGCATGCGTGAAGCTTCCAAAATAGACTTAAACCACAACAATAATTACACAACCATTAGCAAATATGCCAAATACCTCACACATATATATATGTACCAAAACCGAAATATGCTTAAACTTAAACTTTATAGTTAGCCATTTTTGCATGGCTTAATATATACACAACTACAAAATCAAACATATAACTTTTTAACTAGCCTATACATGCCATTGTTTGAAATTTAAACTTATCAAATACCAAAAATAGTAGATAGTGTTGAGCTCGTAACTAGATCTCGAAATCTATAAAACAGAGGTAAACATAACACACAGTAAGCTATTAAAACTTAGTAAGTCATAAGCAAATAACAATTTAATGACATTATCAACCTATTTTAACCAAACCAAGTTATATTTTCATAGTCACATTTAATCTCAACTTTAACATTTCATAATTAACATATGCTTTCATACATAGCTTTATCTTAACCGATTTTACATATATACATATTCCAAGTGTCATTCAATTAAATAAATCAACTTATGCATTTGTAATCACATATAATTTCAAGCTTTAAATTCCATACATATATAACATATACTTTTATAGAACGATTTCTCCTTGGCCGAATATACATGTATACCTCATCAATATATTCTCAAATTTCAAAACCATATTGTCTTATATAATTATATATATATATATTTATAGGCATATATTCATCACTCAAACTTTAACATTAGATCCATATATAACTATAAGGCTGAATGTACTTCTCATATTAATACATGTACTACCACAACTTCATGTATCCTTTTTCATCACATATCAAGAAATCAATTCACCCCATTTTCAAATAGGTAACCAACTATCTCATACCTGATCGTTTTAGCTCATTTAATGTATTCAATTACCATATCAGTAATAAAATTTTAGGTATAAACTTATAATAATTCACCGACAAAAGCCTGTTACGCCTAAGCCTGTATCTAACAACGGCACAAAGCCTGCTAGACTCAAAGTCTGATTTTATACACAGGCAATGAGCCTGCTAGGTATAAGCCTGATTTAATTCACCAGCACAAGGCTTGCTAGGCTCAAAGCTCGAATATCACTATTATAAAGCTGTCTCGTAAACAATTCATATATAAAAAATTCCAGATATTCCATATAGCTCATACGGACTTTCAAACGTTATAACTCAGTCAGATTAAACTCAAATACATTATTTCCATGCTTAATCATATTGGGCTAACTTTACTATAAATATATGGATTCCAAATCAGCATATTAACTTATACGTAATTAGAGTTAATGATATCTATTTGCCTATAAACTTACCTCAGATGATGAAAACCGGTACGGGTCGGCTAGTCGACAACTTTAGTTTTCCCTCGATCTAAATCCAATTTTCCCTTTTCTTGATCTAAATTAATATAAATTAAACTTATTAAATCAAATATTCAACCAAATTCATCCAAAAACACACAAATGGGCAAATTACACTTTTACCCCTAATATTTGACATTGTTCACAATTTAGTCCCTATTGCATAAAACACAAAATATGCAAAATCTCACAACAACATAGTTAGGCTGAATTTTCCTTATACTCATACTAGTCCATATATTTCATTTATTTCTCATGTTAGTCCCTGAATTTATTATTTCTATAATTTAGTCCTAATTACTCAAAATTATCAAAAACTCCAATACAAAACATGTTAATCTAAAACATATTTTTAATATTTCATCATCAAATATCACAAAACACAAATATTCATCAATGGCATAACTCAAAACATTCATCAAAATTAGAAATTCTAGCATGGTTCTGATAGTATTCGAAGCAACGATCTCAAAAACGTAAAAATTATCAAAAACCGAATTAAAACTCACCCTGAATCAAGTTAGAGAATAGTCGAACCCTAAAAGTCTTTTATTTTATTTTTCTTTTCTTTTGTATTGGGCCAGAACAATATGAACACCAAAATGGCTTTATTTTTTTATGTTTTATGTTATATTATAACATATATTAATTTATTGTTTAATTTACTTGTATACCTTTAATGATATAATATAAAAACCATATAATATATGTCTTATGCCGTCCCACCAATATATTAATGGGATACTTACAACATAAATGCCCTAACTTAGGAAGCCACTAACAATTTGGCCCTTATGCTTTAAACTATCAAGTTTTCAATTTACGCGATTAAGTCATTTTATTTAATCGGATACCTAAACGACGAAATTAAATCACGAAAATTTCATAGATATAAATTCACACAAAATAAACACAAAAAATAATTTTTAAATATTTTTTAACTCAAATTCGTGGTCACAAAACCATCGTTCCGATTAGGGTCTAAATCGGGCTGTTACATTTTCCTTATCATTCTTCATGTTTGTTGGTTTCCCATTGATTCCATGGAAATCCCAAAGAAAGTTACACTGCAAGGTTTGTTCTTCCACCACAGTATTAATAGTTCATTCAAAATAATATTTTACTTATTGGCCATTAACAATGAAAGGTTGACCCCATTTTTTGATTAACTCTATTGTCCCATGAGGAGTCCTAATGTGTTGTATATGGACCTGTCCATATTGATTTAAGCTTTCCATGGAATAATTTTAACCTTGACTTGAATAGCAACACTTTTTTTCCCAAAAAAAATTCACGCTTTTTGGTCTTTGCGTTACGTCGAAGTCTACTCCTCTACTTACACATTTTAGTATTTTCGTAAGCCATAAATCAGAATTGTTCCAATTGTTGGATTTGGAAAAGTCTTTCTTTTTTAGATAATTTTGAATCCAGATTTAACTCTTTGATTGCCCAGTATGCCTTCCTCTCTAATTCGATAGGTAAGTGACTGTTCTACCATAAACTAGCTTATAGGGGGACATGCCTAAGGGAGTCTTATATGTTGTTCTGTAGGCCCACAACGCATCGTCTAGCTTGACTGCCCAATCTTTTCAACTTGGGTTTACTGTTTTCTCCAAAATTCACTTTATTTCCCGATTAGATACTTCTGGTTACCCATTAGCATATAGATGATATGTCATTGTCATCCTATGTCTTATGTTGTACTTAGCCAATGCTGCTTCGAACTGGTTACTTCAGAAATGAGATCCTTCGTCACTGACTAGTGCTCGTGGTGTACCAAACATGGTGAATATATTTTTCTTTAGGAATCTCATTATTGATTTTGTATCATTCATTGGTAGTGCAATATCTTTGACCCATTTTGAAGCATAACCTATAGGTAGGAGAATATATTGATTCCCGAAAAAACTCGAAAAAGGTCCCATAAAATCACTTTGAATAATTTTTCATCTGCAAAGGTCTTGATTGATTAATATACAGATGCTTACTTGGTCTTGATTGTTTAATGTCTACACTGAATAATTTTTCATCTGCAAAGATCTCCTTAATTTCTTCAATATCCTCCTCTTGTAAATCGTTTTCAATTCTAGATAAATGATCTACAATTTGATTCTTATTCCCCTTTATGTCCATTATCCATAAATCAAACTCATGAAGTAATAAAACCCATCTCATTAGTCTGGCTTTTGTTTCTTTTTTTCTTCATGACGTATTTTAGCACAAAGTGATCAATATACACATATACTCGATTCGCCATTAAGTAGGGTTCGAATTTTTCACAAGTGAACACTACTACCAACATCTCTTTCTCAGTTGCAGTGTAGTTGCACTATTTCGAATTTAGTGTTTTGCTAGCATAATTAATAGCCCCAAATAGATTATTTTGCTTTTGTCCCAGAACTATACCTATTACATAATCACTAGCATCACACCTAATAATAAAAGGTTCTAACCAATTTGGGTTGATTATTATAGGAGCATATACGAGTTTTTCTTTTATTACATCAAAAGCTTTAACGTAACTTTGGTCAAATATGAAAGGTGTCTCTTTTTGTAGAAGTTCATTCAGAGGTTTAGAAATATGAGAAAAATCTTTTATAAATCCTCGATAAAATCCTGCATGGCCTAAAAAAATTTACACACCTTTAACATTTGTTGTATTTGAAAGATGCTTTATAACTTCTATTTTGGCTTTATATACTTCCCAAACCTTTTCCTGATATCTGATGCCTTAAAATTAGTCATTTCACCATGAAATGACATTTTTCCCAGTTGAGCACTAGGTTAGTCTCCTCGTATCTTTTTAACACTTTTTCGAGGTTACCCAAGCATTCTTGAAAAGAGTTCCCATCTACGAAAAATTCATCCATGAATACATCCAACCCATATTCTAACATATCAGCAAAGATCACAGTCATGCATCTCATGAAGGTTGTTAGAACATTGAATAGGTCAAAAGGCATTCTTTTAAATGCATACGTACCAAAGAGACAAGTGAAAGTAGTTTTCTCTTGGTCATCGGGATGAATTGGGATTTGATGGTACCCTAAATACCTATCAAGAAAGCAATAATAATCTTTTCCTGCTAACCAATCAAGCATTTGATCAATAAAAGGCGACTGGAAATGGTCTTTTTCCATTGCATTGTTTAGTTTTCGGTAATCAATGCATACTATCCAACCTGTAACTGTTCAAGTTGGAATTAACTTATTATTATCATTCTCGACTACAGTTAGACCTCCCTTCTTTGGAACACACTAGGTTGGGTTAACCCATTCACTATCAGAAATAGCATAAACAATACATGCATCTAACCATTTAAGCAATTCTTTTTTGACCACCTCCTTCATAGTTAGATTTAGTCTACACTGAGCATCTACCACAGGTCTTTTCCCTTCCTCTAATATTATCTTTTGCTGACAAAATACAGGATTGATTCTTTTAAAATCAGCAATTGTCCATCCTATCTCTTTTTTATGCATTTTCAAGACATTTAATAAGGCCTTTTCCTATTTTGTGTCTAAACTTGCAGCAATAATTATTGTTAAAGTATTTTGTTTCTCCAGATATCCATACTTTAAATGGTTAAGAAATGGCTTTAGTTCTAATTCTGGGGGTTTGATAATAAATGGCACCATTTTCATTAAGTTTGGGATAATTTGCTCTAGTTGTTCTTTATTCTGTCTCTATTAGTCCAATTAAGTTACCATGTGATGTTTCTCTTGTTCCGTACTCTCCCCTTCCTCTTCTGTTTTGTAACTCGTTAATTCTTAGTATTGAACTCCAATTGGTTACATTATTACTTCTTATGTCCTACAGATTCCAGTTCTTAATTTTATATTTTAGGATATTCTTTCTAGGTTGATGCATTGATGCTATATCTTTCCAATATTTCCATTACTTCCTCTTGGGTTTTCGTCCAAATACTTCCCCCATTATGATATCAAACTTTCGTCCATTTTGACAATCCAACCCGTAGTAAAAATGTTGTATTTTAATTGCAAAATGTATTCCTTCACATAATATAGATCTAAGGATTGCCTTGAACCTTTCTCACGCTTGTCCCAAACTTTCAGTGATACCCTGCTGGAAGTAAAATAACTACGTGTAACTACTTAATACCTTAGTCATAGGTAGCACCCGACGAAGGAATAATTGCACGAAATCAGTTAATGTTGTGATGGTATCTAGAGGAAGTGTCTCTAGCCACATTTTTGCCTTTCCTTCTAACACAAATGAAATCAAAAATAACTTAATAGTCTCATATGGAATTCCTGTGTAACTAATAGTGCTGCTTATAAGGTCAAATTTTCGTAAGAATGCGATGGATCTTCGTTAACATGATTGTCGAATCTAACATTATTAGAGATCCATGTTAGTAGAACATGATTCAATTCAAAATGTGAACTATGGATAACAGGTCGGGAAATGCTGAACCTTAGCCAATTTAACTTCAAATAATGTCCCCAAGACTTGCATATTGTTAGTAACTTATGTCTAAATCGTATCTATAACCTAAAAATTTCCTAATTATTCTTCTGGAGTGTGAAAATTAAAATCAAACTAGTGACGTTGCCTCCCCAACAACAACGCCAACAACTTGATCTCGTTCGAACGTACTAACGTCTAGAGTGTGAATACTGCAATAAAATATAGAACAATAAGGCGATATTCGCAAGTATACAGTTAGAGTTGTAATATAGTTTTACAACGAAGTAAGTGAATACTCCAAGGATTGTACCCTAAGGAGGCAAGTGCTAGACCAATTCTTACCTAAAAATTAAAAGATCTAATTAGTACTTTGAATAAATTATAGTACGAGAACATAAAAGAAAGGTTTTTAAAGTTTTTAATGTAATAAAATAAAATAACATAAAATAAATAAAATTCAAGAGATAAAAGACTAGAGTAACTCAAATCTCGATTATGGTTGATTAGCTCTCTTTGGTAATCTCCATCAACAATTACTTCAGGCAAGGGTGAAGGTGTTCTCGAATGGGCAATACAAATTTTAAGTTAATTCCCACCTTAATGACTTCTTGAGGTTGTCAGACTTAAGTTTTATTTCACATTCTTCCTTTCCCAAACAACTAATCCTTTAAGTAACCCTATAAAACAATTAATATATCTTACCTCCACTCCCTAATCCCCCACAAATGGATTAGTTCCTCATGGCTTTCATAAACAACATGGAATATATGGAAGAATTAATTATAGTGAATGATTTAAAGTAGAAAGTTTAAGAAAAGCCTTATTGATATTAATAATAAGTGCAAATCTATAGAAGTTGATCTCCTTCACAAATTAGATCTTTTGAAAGAAAATAAATAAAGTAAGAAACCTAAGAAAGTAAAAAAGCAAAACTAAATCTAAAGAGAGAATCTAAGCTAATGAAATGGTGTCTATAACATGTCCCAAAAGAGCCTATTTATAGCCTTCAGATGGTCGTCATTCTTAACCCTATGTTAACTAAAGTTTTTAAGCTTTAAGTTTGATTGTGTAGACCAAAACGCCTTTACTTCATGTTTAATTTTTGTCCCAAAGTTGATGTCATGACACACCAGGACCTGTGTCGCGACAGAGGTGGCAATATACTACTCCTTGAGACGTCTTCAAGAGTATGTCGTGACATCCCCAGTCTGTGTCGTGACATCAAAAATAGTTTCATACTTTCTCTATTTTTCTTTCTACCTTGCGACATTGGGGTCTCGTGTTGCGACATAGTGTCTAATATCAGTCTAAAATGCCTTCTAATGATCTCCTACACACTCACAAGGTACGTTAGCTCTCCCTTAGGCCTCATTCAGCCTTTAAGTTAAATAAAAGACTCAATTTACACATTTTATTTAATATAAGTAAAGTTAAAGAAACTTAACTAAAATATAACGAAAATGCTTGTATTAATGCTCCTTAAGTGTGAAAACTAGTTTAACCTGCTACACAAAATTACAACAGATCAACATATAACCTTTTGGTCTCACCGCTCGGTACGAGTTTTACTCAACAGGATATCGTCTAGGTCTCACCTGTCTCAATCTTTTACTTGGGGCTTCACTTCCTAGTATACTAAGTACTCTCGAATAAACACTTAATTTTGGATAAATAATAACTCATTTAATTAATTAGTTCCATAACTGAAGCATGTCAGATATGAATAAAACACAATAATTTATCTCAATTGTAACATCTTGAGATTGGGCTTGGAAGTTTTAACCTTGCAAATAAGAATTCGCCAGTCTTTTGGCAAAGTAGAATATGGCAAAATATGTGGTAAGGGATTTGCAGAATTGATTGCAAGTGGGTTCGCCAGCTTGTTTGGCGAGCTAGTGCTTTCCAGTTGAGTTGCAAATTGAAAGTTCACTAGTCTGTTTGGTGAGCTAGTGTTCGCTAGTTGAGTTGCGAGCTAAAAGTTCACCAGTCTGTTTGGCAAGCTAGGGTCCGCCAGATTAGTTACGAACAAAGGGTTCGCCAGTCAAAACCAAAGTCAGACTCAAATTAGGAAATAAAGATTTGGTGTATCTAGAAATACTTTACGTGGAAGTAACACCTTTCCTAAGTCAAGTAAGGTATCCTAAGAGCTCTAGGACACTCAATGTCTATAAATATGACCCTTTAATCCTTAAGAATTCTCTCATCGAATATTCTACCTTCAAGTTACTATTCTGAACTAAGTTCATAGCAACCAAGGTAAGACTTTGTCCTGTTAGAGATGATTGTCCAAAAAAGCTAGGTTTGCTTGCTTGTGTGAATTCTATAAGTTCTGTCTGTTTAGTAATTTGTGTGTTTGTTTATATTGTGAACCAGCCAAACCATCTACCAGCAAGGATAAAGGCAAAGCCAAGATTTTTTAGTTTATCAACTTTTTCAGAGAGTGGTTATGAATTGCTTAAGTGTGCTAACTACCATGTTTTCCAGTATGAATATTCAGGGTTTTAAAAGAACCTTGTTTTTAAAACTAAGTTCTAAAAGTAAGTTTTCTTCAAACCTCTATTTTCAAGTTCTGAAACTCTATTTTCAAATATATTTTTAAGATATGTTTTATGTGAGCTCCTAAGTGAGCTTATGTTGTAAAGAGATGCTTTTAACGTACGGTTTTATAAACTGTGTTTCTACGCACTTTGGTGCAAGCTCTACGTGAGCAAGTTTTTTCAAGTAAGCTCCCTATGCGAGCTCTTTGTGATAAGTAAGCTCTCTAAGTGAGCTATCTATGATAAGTCTCTATGCATGATCCTTTGTGAGCCTATGTTGGATATATTGGTATACCAAAGGATTGTGAGTTCTCACCTTTCAGTTCTGTAATTTCGGTCGTTGAGCCTCTAGGACATGTGGAGAGATAAGGGAATGTTGAGTTGTGCTCCATTAATTGGGACATGTTGGTGTACATGAGAGTGTATTGCTTAATGTTGTACTTATTAGACATGTTATAAGGACTCTTTGAGTCAGTCTGAAGAGTTATAAAGAGATTCACATATCCAAAGAGACAAGATTCTAATAAGTGTAGGCGAGAACATATACATGTTCCTCTGCCATTTTGATAAGACAAGTGTGTGTACATGTTTCATGCTATTTTAAGCTTTTTTAAACAAGTACAAGCTAAGTTTAAATATGATTTTTAGTAAGTATATGCAAAACTATTTTCAAACTCATGATTTTATGATAAACGGGGTCTCGCATCTTCACCGCAAACCTAGGTCTTGACATTATTTTCAGACAAAGCTTTCTTTTTGTTTTAAACTCTTGCATTTAAGCATACTCTACTAATTTCTGACTATTCACTAAGTAAGCAAAGAACTTACCCACTCCTCTCTTACTTCGCAGGTAAGTAGCTCGCATATGGAAATGGCGAGATAGATGACTTGGCGAGGCTCATCCCTAAATAGATACTAGAAAACCTGGACAATAGGCGATGGGGTTTATTTCGTATGGGATTAGATATATCAATAGTTGACTCTGTTATTGAAATAATTTCCTTAAAGTTAAGTTATTTTGTGAACCATGTCTTAGAATATTTTGTTGTCATTTATTATGAATAAAATTCATGTTTATTCATGCATGAGTGTTACGTGTATTTCCTATTGTCAAAATACGTGAGTCATATTGATTGATAAGTACTATTTCTGTGACCTTAGAAAAATTACATGCGTAACCCGATAGAGATAGTCTTTTTATCTAGCGAAACTAAGCAAAGTGAATGAACTGTTGGATCTTGCCTCCAACTAATTTTAAAAATTTTCATTTTAAGTTTTAGTTTATATTTGAATTTGGACTTGATATTTTTATTTGATTTTTTTATAGTTTTCTGGTATTTAAGACTTTAATATTATACATATATAGTGCATTTAGTTTTTCTTAGTAGGAACCCCAAATTTTCTACGACACAATAATATAGAGCAAAAACCAAGAAGGGGGAGTTGTCCCATCAATTGTATTGCACGAATCAAGAAAATTGGGGCAATCTGCCAAATAAAGTGTTGGGGTGACTTAGGAAAATTTCACAAAATTTTTCTTTTAAGTTATTTTATTTTTTTAGTTTTTAATTTTTCTTTTTAATTGCATGTTTGTGCTTGAGCTTGTAGAAATACAAGTGATTGATTAGGAGCATATACCTAGGTTGTTTGTTTAAATTGTAAATTTAGCTTGAAACTAAATAATTTAGGCTGTTTATATTTAAACTAATTAGTTGAGTTCATTAGACTGTAAATAGGTACAAGAGATTAAATAGATGAAGTGATAAAGGTAGGCACGGATAAATAATTATATTTGTAAAAGTATAGGATGTTCGAATTAAAAAGAAAAACTCGATAAAATCCATGGTGATCGAAAAGGTGTAGTATGACTAGCATAACCCTTATAAAGAGTGCCCGAGAAGAATCTCGGCAAAATATTACTACATTAGAGTTCAGAGCATGGATAAAAATAAACAGAGTAGAAAAAAATATTTGAATTGACTATACCTTGCGAAAAAAAAAAGTATTATATTTGTATATACATTTTGATGGAGAATATATTTAATTTTCTTTAACTTATTTATTTTTTAATTTATTGAACCAATCTGTTTAGGTGTAAATAACTTTGAATTGTTTAAATTTCTAGCTAGAGTTACATATTTAGGCAAATCTCCTTAGTGTCGATGCTCCGATCCAATCTCGTGTACTAAGTTGATTCAAGTATATTTTATTTCCAGGTTTATTTATTGTTTTCAATTTTAGTTTTGTTTTTATCTTGGGTAGTTTGTTTGAGGACAAGAAAAGACTTATGTGTGGGGGTATTTGATCTACTGTCAAATGTAGTAGTCAATTTGGGTCAATTTTGCACTTGAGGAGTTTATTTTCTAAGCAATTTAGTATTTTAATTTACATTTTCAGTATTTAGGCCTTAAGATAGAAAGTTAATAAAAATAATTATTTTTAACACATTTTGTAGGTGTTGTGACCCAATAGGCTGGGAAAGGCCTTAGGGTCTCCTAATTGGTTTAATTGAGGGTGTAGGATGGAGATATAAAGACCCAATTAACGTGGAAGCAAGGGTCGAGTGATACATAAGCTTCCTGAGATGTCAAAGAACCAAAATAATGACACAAGGCATATCTTTGTTGTTGTGTCGCGCCAAGAAAGGCGTGTGGCACGAAACACGTCAACGTACTACCCAAGTTCACTCAAATTATTTTCCTCTGCGTAATCAAACTTATACAAAGACCTGAGACGTGCCAAAGACCTAATTTGGGCTACCAATACCTCTATAAATAAGACATTAGAGGTTGAATGTAATCAAGTCATCCTAGACGCCTTCAAAAACCCTTGTAGTTCAGAATTAGTTTTAGTTTATTTTCTTTTCAGTTGTTTTAAATAATTTATTCTTCTTCTTTTTGAATCAATTTTGATTCAAGAACTTGTTTATTTAATTAAAGTATTCAAATTATATTTTTCTTTGCATTTGTTTTATTTTGTTATTCCAATCAAGAGATTTGCTACTCTGTTTCCCATTTGATACTCAATCCACAATTATTCAAATCTCTTTTCCTATATGAATTGATTGTGTTTCTTACATGTTTTGTTCAATCAAAGTTTAGATTATGATTAACATGAGTGGAAAAATCCCTTAAGGGAGATTAACGAGTGGATGAGAATGTGACTAACGAAGGATTTGAGATTTCTCGGGATGGACTAATTGGTATAAATTATGTGTTCTTAAACTGTTAGGCTTGACAACTCTAATAAGTGATCATAGGCTAGATTACATCAGAAGAAAAGTCAAACCGAGTCATTTATAATTTATCCTAGTTAAGAAAGTGAGGTTTGAATATAAACGAGTATCAACTAATTGATTAAGTTAATTAGTGTAACAACCCGTTTTCAGTAAAAATCGAAACAGTGGTTTCGTGACCACAAATCTGAGTCAGAAAGAAAATTTATTTTTATATTATTGCATGGTCTGCATCATGATAGGATAGACGTATGAAAATTTCGATAAAATTTTTTTACCAATTTTGTGTTTAATTAGGAGGAAACGACCAAATAGAATTAAGTGCAAAAGTTGAATTCTAGTTGTTAGAAGGATTAAATAGCTATGGAATTCAAAATTTGAGGTCCTTATATGGCAATTAAACCATTAAGAAAAGTTAGTAGAAATTTATGATGATTCATCCATGGAAAATTAGAAAAATAAAATGACTAAATTGGAAAATTAAAAAATTAATGGATGATAAGTTAATTAAATGAATAAAATAATTTTATATCATCATCTTCCCCAAAATTTCTATGAGGAAAGAGAAATAAAATCAAGCAAGCTTAATTAGGTAAGTAATCATGTCTCGTTTTTAGTAATTTTTATATTTTTGAGATCGGAATAACCTAATCTAGCTATTTGGAGGATCAATTTGTAAAGTTATCAAAGAATTGAAATTTTTCCATGGATGAGTATGCTGAAATTCTGAAATGTGGTAGAAACTGAAAGGTTGTTGATAGATAAACAACTTTTGTAAAGTGAATTTTCATGAAATTGTGATTTTGGGACTAAATTGTAAAGATGTAAAATTCATGGAAAATTTATGATTTTTATGAAATATATGTGTTGTAAATGTTATCTGTAAAAATCGGTTAGGCTTAGAATAAGGATTGAATTGCATGAATTTCATTTTCTGAGCCTAGGGATGAAATCGTCATTTTTGGAAAGTATAGGGGCACAATGGTAATTTTACCTAAGATGTGAATCGAATGAAATTGAAATTGAAATTTATTAAATTAATGTTAAGTTCATTTATATAGATCCAGATAATTCAAATATGAAGTTAGTTCAAGGAAAAGAAAAAGTAACGGATTAGTAGATTTCTATATACGAACAAGTGACGAGGTAAGTTCGTGTAACTAAATTGTGTATGTTTATATGTTTGAATTGGATGTTGTATATGTGAAATGTATAAATGCCTTATGTATGAAATTGATCGCATGTCTGATTATGCCCGATAAATAATGTGTCTCGTTTGAATAAATGAAATTCGATGGATACAAGATTTTCCGTATTGGCTATGGTTCTGCATATGTTGTGGCCACACCATAGCTCGAAAAAGCATCCTGTTATAAGCCCTCTTGAGCTTCCCGTTACACGGTTACTGCGAGCATCCTAATCGATAGTGATCCTGCATGTGTTGCGAACTACAGCAACTCTTTGGGAGCGTCCTATTATTTGATCGGTTGTGATCCTACATATATTGCGAACACAAACGCAGCTCTTTATGAGCCTCTTGATATAGGCTCTTTATGAGCTTACTGACATGGCTCGCTTGAACTTCTTGTTATATGGCTATCTGGAGCTCCCTAATTATAACTCTTCGAAGTTACCTATTAAGCTCAATGAGCTTCCTGTTTTAAACTCTTATGAGTTTCCTAATTTAGCTCGGATAAGCTTCCTATTACATGGTTCACATGAGCATCCTGATATAAGGCTCGAGAGAGTGCTTCCTAATTATGTGCCCTAATTGGGTACCCCTGATTATGAGTTGACAATTTATAGATCTGTACACTTCAAGTGTACTACATGAGCGTATTCATCGATATTTCAAATAAAATTCAACGGGTAAAATTCTGACATGTCTAAATTGAACTTGAAATGAAATGTCATGGAAATGTACATGTAATATAGAAGTATGATATGGAAAACATATGTATATGAATGTTACTATATGATGAGTTCATCTTTGATACTTAAAATTTATATAGAATAATGACTAACATGTTTGATGAAGTTGTGTGTTTTAGGCTATTAGCCAAATTACTTGGATGCATCTTTATATGCTTACCTTAAATGTAAATTTATGGTAAGTTACATTCCTGTTATGTGAACTTACTAAGTATTAAATGCTTACTTTGATTTATTTTTTTCTATTTTATAGTACATCGAGGCTCGTGAAGATTGGAACTTGGTCGGAGTCACATCACACTATCGCTTGGACATCTCGGTATATGAAACAAGCTAACTTTTGATATAATGGCATGTATAGGCTAAATAGACTAAGTGATAATATATTTTGGTTGTAACTAGCCATTGGAATGGCTAGTGTTAAGCATACTTTAATGTAATTATATAAAGCCTTATTATGTTTGATGTGTGTTGAAAATGATTTTATGGTGAAAGTTATATAAACCAAATGATGAATGGGTTTGAATTAGTATAATTGATAAATTTTGTATATAAACATAAGTGCAAATTTGGTAAGTTTAATCACTTGAACATATGTACTAATATGTTATAAACAATACATGTATTTGGCTTGATTTTAATGACTTGAATTGGTTTGGAAATGTATTAAAATGTTAATGTAGGTACAAGGCAAAAAATTTCGGTAAAAAAATAAGGCTTAGAAATGGCTTTATTTTGTCCACAAGGCCATGCGCACGGGCGTGTGGTTTGGCTGTGTGTCCCCTACATCTTAAAAATTTAGAAATAGAATGCTTTGAATTGTTCACACGGGCAGAGATATGGGCATGTGTCTCAGTCGTGTGTGACACACGGCCTAACACATGGGCGTGTGTCTTGGCCATGTGAATCCTGCACCTAATTTTTGAAAATTAAATTGTCCACATGGTTTGGCACACGGGCGTGTGGCTGGCCATGTGACCCAAGTCAGAGAGTTACACGGGTAAGGACACGAGCTGGGACACAGCCGTGTGCCTCACATCGAATGCCCACACTGCCTGAGACACGGGCATGTCACTTGGCTGTGTGAGCCACACGGCCTATCCACACGGGCGTGTGACCCCTGTATTGAAGAAAAAATTTGAAACTGCGCGAAAATCTTTTTGAGTTTTCAATTAAGTCCTGACTTGTTCCTAATGTATAAATTGGACCTCAAGGGTCCATTTAAGGGACAACATGATTGAATTATGATTTGTTTCAGGTATGAATAATAAAAGACATGAAATAATTGTATTTGTTCTGTAAACTCTGGTAATACTCTATAACCCTGTTCTGGCGATAGATATGAGTTAGGGGTGTTACAATTAGAGTCGGGAGGTAGTAATTGCTTGATTGGTGATTAATCCACTCTATACCCCAAATCCAAAGTTAGTTACAATCTCTAAAGCGACTTAATCTTCCTAATTAATTTATTGGTTTAATTAATTTATTTATTTTTATTTATTTTTTGTCCTCTAAATATATTTTATAATCCATCGTAGTATAGGGATTAACTATTACTACATAGACTTAGTATTGTAAAAAGTATTTTCATTATTTGTTCCATCCTCCCTTGGGTATGATCCTTATAATACATCAGGTATTTCATTGTAAAACTATATTACAATTTGACTCGTGCACTTGCAGACATTGTCGTTCTCAATTCTTATATTTACGGTGTTATATTTATTCTATAAATGATAACTCATTTATAGGTGGTCATTGATGTTCTAGAATTGGTGGATAAGAAAGTAGCTCATCGATCTCTGCTAAGGCCTCTTAAATAGAGATATCTACACCTTCCTCATTTTCCACCAGTTGGCTCCCTTGAGCCTCTGAAAGGTCAATGGTAGTGGGCACTACCTTCTCCATTGTGCCTTCTTCTACACAATTCTTTGGTTTAGGGTTTGATGAACCCTCCCCTTCATTTCTACACCTTTTATGAGCTTTTTCATATTCCTTTTGAGAAGTTATTTTCATTCTTTCCATTGGAAACATGAACAGATAATGAAGAAGAACAAAAGTCGAGAGAACATGAACTTAAGCACTAGAAGCTTAAAAATAATGTGAATCGATTAGGGTCACTGCAAAGCCCCTTTAAAGACCTTTTTTGGAAATACAATCAAATCAATTTAAAATCCCACATTAATGTAGAAATGCATGATCACTGCCACTTTCCATAAAAACTTTCCCCTCTAAGATTTGGTTAGAGAAACAAGTCAGAATAAAGATACTTTCCCAACAAATTTTTTAATCCGAAAATATTCATCATCAAAATGGCATCAAGTATTTGCATTTGGATGCCTTCCAAAAGTATTTAAGTCACTTAGACTCGACACACACCAATAGAGGACCTCAAATGCTCGAATATGTTTAGCCCTCGAATGCTATACTGGATTCTTGGAAATATTAATGACACTTATGTTACCATATAAAGTAGTAGTCATATCTAACTTAATGTTGGATCTAGTGCCCTGAGTGTAGTATATTTGTTTGTAAACTTGTAATTTTTTCAAATAGATTTATTAATAAAAAATTTCATTGATTACAATTAATATGCTTTTTATTATTGTCCTCAAATGAGTTTTGCACGCAAAGCAAAATGGAAGGAATTTTTTCTCATTGGTTGTCTAATGTTTAACTAATACTGAGCGGTATTAGGGTTGGTTGGATCGTAATACGAAAAGTCAACTTATATTAATAGGTGAACCTAAAAATGTCTTTAGTCTAATAAGAAATGAACAAACCAATTGGAATACTAACATGTAGTACATCAAGTCCAATTGGGGAGATGTCTTGTCTTGGGTATCGAAGCGAATGACAATCAAAAGATAGAGATATATATGTGACTGACTGGATTGAAGTACATTGGACTGGACCCAAGTAGAATAGATTTTGAATACTTTTATGAATTTATTCACTTGTGACGTTCATAGTGTGACGTACCTAAATCTTGAGTGGATGGTAGACTATGCATGAGTGACTTGTACACTTTGATGTAAGTGAAATCCTGAGTTTGAATATATAAGGAATTTAAAGCTAGTGCATTGGGTGTATGACTTCTGCAGTACATAGCATCATTCACAACAGTGGAATTCATGGCTTGAGAAATGGGAAAATCTTATCCTCTTATTGGCATTACTTAGTTGATGAAAAGTAAACATGGACATGGGTGTTTCATTTTTGTGATGAATGACTTAATTGTTATTCAATTGTAATTGACTTTTCATAAAAGAAAATTTAATGGTTACCATGAGATAAAATAGGATCATATTGGGAGAACAGATATTATCCCAAAGAGATCAAGGATATCCTATAAGGTTAACATACTTATGACAATATCATTGGACGAACACTGAGTAGTTACTTTCGTAATGGTATGTTGTTAGGGAGAGCTCAGTCACAATACTATAGTGGAATGACTTTTTTAATTATAAATCATTTGAGCCCTAATTACATATGTTCAATTGGTCCCTCCGCTAGCTCGTTGAAACCATAAATGAATTGTGTGCTTGAATAGAAATGAACAAAATGAATAGGAAAAGAAAAATGGAAAACATTCAGAAATGATTATAGTTTTCTTTAATGGAAAAATTGAATCATTTGGAAATGAATGTAGGTTTCCAAAATGGAAATGAAAATGGAAATGATTCATTTACAATTCTATATGGATTACTTAAAAATGATCGAAAAGTTTATGTTTTTGAGTTGTTTTAAAACTTGAAAATGAAAATAAATCATTCGGCCACATTGAACATGTTAAGTTGTGAATTATTAAACATATTTTCTCGAAATTTTACCAGGGTAAAATAGTCAAAATTTTACCTAGGGTAAAATAGGGTTGAGAAAATTGTTTAATATAGAATATTAAAGTTTCTTTTTAGAAATAGAAAAATCAAATCGAGTTGGATCACAATACAAACTATTGGGTTGAAAGGCCCAATAAGTACTCATAATTGGACCCAATGTGAGAAAGGCCCAAAACCCCTCATATAACATGAAGGGAGCAACAACCCTAGTAGGAATACTAGGGTGTGCCATCCACCCCACTCCTACTCTAAGAAGGAAGTTCTTTTTTCTTTTTTTTTCTATCTGAAATAAACCGCTACAACTCAACAAGAATTCTACTTTCTTATCTTATATATAGATGACACCAATAGGGCATAAAACAAAATTTGGAGAGCTTGTTACGCTACCAAAAAATAGAGAGAAATTATTCTCAACTATTAAATATATTTTTCCAGAATAAAAATTCTACCGATTTCTATTAAAAAAAGAGAAATTTTGTTTTCACTCCAAGTAAAAGAGAAAACTTTTCTAGTTATGTATTCCAATTCAATTGGTTCGAGACCACACTCGAAGTAGTTATGGTACAAGAATAGCAGAGAAGATCATTTGGTTGAAATTCGGCAACAACGAACGTCCGTTGAGCCAAAAACACAGGTATGAATCTGGTTAGGGTTTATGGCTATAAATATAAAAAATCAGGTTGGTTTTGAAATTTTAAATTTTTTGTTGTGCAAGAAAGTTGTTTTCAAATTGGATTTTTCCAACACTAAACACTAAAATCTTTCATAATTTGCTTCATGCATAGCATTTGAGCACAACAAATCATTAAAGCAATAAGATTGAAGCTTGCTTCTTATTATACTGTGGTACCAAGTTCAAACAAAGATAAAAACAACCACCTAGTGTATATTTACTATCATTAATGTTTCCTGCCCATTCAGCATCACTATAACCAACTAGACTTATATTGTTATCCTTTGAGAACCAAATTCCAAAATCAATGGTGCCATTGACATATCTATCAATCCTCTTCACAGCTTTAATATGGGACTCTTTTGGACTTTCCTAGTACTAGTACATACTCCTACACAAAATAATAAATTAGGTTTACTAGTAGTAAGTACAAGAGACAACCAATCATGCTTCTGTAAGTGGTCTCTAGACTGGGCACTCCCTTCTAATCTTTGGAAAATTTCTCACCAATAGCAATAGGAGTCTTAGTTTCTTTAGCACTCTCCATTCTTTGCATGCTTTTCTTGTAACACTTCAGTTCTGACGAGTCTAAAATTTTGGCGTATAGCAGTAAACAGATTGTTTGGCATAGTGTTATCCATCCAAATGATTATTTTGGCATATACATGTGGGCATATAGTAACCACCACATGAGTTAGTAAGAATTTGACTTCATGATATTTTGCTACATTAAAGAGAAGTTTGCGTTAATTGATAAAGGGTAAGTATGGAAGGAGTATTCACCAAAGGTATAGTACGCATGATTTGTCTAGAATATTTTTCTAGTTAGATTTTAAGTAACTTGGTTAGAAATCAACTAAATAGAAAAGACGGATAATTATGATTGGAAGGTGCTTATTTATATTTCCAGCGAAAATTATAGGCTATGAAGAAGGTAAGTTCTGAAATGCATGACACTTGTTAAATTCCACTAAGTAAGGTGAGTCATATTTATTTGTGAGAGATAAGTTGTGAAAGGGTTATTATTTCTTCTTCCTCCTCCTTAAGTGGTATTTACTGATACCTTCCTTAAGCTTGAATGTATCTTACATCGATGATCTAGAAGTTATGGTTCTTTTATGATCAATGGTTATTTCACATTAGGGTAAGTATTTCAACTCTACATGTTCAGTTTTGTATATGTGATAATTGAATAGTGACACTGTAAGTATAAGGTTTCTGCATGGGATTGTCAGCTATTGAAATGATAAGTAATTTTTATGTACAAGAGTAGTAATAGTGAAATTATGTTTCTAAGCAACGGTTGCTTTTGGTTGGAGGTGGATTTCTAGATTTGGAGCTTTGAACTATAGTAGGTGAGGATCAGGTGAGTCGTTACTCTGACTCTTGCATGTATACTATTCATTCTGAACTATATCTATATGAAAGTGATCAAGCTGGAAACTGGAAATCATGGATAATATAGTATGAATATGATACTTATACAACTATAGGAATAAAGTTATGATTAGATTAATATATAAGTTAGTCTGCTTGAAATTAAGTTTTATGGGATGTATGAAGATGTTATGAAATTATGAAATCTTGGGTCTGGGATTTGTCTATGCGTAGAGTTTGTAAAGTGAGTCGAGTCACCGCTATGGTAAATAAGGAAGTTTGTCGGGACAATAAACACAAACTCTAATATGAAACTCTACAGAAAAAGTCCATGGAGATTACATAATCTGAAAAAGAACTATTGAATGGTATTTTATCTAATAGGGTTCTCTGTGTGTCCTAGGGCGATAATGGGCAAACCTAAATCAATTTGAGTTTAGGCAAATCCATATCGCAAACACGATAGTTTTTAGATGCCTATGTGGCATCCTGTCAGCCTTTGTGGCGTACCCTGAATGAAACACCTTTGTGTTGTATTCTATATAGATAACCTTTGTGGTGAACTTTGGCTGGATTGCCTTTGTTGCATACTCTAAATGAATCACCTTTGTGGTAAAGCCTGACTAGACTACTTAAGAGCATATTTTATAATAAGGACTTATGGTGCATTCGATATATCATTTGTTGGCATCTAATGTGTTCTATGAAACTTGCCAAGACAGTACACAAGAGATTTTGTATGATTGCCCATATGGCGTACTCTATTAGGTCTAAGTGGCGTGAACTATTAGAAATGTCTGGTAAGGGTTAAATCTGAATGTCTATCTCTATTGTAAAAGAGGAGTAAATTTTTTAATTCTGTATGAAGTAAGGCTAAGTGTAAATAAATCTTAATTCTATGAAAAAGAGATGTGTTTCTATATGTTAAGAAGGGTATCCATCATAATGATCTATATAAATGGAAAGTGAGTGGTATTGTGCCATCTTTTAAAATTATTCAGAATCTAATTTAATGTTATATTGAGTTATGGGATTCTGATATAACATGATATGAAATTTGTCAGAATGGTCTATACAGTGATTTATCAGTATGGATATGTGTGGTACTGAATCAAGGTATATCTGAGTATGAATTGATGGCATTAAATTCTACATAAGCATTCGCCAAACATATATGTATCCTCTTTTGATAAATGTCAGTGAACAACTGTTTGAAATAAAAGTATGGATTAAGGCAAGGATTATTGGAAGTGGTTTATGAGGGTATGTTCTAATAAAAAATTATTATGGGACAAGAGATTGACGAAATGTTTAGAAGGATTCCTCAGTTAGTTAGATAAGGAAGATTGGGTATGATGAGATCATGATAACTGATGCATAAGAGAACCGTAAATTGTGGTGGTATTTGCCGAAATAAATGATGCAGAATAAGTGGCACCCAGTAGATCATACAAGATTGCAAAGTATCCATCAATGTATTGTTATAATGAGCTCACTAAGTGCTCCTGTACTTACAAGATTTGTTATTGTTTTTCAGGTGTCTAAGAGGAGACTTCGCCTGGAGAGGCAACGCCAGAAGTACACCAAAATGGTGGCGGAGTGAGCTATTATATATACAGTAGAGTTGTGGCATAGTTTAGGAATACACGCTTTAAGTCTATATTAATTAAACTTTTAACTTGTAAATATTTTTGTCAAGATTGTTGTATCCAAATATATTTTAAATGCTTCCTTTATTTTCATATAATAAGTTTTTAGTTAAATTATTAAAGAACATGTGTAAAGAAATTAAGAAATTTGTGAATTGTTTTTGTTAATGGTTAAATCTTGTGTAGTAACACCTAAAATCTGAATCTGGCTAATCGGGTCAGGTTTAGGGTGTTACATTTCTTGTGAAAGAAATGTTTCATCCTTCAATTACTTAATCTGTAATCCAAGAAAGTAGCTCAATTCACCAACCATATTCATCTCGAATTCAACTTGCATAAGCTTCACAAAGTTATCATTGGTTGCTATAGAAGTGGCTCCAAATATGATATCATGAATGTAAATTTGAGCCAAAGTAGTCTGCCTTCTGATAAATAAGGTTTTATCAGCAGAACCCCTTCCAAATCCCTGAGTACTAAAGAATTATGTTTGGCTTTCATACCATGAATGAGGTGCCTATTTGAGACAATATAAGGCTTTACTTAGTTTGTACACATAGTCAAGATGTGTAGGGTCTTCAAAACCTTTTGTTTGTACCACATATACCTCATTATTTAGAAAGGCACTCTTGACATCCATTTGATACAATTTTATCTCAAGATGAATGGCAGTAGCAAGCAACAATCTGATGGCTTCAAATCTTACCACTTGTACAAATGTTTCATTGAAATCAACTCCTTCCACTTGAGTGTGCCCCTATGCAACCAGCCTTACTTTATTTCTAGTTATGATCCTCTACTCATCAATCTTGTTCTTGAAGATCCACTTAGTGCCAATGACATTGCTACCACTAGGTCTAGGCACAAGTTACCAAACTTCATTCCTCTCAAATTATTAGAGCTCATCTTGCATGGCTTGAATCCATTCTACATCTTGCAAAGCTTCTTCAATAAGTACCCCTCGTTTGGTCCAGCCTTCAGACCTGAGCTATAGGATACAACAATAGTACAATTTGCATTTTTGCTACAATACACATGTTGACATAGCTCACATAATGATATACAACTCGCAAATTTACACAGTACGCATATTACTATTTTACAGGCTAGCTCTCACTTACATACTTTACAAAGAGCTCGCACATAATTACTTTACAAAAAGCTCGCACATACACCCCATACAAATTTAGTTCACACATAACAATGTTAATTAATCAATTCGCACAAACTTGAAAAAGTTAATTCGCATATATATTACAGAGCCAGTTAACGTATGACTACTTGCAAAATCAATTCAAACATATGTTGCAGTGACAGTTTGCATATAAACACAACACACACATTGTCATAGCTCGCATATTTACACGGTCCACATATTGACATAGTTTACATATAAACACAACACGCACATTGTCACAGGTCACATATTTACACGGTCCACACATTAAAATAGTTCGTATATGAACACAACTAGGATATAAACACAGATCTCTTATAAACACAACTTTCATATAAACAAAGGTAGCATATAATTATCTTACAAGTCAAATATAGTGATAGTTCATATATTCAAGTAATCACATATAACTAATAAGACCTAAATAAATTCACCAAGTATTAAAGCATAACAATGCCAATCTTGTTAAACAAATGCTTCTTTCACCGCTTGAGGAATTTCCAACAAACACATATATGAATATGACATATAGCCATTCAAAGTCCAAGCCATATTCATGATCCAGAATACCATAATTCAACATCTCATAATATCATGTTTTCTTACCAAACCATACCTAAAAATACCATTTGGATGTCATTCAAGAATCATATTAAGCTATAACCCAACCATCACATATTGAACAATTTTACACCATTCTCATAGCATTACTTCAACCATTCCACATTCAAAATTTGGCCATCATACACGCTTATACACATATCATGTAAACATCCAAAATCAAGTATCACATAGGCTCATGTTCATGGGCAATCAAAATGAAAAATATGCAATATGACTCATGTATACATGCCACATAACCAAGTTCAAAACTATTAAAAATCTACTAAGACTGAAGTTGGTTAGTATGAGCTCTGGGGTGATCCGATAAACATATTCCGCAAAATGCAAACTATAGAAACAGAAAACAAAATAGAGTAAGCATTTAGCATGCTTAGTATGTTCATAGGTTTTAAAACAATAACTCACCTCAACACAATTAGAAAAATGAAATAGCTAAATAAATAACTTTCCTGTCATCACATTTTGTAGTAGTAAGGTGAGTTCACAATAACAAAATCATATAATGATTTAATCTATACATATCAGTCCAATTCAGTACCATTAAATCAAAATTGTAAATTACGCTTCATTTAAAATAACCTAACATTATATGAACATTTCCAATTTCAATTCCTATAATCATTTAGTCAATTCTCTGTTCATTAACAGTTTAGCTAGATGAACTATAAATAGAAACAGATACATGAGTAACAACCAAAACACACCATATTGCTCGTTCAAGCGATAACTCCACTACGCATTTGAGCACCAAAGTGCTAAGCCTGTAGGCATCATATGTCATAAGACATTACATCCCTCTAGAATACACCAATGTTTCCGTAGAGACAATCAGTAACAGTGATCTCTATAGAGACAAAGCTCTGCAATCCTCAATAAATGTTAGATTCCAGTATAAACAGTGAATTCTTGGATTTCAGTATAAACAGTGAATTCTCCGCACATTAGTATCATCACATACCATATCTCGTACATCGTGCAAATAACCCTATTGGCATGCCAATTCTATCCTCTCTTTTCTTACATTCATTTGGCACATTTAACACATTAATTCATTTCTTTACAATTTAGTCATTTTCTCACATTTTTATCTGAATTCGTATATAATTCGAAATACATTCACATAACATAAATTTATAATTCAAACACATACAATACATTTTCATATAAAACTGTACCATATGAACTTACTTGGCAAAAAAGATAGTAAACAAGGTGTCGAGGACTAATCTGTAATTTTTTTCTTTTCCTCGATTATCTACCTATTGATACAAATCTTGATCTACTTAGTAAATCATTTCAATTTATTAGTTTCAATCACTTATACTATCTCATTCCATGTATACGACATATTAATTTCACCTTTCATAATTTCCCCAAAGTTTCACATTTTGTTTGATTTAGTCCACAAAACTAAAACAATCATATCTTTCACATAGAAGCCCTATTTTGTAATTCAATTTCAATAAAATCATTCTATAGCCCTATAATATCTATAATTACAATAATTTCATGCTAATTTTGAATTATTTCCATTTTAGTTCTTATACTCAAAACTAGCATTTAAACATTCCAATTTAATCATTTTTTTTCATTTTTAAGCTTAAAAGATAACATTTAAACACCAAATACTTCAAAATTCATCAATGATAACTTTTATAAACTTTAATAGCTTTATGAATTAATACCCAAGTTAGCTAAATCGAGCTATAGCAATATCAAAGCAAATACTTCGAAAGACATGAAAGTACTTTGCACGTAGTTTTCTACCCTTCCACAACTCATAAGGGGTGATTTAAGTCTTCAGCCTTAGGTGCACCCTATTGATCATATAGGTAGTTGTGTTAACAACCTCAATCCAGAACTTGTAAAGAACACTTTTAGTATTTAGCATCACTTTATCCATCTCCTATACTGACATGTTCTTTTTTGTTACGATATCATTCTACTAAGGAATCTTTGGAGTAGAAAAACTCATGCTTGATCTCTTCATCCCATAGTAAACAACACAATATTCATATTCTAACTCCTTTCCATGGTCATTCTTATTCTTCTGATAATTCTAATGACACGACCCTTTTCAGTCATCAAGGTCCTGCACAGCTTCCTGAAGGCTTCAAAGGTTTTAGACTTATTTGTAAGAAATCCCATCCAAGTGAATATCGAATAGTCATCCACACAAACTATCACATATCTCTTGCCACCAATACTCTCTATTTGTATAAGACCTATTAGATCTATGTCAAATAACTCTAATGACTCAGATGTTTCGACTTAAGAGACTCTATGATATTTCTCCTTATGTTGCTTACCCTTCAAGCAACTACTACATACTTTAAGACATAACCATTAACTTTAGGAATACCCTAGGTAGCCTCAAACTAGATCAAATTTTGAAGTCATTTCTAATGCACATGACCAAGTTTCTTATGCCATAATTCTAACCTAGAGATACTTGTCTTGCTACATTTTATAGGCTAGAACACTTTGTAGTAGTTATCAAATGTTCTAACCACTTCCATAATTTTCTATTTTGTCTTGGAAGAAACTTAAAAACCATCTTTAGTAAAGTTTACCAATATCCCTTGGTCACATAGCTGACTTATATTGACAAGATTAACTTTCAAACCATCCACTAGGAGGATATTTTAGGTAAACCAAAAGCATCTAGAGTACCTTTTCCTAGAATGTACCCCTTTTTTCATCAACAAAGGTAACTCTTCCACTAGGACAGTCTTTAAAGTCAATAAGAAAATTCTAATTCCTTGTTATGTTTTTAGAACAACTACTTTCAAAATACCACACATCTTCATGAGAAACCTTCAAAGATCTATGAGATATAAGCAAGCACTTTGCTTCTTTCTTCTTTTAAACATGTTTCTGTCTTCCAGCATTTGAATGGCTATGTGCAATTGATACTTCAATTGACATTGAGCGTTTCCACCTTAAATAATATAACATTTTTGAAGCACTTTGGTCTGATAGGCCCTAGTTTATTACAGTAATGTCATATGATTCTAGAATAAATAGGTACCTTCTTCTTAGTTGCCACCTTCTTGCCAGTCTTAACTGTGGAAACATTGGTTGAACATTCACCAGCTTCATTCTAACTAGATGCTTTAACAAACACAGCTTTCCTTTTGTTCACAAAAAATAGTCCACCTCTTCCAAGTTCTCTTTTGCCAAAATATAAAAATTCATCTAACTTGATACTCCTAACATTGAATTTCTCAAGTAGAAATTTCATTTCAACCAACTCTTTCTTGGTATTGACTAAATTATTCAACTCCTCGATTAGCAAAGACTCTTTAGCCTCAACCTGTTTGATATGCTTCTTATTTTCCTCCTTCAATTGAACATCCTTATGTGGAAACTAAGTGTTCAAGTCACATAGTTGTTCCTATTTACTCAGCATTGTCTTGTATGTATTTAGGAACTCCATATAAGAACCTCCATCAGAATCGTCATCTGCCTCAGCCTTAGAATTAGACATCACACTCGAAGTAAAGCAAACAAAGTTTTTCACTTGTCCTTCATTAAATTTAGAATTGCTTGAAGTGTCCTCATCACTTCATTATGCACACACCACCTTTTTCTTTTTAAAAGTGCTAGCACACTCTACCTATACATGTCCATATCCAAGACATTCATGACACTAGATGCCATTTTTTTTATCTTTCTCATTCTCTTCCTTGATAGCAATACTTTTTCTCTTGCTCTTAGGAGTGTTATTTAATGTCTCAAACTTCTTGAACCTCCTAGCTTGCTTCTTAAAGGCCTTATTGAAGTTTTGAGTAAGAAGAGAATTCTACTCTTGAAGTTTTTCTAATAGTAGAGGCTTTGGGAATTGACACTTCATCAGAAACTTGGAGTGCGATGCTTCTTTCTCCCTTATAATTAACCTTCTTAGACTTATCCAAATTCAGCTTAAAAGTTTGTAGGGACCCTACGAACTCATCAATCTTAGAACTATCCATATCTTTGGCCTTTTTAATGGCAATCACTTTGATAAAAAATCTTTCAGGCAGTGACCTTAAGACATTCCTTAGCAATTTGGAGTTCAAATACTCTTCTTTGAGTGCAAAATCCTGATTTGACAGGTCAAGCAATTTGGCATAGAACTCGCCTATTGTACTAGAATCTTGCATTATTAAGGTCTCAAATTTAGTGGTTAGCATTTGCATCTTGAATTGCTTGACCGTATTAGTTCCCTCATGAGCAGTTTGGAGTATTTCCCATGTTTCCTTTGCAACTATGCAATTTGAAATACATTTGAACTCTTGCATATCAATGCCACAAAATATGGCATAAATAGTAGGAGCTTGGAAGCCTTTGCAACATCTAAATCAATAGTAGGAGCTTGGTAGCCAGTTAGAACAGATCTCCATGCCTTTTCATCGATAGGATTAGTGTAGGCTTTCATTCTAGCCTTCCAATAGCTATAGTTATCATTCTCAAACATAGGAGGATGAGTAATTGATTAACCTTCCATTCTCAGCATAAAACAACACTTGATTCTCCACTAGATACGTTAAATGTTTCCTCTTATGCCAATTATTGTTACCTTAAGTTGTCTATTTTCTCAAAATGAAAAATGTAATGGAAGTGCTAGTCTGAAGTGGCAACTATGACTTGATATTGCGAAAAACTACACAAAAAAATAGAAATAACAGAGAGATTTGTCTATGCATTTTGATTTCCCTACATCTACAAAGCCTACCTTAATGAGTAATTCCACAATCTTTAATCACAAGTACAACAAGTGATTCACACTCTATCACTCCCCGAGTATAGAGATCTCACATTTATACCTAAAGACTAGAACACTCACCTCCAAATGCTCCCTTTAAGAACTTAGGTAGTAAACACTCAATAATGTTTACAAAAATAATTTGCACTCTCTCACAAATAGTTCTTCAAATTAGCATATTAGAATGCACTTAATTAGCTCTCTTAGAAAACCTAGACAAGCCCTAAAGCATATATTCAATTTCGGCTTGCTATCATCGAATCTAAGTGAATACAAAGTAACACCTTGAAAATAACTATTACAATCTTAATAATCAAAGTACAATTAATTAAAGATCTAATTTCCAAAATAGCTACAAGGTCTTCATCGATCATCCTTGTTTCAAGGGTTGATTTGATTCATTTGAATCTATTCCAATCTCCAAATGCCAAGGATTGATATTCCATATATGGACCATAATATCTTCAATAAAGTAGCACATAAACAAGTTCAAATATTTTCTTCACTAAATTGTCAGACCAAATAAGGCAAGTTTTTAAACCACCTCTATGGCCATTGAGAGTCAATGGTAGCCTATAGTTGGCATTGTTGAGTGCCACTTAACAACTCTCAGCTTATTTTGTCTCAACACCTTGGTTTTTATTAATGATATTGTTCATGTTTTATAATTTGTTTGTGCCTAAATGTTTTTATTAATTTTGTTTAAAATTTGGATTCTTTAAACCTTAGAGATATTTAGATGACTTAGATAATAAATTTGGAGTCTGAAATTACAAGATTAAAAGTTATATTATCTTAGGATAATCTTAGGATAAGTGTGGTAGAGTGCTAACTCTTCCATAATTGTAACTGTGCTTTTGAACTTAGATTAGTAAAGTAGAACTAAATTTGTTCCTTTAGAATGTTTTTGGTTTAAACTTATGTTATTCTAATTATGACATTTTCGTAACTAAAAAAATTAGTGTCGAGTCATTGTTTCAAGTGTTAAATCATTATTTGGGACTTGAAGTTGGAAAAATTTCCCACACTCGGGTTTTTTTTTTTGTCCAAGTTAGGTGCTAAACTTGGCAATTGTTCCCACATTCAGACCTTGACTTGGAAACTTTTTTCACATTGAGGCTTGAACTTTAGGGTTTTCAAGGACTAATTTGAAAAAAAAGTTGAAGCCCCAACGTGGAAACATTTGCCATGTTCAGGGCCTAATTTGGACCAAAAAAAGATTAGGCCTCAATGTGAAAATAATTGTCAAGTTTAAGGCTTAATTTAAATTAAAAAGAAGTTTAGGCTTAATTTAGATTAAAAAGAAGTTCAGGTCTGATATGAGAAAAATTACCAAATTCCAGTTTCAAAATGCTATTTAACCGTGGTTTAAAATAACTTGCGTTTAGCGTGTAACTCTCATTTGACCCATTATGACACAGCTATTTTGCTTTCAATTGTCGTTATGTCTTGTTATTATTGGTCTTGCTGAGATGTCATATGTTCAGCTTTAATGCAGCTTTGTCTTATGTAGTGTATTTGTTTTCGGTGTTTGCTATAAGTGATGATATATTCTGTTTTCTCCAGCTGCTGTTCTATATGCTGCATTTTGTATTATGTTCTAAACTACCCATAAATACTCTCACACTTCTAAATTGAAAAAAATTCGAAATTACGATCTTTAAATTGCTATAACGGCAACAATATCAAGTGCCAAGATTAGAGATTTTATGGTAATATAATAATATAAAATAAAGAACTTCACGATAGTATATGTGTGTATATAATAATGAGGTTTGACCGAATGACAAGAGTCAAGTAATAGACTGTAACTTGATTTCATGAAAACTGATGAAGTTATCTGAATACCAAAAGTGAACGCATATCCAATATTTCTTGTTGCAGGATACTACATTCAAACCGGACCCGATTGTTGTCTATCCTCAGACAATGATTGTGGTCGGAAAGGGACTTCAACCGGTTGTTGAGTTCTTGGTTCTGGATTTGAAGCTGTTTCACCTCATTCGTCAGATTTTCTAAATGATTCCGCTTACGCATCCGTGACCTCCGTGCTGAAGCCCGGTTCGATATCATTCGCCGTCGCTTTCGTTCGTCGATGGTGGGAACCCGTTGGTTTGGATCTTTAAGGGAGCTGGTACTACCACCGGTGAGGCTTTGTTTCGCTTCATCTGAACCGGTGCCCGACGACCTTGCGGAACCGGTTGATTGGCCGGGCGAGAAAAGTTCCGACCAATCCCACTTCATGATGTTGGTTTCGATATCAGGAATTGGATCGTTGTCGAGCATCGAATCCGGTGAAAAAATGTCCGAAATAGTGGAAAACATGACGTTGATAACACTAATAATAAGAACCAAAGAATATGAACCAAGGCTTAGAGGTTCAGTGGGTGGACTGAGAAAGCTAACAAATGCAGTGGAGAGGGCTCATATTTATGGACAAAATTGACCAAGACTGAAGAGCGGTTGGCATATCTTAAATCACTTATGAAATTAAAAAAAAAATTATTTATAAAATAAGAAAGAAGAAATATTATTGAATGTATTTTTATTTTTATATTTTATCTAAATTTTAAAATTATATATACATATAAGAGCTTAACTTAATATACCATTTTCATTATCTTAATTTTATCATTTTGGTTAAAGTACTTTAAATTTTACATCAATTTTTTAAATATATATTTATTACCTAATTTTCTTTATGAACATAATAAATGTGCCAAAATCTGAATAATAGTGTTAATTTCATTTTTACGTATTCTTAATATTTTTCCTTTGAATTCCATCCGTATTCCGGATGTGGCAATTTTAATATAATTTAATATGTATTTTAGATCAACTTTAAAAGTTTACTCTTTAAGTGAAATGTTTTAATTTTACAAACAACATTTTAGCATTTCTTACTTCTTTTAAATTAAATTTTATTAGCATATTCCTAAAATTTCATATAAATAACTCTTTTTTAAATTATTCGACACATACCTATTGCAAACTATAAAGGATTTTTTTTTTTTTTTGCTTTTACTTAATTTCTTTATAATTCAAATTTTTTACTTAGCAAGTTATAAAATGACGAAACAAATTTTTTCCATTTTCACATGATAATTTTTTCCATTTTCACATGATAATTTTATAAGGATAATTATTTAGTATATTAGAGATGGTGTTTGTTAATTCCACAAGTAAAAATAAGAAATTGTCATATGTTTTAATCCAACTATGGAATTTTTTAAAAAGATTTATGGTAATTAAAAAAGATAAAGTTTTAAATAATTGGGTCATCATTTTGTAATTTTTCATGAATGAATGACAAAAAAAATCATAGTTAGATGAACTATAATTTTACTTTTAAAATTTTATAAAAATTTAAAGCCTTGTAATATTTTCATACAATAATTAATTATTTTATTAATATAACAATTCATCACATCTATTCTATTGCTGAAAGGAATATTCTAAAATAATTATGTTTTGAAAAACATTAAAGTTTAATAATAAAAGTAATTTTGTCGTGAGTTATTAAATCCAAATAATCAATTTATACATTAGTATAATATTTAATTAAGGAACTTAATAGTTTATTGAACTAATATTGTTGACACATTTGGTGGTAAGAAAATTCTTTGGTTGTTTTTGTGGCTAAAACAGTGGTCACAACTTCAAGTATTGTTTCATTGTGTTACTTGCCTATTTTAAGAGTTAGCAAATTTTAAAACAAAAGCATTGGGATATTTATTTTGATGATATTTGGACGAGTAAAGATATTTTTTCCACTTTCTGTATTTAAAGATATTGGTTTACATCAAGACTCTTATAAAAGTATTATCTTATGTTAATTTTTAGCTTTACTTTATAGAAAAGTGATTAAATTATAACTCTTATGTAAACAAAACTTAAGTAATATATAAACCTAAGTTTTGCCTAGGTTAAAGAGACTATTGAAGAGTAATTGAGAGCTTAAGAGTTTGATAGAGCATAAATTTGTTCAAGTTAGGAACGTGTATGAGTGCATTATTTCTATAAACAATAAAGAGTCTCTTGAGTTGAGAAGCTAAGTTTTCGAGGGGGAGCTTAGTGGGAGAGTGATCTAGTTTTTGTACAATAGTGAGGTCGCTAAATTGGTGATTGTTAGACTAGTGTTAGGACTTAAACCATTGGTTGTATTGTGAGAAAGATAGTGGATCATTGCTTTAGGCAAGGCCCCACAGACGTAGACTGAGGTTGAACTGCGTAAACAATCTCGATATTTATCTTTACATTTTTTGCACTATTGATTTCATGGTTCAAATTGTGGCCATAGTTCCAAGCACCATTTTAGCCACAGTTTCAATTTGCTAAGCAAGTAACTCCCTTATTTCTACAATTGGTATTAGTGTCTTTCATTTAATACAAATAGTGATTATCTTGGTTGATATACTTGTTTATAAAGGAAGGATCTTCGGCCTCATGTCCCCTATGCTCGATGGAGCAAATTATGCTTACTACAAAGCTAAGATGAAAATTTTTATTAAGTCAACTAATGAACAAGCATAGAGAGCTATTTTAACTGGATGGACTCATCCATTCACTGAAGTTGAAAGAGCAAAAATTCCCAAGCTCGAGGCAAACTAGATTATTAAAGAATAAATGACTACTAATGCCAACTCAAAAGCAATTTATATTATTTTTTTACGGGGTAGATGCACAAGAGTTCAGAAGAATTTCTAAGTGTACTGAAGCAAAAGAGGCTTGGTGATCGGCTATTTAACATCACAGAAATAATGTGCAAACGTACACTGTCGATGCAAGTATAGTAGAAAGATGTGAGTCTATCGGATATCGATCCCATAGGGATGGTTGTCTTTTTTCTATTAATGTCAGTGCAATAACTAGATATAAACAAGATAAACTGAGAGGATACTTGTCGATGTAATAACTGGAAAATAATAAAATATAATATAATAATGATAAATTGGGATCCCTAACATGAATCTTCAGCAGAATACTAAGTGCTCACAAGGTATAAAAAAGATAAGTGATTGTCAAAGCAATAAAATTCAATGTATATCTTACCCAACGTCACTCCTCTATTTAATTTGAGACTTAAACATGCATATTAACCACACCTTCTGATGATGGCAATATGCCACTGTTAAGAACAAGTGGACTAAATTCCTCTAATTATCACTCAACTTCTGTTGTAATGCTTGTTAGCTCAAACTATCATTGCACTTTCCAGTGTCAGTGACTGTAATAACACTCCCATGTTAAAAAAAAATTCAAACCCCAAGATTAAACAATAAAAGCAAGACTGAATAAGAAAACATTTAACCAAGAATTCATGTGTACTTCCATACAACAGAAAACAAAGAGTAATCACCAGCATTTAGAAAGAAATAACAAAGAATTGAGTGGAGAATACTATTCCTAGACAACTCGACTGAACCTTTCTATTCCCTCTTGTCTCGCACTTAGGTCTCATCGTCAAAAGCTAATCTGCATCCAATTTTCACGTTGGCTCACCCATGAAAGGCTTAAGCTACCGTGGCCACAAGCTTCAAGGTTGGACGGTGAAGATGATGTTCCAAAGAAAAAGGCCCTTCTTTTCTTCTCATGTCCATCTTTTATGTCCTTCTCCAGCAGTAAAGGTTTCATTTCCTCAGAATTATTCTGTCCTTGTTACTACAGATTGGTTATACTAGACTGGATAGCTCACGCAATTTTAGTTCTTATTCAGACAGCTGTCAAGTGTGGCGACAATTTTGGACACAATCTGGAATTAACTCATGCAGTGATATTAATGCAAAATGATAGAAAAATTAAGGATAAAATAGGTTAGGATTTACTGAGTTATAAAATGCAATTTACTAAACTAAAAATGCGAAAATATATGCTAAGGATAACTAAATAGGAACGCTTTAACCAATAAGCAAGGGAAAAACCCATGTTATTTCTAGTGCTATCACACCCCCAAACTTGAGTTTTTACTTGTCCTCAAGTGAAACTGAAACTAGTAAGGCTAAAATGATTTTTACTAAGGCAAATGGTCATTCTAGCAACTTGAACCCTCTAAATTCCCAATGGATGAATCACATTCAGAGGAAAGAATATTGCATCGACAATTCAGAAGTATGAATGAATAAGGTTACAACTTCATCAATGTTAGCATCATCCTTCAAACCCTAAGTTCTATCTACCATTACAGCATTTATTGTACAATACTAAGTATCTATATACTATATATATACATTTTTTCAGAATAAGGGATATTGTTGCATTACTGTACCCTTGTTCCTGAGAAGTAACAATGGGGTGCAATAAACCCCCAGGGAGTACATAATTGCGCCGACACACACTCATGCAGCGATAGCCTTTAGCCAGATTGATTTTTCTAACGCTTGTATTGGAGTGTTCTATCTTTAACATTCTATACTATACCTACTTTGGAGTATCTCTAATTTATAACTATATATACATATATAAGTAGCTTTAAAAACAGATTCAATCAAGATTTCAGGAATGATAGTATTCATCCATTACTAATGCAACCTAATCCATTCATCAAAGAATTAAAGCTACAACCTTCTATCAAATTTATCCAACTCATTTATAGATAATTCACGTGATTCAAGAATTATGCATCGAATGTAACAAAAATTTTCGAACAATTTTCATTAACTATAATTAAACCTTGCATGCTTCATTTTTGGAAAAAAAATTTTTGAAATGTGAGTGCATTTTCAAGCCCCATGTGCATTCCCTCAAACTAAAAGTTTGTATTGTCCCTAATGCACTAACATGAAAATGTAATGATAATAAAAATGCAGTGACAAAGTATACTTATTAAAATAAAACTTACAACTACATGTAATGCATGAATACTACAACTAAAGCTTAAAATAAACTAACTCAGTTATCCTCAGCCATCGATGTGGCTGCACGATGTTTCTTTCTTTTCCTTTTCTTCTCCTCCTTTTTTCATTTTTTATCCTTGGAGCGATTCCTCTTCTTTTCTTTAGGCTTTACACAGTCCTCAAATTGCTCCTCAGTTCCCGACTCTGCCCTGCCATCATCGGCTACTTCCTGTGTAGGAGAGGCCACCTGGAGTGGTCCAGTGTAGACCATTATTACCAATGAATTGTATTGCTCCTCACTGGTTACCTCAACATCTTCCACCAGTCTCGCTCTAGCTCGCTCCAAAGTATCAATATTTGCACCTACAGACTTAGGTGCGGTGACAATATTCACAACAAAATCTTCCTCTTTTCTTTTTTTTTTTCATTTTCAGCAACTTCTCTTTCTTTCTCATTTTCAGCAACTTCTTCTTTTTTTAGCAGAAGCAACTTCCTTCTCAACAATATTGTTCTCTTGATCAACAAAAAGACTATTCTCAAACAAGCTGTTAATCTTTCACAGACATTCTTCAATATCCCTAGATTCCTCTTCTTTCTCATTATTAGAGACCTGCACAATGGGTAGGGATGCCACTAATCTGTCTCGATCTTCTAATTCGTCATCCGATAAGGAGAGCTCATAATTTCGAATGATTGGTGGAAACACTGGGAATACTGGAAGTGGGGATGGGCTTAGTTGGCCTAATGTGGCTGCAATTTCTTGGTGAAGTATTACACCTACATCAATTTTGCTGCCCTAGACGATAGAATGTATCAGATACATTTTGTTGAGGGTGACTGTGGTGCTGTGAGTAGAGGACTTTAGCTTACAGTTGACAAAATGAAACCAAATTTGGCCTTGCAACAGCAGGAAGCGATAATGCATCGTATAATTCTTTTGATAGGAACCCTTCCGCACTGCTCCCTTAATGCACAAGTCTTTCACCAATAGGTCTCACTTTTCATCTATGGTGTCATCAATAAACTCAGAGTGTTCATCGACATCGACCTTGGTATTGTACAACTCGTTGATTTTTTCAGCGTCCTATGGTATTAAGCCTTCTCAAACAAAAATGAACTTTAATTTATGATCATACAGGTTAGCATAAAACTCATATACTAGTGAAGGAAAGTAGCTTCCAGGACGGGTGCAAAAAGTTTCCCACTTTAACTTTGAAATGGTTTTGTAGACTTGCTTACCCAAGCCTTGTTGTGGAGAAAGGGAAATGCCTTGTTCGGGATGGAAGTGTCATTTCAATATGTTGTCTTGAAATTGTTCCTTTTTGTTGCTTTATTCAGAAAGATTACTGGCTCCTTTGTCTGCACTAGCCTGGGGGATTCTAATTCACGAACTGTGGCAGCAGAGGATGCATGTTCGCCAGCAGATTTGGTGGCTTTCTTGATGGAGCCTCTTATTTTTGCCATCTTTTGTTGAGGGAAAATGGTTTAAAGTTAAAAAGATATGATCTTCAGGAGAGAAAAGAAATAAAAAGGTTGTTTAAATGCGTTACAGTCAGTACAGTGGGGGAGGATTTATAGTGAGTGAAAGAGAAAAATGAAGAGGCTTATTGTTTTGTGGGGAGATATAAGACTGGCGGGAATAGTTGTGTCCAATAGAAATTGTGCCCACTCAAAGGATCAAACGGCTGAGTGATTTTTATCTAATTGTGGAATCTGAATTTCCCTGAATTTTGATGAGTTATAAATGGTAGTACAGACTTATGGAATGCATTGACAGTTAGATTTCAATGCGTCGAAAATGGTACCTAATTATTCTGCAAACAAGAAGGAAAACAAATTTTAACAAAACATAAATAAAATAAACTAAAATTATGGAGTAGTAATTAAAAATTAAAACTTTTCGACCAATTTAATGGTCTTTGCCTGCTTTTGATCACTATTGCCAAGATAGGGTTTCAGCCTCTATCCATTTTCTTTGAACTGGTGTCCATCACATAAATCTTGTATTGTGACTACACTATGAGGAAATACAGTGACAACTTTAAAAGATCCAGACCAACATGAATGCAATTTACCTGGGTGCAATTTGAGTTGAGAAATGAATAATAAAACCTGTTGACTCATAATATATTGCCACTGCAATAATCTTGTCATGCTATCGTTTGGTCTTTTCCTTATAAATTGTAGCATTTTCATTAGCATTTCTCCTAATCTCCTCTAGTTTAGTGATATCCAACAGTCTTTTCTTTCCAGCTACTTCATAGTCCATGTTCACTTGCTTAATTGCCCACATTGCTTTGTGTTCCACTTCAACTGGCAAGTGACATGCTTTTCCAAAAACCAATTGATACAACAACATCCCTAATGGATTATTTTATGCTATTCACAATGCCTATAAAGCATCATCCAATCGGAAAGACCAATCATTCCTTGAAGGGTTTACAACCTTCTCAAGAATGTTCTTAATTTGTCGATTTGATACTTCGACTTGTCCATTAGTTTGCGGATGATAAGTAGTAGCCATTCTATGATTAACTCTATATCTCTTCAGTGCGGTTGCCACTTGATTGTAATGAAAGTGTGCACCCTGCCAAAGCAGGTGGGTATATGCTTGTGAAAAAATTTTAGCACTGTCTTTGCATCATCTTTTGGAACTGAATTAGCTTCAACCCACTTCTAGACGTAGTCAACAGCTACTAATATATAAAGATTTTCAAATGAACTCGGAAACTGTCCCATGAAGTCCATACCCAAACATCGAATAATCCAACCTCTATAATTGGTTGCTGCAACATTTCATTGCGTCGGGATATAAAATCGGTGCACTGACATCTATCGCATTGATTTAAAAAATTGTGGACGTTTTTGAATAATGTCGGTCAGTAAAATCTTGATTGGAGAACTTTAGCAACAGTTCTCATACCACTAAAATGACCTTCATAAGAAGCATCATGAAAATGCTTTAGGATTGAAAGCATCTCCTCTTCCGGAACACAACATCAAATGATGTTGTCATTGCATACCTTAAACAAATACAGCTCGTTCCAATGATACTTCACTACATCACAAAGAAATCTTTCTTTTTTATGGCCTGTGACACCCAATGGGAGTTTTCTACACACTAGATAATTAACAAAATCTGCATACCAAGGAGTTGTTTCTAAAGCAAATAACTTCTCATCTGGGAATGCAATAACAATTTGAAGTATGTTTCTGTATTTTTTGCAAATTTCCAATTGAGACAAATCATCAGTAACTTGATTTTTTGAACCCTTACGGTATTTTATCTCGATGTCAAATTCTTGCAAAAGTAATATCCAGCGTATCGGTCTTGGTTTGGCATTCTTTTTCGCAAAGAGATATCTCAATACTGAATCATCAGTGAATACAGTAACCTTTGCAACAACAAGATAGGAACAAAACTTTTCGAAAGCAAAGACTACAGCCAACAATTCTTTTTTTATGGTGGTATAATTGAGTTGAGCTTATGTAAGAGTTTTGCTAGTATAATAGATGGCGTGAAATATTTTTCCTTTTCTTTGTCCTAGAATCGCTCCCATAGCAAAGTTGCTTGCATCGCACATAACTTCAAAAGGTTAAGACCAATCTGGTGCAACGATAATAGGTGCATTCACTAGTTTCTTTTTTAACTGAATAAAGGCATCCAAACATGCATTGTTAAAGAAAAAATTTTGATTTTGTTCCAACAAGGGAAATAAGGACTTTGTAATTTTTGAAAAATCTCTAATAAACCTTTGGTAAAACCCCGCATGTCCAAGAAAACTACAAATACCTTTCATGTTTGTTGGTGAAGGTAATTTCTCAATGATTTCCACCTTAGCTTTGTCTACTTGAATGCCTTGACTAGAAATGCAGTGTCTTAACACAATGTCTTTAGTTTCCATGAAATGATATTTTTCCCAATTTAAGACAAGATGTGCGTCCTCACATCGCTTCAGTACTTTATCCAAATTGTCAACGCAATGATCAAAATTATTCCCATAGGCTGAGAAATCATCCATAAACATCTCTAAAGAGTCTTCAATCATATATAAGAATATTGTCATCATGCACCTTTGAAATATGGCTAGTGCGTTGCAAAGATCGAAAGGCATACGGCGAAGTGAAAGTTGTTTTCTTCTAATCCTCTGGTGCAATAGCAATTTGATTGTACCCAGAATAGCCATCTAAAAAGCAATAATAGGCCTTTCCAGCAAGTCGATCCAGTATTAGTCAATGAAAGGAAGCGAGAAGTGATCCTTCTTTATGGTCGCATTCAATTTGCGATAATCCATACAAACTCTCCATCCCATGGGAATGCATGTAAAAACTAATTCATCCTTATTGTTGCAAACCATAGTGATGCCACTCTTTTTAGGTACGCATTGCACTGGACTTATCCAATTGCTATCAGAAATCGGGTAAAAAATTCCAGCATCAAGCCATTTTATGATTTCCTTCTTGACAACTTCATTCGTCTTCTCATTTAATCTTCTTTGTTGTTCAATTGATTGCTTGCCTTCATCTTCCAACTTGATTTTGTGCATGCAAAAAGGACTAATACCTTGAATATCGACAATACTCCAAGCGATAGCTCGTTTGTGTTGCTTGAGAATATAGATCAATTTCTCTTCTTGAGTTACATCTAGTGTTGTGGAGACAATAACTTGGAAAGGATTGTGATCACCCAGAAAGACATATTTAAGATGAAGAGGTAGTGGTTTCAATTCTAGAATAGGAGCTTCTTTAATAGATGGTTTAAAAATTGGGGTTGTTCTGTTGGCTAGTTCTAAGGATTCAATCTGCCATCCATGCTTGAGTTCAAGATTATTAGCTTTAACCATGCTATCATAATTGTTTAAGGAATCGCATCAGATGTCACCACAAACTCTTTAAAAAGTATTATGCTTTGGATGTTAAATTCTTTCTCAATTAGATCATCTAGCACATTGACAGTATGACATTCTTCTTTTTCCTTGCATTGAATAGATTCAAAAACACTGAAGGTGACTTGCTTATCATTAAGTTGCATGGTTAGTTCACCTTTATAAACATCAATAAGAGTTCAGTCGATGGCTAAAAATTGTCGTCCCAAGATTATGGAAGATTATGAGAACCTCCTAGTTTGCCTCACAGTCGAGTATGATAAAATTAGTCGAAAAAATAAATTTATCCACACGAACTAAGACGTCTTTTATTTGCCCTTCAGGTTGAGCCATGGATCGATCGGCTAGTTGTAATGTCACTGCAGTAGATTTCATGTGATCAATTCCCAACTTTCTGAAAGTAAATAGTGGCATTAGGTTAATGCTAGCTCCCAAGTCGCATAAAGCCTTTCCTAAATAATGATTTCCAATTGAATATGGAATTGTAAAGCTTCCAGGATCTTTTAGTTTAGGGGACAACTTGTTCATCAAAATAGCACTACAGCCTTCTGGGAGTGCAATAGTTTCAATATCAGTGAGTTTCTTCTTCTTGGACAAGAGGTCTTTCATAAATTTCCCATAACTCGGAATTTGTACCAGAGCGTCTACTAAACGAATGTTGATCTGCAGTTGCTTCAGTGTATCCAAGAATTACTGATACTGCTTTTCACGCTCATTCTTCTTGAATCTTTATAGGAAGGGTAGAGATTTTTCTGCTTGCGCCGACAGTTTTGATTGCATTGACAGTTTCAAAGGTCAAGGCATTAGGCATATGAGTGACAATTTGTAGAACTTCTTTGTCTGATGCATCGACAAATTCTTCAGATTCAACCTTCTCACCAATAATCACTTCATCTATATCTTCAGGTGCTACAGTAGAGTCTATAAAAGGTTCGCCAGTTTGTTTACCACTCCTAAGAGCGATAACTTTACAATGTTCTTTTCCCCCTCGGACTAGGATTTTCTGTGTCACTAAGTAATGAGTCTGGTCGTCGAGTATTCAGATTTAAAGCAAGCTATTCTAATTGTGCTTCCAATGCTCCAATGGAAGATGAATTCCCTTGCACAATAGCTTTCATGAGAGTAATATGCTCCCGCATTAACGCCTCAAGAATTTCTAACGGGTCAGAAGTAGAAGCTTGAGTGTACGATTGCTATCGATGTCCTTGAAGATACTGATTCATTATTGAAGAGTTTTGTGGTTGCATCAAATTTTGATGTGGATGTGTCTAGCCTTGTTGTGGATGCATCTAAGTGTGCTGATTATAGTTCTGCTGTTGTTGATTGCAATTTCCTTGTCGAGGATTTTAATTTCCCTGAGTAGATTTATTCCCATATCCAAGTTCCCCAAAACGGTTGGTTGCGTGCAGAGTTGTTATAAGAGATACCATAAGAATTGTTACATATATTACTAATATAATAGGTGTTCTTTACATGTTGTTGACAATCTTTATAGCTATGGTTGTCACTACATCTAACGACAAAAAGTAGGAACATCAACTTGCTGAGCGACTTGTATAAGTGCAACGCCACTAGTCCCATGCATATTTTTAATCATGTTTGTGAAAGAAGAAACTTGAGCATTTAGTGTAGTTATTGCATCCAATTCAATAACTCTTAGAGTAGTTTTTTACTTGTGCAACTATAGAGATAATGTATTGATAACCATTCTAAGCAATTCTCTCAAGAATTCTCACAACATCATTATAAGTACAATTCAGCAGAGGTCCATTAGCTGATGCGTTGATAAGATTCCTTGTATGTGAATTCAACCCATTATAAAAAAATCTCAATTTGTGTTTCTGGTTAAATGTCATGCACGGGACAACGTCGAAGTAAAAATTTATAATGTTTCCATATGGTGTGAAGATTTTCATCATCCAGCTGATAATAAGCAGTAATATCATTTTGAAGACGAGAATTCATTTTCGGTAGGTTAAATTGAAAAACAAACTGTGTTGCTAGTGCATCCTAAGAAGTAATTGATCCGACAGGTAGTCCAAAAAACCAAGTACGGGCTCTTCCCTATAGGGAATAAGGAAATAATTGCATCTTCAACGCATCATTAGGAATGCCTTGTTGACTAAAGGAAGCACAGACCAATAAAAAGGATTTAAGATGTCCTCTCGCATCTTCATGTGGCAGTCTAACATATTATCCATTAGAATTCAGCATTTGAAACATTACTCACTTGAGTTCAGAATTTCTAGCTTGGATTGCTGGCCTAACAACTCTTGGTTGTAAATCATCCAAGACAGGTACTAAAAAATCTCATATAGTCCTATTTTTTATGTAAGCCTCTTGTGGCAACAATGGGTTATTAGCATTTAGTTGTTGCATTGGGGAATGGTTGCATTGTTCCCTAGTAGAGCCATATTTCTTTGTTCTCGAAGTCTACTCCGAACAGTCCATTCAATTTTTTGATCAAAATCTGCAAGAAAATCCGAATTGCTTCAGGTCATAAAACACCTACAATGAAGTTAAAGAAATAGCAACAAAGAAAAACCAGTTAGTGAATACTAAATATTATATAAGGAAAATAAAGTGAAAAAACACACAAAAACAAAATTAAAGATCAAACAAATGCCATCCTTCACAACGACGCCAAAAACTTGACCGGCTGTTTAATATCACAGTAATAATGTGCAAGCGTGCACTGTCGATGAAGTATAGTGGACAAATGTGACTCTGTTAGATATCAATCCCATAGGCATGGCTGTCTTTTGTCTATTAATGTCGGTGCACTAACTAGATATAAACAAGATAAATTATGAGGATAGTTGTCGATGCAATAACTGGAAAACAATAAAATAAAATATAATAATGATAAATTGGGATCCCCAACATGAATCTTCAGCAGAATACTAAGTGATCACAAGGTATAAAAAAGATAGGTGATTGTCGAGATAATAAAATTCAATGTATATCTTACCCAGCGTCACTCCTCTATTTAATCTAAGACTTAAACATGCATACTAACCCCACCTTCTGATGATGGCAATATGGCAATATTAAGAACAAGTGGACTAAATTCCTCTAATTATCACTCAACTTCCATTGTAATGCTTGTTGGCTCAAACTGTTACTTCACTTTCCAGTGTCAGTGACTGTAATAACACTTCTGTGTTAAAAAAAATTCAAACCCTAAGATTAAACAATGAAAACAAGATTGAATAAGATAACATTTAACCAAGAATTCATGTGTACTTCCATATAAATAGGAAACAGAGAGTAATCACTAGCATTTAGAAAGAAATAACAAAGAATCGAGTAAAGAATAATATTCCTAGACAACTTGACTGAATCTCTCTATTCCCTCTTGTCTTGCACTTAGGTCTCCTCGTCAGAAGCTAATCTGCATCTGATTCTCATGTTGGCTCACCTTGTGAAAGGCTTAAGTTGCCATGGCCGCAAGCTTCAAGGTAGGATGGTAAATAAAATGTTCCAAAAAAAAGCCCTCCTTTTCTTCTCACGTCCATCTTTTATGTCCTCCAACAATACAGGTGTCATTTCCTCAGAATTATTCTGTTCTTGTATGTACATGTTGGTTATACCAAACTGGACAGCTCATGTAATTTTAGTTCTTATCCGGATAGTTTTCAGGTGCGGCAACAATTCTGGACATAATCTGGAATTAACTCGTGCAACGGCATTAATGCAAAAAGATAGCAAAATTAAGGATAAAATAGGCTAGGATTCACTGAGTTGTAAAATGCAATTTACTAAACTGAAAATGCTAAAATATATGCCAAAGGATAACTGAATAAAAACAATTTAACCAATAAGCAAGGGGAAAAACCAATGTTCCTTCTAGTGCTATCACTTGGGAAATACTAGAGACAACTCATGAAGGGACTAATACAGTGAAACAATCTAAGTTTCAAATGTTGTCAACTAAATTTGGGACTCTGAGGATATAGGGAATAGAGACCATTGGAGAGTTTTATGCAAACTCTATGACCTAACCAATTAGGCTTTTTCATTAGGGAGTGAGTACTCGAATTTTAAATTGCTGAGAAAGGTGTTCAAGTCACTGTTTGAGAGGTTCAACGTAAAAGTAACTGCCATTGAGGAGACTAAGGATATCGATGGTATGAGGATAGATGAGTTAATTGGATCACTTCAAACCTTTGAGACTAACTCGGAAGAGGCTGAAAAGAGCAAGCTGAAACCTGAGAAGAACATTACCTTTTCACTAGCAAAAACTGGGCCTACTGAACAAAGCACTGTTATTAAAAAGATATAAGAATAGTTGGCTTTGTTTACTCAAGGGTTCAACAAGATGGCAAAGAAGTAGTTTGGAAGGAGTAAACAATCTGAGTAATCCAAGGCTATCTAGAAGGGAAAATACAAAGTCAAATATGAGTAAAAGGAACCTGTTAAAGAGAAGAAACATAGAATTCAATGTCATAAGTGCTATTAATTTAGGCATATCCAAGAAAAATATGCTTATACCCTAAAAAAGAAGAAAAGAAAGTCTTTATGTGTGACTTAGAGTGATGATAAAACTAGATCAGAATTATAGTCTAATGACGAACATGTGGGCAATTTTGTTGCTTTCACAACATAGGCAGATGAATAAGATGTTTCTTATTGTGAATCGATAAAGTGCAATGAAGAAGAGGCATATGAGAAATTGCCGAAAGCCTAAAATCTCATGTTGGAAAAATGGAATCTTCTCAGTGAAGTTAACTCAAAGCTTTCAACTGAGAATGATTTTTTTGAAAAAAAAAGTCTTCATGCTTGAAGGACAAGTGGATGGAAAGTTAATAGAGCTTGATGAGAAATTAAAAAGGGTTGAAAAGCTTGAAAAAGAACTAAAAGATGCAATACAAACTCTTGAGAATTTCAATTACAGCACTAGCATATTGAATGTGATGATAACAATTGGAAAAATGGATCAAAAGAGAGGAAGGCAATGCTTCATAGACAAATGTAAAGCTATTACAGAAAATTTTAGAGTGTTTGTTAAAGCAAGAAGTAACCATTATCCTGGATAATGCTTTAAATACGTAAAAGTTCAAGAAAAGTCTAAAATTTAGAAGAATTCAACTCCATCTACCAAAAGAAGGATCATTTTTCACTACTGTGGTGTTCCAAGCCATATAAAACAGGGCCATAAACTGTGTCCACTAATTATGTCACTATTCATAAGAAGAAAAAACTTGTGTGGAGAAGTAAAGATCAATAATGTTTGTTTGTTGTACACCCATCACTCAAAGTTTCAATTGTTGATATATGGTTTATTGATAGTGGCTGCTCACATAATATAATTGGTAACCTCTCATGCTTAAGTAACTTTCTTGAGAGCCATGAGGGTAGTGTTATTTTTTATAATGGGAAAAAAAGAAAGATTTGTGGTAAAAGGACACTTGTAGTTGATAGGATGCCTAACCTGAAGAATGTATTATATGTTAATGGCATTAAAGCTAACTTAGCCAACATTGGTTAGCTCTATGATCAAGAAATGCTTGCAAACTTCGTAAAGGATAAGTGTGTGGTAACCTCAAGGCAGAATGAAGAAATCATGTAGGGTTTCAGGACTTTTGACAATTGTTATAAAGTATTTCTGCCATCCAAGTGAAACAAGGTAATAGTGTCTGATGTAGACTTGTAGCATGAGAAGTTGGGACACATAAACTATCAAGGACTACAAAGACTAGTTTGATATGATGTAGTTTGAGGCTTGCCAAAACTAGAAGGAACTATACCAAAAGTCTGTAGAGATTGTCTCAAAGGGAAGCAACATAGGGAGTCCTATAAACTATTGGCATAGATTCAAACCATAGCTCCACTTCAACTACTTCACATAGATCTTTTTTTTACCAGTTCAAATTGAGAGTATTAGAGGTAACATGCATGTGTTCGTATCTATGGCTTCTCTTGTTACACCTAGGTAAGATTCTTGGAGGAGAAATCAAATTTCTTCAAAGAATTTAAAAACTCTAAAAAAGGCTCATGATCAAGAAAGAACGAAAAATTAGAGCTACTGACAGGATTAGAAGTGATCATGGAAAAGAGTTTCTAAACTAAGAGTTTGTTGAGTTTTGTGATGAAGAAGGAATTTCTAATGAATTCTCTACTGCTAAGACTTTTTAGCAAAATTGAATGGTAGAAAGGAAAAAAAAACCATTCAAGAGATGGCTCGAGTGATGTTAAACAACAAGGGAATAACTCATAGGTTTTGGGTTGAAACATTTCATACTACTGCTTATGTCATCAACTGGGTTCACTTGAAAAAAAAGACTTGCACTAATCTATATGAATTATGGCGTGGTAAAAAACCTATTACTAGATATTTTCATATTTTTGGTAGTTTGTGTGATATTCTTACAGACTAGGAATACCAAGGAAGTTTGATGCAAAAAGTGATGAATGAGTCTTCCTTAGGCACTCAAATAGAATTAAGGCTTATTGGGTTTACAATTAGCATGTCAAGAATATCATGGAGTTAATTAATGTTGTGGTGCAAGATGAAACAATTCAAAAGGTTGTTGATGTTGAGGAGGAATCTATGACACAAATAGTACCTGAAATTATGGCTAGTGTTTTTGGACGAAACAAGTGAGCAACCTGATTAAAAAGTCTATGAAGTTTTGAATGTTGATGAAATTAGTGATTCTAGTGATTCAAATGAACCTATTCAGCCCTTAGCAAAATTCAGAAAGAACCGTTCCATGAATGATGTTATTGGTGACTTTCAAAGTGGTGTTCGAACTATAGGGAAGTCAAGGCCTAACTACAGAGATATGATCATATTGGTCTACTATACATCTCAAAAGTTGAAGAAGCTTTGAAGGATGCTGATTAGATTAATGTAATACAGGAAGAGCTTCAACAATTCGAGAGAAACCAAGTTTGGGATTTAGTTCCCAAGGAAGTTCACTATAAAATGATTGGTACAAAATGGATCTTCAAGAATAAAACTGATGAGAATGGTTGCATTACAAGGAACAAGGCAAGGATTGTAGCTCAAGGGTATACATAGGTTGAAAGTATAGATTTCATTGAGACCTTTTCCTTTGTTGCTAGATTAGAGGCTATAAGGCTACTCCTAGCTTTGTCCACAAATTTGAACATTAAATTGTTTCAAATAGACGTGCTTTTTTGAATGGCTACCTAAAAAAAGAAGCCTATGTGGCTTAACCAAATGTCTTTGAAGACTTACTACATCTAGATTATGTCTACAAGCTAAAGAAAGCTTTTTATGGCCTAAAATAGGCACCTAAGGCTTGTTATGAGAGATTAACACATTTTATTCTAGGAAAATGTTATCATGTTGGATTTGGTACCCTAAGTGTAGTATTTTCATCTATGTACACTTGTAATTTTTTCAAAAAAATTGGTTTAATAAAATTATTCATGAATTACGTTAATACCCTTTGTATATTTTTAATGGTTTTTGCACGCAAAGCAAAATGGAAGCAAATAGTAGCTCACTAGTCATCTAATGTTTAACTAATACTAAGCAGTACTACGTGCTTGGATTTGTATAAAAAAAGACAAGTTATATTCGTAGATGAACCTAAATAAGTCCTTAGTCTAATCAAAAATGAAAAAACTAGTTGAAAGACTAATATTCCGTCTATCAAGTCCAATTAAGGAGATGCTTTGTTTTAAGCATCAGCGTGGATGACTCCCAAAAGATAGAGATATAGATGTGACTAAATTGACTAACAGTAAATCTAAAAAGACCCATGTAGAATAGATCTTAAATTTGTTTATGTATTTATTCACTTGTGACATTCATAGTGTGGCATACCTAAAATCCTAAGTGGATGATTGGCTATGTATGTGTGACTTATGTACTTTGGTGTAAGTAAAAGCCTGAGTTAGAATATATAAGAAAGAGAAAGCTAGGACGTTGGATATACAACTTCTGTTGGAACACCGGTGCCTCCAAGGCGCAGCGAAAAATTAAAAAAAAATTTCGGCGATCCAAACCAAGGATCCATGTGTAAGGAACGAATCGGGGTGATAAAAAGGTTTCGAAATTACTGAAACTTCAATCTGAGTAGACAGCGACACCTAGGCAACAGGAATGCTGAACCACTATCGAACCAAGCCGCAACCTTTTCCGATGTCGACCTCTACGTAGTCCACCCGATTGACAATGAACCGTTAGAAATCCTAGAAAACTATTTTCAGAGAGTATTTTGCTAAAAGGCTGCTAGACCACTTTGCATTTCTAGCCTCACTCAATCAAGTGGCCTGAGATATTACTCCCATTATGTAGGAGGGACTTATCTTATATTGATCAACTATATCCTCAACATAGATTGTGGTATATCCAACATCGGTCTTTATAGAACAACCCGATTCACGGTGTTTGTTTGATCAGTATCAAAATATACAACTCACGATGTTGGGATAAAGATGATCTCAAGTATGAGGATCATATACATATTAATCACTATGAGTAATGTTGTGACAATTACATAATAATCCAAGAAACATACTCATAGCGGAATCACCCAATATGTTGTTCTCTAACACACATATTCATGCATTGATTCTGACACTCCATATCAATGACAACTCTTTATCATCAATCAACTACATGTTAGTCTTAATGCATTATTATTGTCCTAGCCAACAACAATACTTGACTAAGGATCTTTTAAGAATAATCATATTATTCTCAGGACATTATTATAAAATAATTTATTTACGCACACAGAAAAGAAACTGGAATAATAATGGCAACGCCTTATATTAATAAACTTGATAAACCAAGTATGTTATTGCAACCATCTCATGATTGATCTTTGGGCATACTCTTACAACTTTTGTAGTGTATAGTATAATTCATAATAGTGGAATTCGTAGCCCATTAAATGGGTAAATGATATCCTCTCATTGGCATTACATGATAGATCAAAATGAAACGTGGCCACAGGTTGTTTGTCTTTGTGATGAATGACTTATTAGTATTTGATAGTAATTGACTTTTCATGAAGGAAGATGTAATGGTTACCATGAGATAAAATAAGACCATATTGCGGGAAAGGATTTATCACAAAGAGGTTAAGGATATGGTATGACGGTAAGACACTTATCACAAGGCCATTGGATGAGAATTGATTGAGCAACTTTAGTAATGTTATGTAATTAGGGGGAGCTCAGTCACGATACTATAGTACAATGACTTTGTGAGTAAATGAGTTTATAATTGATAGGCGAAAAATTGGAACTTAATTATAAATCATTTGAGCCCTAATTATATACGTCCAATCAGTCCGTCCAATCAGTCCCTCCACTAGATTGTTAAAACTAGAATTGAATTGTATATAGAATCAAATTAACAGAAATGGATAGAAATGATATAGTTAGAGAAATGAGTTACATTCGAAATGGAATGTGGTTTCTCACTAAGTATGGAAATGATTTGATAATCAATTTAAGTTTTTTGAATTATTATTTAATTAAATAATTAAAGTTTGAAAGTGCAATTTATTTAATTGTTCATTGTGAAACCGTTGGGTATGAAAATTAAATATAATTTCTTATAAACTCTTTTATGGTAAACTTGCCATGACTTTAACAGAATTGAAATTGGGTTGAAAATTTTATTTAGTTGGAAATTTAATTAATTTAATAAATAATATTTATTTTGGGAAATAGAAAAACACGTGTTAGGTTGGATTAAGCTATAAAATGTTGGGTTAAAAGTCGAGGAAGTAGATATAACTGGACCTGATACAAGAGAGGCCCAAAACCCCTTATAATATGTATGAGGGGTGGCAACCCTAGTATAATTTACTAGGGTTAGTCGCCCTTCTCTCCTAGTAGAACTAGGGGACTTATTTTTCTATCAAATAAGTTTTATTTCTATTATACTAATTTAACCAGGATTCTTCAATGTCTCCCTATAAATAGATTGCACTAGTAGGGTTAAAATACAGAAGTTTCACATAGCTTTGAGATATTTTTATTCTACTAAAAAATAGTTAGAATTTATTTCTAAGTATAAATTCTATTTTCTAGGAATAACAATTTTATCTATTTCTATAGAGAGAGATTTACTTTCCTATTGAAAGTAAGAAAATTATTTATGGTTCTCTGTTTGATTTGTAATTGTTTGAGCCCACAATCAAAGTGATTCATGGTATGAGAATACTGGAGAAGGTTGTTTAGTTAAAACCCGAGAACGTCTAGGATCCGTCTCATACAAAGGATAGGTACTTTTCGAGGAAAATGTTTTTTTCTATAAATATCATAAAATGGCTCGATTTTCAAATATTTAATTTTTTTGTTGTAACAAAACCATTTTCAAACTGGATTTTCTCCAACAATTGGTATATGTTTATAGTATAAATCGATGCCAAAATTTTCTCTCTTCTTCATGTTTGGTTAATTTTTTATAAGATGTGACATTCTTATAATTATTAGCATGTTTTGAGTTATCTATGTTAACGAATGTATTTTATTATTTTATTATTATTGTATATATGATAAAGTAATTTTGTCAATGTTATGGTCCTTAGAAATTAAAGCAGTTGTAATTAATATTTTAATAATTTTTTGGGATATGTAATTAGACCGTGGACTATCATCTTCATGTAGGTTTTATTTATTAATTTAGAATAATTCATATAAGCTAGAAACAAACATAAGTATCATATAACCGAATTTTTTGGTGAATCCCAGAGAACCGAGATGCATCCAAGACTGTTCGAGATATCGCAAACCTGAACAAACCAACCGGTAAAATATCAAAGGTCGTTTGACAACAGAATTCATCAGTGGTCTGACGATGGTGGCCGACGGTGGTGGTTGGCGATGGTCGGGGACAGCTCGACTGTGGCAACAATGAAGGCCTAATGATGGAAACAGTCACGTTGACTATGATGTAAATGTAAGTCTGTGGTGGTAATAAACGTTCGACAATATCTCCCTTCAGTGTTTTTCAAGTCACTTGTGGTTTTGGGGGAAAACTCCAAAAATTAGGATATTTGGCTTTCACCCAGAATATCCAAATTATGCTTTTAGATATTAATTGTTATTTTATTTATTAATTTTCTAGGATGGAATCATGAAAATTTTGGCTGGTTAGGGTCATTTAATTTCATACTTTTCTATGATAGTATAATGATATTTAAACTGACTGAAAAGTGTGTTCACGCACATTATGATAAGCATGTCATATTGTTTAGGAAAAGAATATTTCATGTACTTGTCATGCATTTATTAATCATTGGTGATTGAAATTGAACATAAAAACCTTGCATGTTATTAAAGATTGAGTGGGAGAAGGTCTTTAAACAAGACCTTTGACCTTCATCAATGGTCTCTTGTGATGGCATGACAATTGTTGGCCTCAAGGTAGGTATTGTCATGTGGTTTTCGGTGAGGAGATTTCTTTAAAAGTATAACTTTCTTGTGATAGCATATGATAGTTTGTTGGCCCTGAAGTAGGTATTATCATGTAGAATTCATTAAAGAAGTTTTTTTTTTATTAGAGGACAACTAGTCATACGTGTTATTCATTGAGATTGTCCTAAGACGACTCAATCGTGGTGCATGGAATGATAGGTGTTGAGTTAATGATTATACATAATAAACCGTAATTTATACATATTTTTATCCCTCGCTTAACATGTTAATGAATGATTTCTCCTTAGATTTGGTGAATTTGATGCTCCTAATTCTTTAATTTCATGTTACTTAGGTGAGCATAGGAGGAAGAAAAGAACGAGAAACGGGCCAAAAATGGAGAAAATGGGCCAACAAGGGAAAACAACACGGTTTGGACTTCCTCACATGGGCATCACACACGCCCGTGCCAATCTAACAGGCTCAACCACGACCCAAATCAACCTCAGCACGGGTGTGTTGATATCTCAGCCTTGACCACGGCCTGAAGTACTCGCACACGGCCGTGTCACATGGGCGTGTCCCTGCCGAACCCTAGCTAAGTTCCATTCGGAAAAGGGCAAGTTTTAGGGCTTTTAGGCATTCTAAAAGCCTATTTAAACACCCTAGAGGAAAACTAAAGAGAGACGGAGAATAGGGAGTAAGGAATTACTCCAAGGAAGCCGATTGATCCATCTTAGGAGCTGGATTCATCACCAAGACTGAAGATTTCTCCTCAATTTCCCTTCAGGAGTTTTGGGTTTTCTTTATGTTTTGTATTCTTTATTATTCTGAGATGTTTTCTTATTTAGTTATGAACTAAAACCCCTAAATACCTAAGGGGGATGAAACCTAAGACGAATCTTGTTATTAATTTCTGAATCGTATGATAAATATTTGATTTGTTCTTAATTATGTGTTTTTAATTCTTTTTTTGGTATTTTAGGATATCACTTCAAGTTAATGCTCTTAGTTGGAAGATGAATAGTCCCTGGCTAAGAGTGACTTTGTCATAATTAAGCGGAGTTGATTGTGCGCCTAGAGATAGGGTGACAAGATTTTGCCGGATTAGGGTGAAACCTAATAAAGAAATCCATAGATCGAGTTAATGCAAGCCTAGGTGTTAATTAGAGAAAATTCTCGATTGTTCAACCTAGGGATTAGACGTTATTAGTCTTGAATAGGGATAATAACATAACTTAGGGATTTCTACAGAACAAGTTAAATGAATAAATCGTCCGGTTCGGAGTTAGAATAACAAGTAAAAGTTTAGGTGGATTTTTCCTTAGGTATTGTCCTAAATCAATCGTTTTTCCCAAAAGTAATTTCCCAATTCTATTTTCTGCAACTTTTTAGTTTAATTAATTAGTTAGTTAAAACAAACCCCTTATTTCTTAGGCTAGATAATAAAAAGATAGTCATTACTAGTACTTTTAGTCCTTTGGGTTCGATAATCCGGTCTTGCTAAAACTATATTACTGTTTGATAGGTACACTTGCCTACATCGTGATAATAGTTAGTCTCAAGAACGTTTAATTATAAATTTATAAAACTTATCATGAAAAATCATGATCAAGTTTTTGGCGCCGTTGCCGGGGACTAAAATATTAAGAACACTCAATTTTTATTACTTTAGCCATTTATTTTTCTTGCAATTTAATTTTCTTTTTATTTTTATTTACTAATTTTCTTTTTCTTTCTTCTGGCAGGTTCTTATAGTTTATGACTAGAAGAAACCCGTAGGGACCACTATTTTTTGACGAAGAAATTGATCGCACAGCTCGTAGAAACCGACGAGAAATAAGGCGAAGCCTAAGTTACACAGAAGAAGAGCAAGAGGATGATATCTCTACTACAACCGAGGAGATGGCTGAAAATCAAGACAATCAGCTACCTCCAGCAATACCCGCTGAATTAGCAAATCATAATCATGCTCCTCGTACTATATATGATTATGCTAAACCTAATTTAACAGGAACTGAGTCAAGTATAGTTAGGCCTGCTATCGCTGTAAATAATTTTGAACTAAAACCTAACACGATTCAAATGATACAGCAATTTGTTCAGTTTGATGGTTTACAGGATGAGAATCCCAACACTCACTTGGTGAATTTTCTAGAAATCTATGATACTTTTAAAATTAATGGCGTCTCTGATGAAGCCATTCATCTTCGGTTATTCTCTTTTTCACTAAGGAACAAGGCTAAACAGTGGTTGAACTCGTTACCACGAGGGTCCATCACTACTTAAGAACAAATAACCGAAAAGTTTTTATTAAAATATTTTTCGCCGGATAAAACGGCTAAGTTACGTAATGATATCTCTTCTTTTGTACAGATGGATTTAGAAACACTTTACGATGCATGGGAGAGATACAAGGACCTACTGCGAAGGTGCCCTCACCATGGGTTACCTCTATGGCTGTAAGTTCAAATGTTCTACAATGGTGTGAATCCCTCAACAAGACAGATGATTGACGCAGCCACAGGTGGAACCAGCAACAACAAAACACCTGAAGAGGCTTACGAATTTATTGAGGAGATGTCACTAAATAACTATTAGTGGCAAGTCATGAGGACTAAGCCAACTAAAACAGCAGGCATTTATAACGTCGACTCGGTTACTATGCTGTCAAATCAGGTAGAACTTCTAAATAAAAAGATTGATGGTTTACTTGGTTCTACGCAGGTTCACCTAGTAATGCAATGTGAAGCGAGTGGAGGTGGATCGAGTAATCCAGAATATCAACCCTATGGCCACAACATGGAGAACGAGCAATTAAATTATTTGGGTAATAATCCTCGATTTCAAAATAATCCTTACAGTAATACCCATAACGCAAGTTGGAGGAATCACCCAAACTTCTCATGGGGAGGTCAAGGAAATCAAATACCACCATCAGCCTCAGGCTTCCAACAACCACCTTACCAACAAGAGAAAAAGCCGAACCTTGAGAGATACTGTCCAAATTTATTGCGGTGTCAGAAACTCGTTTCCAGAATACCGAGATGGCACTTAAAAATAACAAGCGTCGATCCAAGGGCTCGAAACTCAGATAGGCCAACTGTCCAAACTAATTTTCGAAAGATCATTAGAAAGATTACCTAGTAACACCAAACCAAATCCAAAAGAGCATGTGAAAGCAGTTACACTAAGGAGTCAGAAAGTGTTAGCTGAATCTGAAAAGAAGCTAACACAGGAAGCCGTGATAAGCGCAGAGGGGGAGGAAAGACCCAAAAATATTGACAAACCAGTGCCAAAAGAATATACACAACCAGTTCCATACCTAGGAAAGTTGAAAAAGGACCGCATGGATGCGCAATTTGGTAAGTTTCTTGAAATTTTTAAGCAATTACATATCAACTTACCTTTTATTGAAGCTATCTCGCAGATGCCTACGTACACAAAATTTTTGAAGGAGCTTCTAACAAATAAAAGGAAGTTTGAGGATTTATCTACAGTGGAACTCAACGATGAGTGCTCAGCCATACTCCAAAATAAACTACCAACAAAACTGAAAGATCCAGGAAGTTTTACTATTCCTTGCTTAATTGGTAGTTTGAATGTTGAGAAAGCACTAGCTAATTTAGGCGCTAGCATTAATTTAATGCCATATAAAATGTTTAAACAACTCGGTCTTGGGGAACCTAAACCCACTAGGATGAGTATTCAACTAGCCGATAGATTTGTTAAATATCCTAGGGGTATTATAGAAGACATACTTGTGAAAGTAGATAAATTCATATTCCCTGTAGACTTTGTTGTGCTTGACATGGACGAAGATGTGGAAGTGCCTTTAATCTTAGGGCGTCCATTTTTAGCCATTGCTAGGGCTGTAATTGATGTGGGTGACGGCAAATTGGTACTTAGAGTAGGTGATGAAGAAATTATCTTTAAAATTTATGACGCTATGAGATTCTCTAGGGAACAGGATGATTCATGCTATTTTATTGATTCTATTGATCATGCTACTCAAGACTCTTTTCAGGAAATTATACTGAAAGACGCGATGAAACTATATCTAGCTCAAGGAGAGGAGGTAGATGATGAATCCAACGAACATTCGTCAAGACAAGCAGAATATGAGGGTATCAAGATAAATGATGAACTTAAGCAAAAACCCTCTATTGAAGAACCTCCCAAACTGGAACTTAAACAATTGCCAAATCACTTGGAATATGCATATCTTAGAAATAATTCTACATTACCAGTGATTATTGCTTCTAACCTGCAACCTAAGGAAAAAGAGGAATTAATCCAAGTATTAAAAGAACATAAAAAGGCCATAGCGTGGAAAATTTCTGACATAAAAGGAATCAGCCCCTCTTTTTGCACCCATAAAATTTTAATGGAAGATGAGTATAAGCCATGCGTGTAGGCTCAAAGACGACTGAACCCCAATATGAAAGAAGTTGTTAAAGCTGAGGTAGTTAAACTTCTAGATGCGGGAATTATTTATCCTATTTCTGACAGTTCTTGGGTAAGTCTTTTGCAGGTTGTTTCTAAGAAATCAGGCATGACGGTTGTGACCAACAAGAAGAATGAATTAATCCCGACAAGAACAGTCACAGGTTGGAGAGTTTGTATTGACTATAGGAAGCTGAATGATGCCACAAGAAAATAACACTTTCCCTTACCATTCATTGACTAGATGTTGGAAAGATTATCCGGGCAAATGTATTACTGCTTTTTAGATGGACTCTCTGGCTACTTCCAAATCCCAATAGCTCTTGAAGATCAAGAAAAGACGACATTCACATGCCCATATGGTACGTTCGCTTATCGTTGAATGCCTTTTGGATTATGTAATGCTTCTGCAACTTTTCAGTGCTGTATGATGGCCATCTTTGACGAACTCGTGGAAGACATCATGGAGGTATTTATGGATGACTTCTCGGTATTCAGTAACTTTTCAATCTTTGCCTTAAAAATTTAAAAAGAGTTTTAGTAAGATGTGAGGAAACGAACCTTGTGCTTAACTGGGAGAAATGTCACTTCATGGCTCAAGAAGGTATCGTATTAGGGCATAAAATTTCTAGTAAAGGGATTGAAATGGATAAATCTAAAATTGAAACAATCGAAAAATTACCCCCTCCTAGTTCGGTCAAGGCTATCAGAAGCTTTTTAGGACATGCTGGTTTTAATAGAAGACTTATTAAATATTTTTCTAAAATAGCTAAGCCTTTGACTAAACTGCTAGAAAAAGATATGCCTTTTAATTTCGATCAGGAATGCTTAGAAGCATTTAACACCTTAAAAGATAAATTAATTAATGCTCCAATTATAATTGCACCTGACTGGAATTTACCTTTTGAATTAATGTATGATGCGAGTGACTTTGCAATAGGTGCGGTTTTGGGACGGCGAAGAGACAAGCACTTCCAACCTATCATTATGCTAGCAAGACGTTGACAGTCGCACAAGAAAACTACACTACCACAGAAAAAGAATTGCTAGCTGTGGTTTTTGCATTTGATAAATTCCGATCATATCTCATATTGTCTAAAGTTGTTGTTTACACTGACCATTCTGCCCTTCGATACCTTCTAACTAAAACTGATGCAAAACCTCGACTGATTCGATGGATTTTGTTGTTGCAGGAATTTGATTTAGAAATCCAGCATAAGAAAGGAGCTGAAAATCTCGCGGCTGATCATCTTTCCAGGCTTGAAAACTCAAATACCAAAGAACTAGATGAAGTTGAAATAAATGATTCGTTTCCTGAAGAACAATTTTTCGCTACATCTGATTCTGAGGTACTTTGGTTTGTAGACATTGCGAATTTTCTAGCCACTAACATTATCCCAAAAAGGGTTAACACACCAGCAAAAGAAGCGATTCTTTAGTGATGTGAAAAACTACTTTTGGGACGACCTTTTTCTTTTTCACATTTGTGTAGATCAAGTCATTCGAAGATACATTACAAGGTCAGAAACATCAAAGATACTGGAACATTGCCACTTAGGACCGATTGGAGGACACTATAGTGGAATTAAGACCGCACATAAAATACTTGAATCAGGTTTTTATTGACCCGCGTTATTCATATACGCTAACAGGTATGTGACTTCTTGCGACAAATGCCAACGGACATGTTAAAACAGGTTGATGCAGTTGAATGAGTTAGATGAGTGGCGAGCTAATGCATACGAAAATTCACGACTATACAAAGAAGCAACAAAACGGCGCTATGATGCTCGTTTGAAGCAGTGAAAGTAATTCAAAGTCAGAGATTTTGTCTTGCTCTATAATTCGAAAGATGATGAAATGCCTCAAAACTATATGCTTTCATGTGAAATATTTGACGTTTTGGGTATCGACTTCATGGGTCCATTCCCGAGTTCATTTGGGAATAACTATATCTTAGTAGTAGTTGATTATATGTCCAAATGGGTAGAAGCCCAAGCTCTACCTACTAATGATGCTAGAGTAGTAGTACGTTTCCTTAAGAAACTCTTCTCGAGATTCAGAACACCTAAAGCAATTATCAGTGATAGGGGCACTCATTTCTGTAACACCCAATTTGAGAAAACCTTTAAGAAATACAGAGTTCATCACAAAACAACCACCCCATACCATCCTCAAACTAGTGGACAAGTCGAAGTGGCAAACTGAGAAATCAAATGAATTCTTGAAAAGACAGTAAAATCAAACAGGAAAGATTGGGCGATGAAAGTAGATGATGCTTTATGGGTCTATAGAACTGCTTTTAAGACTCCCATAGGAACATCACCTTACAGACTTGTTTATGGAAAAAGTTGTCATCTACCATTCAAACTAGAGCATAAAGCTTTTTAGGCTATTAAATTTCTAAACCTTAATCCTAAACTTGTAGGTAAAAATAGGTCGATGCAGTTGAACGAGTTAGATGAGTGGTGAGCCAATGCATACGAAAATTCACGACTATACAAGGAAGCAACAAAACGACTCCATGACGCTCGTTTGAAGCAGCAAAAGTAATTCAAAGTCAGAGATTTTGTCTTGCTCTATAATTCGAGACTCAAATTGTTTCCTGGAAAGCTTAAATCACGGTGGTCAGGACCTTTCGTAGTTCAATCTGTTTTTCCATTTGACACAGTAGAGGTAAGTCACCCATCACAAGGAACTTTCAAGGTAAACGGTCATCGTCTCAAACTTTATAACGATGATAATTTTAAGGACGACGGAGAGGAGCTACAACTCCACGAACCCCCCTGAATACACCAACAAGGGAAAGTCGAGCTAAGATTATAAACAAAAGCTTCTCGAGAGGCAACCCGAGTACTAACAGTTTACATTTATTTAAATTTCATTAAAATTTCAAAATTTTTAATATTTAGACCACTAACTGAATCTTTGAACACAGGTCCACAAAATCCACACGGCCATCCACACGGGCTTGTTGTAGGCCGTGCCTGTAACACAAGAATAGACACGGTCGTGCGATACGGCTGTGTGAAACAGAGTAGATGATTTCCCCAAAATACGGGCTGCGATAAATCGCCACGGCCGTGCGACATGGCCGTGGGCAAACCTACCAAATTGACACGGGTAAGTTACACGTTCGTGCCTAGCACCCGTGGTCGAACCTGTTAAATTACCACGGATGTGGGCCTACAAACACGGGCGTGGGAGAAGCGAACCACATCGCACACGGACGTGCGTCACGATCATGCAGCCAAACGGCCACCACATACGGGCGTGTCTTAAGGCCGTGTAACGAACTCCCAATTCGTGACAAACACGGGCTGGACACGAACCACACGGGCGTGTGAGATGGCCGTGCCACTTACAAAATTAGATTATTTCTCTTATTTTTACTTCTATTCTTAGTTATTTTTAAATGATTTTCGTTTTTTTTAACGCAGCTTATCCTTATAATTACTATCAAATTATTTCTTCCTCAGAATCATGCCTTACTTCCAGCTCTATTGTCAATCCTCGCTTTCGCCAAACTAGGGAGTTCATTCATTCAACACTCAAGAAGTTTCACTTCTCTCCCTATCCTATGATTTTATATTTTTCTATATAGTTATCTTTGTACATTGAGGGCAATGTACATCTTAAGTGTGGGGGGGGTTAATCATTTCATTATCTGAAAAATCCTTGAATATTATGTTGTTCTCTTGTAAATTTCTCATATCATGTTTAGGATGAATTTGGATTGACTTATGACTTTTATTGATATATCTTGAATTAAAACATAGGCATTCATGCATTGATTGTTTAAACTTTAAGACATTAGAAAATTAAGCATGATAAGTTGATTTTTAAGAATTTAAAATTTTAGTTGTTTCCCCAAGTTTAGGTATTATCTTGAATTGAATTCTGCAGGTTTAAACATCAAAAAGCCATAATTTTTGTGAGATTTTGAGCCTTCAATAGCATCTTTTAATTCTTTCATGCTCACTTTTATTATTGCTTTGAGAGTGTCAATATCGAATTGTTATTCTAGAACTTGCCTGATTATGCATGTCAAGACCACACCATTTGATTTGATATGTCAAGATGATAGAGGCACTTAGGATTAACCCACTCATGCCATGAAAAGCCTACCTCAACAATTAACCCTTAGTAAAACCCCTTGAACCTAACAAGCCATTAATTGTATTACCCTTAATATTAACCCTTAACCCATTATTGTTCAAATCCCCTCAATTAATTTGATCCCTTTTTTTAAAAAGATTTGATTTGAATAAATTACTTAGCTATGTCTTGTTCTTAATAGTTAGTTTATGTTATTTGACTTGTTCTTAAAAAAAATGAATACATATTAGTAGTGATCTTTTTGAGCTTCAGTATTCAAATTCCATAGTCAGATAAGAAGCTTTGTTGTACACAAATGATGATTAATTATTTTTCTAGTTAAGTAATTTTTCAAATCAATCTCGATTCTAACCTTTTCTTTCAGTTTGTGACCACACCCTCTAACCAAGCTTTATTACAACCCTCTAAAGACCTTTTGATTGATGTATCATCTCGATTTATAGTGGTGGAAATTTGATTTTCATGCAAGCCTATGGTAATAACTTTTCATATTGACTGATGAGTGCTAATTTCATTATCCTTAAACACTTCGAGTGATTTGAGTGAATCTTTAGTGAGAATGTTAAACTCTGTGAGATTTCGAATCGATGGTAACTATTTAGATGAGGGGAGATGCTGAAGTTTTTCATGATAAAATACTCAACTTGGAATGTTTGAAGCTTTAATGTTCTTTTAGTTGAATTCTCAATATATGATTACTTATGGATTTAGTGTGAGATATTAGTGATAGCAATTATAAGTTGAGAAAAAGGAATTCTTAATTATGAAGAGAGGATTTTGCTTGAGGACAAGAAAACGCTTAAGTGTGGGGGTATTTAATAAACCGTAATTTATACATATTTTTATCCCTCGCTTAACACGTTTATGAATGATTTCTCCTTAGATTTGGTGAATTTGATGGTCCTAATCCTTTAATTTCATGTTTTATACTTAAGTGAGCATAGGAGGACGAAAAGAACGAGAAACGGGCCAAAAACAGAGAAAATGGGCCGACAAGGAAAAGCAACACGGCCTGGACTTCCTCACACGGGCATCACACACGCCCGTGCCAATCTAACAGGCTCGACCACGACCCAAATCAACCTCAGCACGGGCGTGTTGATATCTCAGCCTCAACCACGGCCTGAAGTACTCGCACACGGCCATGTCACACGGGCATGTCCCTGCCGAACCCTAGCTAAGTTCTATTCAGAAAAAGGCAAGCTTTAGGGTTTTTAGGCATTCTAAAAGCCTATTTAAACACCCTAGAGGAAGACTAAAAGGAGACAGAGAATAGGGAGTAAGGAATTACTCCAAGAAAGCCGATTGATCCATCTCAGAAGCCGAATTCATCATCAAGACTGAAGATTTCTCCTCAATTTCCATTCAAGAGTTTTGGGTTTTCTTTATGTTTTGTATTCTTTATTATTCTGAGATGTTTTCTTATTTAGTTATGAACTAAAACCCCTAAATATCTAAGGGGGATGAAACCTAAGACGAATCTTGTTATTAATTTTTGAATCGTATGATAAATATTTGACTTGTTCTTAATTATGTGTTCTTAATTCTTGTTTTGGTATTTCAGGATATCACTTCAAGTTAATGCTCTTAGTTGGAGGATGAATAGTCCCTGGCTAAGAGTGACTTTGTCATAGTTAAGCAGAGTTGATTGCGCGCGTAGAGATAGGGTGACAAGATTTTGCCAGATTAGGGTGAAACCTAATAAGGGAATCTATAGATCGAGTTAATGCAACCCTAGGGTGTTAATCAGAGAAAAATCTCGGTTATTCGACCTAGTGATAAGACGTTATTAGTCTTGAATAGGGATAATAACATAACTTAGGGATTTCTACGGAATCGTCTGGTTCAAAGCCAGAATAACAAGTAAAAGTCTAGGTGGATTTTTCCTTAGGTATTGTCCTAAATCAATCTTTTTTCCCAAAAGTAATTTCCTAATTCTATTTTCTGCAACTTCTTAGTTTAATTAATTAGTTAGTTAAAACAAACCCCTTATTTCTTAGGCTAGATAATAAAAAGACAGTCATTACTAGTACTTTTAGTCATTGGGTTCGACAATCCGGTCTTGCTAAAGCTATATTACTGTTCGATAGGTACACTTGCCTACATCGTGATAATAGTTAGTCTCAAGAACATTTAATTATAAATTTATAAAACTTATCACGGAAAATCACGATCAATACACTCAAGATCATTCTAGTTAAGTAACTTCCCAAGAAGCTATGCTTAAGTTACAATGATGGCCAAATGTAAAGTGATTATTAGTATGTGTTAATTCCTAAGGAATTAGGTTTATGTATTAATTGGATGGAAATCCATATTGTTACTAGTTAATGTATTAATTGGAAGGAAATCCATGTTGTTACTAGTTTAAGGAATTAGGTTTATGTATTAATTGGATGGAAATCCATGTTGTTACTAGTTTAAGGAATTAGGTTTATGTATTAATTGGATGGAAATCCATATTGTTACTAGTTTAAGGTCATTTAATTTTATGCTTTCATATGATAACATGATGATATTTAAATTGACTGAAAAGTATGTTCAAGCATATGTATGATAAGCATGACGTATAGTTTAGGGAAAAAATGTTACATCTACTTGTCATGACATTTTAATCATTCATGATTGAAACCGAAAATAAGTAAAAAAAAAAAAAAACCTTGCATGTTTTTAAAATATTGAGTGGGAGAAAGTCCCTAGACAAGACCTACGACCTTCATCAATGGTATCTTGTGATGGCATGAAAATTTGCGTGCCTCAAGGTAGGTATTGTTATGTGGATTTCACTGAGGAGCTTTCCTTAAAAGAGATTATTATTATGTATGTGATAGCATATGATAATTTTTGGCCCTGAGGTAGGTATTATCATGTGGAACTCACTGAAGAAACTTTTTTTTCTAATAGAGGACAACTAGTCATACACGCTACTCATTAAGATTGTCCCACGATGACTCATTCATGGTGCATGGAATGATAAATGTTGAGTTGATGGTTATACACTCAAGATCATTCTAGTTAAGTAACTTCCCAAGAAGCTATGCATAAGTTAGAATAATGGTCAAACATGAAGCAATTATTAGTATGTGTGAATACCTAAGGGATTAGGTTCACGTATTAATTGGACGAAAATTTGTGTTCTTACTAGTTGATTAAGATTTCCCCAAGGTGACTTAATTTAATTGGTGTAGAAATTATCGTTGCAACGATTTACAAATGTTTTCAAGGTTTAATGTAAGACACATGAATCATCTTAATGCATATTAAGTGTTGCAAGGTTTTTCAAATATTTGCTTAATACCAAGATATTAATGAATGAATGATTTATTTTCCAGTTCGAAAATTTCACCTACTCTCTTACTAAACATACTTACTGAAAACAAGCTGAATCGAAATAACTATAACGAATGGAAAATGAACTTCATGATTGTCCTAAGTTGTGAGAAACTCAAAACAAATCTTGATAATAAATTTCCTCTGACCACTCAAGCTGAATAAGGTAGTGTAATTCATGATTTGTAGGTTGAAGTTTGCATAGGTTAGCTATACATTGAGATGAATGTGTATAATTGTTAGATGGAAAGAAATTGTAGGTTAAGGTTATTTAGAAATTGTAGAAATAGTATGTGACGTCGCAACGTCAAACGGGTGTTGTCGCGACGAGATCAGAGCTCCAAGCCACAGTGCAACATCTAACTTGGTCACTATGATGAGGCTAAAGTAGTATGTCACATTGCGACATCAAGCTAAAGTTTTTTCAACATTACAATTTAGTCCTAATTCATCCTCAGGTTAACATTGGAGCTTTCGTAAGCTCATATAAGACTTGAGAATGATTATATTTCATATCATATGCTTGTATTATTTTTATTCTTATGTTAATTGGTATTAAATGATTATAATTTGACCGTAGTTGCTCCAACGAGTGTGACACTTTGTATCTCAGACCCAATGATCGGGTCAGGTATAGGGTGTTACAATATTACATCAAGACTCTTATGGAAATATTATCTTATGTTGATTTTTAGCTTTGCCTTATAGAAAAGTGATCAAATTATAACTCTTATATATATAAACAAAACTTAAGTACTATATAAACTTAAGTTTTGACTAGGATAAAGAGACTATTGAAGAGTAGCCGAGAGATTGAGAGTTTGATAGAGCACAAATTTGTTCAAGTTAGGAACGTGTATGTGTGCATTATTTCTATAAACAATCAAGAGAGTCTCTTGAGTTACAAAGCTAAGCTTTCAAAGGGTAAACTTAGTGGGAGTGTAATCTAGTATTTTGTACAACGGTGAAGTCACTAAATTGGTGGGCGTTAGACCAATGTTAGGACTTAAATTATTAATTGTATTGTGAGAAAGATAGTGGATCATTGATTTGGGTAAGGCCCAGCAGACGTAAACTGAGGTCGAATTGCGTAAACAATCTCGGTGTTCATATTTATTTTTTCTGCACTATTGATTTCATGATTGAAACTGTGGCCACAGTTTCAAGCACCATTTTAGCCAAAGTTTCAGTTTACTAAGCAAATAGCCCTCTCGTTTCTACAAAAATCTTTAATTCTACTCATTAAAGATTATTTTCATTTAATTAAAATTTGATTAATAGATTTTTTTCATGTGAAATTTAAACATTTTATTGAAATAATATTTTAATTAAGATAATTTGTATTTAATAAATTATAATTAATAAACTTATCTATGAAATAGTTAAAATTTTACTTAGAATTTTCGACAATATGCTATTATAGAGAACTAATTTAATAAAAAATGGCATAACGACAAATTTGGCCACTAACGTTTACATGTTTTGTCAAAATGACCCTAATTGTATTTTCGAGCCTTTTTTAGCCATCAACGTTTCTTTTTCAAACTGCTTTTTCTAACAAATTTGATGAAAGTACCGTTAAAAATATCAACAGGGATGATGTGGAATATTTTAATGAGATGTAATTTATTACTTAAGTAACCCAATAAGATAATTACATATGAAAACTAATAAAATAAACAAATCATACATTGAGTTAAAAAAATAACTCCTAATTTAAAGAAAATAAACGTAATTATCTAAAAAAAAGTTTCAAAATGAATGCATATATTTGTTTACTGAGAGGTTTTAAAAAGATAATTAATAAATCAAACCGAAAATATTGAATGAGTGCATTCATTTTGAAATCATTTTTTTAGATAATTACGTTTATTTTCATTAAATTAAGGGTTATTTTTTGAACTTCATGAATTATTTATTTTATTATTTTTCACATGTAATTATTTTATTGGGTTATCTAAGTAATAAATTATATCTCATTAAAAATATTTCACATCATCACGTTAACTTTTTTAATGATACTTTTGTCATATCTACTAAAAATCCAATTTGAAAAAAAAAATAAATGTTGATGGCCAAAAAGGCTAAAAAAAATGCAATTAGGGTCATTTTAACAAAACATATAAATGTTAGTGACTAAATTTTTCATTAAACCTAAAAAAAATGTCGTAACTATAGTTGTTAATGCTATAAAAAAAGTTTATTATAAAAGGTTAAAATAAAATATAAAAAATTATTTTTATTGTAAATTTAACTATTATAACGAAATAGTATTACAACATGTGGTTATTATAGAAAAGATTAACTATAATTAAATTTTAACTAATTTTATCATAACGTAACTATATGAAACCACACCAAACTAAATGAAAAGTTTTATAATAATATGAATTATATATATTATAGACAGACATTCATAAATACATAACTCCAATTGAACGCATATCATTTGCCTAACGTAGTCGTAAAGTTGCGAAGCTTCATGATGATTAAAAGGAGTTATTGTCTCGTTATTTAGTGTTGAACGTTAAAATAAAACAGTTTGAAAAAATTCATGAAAGATAGATCTAGAATTTTGTTTACACGGTTATGTATAAAGACAATGTTTGACAATCCAGTATTAAATCCAATGACATCGATATCTAGTTTCATCAACTCATTCCATCTTTCTCCAAATTAAAGAATTTTATGTTTAGGGGTCAAGTCTATATTTTCCATGCAGATTCTTCGATCATAGCATTTGATTTCTTAGGCAGGAAATCTATATTTTATTTACGAGGTCGAAATTAACTTACCTGGCAAAAAGTAGGAATTTTCCACGGGGAAAAAGGTAATGGTTGAGAGTGTAAGATTGTTTGCATCAATGCAAGGCACAGCCCATTTTTATATGACCGAAAGATCTAAAGATTGTTTTATGTTTGCCTAAATGTTTGGTACTATAAAATATTCAACGCTTTCCTCAAATACATACCTACAGAAGCTATATTTAGGAAGAGGAAACTTGTGGTTGCTTGGCAATACTTTCAAAAAGTAATTATGAGAGCAAAAACTTGTGGTTGCATCACTCCTTGTTGATTAGATAAGGTTGCTTGACAGAGTTGGCCTGCTATTTGCCCATTGTTCCTACTTTTTGATTCATTTGTAGGTACTATTGCTAGCTTTGATGGCGACTAGTCAAATTGTCTCTGTGTGAGTTCTACTCATGGACTGATTCAATTCTTAGGACTTAATTTATAGTCAATCTAATGATATTTTTTTTATTTTTTTTTAATGAAACAACATCAATTAATTCATTAACAATTTTAAATTTCTGGTAGTACGACAAATAAAAATTACACGATGACACATGTCTTACTTATTTATTTTTTATATTTTATTATACATTAAAAGTATATATAACTTTTCAGTACTTTGTGAAATTTAAAAATATACTTTTTCTAAATTTATATACTTCTGGCTTAGCAAATATAAACCATTTTGAAAGGTGGAAAGCAATTTCCATTGCCGCTAAATTTGGCTTTTGCTTAAGCTATTGACGGCTTAGGGACCAAGGTAGAAGACAGTCCTTTTCCACCACATGTTTTAAGAAATATATAATACCGAATTGAATAGTAAACCAGATATGTGAGATTGAATTATCATCTATCTGTAACATCTTTAAAAGTTTTCCCATAATTATTACAAGGCTTTAATTAGGGAAATCCATCCGAAATTGACAACTAAACTATGTCATTAATCATTTTTAGGAGCTGTTTTGGACATTATGCTTCCCCAACCCCCAACAAAAAAAAAAGGGGTTCTTGGGGTTTGGCTTTAGTTATTTAGGCAATTTTCAATTACAGGTTAGGCGTTCAGGTATGGGATTACTTTTTCGTGGTCGGATGCCTTAGTAATTTTGTTAAATATGTTAGTATTTATATGTGGTTGTACTCTTAAATTTTGTATCGAATATTTGATTTTAAAAACTGGACAAAAAAATAAGATTTTGTTATGAATATCTTATTAAGTGAATGTCTATCATTTTCAAAATAAAATTTTAATTTATTTTAAATTAGATCTCTACTTCTTTTATACTTTTTATACTTATAAATAGAGATTCTGATGAAGCATTGTAATCATCTTTTTTTATCAATAAAGTACATCTTCTATTACTTTCATATTTTCTTTGTTCTTTATTCCCTCCATCTCTCTTTATTTTATAACACGTTATCAGCACGATCTTACTCAAAGTGATAGTTCCTTTTATTGACGATGACGATCAAATTTATCTTTCATGATTTTCAATATATTTGACGGCAAGATGTAAAATTTTTAAAGGAAGTTTTTTTTATTTAATATTTAATATTTGATTATTATATTTCATTCTTCTTTCATTATATGTTATTATTGTTTTGATTAACTTATTTTACTTTTTGTTCTTAAGGATGGTGAAAGATTTGATATTGTTATCTATATGAAATCGAGAAGTAAAATTCACTCTCAAAGTTTACTTTTTGATATTTGCTTGGGGATTGTCTCTTTTTCTTCATTACAAAGAATACTTATAATTACTACTTCTCATCCATAGTAACGTAAGTCAATCTAATCAACTTCTTTTGAAATTTTATTTGATTTCTATTAAAAAGTTCAATTTATATAATTCACTATTTGTATCTCCATGAATTTATAAAACCCTTCACACATTTAGTTATTGGGATTTTTATATGGAGATAAATATTTTTTTTTCATTTTTTATAGAATTGATTGGTTTAATTTTGATTTTGATTAAGATATATGATTATTGTGAAATGTGAATAAAAATACTTGTCATGAACTTTGGGATATTCACCATTGTCTATGATAATTTCATATCATTGTAAAATTTGAGATGAAATTATGTCATAAGAGGTGGAGGTTAGAAAATGTTTATGTTTAAACTTTTATAACTGTAATGTTATTTTAATTTGATATTATAATATTTTGTATTTCGTTGTGGTATGATATATAAAATATATATTATCTAACCACAATGATTTATTTGTTATGTTAAATATATGTTTTATTTATACCTATTCATTTTATATGAATAAATAAAATTTTAAAAGATCAGAAATTTTTTTTATCATTCATGTTAAAAAGAATTTCAAAATTGTATATTATTTAAAATAAATTAAGCATTCATTAATATTATATAATAAAATGATTATATGCTCCTAAAGAGCTAATATTGCATCAAATTTTAAAAAGCTCTTTAAAAGCTAATATTTTACCTCCTTGTGATGCAAAATTTTTTAAAATATTTATTGCTTTTCAGATCAAGAAGATATATGTTGAATAAAACCTTTATGTGTTTTACATTAAAATCATATATATAAATAATATGATATACTCATGTATTTGTATTATATATTCCCTGAAGAAATACATTACACTATATGTAACAACCTAGTTTAGACCCTATTCGGAGTGGTTTCGGGACCACAAATTCGAGTCAGAAAAATATTTTAATATTATTTTTGGTATCTACAACATGTTAATTTATATGTGTGAAATTTTTATGATTTAATTTTATCGTTTGAGTGTTCGATTAATAAAATGATTTAATCGCGTAAAATGTAAAAGTAGCTTTCTATATGTTAAAGTGCTTATTTGCTTTGAGGAATTACCTATGGGGTCCTTATGTGGCAAATTGGCCATTTACTAATGGCATGGCCGGTTTTGGGCTTGAAATATATGGTTTACTAATTAAATTTATAAGGTTAAAATGGTAATTAAAATATTGTAATGTAACAAAATAAAATAAAATACAAAATGGCCATGCATTCATCTTTTTCAAGGTCGAATCTTCAAAGGAAAAAGAAAGAAAAGAATAAGTTAGGTTTGGCACTTTGAGACTTTAAATTAGGTATGTTCTTTGCTCGATTTTTGATAATTTTTACGTTTTTGAGATCGTTGCTTTGAGTACTAGCTAGCCCATACTTGAATTTTTGAATTTGATGATGATTTTGAGATTTTTCATTTTTTAAAGCTTGATGATTTTTGTGTTTGATGATGAAAAATAAATATGTGCTAATAGATTTTCATGTTTAATTAAGTGATTTTTAGTAAAAATGTCTAATTAGGATTAAATTGTGAATTTTGTAAATTGAGGGGTCAAAATGTGAAATAAATGAAAGAAATTGGTTGTTAGGGACCTTAGTGAAATTCGGCCAAGCATGGGTGTGGTGAAATTTTGAATATTTTTTGTTTTGTGAAATAGGGACTAAATTGTAAAAAATGTGAAATGTCAGGGACAAAAGTGTAATTAGCTCATTTATGTGTTTTTGGATAAATTTGATTGAATATATGATTAAATAAGTCAAATTTATATTGAATTAGATCAAGAAAAGAGGAAATCGGATTTGGATCGGGGAAAATCTAAAGTTGTTGAATAGTCGTTCCGGTTCGTTTGTCTTCGTCCGAGGTAAGTTAATAAATAAACAAATGTCGTTAAATTCAAATGTTTATGTAATATATGTGCCGAATTAAATTATTACTTATATATGTGTTGATGTCGAATTAGTATAAGCATGGGAGAAATAAATATAAGAGATGGAATTGATTGGTTTATGACATCCGAAAGCCCCGTACAAACCTTAGGAATAATTAAGATACATATGTCATGACATAGGATTCTGATATATGATTACGTATAAGACCACGTCTAGGACGTTGGCATCGACTTGAGATTTACGTGTAAGACCATGTCTGGGACATAGGCATCGTATATGATTTCATGTAAGACCCTGTTTGGGCAGTGGCATCAATATTTGATTACATGTAAGACCACTTCTGGGATGTTGGTATTGTACGAGCTTTTCAAATTATCCGAGTATCCTATTTGATTCCGAACGGTTCAACGGGCAATGATACGGTAAAACCGAATGTGAGTTTGAATTAAATGATTCAGGTATGTTTGAGTTTATATGAAGTTTGTAAATAAAGGTAAGTGTTGTTGTATAATATGATAATGTGAATTAATTGTTTAACTGTGATTATAAATACATGTGTTTGAGATTGGGAGTATTCGGCTTACTTGAAATAATCATACTAGTGTTAATTTAATAATTTATTTGCTTATGACTTATTAAGCTATTTAAGCTTACTGTGTGTGTTCGTTCGTTGTTTTACAGATTTTGGTAGCTAGTTACGAGCTCAGGGATCGTCAAGGAAATCTGTCACACTATCGATTGCTATTTCGGTATTTTTAAAGCTTGATCTTTGAACATATGGCATGTATAGGCTACCGATTGTTGTTGTCGATTTTGAAGCTGTATATATGAAAAGCCATGCGAAATAAGTTCATGTTGGGAATTATGTTTCATGAAATATGTTTGTGGTGTGCTTGATATTTGATTTGGTATGAAGTAATGATAAGTATGGTTTATAATTAGCTCATCTTGGTAAGATTGTTAATTGGTATGATATGTATTTGTGGTTGTTATAATTCGGCTCAAGTGAATTAAGTATGGTTGTTGGATGTGTTTTGGGTATGGTTTATTATTGATTTACATTTTGACTGTACTTTGTTTATTTTTTTTTTTTTAGTTTGGGAAATGGCAGTGATAAGCTATTATATTTGGTTGATGATAGACAAATGAATACATATGTGCCTATGTCATGAATTTTGGTGATTTGGGATGTAAAAGTCAAATTGTTATATATATATATATATATATATATATATATATATATGTTATTGTATGTTCGGCTATGATATTTGACTATTTATGTTCGGTTTACGTGTAATACCCCGAAAATTTTTATAGTAAAATATAATTCGTGATATAGTAAAATAAGGAAATAAAGTGACAAAAAGGGAATTTTGAGTTATGTCAATATTGGGAAGTATATTATGATATATTGATTCAAGAAAGGACTAAATTGTAAAAGTGAGAAAAGTTTTGTGGCCCAAGAGTAAATACTCAAAATTTAAAGGATTAAAGTGTAAATATGAAAAGTTAAAGGACTAATAGTGCAAATATTTTAAGGGTGGAATGATCTAGAAACTAAGGAAAATTGATGAATTAGGACCAAATTGAATAGGTGAAGAATTATGAGGGACTAAATTATAATTTTACCAAATTAAAGGATGACTCAAGGATGGAATATCAAAAGATAATAAAGGGCAAAATGGTCAATTGGAAGAGAGAGAAATCTAGAAAGTAATGATATGTTGATGATATTTTATGATTATTTAATTAGATATATATTATTTTAATGAGATATTTTATTATTTTATTATTATTTTATTATTAATTATTTGGTATAAAAGGAAGGAAAGATGAAAAATTTTCATCATCTTTCCATGCATGCAACCAACGTTAGAAGAGAAGGAAAAGAAAGAAATTTTCTTTTCTTTACAATTTGGTCCTTCCACCAAAAATTCACAATTTTCACCTAGAAATCAAAAGAATTTCCATAGCTACTAAGAGAGAGAAATGTTAAGGAGACCATGGGGAGTTAGAATATCAAGTTGGATTCAAGAAATAGAAGCTGGAGGAGAGAGAAAATAAAGTTAAAGATTGGTATCAAGAGAACAAGGTAAGTACATCAAGATTTCAATATGTTTTTAAGTTTGTTATTGTTGATAAAGCATGGAAATAATGTTATAGTAGAGTTTTGACATAAGGTTCTATGTTCTTGATATGTTAGTGAAGAGAAAATAAGAGAAAGTGATGAGAAATAATATAGAAAAAGAAAATAAGGGTGTTATAACATGGTAATTAATATCTTGCACTAAAACAGTTATGGACAGCAGCAGTAGTCTAAGTTTGAAAAATAACCATAAATTTTAGAAATCAAATTAGAAGATGAAAAAAATATGGAATTAAAGCTTATTGAGTCTAGTTTCTTATAGAATAAACAGTGTAAGCAATGGATTTGTAAATTTTGAGATATAATGAATTTTGTGAGACAAGGTCAGAATGAATTCGGGTTCCCCTGTTCAGACTTTTAAAAATCATAAAAAAATTAATAAAACTAATTATGGGATTAAATTTATATGTATAGAATCCTGAATGAATCTAGTTTTAATAGAAACAAACTAAAACATCATTTGAATTCTGTACAAGGAGATAATTAATTTTTAGTGAAGAAGGGTCAGAACTGTCAGACAGCAGAAAAGGGGTAAATTTAATGAATAAACTGTACTAATTGGCTAAACAAAAAATTCTGAAAATTTTATGGTAAGAATATATGTGAGTCTAGTTTCAGATAAAATTTACAGATCTTAATTTGGAGTTCTGTAACTCAAGAAATAAATAATTTAGTGACTATGACTCAAATGGACAGCTTTGAATATACATATAAGTAAATAGTGAAATTATTGATAATGTTACTTATAAGCATATTATATAAATTTAAGGATGTGGAATGGAGAGGAGGAGGAGGAAAATATATATATATGAATATTCAGCAAGCATGGCTAATTTGCATGTTTTAGGCTTAAGGACTAAATTGAATAAAAGTAAAACTTTATGGGTAATTTTGTAAAAATGTCAAAAATGACCAAATTGCATGAAATGGATTAATTTTTTTATTTAAATTACAAAATTGAATGAAATTATTAATTTAGTTCAAGATAGGGGGAAAACATGTTTTAGGGATTAAATTGAAAAGTGTTGAAATTATGGAAAAATTCTGATATTTTACAGAATTCATGGATTGTTATCAATATGTATGAGAATAATAGCTGGAAATAAGGATTAAATTGCAAGAATTATATTTTCCATTTCTAAGGATGATCACATTAATTAAAAGTTTAGGGGCAAAATGGTAACTTTTCCTAGAGCATTAATTAAATGCATTAGAATATGAAATAAATGAAAATAATAATCAAATTTATTTATAAAGATCCAAACGACTCAAATATGAGACTTGATCGTGGAAAAGAAAAGATATCGGATTAATGAAATTATAAACACAAACAAGCAATGAGGTAAGTTCATGTAACTTGAATTATATTCTTAAATGCTTGAAATGCATGTTTTTTATATGAATATGATTTGCATGATCATTATATGGAAATTCATGAAACATTGATATATTTGATAAAATGGGAAGAAAATCCCAGTTGAATGAAAGGAAAATTCGATGGATCTCTGAAAAGGAATTGACGGTAAAAAGGATCTAGCCCGGACGGGTGATCCTATCCTGATATAGCCCTTCTGAAGAATATGTGGAAAATGGATTTAGCCCGGACGGGTAATCCAAATTAGGGTCTAAATTTAGCCTGGACTGGTAATTCAGATCCAAGCTCATTAGAGTAATTGTCATTGTAGGGGATTTAGCCTGGACTGGTAATCCTGTCAATACTCTATGAGTTTATATTACAGGGGATTTAGCCTGGACTGGTAATCCCACTGTAAGGATGAGGTTCGCGGGAGTGTGCTCTCTGATATGAAATGTGTAAGACCATGGTTGAAAGATACCATGGCAACCTGATATGAAATGTGTAAGACCATGGTTGAAAGATACCATGGCAACCTGATATGAAATGTGTAAAACCATGGTTGAAAGATACCATGGCAACGTGATATGAAATGAATAAGACCATGGTTGAAATATACCATGGCATCATGTCAAAGATAAATAAGACCGTGGATGGGAGAAGCTATGATATCTATTAAACAATTGATATTCAGGTAATACGTATTAGATGACGAATGGTTACATAAAATGGTTGTGTGAAATGTTTATAAGAACTGGTCATATGGAAATATATATACAAAATAGTTGTATGAAATAATTATGAAGATAGATAAACAAAATAAGAATAAGTACATCGAATATAATTTATGTTAAGTTTGATATAAACTTTACAGGAATAAATATACTTAAAATATATGGAAATGATGAAGCATGAAATATTGATATAATGAAATGATTGATATATACTTATAAAGAAACGGTAATAGAATAATATGTTTCATGACATGTACATATATAATTATCTTTGATACGTTGATACAAGGAAATTATGTAAGTAAAGACAATTATTAAACTCAAGTGTGACATGTCGAGAAAATAAGTATATCAATGTTGAATTTATATGAAATATATGCAAGTATACTAACAACGATGTGGCTTGACACTTAGACAAAGGACAAGCTATTGATTGAATGGTAACATGTTTAATTACAAGAAGCATTGAAATGGTAAGTACTTAGATAAAAAAAAATTTAATATTTTATGAAATTTTTATGATCCCGATTTAATTCCGTTGGTTTTAATGTATGATTGGGGCTTCGAGGCCCAATAAGAGAGACGTTATGATTATTTTCAAAATATGAATAATAAATGACTCAGAATTATCAGTAAACTCCGGTAATGCCTCGTACCTATTCCGGCAATGGATACGGGTAGGGGTGTTACATTACGATGGCAAGAATTGATATGTTTTAACTGTTATATAGAAGTCATATTAAATAACTGAATATATATAAAAATTGATTTAGTTGTGTATATGAAATTTTGGCATGATTTATAGCATATGGAAGTGACATGTTTTGATTTGGCTAAATTACATGAAAAAAGATTAATATTAGTCAAGTGAGCAATGTATGAATTGGTTATGTTGCAAGTGAAATTCAGTCATTAAGATATGCTTGTATGTATCTGTAAACTTTTGCTTAGTTAACCATGAGGTATAGTTCATCTTAGGCTAATATGCGCATGTGGGAAAGCTTATAAATGAATATATTGTTGTAAGTTGAGTACATGAAAATGAATTATGATTAATGATTATTTTAGGAGTTTAAATGCCATGTTATTTAGTTAATATGTTCGGCTAATAGAAATATAAAGTATATGCGATATGATATGTTTTATGTTAATGAGATCGGTAAAATGATTAAATAAATATTATTGATATGTTTAATTTCTAAAGCATGATTAGGATATGTTTTATAAGTGGTAAAAATCATGTTGGTTTTTGTTTGGTTAAGTAATGCAAATGTGTGAATATTATAAGTTGAGAACTATATGGTTTAAATTAATATGGTCTTATACGCATAGTCTTGTGATGAGTTAAAATGGCTAGGCATAATTGGTTTGGATTGGTTTTTGAGCATTCGGATTAGGTGTGCTATGAAATGTCTTTGATGTTCGAAAACAATTAAAGATATTATAGTTGATTGCACTTGAATTAGTAATGCACATGATTATATTTGATTATTTGGTAATGTTTAAAAATGTGTCATGTATGAATATTTTAGAAGACACATGTGGTAAGCTTTAAGACATATTAATTGAATTGAAATTTCAATTCGACAAAAGATAATGATATTGATATGGTTAAATTTTATAGCATGGATTATTTTTGTAATATGATTAATAATGTATGTTTGATTTATATTGGTCATATGCTTTGTATATGCAGACTTGACTTATATGGATGAATGATTGGTTGCAAATTGAGTACAAAATTATTATAAAGAAGTGAATAAAATTTTGTACATGATTTGTAATAAGTGATTGTGATGAACTGTGCTTATGTTTGGTAATGCCTCGTAATCCTAATCCGGCGACTAATACGGGTTAGGGGTGTTACACTATATGATTGAAATATCTAATGTGCTCCTATAGTAGCAATATTGTGAAAATGACTTTAATAATATTTTTGAACGGTCTCATACCTTCTAGTGGCTAAGCAAAATAATAAGTTACTAATGAAAAACTATGAAATTCTTCCACTTGTTTTGCTTCATTCCCTGAAGTGAATGTAGCAGTACATAACAATTATGAAAAATGAAAATATAGAGACCATGATTGTTGTTGTAACTGAGGATGTGATTGGAGACTAATCATGACAACAAGAATAGATAGATTTTGATTTGAAATGTACACATGTTTTGCGTTGGTGATATGAAATAAAGATTCAATGGAGGAGTTTAGAAGTCTGTCCTACCAGATTTATTGCATTCCCTGAAGTGAATGCAAACATAAAGAAAATAAAATATATATAATTATGGACCACTAAAAGTGGGAACATAGTAATAAATAAGAGAACAATGAGAGTTCTCAAGATAACTCTTTAAAGGGTAAAGATAACTTATGTTATCAATGTGATATGAAAAATTATTGGCCACATATGTGGCATATGCCTAAATATTTTGTTTCTGTTAATATTTTTTGAGAAGGGATATGAAAATGTAGTAATAAATTCTATCATTATAAATAGAAAGTATTTATCTTATTTGGTACTAAAACAAACAAATTTTATTCCAATATTTGATAGTACAAAATTAGCCGAAAGCTCTAGAAGAGCTAATATATTAATATCTTGTGATGGTTAATCCATTGGTTTTAAAAGATATTTATAATGGATCTTATATTGAGATTCTGAATGAGGAAAATATTATATTTTATATGAATCACTATTGCTATAAATATCTATTTTGAAAAGATGAAAAAGAGAGGATTAGGTTATTAATTTATATTTAATTTATAATATTTGTGATCTTCTTTTGTCATCATCCTCATTAAGGAGTTGAAAGCAAAATATTTGACTGTGAAAGATCTATTTATGAGAAATGAAATATGATAATTCTATCTGAAACTCGTTATGGTTGGAAGCACCTGAAGTTAATTTTTTTTTTTTTAGATATTTGAAGATTTTGGCATATTCCCTAAAGTAAGTATTGCATATAATTGTTTAGAAATTATATCTATTATGTTGACTTAGTGACATTATAATCTTCACATTGATTTAGACATTTCTAGTAGTAAATGTCATAATAACACTTATATGTGGATATAAAGTAAAAGGAATGATAGTAAAATTATTAATTTAGCGCAATTGAAACACATGTTAAGGTAAACCAAAAGTTTACTAATACAAATACATTTACTACTTGATGTGACCAGTTAGACCATCCTAGATTATAAATAATGCGGAAATTAATTAAGAATTCATATGGACATTCATTAAAGAACCAAAAGATTCTTTAATTTAAAGAATTCTCATTTGTTGCTTGTTCTCAATGAAAATTCATTCTTAAAAACTCACTAACTAAATTTGAGATTTAATGTCTTACATTTCTGAAATGAATATGGGCTCATTCATCCACCATGTGGATGATTTTGATATTATATGATTTTGGTAGATGCATCTACAAAATAATCACGTATGTGTTATCAACTTGCAGCCTGTCGTTTGTAAGATTGCTTATTTAAATAATTAATTTCAGATCATGCAATTAAGACAATTAATCTTGTTAATATTGATATATCTTAGCATTTTATTGATTGAGTTTGAAAATTTTTTGTAAAAATTTATTATTTATGCGCATAATGGTTTAAAGAAATTATTGATTGAATGTTTCTAATTCATGTCTAAACCATTACTTATGAGAATTAAACTTCCTATTTCAACATGAGATTATATTGATTTACATGTTGTATGCATTAAACTAATAAGATATAAATACCTCTCATTACAATTGGTTTTTGATCAAGAGCTAAATATTTCTTATCTTTGAATTTTTTTATCTGAGTATATATTCCAATTGCCCCACCATAACACACAAAGATGAGTGAATCCTCAAAAAAAGTTAGGAATATATATTAATTACAAGTTTCTTTATATTATTAAAGATTTTGAATGTATTCGAGATTCAATTATGACATGATTTGTGATTATAATTTTGATTCGATAGTTTTCCCGATATTAGGGGGAGAGAAATAGTAACTTGTATTGAGTTAGGGGGAGAGTAATTTGAACCAGAAGTCCAATAAGGATAACTCATTACAAGTTAACTGTTAGATGTATTTACAATATTAATGAGAATAACCAAGTGTTATATATCATCTAATATTTTAATTTCAATCAAAGTTTCAGTAGGACAATCAATTAGAATAAATAATAGATTGATCGGTTTCAAAGATGAAAATTCTACTAGATGGTTATATAGTGGAGGTGAGTGCTCCAAAAGAGACCCAAGACATAACTAATAAGTAAAACTTCAGAAGAGATTCAGGTACCTGAAACTGAATTTTAAAATAATGAAAATAAGAGATCTCGATAAGTTATGTCAATTCGAGAAAATGTGGAACCGAATAATAAAAGTGGTCGACAATGATTTTGCATGCAATATTATTATTGAAATAATGAAATAAAAGAAGGATCTTGAATAAATCTATTGAAAAATATAGATATGGAATAAATTGATCAAAATAGAAAGACGCAACTCAAGTACAATTAAGTTCGTGGAGTTTTTGGACCAGTAGTCCAAATAACAAAAGGTGTAAAGCCAGTAAGGGTGCAATTGAAGTAGTTTTGCAAAAGCAAAATAAAAATATGAAGTCTTTCACTAAGTCTTGGCATTAATTATGAAAAGATATAATATTATTTTGTAGTAGATGCAATAACCTTTAGATATATTATTAAATTGACAATTCATAAGAGATTTAACTCGCGTCTTATGGTTATTGTTACAACCTTTTATGAATCGCTATATAGTAAAGTTTATATTAAAATTTTTGAAGAATTTAGGATGCTAGAAGCATATTGAAATTCTCGAGAAATTGTTCATTTATATGAACTAAAATAATTTGAACATATGTGGTAAATTTGACTTAGCGAATAGTAGTTGAAGGAGGATTATAAAATGATCCAACATACCTATTTGTGTTTTTATAAAAGAATCATGATTAAAGTTTGTTATGATTATTGTCGAATCTCCTAAAGATATTAAAATATATTTCTGCAAATTTCCGTCACTCATGACTTTTAAAAGAATGGTAATATAAATGCTTAGCAAATACATTCAAATAGTCATTTGAAAAACCAGTATTCAAGATTGAATATGTAGAATATGAGAAAATATGTGATGTTTTCATGAGGGGGAATAAATACACGTTGCACTCTTTTCCCCTTAATCGAGGTTTTGTCCCATTAGATTTTCCTGGTAAAATTTTTAATGAGGCAGCATATTATGCGTATTATAGATTGTGTACTCTTTTCCCTTCATTAGGTTTTTATCCCACAGGGTTTTTCCTAATAAGGTTTTAACGAGGCACATTATCTACTAATGAACATCCAAGGGAAACTGTTATGAATATCTTATTAAGTGTGTAATGACCTATTTTTCAATGAACTCTCAAGCGTTGGTTTTAGACCACAAATCTGGAGCTAAAAAAAAAAATTTATTTTTATATTTTTGCACGGTTTGCATTATGTTAGGAATGTCATATGAAAATTCTGATAAGAAAATTTTATCGATTAGGTACTTAATTATGGAAAGGACCAAATTGCATAAAATGAAAAAGTTGGATTCTAGTAGCTAGAAGGATCAAATAGCTATGGAATTCAAAACTTGAGGTCCTTATATGGTAATTAGACCATTAAAGAGAAGTTAGTAGATATTTTTTGATAATTCATCTATGGAAAAATTAAAAAAGGGCAAGGACTAAATTGGAAAAGAGAATAATTAATGGATGATAAATAATTAATAAGAAATAAAAGCATTTTATATCATCTTCTTCCCCAAATATTTCATGGAAGCCCTAGGAAAGAGAAAACAAGCTATCTTAGCATAATTGGGTAAGTATTCAAGCCCCGTTTTTAGTAATTTTTATATTTTTTAAATCGGGATAGTCTAATTCATCTATTTGGGGGATTAATTTGAAAAGTTATTAAACTATAGAATTTATGCCATGGATGAATATGCTAAAATTTTGAAATTTATGGTAGAAAATGAAAGGTTGTTGATAGATAAACAACTTTTACAAAGTGAATTTGGATGAAATTGTGATTTAGGGACTAAATTGTAAAATTGTGAAAATTGAAGAAAAATTCTGAATTTTATAGAATACATGTGTTGTAAATTTTATATTTAAATTTTAGTTTAGCTTGGAATAAGAAGTAAATTGCATGAATTTCATTTTCCGAGCCTAGGGAAGCAATTGGAATTTATGGAAAGCTTGGGGGTAAAATGGTAATTTTGCTTAGGATGTAAATTGAGCTTAATAGAATATGAAATGTGAGAATTTGATGATTAAATTCATTTATATAGATCCAGATAACACAAATTCAAAGCTAGATCAAGGAAAAGAGAAAGTTTCAGATTAGTAGATTTTCTTGTACGAATTATTATCAAGGTAAGTTTGTGTAACTTAATTAATTACGTTAAATGTTTCAATTGAATATCGTATTTGGATTGAATGTGATATGTGTTTATGTGGATTTTATGAATGTTATAAATAACATGAAATGATTACATGATTGAAAATGTTATAAAAAAGTTAAGTTCTGTTGAATAATGAAAATTGATAGATACATGTGATTTCCCGTATATGAATATGATTCTGCATATGTTGCAGAAGGGTTTAGCTTAAACGAGTAATCCCAATATAGCCTCTCTAGCATCCTATTATATATAGTTCCTGCGAGCATCATGATCGGTAGTCATTTTTCATTTGTTGCACATTATCACAGCTCTTTGTTAGCGTCCTGATATACGATCGATTGTGATCCTGGATATAATGCAGACACAAACGCATCTCTTCATGAGCATCTTGTTAAGCTCGCTTGAACTCTCTATTACCTTATCCGAAGCTTCTTGATATTATCTCTTCAGAGATATCTAAAAGGCTCTATGAGCTTCCTGAGTAAAAACTCTTATGAGTTTCCTAATTAGCTCAGATAAGTGTCCTATTACATGATTACATGGCTCGTTTAAGCATCTTGACATGTGGCTCGAGAGTATGCTTCCTGAATAAGAATTGATGGTTTATAGATATGTACACCTTGAGTGTATTATTTGAGTATCCATCGATATTTCAATAATTCAACGGATAAAACTCTCAACATGAGAAAAATGATAAGATAAATAGAAATATGCCCTGAATGTTTTTTGAATTATTTGAAGAAGGATTATATGATGAGCTCATCTTTTTTTATTAAACATTTACATGTATTATATGACTAACCTGCTTGATTGAGTACATGTGTTTAGATAAATTTGTCAAAATGATGAAAGCATGTAAATTTTATACTTAGTGTTGATAAATGTGATTGGTAAGTTTCAATTCCTGTTATACGAACTTACTAAGCATATAATGCTTACTAGGTTTTATTTTTTCTGTTTTATAGTGCTCGGAAGCTCGTGAAAGTTGGAGATTGGTTGGAGCATTATGACACTATCCACTAGCTTGTTTTGGTATAAATAGTAAACTTATTATTGTATAATGGCATTGTAACACCCCAAACCTGGCCCAGGCGTTATGGCCAGATCCAGTGTGTCACATTGAAGTGTTTTATCGAAAACTTTGTTTTCATTGAAAACCCTTCTTTAAATAAAAACTATTCCTTCTTGTATGATAATAATTACCTTGTAAAATCTCTTTTTTAGTTGCGGAAGTTTTATTTAAAATAGATGATCTACGAAAACTTGTTATTAAAAATTGAGTTGCGGAAATGTAGTATTTAAAAACAGTTATGGATTAGGAAAACCATGTTCTACTTCTAATAAATATAAAGCATGAAAATAATATTAATCCTAATTTGAAATAATAACCAGAGGAAAGGCCTTATTACAATCCAGACTAAAATAACTTAAAATAATAGAAACTATAGGCTTAAGAAAACCAGTCCAAGCCGTCTTGCTAGCTGGCCACCTCGGAGTCCCTCCAACCGTCGAACCACCTACTGAGGATCACCTGAGAAAAATAAAAGAGGGGTTGAGTTTTCGAAAAGTCAGTGTGTACAACCCTTGGCAAATAGAAAAACATGCAATAGCAAGTCTTTTCAGGCATGAGCCCAATTCAATATCAGAACAGATGTAAGGCAATCAAATATGCACGGATCCCACCCATCCAACCGCTATACACCATCTCCATCCCCCGATACACACCATGTGGGGATATAAATATCCACCCACCTATCCGATACACTCCAATGGTAGCCCGGTTGCGGTACTACCTAACGTTGCAGCAAAGCTACTAATCATATATTGGGCTTACGGTCGTTAAGCAACCATGCAATCCTCATATACTTCCTCCGTTCCATAATTCCTAACCAATATGCAACCTAAACAGAATATCATATGAATGCAGCAGGTATACATGTAACATCCATAAATCTTACATTCAACACATAGGGGTATTTTAGTCATTTTCACCCTTAGGGGCTTTTCGGTAATTTCTCTTTATTATGGGTTATTACTTACCTTGGCCTGTTAACAAGTCCTCGTTGGCTAAAGCGAACAGATACTATGCACCATATAGGAATCCAGAGAAGAGGAGGTGGGTCAATAAGACCGCTTAAGTACCAACCTCTCCCTAGATCCAATCCTAGACATGCATATGCCTATTGCCACACCTTAACCTTATGGCTTGTCCACGGTCACAATTAATTAATTATTTAAGTTTTATGTCTGTTTAAGCAGTTATCAGATATTAGGCCCAAAACCCCTTACAAAGCCCAAACGAGGCCACATACATATATATGGCCCACTAGGCCCAATCTCATTCATATGGCCCATTAGGCCCAAATCACATTCGTATGGCCCATTAGGCCCAAATCACATTCATATGGCCCATCAAGCCCAATTACATTCATAGTCATGCAATCATATGATTTTTCATCACTTAGTAACAAATTGCCAATTTTGCCTATTGTGGGCCCTACAGCCCATCGGGCCCATTTAGCACATTTTGGCTCGATTGGCCAAAACATGGCCCAAGTCCACAGAATCACACATGGGGCCTCTGATAACCTATCAGTTTCCCCTTACGTGTGTTTGTGCACTCGCAAGTCTATTGTAGCCAAACTTTCGACATTTTGGCATTTTGGCATTTCGGGATTTGCCGATCTACTGTGTGTAGTTATGTACACACTTGTACTAAAACGTGCTGCGATTTCCTTAGCCACGAACCTATAAAAGATGTCACTCAACGATTAATCACACACTTATCAAATACTATCACCAAAAGCTGAAAATCTCACATTTGCCTTACCTTGAACAACAAGCCTTAACTGCCCTTCCTTGATCACTAATCACGAGTATTTCTTAAATCTGCATCAATCTTAATCATTAAAATAAACAAAAAATGACTCACAATCATCTTAAGTCACTCTCAAATTTTAACCAATAAAAGAGGAATCCTTACCCAAAACCTCAAAACGCCTAGGAGCAATTTGGTAAAGATCTGGAATCTGAGATTCGATACTAATCCTACAAGAATCGGACGAAGTAGAGGGGGTAGCGGCAGCACAGAGGGTCTTCAGCCAAAGAGGTATTTGACTTTTGAGATTTGCATGGTGAAAGGGTTATTCAGCACAAATAAGAAGAAGAAAAGAAGGAATCGGCTAAAACTAAAGGTGAATCAAAAGAGAATTTGAGAAGAGAAAGAATGGAAAATTGGCAAGCAAGGAAAAAGGAATTTGGCTTCTGAGCACTTAGAGAGAAAAGTGTTTCTGTAACACAAAAAAAATGAGAAATTCGACTAAAGGAAGGGAAGTAATTTTGGCAATACCCTAGAATCCCTAAAATCAGCACCTATATATACTATAGCTGAATTTACCTATCCCCAAATTCCTTATTCGGCTCTACTTCTCTACACCCCTCATCTCATAACTTTTCTCCCTGATAACTCCTTAATCCCTTCCTTAAATTTCTACCCTAATCACTCCCTCCAGAGTTCACATCTAACGCCACTACTGGCCATTTATTGAGCAAAAATAAATCCTTCTTTTGAGCAAGGAGTGATTCGAACCTCAAACCTCCTTGCTGTGCATGTGACGCCACCTCTAAGCCCCACATGTGACGCTACTTGCCACTCCAACACAAGGCTCCTTGTGTCCAATTCCTCCTTCATTTATTTAAAAACCAAACTACTTGCCATCAAGGTTCTTTTAATTATTAAACTATAATTTCCTTCACCCCAAAGTTCAAACTCAAAACTTAACCAGGCCTATTATCACATAAATAGCACTCGACTAGGAATATTAAGCACACTTTTTATCAAAATCGGAAAAAGAAAGAAAGTTCAGAATTTTTGGGGCGTTACAATTGTACCCCCTTAAAGAAATTTCGTCCACGAAATTTCCAACTAATAACACAGACTACCACACCACACTCCCACTGCGCACTCTAATTTCAACTTAGGTAAATAGCACACTATGGGTAAGTACGTACCAGTATTCGCCTCTGGAGCATCTCTATCCTCTTGATAATATGCTGCATAGACTAATGATGGCTGCCTCACCTCAGCATGACCAGCACCTCTACCCAGTGCTTCATGATCCAAATTGTTTCCACCTCTAGCCTGATCACGGCCTCTCGGTGGTTACTGACCACCCCTCGGTGGCTGCACACCACCTCGGTCCACGACTGGCACCTGACTTGACATTCTAGGGCAACTCTTGATCCTATGCTCCATAGATCCACAAGCTAGACAAGCTCCTGTTCTCTTCCAGCACTCTACTACATGACCTTTTCCATAAGTAGCACAAGGTGGTGTACCAGTAGTAGCAACAGGGGGCCCTACTCTGACTGGCCCATCCATTCTGGCCCTTCTCTTAGCCCTCTGATCGCAATTGGAGGGCTTAGAATCCCTTTTATTTTTGCCCCTTTCTCTTTCTCGGTTTAGGCACTCAGTGGGCTTTGCCTCTTCAGCGATTTTTGCTTTCTCCACCAATGCTGCAAACTCCCGCTCCTTCTGAGGAGCAATCAATACTCGAAGACTGTCTGTAAGGCCATCTTCAAACTGAACACAACATTTATTATCTGTTGCCACCGTTACTCTTGCATACCTACTAAGGCGTACAAATTCTGCCTCATACTCCGCCACAGATTTGTTTCCCTAGGTCAAGTTCAAGAACTCCTTCCTTTTAGCATCCACATAACTCGCACCCACATACTTCCCTTGAAATGCAGTTTTGAAGGACTCCTAAGTGACTTGCTCAGGTTGGGTGCCCTTTTTCACCTTCAGCCACCACTGGTAAGCTTTTTCCCTAAGCAGTGACACTGCCCCTTTCAACTTTTGGTCAGGTGAACAGTCCAAGTCCTCCATTATCCTTTCAGTGGCCTCTAACCAAAATTCAGCCTTGTTAGGAGTCGCACCAGCCACGCCCTTAAAGATCTCAGCCCCATTTGATCGAAGTCGCTCCAGAATTGACCCCCAATTTCCCGAACCATTATTGGGCCCTGCGATCCTTTACAAAATCCTCAGCATTGCCTGCGACAATGCATCATCCCCCGCGGCCCGATCATACAGTCCAGTCTCAGCCACGGGTGAGGCCGGAGCCTCTTCTACTCCAACATTGGGCATATGGCCTGATACCGACGATCTAGCCCTAACACTTCTGCGGCATCGGCCACGGCCTCTTGCACCTCTTCTAGCACTCATAGTTGACTCACGTATTATCTGGATTAGAAATTTTATGAATTTTTAGTTTAAATAATTAAGCCGATGTTTTATGAAAGTATTAAAAAGAAAGTTGTTTTCGTAAATCCTCAACAGTTTTAAGGTCCTACAGACTTCAGTTTCACTCCAACTAAAAGCCTCAGTATAATCATCTAAAGTAGCCCACTAACTATCTACAGTATATCAAATTAAAAAAGCTTAATAATAAAAGAACTTACTTGGTTCGACGTCGGAGACTCGGTGTGCCGCACAGCAAATTTTTTTTCCAAAACATTGTGATATAGTAAGGCCCACTTCATAGCCCGAGTTTTGCAACTTGACTCTGATACTACTAAATGTAACACCCCAAACCCGGCCCGGGCGTTATGGCCGAATCCAGCATGTCACATTGAAGTGTTTTATCGAAAGCCTTGTTTTCATTGAAAACCCTTATTTAAAAAAATATTCCTTCTTATATGATAATAATTACTTTGTAAAATCTCTTTTCAGTTGCGGAAGTTTTATTTAAAACAGATGATCTACGAAAACTTGTCATTAAAAATTGAGTTGTGGAAACATAGTATTTAAAAATAGTTATGGATTAGGAAAACCATGTTCTACTTCTAATAATATAAAGCATGACAGTAATATTAATCCTAATTTGAAATAATAACCAGAGGAAAGGCCTTATTACAATATAGACTGAAATAACTTAAAATACTAGAAATTATAAGCTTAAGAAAACCAGTCCAAGCCATCTTGCTCATTGGCCACCTCGGAATCCCTCCAACCGTCGAACCACCTACTGAGGATCACCTGAGAAAAATAAAAGAGGGCGTGAGTTTTCGAAAACTCAGTGTTTACAACCCTCGACAAATAGAAAAACATGCAATAGTAAGTCTTTTCGGGCATGAGCCCAATTTAATATCAGAACAGATGTAAGGCAATCAAATATGCACGGATCCCACCCATCCAACTGCTATACACCATCTCCATCCCCCAATACACACCATGTGGGGATATAAATGTCGACTCACCCATCTGATACACTCCAATGGTAGCCCGGTTGCGGTACTACCTAACGTTGCAGCAAAGCTGCTAATCATATATTGGGCTTAAAAAGCCATCGGTGGATCCACGATCGTCAAGCAACCATGCAATCCTCATATACTTCCTCCGTTCCATAATTCCCAACCCATATGCAACCTAAACAAAATATCATATGAATGCAGCATGTATACATGTAACATCCATAAATCTTACATTCAACACATAGGGGTATTTTAGTCATTTTCGCCCTTAGGGGCTTTTCGGTAATTTCTCTTTATTATGGGTTATTACTTATCTAGGCCCGTTAACAAGTCTTCGTTGGTTAAAGTGAATAGATACTATGTACCAGGTAGGAATCCAAAGAAGAGGAGGAAAGTCAATAAGACCGCTTAAGTACCAACCTCTCCCTAGATCCAATCCTAGACATGCATATACCCATTGCCACACCTTAACCTTATGGCTTGTCCACGGTCACAATTAGTTAATTATTTAAGTTTTATGTCTGTTTAAGTAGTTATCAGATACTAGGCCCAAAACCCCTTACAAAGCCCAAACGAGGCTACATACATGTATATGGCCCACTAGGCCGAATCTCATTCATATGGCCCATTAGGCCCAAATCACATTCGTATGGCCCGTCAGGCCTAATCACATTCATAGTCATGCAATCATATGATTTTTCATCACTTAGTAACAAATTGCCAATTTTGCCTATAATGGGCCCTACAGCCCATCGGGCCCATTTAGCCCATTCTGGCCCGGTTGGCCAATACATGGCCCAAGCCCATGAAATCGCACATGGGGCCTCTGATAACCTGTCAGTTTCCCCTTATGAGTGTTCGCGCACTCGCAAGTCTATTGTAGCCAAACTTTTAGCTTTTCGGCATTTCAGGATTTGCCGATCTACTGTGTGTGTGCAGTGTATGTACACACCTGGTACTAAAACATGCTACGATATCCTTAGCCACGAACCTACAAAAGATGTCACTCAATGATTAATCACACACTTATCAAATACAATCACCAAAAGCTAAAAATCTCACCTTTACCTTACCTTGAACGACAAGCCTTAATAGGCCTTCCTTGATCACTAATCATGAGTATTTCTTAAATCTGCATCAATCTTAATCATTAAAACTAAACAAAAAGTGACTCACAATCATCTTAAGTCACTCTCAAATCCTCCATGGCCATTCGGCCAACCTTAACCAATAAAAGAGGAATATTTACCCAAAACCTCAAAACGCCTAGGAGCAATTCGGTAGAGATCTGGAATCCGAGATTCAATACTAATCCCATAAGAATCGGCCAAAGTAGAGGGAGTAGCGATGGAACAGAGGGTCTTCAGCCAAAGAGGTATTCGGCTTTTGAGATTTGCATGGTAAAAGGGTTATTCGGCACAAATAAGAAGAAGAGAAGAAGGAATCGGCTAAAACCAAAGGTGAATCAAAAGATAATTTGAAAAGAGAAAGAATGGAAAATCGGCAAGCAAGGAACAAGGAATTTGGCTTCTGAGCACTTAGAGAGAAAAGTGTTTTGGTAACACAAGAAAAAAAAATTCGACTAAAGGAAGAGAAGCAATTTTGGCAATACCCTAGAATCCCCAAAATCGGCACCTATATATACTATAGCCGAATTTACCTATCCCAAATTCCCTATTCGGCTCCACTTCTCTACACCCTTCATCTACTAACTTTTCTCCCTGATAACTCCTTAATCCCTTCCTTAAATTTCTCCCCTGATCACTCCCTTTAGAGTTCACATCTAAAGCCACTACAAACCATTTATTAAGCAAAAATAAATCCTTCTTTTGAGCAATGAGGGGTTCGAACCTCAAACCTCCTTGCTATGCATTTGACGCCACCTCTAAGCCTTACATGTGACGCTACTTGTCACTCCAACATAAGGCTCCTTTTGTCCAATTCCTTTTTCATTTATTTAAACACCAAACTACTTGCCATCAAGGTTTTTTTAATTATTAAACTATAATTTCCTTCACCCCAAAGTTCAAACTCAAAACTTATCCAGGCTTATTATCATATACACTCGACTAGGAATATTAAGCACACCTTTTATCAAAACCAAAAAAAAAAAGAAAGTTCAAGATTTTTGGGGCGTTACAGGCATGTATTGGTAACTTGGCCTTTGATGGCATATGAATGTGGTTTGTAAACTTGCTATTGGAATGGCTAGTAATGTTTTGTTTGGTATAATTATGAGGTTTTATTAAAACAAATACCTATGTGTTAAGTTTATTAAATATGATTGATCAAGTTATGCTTAACCTATAAGTTAAACAAAGGTAAAATTATAATCATGATAACATATGATAAAATATCATATTAGATGTTAGAATTGGCTGGTATATATTTTTAAGTTTTGGTGTAGGTTATTGGCAAAATTTGGGTGATAAACAAAGCTAGGAAATGGTTATATTTTGTCCACATTGGTAGACACACAGGCGTGTGTCATGACCGCGTGTGACACACGGCCTAGTACATGGGCATGTGGTTAGGCCATGTGTCCCCTGCATCTTAAAATTTAGAAATAGAATGCTCAAAATTAAGCACACGGGCAGAGACACAGGCGTGTGTCTCATCTGTGTGAGCTACACGGAGTAGAACACAAGCGTGTGTCTTGGCCGTATGAACCTTGTACCTTATTTTTGAAAATTAAATTGATCACACGGCCTACTCACACGGGTGTGTGGCTGGCTGTGTGGTACAAGTTAGAGAGCTACACGGGGTTAAACACAACCTACAGCACAGGCGTGTCTTAGGGTCACACGAGCGTGTCCCTAGACCACACGAGCGTGTGTGCCCTGTATCTAGGAAAAATTTTAGAAATTTTGCAAAAAATTCTCTGAGTTCCTGATTTTGTCCCAACTCGATTTAATACTCATATTGGGCCTTAAGGGTCCATTTAAAGGTTGTTATGAATAATCTTGATAAATGAATAACAAACATAAATTATCTGTAAATATTCTGTAAACTTCAGTAATACTTTATAACCCTATTTTAGTGATGGATACAGGTTAGGGGTGTTACATTTATTGGTATTAGAGTAACAGTTTAGTTGATTCTCGAATTGAACGTAGAAAGTATAAGTTTAGCTATACATGCCATTATATAATTTGTGATAGCGTGATATCTCCTAACTCTTTTAAATGTGTTTTTCATATAGTAATATCATTTAACCAAGCTAGAGCTGAATATGAGGAAGTTGAGAGCAATGCTTCAGCTTTAGTTCAAACAGCTGCATCTAGTAGTGGAAGGCCCGCATTTGAGGGCCGAAGTGAGGAGGCAAAACAAGCCTTCTTTTAAATTATGAATGAATGGTTCACTCAGTATATAAGAAAAATCTTGTTGTACAACAACCTCCCTTACCTGCTCCTCAATCGGTTCCTGAGATGCCACAAGGTACTGAACTTGTTAGAATTGGTAAGCCTCCGGTAGATGAAATCCGTAAATATGGGGCAGAAGAATTTAGAGGTACTGTAGAGGATGATCCAGAAAGAGCTGAGTTTTGGTTGGAAATTACTATCCAGGTTTTAGATGAATTATCTTGCACACCAACTAAATGTTTGAAATGTGTAGTATCTTTACTGGAAGACACAACTTATCATTGGTGGAATACTATAACTTTTTTGGTACAAAGAAAAAACATTACATGAAAGATTTTCTAGACCGAATTCAGGAAGAAGTATGTTAGTTAGATATTTCTGGATCAGAAAAAGAAAGAATTTTTAGAACTTAAACAAGGAAGCATGACTGTATCTGAGTGTGAGCAAGAATTTGTTCGGTTGAGTAAGTATGCTAGAGAGTGGGTTCCAACTGAGGTTGATATGTGCAAACATTTTGAACAGGACTTAAATAAAGACATTAAGCTGTTGATTGGTATTCTTGAATTAAGGGAATTTGCTGTACTGGCTGATCAGGCACATAAAGCTGAAGAATTGAGTAAAGAAAAGAAACAAGCTAAAAGAAAAGCTCAAGTTTCTGGTAAAAGAATTATGAGCAAGTCGCAATCATCTGCTTCGAAGAAATCAAAGAAGTATTATGATTATTTTACAACATCAGCAGGATGTTTTGGAAAAGAGCGAGGCTCTCAATGCTCTAACTCGAGATCCTCGTCCCCATCTGTAACCAGTGTTGGTAATGTCGGCAATCCTAAATCGAAATGTAAATTTTGTAACAAATTTCATTTTGGGGATTGTTGTTTGAGAACTGGAGCCTGTTACCGATGTGGTTCTCTTAATCATTTTCTCAAGGATTGCCCAGAAAGAATTGAAAAAGATATTGATCAAACTTCAAAGCCGAGTAATCCCGCTTCAAGAGGCAAACCACCCTGTCATCCCGGTAATGTCAGTGGTAGCCGAGGTACTACAAGGGATACAACAGTTAAATCTAAGGCACGAGCACTGGCAAGGACATATGCTATTCATGTTAGAGAATATGCTTCTACACCAAACATCATTACTGATACATTTTCTCTACTTAATACTGATATTATTGCTTTGATTAATCCTGATTCCACACATTCATACATATGCATAAATTTAGTGTCTGTTAAAAATTTACCTGTTGAATTCACTGAATTTGTGGTTAAAGTTTCAAAACCCCTAGGCCAATATGTTATGGTGGATAAAGTCTGTAAAAACTATCCGTTGATGGTAAAGGGTTATTACTTTTCGACTAATTTGATGTTATTTCCATTTGATGAATTTGATGTGATTTTGGGAATGGACTGGTTAACCCAGCATGATGCAGTGGTAAATTGTAAATAGAAATATATTGTATTGAAATGTTAGAGTGGTGAGTTACTTCATGTTGAATCTGATAAATTAGATGGATTATCTAATGTGATTTCAGCAATATTAGCACAGAAATATGTCAGAAAGGGTTATGAAGCTTATCTTGCATATGTGTTAGACACTAAAGTATCTAAGTCGAAGGTTTAGTCAGTGCTGGTTGTATGTGAACTCCCTAATGTATTTCTGGAGGAATTACCTAGTTTACCACCGGTTAGAGAAGTGGAGTTTTCTATAGATCTTGTACTGGGGACAACACCAATATCTATAGCACCCTACAGAATAACTCCTACTGAATTAAAAGAGTTGAAAGCACAGTTGCAAGAACTGATTGATAGAGGCTTTTCTCGACCTAGTTTCTCACTATGGGGTGCACTGGTTTTGTTTGTAAAGAAGAAAGATGGATCTTTGAGGCAGTGTATTGATTATAGATAGCTCAACAAAGTTACAAAAAAGAACAAGTATCCATTGCCTCTAATTGATGATCTATTTGACCAGTTGAAAGGTGCTACTGTATTTTCAAAGATTAATCTTTGTTCTAGTTATTATCAGCTACGGGTAAAAGACTCAGATGTGCCAAAAGCAGCTTTTAGAACCAAGTATGGACATTATGAGTTTCTTATGATGCCATTTGGTTTCACAAATGCACCGGCAGTGTTTATGGATTTGACGAATAGAATTTTTAGACCATATCTAGACATGTTTTTGGTGGTATTTATTGATGATATTTTAGTTTACTCTCGAGATTAAAATGAACATGTAGATCATCTGAGAATTGTGTTGCAAACTCTACGTGAGAAGCAACTGTATGCCAAATTTAGTAAATGTGAATTTGGGCTACGAGAAGTTGGTTTTCTTAAACATATTGTATCTACAAAAGGTATTCAAGTAGATCCAAGAAAAATTTTAGCTATTGTAAATTGGAAGCCAGCAAAGAACGTGTCTGAAGTTAGCAGTTTTTTAGGATTTGCTGGATATTACTGGAGGTTTGTAAAAGGGTTTTCAATGATAGCCTCTCTAATGACTCGTTTGCTGCAAAAAGATGTGCAATTTGAGAGGTCTAATAAATGTTATAAAAGTTTTGATAGGTTGAAAGCTTTATTGACAGAAGCACCTATGTTAGTTCAGCCTAAATTGGGTAAGGAATTTGTAATTTATAGTGATGCATCGTTAAATGGTTTAGGCTATGTTTTGATCCAAGAAGGTAAAGTAATAGCCTATGCTTTAAGACAGCTAAAACCACATGAAAGAAATTACTCCATACATGATCTTGAATTAGCATCAATTGTGTTTGTATTGAAAATATGGTGACAATATCTATTTAGTGAAAATGTCATATATATACTGATTATAAAAGTTTGAAATATTTGATGTCATAGAAAGATTTGAATTTAAGACAGCGCAGGTGGCTTGAGTTATTGAAAGATTATGATTTGGTTATTGACTATCATCCGGGAAAAGCCAATATGGTTGCAGATGCTTTGAGTAGAAAATCCATGTTTGCTTTGCGAGAAATGAATACTCGATTGATGTTATCTGATGATGGTTCAATCATAACTGAGTTAAAAGCTAGACCGATGTCTTTGCAACAGATTACTGAATCTCAAAAAGATAAGAGTAAGTTACAAGCAAAACAGATTCAGTGTGAATCGACTCCTGATTCAGAATTTCAGATCGGGACTAATGGTTGTTTGTTATTCAGAGGCAGAATATGTGTACCAAAGAATTCAGAACTAGTACAGAAGATTTTAAATGAAGCTCATAATGGTATCATGTTTATTCATCCTAGTAGTAATAAAATGTATAATGATCTGAAAAAGATGTACTGGTGGCCGGGAATGAAACAAGATATTTTTGAGTTTTGTATCAAAATGTTTGGTATGTCAGCAAGTAAAATTTGAACATCAGTTGCCTTCAGGATTGTTACAGCCAGTTACAATACCGAAATGGAAATGGAAGAGAATTACCATGGGCTTTGAATCCGGATTACCCCTGTTTCCAAAGAAGAAAGAAGCCATTTGGGTAATCGTCGTCTGGTTAACAAAATCTGCACAGTTTATTCCGATATGTATGGATTATTCTTTAGATAGATTGGTTGAAATATATATTTCTGAAATTGTTAGATTGCATGGAGTGCCTATCTCCATTATTTCTGATAGATATCCTCGATTTACATCTCGATTCTAGAGCAAATTGCAAGAAGATTTAGGTATATAGTTACATTTTAGTACTGCATTCCATCCTCAGACAGATGGCCAATCTGAACATGTGATACAAATTTTGGATGTAACACCCCTTACTCGTATTCGACACCGGAACAGGGTATGAGGCATTATTGGACTTAAACATAGGCAAACATATAAAACCGAGACATAAATTTCCATCTAGATTTAAAACTTTTCATAAACATTCATATTATCCCTATAACGAACCTACAAGGCCCAAAACATGCATTGGAAACAGTTCGAGACTAAATCGAGAACTTTGGAAAATTTCAAAACACTTAGAAATATTTTCATGTTTTAAGAGCCACACACCCGTGTGGCTTGGGACACGCCCATGTGGGCAAGCCGTGTGGTCACACACGCCCGTGTCCCTAACCTGTATAACTTTTTATTTGTCACCCATGAATAAATTGAAGTCACACGGTCGAGGCACACGCCTGTGTGCTTAGGCCGTGTGTTCAGTTTAATTTTTATAATTTTTCATAAAATAGGTTCAGACTTCACAAGCCCAGGGCACACGCCCGTGTTTCTGTCCGTGGGCTTAATACGGAGCATTTTATTTTGCAAAAATTAAGGTGTAGGGGACACACGACCAGAACACACACTCGAGGGGCAAGCCGTATGTCACACACGGCCAGAACATACGCCCGTGTGTCTACCCGTGTAGACAAAAATAAGGCTATTTACCAAGCCTTTTTGCCACCCTTCCATGCACAACCTACACAACAACATATAATACCAACCCAAGCATATACATTTAACCTAATTAGCCACAAACAAGGCGTCCACACATCATTCACATACTATTATCTATCACATACAACCATCACATGCTATTCAACTTAAACCATACAAATTTCCACATCCATGAAAGGCATTATCATATGCATATACTTAAACCTATATTAGCCAATTTCCATGGCCATTTACAAAATGAATTATCAACCAACATAAGCCAACACATTTGGCCAAATCAATCATGACACATAACAAAAAGATCAAGTCCCTATACATGCCATAACTCAAACATTAAAATCATTAGTACCCAAAATGTTAAGTTGATAGTGTGAATAGAACTCTGACAGACTTTGATCCCCGAGCTAGCTTGGTGACACTATAAAATAAGGGAAAAGAAAAGGAGTAAGCTTTAAAGCTTAGTAAGTTCCTATGCAAATAATAAGCATTATAAACACACATTTATCATGCAATTAACATGAAGTGAATTAACACATATGTCATTATAAATCTCATAGTCCAACTTGGCATGGATATTATTAAAACCTTAATATCATAACTTTCACAATCATAACCTTACCGAGGAATTCATCACATATTGAGCTCATTAAGCATAAGTTTTACGTACATACCTGTACCATCTTGCAACATACCATGGTCTTTCATAACATTAACATTTCCGTTACGATTCCTGTTGAACCACTTGAAATACTAAAGGATACTTGGGAAATATCACTCATAATACCATACCAATGCCATCTCCCAAATATGGTCTTACTGTAACGCCCCAAAATTTATATTTTTATTTCTGTTAAACTATTACACAAGTGTGTATCTGCTTCAATGGTTAAGTGTTCTAGGTGTGTGTGAGAGGTCCCCAGTTCAAGCCTTAAATTTGGCAAATTTTGTGATTTTTCCTGAATAAAGCCTTAACTTTGCTCAATAGGCTTATGTTTGATTATGGATAATAACATAACAGGATAGGCCTGCTGGTCTAGTGGTTAAGAGGACTGTTAATGAGTTGAAGGTCTAGGGTTCGAATCTCGGTGCAGGAAAAAGGAGTTTATTTTTGCTCGTTGATTGAGAGAGAGAGAGAGTTTCAGTCAAACAGGGTTCCTGAGTAGTGGATGTGTAGTGGGAAGTGGGGGAGGAAATTAAGGGATTGTGGATTAAGGGAGTTATTAGGAAAAAAATCTGGCATTTTCTTTTACGAAGTTTCTTTTCAAAAAAATTGGGTTCTCTCCCAAATTCCCCATCTCCCTGACGATTTCTCTTCTCTTTTGCCGAACTGCCAAAGCCCATTCCCCTTCCCCTCCTCTTTCGATTTATATTTTATGTTGGTGCCTTTACTTTGATCAATCGGTGAAACGCATTCTATCGGTAAGTGTTCGTTATTATTATTTAAGTTTTCGTAGTTGGTTTGCTAAAGAGGGTTACCTTTCGGTTTTTGGGGTAGATGAAGAACAAGAGTTGGTTGGTACTGCTACAGAGGGTTGATTGTTAATAATTTCGGGTTGTTGTTGGTAAGTTTTTCAATGGGTTATTGCTTATAGACCTCGTTTGGGTTGAGTTGAGGGCCGATTTAAGTGTTAATTGAGTGATATTTTGGATGAATTTAGATACTGGAGTGCTCGGTGTTGCGAGAGCATCGAAAATAGACCAGGTGTGTACTCGAAAACACAGGAAACGAGAATTGACGAAAGCCAAAAAACAATTCTGTCTACGCCACACGGGCGTGTGGTCACTCATGTGGTAGGCCATGTGGCAGTACATGGGCATGTGATCGACGAGCTAGGCCGTGCGCACCAGACACGGGTGCACGACACGACCGTGTGATGGCCGGTGAGACCGTGTGTGACACACGAGCTCGACTTATTAAGAAGTGTAGGCCACATGGGTGTGTGGGCCCACACGGGTGAACGACACGGGAGTATGGGCCCACACAGGTGAACGACAAGGGAGTGTGGGGATTCTGGGCTAGGCCACACGGGTAAGCGCTATTTAGACCCCCATTGAGTATTCTGACTGTCTAATTTTTGTATCGAGCATGAACTAAGTTATCTGAACTAAATATATGATCTATTATATTGCATAATAGCATGTCATTTTTGTATGTTGCATTGCATCGGGGTTGGGATAATGTATTTGGAGGAAGTATTCTGAAAGGCTCTTAAGCTTAATATCTAGTAGCTCAGCTGCGATTATCTGACTCTGTGCCACATTTCGGTACAGCATAGTGTGTAGGGATGGGTGGGTCGATTTTATCCCCACAAGGTGTGCAGGGTTGGATGGTGATGGTGTGTAGAGGCTGGTGGGTAGGATTCTGATATTCTGTCTGCATACTATATTTGATATGGGCTAAGACCTTACTTTGTATTTGATTCTGTATCTAAGTGGGCTAAGGCTCACACCGATTCTGTAATAGGCTCCGGCCCCAGACTGTATTCTGATGTATGTTTGTATGCATGTTTTATCTGTGGGGATTACACACTGAGTTTGCGAAAACTCACCCTTTTCTGTTTTATTTGTTTAGGTAATCCCCAGCATTAGACGGATCGGAGCTACGGAGGACTCAGCGATGGCCACACGGCTTTCCACTTGGATTGTTTTCTGTTTACTTATGATTTAAATTTTATTTGGGGAAAATTTGATGTAATTAAGGCCATTGCAGATTTTTGATTAATTTGGGATTTTACAATATTTTACTATTTTTACTGCTGGTGGTAGGAAAACTCAGGTTTTTAAAAGGAACAAATGTTTTACTTGACTATGATGTATACGAAAATGGTTCTAAAGCTTCTGCAAAGTATAATGTTTTGGATAATGGTTAACGGTTTGGAAGTAAATGTCATGATTTGGAAATTAACATAAGATATTGAAAAGTTGTTCAAATGGAGAAAGGGCTAATTTATTTTGCACCATTACGATTTCAAAAGCACTATCATGTGGCATCGTCAGATTCGGCCATAACGTCTATGCTGGGTTTGGGGTGTTACATTTAGTGGCATTGTAACGCTTAGGTTTGTGCAAGTATACACAGTCGTTATCAAGTAATAAGTAAGTATCGAGTTATCGCCTCCATAGGGATTGTATTTGTGCTAAGTCACTTAATTTGTAAAAGTATATTAACAATTCGATAAATAAAAACAATATAATTGTGAAGTAATGAAAAGTTAAGTATATGAAACTAAATGCAATGATCCCTAATGCAATTTATCCTAAGTATGCAAACTATATGAATGAGATAGATTTTAGCAAATTTAACACAATAAGCAACAATTATAACATAAATAAGCTATCATTGTTGTAAACAAGAACAAAGAACACATAGCAAACATTCTTGAATTAAATTAAAGTAAGAAAGATTAAACCCAATTCAGAATGGCTGTCACCCAAGACTCTGACTAATGAGGGCTCATTCGTTCCTTCACTTTGCTCCTTTGCTGATGGCTCTTTGAGATGGCTGACCAAGGGTTCTTTAAGAGGCTAATTTGCTCAAAATCTTTATGCAAAGGTGATGATAGGCGTGAGGGGAAAGAAAGCTAAGAGAATTGAAAGAGAAGAGAATGATGAATGATTGAGGGATAAGGGATGATTAGAAAAGTGAGAAATGGGTCTTATTTATAGGTGAGGCAAGAGAGCTAGTTTGCTAAAAATATGAGTGTCCATCTTTTGTGCCCATCTTTTGAGAATTCCTCTAAGGGTGGCCGGCCATGATTTTTGGAAATGTGGTTGATTTTTGCTTGATTTAAGTGCCACACATCATCAGGGTCAGGACTAGGTCAATTACAAATCTCTGGGTAAATCTCTGATTTCTTCAACTCTTCAAGGGTTTTGTGCAATTAAACCAAAATTTGATTTATGTACATCCTCATGCAGCCAAATTTTGGGTTGACTTGGTCCTCCATTTGGACGATTTTGTAATGAAAATAAAGCTCTCAGACCTATCCAAAAATAGTAAATAGTTTAGAGGACCACATAAAATAATTTAACCACTTTAATTAATCAATTTACTTAATTAATTAAAACCCAATTTATTAATGAAATATATTAAAATAAATTATTAAACATAACTTTATATCTTATTATTTAATTTAATCATGCATGGCCCACTTTATAGCTTGAAAATATAATATGTTCAAATTAATATAAAAGAAGCCATTTTTTGTTTGAAAACTATATAATAAAGCATAAAATCACATTTTAATAATTTCTATGTCCCAATTTCATATTTTCATATATTTCATTAATTTATTAAGCAATTACTTAGTTTTAACAACAAATTTAAGTAAAAATGTGATGAATTATATAAGAAAAATCTTATATATTTTTCAGTTTATAGGTATCAGAGCCAGGTTGCGAAACTCAGCTGTGGATTAGGTTTTAAATTTGGTCTTAAAGAAATGATTTTCAATGGGTTGAAATATTTTTATTGAGAATGTGGTACACCGAGTGAGTCTGTCACCGATTCTGTAAGTGTTCTGAAACTCTGTTTAGATTTATCTGAAAATAATACTAGCATGTTTGGAACAACCATAGGTAGTATACTGTACTGAAAACACTCTAGATAGTGTAAACTAAAACCTATAGTGAGACTACTACTCGCGATAACAGATTCTGAACATTCTGATACTATACTGCATAAAACATCTGTTAATAAAATACCGAAATTGTTAACCAATGTATGAAACTGTTAATACAGATAAATTTTGAAATTTACAATGAGCGCACGAGGTACTCGCGGATAGGGTACTAAAGGCCGTGGTAGAGGCCGTAGAGGGGCTCAAGCTGGGTCCTCATCATCTGGAAATCTGCCCAACGTGGATACTAGTGAGACACTGGTATCACCTGTGGTAGAGACTGAGTCTTGAGATCGCATGGCTGGGGACGATGCACTGTCCTAGGCCATGCTGAGGATATTAGAGAGGGTCGTTGGGCCCAACACTGGATCTGGGAACGACTCCGGTCCAATGGGGCTGAGTTATTTAGGGGCATTACTGGAGTCGCCCCTAATATGGCCGAATATTAGATGGAGGCCATGGAAAGAATTATGGACGATCTGGACTTCACTACTGAATAAAAGTTTAAAGGGGTTGTTTCTTTGCTTCGTGACGAAGCATACCAATAGTGGCTGACGGTTAAGGAGGGCACTCAGCCCGACCGATTGACTTGGTACTATTTTAAGCCTGCGTTCTAGAGTAAGTATGTGGGAGCCAGCTACATTGATGCTAGGAGACATGAGTTCCTTAATCTCACCCAGAGAGACCGTACAGTGGTCGAGTATAAGGCTAAATTTCTAAGATTGAGTCGGTATGCGCGAGGCATGGTGGTGACTGAGTATGAGCGTTGTGTATGCTTCGAGGATGGTCTCAGAGACAATTTACGAGTTCTGATAGCTCCACAGAAGGAGCATGATTTTTCTGCTTTAGTTGAGAAGGTGAAGATCGCCGAAGAAGTGAAGCGCACTGAGCGCCAAAACTGAGAGAAAGGAAGGAATAAAAGGGAATCAGAGCCCTCGAGTTCTAGGATGAGGCCTAAGAAAAAGGCCATTTCGGATAGGCCAGTGAAAGTTGGGCCTCTTGTTGCACCTACTGGTGTGGCGCTTTGTGGGCATTCTGGTAGACACCATTCGAGCGAGTGTTGGAGGACTACTGGGGTGTGTTTGAGATGTGGATCTACTGAGCATCGGGTTTGAGATTGTCGTTCAGAACTGATCAAATGCAAGCTCTAGTTACTAGTACTGTATAGTCATCGAGGGTAGTTCAGCAGCCATCTAGGGGCCGAGGACAGGCCAGGGGTTGTAATGGTATGGGCTGAGGATAGATAGCATTGGGTAGAGGTGCCAGACCAACTGAGGCGAGGCAGCATACACTGGTTTATGCTGCTTGTCACCGTGAGGGCCGAGATGCTCCAGACGTCATCAATGGTACGTATTTATTTTATATTGAACCTTATTTGGCATTAATAGACATAGGCTCTACATACTCTTACGTAGTTAGTACTGTGTCTAAAACCTTGAGGATTGCAGTTGAGAGTACCTCTAGTGAGATGACTAAATTAAGTCCTTTGGGTTAATCCGTTTGGGTTAGTAAACTGTATAGAAAGATTCTGCTAGAGGTTCAAGGGATGGTATTCTTGGCTGATTTGATGGAGCTTCCGTTTGGAAAGTTCAATTTGATTCTGGGAATGGACTGGCTGGTTAAACACCGAGTGAGTCTGGAGTGTGCGACAAAAAGGGTTGTTCTGAGGATCGAGGAGGACAATGAGATAGTTATGATTGGAGAACAACGAGATTATCTGACTAATGTGATCTTAGCTTGGTAGCGGAGAAGTTAGTGAGGAAAGGATGTGAGGCATTCTTGGCCTACATCAGTGTTTCTGATTCTGGGGACTCTTCAGTAAATGACATAAAGGGATTTTCTGGATGTTTTTCTGAAGGAACTACCGGGTTTGGCTCTGGGCTGAGAGGTGGAGTTTGGGATAGAGTTGATTATAGGTACAGCTCCGGTGTCTATCGTTCTCTACCGAATGGCACCAAAGGAGCTTATAGAGCTTAAGGCTTAGATTCAAGAGCTGTTAGATCGTTGGTTTATTCGTCCCAATGTGTCTCCGTAGGAAGCACCTATTCTATTTGTGAAAAAGAAAGATGGGGCAATGAGGATGTGTATCAACTATTGTTAGTTGAAGAAGCTAATGATCAAGAATAAGTACCCACTTATGAGGATAGATGATTTATTTGATCAATTCAGAGGGGCTTTTGTGTTTTATAAGATTGATCTACGATCGGGATATCATCAGTTGAAAGTTAATGAAGATGATGTGCATAAGACGGCATTTAGGACTCGTATGGACATTACGAGTTCCTAGTTATGCCTTTTGGTTTAACTAATGCACCAATGGCGTTTCTGGATTTGATGAACCGAGTGTTCCAGCCTTACCTGGACTGATTTGTGGTGGTATTTATTGACGATGTCCTAGTGTATTCCAAATATGAGGTCGAGCACGATGAGCTTCTTAGGGTGGTTCTACAGACTCTTCGTGAGAACAGTTATATGCGAAGTTTAGTAAGTGTGAATTCTGGCTCTAAGAAGTATCCGTTTTGGGACATGTGGTTTCTGCTGATGGGATTCGAGTTGATCCTCGTAATGGAAACAACCAAAGAATGTGCCTGAAATCTGTAGCTTTCTGGGGCTGGCAGGGTATTATCGATGCTTCGTAGAAGGTTCTCCTTAATCGTAGCTTCGATGACTAAGCTTCAACGTAAGGGAGTTCCTTTCATTTGGACTGATGTACAACAGGAGAGCTTTAATAAGCGGAAGACCATTTTGACTAAGGCTCCTATTTTGATACAACCTGAGCCCGGTAGAGACTTCATGGTATACAGTGATGCGCCGCATGTGGGTCTGGGTTATGTTCTGATACAAAATGGAAAGGTGGTTGCTTATGCATCTCGTCAGCTCAAGACTCATGAGGCTAATTATCTGACGCACGATTTGGAGTTGGCAGCAGTAGTCTTCGCTCTAAAAATCTAGAGGCGCTATCTGTACGGTGAGAAGTGTACTATCTACACTGATCACAAAAGCCTCAAATATCTTCTCACCTAAAAGGAGTTGAATCTTAGGCAGCATAGATGGGTTGAGTTGCTTAAGGATTACGACTGTACTATTGAGTACCATCCCGGTTAGCCGACGCACTGAGCCATAGAGCTGTGACTGATTTAAGAGTGATGTTCGCTCAAATCAACTTATTCGATGATGGGAGTCTGTTGGCAGAACTTTAGGTTAAACCCACATGGATTGAATAGATTAGAGGTAAACAGTTAGAGGATAAGTCCCTTGAGTTGCGATTTCGCCAGGTTGAGAGTGGGGACACAACAGATTTTGGGATAAACAGTGATGGGGTATTATGTTTCCACGGTCAAATTTGTGTACCATGATGAGGATTTGAGACTGTTGATACCGAGGGAAGCGCATAGTAGCCCTTATGCTATGCATCCCGGCGGGAATAAAATGTACCAAGATCTGCGAGAGTTATACTGGTTGCCAGGGTTGAAGTGTGAGGTTACTAACTTTGTTGCTCGCTGTTTGACTTGTCAACAGGTTAAGGCTAAGCATCAGTTGCCTTCGGGGTTGTTGTAGCTGATAAAGATACCGATATGGAAATGGGAACGAGTAACGATGGACTTTGTGAGTGGGTTGCCTCTAACACCCACTAAGAAAGATTCTGTTTGGGTCATCGTGGATCGATTGACCAAGTCTGCACATTTCATCCCGGTTAGGACAGACTTCTCTCTGCAAAAATTAGCTAAACTCTACGTATCTGAAATAGTGAGACTACTTGGGGGACTTGTCTCGATCATCTCTGATAGGGATCCTCGTTTCACGTCTCGATTCTGTAAAAACTTACATGAGGCTCTGGGTTCAAGGTTAGACTTCAGTACTGCTTTTCATCCTCGGACAGATGGTCAATCGGATAGGGTGATTCAGATACTAGGGGACATGTTAAAGAGTTGCGTGATTGATTTTCAAGGCGGTTGGGAGGAGTACTTGCTGTTAGCAGAGTTTGCCTACAATAATAGCTACCAGTCTAGTATACAGATGGCACCTTACGAGGCATTGCATGGTCGTAAGTGTTGCACTCTCTTATGCTGGATTGAGTTAGGTGAACGACGTATTCTGGGTCCGGAATTGGTTTCTGAGACAAAGGACAAGGTTCGTTTGATTCGAGATCGACTGAAAGCAGCTTCTGATAGGCAGAAGTCTTATGCAAATCTGAAATGACGAGAGATAGAGTATTTTGTAGGAGACTTTGTTTTTCTCAAGGTCTCACCATGGAAGAAGGTATTGAGGTTCGGTCGCAAGGGCAAGCTAAGCCCTCGGTTTATTAGGTCGTATCTGATTTTGAAATGAGTGGGACCAGTTGCATATCAGTTAGAGCTACTTCCAGAGTTGGATCGCATTCATGATGTTTTCCACGTCTCGATGTTGAGACGCTACCGCTCTGATCCCACGCATATTGTTCCTATGGAAAAGATTAAAGTTAGGCCAGATCTAACATTTGAGAAGGAGTCGGTTCAAATTAAGGTTCTACGAAGGAAATCCATCCCTTTGGTGAAGGTGCTATGGCGGAATCATAGCACTGAGGAGGCTACATGAGAGCCTGAGGATACGATGCGTCAGCAGTATCCTCATCTATTATGATCAGGTAAATTTCGAGGCTAAAATTTTCTTTTAGAGGGTAGAGTTGTAACGCCCCAAAATTTATATTTTTGTTTCTGTTAAACTGTGACACAAATGTGTATCTGCTTCAATGGTTAAGTGTTCTGGGTGTGTGTGAGAAGTCCCAAGTTCAAGCCTTGCATTTGGAAAATTTTGAGATTTTTCCTGAATAAAGCCTTAACTTTGCTCAATAGGCTTATGTTTAATTATGGACAATAACATAACAGAATGGGCCTGCTGGTCTGGTGGTAAAGAGGAGTGTTAATGAGTTGGAGGTTTGGGGTTCGAATCCCGGCGCAGGCAAGGGAGTTTATTTTTGCTCATTGACCGAGAGAGAGAGAGAGAGAGAGAGAGAGAGAGTTTCGGTCAAACAGGGTTCTTGAGTAGTGGATGTGTAGTGGGAAGTGGGGGAGGAAATTAAGGGATTGTGGATTAAAGGAGTTATCAGGAAAAAAAATCTGGCATTTTCTTTTATGGAGTTTTTTTTCAAAAAAATTGGGTTCCCTCCCAAATTCCCCATCTCCCTGACGATTTTTCTTCTCTTTTATCGAACTGCCATAGCCCATTCCCCTTCCCATCCTCTTTTGATTTCTATTTTATGTTGGTGCCTTTACTTTGCTCAATCGGTGACATGCATTCGATCGGTAAGTGTTCATTATTGTTATTTAACTATTCGTAGTTGGTTTGCTAAGGAGGGTTACCTTCCGGTTTTTGGGGTGGTTGAAGAACAAGAGTTGGCTGGTGCTGCTACAGAAGATTGATTGTTAACAATTTCGGGTTGTTGTTGGTAAGTTTTTCGATGGGTTTTTGGATATAGACCTCGTTTGGGTTGCGTTTGAGTGCCGATTTAAGTGTTAATTGAGTGATATTTTGGATGAATTTAGGTACTGAAGTGAGAGCATCGAAAATAGACCAAGTGTGTACCCGAAAACATAGGAAACGAGAATCAGTAAAAGCCGAAAAACGATTCTGTTAACGTCACACAGGCGTGTGATTGCCTATGTGGTAGGCTGAGTGGCAGTACACGGGCGTGTGGTCGATGACCCAGGCCGTGCGCACTAAACACGGGTGCACGACACGGTCGTGTGATGGCTGGTGAGACCGTGTATGACACACGGGCTCGACCTATTGGGCCATGTGGGCCACATGGGTATGTGGGCCCACACGGGTGAATGACATGGAAGTGTGGGGATTCTGGGCCAGGCCATGTGATCCAAACGACCAATGCCAACCTAGGCCATGTAGGCCATATGGGCGTGTGAGCCCATTTTTTTGAAATGATCTGTAAGGTTGCATGGGTCACCCAAGTCGATTGTGGACCTACCATAGGGTTGGTAAGCTCTATTTAGATCCCTCATTAAGTATTCTGACTGTCTGATTTCTGTATCGAGCATGAACTGAGATATCTGAATTGAATGTATGATCTGATATATTGCATAATAGCATGTCATTTTTGTTTGTTGCATTGCATTAGGGTTGGGATAATGTATTAGGAGGAAGTACTCTAAAAGGCTCTTAAGCCTGAGATGTGGCAGCTCAACTGCGATTATCTAACTATGTGTCACATTTCGGTACAACATGGTGTGTAAGGATGGGTGGGTAGATTTTATTCCCACATGGTGTGTAGGGTTGGACGGAGATGGTGTGTAGAGGATGGTGGGTAGGATTCTCATATTCTGTCTGCATATTGTATCTGACATGGGCTAAGGCCCTACTTTGTATCTGATTCTGTATCTGAGTGGGCTAAGGCTCACACCGATTCTGTAATGGGCTCCGGCCCCAGACTGTCTTCTGATGTATGTTTGTATGCATGTTTTATTTGTGGGGATTACACACTGAGTTTGCAAAAACTCACCCTTTTCTGTTTTATTTGTTCAGGTAATCCTCAGCATTAGACAGATCGGAGCTGCGGAGGACTCAGCGGTGGCCACACGGTTTTCCACTTAGACTGTTTTCTGTTTACTTATGATTTAATTTTTATTTGGGGAAAATTTGATGTAATTAAGGCCATTACAGATTTTTGATTAATTTTGGATTTTGTAATATTTTACTGTTTTTATTGCTAGTGGTAGGAAAACTCGGGTTTTCAAAAAGAACAAATGTTTTACTAGACTACCACGTATACGAAAATGGTTCTAAAGCTTCCGCAAAGTATGATGTTTTGGATAACGATTTACGGTTTGGAAATAAATGTCATGATTTGGAATTTAACATAAGATATTGAAAAGTTGTTCAAACAGAGAAAGGGTTTAGTCGTTTTGCACCGTTACGATTTCAAAAGCACTATCATGTGGCATCGTCAGATTCGGCCATTACGTCTAGGCCAGGTTTGGGGTGTTGCACTTATATGGGATCTCATATCGATGCCAATAACCCAACTATAGTCTTACACAAAGTCTCATATCGATGCCATATCCCAGATATGGTCTTACACGTAATCTCAAATAACCCTAATGTCATGACATTTGTATCCTATCTATTCCTAAGGTTCAACCGGGATTTCTCTTTTATCGAACTTTGTTGATTACATCCAAGGAGTCAATCATAATTCATACAATATTAATCCAATTAAAGCATAAATAATAATGCATTATTTACATACGAACTTACCTCGGTACAAAAATAGTGAAAAGGGACTAATCGTTAAAGATTTTGTTTTTTTCCCTGATCTAAGTCCGAACCTCATTTCTCTTGATCTATAATAGCAAATTTAACTCATTTATTAACCACATTACTCAATTCAGTCCAAGAATAAACTATGGAAAAATTACATTTTTGCCTATAAACTTTGACATATTTACATTTTGTTCCTTAGGCTCGTAAAATGAAATTTATTCAATTTCATCAAGACTCGAGCCTAGCCGAACCCTATACATTCTTATAACAACCCACATTTTTCATCAAATCACACTTTTACACACATTTTGAAATCTTTTTTCAAATAGGTCATTTTGACATTTTCATCAAAAATCACCTAGTAAAAGTTGTTTATCTAATATTAAATTTGCATAATCTACCGTTAGATATCAACATGAAAAAATATCTAACATGGGTCAAACCCTAGATCTCAATCATAGCTCAAATTAATGGTAGAAATAGCTAGATCAGATGATAATGACTTCAAAAATGTAAAAAGCATTAAAAACGAGGCTAGGATGTACTTACAATCAAGCTTGGAAGTTGAAAAAACCCTAGCTATGGTGATCTTATAATTTTCGGCACATGGAGAAGAAGATGGACAGAAATTTTGGCTTTATTTTCCCTTTTTCTTCATTTATTTACCAAATGACTAAAATGTCCTTAATGCATAACTTTGAAAATTTATCTATTCATGTCCATATTTGTCCACTAACTTATCCGATGGTCTAATTACCAACTAAAGACCTCTAATTTAAAATCTCATAGCAATTGGACACCTTTAACAAGTAGAACTCAACTTTTACATTTTTTATAATTTAGTCCTTTTTACTAAATTGAGTGCCCAAACGTCAAAATTTTCGAACGAAAATTTTCACGAAATTATTCCATAAAATTGTAGACCACGAAAATATAATAAAAACAAGTTTTCCTACGTCAAATTCGTGGTCCCGAAACCATTATTCTGACTAGCCCCAAAACGGGCTACTATAACTCTCCCCCTTTTAGGGATTTTCATCCCCGAAAATCTTACCAAAAAATAGATTCGGGTACTATTTTCTCATAGCCTCCTTAGGTTCCCACGTAACCTCTTTAGCACCTTGTCTTTGCCAAAAAACTTTCACTAGAGCTATACTTTTATTTCTCAACTATTTAACCTCTCGAGCTAATATCTTAATCGGTTATTCACCGTTCTTCATATTCGGTCAAATCTCAATCTCTGTCAGAGAAATCACATGTGAAGGATCAGAACGGTATCATCGCAACATCGACACATGAAACACATTATGAATCCTTTCCAACTTTGTCGGTAAAGCTAATCGATATGCCACTGGCCTTATTCTTTCAATAACTTCATACGACCCAATGAAACGTGGACTCAACTTGCCTTTATGGCCAAATCTCAGTATCTTCTTCCACGGAGATACTTTCAAGAATACTTTATCAACAACCTAAAATTTAATCTCTTTTCTTTTCAAATTCGTATATGACTTTTGTCGATCTGAAGCTGCTTTCAAGCAATCACGAATTACCTTTACTTTTTCTTTGGTTTCTTTAACCAAATCAACCCCGTGAATCTGTTTCTCATTAAGCTTGGTCCAATACAAAGGTGTTCAGCACTTGCGACCATACAAAGCTTCATAAGGTGCCATCTTTATACTCGACTGAAAACTATTGTTATACGCAAATTCGACCAATGGCAGATATTTTTCCCAACTACCCTCAAATTCCAAAACACAACATCGGAGCATATCTTCAAGAATCTAAATCGTTCTTTCAGACTGACCGTCAATTTGTGGATGAAATACGGTACTAAAGTTTAGCTTTGTACCCAAAGCCTCTTGTAACTTCTTCCGAAATCTCAAAGTAAACCTCGAATCTCTATCTGAAATAATAGACATAGGCACTTCGTGCAATCTCACAATCTCCAAAATGTACAATTCAACTAACTTATCAAGTGAGTAATCAGTATGTACCAGTATAAAATGAGCCAGTTTCATCAGTCTATCAACCATAACCCATACAGCATCTTTCTTTTTTGGAGTCAAAGGCAAACCCGTTACGAAATCCATCGTAATCCTATCCCATTTCCACTCGGGCACTTGGTGTTCAGCTTTCACCTGTTGACAAATGAAACATCTCAAAACAAACTCTGAAATGTCTTGTTTCATACCAGACCACCAATACAATTTCTTCAAATCATTATACATTTTCATACTACCCGGATGTACAGATAAACAACCATTATGTGTTTCATGAAGAATTTCCTAAACAAGTTCATCATGTTTTGGTACACAAATTTTGCATCGAAACATCAAACAATCATCGGATCCGATATGAAAATCTGAATCATTACCCGATTCACAAAGAACTCTTTTGGCTTGCAAATCACTGTCACATTTTTGAGCTTCACAAATTTGTTGAAGAAATAATGATCTAGCTCTCAACTCAGCTAGAATCAAACCATTATCGAACAAATTCAACCGTGTATTCATCACTCTCAAAGCAAATAAAGTCTTTATACTCAACGCATCTGGGACTACATTTGCCTTACCCTGGTGGTAATCAATTACCAACTCATAACCCTTCAATAACTCGAGCCATCTCCGTTGCCACAAGTTCAAATCTTTCTGAGTCATCAACTATTTTAAGCTCTTATGATCAGAAAAGACATGACATTTCTCACCGTACAAATAATGTCTCCAAAATTTTAAAGCAAACACAATGGCGGCTAATTCCAAATCATGCGTCGGATAATTTTTCTCGTGCAGTTTCAACTATCTCGAGGCATAAGCTATCACTTTGCCCTGTTGCATCAACACACATCCTAATCCATTTAGTGATGCGTCACTATAAATCACAAAATCCTTCCCCGGCTCAGGTTGTACTAAAATCGGTGCCTCAGTCAATAATGCTTTCAACTTTTCAAAACTTTACTGACATTTTTTAGACCATTCAAACATAACATCTTTTTTCAACACCTTGGTCATAGGAGTAGTGATCATCGAAAATCCTTTGACAAATCATTGGTAATAACCTGCTAAGCCCAAAAAGTTTCTAACTTCAGATGCATTTCTCGACGGTTTCCAATCTACAATAGCTGAAATCTTACTTGGATCAACTCGAATACCATCACCTGAAACTATATGTCTTAGAAATTTGACTTCTCGGAGCCAAAACTCACTTTTACTGAATTTAGCAAACAACTGCTTATCTCTCAAAGTTTGTAATATAGTCCTCAAGTGCTCGGCATGCTCGGACTTGTCTCGAGAATAAATCAGAATGTCATCGATAAACATAACCACAAACTTATCCAAAAACAGTCAAAAAATCCTAGTCATCAAGCCCATAAAGATAGCAGGTGCATTTGTTAACCCAAAAGGCATAGCAAGAAATTCATAGGTCCCATACCTTGTCTTGAAAGCGGTCTTTGGCATGTATGACTCTTTGACTCTCAACTGATACTAGCCAGATCTTAAATTAATCTTTGAGAATACCGTTGCTCCTCTCAACTGATCGAACAAGTCATCTATCCTCGGCGAAGGATACTTATTCTCTATAGTTACCTTGTTGAGCTGTCGGTAATCGATACAAAGTCTCATAGACCGATATTTCTTCTTTACAAATAACACTGGAGTACCCCATGGAGAATAACTCAGTCTCGCAAAACTTTTATCTATTAACTCTTGCGACTGAGCCTTTAATTCCTTCAATTCAGTTGGTGCCATCCTATACGGAGCAATAGATATCGGCGAGGTCCCTGGTACTCACTCAATACCAAACTCAACTTTTCTAATCGGTGGTAACCTAGGCAAATCTTCCGAAAACATATCTGGATATTCACAAACTATCGGCACTAATTCAATTTTCTATTCAGACACTTTCGTATTCAATACATAAGCAAGATACGCTTCACACCCTTTTCTTACGTATCTTTAGGCAGACATCGAAGAAATCACAATAGGTAATTTACCATACTCACCTGAATCAATCTGAAGAATTTCACCATTTTCACATTTCAATTTAATAATCTTTCTTTTACAGTTCTCTATGGCGTCATGCATTGTCAACCAATCTATACCCAAAATAACATCGAATCATCAAGGCACAATTCTTGCAAACTCTATCAACTAATACATGTTTGCCTAAAGGGTTGGACACTCTAACCACAAATTTAGTAAATTCAACAGGCAAGCTCTTACTAGCTACTAATTTCACACAAACATAAGAATGAGTCGGTTCAGGATCAATCAATGCAACTACATTAGTATTATAGAGAGAAAAAGTACTAGTGATAACATCAGGAGATGTCAATTCTTTGCGAGCACGGATGTCATAGGATTTAGCAGGTGCTCGAGCTTCGGATCTCACAGTGGTGTCTTTCATTGCACCTTTACTACTAGCTCTATTTTCAGTATTCCTCAGTGGCCTACCCCTATTAGCAATATTACTCAGCCTTGCATTCTAAAAATTTTCTTTCTCAACCCATTCGGAGCAATCTCGAATAAAATACTCTTAGGAGCCACACTTGAAACAAGCTCGGTCATTCATTTTACACTCACCAGGATGATGTCTTCCACAATGCTGACATTCAGGCCTATTAGGCCTCATATTACCCACACTAGTCATTCATTCTACACTCAAGTGTTGTTTCCCGCGGTCTCTATGAGAATACCCAATTGATACATTTGAACGGGAGTACATTTCTTTAGATTTATTTGAATGAGATAGAAATGACTTACTCACCGGCCTTTTCCTTGAATCTTTAGCTTCACATTCAGCTTTCCACTTTTCTTTATTCAACTCTTCGGCTTTACAGGCTCACTCAACCAATACCATAAATTCTTTCAGTTCTAAGATCCAAACTAACACATGAATATCCTCATTCAATCCATCTTCAAACCTCTTGAACATAATAGCCTCGGTGGCAACGCACTCTCTAGCGTATTTACTAAGCCTGACAAATTTTCCCTCGTATTCGGTCACTGACATACGACCCAGTTTTAGCTCAAGAAATTCCTTACGTTTCTGATTGATGAATTGCTAACTAAGATATTTCTTTCAAAACTCCTCTTGAAAGAATTCCCATGTAACCCTCTCTTTTGGTACTACCTATACCAGTGTATCCCACCAGTGATATGCGGAATCTCTCAAAAGTGAGATGGCACAGTTTAAACACTCATCCGGTGTGCAAGACAACACATCAAATACTCTTATGGAGTTTTCGAGCTAGAACTCGGCTTTCCCAGGATCATCATCCACATTAGCTCTAAAATATTCAACCCCATGCTTTCGGATCTTATCGACCAGGGGCTTATTCATTCTTATAAATTCCATACCTTGTGGGGCTACGGGAACCGGTCGAGGAATAGGTGAGGGTGGAGGTGTTTGGGCATTCGGGTTTGTTCGAACAAACTTCGTATACCACTCATTCATCATATGGAGAAAGGCTTCCCTACCTCATTCTCCTTGACTAATCATTAGGGGTCGACTATCAGACGGCACTGCCCCTCGAGTGAAAGCCAACGCATTACTTTCAACATCATCAACCTCAGCTCGATTGGGATTCATTTACTATATGAAAACAAAATTTAAAATTGTTAGGAGTCATCACACTATCACAGTTCATTTATGGCATATATAGCTAGACTCTTACACACACTAAGTTAGTCTGAGAATCGACTAAATCGTAGCTTTGATACCACTAAATGTAACGCCCCTTACTTGTATTTGATGCCAAAATAGGGTACAAGGCATTATCGGACTTAAACATAAGCAAACATACAAAATCGAGACGTAAATTTCCATCCAGATTTAAAACTTTTCATAAACATTCATATTGTCCCTATAACAAACCTACGAGGCCCAAAACATGCATTGGAAACGGTTTGAAACCAACTGAAAACTTTGGAAAATTTCACAACACTTAGAAATTTTTTCATGTTTTAATAGCCACACGTCCGTGTGGCTTGGGACACGCCCGTATGAGCAGGCCGTGTGGTCACACATGCCCGTGTCCCTAACCTGTGTAACTCTCTGTTTGTCACCCGTGCGCTTAGGCCATGTGGTCGATTTAATTTTTATAATTTTTCATAAAATAGGTGCAGATTCACACGCCTAGTGTAACAACCCGATTTTAGCTAAATCAGAATGGTGGTTTTAGAACCACAAATATGAGTTTGTAAAATTATTTTAATATTATTTTTGGTGTTTACAGCATGTGAATATATATGTGTGAAAATTTCGTGAGCTAATTTTACCGTTTAATAGCTCAATTTGAGAAAAAGGACTTAATTGTGTAAAATGTAAAAAGTAGCATACTATAAGTTAAAAGTTCTTAAATGCTATGGCTTATTAAATTAAAGGTCCTTATGTTGTAATTAGACCATTTATAGTGGAGATGGACATTAATGGCCTTATATTTGATGTTTTAAGTGTTTATAAACCAAGGTTAAAATGGTAAAAATAGAATTAATGTATAACTAAAATAAAACAAACATGAAATTAGTCCATTATCATCTTTTTGCACCGAATTTGAAGAAGAAAAGAAAGCTTGAATGTGTTTAGGGTTTCAGCAACTTGAGGCTTTGATTAAGGTATGGTTTTAGCTCGATTTTTAATGACTTCTATGTTTTTGTCGTTGCTTAGTAATCTAGCTAGCCCGTACCCTAATTTTTAAAATTTTTAATGATTTTTTGAGTTGCCATTGATGAATTCTTGAGCTTTTGAATGATTGTTGATGAATTATGAAAGCTTGATGATAGATATTAAAGTTTTGTTCAGTGATTTTTGATAAAAATGTCAAATAAGGATTTAATTCTGAAAAGTGTAAATTGAAGGGTTAAAATGTGAAATAAATGTGAAATATGGGCTGATATATATACTAGGAGAATTCGGCTAGCATGTGATTGGATTTAATTGTGTGAATTTTGTGTATTTTTAAAAAGGGACTAAATTGTAAAAAAAGTGAAAGTTTAGGGCCAAAGTGCAAATTGGCTAAAATATGTATTTTTGGATGAAATTGATTGAGTTGGTGATTAAATGGGTTAATTTTGAATACATATAGATCAAGAAAGAAAGAATTCAGATTTAGATCGGGGAAAATCAAATATTATCGAGTAATCGATCCGATTCGTTAATTCCGAGTACGAGGTAAGTTCGTATGTGGTAATTTTATTATTAATGCATGTTAAATTCTTTGATATCGCATAAACTGTGATTATGAGATTATGGATAGTGTTGAATAGTGAGAACAACTCTACGAATGCATTCGATGATAGAAACGAGAGGTGCGAAAGCTCGGTTGAACCTTAGGAATAGAATTGGATAATCGTGAAATGTTATAAATTAATATACTGATTTGGCTTCGAGTCTTGCATATTGGATGAGTTGGGTTTGGGCCACGATATCGACACCTTGAGTGCGAATAATACCTTGATTTTGCTACCGGCCATGGTATAGGTACTCCAAGATAAGTTACATTAATTTGGCTACGGGCCATAGTATAGGTACTTATCGATTGAAATCTTGAGTATCTGACTTCTATTCCAAATGGTTCAACGGGTAATGAATGATGTAGTTGAGAAAGAAGTTAGTACGAGGTGGTACAGGTATGTACAGAACCTATTCGAATATTACATCGAGAAAGTTCAATGAGATTATTATTGGATCATGTTTTGAGACATGAGAAAGGTTTGTAGTTAATGTAATTTTGATTTGGTAATGTGAAAATGGTTGTATTACATTTATTTGATGAATTGAGTTAATCACTTACAAGCTTACTAAGCTATGAAGCTTACTGTGTGTTATTTGTCTATGTTTTATAGATTATCAAAGCTAGCTTGAACTCGGGGATTTTCGGGAAACGTCATCACACTATCAATCATTTTGTTGGTACTTTTGAAGCCTTGTATATATGGTATATGGCATGTATAGGCTAGTGTTATCTTGGTATGCTTTGAAGTATTGATTTTAGCTATGAGATTTGGCTTGTAAATGTTGGTGTGTATGGCCATTTAAGTTGGCTTGAATTATGTGTTTAATAAGTGATATATGTGATGTATATATGTCTTATGTGTTGGTTTGTTTGGTATAGTTTATGGTTGCTCTTTTGAAAAGTTGTAAGTTGGGGTATTATGGCTTGGAAGTTGGCATATTGTGATTTGTTTTGAGATGATGATATGGTGCATTTTGTGTCAGGATATAGATGATCATTTGATGAGTAAATGCATTTAGAACTTATGCAAGTTTTGATGATTTTGGCATAATGATTTGGTATGTTTTGAATATGAAATTTAGTAGTTGAAATGGTTGAGGATAGTTGGCATGAATTGTGTATGAATTGGCATGTTTTGGCTGCCTATAAATGTAATGAAATGGTACCATTTTGGTTGCTAGGTGTGTATGAGAAAAGGGTGGCAAATTGGCTTGGCAAATGTCCTATTTTTATCCATATAAGCAAAGACACGGGCGTGTGTCTTAGCCGTGTGCGAAACACGTTCATGTTACACAGCTGTGTGTCCCCTGGGGTACCCTTTCGAACTAAGTCAGTATACCCTACATGTTTGGCACAGCCTAGACACACGGGCGTGTCTACTAGCCGTGTGTGGCACAGGGGCTGGCACATGGGCATGTGGCTGGCCGTGTGACACAAGTCAGTAACCCCTCTAGTTTTCCCACGGCCATGGCACACGGACGTGTCCTCGGTCCTGTGGTACAAGGCAGTATGTATGCCCTATTTTCATACGGCTTGTGACATGGGCATGTCTGATGGCCATGTGAGGTACACAGCTTGTTCACACGGGCGTGTGACCTTTAAATGCAGGAAAATTTTCTATGTTTCCCAAAGTTTGCTAATGTTATCGGTTTAGTCCCGAACCTCTTTTATGCATGTTTTAAGGACCTGTAGGGCCTTATAAGGGACAATGTGAATGTGTTAAATGAATATTGATTATGAATTCATATATACATGATTTATGTTATGATGGATCGGTAATGCCTCGTAACCCTATTCTGGCTATGGATACAGGTTAGGGGTGTTACACCCAGGGCAAGTGCCCGTGCCTGAGGCCGTGTCGTCCACACGGCTGAGACACATGCCCGTGTCTCTACCTATTTGCTCAATACTGAGCATTATATTTTGCAACAATTAAGGTGCAAGGGACACACGACTAGAGCACACGCCCATGGGGCAAGCCGTGTGTCATACATGGCCTAGACACACGCCCGTGTGTTTACCCATATGGACAAAAATAAGGCTATTTACCAAGCCTTTTTGCCACTCTTCCATGCACAACCTACACAAAAACATATAATACCAATCTAAGCATATACATTCAACCCAATTAGCCACAAACAAGGCATCCACACATCATTCACATACTATCATCTATCACATACAACCATCATATGTTATCTAACTTAAACCATAAAAATTTCCACATCCATGAAAGGCATCATCATATGCATATACTTAAACCAATATTAGCCAATTTCAATGGCCATTTACAAAATGAATTATCAACCAACATAAGCCAACACATTTGGCCAAATCAATTATGACACGTAACAAAAAGACCAAGTCCCTATACATGCCATAACTCAAACATTAAAATCATTGGTACCCAAAATGTTAAGTTGATAATGTGAATGGATCTCCTATAGACTTCGATCCCCAAGCTGGCTTGGTGACACTATAAAACAAGGGAAAAGAAAAGGAGTAAGCTTTAAAGCTTAGTAAGTTCCTATGCAAATAATAAGCATTATAAACACACATTTATCATGCAATTAACATGAAGTGAATTAACATATATGTCATAATAAATCTCATAGTCCAACTTAGCATGGATATTATTAAAACCTTAATATCATAACTTGCACAATCATAACCTTACCGAGGAATTCATCACATATTGAGCTCATTAAGCATAAGTTTTACGTACATACCTATACCATCTTGCAACATACCATGGTCTTTTGCAACATTAACATTTCCGTTACGACTCCCGTTGAACCACTTGGAATACTAAATGATACTCGGGAAATCTCACACTCATAGTACCATACCAATGCCATATCCCAGATATGGTCTTACATGGGATCTCATATCGATGCCAATAGCCCAGCTATGGTCTTGCACAAAGTCTCATATCGATGCCATATCCCATATAAGGTCTTACACGTAATATCAAATAACCCTAATGTCATGACATTTGTATCCTATCTATTCCTAAGGTTCAACCAAGATTTCTCTTTTATCAAACTTTGTTGATTACATCCAAGGAGTCAATCATAATTCATACAATATTAATCCAATTAAAGCATAAATAATAATGCATTATTTACATACGAACTTACCTCGGTACAAAAATAGTGGAAATGGACCTAATCGTCAAAGACTTTATTTTTCCCCCGATCTAGGTCCGAACCTCATTTCTCTTGATCTATAATAGAAAATTTAACTCATTTATTAACCACATTACTCAATTCAGTCCAAAAATCATACTATGGAAAAATTACATTTTTGCCCTAAACTTTGAAATTTTTACATTTTGGTCCCTAGGCTCGTAAAATGAAATCTATTCAATTTCATCAAGACTCAAGCCGAGATGAACCCTATACATACTTATAAAAGCCCATATTTTTCATCAAATGACACTTTTACACATTTTGAAATCTTTTTACAAATAGGTCCTTTTGACATTTTCATCAAAAATCACCTAGTAAAAGTTGTTTATCTAACATTAAACTTGCATAATCTACCATTAGACATCAAATTGCACAAATATCTAACATGGGTCAAACCCTAAACCTCAATCATAGCTCAAATTAATGGTAGAAATAGCTAGATCGGATGATAACGACTTCAAAAATGTAAAGAGCATTAAAAACGAGGCTAGGATGTACTTACAATCAAGCTTGGAAGTTGAACAAACCCTAGCTATGGTGACCTTTTAATTTTCGGAACATGGAGAAGAAGATGGACAAAAATTTTGGCTTTATTTTCCCTTTTTATTCATTTATTTACCAAATGACTAAAATGCCCTTAATGTATAACTTTGAAATTTCATCTATTCATGTCCATTTTTTTCCACTAACTTATCCAATGGTCTAATTACCAACTAAGGATCTCTAATTTAAAACCTCATAGCAATTGGACATCTTTAACGAGTAGAACTCAACTTTTGCACTTTTTACAATTTAGTCATTTTTACTAAATTGAGTGCCCAAACGTTAAAATTTTAAAATAAAAATTTTTATGAAATCATTCCATAAAATTTTAGACCATTAAAATATAATAAAAACAAGTTTTCCTATATTGGATTTGTGATCTTAAAACCACTATTTCGACTAGCCCCAAAATCGGGCTGTTACATTGGAAGATATGCTTCGGTGTTGTATTTTAGAATTTGAAGGTAACTGGGAAAAATATCTGCCTTTAGTTGAATTTGCTTATGGTAATAGTTATTAGTCCAGTATCAAAATGGCACCGTGCGAAGCTTTGTATGGCCGAAAATGTAGAACACCATTGTATTGGATAGAGCTTAGTGAGAAAAAGATACACGGAATTGACTTAGTTCGTGAAACTGAAGAAAAGGTGAAAGTAATTCAGGACAGTCTGGAAGCAGCCTCTGATCGTCAAAAGTCCTATGCTGATCTTAAACAAAAGGAAATAGAATTTCAAGTTGGTGACAAGGAATTTTTGAAAGTATCACCCTGAAAGAAAGTTCTCCAGTTTGGTCGTAAAGAAAATTGAGTCAACGGTTTATTGGGCCATATGAAATCACAGAAAGAATTGGACCTGTTACATATCGGTTAGCCTTACCACCAGAGCTTAATCGGATTCATAATATTTTTCATGTGTATATGTTACGATGGTATCGATCGGATCCTTCACATATTATTTCTCCGTCAAAAGTAGAGGTTCAGCCTGATATGACATATAGTGAAGAACCGATTAAAATCTTGGCCCGTGAAATAAAGGAATTAAGAAACAAAAATGTGGCTTTAGCAAAAGTTCTTTGGCAATGACATGGTATAAAAGAAGCTACCTAGGAACCAGAGGATACCATGAGAAAGAAATATCCAAATCTCTTTACTGGTAAGATTTTCGGAGACGAAAATTCTTAAGTGGGGAGAGTTGTAACAGCCCGTTTTTAGTAAAATCAGAATAATGGTTTCGGGACCACAAATTCAAGCTGAAAAGAATTTTTTTTTTATATTTTTGCATGGTTTGCATTATGTTAGTAATGTCATATGAAAATTCTGATAAGAAAATTTTATCGATTAGGTATTTAATTATAGAAAGGACCAAATTGTATAAAATGAAAAAATTGGATTCTAGTAGCTAGAAGGATCAAATAGCTATGGAATTCAAAACTTGAGGTCCTTATACGGTAATTAGACCATTAAAGAAAAGTTAGTAGATTTTTTTGATGATTTATCCATGGAAAAATTAAAAAAGGGCAAGGATTAAATTGAAAAAGAGAAAAATTAATGGATGACAAATAATTAATAAGAAATAAAATCATTTTATATCATCTTCTTCCCTAAATATTCCAGAAAAACCCTAGGAAAGAGAAAACAAGTTATCTTGGCATAATTGGGTAAGTATTCAAGCCTTGCTATTAGTAATTTTTATATTTTTGTAAACCAGGATAGTCTAATTCATCTATTTGGGGGATTAATTTGAAAAGTTATCAAAGCATAGAAGTTATGTCATGGATGAATATGCTGAAAATTTGAAATTTATGGTAGAAAATGAAAGGTTATTGATAGATAAACAACTTTTACAAAGTGAATTTTGATGAAATTGTGATTTAGAGACTAAATTGTAAAGTTGTGAAATTGAAGAAAAATTCTGAATTTTATAGACTACATGTGCTGTAAATTTTATATTGAATTTTGGTTAGGCTTGGAATAAGAAGTAAATTGCATGAGTTTCATTTTCCAAGCCTAAGAACGAAATTGGAATTTATGGAAAGCTTAGGGGCAAAATAGTAATTTTGCTTAGGATGTAAATTGAGTTTAACAGAATATGAAATGTGAAAATTTGATTATTAAAATCATTTATATAAATCCAGATAACACAAATTTAAAGCTAGATCGAGGAAAAGAGAAAGTTTTGGATTAGTAGATTTTCTTATATGAATTATTATGTAACACCCCAAACCCGGCCTAGGAGTTTAGATCGAATTCAGAATGGCTACATTGATCACCAAAGTGATCGTGAGAAAATATTATAAAAATGTCCTTTATTCGAATTTCAAAAACATAAATGTCACATATTCCAAATCAAAATAATAAAATGATTAAAACGTAAAACAGATTTCTACCACAGTGTTAATAAAAACCTTACATTCAAAACTGAATAACAAATAGAAATCAGAAACCATAACTAATAATTTATTAAGCTCAAACTACCTGAGTCCTCCGCATACCGAGCCCAGTATCCAAAATCCTGAAATGTACCTGAAAGGGGAAACAAAAGAGGGGGTAAGCTATACGAGCTTAGTGTGAGATCAAACTAACTAACTACCGAAACAGAAATAGATACAGTAAACCTAAAAATAGTTCAGTAGCAGAACATACTTACAGAGTGACTTAACATAACAGACCATATGTAACTTTACAGTCATATGGCTCTGTTAAGCACAATATCAGAATTCTCAGAAATCAAAAACTGGGCCTAAGCCTTTTTCCAGAATCAGAATCGGTTGGGCCTTAGCTCATCATACAAGGTTCCCTTTTGGGCACGAGTTCCTTCCAGTCAAATAGCACGATTAGACTTTTCAGTCAAACAGTCAATCAGATTTTTCAATCACAGAATCACACAGATGCATATGAGTGCGAATGGGTTATAAAATAACCCACCCATCCAACCAACACACCATCTCCGTCCAACGCTACACATCCTGTGGGGATTTAATCAGCCCACCCATCCCTGCACTCCAAGTAGGACCTCGAAAAACCCATCCAACCTTATATCCCCTATACATTGTCCACGACCCTCAGGGAATTGGGATTATCAAAAAGCTGTAAAGTGCCATGCGGAAGACCGCGGTACAGACATGCAGTATAAACTGCCAGATCAGATATATCACGCAGTAAGGCTAGCATATGAGTGTATCTTGTAATGCGGTGAAACCGCGCGATGCAGGCGTGCAATATGATCGCCGAGATCGATAATGGTACGTAGCGTAGCTAACTTACATACGGTACAGTGTAAGGTGGTAAAACACTATACTGTTAACAGAAATGTCCACGACCCTCAAGGTATTGGGACCGCCTATGACCCTTTGGGTATTCTTAAGGCTTTTAGAACGCAGATAAATTGCCAGATCGTAAATCTACCTTCTCTTCAACATCCCACCCAAAAGCTTTGTATGCAGATGTATATATGCAGATGTGTGTATGCAGATGCACCAACACAGAACACAATTCCGGACAGTCATTCAGAGCGATCACATACAACTAGTCAAGCAATTACAGAAATGCGCATATTCATAACTCGAATTCAGTTTCAACCATGTCACACATTCAATCACAATTATCACATAACCTGAAGCTAGAACGGAGTCACAGTTACCTTTACTAGAGCTTAGCCAAGGGTTGAAACACACAGAGGTCACGATTACACTTAAATCAACCTAAGATCAAAACTTGGTGAAATAGGACCACACGTCCGTGTGCTCTGGCCATGTGGAGCACTTCAGGGTGTGTGGGGATCCATAAGCCCTTGTGGAGAGTAGCACACGACCGTGTGACAGAGGCACATGCCCGTGTAGTGCAGAGGCATGGCCGTGGGAGTGGGCCGTGAAAGACACTGTCTAAATCTACTAAGTTCAGAAGCAGAGTAGACACGGCCGTGTGAAGGTGTCACACGCCCATGTGGCAATTAGACACGGCTGTGTGTCTCATAACACACATCCGTATGAAATCTCTGAGCCCCAAATCAGCTACACGGCCATGTGTCCCGAAACACACGCCCGTGTGAGAACCCTAAAATCCTCAAATCAGTCACACGGCTGTGTGACCCCAAATCTCAAATCCCTAATTCCCAAACTCACATGCCCGTGTGCCCTAAGGGACACGTCTGTGTCGTTTCTGACAAAAATCCCTAAATCGGCCACACAACCGTGTGGCACCAAAAATTAGCATGAAACACTAATCCCTAAATCCACACAGCCGTGTGCCATGTGGTCATCGGGGAAGTCACAAAACCACCCCAGAACAGACTCGAAACCACCACTTAAGCCGCCGAAATGTTCCCTAAGCCTTTCCCTATCAACAGTACATCAGAAAGTGGCAATTTCTCACCACCTCCACTGATTAGCATCCCAAAAACTATGGGTTAACATACCGACAAGAAAAGCCAAAACAATTACTTAAAACAAAAGGGAAAGTAATCATAGTTTGAATCCCACACCTGATTTCGACGACGAAAGAATGACAGAGGAGCAGAATTCCCGAAGTCCACAAGCCAGACCAAATTTAAGTATATTTAGAAAATAGCAGAAAGGTAGAAAATGAAGAAGAAGAAAAGGGAACGAAACGTTAAAAAGATAAGAGATAATAAAATACCAATCCCTAAAATAAAAATAAACATCAAAATAAAAATAGAATAAAAATAAACAAATAAATATTTAACTAAAACAAATCAAAAATCAAAAATTAAAAATAAAAATAACTCGCGAACCCAAAGACTCGAACCTCAAACCTCAAGGTTAACTAACACTCTACTTATCCACCAGACCAGCAGGCCCATTTTGACACTAAATTGCACAACTAATCACATATGTGCGGCCATTCTTGTGACCCTATCCACTGAATCCCAAAACTTCCAGGCCTAAAATTTTGGGCGTTACATATTATCAAGGTAAGTTCGTGTAACTTAATTAATTACGTTTAAATGTTTCAATTGAATATCGTATTTGGATTGAATGTGATATGTGTTTATGTGGATTTTATGAATGTTATAAATAACATGAAATGATTACATGATTGAAAATGTTATAAAGAAGTTATGTTTCGTTGAATAATGAAAATCGATTAATACATGTGATTTCCCGTATATGAATATGATTCTGCATATGTTGCAGAAGGGGTTTAGCTCGGATGAGTAATCTCGATATAGCCTCTTGAGCATCCTGTTATATATAGTTCCTGCGAGCATCCTGATCGGTAGTGATTTTGCATTTGTTGCACATTATCGCAGCTATTTGTGAGCGTCCTGATATACGATCGGTTGTAATCCTCAATATAATGTGGAAAAAAATGCAGCTCTTCATGAACGTCCTGTTAAGTTCGCTTGAACTCTCTGTTACCTTATCCGAAGCTCCCTAATATTATCTCTTTGGAGATATCTGAAAGGCTTTATGAGCTTCCTGAGTAAAAACTCTTATGAGTTTCCTGGTTAGCTCGGATAAGTCTCCTGTTACATAATTACATGGCTCGTTTGAGCATCCTGACATGTGGCTCGAGAGTATGCTCCCTGAATAAGAATTGACGGTTTATAGATATGTACACCTTAAGTGTACTATTTGAGTATCTATCGATATTTCAATAATTCAACGAATAAAACTCTCGATATGAGAAAAATGATGAGATAAATAGAAATATGCCCCGAATGTTTTTTGAATTATTTGATGAAGGATTATATGATGAGCTCATCTATGTTTATTAAACATTTACATGTATTATATGACTTACTTGCTTGATTGAGTATACGTGTTTAGGTAAATTTGTCAAAATGATGAAAGCATGTAAATTTTATACTTAGTGTTGATAAAAGTGATTGGTAAGTTTCAATTCCTGTTATACGAACTTACTAAGCATAGAATGCTTACTAGGTTTTATTTTTTCTGTATTATAGTGCTCGGAAGCTCGTGAAGGTTCGAGATTGGTTGGAGCATCATCACACTACCCACTAGCTTGTTTTGGTATAAATAGTAAACTTATTATGGTATAATGGCATGTATAGGTAACTTAGCCTTTGATGGCATATGAATGTGGTTTGTAAACTAGCTATTGGAATGGCTAGTAATGTTTTGTTTGGTATAATTATAAGGTTTTATTAAAACAAATACCTATGTGTTAAGTTTATTAAATATGATTGATCAAGTTATGCTTAACCTATAAGTTAAACAAAGGTAAGATTATAATCATGATTGCATATGATAAAATATCATATTAGATGTTAGAATTGGCTTGGAATTATTACTTGAATTGGCTGGTATATATTTGTAAGTTTTGGTGTAGGTTATTGGTAAAATTTGGGTGAGAAATAAAGCTAGCAAAATGGCTTTATTTTGTCCACATGGGTAGACACATGGGAGTGTGTCATGACCGTGTGTGACACACGGCTTGGTACATGGGCATGTGGTTAGGCCGTGTGTTTCCTGCATCTTAAAATTTAGATTCAGAATGCTTAAAATTGAGCACATGGGTAGAGACACGAGCGTGTATCTCAGCCGTGTGAGCTACACGACCTAGAACACGGGCGTGTGTCTTAGCCATGTGAACTCTGCACCTAATTTTTGAAAATTAAATTGATCACACGGCCTACTCACACTGGCATGTGGCTAGCCATGTGGTACAAGTTAGAGAGTTACACGGGATCGAACATGGCCTACAGCACGGGTGTCTTAGGGTCACACGAGCTTGTCCCTGGACCACACGGGCGTGTGTGCCCTATATCTAGGAAAAAAATTAGAAATTTTGCGAAAAATTCTCTGAGTTCCCGATTTAGTCCCAACTCGATTCTAATACTCATATTGAGCCTCGAGGGTCCATTTAAGGGATGTTATGAATAATCTTGATAAATGAATAATAAACATGAATTATCTGTAAATATTTCGTAAACTCCAAATCCTATTCCGGCGACGGATACGAGTTAGGGGTGTTACAAAGTCGATGTCCATCATGATCAGTATAAAGTTTTAATGTACTCTAAATTCTAATAGTTATTAGAATTAGATCTCTACTTCTTTTATACTTTCTATGTTTATAAATAGAGATTTTAATAGTATTGTAATAATTCCTTTTGATCAATAAAATACATCCTCTATTGCTTTCATATTTTTTTTGTTCTTCATTCTCTCCATCTCTCTTTATTTTATCATAGATTTTATGTATGAAACTTTGAAAGTTATAATTTTTGGATTTTTTTAATACAATTTTTTTCATACTTCTCTTTAATTAAGTTTTGGACTATGAATCATTTAAATCTAATATTTGATGGATGCACTTTGCTTCAAAGATTGTCAAGACTGAATCTTCAAAAATGAGTTTTAGTAACCAAAATTTACAACGAAATAAAATATATATTGTATATAATATTCCACAAACTACCCTAGCATAAAATGGAAAGATTCATAATAAGTCGTAGATGTTACTACTAAGTCTAATTTGAAAGTATTAGTGCCAATGGCAATTTTTTATTAGAAATTTTAAATTTTTATAGATTATAATAAAATAAATTGTTAGTAGATGTTATAACATTAACAACGATTTTAAAATATCGTTATGTAATTTAATTTATTAATTATGAATCGCAATGACAATGAATTTTGTCACATAAAATTGAAATATTTGAAATGTGATTTAAATGTCTTTGTTAAATTTAATTTTATGGATATTAATCTCAACCATAAAATTTGTGGTGTGACATATGTCATGAAAATTATGTTATTTTAAATATTAATTTTAAATGTGTTCCTAACACTAATTCTTTTTATATTAATCCCAATAACAAATTTCATCGTTCCAACTTCTTAATTTTGTATATAATGATAACATAAATTATTAAATAGTGTTATATTACCAATAACTTTTAGTTAAGTTGCTAAATTTGATTTCTTTAAGGTATTAATTGCAACACGATTTTTGTTGTTGTAAAAATTTAATTTAATTTTGTTAAAATAAATTGTTGTTAAATGTGCCGATTGAATTTTAATTGAACTGGCATTGATATTATTGTTAGTATAGGAGGATATGGGTTCGAATGTGCTAAAGTGTATTATACTCCCTGTAGGGTCCACTTTTGGCCCGTTGCCCAATAACCAAATTTACACTACAGACTTAAGCCCAAATCACTCAGACCTAACCTACCCAAACCCCAAACAAATCCCAACAACTTAGAGCCCAGCAAAATTAAGGAAAAATAAAAACAAGAAAACCCTAGCAGCTAACACCCTCAGCCACCGCAACCGAGGTAGTCCCCAAGCACCGCACGTCGCGCGTCCCTCCGCGTCGTGCGCTCCTCTACCAGACCACATTAGAGACGTGCTCGAACGTACCTGCAAACACTTAAAACAAATTGTAAAAAGGGGCTATAAAAGCCTTTGAAAACAATGTAAAGGGGAGGTTTTTTTGAGAGAAATAGAATACGAAATATAATACCAAAATACACACGAAAATCAGTAGAAAAGTGACCAAGAATATTTCTAAGGTGATTATTTACTGCAATTTTGTTCTATTTTTCATTTTTTTCTTTTTTTCCATTTGGATCCACAGCACATACGAAAGATCGGAGAGAGGAGAGGAGGCTTACCGCGCGTTGTGCTTGCATCGTTGGAGGACCTTACTTCGCCGGTTACAAGCGAGGGGGGTTGAAGGCCTGGACACTAGCCTTTCGACTAGGAAACAAAGAGAGTGAGGGAATGGAGAAAATAATAAGAAACTTTTAGAGTTTTCCAAAAGCTTCTTTAAGGTTTTACAAAATATAAAATAAAGGTTTTTTCTTAAATTTTGAAACAGCAACATTTGTTGGGGGGGGGGGAGGAGAAGGAAGCCCGCGTGTTGACCCGATTCATAGCTGGGTCTGCGCATTTTTACCTTAAATGGGTAATTTGCGCGCCCAGTCCTTCCCATTTGCGCCAGTTTTTATTTTGGCCCTATTTGAATCTTATTTGTTTTTTAAATTGCCCCTGGATGTTGCGCATAAACTCATTTTAATCCACGCATGAACACTGCATTTGGTGGGCTTGGGATATTTTCCCTATCAGTCCTTCCCCTTTGCACGTGCGTCTACTTTGGTCCCAGTTCATAATTTGTTATTTTTTGCATTTTATGATTTGCACCCCATGTTTGGTTTTGATTATGATTAAATCCCAAGCCGTTTACAACTCCAATTACTTTCAGTTTTTTTTTTTTTGTGTGTTTATTAAATATTTTATTTACTTATCGCATTAATTCCATTATTATTATTTCGTTTTTTGTTTACTATTTCACATCTTTACATGCTTTTCAACATTGGATTGCTAATATATTATCATTATTAATATTAATCTTGCTATTATATATTATTGCTATTATCGTTACTATTATATATTATTATTATCATTACTATTATCATTATTATTTTTATTACTATTATTTATATACATTATTATTACTATTTCTGTTATTATTATTTTTACTATTTTTTACTATTATTATTTTACTATTATTTTTTATATGCTAAAGTGGTTCTTTAATACTACAATTATTTTTCGTTATTCTTATTGTTTTAAAAAACCTTTCATAGACAAAATTTATATTAGCTTTATATACGTACATTATAAATCTCATGTTGTTTCATATTTGTATTTTCTTATGAATTTACTTATATACCATCTATTTCTTTTAAAGATCCTATTTTACCATATTTTTAAGCACTCTCATAAACTATTATTTCCTATATTTTATTTTTATTTTCATTCATTTTATAACTACTCGCGTTTTAAAAAACCCTCTCAACATAAGGAAATATTTCGTGTTTGGAAGTTTGAGAGATCGTGCCCAATCGTGCTGGGTTTCGACTTTTTTTCATTCAACCAAAATATGGATTGTCCTTGTGAAATTTCGTCCATGTTTTCTTAAATTAAAACTAGGCAATATTTTGTGTTTGGGAGTTTGAGAGATCGTGCCCAATCGTGCTGGGTTTCGATTCTTTTTTAATTTGACTAAAATACAGAATATCCTTTTGAAATTTCATCCATGTTTTCTTAAATTAAAATGAGGCAATATTTCGTATCTGGAAATTCGACAAATCGTGCCCAATCGTGCTAGATTTCGGTTTACCTTTTGGCCAAATAGCCAAATATCTTTTTCAAATTTCAAATGCATGAGTTTTGGAAATCATGAGATGATCTTGTATAGAGGGTACAACATGTTGTATCCTATCGTACTGGATATGATATTTTATTCCTTCTGAGCGAGAGAATCTCAATATCCAGTTCAAGATATCTAAACGTTTTAAAGGAATTGCGTTTTAAAATATTTTTCCAAATTTTCAACATTAGGACATTAATTGATCAATACGGTACCAATTTAGGGCGTAGCGAGGGTGCTAATCCTTCCTCACGCGTAACCGGCTCCCGAACCCGTTTTCTAGTTTTTCGTAGACCAAAAAAACCATTGTTTTAATAAACCAAAATGCTATATTAAAATGATTGATCATAGGGTTACCCGATCACACCTAAACAAAAAGGATTAGTGGCGACTCCATACCTCGTTTTAAAGTCGATCCCCATTTTCCAAAATAAAAATGGTTTCGATAACTTAGCGACTCCACTGGGGACCAATAAGAGAGTCAAGCCATAAAATGGATTATTTTTTGTCCTTTTGTCGAAAATTTAAAATTTGGTTTTTAACATATGATTCTTTCATTGCATTTTATTGGTTTTATGGTTCATCATCTTATTCATGTTTTGTATTATGAGTTTTTATATCCCCTTGCATCATCTTGCATAACCGTTGTGGTCACACCTTTTAAGTAGGAGTGAGAAACTATTTCCTTCGTGAGGTTTTCACCTCCGTGCTGGATAGTGGATCGCTTTCGAGATACATCCGTACCTATGTCTTCGTGAGATTTTCACCTCTGTGCAGCCATAGGGAAATGTATTCCCCTGAACTAAACTCGGTCTATATGGGCCTATAATGGGTGAGGATCGAGGAATCTACTGGTTCAGGTACCCTTTCTTTAGAACCAAACCACATATAGTGAGCCTTAGGAGCTTATCTTAAGTAGATATACGTCAAACCCTAGCAATCACCCAAATTGGTGCTTGATTATTGTTTTTCATTTGCTTTGAATTTTATATTTGGTATATGACCCTAACTTGTTGTGTTTTATTTTGGCTATGATTGCATGTCATTTCATCTCAGAGAGGTGTCGATTCACGTTCGATTACTAATTTAGGGAGCTGGTCATGGAGAACGAATTTCTTGATAAAGTGGAAGATAATGCGGCTGTCTGTATATGGTCGGAGAAAATGCAATTAGAGAAAGGGGACAGTCTGATCGAGGGGTATACATCAGAATTGTGTGATTACACTCGCGTTAGTGTGACACAAAATGACCTTCAGAAATTAAAGGAGATATGGGACCAGTGGGATGAAGAGACTAAGCGATTATTCTATGGTAGTTATGGGGATTTGCCTTACTTACTTGACATCGAGGTAGACGAACATTTATTCCGGGCCCTCGCTCAGTATTAGAGTCCGGCCTACAGTTTTTTTACCTTTGGGAAGGTAGATTTGGTACCTACCATAGAAGAATATACAGCTTTACTTTATTGTCCGAAGGTTCAAGCCTATAGAGCTTATTCTAGGGCTGCTAATGACTTGCCTTTAGTAAAGAAATTGATGAATATTACAGGGATGAGTAAGCAGTGGATTGCAGCAAGGGTCAAGCAAAAGGGGGAATGTAAGTGCATCCCATGGAGGAGTTTGAGGGAGTTGATTCTAGTGCATCTTGATACAAAGAAGAGAGTTGACGTTTTTGCTTTGAGCATTTATGGTTTAATGATTTTCCCTAGGGCATTAGGGTATGTAGATGAGGCGGTCTCAGATCTCTTTGACCGACTTAACAAAGGAGTTACACTTGTTCCTGCAATCTTGGCTGAGACATTTAGATCTTTCAACGGATGCAGGAGGGCCGGCGAGGACAGACTTATAGGGTGTGTGCAGTTATTATTAGCTTGGTTCCACAGCCAGTTTTGGAAGATGGGTAAAGTTTTTTATTGGGTTTTTTTTGAGAATTACTCCCCGCTAAAGGAGATAGCGGCCACGCTCAGGAGAGACGACATATCAAAAGAAAATTGGATCTCGCTCCTTCAAAATCTCCAGGAGGAGGATATTGAGTGGAGAGCTCCTTGGTTAGTTCCTGATGAAATTGTTTTCCGATGTGGGAGTTTTGACTGGGTCCCTCTGCTCGAAATTTGGGGAGCCGTTGGGTATTCTCCTTTGCTCATGCTGAGGCAATACAGACCGAGATAATTCTTACCGGTAATGCATGGGCTAGCTCAATTTGAATTCACGTATGAGGGAGTTAACTACAAGAAAAAGATTAAGGAAATTTCTAGTGCTTGGAGCCAGATTCGTCGAATGAAAAAAGTTGTTATAGGACCAATGACGACCCCCGAATATGATGATTGGTGGGATAGAAGAGTTAATGATAATATCCCCAGACTAAGGCAAGAAGGCACTCAACCGATGCAAGAATACTTGCAAGTAGTCCCCTCTAAATTAGAAATCATAAAATAGGACTTCAAAAAGAGAAATTTAGAGTTAGGGAAAAAGATAGAATAATTGGAGGAAGAAAAGATGCATTTGAGGTTAGATGTTGATGTTCAGAAACTCGAGGCCGAGAATTTAAGAAAGGGAAAGAGGAAAAGAAAGGCCGAAGAGGACTTGGATAGTTTGAAGACTGACTATAAGAAGCTATGTATGTCGATGAGAACAGCCGGATTGGGAAAGACATCGGAGCAGTGGCGATAAAAAGTTCAAGAAGAGAAGGCCAGAGCTGATCAGTGAGAGAAGAGATTCCATGATGCTCGAGCACGCGAAAGCGCCTTGAAGAAGAGCTTGGTTGAGGGCCGAGATGAGAAGCAGATATTAGCAGCTCGGGTAGCAGAGTTAGAAAAGGCACTACATCAGAGTCGTGGTCATAACCTTGATATTGAACTAAGGGCTAGCCTGAGCAGAATCGAGGATTTGAAAGGCAAGGTAGAAGAACTTGAGGCTGCGCTATAGAACTGTGAACTTCGAATTGAATTCCTTGAATTGAATAATGAGCAGTGGAAGGAACAGCTCCGTCAGTCACAAGACTAAGTCAGGGATAGGGATTATGTCATGGGCGAAGCTATAGCTCAGATACAAGAAGTGGCCGATTATTTACAGACTTTAGCAGTTCAGGTTGATGTGTTAAGTGTGAAGTATGAGTTAGAGTCAGACCGGGGTCGTGAGCTGGCTTGTCTCCTTAAAAGAATTAAAACTTTATTAAGGCCAAGCCGTATATATGATCTATTTTATGTAAAGATTTTTGTTTTCTAATTAAGTTTTCTAAATGGAATTGAATCAGAATCGACGCCTCTTTAGTCTTGCATTCATCTCATGCATTTGCATTACATCGCATCATATGCATTAAACTTCACAAAGGAACCCTAACTAACTAGTAATTATATAATAGTTACCCTGGAACATCAATACTACACACGGAAAAAAAACCAAAGCTATGGATCAAAGGTTGGAGAAATTGGAGCAAATGCAGAAGGAGATGCAGGAACAGATGCAGGCGCAGATGCAAGAACAATTGTCCAAGGTTCAGCAAGATATGAAAGATCAGATGCTAGAATCACAGAAGAACATATTGAATCAGTTAACTCAATTACTGCTTGGAGGGCCAGGAAAAGGGAAGAGCCCTATGGTCAACCCCGGGGATGACAGTGAGGACCCTGTCTACCCACCAGGTTTTGCCCCAACAAATACCCCAGTATAGCCCAATGCATATCCACCAAGGGTTTCTGTCAATATCAGTCCTCAGCATCAAGCCGACGTTTTGGCATTAACACAATTCCCGATAGGCTTAGGCACTAGAGACAATCCGACAAATCCTGACGTCCCTAATCTGGATGATATGGCAGAAGTTGAAACGGTAAAAGGAGAACTTTCAAAGCAGTTGGAGGACTGATACAAATGGCTGGAAGAGAAGTTCAAGGCGCTGAAAAGCGCTGATTATCAGTGTGGTATGGATGCTAATGAGTTAAGTTTGGTTCCAGATCTAGTACTCCCTCCGAAGTTTAAAATGCTGGAGTTTGAAAAATACAACGGCACCAGCTGCCCTGAGGCTCACATCACGATGTTTTGTCAGAGGATGACTGGTCATGTCAATGATGATCAGTTGTTAGTTCACTGTTTCTAGGACAGTTTGACTGGGGCTGTGGCCAAATGGTACAATCAGCTAAGCCGCGCCCAAGTCAAATCATAGAGGGACTTAGCACAGGCCTTCATGAAGCAGTATGGCCATGTGACAGACATAACGCCTGATAGGATCACGTTACAGAATATGAAGAAAAAGTAGAGTGAAAGTTTCAGGCAATATGCCCAAAGATGGATGGAAATTGCTATACAAGTCCAACCGCCACTGCTGAAAAAAGAAACGACCATGCTCTTCATCAATACCTTGAAGGCACCCTTCATTAATCACATGTTAGGTAGTGCAACTAAGAGCTTCATGGACATAGTGATATCTGGTGAAATGATAGAGAATGCAATAAAAAGCAAAAAGATAGAGGCTAGGGAAAGTACCAGGAGGTCAGCCCCAAAGAAGAAAGAAAATGAGGTTAGTAATGTGAGTGTGGGTTATGCAAAATCGATCACGATAAATCAACCGAGAATAGTGACCACGGGCAGCAAGCTTCACCAAGACAGGAGCCCAATACAAAATAAAGCACGGAGAAGCTCTGGTTTACTCCTATTCCAATAACATACTTAGAGCTGTACAAAAGTTTATTTGATGCGCACATCGTATCCCCTATCTTCTTAAAGCTGTTGCAGCCCCCATATCCCAAATGGTATAATGCAAGTACTCAATGTGAATACCATGCGAGAATGGTAGGACACTCGATAGAGAATTGCCTTTCTTTCAAAAGGCTAGTCGAAAGGCTCATCAACGTGGGCGTTGTGAAGTTTAACGATGCACCTTGAGTAGGGAATCTATTACCTAATCACACGGATAATAGGGTAAACACAATAACTGGTAGTGAGGGAAAAAGAATTAAGTTGGATGTGAAAGAAGTGAAAACCCCGATGATGGAGGTTTTGAAGAAGATGATAGAGAGAGGTTTAATCACGCGAGACTTTGGGAGAAAATCCCAAGAAGCAGGGAACTATTGTGAGTTCTACAGAGAGGAGGATCATGAGATCGAAACATATGATGAATTCAGAGCCCTGGTACTGAGTCTAATGAACGACAAAGAGTTGGAGTTCTTTGAGTTTGCTAAGGAGGAAGATGTATGCACCTTGGAGGAGGGGCTGATAGAGAGGGTCTGTGAGATCAATCACCCAGTCGTGATCATTTCACGACCGAGAATCAATGAAACTGGAGAAAGAATGGCGCCAAGAGTTGTGATTCAAAAACCCGTGGCTTTTCCTTACAAGGATAGCAAAAGGGTGCCTTAGAATTATAACTGTAATGTGACATCATCAGGAGAGGGGGATCTGGTTAGCACGCCAGATACAAAATTCAAGCCTGTAAAAGGAAAGTCTTTGATGTTTGAATAGGGGGAAGAGAGGACAAAACTACTGGTTAATGAACCGGCAACTGAGGGTGAAGCTAAAGAATTTTTGAAGTTCTTAAAACACAGCAAGTATAGTGTTGTGGCACAGTTGCATAAGCAGCCAGCACGCACATCAGTACTAGCTTTGCTTTAAAATTTAGAGGTACACCGTAATGCGTTGATGAAGGTGTTGAATGAAATCTATGTCGCTGAAGACATTTCAATGAACAAGTTAGACTGTCTTGTCAGCAATATAAGTGCCGATAACTTCATTTCTTTCAGCGATGATGAGATACCGCCAGGTGGCATGGGGTCCACCAAGGCTCTGCACATCACTACCTGGTGCAAAGGGTATACACTACCGGGGGTATTAATTGACAATGGGTCGGCACTGAATGTCTTACCCCTGTCTACATTGAACAGGTTACCTATAAATAGCTCTCATATGAAGACATGCCAGAACATAGTGAGAGCGTTTGATGGAACCGAGAGGAAAGTAATAGGTAGGATTGAGATCCCCATTCTGATCAGACCTAACACGTACGAGGTAGACTTTCTCATGATGGACATCAGGCCCTTTTATAATTGTTTACTGGGGAGGCCTTGGATTCACTCAGCGGGAGCAGTACCATCATCTTTGCTCCAGAAGCTGAAGCTGGTGATGGAAGGTCGGCTGATAACCATAAATGCAGAAGAGGACATTATCGCATCTGTTACTAGTGATGCGCCATACATCGAGAATGATGAAGAAGCAGTAGAGTGTCCCTTTCGGTCGTTAGAGTTCATAAATGCAACTTTCATCACCGAGGGAGGCAAGGTCCCAATGCCAAAAATATCAAAAGCCACGAAGATGAGCCTACGACTGACGGTAGAAAAAGGAGCATTGGCTAGAAGGGGACTCAAAAAATATCTCCATGGACGAGTCAAAGTACCGGGCTTGGCTGACAAGTGGGATCGTTTTGGCTTGGGGCATAAGTCAGACGCCAAATAGTGGAAGGAAGAGCTAAAGAAGAGGCAGGGGAGACGAAGGGTACGATTGAGTGGGCAAAGGTCAAGTAGGAGTCGATGACCTTTCCTCACATTTTTGATACATTCGTGTCAGGAGAAATTATTCATCTTGAATCAAAGATGACAAAAGAAGGGACATCTGATTATCTGTTAGGAAGTTTGAGCATTAACGCCATATCCGAGGAGAGGGCGATGGAAGGAAACTTATCAGGCATTCGCCCTTACAAGCTTGGAAGTATTCCGAATAACTGGACTACGGAGGAAATTCCTGTATTTTTTAGAGCTAATACAGAGTAATGTTCAAAACACACTTGTTGTTTTAAGCCTGGAAACAACAAGAATCTTTTGTGAAATAGGCTCATGTTTAAGCATCTTTATTTTCAATAAAAACTGCACTTTTGTGTCTCATTCTTGGCAAATATTCTTTTATTTTCTTATTTCATTCATAATCATGCCATACAAATAAGCCACTCTTAGATTTAATCTTTGCCTATAATAGGTCTTCAGATATCAACGATACGAGCGATGTTGCTACGGACCTAGAATCCCCTTTTAAGCGATATATGTGTTTAGAGAGATCTCAAGAATTTGAAGATGATGAAGATTATGGGTTATCTCTGGATTTGTTAAGGATAGTAGAACGGAAGGAGAAACAACTTCTACCCCATAAAGAGACAACTGAGAATGTGACTTTGGAAGAAGGGAAAATTGTGAAAATTGAAACTTGCATAACTGAGGAAACAAAGCGAGACCTTATTAAACTACTGCAAGAGTTCAAAGAAGTCTTCGCATGGTCGTATCAAGACATGCTTGGGTTAAGCGCTGATATTACGGTACATTGAGTCCCCATAAAAGAAGAATGCAAGCCTGTTCAATAGAAGCTTCGAAGGATGAGACCCGATGTTGCAGTAAAAATAAGGGAAGAGGTCCGGAAACAATTTGATGCTGGGTTCTTACAAGTGGTGAATTACTCGGAATGGGTAGCCAATGTCATCCCAGTCCCTAAAAAAGATGGAAAGGTACGGATGTGTGTAGATTACAGAGACCTAAACAAGGCCAGCCCAAAGGACAACTTTCCGCTGCCCCATATCGACACTCTGGTGGATAATACGGTAGGTTACTCATTGTTCTCTTTCATGGATGGCTTCTCGGGATACAATCAAATAAAAATGCATCCTACAGACATGGAAAAGACCATATTCATAACCTTGTGGGGAACATTTGGCTATAAGGTGATGCCATTCGGGTTAAAAAATACGGGAGCAACGTATCAAAGAGCCATGGTAACCTTGTTTCATGACATGATACTGAGAAAAAGAGCACATACAGGTTTTGAGAAAATTGTTCTTGAGGCTGAGAAAGTTCCAACTAAAGCTCAATCCAACAAAATGTACTTTTGGGGCTAGATCAGGAAAGTTGTTCGGTTTCGTCGTTAGTGAAAAAGGAATCGAGATTGACCCCGACAAAGTCAAGGCTATACAGCAATTGCCCTCGCCACGCACTCAGAAGGAAGTTCGAGGTTTTCTGGGAAGACTAAATTACATTGCCCGGTTTATTTTGTAACTAACTGAGAAATGCGACCCCATATTTCATCTTTTCAAGAAACACAACCCAGGTGTATGGGATGAAGAGTGCCAAAAGACCTTTAACAGAGTTAAACAATATTTTTCCAATCCATCAGTGTTAACACCTCTTAGCCCGGGTAGACCATTAATATTGTATTTGACAGTATTTGACCACTCAATGGGATGTGTGCTTGGTCAACACGATGAGACAGGAAAGAAAGAAAACGCAATTTACTACTTCAGTAAGAAATTCACTACGTGTGAGATGAGATATTCGCCAATTGAGAAGCTATGTTGTGCTTTAGTCTAGACAACTCAGAGATTGAGGCATCACATGTTGTATTATACGACTTGGTTAATCTCAAAATTAGATCCTCTTAAGTACATGATGGAGTCAGCCGCTTTGAATGGAAGGATGGCCCGATGGCAAATTCTGCTTTCTGAATTTGACATAGTTTATGTGAACAAGAAGGTAGTAAAGGGGAGTGCAATAGAAGATTTTCTAGCCAATAGAGCTTTAGAAGATTACGAGCCTTTGAACTTTGATTTTCCTAATGAAGATTTAATGTATTTGGCAACCACCCAAGAGGATATTCCAAAAGATCATCCTTGGAAATTGAACTTTGACGGAGTATCAAACGCCGTTGGTAATAGAATTGGGGCAGTCCTGATATCCCCAAATGGATATCGTTATCCATTCACCTGCAAATTAGATTTTAATTGCACAAATAATATGGTAGAGTACAAAGCATGTATCATGGGTATCCGTGCGGCTGTGGAGTGTAAAATCAAGGTGTTAAAGTTGTATGGGGATTCTGCACTGGTGATTTATCAACTCAAAGGTGAATGGGAAACAAGAGACCCAAAGTTGATTAATTACCGAGAGCTGGTTCTGGATTTAATCAAGGTGTTTGATGATATCACGTTCCATTACCTCTCCCGTGATGAAAATCAGATGGCTGATGCCCTGGCTATGTTAGCTTCCATGATCAGAGCAAATAAACAGGAGGATATGAAGCCGATCCAGATGAGTATTTGTGATGCTCCAACTCATTGCTGCAATATTAACGAAGAAGAAGAGAGGGAGGATTATCCTTGGTATCAGGATATTCTATGATATGTAAAAAATCGTGTATACCCTGATCAGGCAACTGAAAATGATAAAAGAACGTTGAGGAGGCTGGCCGGTGACTATGTCTTAGACGAGGAAATCCTGTATAAAAGAAAGAAAGACCAAGTGCTGCTAAGATATGTTAACGCCGTTGAAGCGAAGAAAATCCTGGAAGAAGTCCATGAAGGTGTTTGCGGGACGCATGCCAATAGGTTCAAGATGGCTAGACAAATCATGAGATTCAGATATTAGTGGTCTACAATGGAAAGAGATTGCATCAATTATGCCAAGAAATGCCATAAGTGCCAAATTTATGGTGGCAAGATCCATGTGCCTCCTTCACCTTTTCATGTTATGATTTCCCCATGGCCTTTCTCAATGTGGGGCATGGACGTCATTGGGCCGATTTTATAGAAAAGGCTTTTAACGTACATTGTTTTATCTTTGTGGTTTTCGATTATTTCACCAAAGTGGGTGAAGGCTGCCTCATACGCCAACGTCACGAAGTCGGCGATCAGTAAATTCTTAAAAAAGGAAATCATATGTCGATGTGGCATGCCAGAGAGGATCATATCTGACAATGCGTTAAATTTAAATAACAGCGTGATAGTGGAGGTCTGCAGTCAATTCAAAATTAAGCACCACAACTCGTCACCATATCGCCCGAAAATGAATGGGGCAGTTAAGGCGGCTAATAAAAATATAAAGAGGATCGTGGGGAAAATGGCTAAGACCTACAAGGATTAACATGAAAAATTACCATTTGCCCTCTATGCCTATCGAACGTTGGTCCAAACTTCTACCGGGGCAACACCTTTCTCTTTGGTTTATGGGATAGATGTAGTTTTGCCTATTAAAGTCGAGATTCTTTCTCTCCAGGTTTTATCAGAATTAAAGCTAGACAAAGCAGAATGGGTCCAATCCTGGTACGATCAGTTGAACTTGATCAAAGAAAAGAGGCTAAGGGCTATCCGTCATGGTCAAATGTACCAGAAGTGAATGATGCAAGCTTACAACAAAAAAGTTCACCCAAGAGTATTCCAGGAAGGGGACTTGGTATTGAAAAGGATTCTCCCTTTGTAAAAAGATTTCAGAGGGAAATAGATGCCAAACTGGGAAGGACCTTATGTAGTGAAGAAGGCTTTTTCTGGAGGGGCACTGATATTAGCTGAAATGGATGGTAAAAGCCTTCCCAACTTAGTGAATTCAGATTCGGTTAAGAAGTACTTCACTTGAAAAGAAGGGGCCAAGGCAAAAACCTGCAAAGGGTGCTTTGAAAAAAAAGAAAAAGAAAAAAGGAATGGAGAGGCCAAGGCGAAAACCCGCAAAGGGCGCTTTGAGACCAAAGGGGTTTGAGTTGAAAACCCGAAAAAGGGCAGCTCAAATTGTGATCAAAGATGGGGCATGTTGCGGCCTTGTTTTACCAGAATTAACAAGACGAAAGAACATTACATCTTGGGGCATCAACGAAATACCTTGGACCTCCTAAACACATATCTGGCTTCCAATGGTTTTCGAACAGTCCAAATAGAGAAGCTCACACTGCGATATCTGGGGCACCTATTTTCCATCTCATACATCTTTTGTACTTTAGCAAAATCTGTTATCTTGATTAATTTTCTACCTTGAGCTTTGCTCTTAATAAAGTTTCATTTTGTCCATTTTGATAATCTTTTTCAAGCATTTCCTATTGAAATATTGATTAATGGACTAATAACACTTTCATAAAAGGAGTTCTGCATATTACTCTAGAAGATTCTAAGTAGTGCAAGAACCTGAAACAGGGCAATTGTTCAGAACCCACCAAGCTTAAGGGTTAGAGTTATTTGAGAAGTAAAAAGACTGTTGCTTCAGATGTCTGTTAAAGATATTAGTTGAACGAGAAGAAATACGTCAATGACAAGCATTGAGCAATAAAAACCTAAACGTTAAAAATGGCATTCTCATGACAATCTGCATTCATCCAATTGTCATTCATGATATATCTAGTTAGGAACACTTGATTCATTTCGATCATAACATCCTAATTATTTGACATAAGCATTATATCTAGTTAGGAGCATTTGATTCATTTCGATCATAGCATCCTAATTATTTGGCATAAGCATAGATACAGGAAACCGATCTTACAGATCATGTTTCTCAGAGGACAGTGTAGTGGCTTCGGTGAAGGCAGCAAGCCTTAACCCCCTAAGCAGTAGGGTAACAGGCTGGAAAATATAGATCTCCCCTAAAAGTAGTAGAGTAGATCGAAGAAAGCAAGCCTTAACACCCTAAGCAGTAGGGTAATAGGCTCGAAAATATAGATCCCCCCTAAATAGTAGTGGAACAGATCGAAGACAGCAAGCCTTAACCCCCTAAGTAGTAGGGTAACAAGCTGGAAAATACAGATCTTCCCTAAACAGTAGTGAAGCAGATCGAAGACAGCAAGCCTTAACCCTCTAAGCAGTAGGGTAATAGGCTGGAAAATACAGATCTCCCCTAAACAGTAGTGGAGCAGATTGAAGGCAGCAAGCCTTAACCCCCTAAGTAGTAGGGTAACAGGCTGGAAAATACAGATCTCCCCTAAACAGTAGTGGAGCATATCGAAGATAGTGAGCCTTAACCCCCTAAGCAGTAGGGTAATAGGCTGGGAAATACAGATCTCCCCTAAACAGTAGCGAAGCAGATCGAAGACAACAAGCCTTAACCCCCTAAGTAGTAGGGTAACAGGCTAAAAATTACAAACCTTATCTCCCTAAGCAGTAGTGAAGAAGATAGAAAATGGTGAGCCTTAACCCCTTAAGCAGTAAGGAAACAGGTTGAAAATTGCAGATCATATCACCCTGAGCAATAGTAGAGTAGATTGAAACGAAGATTCCTATACACCTGAAGAGGCAATGGGTTAAAGCGAGGCTACCTGAAGAAAAGAAGTATCAAGAAATCAAGACTCAATAAGACCGGGCAAAATTGGCCCTTTTAAAGTCATTTGCTCTATTCTCGTTACACGATAATGAGCAAAGAGGGGCAGCTGTAGGGCCCAATTTTGGCCCGGGGCCCAACAACCAAATTTACACTACAGACTTAGGCCCAAATCACTCAGATCTAACCTATCCAAACCCCAACAACCCAAAGCCCATCAAAATTAAGGAAAAAGAATAAGAAAACCCTAACAGCTAACACCCTCAGCTGCCGCAACTGAGGTAGTCCCCAAGCACCGCACGTCGCACGCCCCTCTGCGTCATGCACTCCTCTACCAGGCCACATCAGAGACGTGCTCGATCGTACCTACAAACACGTAAAATAAATTGTAAAAAGGGGCTATAAAAGCCTTCGAAAATAATGTAAAGGGGAGGTTTTTTTTAGAGAAATAGAATACGAAATATAATACCAAAATACACACGAAAATCAGTAGAAAAGTGACCAAGAATATTTCTAAGGTGATTATTTACTGTAATTTTGTTCTATTTTTCCTTTTTTTTCCCATTTGGATCCACATCACATACGAAGGATCGGAGAGAGGAGAGGAGGCTTATCGCGCGTTGTGCTCGCATCGGTTACAAGCCGGGGGGGTTGAGGGCCTGGACACTAGCCTTTTGGCTGGGAAACAAGGAGAGTGAGGGAATGGAGAAAATAATAAGAAACTTTTAGGGTTTTCTAAAAGCTTCTTTAATGTTTTAAAAAATATAAAATAAAGGTTTTTTCTTAAAATTTGAAACAACAGCATTTGGGGGGGAGAAAGAAGCCCGCGTGTTGACCCGATTCATAGATTGGGTCCGCGCATTTTTACCTTAAATGGGTAATTTGCACGCCCAGTCCTTCCCATTTGCGCCAATTTTTATTTTGGCCCTATTTGAATCTTATTTGTTTTTTAAATTGCCCTTGGATGTTGCGCATAAACTCATTTTAATCCACGCCTGAATGCTGCATTTGGTGGGCTTGGGATATTTTCCCTATCAGTCCTTCCCCTTTGCATGCGCGTCTACTTTGGTCCTAGTTCATGATTTGTTATTTCTTTGCATTTTATGATTTGCACCCATGTTTCGTTTTGATTTGAATTAAATCCCAAGCCTTTTACAACTCCAATTACTTTCAGTGTTTTTTTTGTGTTTATTAAATATTTTATTTACTTATCGCATTACTTCCATTATTATTATTTTGTTTTTTGTTTACTATTTCACATCTTTACATGCTTTTCAACATTGGATTGCTAATATATTATCATTATTAATATTAATCTTGCTATTATATATTATTGCTATTATCGTTACTATTATATATTATTATTATCATTACTTTTTTCATTATTATTTTTATTACTATTATTTATATACATTATTATTATTACTATTTCTGTTATTATTATTTTTACTATTTTTTACTATTATTTTTCATTATTCTTATTGTTTTAAGAAACCTTTCATATGATGTGGTCTTAAAATTATGTATGATATTTAATTAGGTCACCTTTATATATTATTACATACACAAAATTTATATTAGCTTTATATACGTACATTATAAATCTCATGTTGTTTCATATTTATATTTTCTTAAGAATTTACTTATATACCATTTATTTCTTTTAAAGACCCTATTTTACCATATTTTTAAGCACTCCCATCAATTATTATTTTCTATATTTTATTTTTATTTTCATTCATTTTATAATCACTCGTGTTTTAAAAAACCCTCTCAATATAAGAAAATATTTCGTGTTTGGAAGTTTGAGAGATTGTGCCCAATCATGCTGGGTTTCGACTTTTTTTCATTCAACCAAAATATAAAATATCCTTGTGAAATTTCATCCATGTTTTCTTAAATTAAAATGAGGCAATATTTTGTGTTTGGGAGTTTGAGAGATCGTGCCCAATCGTGCTAGGTTTCAATTTTTTTTCATTCGACTAAAATACAAAATATCCTTTTGAAATTTCATCCATGTTTTCTTAAATTAAAATGAGGCAATATTTCGTATCTGGAAATTCGACAAATCGTGCCCAATCGTGCTGGGTTTCGGTTTACCGTTTGGCCAAATAGCCAAATATCCTTTTCAAATTTCAAATGCATGAGTTTTGGAAATCATGAGATGATCTTGTATCGAGGGTACGAAATGTTGTATCCTATCGTACTAGATATGATATTTTATTCCTTCTGAGCGAGAGAATCTCAATATCCAGTTCAAGATATCTAAACGTTTTAAAGGAATTGCGTTTTAAAATCTTTTTCCAAAATTTCAACATTAGGACATTAATTGATCAATACGGTACCAATTTAGGGCATTGCGACGATACTAATCCTTCCTCGCGCGTAACTGACTCCCGAGCCCGTTTTCTAGTTTTTCGTAGACCAAAAAAAACGTTGTTTTAATAAACCAAAATGCTTTATTAAAATGATCGATCATAGGGTGACCCCGATCACACCTAAACAAAAAGGACTAGTGGCGACTCCATACCTCGTTTTAAAGTCGATCCTCGTTTTCCAAAATAAAAATGGTTTCGACAGTCCTATTTAAGGGTTAGGAAGGGGTTATGGACAGTTCTAGGCATTGTATAAAAAAACAGATATGATAAAAACCTATAATGAAATTAATGTTAAACAAAATTGTTGTTAAATGTTATTATATTAGCATTTATTTTTAAATTTTGCTGTTGTATTTAATTTTTGGTTAAAATATGTTATAATTCATTGTAATTTTTGTAATTTAAAAATTAGTCTCTCTATTTTTTAGATTTAAAAATTCAAGTACAATTATTAACAACGTTAAATTGTTTTATTAAATTTACATTCATTACAATATCTTTTTTTAGTTACATGGATATTAAATGAGGTTTCTTTTAATTTCAAAATATCACACTAACAAATTTAATAAAAAATGTGACTCTAATTATAAAACAAAAAGAAATTAAATTTCTAAAAATAATATATGTGGAATAAATCCTAAATATGTAAAAATTAAAGAGAACTATGATATATTTTCACCTTAAATTCTTTTTTATCAATCCCGACTACAATATTTTTTATCAATTTTATTTTATTTTATTGGTAACTGTACAAAAACTTCTTGATAAATGTTATTACCATAGGACCAACTTTTAAATTTTGTTAATGAATTTAATTTTCTAGACTTCAATTGCAACGACAAGATTTGTGATTGTGAGTTTTTATTTTATAGAAATCAATAATTTAGGTTGGTAAATTAATAAAATCGTTATATTAGGAATGGAGTTTAAATTAAATTTTATAACAACAATAAAAATAATTTTATAAATAAAAAATCTACAAAAAAAATTAATAGTTATAAATAAAATATTATAACTTTTGTAATATTGATGTGTAAATTAACAGTAAATCATCTTGAGGATTAATTCTTAATTGAAATTTGACCTTATTACTTATAAATAGTATACTTCAAAATAATAATATTTTTTCAACTTCTGAAAGAAACAAGAATCTAAAATGTAAAAGAATTAAAGTGATAGGGAATCAAATCTAGGTACCAAGAGAATTCAATAATAGATTAAATTAGCACAGTTTGATCAGAGAAGTTTTTGATAAAGCACCATACTTTAGGAACCTTTTAAATCTAAAGTAATAAGGTTGACACTAACACACATGATTAGACATTAAGAGATACAAAATATTACCACTATTAGCTACCTTATCCAAATAGAAAGTGTTTAAGGATCTTCAATTGTTGTTGGAAATCCACTAAGAACAAGTAAACAGAGGAAAGTTGTTGAAAAGAACAAGTTTGATTTAAATTCTCGTATATTTACATTTACATTATAACCTTTATATAGGTCACCTCGGACATCCCCAAGCATAGGTTCACAAATTTACATGATAAATTAATAAAAAAACATTGAAGAAAGAGAGTTATCTAATATCTCGTCCAAATTCATCTCCCCTAAACTCCCATTACCAAAATGGCCATAAGTCTTTTTAGAAAATTGCAAAAGACGCATTGTATGTTAAGGTGGAAACTAGACTTCCATATCTTTCTAACCATATATGGCTCATATTTTTAGGAGTTATGAATTGGTATACACTTTAATTTTTAGTTAGATGCATGAATCCTGAATTTTTGACAACTTTGAATTTTGACTATCTTTTATTTCTCCTTCAAAAGTCTTCATATCTTCAACTCAAATAAGACTCTTCATGTTGCAGCCCATTAGGCTATCAAAGCCCAAAATATGGAAGCTTCCTCCCCTTTTATTAGGATCATAGTAGCTAGTAACTCAATATATGCTCCTACTTCGTTGCCCTCTAGTTGGGAGAATTAATCTTCTTCTTTAGGCTGATCCCCATGATGAGGTGATAAATCTGAAACATGAAAGGTACAGGAAACAACATGATCTTCTAGTAGGTCAATCTTATGGGCATTTTCTCCAACCCTTTCAAGAACTCAAAAGGGTCATTGAGCTATTAATTGCAACTTGGACTTTCTTTTGCATGAAAATATTTCTTTCCTAAAATAAATCCACACTAAATATCCTTGTCTTCCTTGCTTATTTTCTTGATTTCTATATTTGTTATTGTGCTTCAGAATATTTTTCCTTACCTCCTCATTTTGCTTCTTGAAAAGCTTAATCCTTTCATAAGCTTTCCCACTAAATTGTTTATTTATTTGAAAATGATTCAAATCCAATAGACCTAATGGATTCAACCCATAAACAACCTCAAAAGGATTAAATTAAGTTGTTTGACTTTTGAAGGTTTTGTAAAAAAATTCAACTTACGACAAAAGTAAATCCCACTCCTTGAGATTCTTTTAGATCAAGCTCGTAAGGATGTTTCCCAAGGTATAGTTCACCACCTCTATTTGACCATTAGTTTGAAGGTGTTACAATTTGTTAAATTTCGGAGTGGTACCCAAATTCCTCCATAAGGTTTTCTAAAAATGGACAATAAACTTCACATCTCTATCTAACACAATACTTCTTGGAATTCTATAAAGTCGAACAATTTCTTTAAAACATAAATCAACAACATGAATCGCATCTATAACTTTGCAATATGGAAGAAAATGAACTATCTTTGAGAATCGGCCCACTGTCGCCATGATGGAATCATAACTCCGTTTTGTTTTAAGTAGCCCCTAAACAAAGTCCATACTCATATGCTTCTAAGGTAAGTGTAGGAAAAGTTGTGTACAAACCTTTATTTTGAGTTTCATCTTAGCTTGTTGACATGTGTTGCATTTTTTCACAACTCTAACAACATCCCTCTATTTTTTTGGCCCATAATTGTCTTTCACCAAATCATAAGTCTTTTCTCGGATAATATGTCCAACAAGCCCTCCAACATGAGCTTCAATGAAGATTGTGTAACACACCTCACCCAGTCTGGTCGTCGAACCTGAGTTACAGGTTGCTACAACAACTATCAAAACTTATACACATACATACACAGTTCCAATTAAGAGCAACAACTACCACTATCAACCTTTAGAGATGTAGTCATGACTAATTAAACATTTAAAAATTCACAAGTTGAAATGTTTTTCATGCTCAAAACATATTCCCACTTAACATAAAAATAATGTCTACTTTAACCAAGCCTACTATCATCTTTTAACCATTCTACATGCCATATTAATGCACATTCATTAAGAACTATAGTATGCATTACTATTATCAGTATCAAGCATTAAAATTGTCTACATCTAAAGTCCAAAAACAGCATTAACAATTCATAAGCCTAATCCCAAAATAATGATAATAATAATAATAGTAGTCGTAACTATGACCCACATTGCCTTTATTCAGTATGTTTAAATAATCGCAAAACCACCTACTCTGTAACACCCCTATCCCGAGACCGTCGCCAGAATAGGTAAGGGGCATTACCGGACTTGTAACTCATGTCAGAACAGTAAAATTTTGAACTTTTTCTTGAAATGAAGATCATTCATTTAAATGAGTACTAAGCACAGCCAGGGATAAAATTTAAACTTCTCTAAGTAAACATTCAAAAGATGCCATTTTCGCATGGCTTATATACATTAACCAAAAATATTCTTTCGCCACTAGTCTATTCTATACATGCCATAAGATAATCCAAACCATAGCAGTACCAAAAGAGTGGATAGTGATAGTGTGACTAGTTGCTGACGATCCCCGAGCCTGTAGCTTCCAGATGAGATCTATAAAACAGAGGAAACAAAGTAAACAAAGTAAGCATTACAATGCTTAGTAAGTTTTAAGCAGTGTCAACAGATAACAATCAAATTATAGCATAGTTGTTCGTATTTTTATTTCACTCTTCCTTCGGGCATACCATCCCTTTACCGAATATGCCCATCTCATCATATATATAATAGGCGGATAAACTTTAAAAGTGAGCCCATGTGACATAGATATATTGTATAATTTCACATAACCCCTCACACTGATCTGATGTCACATAATCATAGGAATAGTCTCATAGATTGCTCACATATGCATCTCATAACTACCTTATGATTTAGTTCAAATCAAGCTCACATATAAACTTGGAGTACATACCTGTTTAACCTTTCGCATTGAATATATCTATAAGAAATTCTTATTGCGAATTCTTATAGCTTTAACCTCTACTCGGATTATCGGCGAGACCTTTAGCTCAGATGAAATCCTCACACGAAGTCAGCGGGTCTTAACCCAGAAATAGTCACCACATATGGTCATCTGGTCTCAAATCCCGGGTTTACATCATAGAGTTTCATGCATATTTATTCACATGTTACAACATTCACATCGACTATCATATTTGTAATTCATTTACCTCATCAAATACCTAATAAAACACACCTTCCATCTATCATTCATTTGGCCACAACGTATATATATATATATATATATATATATATATATATATATATACAAATCTCATACATATCTATACGTTAGCCATTTGGCTTTACCACATATCCGTCTCATACACGTTTCGCATTAGCCATTCGGCTTCGCCACATATATACACTTTCACGTTCATCACATTGGCCATTCGGCCTTATCACATATATGCATGTTCACATTCATCACATTGGCCATTCGGCCTTATCACATATATGCATGTTCACATTCATCACATTGGCCATTCGGCCTTATCTCATGTATACACATTCACATTCATCACGTAAAATCCTAAATCGAAATATAAATTTTCATGTATTCACATCACAATTATCCAAATATACTTCACATACCACATATACTATCATGTATACACTTTGTCTTGGCCGAATTTACATCTATCATTTTCCAATGAATAATTCAATTTCACGTCATACTATCATTTCATATTCGAATACTTATAAACTTACAATTTCACAAATTTTAATATCAAAGATCCATCTAACACTCATATATCACTTTACATTATCACGCTTTAGATTTCACGTATGGTTTAATCAATAGCTTATGAGCAACTAAAACAAGTTTTATCCATGTTTACAACAAAATCACATTTTCACTACAAGCTGTTTTCCTGAGCAATAGTCACTAAATTATTTATAACTAGAGCTACAAAACTCCAAATCAATTGCCGTAAATTTTCCCTGAATATAGACTCATATATCTTCTGTCCATAAAATTTTCAGAATTTTTGGTTTGGCCAATCAATACCAGATTTTTCTTAAAGTTTCCCCTGTTTCACTGTTTGACTAATCTGACCACTCTTCAATACGAATCAAATTTCTCATTGTGCAGAATTCAAAATGTGTTATATTTGATTTCATTTGAAACTAGACTCATTAAGGAGTCTAAGCATATAAATTTTATCTTATAACGATTTTTGTGCAATTTATAATGATTTTCTAAAAACAGAACAGGGGATTTCGGAGTCATTCTGACACTGTCCCACACAACTGTAAATATCTCTTTATAGGAAATTTCTTTGCTTACACTGTCTCTTTTATAAGAAACTAGACTAATTAAGCTTTGATTACATATTTTATTCAGCCTATGATTCCACACCAACAATTTATAGTGATTTTCTAAAATTACATTACTGCAGCTGTCCAAAGCAAATTATTACAATTTGCTCTTAAATTTCCAAGTCTAAACACTTATGAACTTACCGTTTGAGTTTAAGACATATCATGGCCACATCATATCTTATTAAATCAACTCATTATGTCCTATTATGATTGAATTTACTCAACGTTGAATCACTTAAAACTTACCTCGAAGCGGTCGGCGACTAGATATCCACGGCTATTCGTTTACTTTCTCTTTATCCAAAATTGCCCCTCTATGCTCTTGAGCTTAATTAACAAAATTTAAACTGTTTTAATCACCTTGTTATATCATTAAAAACAACAAGGTAAACCTTCTCAATGAAACTCATACATAAGGCAACACCTCGATACATCTGCACACATTCGGTATTTCATTAAAACCATCCCAAATACATTTACCTAGGTATCACCATGTCGCCTTATATACATATACTAGTTATGTGGTCAATTTTACCGATGACCTATGCATATAACTAATTACACCTTTAATAATATTCACAAAGCCGATTATCCACATGACTACCTTAGCATATTATTAGTTAGCTTCTTATCCAAATTTGCTATAAAGAAAATTAACTCATACCCTCAAGTGCATAAGCAATTGCATCCAAAGGACACTTTAAATGCATGTTATGAAAGTAACCGAATGCACATATATTTATAGCAAGACATCATATACTTCAAAACCAACCATCAAGGCATAAAGCCAAACCTTCAAAATCAATTATCAATATACGTTCAAACATGCCTTCCTACAAATATACAAGTTCTCCCTTGGTTAAACTAAATCATGCTTTAAGGTTTAACACATTTGACCATTAGAGAGTTAATCAAATTAGCCTTCAATTTTTCTATACACCCACCAATTAACCGAATCTCATTTAATCAAATTTATTTCTTGACAATTTCATCACATTCGGCACAAGCAACTTCATTTCAATTATGCCACTCTTAAACTTATCCATAATACCCTAAGTTCATTTAGTAGCTAGGCAACAATTATACAAAAACAACTAGTATTTAACAACAATGTACTTAACCAATTCCTTAAGCATACATTCGGCAATATATATATATATATATATATATATATATATATTAATGACTAAAACACTTAGGCCAATTCTAAAACATCCACAACTATTCAATTTTACCAAGCTCAACTCATCTAAAAACAACCCTTAATACACTAAAGCATCAAAAACAACATCAAAGAAATTCAAACATCCATGACCGAATGTCATCTTCATAAATTTACAAAAACATTTGCCATGAGCTAGCTTCTATACTTGATGACCACTCCAAATATACAAAGATTTTTTTTTTATGAAAGAGCATTAACATACCTTAATCCACTTAAAGGTGACCAAATGCCTTAACTTGAATTTCTTCTTTTCTTTCCTTAGGTACGGCAATGGAAGAAGAAAAGATGAACCAACTTTGTTTTTATCACCCATTTCTTTTAATATAAGTTCATATTTCATTTTCTTTATTCATTTAACATTTAATTTATTAATATAAAAGGCATAAAATGTCAATCATCCACTAACCTTGCCGTCCACTAACTTAAGGAAGGGATATTTAACATGCAAGTCCCCATATTTTAAACCATACAATATTGGGCCACTACAAATTAACCTATCACATTTTCAAGTTTCTCACATAAATCCTTTTTAATAATTCCACATTCAAAAGACAAAATTAAGACACGACACTTTCACACATGAAACTTTACATATAATAAACATAGAAAAGAGAATTTATATAATTTTGTGACTCGATTTTGTGGTCCCGAAACCACTTTTCGACTAGGGTCAAATTAGGGCTATTACATACTAAAAAATTATTCCTTGCTTACATCACTTCGTTGCTCCACTCAAATCGAAAGAGCTACTTATTTGCAAGATTTTAATGTGGAGTGTGTGAGCTTAAATAAGCTTAGTGAATGTTCAAAATTACCGGAAAGCATACACAACAACATAAGTTAAGCAAGAGCATACTAAGGTACATTCACAACCACATATTCATCAATGTAAAATAATATAATCATAATTCATTACCTCACAAGTCTAGCTTATATACTCACATGCATTTACACACAACATATCTATTATATAAATCCATTAATGATAATTTGACTGCTTGAGATTTTAAAACATAAAAGTGGACTCTATCACCACACATTGGATAAACAAATCTCCAACACACCAATTAATCAAAGAGTCTAACATGTCCCATAGGTGTAGCATAAAGCTAAACACTCTCCAACACACTAGTTCCGGGGCCTCAACACCCAAATCACAAAACACAAAGGTGAGTGCTCACAACCCTATGGCATGCCAACTATATCCAAGAATTTAAAGAGATCACAAGGCCAAAATATCCACAATACACATATTTAATTATTGTTTTAATGCAAATAATCTTTGTTCATAGTCATTAATTTACATCACAGACTTATAGACCATGCATGCTTATCAGATTCACATTTAATTGCTCACATGCATTTACACCACAACCATATAGGCATTGAGCTATCAATTCTCAAACCTCATATGTGTGCATTAAAATAAATATATTACATATCACATACAAGTATTCTCACATATTACTTGTCATAATAGCATCACATATCACAACTCGTCATACATTAGGCATAATTCCACAACAAGGCAAAAAGAATAGAAAATGATTACTCTCGAAACTTAGGATAGGGGTTTAGGCTAATCCTAAGCTTTCGATTAACACTATGACACACATACTAGTAGCGACTCCGGACACTCACTGGTCACGCTTCCGCTTGCTAGCTGAAAGCTCAAACAAGCTTTTCCTTACTTTTAGACTTGTTTGTAGTGGCTCCCGATTGATCCAACACTTTACACACATAACAAAAAAATTCCAAACTTATTAAAAGAAACCTTGAACAGAACCAAATAACAAAAAAAAAAAAAAAAAAACACAATTCAAGTCTCTCATTTCTCACTACCGAAAACTAGCTAGTTTTGTTGGAATTGAAGTTTTGACATTCTAATATCGTTTCTAATCCTCAATTTTGATTTCAAACATCCTAAATATAATTTTATTTCATATCTAAACCATTAATTTCACCTAAATTTGTGGTTCTAAAATTTCCAGAAAATTCAAGCTTTCAAGAACATGTAAAGGGGAAAATGTTTGATTCTTAAAAATTCGGTTATGAACTATCAAATTGAAGTGAAATATATTCTAATTAGGTTAGAATGAATCAAAAATTTCTTTGAAAACACAAGTTTACTCAAGATTACGAGATTTGCCATTTTTTAATCTAAGCTTGCTTTAAAAATATTAAATCTAAATAAATCTTCATACAATCTTTTAAAAATCAAATTTAATTAACAACACTCTTTGTTCAACCCTAAAAAGCCAGAATGTTACCTTAATTTGATGAAAACAATGGCCTACAAATCTAATTTAGGATTTGAACTTAAGAAGAACAATGACGAATTTGGGGAAGAAAATGTGATTTTCCTTTTAAATCTGGAGTTATTTTGGTGTTGGAGAGGTTATTAATCCAAAAGAATGAGTTAATTTTGAAGGAAATTTCTGATTTTAGATTTAGGAAATTTTTGAATAGTTTGGGGTTTAAGAGAGGGAATAAGATGTGAATGACTCCAAGTAGAAGACCAATTTCCAAAAATTGGGCAATTTGCCTTTTTGGTCACCCCCATTTCTCCCCTTTTCCAATTAGGTCCTAACTCAATTAAAATTCATTTTTTTTTCAAATTAGACCTCAAAGTGCTTTAAGCTAGTTAATGAAATAAAACCCCGATTATGTTACTTTAATACTTTAATAACTTATTTACGACCCTAATTTTTGGTATTTACTCAAACCCTTAGTTTAATAACCCAATTCTACTAACCCAAAACTACTAGGCTGAGTTTTAGGATGTGGCAAATTACATTTCTTAGGGATCATTTAGGCATGTAGCACAAGTTACCTTTTAAGATGTAACCATTATGTTTGAGATAACCATTTGAAACTCCATTCTGACACACAATCATTTGGGTAAAGGCTAATAATCTCCTCTAAACCCAAAAATTGAGTTTAAAATGCTTTAAGTAGTGTATATCTTTGACTTAAAGTGTTAGAAACCACACTAGATACTCTAGATTTGTGCTTTATCATAAAATAGAATGTTTGTAGGAGTTCAAACCAAAGGGAATGTCTACAACTATGCTTTTGTTAACAATGCAAGTATCTCAAATGTTCACAATCAAAGTACAAAAAAGAAATTTGGTAGCAAATATTAACTCCAATTATTAAGACCTCTCACAATTACATGGAACTCATTGTCATAAGCGGAATACTTGTTTTTGGATTCATTAAGTATTTCACCAAAGTAGGCAATAGGTTTACCTTCTTGAGTAAGTACTGCCCTACTTCTAAGTCCACTTGTATGACATTCAACTTTAAACACCAAGTTGAAATTTAGAAAAGAAAGGACTAGTGCTTTTGTCACCTTTTGCTTCAAAATATTGAAGGCTTGTTGGGCTACTTCATTCAACTTAAATATATATCCTCTTATACAATAAATTATTGGTACCACAATAGTGCTAAATGTCTTAATAAATCATCCATAGAAATAGGCTAAACTAAAAAAAAAACTTCTGATTTCATGAAGGTATTTTGTGTAAGCCATGATAAGATCACCTCAACTCTGCACCGGTCCATGCATATACCTGTACAAGAAACTATAAATCCAAGGAACACCAATGAGTCATTACAAAATTAGCATTTATTTAGGTTGGCACGCAATTTCTCTTCAAGTCTCCTGTATACTTGCTAAAGATGATATAAGCGTTATTTTAGGCTTTGGTTGTATACAAGAATGTCATCAAAATACACCACGGCAAACTTGCCATTGAATGAGTTGAACACATCATCCATCATCCTTATGAAAGTACTAAGTACAAAGAGCATTCGACAATCCTTATGAAAGATGGCTCCATTTTGTTTGACATCTAGTTATCTGATAATACTCTAAAATGACATACTTTTATGTGTTAATTACATATATATTTTGAGTATGATCCTACTAATTTGGGAATTTTATGGTTCATTATCTTGTAGGGACTAAATTGAAGGTAAAAGGAAATTCGGGGTCAAAAAACGTAAATTTAAAGACGAAACGGGACTGACACTTCTGTCCTTGTCCTTCCAAAAGTGATATTGTCATCTTGTGTAAGGAATGACCGCTTTGTATGTTTTGGGAAGGTTACACTATCGATTCGTTGACTTACTACGTCAGAGCTTATTGAGCCCAGTAGACGAAATGGCATGGCATTCACCATTAAGAAACGATGATCTAGTGTAAGATGGTCCCGCAAAAGTGACGGTTGGCTAGAGTCAGGATCCTTTAAATCTAAGTCTAAAATCTAAGTGGAGGTGGTGGTTGTAAGTTTCCTCTTCCACTATAACTAGTTTATTCTATCATCAGAAGGATCACCTAAAAGCTAGGATTGAACCCAAAGAGGATCGAGATAATCGGAGGCTGGAATTCCTCAAATAGAAGAATCCCCTTTCCTCAATTCTGTTTCTTTTTATAATTTCAATTTCAATTTATACAATTTCAAATCGTCCATATTTTTAATTCTATTTTTTTATTTTTATAGGTACATCATTTTTCTTGTGCACGACTATGCCCAGGATTTTGATGAACAAGAAGTTGTAGCAATCCACTCCTTGAGGATTTGACCCTACTTCTCTTATACTATTCTTTTCGTTATCTCATAGGGATAGATTATTTTTGGTGCTTTCAACGACACACCATATGCCTATAATACAAACAAGTTTACAGCTCTAAAATTTGACAAAAATGCCCTTAAAGTGCATAAGTTGACTTGAGTAGGTGCTGGACACAAAATTGCCCCTATAGTAGTTTTCACCCCGTTAGGCTTTAGTGTCACAACACCCAAGCTCCAGTGTTGCAACATCCTCAACAGTAGGCATACTCTTGGCTTAGAGGGTTTTCAATGTCATAACATAGACTAGCTAGTGTAACGACATTTTCGGTAGTGGCCCTGGGCTCTTTCTTTCAATCCTTAGTTATGAGTCGCGACCTTAGAGGCTTGGAGTTGAGACATTGGGGCTCAGTGTTGCGACACAGAACATCTAGTGTCACGATATCCTTAACAAACTACTCCAAGTTGGTTTTTCGTTAAATTTTTGCTCCCCTGAGGTGATGGAGGGTCAGTGCCATGACATCCTTGCATAAGTGTCGTGAAACCCATATCAATTGATTTTTTCCCGAGGTTTGGACGTGGTCATGTCCCTAAACACACTCAAATTAACCATTAGACTCCCAATGACATAAAATTTCCAATTTGAGTCTCAAAAGGATCAAAATGTAAGTAAAACTATGATTAACACTATAAACTAAAAATCAACAAAAAAATAAAAATACTTGTAAATTGCTTTAGGACAAATTCATCAAGTGTCCAAGAGAGCCTACTTTGACATATCATATAACAACCCATTTTCAGGGGTGTCAAAAATAGTGGTTTTGGGACCACAATTCTGACCAATGAATCAGTATTTTATTGTTTATTTATTATTTACAAAGTTATTTCAATTTCTTATTAAAATCGGGTTAGAAAATTTTAACGTTTAGATAGTTAATTAAAGAAAAAGGACTAAATTATAAAAGTTACAAAGTCAATTGCTAATAGTTTAATTGTACTAAATGGCTATGGAACAATAAATTAAGGGCTTTAGAAGGCAATTTGACTTAATCATTATATAGTGGATAGTTAAGTTAGTGATAATTATGAAATTTTAGTTGTTGATAAAAGGGCAAAAATGTAAATTAATTAATAAGAAATAAACAAAAGAAATAAAACCAAGTTGTCATCCTCCTTAGGCTTTTATCCACCAAAACTTGAAGGGGAAAACTCCATGGTTAAGCTTAAGTTTTAGCCAAGCTAAAAATTGTTGCATGTAAGTCATTATTTATTTTATTTTTAATAATTTTTATGTTTTTGACATTGTTGTAGCTTAATCTAGCTAGCTTGGGGACTAATTCGTAAAAATATTAAATGTTTAGAATTTTACCATGGATGAATTTGTGATGTTTATGAATTTTTATTACAGTTTATTAAGCTTGATAGTTAAATAGGACTACTTTGTAAAGTGATCTTAAGTAATTTTAATGTTTAGGGATTAAAGTGTTAAAATTGTAAAATACCATGTAATTTTTGTGATAAAATGATAAAAGTGGATTGTTGAGGGACCTTACAAAAATTAGCATAAGATTTTTTGGGCTAATTTGTGATAATTGTGAGAATTTCGGTTCTAAGGATTAAATTGCATAAAAGGTGAAAGTTTAGGGTAAATGTGTAAAAAATTATTAAATGATTAATTGCATAAATTTAAGTACTTTTAAGATTTTTATTTCAGTTAATTGAATTAAACTATTATATTTAGATCAAGAAATAGACCACTCTGTTGATAAACAGCGGAAAGGAAAATGGTATGGGACGTTATGATAATTTGTATCTTAGTAAATGGTTATTTGATGCATTATGTTTTGATTATATGAATCATACAGGTTTAAATATTTCGGGAAGTTGAAAAATGATATATGGCACGGATGTTTAATTTCATGTTTTGTATGTTTTATAACTAAGTTAATAGGTATGAGTTGTTTTGGTTATAAACATACTAAGCTTATTGAAGCTTATTTCCTTTGATTTTTCTTATTTGCAGATCGTTAGAATTTTTGGCCGTTGATTGGAACCCCATGGAAGATCACACTATCTGACAACTTACTTGGTTGTTATTTACTTATTTTGACCCGATTATAAGTGATATGTAAATAAGGTTATATATATGTAAGCTTAAAGCATTATGGCCAAATGGTGTTCTTTTTAAAGAGTATAATGAATGTGTTGATATAAGTCTTATTTGGTAAACTTGGATATTGTGGTTTAATATGATGAATGCATGAATGGTTATTCATATAGGGTGAGTACTTACTAAGGTATGTTTGATTCAGTAAGTTACTTTGTTATGTTTTGTGTTTGATGAATGGCCAAATTTTCTTTTGATAAATTATGTTTTAGGTTGGATACTAGAAGCATTAGATTGTTTTGATATTTGGTGAACCATGGTATTTTCCATTTACATTTTGAATGAATGTTTGATTAAGGTTAAGTTGTGGTATATGCTTATGTGAATGGTGATGGATCAAATGTTTAAATTGTGGTACCAATGAAGGAATATTGGTTAGGCACTTAGGTTGAATGTGAATTGTTATGTTTTGACTTTTTTAAGAACTCTTTGGAAAGATTCAATTGTTGGTGGATGCATTGCTTGATGCTCAAGCATTTGATTGTGATTTAGCTTGTTTTTGAAGGAAATTTTTGGCATACACGACTTGTAGCATGGGCTGCCACATGTTTGTGTGCCTCACATGGTTGTGCAACACGACTATGTGATTCTTAAATTTTGGTGCTAGTTTTTACCACACGAACTCAGTGAGTTGCACGACTTGGCGGCATGGTCGTGTGTCCCCCATTTCAAATTCTACACGATTAGCACATGGCCTGTGACATGACCATGTGAAAATTATTTCAAATGCTACACGATTTATCACATGGTTGGCCACACAACCATGTTTTGGAGCCACACGAGTTGAGCTCTGCCACAAGACCTGGACACATTGCCGTATGACCCATGTTTTCACTTTTCTTGAAATTTTTTTGTAAAAGTTTCAATTAAATCTAGATTTGTTCTTGACTTGTTTTAAATGTTTTAAATGCTCGATTTTAGACCCGATTCAATTGATTAGAATGGAAATGAATGCTTATGAATTGTATTAGTTATGTATGATTAAGTTAAAGAACAATGTGAAATTTGTACTGTTGTACCACCTTATAGCTTGCATATACTTCCAAACTGGGTATAAGGTGTTACATTTAGTAATATCAGAGCTACAGTTTAGTCGATTCTAAGACTGAACATAGCATGTATGGAGTGTAACATTCTAATTTTGGGGCCTAGCCGAAATAGTGCTTTCAAGACCACGAATCCGACGAGGAAAATTTTATTTTTATTATATTTTTATGGTCTACGATTTCACGAGATGATTTCGTGAAAATTTCATTCAAAAATTTTGATGTTTAGGCACTCAATTTGGTCAATAGGACTAAATTATAAAAGTCCAAAAGTTAAATTCTACATGTTAGAAGTGTCTAATTGTTATGAAATTTTAAATTAAAGGTCCTTAAATGGTAATTAGAAAATTTTGAAGTTTGTAGACAACAATGGGCATGGTATGATAGGTTTTTAAAAGTTTTTTATTAAAGGCATTTTAGTAAATTGGTAATTAAATGAATTAAAAAGCCAAAAATAAGCCAAATTTGCTCATCTTCTTCCTCATGGCCGAATGTCTCATGAAAAACACCATGGCTAGGGTTTTCAAGCTTTCCGAGCTCATTTGTAAGTGATCCCGAACCCCTTTTTTGACGTTCTTTACATTTTTAAGTCCGGTAACATGATCTACACATTTCTACCATTATTTTGAGCTAGGATTTATGTTTAAAAATTTACCCATGAGTAATATGCATGCATTTTGATGTCTAATGGTAGAAAATGAGTGTTGGGTGTTAGATAAACGACTTTTGCTAAGCGATTTTACGTGAAAATGAGTAAAACAACATAATCGGTAAAAATACCTAATGTTCATAAGTACATGTTAGAGTGAGAATTTGATGTTGCCATAGAAGGAAAAAATGACCAGCATGTCATAAAACATAAGAAAATAGGATGAAGTTTAATATTTGAGCCTTGGGGAAAAAGTGAAAATATGCAAAAGTTTAGGGGTCAAAATGAAAATTTGTAAAAATATGATTTTTAGACCCATATGAATAGTGTGACTAATTAGCACGCTGAATGTGACATTATAGATCAAGAAAATCGAGATTCGGGCTTAAATCAAGAAAATTCAAGGTTATGGACTAAAATGGTAAATTGTCGTTTCTAGATCGAGGTAAGTTCATGTGTGAATAATAATGCAATACCATGCATGAATTGTAATTCTCTATTGATATGACATAAATTGTATGATTTATGAATTCATAATAATTGCATTTTGTTGATGGCATGATATACATAATATGCAACCTTGACAATGATATGTTGATAAATGTCCCGATTGAGGTTAAAAAGGGAATTCGATGGATAAACCATGATTTATATGTGATTCGATATCCTGTATGTGTTGCAGAAAGGATTTAGCCCAGACGGGTAATCCGTTGATCTCAATTATGAAAAGAATCTAGCCTAGACGGGTGTTCCTTAAATGATCGAGCCTCCCAAAGAATATATGTGCATTGAGGATTTAAGCGGACGGTAATCGATTAGGTCCAATTTAGCTTTGGTGGTAATTCAGATCTGAGCTCATTAAGGGTGTTTGTCGCTATAAGGGATTTATCCTGGACTGGTAATCCCAACATCACCTTATGAGTTTACGATACGGGAGATTTAGCCTGGACTGGTAATCTCGCCGTAAAATGTGAGGTTCTCGGGAGTGCATACCTGAAATGATCATTTTTATGAATTGACGGTAAATGGATAATCCATCGGGATTTCCTAGAAACTGAATGGGATTAATATGAGATATATGTACAAAAGGAAATATTGAATAATGAGCTCTTCTAAGACAAATTTACATGGTGCATTGTCATGTGACTAATTTGATGATTGAGTGCATGTGATAGGGAATTATCCTATACTTGGAATGTATGACTAAGTGTGCCCATGAGAAATAATGACTTTTATATTGAGCTCCATTGTGAAAAATGAGTAAGGGATCCATGAAATGGTAAGTTTATGGATAAGTTTATGATAGTTGGAAATGATCTTATGATAGTGATCATTATATTGTACCAAAATAGATTTGGACAGCAACATTGGTTTGACTTTGAAAATCCACTAAAAATAGTGGAAATTGAGTTAGAAGCTTAATAATATATGAAATTAAATATTAATGAGTCTAGTTTCACATAAAGGAAACGGTGAAAGTAAAATAATTCTTTATCATGAGATATTTGAACTTGTGAGACAGAGTCGGAGTGATTCTAGACTCCCCCATCTCAACTTTGGAAAATCACTATAAATTGTACAAAAATAATTATGAGTTAAAATTTATATGAATGAAATCCTTAATGAGTCTATTTTTAGGATAAAGAGATAGGAACATTATTCTAGTCTCGTACTAGGAGAGAAATATATTTTAGTGAAGAAAGGTCGAAGCTGTCAAACAGCGAAACAGGGGATTCTTTGAATAATAAACTATACTTATTGGCTAGACCAAAAATTCTAAAAATTTAATGGCAAGAAGAGATATGAGTTTAGTCTCTGGAAAAATTTATGGATCTTAATTTTGAGTTTTGTACCTCAGGATATAAATAATTTAATGACTGTGACTCGGGAAAATAGCTTAGCTAAAATTTGAATAAATAGAAAGAATATGAAAATAGCATGTTATCGCATTGCTTATTATTTTCATGTGAGCTTACTAAGCGTAAAGCTTACTCCCTCTTTTCCATTTCTTTTAGTTTTGTCAGGTCAGCTCGGAGGTTGGAGATCGTCGGAGGCAGCATCACACTATCGAGCCATTATCCTTGGAGTATTGGCATGTATATGTTAAATGTTTTCATGTGAGTGGCATGTATAGGGACTTAGTTTTTCTATGATGACTATTGTTATGATTAGCCAAAGGTATTGGATTATATTAATTTGTTGATTATAGCTATGTGAGGTGGCTTATAATGATTTTTACTCAGTAAGCCTATTTATCTATGATAGGTGTTAATGTCTTGTGATGTAGCTAGACTAATTTATCATGAGTAGGTGGAACTAATGCATAATAACGAGCTAATGAAGAATACCATTGAAATCGTGTATATGTGTGCATGTAAGAATGACAAAAAGGCTTGGAAATTTAGCCTAAGTCTTAATCACACGGGTAGAGACACAGCCGTGTGTCTCAGTCGTGTGTAGGACACGGCTCCTGGCCACGAGCGTGTGTCATGGCCTTGTTTTAAAGTCAGTGTTGCACATGGGCTAAGGGCACGGGCGTGTCCCAAGCCACAAGGGCGTGTGGAGCCTTGATGCATAAGATTTTCTAAGTTTTTCATGAGTTCTCGGTTGGGTCTCGAACCACCTCGGATGTATGTTTTGGGCCTCGTGAGCCCTTATAAGGGACAGATTGCATGTGAAAAGAAAAGTTTTTAATTGTTTGAGATTTCATGGCCCAGTTTAGTATGGAAGTGTTAGTAAAAGTCAGGTAGCACCTCGAACCCCGTCCCGGCATCGGATGTGGGCGAGGGGTGTTACATAGAGTCTAGAAATACATGCCAGTTTATAACTTGTGATAGTGTGGTTACTCCTAATCAGTTTGACTTGTTTCTTTTGGATTAAAGATGTCAATTGATTTCAATCGTTCAGTTTTTGAAGATGCTCAAAGTAACATTCCAACCACTGATCAAGGGGCTACCCATAATGTACCTGAGTTTCAAGAGCCTAGGGAAGAGGCTCCTAATGCCTTTTTACAAATGATGCAAGATATGTTTAATACATACATGAAATCTAATCCCGCGGCTCAACAACTTCCACTCCCTCATTCTCAAAGTCTTGTTGGACCGAATGTCCAAAGAATTTTTATTAATAAGCTTAAAAAATGTGGAGCCGAAGAGTTTTGTGGTAAAGTGGGTGATGATTCAACCTGAGCCAAATATTGGTTGGAGCATACACAGAGATTCTTGGATAAGATGTTGTGTCCTCTAGATGATTGCTTGAGATGTGTTATGTCGTTGTTAAATGAGGAAGCTTTTTTCTGGTGGACAACTTTATATAACAGTCTGATTTTGACCCTAGTCAAAATAGTGGTTTTGGGACCACATATCCGAGGTAGAAAAATATTTTAATATTATTTTCCGTGCTATGTAGAAGTGAATTGCATGTGTGAAAGTCTCGTGTGAAAATTTAATCATTTGCGTGCTTAATTTGCAAAAAGGATCTAATAGCGTAAAAAGTAAAAGCTGTGTGCTAGATGTTAAAAGTGCCTATTTGACTTGGCTTTGTAAATAAGAGATCCTTATGTGGTTATTTGACCATTGGAAGTTTGAATGGACATTAATAACCATCCATTATGTGATTTTATAATAGTTTAACAAAGGTTATAATGGTAAAATGTTTAATAAGTTATTATATGTTATAATAAAACATTGTTTCTGCCAAAAATTGAAGAAAAAAAGAAAAGAAAAAGAGTTCTAGGGTTTGGCTAGTTTAAAGCTTAATTAAAGTATGTTTTTGTTTCGATTTTTGATAATTTCTACATTTTTGTGATCGTTGCTTATTATACTATCAAGCCCATGTCTCAATTTCTAATTTTGTTGATGATTTTGAGTTATTCCATTGATGAAACTATGAGTTTTGTGATGTTAGTTGATGAATTATGAAAGATATGTTTTGGGTTAACATATGTTGTCTTTGAAGTTTTGATGAAATTGAGTAATTTGGGCTAAATTGTAAAAATGTCATTTTGAGGGGCTAAAATATAAAATAAATGAAATGTGTGGACTTGTATGAGAGCTATGAAAATTTGGCTAAGCTTGTGTACAAGCAAATTTTGTGTATTTTGTGATTTTATGAATTAGGGACTAAAGTGTCGAAATGTGAAAATGTGAGAGCTAGTTTCCAAAATGCCCTAAATATGTGTCTATAGATTGTTTTGAATGATTTAGTGAATAAAAGGGTTAATTTTGAATACATATAGATCAAGAAAAGAGGAATTTGAACTTAGACCGAGAGAAGTCGAAGATTTTAGAGTAAACAATTCGAGTCGACAATTCCGAGTACGAGGTAAATTCATATGCAAAATATGATAATATAAGCATGTTTTGATCTTTTGATTATACATAGATTGTATATATGTTTGGTATGGATGAACACGATGATAAATGGCACTAAGTGTGTGATTTAAACTAGCTTCGGCTATATGAGGCACTAAGTGTGCGATACCGACTTAGCTTTAGTTAATTGAGATGGCACTGAGTGTGCGGAATCAATCTAGCTTCGACTAACCTTTATAGCACTAAGTGTGCGGATGTTCAAAGTATGAATAATTTACGGAAAGTCTTGAAATATTCAAACGAGAGGTGAGAATGAAAGTGAATAAGTACAGGAAGATTCAGGTATGTGCGATACCTAAGTGATAGATGATATTGTGTATGTGAAGTTCATTGAACTGGTATGAACATATGGATTATGTTGGTATAGATTTGATAAATGATTTGAGGACGTGTAAATACTTACATGTTGATGTTTTATGTTTTATATTTTATATACTGTTGATGATTTTAGTACGAACTTACTAAGCTTTTGAAAGCTTACTTTGTGTGTGTTTGCATTATTTTATAGATATCGAAGCTACTGCAAGCTCGGGGATCGTCAAGGATCGTCACACCACTATCGAACCTCATTTTGGTACTTTGAAAATGTATATTTTGAAGTATGGCATGTATAGGCTAGTAGTTGTAAGATTATGTTTTGTGATGTATACTTAGCCATGTGATTTGGCTAGTTGGTGTTTAAACTTATAGTTGATAATGACTTATGGTATGTGATGTTAATGTACAATTGTGGTATGTTTTAGTTAGACAAAAAAAATGGTAAATGTTGGTAAGTTTTGGTAAGTTTAGCATGAGATTGAATGATGTATGGAAGGAAATGTTTTGGTATGATTTTACCTTATGTTTGGCATGAATTGGTAAGGTTTATGGGTATGAAAATGATTGTTATTATTATGATATGAATGATGAATGTTTTGGCATAAAAATTGGCTAAAATGGTGGTTCAAATATGCTTGTTCCCTTGCTTGTAGGTTGACCCAATTTGGGGTGGCAAATTGGCTATTCAAATGGCCTACTTTTGTCCACACGGGCAGAGACACAGGCGTGTGTCTCAGCCGTGTATGACACACAGCTATGTTGCATGGTCGTGTATCCCCTGGGGTACCCTACAATTGTAAGCCAGGCTCGAGCATGACCAAAGCACACAGGCGTGTGGGTAGCTGTGTGGCCCAAGTCAGACTCAATCACGACCAAGGCACACAAGCATGTCTTGTAGCCATGTGGGCAAGTCAGTAGATATGCCCTATTTTGCCACAGCTTAGACACACGGGCATGTCTAAGGCCGTGTGAGGCACACGGCCTGTTCACATGGGCGTGTGACCTTTTAAAAGTTGAAAATTTTTATAAGTTCTGAAACTTTTATATGTTGTCAATTTGATCCCGAATGCATGTTTAAGTATTGTATACTGAATTTTATGTTCTTGATGAATGTGAATGAATGACTTTTACTGTAATGAGATGATATTTGATGTTCTGTTGTTTTGAACTATGTTGTGAGTTTAGTAATGCCTCTTAACCTATTCCAGCGATGGATACGGGTTAGGGGTGTTACACGTTAACTTCAGTGGTACCAAAAGAACGTTTGAACTGGGAATTCTTTTGCTTATCCTCAAGCAAACACCTAAGATACTAATATATGCAACTAGATGACTCTTGAACAGTTCTGATACATGAACATAAATTAACAAATATATATACTGCAACAAATTTTTCTACTATACAACTTAAGAATGATGAATCATGAATTCACAACTTCAAAATTGAATCAACCTAGTTCACAAAGTTACCAAAAAAAAAAAAACATAGAGGCAATCATCAAAAAGTATTATACTTCCTGTAATAGCCCGACTTTGGGCCTAGTCAGAACAGTGGTTTCGAGACCACAAATTTAAAGTTGGGAAAATTATTTTTATTGTTATTTGGGGGTTATAGCATGTTTATAAAGGTGTATGAAAAATTTGACAAGTAGAAATCGCAACAGTCCTCTTCTAAGAGATCGAAGGAATTCACCACCCGATCTAATGCTTCGGTGGGGTTCTCGAATAGAAACAAGAACCAACAAAACACGGCTTCTAGAGCCCAGACTACTTCTATTATGAGTGTCGGTAGTGCTTGGCCAAATAGGCCAGAATGTTCGCAATGTGGTAGGCGTCATTTCGGCGAGTGTCAAGGGAAAGAAAGAGGGTACTTCAAATGTGGGTCACTAGACCACTTCACTCGAGATTGTCCCGAATTGGATGACAAAGAGAAAAAGCCAGATGTAAGGGCAAGCAGTGCTTCTTTGAGGAGTAGACCACAAAAGAACCCTGAAAGTGGGGCTAGCAGTAGAGGTGTGCCGAGAGATGCCGCAGTGAGGTCCGAGGGCAGAGCGCCTACAAGGACTTACACTATTCGTGCCCGTGAAGAGGCAGAGTCTCTCGACGTGATCATGGGTACCTTATCTATCCATGATATATCTGTTGTTGCTTTAATTGACCCGGGGTCTACCCACTCCTATATTTGTATGAAATTGATATCCCGTATGAACATGCTAGTATAACCCACTGAATTTGTGATAAAAGTGTCCAACTCTTTAGGCAGACATGTGCTAGTAGACCAAGTGTGTAGGAATTGTCCTTTGACAATTAGAGGTCATTGTTTTCTAGCTAACTTGATGTTATTATTGTTTAATGAATTTGATGTAATCCTTGGGATTGATTGGTTAACTTCTCATAGTGTTGTAGTTGACTGTGGGAGAAAAGTTATTGAGTTGAAATGTGAAGACGGGAATGTTCTTCAGGTTGGACCAGATGAATTGGATAACTTGCCTAGGATAATATCGTCTTTGACTGCTGAGAAGTATTTGAGGAAAGGATATGAGGCTTATCTTACTTTTGTATTGAATACTTAAGTGCCTGAGTTGAAGATGGAACTGGTACCGGTGGTTTGTGAGTTTATAGATGTGTTTTCAAAAGAGTTGCCCGGATTACCTCCAACCAAAGAAATCGAGTTTGGTATCGAGTTGGTACCTGGCACGACTCCTATATCGATTGCCCCGTATAGGATGGCACCAATGGAATTAAGGGAGTTGAAAGTGCAACTGCAAGAGTTAATGGATAAAGGCTTTGTAAGACTGAGCTTTTACCCATAGGGCGCTTTGGTACTTTTTGTGAAAAAGAAAGACGGCTCGATGAGGTTATGTATCGACTACAGGTAGCTCAACAAAGTGACTATGAAAAATAAGTATCCTTTGCCAAGGTTCGGTGACCTGTTTGATCAGTTGAAGGGAGACATTGTGTTCTCTAAGATAGACCTAAGGTCGGGCTATTACCAGTTAAGAGTTAACAGCAAGATGTACCGAAGACTGCGTTTCGGACGAGATATGGGCATTATGAGTTCTCGTCATGCCCTTTGGCGTTAACAAATGCCCCGGCGGTATTTATGGACCTGATGAACTGCATTTTTTGACTGTATCTAGATAAGTTGTCGTTGTTTTTATTGATGACATACTGATTTACTCACGTAATGATAGTGAGCACGCGGAGCATTTGAGAATAGTTGTATAAACCTTGAGAGACAATAAGTTGTATGCCAAGTTCAGTAAGAGTGAATTCTGGCTTAAAGAGGTCAGATTTTTAGGACATATTATGTCGGGTGACGGGATTAGATTTGACTCGAGTAAGATATCGGCTATTGTTGAACGAAAATTACCGAGGAATGTAACAGAGGTCTGAAGTTTTTTGGTTTTGGCTGGGTACTACAGGAGATTTGTGAATGGATTCTCGATGATAGCAACTCTGATGATAAGATTATTGCAAAAAGATGTCAGGTTTGAATGGACAGAAAAGTGCCAACAGAGTTTTGAGAAGTTAAAAGCTTTGTTGACTAAAGCTCTGGTTTTGGTGCAACCGGAGTCGGGCAAAGAGTTTGTGATTTATTGTGACGCCTCCTTGAATGGATTGGGGTGCGTACTCATGCAAGAAGCTAAGGTTATAGCTTACGCTTCGAGATAACTAAAGCCACATAAGAAAAACTACTCGACGCATGATCTAGAGTTGGTCGTCATTGTGTTTGCATTTAAATTTTAAGACACCATCTGTATAGCGAGAAATGTCGAGTATTCACTGATCATAAAAGTCTCAAATATTTGATGACTTAGAAGGAGTTGAATCTACGGCAACGAAGGTGGCTAGAGCTGATAAAAGATTATGAGTTGGTGATTTATTATCACCCGGGCAAGGCAAACGTGATCACCGATGCCTTAAATAGAAAATTGTTGTTTGCGTTGAGAGCAATGGATGCCCAATTGGCTTTGTTAGATGATGGTTCGGTTCTAGCAGAGTTGAGAGCTATGCCAATATTTCTTCAAGAGATCCATGAAGCTTAGAAAAGTGATAAGGAATTGCAAACCAAGAGAACTCAGTGTGAGTCGGGGGCCAAATCAGACTTTCGGATTGGTACCAATGGGTGTTTAATGTTTAAGGATAGAGTTTGTGTACCCAAGGACGGCGAGCTTATTCAAAAGATTTTGCAAGAGGCACATAGTGGTTGTTTGACTATCCATCCGGGTAGTGTGGAAATGTACAACGACCTAAAGAAAATGTATTGGTTGTCAAGAATGAAAAGAGACATTTCAGAGTTTGTTTCCAAGTGTCTTGTGTGTCAGAAAGTGAAGGCTGAACACCAAGTACCGTCGGGTCTACTTCAGTCTATCACGGTTCCCGAGTGAAACTGGGATCAGATTATTATGGATTTTGTGACGGGCTTGCCGATAACCCTGAAGAAAAAATATGTTGTTTGGGTTGTTGTAGATAGGCTATCAAACTCGGCACATTTTATACCAGTGCGTACCAACTACTCCCTTGAGAAACTTGCCGAGTTGTATGTTTCTGAGATTGTGAGGCTTCATGGAGTGCCTCTGTCGATTATTTCAAATAGAGATCTGAGATTTACCTCGAGGTTTTGGAAGAAGTTACAAGAGGCATTAGGAACTAAATTGAATTTTAGTACGGCATTTCACCCGCAAACCGACAGTCAGTCAGAAAGAGTGATTCAGATTTTAGAAGACATGTTAAAGTGTTGTGTCCCCAAGTTTCAAGGTAGCTGGGAAAGGTACTTACCATTAGTTGAATTCGCCTACAACAATAGTTATCAGTCAAGTTTGAAGATGGCACCTTATGAGGCTTTATATGGGCGAAAGTGTCGAACGCCCTTATATTGGACTGAGCTCAGAGAGAGTCAGATTCACAGGGTCAATTTAGTTAGAAAGACTGAAGAGAAAGTTCAAGTGATTCGTGACTGTTTGAAGGCTGCCTTGGATAGATAGAAATCCTACGCAGATTTGAAATGAAAAGAGATCGAGTTTCAAGTTGGTGATCAAGTGTTTTTGAAAGTATCCCCGTGGAGGAAAGTTCTCAAATTTGGTAGAAGAGGCAAGTTGAGTCCTCATTTCATAGGACCTTATGAGGTTACCGAGAGAGTAAGGTCGGTTGCCTATCAATTGGCTTTGCCATATGAATTGGAAAAAATTCACGACGTGTTTCATGTGTCCATGCTACGCCGATATAGATCAGACCCTTCACATGTGATTGCGCCAACAGAGGTTGAGATTCATCCGGACATGACTTATGGTGAAGAGTCGATCAAGATTTTGGCTCAGGAAGTCAAACAATTGAGGAATAAGAGTATAGCACTTGTGAAAGTTTTGTGGCATAGACATGGAGTCGAAGAAGCCACATGGGAACCCGAGGAGACCAAGAGAGATCAATACCCGAACTTATTCACTGGTAAGATTTTTGGGGACGAAAATCCCTAGGGGGGGAGAAATGTAATAGCCTGACTTTGGGACAAGTCAGAATAGTGGTTCTGAGACCACAAATCTAAAGTTGGGAAAATTATTTTTATTGTTATTTGGGGGTTATAGCATGTTTATAAGGGTGTATGAAAAATTTGACGAGTCAATTTTAAAATTTGTGAGCCAATTGCGAAAGAAGGACTAAATCGCATAAAGTGCAAAAGTCTTATTTTAATAGCTAAAGGTGCCAAATAGCTAGAGAACCTAAATTGGGGGTCTTTAAAAGACAATTAGACCCTAAGATAGTGCTTGGCCGACCATATGATAAAGAAAATTTAATGGTCAAAGTATTAGGTATTTATGACATAATATGTACTAAAATAATGCCCTAAGCCTGGCTATCATCTTTTTTCTTTCATTCTTTCTTCTTCCACTGAAAATTCAGCAAGAATAGAGGTTTGAAAGCTTCAAATTTTTAGCCATTTAGTCTCTCTACAAGTAAGTGATTTGATAGTTTTTCTTGATAATTTTTACATTTTTGGACCCCTTGAAACATGAGCTTTCAAATGAGGGGACTATTTTGCAAAATGGTTGAGAGTTTAGGGTTTTCCATGAAAGCATATGTGTATTTTTCTGAAATTTTATGGGAGAATATGAGTATTAGATGTGTAATAAACAACTTTTGTGAAAGGATTTCTCATGAAAACCCTAATAGGGACTATTTTGCATAAGTTAAAAATTTTGTTGATAAATGTGAGAAATAATGGAGATTTTGGGTTGCTATATGTGTAAAAAGGGTTTGGCTAGGCTTAAGATATGAAGAAATTTGATAAAAATTTTTGGACCCAGGGGTAAAATGGTCATTTTGTAAAAGTCTAAGAGCAAAATGGTTATTTTGCCCAATTATAGATTATTGAGTGCCTCGATCGATAAAATGACTAAAATTGTGAATTTTTGTTATCTTAGATCAAGAAATACAAAATCTGAACCTAGATCGGGGGAAGGCCGAGCAAGTTGATTAAACAGACCAATCTCTTACATTTTGTAGTCCGAGGTAAGTTGTATGCTAATAATACAAATACATTGTCATTATATGTGTTGAATTAATATAGCATGAATTACTTGATTATGGAAAGGAGAATGCATGATGATAATTAAGATAGTAGAATTCCCGTTTGAACTGTAGGAAATAAATCGGATATTTATGCCATGACGTATGGGTTATTGTGAGCTAGTGTAAGACATGTCTGGGACATGCATCGGCCACATTATGAGATCTAGTGTAAGACCATGTTTGGGACATGGCATTGGCATTTAGACGAGAGCTAGTGTAAGACATGTTTGGGACATGCATCAGCCTCAAGATGTAAGCTAGTGTAAGACATGTCTGGGACATGCATCGGCTACGAGATGAGCTAGTGTAAGACCATGTCTGGACATGGCATTGGCATTGAGACGAGAGCTAGTGTAAGACATGTTTGGGACATGCATCAGCCTCAAGATGTAAGCTAGTGTAAGACATGTCTGGAACATGCATCGGCTATGAGATGAGCTAGTGTAAGACCATGTCTGGGACATGGCATCAGAATCCTACCCCATGTTTGAGGCTTATTGAATATCTGGTAATGTTCCGAATGGTTCAATGGTGAGAGTTATAGTTTAAGATTAAGAGAAAAGTATAACTGGGTTGTGAGTGATACAGGTACTTATTTGGTATGTATGAGACGTGAGTTTAAAATATATATTATATGATGGGTGTTGGATAGTGATGAGTAAGTTGTGCTTATGCCTATTCTATATTAAGAGCATGTTAATGATTAGTAAAGCTGTTGTTATGTATTTGCATGCTTCTTAATAAGCTTTACGCTTGCTCTATTTCTTTTCCATTTTCTTATAGTGTCGCCTAAACAGCTCGAGGACCAACGGACGTCGGAGGCTATGATCACACTATCATCCTAAGCACTCGATATAGTTAGATTTCTTATTTCTGTGTATGGCATGTATAGGGCTTAGACTTTAATGTTTTATGTCCTTGAGAAATTAGCCAAATGTGTTGGCTTGGGATAAATCCCTTTATTTTGTATGAGGCCATGGATAATGGTCAATACTCATTTTGATATTTGTATAGAAGATATTATTTTTATAGATGAGTAGATCGGACAAATGAAATGTTGTCCATTGTGGCTATTTTGGCTATGTGATGTGCTCTTGTTTTGGTATAGAGTGATCGTATGCATGTTGTGTAAGTAAGGGTGGCAAAGAGGCTTGGTGAATAGCCTTATTTTGTCCACACAGGTAGGCACACAGGCGTGTGTCTAGGCCATGTGTGACACACAGCCAGTCCCATGGGCGTGTTCACCGGCCGTGTGTCCCCTGTACATAAAATTTGCAAGTCAGCATGCATGGTAGTAAACGCACGGGCAGAGACACGACCGTGTGTCTCAACCATGTGAAGGACATGGCCTAGCACACGAGCGTATGCATTGGCCATGTGACCCTTAAGAAATGCTAACGTCAAAAATAAAATGCCCAGGTTTTTGCACACGGGTGTGTCATAGCCGTGTGAAGGACACGGCCAGGGACACGGGCGTGTGCCAGGCTGTGTGAAAACCCCTGTAGATGTGAATTTAGAATTAATTCCACATGGGTGGAGGACACGGGTGTGTCCCTAGGTGCTTAGGCCATGTGGAACACACGGGCCAATAGCACGACCGTGTTGAAATGGTCACACGTGTGCCCCTGTGTCTAGTAATAGTCTTCAGAGTTCGTGGAAAGACATGAATCATTCCCGAATGGTTTTAAATGAATGTTTGGAGCCTCGTAGGACTTTAGTATGGAGTTTTTGATAAAGATCGAAAAAGTTTTAAATTTGACTTAATTTTAGTGACTCGAAAACGTAAGAAGGTATGTGTTCAAGTTAGGTAGTGCCTCGTATTCCGTCCCAGCATAGGGTACAGGTGTGGGGTGTTACACTTCCTATTATTCCAATAAAAATAAGCTATACAAATATGATGTATAAACATAAGAAGGAATTTAAATCATTTATTTCTCACTAAGTGTTGCAAGTTTTTGTTTTATAAACAGAGATGTTAAGGTTGCATAGGACTCTTAGGCTTGTAACGTTCTAAGGCTTAGGGTGGTATGGATTCAGGGAAATGATCAACTCAAAATGATTCAAGTATTAAAAATAGTATAACACATGGCATTGTCCCTTGTTTATCCCTGAATTTTATCATTAAGCTCACCACCTTGTTTCTCATTCTCTCACCTCCCTTTTCTCTCCATAAATGTAGAAGATATGGTTTAATATTAGTGAGTATAGACAACTAGCGAGTAATTGTGCATTCTAAAAGTGAAATATGTATTTTAAGCTCAGGAATCCATTTTACTTTGAACACATTCTAAAGATTTTCACTCTTTTCACTCATAACGATTTTGTTGACTTGCTTTGCTTTTACCCTCACATTGCTTTTATTCAATCAATATTTTTCATTCTAAGTACATTTTAACAAGAGCCTATACCTACTATATAGAACCTGCCTATACCTACTATATAGAACCTTCTCTTCATTATTCACTAAAATTCTTTTTTAAAACCACAATAATGTTTCTACCTAACCCTCAATATTTATGGCCTGAGCGCAAATCAAGTGTATGATGGGGAAGGTTTAGGATTTATACTCAATTTGGGCTCAAGGATTCAAAGAATAGAGGTCCATCAAGAAAAGGTTATTAAAGGCTCAAACTAAGGGAACTAGTGATATATAGCATATAGGTTGGTCCTTTAAGGCTCTTTGCTATGCAAAAAATGCCTTAGTTCATTCCTAAACATCTCAGCAAATATAAAACCAATACATTCCTCTAATTGTAATTCCATGAATAACATTAAATACCAATACATGCATTTACACATCTATTTACATGCTTATTTATCACATGGTCTAAATTTAAAAAAATTTCACATATAGTGATCACCTCTACTCTATTACACAATGTAACTAATTGAACTAAGAGATCTAACTCACAAAAAATAGAATTCATCAATCATCATTCAAAATTTGTATAAATCAAATAATTAATTACACCATATCATCTCACATAAAGCATTTATCATTTATGCCATGTTTAAGCACCATGCATAAGATTGAAAAAAAGAAAACAAAAACATGTAATTATCAATAAAAAATAAAGCAACATACAAATTTTTTCTGTGTACACCCCCACACTTAAATTACACATCATCCTTAATGTGTTGCTCGAATAGGGTGGCCTACATAGAAAAGTAAAAACACACAAAAATTAATATTACAATGACATTAGCAACATTAAACCTCAGTTATTGACCTGCCGAAAATTGTAGTGGCAATTTAAGTACTTTTTGGCATTTAACGAACTTGATTTCTAGTCATTTTAGTATTATTTATTACATTTTTGGTTTTATTAGTCTAGATTCAAATTATTTCAAAATTAGCATTTTTATACAATTTTTAGTGTTTCGAAGACTGTTAGGCCAACTTGAGCCTTGAGAATGACTAATAGGCTATTTGAGTGTGTAGAGTGCCATTCCAAGCAAAGGAGGACAAAGAACGATAGTTATATCACGACACAGGGGGTTAGTGTCACAACACTAAACTTTGTTGCTACCAAGGCTGAAAGAGAGTCCAAGTCTTGACAAGGGCTTACTTGACATCACGATGACGCAACAAAATTTGGAAATATTCAGTTGTATCTTAGACAACAACGTTGCGAAGAGGGCTTCCCTGACATCATAACGACATGACGAGACTTGGAAATATGTAGTCATATCTTGGATGGCCAATTAGGGTTATTTTCCCTAATTAAGCCCTAATTACTCCAAGGGTATTTTAGGCACCTAGCACCCTAATGTTTTCCTTTAAAAACAACTTTATAACCTCATTAGGGGGTGTAACACCCTATACCCAACTCGATTTTTGGGTACAGGTACTAAGTGTCAAAATTAACCTGAGTTACAAAATTCGCCTTTCAAACTTATTTTAATTATAAATTTAGACATTAATGAATTGTGGACCACATTTATAGTACAATTTCCTCTAAAACCCTAATTTTCATCATGTTTTAAAATTTAGCTTTAAATAAATTGCTTAACATACAAGTACCTAAAGTTTTACAATCAACATGTTCTACTAGGTCCTAATGTTTACACTTACTACGACTTCAAATTTAATTCGAAACCATATACTATTCTAGACTTGAGGTGCGGCCTCTAAGGGTGTCCCTCTATATACATGAGACAGCTTCGACGCCTATTGCGTGAATTTGGCATTGTCTGGCTTGGTCCCTTATCAAGACGAATTCGACAATCTTTGACCCTGCATACAAAGCAGTACAATAGTAACTTAAATTGAACTTAGTGAGATTCTATACTCTCGGAGAATAATAGTAAAAACACAAGATTAGAACTCCCTGAGTATCTTAGGAGATTCCTTAGTTTGTCTCACATAGACAGCATCTATATGTTGTCCTTAAAAGAATAGTTAGAGGACAATTCAAGCCGATTCAGTTGCGATTTTACTCTTACCGATGAATCCTTTTTTGGAAACTTGAGCTTATTTAGCTCATTCTTAGATTTCTATTTCCCCCTTTTTGGAGTGACTCATCAATGATAACCACGTATACGAATACCTATATTGGCAACTATTATTGGTTGGCCATCAGACATCTTGTCAAAACTGTTTATTTCTTATCTTGATCCCCTCATTCCACACTGAATGCAGTATAAACCTGTTGGATTACCCCCAGCAATGTACTCCTTATGACATAGCCTAGCCTGTGCAAAAGCCACTTCTGTTAAGGAAGACCTACCCATCTAGTGACATGCTCACTTGCTATCTTAAGTGCGAGATTTGGCTAATGCATAACACCCCATTCTTTACAGACTTGTACTCGCAGAATAGTCTCATAGGATTTTCCCCCTTCAAACCATTCTATTAAGATACCCTTAAACTGGTAGTTCCTGACAGACTATCTCTTTCCTAGGTTTCCCTTGGTAGGCTTCCACCTGTAACCGCCTGATTTTGGGTCTAGTTGGAATAGTGGTTTCGAGACCACTAATTAAAGGTTGGAGAAATTATTTTTGATATTATTTTATGTGTTGTGGCATGATTATATGAGAGTATGAAAATTTTGGTGAATTAATTTTAGCGATTGCATGCTTAATTGTGAAAAAGGACTAAATTGCATAAAGTGCAAAAGTCCTATTTTGATAGCTAAGGGTGTCAAATAGCTAGAGAACCAAAATTAGAAGCCCTTAAAGTGCAATTATACCCCCTTAAAGAGGCATGGCCGGCCATAGGGACAAGGAAATTTATGAGTCAAATGGTTAGGTATTTGATGACCTAATGTGTGATAAAATAATACCCTAAAGCCTAGCCTCCATCTTTTTCATTCATCCTTTCTTCTTGACATAAAATATTAGCCATATAAGGGTTTTTAAGCTTGAAAAATTTCAGCGACTTAATCTCCCTACAAGTAAGTGATTTTGAGGACTTTTCTTAATAATTTTTGAATTTTTGGAACCCTTGTAACATAAGCTTTCAAATGAATGGACTATTTTGCAAAATGGTTGAAAGTCTAGGGTTTTACCATGAGAGTGTTCATGTTGTTTTCTAAAATTTTATGGAATAAAATGAATCATGGTTCTGAAATAAACAACTTTTGTAAAGAAGTTTTCATGGAAACCCTAACTAAGGACCATTTTGCATAAGTTGTAAAATAGGTGATAAATGTGTGAAATAATGAGAATTGTTGGCTGATCCTAGTATAAAAAGTATTAGTCTAGGCTTGGTTAATGAGAAAATATGATAAAAATCAATTTTCGGGTCTAGGGGTAAAATGGTCATTTTGTGAAAGCATAGGGGAAAAATGGTCATTTTGCCCAATTTTAAAATTTTTGAGTACCTAGACCGATAGAGTGATTAAAATTGTAAATTTTTATCATTATAGATCAAGAATTACACAATCCGAGCCTAGACCGGGAAAAGCAAAGCTAGTGAACTAAAACCGACTACTCACCTACATTTTGATTACCGAGGTAAGTTGTATGTTAATAATACAACTATATCTTTATGATGTGCAATTGAATTTATATGGCATAATTTTTTTTATTTTGAATATGATAATACATGTTGAGAAATTAACATAGTAGAGACTTTCGTTGAACATTTGGAATAAACTTGGATATTAGTACCTTGATATTGGGTGATATGTGTGCTAGTGTAAGACATGTCTGGGACATGCATCGGCCTCGAGATATTTAAGCCAGTGTAAGACATGTCTAGGACATGCATCGGCGTTGAGACGAGAGCTAGTGTAAGACATGTTTTGTAACACCCCAAACCCGGCCCAGACGTTATGGCCGAATTCGACGTGTCACATTGAAGTTTTTTTAAAAAAAACCCATACTTCGTTTTAGTGTTTAAAAGATCATCTTTTGTTAAGTTAACAAAGTGAATGGAAGCTGTGCATCAGGTAGGTATCCAAAATAGAGGAGGTGAGCCATGAAGGCTGCTTAAATACCATGCTCTTGATTGGATCCAATCCTAGACATGCCCACAACCATTGCCACACTTTGGTAAACGAGTTGAATTTCATTTAAGTCGTTGTTTTGATAAACCGATTAATGGTAACATTGTGTTATTTTAGAAACAAGTATCATTTTGAAAACACACCCTAAGCCTAGCCCATTTTAGATTATTCTCAATAAAACATAGAGTATAAAATAGTTCCAGAAAAATAATTATAATGGCCTTATTACAACCCCAAAACCAAGTAATAATAGTAGAAAAGATAAAACTAAAAAGAAACTGGTTATCTATTGCAAAGTTCAAAAACGATCACCATGGCCACTCTGAATCCCCTCCGGCTCCAAGTCTCCACATCAAGGCTCACCTTCAAGGTTAAGAAAGGGGGTGAGTTTGGAAACTCAGTGTGCAACAAGCCCCTTTTAGAGCCCAACTAATATCAGCATAATGGACCGAAGCCTTTCGTTTAACGGTTACTGGGCTGAAGCCTTTTCATTAATCATATTACTGGGCCGAAGCCTTAACTGTAAATGGTATGGCCCATAGGCCCATTTCAATAACACACGAAATATTAATAGATGTATGCAAGCCCATTTGGGAAGACGACTCAACCCACCATCCGCTACTCTCCACCCGTACCAACCAAGCTCTCCATGTGGGGAATAACTCAACCCACCCAACCAAACTCTCCACTGGTAGCATAGCTGCTTTATCATATATCTGGAGGCCTAGCCTCTTTTAATAACTGGGGCAAAGCCCTTTTGCACTTCCTCCATTTATATCAACCCAACCCATGCATATAATGAGTATAACATATCATATCATGTGAATATCATAACATATCATGTGCATAGCATGTCATATCAATATCTCATGCATCACATTCATAATCAAACCCTAGGGATATAATAGCCATTTTTCATATTATAAGGGTAATTTCATAAATTTACCAAATATCATGGGTTTTCCATGTTCATTAACAATTATCAATATTTTTGAGTTTTTAAACAATAATTTTTAACCCACTTTAGCAAATTTAGGCTTTTGGGCCCTAAACCCTTAATGGGCCCTACGAATGCTGATTTAGACCTTTAAGCTCACTTAACCCAATTTTTACAACAGATCTAACCGTGTTAACATGCAATTTATCCAAGTTCTATTTTCTATCAGTTTTACCCAAATAGGCCCGAAAGCCCATTGGGCCCAATTTTAGCCCATCGAGGCCCAACTTACCAACGTGCACAAATTTGCGCTCTTACTTGAACCGTCGATCCAACACCGATCATTTCATATTTATCGTATTTAAAACCACATGCAAAATCTCCAGTTCCCCAAAATGTCAGATTTTAGGCATTTTGGCTTTTCAGCGAATATTAGTCTAAGATCTTACGGGGGTTATTAAACACCTGTTTTGTGACGTTCGCTAACAAAGTCTCCCACGACAACCTACAATTTAATCACCATCATTCTTAGTTTACAGTTCATGCTAATCAAACCCAAAGTCCACCTTACCATATTCTGCCAAAAACCCTTAATAGCCATAGATCACTTACCTTCACAGGGTCCGATGATTCGATCCAAGTTTATCCAAACCGATACTCCAAGCCTTGCTGCTCCTCCAAAATTGTCTATATCACCAACATACATTCACAATCAAATCCGTCAACCACACAGTCCAAGTCAGTCACTTGCCCACAAGGGCAAAACAGTCATTTAACACTCTAGGGGCAAAATGGTAATTTTACCCTACAAAGGTATCTCGGTAATTCTACCCTACAGGGATATTTCGATAATTCTACCCTACAGGGGTATTTTAGTAATTCTACCCTACAGGGGTATTTTAGTAATTTTACAATCCAGGGGTATTTTGGTAATTTTACAAACCAGGGGTATTTTGGTAATTTTACAAATAAAGGGTATTTCAGTAATTTGGTAAACTAAAGTATTCTAAACAGGGATAACAATACGAATGGGCCTAAAACCCTTTCTCGACCCAAATGGGCCCACACGCTCGTGTGGCCCTTTTAGCCCAAATCTAGCCACAGATATGAGATTCACCTAGCCTAGTCCAATATTTACTACACAATCAAACAACATATCCAATTGGGCCCGTAGGCCCATTGGCCCATATGGCCTCTTTCGACCCATCGCGGCCCGAAGTAGCCATCCTACAGCTAGAGTAGTGAGAAATACACACCTGATAGGAGACTGGAGTTAATCCGCGCTCCGAGCACTCTTAGCCGACGCCCAACCCAAACGAGCACGCCATAAAGCGAAAGGGATCAGCCAAGAAAGGTACCTTTACTCTCCTCATGGTTCTCTCTATTTAAAGCCAGCTTCACATCCACTCTTATGTTAGCTTCTCGATGTGGGATCCCTCCATCATCAGAGTTTAAATTCAACACCAACTCTTACCGCCCCCTATTACCAAAATAAATGCTCTTTGCTTGCCATGAGTTTCGAACCCTAGACCTCCTTGCCAACTCCATGACGCCACCTTCCTGCCTCTTATGTGGCGCTACTTTGCCACTAGACCACAAGGCTTTTTGTGTCACAACTTCTCCAACAATATTCTTAAGGCCTACCTACTACACCTAGGGTTTGGTTCACTTTAAACCAAAATTTTTGCTAGAGTACATGTTTGAACCCAAGACTTCTCCAACACTTCTCAGCACACTTATTCACTAAAACAAGCCTTCATTAACAAAATTTACATGCACAAAAAAATATTATAAGCTACCTTCAACCACTCATATACTTAAGGCCCAAAACTTCTAGGTCCAAATTCAGGGTGTTACATGTTTGGGACATGCATCAGCCTCGCGATAGACAAGCTAGTGTAAGACCTGTCTGGGACATGGCATCAACACAGATAGATGAGAGCTAGTGTAAGACTTGTCAGGGACATGGCATCAGCCTCTCTATATGAAAGGCAGTGTAATACCATGTTTAGGACGTGGCGTCGGCATCTTAACCCATGTTAGGGCTATTGAGTATCCAGTAGTATTCCAAATGGTTCAACAAAAGATTTATGATTTATATCGAAATGATAAAAGTTATGATCATGTGATGAGTGGTACAGGTACCTATTTGAAATGTATGAGATGTGGGTTCAATATATGCAATATGAATTGTAATGGATGATGATGAGTAAGTTGTTCTTACATCTATTTATGGTATTCATGAATAACCTATGAAAGGTTATGAGCATATGGTTTTATGATGATTAGTTGATGTTTATTTTCATGCAACTTACTAAGCTTTATGCTTACCCTATTTCCTTTCCATTTTCTTATGATGCCCCCATAGTAGTTTGAGGATCATCGCCTACGTCAGAGAAGCCAGTCACACATTATCCAAAGCACTTGGTATAGTTAGTTCTTTTATTTTGATTATGGCATGTATAAGAACCTTGATTTTGTTTAGTGTCACATTGTTTTGGGGCCAAACGTGTTGGCTTGATGTAGTATTTGACTCATTTTGTATAAGGCCATGGAAAATGGCTAATGTTGAAAGTTGTTTTATGAGTACAAGAAGTTCTTTCATGAATGAGTAATTAGTTGGTTGCTTAAGTATATATGAAATGTGTAAAGGCCTTAGATGTGGTTGCTAGATTGAGAAATCATGTTATGATAGTTTTTAGCATGGGGGATGTTGTTATATTGTGTTTTAGGGTGGCAAAGGGCTTGGTAGATAGCCTTATATTGTCCACACGGGTAGACACACGAGCGTGTGTGACACATGGTCAGCCCCATGGGCGTGTCGCTTGGCCGTGTGTCCCCTGCACGTAAAATTTGCAAGTCATTATGCTTGGTAGTAAACACACAGGTAAAGACACAGCCATGCATCTCAGCCGTGTGGAGGACACGGGCGTGTGCCTTGACCGTGTACCCTAAATTAGATGCTGACGTCAGAAACAGAATGTCAAGGTTTTTAGACACGGGCTAAGACATAGGCGTGTCATGGCCGTGTGAGGGACACGGGCAATGGACACGGGCATGTGTCAGGCCGTGTGAAAACTCCTATAGGTTCGAATTAAGAATTTAATTCACACAGGCTCGGGATAGGGGCATGTCCCCTTGTGCTTATGTTGTGTGAACTACACGGGCCATTAGCATGGCCATGTCATAATGGCCACGTGGGCGTGTTGCCCTTCCACACGAGCGTGTGCCCTATTTCAAGGGTCATTTTTATAAAGTCGGTTTAAGGACCCGAGTTGGTTTCGGATCGCTTCCAATGGAAGTTTTAGGCCTCATAGGCCCATATTAAGGAGTTTAAACAAAGTTCGAAAAAGTTTTAAATTTGATCAAGTCTTAGTGACTCGAAAATGTTTGAATGCATGTGTTTAAGTTTAGTAACGCCTCGTATTCCGTCTCAGTGTAAGGCACAGGTGTGGGGTGTTACACCACCTTTGATAGTCCCAAGTGGACTTCCCCATGCTATATAGTCTTGACAGACTTCTACTTCTTCCATTATTTTCTTGAAGACTTTCCACCCAAGTTAGTCCTTCGCAAACTACCCATTTTTCTAGCTATCTCTTTACTAAATTACTACTTAGAATTTCAAATGTGATAATCCATTCTGTAACCACTTAGCCAATGATGGTTCTATATTAGCTCTGAAAGACTCTTATTTACAAATACCTTAAAAGAAATACCCCTTCCACATATGTTGCGTTTAAAATGCTTCTACAAGTTCCTCTTACCTTCATATTTTAGAGGATCCCTCTATTTAGCATGCTTACCCATATTTTCAAATGTACCATATTATCTTATCAAACTAATCACCACGCGAGTCATATGGTAACCTCCATTTTATACCCTAACAGGCTCTTGTTCGTCGTCCTGGTGAACTCTATCTTTGCCACGAGATGTACTTGTTCACCATTGGATCATGTCATGGCTAACCATGGACTTTTGATTTTAAAGAATCAGTAAACCCCTTTTGAGGTGTCACCTCGTAAGACTTGTATACCGTTTACGTGGTGTCACCTTGAAGGACTTATATACTGTCATCACGGTGTTGCCTTGAAGGACCAATTAATAATCGTTCCACGATACTACTAAACTCCTTTGAATCCCATAACGTTTCGCCTATTCCTCTATTACGCCAAATTTTCCTATCTCTATCTACTCTGTCAAAGTAATTCCCTCTATACTACACATATAATAAACATGCATTTCACACAAGTCATTGTACTTATTACTAAGGCATACAACATGCCATTGATTAACACATCAATTCACAACTATTTAGCATCCAGTGAACATACTTGTAAACGTACACATACTTACACAATGTTATACATACATAATATACTCATTCACCATATTCATACACAACCTTAGATTCAAACAAACTCAGAGCAGACAAACGTATACCATACAAGCAACGCAACATCACCATCACCCAAAGATACAGAAACTCACCTTAAATCCATTTTCCTCGTCAACTTAGCTTGTCCAAATGCCAAAGCCTCAGCCATCTTGGTAGCTAAGCATGAAAACCATATATATTGGTTAAATCGAAGATATTCAAACCTTAAAAACCCAGAATCCATTATTATATAGAAAATTTTCAAGAGTCCTTACTTTTGTCTTCATCTAATTCATGAGTACAAAGAGACTTAGGAGTTTACCACCTTCACGAATTATCTACTTTCCAGTCTCCAGTCTCACATTCACTGCCCCATGTAGAGCTTTCTTGAGCTTTCTCTTCTTTAGAGCAACCAAAGAAAACAATGCAGATGAGAAGAAATTTATAAACATAATTAAGAAGAATTCCTTTGTAGAAATATCCCTTCTCAGATACATATCTATATATCCCCATTTTGCATGGTCTCCATAGTCCAAAACAACCATCCATCATTAACCATTCTATCTCCCACTAAGAAACTAGTTGGGTAATTTCATACTTACTCCATTTTTCTCACTAAGTTGCGAGATCGGGCCTCTTGTGTTTCAACATAGTGTCTAGTATCAACCTTATTTATCCTATATTACTTCCTAGGGTTGTCACTCCTAGGGTTTAAGCGTACATAATTTATTATCAGTTAATTCCTATTTGAAAACCTAATCCATCCGTTAACTACTTCAACATCCAGTCGTTAATCGTCTTGGAGATTTAACCTCTCATAAATCTAGATGACAATACTATTAGATTTAATTTAAACATGCAAAAGAACACAAATAAATTAAATAAGAGAAAGGTAAGAATTTGCTTAATTGATAGAATCGGATACACTCAGAGTTGTGTAATCTCGTAATCATTAACTCATCTTCGATGTTTGAATAAGAACAATGAAATAAAATTGAAAACTTTTATAGAAAAGACTTAGGTTCAAAGTAAACATAGTCCAAAAGAACAAAGAGTTTTTGGAAATGAAATAAAAACGAAATAAAAACCTAAATCTACTAACTACAACTCCTAATGGCCTCCCCTAACTGAGGAATAGCCTTTCTATTTATAAAGACATTTAGAAACCCTAACTAGCTTAATTGGAAGCCCTAGGCTCATAATATATCGATTGTACAGACGAATTTAGCCTTCTTCATACTTTCTTTCCACGTTTAGCATTGTGTCGTGACACACTATGATTGTGTCGCGACACGACATCAACATATTGTATTTGGTCTTCTGGCTCTGTGTATAGTGTCTCGGTAACTCGTGCTTCCCTCAGATGTCGTTCATGAGGCTCTTGGATTGCTAAATAATAATTTTGCACACTTAATTAAAAAGAACTACATAAATGTCAATTTATGTGTAAAAAGACTTATTTTTGTACTTACGCTACTAGTGCTGAAAACAAGCCCCTAAAGTGCCGAAATGTACCAAACTACAACCACATTTGGTGGTAGGTCAAAAATGTTTTCAAAATATTTGCTTAATACGAGATACTAAAGAATGAATATTTTATTTTTAGTTTGAAAATGACGCCTACTCTCTTATTAAACATACTCACTGAGAAAAAATAGAATAGAAATAATTATAAGGAATATAAAAGAAACCTCATGATTGTCTTGAGCTGTAAGAAACCCAAAATGTCCTCTAGCCACTCAAGCTAAAGCTAGAAAATGCTGGAAGGAGTCTAATGAGATAGCTCGTTGATATATGCTAATAAGTATGACTAGAATCTTTCATAAGCAACTCGAGAGTTTTAAGATTGCTAAAGTGATTCTAGACATACTAGAGGACATGTTCAGAGGCCAAGCTGCCTTGGCTCAACAGTCAACTATAATTAGTTTAATGAATGTCCCAGCAAAAGCCCGACACTATGGTCAAAAACAATATGATTACTATTATGGGAAACTTTACCAAAGTTGTGGATAATGAGTCCAATCTAGACTAGAACACATAAATAGAAATGGTGTTCAAAAGCTTATCCAAGGATTGTGTAGGCTTTAGGGCCGCATATAACCTTGGGAACAAGAATTTAACACTTACACAACTCATGAGGGAATTACAATCCTATGAGTTGGTGTTGAATGGTGATCAACTGGTCTAAAAAGAAGAAGCAAAATTAGTTGTTGTTCTTACCTCTAAAGGGAAGGGAAAACACGTTAAAAGAAAGACTTATCCAAGTCTAAATGTTTCTTCTGCAGCAAGAAAGGGCACCTCAAGGTAAATTGCAAAGAGTGGAAGGATTACCTAGACACCAAAGGAAAATGTATGAAACACTTTATGATAGAAGCTTTCTTAGTGGAAGATTCAATATACCACTAGGTTATTGATTTTAAAGCCACTAAACATGTGTGTGTTTCTCTACAGCGGTTTGAGGAAATGAAAGATCTTAGATATAAGAGCCTATCATTGCGGACTAGAAATGGGACAAGTTTGGCAGATTAAGTAGTGGTAGATGTACATTTTTATTTTGATGATTTTAGGAATATTATTTTAAAATATGTTTTTTTTTTGTACTAAGTTTCAAATGAAACTTAATTTTATTGCATGTTTATATAAAGACGGCTTGATCATGACTTTTAATAATAGTATTGCAATATTTAAAAATTATAAACTTGTTTGTAATGGATGGATGTCAAATAATCTCTATTTTATCAAACCAATGATGTGCACACTCTTGAAACTAAAATTTTGAATAAAAGACTTAAAACTTCTCACTCTAATGATTTGTATCATTGACATTTGAAATTGGTCATATTAACCAAGAATGAATCATTAGGATTGTGAAAGATGTCACTTTAAGTTTTCTTAAAGAAGTTGATCTTCTACAATGTGAATCTTGATTGGATAGTAAGATGGCTAAGTGATCTTTTAATGCAAAAGGAATTAGGGCCACGAAACCTTTAAAACTTGTGCACACTAACGTATGTGGCCCCATGAAGATCATTATAAGAGATGGTTATGAATATTACGTAACCTTTATTTTTTATTATTTCAGATATAGGTATGTGTACCTAATGCATCGTAAAAGTGAAACTTTTGATAAATGCAAAGAGTTTCATGTAGAAGTGTAGAAATAATTAAGTTTACCCATAAAGGTACTTCAGTCTGATCAAGATGTGGAATATTTACCAAATAAGATCTTATGGTATCTCATAGAGAGTGAGATACTATCCTAGTTAACTACGTCAGAACTCTACAGTAAATAACATGGTAGAGAAAAGGAATCGAACCTTGTTAGACTTAGTTCGATCAATGTTAAAGTATTCAAAGCTGCCAATTCTTTAGGGTTTAAGGTAATCAAAGCTGCCAATTTTTTGGGGGGTATGCATTACAATAGACGTCCTATTTCTGAATGTGTACCAATTAAGGTGGCACCTAAAACTCCATATGGCATGGAAGGAAGTCAAATCTAAATTATTTAAGGATTTAGGGATGCCTAGCCCATGTATTAGATAAATATGCGAGGAAGTTGGATTCACAAACAAAATTGTGTATTTTTGTGGATATCCAAAAGGAATAAAAGGTGGGTTGTTTTATAATTGACCTATCGTAATTTAGTGTAGCAAATTAAACTAGTTTTTGCTTTTGAAGTGCTTGAATACAAGTATTTTTGGTATGTTTTAGTTAAGTTTCCAAGTTTTATTTATATGTAATAAAATGTGCAAATTGAGTCTTTTATTGACCTTAGGGGCCGAATGAGGCCTAAAGGAGAGCTAACGCACTTTGTGAGTGTGCAAGAGACCTTTAAAAGGCGTACTCAATCGACATTGGTCATTATGTCACAATACAGGATGTTCGATGTCACAACATAAGGAATAAAACGGAGAAAGCTCAAGACTACCTTCGACGTTGCGACACAGCCTAATGGTGTCACGACATACCCCTGAAGATGTCTCAAGAGGAGTACACTGACTACTATGTCGTGATCCAACCCATGCTTTAGAATTTATTCTAGGTTGTCCTCATTGTTCTCAAAAGATCTAAATTATGGAAAGCGTACAAAATTTATGGATTCACGATTAATTTCAATATAATCAGGCTCTTTCATATACTTTGTACTATCGATTAAATTAGAATGCTTTCTTTTTATATTGATTCTATATTATCTATGAAAAACATGAGGAGCTAATCATTATATGGGAGATTAGCGAGTGGAGTTATGATTTATTGGCTCTTTTGTAGGGTTACTCAACGGATCAGTTGTTTAGCAAAGGAAGAACGTGAAACAAATGCTAGGTCTGACAACCCCGAGAAGTCATTAAGGTGGGAATTAAGCCAAAATAGGTATGGCTCATTCATGAACACCTTCACCCTAAGCCATTTTAGACTGTGAGGTTGTAAGATAAGTAGTCTTTATTCACTCGTTATGTTAGTGGAAGATCGAAAGATCCTACTAGGGTAGCGACTAGTTGATTGATGAGGAACCCAAAATGAAAGTTGATGGGGATTACCAAAGTGAGTTAATCACCCATAATCAAGATTTGATTCATTCTCATTTTCTATCTTTTGAAGTTTATTTCTTTTATTATATTTTGTTTTATTATAAAACCCTAAAAATCCTTTATTTTATGTTTTCGTACTATAACTAATTTAAAGTACTAATTAGATATTTTAGTGTTTACGTTAGAATTGATTTGGCACTCACCTCTCTTGGGTACAATCCTTGGAGTACTTGTTTAGTCCATTGTAAAACTATATTACAAGTTAACCCATATACTTGCGGATACCGCCTTGTACTTCTATATTTTATTGCAGTATTCATACTCTAGATGTTAGTACGTCTAAAGGAGGTTAATAACCAAAAGAGCAAATAATGATAGTGTCAACTCATGTTACTTTCCTTGAGGAAATTTTAATGAATGAATTAAAACCTCAAAATAAATAAGTACTCGAGGAACTACCAAGAAATATACAAAGCCCTATAGAAACTATTCCAGAACCAACTTCTAATAGTAGACCTATAAACGATCAGTAGCATATGGTGTTTCGTCGTAGTGGGAGGGTTTCTCCCAGGCCTGAGTTGTGTCTATCGAACAGGAAGATGATGACCCACTCACATATGATGAAGCGATGCATAGTGTTGATTCCAAGCTTTGGGAAAGAGCTATGAAAGCTGAGATGGATTCTATGAATTGCAACATAGTGTGAGAACTTATAGGCTTATCGGAAGGGAGAAAACCCTACGTGGATTTACAAGAAGAAAAGAAATGCAGATCATAAAGTGGAAACGTACAAGGTCAGAGTTGTAGAAGAATGTTATACTTAGAAAAAAGTTATCAATTATGAAGAAACCTTCTCTCTGGTTGCCATGCTCAAGTCAATCCGTATATTATTATCCATTGTTGTAGCTCCCAATTACGAGATCTGGCATATAGATGTCAAGATAGCATTCTTAAATGGCTATCTTGAAGAGAGCATTTATATAATGCGACCCTCCAGATATATAGCTAAAGAAAATAAGCATAAAGTTTGTAAACTACTTAGATCCATATAAGGACTTAAGCAAGCATCTCACTCATGGAATCAAAGATCTGATCAAGTGATCAAAATCTTTGAATTTAAGAAAAACGTAGATAAACCATGTGTTTATAAACATTTTGGGGATGGAGAGGTGGTCTTTCTCGTTCTATATGTCGATGACATTCTACTCATTGGAAATGATGTAGGGACAATGTCATCGATCAAACTATGGTTAACTTAACAATTTAGCATGAAGGACTTAGGATAAGCTAACTTTGTTCTAGGTATTTGAGTCCTAATGGATTGAAAGAATAAAGTGATAGCATTATCATAAGCTTCATACATAGACAAGATATTAGAATGTTATGCAATAATCGATTCTAAGAAGGAAACTCAACCCTCTATATTAGGATTTCATCTTTCTTTGGAGACCTATCCTAAGACAATAGAAGAAAGAGAACATGTGAGAAAGGTGCATTATGCTTCTGCAGTAGGAAGTTTCATGTATGTTATGTTGTGCATAGGTCTAGATATTTGTTTCACAATGGGATTGTTGAGTTAATATCAAGTGAATCCATGTCTAAGTCACTGCAAGCAGTTAAGCATATACTTAAGTATTTACGGAGAATGAAGGGTTATATACTTGTGTATTCTGGAGGAGATCATACTCATATCGGATATACTGATTCTGACTTCCAAACGTGTCAAGATTCAAGGAAATCAACATTAAGTTGTGTTTTTGTCCTAGGTGAAGAGTTCATAATCTGGAGAAGTATCAAGTAGAGTTGTATTATTGTCTTCACTATGGAGGTCGAATATATGGTGTGGAAAAATCTATGGCACTATAATAGTGTGGATATAACTAAACCCCAAAGAAACTACATGAGGGTAAAACACATTGATAAAAATTATCATAAGAGACACAGTGGCAGACAAAATCGTAGATGTAGTCAAAAGTTGCATCAAAGGATAACCTTGCAGACCCATGTACAAAGACTATACTAGCTAGGGATTTTGAGAAACACATGGAGAGCATTGGAGTACAGAATATGACTCATCTACTTCACTAGGGCAAGTGGGAGATTGTTGGATCTTGTGCCCTAATTACAGTATATTCATTAGTACACTTGTAATTTTTTCAAATAGATTGGTTAATAAAACTATTCATGAATTACATTAATATCCTTTTTATATTATCCTCTCGTGATTTTTTCATGTAAAGTAAAATATAAGAAAATATTAGCTCACTGGTTATTTACTGTTTAACTAATATGAAGTGGTATTACGTGGTCAGATCGTAATTGTGACATCCCTAATTCGACCCTAGTCGGAAAGTGGTTTCGGGACCACAAAATCGAGTCACAAAAATAATTAATTGTTATATTCTATGCTTATTATTTGTGAATAAGTATGTGTAAAAATTTCATGTTTTAATTTTGTCATTTGGATGTGAAATTAGCTAAAAAGGACATATTTGAGAAACTTTAAAAATATGATAGGCAAATGTCCAAGTGAGTAAAATGTTAAATTACTAAAGTTGTGGACTTGCATGTCAAATGGCCCACTTTTCACATTAGTGGATGGTAATGATGTTATTATTTTGGCATTATGTGTATATTATATTTAGTAAATAATATTTGTATATTATATTTAGTAAATAATATTTAATAATTTATAATTTGAAAACATGAATTAATAAAAGAAAATAGGTGAGAAAAACAAAGTTTTCATCCATTCTTCTTTCATCTTTGCCGAAATTGAAAGAAGAAGTAAAAAACAAAAGGGTTCTTGGGTATTCGGCCTTGGTATTCTAATTTGGAGGTATGTTGATTTTATTTCTTGATAATTTATGTGAAATTGAGTTAATTGCTAAGCTCCTTTCATAGCCCATGACTTAATTTTTGTTATTGATTTGAAATGATGCATTTGGCTATGGGTTGTATGGGTATCTTTGAAGGTGTTATATGTTTTGGAAATGGTTTGTTAATGATGTCAATTATAGTGATAATTCGGTCATGATTTAGCTTATATTGAAAATATGTAATTATAAGCATAATAATAAACATGCGAAATGGTTGTATTTTAATTAATATTTGTGTTCAAAATGGTTCAATTTGTTTTAGTCACATGTGCATATATTTATATATTAGCCGAATATGTGCTAAAATGAGAAATGAAATGAAGGATTAAGTTTGAATATTTATTTGAATGGTCTCAAGTATGGAAGCAAGCCTATGGCAAAATCTAGTTAATGGAAAAAGATGACATTCGGCCAAGGAAGTTTTGTGATAGTATATATTTTTTTATTTTTTTTGGCTAAGGATGCTTTGTATGTTATGCATGATGTGTTTAATGTCTTGATGAACAAGTAGTCATTAAATGAGGCTAAGCTTGTGAAATTATGAATTTGGACGAATATATATATGTGTATATATATATATATATGCATTCGGCAATGTGTAAAATATTGATTGTTTTAAATGGTTCGTATTTGAATGCTAAACTAGTTGATTTGTTTATAATGTCCGATTATGATCATTTATAGAGATGTGAATGAATTGTTGTTATGTGAATAAATATTTATTTGATGATATATATATATATATATATATATATATATATGTATTCGGCAATGGGATAAAATGTGTATTAAGGTAAGTTTCATGGTGATTATGCTTGTGATGTTGGGTTAATATTCGGCATTGAGTAATGTGGGGTAAGGTGATTAATCGGCTATGAAATTAGCTAAATTGAATAGGTATGTTTAATGATATGCTTAGTGTAATGTATAATCTTATAACTCGGTTTGGTATTGAGATAAAGGTTAGATGTATGATTGGATTTTGGTATGTGTTAAATTGGTTAATCAAAGATTTAATATGACGAAATGTTAATGAATAACATAATTGGTTTGCACCTTAAATAGTTGAAATAAAGCTTGCGATTATGATTAAATGTTTAAACTCAGAATGGTCATATATAGGTGTATATATATATATATATATATATATATATATATGCCTTATGTATGTACTATGTACACATAAGGACATTCGCAATATGATTAAATTCATGTATAAGAAAGCATGATAAATTAAGTGACTCTTTGCTTGTGAATGTGAATTAGATATAAATTAAATAAGCATGAAATCGAGTCATGGCATGTTTTATTAAATATGATACATATTGAAATCTATTGTTTTAGATATAGATTAAATGATATGTGATTGCCAAATGTGATCGTTAAGTGAATAATATTAGTTAAGTACTTAAGCAAATCTATTGTTTTACTTAAGCTTGAGAGCAAAGAGGATCAAAGTCGGATAGGGGAAAAGAGAAAGTAAACGAATAGCCGTGGATATCTAGTCGTCGACCACTTCCGAGGTAAGTTTTAAGTGATTAAACGTTGAGTAAATTCAATCATAATAGGACATAATGAGTTTATTTAATAAGATATGATGTGGCCATGATATGTTTTAAACTCAAATGGTAAGTTCATAAGTGTTTGGACTTGGAAATTTAAGAGCAAATTGTAATAATTTGCTTAGGACAGCAGCAGTAACGTGATTTTAGAAAATCACCATAAATTGTTGGTGTGGAATTATAGGCTGAATAAAATATGTAATCAAAGCTTAATTAGTCTAGTTTCTTATAAAAGAAACCATGTAAGCAAAGAAATTTCCTAGAAAGAGATATTTAAAGTTATGTGAGACAGTGTCAGACTGACTCCGAAATCCCCTATTCTGTATTTAGAAAATCATTATAATTTGTACAAATATGGTTATAAGATAAAATTTATATGCTTAGACTCCTTAATGAGTCTAGTTTCAAATGAAGTAAACAAGAACATATTTTGAATTCTGTACAATGAGAAAGTTGATTCGTAGTGAAGAGTGGTCAGCATAGTCAAACAGTGAAATAGGGGAAACTTTAAGAAAAATTCTGGTATTGATTGGTCAAACAAAAAATTCTGAAAATTTTATGGATAGAAGATATATGAGTCTGTTTTCAGGAAAAATTAACATCACTTCATTTGGAGTTTTTTAGCTCCAGTTACAAATAATTTAATGACTGTTGCTCAGGAAAACAGCTTGTAGTGAATATGTGATTTTGTTGTAAACATTGATGAAACTATTTGAGTTGCTTATAAGCTATTGCTGAAATTAATGTACAAGATAAATATATGTATATGTGGTAAGTCGAATGGCTAATATGAAATATGTATGAGATATATGTATGAGATATGTATATGTGGTAAAGCCGAATGGCTAATATGAAATATGTATGAGATATATATATGTGGTAAAGTCGAATGGCTAATATGAAATATGTACTAGATATATATATGTGGTAAAGCCAATGGCTAATGTGAAATATGTATGAGATATGTATATATGTGGTAAAGCCGGATGGCTAATATGAAATATGTATGAGATATATATATGTGATAAAGCCGAATGGCTAAGGTGAAATATGTATGAGATGTGTATATATTGTGGCCGAATGATCTAATGTGAAAGGTGTGTATTATTAGATATTTGATGAGGCAAAGGAATTACAAATATGACAGTCGAAGTGAATGTTGTAACATGTGATTAAATGTACATGAAACTTGGAAATATATTCTGGGTAAGACCCGATGACTACGTGAGGAGATTTTGTCCTGGTAAGACCCGATAACTACGTGTGGGGATTATTCGAGCTAAAGGTCGCGCTGAAGATTTGAGTAAAGCATAAGATTATACGACTTCACAAAGAATAATTGGTAATAAATACGTTCAATGCGTTAAGTCGGTCAGGTATGTATTTTGAAATTATATTTAAGTTTGATTTGGATTAAATCACAAGGTTGTTATGTGATGCATATGTGAGTAAAGCAATAAGACTGTTCTATGATTATTGTGCATTTGGTCAATGTGAAAAGTTAGGTGAAAATATGTAATGTACCTATGTTTATAAGAGATCACTATCAAGTGAGAATTTATCTGCTTATTGTGTATTACGTAATTGTGTATATTCGGCCAAAAATGGTAGTATACCTAGAAAGAGGTTATATGAGAATTGTAAGATCGACTTTTAATTTGGTTGGTCAGGTATGTGATAAATACTTGTACATGTTAGACCCATCAGAATTAAATCATGATTGTAAAGTGAAAAGAAAATATGAAAATGCCATATGAATATGTGAGTATTCGATTATGGAGAAATACTATAGGATATTGGGAGATATACATTTTGATTTGTTCGATGAGGACAACTATAGATATTAAATGAAATGTTATATGTGAATCAAATAAACAAATTGGTTATATTTGAGTTCACTGGTTTTAAATTGCTTAAGACTTACTAAGTTTACAAAAGCTTACTCTGTTGTTATGTTTCTCTGTTTTATAGATTGTTGATTCTGGCCTTTTTGCTCGGGGATCGTCGAAGAACTTGTCACACTATCACTATCCACTGTTTGGTATTGCTTTGTTTTAGATTATCTTATGGCATGTATAGAATAGACTAGTAGTGGGAGGATATTTTGGTTAATGTATATAAGCCATGCGAATATGACATCCTTTGAATGTTTACTTTTATAAGTTTTTAAATTTTATCCCTGGTTGTGTCTAGCAATTATCCAATTGAATGATCTTTACTTTAAGAAAATGTTCAAAATTTTACTGATCTGGCATGAGTTATAAGTCCGGTAATGCCCCTTACCTATTCCGGAGGCGGTTACGGGATAGGGGTGTTACAGTAATACATAAAGATAGCTTATATTAGTATACGAACCAAAACATGTCCTTAGTCTAATCGGACATGAGAAAACTAATTGAAATATCATCTATCAAGTCTAATTGGGAAGATGCTTGGTCTTAGGCATCAAAGCAAATGACTCCCAGAAGATAGAAACATAGATGCAATTGACTATACTGACAGTACATTAGACTAGATCCAATCATATAGATCTTGAATCATTGATATATTTATTCACTTGTGACATTCATAGTGTGGCATACCTTAATCCTGAGTGGATGATGGACTATTGACATTACATGATACGTGAAAAGTAAACGTGGCCATAGGTCATTTTTTTGTGAAGAATGATTAATTACTATTTGATAGTAGTTAGCTTTTCATTAAAGAATATGTAATTGTTACCATAAGATAAAATAGGATCATATTGGGAGACCAAATTTATCCCAAAGAGATTAAGGATATCTTATGAGGGTAACACATTTATAACAAGGTCATTGGACAAGCACTAATTGAGTAGCTTTTGTAATGGTATGTAATTGGGGAGAGCTCAGTCACAATACTATAGTGGAATGACTTTGTGAATAAATGAGTTTGTAATTAATAGGCGATTAGCTGGAACTTAATTATAAATCATTTGAGACCTAATCTGTGACACCCTCTACCCGAACTGAATCATCAGATTTAGATATCGGATGTTACAACACATAAACACTTAGCAAATATTTTACAACCGACGTATAACCATTTTTTTTAAAACATACTTCTTATTATTTTATCAAATGTCTACAGAAAAAAATATTAAATAAAGAAAACTTTTAAGAATACATTAAATTTTCAAAGCAGCATGGCGTTACAACTTAAAATTTTGCTAAAGACAGACTCTTCATGGCATAGTGTACTAAGCACCATACTCTTACGATACCCTCTAAATGCATAATAATGCAACTTGAACTACTACCCTGCCCCAATCCTGGCTTGGTCCCTTCTAGCGTACTCTATCTTAAAGCAAAACCTACAACATAAACAACACTTGTAAGTTCAATCAAACTTAGTGAGTTTTAACCTAGATTATATTGAATCATTTGTTGTCAAATTCCATATCTTGAGTATTATGGATTTCCTCTCTATCTTTGGCAGATACTTCTTTAATATCAGGCATATACATATACGCTTTTATACTCAACCATCCTACACATAGTTCACTCATTGAGTAGATTCCAGACTTCAACATTCAATACAGATCTTATTCCTTTTCAGAAAAAGAATACACTTCTTAAAAGGATATCCATACATAACCTACCTTCGACGGAATCTCACTTAGTCTGATGTTGAATTCCTCCCCTAGGATAAGGTACTCATAGATACTATTCTTAGAAAACTCTTATACTAATTGATCTTTTAAGATGAACTTTATACAAATCCTACATTTGGCGGATTCTTATACTGAATTGATAGCTATCATATTACTAGTCAGATCATATATTAAATCAACCCATTTCTCAACTTATTTTGATGGATGAAATCTTCTAAGTCATCCTGTGGAATATTAGATAACCATGTTATATATCAAGAGAACGTTCTGATTTGACGGACAACTTATACTTTAGACAACCTTTTTATATATACATCATAAAACACTCAGACTTGGTGGATACTAGATAATTCAAATTACTTCCTTTCATAGCGTAAACAAATTCAGATCTGACAAACTCTTAGACTACTCATAATTAAAAATACACCAAATTACCTATACTGAAAGATTACTATGGCAGATTCACCCTTCAGAAACACTATTGAGAACTCTTTCAGAAGATGCCTTTAAGTTATATTCAATTTCATCACAAGGCTACCCAAACAGAGATGTTCTCAAACTTATCCAGATCTCTACCATATAGTTATCCAGTCAAGAAGTCTCTAAACTTACCCTGATTTCACCATAAAATGATTATCCAGATCTCACCTCAAGGGTGCCATAAAATATGCCACGCAGGTATTACAGAATACGCCACATAGCATCACAAAATACATCACAAAGGCTTTATAGAACATGTTACAAAGGCTTTATAGAAAATGCCACAATGGATTTAGAGAATGTTATGTGTTTACTGTCCCGGTGGACTATCTCAAAGGGTGTCATGGGTTTCTCCCTCATGATCTTGTACATATTCTCATGTTGTGCTCTGCTTGTCCAGTTTACATCTTACAGGAGGCAACACCATGAGTATTCTCATTTTCATATGATGCCATGGGACTTTATCACATGGTCTTACACATATTTTCATATCGTGATCTGCCAGTCCAGTTAGCAGTGTACCTGCCCTATTGGAGGAACCACAAATGGTTGTGTTACTCATTTAACATATAACACACTTACCTAGATTCATTCACATGCTCCTAACTATTTCATACTCTTCCATACCTGATTTCATATGTGTACTTACCACACATCATCTTATTCATGCAACAACTAATATACCTCATTTTTCATCATACAATAACCTTACGATACTTCATACACATAAATTCATTAGTTTCCAGAGTAGACATCAACATATATATATAAGTTAACATCCGCGAGCCAGGTTAGAGACTCACCTAAAACTCTTATTTACTATAGCTCAGAGTTTCAAATCTGATTGTCTTCTTTGAACCAGCAATAACTACTTAAAAGAACATAGGAATACCACTAAAACCCCGTTTATAGACAATTTACCAGTATATCAATTAAATACAACCCCCATGTTGGGCCTCTTATTCACTCATAACTGTATTTATGCTTTTTAACATCCTTACTCTTTCAGAATCATAACATGTAGAGCTATCAAACTTACCAAGAGCTTGAAACATCCACCAATTATCCCAAAAACCTTAGCTTCTAGTTTAACAAAGAAGAAAAGAATATTTTAGGTCTAAGAAGAAGAAACAGAGTGTGGAATAGAAGAAAGAGAATCCATCTGGATGTTCCATTCATACCATATATATACTTAGTTCCTCTTAGTGGATCTTGACAAGTGTTGAATGTAATTGTCCTTTAAATGCCTACAAAATTCAAGAGAAATATGAAAGAGAATTCGATGCAGGTGTTGTTTGAATAGTCAATCCATTCAATTGACTCCTAGCCAATCACATTACAAAACCCACCTTGTACAACATTAGAGCAAATCAGGTGTACCATACCTTTGACGATAATTCTCTTAAGGTGTGCTCTTAAAGATAATTAAGTCTTCTACAGTTTCCTCATACACTTGATAGGTTCTCGATATTCAAAACTCTGGCCGTATCCCTTGTTAGGCACACACTTTCATAGGTGCACTCTTTCATTTTGAAGAAACATCCTGAGATGAAATCCTTGGGTTCTACACGGGTGGGTACATTATGCGCCAGGATTTTAACTTGCCAAAATTCTGAAAAGTGGTCGTAACAAGCCATTTTTGGGTCAAATCAGAACAGTGGTTTTGGGACCACAAGTCCGAAGTAGAAATGTTTATTTTATTGTTTCTTTTAAGGTCTATAGCATGATAGAATAATTGTGTAAAAATTTCGTTAAGAAATTTTATCGAATGATTACTCAATTTGATTAGAAGGACTAAATTGTAATAGGTGCAAAATTTGAGTTCTATAGGCTAAAGGTAGTAAATTGTAATGAAATTCTAAATTAAGGGTCTTTAAATGATAATTAGACCACTATACTTTAGAATAAAAATGGACATGAGTAGGTAAAATTTCAAAGTTTAAGTGTGGGATAAATAGGTAATTTGGAAAATAAAGCCAAAATAACTAAATAAAAGATGTCATCTTCTTCAATTTAGTCTTTTATAGCCCAAATTTTAGGGGAAACCATAGCTAGGGTTTTGGCCAAGCTTTCAAGCTCGATTGTAAGTCCGTTCTTGTCCCATTTTTAACGATTTTTATATTTTTGAGATTGTTGTAACTTGATTTAGCTATTTCAAGTACTAATTTTGAAGAAAGTTAAAGTCTAAAATTTTACCCATGTTGGATGTGCATGTATTTTGATGTTTGTTAGTAGAAAATGCATGTTCGTTGTTAGTTAAACAACGTTTGTAAAGTGATTTTCGATAAAAAAGTTAAATAGGGACTTATTTGTAAAATTCTATAAAATGTGTAGAAAAGTGTGAATAAATGAAAAATGTGGGCTATTATGAGTACAAATAACATCGGCTAGGCTTGGGTTGTGCTAAAATTGAATGACATTCATTTTACGAGCCTAGGGACTAAATTGTAAAATGTTGAAAAGTTATGGGCAAAAATGTAAATTTTGTCATAATGTGTTTTTGGGCTGAATTGAACCATGTGATAATTAAATAAGTTAAATTTGACATTAAAGATCAAGAAAAACGAAGTTCGGGTCTAGATCGAGGGAAAAATAAAGTAATTGACGAATAGATCTCTTTGGTTGTTTTTGTAACCGAGGTAAGTTCATATGTTAAATAAGCTTTTCTTTAAATGTATTTTAAATTCTTTAATTTATGCATGATTTGTGTAATCGACCTTACGGACACATTTGACGACGATTTGGCAAGCGAGAAATCTCAATCAAACCTTAGGAATAGATTAGGATACAAGTGACATGTCACTAGGGTTTTATGTTATGTGATCCGAGTGCTAGTCCTGTACGTCCTACCAGTAGCTGAGTATATCAGCATATGTTGCGGTTACTTGACAACTTGTGTGAGCAGCACCGAGTAGCTACGTCTTGATTGACAGCTTGTGTAACACCCCTAACCCGTATCCGTCGCCGAACTAGGGTCAAAGGCATTACAGGACAAAATCGAAACATTTAACATTCATTTCATAAGCATCAAAGCATTAAAGATCAATCATCAATATAAAGTCCCTTATATAGGTCATCGAGGCCTTAAACATGTATTAGAAAGGGGTTAGGACTAAACCGAACACATACAAAAATTTTTCAAAACTTAAACATTTTTCAAACAAGTACAGGTCACATGCCCGTGTGAACAGGTCGTGTGCCTCACATGGCATTAGACACGCCCGTGTGTCTAGGCCGTGTCAAAACAGGGCATACATATTGACTTACTCACACGACCACAAGACACGCCCGTGTGCCTTGGCCGTGGTCGAGTCTGACTTGGGCCACACGGCTAGCCACACGTCCGTGTGCCTTAGCCGTGCTCGAGCCTGACTTACAATTGTAGGGTACCGCAGGGGACACACGGTCGTGCAACATAGCCATGTGTCACACACGGCTGAGACACACACCTGTGTCTCTGCACTTGTGGACAAAAATAGGCCATTTGAATAGCCAACCTGCCACCCCAAATGGGTCAAACCTACAAGCACCAAACCAAGCATATTTGTACACCAATTTCAGCCAATCTCAATACCAAAACATACATTATTCATAACCTTACATTAACAATAAATTACAATCTCAATTCATCAATTGATTCATACCAACTTAAACTAGAATCATGCCTAAACATATGTTCAATACATCATTCAATCTCATGCTCAAAACTTACCAAAACTTCTCAGCATTGACCATTTCTTTTGGACATTTAAAACATACCATACAATTCATAATACCACACATATTATATAACATTTCCAACTACAATTTCAAACGTAAGTTAGCCATATCACATGGCATAATATATATACATTACAAAACCTAACCAAAACACTTCTAGCCTATACATGCCATACTTCAATTTATACATTTTTAACGGTACCAAAATAAGGTTTGATAGTGTGGTGACGATCCTCGACGATCTCCGAGCTCACAATAGCTTCGATATCTATAAAAACAATACAAACACACACACAAACTAAGCTTTCAAAAGCTTAGTAAGCTCGTACTAAAAATCATCAACAATTTATAAAATATAAAACATCAACACATAAGTAGTTATTAATTCTCAATTCATCTATCAATTCTATGCCAACACCATCCATATGTTTATACCAATTCAATAAACTTTATATACATAATATCATCTACCACATTGTAATACCCCCTACCCATACTCATTGCCGGAATAGGGAACGAGGCATTACCGGAGTTTACGAATATTTTTTTTTTGAAAAATTCAATATAATCCCTTATACAGATATCTAACCTTCCCTGCAATATTAGATCGAAACCAATCCACATCAACCAAATCAATTCAACATGTCTTCAAGATAAATTCATGCATATTTATAAGATAACGTCATCACATATCTAAAATCAGGTTTGTTAACCATACTAATGGCTAACTTTACATTCATTTCACGTTAACATTTACTTTGTTAGCTTATACATGCCATTGATCTCCAAAATAAAGTTTCTTTATATACCGAAATCCTGAGATTGATAATGTGATGTGTCTCTGATCAAATCCGACCTCCGAGCTCTTAACACTACAAAACAGGGGAAAAGGAAACAGGGTAAGCACTTTGTGCTTAGTAAGCTCATGTAACAAGAATTATACTTACCTAATATTTTCAGTACAATACAATAAACATTACATATATCCATTCAATGCATTATTACCCTAACATGCACAAACTCAACATTCAAGTTAGTACAATAATTTCCATGTATCAATAATATATGTATCATGATTGATGAGCTCATCAATACCATGATTTCCATTTCCTTGTTATTTTTCCATATTTATCCCATTGAATTACTCGAAATTTCGATGGATTTTTTAGAGGTACACTTTTAGTGTACAATTTCGGGTCCGTCAATTCATATTCATGTGCGCACATTTCCATTTCAGAGAGCACACTCCCGCGAACCTCAACCTTGTAGCAGGATTACCAGTCCAGGCTAAATCCCCTGCAATATAAACTCATAGAGTATTGTCGGGATTACCAGTCCAGGCTAAATCCCCTGCAATGACAATTACTCTAATGAGCTTGGATCTGAATTACCAGTCCAGGCTAAATTCAGACCCTAATTTGGATTACCCGTCTAGGCTAAATCCATTTTACACATATTCTTCGGAGGGCTATATTAGGATAGGATCACCCGTCCGGGCTAGATCCTTTTTACCGTCAATTCTTTTCAGAGATCCATTGAATTTTCCTTTCATTCAACCGGGATTTCTTTCCCTTTTTATCAAATATGTCAATGTTTCATCAATTTTCATATAATGAACATTCAAATCATATTCACATCAATAACATACATTTCAAGTATTTAAGAATATAATTCAAGTTACATGAACTTACCTTGATACTTGTTTGTAAACAATAAAAATCTACTAATCCCGAACTTTTTCCTTTCCTCGATCTAGCTTCGTATTTGAATCTTCTGGATCTAAATAAATAAATTTAATTATCAATTTAATACATTTCATGTTCATATGCAACATTCTCTATAATTCAACTATTATTTATAGTTCATTCAAAGCTGTCTACTTGAGTCATAGTCACTAAATTATTTATAACTTGAGCTACGGAACTCCAAATTAAGATCCGTTAATTTTCCCTGAAACTAGACTCACATATCTTATGACCATAAAATTTTCAGAATTTTAAGTTTATCCAATAAGTACATTTTATTCTTTAAAATCACCCCTGTTCTGCTGTCTGACAGTTCTGACTCTTATTCACTAAAAATTAATTATCTCCTTGTACATAATTCAAATGATGTTCTAGTTTTTCTCTGTTAAAACTAGACTCATTAAGGATTATATAAATATAAATTTAAACCCATAATCATTTTTCTTAATTTTTTGTATGATTTTTCAAATTCAGAACAGGGGAACCCAAATTCATTCTGACCTTGTCTCACAAAATTCATTATATCTCAAAATTTAAAAATCCATTGCTTACACTATTTTTCTTCTATCAGAAACTAGACTCAATAAGCTTTAATTCCATATTTTTTTCATCTTCTAATTCGATTTCTATAATTTATTATGATTTTTAAAAGTTAGTCTACTGCTGCTGTCCAAACTGTTTTAGTGCAAGCTGTTTATTACTATTTTTCCCCTAAACTTTTAATAAATGATAATTTCGTCCCTACTCAATTAGCCTCTCAATTGAGCTTATTTTTCCCAATTAACACTTTATTATATCACCTTAAACTATTTTACAACCTTTAGGAATCAGAATTTCAGATTTACAATTAGGTCCTAAAAATCAATTTCCATTGAAATTACCTAATAAAATCATCTCATAAACAATTTAAAGCTTTAATTTCATTCTATTTCATCATAAAATTACATAACTCAACCATAGTGACTTTCAATTTCATCCATGAAATCAAAAACTAATGAATTTAATAGTAGGACCTAGTTGTAAAAGTCTTAGAAACACAAAAATTACAAGAAAAAGGCAAGGGTTAACTCACTTGGTGCAAAAATTATGGAATACCAGCTTAGAGAACCCTCCTATGGCATTTTTAGCTACTGGAATTGAAGAGAAATGAAGAGAAATCTAGATATTTCCTATTTAGTCCTAGCTTTATTTAGTTAATTTTGCAATATTCCAATTTTGCCCTTAATTCATCAATTTTTCTGCTGTTTTCATGCCCTTGCTGTCTAGCCCAAATAAATTTTGGGTCTAATTTCCTTTTAAATCCTTTCTCATTAGACACTTAAGCTATTTAATCATCCTACTCACTTTTACACCTTTTACAATTTATTCCTTTTCATTTAATTAACTATCCAAACATTAAAATTTCCTAACGAAATTTTAATACCACATTACTAACATTTCATAAATATTTATAAATTATTTTTGACTCAGTTTTACGAGATAGATGTCTCGATAACTTATTTTCACCTAATTTCTTCAAAAATTTCTTTTTCTAACTAACCACTAAATCGATAAAATTTTTCTATCAATATTTTCATACAATTTTTCTATCATATAAATATTCATGCAAAAATATTGAAATAAATTTCTCTTTAGATCGGATTTGTGGTTACAAAACCACTGTTCCGATAACCTTGAATTTAGCCCATTACAACATAGGTATCATACGTACCTGAACCTTTTCGTATTCATTCATTTTCATTCTCACCTCTCATTCGGATATTTTAAGACTTTTAGAAGATTAATCATGCTTTAAACATCCGCACTGTGACAACCCTAATTAGACCCAAGTCGGAATGCGATTTCGAGACCACAAAACTGAGTCATAGAAAGTTATTTTAATTTTCATTACATATATTTTTGTGTGATAGTGTATGTATGAAAAATTAAATTTTTTAAATTAGTATTAGGAATGTAAATTTTTCTTGAAAGGACTTAGTTGAGAAATTTAGAAAAGATGATAGGTAATTTGTAAGGATCCAATAACAATAAGGTGAGAAAACTTGGGTTTGCATGTCAATTTACCCTTTTTGCATGTAGTGGCCGGCCATGAAAGGATGTTACTCCACTAAGTCTAATTAAATACAATTTTAATATGGTAATTGATTAAATAAAATTAATAAAAAAAAGGTAAGAGAGTGTTCATCTTCTCCTTGCAAAAGCCGAAACTAAAGTGAGGGAGGAAAGAAAATTTTTGAAGGCATTCGGCCAACTTAGAGGTTGATTAAGGTAAGATTTCATGCTATTTTCATTAAATTTTTTTATGAGAATTTAGTTCATAGTTAAGTTAATGTTCCAACCCATATGTTGATTTTCTCTATTTAGTGACAAAATGTACATACGGTTACTATGGTTAGATGTTAAGATATGGTGTTGAGGCTTAGGATGGATATATTAGGAAGTGAAGAATGAACTAGCTAATGGACATATGTGTTTTTGAATAATAGCATGAATAGATGAGGAGTATTGTTAGTTAGAAATATTTGGTCAATTTGATATGTGGTAAAAAAAAATTAAATTAAGTGTTAAATGAAATGAAAATGATATTATATTGGAGTATGTATATTCGGCCATATGAGTAAATACATAGATGATGTTAAATTCGATTATGTATAATCGGCCATATAGGGTACACATTTGTGATATTATCTTTAATTCTCTATAATTGATCAAATGGGTGATATTGGCTTATACGGTTGAATTTGATTCATGAATATGTACATTGAAGTGAAATATATCATAGGCTATGTTATTTTGGAAGTAAGAATGCATTCGGCCTTGAGACACTTTATAAGTATTAGTTAAGGTTTTAATGTTTTGAACAATAATGGTTGTAAGATGAAGTGAAAATCATTAAAATATATATGTGAGTAATTAGCTAGGGTGGTTGCCGTGTATATATTATATATATATGTGTTTATATATGAGTGTAATTAAAGTATTGATTGGATTATTGTTAATAAAGTGATATTAGGTGGTTGATAGCTGAATAGAATAAAAGTATAAGGTAGAATGATAAAAATATTACCGTGAGTTTCTTGTGTTATGTAATCATTAATATTATTGGAGATAAATAACTAGCAAGGTAATTAAAATAGTTAATGTCTTTTGATTTTGCTCAAGAACTTAAAGGAGGGGAATCAAGCAAGGGCAAAGCGAAGATCATCGAGTAGCCGATTTGGAACCGTTATATCCAACACAAGGTAAGTCCTTAAGCAATTGTAAGTTGATTAGTTTTGTACATAAATAATACTAGTGAATCATGAAAGAAGTTCTTTTGTTAGGTATTCTTTTGGAGTGATGTTCATATTTATTAATGTGGCCATGTATGCTATTTGAATTAAGTAAATAGCCATACTATAATGAGTCAATTTTGGCACTAAGTGTGCGGAATTGAATGGCACTAGGTGTGCTGATTTGGATGGCGATACATGAGGGAAATTCCAGGCACTATGTGTGCAGTTTAGTATGGCACTAAGTGTGCGAATTTGATTAGCACTATGTGTGCGAATTCAGTTGATAATATAATATGTGCAGGAAAAGAATGTAGTGATAGAACTATTAACGGAAATATCGAATTTGAGACATGAAACGTATATGCATGGATTCATCTAGTTCATCATAGTTTCATATCTTGAGAATGGATTTAAATCATTTGGTTGCTTTGATTTTTGATTGGATAGTAGGATTTGGCTTGTGGTTGGATCGATAATCTAAGTAGCTATGGCATAGTTCGGTATGGCAGTAGTAGTTGATCTTACATTATTTTTCTTATAATATTATGTTTACAGTCCGTATTATATTGCTTATGACTTACTGAGTTGAATACTCATTTGGTGTGTTTACTTGTCTCCCATTTAGATCTCTTTAATCCGTTTTGTATGCTCGGGACCATCGTCGAAGTCATCACACCAGCCTACAACATTTTGGTACCTCTTCTTAGTTAATCCTAAGTTAACATTATGGCATGTATAGGATAATATTTTGGGAGATTTTGTGAATTGATCACATTGTACATAAAGGCCGTGAGAAAATGGCTTAAAAATCTATGTTTAATTTTGGTTTTTGCTAGACTATGACTTAAGTTCTTTTTTATTATTATATAATGTATGGTTGGTGCCTATTGGACGTATTATTTCATATATAAGTTCAAAGCATGCAAGTTTAAAATTGATTTTGATTTAAGTTGCATGCGTAAGGAATTTTATTTATGTATATTATGACTTGTTATATTATATGAGTAAGCTTGTGACATTTGATGGTTATGCATAACTTCATTAATGACTTAATAATATATGTTTTGAAATGTAAGTTTGAAAGTTGACTATGTTATTAATTTTTAATAAATGGGTTTGGCTTGATTGGAAGATTAAAAACATAATTGGAATTGTGTTTTTGATCGATAATGCCTCATAACCTTAATCCAGCGAAGGATATAGGTTAGGGGTGTTACATTTTATTGGTATCAGAGCTATGGTTTAGTCGGTTCTAAGACTACCGTAGCATGTATGAGTCTAGATATACATGCCTTAATGTTAGTATATGATAGTGTGATGGCTTTTGACGATTGAAATTATTGTTTTGATTAGTAAATGGAACCCAAATTAGAGAGAGCCTTGGCGGATGACGTTGAGAGTGTAGTGGCTGCTCCCGCGCAAGGGACGCCGCCTGTTGAACCTCAATCATCTGCGAATAATCAAGATGATGGGGAAAAACAAGCCGTCTTTACCATGATGAACGAGTGGGTCGCACAATATGCCCGAACTAACCCAGTTGCTTAACCTTTCCCGAATTTAAATAATCCGCCTCAGGTGCCTATAATAACAGCAACTACTGATCCTATGAGGCCGAGTAAACCTCTTGTGGATTTGATTAGGAGCGCGGGTAGGAATTAGAGCCACGACTCATCGATGATGCTGAAAGGGCCGAGTTTTGGCTTGATAACACCATTCGTGTTTTTGAAGAGCTGTCTTACACACCCGATGAGTGTCTAAAGTGTGCCATATCCTTATTGCGTGACTCGGCCTATTATTGGTGGAGAACTCTGATTTTTATTGTTCTGAAGGAACGAGTTACTTGGGACTTCTTTCAGACGGAGTTTCGTAAGAAGTATATTAGTCAACGATTCATCGATCAAAAGCGTAAAGAATTCTTGGAGTTTAAACAAGGTCATTTGATGGTATCTGAATACAAACGGGAGTTTGTAAGACTCAGTCGATACGCTCGAGAGTGTGTAGCTGATGAAGTCGCTATGTGTAAAAGATTCGAAGAGGGATTGAATGAAGATTTAAAGCTACTAGTGGGTATTTTAGAAATAAAAGAATTTGTAACACTAGTTGAACGGGCTTGCAAGGCTGAAGACCTTGGAAAGGAGAAAAAAGAAAGCTGAATCTGAAGCTAGAGACTTTCGTAAAAGATCGGCGGGTAAAACTTCTTTCTCGGCTGCAAAAAGGTTCGAGACGATGCTAGTAAATCAAGACATCACAGAATTTCTATTAGGGAGCGACCATCAATGGACTCTCAAGCTACCTCGATTGCTAGTGTTGGCAACAATCGACAGGAAAAACCCGAATGTTCACAATGTGAAAGATGACATGTAGGTGAGTGTTGGGGTAAGTCTATTAACAGGGCCTGTTATAGATGCGGATCGCGGGATCATTTTATTCGAGATTGTACGGAACCTGCTAAAAAGAATAAGGTGCAAGATACGAGATCAAGTGGCGCAACGAATAGAGGTTGACCACCGAGAAATACAGGAGGTAGAGGTGGTAGTCAGAGAGGAACTTCTGATACGGCTGTTCGATCTAAGACTCGTGCTCCTGCCAGAGCTTATACCATCCGTGCACGAGAGGAGGCATCTTCCCCTGATGTTATCACTGGTACTTTCACTCTCTTTGATACTAACGTGATTGCATTTATTGACCCTGGTTCTACTCATTCATATGTATGTGAGACTTTAGCATCCAGTAAGACTCTACCTGTTGAGTCTACTGAGTTCGTAATTCGAGTGTCGAATCCATTGGGTCGATATGTACTCGTTGACAAAGTGTGTAAGAAATGCCCCTTAATAATCCGATGTTCCTGTTTTCCAGCCGACTTGATGCTTTTACCGTTTGATGAATTTGATGTTATTCTCGGTATGGATTGGTTGACCGTACATGATGCAGTTGTGAATTATAAAAGTAAGACCATCAATTTGAGATGTGCAGATAACGAGATAATCCGAGTTGAGTCTACTGATTTGAACGGATTGCCAAGAAAAATAATATCCTCGATGTTGGCTCAAAAATATGTGGGAAAGGGGTGTGAAGCGTATCTTGCATATGTACTTGATAGTAAAGAATAAAAAAAGAAGCTTGAATCAGTGCCAGTGGTTTGTGAATATTCAGATGTTTTTCCCGAAGAATTACTGGGGTTACCACCTGTTCGGGAGGTAGAGTTTGGCATTGAACTTGTACCTGGTACCACACCAATTTCGATAGCTCTGTATCGTATGGCACCAACGGAATTGAAGGAATTGAAAACTCAGTTGCAAGAGTTGACGGATAGAGGTTCTGCTCGACCGAGTTTTTCACCCTGGGGTGCACCAGTATTATTCGTGAAAAAGAAAGATCGAACCATGAGGATGTGCATCGATTATCATCAATTGAATAAAATGACAATAAAGAATAAATATCCGTTACCGCGTATTGATGACTTGTTTGATCAGCTGAAGGGAGCCTTCGTGTTTTCAAAGATAGATTTGAGATCGGGTTATTATCAATTGCGAGTTCGAGACTCAGATATACCTAAAACCGCTTTCAGAATGAGATATGGTCACTACGAGTTCTTAGTGATGCCGTTTGGGCTCACTAATGCCCCTGCAGTATTTATGGATTTGATGAATCGAATCTTTAGACAGTATTTGGATCGGTTTGTAGTGGTGTTTATTGATGACATCTTGATTTATTCGCGTAATGAATCTAAACATGCAAAGCACCTGAAATTGGTATTACAAATTTTATGGGACAAGCAATTATATTCAAAATTCAGTAAATGCGAGTTCTGGTTGAGAGAAGTTAGCTTTTTGGGACATATGGTATCCGTATCGGGTATTCGAGTTGATCCGAGCAAAATTTCAGCTATAATTGATTGGAAGCCTCCGAGGAATATTACTGAAGTTAGGAGCTTTTTGGGACTTGCCGGTTACTACAGTCGGTTTGTAAAGGGTTTCTCAATGATAGCCACACCGATGACGAAACTACTTCAAAAAGATGTTAAGTTTGAATGGTCAGAAAAATGTCAGAAAAGTTTCGACCGATTGAAAACTCATTTAATCAAGCTCCAGGTGCTAGTACAACGAATCACTGTAAAGAGTTTGTTATTTACAGTGATGCATCCTTACTTGGGCTGGGTTGTGTGTTGATGCAAGAAGGTCGAGTTGTAGCTTACGCGTCGAGGCAATTAAAGCCTCATGAGAAAAACTATCCGACCCATGATCTTGAATTAGCGACCATTGTATTCGCTTTGAAAATATGGCGACACTACTTATTTGGAGAGAGGTGTCATGTTTATTCGGACCACAAAAGCCTCAAATATTTGATGACTCAAAGAGATTTAAATCTGCAACAAAGACGTTGGCTTAAGTTGTTGAAAGATTATGAGCTCATCATTGATTATCACCCGGGAAAGGCTAACGTGGTTGCCGATGCTTTAAGTCGTAAATCGCTATTTGGTTTGAGAGCGATGAATGTTCACCTGTCAGTTTCATCCGATTATGTGTTAGTAGCAGAATTAAAGGCCAAACCATTATTGATTCATGAAATACTTGAATCCCAGAAGGTCGACGATGAATTGGTTGCTAAGCGAGCTGAATGTGTTTCAAATGTGGAATCAGAGTTTCAGATTGACGATAATAATTGCTTGACGTTCAAGAGTCGATTATGTGTTCCAAGAAATTTAGAACTTATTTCAATGATTTTGAGCGAGGCTCATAGTAGTCAAATGTCAGTTCACCCGGGTAGTACAAAAATGTACAACGATCTGAAACGTCAATTTTGGTGGCCTATATGAAACAAGACATTTCTGACTTTGTTTCAAAGTGTTTGATATGTCAGCAAGTAAAAGAGGAACATCAAGTGCCTTCGGGATTACTTCAGCCTATCATGATACCTGAATGGAAATGGGATCGAGTTACGATGGATTTTGTATCTGGTTTACCATTGACGCAGAGTAAGAAAGACTCAATCTGGGTTATTGTTGATAGATTGACGAAATCTGCTCATTTTATTCCTGTCCGTACGGATTTCTCGCTCTATAAATTGGCAGAATTATATGTCTCCCAAATTATTTGATTACATGGAGTCCCTATTTCTATTGTGTTGGATAGAGACTCGAGATTCACATCATGATTTTGGAAGAAATTGCAAGAAGTATTGGGTACCAAGCTGCATTTTAGCACCGCTTTTCATCCCCAGACTGATGGTCAGTCTGAGCGGATAATTCAGATACTCGAGGATATGTTGAGATGTTGCATTCTAGAGTTTAGTGGTTCATGGGAAAAGTATTTTCCTTTGATTGAATTCGCTTACAACAATAGTTTTCAATCAAGCTTTAAGATGGCACCTTACGAGGCTTTGTACGGTCGTAAATGTCGTACACCGTTGTTTTGGACCGAACTTAGTGAAAGTAAAATCTTCGAGGTTGATTTGATTAAAGATGCTGAACAGAAAGTAAAAGTGATCCGTGAAAGTCTGAAAGCAGCTTTGGATCGTCAGAAGTTGTATGCGGATTTAAAAAGAAAAGACATCAAATATCAGGTTGGAGACAAAGTATTTCTTAAAGTATCACCTTGGAAAAAAATACTCAGATTTGGCCGTAAGGGAAAATTGAGTCCGAGATTTATCGGGCCGTATGAAATATCTGAACAAATTGGGTCGGTCGATATAGATTGATTTTACCCCCTGAACTTGAAAAGATTCACAACGTTTTTCATATGTCAATGCTTCGACGTTATAGATCCGACCCATCGCACGTAATTAATCCATCAGAGATTGAAATTCAATCTGGTTTGAGTTACGAATAAGAACCGGTTCGTATTTTGGCACGTGAAGTAAAAGAACTAAGAAAAAAGAAAATCTCATTAGTGAAAGTACTATGTGTTAAACACAGTGTCGAAGAAGCTACTTGGGAACTCGAAGACACTATGAAGGATCGATATCCTAACTTATTCGCTGGTAAGATTTTCGAGGACAAAAATTCCTTATGTGCGGGAGAGTTGTGACAACCCTAATTAGACCCTAGTCGAAATGTGGTTTCGGGACCACAAAATCGAGTCATAGAAAGTTATTTTAATTTTAATTACATATATTTTTGTGTGATAGTGTATGTATGAAAAATTAAATGTTTCAAATTAGTCTTAGGAATGTAAATTTTTCTTGAAAGGACTTAGTTGAGAAATTTAGGAAAGATGATAGGTAATTTGTAAGGATCCAATAACAATAAGGTGAGAAAGCTTGGGTTTGCATGTCAATTTACCCTTTTTGCATGTAGTGGCCGGCCATGAAAGGATGTTACTCCACTAAGTCTAATTAAATACAATTTTCATATGGTAATTGATAAAATAAAACTAATAAAAAAAAAGAAGGTAAAAGAGTGTTCATCTTCTCCTTGCAAAAGCCGAAACTAAAGTAAGGGAGGAAAGAAAATTTTTGAAGGCATTCGGCCAACTTAGAGGTTAATTAAGGTAAGATTTCATGCTATTTTCATTAAAATTTTTTATGAGAATTTAGTTCATAGTTAAGTTAATGTTCCAACCCATATGTTGATTTTCTCTATTTAGTGACAAAATATACATATGGTTACTATGGTTAGATGTTAAGAGATGGTGTTGAGGCTTAGGATGGATATATTAGGAAGTGAAGAATGAACTAGCTAATGGACATATGTGTTTTTGAATAATAGCATGAATAGTTAAGGAGTTTTGTTAGTTAGAAATATTTGGTCAATTTGATATGTGATAAAAAAAAAAATTAAATTAAGTGTTAAATGAAATGAAAATGATATTATATTGGAGTACGTATATTCGGCCATATGAGTAAATACATAGATGATGTTAAATTTGATTATGTATAATCAGCCATATAGGTTACACATTTGTGATATTATCTTTAATTCTCTATAATTGATCAAATGGGTGATATTGGCTTATACGGTTGAATTTGATTCATGAATATGTACATTGAAATGAAATATATCATAGGCTATGTTATTTTGGAAGTAAGAATGCATTCGGCCTTGAGACACTTTATAAGTATTAGTTAAGGTTTTAATGTTTTGAACAATAATGGTTGTAAGATGAAGTGAAAATCATTAAAATATATATGTGAGTAATTAGCTAGGGTGGTTGCCGTGTATATATTATATATATGTGTTTATATATGAGTGTAATTAAAGTATTGATTGGATTATTGTTAATAAAGTGATATTAGGTGGTTGATAGCCGAATAGCATAAAAGTATAAGGTAGAATGATAAAAATATTACCGTGAGTTTCTTGTGTTATGTAATCATTAATATTATTGGAGATAAATAACTAGCAAGATAATTAAACTAGTTAATGTCTTTTGATTTTGCTCAAGAACTTAAAGGAGGGGAATCAAGCAAGGGCAAAGCGAAGATCATCGAGTAGCCGATTTGGAACCGTTATATCCAACACAAGGTAAGTCCTTAAGCAATTGTAAGTTGATTAGTTTTGTACATAAATAATACTAGTGAATCATGAAAGAAGTTCTTTTGTTAGGTATTCTTTTGGAGTGATATTCATGTTCATTAATGTGGCTATGTATGCTATTTGAATTAAGTAAATAGCCATACTATAATGAGTCAACTTTGGCACTAAGTGTGCGGCATTGAATGGCACTAGGTGTACTGATTTGGATGGCGATACATGAGGGAAATCCCAGGCACTATGTGTGCAGTTTAGTATGGCACTAAGTGTGCGAATTTGATTTGCACTATGTGTGCGAATTCGGTTGGTAATATAATATGTGCAGGAAAAGAATGTAGTGATATAACTATTAACGGAAATATCGAATTTGAGACATGAAACGTATATGCATGGATTCGTCTAGTTCATCATAGTTTGATATCTTGAGAATGGATTTAAATCATTTGGTTGCTTTGATTTTTGATCGAATAGTAGGATTTGGCTTGTGGTTGGACCGATAATCTAAGTAGCTATGGCATAGTTCGGTATGGCAGTAGTAGTTGATCTTACATTATTTTTCTTATAATCTTATGTTTACAGTCCGTATTATATTGCTTATGACTTACTGAGTTGAATACTCATTTGGTGTGTTTACTTGTCTCCTATTTAGATATCTTTCATCTGTTTTGTGTGCTCGGGACCGTTGTCGGTGTCATCACACCAGCCTACCGCATTTTGGTACCTCTTCTTAGTTAATCCTAAGCTAACATTATGGCATGTATAGGATAATATTTTGGGAGATTTTGTGAATTGATCACATTGTACATAAAGGCCGTGAGAAAATGGCTTAAAAATCTATGTTTAATTTTGGTTTTTGCTAGACTATGACTTAAGTTCTTTTTAATTATTATATAATGTATGGTTGGTGCCGATTGGATGTTTCATTTCATATATAAGTTCAAAGCATGCAAGTTTAAAATTGATTTTGATTTAAGTTGCATGCGTAAGGAATTTTATTTATGTATATTATGACTTGTTATATTATATGAGTATGCTTGTGATATTTGATGGTTATGCATAACTTCATTAATGACTTAATAATATATGTTTTTAAATGTAAGTTTGAAAGTTGACTATGTTATTAATTTTTAATAAATGGGTTTTGACTTGGTTGGAAGATTAAAAACATAATTGGAATTGTGTTTTTGATCGATAATGCCTCATAACCTTAATCCGGCGATGGATAGAGGTTAGGGCTGTTACACGCACAGTTAGTGCTTTAAGGATTAGCCAAAGCTAAAATGATTTCACACTTTTAGTGCCATCTGAATTAACCGAAACTATATCGGTATCGCACGCTTAGTGCCTCATGTAACCGAAGCTATTTTGGATAGCACACATAGTGCCAAATACAGTTGATTTAACATTGTATTCATCCATAATCAAATATATATATACAATCTATGTATAATAAAAGCATCAAAATATACTTGAAACCTCATGTTTTACATACGAGCTTTACCTCGTACTCGAAATTGTCGACTCAGATTGTTTACTCAATTACCTTCGACTTCCCTCGGTCTAAATCCAAATTCCTCTTTTCTTGATCTATATGTATTCAAAATTAACCCTTTTATTCACCAAATAGTTCAAATCAATCCATAAACATTCATTTAGGGCATTTTGCAAACTAGCCCTCACATTTTCATATTTTAACACTCTAGTCCCTAATTCACAAAATCACAAAACACACATAATTTCCTTTTACACATATTAGGCCGAATACTCACTTAGTTCATACCAACCCATACATTTCATTTATTTTGTATTTTAGTTCCCCAAGTTCTCATTTTTACAATTTAATCCCTAATATGCATTTTTACTCAAAATCACTTTACAAAACATGTATATCAAGCACTAAGCTTTCATAATTCATCATTTAACATCACAAAACTCATGAATTCATCAATGGAATCTCATCAAATCATCAACAATTTCATGAATTTAAGCATGGGCTAGCTAGAACACTTAACAACGATCACAAAAACTTGAAATTATCAAAAATCAAAACAAAAACATACATTAATTGAGCTTTAAACTAGCCAAACCCTAGAACTCTTTTTCTTTTCTCTTGTTCTTCAATTTTCGGCACAAACAAACATATAATGCCTATTTTCATGTTTTCATATAACATATATTAACTTAATAATTAATTTACATATTTAACCTTACTAAAAACATTATAACATCATATATATTAAGTCAGTAACCGTCCACTAACCTTAATAGTGGCCAAATTCCCTTTTAAGGACTTTACAATTAATAAACCATAGCAAATATGCACTTTAACAAACAACAGACAACTTTTACAATTTACACGATTAAGTGCTCTTTATCAAATCGGCACACAAATGATTAAATCTTCACATGAAACTTTCACACATTCTAATTCACATATCATAAGCATGGAAAATAATATTTAAATATTTTTCTAACTCGGATATGTGGTCCCAAAACCTCTGTTCTGACTAGGGTCTAAATCAGACTGTTACAGCTTGTGTGAGTAGGCTCGTTGTTGGCTCGAGAGCGAGCATATATGTGATATGAGATAAAGGTAGCAATGGCTACATATGTGGCACCTTGTGTGCAAGGTTTCCCGAGTATCCGAATTTATTATTCTGAGTGGTTCATTGGGTATGTCAATGATGAGAATAAATATGAAGCTATTACGAGATGGTATAGGTATGTACTCAAAGCTTATGTTTAGAAAATTTTTGGAATGATGATTTCAGGGCAAGTTGTGATTGAATGAATTATGGTCATGAGATTTTGGTAAATTACATTACCTTATGTTAAATTACTTGCATGTTAATGAATGGTAAGGTTAGCTTATTTCTTTCATATGAGCTTACTAAGCTATATAGCTTACTCCATTTTATTTTCCATATTTTATAATGTCACCAAGCTAGCTCGGATTAGAGATCGTCGGAGATCGTATCACACTATCAAACTGTTATTTTGGGTACCGATGATTTTAAACATTTTGAGAATGTGGCATATATAGGGACTTGGTCATTTTGTTATATGTGTCATTAAGAATTTGGCCAAATGTTTTGGCTTGTAACTGTCAAGGCTTGATATGGTGTTTGGCCATTTAACTTGGCTCATTTTGGTTGATTTGGATGTAAGCTTATATATATATACATGCATGTGCAATTATCTCTTGTGTGATGTGGTTTATAAATGCTTGGTAAATGGTTGAATGTGGCTTAATGGTTTTGGTTATTAAATGGGTAAGATTGGCTCATTGGTGTGCTAGGAAAACTAAGTAAAATTATGCATGTTATTGGTAGCCATATTGAATCTTGTAAAATCTGAGTTGGTATGATTTGGTTTGACAAATTATGGTGTTGTAAATGTGTTGAGTGTGGATAATGAAATAAGATGATTTGGCCTTGCTTTGTGGATGTTTGGTCACCTAAGTATATCATGATTTATACCACTGAACTTGTGTGTGTGTGGGTGGACCATGGGCGTGTGTCCTTTGCACCTTAATTTTGAGAAAGAAAATGCTCAGAATTGAGCACACGGGCGTGTGTCTCAGCCGTGTGAGGGACACGGCCTCAAGCATGGGTGTGTGTCCCTACCGTGTGAAGTCTGCCCCTATTATATGAAAATTAAATTAACTACATGGCCTAGCACACGGGCATGTGACTTGGCCGTGTGAACTCAATATGTTCATCCTTTGCAAAATAGAGAGCTACATGGGTTAGGGACACGAGCGTGTGTGACCACACGGCATACCCACACGGGCGTGTCCCAAACCATATGTGACCCCTGTGCATGGCAAAAATTTTGTAGGTTTTGTAAAATTTTCCTAAGTGCTCGGTTTAGTCTCGAACCACTTTCAAAACATGTTTTGGGCCTCGTAGGCTTGTATTAAGAACATTATGATTGAATACAAATGGTTTTAATTTGGATGCAAATTTATGACCCGATTTGTATGTTTGCTTGCGATGTAAGTTTGCAAATGCCTCGTACCCTATTTCGATGTTGAGTACGGGTAAGGGGTGTTACACTTAGTGGTATCAGAGCTATAGTTTAGTCGATTCTCGGACTAACGTAGCGTGTATGAGAGTCTAGCTATACATGCCATATTTAATTTGTGATAGTGTGACGACTCCTGACAATTTAAATTGTGTTTTCATCTAGTAAATGGATCCCAATCGAGAGGTAGCTGACGATGTTGAAAGTAATGTGTCGACTCCCGCCGAAGGGACAGCACTATCTGAAAGTAGACCAATAACGATTAGTCATGGAGGAGATGCTAGAGAAGCCTTCTTCTAAAGGATCAATGAGTGGTTTGCCGAGTTTGTTCGAACAAATCTGGTTGTCCAACATTCTCTACCCCTACCTAACCCCCAACCGATTCCCGTAGCTCCCCAAGATGTGGAATTGTTAAAACTGAACAAGCCTCCAGATGATAAGATTCGAAAACAACGGGCTGAAGAATTAGGAGCCAATGTTGATGATGACCCCGAGAGAGCTGAGTTTTGGCTTGAGAACTCTTTCAGGGTATTTGATAAGCTTTCTTGGACACCGGATGAGTGTTTGAAATGTGCTATATCACTTCTGGGAGCTTGACATATCGGTGGTGGAATACTCTTATATCAGTGGTATTGAGAGAAAGGGTTACCTAAGAATTCTTTCAAGATGAGTTTAGAAAGAAATATATCAGTCAACAGTTCATTGATCAGAAACACAAAGAGTTTTTAGAGCTAAAACAGGGCCATATGTCTGTGATTGAATATGAGCGAGAGTTTGTTGGGCTCAGTAAGTATGCTCGGGAATGTGTTCCCACCGAGGCTATCATGTACAAAAGATTTGAAGATGGGTTAAATGAAGATATCAAACTGCTAGTCGAAATTTTAGAGTTGAAAGAATTTGTTGTGCTAGTTGACCGAGCTTGCAAAAAGCCGAAGAATTGAGTAAAGAAAAAAAAAATTTAAGTTTAAGGCTAGATATTCAAGAAAAATACCGATGAATATGTCATTTCAATCTTCGTCAAAGAAATCGAGGAATTTGTATAATCGTTCAAATGTTTTAGGTGGGTATCCCAACAGAGATCGTGGGAAGTAATATTCAGGTTCTAAGGCCCAAACTACATCAATAGCGAGCGTTGGTAATGCTAGGTCTAATAGACCTGAATGTCAACACTGTGGTAGACAACATCTCGGTGAATGTAGGATGAATAACCGAGCTTGCTTAAAATGTGGCTCCCAAGATCACTTCATTCAAGATTGCCCTGAAATGACTGAGAAAGATAATTTTTAGAATGTAAGGCCGAGTAACACTGCCACTAGAGGGAGGCCACCGAGAAATACGGGGAATGGGAACAATAGCAGAGGTGTAACGAAAGAATTAATTGCGAGATCAGAGGTTAGAGCACCTACTAGAACTTATGCTATTCGTGCTCGTGAAGATGCATCATCGGCTGATATTATTACTAGTACATTTTCTCTCTATGATACTAATGTGTTGCATTGAATGATCCTGGATCGACTCATTCTTATATTTGCATGAATTTGGTATCTAGTAAGATTTTTTTCCTGCTGAATCTACTGAGTATGTGATTAAAGTGTCGAACCCTTTAAGAAGATATGTTCTAGTTGATAAAGTTTGCAAGAGTTGTCCTTTAATGATTCGGGGTCACTGTTTTTCGACCGACTTAATGCTTTTACAATTTGATGAGTTCGATGTAATTCTTAGAATGAACTGGTTGACTCTACATGATGTCGTAGTGAATTGTAGATGAAATATTATTAAATTGAAATGTCAAAATAATGAAATTCTTTGAATTGAATCGGATGAGTCGGGTGTTGCCAATTGTGATTTCATCGATGTCAACTCAGAGGTATGCAAGAAAAGGTTGTGAAGCTTATCTTGCGTATGTACTGAATATGAAAGTGTCTAAATTAAAGATTGAATCTGTACCGGTAGTTTATGAATACACGGATGTGTTTCCAAAACAATTGCCCAAATTACCACCGATCAGAGAGGTTGAATTTACTATTGATTTGGCATAAGGAACTTCACCAATATCGATAGCTTCGTATAGGATGGCTCCGACTGAATTGAAAGAATTGAAATCTCAGTTGTAAGAGCTGACTGATAAAGGTTTTGCGAGACCGAGTTTTTCGCCCTGGGGTGCACTAGTGTTATTTGTCAAGAAGAAAGACGGATCCATGAGACTTTGTATTGATTATCATTAGCTTAACAAGGTTACAATAAAGAACAAGTATCCTTTACCAAGAATTGATGATTTGTTCGATCAATTGAAAGGGGCAACAGTGTTCTCGAAGATATACTTGAGATCATGCTATTATCAGCTGATAGTTAAAGATTTGGATATGTCGAAAACCACGTTCAGAACGAGGTAAGGCCATTATAAATTTCTTGTTATGCTATTTGGATTAACTAATGCTCCTGCCATTTTTATGGACTTGATGAATCAAATTTTCTGACCGTATTTGGATAAATTGTGGTTGTATTTATTGATGACATCCTAATTTATTCCCGAGATGATTCTGAGCATGCCAAAAATTTAAGAATTGTATTATAGACCTTGAGAGATAAGAAATTGTTTGTTAAATTCAGCAAAAGTGAGTTTTGGCTCCGATAAGTCAGATTTTTAGGATACATTGTTTCAGCAGAAGGTATACGGGTTAATCCGAGTAAGATTTTGGTAATTGTTGGTTGGAAACCACTGAGAAATGTATCCAAAGTTAGAAGCTTTTTAGGTTTGGCTGGTTATTATCAGCACTTTGTTAAGGAATTTTCGATGATTACTACACTTATGACCAGATTGTTACAAAAAGATGTGAAATTTGAGTGGTCTAAAAAATGTCAACAGAGTTTTGAACAGTTAAAAGCGTTGTTAACTGAGGCACTGGTGTTACTGCAACCGGAGTCAGGAAAAGAGTTCGTGATTTTCAACGATGCATCATTGAACGATCTTGGTTGCGTATTGATGCAAGAGGGTAAAGTGATAGCCTATGCCTCAAGACAGTTAAAACCGCACGAAAAGAATTATCTGACGCATGACTTGGAATTTGCTGCTATTTTGTTTGCTTTAAAAATTTGGAGACACCATTTATTCGATGAGAAATGCCATATCTCTACTGATCACAAGAGTTTAAAGTATTTGATGACTCAGAAGGATTTGAATTTGCGATAACAGAGGTGGCCCGAACTGTTGAAAGATTATAAGTTAATGATTGACTATCACCCGGGAAAAGTGAACGTAGTTGCAGATGCTTTAAGTAGAAAGTCTTTGTTCGCTCTGAAAGTGATGAATACACGGTTAACTTTATCCAATGATGGATCGATTTTGGGCGAGTTTAAAGCTAGACTAGTATTTCTTTAGCAAATTTGTGAAGCTCAGAAAGTTAACAATGAGTTGCAAGCTAAGAGAGTTCAATGCAACTCAAATAGTGATTCAGAATATCAGATTGGATACAATGATTGATTGAGGTTTCGAGGAAGGATTTATGTATAGAAAAATACTAAACTGATTCAAAAAATTCTTCATGAGGCACATAATGGTTGTCTATTTGTTCATCTTGGAAGTACAAAGATGTAAAATGATTTGAAGAAATTGTATTAGTGGTCAGGCATGAAACGAGACATTTTAGAGTTTGTAGCGAGATGTTTGATTTGTCAACAAGTGAAAGCCAAACATCAAGTGCCTTCGGGTTTACTTCAACCTGAAATGGTACCCGAGTGGAAATAGGATAGAGTTACGATGGATTTCGTATCGGGGTTACCTTTGACTCCAAAAAAAAAAAAGATGTTGTATGGATCATTGTTGATAGATGGATGAAGTCGGCTCATTTCATTCCGGTACGTACTGATTATTCACTTGATAAATTAGCTAAGTTGTACATTGTTGAGATTGTTAGATTGCACAGAGTGCTTACTTCTATTATTTCAGATAGAGATCCGAGGTTTACGTCACAATTTTAGAAGAAATTGCAAGAAGCGTTGGGTACAAAGTTGAATTTGAGTACTACATTCCATCCGCAAACTGACGGTCAATTTGAGAGAGTGATTCAAATTCTCGAAGATATGCTTCGCTGTTGTGTTTTAGAGTTCGAAGGTAGTTGGGAGAGATATCTACCGTTGGTCGAATTTTCTTATAACAACAGTTTTCAGTCAAGTATTAAGATGGAACCGTATGAAGCATTTTATGGATGCAAGTGTCGAACTCTGTTGTACTAGATCGAGCTTAGTGAGAAACAAATTCACGGGGTTGATTTGGTCAGAGAAACCGAAGAAAAAGTGAAAGTAATTCGTGATTGTTTGAAAGTAGCTTCAGATCGATAGAAGTCGTATGCGGATTTGAAACGAAAGTATATTGAATTCCAAGTTGGTGATAAAATGTTTCTGAAAGTGTCACCGTGGAAGAAGATTCTTAGATTTGGTCGCAAGGGCAAGTTGAGTCCGCATTTTATTGGGCTGTATGAGATTATTGAAAGAATAGAGCCAGTGGCATATTAACTAGATTTGCCGTCAGAATTACTGAGGATCCACAACGTGTTTCATGTATCGATGTTGCAATGATACTGATCAGATCCTTCACATGTAATTTCCCCAACAGAGATTGAGATTCGACCCGATATGACATATGGTAAAGAACCGATCACAGTGTTAGCTCGAGAGGTAACAGTTGGGAAATAAAAGCATAGCTCTAGTGAAAGTTTTGTGGCAACGACACGGGGTCGAATAGGCTACATGGGAACCTAAGGAAGCTATGAGAAAATAGTAACCTAACCTCTTTTCTAGTAAGATTTTTGGGGACGAAAATCCTTAAAGGGGGGAGAGTTGTAACAGGCCGTTTTTGGGTCAAATCAGAACAGTGGTTTTGGGACTACAAATCTGAAGTAGAAATATTTATTTTATTATTTCTTTAAGGTCTACAGCATGATATAATAATTGTGTAAAATTTCGTTAAGAAATTTTATCGATTGAGTACTTAATTTGACTAGAATGACTAAATTGCAATAGGTGCAAAATTTGAGTTCTATAGGCTAAAGGTAGTAAATTGTTATGAAATTCTAAATTAGAGGTTCTTAAATGATAATTAGACAACTATACTTTACAATGGACAAAAATGGACATGAGTAGGTAAAATTTCAAAGTTTAAGTGAGGGGTAAATAGGTAATTTGGTAAATAAAGTCAAAATAACTAACTAAAAGATGTCATCTTCTTCAATTTAGTCCTTTATACCCAAAATTTTGGGGGAAACCATAGCTAGGGTTTTGGCCAAGCTTTCAAGCTCAATTGTAAGTCCGTTCTTGTCCCGTTTTTAACGATTTTTATATTTTTAAGATCGTTATAACTTGATTTAGCTATTTCAAGGACTAATTTTAAAGAAAGTTAAAGTCTAAAATTTTACCCATGTTGGATGTGCATGTATTTTGATGTTTGATGGTAGAAAATGCATGTTCGTTGTTAGTTAAACAACATTTGTGTATTTTCGATAAAAAACGTTACATAGGGACTTATTTGTAAAATTATATAAAATGTGTAGAAAAGTGTGAATAAATGAAAAATGTGGGCTGTTATGAGTACAAATAATAATCGGCTAGGCTTTGGTTGTGCTGAAATTGAATGAAATCCATTTTACAAGCCTAAATATAAATTTTTCCATAATGTGTTTTTGGGCTGAATTGAATAATGTGATGACTAAATAAGTTAAATTTGACATTATAGATCAAGAAAAACAATTTTTGGGTCTAGATCGAGGGAAAAATAAAGTAATTGACGAATAGATCTCTTTGGTCTTTTTGTAACCGAGGTAAGTTCTTATGTTAAATAAGCTTTACTTTAAATGTATTTTAAATACTTTAATTTATGCATGATTTGTGTAATTGACCTTAGGAATAGATTAGGATACAAGTGACATGTCACCAGGGTTTTATGATATGTGATCTAGGTGCTGGTCCTATACGTCATACCGGTGGCTGAGTATACCGACATATGTTGTGGTTACTTGATAGCTTGTGTGAGTAGCCCCGAGTACCTACGTCTTGACTGATAACTTATGTGAGCAGGCTCGTTGTTGGCTCGAGAGTGAGCATATATGTGAAATGAGATAGAGGTAGCAATGGCTACATATGTGGCACCTTGTGTGCAAGGTTTCCCGAGTATCCGAATTTATTATTCCGGTGGTTCATTGGGTATGTCAATGATGAGAATAAATATGAAGCTATTACAAGATGGTATACGTACGTACTCAAAGCTTATGTCTAGAAAATTTGCGGAATGATGATTTCAGGGCAAGTTGTGATTGAATGAATTATGGTCATGAGATTTTGGTAAATTACATTACCTTATGTTAAATTACTTGCATGTTAATGAATGGTAAGGTTAGCTTATTTCTTTCATACGAGCTTACTAAGCTATATAGCTTACTCCATTTTATTTTCCATGTATTATAGTGTCACCAAGCTAGCTCAGATTGGAGATCGTCGAAGATTGTATCACACTATCAAACTGTTATTTTGGGTACCGATGATTTTAAACATTTTGAGAATGTGGCATATATAGGGACTTGGTCATTTTGTTATATGTGTCATTAAGAATTTGGCCAAATGTATTGGCTTGTAACTGTCAAGGCTTGATGTGGTGTTTGGCCATTTAACTTGGCTCATTTTGGTTGATTTGGATGTAAGCTTGTATATATATACATGCATGTGCAATTATCTCTTGTGTGATGTAGTTTATAAATGCTTGGTAAATGGTTGAATGTGGCTTAATGGTTTTGGTTATTAAATGGGTAAGATTGGCTCATTGGTGTGCTAGGAAAACTAAATAAAATTATGCATGTTATTGGTAGCCATATTGAATCTTGTAGAATGTGAGTTGGTATGATTTGGTTTGAAAAATTATGGTGTTGTAAATGTGTTGAGTGTGGATAATGAAATGAGATGATTTGGCCTTACTTTGTGGATGTTTGGTTGCCTAAGTATATCATAATTTATGCCATTGAACTTGTGTGTGTAGGTGGAAATGAGGGTGACAAATGGCTTGGTGAATAGCCTTTATTTTGTCTACACGGGTAGACACACGGGCGTGTGTCTATGTCGTGTGTGACACATGGTCTGCCCCATGGGCATGTGTTCCGGCCGTGTGTCCCCTGCACCTTAATTTTGAGAAACAAAATGCTCAGAATTGAGCACACGGGCGTGTGTCTCATCCGTGTGAGGGACACGGCCTCAAGCACGGGCGTGTGTCTTGGCCGTGTGAAGTCTACACCTATTTTATGAAAATTAAATTAACCACAGGGCTTAGCAGATGGGCATGTGACCTCAATTTGTTCATGCTTTGCAAAACAGAGAGTTACATGGTTAGTGACACGAGTGTGTGTGACCACACAACCTGCTCACACGGGCGTGTCCCAAACCAGACGGGCATGTGACCCATGTGCATGGCAAAAGTTTTGTAAGTTTTGTAAAAATTTTCCTAAGTTCTTTGTTTAGTCCCGAACCACTTTCAAAGCATGTTTTAGGCCTCGTAGGCTCGTATTAGGGACATTATGATTGAATACAAATGGTTTTAATTTGGATACAAATTTATGACCCGATTTGTATGTTTGCTTGTGATGTAAGTCCGGTAATGCCTCGTACCCTGTTTCGATGTTGAATACGGGTAAAGGGTGTTACAATACTACAACAGCACATCCAAATAGGTAACCTTCACATCTATTCGCCTTCTACTCAGATCTGCCAAATTTGGGGTGTGACATAATCACATATGTCCAATTAGTCACTCTGCTAGCTCATTCAAACCAGAAATGAATTGCATGATGAATCAAATGAACAAAAATGGATAGAAATGATAAAGTTAGATAAATGGATTACATTCGGAAATGAATGTGGTTTCTCACTTTTTTCAAATTATTATTAATTAAAAATTGATGTTCGAAAATGGAATTAAGTTAATTGGTCATTATGAAATCCATTGAATGTAGAAACTAAATATATTTTCTCATAGATTCTTTTATAGTAAATTTGTCATGATTTTAACGTAATTAGAATTGAGTTGAGAAAATTTTTAATTGAAAAAATTAATTTAATAAAAAAATGCATGTTTTCTGAAAGAGAAAAATATGTAGCACCCCAAATCCAGCCTAGACGCTACGGCTGAATTTGGAGGTGTCACATGAAATGAGTTGAAAAGAAAACAGTTGTCGTTAAATTAAAAAACCTTTCCAGTTCTTTTAGCCTTAATCACAATTATTAATTTCAAAACTCACTTTCATTTAATCGTTTAGTGATAAAACATGTTTGTAGCAGAAGCTTGTAAAAACGTTGTTTTTAGAACACCGTTCAAGTAATAAGTAATTAAATTCGAAAACCCATACCAAAGCCAAACGGTTTAAAAAATAGTCTAGAGAGTCCCGGAAAATACAAACTCTCAAATCTCAATGCCAAACTTAAATAAAGACTAAAACAAATAAAACAGTTTTGGCAAGTGGTCATCGTCGAGTCCTCCGCTGTACCGATTCTCCTAACTCTATGGATTACCTGTACGGAATAATAGAAAAAGGGTGAGTTTATGTAAACTCAGTGTGTAACCTAGCAGAGTTAAGCATGTATACATATAGAATATCACAAATCAAACAAATTCACAATCAGGCCTGAGCCCATGTCAAAATCAGATATAGATACAATTTCAGACATGCAATCAGATAACAGAATCCTACCCCCAGCCTCTACACACTATTTCCGACCATCCCTACACACCATGTGGGGTTTAAAACACCCACCTAGCCCTATGCACCATGCTGCACCAAAGCGGCACATATCAGATATAGTGCAGCTGAGCTGCCAGATATAAGGCATAATCTGCCTTTCAGAACACTTCCTCCATCATATATATCATTCTACCCTAATCACAGTATCAGATCATACATACAGAATTATCAAATACATCATGATTAACATGCTTTTATAAACAGATTATAGATATACAATCATAGGCATGCTCAATCACATCTCAGTCTAACAGAACACATAGGTTTAAGGTTTAGTAAGCCTTTACTAACCCTACGGTGGGTCCACAATCGATTAATACGACCCGTGTGACCCAACAAAAAATTTCAGTATAATGGGCCCACATGCCCGTGTAGGCCCACAAGCTCAGATTGGCCTTCCCTGTGTGGATCACACAGCCTGGCCCAGATATCGCACGCCCGTGTGGCGTGCCCTTGTGGGCCCAAAACGCCCAATTCAGAGTAGCCCGTGTGGCCTACACAGCCATACCCCAGCCATCACACAGCCATTTCCTGCGCACGGCCTGGCCTTCGTCAATCACATGACCGTGTTGACGTACACAGCCTACCACACCATTGACCACACTCCCGTGTGGCATCGACAGTGGCCTTTTTTTTACTTTTGCCGAAAGTTTAATTTCTACGTTTCGGGTACACGCCTGGTATGATTTGATGTGAAACCACCCCCGAGCCTTTCAAAACCTATAAACAGAGTATCCAACCTCAATTTAGTAACTTGCTTTAACGAATACACTATTCGAATCAAAATAGAACCGACTTACCCTCGATGACAAATCACCAAAAGCGCACTAAACCGAAGAGGTGCAACTCCCTGCCTTACAATCTGCTCCTAAATGGAATTAACATTTATCAATTACTATAAATTGCCATTGCTCAAAAGCCGAAACCTACAATCACAAGAGCGCAAGATTCACTTTCCAACCAATTTAGAAACCCACGAACCAAGGCACAATCCAACAATAACACCATCAGCACAATCGGAAAGGAAGAAAAATGAAAAAGAAGTTTTACCGGAAGAGAAAAATGCCAGAACCCAGCAAGAAAATTGAAATGAACGTCAGATTGAAAATTTGGAAGATGAGAGAGAAAATTTTGAAAAAAAAAGATAACAAAAACAAATAAAATAAAAATCTAGATAAAATATGATCACATCCCTTGATTTTCTCTCACTAACCCACTTTTCAAACTTTTATTTCAACCAAAATTCTATCTGATAATCAAGCAAAATAATACCCACGCTCGCGTAAGGATTCGAACTCAAGACCTTCAACAAACTAACACTCAACTTAACTACCAGACCAACAGGCCCATTCTAATGTAACTCTACCAATAATTAAATATAAGCCCACTCCCCAAACACAAGGCTTAGATCAGAAAAATATCAAAATTCGTCGAAGGTAGGGCTTGAACTTAAGACCTCTCACACACACTCAAAACACTTAACCACTGAAGCAGATACATATTTATGACACATGCCGAAATAAGAATTTTGGGGCGTTACAAAACATGTACTGGATTGGATTATATTATAAAGTGCTAGGTTAAAAGGCCAGGAAGTAGATATAATTGGACCCGATACAAGAGAGACTCGAATCCCCATCATAATACATATGAGGGGAAGCACACCCTATTAGCCCCACTCTCTCCTAGTTCAACTAGGGTTTCTATTAAATAGGCATTAAATTCATTATATTAATTCAAATAGGTTTTTACTACCTCTCTCTATAGATAGATGGCACCATTATGGCTAAAAATATAATAAGTTATATACAACTTTGAGATATTGTTATTCTGCCCAAAATTAGTGAGAATTTATTTCTAAAAGTAAGAAAATTATTTTCCAAGAACAACAATTCTACCGGTTTCTATAAGAGATATTTACTTTCCTACTAAAGTTAAGAAAATTATTCTTATTTTGTGCTTTATTCGTAATTGTTTGAGCCCACACTTAAAGCAGTTTGTGGTATGAGAATAGCAAAAAAGATCGTTCAGTTGAAAGCCGTTAACGTCTAGGATCCATCTTGTTCAAAGCACATGTATTATTTCAGGGGAAAATTTTATTTCTATAAATATCACAAAATAGATCGATTTTAAAAAATTTTATTTTTTCGCTGTACAAGAAAACCATTTTCAAACCTGATTTTTTCAAACAAAAATACCATATCATACGAGAGGCAATGACAGACGAAAGATGGATGTACTCAAAATCGTATTTGAAGACAATTATGTAGACCTGTTTACCAAGACTCTAGTGGCTAGGAGTTTTGAGAAATATGTAGAGGCTATAGGAATGTGAAATTTAATTCATCTACTTTACTAGGGTAATTGGGAGACTATTGAGTCTAGTGCCTTTAGTTTTGTGATATCACCAAATGTATTTGTAACTTTTCAAACATACTAGTTTAATAAATTTTCATCATTTACATTAATATTCTTTTTATTATGTCTTCAAAGCAAAATATAAGCAAATATTAACTCACGAATTATCTAACGTTTAACTAATATTAAGTTGCATTATGTGGTTGGATCATAATGCGAGAAGACAACTTATATTAGTAGATAATCAAAATTGAGCAAGTTGATTAAAGGGCTATTATGTCATCTATCAAGTTCAATTAGGGAGATACCTTATCTTGGATACTAGAGTGGATGACTCTCTATAGATAGAGACATAGATGTGATTGTTTAGACTAACAACACATAGTATAGGATCCAAGTAGAATAAATCCTAGATTCAATTATAGATTTATTAAGTTATGACATTCATAGTGTTGCTTACTTCAATTCTATGTATGTCTGAGTTTAATTAGTGATAGAGCCAAAATTTGGTACGTTGGGTATATTTCTTTTGCATAGCATAACTTTACTTGTAATAGTGAAATTCAAAGCCCAATAAAGGGAAAATGATATCCTCTCATCGACATTACATGATAGATTGAAAAGTAATGTTGTAATGGGTCATTAGTCTAAGACAAATAATTTAATCACTATTTGTTAGTAATTGGCTTTTTCATGAAGGAATATATAATGGTTACCATGAGATAAGATAGGATCATATTGGGTGAAAAAATTTAACTCAAAGTTATTAATGATATCTTATGAGGATAACACACACATATGAAAAGGTCATTGAATAGGCTTTTTATTGGTTGCTTTCAAAATGGTATATAACAAGGGAGAGCTCAGTCATAATACTTTAGTGGAATGACCCCATGACTAAATAATATTTTAATTAATAGATGAAAAGTCAAAAATTAATTACAAATTATTTTTGTCCTTATTATATATGTGCAATTGGTCCATCATCTAGCTTAGTACAATTTTGAATGGTTTGTAGTTGAATTGATATGATGAATGACTGAAAATGATGAATTACATAAATAGATGAATGTATCTCTATCTTTTGTGAATCCATTTTCTCACCATACAAAAGAGATTACTTATAAATTAAAATAATTTCTTCAAATTATTATTTAATTGGTTGTAATTAAATAATTGAAGTTCAAAATGGGAATTAAATTAATTAGCCATCACATTTTTAGTGAACAAGATAATTAAATTCATTTATTTATAGGTTGTAGTGAGGTAAAGTCATCATGACTTTAACGAAATTAAAATTAAGTTGAGGAAATAATTTAATTAAGAAACTAGTTAAAATTTAATTAATTAATTAACTTTTTTTTGGAATAGAAAAAATTTATTAGGTTGGTAAAATTATATAAGTTGGTTTGAGGACTAGATAATACATATAATTGTACTCACACACAAGAGACATGTCTGGATGCTCATTTGACCACAAGTGGGCGGCGACACTCGGCAGCCTTGGTTCCAGATAATAGGTCTCACTGCCCTAGGTATCCTCAAAGGGAAATATTTATGTTTTTCTATTAAAATAATATTATTTATTTAACCCTTGTTTAACTGAGACTCTTGTGTTTTTCTCTATAAATAGAGACCATTGGCTAGGTCAAGCACACCCCACTTAAGTGCCAATACTCTACAAAAATCTAATGATTTATTTTTCCTAAATAAATTCTATATTTTGAGCACCTTCATCTTTTTTTCTTATTTAGCCTTTGAGAGCGTTAATATTCCTACTGAATATTAATAAAGTTTTCATCCTGTGCAATCGGTTTGTAAAATTAGAGCCTACACTCTAAGCAGACCGATGTATGAGAATAGCAGAGAAGATCATTTTGGTTGAAAGCCTAGGAGCAAATAGACCACCTGAATCAAAGCATAGAAACTAATTTGGCTAGGGTTTATTTCTATAAATAACACAACTGCTCAATTTTAAAAATTTTTAAATTTTCATCGTGCAACAAAATGATTTCTAAATGGAATTTTTGTATCAGTTTGAGTGTATGTGATAAATCTGTTGGTGATGAAAGAGGACTTCGTGAGCATGAGGAAGTTTGATTATGCACCAAGGATCATTGCAAAGATTGAAAATGTAAGGAAGCTTTATGGTAAATGGGAAGTAGAGTTGAAGGGAAGTGGCAAGGAAAAATTTTACTAGCCTGATGTTAAAACCCAATAAAGAGAAAGCAAAAAGTTTTCGAGCCTAGGGACGAAATGGGAATTTATGAAAAAGTTAGGGGCAAAATGGTAATCTTGCCTAGGATGAAAATTTAGTCCACTTGAATACGAAAGATAATAAATTGATGTTAAATTTACTCGTATAGATCCAGAAAGACCAAATTCAGAGCTAGAACGAGGAAAAGAGGGAAATGTCAGATTAGTAGATTTTTCGTACACGAATATGTGTCGAGGTAAATTCGTGTAACTAAATTTTGTATTTTATATGCTTGAATTAGATGTTGTGTTTGTGAATTGCATAAATATCATATATGCATATGACATTGAAAATATACCTGACAAAGCCCGAACAACGATGATGCCCGATAAAGGATAAACGATAAAAAATGTTACTTTTATACTTGAAATGAATGTGGAATGTGATCATTTAAATTATATGAATGTTATGGATGTATGAAATAATCACATGTTCGATAATGCTTGAAAGATGTTTAAATCCTGGTTGAATAAATGGAAAAAAGATGGATATGTGATTTCCCAAAAATGAATGAGGTCCTGCATTTGTTGCTGACGGGATTTAGCTTGGATGAGTAATCCTATTAACCTCATTACAGAAAGAATTTAGCCCGGACGGGTAATCCTGATATAAGTCCTCTCGAGCATATGTTATGTATTGGATTTAGCCCGGACAGGTAATCCAGATCAAGCTCCTTAGAGCATATGTCACAAAAAGGATTTAGCCTAGACTGGTAATCATGTTGTATACATGTGCGGCTCGAGAGTGTACTCTCTGATATAGTACCCTATGGGTACCATTGGACATGAATTGATGGATCCTGATTTGTACACCTCGAGTGTACTACCTGTGTATCCATCGATATTTCAGATAAATTCAACGGGTAAAATGTAACACCCCAAACCCGGCCTAGACGTTATGGCCGAATCTGGTGATGTCACATTATAGCGTGTTGAAGCTAAGTTGTTACGATAAAACTGTTTTCATTTATTTACTGTTGTTGACTCCAAAATCGCTTACTTATTTAATCGATTATTTTAAAACACAATTTGTTGCGGAAGCTTTAGAAATCATTTATTTTATGAAAAACTGAGTTATTTAGGTAAATTTGTCCATCTTAGGAAAACCCCTTTGTTTTAGAGAAAACCATTTGTTCGTTGAGTTTGGGCAGTTATTAAATCCACGAAAACAGTCTAAAATCTTAAATAAAAGCAACCAGTCCAAAAAGTCCAATTTACATAAAAAATAACCCAGAAAATAATTAAGAAATAATTACCAAAAATGAAACTATAACAGTATAAAATACGTGTGGCCACCGTCGAGTCATCCGCTACACCGATCCGTCAAGTTTGGGGATTATCTGTGCACGTTAAACAAGGAGGGTGAGTTTACATAAACTCAGTATGTATTCCCACAGAAAACAAACAACAGTAAGCACAGTACACAATCAAAAACAGTCTTGGGCTTAAGCCATTTTCAGTATCAGTAACAGTATGCACAAGGGTCTTAGCCCTTCACAGTGTTAGTAACAGATATACAGTATTAAGTACAAATTCCTACCCAACCAGCCTCTAAACACCATCCGTCCAATCCTACACTCCATGTGGGGATTAAATCAACCCACCATCCCTACACTCCAGGTAGTACCGAATGCGGCACAATCAGTAATTTGTAGCTCAGCTGCGAGTATATTAGGCTTAAGAGCCTTTCAGTACACTTCCTCCAAATAATATCATCCCAACCCAATGCAATGCAACATACAATAGATGACATGCTATCAGGTGATTATCAATACATACACTCAATTCAGTTTACATGCAAATTAACATACTCAGTATAGGAATCATACAATCAGTATCACACTTTTAGGGGTCTAAGTAATGCTTATCGACCCTACAGTAAGTTCACAGTCGACTTGGGCAACTCTTGCAACATTAGAAATTAATCCAATAAAAATGGGCTCACATGCTTGAGTGGGCCCACACACTCGCGTGGTCCACACGGCTCAAATTTACCTTGGCCGTGTGGATTACACGCCTGGCCCAGAATCCCACACGCCCGTGTGGACCATACGGCCCAAATTAGTCTAGCCCATGTGTCATACACGGCCAACCTGGCCATCACATGATTGTGTCTTGTGTGCACGACCTAGCCTCGTCAATCACACGCCCGTGTTATGTCACACAGCCTACCACACAGGCGACCACACACCCGTGTGGCGTCGACATTAAGGTTTTTGAATTTCATTTGAAACCTTATTTTCTGTGCAATCGAGTACACACCTGGTTTGTTTCGATGTGAAAACTATCTCAAGCCTTCTAGAACCTAAACTCGATACCAAAACCTTCAATTATCAGTTTTAATTCTCAAATAAATGTATCTCACAAAATTGACAACAGTTTAAGTAAGCGTTCCTTACTTACCCCTACACCATGAACGGTTTGACTATGATTTCGCAAAAGTAACGTCACCAACTTCTTGACTTGCTGCTACCAAAACACAATTCTGTTACTAAATAGAAAAGGAAACCAATCGTTCTATCGATTTCAAAAGAAGATCACCCTACTCAATACAAAGAATACTACCATACTTACCCACACACAAAGAATCTTGAACAGGGGAACTGCAAATTGAAAGCAAATAGGTGCCGATAGAAAAAAAAGAAAAAAGGAAAACAATGAAAGAGGAAAAGATGAAGAAGAAATCGGTAGAGGAAGAAAGGAAAAGATTTGACGTCAGAAAGAAAATAGACTTTTCAGGAAATAGAAAAACTGATCACATATCCCTAATTTCTCTCCACTAACCCACTAATTAGAATTTCTGTTTGACCGAAACTCTCTCGGTCAAACGAGCAAAAACATACTCCCATGCTCACGTAGGGATTGGGACCCCTTACACATACCTAGAACATTTAACCACTGAAACAGATACAAATTTGTGTCAAAATTTACCAAAAGTAGAAAAATAAATTTTTGGGGCATTACATAAAAATTCTTGACATGAGAAGATATGAATAAGAAATGAGTTATTACACATATCGACCTGAAATACATGAAAATGACAATACGTAATAATTGATATATGGAAATATGAAATGATGATATTGTACATGGAATTTATTTGATGAGTATGTACATCTTTGATTATAGACTTGTACACCTTGAGTGTACTAATCGTGACCTTGATATTCCGAGTAATATGGATAAAGTTCTGATATGAAATGATCTAAACTTGAGATGAACTATTATGAAATTATGCTTGTAATATAAAGAGATGATTTATACATGTTAAATGAATACATGTTGTAGAAAGCATGTGTGCATGGAAACTTGATTATTGTTGAACCCATATATGTTTGTGATGTTATTATGGATTATATGACTAACAAGGGCAATAAGGATGTGTGTAGGGCTTGAGGGCAAATTGCTTGAATATGCCTTACATAGTTACCTCAAAATAGAATGAATGGTAAGTTAAGTACCATGTTATATGAACTTACTAAGCATCTTATGCTTACTTAGTTTTATTTCCCTATTTTAGAGTAATTTAGAAGCTCGTTGGATTGGAAGCTTCGCAGAGATCACTCACACTATCTATTGGCCTATGTCGGTGCAATATGGTAAAGCAAATATTGGTTAAAATGGCATGTATAGGTTATATTGGTCATATTGGCATGTAAATGTAAATTATTATTGTAATCTAGCCATCGAAATGGCTAGTGATGATTATATTTTGGTACATGTATATATATGTATTTAAGTTTACTTTGTGGAGATAACATAAGTGTTTATTATTGATTGATTGAGAAAGGTCAAATGTGTATGCTTAACTAAGGTAAGATTATAGACATATATGCATGAATTGATAAGCCATGATGAATGATGGAATTTGCTTAATTTGAATGCTTGAATTGGTTGATTTATGGATGTGAGTTTTAGTGTAGGAAATGGGCATGATTTTGGGTGAGAAATGAAGCTAGAAATAGCTTTATTTTGTCTACATGGGTAGACACACAGCGTGTGTCACACACGGTCAGGTACATGGGCATGTAGTTAGGTTGTGTGTCCCCTTCACCTAAATTTTTAGAAACAGAATGCTCAGAATTAAGCACACGGGCAGAGACACGGGTGTGTGTTTCAGCCGTGTGTGACACACGACCTTGTAACACAGGCGTGTGTCTTGACCGTTTGAAACCTACACCTAATTTTGAAATGAATTAATTGACCACGCGGCCTAGCACACGGGCATGTGGCATGGTCGTGTGCACAAGTCAGAGAGTTATAGGGGGTCGAACACGACCTGTAGCACGGGCGTGTCCGAGGGTGACATGGGAGTGTCCCTTGGACCACACGGGCGTGTGAGGCCTATAACTTGGAAATTTTTTGAAATGTCACGAAAAATTTTCAGAGTTAACGATTAAGTCCTGACTCGATTCTAATGCTCGTATTGGGTCTCGATGGTCTAATTAAGGGATTTTTTGAATAAATCTCGATTAATGAATAGTAATTTACATGAAAATCTAAAAGTGTTTCAAAAGTTCTCGATAAGGCTTTGTAACCCTGTTTCGGCGACGGACATGGGTTAGGGGTGTTACAAGATAGGCTGTCTAAAAAGAGATAAAGATGTAAATTTACATATTTAAATGTATGCTTGATGTTTCCACTATAATGTAATATAGATTGTATTATACTCGTGTTTTAAGTTAATTTTATAGGTGTCTTCTTTTGCTACTGCCAATGCACCAAAAGCCAAAAAAAAGAATAGTGAACCACTAATTATATCTATATCTCAATTTTTGGGAAGCTAAACTTCATGTATGCTATCATTCAATTTTGTATCGACAACTAACATGTTTGTGTTTTAATATTTTCAACATCAAAGTTAAGTATCAAGAACACATATAGAACCTGATATTGTAATCACAATACTAAATGTAAGTAATTTTAAGCTGCTAACATCAAGTTTTTACTATAAAATGTTGTTTAGTATTTATTTTGGAAAATTCTATTATTTTGGACTTTTAAATGTTTTTTGGGGCTATTACATGCATAATTTTACCATTAAAAGTTAGTGTTTATTTTGAAATAATATTGTTCTATGTGTTGGATATTATAATTTGTAACATTCTAGAATATATTTGCTCATTACTTACATGTATCTAGTTTAATGAATGTATTTAGAGTAGATGTATCTAGCAGTAATGCATGTACTTAACTAGGATACATGAATGTGCTGAAACCAATAGTCACTTACAACTACTATATAAATAGTTGTATGTGATGAAGCATGGTAAGAAAGAGTGAAAGAAGGCGAACTTAAATACAAAGTGAGTTTATTTCTTTCCTAAACGCTATTACTCTTCCACCTCATTCCAACAAAGTGGTATCAAGAGCTTGGTTCGATAGTAAAAGAATATGGCCAACACTGGAATGTTTCCATTTCAATTTCCTCGTTTTACAAAAGACAACTATGAAATTTGGTGCCTCCATATGAAGGCTTTACTTGGCTTACAAGATGTTTCGGAGATCACACAAAATGGTTATGATTTTCCTCAAGATAAGTTATCTTTTCACAACAAGATAGGGATGTCTTGGTGAGGATAAGGAAAAAGGATCAACAAGCCTTTACCCTCATCCATCAATGTTTGAGTGAATCGATGTTTGTGAAAGTGGCTAATGCTAACACAACAAAGGAAGCATGGTAGATTTTTGCAAATTTCTCTTTAAGGAGTTGACAAAGTGAAGAAGGTTCAACTCCAAGTATAAAAATTTGAGTTTGAAGATTTGAGAGTGAAGGGATCTGAGTCAATTTTGGACTATTCTTCAAAGGTGTTGGCTATTGTTAACCAAATAATGAGATATAGAGATACCTTAGAAGATGTTCACATCATTGAAAAGATCCTTCATTCTTTGGTTCCAACATTTTATTATGTGGTTTATGTTATTGAGTCAAAAGATTTAGACTCTATGACTTTTAAACAAGTAATGGGTGAGTTACAAGCACAAGAAGACAAACTCAAGACGAGACAAGATGAGTCCTTAGAACAAGCTCCTAAAGCCAAGGTATCTTTGAAAGATTGTCGAGAAAAAAAGAACCAAAGTGGTCAAGGTTGTGGGCATGGACAACGAAGAGGTTATGGTCAAAGAGGATGTAGAAAAGGTGATCGTGAAAACAACAACAATGATAATAGGAGCCCATCAACTAGAAATTGTAGAAGAGCAAGGGGAAGAAGAATAGGTAATTATCAAAGATCGAATGAAAGTAGATATGACAAGTCTAGTGTTCAATGTTACAATTGTCATAAATTTGGTCATTTTTCTTAGGAATGCCAAAATGATTCTAACAAAAATGAAGAAAATGTGAATCTCATTAAAGATCAGCAAGAAGTGGAAAAGCCAACTTTATTGCTAGCACTCAAGAATAAAGAAAGCAATGATGCAAGCATCTGGTATCTTGACAATAGAGCAAGAAATCATGTGCGGATGCAGAGAGGCCTTTGTGAAGCTTGATGAGAAGGTTAGAGGCAATGTTTCATTTGGAGACTCTTTGAAAGTCCAAATCCAAGGGAAATGTCTTTAAAGGATAGTGGTCATAGCCTTTTTGTCTATGTTTACTATGTTTCCAAGTTAAAAAACAATATTTTGAATTTGGGACAACTCCTTGAAAAGGGTTATGAAATTCACATGAAAGATTGTTTCCTTTGGCTAGGAGATTAGTATGCCAACTTGGTTGTTAATATAACATTTCGTCTGGCGAAGTCCTAATACTTGAGTTCTGTTTATCAAAGTATGGTGTTTAGATCAAGTTATGAGTAGGTAAAGCATTAATTGTGACTAAGTATGTAATTCTATGAGTGCACCTTTGGGCAAAGTCTGCGTTGGGCAAGCTTGGTGGTTTGGCAAAGTCCCTTGTAAAAGTATACGCCACCCCAAATGTTAAACAATTATGTTAAGTCTTTAGTTGAAAAACTATTTATTATTTTATTATTACATTAATACACTGGTTGAACAATTTAGTTAGACAAATGAGAATTGGTTAGAATAGAACTATGTTATTGTAGTCGATAAGACTCACATTTATGAGGAGAGAGAAAGTACTTAGTCACAAGAATCGAGAGAGTTTAGTGGGATAATTAGACTTATCCACTAAACCCAACTTCTGTGTATAGTTGTATAAGGTTAGTATTGGATTTTTGAGCAAGTTTTACTTTTTCTCTTTCATCTATATTTTCTTCTCAAATTTTTCTCTGCACCTTTCTCTCGAAAAAAACCTTAGACCAGAAGTCTGCTTGATGATCTAGGTTTGTTGTATTCAACCAACTTTTTCATCTTTTAGCACTTGGTAAATACCGATAAACTTTAGGTTATTTTCATGGTTATTAATGTGACCTTTAAGCTGCATACTTTAGCATCAATTTTGAGTGTAAAGAAGTAAACTTCGTGAATATGGGTTTTGTAATGATGTTACTTACAAGTTTGTTTAGTTTTCTAGTATACAATCTAATAAGTTTAACTATTTATATTATAGCTCAAGACACTTCCGAAGGTTCTTATGATAAGGGCAAGAGTCCTATTGTTTGAACTTGTTGCACTTTCTGGCGAGTTCCTTCTTACTACGTGTGTGTGTAATGTCTTTTTTTTTTTTTTGTTTAGTCTAAGGTAAGTTTATATATTCTGTGAAGATAAAATATTTATGTAAGAGTGATGGATGCATGTCATTATTAGTCTAGTTTGGTTTGTCCGTGTTAAAGATGTAAGAACCTTCATTCATGTTTAAGCCACTACTCCTTGCTTTTAAAATGAACAATGTGATCTGAAACATGGAAATGAATTCATGGCGTTACCTTCAATGAAATAAGCATTGAACTGGCAGATCGTGATACATGAAAATGGTCATGTAACCTCTTGTAGCGCAAGTGTTATTGCAAAGCAGATTGGCAAATCATGACAAAGGAAAAGGAATGAAAGATTGATATTGCTCTGAATATGAACTAGGGTTTGTGGCTAACACAAAGAAGGTGGTTTGTAGGATTGCATGGGCGTAGTGTACACGCCAAAGTAATAGTGTTCAACGTATAGTCTATCTGTGTTTAGTATTCACCAACTGGCAAACTATGTGACTGTGCTGAGTTGGAAAGATTTACTTGCATTATATGTGACTATTGTAATGTTTTCCACTGGAACTCACTAAGTTTTTTGAACTTACTTAGTTACCTTTCCTTCTCAGGCCCGCTGATGAAGTAAAGAAATCTCTAAAGACTACGCTAGAGGACTGCCATTGTCGTGAGACTTCTTATATTTTGTATTATGTATGGCATGGGGGTGGTGTCAAGAAATTTACATTTTGAAGAATATATTTTGTACCTGAACTCATGATCATGAACATATGGTTCTAATGAAATTTCAGTGAAGTATTTATGGATTTCAAAGGGTATTATCTTATTTAATCTTGAATGACAAATACTTTATATTTTAAACTAATTTAAACAGTAGTTTAAATTGGTTTATGCCAGATACGGTTTTAAACATAATAATTTTAGGGCAGTGACAGATCATTCTTAGATCCTCCTTAAGGATCGATTTTAAAGTGTTACAGCTAAAGTATCTATGTCGAATAATAGAATGTTTATGTTAAATCTCAAGACAACTGAAGCAAAGTGATTGAAGGCTAGTGTGAATAATAAAGCATGGTGTTAGGACATGAGATTTGGCCACTTGAATTTTGGAGCATTCAAAGTTCTCGAAGAAAAGAAGATGGTTAAAGGAATTCCAACCGTTAGCCATCCTAATTAATTGAGTGAGGCATGTCTCATAAGCAAGCATGCATGATCAAGCTTTCCAAAAAAGCAACATCAAGAGAAACTGAGCCTCTTCAACTTGTTCATACTGATGTGTGTGGACCAATCAATTCGCCATCATTTGGTAAAAGTAAATACTTCTTATTTTTTTTATTGATGATTATAGTAGAAATACTTGGGTTTGCTTCTTGAAGAAAAAATATAAAGACTTTGTTGCATTTAAAAATTTCAAAGCACTTATTGAAAAGGAGAGTGCCTATGAGATAAAATCTTTAAGGTTTGATAGAGGAGGGAAATTCACTTCCAATGGATTTTGTAAAATACATGGAATTCGTCATCTTTAACGGTGCCTAGATCGTAACAACAAAATGGTGTAGCAAAAAGAAAAAATAGAAATATTCTTAACATGGCTAGATGTATGTTGAAGGCAAAGAATATGCTTAAGAAATTTTGGGCCTAAGTTGTTTCTTATGCAGTTTACTTGTCCAACCGCTCGCCAAAAAAGAACTTGAATGGTCTAACACTTCAAGAAGCATGGAGTGTAAGAAAGACAAGTGTTAGACATCTACGAGTGTTTGGTAGCATTGCCTATACACATGTATCCGACCAAGATAGATTAAAGTTCAAAATATATTATCCTTGGCTATGACTCAAACTCCAAATGCTACAAGTTGTACAACCTAAGTAATGGAAGGATTATTATAAGTCGAGATATTGTGTTCAATAAACAAGCAAATTGGAATTTGGAGGCACAAGAAGAACAATCTTATGGTTTCTTTCCTTATTTCGAGTAAGAACAAGACATTGTGGCACTAGTGCAAGATGTGACTCTTGCATCTTCACCGGTTCCAATCCATAAAGTAACTTTTGAAGAAAGCTCAAGTTAAAGACCTTAAAAAATGAGAAGTATCTGTGAGTTATATGATGCTAATAAAGCTATTAATGACTTGTTTTGTCTATTTGTAGATAATGGTCCACTTAACTTCGATGATGTTGTGAAAGACGAAAGATGGAGACTAACCATGGATGAAGAAATAAAATCCATTGTGAAAAACAACACTTGGAAGTTATCTGAACTTCCAAAAGGCCATGAAGCTATCGAGGTCAAATGGATTTTCAAGAAAAAGAAGAATACAAGTGGAGAAGTGGTGAGGTACAAAGCAAAGCTTGTTGTTAAAGGCTACAAGCAAAAGCATGGGATCGATTATGATGAAATCTTTGCACTTGTTGCCTGAATTGAAACAATTCATTTACTTATTTCCTTGGCAACTCAAATGAAGTTGAAAATACATCAACTAGATATGAAATCGGTATTTCTTAACGGTTTCTTGGAAGAGGAAGTTTACATTAAGCAACCCATGGGATACAATGTCCAAGGACAATAAGATAAATGTCTAAGGTTGAAAAAGGCACTATATGGGTTAAAACAAGCACCCCGTGCATGGTATAGCCATATCGACAAGTATTTTCAAGATAATGGATTTGTTTGGTATCTTCATGAACATGCACTCTATATCAAGATAAATGGTGGTAGAGATATCTTGATAGTTTGTCTTTATGTGGATGATTTGATCTTTATAGGAGACAATTTGAATTTAATTGAAGAATTCAATAAGCACATGTCACTTGATTTTAAGATGACTAATATGGGGCTTATGTCTTATTATTTGGGCCCAGAAGTGAAACAAACAGATGATGGCATATTCATTACGCAAGAAGGTTATGCAAAACAAGTGTTGAAAAAATTCAAAATGCTTGATTGCAATCCTGTTGAAACTCCAATGGAGTGTGAAGTGAAGTTGTCAAAGTTTGATGATGGAATAAAAAAATATTCAACTCTTTTCAAAAGTCTTGTTGGAAGTTTGAGATACTTGACATGTACAAGGCATGATATCCTATTTGCAGTTGGTGTAGTGAGTTGCTACATGGAAGCTCCTACGTCAACTCATAGGAAGATTGCTAAAAAGATTCTTGTTACCTAAAAAGTACAATTGGATTTGGGTTATTCTACTCATCTTCTCATGAGTTTCAACTCATAAGATTTTGTGCTAGTGGTTTTGTTGGTGACATTGATGATAGAAAAAGAACCACTGAATTTGTGTTTTTCTTGGGAGATTGTTGCATCTCTTGGGGTTCTAAGAAATAACCCATTGTGACACTTTCAACTTGTGAGGCTAAATATGTGGCAACAACTTCTTGTACTTGTCATGTTATCTGAATTAAAGGATTGTTGAAAGAACTTCACTTGCCACAAGAAGGAACAACCAAAATTTGCATTGATAACAAGTTTGCACAAGCACTTGTGAAAAATCTTGTGTTCCATGACCAAAGCAAACATATAGACACAAGATATCATTGTATCAGAGAGCATATTGCCAAGAAGGAAGTGGAGCTTAAGTTTGTGAAGACTCAAGATCAAGTGGCAGATATTTTTACAAAACCTCTCAAGGTTGAAGATCTCAAAAAATGTGTGGAAAACTTGGCTTAATCAAGAAAAGTTCAAATTAAGGGGAAGTGTTGAATATTATAATTTGTAACATTCTAGAATATACTTGCCCATTACTTACATGTATCTAGTTTAATGAATGTATTTAGAGTAGATGTATCTAGTAGTCATGCATATACTTAACTAGGATACATGAATGCGTTGAAACCAATGGTCACCTACAACTACTATATAAATAGTTGTATGTGATGAAGCATGGTAAGAGAGTGAAAGAAGACAAAGTTTAATACAAAGTAAGTTCATTTCTTTCCTAAAAGCTATTACTTTCCACTTCCTCCCAATAGTATGTGATGTTTATTTAGGGACTTTTAATTGCTATTTTAAGTTGTTACATGTAGTGTTTTCCTATTAAATATTGCTTAGTAGTTATTTTGGAATAGTATGGTAGTATGTTCCATCTGTTTTGGGCTTCTAATGTTGTTGGGGAATTTTTATTATTGTTTGGGGTTTAGCATGTAGTTTCTTGTTGTTAAGTGTTGCTTAGTATTTAGTTTTGAACAATATGGTGGTATGTGATATCTATTTAGTCATTTCACTGTTGTTTGGGGCTGTTACATGCAACTTTTGCTATTAAATGTTCATTAATAATTTATTTGAAACAATATGGTAGTATGTAGTGTTTAATTTGGGCTCTAAATGGTGGTTTGGAGCTATTAAATGTAATTTTTTACTGTTAAATATTGTTTACTATTTATTTGGGACAATATGGCAATATGTCTAGACTATTTTTGGACTTCTAATGTTGTTTTAAACTTTTAAATAACGTTATATTGACATAGCCTAAGAGGACTGCTGAGCTCAGAGGAGTTGTGAGGCCTGAGTCATGCATTACCATGGGCAAATTTCTTTAGTTTTATGTTATTATGTTAGTGATTAAATAAGCACAACCTTTTATGCAACTACTGTAGTAATTAAACAGAAATAAAATTTTACCTAGATATAGATCATACGGAACAAGAAGCTTGAAAGTGCACAAAAAACAGCAAAGGTAAAAGCATCTAAGGAATAGGCAACTAATGAAACCACAAGTCAATCAATTACAAGCAACTTCAACAAGCTAGGGAACAACCACCTAATGACTTGTTTATAGAATTTACTATGGTCATTAACGGATGCTACACGTCAACCAACAAATGTTGACGTAGCAATCTACAAGATTAACGATAGCACTTATGCGATCATTAACGGATGCCACATGTCAACCAACAAATGTTGGCGTAACAATCTACGTCAACACCAGTTCTTGACATACCAGTATCATGTTAGCAAAAAAAATTTCAAGAAAAAATAAAAAATATATTTTCAAAAAAGTCTACAATGAACTTAGACAAATTATTATCTAGATTTATTCTAGAATAATAAAAACACTAAAAATTTTAATTTTTTTAAAAACTATTAAAAATATTAAAAATTAATTAAAATCATAAAATTTATAAATAAAAAATCATGAATTGCATCTCTTCCATATAAATTGAATATTAATGAGTTAACTAAAACTAAACAAAGGGAAAAAGTTATTATGTTCGATCTCTTTTAATTATTATTTATTTATTTATTTATTTCTTCATTCGAAAACACATTTTTAAGAGGGACTACATAACAAACATGTTGATTGGTATTTCCAATAAATTATTTTTTCATATAAATATATTCAAAATTAAGATGCGACATTTTCGATTGAAATATGGGGAAATAATTAAATCAAAGAATGAATGCTTTTAAATTGAAAAAGAAAAAGGAAAAAAATGAAAAAGATTATGGTACGATTATAAATTTAATGGTTTTTTATTATATTTTTTATGTTTTTTTATCATTTTTAAAGATTTAAAATTTTTATAATTTCTAATGATTCTTATAAATTTTTTTATAATTTATTTATATTTATGAATTTTATAATTTCAAAATGAGTATGAATAAATGGGTGTCTAGATTCAAATAAACTTGGACAATCAATTTATCTAGGTTCATTCCGAACTTATTTTCTAATGGTTATCGTTGGCTAAAAGGTCTCATTTATCAAAATTATCAGTTTAAGAGTTTAGTTAAGTGCAAAAAATTGAGAGGGGCTTAATTGTTTTTTTTTTTTTAATTCTTTGACGGACTTTTATACCATTAATTTTTTTAACTTTTACTTTAAATTAAAAAAATATTTTTTTTAAATTAAATCTTACATGGGAATATATTTGTATCATTTGTAATTCCACATCATTATTTACCATAAAAACAAATTGCCACATCAAATTTCTTTAACGAAGTTAACAAAAAATTTTAAGTTTAGGGTTGAAATTTGAGCAAATTAGAGAGGGATTAAATCCTCAAGTTTCACATGGTATTATTTCTGTTGTTTCAATTAAGTTATCACAGTTGACTTTTTCTAAGGTCAAATTTTTAAGTTGTGATATCTATTATTTCAAATATTTTAACTAATTAATCTTTTTTAAAAAAGTTAAGTATTTAAAAATTAGGCTTATATCATAAAATAAAAATTTTATATTTTTTTCTCAAATTGATACTTAAAATTATATTTTGTTACCTAAAATAATATATAAACTGTATTATTTTTCTTAAATTAGTACCTAAACCATTTACTTAAATTATATTCTATTACGCAAATTGATATCTAAACCCAGGACTTAAAACAATCTTGGACATTATGTTGAAGATTCGGGGCAAAGAATAGAGTAAAAAATCCAAGACTCCTCTAATATAGGGGAAGAAGATGACGAGAACTGGGCTTATGAAGAATCCATGGGGAATGGGCTACAGTCCGCTTCATATCAGTCCGAATAGCAAATTAGGGCAATGATGAGGTTTGAAGCCCAAATTCCTAATACAAGTGATGAATCCTCCAATGAAGTCAGTAACGAAGGGTTAAGAACTGAGAGAAATAAGGAGAATTTAAGAACAACCTTAACACTAAAGATGCCTCTTCACAATCAGAGAATGTAAATGCGGTTGGCAAGAATATTCAATCGAGAGGAGTTACTACTCTTGAAGATATTGAAAGTGAATATAAAGCTACTCATCCAAAGAAAGAGGTGGCTAGATTGAAGAAATTGCAAAAGAAAGGGTTATACCAAAGATTATCAGCGAAACACAATGTGCCTTGGTGGAAGGTAGACAATTTTTTAATGGAATCTTGTTGGCTAAGGAAATCTTGCACTTAATGACTAAATCCAAGGAGATTGAAGGGGGATTATGCTTATGATTGCATTGGTTGGGACTTGTTAGATCGTAGAGAGGCGAAATGATTCGTAGCTGTGTTGAATTGTCTGTTCTATTAAATTAATGGCGATTAATCAAGGCGTTCTGTCGGGTGGTCTGCAAGTCAAATCTGATAAGCTTGTATGACCTTATATAGGTGCAAGCCTGGTGTTATTGGATGATTGTTGTCACTTATAGGTGCAGATCTTTTTCCCTTGGTTTTGTAATCTGGAATATTGTACCACCGCTTTTACCATGACCGTTTCAATAAATTTGTTTCTAGCTTAAAAGAAATTTCATTAAAAGAGAAGAAAGAATGATTCGGGAGGAGAACGTGTAAAAACTTTTTGAAGTTTTTTAATTTAATTTAATTTTATTTTAATTTAAAAGTGTCACATGTTATAAAATAATTGTTTAAAGAGATTTTTTTAATGGTCGGGATAATTTAGGCAATAGACTATAGTTTAAGTATAGTTGCGGGCACCAAAGTCTAGTTTAGTTATCTCTTGTAAGAAAAAAAAAGTTTAGGTATAAACTTAAAAAGAAAAATAGTATAGTTTAGGTGTCACTTTAGGTAATAGAGTATAGTTTAGACACTATTGCGATAAAAAATTTAGATACCAACTTAAAAATATATATATATAATGTAGATATCATTTTATGGTTTAAGTCTAAAAATTACTACATTTAAAGTATTAAGTAATATTTTAAAAAAATTATTAATGATAAATTTAAAAAAAACAGTAAATCAAAAGTTAAAAGAATTTAATCGCCAAAAGTCAAAAGTGTGATAAGTTTATTAGAATTTAGAATGAAGGGAATAACTCCTGACCCTTTAATCAAAATATGTCATCATAAAACAACACGTGGACAAAACAAGTAATATAAATTACATTCATGGCTTATTTTATTTTATTAGACAATTTATTTACTCACTATAAAGACAGTGCATGCATGAAAGACATATATAGAGTAGTAAGAAGAGGGGAAAATGCATGAAAAATAGGTAAAGGCAGTTAAAAGATGAGCAAATTTACATGAGGAAAGGCCTGTAATTGTTCCAAGATAATAAACGTGAGCTCTACGTAATAACACTTATTTCTAAAGAGTAAACCAAAGCAACCCTCACGAGACTGCATCCCACAGCATTTATTTCCCAACTAAGTCATCAGCCACCACTTTCCCAACAATATTTTAATATTCTTATATATATAAACCCCACCAAACGAAAACACAACTTCAAGTCAAAACATTACAGCTGAAAGATCCATCACATACATATATAAAAGATAAAAACCCTAGTTGAGAATTGAACTCTTTGTGAACATGTCTCATATTGCTGTGGAGAGAAATAGGAGAAGGCAAATGAATGAGAATCTCAAAGTTTTGCGTTCCTTAACCCCTTGTTTCTATATTAAAAGGGTAACTTAACTCTTCCTTCTTTTTTTCCTTCTATTTTCGACCGATATCTAGATTGCGAGATTGAACCCTAATTGTCTTTCTCTTTCTTAATTTCTTAATTTTTAGGGTTTCATTTTTTTTTGTTTTTATAGGGTGACCAAGCATCGGTCATAGGCGGTGTGATAGAGTTCATCAAGGAGTTGCAACAAGTTTTACAAGCTTTGGAATCGAAGAAACAAAGGAAGAGCTTAAGCCCTAACCCTAGTCCAAGTACCCCAAGGCCACTACCTTTGCCCGCAAAACCTAACCATTCTCCCATTAGATTCGAACCGGTGGGAGATGTCGGTGCTTGTTGCAACTCATCGCTTGCGGATGTCGAAGCAAGGATCGCCGGATCCAACGTCGTCCTGAAGATCGTGTGCGGACGAATACCCGGTCAAATTCTGAAGATAATAGCTGTACTTGAGAAATTTTCATTTGAGGTTCTTCACGTCAACATCAGCAGCATGGAAGACACCGTTTTATACTCCTTTGTCATCAAGGTATGATCATTATCTATTTGTTTCAACCACAGTTGTTATTGCCGGCATTAAATAATGCGTCAGAGTTTTAATGGACTTGAATTTGCTAGGAATTAATTTTGATACTATTGTTGGCGTCGTGGGGTTTAGGGTTTATACCCCTTTTGTCATAAAGGTATGTCCATTGTATTAAGTAATACGGGACATGGAACACGAATTTGATAATATTTCAGTACTAATTTGATTAATATATTACTGGTAATTTAGGGTTTAGGGGTTATACTCTTTTTGTCATAAATTTGTCAATGTATCAAAGAATTAATTTGATAATAAATATCACGTGTGCTTTGTATCAAGAAATAATCAATGAAAATTTGTTATTTTCCATTATACTCATGAACTATGGTTTCAACAATAACTAATTATCAATGGGATATTAGATTAATAAAAAATAACTAATGTTGTCCGGCCACTAACAAATGCTTTATAATATATATATATATATATATAACACAATGTTAAATATATGAGTAGAAGATGAGAGATGTTACTTCTTATTATTATTATTTTAATCGAAAGAGATTTTACATTCCAATATGCATTTATTATGTGCTTCTAATCATATATATGTTCATTTGAAGCAGATTTCATCCCAAATTCCTCATGGAAAGCATTGTCAAGTAGGGAAAAATAAATATATAAACAAAATTGGCTTGAGATTGCATTTCATCCATCAAGATGTAAAGCATGAGAAAACATCAGAAATAGGGCACCCAACTAAAACACTGAAAATAGTAACTATTTAAGCTTCTTATACTGAACAATTTAGTCCTTCTGTTCATTTTTGTTTCTTATATTTAACAATATGATATAACATGAATTTTTGAGAGATTTACTTTATTTTCACCATAGAAAGCCTGTTTTATAAATGGAATCTTTATTATGCCCGGTGTTTGTGTTCAATGTATATTCAAACATGGATATACGGATATAATCTTCCAAATATTTAAAGAACTTAAAGATATTGAGTATATATATACACATGTTGGATACATACTCCTAATACTTTTTCTTAAGTTAGGTTGAAGTTGATAAGTGGTCTATTAATCTCCATATATGTATATAACTAGATATGAACAAGGCTTATCTTATTTCATGATGCTGTCTTTTTTTTTTTTTTTTTTTTTTTTAGACAGATTGGTCTAGAATGTCAGCTGAGCTTGGAGGAACTTGCTGTTGAAGTTCAGCAAAGCTTCTTCTCGGAGCCTGTTTTTCTAAACGAAATATAGATTTTCATAGCTTTCAAATTTTCGTGTTTACATGGTTTGTTGTTATATCGCTGCATACAAGAAATGAAACATATATAATTTCATTTCTCTTTTAAGGTTAAAACATAATTACTTCTAAATAATGAAATCTAACAACTTATCCACTTTTTCCATATGGAGAGAGAGTTTTACGGACCTTAACTCCATTAGAGCAATGCTTCCTTTTTTTTTTTTTTTTTTTATGTGTAACTCATGATACTTAATTTGATTTTTGAAAAGTTGATTTGATTCTTGAACTAACCGTTTGAACTTTCAGAAAAAAAGTGATAGGCTTTAATTTGAGCAACTCCCTTTGAACATAGTGTGTGCGTGTGTGGTGTCGATATATCCCTATTGTGGGTGCATTAATACTACATTACCAAAAAAAACAGAAAAAAAATTGAATAAAAACAACTATTTATTATGAAATTATTGAAATATATAATTGAGTAAACTACATTAGTAGTCATCAAACTATGGACTTTTTTCTTTTTTTGTCATCCTACAATGAAAAGTAACAAAATGACCATTCAACTATTTAATTATGTCTTTTGGTCATCCAACTATCTTGAAATTTTTTGGTGTTTCCATTTTTACGTTACTCAGCTGGTGATAAAAAAAGAAGAAGATAAAATTGAATAGTTAGGTGATCATTTTATAACTTTTCATAATTAGATGATTAAAAAAAATTTACTTATAATTAGGTGACTAAAAAAGAAAAAAATTCATAGTAGAGTGACTGTTATTATAGGTTACCCTAAATAATTTCTTTCAATTATTGATTTTATAATTAAAGAATAATTAATATAAACTTAAAATTAAAATTAAAAGGATGAATTGCACTCTAGTAAAATATTAGAATATCAAATATAAAATTAGAAAGAATTAATGTTGAAACGCAAAATCAATCACAGAATTTTATGGGTGGTAATCAGAGTACCTAGAAGGTTCAATTAAAAGAAGAGATCCCTCGGATGATTCAGATATTGCTATATGGTGAAGGAGATGTTTCTTTCAAAGAAAAACTACTAAACTCATGAAAAAGGCTACCAATGTGATGGAACTCATGGGAAATGATGATATCGAATTACAAGAGGTGATGTTGAGAAGATCATGAAAAATGGGATGTCTACAATTTGGTGTTCTAAACGTGATGAGGAGAGTATGTGACAAATGGTAATCATCAAACTTCTGGGAAGGAGAATAAGCTTCAATGCTCTTTTGAACAAAACGATTGAGTCTCCATATCAAATCCACTTGTAAAACCTTTCTATTTATTTTAAATGTATTTAAAAGTGATGATCCATACATGCATCCGCGAGTTGATTGTGTAACCCACATTTGACTAAAAATAATAAATTTTTAATTTTCAAATGGTGTTATTTGAAGAAATTAATCAACACATTAATTCGTGAATCAATTTAATATTACTATTTTGTTTTAAATATTTATAATAAATTTAATTTTAAATTATTAAATAAATTTTAAATTGAAATTAATTTTTACTACTAAATAAATAAATAACTGAAAATCTCCCTGCGATAGGGGGAGAGTTAATGCTAGTTCATGGTCTCTCCATTGCTTGGGAAAAGGGATTCAAGAAGGTAGTGACGGAATGTGACAGTTCTCAAGCTGTCCAGCTGTTGAAGGATGGCCAGGCTGCTTCTGATAACCTGCATTGGTTAGAAATACACTGGAACAGTGCGGACGTGGTTGGCATATTTGCATTGTCCATCTCTCACGGAGTGCGAATCAAGTGGCTTATTTATGGCAAAACTGGGGTTTAACATGGGTTTCGAATAGCAAATTTTTGTTTTCCCTCCTGCTGGTCTTGGAATTTGCTTTGTCAGGGTGTTTTGAGATCTTGTTCTCTATAATTTTTTGATATCCTTCTTTATTCATAAAAAAAAAAAAAACAAAAAACAAATGACTTATAAGAATTTAAATAATATAGTAAAATTAAGGGGTTTTACGGTAAAATACAAAAATGGTCACTAAACTATTTCCTACATTGAATTGTTCGAAATCAATCACAATACAACCAAGCCAATTCAAGATGTTACATTCGAAGTTGTGTGTTGCGACATAGCCTAGTGCGTGTCACGACACAGGTCTAACAAAGAATAAAAATTAATTAAGTGTATTTCTGTCCACACAATCCATATTTAGTTTGATTAAAGCTTGTATTTGACCTAAATTGGGCTGCAAACTTTTCCTATAAATAGTTAAGCATAGGTCAAGAGAGCTTTTGCCAAGCCATTTTAGAGTTTTAGTTTAATAGTTTAGGATTTTAATTTAGTTTTGTTTTATTTTAAAGACAATTTTATTTCTTGTTCTTCGCCTTGGATTTGATTTGAGTCCAAGTCTTCATTATTTAGTATTTTCTTAATTTTCATTACATTTCTCTTGCAAAGGACAATATCTCAATCATTGTTAAAGGATTTCGCAGATCCAAGCTCATCCAGTTTATCAAACGAACCAATTTCTATCTTTCTCTCTTTTAATTTAAATTGTGTTCTTGCATGATTAATTTTATTTTAAGAAAGGGCTATTGAATCGATGAGTGGTTAAGTCCTTTAAGGAGATTAACGAGCGGATGTGGGAGTGATTAATGGAAGAATGAGAGTTTCCCATACAAATTAGTTGGTATAAATTTATGTGCTTAAACCCTAGGATTGACGACCTTAGGAAGTAATCTAGGTTAAACGAGGTCAAGAGGTAAGTTTGCCGAGTAAATCATGATTTATCGTGGTTAAGAAAATGGGGTCTAGAGATAAGTGAGTACTGGTCTATTAATTAATTAGTAGAGGTCGAGAGGTAATATTGGTTAGTTAATAACTAATTTACTAATAAAACTCGATTTCTGAAGTTAATTGCAACAGTGAAGTGAGTTAATCTTTTGCTTGTTATTCGAGAGTTTTTCATTTGTCAACTTTATTTTAGTAGTTTTGTTTTTATTCTATGACTTTAATCTTTAGTTTTAATTATCGTAATATATTTTTTAGTGACTACTGTTTAGGCCTACTACTGTAGAAGACATTTTTTGATTTAATTCAACCTCTCTTGGGTACAATCCTCATAATGCTTATCGGTGTTCTGCTATAATACAAAACTATATTACAATTTGACATGTTTGCTTGCAGATACCGCATTTCATTGGATATTTTATTTGCACGATTTTTATTCTAAATGTTCACACATTTGGAGGCAGTCAAGTTGTTGGTGCCGTTGTTAGGGAGGTTTCAGCATTAAATTTAAATTTATTTTCTGCAATTAGTAGGATAAATAGGAAAATTAAAATACGATTTCTTTGCTTTATTTTATTTTTTCTATTTTTAATTCAGTTTTCTGATAATTATTCTCTATCTCTAATGTCAATTTATGACTCGAAGTGGAAGCACTCCAATCGAGCCACATCTTGATCCTGAACGATTTTTAAGATGCAACCATCAGTTAATGCAAAACGATCCACCCATGGTAGCTGACTTACCTCGGGAAAATCCACTATTTGACAATCCACCTGAACCACAAGTGCAAATTCGTAGAGAGCTACTGATGGCTCAAAGGATGTTGTGCGAGTATGCATTACCAACACTAGATGTCGTGCCAGGCAGCATTGAACAACTGATGATCAATGCCAAAAATTTTGAGATTAAGATGGATGCAATTCAAATGATCCATAACACTTTGGAGTTTCAAGGGAATATGATGGATGATCCACAACAACACCAAAAACGATTCCTCCAATTGTGCACACTCTCAAATATAACGGGGTAATCGGTGATGCTGTTCGTCTTTAGCTATTCCCTTTTTCCTTATGTGACAACGCTGCTAATTGGTTGGACTCATTAGAAACAGATCTATTCAATTCTGACGTGACAATGCAAATTTCAAGCAATTCAAAGGTGAAAATTTGTACAAAGCTGGATTTTTAAATATTCAAATAACCAATTTAGCAAATAGACCCTTTTTAATTTGACAATCAGTGGTGGGTATGAATTGTAATCCACTAACTTTGAGTTAAGCATGCTTAAGGTTACATAATTATAATTAATTAAGTTAATCTAGATTAATTCATTATTAACCTAAGTATAAAAGATAAAATAAAATGAAAATAAAATATTTTTTTCTATTCATCTTCTCCTCGAAGTAAAAGAAAAGAGAAAGGATTTTGAAGCTTTCAAGTTGTCAGCTTAAATTTGGTAAGTTCAATTTAGTCATTTTCTTGTAATTTTTATGTTTTTGAGGTGGTGGTAACTTGATTTAGCTAGCCCATGTACCAATTTGAAAACCTATTAAAGTTTCTATAAGTTGCCATTGATGACTGCTTGGAGAAATTGGTACTAAATTGTTAAATTTTAAGCTTAAAAGTGAAAAAAGACTCGTTTGTAAAGTTTAATTGCTAGTTTTTGTCAAAAGGACTAAAATGTAAAAATGGAATATTTGAGGTGAAATTTTTGTAATTATATATAATAAAGGGTCCTAAAAATATGTAATTGAGATCAATTTTGAAATCGAAGATCAAATTAGAAAGATATTGCAATTTCGGTTTTAGGGACTAAATTGAATAAAATGAAAAAATGAAGGGGCATTTGAAAAATGAAATTGAACTGGTATATGCATATAATTGACTGATATAAAATGATTGATATTCATAAATTGAACCGAATTATTGTATAGATCAGAAATTAAACCAAATTGAGGATAATTGGGGAAAACAAAAAAAATTATGATTAGTCCTTAAAGATACAATTGCTTGTTGTTTCTTCTGGTAAGTTCAAATGGTATAATTGTATTTAAATTGTTATGTATTTGAATTGTGAATATGTGTACATTTGGATGAAATTTGGATCGTTTGCAATTTGGTACAAAAGGTAAGATTTGTATTATAGTGTAAAGAAATGTATATGTATATATTGAAAATGCCTGGATGAACTTTGTAAAGGTCTTCTGCACATTGATACAGATTGATTACTGAAATCCATCATTCTTTTTGGACTTGAAGATATATGTGACACAAGTTTAGCTCAGACGAATAACCTGATGTCGTTTTAAAGGTTTAGCCTGGACAGATAACCTGACATGTTTATATATATTCAGTTCAAATAAGAAACTAGGGTTATCAAGATACCTGTGTGTAATATGAATATGATGTTTGAATGATAAATGTAGAATTGAATAAGCACATGATGTAACACCCCAAACCCGGCCGAGACGTTATGGCTGAATCTGGCGTGTCACATTGAAGTGTTTTAGCTAAAACCGTATTTCCATTGAAAACCCTTCTTAAACAAAAGAAACCTTAATTAACTTAAAAATAAACACACTTTTCAGTTGCGAAAGCCTTGTTTAAAACATTTGATTTAAGAAAACTTTATCATTTAAAAATTAGTTGCGGAAACGTAGAAAATATACTATAATTTAGGAATCCTATGTTCAACTTCTCGTAATTACAATGAAATTGATAATAATCCAAATAATAAGAAGAAGGAAGCCTTATTACATTCTGGTCCAAAAAATAATTAATAAAATAAAGAACTTATATGCTTTTAAAAAGAGAAACAAGTCCAAGTTGTCTTGCTAGCTGGCCACCCAGAGTCCCTCCTAACATCGAACCTCCTACTGAGCATCACCTGAAAATAAAATAAAAGAGGGGGGGTGAGTTTTCGCAAATTAAGTGTGTACAACCCTCGACAGAAAATAAGCATTCAAAAAAACATCATTCATCAATCATGCAATGCAATCCTATCCAAATTATCCATCCGCTACACACCAGCTCCGTCCCCCGTCACACCATGTGGGGATATAAATATCGACTCACCCAGCCCACACACCATGGTAGCCCGGTTGCGGAACTACCTTCATTTACATATTGGCCTTTAAAAGCCGTTGGTGGATCCACGATTGTCAAGCAACCATACGATCCTCATATACTTCCTCCGTTCCATATTTCCTATCCCATATACAACCTAAGCAGAATATCATATGTATGCAACAAATGGGCATGTCACATTCAATAAACTTACATTTAACACTTAGGGGTATTTTGGTCATTTTCGCCCTTAGGGGCATTTCGGTAATTTTCTCTTAATTATGGTTTTCACTTACCTTGGCCAGTTAACAAGTCCCGCGAGCTAAGATGAACGAATACTATGCACTAGGTAGGATTCTAGGGAAGAGGAGGTGGGTCATTAAGACCGCTTAAGTACCAAGCTCTCCCTAGATCCAATTCTAGACATGCATATACCCGTTGCCACACCTTAACCCCTTTGAGCTATCCACGGTCACAAAATATTAATTAAGTCTTATGTAGTTATCATATACTAGGTCCACAACCTCTTACAAAGCCCAAACAAATTCACATACCTATATCTGGCCCATTAAGCCCAATCATATTCATATGACCCATTAGGCCCAAATCACTTGTATATGGCCCATTAGGCCCAAATCATATTTATATGGCCTGTTAGGCCCAGTCACATTCATATTCATGCTCAAATACAAATTCCAATCACATAGCATCAATATTCAGTTTTTGCCTATTATGCCCATTGGGCCTATTTAGCCCATTCCGATCTGTATGGCCAAATCACAACCCAAGTCCACGAAATCACCCGTGGGTCTCAGGAAACCTATCGGTCTCTCTCTTACGAGTGTTCGCGCACTCGCAAGACTACCGTAGCCAAACTTTCAGCTTTTTGACATTTCGGCATTTCGGCATTTTGGCATTTCGGCTTTTGCCGATTCATAGTGTGTGTATAGTGTATGTACACACCTGGTAAGCAAGCATGATGTGATCTCCTTAGCCCAAACCTACAATTGATATCACTCAAAGATTAATCTTACATACTTATCGAATACTTTACCAAAAGCCAGAATCTCACCTTAACCTTACCTTGCGCGATAAGTATAACAACCCCTTCACTAACCACGATCAACTCCTAGATCTGCACCAATCATAACTATTAAAACCAGAATAATAGGTGACTCATATCCAACACAAGTCCCCTTACCTTACTATGGCTATTCGGCCAACCTTAGCCAATGGATGAGGAATACTTACCAAAACTGTAAACACTAAAGAGCAATTCGGCAGAGAGCTAAGATTCGAGATCCAATACTAATTCCCTACCAAAGTTGATTGAAAGAGTGAGAGACAATAATCGATACCTAGCAAAGAAAACCGATTGGAAGAGCAACACTTACACTAGATTCGGTCAAAGAGTATTAAGCCCTTAAGAGATTCGGCTTTTCGGCTTTTCAAATTTAGTATGGTGAATAAGGTTTATTTGGTACAGATTAAAGAAGAAGAGTAGAAGAAGAAATCAGCTAAGTGAAACAAAGAAAATTGCATAGAGAAGAATAGAAATCGATAAGAAGAAAAGAAAGAAAAACAAAAGGGTTTTCGACTTTTTGAAGAAAGGGGTTTCTGGCAACAAGGTGAAGAAGAATTTTGGCAGTAGCCTGGTAACCCTGTATTCGGCCCCTATTTACAGCCCTTATAGCTGAATTTTCCATAACCAATTCCCAATTCGGCTCCATCACTTCTCCCTTCTCATCTCTTTGTTTTTCTCCCTGATAACCCCTTGATCTTTTCCTTAATTTTCTCTCCTGAACACTTCCCTTGGAGTCCACTTTCACGCCATTACCATCCTTCTAGAAGGCCAAAATTAAACTTCTAAAAAATACTAAGCTAGGATTCGAACCTTGGATCTCATTGCTAGCTAATAACGCCACCTCCTTACTCTCTAAGTGGCGTCACTTAGCCACTCTTCCACAAGGCTTTTTGATGCTATTTTTCCCCTATTTTTATTTAAAAGCCCAACCACTTGCCAACCCTAATTTTTTTAATAATTAAACTATAATTTCATTTATTCCTAGGTTCAAACTCAAACCTTAATTAAGACCTACTATAATTATCACATGGCTAGGAACATAAAACACAATTTTTATCAAAATCGAAAACAAAGAAAGTTCAGAATTTTAGGATTTTTGGGTTTCGGGATTTTTTTGGGGCGTTACACATGATATTGATATTGATTTTGAAATGGATTGAATTGGTACATGATTAAATGATATTCTAGTTGATTATGTGATAAGCTCACCTTGTTGTTGTGATTTGTTATGTTAGACAAACTTTTTCAAGCTAATTAGTTGTTATATTTAGTTGTAAATTATGGTAATTTTTTGTTTAAATACCTATGGACTTACTAAGCATTCAGTATGCTTACTCTATTGCCTCCATTTTTCCTTGTAGATTACTGACTTACAGAACGTGTCTAGTGGATTGACGAGAAGCTCACACTATCCCATTATTGATTTGATAGTCTTTCAAATGTTTAAAAGTCTGGTTATGTGGCATGTACATATGTGTTTATATATGTTATCTTGGAATGTTAACTTAGTTGAATCTTATATGATGTTTGAGTTTGAGAAGGTTAATACTCATATGTATATGTATGTTTTGGTAGCATGCTGAGACACTATGAATGACAATAAAATGGTGTGTTTGAGTTTGAAACGTTATAGTAAAGATGATGGCATTGAATGCCTAAAATCATGATTGAATAGGTTGAGTTTGAATAAGTTAAATTGATTTGTTATGATGCCAAATTGAGGTATATTGGATCGGTTGATTTGAAATGGTTAAATACATTGTTTTGGTATGTGTTTAGGATGATTTTATGCAAGTAAGATTGTGCAATTATGTGCCAAAATTGGAACTTGAAAGGTTGGCATGAAATATGTACCAAAACAAGCAATCTTCCTTGTTGCAACATCGGTCGACAGTATGTGACATCACGATGTAGAGTGGTCTGGAGTCATAATGCGATAAAATATTTAGCAGCATCACAACATGGAATAAGTGATGTCATGATGTCGACCTTGAAATTTTGAAAAATTAAAATTTGGTCCTATTTCATGCCCGGGACAACAAAAGAGCTTTCGTAAGCTCTATTAAGATTCAAAAAAGATTGTGTATCATATTTTGAATGTTTTTAAGACATGAATGTATGTTTAAATGATATATTTACAGTATATTTGACGGTAGTTTCTCCAAAAATGGATGTGGCATCCTGTAGCTTGAACCTAGTGGTCTGGTAGAGCAAAGGGGTGTTAAAAATGCCACTAGAAAGCCTTTCCCCCAAGCAGTTAGCTAAAAATTTCAAATTTATTAAATAAGTAAATTACCTTAAATTTATTTGTATTCCATTTATTGGAAATCAACCATTGCCAATCATTTGGATCCAAATATTTTGGACGATCATTGCTTTTGAGATAGCGTTGGTATAAATGGTAATGACTATTCTTACATTGAACTTGCACTTGTTTCATCATAAAAGAATAAACGTATCCAAAAAATCAAACTTGTCCTAAAATTCAGAAAAAAAATTCGAACATAACTTATTTATGTAGCTTAAATAAATTTAAAATATTTAAAACCTACATCATTCAAGAATATACATAAAACTTAAACTATATATATTTCTTATAAAATTTTATTATGGAAAAATATCATTTAGTAGTATCTTTTTGCTCAATCAACAAAATTATTGATTGAACATTAATCATAAAATGCTACAAATAATCAAAAGCATGTGGTAAAATTAGTATTAAAAAAAAAAAACATTTGAACATAGAACCAAAATTACAAGAAACATTTTGTAATAAGAGAAAAACAAAGATAAAACCTTATCAAAATTAAAGACACCAACTTAAGTCACATAACTTTGCAATCTAAGTGCAATTATAATAAGCTTAAAGAATTGTTATTATTATTAGACTAAAATTTAAAAATTTTTACAAAATTAAATTAATATATCGTGTTCTCTACCTTAAAAATATACATTGAATCATTCAAAACTTGTCATATATGTGACGAATAACTAAGTCATTTTTGAGAACCTATCATATAATAGACAATAGATTCAGTTAAATGATGACAAACTAATATACATGGAATCATACCTTTAAGAAGATCCACATTGTCTTAATGTTATCTTCAGAAATTTCTTTCCATCTATTGACTTGAAGTGATGTAATTTGTTGAACGCAATTTGTTACTTCTGCTTTGAAAAGGTTGCCATGCTTACCACATACCTTGTTATACGAAGCGGGGAGCTGGATATCGAGTTTTCTACATTTGGCCTTCTTTTTAGTGAGCTTCACATTTCTAATCAGCCCCCATCCTAGAAGATCCATTTTCTATATAAAAACTTATCTCTAATTAAAGAAATATAATATCAATTATAATTGCAATGGCTCGATTTTCAATGGTACCGAAACTTGTAATTTTGAAACCTTATTTTCTTAAATCGAGTATGTAAATATTAAATATGAATATTTACAGAGCTTACATAAAAATAGATTAAAGATTGGTCAAATAATTTTTTGAATTAAGAGTTAATTATGGCCTAGGGACTAAATGATAAAGTTTAATCACTATAGGTTTTTAATTCATCAAAGACTTAAGGACTTAAATAACAATTAAACAAAAGTCAAAAATGGTAATTAAACCATTTTAATTATACGGTAGTGGATGATGATGGAGGATTCTAGTAAGATTGATTAATGTTTTATTAAGTTAATTAAACTATGTTAAATTAATTAGGTTTTAATTATAATTATGTTAAATTAGTGGAAAGATGTCATCTTCATCTTTCACCATTCTACATTGTTGTAACTTGAAGAAGAAAAGCAAGGAAAATGTTGAAACATTCGACCGTTGATTAGTAGGTAATTTCAAGTCATTTTCTTGTAAGTTTTATACATTTGAGATCATGGGAGCTTGATTTAGCTATACCATGTACCAATTTGTAAAACTATTAAAGTTTTAGAAACTTGACATTGTTGATTTCTTGAATAATTAGGCTTAAATTTGATACATTTTAAGCTTAGATTATGAAAAAGACTAGATTGTAAAGTTAATTTAGCTTAACTGTTAGTTTCGTACATTATGGACCAAACTGAATTTCCAAAACTGCTATGAAATTTCGGTAGGAATAGAAAGTAGAGGGTCCCTAATGAATATATGGGAAATCAAATTTTAATCTAAAACTAGGAATTGAAAGATATGTTTGTCCGGATTTTATGGACTAAATTGAATAAATTACAAAATATGTAACAACCCATTTTTAGTCAAATCGGAACAGTGGTTTTGGGACCACAAATCCAAAGTTGAAGTAATTATTTTTTTATTATTTTAATGTCTACGACATGAAAATATGATTGTGTGAAATTTTCATTAAGAAATTTTATCATTTGAGTGCTTAATTTGATAAAAAGAACTAAATCGCATAAAGTGTAAAACTTGTGTTCTATTAGCTAAAGGTGTCTATTAGCTATGGGACATTAAAGTGGAGGTCCTTATGTTGTAATTAGACCATTATAATGGTAGGTGGACAAGTATGGGTATATATTAAGTTGTATTTAATGTTTTAAGAAGGTTAATATGGTAATTTGTAAAATAACTTAAGTTAAAATAAAAGAAATCATAATCCATCATCATCTTTTCTTCATTCCACAAAAAATTCAAGAAAATAAAGAACCAAGGGAGCTTGCTAGGGTTCGGCCATTTTAATGCTCAATTGTAAGTCTGTTTTTGTTTCGTTTTTTGAGATCGTTGCAGCTAGGTCTAGCTAGCCCAGGGACTATTTTTTAAAACTATTAAAGATTTTCAATGTTTCCATTGATTAATAAGCATGTATTTTTGAATTTTCTTGATAGATTATGAATGTTGGTTGCAAGTTATACAAGTTTTATAAAGTGATTTTTAGTAAAAATGCAAATTAGGGATTAAATTGTGAAATGTTGAAACTTTATGGTTAAAATGTGAAATAAATGGAAAATTTGAGGCTCTAGGGACTAATTTTAAATCAGATAGCATGGGTTAGCATTGAATTTCATTAATTTGTGTTTTTATGAAATAAGGACTAAATTGTAAAAGTGGTGAAACATTAGGGGAAAATGTGTAAATGTGCTTAAATGTGTGTTTTGGATTAAGTTTAATTTGGAGATTATTAAATAAGTTAATTTTGATTATATTTAGATCAAGAAAAGCGAAATTCGGATCTAGATCGGGAGAAAACTAAAGTTATTGACTAATCAACTTATTTCGTCGTTTTCACATCTAAGGTAAGTTCGTATGTGATAAATTTCATTATAAGTGTATTTTAAATTCTTTAATATTGTATAAGTTATGAATACGAGACTTCAGATAAGTTCAACAATGACTTGATGGTAAATCAGCATTCGAAATCCCGGTTGAACCGTAAGAATAGTTTAGGATACTAGTGACATGTCATTAGGGGATACATTGAATTGGCTTTGGGCCATGATATTAGCACTTCGGGTGCGAGTTATAATAATTTGGCTTCGGGCCATGAATATCGACTGATTTGGCTTCGGGCCATGATATTAGTATTTCGGATATAAGTTACCTTGATTTGGCTTCGTGCAATGGTATAGGTACTTAGTGTGGGAGACTTCTGAGTATCTGGGTAATGAATGATGTGGCTGAGAATGGGATTGGTATGAAATGGTACAGATATGTGCTTAAACCATATTAGATTAGAATCGATGAATTGGTGAAGAAAGTATATAGTTTTGTAAAAGAGTAATTGAAAGGTTTGTTACATTATGTGAATTCATGTACTTATAATCAATTGTTGAATTATGTGTTTATGATTATATCGAGTTTATTTCATAGGAGCTTACTAAGCTATAAAGCTTACTTTGTTTATTTCTTTCTATGTTTTATAGTGAATTCAAAGCTAGCTCGGATTCGGAGATCGTCGGAGTTCGCTTCACACTATCCACCTATCACTTGGTACCTATGAACTTTGGTATTTTAAGTATATGGCATGTATAGGGACTTGGTCTTTTTGGTATATATATTTTGGCCATTTGTGTTGGCTTATAAATATTAGGTATGGTATGTATATATGGCCATGTGAGTTGGCTTATAATGGTGAATTTGATGATGTATATAAGTGTGCAAATGGCCTTTGTTTGAGTTTAGTAATTGCCTTATAAATGCTAGTTATGATGGTATTTGGTGCTTGTTGAAAATGGATATGGTGAATATCAAATGGTTGATGAATTGGTAATTAGTATGCTTATGAGTTTAGGTAATTTAATACATGTTTGAAAATGACCATATTGATGAATGAAAAGGGTAAAATTTGATATGTATTTGAATTGTATATTGTGTTATGGTGAGTCTTGTAATTGTTGGTATTGAAATGGAATAAATGATGCTTGGTTGAAGTAAATTGAATGCTTATTTATGCCTTGTATTGGTACCAATTGGTTTGATGTAGGTATGCACAAATTTGGGTGGCAAATTGGCTTGGTAAATAGCCTATTTTTGTCTACAATGGCAGAGACATAGGCGTGTGTCTTAGTCGTATATGACACACGGTTACGTTACACGGCCATGTGTCCCCTGGTGTTGAATTTGAAACCAAGTCAGTATGCTCTACACAGCCTCACACACGGGTGTGTGACTTGTCCGTGTGGCATAAGTCAGTATACCCTACAGGTTTGGCACAGCCTAGCACATGGCCTGGCACACGGGCATGTATGGCCATTTTTAGGGCACACGGGTGTGTGTGTTGGCTGTGTGACCCAAGTCAGAGAGTTATACGGGGTTAGACACGACTAGGACACGGTCATGTGCTCCCATTTCGAATATCCACACGGCCCGTGACACGGGCGTGTTTGTCTCTCACACGGCTAGATCACATGGGCGTGTGTACCCTGTTTTATGCAAAAAATTTTCAAGTGTTGAAAAATTTCCTGAGATATTGGTTTAGTCCTGAACCAACCTGAGTGCATGTTTAGGGCCTTGTAGGCTCGTATTAGGGACATATTGATTGAGATTGAATGATAATTATAATGAAACATGGAAATGTATGCATAGTAAATGTTTAATTGTTTTATAAGTTCGGTAATTCTCCGTAACTCTATTCTGGCGTTGAATACTGGTGAAGGGTGTTACATTTATTAGTATCAGAGCTATAGTTTAGTCGATTCTAGGACTAACGTAGCGTATGTGAGAGTCTAGCTATACATGCCATATATAAACTGTGATAGTATGATGACTCCTAACATTTTAAAAGGTGTTTTCATAGAGTAAATGGATCCTAATCGAGCTATAGCTGCTGAGGTTGAAAGTAATGCACCAACTCCTGCTCAAAGGACAGCGCCGTCTGATTCTAGACCTGTGTCGAGTAGTCACGGAGGAGAGGCTAAAGAAACTTTTTTCCAAATGATGAATGAGTGGTTCACACAATATATCTGAATGAACCCCGCTGTTGAACAACCTCCACCCCCTCCTGTTCCCTAACTGGTTCCAGTAGCTGCTCAAGGTTTGGAACCTCTACGATTGAATAAGCGACCTATTGATAGAATTAGAAAGTACGGGGCTGAAGAGTTTAGAGCTACCGTTGACGATAATCCTGAGAGAGCCGAGTTTTAGCTTGAAAATATGATTCGAGTGCTTGTTGAGCTTACTTGCACACCGGCTAAGTGTTTAAAATGTACTGTATCACTTGTGAGGGACACTGCATACCAGTGGTGGAATACTCTAGTATCAACGGTAGCTAGAGAATGGGTCACCTGGGAATTCTTTCAGACTGAGTTTAGGAAGAAATATATAAGCCAACGGTTTCTAGATCAAAAGCACAAAGAGTTTTTAGAATTGAAACATGGCCTTATGGTTGTAACTGAGTACGAGAGAGAATTTTTGATGCTCGAGAGTATGTTTCTACTGAAGAAATCATGTGTAAGCTGTAACAGCCCGATTTTAGCTTAAATCAAAATAGTGGTCTCAGAACCACAAATTTGAGGTTAAAAAATTATTTTAGTATTATTTTATGTGTTTACAACATGTGAATATATATGTGTGAAAATTTTGTGAGCTAATTTTATTGTTTAATAGCTCAATTTAAGAAAAAAGGACTAAATCGCGTAGAATGCAAAAGTTGCATTCTATTTGTTAAAGACACTATTTAGCTATGAAATTTAAATGTGGAGGTCCTTATAATGTTAGTAAACCATTGATAGTGGAGATGGACATAAATGGCCTTGAATTATGTGATTTATAATGTTTTAACTAAAGGATAAAACGATAATTAGCGAATTATAATTAGTGAATTAAGTTATATTAAATAAAATAAAAACAAGTTTATGCTTAAGTGTCATCTTATTCAACCAAAATAAGAAAGAAAATAATGGTTTTGGAAGCTTTGAAGGTTCGACCATTATTGTTCAAGCATGTAAGTCAGTTTTAGCTTAATTTGATGATTTCTATGTTTTTGTAATCAATGCTTCGTGTTCTAGCTAGCCCTCGCCTTAATTTTTGAATTTCTTGATGATTTTGTGAACTACCATTGTTGAATCTATGTGATTTGTGATGGTTGATGATGAAAAATGAATATTTTTTGATAGATTTTCATGTTTTGTAAAGTGATTTTTGATAAAAAAGCCTAAATAGGATTAAATTGTGAAAATTGTAAATTGAGGGGTTAAAATGTGAAATAAATGAAAAACATGGGCTGCTAGGGGCACTATGGTAATTCGGCCAAGCATGGGTCTACTTGAATTGTGTGAATTTTGTGTATTTGTGAAATAGGGACTAAATTGTAAAAATATGGAACTTTAGGGGCTAAAGTGTAAAAATGCCCAAATATATGTTTGTGGACTAAATTGAGTGATTTGATGAATAAATGAGTTAATTTTGAATGTATATAGATCAAGAACGAAAGAAATCAGATTTAGATCGGGGAAAATCAAAGGTTATATAATAGTCGATCCAGTCCCTTTATTTCGACTATGAGGTAAGTTCATATGCAAATAAATATCTTTAAACTGATTTATAAATGGTCATTTGTCATTGAATTGCTATTAATGTTGAACGAGCAAATATGAACAAGTATCGACGAAGATATGTTATCCAAAAGTTCCGTACGAACCCTAGGAATAGTATAGGATACAGATGTCATGACATTAAGATTACCGAGATGTAATTACATGTTAGACCATGTCTGTGACATTGGCATTGTATTGTGATTACGTGTAAGACCATGTCTGGGACATTGGCATCGTTATATGATTTTGTGTAAGACCATGTCTGGGACATTGGCATCGATATGTGATAACATGTAAGACCATATCTGGGATATGGCATTGTATGAGTTATATGAGATTTTTGAGTATCCCTAATGATTCTGAAAGGTTCAACGGGCAAAGTCATGTTGAGAAAGAATGTGTGAATGAGTTAAGTGATATAGGTACGTACGAGATTTATACTAGTATTGAAAGGGAAGTATTTGATGAATTCACATGTGATATTGAATATGTAAACATTGGGAAAGGTTTGTGAACTTATATGTGATTATTCATAGTTTGCCTATTTGATAGAAATGGTGTTGATTCATGTGGTAATTTTATTTGTATATGGCTTACTAAGCTTTTAAAGCTTACTTTGTGTGTTCTTTCCCTGTTTTATAGATTATCGAAGGTAGCTCGGATATCGGGGATCATCAAGAACTGTCATCACACTATCAACTACTTGTTGGGATTTTTGGATGCTTAGTAAATATGGTATATGGCATGTATAGGCTAGTGAGTTGTTGATAAGTTTTGAGTTATAATATTAGCCATGAGATTTTGCTTGTAAATGTTGGTGTGTATTTGGCCATATAAGTTGGCTTAATTCATAAGTTTGATAAGTGATTTATGATGTATATAATGTCTTATGTTTTGGAAAGTTTAGTATGGATTCATGGGTTTGCTAGATGGTTAATTCATTTGGATAATTATCAATGAAGTGTCATGGTTAAGATATGGCTTATTGTTTTGGCATGATTTTGGTTATGGATTTGAGTAATGAAATGGATGGAATTCAAATGGTATGAAATATGCATGAAATGGTCATTTTTGGTTGCCTATTGTATGTGAAAATGATGTCAAATGAATGCTTTTAGGTACATGAATGATAGGTGGGAATAATCGCTTAAATCAAGCCTATTTTCGTGCCACACGGTTAAGCACACGGGCATGTGACTCGACCGTGTGACCCCTGAATCTTAGTTAAACAAGTCAGTGAGTTTCATGGCTTAGACACACGACACTGTCACAGGCCGTGTGGAAATAGGGCATACATACTAACTTGCATCACACGGGCGAGTCTAGCCGTGTGAAATCTGGAGGGTATATTAACCTGGCCACATTCTAAATTACGATCCACTTGATTTTTCCGAAAGTAGACTCAAATATCTTTCTACCATAAAATTTTTAGAATTTATGGATTAGCCAATAAGTACAGTTAATTCTTCAAATTCATCCCTGTTCTGTTGTTTGACAGTTTTGACCTTTCTTCACTAAAACTTATTATCTCTTAGTACAGAATTCGGATGATGTTCCCGTTTGTTTCTATTGAAAATAAACTCATTAATAATTTAAAAATATAAATTTAAACCCTCAAGTATTTTTATACAATTTTTAATGGTTTTCCATAGTTAGATCAGGGGAACTCGAAATCCTTTTGACCTTGTCTCACAAAATTTACTATATCTCATAATTTACAATTCTATTCCTTACGCCATTTCTTCTGTGAAAAACTAGACTCAATAAAATTTAGTTTCATATTTTATTCAACCTCTAATTTGATTTACACAATTTTTGGTGATTTTTCAAAGTTATACTACTGCTACTGTCCAAAACTGTTTTAATGCTAATTTTACTCTTTCATAATCATTTTTAAATAGGCATTTATGCCAATCCATTTCTCCTTTCATATTCATTAGGCCACAAGGTAAGGGATAAATATATCATGTCTCAATTTAATTTGGCCTAAAAGCCTCACACATGATCATCAATCAAATTTACCACATATTTATACATCATAAGTATAGACCTATAATCACAAGGTCATCACAAAATCATTCTCATAGGTACGACTTACTCGTTTACATTCTTACCAAATGTCCAATATACATCGAGTTCATTACTCATGAATTTTTCGTACATACCTGTACCCTTTCAACATGATCATACCTTTTCACATCTTTGACATAATCCTTGAATTACCCGTTGAACCACTTGGAATACTAAAGGATACTCGGGGAAACTCATACACATAGTAAGACGCCAATGCCATATCCCAGATATGGTCTTACATGGGATCACACATATCGATACCGATAGCTCAGCTATGGTCTTACACGATGTCTCATATCGATACCACGTTCCAGACATAGTCTTACACGAAATTAGATATCGATGTCAATGCCATATCCCAGATATAGTCTTACATGGGATCTCATATCGATGCCAATGCCATGTCCCAGCCATGGTCTTAAATAGGATCTCATATAACCCTAATGTCATGACATTTGTATCCTAACTATTCCTAGGGTTCAACCGGGATTTCGAGGTATCAATTCTTCGTCGAATTGCCATCGAGTCATCATTAATCAAATCCATAGAGATAAATGTACATTCCATGCAATATCAAAGCATTAAATACATAATAACATAATGTTGAATTATTTACACATGAACTTACCTCGATACCAAAAATGGTAAAAAAGACCTAACCGTCCAATACCCATTTTTCCCTAGTTCTAGGCCCGAATCTCATTTTTCTTGATCTATAACAACACATTTAGCTCACTTATTAGTCACATTATTCATTGGAACCTAAAAATCATATTATGGAAAAATTACGTTTTTGCCCCTAAACTTTATCATATTTACACTTTTGCCCCTAGGCTCGTAAAATGAAATGTGTTCAATTTATTTACTACCCATGCATAGCCGAACCTCTTTTATACTTATATCAGCCCACATTTTTCACTAAATCACTCTTTTATGACATATTTTATAACTTTTACAAATTAGTCCTTTTAGGCATTTTTATCGAAAATCACTTACTAAAAGTCGTTTCTCTAACCATAAACATGCATTTTCTATCATTAAACACAAAAATACACACATATTCATCATGGGTCAAAACCCTAGAATTTAACGATATCTCAAATTAGTTGTAGAAATAGATAGATCTTGTTACGAAGATTTCAAAAACATGAAAATCAATAAAAACGGGGCTAGAACAGACTTACAATCGAGCTTGGAAGATTGAAAAACCCTAGCCATGGTTTCCCCTTGTAAAATTCGGCCATGGGGTTGAAGATGGACAAAAATTGGCTTTTAATTTTATTTTTAATTCATTTTAATTACTAAATGACCAAAATGCCCCTAACTTAAAAATATTCTATTTCACCTATTTCATGTCCATTTTTGTCCAAAAAATTATCCAATGGTCTGATTACAATTTAAGGACCTTCAATTTAAAAATTCATAACAATTGGGCACCTCTGGCTTATAGAACTCAACTTTTGCACTTTTTACAATTTAGTCCTTTTGACTAAACTGAGTGCCCAAACGTCAAAATTTTCAAACGAAATTTTTACAAAATAATTCCATAAAAATTTAGACCATAAAAATATAATAAAAACACATTTTTCTATGTCGAATTTGTGGTCCTGAAACCACTATTCCGACTAGCCCTAAAATCGGGCCGTTACAATTCTCTCCTCTTTAGGGATTTTCGTCCCTGAAAATCTTACCAGAAAAGAGGTTTGGCATTTTTTTCCTCAAAATTTCCTGAAACTTATCGAATAATCCTCTTCGAGGCGATTCTTTCAGAAACACTCTGTCATCGATCTGAAATCCAAAATATTTAAGTTTCAAATCTGTATAACTTTTATGTTGATCTGAAACTGTTTTCAACTTCCACAAATTGCTTTCAACTTTTTATCAAAATCACAACTCAACTCAGCCTTCTGTTCAGAGTTTTCTATAGCATTTTCCATAGCCATGATATAACCCTCAGACTCCTATCCGAAAGTAACAGAGACTGACACTTTATGGAAGCTAGCTGCCCCAGAAACATATAACTCAGCCAACTCTAATAAATAAGAAATCATTACGTACTGAAATAATTATGTGAATTACGTTAAAAGGTCGACAACAACCTAGCTAGCATCTCTCTTATTCTGAAGATGAGGGAATCCCGATACGAAATTCATATTAACCCTATCTTATTATCATTTCAATATCATCAGTGACAGTATAAATCTTGAATACACTTGACATTCAAATTTACCCTGTTGACAAATCAACATCTGAACACAAAATTAGGAGTACTGGGTTTCATATCCTTAGACCAGAACATTTACTTCAAATCACTATACTTTTTATTACTGTTTGGATGAACAGGCAAGATACTACTATAAGCTCTGTACAAAATTCTCTGCATAAGTCTTGAGTTCCTCGGTACGTAAATGTAACACCCCAAACTCGGCCCGGACATTATGGCCGTATCCGGCGTGTCACATTGAAGTGTTTTAACGAAAACCTTGTTTTCATTGAAAACCCTTCCTTAAAAAGATACACCTCAGTGACTTTGTAAAATTTCTTTTCAGTTGCAGAAGTTTTGTTTAAAACATTTGATTTAAGAAACTTATCATTTAAAAATTTAGTTGCGAAAACGTAGTATATAAAAACTATGGTTTAGAAAATCCATGTTCGACTTCTTATAATTACAACGCATGAAATTAATAATCTAAATAATAACAAAAAGGGAGGCCTTATTACAATCCAGACTAAATTACTTAATAAACTAATAACTTATATGCTTTTAAATTAAATCCAAGTTGTCTTGCTAGCTGGCCAGCCAGAGTCCCTCCAGACATCGAACCTCCTACTGAGCATCACCTGAGGAAAATAAAAGAGGGGGTGAGTTTTTAAAAACTCAGTGTGTACAACCCTTGACGAGAAAAAACATTCATCAATCATTATACAACATTCATGCAATGTAATGCAATGCAACCTACACCAATAATCTAGCCGGTACACTTCTGCTCCGTCCCCCGATACACATCCTGTGGGGATATAAATATCGACCCACCCAACCGATACACATCAATAGTAGCCCGGTTGCGAAACTACCTTCGTTACAGCAAGCTGCCAATCACATATTGGGCTTAAAAGCCATCGGTGGATCCACGGTTGTCAAGAAACCATGCGACCCTCATATACTTCCTCCGTTCCATAATTCCAAACCCATATGCAACCTAAACAGGATATCATATGAATGAAATTGAATGCAGCAGGTATACATGTAACATCCATAAAACTTACACTCAACACATAGGGGTATTTTAGTCATTTTTGCCCTTAGGGGCATTTCGATAATTTTCTTTTATTACGGGATTTTACTTACCTTGGCCTGTCAACAAATCCCGTGAGATAAGATGAATGAATACTATGCACCAAGTAGGATTCCAGAGAAGAGGAGGTGAGTCATTAAGACCGCTTAAGTGCCAAGCTCTTCCTAGATCCAATCCTAGACATGCATATACCCGTTGCCACACCTTAACCCTATGACTTGTCCACGATCTTAATAAATTAATCAATTTTTATGTAGTAATCATATATTAGGCCTAAAACCTCTTACGAAGCCAGACAAATCCACATACCTGTATATGGCCCACTAGGCCCAATCTTTGTCATATGGCCCATTAGGCCCAATCTCATGTTTGTGGCCCATTAGGCCCAGATCACATTCCTATGGCCATTAGGCCCCAAATCACATTTACAGTCATGCTCACATATAATTTTCCATCACATAGCCTATTATGGGCCCAACAGCCCATTGGGCCTATTTAGCCCATTCTGGCCCGGTTGGCCAATTCAGAGCCTAAGTCCATGGAATCACCGATGGGGCCTCAGACAACCTATCGGTTTTCCCTTTACGAGTGTTCACGCACTCGCAAGACAACCGTAGCCAAACTTTCGGCTTTTCGGCATTTCTGCTTTTTGGCATTTCGGCTTTTACTGATCTACTTGTGTATGCAGTGTATGTACACACCTAGTAATAAAGCGTGTTACGATTTCCTTAGCCCCAAACCTACAATCGATATCACCTACAATCGATATCACCCTTCAATTAATCGCATGCTTAATATATATCTTTACCAATACTGAAATTTCACCTTTCACCTTACTTTGCGCGACAGGTTATAACAGTCCCTTCTTTAATCACTAACCACGATCAACTCCTAGATCTGCACCAATCTTAAGTATTAAAACCAGAATAACAGGTGACTTGTATCCAACACAAGTCCCCCTTCCCTTAACTATGACCATTCGGCCAACTAAGATCAAGAACACTTACCAAAGTCTCTCACCTAGGAGCAAATCGGCAGGGATCCAAAGGACTAGAATTTGATACTAATCCTACCAAAACCGATTAGAAGAAGTGAGGAAATGAATACTTGATACTTAGCAAAAATCGATTGGGAGAGCAAACACTTACACTAGAACCAACTTAGTGGAAAGGGTAGTGGCGGCACCAAGGGTATTTGGCCCAAAGTAGATACTTTAAACTCTATCTTTCAATATCTCAAGCTATCAACGCTGTTACAAATTCAAATCTTTATGCAATATTAGATACTTTAAACTCTTGCATTTAGTAGATACGTAATATTTTTCACTGAACAAAAGATGTCTTTAAACTTTTTAACACGAACACAATAGCAACCAATTTCTAATTCACACATCAGATAATTCTTTGAATGTGGCTTTAACTGCATGGAATCATAAGCTATATCTTTACATTCTTGTACTAGAACACATCCCAAATCTGTCAAATGATGCACTACTGAAAATCATCATTCTTTGCTCAAACGAAACATAATATCTTGTTTGAACTCATTGATAATAATCAAGGTTACCTGAGGAAAGAAAACCAATATACAATTTGAACTTGAACTGTCATAATCCACACTTTTGCCGATATCGACCTTTAAAGATAAGCCATGCTTGATAAATTAAACAATAAGGATGATAAGAAAATCGAGATAATGAAATCTGAGATACAACACCATACTAAATGTCTGAGAACACAACTCATATGAAACAATAGAGATCCTAACGATTCCTTAGAGAAAATTGAAAGAGAAGGAAACACTGTTCATACATTCTGAAATCAATTGTAACAGAGATAATATATTTTCCATATAGATATAAAATAGAACAACAACTAGAAGAAATAGAAGAATAGCCTCATGTAAGTTTCACCATTGACTTCTCTTCCAAACGTAATAGAATAGGATCCTATATGGAGTGATAAAGATTTTGAAAATTCTCCGGAGAAAAACCAAAAGAAAACACTGTTCACATGCTCTGAAATTAGTTATGACTGAGAGAATATAATTTCCAATACATATATAATGCAGAGTGACAACCAGTAGGGACAAAATAATAGCCTCATACAAATCCCATCATTGACTTTTATTGCTATCGTAACAGAATAGTATACCAAAGAAAAATAGAGAATGCCAATCATAAATCAATTAGACCAACGATGTTCTCATCAAACATTTTAGTTAACTAGCATTCTCATACAATAAGAATTTCATCAGAAAACGAGTAACTGCATATGTCTCTGAGAATGTATAAACACATAGAACGCCCAGAAGAGATAGTTATAAATTACTCAACTGTAACTATCATACTCAAACATCTTTGCAGTTCAAACATTATTCCTCTGACTAACTCTGTCATCACTAATCCCATAATATTCCATTCATTAACAAAAATCAATTTAGAAGAATTCTCGGTGAGTATAGTCTTTAGACATCATACCTAAATGAGTTGATTAGCCGATATTGACTTTTTCTTTAATAGTGACATTGTGTAGTTCGAATAATCTTTAGAACAATCTAATATCTCTCTTAAAAAGTCTTTACTTGCTAAGCCGTTCTCATCTCAAATCACATTATTAGTCATACCACCACTAAACTCTTTAGTTTCACACTTGTGAACTTATTCAACATATCTCTCGTGAACTTCATCATATAACACCGTTCTAGTAAGGGGGTGAAGATTCTAAAGCCTTTCAAATTTTTTTTGACTCTCACACATACACATATATAACATAGCATTTAGCAATAACATTATGTCATGAACTTCTGCTCATACATCTCTAAGTTTCAATTTGTCATGAACATATTTTAAATATTTTGGCAACATATTCAACATTATCTCACACGAGTATCAACCAAACAGAATGAGCTCATTACAAAATAAATTTTCATTTCATTTCACCTTTTTCATATTTCAAGAATTCTTTTCGTTAACACATACATATCATCGCAAATCATGGGGATCGATTTAAGCAAATCAATATATTTACTTAAGTTATACAACTTACTTAACTCCTTTCATCATTATCGAAGGTAGCTCGATTGGAAAGCGTATCAGCTTTAACATAACCAATCTCATCGGAGTCGGGAGATATCACACAAGCACAGGTCATTTATGGCATGTATAGCTAGACTCTCAAATACGCTATGTTAGTCTGAGAATCGACTAAATCGTAGCTCTGATACCACTAAATGTAACACCCCATACCCGTGTCCAACGCCGGGATAGGATACGAGGCGTAATCGGACTTAAACATAAACAATCATACAAAAATGGGCCATAAAATTTCATCCAATTTAAAACTAATCATACATATGCATAACATCCTTATTATGGGCCTATGAGGCCCAAAACATGCTTTAGAGGCAGTTCGAGACTAAACCGAGAACCTAGAAAACTTTAAGAAGACTTAGAAAATTTTTTATTAAAACAGGGGTCACACGCCCGTGTGGCTTGGGAAATGCTCGTGTGGGTAGGCTGTGTGGTCACACACGCCCGTGTCCTCAGCCCGTGTAACTCTCTGTTTATGACGTCATCAACAAAATAGAGGCATACAGGCAAGTCACACGTCCGTGTGTTAGGCTGTGTGGCGAATTAAATTTCGAATATCAAGTGCAAACTTCACACCCCCTGAGCACATGCTCATGTCTTGGGGCCGTGTCCTCCACACGGCTGAGACACATGGTCGTGTCTCTGCCTGTGTAGCCAAGAAAATGGCTATTTACCAAGCCATTTGGCACCCTCATTTGCACATACTTAAACACAACTTCAATAACATTTTTCATGGCATAATTGAGCCCTTAAACATCATCAAACAAGTCATGATAATGGAAAATTCATATCAACTTATTCATGCATAAGGCACCATACTTTGTCTAGATTAAACTTATCAAACTTTCATGCCATGATTATCATTAACACATCCTCACATCTCATACTTATGCTAAGGTCTATCCATATGCCAATTAAATCACATTTCAATCATCAAGTAATCTAGAGCACATTCACAATCCATCTATACCAAACATATGTAACCACCTCACATGAAACCTTTAGTATAAGCATACACATATAAATAGGCATTACAACTCAATAACCAATATGAGCCACATCTCTTGGCCATATACAAAATGAATCATATTACCATTATAAGCCAACACATTTGGCCAAGTCAAATGACACATAAAAGATTGACTAAGTCCTTATATATTCCATAGACTCAAAGTTCAATTTCGTTTATACTCTTTAATATCTTGATAGTGTGATAGAATCTCTGTCGATCTCCAACCTGAGCTAGCATCTGTAACACTATAGGAAAAAGAAAGGTAGGGGGTAAGCTATATAGCTTACTAAGTTGGCATGTAAATAATAAGCAACATTGATCATACAATATCATACACATAACATATGTAATTTGTCACAATATCATCAAATATCATAGAAGTTTCGGAACAATTTACAAATAATTGTGATATTTACTGTTCATAACAAAACTGTCCACTTGAGTCATAGTCACTAAATTATTTATATCTTGAGCTATAGAATTCTAAATTAAGATCCGCTTGATTTTTCTGAAACTAGACTCAAATATATTTCTACCATAAAATTTCTAGAATTTATGGATTAGCCAATAAGTACAGTTAGTTCTTCAAATTCATCCCTGTTTTGCTGTTTGACAGTTTTGACCTTTCTTCACTAAAAACTAATTATCTCTTAGTACGAGATTTGGATGATGTTCCCATTTGTTTCTATTGAAAATATACTTATTAATAATTTAAACATATAAATTTAAACCATAAAGTATTTATATACAAGTTTTCATGGTTTTCCAAAGTCAGAATAGGGGAACCCGAAATTCTTCTGAACTTGTCTCACAAAATTTACTATATCTCATAATTTACAATTCCATTTCTTACACCATTTCTTCTGTTAAAAACTAGACTCACTAAAATTTAATTTCGTATTTTATTCAACCTCTAATTCAATTTCCACTATTTTTGGTGATTTTTCAAAGTTATACTACTGCTGCTGTCTAAAACTGTTTTAATGCTAATTTTACTCTTTCATAATCATTTTTAAATAGGCATTTATGCCAATCCATTTCTCCTTTCATATTCATTAGGCCACAAGGTAAGGGATAAATATATCATGTCTCAATTTAATTTGGCCTAAAAGCCTCATACATGATCATCAATCAAATTTACCACATATTTATACATCATAAGTATAGACCTATAATAACAAGATCGTCACAAAATCATCCTCATAGGTACGACTTACTCATTTACATTCTTACCAAATGTCCAATATACATCGAGTTCATTACTCATGAAGTTTTTGTACATACCTGTACCCTTTCAACATGATCATACCTTTTCACATCTTTGACATAATCCTTGAATTACCCATTGAACCACTTGGAATACTAAAGGATACTCGGGGAAACTCGTACACATAGTAAGATGCCAATGCCATATCCCAGATATGGTCTTACATGGGATCACACATATCGATGCCGATAGCCCAGCTATGGTCTTACACGATGTCTCAAATCGATGCCATGTCCCAAACATGATCTTACACGAAATCACATATCGATGTCAATGCCATATCCTAGATATGGTCTTGCATGGGATCTCATATAACCCTAATGTCATGAAATTTGTATCCTAACTATTCTTAAGGTTCAACCGGGATTTTGAGGTATAAATTCTTCGTCGAATTGTCATCGAGTCATCATTAATCAAATCCATAGAGATAAATGTACATTCCATGCAATATCAAAGAATTAAATACATAATAACATAATGTTGAATTATTTACGCACAAACTTACCTCGATACCAAAAATGGTGAAAAAGACCTAACCGTTCAATATCGTTTTTCCCTCGTTCTAGGCTCGAATCTCATTTTTCTTAATCTATAACAGCACATTTAGCTCACTTATTAGTCACATTATTCATTGTGACCCAAAAGTCATATTATGGAAAAATTATGTTTTTGCCCCTAAACTTTTTCATATTTACACTTTTGCCCCTAGGCTCGTAAAATGAAATATGTTCAATTTCTTTACTATCCATGCATAGCCGAACCTCTTTTATACTACATTTTTCACTAAAACACACTTTTATGACATATTTTATAACTTTTACAAGTTAGTCATTTAAGGCATTTTTACCGAAAATCACTTAGTAAAAGTCGTTTCTCTAACCATAAACATGCGTTTTCTATCATTAAACACAAAATACACACGTATTCATCATGGTTCAAAACCCTAGACTTTAACCATATCTCCAATTAGTGATAGAAATAGATAGATCTTGTTACGAGGATTTCAAAAACATGAAAATTAATAAAAACGGGGCTAAAACGGACTTACAATCGAGCTTGGAAGCTTGAAAAACCCTAGCCATGGTTTCCCCTTGTGAAATTCAACCATGGGGTTGAAGATGGACAAAAATTGGCTTTTAATTTTATTTTTAATTCATTTTAATTACTAAATGACCAAAATGCCCCTAACTTAAAAATATTCTATTTCACCTATTTCATGTCCATTTTTGTCCAAAAAAATTATCCAATGGTCTAGTTACCATCTAAGGACCTTCAATTTTAAAATTCATAACAATTGGGCACCTCTAGCATATAGAACTCAACTTTTACACTTTTTATAATTTAGTCCTTTTGACTAAATTGAGTGCCCAAACATCAAAATTTTCGAATGTAATTTTTACAAATTAATTCCATAAAAATTTAGACCATAAAAACTTAGACCATAAAAATATAATAAAAAACACATTTTTTATGTTGGATTTGTGGTCCCGAAACTACTGTTCTGACTAGACCCAAAATCGGGCTGTTCAGTGTTGTTAACTTTGAGAGATAAGCAACTATATGCTAAATTTAGCAAATGTGAATTTTCGCTTCGATAATTCAGATTTTTGGGGCACATTGTTTCGGTGGAAGGTATAAGAGTTAATCCGGGTAAGATTTCGGTAGTTGTTGATTGGAAACCTCCGAGAAATGTATATAAAGTTAGAAGCTTTTTGGGGTTAGCTGGTTATTATTGATGTCTTGTAAAAGGGTTCTCGATGATTGCTACACTGATGACTAGATTGATACAGAAAGATGTAAAATTTGAGTGGTCTAAAAAATGTCAACAGAGTTTTGAGTAGTTGAAAGCATTGCTAACCGAAGCACCAGTGTTGGTTCAACCTGAATTGGGTAAAGAATTTGTGATTTACAGTGATGCTTCATTGAACGGTCTAGGTTGCATTTTGATGCAAGAAGGTAAAGTGATAGCTTATTCCTCGAGACAGTTAAAGCCACATGAAAAGAACTATCCGACGCGCGATTTAGAGTTGGCTACTATTGCTTTCACATTGAAAATTTGGCGACATCATTTGTACGGTGAAAAATGTCACATCTTTACCGATCATAAAAGCTTAAAGTATATAATGACTTAGAAAGATTTAAATTTGTGACAACGAAAATGGCTCGAGTTATTGAAAGATTATGAATTAGTCATTGATTATCATCCGGGGAAAGCAAATGTAGTCACAGATGCTTTGAGTAGAAAATCTCTATTTGCTTTGAGAACAATGAATACGAGACTGAATTTGTATAATGATGGTTCGATATTAGCCGAGTTAAAAGCTAAACCGTTTTTCTTCAGCAAATTTGTAAAGCTCAAAAGTGTGATACCGAGTTGCAAGCCAAAAGAAAGCAATGTGAGTTGAATAGTGATTTAGATTTTTAGACCGGAGCCGATGATTGTTTAATATTCCAAAACAGAATCTATGTACCAGATAATTCTGAGCTCATTTAGAAAATTTTGCACGAGGCACATAGTGGTTGTTTATCCTTTCATCTTGGAAGTACTAAGATGTACAATGATTTGAATTGGTGGTCGGGTATGAATAAGACATATCTGAATTTGTATTGAGGTGTTTTGGTTTTTCAGCAAGTGAAAGCCGAGCATCAAGTGCCTTTGGGTTTGCTTCAGCCTATGATGATACTAGAGTGGAAATGGGATAGAATTACGATGGATTTCATATCGAGATTACCCCTGACTCTGAAAAAGAAAGATGATGTTTGGGTTGTCGTTGATCGATTAACAAAATCGACACATTTCATTCCAGTACGTGCTAATTTTTCACTTGATAAATTGGCTGAATCGTACATCTCCGAGATTGTTAGACTGCACGGGGTGCCAGTTTCAATTATTTCGAATAAAGATTCATGGTTTACATCATGATTTTGGAAGAAATTGCAAGAAGCTTTGGATATTAGATTGAATTTTAGTACAGCATTTCATCCGCAAACTGACGGTCAGTCTGAGAGAGTAATTCAAATTCTCGAAAATATGCTTCATTGTTGTGTGTTGGAATTCGAAGGCAATTGGGAGAAATATTTTCCATTGGTTGAATTTGCGTATAACAATAGCTTTCAATCGAGTATAAAGATGGCACCGTATGAAGCTCTGTATAGTCATAAATGCCGAACTCCATTGTATTATACCGAGCTAAGTGAGAAAAAGATTCACGGAGTTGATTTGATTCGAGAGACAGAAGAAAAAGTGAAAGTAATTCGTGACAGTTTGAAAGCAGCTTCAGATCAACAAAAATCGTATGCGGATTTGAAATGGAAAGAAATTGAATTTCAGATCTGTGATAAAGTATTTCTAAAAGTATCTTCGTGGAAGAAAATACTTTGTTTTGGTCGCAAAGGCAAGTTGAGTTCGCAATTTATTAGACCATATGAGATTATTGAAAGAATAGGGCCACTGGCATATCGACTAGCTTTACCAACTGAGTTAGAGAAAATCCACAATGTGTTTCATGTGTTGATGTTGCGTCGATATAGATCGGATCCATCATATGTAATTTCTCTAGCAGAGACTGAAATTCAACCCGATATGACATACAACAAAGAACCAATTAGAATTCTAGATTGAGAGGTTAAAGAGTTGAGAAATAAATGCATAGCTTTAGTGAAAGTCTTGTGGAAACGTCACGGTGTTGAAAAGGCTATGTGGGAGCCCGAGGAAGCTATGAGAAAACAATACTTTAACCTATTCATTGATAAGATTTTCGGGGACAATAATCCCTAAAGGGGGGAGAGTTGTAATAGCACGTTTTTACTCAAATCGGAACAGTGGTTTTGAGACCACAAATTTGAAGTCAAAATAATTATTTTATTATTATTTTAATGTCTACGGCTTGAAAATATGATTGTGTGAAATTTTCGTTAAGAAATTTTATCATTTGAATGCTTAATTTGATAAAAAGAACTAAATCGCGTAAAGTGTAAAACTTGTGTTCTATTAGCTAAAGGTGTCTATTAACTATGGAACATTAAAGTGGAGGTCCTTATGTTGTAATTAGACCATTATAATGGTAGGTGGACAATTATGGGTATATATTAAGTGATATTTAATGTTTTATGCCAAGGTTAATATGGTAATTTGTAAAATAACTTAAGTTAAAATAAAAGAAATCATAATCAATCATCATATTTTCTTTATTCCACCAAAAATTCAAGAAAGTAAAGAACCAAGGGAGCTTTCTAGGGTTCAGCCATTTTAATGCTCAATTGTAAGTCCGTTTTTGTTCCGTTTTTAATGATTTCTACGTTTTTGAGATCATTGCAACTAGGTCTAGCTAGCCCAGGGACTATTTTGCAAAATTTTTAAAGATTTTTATTGTTGCCATTGATTAATAAGCATGTATTTTGAAGTTTATTGATAGATTATAAAGTGATTTTTAGTAAAAATGCAAATTAGGGATTAAATTGTGAAATATTAAAACTTTGTGGTTAAAATGTGAAATAAATGGAAAATATGAGCTGCTAGGGACTAATATGCAAATCAGCTAGCATGGATTAGCATTGAATTTCATTAATTTGTGTTTTTATAAAATAAAGACTAAATTGTAAAAGTGGTGAAACATCAGGGGCAACTGTGTAAGTGTTCTTAAATGTGTATTTTGGATTAAATTGAATAGAGAGATTATTAAATAAGTTAATTTTGAATATATTTAGATCAAGAAAAGCAGAATTTGGATCTAGATTGGGGGAAAACTAAAGTTATTGACTAATCAACTTATTTCATCGTTTTCACATTTGAGGTAAGTTCGTATGTGATAAATTTCATTATAAGTGTACTTTAAATGCTTTAATATTGTATAAGTTGTGAATAAGAGACTTCAGATAAGTTCAACAATGACTCGATGGTAAATCAGCATTCGAAATCCTGGTTGAACCGTAGGAATAGTTTAGGATACTAGTGACATGTAATTAGGGGATACATTGAGTTGGCTTCGGGCCATAGATATCAGCTAATTTGGCTTCTGGCCATGATATCAATATTTCAGATATAAGTTACCTTGATTTGGCTTCGGGCAATGGTATAAGTACTTAGTGTGCGAGACTCTTGAGTATCCGACTTCTATTTCGAATGGTTCAATGGGTTAATGAATGATGTGGTTGAGAATGGGATTGGTACAAGATGGTACAGGTATGTGCTTAAACCATATTAGATTAGAATCGAAGAATTGGTGATGAAAGTATATAGTTTGTGAAAGTGTAATAGAAAGGTTTGTTAGATGATGTGAATTCATGTACTTATAATCAAATTTTGAATTATGTATTTGTGACTATATCGAGTTTATTTCATACGAGCGTACTAAGTTATAAAGCTTACTTTGTTTATTTCTTTCTATGTTTTATAGTGAATTCAAAGCTAGATCAAATTCAGAGATCATTGGAGTTCGCTTCACACTATCCACCTATCACTTTGTACCTATGAACTTTGGTATTTTAAGTATATGGCATGTATAGGGACTTGGTCTTTTTGGTATATATATTTTGGCCATTTGTGTTGGCTTATAAATATTAGGTATGGTATGTATATATAGCCATGTGAGTTGGCTTATAATGGTGAATTTGATGATGTATATAAGTGTGCAAATGGCCTTGGTTTGAGTTTAGTAATTGCCTTATAAATGCTAGTTATGATGGTATTTGGTGCTTGTTGAAAATGGATATGGTGAATAACAAATGGTTGATGAATTGGTAATTAGTATGCTTATAAGTTTAGGTAATTTGATACATGTTTGAAAATGACAATATTGATGAATGAAAAAGGTAAAATTTGATATGTATTTGAATTGCATATTGTGGTATGGTGAGTCTTGTAATTATTGGTATTGAAATGGAATAAATGATGCTTGGTTGAAGTAGATTGAATGCTTATTTATGCCTTGTATTGGTACCAATTGGTTTGATATAGGTATAGGCAAATTTGGGTGGCTAATTGGCTTGGTAAATAGCCTATTTTTGTCCACACGAGCAGAGACACGGGCATGTGCCTCAGCCGTGTGTGACACACGGTTATATTACACAGCTATGTGTCTCCTGGTTTTGAAATTGAAACCAAGTCAGTATGCTCCACACGGCCTCACACACGAGCGTGTGACTTGGCCGTGTGGCATAAGTTAGTATACCCTACAAGTTTGGCATGGCCTAGCATACGGCCTGACACACAGGCGTGTATGGCCATTTTTAGGGCACACGGGCTAGCCACACAGGTGTTTGTGTTGGCCGTGTGACCCAATTCAGAGAGTTACATGAGGTTGGACATGGACTGGGACACGACCATGTGCTCCCATTTCGAATATCCACACGGCCCGTGACATGGACGTATTTATTGGCAGTGTGAGAGACACGACTGGACCACACGAGTGTGTGTCCCCTATTTTATGCAAAAATTTTCTAAGTGTTGAAAAAATTCCTGAGATATAGGTTTAGTCCTGAACCAACCTGAGTGCATGTTTAGGGCCTCGTAGGCTCGTATTAGGTTGTAAATTAGTTGGAAATTTAAATTGATATGTGTTTTTCAATTTTACATAGCTAACGTTGATGCTAGGTCATCGAGAGGGAGAGCAAAAGTGAGATTTATCGATAAGTAACTGGCCGCCTTTAAATGTGTTATCGTTTATAGTATAAATATCACACCAAAAATATAAGAAATAAAATCGGCGGTATCTACAAGCGTACGAGTGAAATTGTAATGTAGTATTGTGTTACAACAGAATATCGGTAAGTATCCCGAGGAACGTACCCAAGAGATTGTAGATTGGAGAAATTATTATTAAATCAATTATAGAAAATAATTACTAATATGATCGAGTCACGAATTATTAGTGCAAATCCAAATTAATATTTTAATTAAACTAATTAAATGAACTAAACTAAATTAACCTAATGGACATTCCTATTCCTAGTCTCGACAACGCGAGCCTCTGGCCTATGATTGATTAACTCCCCAATTATTTAATTAGATAATTAACTATGGTAGATTGAGTTATTTATCACCCTTAACTATGAATACCTTCTCGGTTCATCTTCATTAAGGATTACCACTTAAGTCACCCTTCTGATCTCACCGCTTGGCACAAGTTATTCACGACAGGATACCTTCGTAGTCTCACCTGTCTCAATATTCTATTAGGGGCATCACTCTTTAATATACTAAGTACCCTTGAATAAATAACTAATTTCAGATAAATAATTACTTAATAAATAAATTAGTTTAATAATCGAATCATGTGAGATATGAAATAAAAACAATAATCTATCCTAATATTTACACTACGATTAATTGGTCGAAATAACGAAATATAAATAATAAAATAGAAAGAAGAGATAGGAGAATGCTCATGAATATTATATTAAGGCGCGGATCTAGAGCAATCTTCTCTCGCAAGTGTTTTCACATAAGAATAGAAAAGCTCCGATTACACAAACATAAAAAAGAAAAGAAAACTAAACTGAATAGAAAATTATCTAGGTCTAAAATTGCTTACAATCCTAGTGACCTTAAGGTTGCCATATAGTGGCATACTTGGTGACCAAGCATCCCGAGATACACTTGGATACCAATGAATAAAATATTCTGCTAATAAGTTAGGGTCCAAATATGAAAATATCCCTAAAAGTGTTATGAGGAGAAACATAAATATCTTGGTTTCCATCGTCGCATCGCCGGGATGTGGGAGTGCTTCTCATCCCAACATCGCCCTCATGTATTTCCTTTCATACTTCACCACATTGTCGTTATGAGAGCTAGCTCCTTGTCAAGACGTCGGCTGTGTTCCTGGCCTTTGGTAGCTTCCTAATCTTTTTGGCTACTTGTCTTTCGACTCGGTCCTCCTTGTATTCTTGGACCCGAATTGGTATCTTGCACATTTAATTAGCTCATTAGTCACTCACAATGCCCAAATCAGCTTTACGAGTCATCAAAATTTGCAGAAAATGTGTAAAAACACTTATTTTTATTAACTTTTAATCGTATGACCTAAATACTGAAAACATAATATAAAATCTTAAAATGCCAAGAAAACATGTTCTTTAAGTGCAAAATTCACTCGAATTAACTACTACATCTGACAACAGTTCAGTGACTAAGGACCCTGGTTGTATTTCTATGATTTGGGATCAATTTAATTGTTGCATATTTATGATGTTTTGCATGATATAACATTGAAGTGAGTAATCAATGGCTATTTGAACTGAATTTTTTTTATTGGAATTGAATTTTTGAGATAGGTACTAAATTGAATAGAACGAAAAATAGTACGATTAAATTGATATGTGTTATTTGGTATGAATTTGTGTTGAAATATACTATATGATGTGATGAAATGATAAATTGGTGATGAGATTAAACTACGATGTGGTTATGACATTTACTGATTCAATGATACCTTTTTAGGAACTCGAGTATCGTCAAATTAGTTTGCATACCCTAGGTAGAAAATCATAATTTTTGAGCCATCCGGGATGGTAGAATGTGTATATAGTGAGAACCATTATTGTGGAGCTATTTGGGATGGTAGAATGTTTAGATATTGAATGTCATTATTGTCGGGACATCCAGGATGGTAGGATAAGTAAATTGTGAGAACCATCGTTTTTGGGCCATCCAGGATGGTAAAATGTTAGCATAGTGAAAGTCAATGATGTTGGGCCATTCAGGATAGTAGAATATTGAATTAGAGTAACCTATTGTTTTTAGCCCACCTAGGATGATAATTTATTTAATAGTGTGAACCATCGTTGTTAAGCCACCCAAAATGGTATAATGAGTTTTGATGGCAAAAGTCATCGTTACCGGGCAACCCGGGATGACAAGAGTAGTATAAGAAGTTATGGAATGTTGATGAATTAATAAATTGTACTTATATGTGTGTTAAAATAGATAAGGTGTATAAACTACTATATAAATCAGTTGAAAATGAGCCTTGGGGGCCAAGTGAATATGAATAAGTATATCGACTCCTAAAAGCGACTAAATGGTAGGTTAAATGATATATTGATGTTAAAGGAAAATGGACTTGAATGTAGTGAAACTGAGAATGGTTTATAGATAGGTATTTTTTAAGTGACTTGAACTGATTTTACTATTTTTATGGCATGTTCAAATATGAATATGTTAACAGAATTATTTGACATCATAGAACATGTTTGAATAATCATTGATATCATATATCTTGTGACAAATTACTATTGCATATGTTACTTTATCTTAAGTCTTGGAATTACCACTGAGCATTTTCGCTCAGCATATGGTTTGTTTTCTCCATGCACAGTTATAGTAGATTCCTATGAGTGCGAACTATAGATCCGACATCCAGGAGGCGATCCCCGACTTAGCAAAGTTTGTATAATTTTGTTTTTTTTTAAAGTATGGTGTGTACCTAGGTTGAGGCAATTTTTTGCATGGTAAATGATACTTATGAACTTTTGGAGTCAGAATTGGTATTTTGAAAGTGACTATATGTTTGATTTATCCAATTCAGGTTGTCACAATATTGGCTAATGTATAAAATGTGAGATGACTACTATTGCAAATGGTAATGTATGTATATATGTATGTATTCTTATGATAGGTAGTTTAATGATTAGTTTAATGAAAGAGCTTAGGTATTTGGATAACAGTGATGAAATGAATGGAATGTATATATGTTTGAAAGGTTCTATGATTTGAAATTGAACACATTGGAGATATGAGTTTGGCTTAGAAATGTGTTATATTTTGTAAATTGGTTGGTTTCTAATTGCATGTTTATGTCCATTTAGTAACATGCAGAAATATTATGTGACGCTGCGACATCGAGTAATTGTCATTGTGAAGAGATTAAGCCACCATGCCAGGATGCGACGTCGAGCATGGGTCATTGCAAAGAGGCCAAGTCAATATGTTAAGTCACAATGAGGAACTACCGACATCGCGATGTCAACATGGAATTTTGTAAACAGTCCTAATATGACCTTTGGTTGGCATTAGAGCTTTGGTAAGCTTGTATAAGACCCGAAAATGAATAGTTATCATTTCATATACTTATTTTACTTATAGTTTAATGCTTAAAGTTGTGAATTGGATTCTGATTTGTTTGTAGTTTCCCCGAAAAAGAATGTGACACATTATGGTTCAGACACAACAATAGGGTCGGGTATAGGGTGTTACAATAATCATATATACTAATTGAACATAAATAAAATATTGGTATATATTTTTTGAAATCATATAACCCGTGGATGCAATAATTGGTATTTCTAAACAACTATTGCTTGAGTTATCGAGGGTATGTTGAGTCTCTTTTCCATCATGATCAACATTTTTTTAAGTAATAGAATTAACCAAAGGTTTATGTCTCAAAATAATGACAATTTTGTACCTACAAAATAAAATGGCACTAATAAGAAAACAATATGGTCTATCAAATATACCATCAATATTAATAGATAATTAGCATTACCACCAGCCATAAAAAGAAATCAAATAATAAATAAAATTAAATGTCACAACTCTTTATCTAACAATTGAGATTGAATATGAAATCAAATAATGAAATACTTAAAACAATTGAGATTGAATAGAAATAACACCACCAAAACTCAAAAATAATTATAATCAATACAGCAAATAGCTTTAGTCACCACCATGGCCTACTATTCCTTTCACCCATTCAAAAAAAGTAGTTCCATATTTGCCACAGGCTTACCCTAGGTCAACAATATCCCATACATATATTAAAAATCACGTTAGGTTAATATCCTAAACCTAAACATTCCAAACAGTAGACTTACACCAAAACCCTCACCATAAAAAAAAATCAATTTTCAACAACAGAAAACAAATAAACACAACACACAAAATAAAAAGATGAAACCTACACTAAATCATAATTGATAAAATACATCTATCTATGATGATAAGATCAAAATAAATTTATCAACAAAAAAAGAGTAAAATAATAAACAACAAAGCATTATAACTATGTACCTGTTATAGTCACTAAAATGTCAAAGCTTATAAAAATATAAAGAAAATCAGCATGGACAAACACATATTTTAACCATAAACTAATATGGAGAAATGAAGAAAGTACAATTTTTTATATTTATGTAAGCACAATAAATTCGTAGAGTAAATGTTTTGAATCATAAGTAATACTAAAAATAAATGTTGATTCTAAGAATGATGAACTTCTCTATGAAAAAGAAAATCTGATCTGAGAATAGATTTTTCTTAAAACGTTAAAAGAAACCACAATATATAATAGATTTTCAATAAAATTCTTCAATTAAGTTTTTAATTTTAGTTTAATTTATATGAAATAGGTTGGCATTTATTTTGCCGTTATATTCATTCAAAAAATTATCTCCGTTACTTTCTTTTTATTTAATGTAATTATAAAATATGATTAACGTAGTAAAAAACATATATAATGGGAGAGTTGAATTGTGTAACACCTCATATCCGTCCAAACATACAATACAAATATGAGCTACTAGAGTACTTCTAACACCCCTAACCCGTAACCATTGCTAAAATAGATTAAGAGGCATTGCTTAACCCATAACACAATTCAGAATAATCGAATATCAAATATCATCTCATTACAGTAAATCTCATTCATTCACATTCATTAAGAACATAAAATCGAGTATACGATGCTTAAACATGCATTCAGGATCAAATTGATATCATATAAAAGCTTTAGAACTTAGAAAAATTTTCAACTTTTAAAATGTCACACGCCCGTGTGAATAGACTGTGTACCTCACATGGCCTTAGACATGCCCGTGTGTCTAAGTCGTGGCAAAACAGGGCATAGCTACTGACTTGACCACACGGTCGCAAGACACACCCGCGTGTCTTGGCCGTGGTCGAGCCTGAGTTGGGCCACATGGCTAGCCACACGGCCGTGTAATTTGGCCTTGCTCAGGTCTGACTTACAATTGTAGGGTACCCTAGGGGACACACGGCTGTGCAACATAGTCGTGTGTCGCACACAGCTGAGACACACGCCCATGTAGACAAAAATAGACTCTTTGAATAGCCAACTTGCCACCGCAATTTGGGTCAACCTACAAGCAAAGAAACAAGCATATATGCATAACAAATTCAACTAATTTTTATGCCAAAATACACATCATTCAAACCATAACAATATCAACCATTTACCTACTCATAAACCTTACCAATTCATACCAAACATAAAGTAAGATCATACCAAAACATTTCCTTCCATACATCATTCAATCTCATGCTAAACTTACCAAAACTTACCAACATTTACCATTTCTTTTATCCAACCAAGACGTACCACAACTGCAAACTATCATCACATACTAAAAGCCATTATCAACTATGAGTTTAAACACCAACTAGCCAAATCACATGGCTAAGTATATACATCACAAAACATAATCTTACAACTACTAGCCTATACATGCCATACTTCGAAAATATACATTATCAAAAGTACCAAAATGAGATTCGATAGTATGGTGATGATCCTTGATGATCCCCGCGCTTGCAATAGCTTCGATATCTATAAAACAATGCAAATACACACAAAGTAAGCTTTCAAAAGCTTAGTAAGCTCGTACCAAAAACATCAACAGTATATAAAATATGAAACATCAACACATAAGTACTTATAAAATTCTCAACTCATTCATCAAGTCCATGCCAATATCATCCATATGTTTATATCAATTCAATAAACTTTTTATGCATTTTACCACCTACCACATAGGTATTATACTTACCTGAACATTCCCGTATTCATTCGTTCTCATTCTCAACTCTTGTTTGGATATTTTAAGACTTTTCAAAGATCACCAATGCTTTAAACATCCGCACACTTAGTGCTTAAAAGATTACCCGAAGCTATAATAAATCCGCACACTTAGCGCCATCTCAATTAACCGAAGCTAGTTTAAATCGCACACTTAGTGCCAAATACCATTGGTTTATCATCGAATTCATCCAACTAAATTATATATATATATATACATCTATGCATAATCAAAACAGCAACATATACTTATAACATCATATTCTACATACAAACTTACCTCGTACTCGAAATTGTCAACTCGGACTGTTTACTCTACAATCTTCGACTTCCCTCTATCTAAGTCTGAATTCCTCTTTTATTAATCTATATGTATTAAAAATTAACCCTTTTATTCACCAAATCATTCAAAACCACCCATAGGCACATATTTAGAGCATTTTACAAACTAGCCCTTACATTTTCACATTTCGACACTTTAGTCCCTAATTCACAAAATCACAAAATACACAAAATTTGCTTGTACACAAGCTTAGCTGAATTTTCATAGCTCTCATAAAAGTTCATAAACTTCATTTATTTCACATTTTAATCCTTCAAGAAAACATTTTTACAATTTAATCCCTTATATACATTTTTACTCAAAATTCACTTTACAAAACATATATATCAAGCACTAAGCTTTCATAATTCATAATTTAACATCAAAAAACTCATGAATATATCAATGGAATCCCATAAAATCTTCAACAATTTCATGAATTTAAGCATGGGCTAGCTAAAACACTTAACAACGATCACAAAAACGTAGAAATCATCAAAAATAGAGCAAAACTCATACCTTAATCAAGTTTTTCAATAGCCGAATGTTGAAACACAAAACCTAGCTTTTCTTTCTTCAATTTCATCATGAACAAGATGAAAATGGCCATTTTCCTGCTTTTGTTTTAATAAAAACATAATAATTCATCATTTACTCCTTTATTAATTAACATACCATTCATGTTACTTAAGGCTATTAATGTCCATTAACTATGCAAATGACATATTAACCACATAAGGACCTCTCCTTTATAAAGCCAAGTCAAATAGGCACTTTTAACATCTAGCACACAACTTTTATATTTTCCACGATTAAGTCCTTTTTACAAATTAAGCATACAAACAGTTAAATTCTCACACGAAACTTTCACACATGTAAATTCACTTATAATAGGCACAGAAAATAATATTAAAATATTTTTTGACTCAGAGATGTGGTCCCGAAACCACTATTCCAACTAGGGTCAAAATCGAACTGTTACAGTACTTATCAATCTTAACAAAAAATATTCTTTTTTATAAAAGCAATCATTTTGTAACTTATTAATGCACATTAAAACAAATTAGCAAAGTTTAGAAAGATTTAATTTGATTACAAACCAATTCTGGTTATTGATTACTAATATAGGCACATCTTAATCATAAAACAATTGTTCGAAGCCTATCGGCTTAAAACGAAGTTATTCAAGTTAAGGGAAATAGGAGTTTTATCAAAAATTAAATTGTCAAAAAAAGTTAAAAAAATTATAAAAATAAGATAAAAATATTTTGAAAGCTTTAAAATAAACTTAAAACCATTTTAAAACAATTTTTGGGTCATCAAAAGTGCTTGGGGTCAAGTACAAGCCTTAGATGGCTCAAAACGGCCAAAACAGTATAGTGGCCATATCCAGGGCCTATGTATTGGTACCTAAGGTCTAGGTATCAGTATATAGGTTCCTATACTATTTATTTTGGCATTCTACTAAGTTGGGTGTGATACCCTTGACAGGGGTACTAAACCTTGGGCCTTAAATTTGAAATTTAGTCCAAAAACACTTAAAATCATGCATAAACATGTCCATATATTTCAAACCATAAAAATCCAATTTCAAAATATATTTTAACTTATAATTGCCCATCGCTAGACGTGCGAACATCTAGACTAGAAATATTTCAGCAAAAAGATAAATAATAAAACAATGGTGTCAGCAAGTATACAGGTCAAATTGTAATATAGTTCGTTTACAACGAAACACTTGGAAAATATTCTGAGGATCGTAACCAAGGGATTGTAGAATGAAGAAATTTACTATTAAATTAATTACAAAAAATAAGTACTAATCTAGTCGAGTTATGAATTAGTAGTGTAATTCCAAAACAATAATAATTAACTAGTTAAATTAAACTAAAACAAGAAAATTAATTAACTAAAACTACCTAAGTTAAACTATCGACTTCTCTTATTCTTAGTGTCGATGATGCAAGTTTCTGGCCTATGATCGATTAAGTCTCGAATTATCAATTCAATTGCTAATTACCCTCAACTAGGTTATTTACCAGCCTTAGCTATGAATACCCTTTTAGTCTCATCTTCACTAAGGATTGCCACCTAAGTCACCCTTTCAATCTCATCGCTTGGTACAAGTTATACTCAACAAAATACCCTCTCAGTCTCACATGTCTAGATATTCTACTAGAAGTGTCACTCTCTAATATACCAAGTACTATTTAATAAACAATCAATTTTGGATAAATAGTAATTCAATCTATTAGTCAGTTCCATAATCGAATCGTGCAAGATATAAAATAAGCAGAAGGATTTATCCCAATATTCATACAAACGTTAGTTGATAAAGTTAATGAAATACAAATAACAAAATAAAATAATAAAAGAAAAGAGAATGATCATAAATATATAATGGAAGCATAGTTCTGGAACAATCTCCGCTCGCAATCGTCTTCACATTGAAATAGAAAGATTCAGACTAAGCGAACATAAGAAAAACTAAAATAAAACTAAAGAGAATTGAAAATTAAAAAGTATGAAAATATTATTTGACGGCTCCCTAGGGCGAATCCCTAGGTCGACTCCCCTTTAATGAGGTTATAATTAGGTTTATATAGGCTACAATTGAGGGTTTTAAGTGCCTAAAATGTCCTTGAACTAATTAGGATTTTAAAGAGACAAATATGCCCTTGACGACTTCCAAAACGTAACTGCGCTTATCTAGGTTTTCGTCATGACATCATAACATTAAGGATCCCCACATCGCGACGTCAGCCCTATTTCAACCTTTGATACTTCAATGTTTAGTGTCGAGACACTAGGTCGTCCTTTGTGTTCTTTGGCATGAAATGGCACCATACACACTTAAATAGCCCATTAGTTGTTCCCGAGGCCTGAGTTGACCTTACAATTCATCAAGATACTAAAATTTGGATAAAAATGCTTATTTTGCAGCAAAATGAATCTAAACTAATAAAATTGAAAATGCAATAAATAAACATAAAACGGTTCGATGTTTAATCCTTTTGTTTCCCTTGTCAATACATGTGATCTTATTCTATACCAACATTGGCTCGAGTTTATTGATCAGCCACTAAAACAAAAAAAAAAAAAGAGTCAACCATAAGTCCGTACCAACCAGAATTGAATTTCATGCCACCTCTCAAAACTTCTATAACAGCCTGTTTTTAGTGAAATCAGAACAGTAGTTTCAAGACCACAAATCTGAGTCAGAAAGAAAATTTATTTTAAAATTATTGCATGGTCTGCATCATGATAGGAAAGGCGTATGAAAATTTTACCGATTTCATGTTTAATTATAGAAAAGACCAAATTGCATAAAATGCAAAAGTTGAGTTTTAGTAGTTATAAGTATCAAATAGCTATGGAATTCAAAAATTGAGGTCCTTATATGGTAATTGGACCATTAAAAGAAGTTAGTAGATATTTTTGATGATTCATCCATGGAAATTTAGAAAAAGAAAAGAAATAAATTAGAAATAAAAATAAATAAAGATGATAATAACTTAATATCATCTTATTTCATCATCTTCCCCAAATATTTTCTATGGAAACCCTAGGAAAGAGAAAGAAAATCAAGCAAGCCTAATTGGGTAAGTAATCTTGTCCCCTTTGCAGTAATTTTTATATTTTTGAGATCGGAATAACCTAATCTAGCTATTTTGGGGATCAATTTGCAAAGTTATCAAGGTATCAAAATTTTTCCATGGATGAATATGATGAAATTCTAAAATTTGTGGTAGAAATTGAAAGGTTGTTGATAGATAAACAACTTTTGTAAAGTGAATTTTCATGAAATTGTGATTTAGGGACTAAATTGTAAAGATGTGAAATTCATAGAAATTTCTAATTTTTATGAAATATATGTGCTATAAATGTTATATGGAAAAATCGATTAGGCTTGGAATAAGGATTAAATTGCGTGAATTTCATTTTCAGAGCCTAGGGACGAAATCGTCATTTATGGAAAGTATAGGGGCAAAATAGTAATTTTTCATAGGATGTGAATTGAATTAAATGAGTATGAAGTAGATTAAATTGATGTTAAATTCATTTATATAGATCCAAAAAGACCTAGTACTGAGTTGGATCGAGGAAAACAAAAAGTGTAGGATTAGTAGATTCTTGAAACGAACAAGTATAGAGGTAAGTTCGTGTAACTAAAATGTATGCTTATATATTTAAATTGAATGTTATGATTGTGAAGTGTGTGATTGCCATGCATAACCATAAATTACATATTCAATAATGTCTGACTAGTGTCAAGTCCCGATTAAATAAATAAAAATTTAATAGATACAGGGTTTCTCATATTGGTTATGGTCCTGCATATGTTGCAGGCACACCATAGCTCTTACGAGCATCCTATTATTAGTCCTCTCGATCTTCCTATTATATAGTTCTGCAAGCATCCTGATTTGTAGTTATTCTACATGTATTGTGGACTACCGCAGCTCTTTGTGAGTGTCCTGTTTATGATAAGTTGTGATCCTGTATATGTTACGGACACAAGCGCAACTCTTTGTGAGTGTCTTGATATAACTCGCTTAAACTTCCTGATATATGGCTACTCAAAGCTCTTGTTATATGACTCTTTATGAGCTTTCTGATAGGCTCTTCGTGAGCTTCATGGTTAAAAGTTCTTTGTGAACTTCCTGTTTATAGCTCTTATGAGCTTCCTGATTTAGCCCGGATGAGCTTCCTGTTACATGGCTCAGATGAGCATCTCGTTATATGGCTTAAGAGAGGGTTTCCCAGTTATGTGCTCTAATGAGCACCCTTGTATATGAATTGACGAATTATTGATAAGTACACCTTGTGTGTACTACCCGAGTATCCATCAATATTTCAATGATTCAACGGACAAAACTCCTGATATGGGAAAATATGATAATTGAATGAATTATACCTTGAATATTCTTGAAATACCTGCAAATGGTTGCATGATGAGTTCATCTCTATTTTTCTTGATACTCATGTAAAATTTCATGGCTAACTTGTTTGATGAGAGCATGTGTCTAGGCAATTGACCACAACGTTTTGGATGCATATTTGTATGCTTCCTTTAAATGAATATAATTGGTAAGTTAAATTTCTGTTATATGAACTTACTAAGTATAATATGGTTACTCTATTTTACTTCCTTTGTTTTATAGTGCTCAGAATCTCGTGAAGTTGGAACTTGGTCGGAGACACATCATACTATCCATCGGACTTCTCGGTATATAAGACAAGAAAACTTTTGGTATTAGTATAATGGCATGTGTCGAAACCTACTTTTTTTAAAAAAACGAAGGTTTTGAAAATGAGAGTCGCCACCAACCTTTTAGGTGTGATTGGATCACCTTATAAAACATTTTTTTAGTCTATGAAAATAAGAGAAGATAGGTTCGGGAGTCGATTACGTACGAGGAAGGGTTAGCACCCTCGTAACGCCCAAAATTGGTACCAAATTAAATAGTTTTCTGTCTTGATGTCAAAAGTTTGAGAGAATTAAAAAGAATCCCTTTTTTTCAAAAAAACAAGATAATTTGAGTTGAGAATCGAGATTTCTTCGCTCCAAAAGAGTACAAATATCACATCCAGCATGATTGGACACAATATTCTTAAACTTTTGTAACCGAAATCATTTCGTGATTTACAAAATTTATTTAGAAGGATATTTTTAGACGTTTAGGCAAACAGGAAATCGCAACCCAGAATGTTAGGGCACTATTTCCCGAATTCCTAAATACCAAAAACATTGCCTTGTTTTTTAAATTTTTTTGGATTAAATGAAATATAATTTCTATAACAATGATGTATTTAACATATTACAAGATATCAATACTAAGCAATATAAACTATATTATACATTCTTTAACATTTCGTGCAAATATAATATAGAATATGATAAATCACGACATAAATTATAATATACATCAACATTTCATGCAGATAATATCATAAATAACATAGACATACATGTGTTAACATTTTATGCAAAATATAACATAGAGAACAATAAATATAACAATATACATTTCATATTTTATATATAATAATATTTCATGCAAATATAACTTAAGATAACAACATAAATTTCCACGCAAAAATAATAAATAAAAATAAAAATAATAAGATATTCATAAGATAAAATTAACATATTAAAATAGTATTTAAATAAATGCAAAATGATACAAAAATAAATAATTAAATTATGGATATATAACAAAAGTCAGAAGAAAAGAAAAAAAATAAACTTAAATACAAATAAAAATTTTAAATAATATATAATAACAAAGGATAATTCTAAAAAAATATATGCTATATAATGTAGTAACTTAATATATATATTTATAAAATAATATTATGTTAAATAGGAACAAAATTTTATAATAAATTTTAGAATATTAAGTACTAAATAAATAATAATTATATATGCATTATTTAATAATAATTAAAAAATTTACATAATAATAAATAATAAATAATAATATAATATATAATATGAAAGTAATATAATGAATAATATATATATTAAAATGTTATAATATATGATAAAGCATATAAATAAATGTATAATATGAATAACAAATAGATAAAAAAATATACAATAATTTTTCATATAAATAATATTTATAGTAAAAATAAATAATATATAAAATAAATAAAATAAATAAATTATATAAAAATTTAAAAAGGATTAAAATGAAATAAAAATAAAACTCTAGGGTTAATTTTAAAATAATAAAATGAATTTTAGACCCAATTGAAACACGTGCTAAAAGCCGAGGGACTCACTGGGTAATTTGTCCTTAATCCCAAAACGACGTCGTTCCCAAAAGGCCTTGTAATAGTAAATATGACTAAATTGAAATAAAAATAAAAGGTTAGGGCCAAATTAAAACAAAATAAAATTTCAATTGAACGAAATTATAAATTCAAATAATGCGAAAGGGCAAATTGGGCAATTAGCCCTTTTTAAAAAAAACATGCGGATCCTTCCTGGGTCAATTGTCAACACGCGGATCCTCTGCCGTGAAACGACACCGTTTTAATGCCTATTATTTTAAGCCAAAACGACGTCGTTCTTATTAGGCTATATAAGCCAAATTTTAGCCCTAAAAATCATTTTAAACTCGACTTTAAAAAAAAAAAATCCTCTGAAAGAGGATTGAGAACCGGCCCTCGGAGCTTCGTCGAGCCTTTGTCCATGGGCTCCCACGCGCCTACGCACCACCATCAACTCCGCCACATACGGCGGTTAGAAGCTAAAAAGCTTCATTTTTTAAACGCAAATCCATCGGTAAGTCCTTTTTCCTTTTATTTTTACAATATTAGTATGTATTTATAGAGAAAAAAATAAAATAATTACCTCTGTGTTCTTCAATCGACTGTTGGTCTTTTTATTGTATATGTGTGTATATAAAAAAATCGTAGTTTTACATTGTTCTCGATTCGGGCTTTTATAGCCACTGAGAATATATTTACAATCTTTAATTTTATTTCTTGCTATATTTGTCTCTGCTGTTCTTCTTTCCCTTTTGCAGGTACCAGCGACAAATCCGGCGATGATGGGGCGCTGATGGTGACCCACTGGCACACTGATTGAGGCGATGATGGCGCGAGTCATCTTGATGCACATCGATTGCGCGCGATTCTAGGGCCTTCGTGCTCTGTGCTTGCGGCGCCTAGGGTTCGTAAACCCAGTGTCTCATCATCCCTCTATTTACGGTTTGGGCCTCTTGGGCCCCGTATTTTTTTTGGGTTGAGGGTGTAATGGGCTAGTGGGTAGCTTAGGCATTTGGGCTACGGCATAGGCTTGGGTGTAATTGGGTTTGAATGTTTTTGGGCCTTGTAAAATGGACTTGTTTAAAAACTTTATTTTTTCTTTAGTTTATTCTGTTTTTAAACTTTTAATAGCCCGGGCAAATTGGGCCTATTACAGCTGCCCCTCTTTGCTTATTACTGTGTAATAGGAATAGAGCAAAGATTTATAAAAGGACCAAATTTGCCCGATTTTTACTGAATCCTGACCTCATAGTCCTCAATCTATTTTCCACAAACTTAAAGACGCCATGCTGATATCTTTGATTTGTACCCCGTCAATAGAGACGCCAAATCAGCTATCTTCGATCCGCTCTCTGTCAATACAGAGACGCCAAATCTTCGATCTGCTTCGAGGAAACACACGAATGTCAGATCTTCTATCTTTGATCTGCTCTCTGCCTAATACAGAGACGCCAAATCTATCATCTTTAATCTACTCCCCGTCAATACAGAGACGCCAAATCGGCTATCTTCGATCTGCTCTCTGTAAATACAGAGACGCCAAATCTGCTTCTTCGATCTGCTCCCCGTCTAATACGGAGACACCAAATCGTCGATCTGCTTTAATGTAAACACACGAATGTCAGATCTTCTATCTTTGATCTGCTCTTTGTCTAATACAGAGACGCCAAATTTGTCATCTTTGATCTACTCCCCGTCAATACAGAGATGCCAAATCGGCTATCTTCGATCTGCTCTCTGTCAATACAGAGATGCCAGATGTGCTTAGGGGTGTCCAAAATTCGAGTAAAACCAAAAAAATTCGGTTAACCGACCGAATTCGGTTAATCGGTCGGTTAACCGAATTAATTCAGTCGAGGGTCGGTTAATAATTTTTTGAGTTTTTAGTTAACGGTTAATTTGGTTCGAAATCGGTCGGTTAACCAAATTTTTTCGGTTAACCGAAAAAATTAATAAATAAAATTATAATATATAAATAGCCCACTATTCACTCAAACCCAATCCAATACAAACCCAAATACTCAATCTAATATATATTAATCTAAGTACCCAACCCAACTCAATTACCCAACCCAATCATAAAAAATACAAATAATTTAATAAATAGAAATAAAAATCTAAAACTAAAAATAAAAATAAAAAAATATAATTTTATACAAATAATTCGGTTAATTTAGTTAATTCGGTTAATTCGATTAATTCGGGTAATTTGGTTAATTCGATTAATTCAGTTAATTTTATATTTATTTTAACCAAAAATTAAAAAAAATATAACTTTTGGTTAATTCGGTTAACCGACCGAATTAACCGACAAAATTTCGGGTCGGTTAATTTTTTAGAAAAAAAATTTAGTTTGGTTAACGGTTAAAAATTTTAAAGGGTAAGTTAATTAGGTTAATGATATTTCGGTCAGTTAACCGAATGAACACTCCTAGATGTGCTTTCTTCGATCTGCTCTCCGTCAATACAGAGACGCCAAATCTTCGATCTACTTCGATGTAAACACACGAATGTTAGATCTTCTATCTTCGATCTGCTCCCTGTCTAATACAGAGACACCAACTCTATCACCGGTGATCTACATTATCCCCTAAGGGGCATAACCTGTAGAATGCGTATGTACTTATGCCTAATGATTTGGGTGCCATGATCGAAATGAGTCAAATGCTCCTAAAAGACATATTATGATGCAAGATGTTATGAAAATGACTCCTATTTCGAACGTCTTTACTCATTCATCCATCAAAGTTCCACCTTTATTTTACTCAAAGTATCAATCATACTCTGCTCCTATGTTTTGAATCAGATTGGTCCTATTGTACCATTCTCCGAATGTTACAACCTGCTGGAGACGATCCTCTCCTAAGATTGAATCATTTGAATTGTCCAATTATCCTTTGGACTAAAGAAATTTTCTCGAATACCTCCGATCCTCACTCATGGGAATTCTTCAAACACTTGTTCTGTTTTAGTTTCTAGAGATTTCCAGAGTAATATGCAAAACTTCATTTGTAAAAATATTTAGTTCATCAATCATTATTTCAACGCAACACACTTTGGAAGACAAATAATTTGATCTTGAGAATAGTTAGATAAATCATCAGAATACAACAGGAAATTAATCTGAAAACATATTTTGAGAAGAAAAAGAATCCAAAGATAGTAAACAAAACAAAAATTCGATGTCAAACATATCACAGCTTGGGCTTCTGTATACAAATTCCATGAAGACTATTTTGAGTTTAACATGTGTTTAGAAGATCCAAAGTACTTTGTTGATGCCCCCGTATGTAACACACTCCATTTCTCTTCAAACCTGGTATAACAAGGTCACTACATGCTTCTCAAAATTTGAGCAGCCCTTTCGGGTTTTCAACTCAAAACCCCTTTGGTCTCAAGGTGCCCTTTGTGGGTTTTCACCTTGGCCTCTCCATGTTTTTTTTAGAAGTCTCAAAGCGCCCTTTATGGGTTTTCACCTTAGCTTCCCTTTTGTTTAGACAAAGTACTTCTTGACTGAGTCTGAATTCACTAGATTGGGTAAACTTTTTCCATCCATTTCTGTCAAAATCAGTGCACCACCAGAAAAAACCTTCTGCACAACATACGGTCCTTCCCAATTCGGTATCCATTTCCCTCTAAAGTCCTTCTGTATGGGAAGAATCTTTTTCAATACAAGGTCCCCTTCGTGGAATTCTCTTGGACGAACTTTCTTGTCATAGGCTCGCATCATTCGCTTCTGATACATCTGACCATGACGAATAGCTCTTAACCTCTTTTCTTCAATCAAGTTCAATTGGATCCATTCTGCTTCATCTAGCTTTATCTCTGACAAAATTCGAAGAGAAGGTATTTCTACTTCAATGGGTAACACTAACTCCATCTCATAAACCAACAAGAAAGGAGTTGCCCCAGTAGAGGTTCTGACGGATGTTCGTTAGGCTAAGAGTGCAAATGGTAATTTCTCATGCCAATCTCTGTAGGTTTCAGTCATTTTCCCCACTATCTTCTTGATGTTTTTGTTGGCAGCTTCCACTGCCCTATTCATTCTTGGGTGATATGGAGATGAATTATGATGTTTGATCTTGAATTGGATGTAAACTTCCACAATCATACTGTTATTCAAGTTCAATACATTATCCGATATAATCCTCTTAGGCATTCCATACCGACAAATAATCTCCTTTTTCAAGAATCGACTTACTGCCAACTTGGTAACACTAGCATATGAAGCTGCCTCTACCCATTTTGTGAAGTAGTCGATGACCACGAAAATGAAACGATGCCCATTCGAAGCTTTAGGTGATATTGGCCCAATGACATCCATGCCCCTCATGGAAAAGGGCCATGGAGAAGTCATAACATGTAAGGATGAAGGAGGTACATGGATCTTGTCCCTATATATCTGACATTTATGACATTTCTTAGCATAGCTGATACAATCTCCTTCCATAGTAGACCAGTAGTATCCAAACCTCATGATCTACCTTGCCATCGTAAAGCCATTAGCATGTGTCCCACAAACACCTTTATGTACTTCTTCCAGGATTTGTCTAGCTTCCACAGCATCGACGCATCTCAAAAGTACCTGATCTTTCCTTCTTTTATAAAGGATGTCCCTATCTAGTACATATTCGCAGGCTAACCTCCTCAAAGTTCTTTTGTCATTCTCAATTGCCTGCTCAGGATATTCACGATTTCTCACACACTGTAATATATCTTGATACCAAGGATGGTCATCCTTTTCCTTTTTTTCGATGTTACAACAATAAGCTAGAACCTCAAAAATACTCATCTGAATTGGTCTCACATCCTCTTTTTTATTTGCTTTAATCATGGAAGCCAATGTTGCCAAAGCATCTGCCATCTGATTTTCGTCCCGTGGGAGATAACTGAAAGTGACGCTATCAAACTCTTCAAGTAATTCCAAAACTACCCTTCGATAATTAATCAATTTGGGGTCCCTTGTTTCTCATTCACCCTTAAGCTGGTAAATACCAACGCAGAGTCTCTATATACTTCCAAGGTTCTAATTTTTCGCTCATTGGCTGCTCGAATCCCCATGATGCATGCTTCATGCTCGGCCACATTGTTCGTACAATCAAAATCCAATTAACATGTACATGGATAATAATCATCATTTGGGGATACTAAGACTGCCCCAATTCCATTTTCTACCGTATTGGATGCGCCGTCAAAGTTTAGTTTCCATGAATATTCTTCAATAGCTGCCACATACATCAACTCCTCATTAGGGAAATCAAAGCTCAATGGCTCATAATCTTCTAGAGCTCTGCTAGCCAGAAATTCTACTATTGCGCTTCCTTTTATAGCCTTTTGATTCACATAGACTATATCAAACTCTGAAAGCAATACTTGCCACCTTGCCATTCTTCCATTTAGGGCTGTTGACTCCATCATGTATTTTAGTGGATCAAGTTTTGAAATTAGCCAAGTCGTGTGATACAGCATATATTGCCTCAACCTTCGAGTCGTCCAAATCAAAACACAACACAACTTTTCAATTGGCAAATATCTCATTTCACACTCAGTGAATTTCTTACTGAGGTAATATATTGCTTTCTCTTTTTTTCCTGACTCGTCATGTTAACCAAGCACACATCCCATAGAATTACTAAACACCGATAAGTACAGAATTAATGGTCTATCTGGACTGGGTGGAGATAGTACTGGAGCGTTTAACAAGTATTGCTTGACTTTATCAAAGGCATCCTGGCATTCCTCATCCCAAGTACCTTGGTTGTGTTTTCTAAGGAGGCGAAATATAGGATCACATTTCTCAGTTAATTGTGAAATAAACCGAGCAATATAATTCAACCTTCTAAGAAAACCCTGAACTTCTTTCTGAGTACATGGTGGAGGTGATTCTCGTATGGCTCTAACTTTGTCTGAGTTAACTTCTATTCCTTTTTCGCTAACCACAAAGCCTAGTAATTTCCCCGACCTAGCTCCGAAGGTGCACTTTGCTGGATTAAGCTTTAACTGAAACTTTTTTAATCTCAGGAAAACTTCCTCAAGACTTCAATATGCTCCTTCTCTGTTCGAGATTTGGCGATCATATCATCAACATACACCTCAATCTCTTTGTGCATCATATCGTGGAACAAGGTCATCATAGCCCTTTGGCATGTTACTCCTGCATTCTTCAGCCTAAAGGGCATTACCTTGTAACAAAAGGTGCCCCACAATGTTATGAAGGTGGTTTTATCCATGTCTTCAGGATGTATCTTTATCTGATTGTACCCTGAGAAACCATCCATAAAGGAGAACAATGAATATCCCGCTGTATTGTCTACCAAAGTGTTGATATGCGGTAAAAGAAAATTGTCCTTCAGGCTAGCTTTGTTTAAATCTCTGTAATCAACACATATTTGTACCTTCCCATCCTTCTTAGGGATAGGCACAATATTAGCCACCCATTCTGAGTATTTAACTTCTTGTAGGAATCCAGCATCAAACTGCTTCTTGACTTCGTCTTTTATTTTCAGCACAATATCAGGCCTCATCCTTTGTAATTTTTGTTGAACTGGCTTGCAATCTTGCCTTATGGGAAGATGATGTACTACGATATCAGTATTCAATCCTGGCATATCCTGATATGACCATGCAAATATATCTTTGAATTCACGTAGTAGCTCAACAAGACCTTGTCTCTTGTCCTTAGCAATATGTGTGCCAATTTTTGCCTCATTCCCTTCCTCCAAGGCTACATTCTCTATTGCCTCTTTCTCACGGGGTAGGGTTTATTTCTCCTCTTGTTTCACCATTCTCAATAGATCTGGAGACATATCACAATCCCTGTCATCTTTAAAGTCCTGAAGTTCTTCTAAACACATGTCTTGCTCAAAAGAGAATCTAGGATTTGTAGTATCAGTGCTCATGTCATTGATATCTAGGGACTTGCGGGGTACGAAAGAATGTACAAAGAATGAATGAATTTTTAGAATGCTTTTTATGTGTTATGAATGAAATGGAAAACTTTGAAAGAATTTAAAGGTCAAAAGAATATTGAATGGTATAAAAGAATATTTACTTGAATTGATAACAAAAGTTATGTTTTATTGAAATGCAAATATCCGAACTTGAACCTATTTTACAAATGAAATCTTATTACTCCTAGGCTCTAGAGCAACAAGAGTGTTCTGAAAATTACTCTAAAAAGTCTTTAAAAACTACAGGAAGTTCTTCTGCAATCCAATTATTTAAAGAGCTTCCCGATTCGTAAGGGCGAATGCCCTCTAGGTTTCTTCGTTCCGACTCTTCATTATGCACAGCATTAATATGATAACTTCCTTTTTCGAGCAACCCTCTTTTAGGGTGAATTATCCCTCATGATATAAAAGTTTGGGATATATGAAGGAATGTTATCAATTCCCACTATACTTCTCTTCCACTTAAACTCGCCCTTCTTCTTTCTTGACGCTTCTCTATTTCCTTCCTCCTTTGCTTGTGATCTGGCCTGTAACCCAAGCCAAAACGGTCTCTCTTCTCCTTTAGTTCTGGAATTTGAATCCCTCCTTGAAGATATTTTCCCAATCCTTTTCCTAGCAAGGCTCCTTTCCCCATTGTCATTTGCAAACCCATTCTTGTAGTTTTGGATATCCTGAGCACTGGCACCTCATTCCCCTCTAAAATGAATGTTTCATTAACAAATTATAATGAATAAAAAGAGCACTCAATGGCCTCCTCGTTTGGTTCTACATAGGGTGCATCACTGGTAACTGTCACTATAATGTCCTCCTCCGCATTTATGGTGACCAGCCGTCCATCCGCTACTAACTTCAATTTCTGGTGCAAAGATGAGGGCACTGCTCCTGCCGAATGTATCCAAGGCCTCCCCAACAGGCAATTGTAGAGGGCTTGATGTCCATCACTAAAAAGTCCGCCTCATGCGTATTTGGCCCAATCATCAAAGGAATATCAATTCTTCCCATGACATTTCTCTCCGTACCATCAAATGCTCTCACTACATTATGGCATGTTTTCATGTGAGAACTGTCTATGGGTAATCTGTTCAATGTGGAAAATGGTAAGACATTTAAGGCTGATCTATTATCAATAAGCACACTCGGCAATGTATACCCCTTACAGCGAGTGGTGATGTGTAAAGCTTTAGCTGATCTCATGCCACCAGGTGGAATTTCATCATCATTGAAATAGATGAAATTGTCAGCAGTTATGTTACTAACCAATCGGTCCAACTTATTGACGGATATATCATTAGTAACGTAAGTCTCATTGAGCACCTTCATTAATGCTTCCTGATGTACCTCTAAACTCAGAAGCAAAACCAACACTGATATGCGAGCTGGTTGTTTGCGCAATTGTTCAACCACACTGTACTCACTGTGTTTTAAGAATTTTAGAAACTCTCTAGCTTCTTCTTCCTTCACTGGCTCATTAACCAGTATTTCAGTCCCCATTCCTTTATCAAAGGCTTTTGCTTTCGCGGGCTCAACTCTGATGCCTTCTACATCATAACGCTTCCCACTATGTGTGTAAGAACCCTCATCTTGAACCTCCTTAGAAGCACTAGCTATATCCTCCTTCCCCGACATTGTCACATTGCAGTCATAATTCCAGGGTACCCTCTTGTTATCCTTATAAAAAAAGGAAACAGGTTTGTGAATAATTACTTTCAGTGCCGTTTGTGTTTCAACTTCATTATTTCTTGGTAGAGAAATAATGATCCTTGGCTGGTTGATTCTTTGATTCTTTGGTCCACCCTCTAATGTGCATACATGTCTCTCATCTGAGCCAGCTTCATAGAATTCCAGCTCCTTATTATCCATAAGGCTTTGTATCAAAGCCTTAAACTCCTCACATTCCTGGATCTCGTGTCCCTTTCTGCATGGAACTCATAGTAGTCCCTAGCTCCTTTATTTCCCTCTTTAAAGATTATCATTTCTCTTTTCACTATTTCTTCCCAGATTACTTTCATTGGCATTCTTACCTCAGCCACGTCCTCTTTAATCCTTCTCATACCAGTATCCCCAATTGCGTTTACCCCTTGATCACCATGATTTGGCAACGGGTTCTCATTACTAGGGGTGTCGTCAAATTTTACAACCTCTATCTTGATAAGTCTTTCCACTGCTTTTTTAAAGCCAGTACAATTTTCGATCGAATGCCCCGATATCCCTGCATGGTATTCACATTTGGCGTTTGCATCGTACTATTTGGGATATGGAGGTTGCAGTGGTTTCAAATGAAAAGGAGCTATTGCATGCGCATTAAATAAACTTTGATAAAGCTCCCGATACGTCACCGGGATAGGTGTAAATGAGACCTTCTCAGAATTTTGTCTCAAACTAGATCCTTGCTTTTGAGAATCCTATTGCTCAACTGTAGTTGCTCTGGACTAACTAACCGTAATCGCTTTTGAATTATAACTACTCGTATTGTTCACCTTATTATCTTTCCTTCTTGGAGCCGATCTTTTAGCAGTTTCCCCCTCTATCTTGCCACCCCTTATGGCGCTCTCAATCATTTCTCCTGCCATAACTATATCAGCAAAGCACTTGGTGGTACTTCCAATCATGTGAGTAATGAATGGGGCTTTCAAGGTGTTAATGAACAGCATGGTATTTTCTTTCTCCAAGAGCGGTACCTCTGTGTATATTACCTAAAGCTCTCATTAGGCTTCTTTTTCATGTTCTGCAATGTGATTCTATCAGGAGTCATGTCAGTCACATGATTATATTACTGCATAAAGGCTTGCGCTAAGTCTCTCCAAGAACCGATCCTTGCGCGACTCAATTGATTATACCACCTAGCCACTGCCCTAACCAAACTATCTTGAAAACAATGAATCAATAATTGATCATTGTTTACATAGCCAGTCATCCGTCTACAGAACATGGTGATATGGGTCTCAGGGCAAGTAGTCCCATTGTACTTCTCGAATTCCGGTATCTTGAATTTATGAGGAAGCACCAAATCTGGGACCAAACTCAAGTCCTTGGCATCAATTCCCTGATGATTATCAGCGTTTTCTAATGCCTTAAGTTCTCCTCTAACCATATGTAACATTCCTCTTATTGCTTTGATGATTCAAGTCTCATCTCCTCCCTCTCAGCTATATCTAAATCAGGGATGACTGGATTGGCAGGGTTATCTCTCGGGTTGGATCTCGAGCCAGTTTGGAAGTTCATAAGTATTCCAGCATTGACTTGCCCATGTTGAGGCCTTATTGTGATGGACGGCCTTCGGGGATATGCTTCAGGTTAAGTTTGCACATGGGGTAGAGTAAAACCCGGAGGGTGATCCTCATTATCTTCTTTAGTGATGGTCATAGGAGCCTTTCCTTTATCCGTCGCTCCCTTCAGCAGCTGAGCCATCTCAGCCATCATATTCCTTTGAGCCTCCAACATTTGATCCTTCATCTCCTGTTGGATTTTCGCTAATTGTTCCTGCAATTGCTCTTGCATTTCATTCTAAATCTGCTCAAGTATTTGATCCATATTCTTTGTCTTAGCGTGTGTACCGTAAGGATGTGTTGCTTCCAGATTTTTCTTTCTCTCACTCTCTCTTTCTCCCTTATAATTTTAACTAATTAGGGTCTTTCTATAAATTTGAATGCATATGATGCAATAAGATGCAAATGCATGAATGCAAAAAGATATCGATTCTGATTCAGTTTCTTTTAGAAAACGTTATTTAAGAAACAAAAATCTTTACACAAAACGGATTACAAATACGCCTTCGCCCTCAAGCCCAGAGATTTAACCCTATCCAATAACAAAGCTAACTCTAGACCTCTATTTGACACTAACTCATACTTTGTACTTAATACGTTAGCTCGCGCTGCCAGGTCTTGTAAATGATCAGTAACCTCTTGAATCTGGACTATGGCTTCTCCCATAAGATAATCCCTATCTCTGACTTGATCCTGAAAATGGAGAAGCTCTCCCTTCCAATGTCCTTCTCTTGCCTCGAGCTGCTCAATCCGTAGTTCACAATTCTGCAGTGCTGCTTCCAACCTTCCAATATTGTGCTTCATTTCCTCGAACTTGTTCAGACTTGCCTTTAACTTGACCGCAGAATTACGACTTCGGTGATAATGAAGAGATCGTCCGAGCTCAGTCACCTTAGCTTTTAAACCTTTATTCTCTTTCTCTAAGGACTGATTCTGTGCCCAAATATCTTGGAACTTCTTTTTCCAATACTCGACTTTGGCTTTTTCTTCTTGAATCTCTTGTTGCCACTGCTCTGAAGACTTCCCTAATCCAACTCTCTTCATTGATAGTTGTGTCTTCTTATATTGTGTTTTCAAGTCATCTCGGTCTTCCTTAATCTTCCTCTTTTCTTTTCTCACTTTTTTGACCTCGATTTTATGAACGTTGACGTCTAAGCTTAGGTACATCTTTTCCCCCTCAAGCCTCTCTATCTTCCTCCTAAGCTCCAAACTCTTCCTTTCGAACTCTTGCTTTATGACCTCTAACTCTGATAGAATCACTCGTAAATTCTCTTCCATCGATCAAGCAGCCCCCAAACTCGGCCTAGGGATATTATCATTGATCCTCTTACTAAACCACCCTTTGTATCCAAGAGTTGTCGTCAGACCTTTAGTCAGAATCTTTACACATCAAATCTTCTTCCAAGCCTCAAAAATTTCTCGCATCTTCTTCTTATAATGATCCCCTTTATATGAGAAATCACTCTGAGCTAGCCCTCGTGTTGCCGGTATAAATTGCTCCGCCTTGTATTGCCTTAGGATGAGTAATGGCGCATAACCAACAACTCCCCAAATTCCAGGAAGAGGTACCCAATCAAAGCTTCCACAACGATAAAGGATTTCGCTAGGAGTTATCCAATGGGCTTTCCACATAACATCTTCTTCTCGGAGATTCTGAAGTATTTCCATCCACCTTTCCTCTGTAATGTCATTCCTCCTTGGCGTAGCTGCTACTTCCTTTAAGGGAGAATAATCCTTAAAGAACACTCAGCAGAGAACCTTATCAACCTTCCAAAAGTGACTGTGGAACCATACTAACAACAACTGTGCGCATCGAATGAACCTTCCTTCCTCAGCTCTTCGACATGCATTCAAGGATCTAAATGTCTCAGCTAAGATTGCAGGCACAGGTGTATTTTGCTTACCCAATCGATCGAATAAATTCGTAACTGCCTCATCTATGTATCCCATAGCTTTTGGGAAAATCACCAAACCATAAATACTTAAAGCCAGGACATCGACCCTCCTCTTCACATCTGGATGTGCCAATATTAGATCCCTCAAACTTACCCACGGAATGCATTTACCATCACCCTTTTATTGGATTCGAGCTACGGCCCACTGTTCACTCATCCCTGTGATCATCATTAATTTCTTCACGAAAGTTAGGAGATTAGCAGCCCTAACATAAGCTTTGTTACCTTGAATTTTTGGACAGCGAAGCAAGGTCGTATACTCCTCCAAGGTAGATACTAAGTCTACCTCTCCAAATGTAAAACAACTATAAGCAGGGTTCCAAAACTGTACCGTAGCTCGAAACAGATGGTTATCCACCTTGATGTCTAGCAAATAGGGAAGATCTCCATAATTCTGGTAGAACAGCTGCTTAGCCTCGTCATCCTATTGGGCCCAAATGTCCTTCAATTCCTGAATCTCATTCTGTTTCAAACTGATACGAGTGAAGTCCCACAACTTTGACGTATACCCTTCGGTAATGCTATCTCCTTTCTCTAACTGGGTTTTCTCTGACCAAGTACAGATAGAGGCATTGTCCTCCACTTTATCAAGATATTCGTTCCTCATTACAAAACTTTCTAATCTAGAAATCGAACCGTGAATCGACACCCTTAAATGTTGAGTGACATGTAATGATAGCAAAATAAAATAAGTTAGTATCATATATAAAAGTATAATAAACAAGCACTTATAAGGGTAGTTTACTAAAGGTTATCACTATACTCCCTAGGGTAAGCACTTAATGTTCACTATATATGTTTCAGTTCTAAAGCAAGGGTACCTGAACCAGCAAATTCCTCGGTCCTCACCCATTATAGGCTCGTATAGACCAAGTTCGGTTCAGGGGGACACATTTCCCTATGGCCATACAGAGATGAAAATCTCACGAAGACATAGGTACGGATGTATCTCGGAAGCAATCCACTAGCCCATACGGAGGTGAAAACCTCACGAAAGCGTAACTTCTCACTCCCACTTAAGGGTGCGACCACAGCGGTCATGTAAATACGTCAACAAGATAACAACTATATGCAGCAAACACATGTAAAAAGGATCAATATTTTTAAAATTTTCCAAACTTCCAATATTAAGACAGAAAATAATCAATTTCTTGGCTTGACTCTCTTATTGTCCCCAGTGGAGTCGCCAAGCTGTCGAAACCTACTTTTTTTTTTTTTAAAAATGAAGGTTTTGAAAATGGGAGTCGCCACCAACCTTTTAGGTGTGATTGGATCACCTTATAAAACATTTTTTTGGTCTATGAAAATATGAGAAGATAGGTTCGGGAGTCAATTACGTACGAGGAAGGGTTAGCACCCTCGTAACGCCCAAAATTGGTACCAAATTAAATAGTTTTCTATCTTGATGTCACAAGTTTGAAAGAATTAAAAAGAATCCCTTTTTTCAAAAAAACAAGATAATTTGAGTTGAGAATCGAGATTTCTTCGCTCCAAAAGAGTGCAAATATCACATCCAGCATGATTGGACACAATATTCTTAAACTTTTGTAACTGAAATCATTTCGTGGTTTACAAAATGTATTTAGAAGGATATTTTTAGACATTTAAGCAAACAGGAAATCGCAACCCAGCATGTTAGGGCACTATTTCCCGAATTCCTAAATACCAAAAACATTGCCTTATTTTTTAAATTCTTTCGGATTAAATGAAATATAATTTCTATAACAATGATGTATTTAACATATTACAAGATATCAATACAAAGCAATATAAACTATATTATACATTATTTAACATTTCGTGCAAATATAATATAGAAAATGATAAATCACGACATAAATTATAATATACATCAACATTTCATGCAGATAATATCATAAATAACATAAACATACATGTTTTAACATTTTATGCAAAATATAATATAGAGAACAATAAATATAACAATATAAATTTCATATTATATATATAATAATATTTCATGCAAATATAACTTAAGATAACAACATAAATTTCCACGCAAAAATAATAAATAAAAATAAAAATAACAAGATATTCATAAGATAAAATTAACATATTAAAATAGTATTTAAATAAATGCAAAATGATACAAAAATAAATAATTAAATTATGGATATATAACAAAAGTCAGAAGAAAAGAAAAAAAATGAACATAAATACAAATAAAAATTTTAAATAATATATAAATAACAAAGGATAATTCTAAAAAATATATGCTATATAATGTAGTAATTTAATATATATATTTATAAAATAATATTATGTTAAATAGGAACAACATTTTATAGTAAATTTTAGAATATTAAATACTAAATATTTAATAATGATATATGCATTATTTAGTAATAATTAAAAAATTTACATAATAATAAATAATAAATAATAATATAATATATAATATGAAAATAATATAATGAATAATATATATATTAAAATGTTATAATATATGATAAAGCATATAAATAAATGTATAATATGAATAACACATAGATAAAAAAATATACAATAATTTTTCATATAAATAATATTTATAGTAAAAATAAATAATATAAAAAATATATAAAATAAATAAATTATATAAAAATTTAAAAAGGATTAAAATGAAATAAAAATAAAACTCTAGGGTTAATTTTAAAATAATAAAAGCCGAGGGACTCACTGGGCAATTTGTCCCTAATCCCGAAACGACGTCATTCCCAAAAGGCCTTGTAATAGTAAATAGGACTAAATTGAAATAAAAATAAAAGGTCAGGGCCAAATTAAAATAAAATAAAATTTCAATTGAATGAAATTATAAATTCAAATAATGCGAAAGGGCCAATTGGGCAATTAGCCCATTTTAAAAAAAACACGCAGATCCTTCCCGGGTCACGGGTCAACACGCGGATCTTCGGCCATGAAACGACACCGTTTTAAAGCCTATTATTTTAAGCCAAAATGACATCGTTCTTAGTAGGCTATATAAGCAAAATTTTAGCCCTAAAAACCATTTTAAACCCGACTTTAAAAAAAAAACACAAAAATCCTCTGAAAGAGGATTGAGAACTGGCCCTCGGAGCTTCGTCGAGCCTCCGTCCATGGGCTTCCATGCGCCTACGCGCCACCATCAACTCTGCCACATACGGCGGTCGGAAGCTAAAAAGCTTCGTTTTTTTAAACGCAAATCCATCGGTAAGTCCTTTTTCCTTTTATTTTTACAATATTAGTATGTATTTTTAGAGAAAAAAATAAAATAATCACCTTTGTGTTCTTCAATCAACTGTTGGTCTTTTTATTGTATATGTGTGTATATCAAAAAACCGTAGTTTTATATCGTTCTCGATTCGGGCTTTTATAGCCACTGAGAACATATTTACAATCTTTAATTTTATTTCTTGCTATATTTATCTCTGCTGTTCCTCTTTCTCTTTTGCAGGTACCAGCGAGAAATCCGGCGATGATAGGGCGCTGATGGTGACCCACTGGCACACTGATTGAGGCGATGATGCCACGAGTCTGTCGGTGACGCACCGATTGCGGCGCGAGTCTAGGCCCTTCGTCTGGTGCTTGTGACGCCTAGGGTTTCAGAAACCCTAGGTCTTCTATCCTCTGTTTACGGTTTGGGCCTTTTGGGCCCCGTATATTTGTTTTTGGTTAAGGGTGTAATGAGCTAGTGGGTAGCTTAGGCATTTGGGCTACGGCATAGGGTTGGGTGTAATTGTGTTTGAATGTTTTTGGGCGTTCTAAAATGGACTTGTTTAAAAACTTTATTTTTTCTTTAGTTTATTCTATTTTTAAACTTTTAAGCCCGGGCAAATTGGGCCTATTACAGCATGTATAAGCTAAGTAGGCATAATGATAAAATGTTTTGGTTGTAACTAGCCATTTGAAATGGCTAGTGCTAAGCATATTTTGATGTAGATATACAAGACCTTTGTAATAGCCCCTTTTTAGTCAAATTATAATAGTGGTTTTGGGACCACAAATTTGAGGTTAAAATATTTCTTTTATTATTCTTCTAATGTCTAAAGCATGATAGTATGATTGTGTAAAAATTTCGTTAAGAAATTTTATCGTTTAAGTGCTTAATTCGATGAAAAGGACTAAATCGCGTAAAGTGTAAAAGTTGGGTTCTAATAGCTAAAGGTGTCTAATAGTTATAGAACTTTAAAATGGAGGTCCTTAATTGGTAATTATCCCATTTATAAAGTTAGTGGACATTCTTGGACATGTATTAAGTGAGTTAAATGATTTATAACAAAGGTTAAAAGTGTAATTTAATAAAATAAACATAGTAAAATATTGTAAAAGATGTTATCATCTTCTTAAGGGAGATTTCACCACCAAAAATTAGGGTAGAAAGAAGCCATTAATAAGCTTGAAGGTTCGACCAACATTCTTTGTGCATGTAAGTGCAATTTTGCTCGGTTTTTCATGATTTCTATGTTTTTGAGATCGTTGTAACTTAATCTAGCTAGCCCAGGGACTAATTTGCAAAATTGTTAAAGGTTTATGGTTTTACAATTGATGAATATTTGTTTATTTTGATGTTTGATGATAGAAAATGAATAGTAGTTGATAGATAAACAACCTTTGTTAAGTGATTTTGGTTGAAATTGCAAATTAGGGATTTATTTGTTAAATGTGTAAAATTCATGGTGAAATGTGTAAAATAATGAAAATTTTGGGCTACTAAGGGTATATAGGAAATTCGACTAGCATGGGTGTGGACTTAATTGTATGAATTTGCATTTTTATGAGCTAGGGACTAAATTGTAAAGAATTAAAAATTTAAGGGAAAAAGTGTAAAATTACCATAATATGAATTTTTGGATTGAATTGAATGGAATGTATTTTGAATAAGTTAAATTTGATTATATATAGATTAAGAAAATCGAGGTTCAGAATTAGATTGAGGGAAAAACAAAATAATTGATTGATAGTCGACTCTCTCCGTATAAAGTCGAGGTAAGTTCGTATGTTAATAAGCATTAATGAAATTGTGTTTTAAATACTTTATAATTGTATTGTTGATGAATATGACCTTACAAAAATGTTCGAAGAAGATTCAGAAATATGAAATCCCGGTTGAACCTTAGGAATAGATAGGATGCAAATGACATGACATTAGGGGTTATTGTGTTTTGGGTACTAGTCCGTACGTTCTATCGGCAGCTGAGTTTTTTGGCATGTGTTGTGAATTCTCATGAGCTTGTGTGAGTAGCACCGTGTAGCTACATTTTGACCGTCAGCTTGTGTGAGCAGACCCGGTGATAGCTCGAGATGAGCATTTACAATGAGATATGAGATTGAGATGGTTTCGACCATGTAGTGGCACTTAGGGTGCGAGATTCCTGAGTATCTGATATTATTCCAAATGGTTCAATGGGTATATTGAATATATGAAAGGGTAAGACATTAATACATATCAATCTAGGTATGTACGTAAACCGTATAAGCATTGAATATATGAAGTTTAGGAGTTATATAATCTACTATGTGGATTAACATATATTAGCCTTGTGATTAAGTTAAATTGTAGTGTTTTAAGATAGTTAACTTAATTTGAGAATGAATGGTATGGTAAGTTATAATTATTAGCAATACGAGCTTACTAAGCTTTATATCTTACTTTGTTTACTTTTCCATGTTTTATAGTGATTTCAAAGCTTACTCGAATCGGGAGTTGTCGGAGATCTCATCACACTATCAAGCTGTTATTTTGGTACTTTTGAACTTGTGTATTTGGTTATATGGCATGTATAGGTGTTGTGGTTAATATGGCCTATATGTTGGTAATGGATTTACCCAATTGATTTGGCTTGTAAATGATGAATGTTTGGTTATGTGTATAGCCATATGATTTGGCTTATTTTGGTATATTTGGTTATGTATATATATGTGCAAATGGCCTTTTGTTATGTGGTTTAAAACTTCCATGTGAATGCTTATTGTGAATTTGTATTTTGAGTACCAAATGGTTGAATTTTGAGATATGGTATGCATGTGGTTTTAGACAAAATAATGCATAGTTGAAAGTGACCATTTAGGTCATTTTTAGATGTGAAATTGGTATGTTTTGAATTGTCAAAACATGATGTTATGAGCAATATAGTTTTTAGTCTTGAAATAACATGATTTAGGCTTAGTTGAGATTGGTTTGAATGCCTTTTGGTGCTAGGTTATATGTCATTTGACATGTTTAGGTGGATACAAATTTGGGTGAGGAGGATGGCTTGATAAATAGCCTATTTTTGTCCACATGGGCATGTGTTTCAGCCGTGTGTGACACACGGTTAGGTGACCCAGTCGTGTGTCCCCTGGTACTTATTTAGAAGCCAAGTCAGTATGCTCCACATGGCCCAACACATGGGCATGTGACTTGACAGTGTGACATAAGTCAGTATACCCTACAGTTTTGGCACGGCCTAACACATGGTCTGGCACACGAGCATGTGAGGCCATTTCGAATGGGTACACGGACTAGTCTCATGGGTGTGTGGTTGGTTGTGTGACCCAAGTCAGAAGGTTACATGGGGTCGGACACTAGCTAGGACACGGCCATGTGATCTCATTCCGAATGTCCACACGGCCTGTGACACGGGCATGTCTTTGGCCGTGTAAGACAAACGGCTGGGCAACACGGGCGTGGGTCCCCTGTATTTTGAAAATCTTCTATGTTTTCCAAAAATTTTCCTAAGTTTTCGGTTTAGTCCTGAACTACTTTTAATGCATGATTTGGGCATCGAGTGCTCATATTAGGAACAATATGATTGATTGTGAATGCATATTATTGGATATGAAAAATGTATGAGAAATGTACAATGGTATAATTGTTAAGTTTGGTAATGCTCCGTAACCCTATTTCGGCGATGGATACGGGTTAGGGGTGTTACAGCCTTATCATGCTTGATGTGTGTATTGAAATGGTTGGATGATGGAAGATACATAAATATATTAATGGTTGCATGAATGGGTATAGTAAACTCATAAGTTTATATGGTCAATTAGGTAAGATAAAATATTTGGTTAAATGGGATGTTATGACATGTATTGAACTTGAGATTGGCTTGATTTGAATGTTCTATTGTGACTTGTAATGGTACAAAAATTGGTTGGATATGTTGATTTTAGGTTGGGTGAGAAATAAGGCTTATAAATGGCCTTATTTTGTCCACACGGGCAGAGACACAGGCATGTGTCTTAGCCGTGTGTGACACACGACCATACGGAGGGGTGTGTGATTTGGTCCTATGTCCCCTACATCTTAAAAATAGAGAAATAGAATGCTCAGAATTGGTCACACAGGCATAGATAAGGGCGTGTGTCTCAGCCGTGTAAAACACACGGCCCAACACATGGGCGTGTGTCTTGGCCGTGTGAATCCTGAACCTAATTTTTGAAAATTAAATTGTCTACACGGCCTATCACACGGGCGTGTGGCTGGTCATGTAACCCAAGTTAGAGAGTTACAAGGGTAAGGACACGGGATGGGATACGGCCATGTGCCCCTAATTCGAATGACCACACAGCCTTAGACACGGGCGTGTCACTTGGCTGTGTGAGCCACACAGCCTAATCACACGGGCATGTGTCCCCTGTATATGAGGAAAATTTTGAAATTTCAGAAAAAATTCTCTAAGTTTTCGATTTAGTCCCGACTTATTTCTAATGTATAAATTGGACCTCGAGGGTCCATCTAAGGGACAACATGATTGAATTATGATTTGTTTCAGATATGAATAATAAATGATATGAATTAATTGTATTTGTTCTGTAAACTCTTGTAATACTCTGTAACCCTGTTCCAGTGACGGATATGGGTTAGGGTACATTTATTGGTATCAGAGCTACAATTTAGTCAATTTTTGGACTAACGTAGCAAGTACGAGTTAAGCTATACATTCCATCATATAATTTGTGATATATCTTGACCATTTTAAACATGTTTTCCATATAGTAATGTCATCCAACCGAGCTACAGCTGAATTCGAGGAAGTTGAAAGCAATACTCTAACTTCAGTTCAAAGAGCTGCATCTAGTAGTAGTAGAAGGCTTGTATTTGAGGGCCGAAGTGAAGAGGCAAAAGAAGCCTTCTTTCAAATGATGAATGAATGGTTTACTGAATATCTAAGAACAAATGTAACACCCCTTATCTGTATACGACGCCATAATAGGGTATGAGGCATTACCGGACTTAAACTCAAACAAACACACAAAAAACTCAAACAAACACACAAAATCGGGCCATAAAATTTCATTCTAATTAAAATTCATTCATACAAATGCAAATCGTCCCTTACATGGCCTGAGGACACGTCCGTGTCCTCAGGCCATGTAACTCTCTGTTTATGACGTCATCAAACAAAATGAACCACACGGCCAAGCCACACGCCCGTGTGCTCGGCCGTGTGATGAATTAAATTCTCACGAATTAAGTGCAGACTTCACATGCCCTGGACACACGCCCATGTCTCCAGGCCGTGTTCTCCACATGGCTGAGACACACGACCATGTCTCTGTCCATGTGGCCAACACTTAGGGTATTTTCCAAGCCTTTTGTTACCCTTAATCCTTCACACACTTATACACATCACAAGCACATATCATAGCATCAATTAAAAAAATTAAACATCCTCAGTTAAGGCAGAATTATAGCATTTGCATGTCATCATACATGTGAGTCACATACTCATTTTATACCAAGTTGAAACATACCAATTCACATTCATTTAGCCTTGTCATTTTGATGACTACATTTACCTTTACACCATGATTATCGACATACCAATTTAATCTCAACTTAATCAACAAACATTCATATTCAAAGCATTATCAACTTATTGCCATTTCACACTTCTACTCTATGGTCATGACCACGTCGATTGGTCATCAAGCATTCATCAAGCACATATATCACAACACTAACCATTCATAACAGACAAGCATAATCTCATAACCACATCACAAGACATTAGCACATAGCATATGTAATATCCTGATTTTGGGCTTAGTCGAAATAGTAGTTTCTTGACCACAAAATTTGAGATAGAAATAATTATTTTATGATTATTTTGATGATTATGATATGATTGCATGACTGTTTGAAAATTTCGTGATGAAATTCTATGCCTAAAGTGTTTAAATTGAAAGTAGGGACTAAATCGAATAAGTTGTAAAATTTGCATTCTAGAAGTTTTTAGTATGAAATTGCATTGAAATATTAATTAGGAGGTCTTAAATAGTAATTTGACCAATTTTAAGTTCATGGACAAAATTAGGACATGGAAGGAATTTTTGAAAGTTTAGTAGTAAGGGCATTTTGGTCATTTAGGGTAAATGAATTAAAATGCAAAATTAAAAGCCAATTTTGCTCATCTTCTTCATGGAGGCCGAAATTAGCATGGGGAAGCCATGGATAGGGTTTTCAAGCTTTCCAAGCTCAATAGTAAGTGATTCCAAGCCTCGCTTTTTAATGTTATTTACGTTTTTGAAATCCAGGTGAGTTCGATTAAGCTTATTCTAGCAATAATTTAAGCTAGGGTTCATATTTGGAAAAATACCCATAGGTTAAATGTGTTTATTTTGATGTTTTATGGTAGAATATGAAGCTTGAAATTGTGTTAAACAACTTTTGCTAAGTGATTTTATGTAAAAACGAGTAAACGACATAATCTGTAAAAATACCTAATGTTCATAAGTACATGTTAGAGTGAGAATTTGATGTTGCTATAGAAGGAAAAATGATTATAATGTCATAAAACATAAGAAAATAGGCTGAAGTTTAATTTACGAGCTTTAGAGCAAAAGTGTAAATATGCAAAAGTTTAGGGGCAAAATTGTAATTTTGCCAAAATATGATTTTGGGTTAATTTGAATAATGTGAGCCCTAATTAGACTATATTTTAAATGATAGAGCAAGGAAAACTGAAATTGGCCGGGAAAAATACCAAGTTGTGGACGAAATGGTAAAAGTAGCCATTTTCGCATACGAGGTAAGTTCATGTGTAAATAATGTAGCATAATTGTTATTTTTAAGTTATTGATGTTAGTTATATGATATGCTGATTTTTAATGGTGAAATATTATGCTTTGTGGTTAATGTTGAGTAATATGCAAATTATGTTTACTACTTGATAAATATGAATTGCTACCGAGTATCGGTTTCGATATTCCGTGGAAGACAAAGAAATGTCGATCGAGGAAAAAGCCCGCTTGAACCTTAGGAATAGATTAGGATACAAGTGACATGTCACTAGGATGGTTGAGCATCCGAACTCGTTGAGTTGAGTCCGAGTTCACTTATGGATGCGAATTTTCGAACTCGTTGAGTTGAGTCCGAGTTCGAGAGATGTAACTAGGCATCCGAGCTCGTTGAGTTGAGTCCGAGTTCACTTATGGATGCGAACACCCGAGCTCGTTGAGTTGAGTCCGAGTTCACTTATGGGCGGGTTACATGATTGCTTGATTACATATGTGGCACTTATGTGCAAATTATCCGTGTATCCGAATTATATTCCGATGTGTTCAACGGGTAAAGTTCTACTCAAATGGAGGAATATTAGAGATGAAAGGGACATATTGGTAAGTGTTGTGAGATGGATACTTTGAATGTGTATGTACTTAACCCTCGGTTGAAAACTCGATATATCAACAATGTGGTAAGATGATAAATGAAAATATGACATGAATGTCTTGATGATGATTATGCAAATGATATTTTATGTTTGCTTATATGGTTATGTTACTTGCTATTTGCATGTGAACTTACTAAGCATTTATGCTTACTCCTCCTTTTCACTCCTTGTAGTTTTGACAAGTCACCAAATCGGAACGGTCGGAGGCTCGCTCACACTATCCGCATACCATCTTGGCATAATGGCTTGTATATTTTGAGTATGGCATGTATAGCACTATAATCATTTTGTATATATGGTCTTATGATATGGTTATTGAGTGGTATGAAAATTTTGAGTAATGATTAGCCATTGGAATGGCTAATCATGATCATATTTGGTGTTATGTATGTCAAATTGCTAGCTAATCCATGGAAACCATGAAATAGGTAAAATTTACCATTAAATAGATTCAGCATAAAGAGAGTGACATGAATTTGAAAAATCACTAAAAATATTAGAAATGGAATTAAATAATGAATAAGTTATGGAATAGAAGCTTGATGAGTCTATTTTCATATGGAATGAACAAAATAGGCATATAAATTATATTTTATGAGATATTTAAACTTTTGTGAAACAGGACCAGAGTGATTTCTGGATCCCCTGTTCTGACTTTAAAAATTCATAATAAATTTTACAAAAATAATTAGAAGTTTTTCTTTATATGTACAGATTCCTTATTGAGTCTATTTTAATAGAAACAAATCTCATAGTCATTTAAATTTTTTATAGAGAACACAGAGGTCAGAGTAGTTGAACCCTAAAACAGGGGAGATTTTAACTAATAAACTGTACTATTTGGCTCAACCAAAAATTCTAGAAAAAAATTAGTAGATAGAAATATGAGTCTAGTTTCATATAAAATTTACGGATCTTAATTTCTAGTTTCGTAACTCAAGATATGAATTTTTAAGAGATCATGATGATGCATTTTTCAATTGTCCAAAATTTTAAAATTAAATTGTTTGAGTTGTTTAAGTAATGAATTAAGTCTGTTAACACCTCGTATTCGACTCCAGCGACGGTCTCGGGTACAGGGCGTTACAGCATAAGTAAATAGGCTTACAAACCCATAACCAATATAAGCCACATCTCATGGCTATATACAATGAATTAATATGAGCCAACATCTTTGGCCAAATCATAAGAACACGCATCATAGTAACTAAGCCTCTATACATGCCACTCACTCGGAAACATTTAAAACTTTCAATACCCCATAATGATAATTTGATAGTGTGATGCTGCCCTCTGACGATCTCCAACCCTAAGCCAACCTGACAACACTAAAATAAATGGAAAGGAGGGAATAAGCTTTATAGCTTAGTAAGCCCGTATGAAAATAATATGCATTTCATTTACATGCATTTATCAAATTCATCAACATGTTCTCGTAATTACTAATTATTCAATTATAAAGCTCGTTCTTTTTAGAACTATAATCATAGCTTATCATGCTCAAGTTTTAGTCAAGCAATCATAATCTCTTTATAAATAAGCATATCAACATAGGTACTACAATGCATATTGCTTATGTGTATTCATGTTCCTCAAGTCATATAGCTTGACATCATTCAACGAATTACAAACCTTAAAGAATAAACACATCGTGTCTCAAGTCACATTGATCTAAAAGTCTTACAAATGTTCAGCAATCGGATTAATCACATATTTATACCTCATGGATATAAATCTATACTCACATGGTCATTATAGAAATCATTCTCGTGAACATAACTTCTTTATAAACATTCTTACCACATATTCATCACATACAAAGCTCATTTCTCACAAGTTTGGAGTACATACCTCTACTGTTCTATACCATACCACTTACATTCCTGTCTTGGGCATACTCAATGACTTACTCGTTGAATTGCCAGTTGAACTTCCCGTTGAACACTTGGAGTATTATTGGATACACGGAGAAATCTCATACCAATGCCATATCTCAAGTATGGCCTTACATGGGATCTCACACCTAAGTGCCCCATATGTAGCCAACGCTACCTCATATCGCATATCACATGTTGCTCGCTTTTGAGCTACTCACAGGTCTGTCCATACAAGCTGTCAGGTATCCGCAACACATGCCAGACTACCCAGACTATGGTAAAACATACCAGACTAGAACTCGGAATGCCAAAACATGTGTCATATATATCATGAACTCAGACCACAACTCATGAGTTCAGATCACATAGTTCCTAGTGACATGTCACATTGTATCTTCACTATTCCTAAGGTTCAAACGAGATTCTTCAATACCACATTTTTATCAAACTTGCTCGTAGTGTAACTTTTACAACTCATAAAACTCTTCACAGTATAAGTTTTCATTTCATTTCACTTTTTCATAATTTACGCAATAAAATAAAAACATCATGATTCATCAACTTTCCAATATATACATATTGAATCATTACATAACATATAATCGATATTTGGATTATCAAATATTTCATGATATTTGCCACCATTTCGCACATAACATTATAAACGTATAATTCATCACAATCGAACTAACATACCAATTTAGGTTTCAATCACAAACAATGATGACATTTTTGTAGGAACTTACTTGTCAAATCCTTATCGGGTACATCCATATAACCAATCATGCAATTTATGTAATAATAAATAAGCATTACAATTCAAACATAACATTGCATTATTATTATCACACGAACTTACCTCGAATCCAAAAACGGCTATTTATTTTGATTTAGTCCATAACCTCGTTCTTTCCCTATCTAAGCCCGAATTTTGTTTTTTCTCGATCTAAAAAATCAAATATAACTTATTTAACACTCACAATTTTCAAATCGGTCCAAAAATCATACTTTGGCAAATTTATAATTTTTCCCTAAATTTTCTCATATTTACACTTTAGTCCCTAGGCTCGTAAATTGAAATGTATTCATTTTTTTTGTTACCCAAGCCTAGCCGATTTATATTCCTTCTCATAGCAGCCCACATTTTTCTTTATTTCACATTTTGACTACTTACTTTTGTCATCTTTTACACTTTGGTCCTTTTTAGGTGTTTTTATGCAAAATCACTTAGTAAAAGATGTTAAACACACACCAAACTTTCATATTCTTTCATTAAACATCAAAACACAAGCATGTACTGCATGGGTCAAATTTTAAACATGAACCCTACTTCAAAATATTGGTAGAAATGGATAGATCATGCTACGAGGACTTCAAAAATGCAAAGAACATAAAAAATGAGACTTGAGTGCACTTACTATTGAGCTTGGAAGCTTGAAAACCCTAACCATGGCTTCTTCTTGGTTCACACGGCCATGGGGAAGAAAAGATGAACAATTTGGATTTTATTTTGTCTTTTAGTACATTTAACAACTAAATGACCAAAATGCCCTTCATGCCTTTATTTGAAATTTTTCCTATCCAAGCCTATTTTTTTCCAAAATTTTAGATATTGGTCAAGTTGCTATTTAAAGACCTCTAATTAAAAATCCATGGCAATTTCATGCTCAAAGCTTCTAGAACTCATATTTTACAACTTATTCAATTTAGTCCCTAGGGTCAAATTGAACACTTTTCACATAAGATTTCTTCATGAAATTTTCACACAAGCATGAAAACATATCATAGACCTTATAATATTCATAAAATAATTATTTCTACTTTAGATTTACGGTCTCGAAACTACTATTCTAACTAGGCCCTAATTCGGGATGTTAAAACAAATCTTGTTGTACAACAACCTCCCCCTCCTGCTCCTCAATCGATTCCTGATATGCCACAAGGTGTTGAATTTATTAGAATTGGTAAGCCTTCGGTAGATAAAATTTGAAAATATAGGGTAGAAGAATTCAGGGCTATTGCCGATGATGATCCAAAAAGGGCTGAATTTTGGCTAGAATATATAATCAGGGTTTTGGGTAAATTGTCTTGTACATCTGAAGAATGTTTGAAATGTGTTGCATCTTTGCTAAAAGACTCAGCCTACCAGTGGTGGAATACCATAATTTCTGTTGTACAGGGGGAAAATGTTACATGAGAATTTTTCCAAATAGAATTCAAAAAGAAGTATATTAGCCCGAGATTCCTTGATCAGAAAAAGAAAGAATTTTTAGAGCTTAAACAGGAAAATATGACAGTTTCTGAGTATGAATGGGACTTTGTTCGGTTAAGCAAATATGCCAGAGAGTGTATCCCAATCGAAGTTCCTATGTATAAGCGGTTTGCAAAGGGATTAAACGAAGACATCAACTTGTTAGTTGGGATTTTGGAATTAAAAGAATTTGTTGTACTGGGTAATCGAGCACATGAAGCTGAATAACTAAATAAAGAAAAGAGGTAGGAAGAAATGGAAGCCCGAACTTTGAGTAAAAGATTTATTGGGAAATCACAATCGTCAACTTCAAAGAAATCAAAGAAATACCATGATCGTTCTACCACATCTGTGGGATATTCTGGGAGAGACCGAGGCTCTCAACGTTCTAATCTGAGATCTCCGGCTCCATCTGCAGCAAGTGTAGGAAGTATAGGTAACCCCAAACCTAAATGTAAATATTATAACAAGCTATACTTTGGGGAATGCCGTATGAGAAGTGGGGCTTGTTTTAGATGTAGATCTCTTGATCATTTTCTCAGAAACTGCCTGGCAAAGCCTAAAAAATATACTATTAAGACTTCTAGGCTAAGCAACCCCGCCTCGAGAGGCAGACCACCCCGTCACCCTGGCAATGTCAGTGGAGCCGAGGTGCTACAAAAGATTCAATAGTTAAATCTAAAGCACGGGCATTGGCAAGAACATATGCTACACGTGCACGAGAGGATGCTTCTGCACCTGATGTTATTACTGGTACATTTTTTCTTCTTGATACTGATATTATTGCTTTGATTGATCCTGGTTCAACACATTCGTACAAATACACGAATTTAGTGTCTGTTAAAAATTTACTTGTTGAGTCCACTGAATTTGTGGTTAAAGTTTTGAACCCCCTGGGCAAGTATGTGATGGTGGATAAAGTTTGTAAAAATTTTTCGTTAATGGTACAGGGTTATTGTTTCTTGGCTGATTTAATGTTGTTTCCATTTGATGAATTTGATGTAATTTTGGGTATGGATTGGTTAACTTAGCATGATGCAGTAGTAAATTGTAAACAGAAGTACATTATGTTAAAATGTCAGAATGGTGAAATACTTCGTGTTGAATCTGATAAACTAGATGGCTGTGTGCCCCTAATTCAAATGCCCCACGGCCTTAGACACAGGCGTGCCACTTGGCCGTGTAGCTACGGGTGTGTGTCCCTTGCATATAAGGAAAATTTTGAAATGTTGCGAAAAATTCTCTGAGTTTCTAATTTAGTCTCGACTTGTTTCTAATGTATAAATTGGACCTCGATAGTCCATTTAAGGGACAACATGTTTGAATTATGATTTGTTTCGGATATGAATAATAAATGACATAAATTAATTGTATTTGTTCTGTAAACTCTAGTAATACTCTATAACCTTGTTCTGGCGATGGATATGGGTAAGGGGTGTTACAACTTCAATGTTTGATTTCTCTCCACAACATTCATAAGGTTCTTGTTTGAACTCTTCCTACTAATTTTGGACATCACTACACAACAACTCTTCTAGACGTTCCTAACACACGAAATGGTCAACCAAATCTATGACACCCCACACTCGACTATATTGTCAGGTTTGAATGTGTGATATCACATTATGTTGCCAAAGCAACTCAAACTATCTCAATCAAATAACAAAATAATTAAATATATAGTCATGGTATAATGCAAAACATTTTCAATTATGAATACAATCAAGCATTATAGATGTCAAATAACTTATTAAACACATCTTCAAGTTACTTGAGGTCAAATATGAAGTTAAGCCTCGAATCCAAACTCAATTCACAAAACTCAATAGTGTGTCTTAAGACAAGCATCCCTTGTTCCTTTATTTTCTCTTTGATGTATAGTTGTCTCGAGACATAGGGTTTTTATCTTGAGACAAGAAATAGGGAAAGACTATTTTAACTACAAAGTGCCCTTATCTCAAGACAAAGGCCACATTATCTCGAGACTAAAGCTAGATTGTCTTGAAATGCTCAAGCTAACAAAATACTCCAAATGGTAAATTTTGTTCTTGTGGTTTCAAGACATATTTTAGTTGTCTCGAGACACTAACATCATTGGAACGCCTAAAATGCACACTTTTAACATGCAATTTACTACCTATCTTCACCCTAAACTTATACTAACTTATTTTCAAACTTATATGCATCAAATTAACATACTCAACATGATTATACACCTCTAAAACTTGACAATCAACACATCACAACCTAACAAAGCTAATTACACTAACCAACATTTAAATGTAAATATTTAACTTACCATATCAAGAATTAAAGTTTGCCTTATAAAGCCTTATAGAACCACTTATCAAAACTTACTAAAAACCATCCAAATTGACTTTTAGAACATAACACCTAACATAAACTTGGTTTGAGCTAAGTTGTTGAGTCTTGGATGCCTTCGACCTTATCTACTGACCTGTATGAGACATGCACACAAAAGAAAATAGAATCGTACACTGAGTATTGCATACTAAGTGGTGCTAACATAATTTGAAATCGATATATATATATTGATATAACTAAACTAAATGAAGTACATAACTAAAGGTCATCATATCACATATAAACAAGCTTTCCTTAATTTTTCAAACCACATAAGTTCCTATATTATTTCAGTTTTAAGACACTTCAGAGCATTTGATTTACATTACCAGCTATCAAAAATAACAATGCACCCTCAAGTCTCGTTTCACATAATACAAATCTATCTTAATTCCCATGCTAATAACATAATCAATTTCCTTCTATAGTTCTCATCCGTATTATTTTTATAGCCCTTGTTAACTGACTAAGAATTGAGGACAGATACGTGGATTAAACCACCATCACACCAATATAAAATGCTACAAATTCTCATCGGTACATTTTAAGTAATATGCACAAGTGCTCATCGGAACGTCTGAAGTAATACGCACCCAATGCTCATCGGTATAAACAGATGTATCCTTGTGTAATGAATCCCATGGCTTGTCAAGTATACTCGTAACTTTATCTGATATCATTCATAGGGTACAATTTAATATTAAATGTTCATCCAAACAAATTATAATCCAATGACATATCATTTCCATATTTTGATATCATCACCTCAAGCACAATTATATATATTTCAACAAATCACAACCAAAACCGAATAGTGAAACTCGTATGACTTGACACTAAAATTGATAATGATTTTATTCGCTTGAAATTAACTATTTAAGAAAAAAATTGAAATCAAATTATGAGAGCACAAATAAGAATTAATTACTCGTATATGGCTTTATCTTTTTCTTTAACCCGAGACGTCTTGACATTGTCTTTAGCTATGTATGGTAAAATTCAATTAGGAAAATTCATTAGTTTCATATATTAACATAGGCACGCCACAATTTAAATATGAAATGTACTTTAAATGCTCGTGCCTCAAAGTTTTTATCTCGTACAATTAGGTCCCTAATGAAACAAAATTAATTATAACTTAAACTTGATTCTAATTAAAACTAACACTTCCCATTACTTATCTAACATGTTCTTACCATAATTAACTTGACATTATAATTTTCCCCAATTCCAAGCTTCAATTTTCTTAAAAGTTAACAATGGTAATTTGTTCAAAGCTTAGTAATAGAAAAAACTAACACCTGGGTTATCTAACCCAAGATTGGATGATTAAGACTTTATAAAAATTCTACAAAGGAAGATCATTTTTACCTTACAATTTATGAATTGAAATTGGAGAAGAACCTAAGCTAATTTCCTTCTTTTATTCCCTATGGACAACAACTTGTAGAAAGAAAAGATGATAGATGATGGCTTTTACTTAATTCTCTCACCCACTTTGATGTTATATATATGTGCGTGTGTAATTAATTAATATATCAACTGTAAAGAACCTTTCTAAAGAAATCAATGGCTAGGATTTATTATAGAAAAAATTACTAGAAAGTTAACGGCTAAGATCATACTTAGCCACCAACCATTAAAAATAATGGTTTTATCTCATTAAGACCCTTGGATAAATTACAACTTCAAGCCTTAGGCCTTACCTTAATTACTTTAGATTTATACAAATTAATTATTGTACTATAATTACTAACCAATCAAATTTAATTCCACTTAATAATTTGACCCTCTAGTTTCATATTAAATACGTAATTATTCGATTCAATTTTTTGACCCATTAGATTTAATTAAAAGATCTACCTTAAATCGGGTTTTATAACACTAAAAAAAATTGGGTCATTACAAAATATCAAGTACATCTGATGTCTTCCTAGACTTTATAACAAATCATATTCACTTAACTTCTTGTATTTAGCTTAGCTTGTAGTAAAATTTCCATCCTATGCATCATATAGCTCATGTACACATTTCTCAAATTAAATATTATAATTTGTACCTTACAATACCACACTTTAAATCCATATGCATGAAATCACTTCTTGTTTTATCCTTGCAATGTCATATCACGTATTAATTTCATTTCAAAATCATAACTTCTTGGTAGACATAAACTTACATCCTTATTTCTAAAATAACTTTTCACGCAAGCATTAAATTTACCTAGAAGAGTCATTATCCACATTCCTCAAATACCTAAACATCCTTAGTCCACATTCCAAAGATGATCATCAACCTCTCTCATTACAATAATGGCATGCCAATGTCATTAATTCTTCATAGTAAAGAGACATATCGACATACTTACATTATCCTTAATATCATACGCAAGTTACCTTGTTCAATAGATCTCTTACTTCAAAAAAAAATCTCAATTATCAAATCTAATCTAATGGTTCCATGGCACTATTACCTCATTTCAATGTAGAGGCATTGAATTATCTTCTTGAGAGTTCGTTTGGTGTCATACTCATTTTATTTTCTTTTTACACACACAATTTATCCCAAATTAAGTCCATAATAGTTACCAAAAATCCATTCAATATTGTCTGATAACTTCATAACATCAATTTGTATACCTGTAATAACCTATTTTTTAGTGGTGTAAAAAACGGTGATTTTATAACCCCATTTCTGGTGTTCGAGTTCATAAATATTATTATTGAATATTTAAGGTTAATTAAAGTTTAATCCCCTAATTTTGTCAAATGGATACTTAATTAAGGTATAAGGACTAAATTGTAAAATTGGTAAAATTTTATCACTATGTATTTTAAATTAACTGAAGGACCAATTGAGCAATTAGATCTCTATATTATGAAAAATGGTGGTGGAGACTAGTTGTAAGCCATTAAATTTGTTAAACATGCTTAGCATTAATCTAATTAAGTTTAATTAGATTAAATTAAGATTAAGTAATTTAATTATAAGTATATAAGCCAAAATTAATAGTCATAATGTTTTATTCTATTCTCTTCTCCACTGAAACCACCAAAGAAACATAAGGAAGCCATTGTTAAATCTTAAACCTTTTGGCTCTTGCATGGTGAGTTCAATTTAGTCCTTTTTCTTGTAATTTTTATGTTTTTGATGTTACAACATATTAAACAAGAATTCTCAAAGGAAAAAGTCCATGGCCATGGCACCTTCCGAAAGGGATTAAAGGATGGTGATTACCCAATGGGGTTCTCTGCGTGTCCCAGGACGATGATGGGAAAACCTATCAAAATGTGCGCTTAGGCGAATCCATATCATAAACACGTTAGGAAAAGAATACATTTGTGGTGCAATATGAAAATAACACTCTTGTGGCATAATGTAAAAGGAAAGCCTTTGTGGCAAATGGTAAAGGGATAGCCTCTGTGGTGAACCCTGCAATGATAGCCTTTGTGACAATAATTTGAGAGATAAGTCCTTGTGGCGCACTCTGATGGAACAACTTACAAGGTGAACTCTGAAAAAGTATCCTTGTGGCATACAATAGTAAGGCTCTCAATGGTGTACCTTAAAGGAATGATTCTTGTGGCGGATTCTATATTAAATCACTTTGGCGCATTTAATATAGTTTGCAAAGGTGACCAGAAAGATCAATAAGGCAAATTGTCTCTATGGGTTATAGTAAAATAATATACAAGACCATGATTTAATTGTTTATAATGAATTGAAGAGATATAGAGAGGTGATGGGTTAACAGAATAAAAGTGTTTTTTGAGTAAGGATTCCAAATTTGATATTTGAAAGAGGTATATACTATCTGTGTACATGATCATTCATGAACTATGGTAAAACGATGGCTTAGAGTTATGTATGCAAGAGTAACGGTTTTTCGGTTGTATTGACCTCTGAAAAAGAGATGGATAAAGATTTATGAAAGATCAGATTGAATAATGGAAATATTTGTTAAAGAATTCAAAGGGAAAAGAAATGACTTCTGAGTGAGATATAATATCTATGGTGTGAGAAGAAAGGGGAAATAAGAATGACATGCGCCAGAGGCAGGTTAAAGGATGAGAACACCAAGATCATCCTTTGATTCATCAACTGTTGTGTGCAATTATCCAATAGGTAAATGCTAAAATATTCACTAAGTTCTGGTGAACTTATCTGTGTTTTTGTGTTATAGGTAAGTAGTAAGGGTATGTACTTAGAGAGACGAAGCCAAGGCTATGCCAGAGAAATGGTGTGTCAGGTTATTATGCAAACGGAGCGTGTTGGCAGCTTGTTCATAGTTTAAGTTGTCATTAAGAATCCCATACCCTGAAGTGTCTATAATAGATTAGGATTCCAAGTTAAATATTGTTGTAATTTAATTACCTCGTGTTGTAGTGTATTTACTCATTGTATTTACTTATGTATTTTATTTTGAAATTTTGTAGTTAAGTAAGTTGTCATTATCTATAAATCGTATAAGTAAATTAAGCTTGTGTACATATTTGTGTGGTAATACCCAAGATCTGGATCTGGTTGATCGAATCAGGTTAAGGGTATTACAAGTTTTGGTATTAGAGCCTAATTTAGTTGGTTCATGGATCATGAAGATGAAGAAGCCTTCTATGCGTAATACGCCAAGCCTAGCTTAGTTTCCCAAATATGTCGAAACTATTTCATAATATGATTGATGTATTAATTGTAGTTAATGAAGAGAAATAATGATGAAGTAAAGAGATAAAACTAAGGTAAAAACATTGGTCTGTTAACAAGAAAGAAATGATGATACATGATATAGTAAATAATAAAAAAAGAGTTAAAATACAAATGAAATTTCAATCTCTAACCTCATTAATCTGATTAGTAGGCATATGTGGAACCCCTTCAGTAAGAGCGGATTATGAAGATTCTGATCCCCTACTGCTAAATCATCTTTACTGTCTTCAATATCGAGTGTATTGGGAATTGAATAAATTTCTTGAATGTTTCCATTCCTTTTGGAAATATTCTCATTCTTCACCCTTTGGATGGTAGATGTTAAAAGTGAGAGACTCCGAAGAAACGTTACCAAGACAGCTAAAATCTACGTGAATAAGATCAAAAGGACTTGTGGCCACTTGGGTGATTAGAAGTAGGTTTGATTTCCACTTTGGTAGAGCACCATTGGTATTTTTTGTGGTATCCTCCTGATATTTCTTGAAGGTCTCGTCATGAAAGTGGCATAGATTTTCTAGTTCTACTTTGTGACTTTCTTCCGGAGCTTTAAGTTTCTCTTCTAAATAGATTTTTCACAGTTCAACTGATTCACCTCCTCTTTTAGCTGTTCATTTTTGTTTTGAATATCTCTACGCCTACCTTATAGAGTCTTGACCTGAACATACAATCATTCAATCAGATTGCAAGAATCTTGTATATTTTGTGAAGTGCAGCCAAAGAATCTTCGCCTGTCTTTACAATCTTCTCTAAAATAGTCATCTTATTTTTGTAACGATCACTAGCATCCTTGAAGGCCTCGCTCCAAAGGTCGTGCTCGATAGACATGATATCTGAGATTTGAGCCATAACCTATATAGGATCCTCATAGGAATCGAACTCAAGGTAAGAGGAGAAAGCTTCTCTTAACTTTAGAGGTAGCAATCTTAGTTGTTCTTCACGTACATCTCAATCTCCATGCATGGTGGAGTCTCACGAGTGATGGTTCGGATAGTCTAGTCACGACCCCTCCCTCTGGAAGTAATTCTTCTCATGTTGGAAATAAAAACTTAAAAGTAGAAAGAAGAAAGAAGAAATGCGTTACCTTTTAGAAAATAAAAAATGGAAGATGAAGAATGTAGTAGCGTCTAAGAGAGGAAGGATAGGGTTTCGATCAATTTTGCAAAAGTAACTGATGACGTATTTGAGTACATGTTTTATAGAAACAAACTTGTGCAAGAAGTTTATTTCGAGGGAACTGTTCAATTTCTCCAATGTAAAATTTACATCTGTCAAAAAGAGGTAAGTGTAATGTTTAGAAATTTATAGGGTGACAGTTGAAATTCGAAACTACTCAACTTTTAGTATGCATTTGACATAGATGGTTAGTTATTAGTAGATTTTGTATTCTGTAGAACTAAAAAATTTTGAAGACGAAATTTTGTTAAAGGAAGGAGAGTTGTAACACCCAATTTTGGTGAATCCAAGATACGGGCAAGTAGAATGAAAGAAATGTATGAGACACAGTCTTTTCTGCCCGGTTGATAATTTCGACACATAGGTCGGACGCATAGTTAACGTTAGAGTGTTATGTAAGGATTATTATCTGAATGTGTTGAGTTGTAAATAAGAATGGATTGATAAGAGTATTGAGGAATTTTGGGTGAATTGGGTTATCGCCAAAGGTATTGTATGCCCATTTTATTGAGTTATTATGCTAGTTACGTTCGAACAAAGTAGTTAGGAAAAGACGAAGGGATGAACCAAAATTTTTAAAAATATTGGATTTCCATTTAAAATTGTAAACCATTTATAAAGGCAGTCTTGAAAGTTTGAGACACGTGTCAAATTCTAATAAGGTCTTAGGTTATTTATAAATATATTCAAGTTAGAAAAAAAAAAGAAGGAAAGTTTTCTTTTTCCTTGCTCAAGAAGTATTGCTACCTAAATCTTAAAGAACTTTCAATATTTCTTTCTCATTCAAGCTAGAGTTGTAGATCTAGATCTTCACCACTGATTACTCCATGCAATGGTAAGATTTATGTAACACCCCTCACCCGTATTCAACACTGGAATAGGGTTACGGAGCATTACCGGACTTACGAAACAATTAAACAACCATTTAACATACATAGCATCATTTCATACATTCATCATTCAAAATCAATCAATTTGTCCTTTATACAAGCCCACAAGGCCCTAAACATGCTTTGGGAATGTTTCGGGACTTACCGATGACTTATGAAACTTTTATGAAACTTAGAAAATTTCTTCAAAATAGGGGACACATGCCTGTATGGTCAGGTCGTGTGAGACCAGACATGCTCGTGTCACAAGCCATGTGGACATTCAAAATGGGAGCACATGGTCGTGTCTCAGCCTGTGTCCGACCCCATGTAACTCTCTAACTTGGGTCACACGGCCAACACACACGCCCGTGTGGCTAACCTGTATGCCCTAAAAATGGCCAGACATGCCCGTGTACCAGACCGTGTGCTAAGCCGTGCCAAACCTATAGGGTATACTGACTTTTGCCACACGGCCAAGTCACACGCCCGTGTGTGAGGCCGTGTGCAACATACTGACTTGATTTCTAAAACCACACCAGGGGACACACAGCCGTGTAACATGACCGTGTGTCACACACGACTGAGACACACGCTTGTGTCTCAGCTCGTGTGGACAAAAATAGGCTATTTACCAAGCCATTTAGCCACCCCAATTGGTACACACCTTCACCTACACATATAGCACAAAAGCAAGGAAAAATAGGCAATCCAAATCAACCAAATCAAGTCTAAATTTTACCATTTCAATACTAACCAATTCAAGGCACATACATACCACAATATGCTATCTCAAATTCATACCAATTCTTATTTTCCAAAATCAACAAAATGACCATTTACAAATATGTATTATTTGGCCTACTTCCACTAGCATACCAACATCTATAAATCATCAATTTAACTTCCATAATGCCTATCATCAACAACCATCAAAATTTCATTCATCAATTCATAATATAAGTATTTGCACAATTATAAACACAACCAAAATATGCAAACTTCCTTGGCTAAATACAACCCCAAAATAGATATTTATAAGCCAACTCAAATAGCTACATCATTTACCCAAAATTGACTCAAAGTCCCTATACATGCCATATACTCAAAATATAGTTTCAAAAGTACCAAAGTGATAATAGATAGTGTGATGGAGTCTCCGACGATCCACGAATCCGATCTAGCTTTGAATCACTATAAGACATAGCAAAATAAACAATATAAGCTTTACAGGTTAGTAAGTTCATATGAAAAATGATTAGCAAATCTCATCAATTGTTTACAAGTCAAATAATTGAAATTAATGAACAATAATTCAATTAAGCTTCAAGGCTATCAATATATCATTCACATAACATACCAAAGAATTCATCAACTCCATAATTTCAATATTCAAATAGTTTTTTGTACATACCTGTACCACATCGTACTAATCTCTTACTCAGTCACATCTTTCATTCACCCGTTGAAACATTCGGTATAGGAGTCGGTTACCTAAGGGTCTCAAACAATAAGTACCTATACCATGGCTCGAAGCCAAATCAAGGTAACTCACCTCTGAAATACCTATACCATGGCCCGAAGCCAAATCAGGGTATAACTTGCACTCAAAGTGCCAATATCATGGCCCAAAGCCAACACAATACCCTAATGACATGTGACTAGTTTCCTAAACTATTATTTTCTGAATTACTGTCAGATCGCTGTCGAACATGTCCATAATCTCATATTCACAATTTATGCAAAAATCAATGCATTTAAATACAATTATAAATAAGCTCATTACATACAAACTTACCTCAGATGTTAAAACGGTGAATCGAGTCGATTAGTCGATAACTTTATCTTTTCTCCAATCCAAATCTGTATTTTTCCTTTCTTGAACTAAATATATTTAAAATTAACTTTTTTATTCATCTATTCATTCAATTTAGTCCAAAACACACTTTAAAACATATTTACACACTTGCCCCACATATTTCACATTTTTCACAATTTAGTCATTATTTCATAAAATCACAAATTAATGAAATTCACAATAAACCCATATTATCCGAATTACCATAATGCCCCTAGCAGCCCATATTTTTCATTTATTTCACATTTTAACCACTAACTTTACACATTTCTCAATTTAATCCCTATTTTGCATTTTCACTAAAAATCACTTTACCAAACTTGTATAACTCACAACCAACATTCATAATCTATCAAGTAACTTTAAAATACAATCTTATTCATAAATGGAAACATTTAAAATCTTTAACAGTTTTGTAAAATAGTCCCTGGGCTAGCTAGACCTAGCTGTAATGATCACAAAAACATAGAAATCATTAAAAACAGGACAAAAATCGTACCTTAATGAGCTAGGAAAGCTTGGCCGAATGAAAACCTAACCATGGCTATTCATTCCTTCAAAATTTTGGCTAAGGAAGATGAATGAATGAAAATTTTATGTTTTTTAATTATTATTATTTATTTATTATTTTACCTATTTACCCTTTACTAAAACATTAACTTTTCATATAAACCATGTCCATTTTTATCCACTTATGTTTCAAATGGTCAAATTACAGCATAAGGACTTCTAAATTAAAATTCCATAGCTTTTAGATACCTTTAACTAATAGAACAACACTTTTGCACTTTACGTGATTTAGTCTTTTTTACCTAATTGACCATTTAAACGATAAAATTTCTTAACGAAATTTTCACACAATCATTAAATCATGCTGTAAACATTAAAATAATAATAAAATAAATAATTTGACCTCAAATTTGTGGTCCCAAAACCACTATTGTGATTTGAATAAAAATGGGCTGTCACAATTTATAACTCCACCTGTTATGTTGTGAAAAAGTAAGTTTATTAGATCTAGTAAATAAGCAAGGTGAAGATATAAGGCATTTCTTTGGGATTTACAATGTTAGAAATGATGGGAAAATAGGGTATAAGAATAGATCTTGGTAGGTTTCCATATTCTATAACAATAGTTCTTGCTGGTTCGCGTGATAGAAGTCTGGATCTGGTGTTTTAGACTGTACTAGGTGAGTATCAGGTGAGTCCCTAAGTTGAAAATTGTATGAATACTATTCGTATGAAATATTTTTGTAGAAATAGATTGAATAATTAAACCAAAGCTAGAAAAGCATAGTATGATGGTTATGTAACTGTATGAGTAATTGTTGAAAATAAAATGAATGTTATGGTATGGAATCTAAGAAGTTTAGGTTCGGTCATATAGGTTTGTCTCGGATGTACACTATGGGGTATGATCTGTTAAAAGTAAGTTGTTGTTAAAGATAAATGCGGTTTGTGTTAGTACACATGTAACAGCCCAATTTTAGCTAAATCAAAACAGTGGTTTTGAAACCAAAAATTTAAGGTCATAAAATTATTTTAATATTATTTTTTGTATTTACAGTATGTAAATATGTAACATCCCGAAATATGGCCTAAACGGAACAGTGGTTGCGAAACCACAAATTTGAGGTAGAAAAATTTATTTTATTATTATTTTGAGGTCTATGATATGTTTGCATGATTGTGTGAAAAGTTCGTGAAGAAATTCTATGCATAAAGTACTTAATTTGAAATTAGGGACTAAATTGAATAAATTGCAAAACTTGTGTTCTAGAAGTATTTTGCATAAAATTGAATTAGAATATTAATTAGGAGGTCTTAAATAGCAATTTGACCAATTTTAAGTTCATGGACAAAATTAGGACATGGAAGGAATTTTGAAAGTTTAGTAGTAAGGGCATTTTGGTCATTTAGGGGTAAAATGAATTAAAATACACAATTAAAAGCCAATTTTGCTCATCTTCTTCATGGAGGCCGAAATTAGCATGGGGAAGCCATGGCTAGGGTTTTCAAGCTTTCCAAGCTCAATAGTAAGTGATTCCAAGCCCTGTTTTTAATGTTCTTTACGCTTTGAGTCCCTGTAGCTCGATAAAGCTTATGCTAGCAATAATTTAAGTTAGGGTTCATATTTGGAAAAATACCCATAGGTGAAATTTGTGTATTTTGGTGTTTTATGATAGAATATGAGGTTTTAAATTATGTTAGACAATTTGTACTACTCTGGTTTTAAGCAAAAACGAGTAAAAGGACTTAATTGGTAAAAATACCTAATAGTCATAAGTGCTTGTTAGAGTATGAATTTGATGCTGCCATAGAAGGGAAAAATGACTAGCATGTCATGAAACATAGGAAAATAGGCTGAAGTTTAATTTACGAGCTTTGGGGCAAAAGTGTAAATATGCAAAAGTTTAGGGGCAAAATTGTAATTTTGCCAAAATATGATTTTGAGTCAATTTGAATAATGTGAGTCCTAATTAGACTATATTTTAAATGATAGAGCAAGGAAAACTGAAATTCAAGCTAAAATGGAGAAAATACCAAGTTGTGGACGAAATGGTAAAAGTAGCTATTTTTGCATACGAGGTAAGTTTACAGTAAATAAATGCAATATTCTTTTATTTTACATTATTATTGTAAATTTCCAGCATTTATATACTTATTTTATGAGAATATTTAAAGTCAAATTAAAGGCAAAGTGACAGAGAAAAAGCATTAGGAAGCCCCGTTTGAACCTTAGGAATGTTAGGATATTGGGGTTGACAGGACAGGACAGGACAGAAATGAGCCATGTAAGTCCATATCAGATATATGGCTTTGGAGACAGGAATGAGCCATGTAAGTCCATATCAGATATATGGCTTTGGAGACAGGAATGAGCCATGTAAGCCCATATTAGATATATATATATATGGCATTGGAGACAGGAATAATTCATGTAAGTCCATGTCGAAGACATGGCATTGGCAGGATATTGATCGACAGGAACGACCCCAGTATCCTTAGTATTCCGAGTGGTTCAATGGGTCAATGTACACGTTAAATTACAGTGAATTATCAGCAAAAGGGAAGGTAGATTATATTTATGAATAGTGAAAGGTCAGGTAAGAACGAAGGTATGTGAGTAAAGAAGAAGGTAGAAAATGAGAAGTAAAGAAAGTTTATGAGGCTAGGTGACATTATGTATAATTATTCATTATGTTGAATGTTGTAATTTATTTGCTTGTAAGCTTACTAAGCCTAGTGCTTACTCTCTTTATTTTCTTTTTCTTATAGTTTTTATCAAGCCACTCGGGGATCGAAGGAAACGTCGGAGGCCGATCACACTATCCAAGAAATAACTCGGTATAATTAGACGTTTTGTTTTGTGTATGGCATGTATAGAAACTTAGCTATCTTTAGTATAATATGAACAATGAATGATGTGTAAATGCTTGCTAGAGACTAGCTAATAAAAATGGCCGATGATATGCATGTTTATTAATATGTATGATTGAATGGTGGTTATCACATGAAAATTATGAAAAATGTGAAAGTAACTTAAAAACAGATTCAAGTATCAGAAATAATGTGATTTTGAAAAATCACTAAAAATCGTAGAGACATGGTTTGATGGTGAATAATATATGAAATTAAAGCTTATTATGTCTATTTTCTTATGGAATAAGAAAAACAGGTAAAGGTATTATATTTTATGAGATATCTGAGTTTTAGTGAAACAGGGTCAGAGAAAATTCTAGATCCCCTGTTTCAACTTTGGAAATTCACCATAAATTGTATAAAAATAATTAGGTGTGTAATTTATATGGTTAGAATCCTTATTGAATCTAGTTTTAATAGAAACAAACGGTATAGTTGTATTAATTTTTTTATAGGGAGAAAAGTGGTTCGTAGTAAGTAGAGGTTAGTACAGTCAACTTCTGAAACAGGGGTAACTTTAACTAATAAACTGTACTAATTGACTAAGTGAAAAATTCTAGAAAAAAATTAGTAGATAGATATATGAGTCTAGTTTCAGAAAAAATTTACGGATCTTAATTTCAAGTTTTGAAACTCAAGAAATGAATTTTTAAGCAGCTATGACGCAGAAAAACAGTTTATTCCGAAAATTAAAATAAGTGGTTTAGAGTTGTTTAAAAGGTAAGATAAGTTTAGTAACACCTCAAGCTTGACTCCGGTGATGGTTTCGGGCGTGGGGGCGTTACAAAATATATATGTGTGAAAGTTTCGTGAGCTAATTTTATCATTTAATAGCTCAATTTGAGAAAAAGGACTTAATCGCGTAAAATGCAAAAGTAGTATACTATGAGTTAAAAGTGGCTAATTGCTATGTCTTATTAAATGAAAGGTCCTTATGTTGTAAATAGACCATTGATAGTGGAAATGGACATAAATGGTCATTTATTAACTGAATTTTGATGTTTATTAACAAAGGTTAATTATGTAAAATGTTAAATAACACAAGATAAATAATAACAAAATAGTAAATGGTGTTCATATTTCTTTCCATAACCGATTATTGAATAGAAAAGAAAGCTTTGACACTCATTTTAGGGTTCGACACTTAGAAGCTTGATTAATGTACGATTTTAGTTCAATTTTTGATGATTTCTATGTTTATATCCTCGTTGCTTTGAGTACTAGCTAGGCCATGCCTCAATTTTTGAAAGTGTTGATGATTTTGAAAGTTGCCATTGATAAATTCATGTGTTCTTGAATGTTTGATGATGAAAAATGAGTATTTGTTGATAGATTATTATGTTTTGTAAAGTGATTTTTAGTGAAATTGCATAAAAGGTACTAATTTATGAAAAGATGAAAATTTGTGGTTAAATGTGTGAAATATTGGTAAATATGGGCTGTTATGGAGCCTATAGAAATTCTAATAGCATATACTTGAAAAAAATTATGTAATTTTGTGTATTTATGAAATAAGGACTAAATTGTAAGAAATGTGAAAGTTTAGGGCTAAAGTGAAAAAATGCCTTAATATGCACTTGTGGACTAAATTGAATGTGTTGATGAATAAAAGAGTTAATTTTTAATGTATATAGATCAAGAACAAAAGAAATCGATTTAGATCGGGGGAAATCCAAAGTTATCGAATAGTCGATCCAGTCCCTCTATTCCGACTACGAGGTAAGTTTATAGGCAAATAATTGTCTTTGAATTGAATTATATATGTTTTATTATCATTTAATTTTTATGAATGTCGAACGAGCAAATACGAGTATGAATCAACAAAGTTACGGCATCCAAAAGTCCCATACGAACCTTCGGAATAGTATAGGATACGAATGTCATGACATTAGGTTATTGAGATGTGATTACATGTAAGACCATGTCTGGGACATTGGCATCATTAATCGATTTCTTGTAAGACCCTGTCCAGGACAGTGGCATCGATATGTAATAACATGTAAGACCAAATCTGGGAGATGGCATTGTATGAGCTTATGTGATTTTCGAGTATCATTAATGATTCCGAACTGTTCAATGGGAAAAAGTCAAATCGAGAAAGAATATGTGAACGAGCTAAGTGACTCAGGTACGTACAAAATTCATACGAGTATTAAAAAGGGGGAAATATTTGATGAACTTGATTAAGACATTGAATATATGATCAATGAGAAAGGTTTGTGAATTTGAATAAGATTGGCCATGTTAAGCATATTTGAATTGATATGTAAATATTCATGTGATGACTTTATTTGTATATTGCTTACTAAGCTTTTAAAGCTTACTTTGTGTGTTTTTTCCATGTTTTATAGATTATCGAAGCTAGCTCAGACTCAGGGATCATCGGGAAACATCATCACACTATCGATCATCTCGTTGGTACTTTTAAAGCTTTGTATATATGGTCTATGGCATGTATAGGCTAGTGTCATCTTGGTATGTTTTAAGTTGTGATTATAGCCATGAGATTTGGCTTATAAATGTTGGTATGTATGGCCATTTATGTTGGCTTGAATTGTGTTTGGTAAGTGATATATATATGTGATGTATATAATGCCTTATATGTTGGCTTATTTGGTGTGGTTATGTGTTGGTTATTTTGGATAGTTGTAAGTTCGTGTATTAATGCTTGGAAGATTGGCATATTGTGGTTTGATTTTGAGATGATGATAATGTGCAAATTGTATCACAATATAGATAATAATTTGATGAGAAAAATGCATTTAGAAGTTAAGTAAGTTTGATGAATTTGGCATATTGATTGGCTATGTTTTGGTTATGGATTTGAGTAGCTAAGTGGATGGTCTATAAATGGTATAAATTGTGCATGAATTAGCATGTTTTAGTTGCTCATATATGTATGGAAATGATTAAATTTGATGTGGTCTAGGTATGCTTGAGGAGGGTGAGAAATGTGGCTTAAATCAAGCCTATTTTCACTCCACACGACTGAGCACACGGGCGTGTGGCTCAACCGTGTGTGACACATTGCCTTATTACACAGCCGTGTGAGTATCTAGTGCACAGCCTAGACACATGGGCGTGTCTAGTGGCCGTGTGAGACACATAACCTTGGCACATGGGTGTGTGTGGCCTTTTCAAAAGGTACACGGGTTAGACCAACGGGCGTGTGGTTGACTGTGTGGCCAAGTCAGTAACTCCCTTTAGATTTCACACGGCCTGGCACATAAGTGCGTCCTCGGTTGTGTAGTGCAAGTCAGTATATATGCCCTGTTTTCACACGGTCTGTGACACGGGCGTGTCTAGTGGTCACACGGCTTGTTTACACGAGCATGTGACCCTTCTATATTTGAAAATTTTCTAATTTTTCCAAAATTTGCAAATGTTATTTGTTTAGTCTCAAACCTCTTATAAGCATGTTTTAAGGTCTCCTAGAGCCTTATCAGGGACAATGTGAATGATTTGAATAAGTTTTATATATGAATGCATAAATGAATACATTATGTATGTGAATGATGTGAATTGATTGTTAATGCCTCGTAACCCTATTCTGGTGACGGGTATAAGTTAAGGGTGTTACAATATGAATGGTTTGTAAAGTGGTCTATGTCTGTATTTACGGTGTTGTCTAACGGGGTTCGTTGAGACTTTAAACAAGAATTCTTAAAGGAAAAAGTCCATGGTCATGGGACCTTCTAAAAAGGATTAAAGGATGATGATTACGAATGGGGTTCTCTGCGTGTCCCAGGACAATGATAGGAACACCTTAGGAAATGTGAGTTTAGAAAAATCCATATTGTAAACATATCAGGAAAAGACTACCTTTATGGTGCAATATGAAAAGAACGTCGTGTGGCACAATGTGAAAGGAAAGCCTTTGTGGCAAATGATGAAGGGATAACCTCTATGGTGAACCTTGCAATGATAGCTTTTGTGGCAATAATTTGAGAGATAAGCACTTGTGGCACACTCTGAAGGAACGACTTATATGGTGAACTCTGAAAACAGTACCCTTATGGCGTATCATAGTAAGGCTCTCACTGGCGTACCTTAAAAGAATGATTCTTGTGGTGGATCATGTATTAAATCGCTTTGGCGCGTTTAGTATGGTTCGCAAAGGTGATAAGAAAGATCAGTAAGGCACAGTGTCTCTAATAGTTACAATAAAATAATATACAAGACCATGATTCAATTGTGAATAATGAAATGAAGAGATATGGAGAGGTGATGGGTCAATAGAAGGAAAGTGTTTTCTAAGTGAGGATTCCAAATTTGATATTTGAATGAGGTATATGCTATTTGTGCACAGATCATTCATGAATTGTGGTAAAACGATGGCTTAGAATTATGTATGCAAAAGTAACGATGTTTCGATTGCATGAACCTCTGTAAAGAGATGGATAAAGATTTATGAAAGATCAGATTGAAGAATGTAAATGATGTGTAGAAGAATTCAAAGGGAAACGAAATGACTTCCTAGTGAGGTATAATATCTATGGTGTACGAAGAAAAGGGAAATAAGAATGGCATTCGCCAGAGGCAGGTTAATGGATGAGAACACCAAGATCATCCTTTGATTCATTAACCGATGTGTGCAATTATCCTATAGGTAAATGCTGAAATACTCACTAAGTTTTGGTGAACATATCTGTGTTTGTACAGGTGAGTAGTAGAGGTCCGCGCCAGAAAGGATGAAGTCAGGGTTATGCTAGAGAAATGTCATGTCAGGTTATTATGCATACAAAGCGTGTTGGCAGCGTGTTCATAGTCTGAGTTGTCATTTGAGAATCCCATACCTTGAAGTGTCTGTAATAGATTATAATTCAAAGTTAAATATCGTTGTAATTTCTTTACCTCATATTGTAGTGTATTTACTCATTGTATTTACTTATGTACTTTAGTTTAAAATTTTATAGTTAAGTAAGTTGTCATTATCTGTAAATCATATAAGTAAATTAAGCTTTTGTTTGTATTTGGGAGGTAATACTCAAGATCCGAATTCGGTTGATCGGATCAGGTTGAGGGTGTTACATTTTTCCCATTGTTATCATGCAATCATGCACACATCTACCTCATGCATATTATCTTGAAGACTATGAATACTCACATAAATATGCTTTTCAAGGTATACTTGGACAACATTAATTTGAAGCTCACCTAAAGCTTTATCATCTCCTCAGCTTAGCTTTGCCAAACGCTAGAGCATCCATTCTCCTGGCAACAGCTTACTGGTTTCCCTAATTTTCCAACTAAATCCTCACAAAGTCAACTATATGCTGAACCTTACATGGTTATTCCTTCTTTAAGCTACCGAAGAACATGAAGAACAAAAGAAAATGAAACAAATTCGGGAAGGAAATCATCCTTGAGAAGCCTTTCCTAACTATTTATAGTCATTCCCGCTTTATTACCAACTTCATGAGAATCGTGCATCCATAATCATTATGTTTCCCACAATGAAACCAGCTAGTTCCTTTTTAACCAAACTAAAATTGGATCTCAACCATGTCCAATTCAGTTTCTAACTTTCCTGTTTCTTCTAATAGTGGTCAGTAGCTTGTGGTCTCTTTCAATTTAGTCCTCTAATTATTTCAAGTTTCTAAATTAATTGAAAATTGAGTCTTACAAAATCAAACCACATATAATACGCAAGTATTCAATATGCTAATTCACAACACAATAGGTAATAATTTCAAGTTCATACTCATTCAATGGATATTACATTTATATACATATAAATGGCCTTACTCAAATCAATATCTCTTGCACCATTCATTCAATAACTCACCATTTGATAGTCAAGCTCATTTCATTCTATTTCAATTTCTCATTTCATATAAATTGTTTTGCTCGATGAACCTAGTAAATGAGCTCAGATACACAGGTATTTGCACTACATTAGTTGTTTGTACGATATAAATATATACATGTCAGGTTACCCGTATGGGTTAAACCTTTATAATGACATCAAGTTACTTGTTTGAGCTAAACTTATATCCCATATATTTGAGAATCCACAACAAATATTGGACCTTGGTAACATTTTTAATCAATCCTATACAAGCACACACAAGACCCTATTGGCATGCCAATTGTATCTTAACATTTACTAAGTTCACACAAGCATCTTTAACACATATAAACATATAACTATCCATTTATACCAAAATTTCATCTCAATTTCACATTTTATTCACTTTAGTCTTAATGTACAATACTAATAATTAAACATTACAATTTAGTTCTTTTTCATAATCTAAGCTTAAAATCTATCAATTAACACCATTTTATTCAAGAAATCAACAATGGAAACTTTCAAAAACTTTAACATTTTTACAAATTGATACATGGGCTAGTTAAATTAAGCTCCCATAAACTCAAAACATAAAAATTACAAGAAAGGGACTTAATTGAGCTTACCAATTAAAGGACCGAATATTTGAAGTTTCAAAAGGGTTTTCTTTCTTTCAAAATTGGCAAGAGGAAGAAGATGAGATTGTGGTTTCATATTTTTCCACTAACTTAATATATATAGACTAATTAGGATTTAATTAAGCTAGGTTAATTAACAAAATTATGGTTTGATTAACATTAAACTAATCTTAATTAACATTAGTTGATTTTATCAATATCATCCACTAACTAATATTTAAAAATATTTTAATTACCATTTTGTACCTTTGGCTATTTGCAATTTATGTCCCGAAGTCTTTGGCCAATTAAAAACCTATAGTAATTGGACTTTTACAATTTAGTCCCTGCACCTAAATTAACTATGGACGCAACAAAGTTATCAAGCCAAAATTTTATACCAAATTTGTAAATATCCATATTTAATATTTGCAAACCCGATTTAAGAAAATGGGATTCCAATTGTCAACTTAGAAGTGGCCAAAAATGGCCTACCTAAAAGAATGGGGATTTCTTGATCTTCCTCGAAGTTGAGGACTACATAGTCGACGAGAATGATTACCTTGACCAATACATCCTTGAGCCCACCTTTTGGTTATATCAAGGATTTATCGGCTAATTGTAGTGTTATTGATATGTTTTTTAGATCCCCAAGTCCGAGTGTCCGATAGATCGATAGGGACATTAAATTTATGCTAGCCCCTAAGTCGTAAAGGGCTTTGCTAAAATATTGATCCCCTATCTCTATTAGGATTGTAAAGCTACTTGGATCTTTTAAATTTGGGGATATCTTCTCTGCAATTAGCACGCTACATGAGGCATCAATGTCAATTTCCTAGCCCTTTTTCATTTTCCTATGCCTTCTATTGCGAATGAATGTGTAATGGGAATGTGCAAGTATACACGTCGAATCAAGTAATAAAGTGATGAGTGTGTATCGTCTCAATAGGGATTAGAATTGATTAAAAAATGTTTATGCTATTACTATGATTTGACTAATTAAACTATGAAAAAGAAACAGATGACAAATTGATGAAGAAAATTAATGAATGGATTAATAAAATCAATTATGAATGAAAAAAATACTAGGGCAATTGAAATGTTGTGGAAATTATTAAAAAACAAGTGAGGAGGATTTATACTATTGAATGATAAAGGTTGGAATTACTCAAGTTTTATTTTTATGTCATAATAATGCCATGGCAAAATCTTGACCATTCTACTGCTCAGTAACAAATAATGACATTAATTGCACAATCCAAGCTTTTTTATGCAATGTTCTAAAAATATCCTAAAAATGCAAACATATTTACTTAATTACAAACAATTAATTCAATCTAGAATCCTAAAATATGACTCTTTTCAAGAGTTATCACGCCCCCAAACTTGAATTATTGCTTGTCCTCAAGTAACATATGTATGAGTATGCATGAATGCATGAATTTGCCATACACACATTTAGCATATATATTGCTAAACCATTTGTCGTATATTCTATACCTCCATTAACAGTCTTCTACTAAAACAAACAAACATTTGATTCAAGTTTTGTAGGTTTGTTTAACAAATGAAGTGTAGAAAATATTACCTAAAAATAAAAATTCCAAAATATTCATGCAATTCTGACTATAGTAAATACCTCCTAATGCACTTAGGTTATCTTTCTTCTAAACTCAGTTTCTCTATTCTCATTTATTCTGTCATTTCAAAACTTTAATTACAAATATTTTTTTTCAAAGGAATTCATCTTGTCACATGGTTTCTTTACTTGACATCTCAATGGAGCATACACTAGACTGCTTGGTATTACATCATGGCACAATTTGAATGTAACTCACTCATGAAGCTAAGGCTTTTAACTAAAAAGATGGATGGAGCAAACAACGACCTCTTTAGCTAATCAGCCTATTACTACAGTGGAGTGTCCCTCAACAGTTTTTTTTTTACTCACTCTTATTTGAACTTGTTTTTCTAATCAATAATACGATGGAGAAAATAAAGTATTATTTATCTACTCAACATTTTCAAACATTGGACTGATTCTTATCATTTTTCCATGATATTCATTATTACACACTATTAGTTTACTGAATTTAAGTCTAAAAATTCCTAAATGTATTAAATGAAACCTACTATAGACTAATTACAATTATAAATAGGGAATTCTACTTTTAGGAATCAATTTTCACACAACTATCCTAAACTAAACATACCTATTCACCCCTCATAATTTTCTAATTTTATCGAAGAATTAGTATCCTCATCAAATATCATAGATAACAATATACTTGTCATAGTCTAGTAGTTACTTGGCATTTGTATGTAATGGCAAAATGAATGACAAAATGCATGAATATTAAAACATATATCTACTGCAAACTATATTTATAGCAGAACACACCCCAAAACCTAAGGTGTAACAGCCCATTTTTGGGGAGATCGGAACAATGGCTTCGGGACCACAAATTCGAGAAAAATAAAATAAAATTTTATTTTATTTTATTTTATGGTTGGCATCATGATAGAAAGGTCACATGAAAATTTTAATATGAAAATTTTACTGATTGTGTGTTTAATTAGGGAAAGGACTAAATTGCATAAAATGCAAAAGTTAGGTTCTAGTAGCTATAGGATCAAATAGCTATGAAATTCAAAACTTAAGGTCCTTATATGGTAATTAGACCATTGAAGAGTAGTTAGTAGATATTTAATGACTCATCCATGGAAAAATTAGAAAAGGGTAGGGATTAAATTGGAATTCAATAAAATTAATAGATGATAATTAACTGAAAAGGAAAAATCATCTATTTCCATATCATCCTCCCCAAATTTTCTATAGAAACCCTAGGAGAGAGGAATAAAAATTTTCAAGCTTAAAAAGGTATGGAATCAACTCCCGTTTTTAGTAATTTTTATATTTTTAGAATCAGGATAGTCTAATCTTTCTATTTAGGGGATTTATTTGAAAAGTTATCAAGGTATGAAATTTGGGTCATGGATGAATATGCTAAAATTTAGATATTTATGGTAGAAAATGAAAAGTTATTCATAGATAAATAACTTTTACAAAGTAATTTTTGATGAAAACTTGATTTAGGGACTAAAATGAAAAAGTGGTAAAACCCGTTGAAAAATTCTAAAAATTGTGAAATGTATGTGTTGTAAATGTAATAAATAAATTTTGGCTATCCTTGTAAAGAGGGTTAAATTTCATGAATTTCATTTTCCGAGCCTAGGGATGAAATCAAAATTTTTGAAAAAGATAGGGGCAAAATGATAATTTTTGCCTAGGATGTAATAGGATGCAAATGTATATGAAATTTGATAGATTAATAGTTAAATTTACCCATATAGATCTGGAAAGACTAACTACAGAACTAGATCGAAGAAAGCAAAAGGTTTCGGATTAGTTGAAATTCAAGTATGAACCAATTTCAAGGTAAGTTCGTGTAACTTAAATATGTATGCTAATATGCTCGAATTGAATTGTATGATTGTGTTGATATGTATGAGATGATATACATAATGAAATAGTCATAAGTTGTGAAATATGGACAAATTGTTGTGTTCTGATTGAATGTTGAAATTTGATAGATTAAGGTGATTTCTTGAATAAGAATAATACTGTAGATGTTGCAGATAGAATTTAGCCCAAACGGGTAATTCTAATCTAAGCCCTCTTGAGCTTATGTTATAGATTAGATTTAGCCCGGACGGGTAATCCAAATTAAGCTCTCTAGAGCATATGCTACGGATAGGATTTAGCCTGGAATGGTAATCATATTGTAAAATGTGTGGCTCAAGAATGTGTCTTTTTATTATGTACCCTAATGGGTACTTTTGCACATGAGTATACTACCCGAACATCCATCGAAATTTCAATAGTTCGACGGAAAAGACTCTTGAAGTGTGGAAAGTGAAATTAATGGAAGTTGGTGATGTGATGAGCTCATCTATGTTTACTTGATACTTACATAAGGTTATGTGATTAACTTGTTTGATTAAGTGTTTGTGTTTTGGTAAACTCACCCAAATTTTATGGAAAGTATGACTATGTATGCTTGTAGAGATAAATATGATTGGTAAGTTTATTTTTCGTTATATGAACTTACTAAGCATAAAATGCTTAGTCCGTTTAATTTTCCCTATTTTATAATGCTGAAAAGCTCGCGAAGGTTGGAAGTCGGTCAGAGCAATCATCACACTATCCACTATCACATTTTGGTATAAATAGAAATCATATTTGGGTATAATGGCATGTATAAGCTTATTTGGCCAATGATGGCTTGTAATTGTTGGAATTATGTTAGCATATAAGTTTATGGTAAGAGTAAGTTTATATCCATTGATGCATGAGATACTACTACATGATTGATGACTAATCTTGTGTGAACATGATGTTGGGTTGGTGGATATATGCTTGTGAGTTTTGGTGCAGGAAAATGATAAGTTATGGGTGAAAAATGAGGCTAGGAATGGCTTTATTTTTGTCTACAAGGGTGTGTGTCTTGGCCGTGTGTGACACACGGCTTGTCCCATGGGCATGTGGTCCGGCTGTATGTCCCTTGCATCTTAAAAATGAGAAGCAAAATGTTCAGAATTGGGCACACAGCAGAGACACGGACGTGTGTCTCAGCAGTGTGGTTAGCACAGCCTTGGACACGAGCGTGTTACACGGTCGTGTGAAAACTGCACCTAAATTTTGAAAATAAAATTCGTCGGGTGACTTGGCCGTGTGACTTCAATTTTTTCATGCCTTATAAGTCAGAGAGTTACATGGGTTAGGGACACGGGCGTGTGTAATCACACGGTCCGACCACACGGGCGTGTCCCTAGACCACACGGGCATGTGGGTACTGTTCATAGGCAAAAGTTTTAAAATTTTGAGGAAACTTTTATGAGATCCCGGTTGAGTCTCGATCCATTTCTAATGTTTGTATTGGGCCTCGAGGGCCCATTTAAGGGATGTTATGATTGATACTGGAAAATGTTTAGTAACTAGTATAAATTATCTGTAAATGTTCTATAAACTCTGGTAATACTCTGTAATCCTGTCCCGGCAACGGATATGGGTTAGCGGTGTTACATAAGGGATGCATTTTCCTCAATGAATGAACAATGAAACATTTCAAAATCTAAAAAAAACAACTTACAAATATAAAAATTCAATTACAACCAAATACGAATGCATGAAACATATGTTATAAAATGAAAAAGATGCAAATCAAAATAAAAATAAAAGCTTGGAAGGAATTTGGGTTACTCTAATTGGGTTGGGTTGATTTTCTGGTAGCGCGTTTGTAGCGCTGCTTCCTTTCTACTTCACCTGCATCATCTTGAACTGATTTCCTGGCAACTTGCTTGTAATGCTTCCTTTTTAGCTAGATAATTGGCACCTCTTCTTCATCATCAGTATTTGATTTTGTGAGATCATCAATCAGTTGATGAATCACACGCTCTTACTCGGTCATAGGTGTAGTGGATTTCGGTTAGTGGTAGTGGACTCAATTTTCAATATGCATGGATTAAATTTTCTCCTCATCTCCCTCTTTTTATGTGTTCTTCTCTACAGTGGCTTCGTCTTCATCTTCATCATCATCTTCTAGCTCTAACAACAATTCTTTAGGAAAAATAGAGAATGTAGGCATAGGTCGGCTAAAGTTATTTTGAAGAGATTTCTTAATGGCTTTGTCCCGTCATCTTACATATCCCAAAAATAAAGCCATTTCTTCTTGAGCTTGGCCAAGATCAATGACTATCCTTAATGTTTGTTTTCCATCATCCAAAATTGTTATTACAACATCACAAGAGCATCAATCACTTTCTGCTCAAAGTCACTACGAGATGTTGATGAGGCAGCATCAGTAGTCATAGGTGGAGAAGCTGTGGATGTAGAGCCAGGATGCTTTGGCATATCCTCCCCTAGAAATATAAGGGCAATTTTGTTGGTTATGGCTCATTTATTGGGGATTTTGTCTTCATTTTCTTAAGGAGGAACATTTACTTTTTGACACAATGTCGTAATGAGATATGAAAAGTTTAAGGTACTAGAGGGTCTTTTCTGCGCAGCGATGGACTTCTCTAAAAATGATTTTTCCAACATTTATCTTTCTTCCAGTCATAATCGAGTGTAGCAACAATATGTGTTCCTTGGCAATAGTAGAGTTGTACGTAGAAAGGCTAAGATGAGATTTCAGGACTAATAACATACCCTACATTGAAGCTTCAAAGTTACACGGTCGATGGTGTAGAAATCATCTCGAGAAATTATCCATGTCATTCTTTCTACACATAAATCTGTCAAAACTTGGTTTAGTCCTTCAATCATCATTGTCTTGACAAATTGAGACTATTCATCAAGGCCTTCAGGTAACCTATATTGCTTATTGATTGAGTCTTCATCGAATAACATCGAGACACTGCGCACATAGATGAAGCATTTTTAGGGAGAGGTTAAATGTGCATAAATTTTTTTGACAACCTTAGTGAGGACGTCATCAGGGTAGAGACAGAAGATTTGCCACATGTGTTTCTCCATGATAGATGAGATGGCTTCAAAATAGCCCATTAAGGGGGAATCTTGGAAAAGGAAACCTCTTTCCATCCAAAAAGGTTGTTTTGATATGTTCTTGTTATATTTTTTCTTCTGCGATTTTGCTAAAAAATTTCTGCGGATGCACAGAGGTGGAAGAATATGGTGCTTGGCAAGCCATTTGAGATAAAATAATAACTATAAAATGAAAAAGGTAAGACCTTTAAGCAGAGGTGGGTGAAGAAGATGAAATAGAAAGTAAGCTAGAAAAAAACTGAATCGACTATTGTAAAATGTGAGAGAAAATATAGTAGTGACGCGGGGGATAAGATTAACCTGAAATTGTGCCTTAACACAGAAAAAAGAAAAATTGAGCAGAAAAAATAATAGAAAAAATTATTAAACTAAAATTAACTTATATTAAATGGGCTGAATTCTACAAACCTGGGCCATAATGTGCTTGCAACAAAAGAAAATAAAAGTTAACTTATTGAATAAACTAAACAAAGAAATTACAAAGTACATGAATAAAACAATGCAGGGGAGAAATATTAAGCTGTTCGAAAAGTGATGGAATATTATCATGAATTATAGGAGCTCCAAAATAATGCTTTAATCGTTGGCCATTGACTTTTAAAGTAGAACTAGTATTGCCGTCTTTGACTTCTACAGCTCCATGAGGATAGACATGTACTATCTCAAATAGGCCAGGCCAATGAGATTTTAATTTTCTATGAAACAATTTAAGCCTGGAATTAAATTGTTGTCTAGGTGCAAATTGCCGTGGCAAAAGCTTATTGTCATGCCATCCTTTGGTCTTTTCTTTGTACAACTTGGCATTCTCATAAGCTTGTGCTCTGAATTCTTCCATATCATTAAACTCCAATAGGCGGTTAGTACCAGCAACACTCCAATCCATATTCAATTTCTTAATTGTGCAATATGTCTTATGTTCAAGGTCAATGAGCAAATGACAGGGTTTCCCATAAACAAGCTTGAAATGCGACATCCCCAATAGGGCCTCGAATGCAGTTCTATATGCCCACAAAGCTTCATCCAATCTGGATGACCAATCTCTGAGGGTGGGCTTTACTACCTTATCCAAAATTTGTTTAATCTCTCTATTAGATACTTCTGCTTGTCCATTTCTCTAGGGATAGTATGTTGTGTTAATTTTATGTTTAAGTCCATACCTGTTTAGAGCATTAGCAACTAATTTGTAGTCAAAGTGTGAACCTTCATCACAAATCAAAGAACGATGGGTACTAAACCTGGTAAAAATATTCTTATGTGGAAATTTCAGTACTGATTTGGCATCATTCATTAGTAGAACAATAGCCTCAACCCACTTGGAGACATAATCAACAGCTACAAATATGTATACATTACCCCAATAAGGTGGAAAAGGACCCATAAAATCAATTCCCCATATATCAAATAGTTACACTTCTAAAATAGTTTGCAAGGGCATTTCATACATCCTTGATAGATTTCTAGTTCTTTAATAGCAATCGTAAGCTTGACAAAACTTATGAGCATCTTTAAACATGTTTGGCCAATAAAAACCAGATTGAAGAACTTTTGCAGCAATTCTTATGCCCCCAAGTGTCCTCCATACGGTGCTGAATGACAATGATATAAAATACTTTGAATCTCGTCATCCAGAACACACCTCTGGATTATCTGGTCTGCATAATGTTTGAATAAAAATGGCTCATCCTAATAATACTAATTGGCATCATGGATAAATTTCCTTCATCTTTGATTGGTGAGCTCAGGTGGCAACAATCCACTAACATAAAAATTTACGATATCGGCATACCACTGTAATACATTGGCAACTAACAGTTGCTCATCTAGGAAATCATCTTGAATGCGCTGAATATTACCATCTTCATTTCCTACTTCAATCTGAGACAAGTGATTAGCCACTTGATTTTCTGTGTCTTTCCTAGCTCTAATTTTGAGATCAAATGCCTGCAGTAGTAGTATACATCGAATTAATCTGGGTTTGGCGTCTTTCTTGTCACCAAGTACTTAATGGTAGAGTGGTTTGTATAAATCGTAACTTTGGTACCCACTAAATAAGCTCTGAATTTGTCAAAGGCAAATACCATAGCTAATAGCTCATTAACAATAGTGATATAATTTAGTTGTGAATCTGTCAACTTTCTTTGCCCAAGTACTGCCCCTATGGCAAAATCACTAACGTCACACATAAGTTCGAAAGATAAAGTCCAATCTGGTGCTATGACTATTGGTGTTATGACTAGTCGCTTTTTTAATTCTTCAAATGCTTGTAAGCACGTCTCATCAAAATTGAAAGATCTGTTATGTTCTAACAATGTACACAGAGGTTTGGATATTTTTGAAAAATCTTTGATAAATCGTCGATAGAATCCTTAATGGTTAAGAAAACTGCGAATACCTTTAACTCTGAAAGGTGGTGGAAATTTCTCAATAAACCTTAATTTTTTCTTTGTCGACAATAAATCCCTTACTGTGAAATTTTATGTCCCCAAAACAATGCCTTCATAGACCATGAAGTGGCATTTCTCCCAATTGAGAACAAGGTTGGTTTCTTCACATCGACAAATAACTAAATTAAAAATTTTGAAACAGACTTCAAAAGTATCGCCAAAGACCGAGGAGTCATCCATAAAAACTTCTAAAAATTTCTCCACCGTGTCCACAAATATTGCCATCATGCAATGTTGAAATGTTTTAGGGGCAATGCATAACCCAAAAAACATTTCTCCACCATGTGAATGTGGTCTTTTGTTGATCAGTAGGAGATATTTCAATCTAGTTGTATCCAGAATAACCATCTAAAAAAATAAAAGAACACTTTTCCTGCTAACCTATCTAACATTTAGTCGATAAATGGTAGAGGAAAATGGTCCTTCCTTGTTGCTTTGTTGAGCTTTCGATAGTTCATACAAACCCTCCATCCCGTGATAGCACGAGTAAGAATAAGTTCATTGTTATCATTGCTTACCATAGTGACACCCCCTTTTTTAAGTACACATTGAACAGGGCTCACCCAAGAACTATCAGAAATTGGGTATATAATTTCAGCATCCAGCCATTTGAAAATCTCATTTTTAACAACTTCTTTCATAATAGGATTTATTCTTTTCTGTTGCTCAATAGATTTACGATTGCAATCCTCTAGTAATATCTTGTGTGTGCATATTACTAGACTAATTTCTTTGATATCCGCAATCATCCACCCTAATGTCTTCTTAGATTTCTTTAAAACTTTCAACAATTGAGCCTCTTGATTTAATGTCAATGCTACAGAGATAACTACTGGTAATGTGTTATTATCTCCCAAGTAAGGATACTTCAAGTATACTAGAAAAGGCTTCAATTCCAACGTATGAGGATCTTCTATGGATGGTCAAAGAGGTTTAAAAGAATGGTCTGATAAATTTAATGATTCTAAACTTCTCCTAGATCCATTCTCAATTTGTTTAGCTTCCATCACTTCACCAAGCTCTCCAATCATTTTTGCTTCAATTAACTCAAATGAGTCTGCATCATCATTAGAATTATTGTGATAAAATTCTAAAAATTCTTCCTGAACTATTGTGTCAACAATCTCAACAACGTGACATTCTTCATCTATATCTGCGCACTTCATAGCATCGAAAACATTAAAGGTTATGTAACAACCCATTTTTAGTTAAATCAGAACAGTGGTTTTGGGACCACAAATATGAGGTCAAAATATTTATTTTATTATTACATTAATATTTGAAATATGTTTGAATGATTGTGTGAAAGTTTCGTTTAAAAATTTTATCGTTTGGTTAGTCAATTTGATAAAAAGGACTAAATCGCGTAAGATGTAAAAGTTGTGTTCTATTAGCTAAAGGTATTTAATAGCTATGGAACCTTGAAGTTAAGGTCCTTAAGTGGTAATTAGACCATTTTATTTGTGAGTGGACTATTATGGGCATATAATTAGTGATATTAATGTTTATTAATTAAGGTTAAATAAGTAAATGTGTAAATAAGCTTAAAATAAATAAAACAAAAACCATATTCATCTTTAATTCTTCATCTTCAACCGAAAATAACAAGGGAGGAAGCCATTTTTTTTCATTTTACGGTTCAGCCACATGCAAGCTTGATTGTAAGTCCATTTTTGTTCAATTTTTAGTGATTTCTATGTTTTTGAGATCGTTGCAGCTAGGTCTAGCTAGCCTAGGGACTAATTTGAAAAACTGTTAAAGAATTTGAATGATTCCATGGATGAATACATGAGTATTTTGATGTTTGATGATAGATTTTGAATAGTTGTTGATAGTTAAACAAGTTTTGTTAAGTGATTTTTAGTGAAAATGCAAAATAGGGATTAAATTGTGAAATGTGTAAAGTTAGTGGTTAAAATGTGAAATAAATGAAAAATATGGGCTGCTAAGGGCATAATAGTAATTTGGCTAGCATGGGTTTATTGTGAATTTCATTAATTTGTGATTTTATGAAATAAGGACTAAATTGTAAAAATGTGAAATATTAAGGGTAAAAGTGTAAATGTGTTTTAAAGTGTATTTTGGACTAAATTGAATGAATAGATGATTGAATAAGTCAATTTTGAATATATTTAGACCAAGAAAAGAGAAATACAGACTTAGATTAGGGAAACAATAAAGTTACAGAATAGTTGACTCGATTCGCCGTTTTAGCGTCCGAGGTAAGTTCGTATGTTATAATTTTATTTCAAATGTATTTTATATGCTTTGATATAGCATAAATCGTGATTATGTGACTTCGGACAAGTTTGGGAATAATTTGACGATGATTCGACAGTTGGAAGCCAGGTTGAACCTTAGGAATAGTTTAGGATGCTACTGACATGTCATTAGGGATACTGTAACAGCCCGATTTAGACCCTATTCAGAATGTTGGTTTCAGGACCACGAATCTGAGTTAGAAAAATATTTTAAAATTATTTTCTATGTTTATTAAGTGTGAATTTGTATCTGTGAAATTTTCGTGTTTTAATTTTATTGTTTGGATGCCGATTTAATAAAAAGGGCTTAATCGCGTAAAATAAAAATTTGATGGTTAAATGTGAAAGGGACGAATTGTTGTTGTCTTTTTAATTTGAGGTATTTATTATTCAATATAACCATTTTTAAAGTGATGGACGGTTATAACCATGGCTTGTAATGGTTTAAAAATTTTAATTTAGAGGTTAAATATGTAAAATAATAAACATGTTATTATAATAAAACATATAATAAAATTATCATGCATTTTTCTTTCATTCTTCATGAACGATTGTTAAAATAAAATAGAAAGAAAAAGGTTTTCGAAGTTTCGGCCATTGTTGAGCTTGATTAAGATATGTAACTAGCTCGATTTTTGATAATTTTTACGTTTTTGAGATCGTTACAGTGTAATGTACAAAGCCCATGCTTGAATTTCTAGTTTTGATGAATATTTTGAGTTATGCCATTGATGACTAATTGAGTTTTGTGATGTTAGTTGATGAATTATGAAAGATATGTTTTGGATTAATATGTTTTGTTTTGGATTAATATGTTTTTTATTGGAATTTTTGATGAATTTGAGTAATTAGGGCTAAATTACAAAAATAATAAATTGAGGGACTAAAATGTGAAATAAATGAAATGTATGGACTTGTATGAGTATGGGTAGCATTCAGCCTTAGCATGGTGTGTGAAAATTTTACATGTTTTGTGTTTTGTACAATTTGGACTAAATTGTAAAAAGTGTAAAATGTCAGGGGTAAAATGGTAATTTTCCCATTTATGTGTTTTTGGAATAAATTGAATGAAATTATGTTTGAATGAATTTAATTTGAATATGTTTAGATCAAGAACTAAAGAAATCGGATTTGGATCGGGGGAAAACTAAAGTTGTCGATTAGTCGTCCCATTCCGATTATCCTTGTCCGAGGTAAGTTTATAGGCAAATAGATGTTGAAAATTTCAATATACGTATATTATAAATGCAGAATTAAATTGTTATAATTGTTTGAGAATGTACCGAAATGATATATGTTTGAGAGCAATAGTTACGAGTTTGATTCGATCGAGTTACGACATTCAAAAGCCCCGTATGAGCCTTAGGAATAGATAGGATTTATATGTCATGACATAGGATTCTGATATGTGATGTGCGAGTAAGACCATGGCATCGATATATGTGTGCGAGTAAGACCACGTTTAATATGTTGGTATCGATATGTGATTCCGATATATATGTGCGAGTAAGACTAGGTCTAGTACGTTGGCATCGATATGTGATTACATGTAAGACCACGTCTGGGACGTTGGCATTGTACGATATGTATGATTATCCGAGTATCCTATTCAATTCCGAATGGTTCAACAGGAAATGATAAGTTGTGATCGAATGTGTAATCGAGCTAAAGTAATCAAGTATGTGATAGTTAATTCCTATTTGAAATTAAGGTAAGTTGACTATTTGGTATGTGATACAAATTGTATATGATACAAGTGAATATATATGTGATCTTAGAAGTGAAAAAATAATTATGTTACTATCTATATGTGGATTCTGCCAATTTGAATTTGTTGCATAATTATATGTTTGATAAATATAATTGCAAGTTTGAAATGGTATATGAACATAATAGCATAATTTGATTTTGTTGTAATGAATTATAATGTCATTGATTTGTTATTTGCTTATAACTTACTAAGTTGTGGTAGCTTATTGTGTGTGTATGTCTGCCTCTATTTTATAGATTTTGGAGTCAAATTACAAGCTTGGGGATCGTCAGCGAAGTTTATCACACTATCGACTGTTTTCAATATTTTATAAGCTAAATTTTGAACCTATGGCATGTCTAGGCTAGATTATATTTGGATATGTTGATTTTGGTATATGTATATATATATATATATATATATATATATATATAAGCCATGCGAAAATGGCTTGTTTATTCTGTTAAGTTCGGTTTCAAGGTTTGATTAAATTATGGTTATGTTTGGTTGTGGTTTTGGTAATTTGGCTATGGTTTAAACATAGATAAATATATGAGAACTTTGTTGATATGCTTTGTTAAGGTTTTGTTATGTGAGTTGGTATTAAGGTAAATTCAGTTATGGCATATAGAGGAACTGAAGTTGATATGTTTATAAATATTAAGGTTTAGTAAGTTTGATTATAGATAAGTTTATTTTGGCAAAAAGCTTAAAGATATATGTGTATTTGATGAATGTATGTTTGGCTATGATATTTGACTATCTATGTTCGGTTTATGATGGCTAGAATGGATATGTTTTAACTATTATATGGAAGTCATATTAAATGACCGAACATATAGATATATATAAATTTGATCTAGTTGTGTATATGAAATTTTGGCATGATTTATAACATATCGAATTGACATGTTTTGATTTGGTTAAATTATATGAAAAATTATTAATGTTAGTCAAGTGAGCAATGTATGAATTGATTATGTTGCAAGTGAAATTCGGTCATTTAGATATGACTATATGTATTTGTAAAATTTTGCTTGTTAACCGTGAGGTATAGTTCAACTTAGGCTAATATGCGCATGTAGGAAAGCTTATAAATGAATGTACTGTTGTAAGTTGAGTATATGAAAATGAATTATGATTAATGTTTATTTTAATTGTTCAAATGCCATGTTATTTAGTTAATATGTTCGGTAATAGAAATATAATGTATATACGATATGATATGTTTTATGTTAATGAGATTAGTAAAATGATTAAATAAATATTATTGATATGTTTAATTTCTAAAGCCTGATTAGTATATGTGTTATAAGTGGTAAAAATCATGTTGGTTTTTATTTGGTTAAGTAATGCAAATGTGTGAATAATGTAAGTTGATTACTATATGGTTTAAATTAATATGGTCTTTTGCGCATAGCCTTATGATGAGTTAAAATGGCTAGGCATATTGATTTGGATTGGTTTTTGAGCAGTCGAATTAGGTATGCTATGAAATGTCTTTGATGTTTGAAAACGATGAAAGATATTATAGTGGATTACACATGAATTAGTAATGCACGTGATTATTTTTGATTAATTAATAATGAGATTGATATCGTTAAATTTTATAGCATGAATTATTTTTGTAATATGATTAATAATGTATGTTCGTTTTGTATTGGTTATGTGTTTTGTATATATAGAGTTAACTTATATGGATGAGTGATTGGTTGCTAATTAAGTAAAAAAATTATTATAAAGAAGTCGATATAATATTATGCATGATTTGTAATAAGTAACTGTGATGAATTGTGCTTATGTTGGTAATGCCTCGTAACTCTAATCCGGCGACGGATAATGGTTAGGGGTGTTACAAATACTTTGAGTTGGCTTTGGACCATGATATAGCACTTTGGGTGCGAGATAAACCGATTTGGCTTCAGGCCATGATATTAGTATTCCGGATAAGTTACCTTGATTTGGCTTCAGGCCATGGTATAGGTACTTATCGTGTGAGACCCTTGAGTATTCGACTTCTATTCTGAATGGCTCAACGGGTAAATGAAAGACGAGAATGTATATGACATTGGTACGAGATGGTACAGGTATGTATATAAACTATTTTAGCATTGAATTGAATAAATGATGATGAAAGTATATAGTTTTGTGAATGAGTATTTGAAAGGTTCGATAGTTAAGTAAAGCTACATAATGATGTATTCAAATTATTTATGTGATTGCATTAAGTTTATCTCATACGAGCTTACTAAGCTTTATAGCTTGCTTTGTTTATTTTTTCGTGTTTTATAGTGAATTCAAAGCTAGCTCGGATTCTGGGGTCTTCGGAGATCGCTTCACACTATCTACCTATCACTCGGTACCTAAGAACTTTGGTAATTTACGTATATGGCGTGTATAGGTATTTTGAGTCATTTTGATTATGGGTTGATAGTGGTTTTGGTTATTTGTAATAACTTGTAAGGAGATATGCTTTGGTTTGTAAATATGGCCATGAGTGATGGCTTAATTTGGTGGATTTGGTTATGTGCATATATGTGCATATATGGTTGATATGGAAATTGTTAAATGGTTGAATGTTGATATTGCTGATGTTAGTTGTTAGTGAACCAAAGTAAAGAATGCATGTTTTTGAGTAGCTATATTGATGATTTAAGGTTGTGGGATTTTGGTATAAATGAATTGGTCTATTTGACTACATGTGTATTGAGAAATGTAGTATAGAATATGCATGATTCAAGTTTGTATTAGCTGGTTTAAATGCCTATTTATGTTTTGAGATGGTGAAAATTGATGTCTTATAGGTACATTTAAATTTGGGTGGCAAATAGGCTTGGTAAATAGCCTATTTTTGTCCATACAGACAGAGACACGGGCGTGTGTCTCAGCCGTGTGTGACACACAGTTATGTTACACGATAGTGTGTCCCCTGGTGTGGTTTTAGAACTCAAGTCAGTATGCTCTACATGGCCTCACAAATGGGCGTGTGACTTAGTCGTGTGGCATAAGTTAGTATACGCTACAGGTTTGGCACGGTTTAGCACACGGTGTGGCACACAAGCGTGTGTGGCCATTTTTAGGGCACACGGGCTAGCCACACAAACGTGTGTGTTGGCCGTGTGACCCAAGTCAGAGAGTTACACAGGGTTGGACATGGGCTGGGACACGTCCATATACTTCCATTTCAAATTTCTATACGGGTGTGTCTGGTGGCCGTGTGAGATAGATAGCCTGGCCACACGAGCGTGCGTCCCCTATTTTGGTGAAAATTTTCTAAGTTTCGTAAAAAATTTATAAGTTATCGATTTAGTCTCGAACCACTCCCGAAGTATGTTTAGGGCCTCGTAGGCTCATATTAGAGAAAAATTTATTGAGATCGAATGACAATTGTATGATTTGATGAAATAAATGTGAAATGTATGTTTAAATGTGTTGTAATCTGGTAATACTCCGTAACCCTATTTCAGTGTTGAATACGAGTGAGGGATGTTACATTTATTGGTATCAAAGCTACGGTTTAGTCGATTCTAGGACTAACGTAGTGTGTGTGAGAGTCTAGCTATATATGCCATATATAAATTGGGATAGTGTGATGACTCCTCACATTTTGAATATGTGTTTTCATATAGTAAATGGATCCCAATCGAGCTATAAATGATGAGGTTAAGAGTAATGTGCCCGCTCCCGCTCAAGGGACAGCGCCATCTGATTCTAGACCCGTGACGAGTAGCTAGGGAGGAGAGGCTAGAGAAGCCTTCTTCCAAATGATAAACGAATGGTTTACACAGTATATTCAGACAAATCTGGCTGCTCAACAACCTCTACCCCCTCCTTATCCCCAACCGATTCCCGTAGCTCCTCAAGGTGTCAAGCTTTTAAGATTGAATAAGCCTCCAGTTGACAAGATCTGTAAACACAGGGCTGAAGAGGCATATGCCAAATGTGAATACCCCCCGAAGCTACGGGAAGAACACCTGGCATATGTTGGGCTTGGTTGTGTTCTAATGCAAGATGGTAAAATTGTAGCATATGCCTCAAGACAACTTAGGCCACATGAATGTAATTAACTCATTCGTGATTTGGAGTTGGCAGCTATTGTTTTTGCTCTCAAAATTTTGAGACATTACTTGTATGGTGATAAGTGTATTATTTACACCTATTACAAGAGTCTCAAATATCTCCTCTCCTAGAAGGAACTTAATTTGAGGCAGTAGAGGTGGATTGATTTGTTAAAGGACTATGACTGCATGATCGAGTATCTCCCCAGAAAAGTCAATATTGTGGTTGATGCCTTGAGCAGAAAGGCAATATCTGATTTTAGGGCTATGTTCGCTCACTTGAGTCTTTTTGATGCTGGGGGTATCTTGGTTAAATTGCAGGTGAAGTCTACGTTGGTTCAAGAAATCAAGGATAAACAAAGTTTGGATGAAACTCTAACACCTCGGTTTAAATATGTTGAGGATGGTTTGATTGAGGACTTTAGGAGTAATTTTGATGGAATTTTTTGCTTTAGAGGGAGATATCGTGTGCCTAATGATCAGGATGTGAGACAATCCATACTTAAAGAAGCACATAGTAGCCCTTAAGCTATGCATCTTTGTAGTACTAAAATATATCATTATTTGAGTGAAGTGTATTGGTGTTCGAGTCTTAAACGTGAAGTGACCAAATTTGTATCTAAATGTTTGACTTGCTAGCAGGTTAAAGCTAAACATCAGTTTCCATCAAGGTTGCTCCAACTGATTCAAATTCCATAGTGGAAGTGGGAGAGTGTGACAATTCACCTTGTTAGTGGGTTGCCCTCAATGCCTACTAAGAAAGATTCTGTTTGGGTTGTGTTTGATAGATTAACTAATTCAACCCATTTTGTTCCTATTCGTACCAATAACTCTCTCTAAAAGTTAGCTAAGCTTTATATTTCTGAGATAGTGAGGTTGTATGGTGTGCCAGTTTCAATTATTTTAGATCGGGATCCTAGATTCATGTCTCGATTTTGGAAAAAGTTGCACGAGGTTTGGGTACTCAATTGAATTTTAGCATGGCTTTCCATCCACAATCCGATGGTCAATCGGAAAAGGTCATTCAGATATTGGAAAATATGTTGAGGAGTTGTGTAATCGACTTCTAAGGCAGTTGGGAGGAGCATTTACCGATGGAAGAATTTGCCTATAATAATATTTTTCAATCAAGTATCCAAATGGCACCTTATGAAGCTTTTTATGGTTGTAAGTACCACTCGTCTTTATATTGGACTGAATTAGGTGAAACGAAGCTGATTGGTCCAGAATTGGTTATAGAAAATGAGGATAAATTTTGATTAATTCAAGAAAGATTAACGGTAGCTTTTGATACAGAAGTCATATGACGATTTGAAGCGCAAGGACATTGAGTTCAATGTAAGGGATTTCGTTTTCCTTAAAGTCTCTCCATGGAAGGAAGTTTTGAGATTTGGTCAAACGGGCAAGTTAAGCCCTAGTTTCATTGCCACTAGAGTTAGATCATATTTACAATGTGTTTCATGTCTCGATGTTGAGACGGTATCGATTTGATCCCTCGTATATTATTCTAGTTGAGGAGATTGAGGTTAGACCTGATTTATCGTTTGAGGAGGAACCAATTTGAATATTAGAACGTGAGACCAAAGTGCTAAAACAAAATAAAATTCCATTAGTTAAATTAGTATAGAGAAATCATGGCATCGAAGAAGCTACTTGGGAGCTGGAGGACTTAATTCGGCTTCAGTATCCTCATCTCTTCGAAATAGGTAATTTCGAGGATGAAATTTCTTTAAAGGGGTAAAGCTGTAACATCCCAAATTTAGCTCCATAAAATTTATAAATATATCAAAAATAGGGAATTGGCCTAATGGTTAGCCATTAAATGTGAAAGCTTGAAAGTTCATTGGAGGTCCCAAGTTTAAGTCTCAACCCTTACAAAATAATTTTTTTTTTTTTTGCAAATTCCCTTGTTTTTTTATATGTTGGCATCCAAGCCTAGTTAACCTAGGTATAAATACAATTTTTTATCAAAATACTCAGCCTTTTAATCACTTTTCTTCTACCTTAGCCGTCCCTAACCCCCTCTCCCTCTCTTCATCTTTATTTTTTTTCTTTTCCCTTTTTCCTCCATTGTTGCAGTTGCCTACACCTCCCATTTTACCATCTTCTTCTTCTTATTTTTGCATCAAGATTTTGCACCATGTCCTTTACTATATTTCTAAAATTTTTCCTCAATTAAATTATCCCCAAATCTGAAATTTTGAACTCCAATATCGATCCCAAACATCGCTTAGAAAGTGCCATTGCCGTTTCTCTCAACTAGCTTGTGTAAGGTCTCTTTTCTCTTCAATTTGTTAATTAATCTTGTCCATTAAAAACCTAAATTTTCATATCTTGAATTGATGGGATTTTAAATGTTTTTAAAGGTATTTTTCTAGATTTTAGTGAGGTCTCAAATAATTTTTAAATTCAGCCCTAATTTCAGCCACCATGGGTGGTGAACCGTGCGCATGTGTGGAATAGGGGGCTGTTTTGTTTCTTAAATCTTGCCCAATTAATTCCAGATTTAATTTGATTTCTTGAATCCTCTTAATTATCTACTAGACCCATGTCAATTAGGGAAATAAGTTCTTGATCGTTTGGGCATTCAAAACTCACAAATCAGGAAGCGTAAGTGCAGTTAACTGTAAAATTAACTATTGTTTCGACATAATTGTAGGGTAAGTGTTATGGATTGATTAAATGAAGGAATTGAATAATTATTAGCTACTTATTTTCCAGTATATTATGGAATTTGGTGCTGACCCAAACGCCTCAAATCAACTGTAAAACCAAAGAACGATTGTACGTACAGTTTGCATCGATGCAAGGTAAGGAATCGAACTAGTTGAATTCGTAAAATAGTTATTAATTTGAAAATTGGTTTTGACACATAAGTGGGTAATTGGGAGTTTTTTAAGTGGTAAATTGATTTAATTTATACTTAATTTTGGCTTAGGATCGTATAAAGGTTTATTAAGGAAAATTGGAAGATTCACTAGGGTGTTGCGAGAAAGAAAAAAATAAAGTATGGGTCATTAACTTGTAAAATTTTTTTGTTAATGATAAATGTTATGTTATATGTGATAAATTAGCTTGCTGATTGGTTTGGCAAAGTAGCCAAAATATTAGTTTTGTGAGTGGCCGAACCAGGTACGTTTCGAGCTTTGAAAGACTGATGTGTTGACAAAATTGCTAGTTTGACTGTATGAATATGTAATTGAGATTGCTATGCATAATTATATTATGTGATATGAGAATATTTGATTGAAAGGTATGAAATGTTGAGATATGAGGTTTGTGCATGATTTAAGTGCATTATGTAACGCCCTAAAATTTTAATTTTTGTTTTTGGGTATACGTGACACCATTGTGTATATGCTTCAGTGGTTAAGTGTTCTAGGTGTGTGTGAGAGGTCCCTCAAGCCATGACTTGGGAAAATTTTGGTATTTTTATGAATTAAGCCCTATCACTGGCCAGTAGGCTTTTAATTAGAAGTTTGTAAGTACATATCAGAATGGGCCTACTGGTCTGGTGGTTAGTCTGCTGAAGGTCCGGTGTTTGAATCCCTGCGTGGGCAAGGGAGATTATTTTTGCTCAGTTTGGTGGCTGAGAGTTTGAGTTGTATTGAAAATATGAGTAATGGGTGGTTGTGATAGCGTAGTTAATAGGAAGTGGTGAGATAATTAAGGGATTTTGGATTCTATCAAAATCTTTTTGGTTATTTTTTTATTCATCCAAAGTTCTGTTCTCTCTTTCTTCAAAATTTTTGACATCCTACCCTATTCTTCCATTTTCTTTTTTCTGTTAAATTTGTCTTAGGCTTTCCCTCTCATTTTTGCTTCGTTTTTCTAAATCCATTTCTTTTTTCTGTATTTGCAACGTTAATTGTACTCACACGGGTTTGGTAAGCTTCGGTAAGAGTAGTAAGTGTAGTTAATTTGATTTTGGGATATTGATTGATGGTTTTCGTTTTGTTTTTGGAGAAGGTTAAGGGATGGAGTCTTTCGATCGGTATTGAATTGGTGTAGAAATGTTATTCTCGATCAAAGGAAAGGTTTTTGATAGTTGAGAGTTGATCATCTAATTGTATTTTCGATCAATTTTCGTTAGTGTAACTGAAATTGGGCTTGGAATACCGATTTTTAGGTTCTGGAGTGCTCAGGGATCGTTTTAGCATCAATCAATACCAAGTGTGTACCTGAAACACAGAAAATAGGGTTAGGCAAAAAGCTAAAAAACCCTACTGTCGATGCCACACGGGCGTGTGGTCGTCCGTGTGGTAGGCCGTGTGCCCTAACACAGGCGTGTGATCGACGAGATCAGGCCGTGCGCGCAAGACACGGCCATGTGATGGCCAGGCAGGCGTGTGCGACACACGAGCTGGACTGATTTAGGTCGTGTGGGCCACACGGGCATGTGGGTCCACATGGGTAAACCACACGGGCGTGTGGGATTTTGGGCTCAGTCGTGTGATCCACACGGCCAAGGCAAATTTGGGCCGTGTGGGCCACTTGGGCGTGTGGGCCCACAGGGTAGGCCATATGGGCTTGTGAGCCTATTTTCACTGAATTGATTGCTAAGGTTGCACGGGTCACCCAAGTCGACTGTAAACCTACTGTAGGGTCGATAAGCATTACTTAGACTCGTAATTGTATGAACAGACTGATTGAGGGATAAATATTGAGTATGATAATAATATGCATGTATACATTTATTGGTTATATGTACTGATATCATGAGATAGCATGTCATGTATTGTATGTTGCATTGCATGGGGTTGACTTGATTTTATTTGGAGAAAGTGTACTGAAAGGCTCTTAAGCCTAATCTACTAGCAGCTGAGCTGCAAACTACTGTTTTGTGCAGCATTCGGTACTACCTGGAGTGTAGGGATGGGTGGGTTGATTTAATCCCCACATGGAGTGTAGGGTTGGACGGAGATGGTGTGTAGAGGCTGGTTGGGTTGGACTTGGTTACTGAATACTGTATATCTGTTATTGATACTATGATGGGCTAAGGCACTTGTGCATACTGTTACTGATTCTTAAAAGGGCTTAGGCCCAAGATTGTTTTTGATTGTGCACTGTGTTTACTATTGTTTGTTTTCTTAGAGATTACACACTGAGTTTACGTAAACTTACCCTTCTCTGTTTAATATGAACAGGTAATCCCCAGACCTAGACAGATCGGGCAGCGAAGGACTCGATGGTGACCACAATTTTTGGGACTTTTACGATTTATAATTTGTGATTTATGGTTTTATTTACCGTGGTTTATTTGGATGTAATTTGGGGACTTTTTGGGACTTTTGCTTAAATTTGGTTTTTATTTAATTTTATGGATTTATAACTGCTAGACGTGGAAAACTCATTTTTCAAAAAGGCAAAGTTTTCTTTAAACACACGATTTACTCAAAACGGTATTAAAAGCTTCCGCAACGAATTATGTTTAAAACAATCAATTTAACGAGTAAGGATTTTGGAATTTAATAATGGATAAGAAAAGTAATTAAACGGAAATGGATTTATCGTAAAAGCCTAGTTTTCAAACACCCTATCATGTGACATCACCAGATTTGGCTGTAACGTTTGGGTCGGGTTTGGGGTGTTACACATGACATGTTTACTATGATATATATACGTGAAGTTGTTATTGGTGCACAATAAAATTCGTAAAGTATGTGAACTAAACGATATCAATAAATACCATCTTATTGGTAATTTGTAAATTGGAACACTGTTTCCTTTTTCTAAAAGTATGTGATTATTGAGGACATGTTGAATAAATGTGAAAAGTATTGAAATATGATTAAGTATGAATTTTTATGACATATTGCATGTGCATTGGGATGGGATTTTGTGGTTGACGAAGGAGTTTCATAGAGTACTGGCGGCATATTAAGTCCGCATATATTTGTAGTCAATACACTGCATTTGGAGTACCGAGGGGATTGGCGATTATATTGCATTATTTATTTGGCAATTTCATTGCATTATTGATTATTGGTGGTTTTAGTACATCGATCATTACTCACATATGTTGGAGTTTGGCAGACTGGTTCTGGGGAACTGGTGGTGTGTAGCAGATGGTATGGGTGGGATATCACATGTGCTTTTTTCACGATCATGTGCATTTAAAAAATTTTATTGCTAATGTTTGATTATGTTATTGGTACCTCTATGAAATTGCTTGTATAAATGCTTAAGACTTGTTTAGTCTCACACTGAGCTTGTTAAGCACACCCCATTATCTCAACTTCTCAGGTAATGGTCGAACTTAGGATTGAAATTGGCATGCAGACATATGGCGGACTTTAGAATTTAGTTCGTCATATTATTTTAATTTAATTATATTTTTTTGGTTATTTTATTATTATTACTCGGTTTTGGATTGTAAAGTTTCTTTAAACTGTGGTTTGGGACTGTTCGAGATTTTGGGGTTTTTCATGCGTGCATGACATGGATATTTGGTATAGATACACTATTTTTATAAATATGTTGAAATGGACAATCAATGATATATGGCTAAATTAATAATTTGACTAGTAATGGTACATTTCCGCTGCTAAGAAGATAACATAATGGTTTTTCAAAGGCAACGTCGTCAGTAAGGTTTCACAAAAACTCACCTAATCGGCTAATTTGATCTAAGCATGGCTGGACTAAGTAAATGAACATTTTCCAAAGTTACCAATAGAAACCGCGATTTTATAAAAAGGAGTACTTGAAGATTTTTAACTATCATTAGGTTAGGTTCGACACTAAGGTGTCCAATGTGGCCTTCCTGATTTGACCATAACGTCTAGGCTGGGTTTGGGATGTTACAAACCGTTACATCTTCCTTCATGAGAATTCAATTACTATCAAATAGTAATTAAGTCATTCATCATAAAGATAAATGACTCGTGGCCACGTTTACTTTTCATCTATCATGTAATGTTAATGAAAGAATATCATTTTCGCATGTCTTGGGCTATGAATTCCACTATTATGAATGATGTTATATACTGTAGAAGTCATATACCAAATGCACCAAATTTTGGTTCCTTATCTATTCAAACTCTAGCTTTTACTTACATCAAAGTATACGAGTCACACATACATACTCCATCATCCACTCAAGATTAAGGTATGCCACATTATGAACGTTACAAGTGAATAAATTCATAAACGAATTTAGAATCTATTCTTCTTGGGTATAGTCCAATGTACTGTCGGTCTAGTTAGTCACATCTATATTTCTATATTTTGGAAGTCATTCACCTTGACACCCAAGACAAAGCATCTCCCTAATTGGACTTGATAGATGGCATATTAGTCTTTCAATCATGTTGATCATTTTTTATTAGACTAAGGACATGTTTAGGTTCCTCTACTAATATAAGTTGTTTTTCATATTATGATCTGATCACGTAATACTACTTAGTATTAGTTAAACATTAGACTACCTATGAGAAAATATTTGCTTCTATTTTGTTTTACATGCAAAAGCCACATGAAGACATTATATAAAGGATATTAATGTAATTCATGAATAATTTTATTAACCAATTTGTTCAAAAAAATTACAGGTGTACATGGACGAAAATATTATACATAAGGCACCAAATCCAGCAATTACAAGTGATTCCATTTGACTTTTATATATGTAATATGTTTATACAACATGAAATTTTATATTTATGCCACATATCCTAGTTTAACTGTGATGTATGTTTGAAAATAGTTTGAGTTTCTCTAGCAATGGATGTGATGTCTAGCATTCGGATCCAGCGATCGGATGTGGAGTGCCACAAGATGCCTCACTTGCTTGATTTCATCTGGGTTTCCCATGCAAGTCGGACAAGCTCCTAAGTCCTTCTTGTGTGAGCCTAGTTCACATGATGGTTGAATTAGGCCCTACAATGTAGGAACCTCAATCTAAGATAGAAAATTGGGTTGTCTAGTGCCTAAATGATGGTGGGCCGTCTTGCATAGCATTTAATATCTATTCCCTACCCATATATTTTGCAATCTAAATCCATATTTTGTATTCTTTTTGCTAAATTCTCGAATGGGAATAACATTTGACAAACTCTCTAAGAACAACATTTGAAAAACTCTCTATGTAAAGATTTATACCTTTTGGAGAACATTGGTAGGTAAAAACGCTCTCAAAATAATTCTTTGGGGATCGAAACCTTGTGCAATTGCATTTGAAGCCAATATTCACTATGAACTATGTATAGGAATGGCAACAGATTGAATATTTGTGCTTTTTTGGATTATTTGAATCTAAATATGCAAATCTATCCAAATCCAAATTAAATTCATATTTTTGGATTCATATTTTTTTGGATTATCTGAATCTGAATATGCAATTAGTTTTTTGTTATCTCAAGCTAGTAGAGGGACCGATTAGATATATATAATTAGGGCTTAAATAATTTATAATTAGTTTTTGGCTTTTTACATATTAATTATAACATTATTTAGTCATGCAGTCATTCTACTAAACTATCATGACTAAGCTCTATCTTTTTATATACCATTACGAAAGATACTAAATAAGTGATCATCTAATGACCTTGTCATAAGTATGTTACCCTTATAGGATATCCTTAATCTCTTTGGGATAAATTTGTTCTTATAATATGATCCTATTTTGTCACATTCCAAAAATTTAGTTAGTAGAATCGGTTAGTGAATCAGATAACCGAACCGAAAACTAGAATTCAAGTGTTCGTGGAAGCCTCGGTTCAACAAGAACAAGCAAAGAAGGAGGAGTGGAGCAAACTAGTCAAGCCACGGAGAAAACACCGGATTTAATTCTTATTCCCTATCATTTTTAATTTTTTTGTTGTTATGATGAACATGTCTATGAATATTTTTGATGTTGATATGTTTAATTTAATTAATATGGCTTAAATTTAATTTGAGTTAGGTTGATTACATTTTGTCTACTTAATTTATTAAAATTGTGTTTATGTTGTTATAGGCCTCGGTAAGATGTTTGATTAAGTAAAACCATGACTAAGTTATTCTTGCATTGCAATTGTAAGGTAACTAATGAATTAATTATTTAAATGGATTGAAATTGTAACTAATTGACACGATACTTAATCCGTGCATGTTTAATCATCTAAGGTAGCTGAGGTTTAAAGTAGCAACGGTATCTAACGATACATTAGCCTTGCATAACTTGCAAGATTATTATGATTAAACTGTTTCAAGGTAGAAGTATATTGTTACCTCACGTAATCTTTTATGTGCTTATGAGATTGAATTAATTGTTTGAATTGGCATATAGACATGTACAAGAGATTATTTTAATTTCATAAGTATGTATGTACATAAACACATTTGCTTATCAAAATTTGTTTAATTGGTTTAATTGACATAGAGATATAGTCAAGAGATAAATGGATTTTGTAAGTATGTTCATAAGTTAGCAAATTACCGAGTTGCTGTGAATTTATTCATAACAACATGAACATCAGTTTAATAATTCTAAGTTAGAAAATGTAATTAATCTAACACAATTATGTCATATTGATTGAAATCATCTTTTGAAATCGTGCATTGAAACTTTTCTTTTATTTTTATTTATTTTACTTTGTTAAAATCCTAGTTTTTTATCACTTCTTCAAATCAAAATATTTTTCTTCACCAAAGTGTTTTTAAAATTGCATTCATAAATAATTCTTTTCACAGTCCCTGTGGGTACGATAACTCAACATTTACTTGTCACTTTATTACTTGTTACGATTGTGTACACTTGCACTTTCCGTCATTCTAAATTTTTGGCACCATTGCCGGGGACTATTTTAAAAAGTCATTATTTGTGAATTTGTTAATTTTTCATTTTGGTTTATTTTCCTGTTCAATTTTAACTTAATTATTTTTCTATGTTTATGTCAAGTGTTTATGAGTATTGACTGAATTATCGATTTACTCCTTGTAGATCCTGAGATTGAAAGAACTTTTTGACAGCGAAGAAGACAAGCAAGTCAGAGAAGGATCGAAGAGATGAACTTCAGAAATTCGAATCAAGGAAATGGAGCAAACCCTACCCAAAATCCTATCCTTATTACTGATGATAGGGATAGAGCTCTAAGATAGTGTGTCGTGCCAGTGTGTCGTGATCTTAATCTAGGTATTAGGAGACCCGAAATCGAGGCACAATAGTTCAAACTAAAGCCAGTCGTGTTCCAAATGCTTCAAACAATGTGCCAATTGAGTGGAATGCCTACCAAAGATCCTCACCTGCACTTAAGACTGTTCATGGAGGTGAGCGCTTCTTTCAGGTTAGCCAGAGTACCCGAAGATGCACTACGACTAAAGCTGCTCCCATATATGCTACGGGACAAAGCTCGAGCCTGGTTGAACTCATTGCTACCAAATTCAATTCCCACATGTCAAGAGTTAGTAGAAAGATTCCTCATGAAGTATTTCCTACCTAGCAAGAATGCTAAGTTGAGGAACAAGATCACTGCTTTCCAACAAATGGATGATGAGTCCTTGCAAGGGGCATAGGAAAGGTACAAAGAATTATTACAGAAGTGCCCTCATCATGGAATCCCTCATTGCATCCAACTTGAGATGTTTTATAATGGTCTAAATGCTCACACGAGTATGGTAGTGGACGCTTTTGCTAATGGTGCTCTCCTTTCTAAGTCTTACAATGAGGCTTATGAAATCATTGAGAGGGTTGCCAGCAATAATTATTAATGGCCAACCAATCAAGCAGTGTCAGGAAGATTAGTCACTAGAATATATGAAATAGATGCTTTAACCTCACTCTTGTCTCAAGTATCCTCGATATCCTCAATGCTTAAAAATTTTACCACTAATGGGTTTAATAGTTTTGCAGCACAACCACCAAATCAAATTAAAAATATAGCCTATGTTTATTGTGGGGAAGGACATTTGTTCAAAGAATGTCCATCGAACCCAAAATACGTGTATTATGTGGGTAACCAGAACCAAAATTGAGGAAGGCAAGGACTATAATCCAATTCCTATAACCCATCCTGGCGAAACCACTCTAATTTCTCTTGGAGTAACCAAGGGGTTGGACCCAGTAACACATATGCCCAACCTAGACTGACCCGACCACCTATTTTTACCTAACAAGTTCAGAAACAACCTCAAGCTGAACCATCTAATGGCTTAGAAAACTTGTTGAAGGCATACATAGCCAAGAATGATGCCTTAATCCAAAGCAAAGTAGTTACATTGAAAAACCTGGAAAACCAAATGGGCCAGCTTGCAACTAAACTCAAAAACTAACTACAAGGTGCTTTACCTAGTGATACGGAGAATTTGAGGAATCTAGAGAAGGATCATTGTAAAGCGTTGACATTGAGGAGTAGAAAGATATTAAAGCCCAACATCGTTGAAGTCAAAAAGGAGCCAGCTGATGCTCTAGACTAAGAAGAAGTTCAACCGAGTGTTGAAATCTTAGTTTCACCAAAACCTAAATCTGTAAAATCTGATAAGGTAACTTTTGAACCAGAATTGCCACAGAAGACGAATCAACCAGTTCCAGTAAAGAAGCCTCTACCACCCTACCCTCAAAGACTTCAGAAGAAGAAGCAGGAAATTCAATTCAATAAGTTCTTAGGTGTACTCAAACAACTTCATATCAACATCCTGTTCGTTGAAGCACTTGAACAAATGCCGAATACATCAAATTCATGAAGGATATCCTGTCAATAAAAGCGAAGACATGGAGAATTTGACATGGTAGCCCTGACAAAGGAATGCAGTGCATATCTTTAAGACAAATTACCTCCAAAGTTGAAGGGTCCTGGATGTTTTACCATACCCTGCAACATTAGAGCAACATATTGTGGTAAGGCACTATGTGATTTGGGTGCGAGTATCAACCTGATACCCATGTCAATATTTCAGAAGTTGGGGATAGGTGAAGTTAGACCTATTACGGTTACACTTCAATTAGCAGATTGATCCTTAGCACATCCAGAAGGAAAAATTGAGAACTTATTGGTACGTGTAGACAAATTTATTTTTCCTACTAACTTGGTTATTCTAGACTTTGAAGCAGACAAAGAAGTACCAATCATCCTAGGTGATCCTTTCCTAGCAATTGGAAGGACCCTTATTGATGTGCAGAAGGGCGAGCTTACTATGCATTGTTAGAATGATCAGGTAACATTTAATGCTTTTAAGTCTATGCAATTTCCTAACAGAATTGATGATTGTTCTGTAGTGTCTGATTTAGATGATTTAATCATGGAAAAGGAAATCAACTATGTTGAGGACCCATTGGAATAAATTTTGACATCACACCCTCCAAATTATGAAGAGGATGACGAATACTTAGCTTTGCTAGAAGCTAATCAAAGGGGATTTAATCCGCAATCCCGCTTTGAATCTTTGGAGTTAGAGAATAGGGATGATGCCTAACCAAAAGCGTCAATCGAAGAGCCACCTAAATTAGAACTCAAGGTACTTTCTTCACATTTAAAATATGTTTATTTAGGTAACGCTTCTACTTTTTCTGTGATTATTTCAGTGAAATTAACCATTGAGCAAGAAGAAAAACTCATCCTAGTATTGAAACAATTCAAGAAGGCTACCGGATAGACCATAGCTAATATTCACAACATTAGTCTTTCTGTATGCATGCACAAGATCATTCTAGAAGATGGCAAAAAAGGGACGATTGATGGACAATGAAGACTGAACCCTATCGTGAAGGACGTGGTAAAGAAAGAAATCATAAAGTGGTTAGATGCGGGTATAATTTACCCCATCTCAAACAGTTCATGGGTAAGTCTGGTCTAGTGCGTGCCAAAGAAAGGAGGTATTACGGTTATTGAGAACGAGAATAACGAGTTGATATTGACTAAAATGGTTATAGAATGGAGAATTTGCATCGATTACCGAAAGCTAAACAAGGCAACTAAGAAAGATCACTTTCCTTTGCTGTTTTTGGACCAAATGTTGGATAGACTCGCGAGGCGAGACTATTACTATTTTCTTGATGGATACTTGAGGTATAATCAGATTACAGTAGCACTGAAAGATTAACACAAGACAACATTCACCTGCTTGTACAGTACATTCGCATTTAGACGCATGCCATTTGGTTTATGTAATGCACCTGCTACATCTCAAAGATGTATGGTGTCGATTTTTACTGATATGGTTGAGAAATACTTGGAAGTCTTTATGGATGATTTTTCAGTATTCGGATAAACATATGATGACTGTCTAGCCAATCTAGCCAAGGTACTAAGGCGATGCAAAGAAACAAACCTCGTACTCAATTGGGAAAAGTGTCATTTCATGGTACAAGAAGGTATTGTTCTAAGGTATTGGATAACGAGACATGGAATTGAGATAGATAAAGAAAAGGTAGACATTATTGAGAAACTCCCACCTCCAACATCTGTAAAGAGTGTTAGGAGCTTTTTGGGCCATGCCGGTTTCTATTGAAGTTTTATCAAGGACTTCTCCAAATTTGCTAAACCCTTATGCTAATTATTGGAGAAGGACACGACGTTCAAATTTGATGAGGAGTGCTTAAGAGCTTTCAAAGATTTGAAGAGTTGGTTAGTTTTGACACCCATAATCGTCACACCAGACTGGGATTTTCCATTTGAATTGATGTGTGACGCAAGTGACTTCGCGATAGGAGCTCTCATGGGCTAGCGAAGGAACAAAGTTTTTCATCCCATCTACTACGCAAGTCGAACTCTGACAGGAGCTCAACTAAATTATACGGTAACAGAAAAAGAGTTACTTGTTATTGTATTTGCTTTTGACAAGTTTCGATCTTATCTTGTAGGTACCAAAGTGACTATCTATACGGACCACTCGGTAATTAAGTATTTACCTGCCAAGAAAGACGCTAAGTCGAGACTGATCTGATGGGTACTTCTACTTTAAGAGTTTGATCTAGAAATTCAAGATCGAAAGGGAGTAAAAAACCAAGTAATAGACCACTTGTCCAGATTGGAGTCGCAAGAAGGGAATTTTCCACTTATACCCATTCATGAGACATTCTAGATGAACACATATTGAAGGTAAATCATGTTCATAATATCCCTTGGTTTGCTAATATTGCTAACTATTTAGCTTGTGGTTTGATGTCAATTGATAAGACGTATCATTAAAAGAATAATTTCCTTCATGATGTGAAGTATTATTTCTGGGAAGAATCATACTTGTTTAAAAAGTGTACAGGTCAAATGATTAGGAGATACATGGTAGAAGATGAAGTACATAAGATTTTATATTATTGCCACTCAGCTCTGAGTGGGGGACACTTCGGAGGTACATGTACTGCGGCCAAAGTATTGCAAGCCAAATTATTTTTGCCAACACTATTTAAAGACGCGCATACTTACGTAAGGAGTTGTGATCGATGTCAAAGGGTTGGAAACATCACAAACAGAAATGAGATCCTTGAACAAACATCATTGAGGTAGAATTATTCGATGTTTGGGGTATTGACTTTCTCGATCATTTCCCTCTGTCTTTTAGTCACAAGTACATATTGGTAGCAATAGACTACGTGTCTAAGTAGGCTGAGGCTGAGGCATATCCGACGAGCGATGCTAAGGTTGTGATGAAGTTTTTGCAAAAGCATGTGTTCACAAGGTTTGGAACCCCAATACCCATCATCAGTGATAAAGGGTCCCATTTTGTGAAAAAGTGGTTGAAATGGTTTCTCGACAAGCATAGAGTGAAGCACAAGGTTGCCATAGCTTACCACCCGCAGACAAATGGGCAAGCTAAATTGGAAAACAAAGAGATCAAAGGCATACTTGAGAAGGTAGTTTGCCCAAACTGACGAGATTAGTCCAAAAGACTGGATCATGCTTTATGGGCCTACAGGACAGAATACAAGACATCTTTAGGAATGTCACCCTATAAGTTGGTCTTTGGGAAAGCCTATCATCTGCCCTTGGAGTTAGAACAGAAAGCTTATTGGGCTCTCCAACAACTCAACTTGGATCTTAAGCTTGCTAAAGAGAAGAAAATGCTTCAACTAAAAGAGTTAGAAGAATTCCAAACGTTCTCATATGAGAATGCCAAATTACTCAAAGGAAGACTTAAGAGATGGCATGACAAGCACATTCGAGTTCGAGAATTTGAAGCAGGTCAGCAAGTCTTGTTATTCAATTCCAGATTAAGGTTCTTTCCAGGTAAGTTAAAATCACGCTGGTCTGGTCCATTTACGATTCACCAAGTTTATCCATATGGAATTGTCAAACTTCAAAGTAATGGAGGTAATTTTTGAGTCAATGCTCAACGCTTAAAACATTACTAGGGAGATAAAATCGAATAGGATCAAATCTTGTTCATTTTATCAGATATTTAATTTTTCTTGTTTTTCTCTTCTTTAATAAATTATTTAGGGTATATTTTTGGGATTAGTATGTTTAAATAAATTTTATCTAGGAGTTTGGAACTTAAGCAGACCGCTTGTGACCCTTCCAATCTTACTTGGGAATTGATTTTAAGATAGTCTTTCAAGAAATTATTCCCTAAATGGCAAAATAAATTTTTAGTTTTCAAATAAAAGGGTCAATTTTGATCCAAGTTTTAAATTGCAACTCAATTTCAATTTTTCTTTTAGTCTAGGTACTTAATTGAACTATTTTCAAATTTTGGTTGCTCTTTTTGTAAATACTAAAAATTAGATGTCTCTTTTTGTAAATGTTTTCAAAAGGCATCTAGAATAAATGTTTTTAATTTAATAAATAAGATGATAATCATTAATATATATATCTATTATAATATATATTAATTATTATCAACTTTGCATAGAATTAGGATTAGTTTAAATTTGATCATATTTTATTTAATAAGTATTTATTTTTAATAAATTAACAGCAAATAATAATTTAATATGCAATATATTAATTATTAATTGTTGTTAACTCTATGTAGAATTAGAACTTGGAATATCTTAATTATTAATTTGTTCTAAGAATTCTAATTAAACTCGTACTTCTTTCACTATAAATTTCACCCACCTTTATCATTTTTTTCACTCATCCCTCCATCAATCCTAGCATCAAAACCCACCAAGTATCAAATCACCTAGTGCCAAACTCTCTAGCCACAACATCGCCCAGCTCCACACGTCACCCTCACGCCTAGCAGCAACCCCATTGGGCAACAGCCCAGACACGCACCCAGCAGCCCCCACACATACCGTGCGCGCCAGCAGCCTGCTCCTTGTCGTAGCACCTGTTGCACATCCAGACCCAGCAGCCTCCACACACACTGTGTGTGCCAGCAGCCTGCTCCTTGTCGATGCACCTGCTTGCTGCCCACTTCCCCACATCCGCGTGACATACGCACGCCCTGCTGCTCGCGCAAGGATCCGCCCAATAGTGCCGCCTGCTACCTGCGCATCTGCTCACACTGCGCATTGCTACTCATACCAACACCCTTGCCTATCACACCACACCATCAAGACACCCTACAACCATCTTTAAACCAAGCCATTTTGCTTTATATTTATTTGCTTTGAGTTCTTAATTTTTATAAAAAGGTGGTAAGAGAAATTTTTCTCCTAAATTTTTATTTTATTTAATTATTTAATTTTCTAATTTATTGAATTATTAATATTTGATACTAATTAAATTTTTGAGAAAATATTTGTTTCCATCTTATGTTCAAGTTGATCATGCCTCGTAAGAGAACTCGTGCCTCTACCCAAATTGACGAATCACAAAATAAATTCCACTGTGAAGAAGCCAAAGCGAGATACGAAAGCGTTTTCAAGAATTAATAGATGCACCCAGAAAAAGGCTTTACGCTGAAAGAAAGCATCTATATTGATTTCATGGCACGCATTCGACAAATTGCTGAAGCTCTCAATTGGCAGTTATTTTGTAAGAAAAGACCTAGTGCAAATGAGGAGCTAGTTCATGAATTTTACGCGAATTTGACTTCAAGCGAATTAACGAAAGTTTCTGTTCGCGGAATCAAGGTACCAATAACCTCAAATGCTATTAATGAATTCTTTGAATTACCTGATTTTGAAGATGATGAATATTCTTCCTTGATGAGCAATATTGAGTTTGAAAATCTGCAAGAAATTCTCGAGGAACTTACAGTTCCAGGTTCTAAGTGGGCTGTGTCAAAGCAAGGAGTTCACACTTGTCACGGAGAATATTTGACACCACTAGCAAAGGTATGGTTCTATTTCATTTAATTCATCCTTATGCCCATTTCACATGGGACTACAATTTTATTAGAGCGAATGGTCTTATTATACTCAATTTTAACTGGAATGACCATTGATGTGGGAAAAATCATCTTGACAGAAATGCGAAATTGTGCCGCTAGACATTCTGGCCCAGCTTACTTTCCCTTTATGATAACAATTTTGTGTTTGAAAGCTAAAATTCTTGCAAACGTAAAGAAGACAAGTTATAGCTAGGGCACAATCAAAGATTGGGACCTCTACTGAATAGCTGGAGACTCTGTTCTACAGCAACGAGTTGAAAAGAACAAGGAATTTGAAGAAGAAGAAGATCCCATAGAGATCGAACCAATGCAGTCAGCTGAAATCCCTAATAAGGCAAAACCAATGGAACTAGCAACCGAACCTGATGTAGCAACTTCAATGTTCAGGACTTAATCGCCTTGCCCAGATCTTTGAGATGAGCTGTCAAAATTGATGGACATCATGCAACATATGCAGTGGCAGCAACAAGCTTACTCGAGATATTCAAAAATACGAGATGACTCAATAAGAAGTGGTCTTACGAAAATATACAATAACCCGTTTATTTTTGTGCCTGAGTTTCTAGATTTCATTTTTGAACCATGGAGTCCACTATCAAAGAGGGAGCAAAGCGATTCATACAAAAACAAAAACGATGGAGCAAAAGATGAGTTGAACTCGGAGGAATCTGGAAATAAATAAAAAAAGGAGGATCTTGACTTTATTTTATTTTCGTTCTTAGGTTATTTAATAGAATTAGGTTTTATTAGGAATTTTTATTTTTCCATAATAAAACAATAGGTGGAAATCATAAATAAAAATGAACAAGTTGCAAAGTACAAAGTGTGGTAATAGATATATACATGTCTAGGATTGGATCTAGAGAGAGCTTGGTACTTAAGCAGTCAAATTGACTCACCTCCTCTTTTCTAGAATCCTACCTGGTGTATAGTATCTATTCACTTATAACAATGCGGACATTTTTCATCTTAAGTAGAGGGACCAAAATGTTGAAATTATTTCCTCTCAGAATAAATTTTTCTTTCAGTTATGATTAGGTTATATTTTGTTCAAAAATTTGAAATTTTGTTAAGTATGCTAAACTTCAGTATGAATACAGTTCGATTATTTCAATAATTGTTATGTTAACTGCAATATGACATAAATGTATTTTTAATAAAGCATGAAAATCATACCATAAAAATTTTAGTTCCTTAGGAAAGTTAGGCATGCATGAAAGTTTAAGTCTCTAGAATTGACTTAGTAGTTTCTTGAGGCGAAATCCTAGGAAGCATGGAATGTTGAAAATGATTTAGGAAACTTTTGTTTGGACTGTTTGAGCCTTTCAAACCAACCTTGATTAATTTTTATCCTTTGAAACCCAACTTTGAGACTATATTGCCTAATTTTATTTGAACCTTTGAAATATTTAGCCAACACTTTTCTCTTAATTATCTTTAAATTGTCTCAAACACTAGACTCAGTACTATTCAGAATATTCTTTGAAACAAGTTTGGGCGAGTTGAAAAGAAGTATCAAATGCTCAAAAGAAATTGTAGTACATACAGTAAAATGCTCGTGAAAAAAAAACAAAAAGAACAAAAAAAGAAAGCATATGTACTTGAAAGAAAATAGATGTACAAAAGATCATGTGAAAGTAAAGTAAGTTGGTGTATTGAAGGTAATTATTTCGAAGGTCCAATTGAAGCTGAGTCTAGGGTTTTTAGCCTAAATTTATCTATCTTTTACCTACCCCTAGCCTAGCCACGTTACAATCTTTTTAAAGACCTATTGATTCAAATTACTATGCTACCTACATTAGTGGAGAAAAATTGCTATGTTCAACATATGAAGGCATAAGTTAAACTTAATGACTGCAGCTTAATCTTGAATAAGGCAATAAAATCAAATTGGTAGGGACTTAACATGTCTTTATTAGGAAGCATTTAGTTTAATTTTTCTATCATAAGAATAATTGTGATTAAATTGAATGATATGTATACTTACATAGCGTAAATCTCAAAATTCTTACTCTTGACCATAAGTATACCAAATTCATAAATTTGGGAAGAATGTTGTTCTGAAGGAATTTTTCAAAGGTGTTTCCAAGAAATTCTTTTCAAATTTGTGCATTACTCGGGACGAGCAATGAAATAAGTTTGGGGGTGTGGAAACAAGAAAATATACACTTTTTTAAGTCCTTTTTTACTCAAATTCATGCAGTTTCGGTAAAATTCTTGTCGAAAAATATATAATAATTATAAAATAATTAAATTGCACTCAAATTGTGAACATGTTGAATTTTAATTAATTTTATATTAAATTTTTATTAATTTTTATTATTTTCGACAAATTTGCAAAAGGGGCAAAAAACGACTCGGCAGACACTGCTAGAAGCGCAAAACCGAGAAGCAATTTTGAAGCATCAAGGCAAATTATATGTTCAGCCTAAGACGGTCTAAATTATGTGTATTAATTCCTAATATAATCAATTATAATTTTAATCCAATTTAATTTGGGTTAAATAAATTATTATTAATTAATTATGAAAAATGGCCCAATGAAGCAGAACCGAGAAAATCGATCCAACTGAGCACTGGGCATCACAAAACCATCTCGCATGCTAACCCAATCAGCTTGTTTGGCTGATTATTTGGCTTGCAAAATGGCCCTTTAAGACTCATTCAAATTGCATTCAAACCTCTCCACTATTTATGCCTTTCTAGATTTGCCCATACCTTAAAGTAGCATGTTTGCAATCTTCAAACATGCCACATGTGTGGCCGGCCATGGGGGGAGTCTTTGGCTGCTTATTTTGGCTATTTTTAGAAGCCTTCTCAACCTATAGATACCCCCTTGTCTGCTCACTTCAAACACATCTCAACCCTTCTCATCTTTTCACTTCTCTCTCATTTTTCTCTCTTCATTCCCTTCCATTGTTCTTCATTTTCTTCCCCTATTCCCTTGTCGATTTCACCTCTTGAAAAAGTTTCAATCAACCACCATTTGGAGCAAAATTTAAGTCTTCATAGAAGCCTCGGTTCGGCAAGAACAAGCGGAGAAGGAGGAGTGGAGCAAACTAGTTAAGCCACGGAGAAAAGACAAGATTTGATTCTTACTCCCTATCTTTTTTATTTTGTTGTTGTTATGATGAACCATGTTATGAATATTTGTGATGTTGATATGTTTAATTTAATTAATATGGCTTAAATTTAATTTGTGTTAGGTTGATTGCATTTTTTTCTACTTAATTTATTAAAATTGTGGTCGTGTTGTTATAGGCTTAGGTAAGATGTTTGATTAAGTAAAACCATGGCTAAGTTATTCTTGCATTGCAATTGTAAGGTAACTAATGAATTAATTATTTAAATGGATTGAAATTGTAATTAATTGACACGATAATTAATCAGTGCATGTTTAACCATCTAAGGTAGTTGAGGGTTAAAGTAGCAATGGTATCTAACGATACATTAGCCTTGCATAACTTGCAAGATTATTGTGATTAAACTATTTCAAGGTAGAAATACATTGTTACCTCACGTAACTTTTTATGTGCTTATGAGATTGAGTTAATTTTTTTGTGTTTATTTCAAGTGTTTATGAGTATTTGATCGAATTATCGATTTACTCCCTATAGACCCTGAGATTGAAAGAACTTTTCAACAGCGAAGAAGACAAGTAAGTTAGAGGAGGACCGAAGAGATGAACTTCAAAAATCTGAATCAAGGAAGTGGATTTTTAATATGTTCACAAACAACCCATAACTTTCACCAATTCACCCTATATTCATTGAATTTTACTATTTAAACAATTTAATCCATAAACCTTAAAATCACTAAAAATCACTTAACAAAATGAGTTTATTCATCAACCAGGCTTAATATTCTATCAACCGAATTTAAAATACCCTCACATTATTCATGGAAGGTCCCTAGAATGTTAACCATTTTACAAATTGATCCCGGGGCTAGCTAGATTAAGCTAATACGATAACAAAAACATAAAAATCACTAAAAAATAACCTCAAAAACACAAGCATGCAAGGAATATGTTTGACCGAACCTTCAATGCCCTTTCATGGAGTTTTCAGCTCTCAATTTGTCAAGCAAAACCATGACCAGTTGTGTTTTCTATTAGTTTATGTTATTAACTTACTAATTTACTAATTTGTCCTTTAAAAATTAACCAAATTTCATACATTTAACCACCCAAAACCGTCCACTATAAGATAAAATGGTATCTTTACCATATAAGTCCACATACTTATTTTCCCTAAGCTATACCACCTTTAATTAATATATACTTACTTTTCAAGCTTTTACAAATTAGTCCTTTTTACTTAATTAACTATCTAAACCTTAAAATTTCTTAACCAAATTTTAATACAACCCCAATAAATACTCGTAAACATTAAATAAACATTAAAATACTAATTCACTTGTCGGAATCATGGTCCTAAAACCATTTTTTCCAACACCACTAAAGACGGGTTGTTACAAATGGACTTTTTAAGGATTTTATATCTGGTTTATGATTGATTACCTTATTGAAATTAATGCTTGAATAAGCATGACATGTTTGTTGAAGATGTATGATGAATGGTATATATGTCTACTAGTGAAATGTTTTTATAGATGCTCAAATGGTATGTTGAACATATGGACAATTTTTAAATGTCAAATTTGTATGAAATGAACCTATTTCGCACTTAGAAATGCATGAGCTGCAAATTTGACATGTTAAGTAATTGCATTGTGACTTTAGGATTGCATGCTAGCATAACAATTTACTTAAGATGTCAAAGTATGTTAATACATGATTTAAAGTAACTGATCATGATTTATATGATCTATGAATGTTATATTATACATTAAAATAGGGAAATTGGCATGAAAACATGAAATGATATGCCTAATTTAGTATCAAAGTGTCAAATATAGGTTTCTAGATTGTTTCTATAGAAATTTCAGGTGACGTCACGACGACATTCGTGTGATGTTGCAACGAGGGATCGTCGTCAAGATGCTAAAAATCACATTGTCAAGACAAGAGAGGGTCTCCAGGTCACATTGTGGTGAGGTAAATCGTATAGTCACAATGAGACTCTCTGAGTTTTTTTAGCATGTTTTGTGGTTTTTGCAATTGCATCCTAATTCTTATGCTATGCAATTAGAGTCCTTAAATGTTATGAAGAGACTTGAAATTTTGCATAATTAATTCTTGTATGGTTAATTTCTTAATTTAAATTCCAATTTAACAAAAAGGTTTTTAAAATCATTTTACTAAATTTATAATTTAGTCCTCAAACCTTTGTTTTAAAATTACATATACTTTACTTATCAGTTCTAGTTTATTCTTTCAAATATGGTTTTAAATAATGCTTTATAAAGTAAATGCATGATTAATTTAACATGTTGTAATTGTTTCATATGTAGTTGTAAAATGATAATTTTGCCCCTAGTTGGTATTTTGATGATTTTGCTAGAAAAGTATGATTCTATGATATGTATGCTTATTTTACTCAATGATTGATTATTATGCATGTATTTGTGTGGTGTGACTGGTAGGTTTGTGGTGTGACTTGTGTTTGGTATAGAAAGTTACGTAAGTGGCCAATGTGATGTTCCAGATTCGAGTCGGACCCTCACGGTTAGTTTTGGGGCGCCACATATTTTATATCTTGGTAATCATTATGTCTTCCATCATGAAAAGTCAATTACTATAGAATAGTAATTAAATCGTTTATCAAAAACACAAATGATCCGTGATTACATTTATTTTTCATATACAATGTAATGCCAATAAGAGGATATCATTTACCATTTATTGGGCTATGAATTCCACTATTGTGGAATGATGCAACATATTGCAAAAGTCGTATACCCAATGTACCATCTTTTGGTCCCTTATCTATTTGAACTCGGGCTTTTATTTACATCAAAATATATGAGTCACACATAGGTAGTCCATCATCCACTCAGGATTAAATTATGACACACTATAAACATCACAAGCAAATAAATACATAAATAAATCTGGGATCTTTTCTACATGGTTCTTGTCCAATGTACTATCAGTCACATCTATGTCTCTATCTTCTGGGAGTTATCCACTCCATTAACCAAGACTAGGTATCTCCCTAATTGGACTTGATAGATTGGATATTAGTTTTTCAATTAATTTGTCCATTTTTTATTAGAATCATGATATGTTTAGATTATCTACTAATATAAGTTGCCTTTTTGTATTACGATCTGACCACTTAATACTTTTTAGCATTAGTTAAATGTTAGATAATCAGTGAGTTAATATTTGCTTACATTTTGATTTGCATGCAAAAACCGTTGAAGACAATATATAGAGGATATTAATGTAATTAATTGATATTTTGTGAAACCAATTTATTCAAAAAATACAATTATACATAGACAAAAATACTACACTAAGGGCACTAGATACAACAATAATAACATAGTTGTATTATGTAACACCCCAAAATATATAGGGTTAGATGAAATAAATGACCAAGAAATGACCTTGGTCTGATGGTTAAGTAGTTAGCACACTCCCTAGAAGTCTTAGGTTTTATCCACAGCTCCCTCATTTCTTTTCTTTTCATTTTCAACAAAGAATGATGAAAATCACTCTAAAATAAATATTAAATGGAGTAAACACTAATCAAGTATGGGTAGCAGCCCAATGGTTAAGCACTCTCCTTCTCCTTTGTAGTCCTAGGTCTAAGTCATGCCATTCTCCCCCATTTCCCTTTTATTTTTGACAAAAAAGGGTAAATTGCTATCTAGCCCCCTCAAGGTTTGAAAACCCTAAAGTATTTAAACCTTTCCTAACTGTATTTGTATTATTATTTCTTTTCCAAACCAAAACAAAATTTTATTTCATTCTTCTCTATTTCTTCTTCCCTTTTCTTTTTCCATCCTCTTATTTGCAAATATTTTCTCTCCATCGTTGTGGATTATTATTTTGTTTCCTGAATCAAATAAACTTCCACTCCATCATGTTTGATCGGTTTAGCGAATCACCGTCAATTTCATATATTGTAATATCATTGTCCTGACACCAATCTTTCATTTGATTATTCAATTAATTACGATTTCTTATTGAAACTCACGAAAAATCCTGATAAATATTGAAAACAAGCTTTAACTCGTGTATAAATGTCGTTTGAAAGACTTATTACAAGTGTATTGGACTAGATTTGAACATGAGGGACATCATTCGAGATCCCAGTGAAAGGTGTGTGTTCTTTAACAAGCAAATTAGAGCAAATCGTGCCTTAGGATAGGGCCACGCTACTAGCCGAATGGGCTTGTGGGCCACACAACCCCCTCATATGGCCATGTTCCTCCTAAAACCCTAGTAAATTCAATTTTTACACGGCCTGCGACACGACTGTGTCTCCCTTATACCTTGATTCTGCAATTTCCACACGGCCTTATCTATTACACTGCTTGCCACACAACCGTGTAACCCTTCCACATGGTCCAGTCACACAACCGTGTATCTCCTATTTTTAGACTTTTACAAGTTTTGCCCATGATTTTATGTTTTGTGCAGATTAGTCCTCAAACTATTTTTAGTGCTTAGTTATATTCAACTGAGTTCCTGATAAAGGAATATAGCTAGAATCCATAATATGATTGAATGAGTTATTAGTAGTAGTATATATACATATGCATGAATGATGAAAAACATATATGTCTTTTGAATTTGTACTTGTGATTATACGAATAGCACACCTTGTTTGTGCCTTTACTTCAAATCCATGATTAAGCATGTTTTTGTTGTTGTAGTGATTAATTGAGAACGTATTTACTACTATCACAATAATCTATTATAAGCATATAATTTCAATCTTGTTCTAATCAGTTATAAACTTGTCATATTTGTAATAGCTCATTTTTAGTCAAATCAGAACAGTGGTTTCGGGACCACAAATCCAAATTTGAAATTATTATTTTTTATTATTTTAATGTTTTCAGCATGATATTATGTTGGTGTGAAATTTTCATTAAGAAATTTCACTGTTTGAGTACTCAATTTGCTTAAAGAACTAAATCGTGTAAAGTACAAACTGAAATGCATTAAATGGCTATAGATTTTAATTGTTTAAGTACTTGGATGGCAATTATACCATTTAAGTAATAGTGGACATTTATGAGAGTTGTTATTGTTGAAATTTGTTTTAAATTAAAAGGTTATAATAGTAAATAGGTGTTTATTAATACAATTAAACAAAATAAAAGATGGTTATCATCTTTTTCCTTGAACCACCACTGAATATCTAAGTGAAAAACACCATGGAAGAGACTTGAAGGTTCGGCTATGTATTACCTTTGTATGGTATGGTTTTTTATCTCGGTTTTTAATGATTTTTATGTTCTTAAGATCGTTGCTTCGTATTCTAGCTACCCTGTACCATATATTTTGAAATTGTTAAAGATTTATCATGTTGCCATTGTTGAATGCTTGAGTAATTTGATGGTTGATGATGGATTTTTAATAATTGTTGATAGTTAACTAGTTTTGTAAAGTGATTTTTGACAAATATGTCAAAAAGGGGTTAATTTGTGAAAATGTAAAATTTTGTGGGTAAAAGTGTGAATAAATGAAGAATATGAGCTGATATGAGAATTGGTAATATTCGGCCAGCATGAATTTTTATTAAATTGAATGAATTGTGATTTTATGTGATAAGGACTAAATTGCAAAAATATGAAATAATAGGGGTAAAAATGTAATTTTACCAAAATGTGTAAATTGTGCTAAATTGAATGAAATGATGATTCAATAAGTAAACTTTGATATTATATAAATTGAGATAAATGAGATTTGGATCTAGAACGGGGGAAAACAAAGTATTGGACTAGTCGACCTAATTCATCGTTACAACGAACGAGGTAAGTTCGTATAATTAGAATCGAACTTTTAATTACTTTTAATTATTTGAAATGAATGTATGTAATTTGATAAATGATCTACTTAAAATTTAAATGCCTTATTGATATAACCTGATGGTTACTAAGCCCCGTTTGAACCGTAAGAATTTGTAGGATACGAGTGACATGTGGGTTACTGTTTAGGTTGAGATCCTGCATGTGTTGCGGACTCACCGCAGCTCGTATGAGCTTACTGATATATCAACTCATAAGAGCTTACTGTTCTCAGCTCGTAAGAGCTTACTGTTCTTAGCTCATCAAAGCTTACTGTTTCCAACTCGATAGAGCTTATTGTTCATCAGCTCGAGAGGAGCTTACCGATCATAGCTCAAAAAAGCAAATACAATGATGAATTGACGGATTACCGATTAATACACTTAGTGTGTATCACCCGTGTATCCATCGATATTCTAATAGGTTCAATGGGCATCTGCTAATGATTATATAGATGAATTCTTGGTTATATAAATGAATTGTCGATTATATGAATGCAAATGAATGGTTACATATGTTATACATGTTACATGAATTTGGTATGATATAATACATTGATATATGAAATTGAGATAAAGGTTGATTATATGTACTTATGAGACTAACATATTGATGAATGCTTATGTATAGGCATTTGGTAAGTGAATTTGATATACTTTGTTTAATTGTTTGATTATGCATAAATGGTAAGTTAAATTCTTAATTATATGGGCTTACTAAGCTATAAAGCTTACTCTGTTTCTTTTCCATGTTTTGTAGAGGTTTGATAGCTCGATCATTTTAGATAAAGTCAGAGATATGCATCACACTATCCAATTACCAATTGCTACTTTTGAACTCATGGATATATGTAAATATGGCATGTATAGGCTAGTTTTAAAGGTAATAGTTATGGTTACTTGAGCTAGTGATTTTGGTACATGTTATGGTATAAAATAAAGCCATGTGATTTGGCTTAACTTGATATAATGTTTTGGTTGTGTATGAGTATTCAAATATGGTATGTTTTGGCAAGTAATAGATGGAATAAAAATATGTAATGTTGTCTTCATATGTGATAGTCATATGAATAAAAAATGCATGATATTAATTAGGTATTTGAATACTATGTCGAATTGGTATAAAATGTGTATGAAATGTCGTGGATTGGTTGCCTATTGAGTTATAAATGTTACAAATTATGCTTGGGCAGGTATGTAAAAATAGGGTGGCAAAATGGCTTTGCAAATAGCCTATTTTTGTCCACACAGGCAGAGACATGGGTGTGTGTCTCAGCCGTGTGTGACACAATCATGTTACACGGTCGTGTTTCCCCTGGTGTTGAAATCAAAACGAAGTTGGTATGCTCCACACAGTCTCACACACAGGCATGTGACTTGCCGTGTGGTACAAGTCAGTATACCCTACAGGTTTGACACAGCCTAGCACATGGCCTGGCACATGGGCTAGACACACGGGCGTGTGGTTGGCCGTGTGACCCAAGTCTGTATGTACCCCTTGTTTTCACACGGTCGATGACAAGGGCATGTCTAGTGTCCGTGTGAGACACATGGCCTGCCCACATGGGCGTGTGTCCCCTGTTTGAAGCAAAATTTTCTAAGTTTCCCAAACTTGTTCTGAATTATCGATTTAGTCCCGAACTATTTCTAAAGCATGTTTAAGGCCTCGTAGGCTATTATAAAGGAAAAATTGATTGAGATTGAATGAAAATTGTATGAATTGATTGAATGTATGAGAAAAGTATGGTTATATATGTTATAAGTTCGATAATGCTCCATAACCCTATCTCGGAATTGAATACGGTTAAGGGGTGTTACAATATTACATTACATGGGGAGGATGCTTTGAAAAGGAGGAAGTTCTAGTAGATTATTAATCTGTAACTCTAGTGGTTTATCCACATACTTTCTGGAAACTCTCATCTGTTGGATCGCAACTACGCCCCGTGGCGTAGTGGAAAAAATATTTTGGCGATCATCAACTATAGGTCCATGTACAAGGAATGAATCGGGTTGAAATAAGGGTAAAAAATATACCTTTTTGAAACTGAATGAGAAACGAACAATGTTATTGAAGGATCCCTTGTGCAATGTTGATCCCAAGCCGCAACAATAATGTCTCAGCCTCTACATAATTCACCAAGTCAAAGAACGAACAACAAAATTCTCTTGAACTTTTTTAGAGAAAAAAATGGCTGCTAGACCTTTTTGTAACACCCTTAACCCGTATCCGTCACCAGAATAGGGTTATAAAGCATTATCGGACTAATCTCATAAACAATTGTACAATTCGAATTACATTTCTCATATCAATTAAAAATCATACAAATACAATCATATAGTCCCTAACTCGAGCCCTGGAGGCCAAAAACAAGCATTAGAAGTGGTTCGGGACTAAACTGATAACTCAGGAAATTTTTTGAAAACATAGAAAATTTTTCATAATACAAGGGACACACGCTCGTGTGGCCCGACTGTGTGTCTCACACGGCCGAAGACATGCCTGTGTCATAGGCCATGAGGACATCCGAAATGGGATTATATGGTCGTGTCTCAGCCCGTGTCCAACCCCGTGTAACTCCCTGACTTGGGTCACAGGGCCAACCACACGCCCATGTGACAAGCCCGTGTACCCTTTGAAATGGCCTCACACGCCAATGTGCCAGGCCGTGTGCTAGGCCATGCCAAAACTAGAGGGTATACTGACTTATGCCATACGGCCAAGTCACACGCCCGTGTGTTGAACCGTGTGGAGCTACTGACATGGTTTCTAAATAAACATCAGGGGACACACAGCTGTGTCACCTGGCTATGTGTCACACACGGCTGAGACACACGCCCGTGTCTCTACTCATGTGGACAAAAATAGGCTATTTTCCAAGCCATCTTTCTCACCCAAATTTGCATCAACCTAAACATGTCAAAAGGCATATAACATAGCATCAATATGCATTCGAACCAATCTCAACTAAGCCTAAATCATGCTATTTCCATACCAACAACTATATTGCTCATAAGATCAAGTTTTTCCAATCCAAAACATACCAATTTCACATCTAAAAATCACCTAAATAGTCACTTTCAATTATGCATTATTCTGCCTAAAACCACATGCATACCATATCTCAAAATTCAACCATTTGCTACTCAAAATACCAATTCACATTAAGAATTCACATAGCAATTTTAAACCACATAACAAAAGGGTCATTTGCTCATTTATATATACGTCACCAAGTATATCAAATTAAGCCAAATCACATGGCTATACACAAAACCAAAGCATACCTCATTTACAAGCCAAATCAATTGGCTAAATACATTACCAACATATAGATCATATTAACCACAACACCTATACATGTCATATAACCAAATACATAAATTCAAAAGTACCAAATTGATAGCTTGATAGTGTATGAGATCTCCGACAACTCCCAATCTGAGCAAGCTTTGAAATCACTATAAAACATGGAAAAGTAAACAAAGTAAGCTATAAACCTTAGTTAGCTAGTATGGTTAATAAATAAAACTTACCATTCATTCATAAATTAAGTTATCTATCATAATACACTACAATTCCATTTAACCACAAGGCTAACATATGTTCATCCACATTGTAGATCATGTAACTCACAATTTCATGGATTCGATGCTTATACATCTCAATCTCATATCTCATATAATGCTCACTCTCGAGCTATCAACGAGTCTGCTCACACAAGCTGACAGTCAAGACATAGCTACACGGTGTTACTTACACAAGCTAACGAGAATCCACAACACATGCCGAAAAACTCAGCCACCGGTAGAACATATGGACCAGCACCCAAAACACAATAACCCCTAATGACATGTCATTTGTATCCTAATCTATTCCTAAGGTTCAGTCAAGATTTCACACGTATCAAATTCTTCGTCGAACATTTTCGTAAGGTCATATTCATTAACAATACAATTATAAAGCATTTAAAACACAATTACATTAATGCTTATTTACATACGAACTTACCTCGAATTTATACAGAGAGAATCGAGCCATCAATCAACTATCTTATTTTTCCCCCGATCTAATTCCATACTTCGCTTTTCTTGATCTTTAAGTAATCAAATTTAACTTATTTAATCACAATTCTATTCAATTTAATCCAAATTTTCATATTATGGAAATTTTATACTTTTACCTCTTATATTTCCATATCTTTACAATTTAGTCCCTAGCTCATAAAAATGCAAATTCATGCAATTCAACTTATACCCATGCTAGCCGAATATCAATTAAGCCCCTACCAAGCCTTATATTCCATTTAGTTCACACATTTACCGCATAATTTTTCACATTTCTTAATTTAATCCCTAATTGACAATTCTATCAAAAAATCACTTAACAAATATTTTTTTATCTATCAACAACCATTCATTTTCTATCATCAAAAATCAAAACACATACATATTCATCAATGGTAAAACCCTATACTTTTAACATTTTTGCAATTTAGTCCCTGGGCTAGCTAGATTAAGCTACAACGACTCCAAAAACATAGAAATCATTAAAAATGGGACAAAAATCACTCACCAATTAAGCCCCAAAATAGTCGAACCCTATCAAGCTCCCAAGGCTTCTTATTTCATTGAAATTTCAGTGGTGAACAAAGAAAGACAATAGCTTTTAATTTTGTTTTAACTTATTTTATCATTATTAACCAAATTACAAAATTAACCTTTATTAACGTTATTTATTTCACTAAACACCAAGCCATTATCACCCATTAACTTATAAATGGGCTAATTACCATTTAAGGACTTCTATTGTAAAGTTCTATGGCTATTAGACACCTTTAGCTATTAGAACAAAACTTTTACACTTTATGCGATCAAGTCTTTTTTATCGAATTAAGCTAACAATCGACAAAATTTCTTAACGAAATTTTCATACAATCATACTATCATACTTTAGGCCTCAAAATAATAATAAAATAAATATTTTGACCTCAGATTTGTGGTTCCAAAACCAACGGCTGTTACACTTTTGATATTATTTTTGTTAGCAACCCTAACACACTAAGGGATTATATTCTTTTTACTTTACTTGATATCACATATCATAAATAAAATGAGTTTATTCCCTTATTATTAGAGAAAAAAATGAAAATCCAAAAAAAGAAATTATATTCTTTCCTAAATAATACCAATTTCCATGTATTTTATACTTTGACTGAAATTAATTATTATAACTATTTATATTAATAATTTCGGTAAACTATATACAATTAATATTTTGTATGAATCAAATTCATATACCAATTTTATCTATGTTCTCTATTTGTGTACAATAAGTTTGTATATTTAATGTGTTCAATATTTAACTATCAAATTAAATTAATTCAATAATTAATTTAATTCATGTGACAGCTAAATACAATACCAAATTTATTAGGATCCTGTTCACTTCAACTATATCGTGTGATCCTATAGATTCTTGTAACGTTAGTAGTAATACTAGAATATTTCTAATATTACAAGCAATGAGTGACATCTAGCAATGCATCATTGCTACCCAAGTTATAAGAAGTCGTGATTCGACATAACTTTTCTGTGATAACCTTTTCATGTATTATATCTTTTTATTCTTAATATCTAAATTGGACACAAGTTGTGGAATAGCCACACCTATATAGTCCAGTCTCATATTTCTTGATATTCTAAATATACTACAATAAACAAATAAGAGTGATATCTCATATCAACTTATTTAAGCATGGTCATGCATTTCTAGTCTCACTCTATCAAGAGGTCTAAGATATTGCTCCCATTATGTAAGTGGGACAAATCCTATCTTGATCAACCATATCCTTCTACCTAGATTGTGACATACCCAACATCAGTTTTTATAGTATAACTTGTTATGGTAGACGTTTGATTGTGTCAAACTATACAACTCACTATGTTGGGACAATGATGATCTCAAGTCTGAGGATCATGACATAGTTATCACTATGAGTAATGCTGCGAACATTACATAATAATCCAAGAACCATACTCATAGTGGGTTAATCCAGTATTTTGTCTCTAACACATACTCATGTATCAATTTTAACATCCTTATGTAAATGACAACACTTTGTCATCAATCAACTACACATTAGTCTCAATGTATTATCATTTTCCAAGCCCACAATAATACTTGACTAAGGACCTTTTAAGAATAATCATATTATTCTCAGGACTTTATTATTAACCAATGTATTTGTACACACAGAAAAAGAAATTGAAATAACACTGGCAATGTCTTATATTAACAAACAAGGTAAAATGAGTATGTGGTTACAATCATCTCATGATTGGTCTTTAGGCATGCTCTAACATCATATGCATTTATTTTGTGTATTCTCAGCCATTTGGTAGCGTATTAACCTGCAACTTTATGGTTTATCCACAACATGGTGTGTAGGGGTAGACGAGTTCTAGGGAACTCTTATTATGGTGTGTAGCGGTGGGGTGGGTTTTTTTGTTATCACCGAAATTGTGTTGCATTCACAAAATATGTGCAAACGATTCTAAGATTTCTAAGGAGGTATATATGTGTATATATGTGTATGATTTTGATCTGTTAACCCGATATTCCAAATTTGCTATTTTGAATTATTATATGTGATGTGATTTTGTATGTTATTTGGTTCCAATGATTATCTTGTGATGGAACTCACACTAAGCTTCATAGCTCACTCCCTTTAATTTTCATCCTTACAGATAATCCTCCATGTTAGAACGCGGACACGGCAGCCGAAGGATCTCGACTCAGTTTGTATTTTATAAAATTATTATATGCTCATTATTTGATTTATTTTATTATTATTCAAAAATTGTATTATTTTATTTCGAACTGTGGGATGGAACCTAGGATTTGGGATTGTTTTTATTCTTCATGACATTTAAATTTAAATTTTAGGATATCGTGTTATGGTTATTAATTAGTATGCATGAACCCCAATTTTTATTAAAAATATATATATATCACCTTTTCATTGCTAATTTATAATTAAGATTTTAAGTAATAAATAAATAGGTAACTAACTAAGTTTTCTTCCACAGATAAACAAATGTTTTAAAATGACAGTTTTCAAAACTTCGATAGCTTACTGGGTTACTTTTGTGGCTAATGTAATCTTCCAAATTCGGGTCTAATGTTTAGGCCGGTTTGGGGAGGTTACATATTGTATATAGTATAATCTACCATAAATTTAGTTAAATGTTTAAAGTTTAGGTTGCATATTATTAATAAAAGAATACACATTATAATATTACAATTGTATAACAATTATACATTAACAATTTACTTATATATAACAATTAATATATTATATGCAGTTAAATGTGTTAGTATATTGTGTTTTATAATATAATAATTACTAAAATAATTATGTCCCACATCTATACTATATATAAAAGGAAAACACATTGGGTTATTGTTAGTACATGGCCCTGATAGCATGACACCAGGTTTTTTGTTTGTTTGCGATTTATTTACATATTTTAGGCTGAAGACGTGGGACATGGAACAAAGAGAAGAAAGGAAGTTGAGAACAAGTGAGAATATAAAAGGGATAAAGGCCAATTTAGGGATTTTGATGATGCCATTTCATTGGTTGATTAGGATTATGTATAAAAAAGAATATGATTTAGGAGAAGTTAAATAAGATTTAAAAGAATAAGATGTTAAAGAAGATATTTTTTTACACTAAAAAAAAGATAACTTTTTCTGGCTAAAAAATATTATAGTTAAATTTAAAATATATTTTTATTATTTTTTATACGTTATTTTTTTAAGTTGTGTAAATTATAGTTAATGTAATACCCTAGACCCGACCTAGAATTTTAGACCGGATCCTAGATGTTACATTGATCACCGAAGTGATAATAGGTAAACTTTTTCAAAATAAGTTATCACGTCGAACCGAAACACTTAATTGTTTAAATCCAATTAGTAAGAAGTTACAATTAAGTTTATTATAAAACCGAAATTAAATGAACGAATAAAAATTAAGTCAAAACTTGTACCACAATTTTATAAAACCTTACAGTTCAAAAACTGAGTGACAAAATAGAAACCGAAAATACAAACTTATACTATATTTTTCTCCAAGACTGTCCGAGACCTCCGCATACTGAGACCAGCGTCATAATTCAAAAATGGTACTTGAAAGGGAAACACTAAGAGGAGGTGAGCTACTCGAGCTCAGTGTGAGTCCGAATCATAACTAAAAACAAATCACAGAATCCAAATCAATATCGCATCAGATTTACAGATATACATTGAGTCAGAAAGAATCTTGGAACTAACGTCCCAATAGAATGTAACACTCGAGCACACCAATTCACAAGCAGACAAACAGAGTACAGTCAAATGGTCAAGCACCCAAACATACAAATAGATGCATATAAAATGCGGTCAAGTAATAAAACCCACCCATCCAGCCGACACACCTCTTCGTCCCCCGATCACACCCCATAAGAGTTGTTTAAGCTCATCCAACTAAAACACACCATATAGGACCTCGTAGGTCCATCCAACCCTACACACCATATATGTGGACCAAGCCACTCAGATAATACTACACAACGGAGCTGGTGTATGTGCTATGCAGTGCAATACGATAACCCATTGTATAGTCCTGTTGTAGTTATACTACCAGATCAGATGATAGTACGCAGCAAAGCTGACGCACATGTAGTTCAGTACGATAAATCACCGTACGACTAAATTGTATTAAAACTGCCAGATCAGAATCAGACTCCCTTCTCTTCGCAAACCCATCCAAAACTTTATGCAAGTGTATGCATGCACATAAACTCATAAAACAGTGACACTTAAACAAAAGGTCAGACAGAACAGATATGCAAACACACCCTACATACCAGTTTCTAAATCAGACATCTCATACAATCATCACAGATATCAAAACTTAAGCACCCTCACTAAAGCTTAGCTAAGGGTCATGAAACCACCCTAAAATAACCTCGAAAAATGTGCTATCATCCATGAAGCACTCCCCAGCCCTCGATAGTTCGAAAATATACCAAAACACATAATTTCTAAGCATAAGACAACGACACAACATCAAAATTAATAGGTTTACGAACACCCACACACACGATGTCGACTTTTCATAAAGTCGAAATAGAATTCGCAAATAAAATAGAAAAAGATATGAAATCCACACCTGATTCATGATCGAAAACGTCCAGATGCCAAGTCGTTGACAAGGAAGCGACTCTCCCAATTCCACAAGCAAACTATTTTTAGGGAAAAAATAATAGAGAACCAAAAAGAGAAGAAAACCAACTGATAAAAGGGAAAAATAACGTCCAACAAAAAGAAAAGAAGAAATAAAATAAAATAAAATAAATACCAATTAATAATAGAAATAAACATATTTAACTTAAAACAATTTACAAATTAACAAAACAAAACACAATAAAAGTATTTCCCCCAAAATGCACATCTTAGGACTTGAACCTAAAACCCAGAAGTACACTCATACTCACTCAACCACCAGACCAATAGGCCCATACTGTCACTTAAACACACAACTAAACACAATAGCACAACCTACTCATTGACCCTAACCACAAAACCCAAAAACTTCTAACCCCAAAATTCGGGATGTTACAATTAATGTTTAAGGTAAGTATAGATGGTTAAAGCATGATTTTATATATGACGTTCTGGGTTAAACCTTGTTGAAAGCAAAAATTTTGCAATCAATAGAATCAAATCGGATATTGAATTTGAATCTGCAAATATAGGAATTTGGATTCAAATAATGGATATCCAAAGGGGTCTATTCACATCCGCTCTGAATCCATAATGAATAGTAATCCCTATTTGAATGTACATTCTTTTAATAATGATATCCAACCTAAATTTTAAATGTGTAACTAATTTTGTAACGACCTTATTCTTGCTAGTATCTAAAAATTTAGTTTCAAGGTCGAATTTCTTAAATTGAATTAGTTAGAAATTTTAATTAAGGAGTTTTATGTGACAATTACGGAATTAGAAATTAGAATTACTAAGTGATTAAATTATGAAGTATTAAGTATAGTAGAGACTAAATTGAAAGGTGATTAAACTTGATAGAATTAGGTGGGAGGTTAAGCACGCCCTTATTATGTTATTAAACCAAGACCTTAAAGGCAATTAAACGATCATGTAACGCCCCGAATTTGGGGCTAGAAGTATTGGGCCTTAAGCGTGAGAACTTTTAGTAGGCGGCTTATAAATATTTTAGTTAAGTAAGTAAGTGACACAAATTGCATGTTTGGTGTGGTGGTTAAGTGAATTGGGTTTGTTTGGGGATATCTGAGAAGTCCTGGGTTCAAATCTAGGCTTTAGCAAAATTTTAGTTTTTTCCCTTAAGTGAATCATGGCTTTAGCTTGTAGGCCTTATAAATATTAGTGGTTAAAATTTATCACAAGGAAGCATGTGGTCTAGTGGTTGTGGTGTCATTATGGTGGAAAAGGGATCTTGAGTTCGAATCTCATAGCAAGCAAGGAGTATTTATTTTGTTAATGGGGCGGCAAGTGTAACACCCCAAACCCGGCCCAGAAGTTAGACCCAAATCTGGCATGTCACATTGAAGTGTTTTTCGAAAACCATGTTTTCATTAGAAACCCTTCTTATTTATAACGTAGTTCATTGAAAACTTCTTAATTTTATTTCCAAAATTTCTTTTTACTTTACGGAAGCTAATTCTAAAAGTAACCGATTTATGAAAACGCGATGTTTAAAAGTTAAGTTGCAAAAACGTAGTGTTTTGAAAACCGCAATCTACTTCTAAAAAATATCAAACATAGTAAATAAATTTTCCCAAATGAAAAGTTAAGAAAGAAAATAAAGAGGCCCTATTACAACCCAAATCAAAAACCAAAGGGCTTAACTAAATAAACGAAATAGAAAAACATGTGCAGATGTGTGGTCGTCTCTGAGTCCTTCTGTGACACCGATCCACCTAACGCTGGGGATTACCTGCACAGTTAATAAACAGGGTGAGTTTACGAAAACTCAGTTTTTAATCCCCTTACTAGAGTAACAGTCAGTATACAGAAACAAAAATAGAAACAGTCTGGGCCAGAGCCCTTTAACGCTAACAGTACAGTCCAGTTTAGAGTATACGTGGGCCATAGGCCATTACAAATCACTTGGGTCTCAGCCCTTGTCAGAATCAAACCATATGCATAATGTAAAACTGTATGCTAACCCATCCCATCCAACTGCTATACACCAACTTCGTCCTCCGGTACATATCATGTGGGGATATAACTATCGACCCACCCATCTGATACACATCAATGGTAGCCCAGTTGTGGTACTACCTTCATTGCAGCAAGCTGCTAGCATATATACGGCTTTAATCCTTCAATAGCAGTATTATAATTGGCACAAAGCCATCGGTAACTATAATAAGTTTGGCACATAGCCATCAACTAGAGTAACATAACCGGCACACAGCCCTAGGTAAATATGATCGACACCAAGTTGTCAATAATCATATATTGGCACATAGCCTTAGGCAAATACATTTGGCACACAGCCATAATCAGGTTGGCGCAGAGCCATATGTAGGTTGGAGTAAAGCCATAATCAGAATAATTGGCTTTAAGCCATCGGTAGCTGTATCATGTTAGGCACATAGCCATCAGCGATAGTAATATAGTCGGCACATAGCCTCAGGTAAATATGATTGACACAGAGTCGTTAGTAATCATATATTGGGCTTAAAAGCCACCGGTGGATCCACAGTCTTCAAGCAACCATGCGATCCTCACATACTTCCTCCGTTCCATAATTCTCACCCATGTGCAACATAATATTATATGAATGCAGCAAATATACACACGACATACAAAATCGTACCAATCACAACATCACACACAAATCCAATCACGACAAACATTCTCAGTCAGAACATAGTCAAATCAATCAAATTGTATTATCAGTGAGTCATATACCCTAGAGGGCAGAACTGTCTTTTTACCTATTAGGGGTATTTTAGTCATTTCACCCTACAAGGGTGTTTTGGTAAATCTCGAACCAAGGGTATTTCAAAAATTTTGCAAATTAAGGGTATTTCTATAATTTTATAAATAAAGGGGTATTTTTGTAATTTTCTAAAATAATGGTATTTCGATAATTTCCAAATCGAGGGTATTTCGATAATTTTTCAAATCAAAGGTATTTTGGTAATTTTACAAATCGAGGATATTTTGGTAATTTTACAAGTCTAGAGTATTTCGATAATTTTACAGGTCGAGGGTATTTCAGTAATTCTACCCTATAGGGGCATTTCAGTAATTCTACCCTACAAGGTATTTCAGTAATTCTATCCTATAGGGGCATTTCAATAATTCTACCCTACAGGGGTATTTTCGTAATACTAGCCTACAAATATGATATTCACATAGTCCAATCCAATATTTACTACACAATCATACAATTTACCCATTGGGCCCATGGGCCCATTGGGCCCACATGGCCGATCTCAGCCCAAAGTGACCTAAGCCCACGAAAGCACTCATGATGGCCTCAACCATCACGTCAAAGCTCTCACATGTGCGCTCGTACGCTCATATGGCTGCCATCGTCGTGTGACCGGTATTTGCCATTCTACAACTAGAGTAGTGCGAAATACACACATGTTTATGAGAACGCACCGAAGTCCACGATCACCAACCTTAGCACATCCTGCATTAAGTCTTCCTCCCAACTTATCTGGTTCACTCTATTTGAAGCCAGCTTCTCACCAATTCTCATGTTAGCTTCCCGATGTGGGATTACTTTCAACCATTAGGAAAATTCCTCATTCTTATGACCACTTCAACCACAGAGTTTCAGTCCAACTCCACCTCCTTCGCAGCTCAAATAGAAAAATAAGTACTCCACTACGCATCCTAAGAATTGGACCTCAGACCTCACAGTTACACAACACGCCACCTTGGCACTCCACCACAAGGCTTTTTGTATGATAAAAATGTCCATAATTAACTTTAAGACATATGTGCCAGTGTCCAGATTCACTTAAGAGAAAAGCCAAAATGAATTGTAAAAGCCAAAACTTGAACCCAAGCTCCCTTGCAACCTTAAGGATGCCACAACCACTAAACCACATGATTCTTTGTGTCATTTATTTAACACAATAATTTAAAAGGCTATCATCCAAGCATCCAGGGTTTTATTCACTTAATATCAAAATTTTTGCTAAAGCCTAGGTTTGAACCCAAGATTTCTCCAACACTTCTCAGGGCCATTATCCACCAAGGTAAACATTTAATTTTGTCATTTCCTTGCACAATTAAATACTTATATACAACCTCCTCACAGACCCATACTCAAGGCCCAATACTTCTAGGCCCAAATTGGGGCATTACAGCAAGTGTTTGATCTAGATACAAACTCTGCTGAGGTGGTTGTGGAAGTGGTCAAAGGGAGCAAATCAAGGAATTTGAAAAGGGTAGTTATGAATATGGAGGAGAGTTCGGTGGAAAGCATCAGAGATTTCAAACTTGGGGAGTTTGAAGCTGATGGGGAAAGTTGAATATGCAAATTCGGCTAGGGAGTCAATGGAGTGCATGGACGGCAACTTGAGAGTGTTTAGGTGCCGAATTGCTTTTGGTTTTGTGCTCTCTTTTCGACAATTCTTTTCCTTATTGTTTTGTTTTCATCTTGTGTTTTGCCTTTCTTTTGGCAGTTGAATGCTACTTGTGGTCTTTTGGGCATTCTCGTATCATTCGTTTGGGGGTTTTATGTAATCAATTTGGTTTCCCTTTTTTCACCTCCCTTCTTTATTCCTTTACCCTTACCGAACCTTAGTATATACTTCCTCTGTTGTGGTAGACCGAATACCGTGGCTCTTCTTCTTCTCTGTTCTATTTTATTCTAGGCTTTCGCTCATCTCTCTCTCCCTTTTTTTGGTATTGGCCGAATATTGACTGGTAAGTCCCTAGTGATCACTGCTCTTTTTGATTTTTCCTTCCTTTCTCGGAATGCCGAATCTCATCTGTTTCTCTAATGATTCTGGCATTCTTTAGGGGTAACACTTCTCCAGGAGTAGATAAATGCGCAAGTATTTCAGAATGATCAGAATTTTCGCTCGACTCTCAATTAAAGGTAGCGTTTCATTTTGTCTTTGTTTTAAATTCGGGTATTTTGCATGGATCCCTTAGTGTTGGCCGAATGCCCTTCTTTCTGTTACTGGACTCAACTCACGTGTATAGGTAGACATAAGTAATAAAAACCGCTTATTGTGCAGTGTACATCAAGGAGTTCTTTACCAAACCTTCGTCAACGGTTCAACAAGTAAACCATATTGGCGGATCTATTCAAGTGAGGGGTAGGTTTGGACAAGTTATTTTGATGGGGATTTTGGATAGATTGGTTATCGTAAGTTTAACTGAATCTCGTGAATGAATGTAGGTTGGAGAACTCACGTATCGTTCGCACGTTTTCATAAACTGGTGTGTATTCACACACTGTATAGAATGTAGATCTACAAAAGTTGAAAAGCCGAAACTTCGGCATTTGGGGCCTCACGAGCATGCGATCGCTTGTGTGGTAAACCAAGCCCACGAATATGGGCGATAGACTGTAGAGGCCATCATGAGCGTTCTCGTGTACTTGGGCTGTTTTGGGCCTCGATGGGCTATAAGGGCCAATTGGGCTCGTCGGCCCCACACGGACAAAATCTGCGGTAACTAGAAAATAAGGAACTAGGGTATGGTGTTCGTATAGCCGTGATAAAATTGGGCTAAACGGGCCACACGAGTGTGTGAGCCCACTTGGGCCGAATAATGGGCCTTGGGTCCATTTACACCGTTTTGACCATCTAGGTTCCCTGAGTCACTCGAGGCGACAGCAGACCATCTATAAGGTCGTAATCTGTACTGGGACCCTAAAATTAGTAAAATGACCAAAATACCCTTAAAGGGTAAAATGGTTATTTTTCCCTTCGAGGGTAAATGACTGATTTGTCTGTGATTTGTATGATGGATTTTGTGCATGACATTCTGCATACATGACATACTGCTTGGGATTGGGATATTGTTATGGAAGAAGAAACCGTATTGATGGCTGTGCCACATATTCTGATATTAGCAGTGTTGCTGCGATTCTAGTTAGTGCCGCAACCGGTGCTAACACTGTAAGTGTAGGGATGGCGTGGGTGATTTATTCCCCACAGGTAGTGCAGCGTTGGATGGAGGCAAGTGGAGGGTTGGATAGGTTATCATGCATTATTCATATGGGTTTGATATTGAAAAGGGCTAGGCCCAACTGATATTGGTTCTGATATGGGCTAGGCCCGATGATATTGATTCTGAGATGGGCTAGGCCCAATTGAGACTGTGATGGGTTGAGACCCAAATATTAATGAATCAGGCTTTGGCCCACATATATTCTGAATTGGACTATTTTGTCACTGAATAGGGCTCAAGCCCAGATTGGTTCTAAATTCTATTTTTGACTGACTGTTTGGATGTCAGGGGATTACACACTGAGTTTTCGTAAACTCACCCTATTTTTAACTGTACAGGTAATCCCCAGCATTAGGAGGATCAGTGCTGCGAGGGACTCGGAGATGGCCAAATAGCTGCATTTGTTATCTGCTACGTTTATTTGCTTCTTAGTACTTTAATTTTGATTTGGTTTGTAATAAGGCCTCTCTGGTTTTTATTTTAAACTTTGGGATTTTATTTACTAAGTTTGATATTTGTTAAAAGTAGATCACAATTTTTCAAAATAATAACTTTTTTCAAAACACTACGTTTTCACAACTTAACTTTTAAACATCATGTTTTCATAAATCAGTTACTTTTAAAATTAGCTTCCGTAACCTAAAAAGAATTTTTGGAATAATATTAATAAGTTTTCAATGTAATACGTTTTAAATAAGAAGGGTTTTTAATAAGATCAAGGTTTTCAAAAAAAACTTCAATGTAACACACCAGATTCGGGCATAACGTCTAGGCTGGGTTTGAGGGGTGTTACATTTAATGGTATCAGAGTCAAGTTGCAAAACTCGGCTATAGATTGGGTTTTAAAATTGAATTACCGAAAGAATTGTTTCAAAGGATTTGAAAAGATTTGGTGTATCCAAAATATTTTTCTAAATGTTTTCCTGAAAGTGTGGTTCACCGAGTCTCCGGCGCCGAATTCGTAAGTTTTCTGAATACTGTTGTCTACTTTTAAATTATTATGCAGTAGGAAACACTGTGTTTACCTTAGAAATGTGACCATACTACTCTAGTTAGTGTAAATTGTGAAATCGTAGGAAACTAAGGCTGTAGTGAGCCTGTGATTGCGAAAACAACTCTTAACTACTATTGTCATAAAACATCTGCTTAATTACTGAAACTATGAGTTAAATTACATAAAATTTCATAAACAGATTATACACAAAGTGATAATGAGCACTAGAAAGGGTACAAGAGGCCACGGTAGAGGCTGTGGAAGTGCTAGGGTTAGATCTTTGGCATCAGGTCACATGCCCAACATTTAGGCCAAAGAAGCACCGGCTTCACCTGTAACTGAAATAGGATTTCATAATCGAGCAGCTGGGGACAATGCTCTGTCTCAAGCTATGTTGCGGATTCTGGAAAGGGTCGCTAGGCCCAATAATGGTACTGCGGGTCGTGGGTCGATTACAGAACGACTTCGGTCGAATGGAGCTGAGCCTTTTAAAGATATTGCTGGAGTAGCCGATAATATGGCTGAATATTGGATTGAGGCCATGGAAAGGATAATGGCATCAAACTCTGGATTTTGCGTGAGCTACTGGTATGGGTAATGTACAGCCACCGAGGGGTGGTCAGCAGCCGACTAGAGGCCGTGGTCAGGCCAGGGGTGGAAACGGTTTGGGTCGTGGAGCACCAAGAAGAGGTGCTGGTCATACTGAAATGAGGCAGCCAGCTTTGGTCTATGTAGCATGCCGCCGAGAAGACGAAGATGCTCTAGATGCAAAAATTGGTACGTACTTTATCCACAGTGTACTATTTATCTATTTTAAAATTAGAATTAGAGTGCACAGTAGAAGCATAGTGGTGTAACTTGGATTGTGCAACTATTGGATAGTTGGACATTTCGAAGACAAAATATTTTTAAGGGGGTAGAGTTGTAACGCCCCGAATTTAGGCCTAGAAGTATTGGACCTTGAGCGTGGAAACTGTTAATAGGCGGTTTATAAATATTTTAGTTAAGTGAATTGGGTGTGTTTGGGGATGTCTGAGAAGTCCTGGGTTTAAATCTAGGCTTTACCAAAATTTTAGTTTTTTCCCTTAAGTGAACCTTGGCTTTAGTGTGTAAGCCTTATAAATATTAGTGGTTAAAATTTATCACAAGGAAGCATGTGGTCTAGTGGTTGTGGCGTCATTATGGTGGAAAGGGGATCTTGAGTTCGAATCCCATAACAAGCAAGGAGTATTTATTTTGTTAATGGGGCGGCAAGTGTTTGATCTGGATACAAACTCTACTGAGGTGGTTGTAGAAGTGGTCAAAGGGAGGAAATCAAGGAATTTGAAAAGGGTAGTTGTAGATATGGAGGAGAGTTGGGTGGAGAGAATCAAGGATTTCAAACTTGGAGAGTTTGAAGCTGTTTGGGGAAAGTTGAATATGCAAATTCGGCTAGGTAGTCTATGGAGTGCATGGACGACAACTTGAGAGTGTTTAGGTGCCGAATTACTTTTGGTTTTGTGCTCTATTTTTGACAATTCTTTCCCTTACTGTTTTTGTTTTCATCTTGTGTTTTGCTTTTCTTTTGGTAGCCGAATGCTACTTGTGGTCTCTTGGGCATTCTCGTATCGTTCGTTTAAGGGTTTTGTGTAATCAATTTGGTCTCCCTTTTCTCATCTCCCTTCTTTATTCCTTTACACTTACCGAACCTTAGCATATACTTCCTCTGTTGTGGTAGACCGAATACTGTGGCCCTTCTTCTTCTCTGTTCTATTCTATTCTCAGCTTTCGCTCATCTCTCTCTCTCTCTTTTCTGGTGCTGGCCGAATATTGACTGGTAAGTCCCTAGTGATCACTACTCTTTTCGATTTTTCCTTCCTTTCTCGGAATGTCAGATCTCATCTCTTTCGCTAATGATTCTAGCATTCTTTAGGGGTAGCACTTCTCCAGGAGTAAAGAAGTGCCCAAGTGTTTTAGAACGATTAGAACCCTCGCTCGACTCTTAATCAAAGGTAGCGTTTCATTTTGTCTTTGTTTTAAATTGGGGTATTTTGCGTGGATCCCCTAGTGTTGGCCGAACTCCCTTCTCTCTGTTACTGGACTCAACTCATCTGTATAGGTAGACATAAGTAGTAAAAACCACTTATTGTGCAGTATGCATCAAGGAGTTCTTTACCAAACCTTCGTCAACGGTTCAACAAGTAAACCATATTGGCGGATCTATTCAAGTGAGGGGTAGGTTTGGACAAGTTATTTTGATAGGGATTTTGGATAGATTGGTTATCGTAAGTTTAACTGAATCTTGTGAATAAATATAGGTTGGAGAACTTACGGATCCTTCGCACGTTTTCGTAAACAGGTGTGAATTCACACACTGTATGAATGTAGATCGGTAAAAGCCAAAAAGCTGAAACTTCGGCATTTATGGCCTCACGAGCGTGCAATCTCTTGTGTGGTAAACTGAGCCCACGAATATGGGCGATAGACTGTAGAGGCCATCACAAGCGTTCCCGTGTACTTAGGCTATTTTGGGCCTCGATGGGTCGTGAAGGCCCATTAGACTCGTGGGCCCTACACAGACAAAATCTGAGGTAAGTGGCAAATAATGAACTAGGCTATGGTGTCCGCATAGTCGTGATAAAATTGGGCTAAACGGGCCACACGAGTGTGTCAGTCCACTTGGGCCGAATAATGGGCTTTGGGCCCATTTACACCGTTTTGACCATCTAGGTTACCTAAGTTGCTCGAGGTGATGGCAGACCAGCTATGAGGTCGTAATTTGTACTGGGACCCCATAATTAGTCAAATGACCAAAATACCCCTAAAGGGTAAAATGATTATTCTGCCCCTCTAGGGTAAATGACTGATTTATCTGTGATTCGTATGACGAATTTTGTACATGACATTCTGCATTCATGACATACTGCTTGGGATTGGGATATTGTTATTGTAACACCCCTTACCCATATCCGAAGCCAGAACAAGGTTTGAGTTATTACCGAACTTACGTCATAACATTTAAACACTTTCAAGTCATAAATCTTACATACAATTTAAAACTTTTATCAATCACAATCATATTGTCCCTTACTAGGCTCATCACAGCCTTAAAACATGCTAGGAAGAGGTTTGGGACTAAACTGATGACATTTTAAAACTTTTGGAAACTTTATAAATTTTCATCTCTACAGGGGACACACGCCCGTGTGCCCCGACAGTGTCACTCACACGGCCAAGTGACACGCCCGTGTCCCAGGCCGTGTGGACACTCGAATTGGGATCACATGGCCGTGTTCCCGCCTGTGCTCAACCCCATGGAGCTCATTGACTTACCTCACACGGCTAGACCACACGCCCGTGTGTCATCCACAGCTCGTGTCTAGGCCGCGGGAAACAGTGCATACATACTTACTTGGGTCACACGGCCGGCCGCACGCCCATGTGCCAGCCCGTGTGCCTTACACGGCCAGTAAACTGATCGCGTGATTTGTAACAAGTAATAAATATTTATAATAAAGATCAAACCTAGACTAACTATTATCACGACGAAAAGGCAAGCGCACCTATCGAACAATAGTATAGTAATGGCAAGACCGGGATATCGTACCCAAGGGAACCAAAAGTACTAGTAATAACTATCTTTTTATTATCTAGCCTAGGAATAAAAAGGTTTGTTTATTAAACTAATTATCTAAACTAATTAACTAATTTAATTAAAGCGAAGAGAAAATTTGGAAAAAGACTTGAAGAGAAGTAATTGATAAAGATGACACCCAAGGAGGAATCCATCTAGATTTCACTTATTATCTGACTCTGAACCAGATGATTTATTCACTTGACTTGATCCGTGAGACTCCCTAACCTATATTATTATCTTTTTCGAGACTAATAATGCCTAACCCTCAGTTCAATTAATTGACATCTCTTTCAAATTAAAACCCCTAAGGAAGCAGTAAATCGATCTATGGACTCCCATATTAGGTTTCACCCTAATCTGGTGAAATCTCGTAACCCTATCTCTAGTCGTTCGATCAACTCCGCTTAATTATGCCAAATCTACTCTTAGGCAGGGTCTATTCCTCCTCTGCATAAGCACATTAAATCGTGAGTCAATACTCGAAATATTAACTCAAGCATTAGAAACACATAATTAAGATCAAAGCAAGTATTTATCATATAGTTCAGATAATAATAACAACATCCATCATAGGTTTCATCCCCCTTAGGTATCTAAGGTGTTCAGTTCATAATGAAATAAAACTACATCTCAAAAGTATAAAAATAACAAAACATAAAGAAAACTCTAAAACTCCTGAAGGGATTCTGAAAGAGATCTTCAGTCTTGGAGTAGCTTCGACTTTTGGGATGGATCATCTGGCTTCCTTCAAGTAATTCCTGGCTTGTGGTTCTGTGTTTCAGAAAAGTTCTGGAAGCACCCCCCTTAGTAGGTCATACTTAGGGTGTTTATATAGGCTTTGGATTGGCTTTCTTCTTCCCTAAGTATCATTTTTTCGTGTAAAATACAACTCTTTGAAAAAGGGACACGCCGATGTGCCACGGTCGTGTGACGTGTTTGCCAGGCCGTGTTCGTTCCGCTAAATTTCACACGGCCGTGTGGATCAATGGCCAGGCCGTGTGAATCGTGAAATCCTTGGACAACACCCTCGACAGACACGGGCGTGTGAGCAACCCGTGTGGCAAGGCTTAGGCCGTGTGATCTTCTTAATTTGGTCATTTTTGTCTCTTTTAAGCATGTTTTTGGCTCCTTTTGACTCTTGGTGCTCTCCTGAGTACAAAACATGAAATAACTGGATTAAGAGCACCAAAATCCACAAATCTAATAGTAAATATCTATAACTATGCTAAGTATTTAGGGTGACAATATGTATAATTTGGCGTTTATCAAATACCCCCACACTTAAGCATTTGCTTGTCCTCAAGCAAAACTCTCATTTACTGCTAGAATTCATTCCTTTCAATCATATAATCATTACCGATAATGTTACAAATTATTCCACGGAGAATCATACAGTGAGAATTCAACCATATGGGCATTAAAAACCTCAAACAATCTAAATCGAATATTTTGATAATAAAATTATAGGTAACCTCATTCCTCTAAGTAATTAACTTTAGTCCTAAATATACAAGAGATGACATCCTCACTAAGGATTCACTCAAATCACTTAAAGTGTTCAAGGTTCAAAATTAAGCACTCGATTGTCTAACATGAGATGTTATCACTATAGGCTTGCATGAAAATCAAATCTCCACCACTTGTAAATGATATGATACACAAATCAAAAGGTCTTTGCATGTTGTAACAGGGTTTAGGTTACGGGTATGGATACAAGCTGAAGAAACAAAGGTTAGAATTGAGATGATTTCAATATATCACCCCACTATCAAAAACTTAATTACTGAATGACAACAAATATCTAGAACTATATTACATGAGCTCTCTTTTTCATGACAACTTTAGCTTGCTAAGAATTACAATAATAATACTGAGGTTAGTTTTTTTTTAAGAACAAATCAAGTCAATACAATATAGAAGTTATACTCCATGATTCAGTAACAAAAATTGGTGATCATAGTGAGGTAACAATATTAAAATCAATCTCGATAAAAAGGGTCAAATTAAGTCAGGGGATTTCAATAATAATGGGTTAATGGGTTAATGATGAGGGTTAATCAATAAAGAAAAAGGGTTAACAGGCTCAAAGGGGGTTCACTAAGGGTTTAATTATGTAGGAAGGCTTTTTATGGAGTAAGTGGGTTAAATCCTAAGTGCCTTTATCATCTTAGTATATCAAATCATACGTGTGATCTCGACATGTATAATCGAAGCAAGTTCTAGAATAATAGTTCAATGTTGACACACTCAAACCACAAAAGAAGTGAGCAAGAAAGAAAGCTATATGCTCAAAAAGGCTTAAAAATCTCACCAAAAATTTGGGTTTTTGATGTCATTCTTAAGATTTCAAGATAATACCTCAATTCAAGAAAATAATCTAAAAATTTTAGTTCTCAAAATATCAACTTATCATGCTTGATTTTCTAAGGTCCTACAATCAAATAATCATGCATAATTCTCTTGGTCTAATTCATGACATATCAACAATAATTATAGATTAATCAGAATTCATTCTATCAATATTATGAAAAAATCACTTAAGCATAAGACCACATTCAGGGATTTGAGAATAATGCAAAAAGTTAAGTTTCATGTTTATGTTCACCCCCCTACACTTAAGATGTACATTGCCCTCAATGTACAAAGATAGACTATTCAAAATAAAGAAAATCATAAGAGGGAAGGAGGTGAAACTCCCTATTATATGGATGCGGAGCTTGATTCTGAGGCTGTAGTGTTTGGGGAAAGTAGTAGCTACCATTGTTCTTAGCTAGATGAGGAAATTGGGTCGTTGAACATGGTATTCATTTTGTATTGTTCCCTGTTTGTTTCCTCATTCCGTAAAATATGCCTAGCAGCTTGCTTGGAAATCTATAGAATCATGAAGAGCTTATTAAGAGTTGGTGTGGAAGAGAGTGTAGTGGGATTACTTGTTAGAAATACCAGAAAAAAATGAAGAAAGTAAAATTTACTAATATAGATATGTCTTTCATAAGAAAATAATAAAATTGAAATGAAATTAAAAATTAAGAATAAAAATAAAAATAAAGATAAAAATAAAAAGATAGGAGGATTCAATAATCCTCGTTAGTGGGGGCCTCAGGTGGTGGTGTTGGAGTGGCTACTATCCTACGCCCGTGTGTCTTGGGCGTGTGTGGTACACTGCCATATTGCACAGCTATGCTTAGCTTCGTTCGCTTCTCCCACGCCCATGTATATGGTACCACGCCCAAGTATGTTGTCCACGGTTTAATGGCACGGGCGTGTCGCACGCCCGTGTCGAAGAAACAGAATCGAGCCTTGTCCCAGGCACGCCCGTGGTTTTCTATCCCCACGCTCGTGTTTCTCCTATCAAGTTCACCCACGGCCATGTCGCACGACCATAGGGATTTATCGCACCCCGTGTTTTGGGGAAATCATGTCCTGCTTCAACACAGCCGTATCGCATGGTCGTGTCTCTTTCCCCTGTTTGGCCATGGATATAGGCACGCCCGTGTGCCTGGCCATGTGAAGGTTATAGATCTGCGTTCAGAGATTCAGTTAGTGGTCTAAAAAAAATCTTGTAATTTTAATGAAACTTAAATAAATAAAAGTTGTTAGCACTCGGGTTGCCTCCCGAGAAGCGCTTGTTTATAGTCTAAGCTCGACTTTCCCTTATAGATGTATTCAGGGAGGTTCGTGGAGTCGTAGCTCTTCTCCATCGGCGTTAAAATTCTCACCGTTATAAAGTTTGAGACGATGACTGTTTACCTTGAAAGTTCCTTGTGATGGATGACTTACCTCTACTGTGCCATATGGAAAAACAGATTGAACTATGAAAGGTTCTGACCATCGTGATTTAAGTTTTCCAGGAAACAATTTGAGTCTTGAATTGTAGAGCAAGACAAAATCTCCGACTTTGAATTGCTTCGTTTGCTTCAAGCGAGCGTCATGGCGCCGTTTCGTTGCTTCCTTGTATAGTCGTAAATTTTCGTATGCATTGGCTCGCCACTCATCTAACTCGTTTAGCTGTATCAACCTGTTTTGACCTGTAAGTTTAGGATCAAGTTTTAGAAACTTAATAGCCCAAAAAGCTTTGTGCTCTAATTCGAATGGTAGATGACATCGTTTTCCATGAACGAGTCTGTAAGGTGATGTTCCTATGGGAGTCTTAAACACGGTTCTGTAAGCCCATAAAGCATCATCTACTTTTATCGCCCAGTCTTTCCTGTTTGATTCAACTATTTTCTCGAAGATTCGTTTAATTTCTCAGTTTGCTACTTTGACTTGTCCACTAGTCTGAGGATGATAAAGAGTAGTTGTTCTGTTATGAACTCTGTATTTCTTAAGAGTTCTCTCAAACTGGGTGTTACAGAAATGAGTTCCCCTGTCACTAATAATTGCTCTAGGTGTAGCAAATCTTGAGAAGATTTTCTTAAGGAAATGTACGACTACTCTAGCATCATTAGTAGGTAAAGCTTAGGCTTCCACCCATTTGGACGTATAATCAACTGCTACTAAGATGTAGTTATTCCCAAACGAACTAGGGAATGGACCCATGAATTCGATACCCTAAACGTCAAATATTTCACAAGGAAGTATATAGTTTTGAGGCATTTTATCACATTTGGAGAGATTACCTGTTCGTTGGCATTTTTCGCAAGAAGTCACATACCTGTTAGCGTCTTTGAATAATGAGGGCCAATAAAAACCTAATTCAAGTATTTTATGTGCGGTCTTAGTTCCACTATAGTGTCCTCCAGTTGGTCCTGAGTGGCAATGTTCTTAATTTTTCTGGCCTTGTAACGCATCTTCGAATGACTTGATTTGCACATATGCGAAACAGAAAAAGGTCATCCCAAAAGTAGTTTTTCACATCACTAAAAAATCTCTTTTTTTGCTGGTATGTCAACCCTTTTGGGATTATGTTAGTAGCCAAAAATATTGCGATGTCTGCAAACCAAGGTACCTCAGAATCAGATATAGCGAAGAATTGTTCGTCGGGAAACGAATCATTAATTTCAGTTTCATCAAGTTTTCTGATATTTGAGTTTTCAAGCTTGGAAAGATGATCCGCCGCGAGATTTTCAGCTCCTCTTTTATCTTGAATTTCTAAGTCGAATTCTTACAATAACAAAATCCATCGAATGAGTCGAGGTTTTGTATCAGTTTTAGTTAAGAGGTATCGAAGGGCAGAATGATCAGTGTAGACAACAACTTTAGATAATATAAGATATGATCGGAATTTATCAAATACAAAAACCACAGCTAGCAATTCTTTTTCTGTGGTGGTGTAGTTCTTCTGTGCGACATCACAAATGTTTTGCTAGCATAATAGATAGGTTGAAAGTGCTTGTCTCTTCGCTGTCCCAAAACTGCACCTACTGCATAATCACTCGCATCACACATTAATTCAAAAGGTAAGTTCTAGTGCAATTGTTATCAGAGCATCAATTAATTTTTCATTCAGGGTGTTAAATGCTTCTAAACATTCCTGATTGAAGTTAAAAGGCACATCTTTTTCTAGTAGTTTAGTCATAGGCTTAGCTATTTTAGAAAAATCTTTAATAAATCTTCTATAAAAATCGGCATGTCCTAAAAAGCTTCTAATAGCCTTAACCAAACTAGGACGGGGTAATTTTTCGATTGTTTCAATTTTAGATTTATCCACTTCAATCCATTTACTAGAAATTTTATGCCCTAATACTATACCCTCTTGAACCATGAAGTGACATTTTTCCCAATTAAGCACAAGGTTCATTTCCTCACATCTTATTAAAACTCATTTCAAATTTTTAAGGCAAAAATGGAAAGAGTTACCGAACACCGAGAAATTATCCATCAATACCTTCATGATGTCTTCCACGAGTTCGTCAAAGATGGCCATCATGCAGCGCTGAAAAGTGGCAGGAGCATTACATAATCCAAAAGGCATTCTACGATAAGCGAACGTACTGTATGGGCATGTGAATGTCGTCTTTTCTTGATCTTCAGGAGCTATTGGGATTTGGAAGTAGCCGGAGAGTCCATCTAAGAAACAGTAGTACATGTGCCCGGATAATCTTTCCAACATTTGATCAATAAATGGCAATAGGAAGTGATCTTTCCTTGTGGCATCATTCAGTTTCCTGTAGTCAATACAAACTCTCCAACCTGTGACTGTCCTTGTCGGGATTGATTCATTCTTCTCGTTAGTCACAACTATCATGCCTCCTTTCTTTGGAACAACCTGCACTGGACTTACCCAAGAACTATCAGAAATAGGATACATAATTTTGGCATCTAGAAGTTTAATTACCTCAGCTTTAACTACTTCCTTCATATTGGGATTCAGTCGTCCTTGAGCTTGCACACAAGGCTTATATTCATCTTCCATTAAAATTTTATGGGTGCAAAAAGAGGAGTTGATCCCTTTTATGTCAGAAATTTTCCAAGCTAGGGCCTTTTTATGTTATTTTAATACTTGGAATAATTCCTCTTTTTCCTTGGGTTGCAGGTTAGAAGCAATAATCACTGGTAAGGTAGAATTATTTCCAAAGTATGCATATTCCAAGTGATTTGGCAATTGTTTAAGTTCCAGTTTAGGAGGTTCTTCAATAGAGGGTTTTTGCTTAAGCTCATCGTTCATTTTGATACCCTCATACTCTACTCGTCTCGAAGGATGTTCGTTAAGGTCATCATCTGACTCTTCTTCTTGAGCTAGGTACAGTTCTGTTGTGTCTTCTTGTATAATTTCCTGAAAAGAGTCTTGAGTAGCATGATCAATAGAGTCAATAATATTATATGAGTCATCCTGTTCCCTAGAAAATCTCATGGAATCATAAATTTTAAAGATAATCTCCTCATCACCTACTCTAAGTACCAATTTACCGTCACCTACATCGATTACAGCCCTAGCAGTGGCTAGAAATGGACGTCCTAAAATTAAAGGTACTTCCACATCTTCGTCCATATCAAGCACAACAAAGTCAATAGGGAATATGAATTTATCTACTTTCACAAGTACATCTTCTATAATACCCCTAGGATATTTAACAGATCTATCGGCTAGTTGAATACTCATCTTAGTGGGTTTGGGTTCCCCAAGACCAAGTTGTTTGAACATTTTATATGGCATCAAATTAATGCTAGCACCTAGATCGGCTAGTGCTTTCTCAACATTTAAACTACCAATTAAGCAAGGGATAGTAAAACTTCCTGGATCTTTCAGTTTGGTTGGCAGTTTGTTTTGGAGTATAGCTGAGCACTCTTCGTTGAGCTCTACTGTGGATAAGTCCTCAAACTTTCTTTTATTTATTAGGAGCTCCTTTAAAAATTTCGCATATATAGGCATCTGCGAGATAGCTTCGAGAAAAGGTAAGTTGATATGTAATTGTTTAAAAAGTTCAAGAAACTTACCAAATTGTGCATCCATGCAGTCCTTTTTTAATTTTGTTGGGTATGGAACTGATGGTTTACATTCCTTCTGTACAGGTTCCTCACTATTTTTGGGTTTTTCCTCCTCTCTTTCGCTTATCATGGCTTCTTGTATTAGCTTCTTTTCAGCTTCAGCTAACACTTTCCCACTCCTTAGTGTAACTGCTTTCACATGCTCTTTCGGTTTGGTGTTACTATGTAAGCCACCTTGTGGTTGTTCGGAAATCAATCTGGTCAGCTGGCTTATCTGAGTTTCGAGTCCTTGAATTGATGCTTGTTGATTTTTGAGTGTTGTCTCAGTTTCTGGAAATGAGTTTCTGACACCGAGATGAATTTGGATAACATCTCCTCGAGGTTCAGCTTCTTTTCCTGTTGATACGGTGGCTATTGAAAATTCTGAGGATTCTGTGGCCTTTGATTCTGTTGACCACCCCAAGAGAAATTTGGGTGGTTCTTCCAACTTGCATTATAAGTGTTACTATAGGGGTTATTCTGAGATCTAAAATTATTGTTACCCATATAGTTGACTTGTTCCTCTTTGGTTGTAGGATTGAATGGTGGGTATTCTGCATGCACGCCTCCGCCACTTGAGTCACACCTCATTACTAGATGTACCTGCGTAGAACCAAGTAAACCATCAATTTTCTTATTTAAAAGTTCTACCTGATTAGAGAACATGGTGACCGAATCGATGTTATAAACGCCGGCTATTTTTGTTGGCTTTGTACTCATAACTTGCCACTAATAGTTATTCAGTGACATCTCCTCTATAAATTCATAGGCATCTTCTGGTGTTTTATTGTTGATGGTTCCGCCAGCACCTGCGTCAATCATTTGTCTTGTCGAGGGATTCATACCATTGTAGAACGTTTGAACTTGCAGCCATAGAGGTAACCCATGGTGAGGGCATCTTCTCAATATATCCTTGTATCTCTCCCATGCATCATAAAGTGTCTCTAAGTCAGTCTGCACAAAAGAAGAAATATCATTATGCAACTTAGTTGTTTTTGCCGGTGGAAAATATTTTAATAGAAATTTTTCAGTCATTTGCTCCCAAGTGGTAATGGATCCTCGTGGTAGTGAGTTCAACCACTGTTTAGCTTTACTCCTCAGTGAAAGAAGGAATAACCGAAGGTGAATGCATCATCAGAAACGCCATTAATTTGGAAAGTGTCGCACAGTTTTAGGAAATTTGCCAAGTGCGTGTTGGGGTTCTCATCCTACAAACCATCAAATTGAACAAATTGCTGTATCATCTGAATCGTGTTAGGTTTCAGTTCAAAATTGTTAGCAGTAATAGTAGGTCTAACTATACTTGACTCGCCTCAGTAAAAAAGGTTTAGCATAATCATACACACATAGTACGAGGAGCGAGATTACGATTTGCTAATTCAATGGTATGGTCAAGCGGTAGCGGATTGTCTTGATTTTCAGCCATCTCTTGATGAGTAGTTGAGATATCGTCCTCTTGCTCTTCCTCTGTGTATCTTAAGTGCGCGTCGATTTCTCGTCAGTTTCTACGAGCTGTACGATCAATTTTCTCGTCAAAAAGCAACGGTCCTGACGGGTTTCTTCTAGCCATACACTACAAGAACCTGCCAGGAGAAAGAAGAAGAAAGTTAGTAAAATAAAAATAGAAATAAAGTTAAATTGCAAGAAAAATAAATGGTTAAAGTAATAAAAATTAAGTGTTCCTAATATTTCAGTTCCCCGAAAACGGCTCCAAAAACTTGATCGCGTGATTCGTAACAAGTAATAAATATTTATAACAATGATCAAACCTATACTAACTATTATCACGACGAAAAGGCAAGCGCACCTATCGAACAATAGTATAGTAATGGCAAGACCGGGATATCGTACCAAGAGAACCAAAAGTACTAGTAATAACTATCTTTTTATTATCTAGCCTAGGAATAAAAGGGTTTGTTTATTAAACTAATTAACTAATTTAATTAAAGCGAAGAGAAAATTTGGAAAAAGACTTGAAGAGAAGCAATTGATAAAGACGACACCCAAGGAGGAATCCACCTAGATTTCACTTGTTATCTGACTTTGAACCAAACGATTTATTCACTTGACTTGATCCGTGAGACTCCCTAACCTACATTATTATCTCTTTTGAGACTAATAACGCCTAACCCTCAATTGAATTAATTGAAATCTCTTTCTAATTAAAACCCCTAGGGAAGCAGTAAATCGATCTATGAACTCCCATATTAGGTTTCACCCTAATCTGGCAAAATCTCATAACCCTATCTCTAGGCGTTCGATCAACTCCACTTAATTATGCCAAATCTACTCTTAGGCAGGGTCTATTCCTCCTCTGCATAAGCACATTAAATCATGAGTCAATACCCAGAATATTAACTCAAGCATTAGAAACACATAATTAAGAACAAATCAAGTATTATAAATATAGTTCAGATAATAATAATAAGATCCATCATAGGTTTCATCCCCCTTAGGTATCTAAGGGGCTTAGCTCATAATGAAATAAAAGTATATCTCAAAAGTATAAAAATAACAAAACATGAAGAAAACTCTAAAACTCCTAAAGGGATTCTGAGAGAAATCTTTAGTCTTGGAGTAGCACCGACTTTTGGGATGGATCGTCTGGCTTCCTTCAAGTAATTCCTGGCGTGTAATTCTGTGTTCCAGAAAAGTTCTGGAAGCTCCCCCCTTAGTAGGCCATACTTAGGGTGTTTATATAGGCTTTGGATTGGCTTTCTTCTTCTCTAAGTATCCTTTTTCCGTGTAAAATACAACTATTTGAAAAAGGGGACACGCCTGTGTGCCACGGCCGTGTGACGTGTTTGCCAGGCCGTGTTCGTTCCACTAAATTTCACACGGCCGTGTGGGTCAACGGCCAGGCCGTGTGAGTCGTGAAATCCTTGGACGACACCCTCGACAGAGATGGGCGTGTTTGGCTCCTTTTGACTCTTGGTGCTTTCCTGAGTACAAAACATGAAATAACCGGATTAAGAGCACCAAAATCCACAAATCTAATAGTAAATATCCATAAATATGCTAAGTATTTGGTGTAACAATATGTATAATTTGGCGTTTATCATAGACATACCCGTATGTCTCAGCCGTGTCAAGTCTATAGGGTATACTGACTTAACTCGATGGGCTACCCCAGGGGACACACGGCCATGTACCAAGGCCATGTGTCACACACGGTCGAGCCACACGCCCTTGTGCTCGGCCGTGTGGAGTGAAAATAGGCTTAGTTTAAGCCACATTTCTCACCCTTCACAAGCATACCTAAACCACATCATCTCATACCATTTCAATGCATTCAAAGGCAGCCAAAGCATATTAATCCATAGACATATCATGCTATCTAACCACAACCATTTCAACTACTAAGTTCCATTGTGACAGCCCTAATTTGACCCCAGTCGGAAAGTAGGTTCGGGACCACAAAATTGAGTCATAAAAATAATTATATGTTATATTCGGTGCTTATTATATGTGAAAGTTCATGTGTGAAAATTTCATGCTTTGATCTTGTCAATTGTATGTGAAATTATTAAATAGGACTTATGTGAAAATTTTTGAAAATGCTATAGGCTAATTTGTAGTGGCCTAATAACTTATAGTATGAAATAGATGGATTTGCATGTGAAAATTCCCATCTTAAGGTGTAGTGGCCGGCCATCATGATGAGAATAAATGGATTTTGCATTTTAAATTAGCACTATGAGATTTAATGGCTTTATTATCATAAAATAAAGAGAAATAAAATAACAAAATGATGAAAAGGACAAAGCTTGTCCATCTTTGTTCTTCATAGCCGAACTTAAGAAAACAAATAAAGGAAGGGAAGCTCTTGAATGTTCGGTCACTTGGGGAAGAAAAATCCAAGATAAACTCATGGTAGTTTGCTTCTATCTTGATGTTTATGAGTTCCTTTCTTGATTCTACCTTAATCCATGAAGTATATTTTGGTTTTTAGTTGTGTTGTGAGCATTCGGTCATGAATTGAAATGAAGGAAATGTTGTTGTTTCATGTTCTTTTGATGAATAATGGTAGATAGGTGAAGTTGAGCCAAACAAATGAGCATATATGTGCATTAGATGCTAAGTGGAAAAAAAATCAGCTAACATGTTGTGTGTACTATGGCCGAATGTGAACTTGGATAATATTGAGTAATGTACGTGCTTTAAAATGATGGAATGGAGTGGATGCTTTAAATGTGTTATAAACAATTATAAGTTAAATTAAGGTTTGCTAAATTACCATTGTCACTGCCGAATATGTACTTAATTAAAGAAGAATTTGTTGTTGAATGTTTTAAATGATTTAGATAGTTAAATTAAGTCGAAGCTTGGTAAAATTGAATAATTGTGGCTTAATTGTTTAATGGCAATTGGCTATTGTGAAATGCAAATGTTAATATTTAGTTGCTAGTGTTTATATGTGCGTTAGCCGAATTTGAACTTGAATAATGATTTGAGCACGATCTGTTGTATTGAGATTATGCTTAAGTGAAATTATAGATATATGTGATGAAATTGATTGGTGATATACATGTTTAAATAATTTGAATGCAAAGAGTTGTGGAAGAGTAAATTGTAGTAAATCTGCTTGGGACAGCAGTTGTAACGTGAATTTGGAAAAATCACCATAAATTGTGGGAGTGAAGGTAAAAGCTGAATAAATTTTTTAATGAAAGATTAATGAGTCTAGTTTCAAATGAAATCAACAAGAACATATTTTGACTTCTGTACAATTAGAAATTTGATTCGTAGTAAAGGGTGGTCAGATTAGTCAAACAGTGAAACAGGGGAAACTTTAAGAAAAATCTGGTATTGTTTGGCCAAACTAAAAATTCTGAAAATTTTATGGATAAAAGATATACGAGTCTATTTTCAGGGAATTTTTAAGGCAATTGATTTGGAGTTTCGTAGCTCCAGTTATAAATAATTTAGTTACTGTTGCTCAGGAAGACAGCTTATTGTGAATTTGTGATTATGTGGTAAACATTTATAAAAATTTGTTAATGAGTTGCTTAATGTTTTCTTATAAACTTACTATGATCTATATGTGTGAAAGTCGAATATATATATTATATTTCTGAAGTAATGCTTGAATGGTCGAATAATGACTAGTTTAAATTTTTGAATCCAAGCTCAAGAGCAAAGAGGGCCGAAGTTGGATAGGGGAAAAGAGAAAGTAATTGAGTAGCCTTTCCACAACCGTTCAAATATATCCGAGGTAAGTTTTGAATAGTCACATTTAGTATGTAATTGATAATGTCTTGATATGTGTATGATAATTGTACTGCGATCTATTGATTCTATTTGAATATAGTTGAGTGACAAATAATTTATGTTAAAGGCTTAAAGCCGAATAGACATTAGAAGTTAAGTTTGGAAAGTAGAATGGACATATATCCTTATGTATGTTGTTGAGCCAAAAGTTATATGAATGGTGCCCATGTTATGCTATTATTCGAAGGGAATAAATGAACTATGATTGTGAGATGTTATGTGAATTGAATTTTCTTGCGAATAAGTATGCATGACATTCAGTGATGTATATCCGGACTTAGGGTCCGCAGGCTATGTGCTGGAATTATATCCGGACTTAAGGTTCGCAGGCTACGTGCTGGAAATATGTCTGGGCTAAAGTCCCCCAGGCTTCGAGCTAGTATTATACCGGGTTTAAATTCCCGCAGGCTTGTGCTGGTAATTTGGTTTCAAGTCCTAAGACCTGACAGGCTTAATGCCAGTAAATTAAGTAAGATTACGATATTGAATGTTCGCAGTAAACCATTGTCGAGTAAGTACTATACATTTAAGATGTTCAGGTACGTATTACTTACTCATCGGTGAATTGATTTCAAAGTGAATCATTAGCATCAAAGAAGAATATATATATATATGATTGATGGTTATATTTGCGAATATGAGAATGATTTAATCGGTCATGGTATATTTGTATATGAATTATATGTTAAAATTTCTTTATATACTAATGTACATTCAGTCAATGATTTTGTGAATTATTAGTATTAAAGAATGATACTTAAGTGTGAATGATTGTTATATCTACGAGTAAAACAATGACCTATTCGGTCAAATGTTGTTAATATATGAGATTATTTGATTTAAATGCATCGTATGAATTGTAAGTAGAAGAACAATATGTGCTGAGAAATCTATGCATATGTTTATGTGTATTCGGCAATGAAGTAATTTGAATTGAGAATAAGTCTGTTTAAATGAATGTTTCGATTTTCGATAAGTCTTTAATTGTTTGTGATGCTCAAAACTTACTAAGCTTTGAAAGCTTACTCTGTTCTTTATTTCTCTATTTTATAAATTGTTGATTTTGGCCACCGACTCGGGGATCGTCAGCAGTTCATCACACAATCGATCTTTTTGGTACAATTATATTTTGGACTCGATATGGCATGTACAGGTTAGGCTGATGATAACGATGTTTTGAAACTGTAAATATTTTGGCCATACGAAAATGGTGTATAACTTAAATATCAATATGTATTTTAGCTCGATCTCTGTTTATGTTTATTGACAATGTGAATGAGATAATTAAATGTTTAGTTCGGTAATACCTCTTAGCCTTAATCCGGTGATCGGATTCGGGTTTGGGGTGTTACATCCATAATCAAACATGCCAAGTCATTTTACCAAAATCATCAAAACTTACATAACTTCTAATTACATTTTCTCACCTTTCCATCAACTAAATCATGCTTGTCAAACATACCAATTCATCATCTATACTTCATACCAAAATATGCCAACTGTAACACCCCAAACCCGGCCTAGACGTTATGACCGGATCCGACGTGCCACATCGAAGCCTTCAAAATATTCCGTATTGCTTAGTTTAGAAAACTTAGTTGATGTTGTAAAGAAACTTCTAAAATTAGGTTAAACTGAATGGAAGCTGTGCACCAGGTAGGAAACCGGAAAAGAGGAGGTGAGCCCGTCGGACTGCTTAAGTACCAAGCTCCCTTCGGATCCAATCCTAGACATGCACACCGCCATTGCCACACTCTAACATCGCGTATAATTTTGAGAAAACCATTTGATTAAGTCCATTTTTAAGAAAGTAATTAAGTTTGAAAATGTTTACTTAGCGGAAGCCTTTTCTGTAATCGTGTTATTTAGAAATCATTTTGTGTTTTTGAAAACGCGTCCTAGAGCTAATCCATTTCAATAGTTGTCCTAATTCATTTTTTTCATAATAAAATAAAATAATTAAAAATAAAGCAAAACCATAAAATAATTAAGCGGCCTTTTTACACTTAAAAACCCAAAACCATAACGAAAATAAAAGAAGATCCAGTTCACCAGAAGAAACCAAGTTTGCAGAAATATGTGGCCACTCCGAATCCCTCCCAGCTCTAAGCCCACTATGGTTGGGGATCACCTGCGTGGATGAAAAATAAAGGGGGTGAGTTTTGGGAAACTCAGTGTGCAATTTTAACCCAACCATAGCCTAAATCAGTTCAAACCACAGAAACAGAAATAGATGGCTTTAGCCCAGAACAGATATCAGAATAAAGCCCATAGGCCCATAACAGATCAGAACAGATATCACATGTATATGCAGAAACCCAGCCCAATCCAACCATATGCACCCCCATACCAGCCTTACGCCATGTGGGGAGACTACTCAACCCACCCAACCGCTACACGCCACAGAGATATGCAGCAAGGTCGCGGATCGATATGTGTGGCAGTGTCACGAGAACAGAGATAATCGTGGCGAGCCACGGAATCGATGTGTATGTGGCAGAGCCACCAGAACAGATAATTTGTGGCATAGCCGCCAGGACGCTTCCTCCATAATATAACCCATGGCCCCATGCAACATATATATACAATCATGGCATTCATCATACAGAATCAGATCATCATACTCTTCAGACAAAATTAACCCTAGGGGTATAATGGTCATTTTACACCTAGGGGCATAATGGTAATTTTACATACATAGGGGTATTATAGTAATTTAGTTACTTTTAGGGTTTCCATGCATATCCTATCTAATTACGAACTATTAGAACACTTACCGCGCATACTTACTGATTTGGGCCCGTTGGCCCATTAACCGACTTTTGGCCCATTAAGCCCAATAATATCAAAACGCACGGAGTGGTGCACTTTGCCGTCTTACCATCATAGATTACCAGAATTATTACCCTTTCATCTTACGAGCATTCGCACACTCGTAAGTTCCCAAAATACCAGCTTTTCGGTATTTCGGCTTTTCGGCTTTTGCCGATCTAGTCTATAGAAGGGTGTAAGTTACACACCTGTTTTGTGATTTCCTCGACGAGATCTACACACGAACTGCCTATAATTGAATCACTAAAATATTATTCTAAATACCAACATAATACCAAGTACTTACTCCCTTACCATGTTCGGCCAAACACGCTTAAAACCCCTATTGCCCTTACCTTGATGCCGAGAGATGGTTAACTCCAAAGATCCGATCGTTCCACTTGTCCAAGCCCTTGATCAACCGCCTCTAAATCACGCTATTACCAAAATAAAATAGTTATCACGACCCTTTAGGGTTACAAGTCTAAATCGACAGCCTCCCTAACATTCAGGGATTTCGGCTTTTCCTAAAATACGAAAGAAGACTAAGTTTTGGGGAAGACTTACCACCGATTCCTTAGTGAATGATTCCAATGAGTTTCCCACTCGATCCCGATGTAGATCTAAGCCCTCAGATGATAGCAAAGGTCGAGCTTTCAGTGACTTCAGTATTCGGCCAAATCCCTTTGAAAGTGGGGTTTTCGGCTTTTTGCAACTTGTGTTTAGAAAGGTAGAATGAGAGGGTTTTGCTATGGTCTTGTCGTCAGAACTTGGGGTTTTAGAGGATGAGAGAATCGAAAAATATGATGAGAAAAATAAGAGAATTAGCTAAGGAAATCAGTACAAGAGGAATCAAGTTTTCGGGATTTCGAGATTTGAGGCAATCGGCTATAGTCTTAAAAATAATGAAAGGATGAAGGAGTTTGAACCAAGAGAAAATTAACAACAAAGAATCTAGTTTCGGCTTCTAAAACTCATTCTGAGGTATGCTTATTTTGGTTTTCAAAAAGAAAATCGAAGAAAAAAGGGTTACAAAAATAGAAGAGGTTACCAAAAGAGAAGAGATTAAGATTCGGCTAATTGGGAAAGAAAATCAAAGGAATAAATAAATTAAGAATAAACGAGAAGATTTTGTGAAAAGTGAATGAGCAAAATAAAAATCAATTGAAAACAAAAAGATACCAATTCGGCTAATAATAATCCCAATTTAAATCTCGTGCCTATCTCCTCATTTATAGCCAACAACATAGTTTGAATTTAATTCAAACTCTCCTTGCGCAAACAACAGCAGGAGTCCACCGCTTGACCGACTCAAGCCATGGCTAGGAGAGTTTCGGTCAAACTCTGACTCTCCCCCACGTGAGCAGCAAAAATCTAAGCCTTCCATGCACGAGGTGAGGCTCGAACTCCAGACCTCGTCCACCCATGCGCCTTTTACCTGAATTGCAGGCCACTGCACCACGCACTTTTCTTTACTTATATAAGGTCACAATTAATTATAAACCTTACCTGCTGAAGCTCCGGTTACTTGCGAAAAAAAAAGGAAAGTTTTGCCTGCTGTACATCTCAAACCTGCGACCTCTTAAAACACACACGTACGTTGCTTGCCACTGCGCCACAGGCTCTCCCTGTGTCAAACTTCATTCGCAACTTTTTTTAAGGCCTATTCCAACCACAACCTACATACTAAAAAAAAAAACACAATTTGCGCGCGTCGTGCCTTGAACCCAGGCACTTCCCACGCCCTCCTAGCGTGCTTAGCCACTGGGCCAGATGCTTGTGACATGAATTAGCCCGAACAATTAATAAGGCCTACCTGCGACAGCCCTTGGTTTTTCTAAAATGAAAAACCACAGTTGCGCACGCAGGGAATCGAACCCCTACTCCCTTCCTACTGCTTATCACGCTTAACCACTAGGCCAGACTCCTCCTTATGTCCAGTTTTAGCCCAACTTGTTAATAAACCTTAATGCTTAGATCCCCTAAAGAAACAAAAGTAATTATTTTTGCTAGAGTCTTGGATCGAATTTTTTCCACACTTTAAATACTTAAAAAAGATTAAAATATTAGTAATAACATAAATATTTTAAATATATATATATATATTTTTTTTTAAACACTAGTAATATTTAAAACTTCTCAATATTCAGATTTTCTATCCGAACCCAGCCTCAAAGCCTAATTCTTTTAGACCCCAATTCAGGGTGTTACACCAACACCAAAGCATTATATATATCACATATATCATTTATCAAACACATACCTTAGGACAACTTAAATAGCCAATACACATCAACATTTACAAGCCAAATAACATGGCTAAAATCACAACTCAAGACATATCATCTTAACACTAGCCTATACAAGCCATATATCCAAGCCCAAAGTATAAAAATATCGAAGAATAATAGCCAGATAGTGTGATTGCGATCTCTGATGCCTTCCAACCCACACGAGCTTCCGATATCTAGACACACAGAGAAATTAAAAACAAAGTAAGCATAAAATGCTTAGTAAGTTCGTAAGTCAAAGAAATAAAGCTTATAACTTCAATTTATAAGCATAATCCAGTTAAGTCAATCCAACATGTCTTGGTCTTAGCCTAAACAACATTAGCTTTTCAATTTTAAACATCACATACTAGCAAATTATTATAAAGCTTTATAACATAAGTTTACATTACTTATGTCAATTCACATATCAAGCATATGGCTAAATATCCTTAAATCATCCAAAAACTCATTCTTTTTCAATAGCAGTTCAAATCTAAGAATTTTCCAATCTCTACCTTTTTCTCATATCCGTTGAGCCACAATTTAAATGAGTAAAATGGAGCATATCACAACTCATTTTGACTCAAAAGTCTAATACATAATCATCAACCAAGTTTACTATTCAATCACCATTCAAGCAATATAACATAATATATTATCAAACCATTAATCACATTATTATTACATATTCATTTCCACAATGACCCTGAACTCACAATTTTCATGGATTCTATACTCAATTGAATTTCCATACATACCTGTACCATCTCGTACCAATTTTCATACATACATGTACCATCTCGTACCAATCTCGTACTCAATCATATCTTTCGTTTACCTGTTGAATATTCAATCTCTCACACACTAGATGCCATACTCGATACCTCGCACACTAAGTGCCGTTCTGGATGTTTCACACACTAAGTGCCATCCTCGTTACTTCACACACTAAGTGCCATTCTGGATGTTTCGCACACTAAGTGCCATCCCCGATACTTCGCACGTTAAGTGCCACATATAAATATTCGATGTGTTATTCAACATAGTAATAGTCATGAATATATCATTTGTACAATTTGAACGCATTAAATATTCAAATATAATAATACTTAATGCATACGAACTTATCTCAATCGTCAAAACGTTGAAATGGATCGACTAGTCTGAAACTTTGTCTTTCCCTCGATATTGACTCGTACGAGGCTTAACTTGATCTAATCAATAAAATTCAACTATTACAATTCATATTCTATTCATTTTAACTCAATTTCATATTTTGGTAAAATTACTTTTTACCCCTAAAGTTTCACACTTTTACAATTTAGTCTTTAAGCTCGTAAAATGGGATTCATTCAATTTTGGCCAAACCCAAGCCTAGCCGAATTCAATACAAATTCATAGCAGCCCATATTTCATTTACTTCACACTTTTAATCACAACATTTCACATTTTCTCAATTTAATACCTAATTGACAATTTTGTCAAAAATCACTTTATAAAACTCATTAATCTAACATCAAAGATTTATTTTCTATCATTAATCATCAAAATAATCAAACATTCAACAATGGCATCGTCCAAATACTTTAACAATTTTGAAATCGGAGGTACGGGCTAGCTAGAACACAAAGCAACGATCTCAAAAACGTAAAAATTATTAAAAACTGACACGTAATGGACTTACATGCATGAACAACCATGGTCGAACCTTCAAAGCTTTGAGAACATTATTTTCTTTCTCACATTCAGCTATTGATGAAGATGATAGCATGTAATTTGGTTTTTGTTTTATTTTATTTTATTATAATTACCAAATACCATATTTAACCTTAATATACATTAATAATTTCCATTATACCAAGCCATGGAATCCCACTATCAACAATTATGGAATAATTACCACTTAAGGACTGCCACTATTTAATTCCATAGCCATTTAATATCTTTAACTTATAGAACACAACTTTTACACTTTGCGCGATTTAGACCTTTTTGCTTAATTAACTATCGAAACGATAAAATTTTTCAACGAAACTTTAATACCATCTTATTGCCACTCCATAAATATTTATAAAAATATTTACGACTTGGTTTATAGAAACAAGGTCTCGATATCTCATTTTCTAAACCCACTTGACCTTAGAGTCATACCACTTGAACTTAATAAATCGCTTATAACACAAAAATCACAATATCAAAAATATTTTTTAAACTCACAATTAACTCGTAAATATTAAATATAATATTTACAAACCTACTCATCGGATTTGGTGGCCCCGAAACCATTGTTCTGATTAACCATAAAAATGGGCTGTTACAATTATGGAGCAAGAAACCGTATTGGTGGCTATGCCACATATTCTAATATTAGCAGCGTTGCTGCGATTCTAGTTAGTGCCGCAACCGGTGCTAACACTGTAAGTGTAGGGATGGCATGGGTGATTTATTCCCCACAAGTAGTGCAGGGTTGGACAGAGGCAAGTGCAAGGTTGGATGGGTTATCATGCATTATTCATATGGGTTTGATATTGAAATGGGCTAGGCCTAACTGATATTGGTTCTGATATGAGCTAGGCCCAACTGATATTGATTCTTAAATTGGCTAGGCCCAATTGAGACTGTGATGGGTTGAGACCCAAATGTTAATGAATTAGGCTTTGGCCCACATATATTCTAAATTGGATTGTTTTGTCACTGAATAGGGCTCAAGCCCAGATTGGTTCTAAATTTTATTTTTGACTGACTGTTTGGATGCCAGGGGATTACACACTGAGTTTTCGTAAACTCACTCCATTTTTAACTTTGCAAGTAATCCCCAGCATTAGGAGGATCGGTGCTGCGAGGGACTCGGAGATGGTCAGACAGCTGCTTTTGTTATCTACTACGTTTATTTGCTTCTCAGTACTTTAATTTCGGTTTGGTTTGTAATAAGGCCTCTCTGGTTTTTATTTTAAACTTTGGAATTTTATTTACTATGTTTGATATTTGTTAAAAGTAGATCGCGGTTTTCTAAAATAATAACTGTTTTCAAAACACTACGTTTTCGCAATTAACTTTTAAACATCATGTTTTTGTAAATCGGTTACTTTTAAAATTAGCTTTAGCAACCTAAAAAGAATTTCAGGAATAATATTAATAAGTTTTCAATGTACTACGTTTTAAATAAGAAGGGTTTTTAATGAGAGTAAGGTTTTCGAAAAACACTTCAATGTGACACACTAGATTCGGACATAACGTCTAGGCCGGGTTTAAGGGGTGTTACACATCATTAGCATAAAGTTAGTGGATGACCATAATATATTTCATAGATTTCCACTATTGTTTTCATCAATTACTATTAGCCATTATATATATACATATTTTATTTTAGACTTAAAAATGTGTAAAAAGTCCTCAAACTTTTCAAAAAAATTAATTTTTTTTTTTTGAAATCAATTGAAGATTTGACCTTTTAAAATGCATAAAAAAAGCCTTAAACTTTTTCAAAAAGAAGCAATCAAGCCCTTTTTTTTTTCACTCACTTGGGAACTTGAACTTTCAAAATGCATCAAAAAGGCCCTCAAACTTTTTCAAAAAAAAAAAGCAATTAAGCACCTGCTTTTTTTTTTGTACTCAATTAGGTACTTGAATTTTTAAAATACATCAAAAAGGCCTTTTGACCGTTAACTTTAACAGTTGATCGTTAAAGCTAATTATCCCTAATTTTTTTTAGTTAAAGTCATCTCGTGTCACAACCATTGCATGACATGTGACAAAAAATTATAAAAAATAAAAATTAATAAAAGTTATAAAAATTATTAAATTTTAATAAAAATATAAAAATATTTAAATTTTATTAAAAATTAGGAAAAAATTTATAAAAATAGAAAAAATTGTAAAAATTGTAAAATTTTATAAAAATTATAAATTGCATAAAAAGACCCTTTAGCCATTAACTTTAGCCGTTGACCTGTAAAGTTAACGACCCTCAGTTTTTTTCAATTAAATCCATCACGTATCGCAACACAACGTGACATGTGGCAAAAATAATTAAAAAAATTAATAAAAGTTATGGAAAAATTATAAAATACTTCTTTTGGTACGATATTTTTTATAATTTTTTATGAATTTTATTTCTTTACATTTTTTATAATTTTCTTATGACTTTATAATATTTTATAATTTTTCTTAGGACTTTATAAAATTTTATACTTTTTTTTCTATATTCTATATATTTTATAATTTTTACTATTTTTATAATTTTTTTTCTAATTTTTAATAAAATTTAAATTTTTTTATTAAAATTTAATAAATTTTATAAATTTTATAACTTTTATTGATTTTTATTTTTTTTGTCATTTTTTGCCACATATCACGCAATGGTTGTGAATGCTCTAACTGAAAAAGTTAGGGGCAATTAACTTTAACAGTCAACCGTTAAAGTTAACAGTAGAAAGGTCTTTTTTATGCATTTTAGCAGCTCAAGTACCCAATTGGGTGCAAAAAAAAAAAGTAAATGCTTAATTTTTTATTTTTTATTTTTTTTTTACGTTTGAGGGCCTTTTTTATGCATTTTGAAAGTTCAGTACCCAATTAAGTGTAAAAAAAACAAAGACCTTAATTGCTTTTTTTGAAAAAGTTTGAGGGCCTTTTTGATGCATTTTGAAAGTTCAAGTACCCAATTGAGTTTAAAAAAAAAAGCAAGGGCTTAATTACGTATTTTTTAAAATATTTGAGAACTTTTTACACCCTTAAGCCTTTATTTTAATAGTAAATGTTAGGTGAAAAAATGAATAAAATAAAAAGATGAAGACTTAGTGCTTATGTTTATCTTCTTCAAACCATGTAAGGAAGGAAGAAAACTTACATGTTCAAACCCTTCATTACCGTGAGCCATATTTCAAGGTGACAAAGCTTTCTCTTTTGGATTTTGATCATTAGCTTTAGATATTTGATTAGTTGAACCCTTTTATTTGATGAAGAAAATTTGTTAAGGTATAGCTTGAATCACCATTGTTGAAGGCTTAGAAAACTATAGAGAGGAAGTGTAACATCCCAAAAACAAGGTTAGAAGAAATTGGGTTTTGAAACCAAGGGTGGTCATCCCTCAATTTTGAGTTTAGATTTTGGAAATTTATGATAAGTAAATTGATTTGGTTCAATGGTAAAGTGTTCAGGGTATGTGTGTGAGGTTTTGGGTTCGAATCCTGTTTCTGGAAATTTTATTATTTTGCTTAAACCCTTACCTTTGAACATTGGGCTTATAAGTTAAATTATGTCAATTGATATCAAGAATGAGTTTGCTGGTTCAATGGCTAAGCTTTTGTATACTCCTTGGTCCTGTGTTCAAATCTCGGCGAAAGTAATAGAAAATATTTTATTTTGAATTTCGTTGTATGGTAGTTAATTTCGGTTGGTTACTTAAAACCTTCCAGAAACCTCCGACGGGTTTTTCTTTTCAATTTTGTTCTTTCTTTTTTTGCTATGTTTCTTCTTTTAGTCGTTCTCAATATTTAGTTCTTCGTTTTGGTTTTTTCCTTTCAAAGTGACCTTTTCTTCTGTTACATTACGTTGCACTGATTTTGTACAGGATCTGACTTATCTTTCTAGTTCAATTCGTTGGTCGGTAAGTTCGATTTTAAGTTTTGGTGTCAAAAGTTCTTTGACGTAACTTCGAATTTGGAATGATAGTTTTTAGGGATTTGATTGTGAGTTAACCGCTTGTTGGGCAATTGCTTGTTGTCTAGGGACTGGTGGAACGACAGAAATATTCCAGTGTACACAATCGCAACAAGTAATAAAGTGACAAGTAAATGTCAAGTTATCGTACCCACAAAGACTGTGAAAAGAATTATTTCTGAATGCAATTTAAAACACTTTGGTGAAAAAAAATATTTTGATTTGAGGAGGTGATTAAAAACTAATATTTTTAACTAAGTAAAATAAATAAATAGAAAATAAAATTTTCAAAGCACTATTTCAAAAGATGATTTTAATCAAGATGACATAATTGTATTAGATTAATTACATTTCTTAACTTAGGATTATTAAACTCATGTTCATGTTGTTACGAATAAATTCACAACAACTCGATAATTTGCTAACTTATAAACATACTTACCTACCAAAATCCATTTATCTCTTGACTATATCTCTATGTCAATTCAACCGATTAAACAAATTTTAATAAGCAAATGTGTTAATGCACATACATACTTATGAAATTAAAATAATCTCTTATACATATCTTTATGCCAATTCAAACAATTAATTCAATCTCATAAGCACATAAATGATTACGTGAGGTAACAATGTATTTCTACCTTGAAACAGTTTAATCACAATAATCGTGCAAGTTATGCAAGGCTAATGTATCGTTAGATACCGTTGCTAATTTAATCCTCAGGTACCTTAGATGATTAAACATGCACTGATTAAGTATTGTGTCAATTAATTACAATTTCAATCCATTTAAATAATTAATTCATTAGTTACCTTACAATTGTAATGCAAGAATAACTTAGTCATGGTTTTACTTGATCAAACATCTTACCGAGGCCTATAAAAGCATAAATACAATTTTAATAACTCAAGTAGACGAAATGAAATACATGAATTAAATTAAACATATCAATATCACAAAAATTCATAGACATGTTCATCATAACAACAACAAAATTAAAAGGATAGGGAACAAGAATCAAATCTGGTGTTTTCTCCGTGGCTTGACTAGTTTCCTCCACTCCTCCTTCTCTGCTTGTTCTTGTTGAACCGAGGCTTCCACAAACAATTGAATGCTGGCTCCAAGTGGTGGTCGATTGACTCTTTTTCAAGAGGTGAAATCGGCAAGGGAATAGGGGAAGAAAATGAAGAAAAATGGAAAGGAATGAACAGAGAAAAATAAGAGAAAAGTGAAGAGATGAGAAAGGTTGAGATGTGTTTGGAGTGAGCAGCAAAGGGGGGTATTTATAGGTTGGGATGGTGGCTAAAATTAGCAAAAATCAGCAGCCATAGAGTCCCCCCATGGCCGGCCACACATGTGGCAAGTTTGAAGATTTCAAACTTGCTATTTTAAGGTGGGGGCAAATCTAAAAAGGCATAAACAGTGGAGGGGTTTGAATGCAATTTGAAGGAGTCTTCAATGGCTATTTTTCAAGAAAAATAATCAGCCAAACAAGGTGATTGGGTCAGCATGTGGGATGGTTTTGGGTTGCCCAGTACTCGGTTGGATCGGTTTTCTCAATTTAGCTCAACTGGGCCCCTTTTCATAATTAATTAACAATAATTTATTTAACCCAAATTAAATTGGATTAGAAAAAAAATTAATTATATTATGAATTAATACACATAATTTGGACCGTCTTAGCTGAAAAGTTAATTCGCCTTGATGCTTCAAAATTCCTTCTCGATTTTCCGCTTCTAGCAGTGTCTGCCAAGCCATTTTTCGTCCTTTGTGCAAATATGTCAAAAATAATAAAAAATAATCAAAATTTGATATAAAAAGTAGTGTTTGCCGAGCCATTTTTCATCCTTTGTGTAAATTTGTCAAAAATAATAAAAAATAATCAAAATTTGATATAAAATTAATTAAAATTCAACATGTTCATAATTTAAGTACAATTTAATTATTTTATAATAATTATTGTAGACACTCAATTTTTCCCGGGCCCAGAAATAAGTCCAAAAACAAAAATAATAAGCCCCCAAAAAAAACGAAGTCCAAGTTCAGTCCAGAATTACAAATATAATTTGGCCCGATCGGAATGGCCCATTACTTGAAAAGATTTAAGGTCCATCTACAAGCTTGACTCATATGGAATTTTACGGAGTAATATTCAGAACACTCTTGTTGCTCTAAAGCCTAGGAGTAATGAGATTTCTTTTGAGAAGTGGGCTCATGTTCAGACATTTTTATTTTCAATAAAACATACTTTTATTATTTATCCAAGTAAATATTCTTTCATTCTGATTCTTTTGACCTTTGACATTCTTTATAAATTTTCATTTCATGTAAATAGTCATTCTTGAATTCATTTATTCCTTGTATATTCTTTTGTGTGCCTATCATAGATGTAATATCCTAGTTTTGGGCCTAATCGGAATAGTGGTTTCAAGACCACAAATCTAAGATAGAAATAATTTTTTTTTTCTAATTATTTTGAGGTCTATGATATGATTGCATGATTGTGTGAAAATTTTGTGAAGAAATTCTATGCATAAAGTGTTTAATTTGAAATTAGGGACTAAATTGAATAAATTGCAAAACTTGTGTTCTAGAAGAATTTTGCATAAAATTGAATTATATTATTAATTAGAGGTCCTTAAAGAGTAATTTTACCAATTTCTAAAAAAAATTGGACAAAAATGGGCTTCGAAGGGTAAAAATTTAAAGAATAGTAAAAAGGGCATTTTGGTCATTTAGGGGTAAAATGAATTAAAAGACAAATTTTAAAACCCAAATGTGTCCATCTTCAACCCCATGGCCAAATATAGCAAGGAGAAACCATGTCTAGGGTTTTTCAAGCTTCCAAGCTCGATTGTAAGTCCATTCTAGCCCCGTTTTTCAAGTTCTTTACGTTTTTGGAATCCTGATAGCTCGATTTAGCCTATGCTAGCAATAATTTAACCTAGGGTTTATATTTGGAAAAATACCCATAGGTGAAATTTGTGTATTTTTGTGTTTTATGATAGAATATGAGGTTTTAAATTATGTTAGACAACTTGTGCTACTCGGTTTTAAGTGAAAACGAGTAAAAGGGCTTAATCGGTAAAAATACCTAATAGTCATAAGTACATGTTAGAGTGAGAATTTGATGTTGCCATAGAAGGGAAAAATTATCAACATGTCATAAAACATAAGAAAATAGGCTGAATTTTAATTTACGAGCTTTGGGGCAAAAGTGTAAATATGTGAAAGTTCAGGGGCAAAACTATAATTTTGCCAAAATATGATTTTGGGTCAATTTGAATAATGTGAGTCCTAATTAAACTATATTTTAAATGATAGAGCAAGGAAAACTGAAATTCGGGCTAAAATGGGGAAAATACCAAGTTGTGGATGAAATGGTAAAAGTAGTCATTTTCGCATACGAGGTAAGTTCATATGTGAATGTTGGTAACATAGTTATTATTTTAAAAGTTTTTATGTTATTTAAATGATATGATAATTATTATGAAATATTATACTCGTGATAATTGTTTGATAATATGTCAAATTATGTGATATACTTGGAAAATGTGAAATACTACTGAGTATCGGTATCGGCAATCCGTAGGAGATGGTTGAGACACATGATTGGGAAAATGGTCTCGTTGAACCTTAGGAATGGATTAGGATACAAGTGACATGTCGCTAGGATATTTGGGCATCCGAACTCGTTGAGTTGAGTCCGAGTTCACTTATGGATGCGAATGTCCGAACTCGTTGAGTTGAGTCCGAGTTCGAGAGATATAACTAGGCATCCGAGCTCGTTGAGTTGAGTCCGAGTTCACTTATGGATGCGAATGCCCGAGCTCGTTGAGTTGAGTCCGAGTTCACTTATGGGCGGGTTACATGGTAGCTTGGCTACATATGTGGCACTTATGTGCAAACTTTCCATGTATCCGAATTATATTCCGATGTGTTCAACGGGTAAAATTCTACTCAAATGGAGGAATACTCGAGATGAAAGGGACGTATTGGTAAGTGTTGTGAAATGGATACTTTGAACAGGTATGTACTTAGCCCTTGGGTTGAAAACTCGATATAAGAACAGTATGGTGAGATGATAAATGAAAATGTGATATGAATGTCTCAGTGATGATTATGCAAATGATGTTTTATGTTTGCTTATATAGTTGTGTTACTTGCTATTTGCATGTGAACTTACTAAGCTTTTATGCTTACTCCCTCCTTTTCATTCCTTGTAGTTTTGACAAGCCAGCTCAGAAATCGGGAACGGTCGGAGGCTCGCTCACACTATCCATGTATCATCTTGGCATAATGGCTTGTATATTTCAAGCATGGTATGTATAGCATTATAATCATTTTGTGTATATGGTCTTATGATATGGTTATTGAGTGGTATGGAAATGCTTGGTAATGATTAGCCATTGGAATGGCTAATCATGATCATATTTGGTGTTATGTATGCTAAATTGCTAGCCAATCCATGGAAACCATGAAATAGGTAAAATTTGCCATAAAATAAATTCAGATAGCAGCAGTGATGTGAATTTGAAAAATCATTAAAAATAGTATAGATATAATTAGATGATGAATAAAATATGGAATTGAATAATTATGAGTCTATTTTCATATGGATGGAACAAAACAGGTAAATGAGTTATATTTTATGAGATGTTTAAATTTTTGTGAAACAGTGCCAGAGCTATTTCTAGATCCCCTATTCTGACTTTGTAAATTCACCATAAATTTTACAAAGATAATTAGACGTCATACTTTATATGTACAGATTTCTTATTGAGTCTAGTTTTACTAGAAACAAATGGCATAGTCATTGGAACTCTGTACAGGGAGATATCTGATTCGAAATTCACAGAGGTCAAATCAGTCAAACCCTGAAACAGGGGATACTTTAACTAATAAACTATACTAATTGGTCTGACAAAAAAATTCTAGAAAAAAATTAGTAGATAGATATATGAGTCAGTTTTAAGGAAAATTTACGGATCTTGATTCCGAGTTTTGAAACTCAAGATATGAATTTTTAAGCGATCATGTGACGCAGCTTAGCCACTTATCCGAAATTTTAAAATAAGTTGTTTGAAATTTTGTTTAAGTAATGAATTAAGTTTGGTAACACCTCAAGCTCGACTCTGGCGACGGTCTCGGGCGTGAAGGCGTTACAATAGATCCCTAGATATCAATGACACGGGCAACGATACTACGATTCAGAGTTCCTTTTGAGTGCGATATGTGTTTAGAGGAATCTCAGTACTTTGAAGGTGACAGAAATTGTGACTTGTTTTTGAATTTGTTGAAAATGGTTTTTACCCCATGAAGTGGTGGTAGGAAATATAGCCTTAGAGGAAGGAAATATTACGAAATTGGAATTAGCTGAGGAGACAAAACAAGACCTTGTTGAGACTATTATGGGAATTCAAAAATGTGGTCCAAAGACGCATGCAGGAGGATTTGCAATTGCCAAGATAAACATGAGGCTTTAGGGCACTGCTGGTCCACCATGAAAAGGGATCGCATCAGTTGTACAATGAATGCCAAATTTAAAGGAGTCAAGACTTATGGGGCATGTATGTTATGGGCCCGAGCTCATCAAAAGTTTCAAGCTGACAATGACTCATCTTTGTGGACGTCAATTACTCCATTAAGAGGGGAGAGATAGCTTCATATGCCAATATTACAAAGTCAAAAGTCATTTATTTCAAAAAAAAAACAAAAAAAAAAGATTATATATAACTGCACAATGCCAAAAGCTTGCAGTCTTTTCAAAGATAATGCGCCATACCACAGTACAACAAAGGTTGCCAAATGAAAAGAAAAAGAAGAAAAAACAAATTACAGAAGATGACCGAGACTAGTAAAAATTGGCATAAGAAACTACCGCCTACTTTCTATGCTTACACTGGGGCAAACACCTTCAATTCCAGTTGTTTCAAAGGTTCCAACCATCATCCTTGGAATGGGTTCATTGTTTGGCTTTCCTGAGTAGTCTGATGTGCCGTCAATAGCTGCGATGGTTAGCTCCAGGCGGTGGCCATTGATTTCCATCTATGGGGCATCAGGCCGTACACAGTCTCTGAACTTAAAATGATAGATTCCTTCTTCAAAACTAGTTTCTGACAAAGTGGATGACGGTATCATGAAGGAATCTCTCTTAGACTTCTATACAAGTTCAGGGAAGATGAAACCTGATCAAATCATTATTTTCAAGGATGGGGTTAGCGAGTCTCAATTCAATCAAGTTTTGATCAAGTTATTGGGGCTTGCAAGTTCCTTGGAAATAAGTGGAACCCTAAAGATTGTGGTTATTATTGTACGAAAAACCATCTTACCAAGTTTTTTTTCAGCCGGGATCTCCTGACAATGTGCTACCTGGTACTGTCATTGACAACAAAGTATGCCATCCAAAGAACAATAATTTTTACCTTGGTACCCATGCTAGAATGATTGGAATCATGAGACAGACCCACTATCATGTTCTCTTAGACCAAGCTGGGTTTTCGGCTGATGATCTGCAAGAGTTTGTTCATTCTCTATCCTATATGTATCAAAGGAGCACCACAGCCATATTTGTTGTGGCTCCTATTTGCTACGCTCATTTGGCAGCTTCACAGTTGGGGGCAATTTATGAAGATTAGGGATGCTTCAGAAACATCATCGAGTCATGGTAGGATGTATGTTCTGGAAGTAATCTCTGTACCTTAGCTTTTCAGGTTGAAGGATAAAGTCAGCAACTTCATTCTTGTCTGCTGAGAATCATTGAACCATCTTTTTGTAGGGTTTGACAAACAACAGCCAGATCATTTGTGGGAAATCCCTTTTTCATGGGTTTATGAATCAAGATTTTTTCTCCAAGCTTTGATGGAGTCAAGAATTGAATACCTCTAGTAAACTTAACTTGAAAGTATTCATCCTAAGAAAATGTACCAAGAATGGATGACACAGACTTATGAAAAAGAAGGTTCGTCCAAAAGAATTTCATAAAGGAAACATTGTGCTGAAAGAGATCCTTCCCATGCAAAAGGATGCCGAATTGGGAAGGGCCGTATGTTGCGAAGAGGCCTTTCTCTAGAGGTGCACTGATTTTGACGAGAAATGGATAGGAAAAATTTAACTGATCCAGTGAATTCAGACTCGGTCAAGGAGTACTATGTCTGAAGGAGAAGGGAAGCCAAGGTGAAAACCCGCAAAGGGCACTTTGGGACTTCTATTTCAAAAAAAAAAAAAAAAAAGAAAAAAAAAGAAAAGAAAAAGAGAAAAAAAGAAAAAGAAAAAAATAAAATGGAGAGGCCAAGGTGAAAACCCGCAAAGGGCGCCTTGAGACCAAAGGGGTTTTGAGTTGAAAACCCGAAAGGGCAGCTCAAATTTGGAAAGTCATGCAGTGACCTTGCTATACCGGATTCGACGAGAAGTGAAGTATGTTACATATCGAGGCATCAACGAATTACTTTGGATCTTTTAAACACATGTTGAACTCAAGAAAGTCTTCATGGAGCTGGTGTATAGATGCTCAAGCGGCGATATCTGGGGCATCTAATTTTTTGTCCTGTTTACTATCTTTGGATTCTCTTTCTTCTCAAAGATAGATTCTTAGATTAACCTCCTTTGTTTTTTTGATAAATCATTATCCTCAAGATCAATTTATTTGTCCCATTATTCATAAAGTATGTTGCATAGAAATAATGATTGATGAACTAAATATCTTTACAAACGAAGTTTTGCATATTACTCTGGAAATTTCTAGATAATACAAGAAACTGAAACAAGATAATTGTTTAAAGAATTTCCATATTTGAGGGTCGGATGTTCTCGGAGAAATTTCTTCTTCAGTCCAAAAGGTGGTTGGACATTTTAAGCAATATTGATCTTAAGAAAGGATCATTTCATAAACATCTCCAGCGGGTCACAACATTTAGAGAATGGCACCATAGGACTAAGTTGATTCAAAGCATACAAGCAGAGTATGATTGATACATCAAGAAGTATAAAGATAAAACTTCGATGAGGGAATGAGTGATGACGTCTGAAACAGGGGTCATATTCATAACATTTTGCATTATAACATGTCTAATTAGGAGAATTTGACTCACTTCGATCATAGCATCCTAATTATTAGGCATGAACTCATCCGCATTCTACAGGTTATGTCTTTTATAGGACAATGTAGATCAAAGAAATAATATTTGACATCCCTGTGTTTATAGGGAATAGATCGAAGATAGCATGATCTGACATTCCTGTGCTTATAGCGAAGCAGATCGAAGATTTCAGCATGGCATCCCTGTGTTTATAGGGAACAAGTTGAAGATAGCAGATTTGGCATCCTTATGCTTACAAGGAACAAATTGAAGACATAGCTGATTTGGCTTTTACTGCTTACGATGAAGCAAATCTAAGATGATTTGGCATCTTTGTATTATCAGAGAACAAATCGAAGTTTGGTGTCTCCATATTCGATGGAGGGCAGACACATAGCAGATCTCACCTTCAGATATTCATACTGAAGTAGATCCAAGATGATTTGGCATTCTTGTGTTTATAAGGAAAAAATCGAGGACATAGCAGATTTGACTCTCAGATGTTCTCAAACAGATCCAAGATGATTTGGTATTCTTGTGTTTACAAGGAACAAATCGAAACCATAGCTGATTTGACTTTTACGTGTTTACGTTAAAGCAAATCTAAGATGATTTAGCATCTCTGTATTGTCAGAGAATAAATCAAAGTCTGGCATCTCCATTTCGACGGGAAGCAGATACATAGCAGATCTCACCTTCAGATATTCATACTGAAGTAGATCCAAGATGATTTGGCATTCTTATGTTTACAAGGAACAAATCGAGGACATAGCAGATTTGACTCTCAGATGTTCTCAAACAGATCCAAGATGATTTGGTATTCTTGTGTTTACAAGGAATAAATCGAAACCATAGCTGATTTGACTTTTACATGTTTACGTTAAAGCAAATCTAAGATGATTTGGCATCTCTGTATTGTCAGATAACAAATCGAAGTCTGGCATGTCCATTTCGACAGGGAGCAGATACATAGCAGATCTCACCTTCAGATATTTATACTGAAGTAGATCCAAGATGATTTGGCATTCTTGTGTTTACAAGGAACAAATGGAGGACATAGCAGATTTGACTCTCAGATGTTCTCAAATAAATCCAGGATGGTTTGGTATCCTTGTGCTTACAAGGAGCAAATCGAAGACATAGCTGATTTGGCTTTCGCGTGTTTACGCTGAAGCAAATCTAAGATGATTTGGCATCTCTGTATTGTCAGGGAGCAAATTGAAAAAGCAAATTTGGCGTCTCTGTGTTCAACGGAGAGTAGATCAAAGATATCAACATGACAGTCATAAGTTTACAAGAAGCAGATTGAAGCCGTCAAAAGGCCATTTAAAGAAGATCAAGAACTCAAGACTCGGTGAGACCGGGCAAAATTGGTCTTTTTATAGTCTTTTCTCTATTCTTGTTACACAGCAATGAGCAAAGAGGGGCAGCTGTAGACACTCAATTTTGTCCGGGCCCAGAAATAAGTCCAAAAACAAAAATAATAAACCCCCCAAAAAAATGAAGTCCAAGTTCAGTCTAGAATTACAAATATAATTTGGCCCGATCGAAATGGCCCATTACTTGAAAAGATTTAAGGTCCATCTACAAGCTTGACTCATATGGAAATATAATCTTCAATAATATACAATCTTAGATGTGATATGAAATCTTAGATATGATACAATCTTAGATATGATTGCAATCTTAGATATGATTGCAATCTTAGATATGATATACAATCTTAGAAGATATGATTTTGTAATCTTAGAGATTTAATTTGTAGATATCCTTTAATCTTAACCGTTGATGTAATTGATCATCAGATTGGATTTGGGAGGCTCAACTATAAATAGAGGCCTCTCCCTTCATTGTAAAACACTTGAGTTTTGGGAAGCAATAAGAATTCTTGAGAGCATTCACTCAAATTTCTCTCCCTCTTGCGTTCTTACTCTCTGTGGTTTGTTCTTATTTTATTCTTCGTCTATCTTAGTTTTTCAACCTTTTTTTTATTTTAATTTCTTCATTTTTCAAATATGTATATTTATTCCTATCTTTTATACATTTGATTATGTATTTTATATATTATAATATTTAACCTTCTTATATAGTTTATTTTCAAATATAAATTTTCTATGCATGTATATATATATTATATTATCATTTCATGTATTTTGAACTATTGCATTATATTTTTATAATTTGTAAATGTCCTATTTATTCATTTTTTTAGTGTATGTCATTTATCTTATTTGTGCATAGTTTCATTTTTTTTATATGCTATGTTTAATTATTTCTTTATTGTGCTATTTTATGATATATATTGTTGTATAATTTTTGCATGTATTATGCTTTTCTTTTAGTTTACTCATGTTTTTATTTGTTTATTTTCTTATATTTACCCTAGTATGATTTTTTTTCATTAAACGTATGTTCATGTTATTTAGTTTTGTCTTAATGATATTATTTATGTTTGTATGGAAATGTTAGAACATTTTGTACATCTATGCTTCATGATGCATTAATATGTCATCCTAAAACGTCATTTAAAATAATATTCCAAGGTTTTTTTTAAAAAAAATAAAAGGCAATGCTTGATGTTTGGAAACTTCGAGAAAGGTAGTGCCCTAACTTACTGGGTTGCGACTTTTCTCGTTGAATTCGAATAGTCAAGCACCCTTCTTAGTGATTTTGAGTTTTCAAAACTTAAACAATTATTTCGAGATTTCAAAACATAGTGTCCTAACTTACTGGATATGGCATTTTGTTGTTTCGAGATAGAAATTTTCAAAAGACGAGCTTATTTTCGAAGGTTTTAAAATGTTGCGTCCTAACTTACTGGATGTGATGTTTTGACTCGTTTGAAATAAGTGAGCCTTAATTTTTCAAATTAAAACACTCTAATTAAAAAAGAGGATTGTATCTTAAAACTTTTAAATTTCTGACATTAAAGACACTCGATAATCAATTAGGTACCAATTTTTGGACGTTACGAGGGTGCTAACCCTTCCTCGTATGTAACCGACTCCCGAATTCATTTTCTCGACTTTCGTAGACCAAAATTAATGTTTTAAAACAAAACATTTTATAAGGTGATCCAATCACACCTAAAAAGATTGGTGGCGACTCCCGTTTTTGTCTTTCTTAAAGTCGATTCCCATTTTCCAAAAACTCGATTTAAAAATGGTCTCGACAATTATATATTTTTCAACAAGAATTTTACCGAAATTGCATGAATTTGAGTTAAAAAGGGCATGAAAAAGTGTGTATATTTTGGTGTTTCCACACCCCCAAACTTAATTCATTGCTCGTCCCGACTAATGCACAAATTGAAAAGAATTCTTTCGAAAACACCTTCAAAAAATTCCTTCAAAACAACATTCTTCCCAAAATTATGATTTGGTATACTCGTGCTCAAGAACAAAAATTTTGAGATTTATGCTACTTAAGTATACTTATCATTCAAATTAATCTCAATTATTCTTGTGATAGAAAAAATAGACTAAATGCTTTCTAATAAAAACATGTTAAATCCCTATCAATTTGATTTTATTCCCTTATTCAGGGTTAAGCTGTAATCATTAAGCTTAACTTATGCCTTTATATGTTAAACGTAGCAATTTCTCTCTACTAATGTAGGTAGCATAGAAACTTGAATCAATAGGTCTTTAAAAAGGTTGTAATGTGGCTAGGCTAGGCGTAGGTAAAAGATAGATAATTTTAGGCTAAAACCTTTAGACTCAGCTTGAATAGGACTTGTGAAATAATTACCTTCAATACACCAACTTATTTTGCTTTCACATGCTCTTTTATACATTTATTTCTTTTGAGTACATATGCTCTCTTTTTTATCACGAGCATTTCATTTTATGTATTACAATTTTTTTTGAGCATTTGATACTTCTTTTCAACTCCCCCAAACTTGTTTCAAAGAACATTCTGAATATTACTGAGTCTAGTGTTTGGGACAATTTAAAGATAATTAAGAGAAAAGTGATGGCTAAATATTGCATAGGTTCAAATAAAATTAGGCCATATAGTCTCAAAGTTGGGTTTCAAAGGATAAAAATTCATCAAGGTTGGCTTGAAAGGCTCAAATAGTTCAAACAAAAGTTGTCTAAATCATTTTCAACATTCCATGCTTCCTAGGATTTTGCCTCAAGAAACTACTAAGTCAATTCTAGAGACTTAAACTTTCATGCATGCCTAACTTTCCTAAGGAGCTAAAATTTTATGGTATGATTTGAATGCTTTATTAAAAATACATTTATGTCATATTTCAATTAACATAACAATTATTGAAATAATCGAACTTTATTCATACTGAAGTTTAGCATACTTAACAAAATTTCAAATTTTTGAACAAAATATAACCTGATCATAACTGAAAGAAAATTTTATTCTGAGATGAAATAATTTCAATTTTTTAGTCCCCCTACTTAAGATGAACAATGTCCTCATTGTTAAAAGTGAATAGATACTAAACACCAGGTAAGACTCTAGAAAAGAGGAGGTGAGCCAATTTAACAGCTTAAGTACCAAGCTCTCTCTAGATCCAATCCTAGACATGTATATATATATATTACCACACTTTGTACTTTGCAACTTGTTCATTTTTATTTATGATTTCCACCTCTTGTTTTATTATGCAAAAATAAAATTCCTAATAAAACCTAATCCTATTAAATAACCTAAGAACAGAAATAAAATAAAGTCCAGATCCTCTCTTTTTATTTATTTGCAGATCCCTCTGAATTTGACTCATCTTTTGCTCCATCGTCTTTGTTTTTGCATGAATCGCTTCGCTCTCTCTTCGATAGTGGACTCCATGGTTCAAATATGAAATCTGGAAACTCAGGCACAAAAATAAACAGGTCATTGTATGTTTTCATAAGAGCGCTTCTCATTAAGTCATCCCGTATTTTTGAATATCTTCAGTAAGCTTGTTGCTGCCACTGCATATGTTACATGATGTCAATCAATTTTGACAGCTCATCTCGAAGATCTGGGCGAGGCAATTGAGTCTTGAACATTGAAGTTGCAACGTTAGGTTCGGTTACTAGTTCCATTGGTTCTATCTTATTAGGTTTTTCTGCTGATTGCATTGGTTCGATCTCTGTGGGATCTTCTTCTTCATATTTAGGATCCTCGCTCTCTTCAACTCATTGTTGTAGAATAGAGTCTCCAGCTATTCGGTAGAGGTCCCTATCTGTGATTGTGCCCTGCTATAACCTGTATTCTTTACATTTGCAAGAATTTTAGCTTTCAAGCACAAAATTGTTATCGTAAAGGGAAAGTAAGCTGGGCCAGAACGTCTAGCGACATAATTTTGCATTTCCCTCAAGATGATTTTTCCCACATCAATGGTCTTTCCAATTAAAATTGAGTATAATAAGATTATTTGCTCTAATAAAATTGTAGTCCCATGTGAAATGGGCATTTTCCTCAAGATGATTTTGTGAACAGGTGCTGTGACAAGGAGCAACTGCTGGCGCACACGGTGTGTGTGGGGGCTGCTGGGTGCGTGTGTGGGCTATTGCCGAATGGGATTGCTGCTAGGCATGAGGGTGACGTGTGGAACTGGGCGATGTTGTGGCTAGAGAGTTCAGCACTAGGTGATTTGGTACTTGGTGGGTTTTGGATGCTAGGATTGATGGAGGGATGAGTGAAAAAAATGACAAAGGTAGGTGAAATTTATAGTGAAAAGAGTAGGAATTTAATTAGAATTCTTAGAACAAATTAATAATTAAGATATTCCAAGTTCTAATTCTACATAGATTTAACAACAATTAATAATTAATATAATGCATATTAAATTATTATTTGCTATTAATTTATTAAAAATAAATACTTATTAAATAAAATATGATCAAATTTAAACTAATCCTAACTCTATGCAAAGTTGATAATAATTAATATATATTATAATAGATACAATTATATATTAATGATTATAATCTTATTTATTAAATTAAATTAAAAAAATTTATTCTAGATGCCTTTTGAAAATATTTACAAAAAGGGACATCTAATTTTTAGTATTTACAAAAGGAGCAACCAAATTTTGAAAATAGTTCAATTAAGTACCTAGACTTAATGAAAATTTAAAATTGAATTGCAATTTAAAACCTGGAGCAAATTGACCCTTTTATTTGAAAATTAAAAATTTATTTTGTCATTTAGGGAATAATTTCTATGAAGATTATGTTAAAATCAATTCCCAAGAAAGATTGGAGGGGTCACAAGTGGTCCCGCTTAAGTTCCAATCTCCTAGACAGAATTTATTTAAACATGTTAATCCCGAAAATATAACCTAAATCATTTATTAAAAAAGAAAAACAAGAAAAATTAAATATCTGATCAAATGAACGAGATTTGATCCCATACAATTTTATCTCCCCAGTAATGTTTTAACTGCTGAGCATTGAATCAAAAATTACCTCCCTTACTTTGAAGTTCGACAACTACATATGGATAAACTTGGTGAATCGTAAATGGATCGGACCAACATGATTTTAACTTACATAAAAAGAACCTTAATTTGGAATTGAATAACAAGACTTGCTGACCTGCTTCAAATTCTCGAACCCGAATGTGTTTGTCATGCCATCTCTTAAGTCTTTCCTTGAGTAATTTGGCATTCTCGTATGAGAACATTCGGAACTCTTCTAACTCATTGAGTTGGAGCATCCATTTCTATTAGCAAGCTTAAGATCCAAGTTGAGTTGCTATAGAGCCCAGTAAGCTTTGTGTTCTAACTCCAAGGGCAGATGACAGGCATTCCCAAAGACCAACCTATAGGGTGACATCCCTAAAAAGTGTCTTGTATGTTGTCCTCTAGGCCCATAAAGCATCGTCCAATCTTTTGGACCAATCTCGTTGGTTCGAGCAAACTACCTTCTCGAGTATGCCTTTGATCTCTTTGTTTGCCGGCTCAGCTTGCCTATTTGTCTATGGATGGTAAGCTGTGGCAAGCTTGTGCTTCACTCCATGTTTGTCGAGTAACCATTTCAACCACTTATTCACAAAATAGAACCCTTCATCATTGATGATAGCTCTTGGGATTCCAAACCTTGTAAACACAAGCTTCTGCAAAAACTTCATCACAACCTTAGCATCATTCGTCGAATATGCCTCAGCCTCAACCCACTTAGACATGTAGTCTACTGCTACCAATATGTACTTGTGACCAAAAGAGGAGGGAAAGGACTGAGAAAGTCAATACCCCAAACATTAAATAATTCTACATCAATGATGTTTTTTCGAGGCATCTCGTTTCTGTTTGTGACGTTTCCAACCCTTTGACATTGATCACAGCTCCTTACTTAAGCATAAGCGTCTTTAAATAGTGTTAGCCAAAAGAATTTGGCTTGCAGTACTTTGGCTGCAGTACGTGTACCTTCGAAGTGTCCCCCACTCGGAGCTGAGTGGCAATGATATAAAATCTTATGTACTTCATCTTCTACCACGCATCTCCTGATCATTTGATCTACACACTTTTTAAACAAGTATTGCTCTTCCCAGAAATAGTACTTCACATCATGAAGAAACTTTTCCTTTTGATGATACGCCATATCAATCGGCATCAAACCACAAGCTAAATAGTTAGCAATATCAGCAAACCAAGGGGTATTGTTGACATGATTTACCTTCAGTATGTGTTCATCTGGAAATGTCTCTGGAATGGGTATAAGTGGAGAATCCCCTTCTTGCAACTCCAATCTGGACAAGTAGTCTGCTACTTGGTTTTTTACTCCCTTTCGATCTTGAATTTCTAGTTCGAACTCTTAAAGTAGAAGTACCCATCGGATCAGTCTCGGCTTAGCATCTTTCTTGGCAAGTAAATGCTTAATTTTCGAGTGGTCTATATAGACAGTCACTTTGGTGCCTCCAAGATAAGATCGACACTTGTCAAAAGCAAACAAAATAGCAAGTAACTCTTTCTCTGTTACCGTATAATTCAATTGAGCTCCTGTCATAGTCAAACTTGCATAGTAGATGAGATGAAAAACTTTGCTCCCTCACTAGCCCATGGTAGCTCCTATTGCGAAATCACTTGCGTCACACATTAATTCAAATGGCAAATCCCAGTCTGGTGTAACGATTATGGGTGCTGAAACTAACTAACTCTTCAAATCTTTGAAAGCTCTTCTGCACTCCTCATCAAATTTGAACGTCGTGTCCTTCTCCAATAATTTGCATAAGGGTTTAGTAATTTTGGAGAAGTCCTTGATAAATCTTCGATAGAAACCAGCGTGGCCCAAAAAGCTCCTAACACCCTTTACAGATGTTTGAGGTGGAAGATTCTCAATAACGTCTACCTTTGCTTTATCTACCCCAATTTCATGTCTTGTTATCCGATGCCCCAGAATAATACCTTCTCGTACAATGAAATGACACTTTTCCAGTTGAGTACGAGGTTTATTTCTTCGCATCACCTTAGTACATTGGCTAGATTGGCTAGAAAATCATCATTTGTATCTCTGAATACTAAAAAATCATCCATAAAGACTTCCAAGTATTTCTCAACCATATCAGTAAAAATAGACATCATACATCTTTGAAATGTAACATGTGCATTACATAAACCAAATGGCATGTATTTAAATGTGTTGGTCTTTTAGTGCTACTGTATCTGACTATACCCCGATTATCTATTAAGAAAACAATAATAGTCTCGCCCCGCGAGTTTATCCAGCATCTGGTCCAAAAACGGCAAAGGAAAGTGATATTTCCTAGTCGCCTTGTTCAGCTTTCGATAATCGATACAAATTCTCCATCCTGTAGCCGTTCTAGTCAGTATCAACTCATTATTCTCATTTTCAATTATCGTAATACCTCCTTTCTTTGGCACGCACTGGATCGGACTTACCCATGAACTGTCTGAAATAGGGTAAATTATACTTGCATCTAACTACTTGATGATTTCTTTCTTTACCATGTCCTTTATGATGGGGTTTAGTCTTCGTTTTCCATCAATCGTTCCTTTCTTGCCATCTTCCATTAATCATGTGTTTATTTTGGGCTTGAGCCTACTAATTTGAGCTATTTATGTCTTTTTATCTTTAAGGGACTAAATTGAAGGCAAAAAGTAAATTCAAGGGAAAAAGCGTCAATTTGGAGATTAAATGGGCCAATATGCAACGTAGGACAAATATGGTGCCAAAAGTATGAACATGGAAGGCACAAGGACTTAAAAGCAAATAGAAGAGATTTTATTTTGGAAGACTCTATTTTATTTTATTTATATTAGGATAATTAATATTAAGATAAATATTAGGATTATTTAATTTTAGGATTTAATTTTAATTATCTTTAATTATCTTTAATTAAATGTATTTATCTTTTTAGAATTTAAGTTAAATTAGACTATCTCCCTAGCACTATAAATGGGGGTGAAGTGACTCTATTTGGGTTCATCTTTTACTAAAACACTCTCCCCCAAAGTCTTTTGTTCTTTCCATATTTTTTTCTTTCAATAAAATTTCTTTTCCATAATTTTATTTACTTTCCCACCATTATCATGAGCCACTAAAACCCTTCTAGCCAAAAGTTGTCAATATTTCCCAAAAGGGTTCTTGAGGCTTAGAATTCGTGATTTAGCCTTCTCGCCAAGTATTCATCGTTCTCACACTTTCTGGTTTGCGCTTCATCCATGGCCCTTAAGAAGTGAACTTTTCAACATATGCAAAGGCGGCCGCTTTGTATGTTTTGAAAGGATTACACAGTCGGTTCGTTAACTTACTGCGTCTTAGGTTGGCGAGCCAAAGAGACAAAATGGCGTGGGATTCGCCATTGAGAAGCGTTGATCTAGCATAGATTACTGGCTAGAGTCAGGTTCCCTAAAAATCGTAAGTCTAATCTTTGGAGCTGGTGGTCGAGGGCGTCCTCTTCCACTATAACTGGCTTACTTGAGTCGAGAAGGATCATCCAAAAGCCAAGGATTGAGCCCAAGGCGGAATGAGACAACCGGAGGCTGGAACTTTCCCATAAGAATTTCTTTTCTCTTAAAACTCTCTTTATTATTTTTATTATTTTTCAGTAAACTTTAAATTTTGTTTTTATTTTATTTTCGCTTCCAAAATCAATTCTTAAATTCTTTTTTTTTATTTTTTTCCAGGAACGTAGGTTTTCTTGGGTACGATTCTGCCCAGGATTTCGAGAAACAAGCATTCGTATAATCCGGTCCCTGAGGATTCGACCCTACTTTCCCTTTACTATTTCTTTTTCCTTATTTTACAGGGAATAGGATATTTTTGGTGCTCTCAACGACCGCATCAAATTTTGGCGCCGTTGCCGGGGACCGACAACATACTAATCTTGCTTTTCTTTGTTTTCTATGACCAGATCTGCTCCAGGCACTCTTGCGTTTGACTCAGAAATCGAAAAGACTGTGAAAGCTAATCGAAAGGAAACAAAACTAAGGAAAAAGCAGTTAGCGATGGTTGGAACTCAAAGCAATCCACCGCCAGAAATTAGAATCGACGACGAAGTAGAGTCTAGGGTTAACGAAAACCCTACTCGAACGTTAGAAAGTAAAGAAGAAGAAGTAGATTCCCCAGAAGAAGTGCTTAACACTAGGGTTGATGAAAACCTTAATTTAGCACCTCAACCTATGGCTCAGACAATTCGGCAACTGGCCCAAGCGCCGACAGAACAACCGCCACTATGCATCGCATATCCTACTATGGATACTGATTTTGAATTAAAGTCAGGCTTGATCCAGCTACTACCAACTTTTCGGGGGTTACAGAACGAGAATCCCCACAAGCATTTAAAAGAATTCCATATGGTTTGTTTGAGTATGAAACCTCAGAGGGTAACTAAGGATCAAATTAAATTGCGTGCTTTCCCTTTTTCCTTAGCAGATTCTGCTAGGGAATGGTTATTTTATTTACCTCTGGGATCTGTAACGACTTGGGCTGATCTGTCTCATTTATTTCTCAACAGGTTTTTTCCAGCATCACGTGTGGCCGAGTTAAGAAGAGAAATCGTGGGCATAAGGCAAAAAGACACGGAGTCTCTGTATGACTACCGGGAGCGATTTAAAAAGTTATGTGCAAGTTGTCCACAACACGGTATAACGGAACAGTCTTTGCTCCAGTACTTTTATGAAGGCCTGAAACCCATGGAGATGAATATGGTAGATGCTGCAAGTGGAGGAACGTTGGTCAACATGACTCCACAACAAGCAAGAGACTTAATCTCCACGATGGCTGCAAATTCTCAGTAGTTTCAAGCTAATCCTGAACCCTCTAGAAGGGTTCACTAGCTAAGTAATTTAACCTTAGAAGATAAAATTGATAGACTTACTAATATTATGAGCTCTCTTGTTGTAGAAAAAGTAAAGACAGCCCGAGTATCTAGAATATGTGCTACCCTTGAACATACGACTGATGCATGCCCTAGTCTGTGTGACGATACTATGGCCCATTTAGATGCTGTGGGAAATTTTCCTGGGCCAACACAAAGGCGATACGACCCTTATGTAAATACCTACAACCCAGGATGGAGGGATCACCCTAACTTAAGTTATGGGGCTAACCCACGATATAACCAAACATACCAGAATCGAGTTCCACAATAGCCACGAGATTCAGGTAATTCTCTAGAAACTTTGGTCAATAAATTAGCAACTAACATGCTTGACTTTCAACAGAAAACTGAAGCGTCTATAAGAGAATTGACCACGTCAATTGAGAAGATGAACTCTCAAGGGAAGCTTCCATCGCAAACAGAACCAAACCCGAGGTAAAATGCAAATGCAGTGATGCTGAGAAGTGGAAAGGTGCTGGAACCAATTCCTGGCAGAAATCTTGGCCAAGAAAGTGCCCAGGAAAAACCCGAAAATGATGAATAGGTCCCAGCAAAACCCTCACTACCAAAAATCCAACCTCCATTCCCAGGACGATTAAATCAGTGTCGAAAAAGTAAGAAAGACAAGGAGATCCTCAAACATTCAGAATGTCGAGATCAATTTACCACTCATTAGATGCCATCGCATGATTCTCATGCAGATGCCAAGTTCCTCAAAGAGCTTTGCACCAACAAATGAAAACTAACGGTAATGAAAAGGTAAGTGTTGGTGAGAATGTTTCATGATGTACTCAAATGAAAAAAATTCTGGTTAAATGCAAAGATAGGGGTATGTTCGCTATTCCATGCAAAATTGGCCATTTAGGAATTAAAAAGGCTATGTGTGATTTAGGGGCCTCCATAAATGTAATGTCTTATTCTATTTATGAATCACTTAACGCGAGTTTTTTGACAAAGACAGGTGTTATCATTCAATTGGTGGACAGGTTTATTGTGCATCCTGAAGAAGTCCTCGAGGACGTCTTGGTAAAAGTTAATGAACTTATTTTCCCTATAGATCTCTACATAATAAAGATGGAGGAGGACAACATTGCTGGAACTTCGGACCTCCTGTTGGGCCGACCCTTCCTTAGTACTGCTAGCACCAAGATCGATGTCCGAAGCGGCACTCTTACGATGGAATTTGATGTAGAGATCGTGAAATTTAATGTTTACGATGCCATTAGCAATCCAAGTGAAATCTTGAGCGTAAACCGTGTCGACATGATTGACTCATTAGTAGACAAGACTTTTGAGTCAACTTATGAAGACAAATCTGAATATAGATCTGATGATTATGAATTCGTTAATACATTATTGTCCCCATCAGAAACTAAACTTCTACCTTCTACCAGATTTGGAATTGAAACCGCTTCCCGCGCATCTTAAGTATGCATTTTTAGGAAAAGGTAATACCTTACCCATTATAATTTCAAATAAACTCTCTAAACCCGAGGAGGAAAGTTTGATCCAGGTACTAAAGAGTCATAAGGAGGCGATTGGCTGGACCATTGCTGACTTGAAAGGGATAAGCCCTTTGACATGCACCCATAAGATTTACTTGGAGGAGAACACGAAACCAAGGAGAGAGGCACAAAGACGTTTAAACCCAAATATGATGGAGGTGGTAAAAAAAGAAATAATTAAGTTGCTGGATACTGACATCATCTTCCCCATTTCTGACAGCAGATGGGTAAGTCTGGTACAAGTCGTGCCCAAGAAAACGGGCGTGACGGCAAAGAAAATGCTGAGGGTGACTTAGTACCGGTCTGAGTGCAGAACGGGTGGCGTGTCTGTATCGATTATAGGAAGTTGAACGCTTATACTAGAAAAGATCATTTCCTCCTCTTCCTTTTATAGATCAAATGCTTGAACGTTTAGCTGGTAAAACTCATTTTTGTTGTCTTGATGGATATCCAGGTTTCTTTCAAATCCCTGTTGCGCCAAAAGACCAGAAGAAAACCACTTTTACATGCCCTTTTGACACATTTGCATACAGAAAGATGCCATTTGGACTTTGCAACGCACCAGCTACTTTCCAGAGATGCATGATGAGTATATTTTCTGAATATGTAGAAAAAATTATTAAAGTTTTTATGGATGATTTACCTTGTATGGAAACTGTTTTACTGAATGCCTTGAAAACCTTACGATAATTTTGAACCGGTGCATAGAATTTAATCTTGTCTTGAACTATGAAAAGTGTCATTTTATGGTAGACAAAGGTTTGATTCTAGGTCATATAGTCTCATTTAAGGGAATTGAGGTTGATAAAGCCAAAATTGACATTATAAATTCTCTGCCATATCCCTCTACTGTTAGAGAGATACGTACTTTTCTTGCCATGCAGGATTTTACAGGCGTTTTATAAAAAACTTCTCAAAAATAGCTGAACCATTGTGTAAGCTGTTGCAGAAAAACAAGAAATTTGAGTTTGACCCAAAATGCAAAGAGGCTTTTGATACACTTAAGCAAAAGTTGGTAACCGCCCCTATAGTACAAGCACCAGACTGGAACTATCCCTTTGAAATTATGTGCGACGCAAGCAAACGCAGCGTGGGACCCCGTATTGGGACAAAAGATAGCCAAGGAGCCTCATGTCATCTGCTACGCCTCAAAGACCCTAGATGTTGCACAAAGCAACTACACAACCATAGAAAAAGAAATTTTAGCTATTGTGTTTGCTTTAGATAAATTTCGATCATATTTACTAGAATCTAAGGTGATTAGTTTTTCCGACCATGCAGCTCTTAGGTACTTGATCGCAAAGAAGGAAGCAAAGCTAAGGCTCATTAGGTGGATTTTACTGCTCCAAGAATTTGACATCGAGATTCGTGACAAAAAGGGGTGTGAAAACCTGGTGGCCGACCACTTGAGTAGGATAAAAAATCCGTTTGATGATGTTCCCATAAAGGATGAGTTCCCTGACGAAAGCTTATTCTCAACCGAGGCTCACTATCCGTGGTATGCAGACATAGTTAATCTCTTAACCACAGGATCGTTGCCCACTGAGTTAACTCAATCCGTAAAAAATAAGCTTAGACACGAAGCTCGGAATTACATAGAGGACGACCCATATTTATGGAAACATTGCTCAGATCAGATAATACGACGATGTGTTCCAGAAACTGAGGTAACCTCTATCCTTACTTTTTGTCATACAGAAGCTTGTGGAGGTCACTTTGGCCCTAAGCAGACAGCTCACAAGGTATTGGAGTGTGGGCTATATTGGCCCACAATCTTTTGCGACGCGTTTAACTTTTGTAAGTCTTGCGATAAATGCCAGGATATAGGTAATATCACTAAACGAAATCAAATGCCCCTATCCCCGATTCATGTATGTGAGATTTTTGATGTATGGGGCATTGATTTCATGGGCCCCTTTATTTCTTCATTTGGAAACGTATATATACTTCTTGCAGTAGACTATGTTTCTAAGTGGATAGAAGCAAAGCCTACTCACAATGATAATGCTAAAACTGTTGTGGAGTTTCTAAAAAGAACTATTTTTTCTAGGTTTGGCACACCTCGAGCTTTGATCAGTGATCGTGGTACCCACTTTTGCAACAAGGTCATGGAGTTACTATTATCAAAATATAGAGTTCATCACCGTATAGCAACAGCCTACCATCCCTAAATGAACGGCCTAGCAGAGGTTTCAAATAGGGAGATCAAGTCAATTTTGGAAAAAATGGTTCGACCCAACCGTAAGGATTGGAGTCTTCGGCTCAATGATGCGCTTTGGGCCTATCGGACGGCATATAAGGGACCAATTGGCATGATCCCATATCAACTTATTTTTGGAAAAGCGTGTCATCTACCAGTAGAGTTGGAGCATAAAGCTTATTGGGCTATTCGACAATGTAACATGGAGTTAGAGTCCGCAGGGAAGGCAAGGAAATTGGACATTCAAGAATTGGAGGAAATTCGCAATGATGCCTACGAGAACGCTCGAATTTATAAAGACAAAACAAAGTTGTTTCATGACAAAAATATAGTTCATAAGCATTTCTCGGTAGGACAAAGAGTTTTGCTTTATAACTCTGTATTAAAGCTATTCCCAGGTAAGCTTCAATCTCGGTGGCAAGGACCTTTTATTGTGACTGAAGTATTTACACATGGCGCAGTTGAAATAGAAAGTGAAGAATCAGGAAAGCGGTTCACAGTCAATGGTCAACGGCTGAAGCCATTTTACGAGAATTTCTAGGCCCACACGGTTGAGAAAATTCAGTTAGAACCACCATAAAATCGTTCAAGGCGTCGAGCTAACGACGTTAAACAAGCGCTTGTTGGGAGGCAACCCAATTTTTATTTTTATTTTTATTTTATTTATTTTATCTTATTATTTTATTATTTTTTTTAGATATTAATAAAATTCTATTATTTTGTCTAGGTAAACCGAAGCAACAATAGGGAGAACTCATTACCATAATGCGCGAACGACAGTAACTACACGGGGAGTTCTTCTAAACTTTTCTTCTACCTATTTATTTATTCCACATCGAGGACTATGTGGTTTAAGTAGGAGGGAGGTAGTTGTTCCTGTCGTTTTAGCTGCTGAATTTTGGTTGTTGCTACTGGTTTGGTTGTTGCTATTATTGCTGGCTCACTATTTTTTTTGGAATATCTTGCCTCTTTTCATGCCCAAGAATTTAACCATGACTTTGCTACTGTTTGACTTTCATGCATGATTCTTGCCTTCTAGGGAAGTTATGATTTTTCCTATAATTGATGCCATCTCCACTGTTTTATTTTTATTAGGCTAAAAATAATTGTGATTAATGGAGTTAACTCTATCTTGCTTTTCGTAAAATTGATCAAGTTTAATATAAAGTGAACACTTAAAATGATTGCATGCTTAATTAATGTTCATGGCTATTAGGTGATTATTGAAACTTGTTCTTGACACTTAAATTGTTTTTCCCGAAGTTCTCAAAATTTTAATTTCATTGTTAATAATTTTTTTCGTGGTTATGAGTACAGCTTAGAAACGTGACTGACTGAGTAACCGGGGTAGGGTGCTTGGGTTGTCATTCTACTTCGCATCAAAAGGTTGTGTGACGTGATAGTTAAAGCTCCGCTAACCGAAATTAATTCTTAAAGAATGCGTTGGGCTGAGTAACTGGGGTTTGGTCCTTGGGTTGTCATCACTCTTCGCGTCAAAAGGTTCGACATGTTCTTAGGAAAAATAAAAAATAAAAAGTATGTTGGGCTGAGTAACCAGGGTTTGGTGCTTGGCTGCCATCACTCTTCGCGTCAAAAGGTTCAACATACATACATACATACATACACACAATAAAATAAAATAAAAAAGAAAAAAAAAGAAAAAAAAAAAGAGAAAATATATGTAAATAAATAAAGTTTGGGACTAAGGAAGAAACAAAGAGGGTGTCTTGGTAGGTTTAGTAATTCACCTAATTTCCATGAAATAATTCAAATCGATTTTAATTTCTGTGTGTATTAATTGGAAAACTTTTTCTATTTTACCTAAAGCAAGCTTAGGGTTCTCTTTATTTTTCATATGCATTTTTAACTAATTCTTATAAAACTTTGGAGTGGTATTTCTTTTATGGCAAAATCTAGCTTTCACAGTCGATAGGAACCATACTTGAGGGCAAGCATGGGCTAAGTAGCGGGAATTTGATAATACTCTAAAATGATGTGTTTTTATATATTAATCATGTGTTTATTTTGAGGTTAAGCCTACTAATTTGAGCTATTTATATCTTTTTATCTTTTAGGGACTAAATTGAAGGCGAAAAGTAAATTTAAGGGAAAAAGCGTCAATTTGGAGATTAAATGGGCCAATATGCAACGTGGGACAAATATGGTGCCAAAAGTACGAACATGGAAGGCACAAGGACTTAAAAGCAAATAGAAGAGATTTTATTTTGGAAGACTCTATTTTATTTTATTTATATTAGGATAATTAATATTAAGATAAATATTAAGATTATTTAATTTTAGGATTTAATTTTAATTATCTTTATTTATCTTTAATTAATGTATTTATCTTTTTAGAATTTAAGTTAAATTAGACTATCTCCCTAGCACTATAAATAGGGGGTGAAGTGACTCTATTTGGGTTCATCTTTTCTGTAAACACTCTCCCCCCAAAGTCTTTTGTTCTTTCCATTTTTTTTTCTTTCAATAAAATTTCTTTTTCCATAATTTTATTTACTTTCCCACCATTATCATGAGCCACTAAAACCCTTCTAGCCAAAAGTTGTCAATATTTCCCAAAAAGGGTTCTTGAGGCTTAGAATCTGTACTTAGCCTTCTCGCCAAGTATTCATCGTTTCTCCGCACTACGGGCTGACGCTTCCCTCCATGGCCATTAAAAAGTGAACTTTTCAGCATATACAAAGGCGGCCGCTTTGTATGTTTTGGAAGGATTACACAGTCGGTTCGTTAACTTACTGCGTCAGAGGTTGGCGAGCCAAAGAGACAAAATGTCGTGGGATTCGCCATTGAGAAGCATTGATCTAGCATAGATTACTAGCTAGAGTCAGGTACCTTAAAAATCGTAAGTCTAATCTTTGGAGCTGGTGGTCGTAGGCGTCATCTTCCACTATAACTAGCTTACTTGAGTCGAGAAGGATCATCCAAAAGCCAAGGATTGAGCCCAAGGCAGAATGAGACAACCGAAGGCTGGAACTTTCCCATAAGAATTTCTTTTCTCTTAAAACTCTCTTTATTATTTTTATTATTTTTTCAGTAAACTTTAAATTTTGTTTTTATTTTATTTTCGCTTCCAAAATCAATTCTTAAATTCTTTTTTTTTTCAAGAACGCAGGTTTTCTTGGGCACGATTCTGCCCAGGATTTCGAGAAACAAGCATTCGTATAATCCGGTCCCTGAGGATTCGACCCTACTTTCCCTTTACTATTTCTTTTTCGTTATTTTACAGGGAATAGGATATTTTTGGTGCTCTCAACGACCGCATCAGCTATGGTCCATCAGATAGCCTTCTTGAATTGTTTCAATACTAGGATGAGTTTCTCTTCTTGCTCAACGGTTAATTTCACTGAAACAATCACAGGAAAAGTTGAAGTGTTACCTAAATAAACATATTATAAATTTGAGGGAAGTACCCTCAGTTCAAATTTAGGTGGCTCCCCGATTGACGTGTTTGGTTGGGTATAATCCCTATTCTCTAACTCCAAAGATTCAAAATGGGATTGTGGATTAAATCCCATTTGATTAGCTTCTAGCAAAGCTAAGTATTCATCCTCCTCTTCATCATTTGGAGGGTCTAATATCAAATTTTGTTCCAATAGGTCCTCAACATAGTTGAGTTCCTTTTCCATGATTAATTCCTTTAAATTAGACACTAAAAACAACCATCAATTATGTCAAGAAATTGCATAGACTTAAAAACATTAAATGTTACCTGATCATCCTGAACACGCATAGTAAGCTCGCCCTTCTGCACATCAATAAGGGTCATTCCAGTTGCTAGGAAAGGTCTTCCTAGGATGATTGGTACTTCTTTGTCTACTTCAAAGTCTAGATTTTTCCTAGAATAACAAATTCAGTAGAAAAATAAATTTATCTACACGTACCAATACATCCTAGATTTTTCCTTTTAGATGTGCTAAAGACCAATATGCTAATTAAAGTGTAACCGTAGTAGGTCTAACTTCACCTATTCCCAACTTTCTAAATATTAACATGGGCATCAAGTTGATATTCGCACCTAGATCACATAGTGCATTACCACATTATGTTGCTCCAATGTTGTAAGATATGGTAAAACATCTAGGATCTTTCAAATTTGGGGGTAGTTTGTCTTGAAGATATGCATTGCATTCCTTTGTCAAGGCTACTGTCTCAAATTCTCTAAGTCCTCATTTTTTTTGACAGGATATCCTTCATGAATTTGACATAGTTTGGCATTTGCTCAAGTGCTTCAACCAACGGGATGTTGATATGAAGTTTCTTGAGTACATCAGGAACTTTTTGAATTGAATTTCCTGTTTCTGCTTCTGAAGTCTTTGAGGGTAGAGTGGTGGAGGCTTCTTTATTGGAACTGGTTGATTTGTGGCAATTTTGCATCTAACAAAGTTGTTAGTTTATCAAAATTAGATGGTTCAGAAGTTACCTTATCAGACTTTGCAGATTCAGGTTCCGATGAAACTAAAATTTCAACACTCGGTTAAACTTCCTCTAAGTCTTGAGCATTAGCTGGCTCCTTTTCAACTTTGACAGTGATGGTTTCTAATGTCTTTCTGCTCCTCAATGTCAACGCTTTACAATGCTCCTTCCCTAGATTCTTCAGATTCTTCGTATCACTAGGTAAAGCACTTTGTGGTCGGTTTCTGAATTCAGTTGCAAGCTAGCCCATTTGGTTTTCCAGGTTTTTCAATATAGTTGCTTGACTTTGGATTAAGGCATTATTCTTGGCTATATATGCCTTCAACAAGTTTTTTAAGCCAATGGATGGTTTAGCTTGAGGTTGTTTTTGAACTTGTTGGGTAAAAATATGTGGTTGGGTCAGTCTAGGTTGGGCGTATGTGTTACTTCGTCCAGCCCTTTGGTTACTCCAGGAAAAACTAGGGTGGTTTCGACACGATGGGTTATAGGAATTGGATTGTAGTTCTTGTCTTCCTCGATTTTGGTTCTGGTTACCCATGTAATACACTGATTCTAGGTTCGATGGACATTCTTCGAACAGATGTCCTTCCCCACAATAGACACAGACTATATTTTCATATTGATTTGGTGGTTGTACTGCAAAACTATTAAACCCATTAGTGATAAAATTTTTAAACATTGACAAAATCGAGGATACCTGGTATGTGAGTGAGGTTAGAGAGTCTACTTCATGTATTCCAATGACTCATCTTCCTAACGCTACTCGATTGGTTAGCCATTGATAATTGTTGCTAGCAATCCTCTCGATCATTTCATAAGCCTTATTGTAAGACTTAGAAAAGAGAGCATCATTAGTAGAAGCATCTACTACCATCCTCGTGTGAGCATTCGGACCATTATATAATGTCTCAAGTTGGATGCAATAAGGGATTCCATGATGAGGGTACTTTCGTAATAATTCTTTGTACATTTCCCATGCTTCATACAAGGACTCATCATCCATTTGTTGGAAAGCAGTGATCTCGTTCCTCAACTTAGCATTCTTGCTAGGAGGGAAATACTTTATGAGGAATCTTCCTGCTAACTCTTGCCATGTGGAAATTGAATTTTGTGGCAATGAGTTCAACCAGGCTCGAGCTTTGTCCCTTAGCGAAATGGGAACAGCTTCAATCGCAATGCATCTTCGGGTACTCCGACTAACTTGAAAGAATCGTTCACCTCAATGAAAAACATTAAGTGCAGGAGAGGATCTTCAGTAGGCATTCCACTGAATTGGCCCACTGTCTGAAGCATCTGGAACACGACTGGCTTTAGCTTGAACTGTTGTGCCTCGATTTCAAGTCTTCTAATACCCGAACTAAGATCATGAAACACTAGCACGACACACTATCTTATAGCTCTATTCCTATCATCAGCAATAAGGATAGGATTTTGGGCAGGATTTGCTCAATTTCCTTGATTCAGATTTTCGAAGTTCATCTCTTCGATCCTTCTCTGACTTGCTTGTCTTCTTCGCTGTCGAAAAGTTTTTTCAATCTCAAGATCTACAGGGACTAAATCGATAATTCGGTCAATACACATAAACACCTGAAATAAACACAGAAAAATTAATTAAGTTAAAATTGAACAGGAAAATAACCAAAATGGAAAATTAACAACTTCAAAAATAATGACTTTATAGAACAGTCCCTGGCAACGGCACCAAAAACTTGGAATGATGGAAATCAACAAGTGTACACAATCGCAACAAATAATAAAGTGACAAGTAAATGTCAAGTTATCGTACCCACAGGGGCTGTGAAAAGAATTATTTATGAATGCAATTTAAAACACTTTGGTGAAGAAAAATATTTTTATTTGAGGAGGTGATTAAAAACTAAGATTTTTAACTAAGTCAAATAAATAAATAGAAAATAAAAGTTCCACTGCACGATTTCAAAAGATGGTTTTAATCAAAATGACATAATTGTGTTAGATTAATTATATTTCTTAAATTAGAATTATTAAACTCATGTTCATGTTGTGACGAATAAATTCACGGCAACTCGTTAATTTGCTAACTTATGGACATAATTACCTACCAAAATCCATTTATCTCTTGACTATATCTCTATATCAATTCAACCGATTAAACAAATTTTAATTAGCAAATGTGTTAATGCACATACATACTTATGAAATTAAAATAATCTCTTGTACATATCTCTATATCAATTCAAACAATTAATTCAATCTCATAAGCACATAAAAGATTACGTGAGGTAACAATGTATTTCTACCTTGAAACAATTTAATCACAGTAATCGTGCAAGTTATGCAAGGCTAATTTATCGTTAGATACCGTTGCTAATTTAATCCTCAGCTACCTTAGATGATTAAACATGCATTGATTAAGTATTATGTCAATCAATTACAATTTCAATCCATTTAAATAATTAATTCATTAGTTACCTTACAATTGTAATGTAAGAATAAATTAGTCATGGTTTTATTTAATCAAACATCTTACCGAGGCCTATAACAGCACAAACACAATTTTAATAACTCAAGAAGACAAAATGTAGTCAACCTAACACAAATTAAATTTAAGCCATATTAATTAAATTAAACATATCAACATCACAAAAATTCATAGACATGATCATCATAACAACAACAAAATTAAAAGGATAGGGAACAAGAATCAAATCCGGTGTTTTCTCTGTGGCCTGACTAGTTTGCTCCACTCCTCCTTCTCTACTTGTTCTTGTTGAACCGAGGCTTCCACGAACACTTGAATGCTGCTCCAAGTGATGGTTGGTTGACTCTTTTTCAAGAGGTGAAATCGACATAGGGGAAGAAAATGAAGAACAATGGAAAGGAATGAAAAGAGAAAAATGAGAGAAAAGTGAAGAGATAAGAAAGGTTGAGATGTGTTTGAAGTGAGCAGCAAAAGGGGTATTTATAGATTGGGATGGCAGCTAAAATTAGCAAAAACCAGCAGCCATAGAGTCCCCCCATGGCCAGCCACACATGTGGCAAGTTTGAAGGTTTCAAACTTGTTATTTTAAGGTAGGGGCAAATCTAAAAAGGCATAAATATTGGATGGGTTTGAATGCAATTTGAAGGAGTCTTCAAGGGATATTTTGCAAGCAAAATAATTAGCCAAACAAGCTGATTGGGCAGCATGTGGAACGGTTTTGGGTTTCCCAGTGCTCGGTTGGATCAGTTTTCTCGGTTGGATCGATTTTCTCGGTTCAGCTCAACTGGGACCCTTTTTATAATTAATTAACAAAAATTTATTTAACCCAAATTAAATTGGATTAAAATTAAAATTAATTATATTATGAATTAATACACATAATTTGGACCGTCTTAGGCTAAAAAATTAATTCGCCTTGATGCTTCAAAATTGCTTCTTGGTTTTGCGCTTCTAGTAGTGTCTGCCAAGCCATTTTTCGTCCTTTGTACAAATCTGTCAAAAATAATAAAAATTAATCAAAATTTGATATAAAATTAATTAAATTTCAACATGTTCAAAATTTAAGTACAATTTAATTATTTTATAATTATTATATATTTTTCGACAAGAATTTTACCGAAACTGCATGAATTTGAGTTTAAAAAGGCATGAAAAAGTGTGTATATTTTCGTGTTTCCAACGGGACCTCATCATTGTTGTTTCTACTTCGAATCTATATCAGGTGTGTACCGGAAACTCCTATTTTTGTGAATTTCAAATGCTAAAAAATGTTGCTCTCGACATCACACGGCCAGAGACATAGGCGTGTGCACGGCCGCATGCCAGGCCGTGTAACTCACTGTTCATTGAATTTGATACACACGGGCAAGGGACACGGATGTGTGTGGCCATGTTAGTGCAAGGTTCACACAGGCAAGGACATGGGTGTATGTCTAGGCCATGTAACTCATTGTTTATCATTTAGGACCACACGACCAGGGACATGGACATGTGCCCAAGCCGTGTGAGCTACACGGGCAAGGACATGGGCGTGTGTCTAGGTCGTGTAACTCACTGTTTATGATTTAAGACTACACGACCAGGAACATGGGCATGTGCCCAGGCTGTGAAACTCACTGTTTAAGATTTAGAATCACACGGACAGATGACACGGGCGTGTGATCTGCGTGTATGTCTATTTTGTTTGAACCTAAATGAATAGAATCTATCATAATATAATGTGCTACTGTCTGATGTGTACGAATTATCCAGGTACGATGTGTAATTTTTAATTTTGCTAGTACAGCTTTATATTATTCTATTGATGGAGAATATGTGATATCTAAATATGTTAGATCGATTGTTACTGATTCTGTTATAACTATGCATGTGACTTCATGACAAATATGATATGATCTGTTATGGTTCAAAAAGTCTATTTTAAGAAACATGGATTCTCATGTTTACTGGTTTTATTATTGAAAGATAGCTTGTCTTACATGCTCATTATTCTGATTCTGCATATGCATGCATTGACACAATACATGGGACTTGGGTTGATGTTAAAGGAGGAAGATTTTGTACTGGCAGTTAATGATCTACGTAATGAAAGAGATAAATGATATGTGTATCTGTGTTAAATGATGTTGAGATTACCCTATTAAACGGTCTCGGATAGAGTTACGGATATAGTTGGCATGCATTAAGATTTGTTTATGACAGAGGAACATTCTGGCACTTCGGTGCAACTAGTGCTAAGCGCACTTTATCTGATAGTTATCAAATACCCTGGGGTTGAGAACATATCATTAGCTCTAAAATGTAGTCGGTATGAGTGTAAATTGGTGAGGTTGTAGATATCGATGCATTTATACCCGATTAGCGCTTATGTGCATATACTAGTTTAATGACGAATTAATCTGCATATCTATTCTTGAGTTCAAAATCAGTTAATAGGGACTAAAATACAAAAGTGCTATGTGGTCGGTATATGAAAATGCTATGTGGCTTGATATAAAAATAAATGTAATTTAAACCACGATAATGAAACTTGATTTCGATATGTGAAAATGAGGTGCAAATGCCCTGAGGGTGCATCGAAACATTAATATACAAATAATAAAATAAATTATTACATACATATGAAAGATCAATAATGTAATGCTATGTATTATTGATTGGTAGTATGAAGTGATTATATGATATGTTATAATGTGATATTAGTATGCTTATTTGCTTAATACTTTTATACATTGAAATCGAATTACGTTAGCACCATTGAGCTTTCAATGCTAAGTGGGTGGAAATGTTTGTTTCCATGTGCAGGTATTAATTAAGTACATGAATTGATCGTAAAACTCTATAAATATCCAAGAGTCATTTCACAACTCAATAAAATTTTTGTAAAGTTTCTTTTGAACTTAAATTGTAAAAGGGCATGTACTTAGGTTGTTGAGGAGCTTTGTTAGTCTTACCCATGTTTGGAATAGCTGGTTTATGATGGTTTCATTTTGGGACATGTTTTAGGTTATTTGGTGAACTTTGTCACTCAATCCCCATGTGTATATATTTGTTTTGATGTTATTTAATGGTAGGTCATACATGTTTTGGTATAATGATTTGAATGCTATAAGTTTATCTTATTTAGAGGTGTTTTTTATTTAACTTTTGATGTTTTAAACTTGAATTATGAGTTTTCTAAGCCCATGTTTTAATGTCAAGCTTTTAGGTGCCAAAATAAGTGAGTTTCAAGGTGATTATTGATCTAGGAACTAGTTATATTGATACTTGAGTCATGTGGTATCGTAATAACTATGACAGAATACAAAAAGCAACAGTCGCAAGGAGATATATTGGTATATCTCCTCACTTGTACTGATACAATAGTGCCAGAATAAGGTTCTTGCCTTATTTTGAGTTGTTTTTACCTTTTGAGGCCTATATTTGGTCCGAAGACCTCCAAACACCTATAACTCAATTTCAAAGTATTTCAAAATGATTTCAAATTCCTATAATCAATTTTATTTTATTTTTAATAATTTTGTAAAAATGTTTTAAAACTTAATTTTTCAATCCAATTAATGAATAAATGACATTCAAGTTGCTTCGGTGGTGTGATGTGACATCTCACATTCAAACTCGTTGTTCAGGTTGTGTGTGGGTGCCACAAATTTTATGGTAAATTATAATATATATACAATTAGCATTATATAATTAAGGTAGATTAATTAATGATATGTAATCCTATATATAACTATGTTATTAAAATGTACATTTTTATATTAATGATATGTGAGCTTAAACCCTACCCTTGTAACTAATTTTATGGTAGATATAATATATACAATTAACATGATACTATTAAAATAGATTATTAATTATATGCAACCCATATACAATTATGATATTATAAAGTACATTTTTATATTAATGATACTTAACCTTAAACACCAAACATATAACTAACTTTATAATATACTATAACTAATTTTCATTCCCAGTCCACGGGTTAGTTGTATGTGTTAAATATAATATATTAAATTAATTTTTTTAAAAGAAAAAGTTCATTCTCACTAGTATTGTAAAATGTTGGAAAAATTGCATTTTATGGTAATTTTGAGGCATATTCTTAATAGGTAAAGGTAGAGAGTTGAATCATAATTTTATGGTTTCATTTTCTACTCCATTAGACTTTTACAATGGTATATCATATGCTCAAAATGGTTGAGTGATGAATGAGAAATTAATGCTCAAAATAAGCTACTTGGAAATATTGTTGAGGAAAAATAAAAGGCTTAGATCCCACATTGGTTAAAAACCAAGTGTGGGATATGTTTATATATGTGAACTCTCTTGAAGGCTAATTGAATGAGTAAGCTTGTAATCTTTCTTCGAGCATAGGGGAGGGTGCAGGTCCAAACTCGACGGGGTTGGGGCACACTTGCACGACATGGGCGATTGAAATGTTCGAACCAGTCAGGCCCAAATAGGCCTGCGAATATTTTAGCCCAACACGAATTTATTTTTCCTCAGCAAACAAAATCTGCTTATATATGGAAACTTATCTTATTGATTTGATTCCAACAAATCTATTTAAATTTTTTATTTAATGGCAGATTTTGGGGATATTTTTTCCAAAATTTAAACACTCTCATACTCTAAGAATTTCTCTTGTCAAAATTCTGTTGTTCTCAAAAATCTCCTTTTTCATCTTTCATGTTTTCTAAATATTCCGGTGATAGAAAAAGGCATTATTCATTCGATTGATCGTGGTAGAGGTGCTACTACTTCGATCACTGTTGTTGTTGTATCCTAGGAGACTTTCGACCAGTACTGTATGAGCGGCCAAATCTATCTTAAGAAAATTGTATTTCATAGGCCTCAATGTTTCGTAAAATCTCAATTCTCCTTTATTTTAATTGTTTATTATGATTTATTTTATTCTGATATTTGATAAATTAACTATAAATAAATTTGTTCATATTTTATTTTATATGCGTTTATTTATAATTGATTATTTTTGTTCGCCAACGTGTTTTGTCCAACAATCTTAATACAGATATGCTTATTTCCAATTTTCTAATCCGACACAACACTCAGACGAAAAAAAATTTACATAGTTTTCCGAAAATCATTTTTTTATTAATCTGTGTCGGGATTTTCCCACCGTTTAATAGATTTCCTTTTTTTTGTTCTATTTTTTTTATTTCCAAATAAATATTAAAACTAATAAAATCTGTTTCGAGATTTTTCCCGCCATTTAATAGATTTTATTCGATTTTGTTTCCAGATTAAAAATAGGTAAAATTCGTTTCGGGATTGATTCCCACTGTTCAACGAATTTTATTCCATTAATTTGATTTTATTTCCAAACGGAAAATTAAAAGTAAAATAAAAATCGTTTTGGGATTGATTCCTACCATTCAACGATTTTATTGCAAATTTGTTTTATTTCCAAAAATGAGTAAAATAAAAATTGTTTCAGGATTGATTCCCGCAACAATTTTAATCCAATTTTGTTTTATTTCCAAAAACAAGTAAAATAAAATCCATTTCGGGATTGGTTCCCGTCGTTCAATGGATTTATTACATTTTGATTTTGTTGCCAAAAAAAAACAAGAAATTAAATTAAATTAAATCTGTTTCAGGATTTATTCCCACTGTTTAATAAGATTTTATTTGATATTGTTTTGTTTCCAAACAAAGACGTAATCGAATAATTCTATTTCGAGATTTATTCCTGCCGTTTAATAGATTTTATTTTGATTTAATGATATATTTTTGGGCGGATTTAATCCTATCGTTTAACAAAATTAATTTTGATTATGTTTCAGAATTTTATTTTGTTGTTTAACAAATCAAAGGGCAATTTTTCTATTTATGGTAGCCTTAATTGTGGCTTTAAATTGAATTAAAAGAAGTTTATCGACGTTGAATTAAAAAGACAATATGAGAATGCATGTCTAGGATTAGTTCCTTGAAAGACTTGGTATTTAAGCGTGCCGGGTGCACCACCTCTCTTTTAAGGTTACCTACCTGATGCATTGTTTTATTGTATTTTTACTTAGACCGTATAAACTTTTGTTTTGAGTTTTATTAGATTCCTATTATCTAGCAAAAGTTGATAAGTTTTCTACTTTTGGTTTTGTTTCTTAACAGAAAAATGGAGACTCCCACCAATTCAATCAATTCGCAATCTGAAGCTTTGTTCAAATGCAATCTTCGATCCAAAACTCAATATTGCCAGTGGCAGTTGCTGTAAGCCACAATGAGAAACCTGCAAAATTCTCGGGACAAAATTTGAAAACTTGGCAACAAAAAATGTTGTTTTATTTGACCATGTTGAACTTCGCCGAACTTTTGAAAGATGACCCTCCTACTGTTAAAGAGGGCAAGGTAGATGAAGTTACCGCTTTCACTGTCGTTTAAGCTTGGAAACATTCAGATTTCCTATGCCGAAACTACATCCTGAATGGATTGTTGGATGCAATGTACTAGTGTATAGTGTTAAGAAAACAACTAAGGAATTATGGACATCGTTGGACCATAAATACAAAGCCGAGGATGCTGGAACTAAAAAGTTCTTAGTTGCTAAATTCTTAAATTTTGTAATGGTTGATTCTAAATTAGTTGTGAACCAAGTACAGGAACTTCAACTGATCATTCACAGAATTCTTGCTGAAGGGATGATAATAAGTGAATCCTTCCAAGTGGCAGTCATTATTGAGAAGTTGCCTCCTGCTTGGAATGACTTCAAGAATTACCTAAAGTACAAAAGAAATGAAATTTCAGTGGAAGACCTAATTGTCAGACTTTGGATTGAAGAAGACGGTAGAGGTACGGAAAAGAGGCTCAACAAAGCAGAAAATGACAATGTTGCGAAGGCAAACGTCGTAGAAGTCAAAAGAGACTTCAAGAAGGGAAAACAACCGCAAAATGGGCCTAAACTGGGACCAAAATGTGGTGTTTCGAAAAAGAAAAAATTTTTAGGAAAATACTTCAATTGCAATAAGATGGGGCATAAGTCATTCGACTGTAGGATCCCAAACAATATTGTGGAAGAAATTTCCAAGGAAGTGTCCAATATGGAATTATGTGCCTAACTATGAATAAGTAAAGGGGAATGTTTGTTGGAAGGGAGTATGTATTAAACTAAATGCTATCTCTGTAAAAGCAAAACTATGAATAAGAATGTTGTTAGCAAAACTATGAATAAGAATGTTGTTCTTTCCTATTCATATGCTTAAGTCATTTAATTAATGGCATAGTAGGCTTAGATATGTTAATTATAGTACTTTACGTACATAAATTAACTTAAAGCACATTCCTTCATTTCACAATAATTATAATTATAAATGTGAAACATGTGCTGAGGAAAATTAATAAAGGTCAAAAATCACTTGATCTAATACATAGCAATACTTGTAAAGTTTGTGTAAGTGAGAGGAAGGAATAAAAAATGTTTATTACCTTCATTAATACAAGCTAAGATGAAGAGAATTTATTCTCTATAAGTAAGAAGTTGAAAACCAACTTAATAAAAAGATTAAGTAATCATGGTGGTGGATATATTGAATCATTTCAATAACACCACCATACTTTCCTAAAATAGAGTAACCGAGAAGAAAATCGAATTCTAAAGGAAAAGATGAACGCACAACTAAAAAGCTCTAGGTTATCACATGAAATATGAGGGGAGCGTTTCTATGAGTAAATTACCTTTTAAATAAATCACCCCACAAGAAAAGGGACAAGACACCACATGAGTTATGGAAAGGTAAAAAACCATCCTACAACCACTTGAAAGTGTGGGGGTGTCTTGCTAGCATAACATATAATGGTAAGTCGAGACATATACGACATCGACATAATACCGTTAAACAAATGATCTCAAATGGAGTTATCTATATTGATTTTGAAAAAAACTAAACGATAACATTGCAGATCCGCTGGTCAACTAGTAAAGTAAATATATTTTCGCAAGGGAAGGTGTAAGGGTGGATACCTACCTATCCTATACAACTATCAATCGTAGATTCTATCACCACATCAAGTCAATGTTTTTCGACAAAACTATCAATTTTCATTTATGTGGGGGATTGTTGGAAAAATTGCATTTTATGGTAACTTTGAGGCATATTCTCAATAGGTAAAGGTGGAGAGTTGAATCATAATTTTATGGTTTCATATTCCATTCCATGAGACCTTTACATGGTATATCATATGCTCAAAATGATTGAGTGATGAATGAGAAATTGATGCTCAAAGTAAGCTACTTGGAAATATTTTGAGGAAAAATTAAAGGCTTAGATCTCACATTGGTTAAATACCAAGTGTAGGATGTGTTTATATATGTGAACTCTCTTGAAGGGTAATTGAATGATTAAGCTTATAACCTTGCCTCGCGCGCAAGGGGGTGTAGGTCCAAACCCGACGGGGTTAGGGCGCATCCGCATGATGTGGGCGATGCGAAATATCCGGGCCGATCGGGCCTAAATAGGCCTGTGGATATTTTAGCCCAAAACGAATTTATTTTTCCTCAGCAGACAAAATTTGCTTATATATGGAAACCTATCTTATTGATTTGTCTAAATTTTTTATTTAATAGCATATTTTAGGGATTTTTTTTCCAAAATTCCAACTCTCTCCATGCCTATAAAAGGCCATAATTCTGAAGGGTTTAAGCACACTCTCATACTCTTTAAAAATTTCTCTTGCCGAAATTCTGTTGTTCTCAAAAATCTCCTTTTTCATCCTTTTTGTTTTCTAAATATTCCAGTGATAGAAAAAGGCATTGTTCGTGCGATTGATCGTGGTAGAGGTGCTACTACTTCGATCACTGTTGTTGTTGTATCCTAAGAGACTTTCGACCAACGTTACTCCAAGTACCATAGGAGCGGTCGAATCTATCTTAAGGAAACTATGTTTCACGGGCCTCAATGTTTCGTAAAATCTCAATCTCCTTTATTTCAATTGTTTGTTATGGTTTTATTTGATTTTCATATTTGATAAATTAACTATTTTATATGTGTTTATTTATAATTGATTATTTTTGTTCGCTAACGTGTTTTGTCCAACATAAATTAATGTATTTCAAAAACAATATAAAATAATTTATATGTATATTATTTAAATATTATATTTTAATACTATAAAAATATTGTATACAATATTGTATTAAAATTTTCTCATTGCATAAATATGATTTAAAATTTTAAAAATTATATAAATAATGTTCTGTATAAAATTTTTAAAAATATTTATAGATAATATATTGCAAACTATTATTACTTATTTTAAAAATTAGAATAAGTAAATTTTTAAAAAATTACAATGTGATAATTATTAATATTTTACTTTTTAATTACATGGTGATAATTATGAATATTTTAAAATTAAAATTTAATTAATCTTTTTCTTAAATTTACTAAGTGTTATTTATACACTAGTCCAGTAAAAATTTATGATTTCTTATACCCATAAAATATAATGATAAAACTGTATTAAATCACCATACAATAAGATCACCGTACATTAAGATAGTTTATTGAAATTTTAGATTTAAGTTTTTAGTATAAATTACAAAGTTTTACTTGAAAACAATATTAAGTAATACAATTAACAGTTTTAAATAAATTGTATGTTATGCACGAGTTAATCCCAAAAATTATTTGTTTTTACTATAATAGACGTTGATAATGGCAATAGAATGATCATAAAAATAAGAAAGATAAGAACACACATATTTCCAAACCACAAGCAAAGAAAAAAAAATTCATTAATGTTGAAAAACGATACAAGACGAGTTTCAACTGTATCTATTTAAAGGTTGAAAAATATTATTCTAATCAATGTCGAGTAGAAGAAGTGTAGTTCTATACGGATTCTACTTGTGCGGCATGGTCCGTACTGCAGGGCACAGATCCCCTTCTTTAACAAGTGATGGTATTCGAGTCATACAATTCTAATAGTTTTTTATTTTGAAATCTAACCTGGTTTTAGTAAAATTTACTAAGTTATTGTTATAGTTTACGCAAAAACAAAAATTTGATATGAAATCCACAACCCATCATTCACCAGCATTAAACACTCTTCACTTTTTCTCTCTGTTATTGTCACCTCAGACTTCGGTATAAGAAATAATTTTAAATAATATCATTTGATGATTAATTAAACAAAAAATTAGATAGAACTTAAAAAATGGTTAGAAAAAAGAAAAAATATATAAGGTTAGGGGGCTAGCAAGTGTTCTTACCCCCTAAAATAGAAAATTTTCTATTTAGTTGCTTAAATTTTTTAAAATTTTAAATTAGTAAAATTAAAACTAAAATGATAAAATTTTGATTTAATTTTTAAAAAATTATAAAGATATAAGCTATTCAAATGATGAAATTACAACTTTATTATTGTAAAAAATTAAAATTTAATTTCACCCCATATAAAGTTGTTCTAACTCTAGACATGGTTAAAATGCCAACTCTAGGGCCATCCCAGTAAAACATTTTGCCACCAGCATTTTGGATTCAGATTAGTTCATTGGGTATGTCGAAACCATTTTTTTTTTTTGAAAACGAGGATCAACTTTGGTTTTGAAAATGAAAAATGAAAATTGGGAGTCGCCATCAATCTTTATTAGGTGTGATCGGATCACCTTTGTTTTAATAAAACCTTTTAGTTTACTAAAATGATATTTTTGGCCTACGAAACTTCGAGAGAACGGGTTCGGGAGTCAGTTACGTGCGAGGAAGGGTTAGCACCCTCGTCACGCCCAAAATTAGTAACTAATCGATTAATTAACGTTTTCATGTCGAAAGTTGAAAAGATTTTAAAATAAATTTTAAAATACGATCCTTTATTATGAATGTTTGGATGACTCGAAGTGGATATTAAGATTCTCTTGTTCCGAAGAAATAAAATATCATATCCAGCACGTAGGACACGACATTTCAAACCTTCGATACCAAAATCGTCTCATGATTTTCAAAACTCATGCATTTTGATTTTAGAAGGTTATTCGGTTGTTTTGGTTAAACGAGAAAAATCGAAACCCAATAAGTTAGGGCAGATTTCTCGAATTTCCAAAAAAACAAAATATTGCCTTATTTTTTCAAAATTGTTTTTTTTTTTTTGTATGAATTTGGATGAAATATTTAAAAATGATACACGTTTAATTGATTATGTTTTAAAGAAAAATTATTTGAAACATGAATGGGGTTATATTTGACGAATAATGATAGCGTGACAAGTTTGGCGCAATAATAACGTAACATACATAATACAATACAATATATAACATTGATATCAATAAACTAACATATTAATATGCATGAATAATAATAATAATGATAATGGAAACAATAGCGATTCACTATCTTCATTCTGTTCCACTACAACTTTAGTGAGATAAGACTCGTAACTTCAACTTGCTCTACAGCAACTTCAGGGAGATAAGATTTGATTTGTAGCTTCAATTTGTCCCACTGCAACTTCAGGGAGATAAGATTCGCTATCTTTAGTCTACTCCACTGCAACTTCAGGGAGATAAGACTTGTAACTTCAACCTGCTCCACTGCAACTTCAGGGAGAAAGTTTGTGATTTGTAGCTTCAATCTGCCTCACTACAACTTCAGGGGGATAAAATTCGTCAGTCTGTTCCACTGCAACTTCAAGGAGGTAAAACTTGTGATTTCAACTTGCTCCACTGCAATTTCAGGGAGATAAGGTTTGTTTTGATCTTCTCTACTGCAATTTCAGAGAGATAAGATCTGTAATTTATAGTTTCAATCTGTTCTATTGTAATTTTAGGGAGAAGAGATTTGTAGCTTCGATCTACTCCGCTGGAACTTCAAGGAGATACGAATTGTGGATTCGAGCCGCTCCAATACCATTTCAAGGAGAAAAGATATGTACCCTCAATCTACTCCGCTGAAACTTCAAGAAGATACGAATTGTGGCTTTGAGCCGCTCCAATGCCATTTCAGGGAGAAGAGATTTGTAGCCTTGATCTACTCCGCTAGAACTTCAAGGAGATACGAACTGTGGCTTCGAGCCGCTCATTTCTATTTTAGGGAAAAGAGATTTGTAGCCTCGATTTACTCCACTGGAACTTCAAGGAGATACGAATTGTGGATTTCAACCTGCTCCACTACTGCTTAGGGAGATAGGATGGTAGCTAAAATGTGCTCCACTACTGCTTAGGGAGACAAGATTCGCCGTCTTCGATCTGCTCCACTACTGCTTAGGGAGATAAGATCTACAATCTTCAGCCTATTCAACTACTGCTTAGGGAGATAGGATGGTGGCTTAAATCTGCTTCACTGCAACTTCAGGAAGACAAGATTCGCCGTTTTCGATCTGCTCTACTGCAACTTCAGGGGGACAAGATCTACAATCTTCAGCCTACTCCACTACTGCTTAGGGAGATACGATGGTGGCTTAAATCTGTTTCACTACAACTTCAGGAAGACAAGATTAACCTTCTTCGATCTGCTCCACTACAACTTCAGGGAGACAAGATCTACAATCTTTAGCCTACTCCACTACAACTTAGGGAGATAGGATAGTGGCTTAAATCTGCTTCACTGCAACTTCAGGAGGACAAGATTCGCCGTCTTTGATCTACTCCACTGTAACTTCAAGGAGACAAGATCTACAATCTTTAGCCTACTCCACTACAACTTAGAGAGATAGGATGGTGGCTTAAATCTGCTTCACTGCAACTTCAGGAAGTCAAGATTCGCCATACTTCGTAGCTTCAATCAATCTTGCTACACCGTTTTCTGAAGGACATGATCTGTAGAATTGGCTTCATGTATCTACACTTATGTCAAATGATTAGGATGCTATAATCGAAATCAATCAAATGCTCCTAACTAGATGTGTTATGAATGATTTATGAATGCGGAAATGAGAATGATCATTTTTTAAATGCTTAAGGTATCATCGCTCATTGTTCATCAGGGCATTATTACTGACGTATTACTCTGTCATCTTGTTCGACTGGTATTCTTGACAGAAATGCCAAAGAAACAATCACATTCTGCTCAACAAGCTTGCCTCGCTGAAATTTCAGAATCCTTTCCACTGTTCCTTCTGGGATATAAAGTTTGTACCTCCCACTGCAACTTCAGGGGAATAACCTTTGGTTTCTTCCATCCATCCTCCTGCAACTAAGAGGTATAGGATTTGTATCATCTTCAATCAATTTGATCTGTTACACCATTCCCTGGGTGTAATGATTAGATATATGTGCCTGATATTTGCATGAATCAGAGTATCATTTTTTTTCTCGAGAATGATCCTTTTTTACACTTGGGTTGACATTGCTCATTATTTGTCAAAGTGGTATCACCGACGAAATGTCTTGTCTTTTTATTCAATCACTAAAAGAGTCCAAAGAGATAATCATCTTTCTCCAATATTTTCAACCCTTGGGCTTGGTATGTTTTAAATAATGGTCCTGTTTCAGGTTCCTATACTATTTAGAAGCCTCCAGAGTAATATGCAGAACTTCTTTTGTGAAAGTATTATTGGTCCATTAATCGTTATTTCAATGCAAAATGCTCGAAAAAGATCAAAACAATAGAGAAGAAGGAAATTGATTAGGAGCATAGCTCGAAATGAATAAATTAATCAAAGATTGCGAATGCAATAAGAAGGAAATTAACTCAAAATGAATAAGTTAATCAAATATAGCAATGTAATAAGAAGGAAATTTATTAGGAGCGTATCTTCAAAAAAATAAGGTAATCAAAGATAACAAATTCAAAATGGGTAAAATGGAAGCTAGGTGCCCCATATATCACAGCTTAAGCTTCTCTGTACCAACTTCTTGAAGACCATTTTGAGCTCAATCGGTGTTTAAGGGATCCGAAGTACTTTGTTGATGCCCTAAGACGTAGCATACTTCTTCATTGTTAATTCAGACATAGCAAGACTACTGTATGCCCCTCTTTGATCCACATTTAAGCTGCCATTTTCGGGTTTTCAACTCAAATCCCCTTTGGTCTCAATGCGCCCTTTGCGGGTTTTCGCCTCGGCCTTTCCTTTTTTCTCCTCTTCATTTTTTGAAGGTCTCAAAGCACCCTTTACAGGATTTCGCCTTGGCCTCTCACTTTCTAAGTGAAATACTTCTTGACAGAATTCGAATTCACAAGATTGGGTAAGTTTTTACCATCCATTTCGGCTAGAATCAATGCTCCTCCAGAATAGGACTTCTTCACTACATAAGGTCCTTCCCAGTTTGGCGTCCACTTTTTTCTGAAGTCTTTTTGTATAGAAACGATAGGTCCCCTTCGTGGAGCTCGCATAATTCGTTTTTGGTACGTTTGACCATGACGGGTAACTTTTAACCTCTTTTCTTCAATTAAGTTCACTGGATCCATTTTGCTTCATCCAATTATCGACTCAATCAAAAATTGGAGAGAAGAAATTTTGATTTCAATGGGCAAACCACTTTCATTCCATAATGAGAAATGTGCTACCCCAACGAAGGTCTTGGCCTACGTTCGATAAACATAGAGGGTAAATGGTGACTTCTTATGCCAATCTTTACAAGTCTCGGTCATCTTCCCCATGATTCTTAGTTTGTTATTTTTTTGTTTTCTTTTTCTTTCTCTTTTTCTTTTTTTTTTTACACTGCAATATGGCGCCTAATCTTTGAACAGACTGCAAACTTTTGACATTGTGCAGTTGTGTTAGACATGATCCTTTCTGACATTCTTTGTTGGCACCTTTTTTTTTTGAAATTTGATGACTGTCAACTTAGTAACATTGGCATATGAAATAACTTTCACCCTTTTCGCGAAGTAATCGACGACCCCAAAGATGAATCAGTATCGGTTAAAAACTTTTGACGAGATCAGCCCCATAATATCCATGCCCCACATATAGAAAATCTGTGAAGAAATTGAGGAGGCATAAAAGTCTTGTCTTCCTCCGTTTGGCATTCATGGCTTGACTGATACAATCCCCTTCCATAGTGGATCAGCAGCACCCGAACCTTATGATTAGCCTGGCTAACGTAAAACCATTAGCATGTGTCCTTCTGACACTCATATGGACCCTTTTTAATATCCACAGGCCTTAGCAGCCCAGGCATATCTTGATGAGATCATGCAAAAATATCTTTGTATTCTTGACATCTCGCTTTGTCTCTGTGGTGGTATACACTCTAATTTTTACCTCTTTCTCTTCTCTTAGGTTCGCGATATCCATTACCCCTTTGTAAGGTAGGATCTATTTCTCATCTTGTTCTACCATCCTTGACAAATCAGGAGATAGGCTACGATCTCTGTCATTTTCAAAGTCCTGAGATCCCCCTAAACACATATCTCACCCAAAAGGAGACTCTGGGTCAGTGACATTGTCGCTCACATCATTGATATCTGGGGACCTGATGTAGGTATGAAGGTAAATTTCAAAGAATAAATGATTCTAAGGATGATTATTTCTATGGTATGATCATGAATGAAGAATAAAAGAATATTTGAAAGAGAATCCAAAGAACAAAAGAATCTAAGAACAAATATTTGTACAGTATGAAATGGAAAAACAAATAAAAGAATATTTGTTCAAAAAGATGTATTTTATTAAAATAAAGATTTCGGGCACAAGCCTATTTCACAAAAGGATTCTTGTTGCTTCTAGGCTTAAAGCAACAAGCGTGTTTTGAATGTTACTCTAGATTAGCTCTAAAAATACAGGGGTCTCTTCCATAGTCTCATGGTTCAAAACACTCCCAAGTATGTAAAGGCAAATGCTCGAAAGGTTCTATTCCCAGGTTTCCTCTTCTGATACGTAGTTAATATTCAGGTTCCCCAATATCAGGTATTGGACTACAGTTCCTAGTTCGATGTATCATTGGATCTCATGCCCCCATCCATTATGGAACTCATAACGTTTACCCATTTAACAGAAAGGTTGGGTAATAGATTTTCTGCACTAGAGGGATCATCGAATTTTACGATACTCAAATTGATGAGCCTTTTGATCATATTTTTAAAAGTGACGCAGCTCTCGATCGAATGCCCTGTGATTCCCCCATGGTATTCGCATGGACCACTTGCATCATACCATTTAAGGTATGGAGGCTGTATTGGTTCTACGTAGAAAGGGGATACAACATGCGCGTCAAACAAAATTTGGTACATCTCCCCATACGTGATTGGGATGGGGGCGAACTGGGGTTTTTCTGAGTTCGATCTTAGATTGGGTTCTTGCCTTGGGGAGACCTGATGGCTGGTAGTTACCGTCCTTGGTTGGCTTACTATAATCGGCTCCAAATGGCCCTTGTTATACCTACTCGTATTATTCGCTTCTTTTTCTTTCTTTTTCGGGGCCTTTAAAGTCCACTCTCCCCTCTCATTTTTTTCTGCCATAATAACAGGTTTGGCTCGATCATCCTCCGGGTTAAAACCTGAACCCATCGGGAAGTTCAATAGTGTCGAGGTACCAGTCTGATATTGGGGTCTGATAATGACGGGTACCCCTTGTGGATAAGCGTCTGGTTGAGTCGGGATGCTTATTGGGGTAAAACTTAGGGAATAGATGAGGTCTTCATTATCATCCCCACTGTTGACCACTGGGCCACTCTTTTTTTCAAATTCTCCGGCTAGTAACTGGGTTAACTGGCCCATCATATTTCTTTAGAATTCTAGCATTTGTTTCCACATATCTTGTTGAATTTTGGTCAATTACTCTTACATCTGTATTTGCATTTGCTCTATTCTCTCCAACCTTTGGTCTATATCCTTTGTTGGTTCTGAAATAATTTTACCTAATTAGAGTCCTTTTGGGAAAATCTAATACATATGATAAAATGCAATGTAAATACATGCAAAAAGAAAGAGAGGCGTTGATTCTGAATTCAATTCCATTAGAACAACTTTTTTAAAAAAAAAATTTCTTTACATAAAACGAATTACATATGCGGCTTTGCCCTCGTATTCTAAGTGAAGACACCGATCCTTTTCTTCAGATCCGAATGTTATGGTCAAATCTTACAAATTTTCTAAAAGACGTCTTTATTATCTCCTTCTTGCTCGATCCGGACCGCAGCCCATTGCTCACTTATCCCCACGATGCTCGTCAAATTCTTTAAGACATGATGGCTCTCGAATAATCTTTTTCAGCTTGAATCCGCAGGCAACGAAGCAAAGTCGTGTATTCCTTCATGAACTATCAGCCTTTTCTTGTTGTTTACTCAGACCATATTCGGACGGCCACATTATAATCTACTTTATCAAGAAATCCATTTTCTCATGACAAGCTTTTCTATTTAGCAATCGAATATGAACCAACACCTTCTTTCTATGATGATGTAATGCAATGTAATCACAGACAAAACAAAACAAAATACGTCAGTGTAGAAGAAATAAACAATAAAATAGGACACATATCTGGATGACAACTAGGGTTTGGCATGGCTTTACCTAATGTGGGCTCCTAGGTCTCTCTATATGTGGTCCGGTTTTAAGGAAAAGGTACCTGAACTAGCAGATTCCTCAATCTTCACCTATTATAGGCTCAAATAGACCAAGTTCAGTTCAGAGGAATACATTTCCCTATGGCTGCACGGAAATGAAAATCTCACGAAGATATAGGTACGGATGTATCCCGAAAGCGATCCACTATCCTACACGGACGTGAAAACCTCACGAAAGAGTAGTTTCTCATTCCCACTTAAGAGGTGTGACCACAACGATCATGCAATGCAATGTGCGAGGATATATGCATAAGAAAAACTCGAAGCAATAAAGAGAATAGGAATAAAATAATGAAAACCTTAAGAAAAATGGATGAAATGCAATGAAAGGATCATAAGTTTAAAACGAATTTTCAATTTTCGACAAAGGACAAAAATCTATCAATTTATGGCTCGACCCTCAAATTTCCTCAGTGGAGTCGCCAAGCTGTCGATTTCTTTTTTTTTTGAAAATGAAGATCGACTTTGGTTTTGAAAATGAAAAACAAAAATTGGGAGTCGCCACCAATCTTTATTAGTTGTGATCGGATCACCTTTATTTTAAAAAAAATATTTTAGTTTACTAAAATGACATTTTTGGCCTACGAAACTTTGAGAGAACGGGTTCGGGAGTCGGTTACGTGCGAGGAAGGGTTAGCACCCTCGTCACGCCCAAAATTGATACCTAATCGATTAATTAACGTCTTAATGTCGAAAGTTGAAAAGATTTTAAAATAAATTTTAAACTACGATCCTTTATTATGAATGTTTGGATGACTCAAAGTGGATATTAAGATTCTCTTGTTCCGAAGAAATAAAATATCACATCCAGCACGTAGGACACGACATTTCAAACCTTCGATACCGAAATCATCTCATGATTTCCAAAACTCATGCACTTTGATTTTAAAAGGTTATTTGGTTGTTTTGGGTTAAACGAGAAAAATTGAAACCCAGTAAATTAGGGCACGATTTCTCGAATTTCCAAAAAAACAAAATATTGCCTTATTTTTTCAAAATTGTTTTTTTTTTATGAATTTGGATGAAATATTTAAAAATGATAAACGTTTAATTGATTATGTTTTAAAGAAAAATTATTTGAAACATGAATGGGGTTATATTTGACGAATAATGGTAGCGTGACAAGTTTGGCGCAATAATAATGTAACATACATAATACAATACAATATATAACATTGATATCAATAAACTAACATATTAATATGCATGAATAATAATAATAATGATAATGTAAAGATCGAGAAAAATAGTAATATAATAATAAAATTTAAAGTTTTAAATTATAAAAAGGATATAAATAAATAAATGGTAAAATAAAGTAAAATAAATGTATGTAAGGAAAAAAGAATATATAAATAAATATATAAGAAATATAATGATAATAATGAGGGTAAAAATAAAAATAAAACCAATCTATAAAAATAATAATAAATAAATAAATAAACAAATAAATATTAAATATTAACTAAACCAGTTTGATAGTATAATAATAATAACAACAACAACAATAACTATAATAATAATAATAATAGAGAATAACAGTACACTAATAAGAATAATATATGTTAATAACAATAAAACTATGAAATAATAATATACTAATTAATAAGAATAATAATAGGTTAATAATAATAATAGTAAAAATAATAATAACAATATAACAATAAGGATAATAATAATAACAATAATAATAAATAAAATGAAATGAAAGAATCTTAAATGTGAAGTAAAATAAAACCGCAAATAAGGAACAAATAAAAAAAACGAATGAAATAAAATAAGAAAATAAAAAAGGGCTCAAATGAGAATAAATTCCAAGAGGACTTAATCAAAATTCAATCAGAAATTTAGGGTAAAAATTGTGAATGAAAACAAGAGAAAGGGTTAAATCGAAATCAAAACAGAATTAAAAGGAACAAAATGGAATGAAAATAAAATGTTAGGCCCAAATTGTGATACGCGGATCAGATGGGGGACCAGATGGGTAATAAACCCGTCCCCCAAAACGCGCAGTTTCATCAGGGACCAGAATGAAATAGTAAGGAAATCACAGGAGCGAATTCGAAAAAATAAAAAGACAGAGATAAAGACCACATTAAGAAATGCCTCAAAAGCGGAGGGACTGAGGGTGCAAATAGACCCTCAGTCCGAAAACACGCTGATCCTAGGCCGGTTTCGGGTCGGACAGCAGGCATGGGTCGCTAAACGACGCTGTTTTATACTTTAAAGGCCCAAGTGAAACGGTGCCGTTTCACTGAGGCTATTTAAACCATTTTTCTAAAAAAAAAAATTCATTTTTGCTTCTCAAACAACAAAAAACAAAGGAGGCTCTCGACTCTCTCCCCTTTTAACCTCCGACCTGGGGTTCGGCCTGGTTCCGGCGAGCCTAGGCCGTGGCTCCGCCGTGACTCCGCCGTGTCCCTTCGAATCCTCTCCTTTTTTTCATTTTTAAAAAAAAATAGATCTAGAATAGATTTTAAAAAACTAGTGATAAAGAAAAACCAAGAAAATAAATAAATGAATCGCATGATAAGATGATCTCCGTCTTCGCCGTTCTTACAACACTCGTCGAAACCCGAAGGGATTTTGTGACGCTCGGGCCACTGGGGGTTCTCGATCGCAACGGAGAACACACCAACAGTGAGTTTTTATTATTACTACTTTTTTTTAAAATAAAAAAAGAATGAATAAAAAAGGCACCTTTTTACTCTCTGAATCTGATTTTTGATTGCTATTGAAAGTGTTTGTATTAAAAATCGTCCCCCTAATATTACATTCGGATATGGCTTTTATAGCCATTTCAATACAATATTTTTATGTTTCTTGCTACTGCTTTGTGTTGTCTGCTGCTATTTCGCCAATCGGGCCTTGTAATTTTAGGCTGGGGTTAATTGGGCTACTTGGGTTAATTGGGTTAGACTTAGTTTAAGATTTGAATTGGGTTTGTAATGGACTGATGGACTTTAATGGACTGTTGTTATTATTTTTTTTGGATCTTGATTTTTTTTTTTTTGTTGATTTGGTCCTGGGCCAGACAAAATAAGCCTGTTACAGGGTGGAACCGGCAGCGATCAAATAATATAAGTAGTTTTATTTTAAATTTTTTTTATCATATCCAATGGAACTATGTGAAATTAAATTAGAAAAACTTTGAAATAGAGAATAAGATGCCTCACTTTGTGATTGTTGGAGAAGGGGAAAGCAACGTTGTTTTGACACTGTCAAAACAACATGGGAATCACTACAATTAGCGACAGTGATAATTCATATAATTTTCTTTTTGAAGAACTAGAAAATGGCATCCCTACGAAGTAGATAATTAATAATTTAGAAGTTTAGAAATATAATTTTACAAAAGTAAAAAAAATAATTTATAAGTTAATATTGTATTTTACCTGTATACTTTCTCTTTAAAAAAGGAAGAAAATAATTTTACGATTGTAAACTAAAGAAAAGAATGTCTACTTTAAAAAAGTAATGCATGAGACTATGCTAAGTTAATGTTTATAATCGATATACAAACCTAAGTTAGAGATAATTGTTGGGATAATTTTCAAATTTGTTTCTTTTATCTTATAAGATAACTGTTGAGATAATTTTTGTTCTAAAATTATTCCAAATTTCTTTATTTTATCTAATAAAAGTAATTTTAAAAGATAAAATAATTTTTTAAATTTAAAAAAAATAAAATACACAAATAATTTTTTCATAAATAAAATCATAGAATTATTTCAAAAATATGTTCTTCAAGCTTGTAAATTAGAAAATAAAAATAAAAATTATTTAAATAAAAATAATTACCAAAAATTTGTTTTCTAAAACTATTTTGTAATAATTTTTATTTATATTCTTTTTGTAATAATTTTTTCCTGTTATTTATACTCAATGTTACATTTATATGGACCAATTATTTAACTAGTAGACGAAGTACAAGATTATTTAACTACATAAACAATATAATGGTTTTGTCTTTTAACTTAATGAGTAAACATTTATCAAAATGACGTAGTTTTGTATTTTCTTATTTGAATTTTCGGATAACTCGAATTCTGTAATTCATATTCGAGTTAAACCAAAAAAATTGATTTTTTATTTGAGTTAATCCGAATAACTTGATTAACTCAAATAACTTGAACTATTTAATTCAAAATTTGAATTTTTTATTAAGTTTTTCGAATCAAATCAGATTTTGCTCACCCCTAATTAAAATATACTAAATTATTTTATAATTTTGCATAAATTAAAATTTTATTATTGATATTATTAAAAAATTAAAAAAATTTAATTATTTCATTTATATGTTTTGTAATTCAATATTTTATTTGATAAAAATAGTGTATTAAATTAAATTATTGTTTGTGTATGATATATACAATTTCCTAGATTAAGTACATAGATGAAAAAAGGGTTTATGGAATTCATAATTTTTTTATTTATGAATTTTGTTTATAATAAATGTTTTAAATATTTTAAAGAAGTTTTTATTTTGTTTTATTTTTTTTTAAACTCAAACCTATAAATAATAATTATTATAATAAAGTCCAATTAGCTAAAAGTCCTTAACAAAAACGTAGAGGGACTAAATTTCAAATATACGAAGAATATAAAGGCTTACCGCATATTTTCACGTTGTTTTAAATATGTATAATATTATCAAAGTCTAAGCTTTTAAATTATATTTATATTATTTTTAAAATTTAAATCGTTTTTTATTAGATTAAAAGTCTATTATATTAACAAAAATTTTAAATTCTTAAATTTAAAGTATTTTATCATTTTTCTTCAAAAAAAATGTTTTAATATATTTTTAAGTTTTTAAAAATTATTTTAATACATTTTTATTTCTTTTGTTTTAGATGATATGTTAAGTTAGTATTTTTTAAAAGGAAAACTAATATTCATTAAAGTGATCAACATCAACAGTTACATATTACTAATTAGGTTAAAATATGTTTCAAATTTTTGTAGTTTTTTATAAATTTAGAATTTAATTTCTACACTTTTTAAATTTAAAAATTCAGTTTCAATTTTCAATACCATCTTAAATTTGCTACCTCTTTCTATTTTTATAACATTATGAAAAAGATTGTGTATAAAATTTAACAGATAAAATTAATCCATATTGTAATAGGCCAATTTTGGCCTGGCCTAAATTACAAAATAAAATAAAAAATAAACATAATAAATAAGTCTAATGTCCCAATCCATTTACAACAAATTTAAACCAAAATTGCCAAGCCCAACAAGCCCAAAATTCTAGAAACCCTAAAGCCCAACTAGCCCACAACTTTAACTAATTTTCAGCCAAAAAAGGAAAACCCTAGCCACCAAAGCCTTCAGCCGCCGCATGATAGGCCTACCCCTAGCCACCTCGCGCGCCACCACCGCTCGGGGCACCAACCACCGGCCTTCAACGCTTCTGACACCACCTGCAAAACGAAGATCACAAGCAAGCAATACAAACAATGAAGAAAATGACAAAAAATGACAGAAAAACAAAACGAATATGGACAAAAACGGATCTCGAATCCGGCTATAAAATCGAAAATCAAAGCTTTGTATTTTTTTTTTACGCATATCAGAAATCAAAACGCAGAATAAAAATTTGGAAAGGTCGTTGTTTTAATATTTTTTGTTTCTTTTATTTTTTCTTTTTTTATTTTATTTCTTTTTTTAGAAATCTATTTTAAGTATAAAAAAGCAAAGAATAAAAAGAAAAAGGGAGGGGCTCACCTGAATCTCGTGGTCGCGCGTCGGAGAACACTTTTCTGTCGCCGACATCGGACCCAAAAGGGGGGTTGAAAGCCTCCTTCTTTCGAGTCTTTGAGTTTTGGTGGCCTAGCCTTCAAAGGCATTTCAAACGAGGGCTAAAGAGCCCATCTCCGCGCTTCGTCGGCCACCAGGTACGGTGGCGGTGCGACAGATGGCCGGTGGCCCTTTTGGCCGACCAAGGAGAGAGTTGAGAGAAAGTGGGGAGGCTGTTTCTGTTTTTTAAAGGAGGGAGAGAAATAAAAATTTTAAAAAAAAAATGGGCTTAAATACCCCCTGAAACGACGTAGTTTCAGACCCTCCCCCACACGCCTCAAAACGGCGTCGTTTTGGGGAAGGGAACCCGTGCGACCCGACCCGTTTAGCGGATAATTGGCGCATTTTAAAGCCAAATGGGCTATTTGCGCTGGGGGTCCTCCCGCTTTGTCATTTGTTTTCAATTTGATCCTTTTGCTCTTTCTTTTGGGTTTCCAATTTGACCCCATAATTTTGCTGAGATTTCCAATCGAGTCCCCAACCCATCGGCGCGTTGGGACATGGACACATGTCCAGATTCTGGGTTATTCTCCGTATTGGTCCTCGATAGTTTACGCGCGTTTAGCTTTGGTACTCGGTGACCTTTTTTTTGTTATTTATAATTTGTGCCCTTAAATTTTAATTTAATTTCAGCCTAGTCCTAGTTTGTTAAGTTATTTATTTATTCGTTTATTCGGATTTTTTTAGGAATTGTTCTATTATTATTATTTTAAGTTTGTTTTCTTATATTATTTATTTTAAAATCATTTTCTTATTATGTATTTTAAGTCTTTACATTTTTAAAACTATTATTCATTTTAAATTCTACATATATTGTTTGTTCTAAACTATTATACATATTACTTATTTTGAAATTTTTTCTTATATCTTTTTATTTTAAACTTTTATATGCGTATATTATTTATTTTAAAAATTTCTTATATGTTTTATTATTTTAGATATAAACTATTTTAAATTCTTTTATTATTTGTTGTAAACCTCTTATTATTATTTATCTTAAGATTTCATACATTACTTATATTAAACTGTTTTTCATATTGTTTTTATATATATTATTTATCTTAAATTTGTTTTTCACGAATTATTTATTTTAGACTTTTTATGTGTTCTTTTAAATTGTTATATATATTATTTATTTTAAGGTTGCATTATTTTATTTTTAAATTACTTTATGTATTAATTATTTTAGATTGTATTATACTATTCACTTTAAATTGTTTTTTTTTTATAATATCTATCTTAAACTCATTTTTTATGTATTACTTATTTAAAATTGTTTCATTATTTATTTTAAATGGTTTTATGTTGTTATTTCATTCTCTTGATTATTATTGTTGGTATTTAAGTGACGTATGCCATGTGATTATTGCCATTGTGTGTCTTATAATTCGTTCATCCATATTTTCATATCATTGTTATTCACTTGTATAATATTGTATCCATGCATTATTATTCCATGTACATTACTATATTCTTATTTCATGTCATCGTATCGTGTAGTAAGCTTCAACATGCTTATTCAATATGAATAATTTTATTTTACTCCAAACAAAATAACGTACCTCGTTAAATGTTATATTCGTTATATTTCAAAATGAAAATTTTCTAAATAAGGCAATATTTTGTGTTTTGAAAATTCAAGAAATCATGCCTAACTCACGGGGTTTCGGTTCTCTCGTTGATTCTAAATAGCCAAATATCCTTTTGAGTTTTAAAATACGTGAAATTCCAATTAAAATTAAAGACAAACTTGCGCTCGAGAGTTCATGGCATCGTGTCTTAACTTACAGGATGTGATACTTCGATATCTCGAGACGAGGAAATCTTTAACAATTGTTTCGATCTAATTCAAACATTTTTTAAAATTGACGTTAATAAAAAGGATCATATTTTAAATCCATTCCCGATTTTTAACTTTCGACATTAAGACACTAATTAATCAATTCGGTACCAATTTTTGGGCGTGTCAAGGGTGCTAATCCTTCCTCGCACGTAACAGACTCCCGAACTTGTTCTCTTGAATTTCGTAGACCAAAAGTACCGTTTTAGTAAACTAAAATTGTTTTATTAAAACAAAGGTGATCCGATCACACCTAATAAAGATCAGTGGCGACTCCCATTTTAATTTTCATTTTTAAAGTCGATTCCCGTTTTCAAAAAATGGTTTCGAAACATATATTAAATAGGTTATGAAAAACAGACAAAATTATGAAAATTGGAACCATTTTATATTAAGGGAATTTTAAGAAAAAATATTGAAAGAAAAATAACATCCAGATCATTATTTTTTAAAAGTGTAATATGGCGAAATTAGTAGTTATACTCTGATTTAATTAATTTTAATTATTGTATTTTTTTTAACTTTTTAAATTTTTATCTTAACTCTAGTTAAATTTATTAGGTCAAATTATATATAATAATCAATCAAAAAATCAATTTAAAGAAGAGTGTCTTAAAATAAAAATTTTATTAACAATTGGAATTAAAAATTTAGTTAAATTCAAGTAGGATTTAAAATTTTACCCGTTCCTATTATTTTCAATTTTAAAACTTAAATTAGATCAAATTGATTTATTATATATAATTTTTATATATGCAACATGAATTTATTTTAGTTTTTTTAATTATGGTTTTCGTTTTATTTCCTAAGTAGAAATTAAAATAACACAAATAACAAACTATATAGGTTATCTTAAATAACGGAAGTAGCATTCTATATAAGATAAAAAAATTTATTGGTACTTGCGTTATATATATATTAAAATTGGAAAAGTAAATTTTAACGGAGGTATTTTATTAATTTGGTAAATTTTACTTAATTGGATAAGGGTAAATTTTAATGCAAATAATTTGAGTTATTCGAATTGTAAAATTTAACTTGATTCGAACTCGAAACTCAAATTACTTGTCACATCTCAAAAACCGGGATAGGAGAATCGGATAAGTAAATCGAGGGTTAGCGAACTAAAAATTGTAATTAGATAATTAAATAATTAGGAATTAATTAAATAAAATTATTAAAATAATTAGAATTAATAATTTTAGGTTAAGAAATTAAAATTAGGTGTACGGGAACTAATTTAGTTAAAACAAATTTTAAAAACAAGGTTTGATTTGAAAATAATTTTGAAATTAGTTTTAATTGAAAAGAAAGGACCTATTTGACAAAGGGAAGAAACTGGAGGTGGTTAAATAGACAATGGCCCAATTTTTAAAAATGGGTTGCCTATTTAACAGCCTCTACATTTCCTTCCCTCCCATTCTTCATCTTCTTCAAAAATTTGTCAAACACCAAATCAAAACTTTTCTCCCGAAATTAGTTGATCATTTTTTATTCCTAAGCTCTCTAAACACAAAATCTCTTTTCAATTTTGAAGAACACTCATGTTTTCATCCTTAAAATTCTCAAGAGATCTTCATACGTTTTAGCTTGAATTAGCTCCACAGCTTGTCGATTTTCTAACTTTTTATGACTAAACTAAGTGAATTATTATTTCAATTCGAGGTTTAAATGATTTAACCAAGATCTCAATATATCACTTGATTTTAAGTTAATTTTTTGCTTGAAAATAGTAGATCTCGTATTTCTTGGCTAAGCTTTGGTTTTAAAGAAATTTCTAACTCATTTTGATCTAATTAAAAGGTATTTGATCTTAATTTAACAAATCTTGAATGAATTTAAACAAATTGAATGTTTTCCCCTTTTTAAAAGATCACATAAGCTTGATTTTTCATGAAAAATTAAATCGGTGAAATTGAACAAAATTGATGGTTTAGATATGTAATTAGATGATATTTAGGATGTATGAAGTTGAAATTCAAGCTTAGAAATGAGATTTGAGTGGTTAAACACCTATTTTGGCAAAACAAGTTAATTTTTTTATATAAAGGTTAATAGGCTTTGATCTATGATTTTGGAATGATTCAATGGTGTTTGTTGGTGTTAGTAATGCCTTAGTAATGTGTTTGATGTGTATGAAAAGTGTCAATTCATTTGGTAGCCTCTACAACCATGTTTGTTAGTGTTAGTAATGCCTTTGTAATGTGTTTGATGTGTATGAAAAGTGTCAATTCATTTGGGAGCCTATACAACCATGGACAAAGGCAAACAAAAACTTACTTAAGCATCATAGTTGAAGCAATGATTGGTAAGGTGAGTGGTCTGATATATTGCATTTAAACTCCAGTATGCAAGCTAAGGTAACATATGTGAACCCCTACTCAATTAATATGCGAACCTTGATTTCTCCTGGTGCAAACCATTGCCATTTTGTTTAGGTGTAGGGTATGCATGCTGTGTGATTTTAATAAGTCAAATACATGAATTTAAAATGTTCATGTAATTATAGGAATAAAATAGGCAAGTCGTAACTGTAAACTATGGAATTTGGACGTGACAAGTGTGTGAAATTGTGCACTTAAAGGTTACTTGTGTGTGCATATTAGTAGGTGTGAGCAATTGTGTGAGCTATTGTAGTAATAAATAGGTATATATAATATAAATATGTGTGCATAGTCTTGTTATAAATATAATATATAAATATGAGTAAAAGGGTCCTGCTATATACATAATACTAGGGGCGAATCTAGGGGGCTGGCAGGGACCCTGCCCCCTCTAAAATAGAAAATTGGCCCTTTAAAATTTTTAAAACTTTAAATTAGTAAAGGTAAAATTGAACTTTGGCCCCCTAAAAATGATAAAATTTTGATTTAATCCTTTAAATTTTGCATTTTTATTATTGTAACAATTACAATTTAATTTCGGCCTCCCTAAAAAAATTTTCTAGCTTCGCCCCTACAGAATACCTATATATGCGTGGGTTTTGTTATATATATGATATATGCGTGGATTTTATTATATATATAAAATATATGCTTATATGGTTCTGTTATATATACAATATATATATATATATGTGTGTGTGTAAGGTCTTATTATATAATATATATGCATTTAATGATTATATATGTGTGTAGGAGAATTGCTTTATATAATATATATAAATGTATATGGCACTTGGAATGTGCTGAAATTTGATGTGACAAGGGGTTTTAAATAGATATGTATATATATATATATATGATATATTTATGCGTCTTGTTATATATATAATATATATGTTTATGGGTCATAAAATATAATATATATATTCATTTGAGGGTCATGTTTTATATAATATATATACATGCGTGGATGGGTTTTGTAATGTTTGCGAATTAATATAAAAAAATAACGTGAACTCTTTTAATATGTAAATTTTATTGATAATGTATATATCCATGCATGCATGAACCAGTATGTGAATTATGAGCTCTATGTTAATTCAAGCTTTGATTAGTGTAGAATTATATTATTGTGAAATGCTAGGTGCGAGCCAATTATATTTGTGTACTGTGTTATATTGTGAACAATGTTAACTTGGCAAATTATATCATTATGGCGAACTGTATTAATTTGTCAAATTGTGTATTTTGATTTTTTCAGTTGTATTGTATGTAAGCTAAGCTATTGCATGTCATATGCTAAATAAAATATGTGAACAATGATTTATGTGAGCTATGTCATGAATGATATGTGAACTGTGTTATGTGTGCAATATATGTTGCATAAAAGTTATATTATTTGCGAACCATGTTCTATTGCGAATTGTGTTATAATGTGTGAGCTCTACTTAATTATGATCCCTATTATACTAAATATTGTGAATATGTTAAAGAGATATTTTGGAATTGTGACCTTATGGAACCATTGGATATAGTTGGTATGCCATAGGATTGTGAGTACTGACCTGCATTATTGTGATGGGCATTATGCTCGGAGATAACGTTGGAGATAATTGAATGTTAAGCATAGCTCCATTCAATGGAGACAGCGTAGGGCTCTATGAGTCGGGAGTGTTGGAGAGTGTGAGCATTTGTGCTACACTTATGTCGGAGATAGCGTAGGTCTTTTTGAGTCCAAAAGTGAGGCGTTATAAGGAGATCTATTTATTCAATGTGTGGTGATAAAGTCCACTTATAGGTGGTGATAGGGTCCCCTATGTATTTCATAATCACAAAATTTTCAATTTATCATTATTTGAGATATATGAGTTATGATGTGGTATGAATGAATTATTATATTGAATGAACTGTTATTATGCATGAATTGTTATTTCATATGAATTGTTATTTTATGTGAATTGCCTATTCTATGTGAATTGCCTATTCTATGTGAATCGTTTAATTCATGTGAATTGTTATCTTGTATGAATTGTGATAAAAGTAAATCGTTTAAGTAAGCTTATTTCACCTAACCTGGTTGATATGTTTGTTTGTAGTATGTTTGAGCACTTACTGAGCTTTGATAAGCTCACCCACTCTTTTATAATATTACAGTGATTTAGCTTGTGAAGAGGTGTGAGATTGAGTCATCCAAGTGATCCAAATCAAGGCTATACCTGGGTATGTCGTTGTATTGCCAAACACAATGAAGAAGGTAATGTGACACTAAATTATGGGTTTTAGAATTAGTTTTAGTTATAATTGTCGGGTTGTAATTGGACGTGTGGACTCTTTAATTAGTTTAATTTGGAACTTTTACTAGTGCTTTAGATAGATGGTTGAATAGTAGATTATGATTGCTTGGTGAATGCTTTGATTAATTGATCGACTAACTCAAAAGTGCATGTGGAAAAGCCGTTGGACAGTGAGGTAAAACCTAGATGTTAAAGGTGTGTTTTAGAAAACAATTGAATGTTTAGTATGCATGAATGTTAAATTAGGCTAATTACGTAAATTATTAGTTGCCTACGAACTAATTAAATGACAAATTTTATGAAATTGTGCGTAATGTTTTAATTGATCTTCCAAAACAAGACTTATACGTATAATCCTACAATACTATTTTCAAACATTGTGAAATGGAGTTTTTTTTCGATATTTTACTATATTATGATTTAAATCTAATTATATGTTTTTAAACAAAACTGTTTTTCAAGTCCCTACAAATATAGCCCTTTTAAAAATACTCTATTACGTGCATGTATGTTTAACTAAAGTTTTTAAGGTAATTGTCTGTTAAATATTAAATTGTAAATTAGTCTTGTTGTTGATTGTTGATAAGAGTAGCGCAACAAAAGCGTGATATTAGGTTTTTATTAAATATTACATGATTAATTGTGTGGTGTAACTGGTTGGTTGGTGTGTTTTGTGGTGGTTTAAATGGAGAGTCACTTTGGTGACTAATGTGATGTTCAATATTTAGGTCGAGCCGTCCCGACCGGGTTTGGGGTGCCACATTACTTATTCGAGTTGACTCGAATAATTCGAATAACTCAATTCTATTAACTCGAAATTTGAAAAAATTTCAATTTTTTTAAATCGAATCGAGTTTTGCTGTCCCCTACTATATACCACGTTTAACACACAATTGCATTTGGTAAATAAAATAGATGATAAAATTAAAGCAATCATTGAATTTTGTATATCAAATTAAGGTCAGCAACGAATATCATTTTAATCACAAACATAAAGTTTTCCTAAAAACTTAAATTTCAATTTGACCTCATATCTCAACCATAGCTTCAACAACATTAGCAGTCATTGCCATTAGATCCTATCGTTGCAGTAGTTGGGCAGGCACTCCGTTTATTGCCATCTTGATCATTGAACAAACGGGATCTCCAAACTCTATGGTTGCAAACAGTATTACTGTTAGAACATTTCCAAAATATATAGTGTTCCAATAGTTGCAAATGAAAAGTTATAAGTTATCAAAAGTTATTTCACTTAATTAATAACAAATAGTCATAATTATTCAAGTAGATATCTATTGAATAATTATGTTTATTGCTAAAGATATGACTATCCATTTACGTAGTTATATCCCTATGAAGAGACATGAGACCTCCTATCAATAGGAGTGAAGTTTCATTTGCATGACAAAAAAAAAAAAAAAACACATTAAAAGTTTCTTTCTATTCTCCCATCATTTTTTTATATTTCTAGATTGTTTTATAAAAAATTACTACAGAAATTCTTTATATAAATTGATATTATTGCTATGCTCCACTCAGTGCTCAATGGACTATTTTCATCATTGCAAAACATAGACAAGCATTAGGTTCATTGTATCCTCAAGATTCATTTACCGGTAATTTTTTTGCACACCATAATATAGGTGGGCGAATAGAACCTTAAAAAAAGTGACATTAATACACACCTTGAAGCCTTCATTAATTACTCATAAGTTTATTTTATCCCCGCTCACCAACAATTACATATTAAATACATTATAAAAAAATATAAAAATAAAAACACAATAATGAGAATTTGAAATCTAATAACTGATTAAATAAATAATTTGCCACATACCTTAAAGTTTTTTTCGTCTAACTTAAGTTTTATGTGTTGCTTTTGCAGAGATGGTGACTTTTTTCATATCTCTCTTTCACAACACTATTTTAAATATATATTTAAAAATAGTTAATTGTAAAGGTATATATTTAATTATAATTATAGAGACATATATTTAATTATAATTATAAAAATTAAATACTGAAAAAATAAGAGAGCGTCACTTACATGTATGGGTAAACTATCTAAATGGTCACCCAATTTTAGGGCGCTTTCATTTTGATCACCCATGTAACACCCTTACCCAACCCGTTCGTCAAATTCGGGTATGAAGCGTTACAACTGAACCAGATTTGTGTACATGATTGGAACTCATTATTTTAAATCAGACTGTATTACCTATTTATAGAATAAACTTAAAACAATGACAATATTTTAAAAAATAAAGTTCATCGTCCAAACTCCGGACTCTAATGTATTTAACTAATTACAATATAGTCACCTCATGGTAAAGTTCCTAATGATACCCCCTTCCTATGTGCATAAAACTTTACAACGGAGCTCCTTGAGTCAACAAGGTTTGGCTTGGTCTCTCACCAAGTTCCTTAATCTAAAATTCCTGCAACCACAGATCAAACCCTTGTAAGTTCAAATGATTTAGTGAGTTTTTTCATTACACAAAAATAGACCCATATTACAGAGGTTTAAATGGAAAGAACTAAATACAAATAACTCCCTATTTGTGCAGGTAAATTCTCTTAAATTCGTCGTATCAAACTTTATCTTACTCCCGATCCTATCCATCGGAGGATAGATCACTAAGTGGTTACCTTCCGGCCATTATATCAACTTTCATTCAGCCTTGACAGTTCATATGATTGTCTCACCATCTCTGCGGACTTTATCCTTTCTTTTCTTTGTATTCTTTCTTCCATTTATTCCTAGAGTGGAAATCTTCTTTCGACCATGTTCTTAAAGGGTAGTCCTACGATCTACCCTACTAATAGTCAGTGGGTATCTTCCCCTTAGCAATCATTCCAAATTAGTTTAGTCTATGGGACTTCTTCTCTTACCTTAGTCTTGAAGGACTTGCTATCTTCCCAACTTCTATGATAACTAGCGAGATTCCCCGTCCCTTTGGCGGATTAGGCCCTTCTTGGGAAAAATAGAGGTTGGATTACTTCCTTGTAATCCACCTTGTTCGAAGTACCATGCTCGAATGTCTTGTTGGGAAATGTGCCCATATTGTAGTAAACATGTAATTGTTTTCTATATATTTGAACGATAAATAAATAAATTTCACATTTCACTGTTATTTCTTTTGTGTTTCTGTCTTTTACATTTTGCATGTATAGCAAAATTGTGGCAAACAAATATTAGCTCATTGATTGTCAAATTTCAAACTGGTGATAAGTGGCATTGTAAGGATGTTTACATTGTGAGAAAGACAACTTACTTTAGTAGATAATCTAAACGAGTCCATAATCCCGTAAAAGAATGAAAGTAACCATTTAATTCAAATACTAAGAAGGATTATTATGTCGTCTACAATTCCAATTGAGGAAAAGGCTAGTCTTGGCTATCGGAGCAATTGACTCCACGGATAGAGACATAGATATACTCATTGGCAGAATGATACATTGGATTGGACCCAAGATGAATTAATTATAAATGCGTTTGTGAATTAATGCACTTATGACATTCATGGTGTGATTTACCTAAATCCTGAGTTAGTCACTAACCATGTGTATGTAACTCATGTGTTTCGATATAAGTGGAGGCTTATGCTCTAAAGATGATCAAGCCGATAATCGGTATATTGGGTACATGACTTGCGAATGAAATGACTTTACTAGAAATAGTGGAATTCATAGCTCAATTAAAAAGTTAACAATATCCTTTCATTGATATTGTGTGGATTGATAAATATGGAACGTGGTCATGGGTTGCTCGCTCTCAAACAAGCAATTTATTATTATTATTTGTTGATAGCGATCATATTAATAATTAAGAAGACACAATTGTGACAATGAGATAAAATAGGACTGTATTGAGTGAATGGATTTAACTCAAAAGAATTAAGGATATCATATGAGGGTAACACACACATGACGAGATCATTGGACAAAGCAGTTGGATGAATTACTTTCGTAAATAGTATACAATAAGGAGTTTTAAATCATGGTACTTCTTGTAGAATGACTCCATGATTAAGTAATTGCGAATTATCGAAACAATACTTTTAGATATAATTGCAATTACTAGAGCCTAATTGTATATGTTTGATTGGTCCTTCCGCTAGCTCAACAAAAGCTCGATCAGACTGCATTTGAATCAAAAAAAAAATTTACGACTTTGAAAATAATTTAATTGAGTTGATTTATTCAATGTGGAATTAAATTGAGTGATCGTAAAAATTATTCAATTAGAGAATTTGATTAAAGAATTTTCTTGAAAAATTAATTTGGAAAATCTAAATGATTTTTGGGAAAATTAATTTTGATTAAGTAAAATAAATTAATCAAATTAATTAAAATTAATATGATATTTTTGGATATTAATTTTAAAGTGAGACAATTGGCTTAATTGGTAATTGAACTTGTAAATTGGGCCTAAATTGTAAATTGGGCCCGGAGCTCAAAACCGAGACCAAGACCCAAAAACTAGTCGAACCGGGCCTGGTATGTGAAACCTTGACTACGGTCCAATCGATGGCTGGAACGGACCGACCAGGCCGTCACTAGACCGAGCCGAACCAACTTAGGGTGTCGACAACTACGACGGTGGAATTTTGATGACCGAGAAATGGTAGGCGATTGTGGGTCTTCGGTGGTTGAGCGGTGAAGAATTACACTCTTATTGGGACTCTACCAGAGAATTTGATTTCAGATTAACTATTTCAAAAATAATATTATTTTAATAGATTTAATATTAAATTAAATTTAATACTTATCTTAATAGTATTTTATTAATTTAATATTAAAGTAGTTATCTTAATATTAAATTTAATTTATTTTTTATCTTGTAGATAAATATTCTATCAATTTAATAAGCTAAAGATAAATATTAGATTAAATTTAATATTAAAGTGATTAAGTTTAATCATAGTTGAACTCTCCAAACTCTCCTTGTATAAAGAGAGTCTTGGGTCATTATTTACACACACTTGAATTTAAGAGAAAGTTGTAGAGAGAAAATTCTCTGAAGAAATTATTTCAGAAAATTTCTAGAGATATTTTTTTATTTACAACTTGGCCCAAAATTTTAGAGAAGTTGTGAAATTATCCCACTGGTAATTTTTGTGAAAATTTTCTGATTCAAAGCAAGCCTATACTCGGTAGACGTGAGCTTGAGGATAGCGAAAAAGGCTACTCGATTGAAGCGTTCATCCTAGACAAATCGAAAAGGTACAATTTTGATTAAGTGCTTATTACTTTAAAAATTACAATCAAGTTCTTGTTTTAGATTTTTTTAAAACTCCAGTTTTTCCTTAAATTTATTTTCCACTGCGTTTTTCGAACCTGTTTTCCTAACATGTGTAACATACCGTCTATTGTGTGTCGCTCAATCCTATAGTACCCTACTGACTATCGTCGGAGTGGTTATTTGCGCCCACGATCCTTTAGCATGTTATCCACCTATGGACTAGTCATTTAGCAGGTATTTTCCCAATGGCTTCCTCTTTTGAAGAGGAATAGTCTTGACAGACATTTCTATTATTCGGCGTATCTTTTTTTGTTGATGAGTTCTAGCTCACCCCTCTTTTCATTATGGACAAATCGTCTTATGTATGACAAGTCACTATCCCATAGGGTTTCTCTGAGCATTCTCAGCATTCCTTAATGGCAGATTCTTATCTATGATCCTTCGTTAAACCATCTTTCATTCACCCATACACCAGGCACCACTAGTGAGTCAACTCCCATGACTAGTTTCTACTATGTTACCACTCATATGCTCTACTGGCTTTCACAACTGCTATTCTAGTAGTCTTTTCCCACTTTACATTTCCTTTTTATTGACGGATTCTTTCGACTTGTTGGTTAACTAATGCATGCCCATATTTCTATTTTCCTTTTAGCCCTTTTTCCTTGTTTGCAGGTTGTCTCATAACTACTACTTTAGTTTTCCACCCATTTACTATCCTAATGGACTCTCTATGCTGCCATAATCGAGCTATGGTCTTATAAAGTGTACCCCATCTTTAATGTCCTGACGGACTATGCCGTGTTTACTATCCTGGCGGACTATGCCGTGTTTAATGTCCTGATGGACTATGCCGTGTTTAATGTCCCGAGGGAGTATCTACGATGTCATAGCATCTTTCAGCTATGGTCTTACATGATATAACTTGTGTTTACCATCTCGGCGGGCTACCAAAAGATGCTATAGTCTCTTTTAGCTATGGTTTTAGTCCTATTGACCATTCTGGTGTGCTTCCATATAATGTCATAGTGTCTTTCAGCTACATTCTAATCCAATTTTATTATGACACCATAACATCATTCATCTATGATCTTACTCATTTTTATCATGATGCCATAACATCTTTTAGCTATGGTCTTACTCATTTTAGGTGTATAGTTTTCGATTGGACCCATGGCCTAGGCATCTTTATTATTTACTTTTCTCGTGGGATTCCTTTAATTCCTCCATTCGCCATCCTAACATTGATGCTCGAACACTGCAGTGTCTCTTCCACAAGGCTTGAAGCTTTGCTCATCACGGGTGCACACAAAAACACCATATAGCGGTATCTAACAAAATCACTCTATTTTCCCCATCCCTAACTTCATCTAACCCGTCATTGATCCCCTTTCATAATTCTGTATGCAATACAAGCATCTTATGAATGAAATATTATGGATCTTGCCTATCGAACTAAAATGGCAAATAATCATAGACTCATGCAACCTTACAGCATGCTTAGCATTATAGAGTTTGAGTGCAGAAACTCACTTGACACTTCTTTGTCTTATCCACTTAGCTTCTCTAGACACTGAAGCTTCCATTCTCCTAGTAGCTAAGCAAGACAACCAATTCATGGGTTAAACTTGCAATTCCAGTTTAAACTTAGTTTTCTAGAAACATGCAAAATCTTTAAAATGGTTTCTAGAAACCCTTAAACTTAGGTTCTTAAATCTTCCATACACTAAAGGGTTCAAGACCTTATCAGCTTACTGGATGCTCTATTTTTCCTACTCAAATCTTACGATCATTCGCCCCATGCAGAGATCCCATGACTCCCTTCTTCGAAGCTACCAAATAAAGAGACGGAAATGAAACATATTGAAGAAGAAGTCTCTCGGCAAAGTCTTTTCCCCTGGCTATTTATAGCCCTTCTCTCAAGGTCTTCAATCGTTTAGGAGCCATCCATTGACAACCATTTTGTCTCCTACTAAGAGACTCATTGGTTCTAATCTAACCAAACCAGATTTGAAGCTCAACTATGTTCAAACTAGCCTCTATATTTCTCAAAATTTTCAGTAGAGACAGCCAGCTTACGGTCTTATTTAATTTAAATCCTAAAGGTTCCTAATTTTCAGGTTTCAAAGGAAATCGGGTGTGACAACCCAAAATGAAATCCTTGCAATTTCATCACTCAACTTTTAAGGCGCTTTCATTTTAGTCACCCAATCGTGTTAAATCTTTAACACCAGTTTACTTGTACACGCCACATCATATTCACACTTTCATTTTAGTCATCCAACTTTTAAGTTCCTTTCATTTTGCTTACCCAAAAAATATCATTTTTTAAAATATTGATCAGGGTAAAAAATATTAAGGATTAAAGTGAAAAAAGGGTTGAAACTAAAATAATACATTTAAAATTGTCAAATTTGTACTTGTTTATTCCTTTGTCGAAAGTTTTAATTTTCTTTTTCTTTCGATATTGAAAATTTAAATTTCAAAACATCAAAATTAATTAAATAAGTTATTGAAAATTTTTTATCCCTTGATAATGTCAACCAATGTCGATTTGTTACTATAATATTAAAATTAATTAAATTAATTTAGTCTTAAAATTTTATTTTATGTTTCTAAATTAAAATCAACTCAAATAAATCATCCTTAATAATTGTATATGAAACTCAAATTTGTTTTGATTATATGATCCCAAGTCTTTCATACTAAGCTAAAAGTAAAGAAAAATTCTTACAATTAATTAAATTAATTAAATTTATCTTCCATGCTCAAACAAAACCTAGAATTTTTCATCACTTCTTTACCCAAACGAAAAATAAGCGATTAATTTATTTAATTGCAATGATTTTTCTTTTCTTTTAACTTAATATAGAAGATTCTAGTTTATATAATAAAAAGAAATTTAAGTTTTGCAGAAAATTATTAAATATGAGTTATTGAGTTGATTTTATTAATAATAATAATATGGGGACATAAAATAAAAATTTAAAATTTAGAAGGAGATTAATTTAATTAATTTCAATATTATAGTAACAAATCGGTTAACATTATCAATGGATAATTTTTTTTAACATTTCATTTAATTGATTTTGATGTTTTGAAATTTAAAATTTCAATGTTGAAAAAAAAATAAATTTAGAACTTTCGGCAGGGGGACAAACAAGTACAATTTGACAATTTTTAAAACATTATTTTAGTTTCTACCACTTTTTCACTTTAATCTTTAATGTTTTTTACCCAATCCATATTAAAAAAAGGGATGTTTTTGGGTGACCAAAATGAAAGTGTGAACATGATATGGAATGTACAACTTAAATGGCGTTAGAAATCTAACGCTTGATTGACTAAAATGAAAGCGCCCTAAAAAGTTAAGTGACAAAATTGCAAGGGTTTCATTTTGGGTGACCAACTAGATAATTTACCCTATATATATGTATGATTTATATGATACTAATTCAATTATTATTAAATAATTAGGGTTAAGTAATTAAGTTATTTGAGATTGTTATGTAATATTTAATTTGTTTGGAATTCTTGTGTTTAAGTTGTTTTGTATATTTGAATTGTTGTAAAATTGTTATGTTTAATATGTTTGGATTGTTATTTAGCTATTTTTGTTAATTTACATTTATTTAGTGTTAATTATGAATAAATTTTATTTAAAATTAATTTTTGTTTGAAATTATATCATTTTGTGGATTCATATTTGGATTTTTATCTTACATATGATTGAAAATATTAAATTTAATTTTGTTTACGGATGATGATATTTAATTTGGATTCGAATTTAGATAATAATACCCAAATAATTTATGGATTTAAATTCGAATAATCCAAAAAGTGAGATAATAGATCTGGTGTGGCTACTAATCCTTGTTTAAGAACCTCTTTAGCTAAGTAAATGCTCCGCCAAGTATAAGTTGCATTTGATCCAATTCTCAGTAGTAAGAAGTTTGTGTTAGTAAGTAATCTGCTTTCAAAACTTTATAGAACAAAGAACTCAAATTATGGATTAAACGCTATCCTTGTTTACATAAACATGCCACATTGATGTCATTAGGTGAAAAAATTATTTGACAAGTACTAAATTAGATCTTAAACTTTGACAAATTATAGGGGTTGAGGGCAAAATTTGATCTTTCTTTTTTTTAAAAATCTAAATAATTTACGGGTGAACTTTACAGCGAATGCGAATAAAAGCTCCATCTTCCTGTGTTTCCCCTAAATGCATCCAAAAGCCTTAAAATCCAACTAAATTCCAATGATGGCGGGACCGAATCCGCCAAAACAACCGTCATCCTCCTCCAACAACCACCGCAAATCCCGCTGGGAATCTTCCTCTTCCACCGCCAATAAAAACCCCTCCTCCACAACCGCCGACCACAAGTCCTCCATCAAGCCCAGCCCATCCACCAGGACTGGCCCACCTCCAAGCTCCGCTGCTCAAAACAAGTCACAATCCGACCCCAATCAAGCTCATCCACCCTTCCCCTTCCCCGATCCTGCCGCCCTTGGCCCTCCGCCTCCACCGGCTTATGGATTCCACATGCTGGAGCGTCGAACAATCGTCCTTTACGACGGCAGCGTCCGCTCCTACTTTGCTCTCCCGCCCGATTACCAGGACTTTCCGACCCGACCAATACTCGGACCTCGTGACTTCGGTAGCCCATCAATGGGCTTCCGCGATAATCGCGATTATTGGAATTCGCCGGGTGACGGGCCTGGCCCGTTAAAGAGAAAGTACGGCGATGAAGGAAAAGACCTAAGGGAGGAGAAGAAGGAAAAGATCTACACTTTGGGGCCAGGCGGGTCAGACCGCCTAACTGGAATGAGTAGCCCGCTTGGAAATGAGGAAACTAGGGCAGCCAAGTATATGAGAGTTGGTGGGGGATTTCAAAATAATAATGCGGGGTTTAATCATAAGCATTTGGAGGTTGATCAAAGTGCTCTAAAGAAGGCGTTTTTGCACTTTGTGAAGGCAGTTTTTGAGAATACGGGGCAGAAAAAGAATTACTTGGAGGATGGTAAACAAGGGCGGCTTCAATGCTTGGCTTGTGGCAAGTCTAATGCCAAATTTAGGTTTGATTCTGATTTGGAATTAACTTCTTGAATGCTATTTTTCATTGTTTGAGTTCCATATTTTTCTGCTTAGATGCTTCAGTTCTTTCTTAATTTGATGTGTTGCAACTAGTTAGATTAGATTGCTTGTTATGTGGCTGTTAACATTTTAATATATTAAGCTAGAGTGCTGTATTTGATAGGTGATATTGACTTAAGGATGCAAATATCTTGGAGCTTGAATTTAGTTGACTTGTGTTGCATTTACTGCACATAGCACTGAAATCGTTTCAGTGCAGGTGTTTGATGTTGTTACCTATTTCTTTCTAGAATAATATTTGTCAACTGTTATTGTTTTGGATAATGTCTGGGTTTTAATACAATGTTTCCTTTTCGTCTGATAGGTGTTTTATAGCATAAACTATTACTAATAAGGATTAGCTGGTGAGTTTCAATAATAAGTTATGGATAAATAATACTGATAGTGCTTACAATAATTGTTAAATTCAGTTGAGGTAATGCAATGCTGAGGCAGTGTTGTCTCCCTTTTATAATGGTTTTCCGGACAATTTTTCAACAATCTGACATTTCTAGGGTTTTAGGTAAGTGCGCAATCTGATCCCTTTAGTGTGACCTTAAATCTTGGATTTGCTATGACCTTTTTGCTGGTTTGCTTTGTTCGTGGCATAGTTAATCTTTGTTTGCTATAATCTTGGTTTTGTTGGCTGCTTGCTTTTACTAACTGGTTCAGAGAAGTGCTTCCCATGTGCCATTGGTTGTGTTATTTTGTATTACGGATTTTTATCCAACCCAAGCCAGTCTATGTCTTCATCATAAAAATGAAAAATGGCACTTTCTGCTAGCAAGCTTTGGTGCTGGATTGCTGTGTTGGTGATTCGTCATTGTTGATTATTTACTGACTCAAGCCTAATTTATTCATAAAATGAAGGGTAGGTTGTAGCAGATGTATATTTCTCTATAGTGCTTCGATGCAATAGTGATTGGAGTTGTACATAAGGACATCAGTTTATTTATCCATGCAGTGGAAAATTTGTCAGAGATAAAATTGCTGTTATATATATGTTGTATTATTGTAGCTCTTTTTTCTTTTGCTGGCCTCTGTGTCCTGTACGGTTACTTATTCATATTTGGCTATGTTATTTTTTCTGATGGGTTTTAATATTAGATTCCCTTCCATTTTCATTTTCAATATAGTAAATTTGATTTTGGATTAACATCAGTATTAATGAGTCTGACCATTTGCAGTTTCACCAAGTCACTGTTTTTGGGTAGTAAGCATGTCCCTAGTTGATTTTGGAAAGTAAGGGGATTTCAGATCCCTTTCCAAGTACCTTTCATCACAATTTAGTCGTAGGTTGGAGCTAAATTGCACCTTTTGCATTTTATAATTACCTATTCTTTTATAGCAACATGTTGTAATTACCTTATGTTCTTGTAGGCTTTGATCTGGATATTCCTGGTAGACGTTAGTCCTTGTGGCTTAGTTGTTGGTAGTTTATGGCCGATATTTTATGCTGCTTGGTACTAATATACTGTGGTCTGTAACTTCTTTCTTATCCGCATGACATTGCTGGGTTGGCCTGATTGTGGTAATATGTAATTGCCATTCTTTTGGTAGTTGATAAGTTAAGTTATTAGTAATTCTGAAGCTGAAGGCTGCTAGTGTAAGTTAAAAGTATTAGTCTGTTACTCTGTTTTTCTTGCCTTACCTAGCATGTAGTGGTATGGTGGCTAGATTTTTTTGTTCTTCTTTTGATTTGACTACTTTTCTGTAGAGTGGCCCTTGGGGTGACTCTCATTTGTTCAAGTTTAGCTGTAAACTTATCTTAATTTATGGTGTTATTTGTGTTATCCACCAAGTATAATGTCCACATGCAGGCATATATAGAGCATGCAGGGCTTTCTTTTGTGTTTGCCTCCAGTCTTTAAAGTTATTGAGTGATCTTTCTGTTTGTATTGCTTATGGCACTAGAAATGGAAACCTCGCTTTTATTCTCTTATCATGAAGTAGAGAGTGAAGTCTTGGCATATAAAGAGTGTATATCTGGTTCTTATCAGAGGAAGCAAGTACTAATCTCTTATACTATTTTTTTCTTTGATACTCTTCTTTTCCGTGAAAGAGAAACTTTTCATGGTCTTGATTCAACTTTTTTGGGTGTCTAGTATATCTGTTGTTATGATCTGACATCCTGTTGTAGCTATATACTTCTTCAAAATCCATGTATAATCTGTTGCCTGTTATTGTAATTGCTGATAAATCTACAGCTTTTGAACCAACCTTAGATTTTAGTTGGGGCTTTTTGGGAGGTGCATTTATATCCAACTGCAATCCCTTTCCTCTCCCCCTCTCTTATTCAGTCTTGGTTACAATAATTTTTGGGTGATGACAGTACCCTTATTTCTAATGATATATAAATAAGGAAATGGTTGTTTGGCTATGCTATCATATGGAATAAGTTAACTGCAATCCAGTGTTCAAATTTGCCTTTTGCGCAAGTTTTATCTCGATGCTTGCAGACTACACGGATGACAATTCAATATTTTGGCTCTATGCCATGCACATTACTTTACCCCTTTTATTTGTACAACTTATTTTCAAACTGCTGAATAATTTTTTGTTCATTTCCCTAGTTCAATCTTGTAGCCTAATTCAAGTGATGTCTCAAAGGAAGACCTGAATTTTATTCTTCAATGCACTTGATATGAAAAATTACAGGTCCTCTAAAGACTTCTCTGATATGCATGGTCTGATAATGCACACATACTACTCAGATAATGCTGACTTGCGTGTGGATCACTTAGGCTTACACAAGGCTCTATGTGTGCTAATGGGATGGAACTACTCAAAGCCTCCTGATAATTCAAAGGCCTATCGGTTCTTACCTGCAGATGAAGCAGTCTCAAACCAAGAGGATTTGATTATGTGGCCTCCTGTGGTGATAGTACATAATACAATTACAGGAAAGGGTAAAGATGGGTGCATGGAAGGTTTGGGGAACAAAGCAATGGATAGCAAACTAAGAGGTATAATGTGCCCCATTATTCTTCATTATTGTCAGTGTTTAGTATGGTGGCTAGTGATTTGTTTAGGTGATTTTTAATCTAATTAGTTCCCCTTATTATGTTGTCAGTGCATTGACCCGTCATTGTTTGTCATTAATCAAACTTCTTGTTAGATTAGTCAATTTCATTTTGCTTTACACAAGCTTTCAAGGATAGGGCACAACTATGCTATCTCTATTGGCCTGATAAACTTATGAATAGACGGTCATTTTTAGTATTCTTTCCAACTCATGGAGCGCTCTATCCAGCAAAGCAGCAAATATACTATATATATATTTTTCCCCCTATAAATTTTTTTGAAACTTGAGATAAATTTGGTGCATTCTGATTCCTTAATTTTGCATTTGCTTATTAAGTGGAAGTTGAGACAGCAATTGTTGCTTGCTGGTTTCATTTTTCCCATTGTTAAATCCTTTTAATAATAAGTGTGATTTAAACGTATGTTATTCTTGGTTGTGGATAATATTTCTGATTATGCTTGCATTTATTCTTCATCGTTTCCTGCTTGAATGGTAGTGCCGATTCTTTGTTTTAATTCCTTTACATTTTTATCCCATTCTGTTTGATGCTTATAGTCTCTAACCACTATTGCTAAGTGCTAATTTTTGTGGATCTAGCCTGATGGGATCTCATGTTTGTCTGTCATGGACTTGGTAATGGACCAAATTTTGCATTATCTGATCTATAAGTGGATCATAGTTTTTCCTGAGCATTAATATCAATTTTGGAGAAAACCAAGCTGGTTCTATATTTCTGATGCTCTGGCCAATTTCTATCAAAGCTTTAGCTATGGTTGTTGGATGAATTATGCTTTATCTGATATTAGTTAAGTTGGACTAGACTTGGTAGCTTGAGCAGGTAGTCCTCAAACTTGTCTTAATTACAGTCCAGATCAAAACATTGGTTTCACTAAACTAGGCAAATAGTCCTCAAACTGGTCTTGATTAATATCCAGATCAAAGCCCTGGCTTGATAAAATATCCTTGAATCTTTTTTACCTTACCTATTGAAACCTATAATCTGGTGAAACCATTTGGTTTGAAGAAACTAGCTTGGCTTCCTCTCTCTTGGAGTCAACATGATATTTATTAAGAAATGGTAAGCAAGGATATTAATGTGATGGATTCCTCAGTCGTGCTTGCCTTCATGCTAACTTGGGTTTTGGGCTTATTTTAAAATAATGCTAAGTTTGTTTATGCATTCTTCCATGTTATTTATAGATGGGTAAATGTTATTTCTAGTATTTCATTGAGTGTGAGCCTATTTATTATATAGGCATCTTTGATGGTAAATTTGTGCTTTGGGTCAAGGTACGCTAAATCACATGTTGGTTTCAACATTCCCTATGAAAACATCACGAAATTGTCATTTAAAAACCTTTTTGTCAGCTCTAAAATTTGGTGTCCAGGGACTATTCTCTAACATCAATAATTTCCCATGAATCCATCTTATTTTTCTTGTATTATGGTTTAATTTTCTCTCTGCCTCGTGTCAACTATTCTGCCATTTTGCTGTTTATGATTTACAGTTTTATGAGTGGTGTCTGATTCTGCATTGTCGCCATTTTGGTATTCAATGAAGTTGCAATTTGCACTGAACAAGTATTTTATCATCATGAAATTCCTTAATTCCATCTTAGTGGCACCCTAACATTTGTTTGCTCTTCTGGTTGTTGTGGTGGTAAGTATTGAATATGGAGGAAAAAAATTCAATTATGTCCTGTAAGTTCTCTCTTAAAATATAGTGCATTGAGACCTGCTCACTATAATTTGTTTTCAATGAAGAAAGTTATAGATTGCTTTGCTGTTGGCCTTTTCGGCTGGTACCAAGGTGATGAGATTGAGGAGATTTACTTTGTTGAAATTTTTGGATGCTTATTTAATTGAGCCTTATGTCTTTTGTGCTTATATCGGGTTCCATTTTTCCAAATTTACTTGTTCTCTTGAGACCTTCTAGATAATGTTGACTGTAGTTTAGCTTGTTCGTGATTCCTTGATGTGTGCAAGCACTTTTGCTCTTTGTTGCTCTCATTTTTGTTGAAGTTTCCATATCCAAAACTTTGTCTGACACATGAATATGAGGATATGACCTCCAAATACATGGAGAAGCTTATAAAACTCTCTGACAATACCCGTGTAGGGTACATTCCCATATCCTACTCTCGCACTCAAGTCCAAGTAACCTTGCTTCTTTTAATCATAGTCCACTTCCAACCTTTGTGCATGAGTAGTTATGCTGCAGGTTTTTGTTGCTAGTCAGACTGCTCGTTCAGGCATATTCAGTTCGTAACAGTTAATTGGTGGCTTTAGATTTGTGATATCATTATTATTATTTGCTGGAATAATGCTAGGATGATGCTCAAGGGGCAAATGCCAAGGTGCCTCTTTGTCTTTTCTGGAGAAAATGCTTAGAGAAGATGAGCACTAAAGAAAGTCGGGTTTTCCATTATGGACAATGTTTAGCTTTTCTATATTTTTATGATTCCTCAAACTGCTGCAGATTGACATCCATTTAGTTGTATACTTAATCAAAATGTAGGAGAAATTAGAAAATGCCATATGGTTTTTCTGAAATACTTAGTGCTCATGGTTTCTTCATGAAGCTTATGTATTTCTGCAAATAGTAATTCTCAAAGTATTTTTATTGCACTCTGAGAGTTTCAATAGCCTGCCACATTGATTGCATTCAGAAGTGTCTATCCTGTGGCAGGGAAGATCTTGTATTTCTTTTTATCTATGTTGCTCGGTGTGTCATATATGGGTATGCATGCGACATGGTATGGTTAGATTTTTCTAAGTTTTTTCATGTATTTGGAGGATCCTTGTAAATTATATCTCCATATCCATGTGTTGTACACAAGTTTTAGACACGGGTACTTCAGTAAATATGAAGAGTCGAGCAACATAGCTTTTTAATTGCTAATAGTTGTGTAACGACCTATATTACTCTGACTTTTCTTTTTCTTCAAGTACTTATATCTGATGCTTGTGTCTGAGACATACTCGGACATCAGGGAGATGACCTTCCAAATACATAGAGAAGCTTAGAAATAAAATTACACCAAAGGGATAGGCCAGCAAGGAGGTTTTACATAAGCACACCAAATCTCATTAATGGTCTAATTACGATGTTGTTTAGTTGCATGAGGTACCATTAGTAGTAATGTTGGCATCTTGCCTCTCACTGATAAATATATTCACTAAATTGTTGATTTTTGCTTGCTTAGATCATTCATTGTAGAATTTATTACTGCTAGCAGCATATGGGAGCTGCCTTCTCTTCTCTCTGAAACAACCCTTCTCTCTCAATTTAACTGGTGCAGAGGGGTAAAGATTCGGTCCTCAGCAGTGGAGATGTCAACTTGTTTATCTAGGGTAGATTAATATCGAAGTTGATCTATGGCAGAAATTTTAGTGGTTGAATATAAAGATATATGAAAATAAGAGGAAAGGAATTTTGAACATATGATAACCGTAGAATTGTTGGAAGTGCCACCGTAGGATAAAGAAATGGATATTTCCTTTTAGTAGTGAAGGGGATCCTTTTCTGGCACACAGACTGTGTACTAGTCAAATTCTATTGTTGTCTTTATGGTTAAGAATCTCTTTTTTCATTACATTGCTTTTAACCTGTTTGTTGTGATTCACAAACTTGTCTTTTTATCTGATAAGTTACTCTTTGTTTTTTGCTATTATAATATATTTTCGTTGTGATCACCTTGAAGTTTGAAATCTGGATTGCTGTATGTTTGTCATTTGCTTGTGCTTGTCATTACCAGGCAGTGTGATAAATTTGTTTCTCATCTTTTTCACAACTATGTTTTCTTTATCTAGTGCATTTCATGTATATAGGTGATTTGCTGCATGAGTACATGTCATTGTGTTACTGGTTTGTTGTCTGCCAGTGACAGTGGTTCTTGACGGCTCATTTATTTAATTGATCCCAATAAGTGAGCCTGTCTGTTACTTGTTTTCACTAGTACAATGCGAGTGTTTTGCATCTTGTCAGCAGCCACTGTGAAGAGCAAAAACTTTTCAATGGGTCTTATAATGTTTTAAAAAGTTACTGAGGAATCTTTATCATGATTCTGAATATCTTGCAAAAATGTATCAACAAATCAACCCCTGTGCTAGTGATATTCTCAATGAGCTTCACCATGCACTTCAAAGTTTCAATGAATCTAACATTTTTCAAAATATTTCATTTTACTATTAATGTTTGTGCTTTCAGACCTTGGGTTTGGAAGTGGCAAGTGCAAGTCCATGTATGGTAGAGAAGGTCATCTCGGTATTACAGTGGTCAAGTTTGCCAGTGATCAGTTAGGCCTGATCGATGCTGTCAGGCTCGCTGAATACTTTGAGAAGGAAAACCGTGGTCGCAAGGCTTGGTCCCATCTACAGCCCTTGACTTTAGGGAAGGATGACGATGATAAAAATCCCAATCTTGTGAAGGTGGATGAGAGGAATGGAGAAAAAAAGAGGATCTTTTATGGCTACCTCGGAACAGTTGCTGATCTGGACAAGGTTGATTTCGACATGCGGAACAAGGTTGTGATTGAGAGTAGGAGAGAGCATAAAGGACCCAGGTAGTTGCTTCTGGCTTAACATTGCAAAGGTACTAGGATGTTTTCTCAATTATAGTTATATTAGATTTTGGGAATAACTGGTACATGGATATTTGATGGTACCATTTCTTGGTATTGGAAAGTGGTTTTCAAGTGTCTCTCGTTTAATCGATGAAATTATTTGTCATCAAATTAGCTGCCCCTCTTGTCGAAAATGTAATTATATACCTCATTGGTACAAGGATTGTCTGTTTACATCTTTTGTATGCTATTGGTATTTTTCATTTATTCTAGCAGTTTTATCTTTAAAGAAAAAGGTATCAAAGAAGGAAGAATAGTTTGGTTATAAAGCCATTGTCCAGTTCTTGAACTAGTCTACATGGGATTGTTTTTCGTAACATATTTGATGGCTCCAGAGAAAATTTTCTTTGGATATGTTAGAGAGGTTTTATGAGCTAATCGGCATATGTTTATGTTTTGATATTCAACATTAGTCGTACGGTATTTTTTTTTGGGTAAGAGTTACAAGCAGGAAAGGGAGTAAAGAAACAATTTGTGAGGAGCATGTCAAACAGAAATTAATTCCTAAAGAGATGCAGTCTCCAGCAGGTGAGAAAACAATGTTGGATTTTAGGTGTCTTAAGCTTCTTCAGGTCTTCGAAGATGAGCGAAAATGCATTTATGGGGGCAAGTATAATAAAAGCATCACCAAATACCATTTTGCCTTGCTTTCAACCAAGAGAACTGCCAAACCATACAGCTTGAGAGGGGACAGCATGAAAAGATGTTCTGGAGTTTCTTCCTTATCACTGCAAAAAGGGAAAGGGAATATCAGTGATTTATACCCTTTTCGCTATTATGGATGAACAAGGTTAATCCATTGAAGCAAATCTTCCATTGATTTTGAAATGAGTCTTCCATTTCCTAATAGAAAATCAGAAGTTTGTTGGCCAAGTAGGATGTTGAGCTGGACCTTCAAGAGTAAGAAGGTTATACCTAGTTTTGATTCTCCTATTACATAATCATATATCAAGAAATACGAAAACGGTCTGAATTTTAATCAAGAGAAAACTTGCTTTTTTGTTTAGTTGCTATTTATATAACTTGATTAACGAGTCTCAGTTAAGCTGAACTCTTGAAGTACTACTGCTAACAACAATTATTTTGTGGCTAACAACTCATTAGTTATCTTTACTAGAATCCGTCTTAACTCTTAGCAATTTAGCACGCGATTCATATAGGATAATAATTCTTGAAAACTCATCGATTTGTAAGTTGATTCGTACAAGATCTTAGATCCATTGTTTTAGGGACTAAGTCTAATTATAGAAAAATTTCCTCAGAACTAGAATATTTTTGTCGTCACCAACTTGCCAGCGGGTTCCTTCCTTGGTGTGTACTTTGGAACAATAGTTTTATTAATTAAGGAATTTCTTATCTTTTAAAATCCGCCATGGGAAGCAGGTCTAGATTAAAAGAGTCACTAGCCCTGATTCCAATGGTTTAAATAAACTCCCAATTTATGAAGTGACATTTCCTTGCTCATTCCATCAAAGCTTTTGGTAGTCTTAACCAAAGAAAAAAGCAAAAGTCCTTCGGGGCATTAAAACATGACATTTGAAAGAGTGGAAGGCCAGAGAGGGTATACTTAACGAGAGTCAACCTTCCATCATGATAAAGTAATTTTGAAGCAGAATAGGCTTAAAAAATTGATTTCTTTTAGATGTCAAAACCAATATAAGCTACCCTAAAATCAGCAAACTACTTTGTTAAGGATTTGAAAACTATTTCACTTTGAGTGTTCACGTCTAGTTCAGTCTCATTGTCCTTCGCTTCTGCAAAAAATTTCATAAGCTTAAGCATATGTTCTTTGATCAAAGTGCTAGTTTTCTGTTGAGAATTCATCAAATTTGCAATAGCAGATTGTCGAGTTAATCTGACTTGGTCTCCGAGCAAATCCTCCAAAATTTTCATGATATCTTTAGCAGTATGAAAATTCTCGTGTGGCTTTTGCAACACACTACTCGTGCTCGCTAACATATAACTTTGAATAATCGAGTCAGAATCTCTCCAGTGATTTCTCGCTTTGGGCTGAGCTTCAAGAGGGCATGTTTCGTCAAGAACGAATTTGTGTTTCTCAGTTGATAACTATTAGCAAGTTTTGTTTCCATTCTCAAAAGTTATCCCAATTTAATTTATTCTCAATAAGAATACTAATAAGAGAAGTAGGAGACATATTTGAACTGAAAAAGAAAAAAAAAAGATTTACTATCTTTGTATTAAGCAAATATTTTTCATTTCAAAAAACATATCAAGAATGCAGTATAATGCAGGCGTCTTATATTAAAAACTTGAAAAAATACTTTTTTCATTGCTAATTGGGGTGAATATGAATTACATCCAATCAGTTCGTGAATCTTAATTCTCAAGACTCTACACAAACTAACGATCATTTAACGTTTGGCCATCATCTCTATCTTAAATATTATTTTTTGGGAAACTATTTAATAAGAGGGTCTTGAGTGTGTAACCATTGATTCAACACTCATCATGAACATGTTCTCATTTGTGAGTCATCTTGGGACAATCTCTCTGAAAGTCATGCATGATTAGTTGTCCTTAAAAGGAAATCTCATATAGTGAACCCATAGGACAAAGTTTACCTTGGGATGTAGCCAGGGTAGGAACCAGCTCGAAGCTTTTTCATGATATCACTTAAGGACCATCAATTGAGGTCATAGGTCTTGTTCAATGGCCTTCTCCCACTCAATATTTTAAAAACATGCAAGATTTTTTATCCCAAATTTCAAGAATGATCATACAATAGTCCTACTCACATTCTTACTAAATAACATGCTTCCAATTTATGCATGACATGCTATGACAATTTTATAATATTCACATTCATTCACAAGAATCAATCAATCATAAAAACAAACAATTTTGATTCTCCACATTGTTTTTTTTAAGGGAAAAATCGAAGAAGTGAATGTGAACCGTGCACCAGGTAGGGTCTTAGGAAAGGGAGGTGAGTCAAATTTGATCGCTTAAAAATAAAAAATTTCTTAGGCAGAGCCAATCCTAAACACGCATCTTCTCATTACCATACTTCTCACAATTATCGTATAACTTAAAGAAGCGAATGAAACAATACAGCACATGTATTTTCTCATTACCACATTTCTTACTTTTTAAACGATCAACTGTGGATCATCTCATATATATATATTACAATTATAATATTACATAATTTAAATATTACAAACAATTATAAAACAGATATATAATGAGATAGGTAATTAAAACAAAATTGCTAGCCAAGGTTTCCATGGTTCTATTTTTAGAAAACAAAATTACATAATTTTTCGCCACGAGACATTCCTTGGGTCTTTAATTGCCATCATATCTTTTCCTCGTCATGGACTCATTTTGAAAAAAATTACATTTAAGTTCTATGTTCGTTTCTGGCTTACAAGAATTCTATGAATTAAAAAAAAAATAGCCCTATGTGGAGATGATAGTCCATGGTCTATTTCCTAAGAAGCACAACCTAGGCAATAAAAAATAATTATATAACAAAAATATATAATATATCCATTATCGTATATAACTCAAAACATGCATAAAATCTAAATAATGTCACTTTCTATGTAGTCAAATCATTCAAGAAGAGAAATTTATTTTGATTATTGTAAACTCTAATTTATATAGGTTTTTTAGCAGTTTATAACACCTTTTAACTTAAAAATAATATTAATTTCGAGTATTTGTTAATTAATTAGGTAAATTTTGTTTATATTCCGATGATGGGCTTGAGTTTATAAAAAATGCAAACATGTGCTTTATTGTATTAATTTTGTGCATAAATTAAATTATTTAATGTTATTTATTAATTTTTTATATTTTATTATGAAGGGAACCATGAAGTTGATATAATATGAAGCTTAATATAATTCTTGCATGGACATAAGCAATTCTACTCTACTTGGATGGCAAAATTATGCAATGGTCATGGAGATGTTACTTTGACCCAGTTAAAAATAATGTTACATGGTAGACAAGTTTAATTATTTAATGGGTCACAAAACCATCCAAATAAGGGGAAGACAAGCCCAATTTGACACAAGCATGTTGGCTGCCCGAAAATTAGTTTTGGGATATTTATTGGAGATCCCTACAGTTGAAGTTAAATTAGAAAGGAGCCCATGAAGTTTGCCTTTGAAACCGACCAACCCTTGCTTGATTCTAGCATGATTTCATGCTTGAATCAAGCAAGCATCATCCACCCTTTTCCACAATGTGTGGCCGACCAAGGAAAGGAGTAAATGGGGGGGGGGATATTTTTCATTATTTTTAGTAAACTTTCCTACCAACCTCAAGTATAAATACCCACTCCCATATCACATATCTCTCATCCCTTACTCAATCCCTCATCTCTCATTTCATATTATTCTTCTATTCTCTCATTTCCTCTCTTTATTCCCACGCATAACATCTCATAGTTCTTTCTTTTCTTAGCCAACAAAACCTTGATAAGATCGTCTCTTGGCCAGCCACATTGAGGAGCCATTAGCAAAGGAGTAGCATGAAGATTGGAGGAAAATATCTTCAATCAGAGTTCGCAATACTGCTGATTCAACATGGTTTATTTTTTCTTACTTTCTTACTTTGATTTTAATCATGTTTGCAATGTGCTTTGCTATCTTGTCATCAAAAATGGTAACCTAAATTTGTTTAGCTAGGATGATTGCATTAATTTAACGAAATTTGTTTAAAATATGCTTAGTGTTTGTGCCTCAGTCGATCATGTTTTCAAATAAACTCAAGTATGTATTTCATTCATACATGATTGGATGTATTAGAATTAGCTGAGCGATTTAGCTGAGCGATCCTAACCAAACGTCGACTAATGGACACAATAGTTCAAAAGTGCATGCTTAACTTAAATCCTAACCCGTCTAAATTGAAGGTTCCTAGTAACTTTAACGAGCTCTATTACTTGCATAGTTTTTAGGTTTATGTGATTAAATTGTTTCAAACCTAACCCGTCCCATTACTTCACATGAATTCTAAGAAACCTTTAGTTTAATATGATCAGTAAAATGCATGTTTTACTAAGTAAAAGATTTCGAAAGGACTTAATTTGGTTTCAAGACTCATGAAAGATTGAGTTGCCATGAAATGTTTTCTGAACACTGTTAAGTATGAGAAAAATGAATTAAGTTGAATGATGTAATTATCCTAGCCTATTCATGTTATTGGTTATTGAATTTTGTGTTTTTGCTACTAAACTTATTTCATACATTTCACTTCATACTTTGCATTTAGATTAAAATTACATTAGACATCATTTTACATTTAGTAATTATTTTTACATCACACTATTCAAAAATATTGTGTTTTTATCACCAGATTATTAACTCTAATTTTACAATTAATTGATTAACATGTACAATCTTTGTGGCAACGACAACTCTTTTACTTTCTTATTACTTGATAATGACTATGTACGCTTGCACAAACCTATGTGTTACAATTATCTGTTTATGCTTATAGATAGAACATAACCTAGATTTGATACCAATTGTTGGAAAAAATTTGTTTGAAAAACGCAGCGGAAAATAAATTTAGGGAAAATGGAGTTTTAAAATTTTTTCCAAAACAAGATCTTAGTTGTGATATCTAAAGTAATAAACACTTAATCAAAATTGTACCTTTTCGATTCGTTTAGGATGAGCGCTTCGATCGAGTAGTCTTCTCCGCTATCCTCAAGCTCAAGTCTGTCGAGTGTGGGCTCGTTTCGAATCAAAAAATTTTCCACAAAATTTACCGATGGGGTAATTTTGCAATTTCTCTAAATTTTTGGGTCAAGTTGTAGATCAGAAAGATATTTCTAGAAATTTTCAGAAATAATCTCTTTAGAGAAATTTTCTCTCTACAACTTTCTCTTGAATTCAAGTGTGTATAAAATAATGAGCCAAGGCTCTTTTTATATAGGGAGAGTTTAGAGAGTTCAATTATGATTAAACTTAATTATTTTAATATTAAATTTAATCTAATATTTATCAAGATAAATATTAGATTAAATTTAGTATTAAATCTTATTAAAGTAAATTTAATATTAAGATAATTATTTTAATATAAAATTAATAAAATATTATTAAGATAAGTATTAAATTAAATTTAATATTAAACTACTAAAATAATACTACTTTTGGAATAGTTATTCTGAAATCAAATTCTCTGGTAGAGTCCTAGTACGAGTGTAATTCTTCCACTGCTCAACCACCGAAAACCAACTGCTGCCGGCCACCAGGACGCCGTCATCGCAAATGCCAAAAAGATCTGTGTCCTGGTGATGCAAAAGCGACACCTTTAGGACACCACAGCTGGTTCAAGCATCTGCCGGTTCGATTCAGGTTAGTGACAACTCGACCAGTCTAGTCTAGCAACCGGTTGGACCGTCGGCCCGATTTCACATGTCGGGCTCAATTCGACTAGTTTTTGGATTTTGGTCTCGATTTTTGAGCTCTTGGGCCCAATTTACGATCTTAGGTCCAATTTTGAAGTTCAATTACCCATTGGGCCAATTGTTTGACTTAAAATTTAATTTATGAAAATATCATATTAATTTTAATTAATTTGATCAATTTTAATTTTACTTGACCAAAATTAGTTTTTTCAAAAATCACTTAGATTTTCCAAATTAATTTTTCAAGAAAATTCTTTAACCAAATTATCTAGTTGAATAACTCTTATAACCATTTAATTTAATTCCACATTGAATAAACCGATTCAATTAAATTATTTTCAAAGTCATAAAATTTTCTTCTAATTCAAATATAGTCTGATTAAGCTTTTGTAAATCTAGTGGAGGGACCAATCAAACAAATACAATTAGGCTCTAGTAATTGCAATTATGTCTAGAAGCATCATTCCAATAATTCACAATTACTTAATCATGGAGTCAGTCCACAAAAAGTACCATGATTGAAAACTCCTTAATGTATACTATTTAGAAAAGCAATTCATCAACTGCTTTTTCCATTGACCTCTTCATATGTGTGTTACCCTCATATGATATTCTTGATTCCTTTGAGTTAAATCCGTTCACTTAATACAATCTTATTTTATTTCATTGTCATTGTGTCTTCTTAATTATTAATAAGATCACTGTCAACAAATGACTGTGATAGATTGCTCGTTCGAGAAAAAGCAACTTGTAGCCACATTCCATGTTTATCAATCCACATAATGCCAATGAGAGGATATCATTAACTCTTCAATTGAGCTATGAATTTCACCGTTGCTAGTAAAACCATGCCATACACAAGTCATGTACCCCCAACATACTGGTTATGGGCTCGATCATCTTTAGTGCATAAGCCTCCACTTATATCAAAGCACATGAGTTGAATACGCATGGTCAGTGACTAACTCAGGATTTTAGTAAATCACACCATGAACATCAGAAGTGAATTAATTCACAAACGAATTCAGAATTAATTCATCTTGAGTCCTGTCCAATGTATCATTCTACCAATGAATACATCTATGTCTCTATCTGTGAAGTCAACTACTTTGATAGCCAAGACTAGCCATCTCCCCAATTGGAATTGTAGACGACATAATACTCCTTTTCAATATTTGAATCAAATGCTCACTTCGATTCTTTTGCAGGATTACAGATTTATTTAGATTATCTATTGAAGTAAGTTGTCTTTCTCGCAATGTAAACGGTTTTATAATGCCACTTATCTTCAGTTTGAACTTAGAGAATCAATGAGCTAATATTTTCTTGTCAAAATTTCGCTATGCATGCGAAATATAAAAGACAGAAATATAAAAGACATAATAGTGAAATGTGAAATTAACTTTATTTATTTATTCATCGTTCAAATAAATAGAAAACAGTTACATGTTTACTACAATATGGGCAACATGGAGTTCAAGCTCGTCGCGACAACCATCGCTTGACTTCAAGGTTATCTTTTCAGGCATTGTCTAAGAATTCATACTTATTAAATTATTAAGTCTAGGATATGTCTATGTCAATAGCTTAGTATTTTTAATAAACAAGAAAAACAAATTATGTGAGATAACAATAATATTTCTATATTGAAAAAGATTAATCACATAAATCCTAGGGTTATGCAAGGTAAAAAGGTTATTTCGAGTTATTACAAATTTCGACCTAATTTTCTCAAATATAGATCAAACATGCACCATCCAGATATTGTGCCAATTAATTACAATCCAGTTCTAATTTAATAATTAATTCAATTGTATCCCTACATTTATAATGCACGAATAACATATGCATGATTTTGTCTGAATGAATTAGCAACCAAGGCACATAACATCATTAACAGAATTAAATAATATAAGCTATGGAATTTAAATCATTCTAACACTGAAAGAATTAAGCAACCATGATTATATTAAAAACATAAAACTTAGTTACAATCATGTTTCTTGAATTGAACAAAAAATAAAAGAGTAAAGGGAAAAGAAAAGCAAGCCATTTTCGGTGGTTCTCTAAGATACAGCTCACGTTGCTCCTCTTTTGTTCTTCACTTCTTGTCGTGACAACCAAGCTGAATTGCTTCTAAAATGGTTGAATGGGGCTGCTCTCAAAGCCTTGCAAAACTCTCTTGAGGAATGGAAAATGGAAAAGAGAGAAGAAAATATGAATGAGGGATGAATGAAATGGGTGAATGGCTAGGGGTATTTATACTTGTGAGGAGCCTTTTGAGTTTTCCAAAAATAGCATGTCAATCCCCCTTTTTTCTCTTATGCATGGCCAACTCCTTGAATTGAGGATGACTTTGCTAAATTTAGCTAGTCAAAGCTTGATTAATGGGAAGGAGTTGAACGGTCACATGGGGAAGTTGTTGTGGTTGATTTTTAAATTTTAACAAGTTTTGTGTGCCTACTTTAATTATTTTATAGACAGTTGGGCTTCTATAGCGAAATTGGGCTGTTTTCCTCTATTAGTGGACGGTTTGAGCTTTAAATTAAGCAGCAAGCTTGTCCACTCTAATTACGAGCTGGGTCAAATTGACTTTGGAAGTCTAATAAATAATTTTAGGATTCCCCATACAGGTTAACCATCAACCCACATCTGCATGACCTTTGCTGCAGGAAATACTACAGCATCGAACATCGAATAGGTGAGCTTCAAGACTAACTTTTCTCTTATTGCACCAAACTGCGTAAAATCAGTAAAAATATGTCATATTAGCATGTAAATAAGTAAGATTACAAAATTATCTTTAATTTTGTCCTACTTTACAAATTTGTAATAAAACTACAATATTTTCTATCAAAATACTTAGAATTTACATGAATTATTAATTAAAAGGTTTTGTAAATGTTTATATAATTTCGAATGATCACACCACCAAACTTAATTCATTGCTCGTTCTGAGTAATGCCAACTTATATTAGAACTCAAGGGGTTACTTTTGCAAAAATCCCTTTAAATGAAATCAATCGTTCCTATAGTCATGTGTTTAGCAAAATTGTGCTAAAAAAATAAAAAGTTTGAAAACATGCAACTTGAGTACTTATATCACTCAATTATTTTCAAAGATTAATATTCTAACAAAAAAATGTGCTAAATATCTTTCCTTAACAAATGTGTGCTAAGTACTTCCCAATCAAAATTTATTTCCCTTGATTAAACTAAGTAGCAATCCTAAAGTTTAATGATGACTTCATATGTTGAACTTAGTAATTCCTATCCACTAATGTAGTTGACATATAAATTTAAATCAATAGGTCTTTAATATGATTGTAACGTGGCTTGGGTCAAGGTAGGAAAAAAGATAGAAAATTTTTAGGCTAAAACCATAGACTCATTTTACCTCGGACCTTCCAAATACAATTATCCCCAAGAATACCAACTCTTTTGAGTTTGAGTACATATACTCATTGTACATATTTTTTCAACAATTGAATTTTTTTTAGGCCATCACTGATGCTTTCTTTAGTATACAAATCCACATTTTGAGCATTCCAGTACTTCTTTCTAACTCCTCTAAATTTAATCACAAAAATATTCTAGATGCGTTGAGTCTAAGCTTTGGGACAAGTAAAGAATAATTTAAAGGAATAAATGACTTATTAATGTAAGGTTCAAAAGAAAAATCAGGCTATATAGCTCAAAGCATGGTTTAAAGAATAAATATTTACTAAGGTTGGCTTGAAAGACTCGAACGGTCCAACAAAAATTTTCCTAAATCAATTTCAAATTATGATGCCTCTTAGGATTTCGCCTCAAGGAAATTACTAAGTTAGTTCTGAAGACTTAAGCTATCATGCGTACTTAGTTTTTCTAAGGAGTTCAAAATTTTCCTGGTTTGACTTATATACAATAACTAAGTTCAAGATTTTTTTGTCATAATTAAGTTAGCATAAAAATAATTGAAATAATAAAATTTTATACATACTAAAGCTCCCCCACACTTAATGAGAAACAACGTCCTCATTGTTTAAAACATAAAAAGATGGGGCAAAAATCAAAGAATTCAATGTGAACTGTGCACTATGTAGGGTCCCAAGAAAGGGAGGTGAGTCAATTTTGACTACTTAAATACAAAGTATTTCGTTGACAGAGCCAATCCTATACATGCACATTCCCATTACCACACTTTTTATTTTTTTGAGAATTTATAAATAATGTGTAAGTCTGCTCAATTTTATTCATAATTGCAACCTAATATTTATTGAACTAAAAATGTAAAATAGCAATAGAGAAAAAAATGAAATAAATGACAACTAAAAATATAAAATAGTGACAGAGAAAAGTTAAGAGAACCCCCTCAATTTTATTCGGAATTGTCATTGACCAAAATGGTGTCAAAGAGCCATCTGTCGTACCAACCATACTCATCTAGGAAGTAATCATACTCTTGCCCAGCAAATCTATCCAACATTTGATTAGGGAAAGGAAACCGTAAATGATCTTTCCTAGTGGCCTTGTTTAACTGTCTATAATTTATGCAAATCCTCTAACCTGTGACTCGAATATATGAAATAATCCATTTGATATCCTTATTGTACCTTTTCAAAACCACAAGTGACTCTTTTTCTTAATTCTTGGTGAACTCAACTGAAATAATGATAGGTAAAGTCAAAGATAGACCCAAATAATCATATTTCAAGTGAGGAGACAAAATCTTCAGGTAAAATCCAACCGGCTCTTCAATCAATGCCTTTGGTCATTTGTACTCCCGATATGATAACTCTAATAATTCGAGTGGAACTTCCTGAGTGAATCCCTTCGAATTAGCTTTTAATAAAGCCAAACATTTCTTATCTTCATCACCACTTGGCAAATTCACTAGTAGAATACACTCTAACGAATCATCTAGTGAATTGAGTTGCAATTTTGTAGAAGCCAATGATTTTATCTCGAAAATAATAGAGCATTCTTTGACTACATCTGGGGATTTAATAGCATTGAAGGCACTAAAAGTCAGCTTATCATAAAGAATTTCCTTAATTGAGTACCTTTGTAACTCCCCAAAATTTTAATTTTTGGAATGTGTTTGTTTGCAAAAAGTTTGATTTGGTATTGTGGTTGTGTGCCTTTGGAGTATGCTTTAGGACCCAAGTTAAATTCCTAATTTTTGGATTTTCTCCTATTAGTTTTTGGTTTTAAGTTGGGCTTGAGTTTTATGGCTTAAATTAATTTCTGTGTTGAAGTGTGACAATGATAAGCTTAGTGGTTCAGTGGTTAAGCTTTAGCATACTTTAGGGTCCCGGGATCGAGTCCTTGTATGAGTGTGTGGATTATTTTTGTTGCTTGCTATATGTGAGAAGTTGAATTCGAGTATAATTCTATTAAAAATCTAGTGATAAATCTTATTTGCTCTATTTAATTCAACTTTTATCAAAATCCCTTATATTTTTCAATTTGTTAGCACCCACGTTTGTTTTTCTTTCTTTCCCTTTCTTGCTTGCACGTCTGTTGCTTGCTTTCTTCATCATCTTCTTTTATTATTTCATTATTCTCTTTTTCTTCTCTAGTCTTTGGATTTTCTTTCGATCTTTCTTGAGTAGTTGTGGATTTTCGTCTTGGGATGGATGTGTTCTTGTGCGAGGCAAGTTTCATTTGGGTATTTGCTGTGTTGTTGAAGTATGTTGTGTTTGAAGTTGTTCGTTTGAGTGGGCTTAATTGATATGTATATTTTTTTTATTAAAATTGGTGTTTCGTGCTTTTGATTTAGGCGAATGTTGTGAAAATCCTAATCCTCCAGTTAAGTAGACTTAGTTTTAGTCACTGTTTCCCATGTGGTAAGTATGTGGATTTTGTTATGGAGGCTAGAATTTTGGGTGTTAAAGTGTCGAATTGATTGATTTTCGATGAAATGATTGAAGCGTTTTGTTGGAAATTGTAGGTTTGTGGGTTCCTGACAATACTCTAAAATAACAAATTTTTATGTAATAATTACATATTTATTTTGAGTATGATCCTACTGATTTGATCTATTTATGGTTTTTTATCTTATAGGGACTAAATTGAAGAAAAAAGAAAATTTTGGGGCAAAAAGCGTGAATTTAAGATAAAATGGGCCAATATGCGAAATAGGAAAGAAGTGGTGCCAGAAATGCAAAGTGTGGAAGACTTTGGGAGCAAAAGTGCAAAGAAGAGGTTTTATGAACTCAAGACTCTATTTAAAATTTAATTATATTAGGATAATTGTTAAAGTATATTAATTAGATTTAAATCTAGCTTTTATCTTTATTTATCTTTTATTTATCTTTTAGAGTTTAATTAGGAATATACTAGGTTTCCTAGTAATATAAATAGGGGATGGAGTGAGACAAATTTCACTCATCTTTTCTGTAAACACTCTCTCCCCCAAAAAGCTTAGCCTTTGTTCCTTTCATATTATTTAATAAAATTCCATTTTTATTAAGTTTATTTCTTTTTTTCCCAAAAAGCATGAGCCACTAAATTTATCTAGCCAAAGGTTGTCGAAATTCCCCAAAAAGGGTTCATGAGGCTTAGAATCCACGCTTAGCCTTCTCAATGAGTATTCATTGTTTCTCTGCACTACGGGACTAACTCTTTCGTCATGTCCCTTTAAAAGTGATCTTTTCATCTTGTGCAAAGGCCGTCGCTTTTTATGTTTTGGGAAGGTTGCACAGTCGGTTCGTTAGCTTACTGTGTCAGTGGTTGTCGAGCCCAAGAGACAAAATGGCGTGGCATTCACCATTGAGAGGTGATGATCTAGTGTAAGATGGTCCTATAAAAGCGACGGTAGGCTAGACTTAGGTTTCTCTAAATCGTAAGTCTAAAATCTAAGTGGAGCTGGTGGTCGTAGGCATCCTCTTCCACTGTAATTGGCTTATTTTGTTCGAGAAGTATCACCTAAAGGTCGAGGATTGAACCCAAGGTGGATCAATACAACCGGAGGCTTGAATCTCTCCATGAAAAACTCTCTTTCCTTAATTCTGTTTATCTTTACAATTTTAATTTTAATTTTCGCAATTTTAGTTCAATCAAACTTTAAATTCTGTTTTCTTATTTTTTTTCCAGGTACGTAGGTTTTCTTGGGCAAGACTTTGTCTGGAATCTCGAGGAACAGGAACTTGCAAATCTAGTTCCTGAGGATTTGACTTTACTTCCCTTATACTTTTCATTATTTTATAGGGATAGGATATATTTGGTGCTCTCAACGACGCATCAAATTTTGGTGCTGTTGCCGGGAACTGGTAACGTACTAATCTTGTTTCTTTCTTTCTTATGATCAGATCTGCTCCAAGAATTCTTGCATTTGATTCAGAAAAAGAGAAGACAGCGAGAGCCAATCGCAAGGAGACAAAGTTACAAAAAAAGCAGTCAGGAGTGGTTGGGACTCAGAGTAACCCACCACCAGAAATTGAAGTCGACGATGAAGTTGAGTCTAGGGTTAACGAAAACCTACTTAAACACTTGAAAGCAAAACACTAGGGTTAACGAAAACTCGAATCTAGCACATCCACCTATGGATCAAACGATTCAGCAATTGGTCGAAGCTCTTGTAGAAAAACCACCATTGTGCATTTTGTATCCTACCATAGATATTAATTTTCAACTAAAGTCAGGTTTAATCCAGTTACTATCAACTTTTTGTGGGTTGCAAAACGAAAATCCCCACAAACATCTGAAAGGGTTTTATATGGTTTGTCTTAGCATGAAACCTAAAGGCATAACTGAGGATCAAATCAAATTGCGTGCTTTACCTTTTTCCCTAGTAGATTCTGCTAGGGAATGGCTATTTTATATTCCCCCTAGATCTATTACAACTTGGACTGATCTTTCTCGTTTGTTTCTTAACAGGTTTTTTCCAACATCACGTGCAGCTGAGTTAAGAAGGGAGATCGTTAGGATAAGACGAAAAGAAGTACAGTCACTTTATGACTATTGGAAGCGATTTAAGAAGTTGTGTGCAAGTTGCCCACAACATGGTATAATAAAATAGTCTCTACTCTAATATTTTTATGAAGGCTTGAAACCCATAGAGCTGAATATGGTAGATGCCGCCCGTGGAAGGCCATTGGTCAACATGACTCCCCAACAGCAAGGGACTTGATATCCACGATGGCTGTAATTACTCAGTAATTTTGAGCTAATCTTGAGCCCACCAGAAGGGCTCACCAGCTAAGTATTTCAACTTTAGAAGAAAAAGTTGATCGACTTACTAATATCATGAATTCTCTTTTTGCAGTATAAATAAGACCAACTTGACTGTGCGGAATTTGTGCAACACCTGAACATACAACTGATGCATGTAGTTTGTGTGACGATACTATTGCCCATTTAGATGCTGTAGGGAACTTTCCTGGATCGCCCCAAAGGCGATATGACCCCTATGAAAATACATATAACCCAAGATGGAAAAACCATCCTAACTTGAGTTATGGGGCAAACTTATAGTACAATCATCCATACCAAAATTGGTTTCCACAACATCCGCGAGATTCAGGTACCTCTCTAGAAACCATGGTTAATAAATTTTGAGCTAATATGCTTGATTTTCAATAGAAAACCAAGGTGTCTGTAAGAGAATTGACCATACCAATTGAGAAAACAAACTTACAAGGGAAGCTTCCGTCATAAACGGAATCTAATCCAAGACAACACGCAAATGCAGTGACGTTGCGAAGTGGAAAAGTACTGGAACCAATTCCTGGAAAAAATCTTGGCCAAGATTCCGCCCAAGAAAAACACGAGAATGATGAACAAATCTGAACGAAACCTCTATTGACTAAAATTAAACCTCCATTTCTAGGACGATTGATCCAATGTAGGAAAGATAAAGAAGACAAGGAGATCCTCGAAACATTCAGAAATGTCGAGATCAACATACCACTATTGGATGCCATCAAACAAATCCTGTGATATGCTAAGTTCCTTAAAGAGCTCTGCACCAATAAGCGAAAATTAACTGGTAATGAAAGGTTAAGAGTTGGTGAGAATGTATCCGCAGTGTTACAGTAGAGGATGTCAATGGAATGTAAAGATAGGAGCATGTTTGCAATACGATGCAAAATAGGCCATTTAGGAATAAAAAAAGCTATGTGTGATTTAGGGGCCTCTATAAATGTCATGTCTTTTTCTATTTATAAATCACTTAATGCGAGATTTTTTATGAAAACAAGTGTTATCATTCAATTAGCAAACATGTCTATTGTGCATCCCAAAGGAGTCTTTGAGGACGTATTAGTGAAAGTCAATGGACTTATCTTTCCTACGAACTTTTATGTGATTAAAATGGAAGAGGATAAAGCTCTTGGGTCATTAGACATCTTGTTGGGGCGACCTTTCCTTAGTACTGCAAATACTAAGATTGATGTGCGTAGCGGAACCCTCAGGATGGAGTTTGAAGGAGAGATCATGAAGTTTAATGTTTATGATTCTATTAGTCACCCGAGTGATATCTTGAATGTAAACAGTGTCGACATAATTGACTCATTAGTAGAAGAAACTTTTCAGTCATCTTATGGAGATAAATCTAAAATGATGTTTGATGATTTTGAATCTGTTAATGAATTATTGGCTCCTATGGATACTAAACTTCTACCTTCTATTGTGTAGGCACTAGATCTGGAATTCAAACCACTTCCTGAGCATCTCAAACGTGCATTTTTGGAGAATGATGAGACCATTACCGACTTAAAAGGGATTAAACCCTTGACAGACACATATAAGATTTTCTTGGAGGAAAAAATGAAACCAAAGCAAAAGGTGCAAGGACGATTGAACCCAAATATGGTGGATGTGGTAAAAAAACAGAATTTCCAAGCCCATACGAACGAGAGAATTCAACTGGAACAGCTTTAATACTAGTTGGGGCGTCAAACTAACAACGTTAAACAAGCGTTTGTTGGGAGGCAACCCAATTTTATTTTATTTTATTTATATTTTCTATTTTCTTTATTTTCTTGAATGTTAATAAATTTTATCTCTCTTCTTATATACAGGAGAATCGAGGAATCAAAAAAATTAAATTTGGAAAAGAGTGACAACAGTAACGAAAATGACATGGGGAGTGTTCTAAACCCTTTCTTTTCATCATATTTATTAATATCATTTTTTCACATCGAGGACAATATGTTTTAAGTAGGGGGAGACATTCCTCATTATTTTTGTCATTTTATCTGTTGTTTTTACTGTTGTGTTACTGTTGTTGCTGCCTTATGCTCGTTTCTGCGCACATTTATTTTTTTAAAATATTCAGCCTTTTTTCATGCCCAAGATTTTAATCAGGAATTGGCCACTGTTTGACCTACGAGCATGATTCTTGTCTTCTGAGTTAATTATGAATATGTTGGGCTGAGTAACCGGGGTAGGGTGCTTGACTGTCATCTCTCTTCACGTCAAAAAGGTTTAATATATTCTTAAGAAAAAAAATATATAAATATAATAAATTAGGAGTATGTTAGGCTGAGTAACCGGGGTGGGGTGCTTGGCTATCATCTCTCTTCACGTCAAAAGGTTCAATATATTCTTAAGCAAAAGAAAAAAAACAAAAAGAAAAAAAAAGTGATGTATTAATAATAAATTTGCATTTGGGGACTAAAGGTGGAAACAAATAGGATGTCTTGGTAAGTTTAGTAAATTACCTAATTTACATGAAATAATCCAAGTCAATTTTGATTTTTGTGTGTATTAATTGGAATACTTTTTCAGTTTTACTTAAAGCAAGCTAAAGGTTCTCTTTATTTTCATATGCATTAAGCCTAATTTTTATAAACCTTTGGAGTGATATTTCTTTCATGGAAAAATCTAAATTTCACATTAGATAGGAACCATACTTGAGGGCAAGCATGGGCTAAGTAGGGGGGATTTGATAATACTCTAGAATGACATATTTTTATGTATTAATTACATATTTATTTTTAGTATAATCCTACTAATTTGAGCTATTTATGGTTTTTTATCTTGTAGGGACTAAATTGAAGGAAAAAAAGGAAATTTAGGGCCAAAAAGCCTGAATTTAAAGATAAAATGGGCCAACATGCAAAATAAGAAAGAAGTGGTGCCGAAAATGCAAAGTGTGGAAGACTTAGGGAGCAAAAGTGCAAAGAAGAGATTTTATGAACAAAATACTCTATTTAAATTTTAATTATATTAGGATAATTGTTAAAGATTATTAATTAGATTTAATTTTAGCTTTTATCTTTATTATCTTTGTTTATCTTTTAGAGTTTAATTAGGAATAGACTAGGTTTCCTAGTACTATAAATAGGGGATGAAGTGACACAAATTTCACTCATTTTTTCTGTAAACACTTCCTCTCCTAAAAAGCTTAGCCTTTGTTCCTTTCATATTATTTAATAAAATTCCATTGTTATTAAGTTTATTTCTTTTTTTCCCAAAAACCATGAGCCACTAAATTCATCTAGCTAAAGGTTGTTGAAATTATCCAAAAAGGGTTCATGAGGCTTAGAATCCACGCTTAGCCTTCTCAACGAGTATTCATCGTTTCTCCACACTACGAGATTGACGTTTCTGTCCATGTCCCTTCAAAAGTGATCTTTTCATCTTGTGCAAAGGCGGCCGCTTTGTAAGTTTTAGGTAGGTTGCATAGTCGATTCGTTAGCTTACTGCGTCAGTGGTTGTCGAGCCCAAGAGACAAAATGGCGTGGCATTCTCCATTGAGAAGTGATGATCTAGTGTAAGATGGTCCCACAAAAGTGACAGTTGGCTAGAGTTAAGTTTCTCTAAATCATAAGTCTAAAATCTAAGTGGAGCTAGTGGTCGTAGGCGTCCTCTTCCACTATAACTGCCTTTTTATATTCGAGAAGGATCACCTAAAACCCGAGGATTGAACCTAAGATGGATCGATAAAACCGAAGGCTAAAATCTCTCCATAAAAAACTCTCGTTCCTTAATTTTGTTTATCTTTACAATTTTAATTTTAATTTTTACAATTTCAATTCAATCAAACTTTAAATTCTGTTTTCTTATTTTTTTCCCAGGTATGCAGGTTTTCTTGGGCACGACTTTGTCTGGAATCTCGAGGAACAGGAACTTGTGCAAATTCAGTCCCTGAGGATTTGACCCTACTTCCTTTATACTATTCTTTTCATTATTTTATAAGGATAGGATCTATTTGGTGCTCTCAACTACGCATCAGTTCCCAGTAGTGGAGTTGGTTGATTACGTAATCAGGTGTGTGAAAATAACCCTAAAATTCCATTGAAATTCGATTGAAAACTTGAAATAGGGGTCGTTTTGAAACTGCCCAATTTCCACATGGCCATGTGTCAAGCCATTTGAGGTACACGGCCGTGTGGGCTTTTTTGGCCAATTTCAGGGGCTGATTAAGGGTTGTTTAGGGAATTCGATAGTTGGGTCTGAGGACATTGTAAGGGTCAGAAAACTGAAAGTTTATTACTTAATTATGTACGAGTAGCTCTAAAATCTTGATAAATATGTTAAGCCAAAATTAAACTATAAGTTATGTTATGAGAAAACTGAACTATGTATGAAAGCATTTCATGTAATATACGCCATACGTGTATGTAGGTCATCTGTTTATGATTATGATATGTATAAAATATGTAGATGATATGTATATTGTGGGGTAGGATATGTTTTGACAGAGGAAGTATATATGGCATTACTTCTACAAATATGGTGGTTAGACCACAACACTATATGTGTAGTAGCTCCACTACAATTATATAAGTGACATATCGCCACATATTGGTGTGATTGGATGGATAGAATTGTGTAGTCCAATATAGTGTGATTGGCTGGATGGAGATGCTGTGTAGCGGATGGGGGTAGGATATGATTTGCATAATATGATATGTACGATATGATTTAGTATGTTATGCTAAAGTATGATAAGTTAATATCTGCATGGATTTTGATAAGATATGAATTATTTGAAATATGTTATTCTGATATAATATTGATGAATATGAAAATGTATGTTTTGGAATTATGGGCCAAATCACACATTGGGCTATAAGCTTACACTCCTGTATGATTTGTTTCAAGTAATCCTCCGACTTAACATTGGACGACGTAACAGAAAACTTGAACTTCACATTTTGATTCAGTATTTCATGGTTTTATTCTATTTGATTTAAATTGAAAATTTCAGACTTTATTATGGTTTTTTAACTTTAGACATTTTATGATTTGTTTAGATCATTAGGACTAAATGGTTTATTACGCTAAAGCTTAAAATGGTTAACAATCCAACTTAGGGCAACTAAAATGAACTCCATTTAGTATTCACCACTGCAAACTAAATTTAAGGATTTCACTAAAATTAATTTTGGTACGCTATGATTATAAGTGAATTAGCTTGAACTATTGAAATGGTCAATATGTTTTACAAAAGAGTGAGACGATGGAATTTTCAACCCACTAGATTTGGTTTTTCTCTAAAACAAGTAACAGTTTTATTTTATCTAGCAATGTAACCTTCAGAATTCAACCACAACGTCTAGGCCGAGTTTGGGGTGTTACAACCCTAATGTTATTTTTGGAACTACTGAGGATATAGAGGTGGTGGGGTTTTGATCTTGACCTATTTGTTTTGTTGCAGTAAGGCCACTTCCTAGGTCTCAAGTGCAGAGTTCTCAGTTGTGGGAACAAACTTGTGTACTGTAGGAATTCCAACATTTAGTTGAATTTTCTCCTTGTTTCGAGTATCAAAAGGTTTACCTCCAGTTTCAACAACTTTGGGTTCCAAAGTCTTCCCATTCCTTAAGGTGATAGCTTTGCAATGTTCTTTTCCCATGCTTTTCGGATTTTTTGTGTCACTAGGCAAAACACCTTGAGGTCTGCTTCTGAGCATATTGGTTAGTTGTCCCGCTTGGTTTCCAAATTCCTTAAGGTTGCATCATTCTTTTCCATATATGCCTTCAACAAGTTCTCCAAACCATTGGAAGATTTGACTTGTAGAGGTTTTTAAACTTGTTGAGTAAATCTCGACAGATTATTCATTTGGGATGGCATATAAGAGTTGCTAGGACCTGAGCCTTGATTACTCCATGAAAAGTTAGGATGATTATGCCATGAATAATTATAAAAGTTTGAATGCATACCTCGACCATTCTATTCCGATTTTGATTCCCCTTGTAGTAGACAGACTCTAAATTTGACAGGAAATTGTTTAGCACATGGTTCTACCCACAAAACACACATGAAATGTTCTCAAATTGAATTGGTTGTTGTCCTGTCATATTACCATTGAAACTATTAGTAGTAAATTTCTTATGCATAGAGGACATTGAAGATACTTGAGCTACTAAAGATATAAGTGCATCAACTTCATTGTAAGACTTAGAAAGAATTGCTCCATTTGTAGAGGCATCTACCACCATTCTTGTGTGTACAGTAAGACCAGTATAGAAAGTCTCCATTTGAATGCAATAAGGAATACCATGGTGAGGACACCTTTACAATAACTTTTTGAACCGCTACCATGCCTCGTATAAAGATTCTTCACCGATTTGTTGGAATATGGTGATCTCATTCTGAAGTTTGGCATTCTTATTGGGAGGGAAATACTTCTTCAAGAATCATTCAGCCAATTCTTGCCATGCACTTATGTAACCAGATGGTAGAGATTTCAATCACACTTATGCTTTATCTCCAAAGGAGTATGAGAATGATTTCAATCTCAAGTCATCTTTGGTAACTCCAATCAATTTGAACGAGTCACTTATTTCCATGAACAAGCGAAGATGAAGATGTGGATCTTTAGTAGGCATCCCACTAAATTGACCTACAATTTGCAACATTTGGAACATGAATGACTTTAGTTTGAATTGTGGTGCCTCAATTTTAGGTACCTAGATTGAGCTCATTGAAGAGACAAACAACATATTGTCAAATGATGCAGTTTCTATCATCGGAAAAAATGATCAAATTGTGAGCATTATAAGGAAATCTCCTCCTTGAACATGTTGTAGAGCATCCACTATCACTAGAATAACAACGAAAACTATTCAAGTAAAAACAAGATAAAATTGAATCACAAATAATTGACTAAAATAACAGTCCCCAACAATTATGCTAAAAACTCGTCTTAGAATATTCGATTCTTGTGCAAGTATACACAATCGTTGACAAGTAATAAAGTAGTGAGTAAGAGTTATCATCTCCACATGGATTGTTTATACGAATCAAGTATTGCAAAACTAATTACTAAGAAAATTGGTGATGAAAATAAATTAAAGTGATGGGTTTTAATTATATTAAACTAACTTAAGTATGCTTTAAATTAAATTAAATAAAGAAAGAAATAAGTATGCAAGTCTTTAAGAGAAATCGCAATAGCATGCATGTGTTAAAATAATTCTCCTTCCTAGCTTAGAATTATTTAAATAATGCTAATGACGTGAATGGTCACATGGAGAAGTTATTATGACTGATTTGTAATTTTTTTTAACAAGTTTTGGGTGCCTAATTTAATTATTCTATGGACAGTTGGGCTTCCATAGCCGAATTGGGCTCTTTTCCTCCCTTAATGGATGGTTTGGGTTTCAAATTAAGCAGTAGGCTTGTCCACTCCGGTGGTCAAACTACGAAATAGGTAAAATTGAATTTGGAAGTCCAATAAATAATTTTAGGACGCTCCATGCTGATCAGCCATCAACCCACGTCTGCATGGCCTTTGCTGCAGGAAATGTTACAACATCGAACATCGAACCTATGGCTTCAAGACTAACTTTTCTGCTATTGCACCAAATTGCGTCAAATCGGCAAAAATATGTCAAATTAGCATGTTGTAACGCGTAGGTTTGTGCAAGTGTACATAGTCGTTATCCTGTAATAAGTAAGTATCGAGTTATCGTCTCGATAAGGATTGTATTTGTGCTAAGTCACTTAATTTGTAAAATTATATTAACAATTTAGTAAATAAAAACACAATATAGTTGAGAAGTGATGATTAAAATTAAATATATTAAACTAAATGCAATGATCCCTAATGCAAATTATCCTAAGTATGCAAACTATATGAATGAAATAGAATTTAGCAAAATAAAACACAATTTGCAACAATTATAACATAAATAAACTAGGACAATTACTTTAATTAAACTCAACTTATTATCAACATGCTTAATAACATTCGGAAAAACATTCCATGGCAACTCGATCTTTCATGAGTTTGGAAACCATATTAGGTCCTTTTGGAATCCTTTGCTTAGTAAATACGCATTTTACTTGTAACACCCCTTACCCGTATCCGACGCCGAAACAGGGTACGAGGTATTACCGGACTTAAGTACTTGTAATCATTTAAAACCGGGACACAAAATTTCATCAATTTTAAACTTTTCAAACATATTCAAGACTATCTACATTAAATGACTTTATACAATAGAGACCTTCAAATAACATAGGTCAGTATTTTAGGCCAACTCCTAGCAACTTAATAACAATTAAATGAGTCCCCATACATGCCAAAGACTTAAAAATACTTTAAAACCCTTATATATGGGTCAATAGTTTGATAGTGTGATTTAACCTCCGGCGACCTCCAACTCGAGCTAACATCTGTGACACTATAGGAAAAAGGAAAGGAAGGGAGTAAGCATTATAGCTTAGTAAGTAAATATGTAAATATTAATAAACAATACATTATCATACATTAAACAAAGTCACAATATGTTCCCGAAATATTACCATCACAAACACATATATTTTCACTATTACAATTATAAATAGGTTCAAAATAAGCTGTCTAGCAGAGTACCAGCGGCTAAATTATTTATTTCTGGAGCTACAGAACTCCAAATTACAAACTGTTAATTTTTCTTGAAAATATATTCATGTATATTTTTACCGTAAAATTTCAGAATTTTTGGTCTAGGAAATTAGTACAGTTTATTCATTGAAGTTACCCCTGTTTCACTGCTTAACTGCCCTGACCACTCTTCACTACAAATAAAATTTCTCTTCGTACAGAACTCATATTATGCTATCATTTATTTTATTTGAAACTAGACTAATTTTGGATTTCAAACATACAAATTATATCCCATTATTGGTTTTGTACAATTTTTAATGATTTTTCAAAGTCAGAACAGGGGATCTCGAATTCATTCTGACACTGTCTTGCAAAAATTCAAATATCACATAATATAGAATCTTTTGCTTCCCCTGTATCTTTTATATGAATATAGATCCATTAAGCTTTAATTCCATAATTTATTTGAGATTTAATTCAACTTCCATGATTTTTTGTGAATTTTCAAAACCAAGCAACTGCTGCTGTCCAACACTATTTTACTACTAAAATTTACTCTTACATAATTTCACTTAATCCATTTTGTCTTATCGAAGTTCGCTCAAATATTGAGCACATTGCTCATAATTTTTTTCATAAACATATATCTGCACTTATTCATCACATAATCATGTTCACATGTATTTTTACTTAATCGATTTTCCCGTTGAACGCTTCGGAATAATAACTGATACTCGGTTGCTTGCACATATTTTCACACTTGTAGCCAAGGCTATCCGCACGCATAGTAGCTTCGCACATAGTACTACACATGCGACCAATTATCCGGTACACGTAGTAGCCTGCACTTAGTACTACACACTTGATCGAAGTTATCGGGTACGCATAGTAGCCTGCACTTAGTACTACACATGCGACCAATTATTCGGTACACGTAGTAGCCTGCACTTGGTACTACACACATGACCTCACAATAGATCGTTCGTATCATTCCTATTCCGAAGGCTCAGCCAGGAAATTCCTCACTTTCCAATATGTTACAAATTTATTCATAGTCTTTTTTTTTCAATTTGTAATTTACAACAAATAATCATTCTATAGGCAGCCACATTCTATATGATAACAAAATATAATAAAGTAAAAAGAATCGATGAGTTATTTACGTACAAACTTACATACTTTCTCATTTCCATGTCGAATTAATATTGAACATTTAAATCATCATAATTATACTCACTTTCAACACCTCGATAATCATAGTATATATATAAATTTTACATTGAAACATGCATAAATTAATGCTTATTATACATATGAACTTACCTTGAGACTAAAACGGCCATTTTACTAACTTTCCCGATTTTCGATTTTTCTCCCATTCTAGGTTGAAATCTCATTTTCCGGGATTATTGAGCTTGGAAAGCTTGAAAACCCTAGCCATGGCTTCCCCCATGCTAATTTCGGCCTCCATGAGAAAGATGAGTCAATTTTGGCTTTATTTTCCCTTTTTATTTCTTTTAATTACCAAATGACTAAAATGCCCTTAAGGCCTTTCTTTAAAATTTTGTCCCATTCATGCCCATTTTTGTCCAAAAAAAATATAATAGTCTAATTAACATTTAAGGACATCCTCTTTAAAACCCATTTCAATCAAGTACTTATGAATTAGAACACATATTTTGCAACTTTTGCAATTTAGTCCTAAAAGTCCAATTAAGCACTTTATCAGTAAAATTTCTTAACGATATTTTTACACAATATTTTAATCAATAAATAAACCTTAAAAATTAATTGGAATAAATTTTTTGACTTCAAATTCGTGGTTCTAAAACTATCATTCCGTTTAGGCCCTAAATCTGGGTCATTATGAAAGAATCTCGCAAATAAGCCCTAATAGGCAAATTAAACATGCAATCTGTAAAATTTCTTATCAATACTCTAACACATGCATCTAATCACTCGGTAAATCATAAAAATTAATCAAAATAAACTTTTCTATCCCAGATTTGTGGTTTCACAACCACTATTCCATTTAGGCCTTATTTCGAGATGTTACATTACTGATCCTTATTTACAAAGGGTTTCTTAGTATTCGTGTGAGATAACAGGGACGTGTTAGGTTTGAAACAGTTTAATCACACAAATCTAAAAACTATGCAGATAACAGAGCTTGGTTAGAGTTGTTATGCAACCTGCAATTTAATCGAGTTAGGATCTAAATTGAGCATGCACATTTCAATTATGTGGCCATTAGCCGTCATCTGGTTAGGATCGCTCATCTAATTCAGGTGTATTTCAATCACATATGAACAAAATACAAACTTGATTTTAATTGAAAACATGATCAATTGAGACACAAACATTATAATCATGAATCAAATAAATATTATTTAATCAAAATAATCATCCTAGCTTAAATAAAATTAAGCTAACATTGTTGTAAACAAGAACAAAGAACACATAGCAAACATTTTCAGATTAAATTAAGGAAAGGAAAGATTAAACCCAGATCAAAGTGGCTGTCACCCAAGACTCTGATCGACGAGGCTCCTTTGCTTCCTTCGCCTTGCTCCTTTGTTGATGGCTCTCCAAGGTGGTCGACCAAGGGCTCTTTAAGAGGCTTAATAGCTAAAATATCTATGAAGAGATGATGCTAGGAGTGGGGAATGGAAAAGACTAAGAGAATTTGGAGAGAAGAGAGAATGATGAGGGATGATGAATGAGGGAATGAAGGGGTCATATTTATAGGTGAAGGGAGGAGCATAGTTTGCTAAAAATAAGAGGTTTCATCTCTTCAAGCATCTTGAATGGGTGGTTGGCCATGAATTGAGAAAATTGAGCTGATTTTTGCTTGATTTTTGCTCAATTTAAGTGCCACAACAACTCAGGACTGAGACACGGTCAAGTGCAAATCTTCAGGCAAATCTCTAATTTCTTCAACATTGCAAGGACTTTGTGCAATTAAACCAAAAAGTGGTTTATGTGGACAGCCAAGTGTAGCCGAAAATTGGGTTGACTTGGTCTCCAATTTGGATGGTTTTGTAATCCAACAAAGCTATCTGACTTGTCCAAAATAAATCAATAAATTAGAGGACCAAAGAATAAAATTTATCCAATTTAATTAATTAATTAAAACCTAAATTATTAATGAAATATTTTAGAATGAATTATTAAATATAATTTTATATTTTATTATTTAATTTAATCATACATGACCCACTTTATGTCTTAAAAATATAACATGTTCAAATTAATATAAAATAAGCCATTCATTGTATGAGCCATTCATTGTATGAAAACTATATAATAAAGCATAAAATCACATTTTAATAATTTCTATGTCCTAATTTCATATTTTCACATATTTCATTAATTTATTAAACAATTACTTAGTTTTAACAACGAATTTAATTAAAAAGGTAATAAATTACATAGGAAAAATCCTATATATTTTTCAGTTTACACATGTAAATAAGTAAGATTACAAATTTATCTTTAATTTTGTCCTAATTTACAAATTTGTAATAAAACTACAATATTTACTATCAAAATACTCAAAATTTACATGAATTATTAATCAGAAAGTGTTGTAAATGTCTATATAATTTCGAGTTATTATCCTTATAACTTAATTAACTATCAATTCGACAAAATTAAGAAACCAAACTTTAATATATTTTTATACTAACGTCGTAAATATTAAATATTAATCTTTATGTGCTTGAACATCGAAAATAAAATTCTAAAATCACTATTTCTAAAACTACTGAAATATGAACCACAGCATAAAAATAGAGAGATTAGAATTGATATTTGGGGATTAACTTTTCATGTAAAAAAACAATTGACATTTCGCATGTCATGTACCTTTATATATATAGTGATATAAATATTGATATTTATCATTATGTTTTTCATTTGCTCATTTAATTTCGTATTATTTTTTATATGTAATCTTAAATAATTACAATATAAATCTATTTATAAAAAATACTTCCCATTAATTCATACCTACTATTAAACTTATCCCTAATTGATTGTCAATACGAAAGCCTTACTTATCAACTCTATGATTTGTTTAAAAGAGGTAAGTTTTAAAACTATACATGAATTTTATTTTAATATGTAATTTTATATATGAATTAAGATTTTGTGAAATTTTGTATAGAACATTTTAATTTGGTCTAATTTCCATAAACTATTAACACAACTATTGATATAACATCAGTTTAAGTTTACATGATGCATTCACAAAAATAATTATATTTATCCAGTATAAAAGTAAATTAATCCATATATTTCTTTAACACGTATAATTGAATTAAAATTAAAATTTCATGTATACATTTGAACCACAATTAAAATTTCATGTATATAGTTGTACAAAATCAAAATTCATATATCAAATTTTACATTCATTTAAAGTTCATATGTAATTAAAGTTCAATTAAATTTTTTTTTTCAAATTTGATTTGTTAATTATCAAGCAAAGCTTGAACTATTAATTGAGCTAAATTCGAGTGTTGTAATACTTGATTCAAATTCTCCGTGAGCCTAATTAAGTTTTTCCTTTTGTAGAGTGTGTCTCGCATTTCGGATGAAACAAATGGCGACGTCGTGACAAGGAAGAGCTGACGTCCTGGTGACGCAACACACCAGGTCCCGACGAGAAGAACCCATTGTCCCGATAATGCGATGCATGGCGTCTCGACGAGTCGAGCACGACATGGTGATGTGCTCCCCACTTAACTAGGTTTCTTCTCCTAGTTAAACACTCTTATTGTTGTGCGGAAGCATGTAAAAGAGTAAATTTATTGTACTAAAAAATCACACTAAGTTCAATTCCCATGAAAGAGAGGTGGATTACAAGGATTGCTTAAGTACCAGGTCTTTCCTAGTCAGAATATCCCTCTAAGTAATTTAATAGCACAATAAATCACTATAATCACATTCACAAAATATGAAAAATAATACAATAAAGTACACTAGAATTTTAACGAGGTTCAGCAAATTTTGCCTACGTCTTCGGGCACTACCAAATATATTTCACTCCAAAATACAAGTGAAGATTTACAAACAGAGAGAACAATGCCTTAAATAGAGAATGGCAAAAGTGGGTTGATTAAAATGAGAAATGGTTAGGCCTATTTATAGTTGAGGTTCAGGGATCAACTTGCAAAGTCACTATACAATTAGGGACCAAAACTCGCAATTATCTCACGCCAAATCTCATCCCACTTTTGTTGCCTTAAATCTCAGATTTCTAGTCCAACATTTTGATACCCATATCTTTGACTTTCCAAAGTATGGATGATTGCCAATAGTTATCTTTTTCCAGTCTAACTTTGATTATTTTAGGAATGTTTTAGTCATATTTTCACACAAATTTCACCTATAAATAGGACTTTTAGTAACCCTATATAGTTTAGAATAGCAATAATAAAATTAAGAGAGTTTGTGGGAATTTGGTAGAATTTTGTAATTTTGAGTTCGAGTTTGTTTGTTTCTCCATCTTGGACTCCCCTTTCGGTTTTTTTATCATTTTAATGATGTAACAGCAATTACCCGTATCCAACGCTAGAATAGGGTACGAGGCATTACTAGACTTATACACAAGCAATCATGCAAAATCGAGACGTAAATTTCCATTCGAATTTAAAACATTTCACATACATTCCTATCGTCCCTAAAACGAGCCTACGAGGCCCAAAACATGCTTTGGAAGCGGTTTGGGACTAAACCGAGAACTTTAGGAAATTTTACGACACCTAGAAAATTTTGCATCAAAATAGGGTCACACGGCTGTGTGGCTTGGGACACGCCCGTGTGGGCAGGCCGTGTGGTCACACACGCCCGTGTCCTTAACCCGTGTAACTCTCTGTTTATGATGTCATGCACCAACGGAAGTCACACGGCTAAGTCACACGCCCGTGTGCTAGGCTGTGTGGCAAATTTTAATTTTTGAATTTTTTCATAAAATAGGTGCAGACTTCACACGCCCTGGATACACGCCCATGTCCCTAGGTCGTGTTCGTCACACGGCTGAGACACACGGTCGTGTCTATGCTCGTGTGGACAAAAATAAGGCTATTTACCAAGCCATTTTGCCACCCTTACTTGCACCAACCTACACAAAAACAAGCAACACCAATCTAAGGATATACATACAACCAAATCAGCCACAAACAAGATATCAATACATCATTTGCACATACTAACATCTATCATGCATAAACATCACATACTTTCTTTTCCATTCATGCCAATTTCATCTTCATGATAAGCATCATCACATAAACATACCAATGACCAATAAGAATAATATTAGCCAACTTCCAATGGCCATATACAAAATGAATCATTAACCATTACAATGCCAACGCATTTGACTAACTAATATGACACAAAACAAAATGACCAAGTCCCTATACATGCCATACTCGAAATATTGAAACCAAGTATACCCAAAACAATCATTTGATAGTGTGAATCAAGCTTCGACGTTCCTCGATCCCCAAGCTAGCTTGGTGACACTATAAGGAATGGAAAGAAAAAGGGGAGTAAGCTTTAAAGCTTAGTAAGTTTGCATGTAAATAATAAGCAACATAAACCATACATTAATCATATAACTACTCAATATAAGTTAACATAATTATCATCATGTATCGTAGGCTTAACGTACTCATTAGCAATCTTACCAAGAGTTCATATCATACTAAATTCCATACTCGTGAGTTTTACATACATACCTGTACCAACTCATAACATAGTTGCATACTTTGTCAACTTTGACATACTCTTCGTATTACCCATTGAACATTTGGAATATTATTGGATACACGAAAAGTCTTGCACATAAGTGCCACATATGTAGCCAATGCTACCTCATATCTCATAACACATAGGGCTCGCACACGAGCTAATCACGGGCTTGCTCACACAAGCTGTCAGTCAAGACTTAGCTACACGGGCTGCTCACACAAGCTGTCAGGTATCCATAACACATGCTGGACTACCCAGCCACCTGTAGGACGTACATGACCAGCACCCGGATTCACATAAATCACATAACTCATTGTTTACTAGTGACATGTTGCTTGTATCCTAAACTATTCCTAAGGCTCAACCAGGATTTTCTCATCGTCGAAACTTCGTTGAATATTTCCATAGAAACAATCATACAATTTATGCAATATTAAACATCAAATACATAATACAACATTGCATTATTTACACACAAACTTACCTCGGTACAAAATAGTAGGAAATTGACTTAATGTCAATAACCTTGTTCTTCCCCCGATCAAGGTCCGAACTTCATTTTTCTTGATCTATAATAGAAATTTTAACTTATTTAATTATTACATTACTAAATGCTGTCCAAAAATCACCTTATGGAAAAATTACATTTTTGCCCCTAAATTTTGACATATTTACATATTAGTCCTTAGGCTCGTAAAATGAAATGTATCCATTTTATTTGTTACCCAAGCCTAACTGAACCTAAATCATGCTCAAAACAGTCCACATTTTTCATCAAATCACATTTCTACTACCCATTTTTACAACTTTTACAAATAAGTCATTTTATGCATTTTCACTAAAAATCACTTAGTAAAAGTTATTTATCACACCTTAAACATACAATATCTTCCATAAAACATCAAAATACATACATGTCACACATGGATAAATTTTTAAACATGGACCCTACTTCAAAATAATGGTACAAATAGGTAAATCGGGTTACGATGACTTAAAAAATGTAAAGAGCATTAAAAACGGGGCTAGGATGTACTTACATCAAGCTTGAAAGTTGAAGAAACCCTAGCTATGGTCTCCTTGTAAAATTAAGTCAAGGCGAAGAAGATGGACACCAATTTTGACTTGATTTTCCCTTTTTATTATTTTATTTACCAAATAATCAAAATGCCCTTAAAGCCTTTCTTTAAAAATTTTCCTAAACATGTCTATTTTTGTCCATTAACTTATCCAATGGTATAATTACCAACTAAGGACCTCTAATCTAAAATCTCGTAGCAATTGGACATCTTTAACAAATAGAACTCAACTTTTACACTTTTTACAATTTAGTCCTTTTGACTAAATTGAGTGCCCAAACGTCAAAATTTTTGAACGATATTTTCATAGAGTAGTTATATAAAATTGTAAACCATAAAAAATATAATAAAAATGAATTTTTCTATGTTAGATTCGTGGTCCCGAAACCACTGTTCCAACTAACCCTAAAATCGGGCTGTTACAAATGAAGTTTTCTTCGCCCATATTTTTTTATCCTTTTTGGAGGGGTTTTTCACGTAAATATTTGTGTCCAATTTTCTCACTTTTTGTTCATGTTCGTTGCATAATTTAGGTTCAACCCAATAAACTAGTATCAGAGCTTGGTTAGATTTTTGCATTCAACCCGTTCAGAGATGAACACGAGGTACGATATCGAGAAGTTTGATGGGTTCACAAATTTTAGTTTGTGGCAAGTTCAGATGACGACAATTTTGGTTTAGAACGATCTGAAAAAGGTTGTTATAGGGTAAAGGCTCACGAAAGCGAATCAGACAGAATGGGAGGAGCTTGATGAGAATGCACTATCAACAGTTTCGTTGTGCCTCACGAGTAATGTATTGCTAGAGATACTTATGAAGAAAATGACAGAAACTTTATAGAGAAAATTAGAATCTCTTTATATGACAAAGTCCTTTGCAAATCACTTGGTATTGAAACAACGATTATATATGTTCCGTATGGCGAATGTGAGTCTATTAGGGCTCACATTAGTGAATTTGTAACTCTCCTAAATGACCTAAAGAATGTTAAGGCCAACATAGATGACGAAGATCAAGCTATGTTATTACTTTGTTTTTTGCTTCCTTCATACAAAACTTTCAGGGAAACCCTAATTTACAGTGGAGAGAGATTTTTGTTTGAGGATGTGAAGGGAAACCTTTTGAGCAAGGATAAACTCGAGAATGAGTTAGGCTCGAAGAATAAGTCATATGGGCAAAGCCCTGGTTTCTGTTGTTAGAGGAAGGCAACAATCTAAATATTCGGGTCAAAGAAGATCAAGGGCAAGATCAAAATCTAAAAACTACGACAAAAAATATGACTATTGCAAAAAGATAGGTCACATTGAGGTGTAATAGTAAAAACTTCAGAATAAAAATAAGAGGGCCGCCAAAAATGTTGATAGAGGGAAACAAAAAACTGATGTAGCTGATGCTAATGTAGTTGAGGACAGAGGTGACGATTTGTTGTTGGTGTCATTGACCAAAAGGTCTAAGTTCACACACGAGTGTATCTTGGGTTCAAGGTGTTCCTACCATATGTGTCCCAACAGGGACTAATTCTCCACATATAGTTTGAATGAAGGTGAAGTTGTGCTTATGGGAAATAAGTCACCCTGTAAAATAATCGACATTAGTACCATTCAGATTAGGATGCATAACGGGATAATCAGAACATTGTTAAATGTCAGGCATGTACCTTATTTAAAGAAAAATCTCATCTCTTTGGCTATTCTAGAATAGAATGGTTGCAAGATCATTATTGATTCAAATGGCTTAAATGTATCTCATGGAGCCATTGTTTTGATGAGACGGGAAAAAGTTGGAAGCCTTTACATTTGCCAAGGTGCAACGGTATTTGGTTTAGCAACAATTACGGAAGTAGAGATGAGATCATCGTCATGTCTCGACTAGGACTCTCCTGATGTTGTGACAACATGTAAAAATTCCCTATTTACGTGTAACATCCCGAAATAGGGCCTAAACGAAACAGTGGTTGTGAAACCACGAATTTGAAATAGAAAAGTTTAGTTTGATTAAATTTTATGATTTACCGAGTGATTACATGCATGTGTTAGAGTACCGATCAGAAATTTCAGTGATTGTATGTCCGATTTGCATATTAAGGCCTAATTGCAAAAGTTGATAAATATGAGTTCTAAATGTTAAAGGATTAAATTGAAGTGCATAATTGAAGTAGAGGTCCTTAAATGGTAATTAAATCATTATATTTTCATGGACAAAAAAAGATATATACAGGTAGAAATAACAAAAAAAATTTAATGAAGGGTATTTTAGTCATATGATAATTAAAAGATTAAAAAAGGGAAAAAGATGGCAAAATATGCTCATATTCTTCCTTAGGATGAATATCATGGGGTTCTCCATAGCTAGGGTTTGTTTCAAGCTTCCAAGCTCCATATTAAGTGATTCCAAGCCCCGTTTTTAATGTTCTTTACGTTTTTGGAGTCCCGGTAACTTGCTTAAGCTTATTCTAGCAATAATTTAACTTAGGGTTTGTATTTGGAAAAATACCCATAGGTGAAATGTGTTTATTTTGATGTTTTATGATAGAATATGAAGCTTGAATTTATGTTAAACAACTTTTGCTAAGTGATTTTAAGCGAAAAAGAGTAAAACGACATAATTGGTAAAAATACCTAATGTTCATAAGTACATGTTAGAGTGAGAATTTGATGTTTCCATAGAAGGGAAAAATGATCAGCATGTCATGAAACATAAGAAAATAGGATGAAGTTTAATTTCCGAGCCTTGGGGAAAAAGTGTAAATATGTAAAAGTTTTGGGGCAAAAGTGTAATTTTGCCAAATTTTGAGTCAAGGACTGTTTTGATAAATGTGAGTATTAAATAAGCTAAATTTATTATTAAATATCAAGAAGAACGAAATAAGGAGGTAGACCGGGGGAAGAAAAAGATAAAGGACTAAATCGATATGGTTGATTGTATTTTGTTTCGCGGTAAGTTTGCGGTAAATAAATATAATTTTCTATTATTTTATGCTACTATTGTTAATTTTCCAGCATGTGTATATTTATTTCATGAAATTAATCAAAGAAGACTCCAATATGAATTGAAGAAGAAGTAATTTCAGATAGTCCCGGTTGAACCTTAGGAATGTGTAGGATACGAATGTAATGACATTAGGGTTTAAGGATACCATGTAAGCCCATGCCAAGGCATGGCTATTGGTAAGGTTCTAAGGCAAGGATACCATGTCAAGACATGGCATTAAGAAGTTACTATAAGGCAAAGGTCCCATGTAAGACCATGCCAAAGCATGGCATTGGTGAGTTCATTAGGCAAGGATACCACGTAAGACCATGACAAGTCATCGCAATGGTAAGGTACCCGTGTATCCTTAGTATTCCAAGTGGTTCAACGAGGGAAAATTTAAATAGAACATCAAGGTAAGGTAAGGTAAGACGAGTTATACATCAAAAGGTAAGATAAGATAATGATAGAAGAACAAATGTAAGTATATAATGCTCATGTATGTTTGATAAGGAAAAAGATAAGTAAAATAATTCTTATGAAAGTTGTTATTTATCTGCTTCCAAACTTACTAAGCTTAATACTTACCCCTTTATTTTCCTTCTCTTTTATAGTTTTGACAAGCTATCTCGGGGATCATAAAGCACGTCGGAGATCCGGACACACTATCATCAAGAATTATTTTGGTATAGTTAGACGCTTTATTTTGAGCATGGCATGTATAACATAGCAATCATTTTGAGTGTATAATTTTATGATATGGCTTATGGATGGTATGAAAATGCTTGATGATGGTTAGCTATTGGATTAGCTAATCAAAGACTTGTTTGGTTTTATGTATGCCTAAATGCTAGTTATTCCATGGAAATCATGAAAAATGGTAAATTTAGCTTTAAAATAGTATTGATCAGTAGCAATGACGTAGATTTGAAAAATCAATAAAAATAGTAAAAATGGAATTAGATAGTGAATGAGAGATATAATTAAAGCTTATTGAGTCTATTTTCATATGGAGGAATAAAAATAGGTAAATGAGTTGTATTTTATGAGATACTTTAGTTTTAGTGAAACAGGGTCAGAGTGATTTCTGAATCCTCTATTCTAAATTTAGAAATTCATCATAAATTGTAAAAAAACAATTAGAAGTCATATATAGATTCCTTATTGAGTCTATTTTTAAGAAAAATAAACGGCATAATCATTGGATTTCTGTATAAGAAGAAATTTGATTTGTAGTGCACTGAGGTCAGATTAGCCGAACCCTAAAACAGGGGAGACTTTAACTAATAAACTGTACTAATTGGCCCGACCAAAAATTCTATAAAAAAATTAGTAAGTAGATATATGAGTCTAGTTTCAGGAAAATTTACGGATTTCGATTTCGAGTTTCGTAACTCGAGATATGATTTTTTTAGCAACTTTAACGCAGACGGATAGTTTATTGCGGGAAATAAAATAAATTGTTTGAACTCGATTAAGTTGTAAGGTAAGTTTAGTAACGCCTCATGCTCGATTCCGGCGACGGTCTCGGGTAAGGGGGCGTTACATTACGGATTATGTTTCTACTCGTTGTGGCACTTGCGACTCAGTCATAAGAGTGAAACTGTTTTGAGCAAAAGAGGTCTTCTTACATGAACCGGAGTTAGAAAGTTATATTTCTATGGTCATTGCGTGTATGGGAAGCAGAATCAGGTCAGCTTCAATTCCACAGTGCATAGGACTAAAGGGACCCTTGATTACATTCATTCTGATTTATGGGGTCTGGCTCCATTCGTCCCCAAAAGAGGTAGCATATATCTTCTAAATTTTATCGATTACCACTCCAGAAAAGTTTGGGTATATCTTCTGAAGCACAAGAATGAAGTCTTCAGGATCTTTAAGTAGTGGAAGACTTTACTAGAGAAACAAATTGGAAGTTTGTAAAGTGGTTTAGAATGAATAATGGGCTTAAGTTCTATTTAGCTGATTTCAACGATTTTTACAAATAGAAAGGAATCGAGAGACACCGCACAGTGGTAGGCACCCTGCAATAGAATGGAATAGCTGAACGAATAAACATAAGTTTACTTGAGAAAGCCCGATGTATGATTTCCAATACGGGCTTAAAAAATGAGTTTTGGGCCAAAGCAGTTAATCTCGCAAGTTATTTGGTGAACTAGTCTCTACATCGAGCATTAGATGAAAAGATTCTCGAAGAGATTTGGTCAGGTAATCCTCCTATTTACTCTAATTTTAGAGTACTCGGTTGTCCTGCTTATGCTCAAGTTAGTCAAGGAAAGCTTAAACCAAGGGCGGTGAAGTGTATTTTTCTGGGTTTTACTGTTGGGATAAAAGGTTACAAGTTATGGTGCCCATATACCAGTAAGATCATTGTTATTAGAGATGTTACGTTTGATGAAACATTGATGATTCTGGGAGAAAGAGGTTCATCGAGTCAAAACACCATCGAAAAACCAAGTGTTTCGAGTAAGGTGGAGCCAAAAGATGAAAGCAAACGGTGACGTCACGATGTCATAAAGCCCTACATTGCAATGTCACAATGAATACGAGTGATGTCCTGACAAAGAAAATTGCCATGTTTTGATGTCACGCAGAAACAATGAAACTGACATTTCTTTGATGCATTAGAAGGTTTCAAAAACCTCTGCATCCCAATCAGAGACCCTCTAAGATTATAAGTTAATTCAGGATAGAAAAAGGTGAGAGATTAGGCCACCGCAAAAGTACTGGGAAGGACATCTAGTGGCATATGCTTTAAGTGTTGCAAAGAGTATCAATTTAGCTGACCATTCAAATTATTTAGAGGTAGTTTAGGTTTCTGATTCTAGTGAGTGACTTGTTGCCATAAAAGAAGAAATTGAGTCTCTTCAAAAGAATGAGATGTGGCAGCTCGTTATACCGCCCATCAAAAATAAAATAGTTGACTAGATATAAGGAGATGTTGGTTGCAAAGGGTTACAGTCAAGTAGAGGGAGTTAACTTTCATGATGTTTTCTCTCTAGTTGTGAAGCATAGATCCATTCAGGCACTGTTAGCTCTTGTTGCATTATACAATCTCCAGTTAGAGCGATTAGATGTAAATATTGCATTTTTTTACGGGGATTTGGATGAGGATCGAACATTTATAAACAGCAACCTGAAGGCTTGAGGATTGAATGCAAGGTAGATCATGTTTGTCTTCTTCAAAAATCATTATACGACCTGAAACAGTCTCCTTGGTAGTGGTACAAGAAGTTCGACTCCTTCATGATAAGCATAAGTTTTGTACGAAGTAAGTATGATAACTGTGTATACTTACATCGCTTTCATGATAGATCATTTATATACTTTGTTTTTTTATGTTGATGATATGTTAATAGCGACTAATGATGTATTAGAAATAAACCGATTTAAAACTATGCTTAATTCTAAGTTCGAGATGAAGGATCATGGTGCAATCAAGAAAATTTTAGGGATGAAAATTTTGCGAGATCGACACTTCGAGAAGCTATTTCTATCACAACAGAGATACATAGAAAGAATTCTCAAATAGTTTGAAATTTAAGATTCTAAACGAGTTAATACACCATTAGTTGCACACTTCAGACTTTCGGCTTTAGATTCACCACAAACTGAAGATGAAGAAAGATACATGTCCTCAGTTTCTTATTCCAGTGTAGTCAGAAGTCTAATGTATGCAATGGTTTGTACTCATCTTGATAATTCACATGTTGTTAGTGTAGTAAGTAGATATATGACCAAACTCAACAAATTACACTAGCAAGTTGTTAAGTGGATTCTAAGATATTTGAGGGGAACTTCCAAGACTTGTTTGGAATTCAGAAGATGTTTAAAAGGTCTAGTTAGTTATGTAGATTCAAATTATGCTGGAGACTTAGACAAAAAAAGATCTCTCATAGGTTATCTGTTCACTTTCGACAATTGTACAATTAGTTGGAAAGCCACTCTTCAGGCCACTATGGCATTATCAACTACAGAGATAGAATATATGACTATCACAGAGGTTGTGAAAGAGGCTATTTGGTTAAAAGGTCTATTCAGGGAGCTGATTGATAAAAACATCAAGATTATTGTTTCATGATTAGTGCTAATTGAGATTTAAATTTGGAATGGGGATAAGTTTTACTGTATTTGAACACGCGAACTTTCATGGCTTCTACGTAGGCTCCTCTCAATTACCTTTTTTTCCCCTTTATTTAGTATTATTTGATTCAATGGTAGTTACCAATGTGGGTAGTGGGCAAATTGATTTTAAATTAGGTTCGATCGCTTCCAATTACCTGTTTTATTTAATAGGTTTAAATTAGGTTAGATTGCTTCCAATTACCTGTTTTATTTAATAGAGTTAAGGTCAGCAATGGATACACTTAAATACAAAGATTATAAAATAGGGATAATGCATGTAAAAGGAAAATAATAACAAGAATGGAGAAATCCAGATGTAAAGAGGATTTCCCCGATTGCTTGTCCCCTTTAAAAACCCACTTCAATGTTTCAAAATCAATTTTTTTTTTTCCTTTTGAAGAAAATAGATACACCGACTACTACTACTAATAATAAAATAATCTATTATCAGATTTATTATAATCTTATTATTATTGAATCCCAAATTATGAAACGTTCATCTTTTCCAAAAATATTTTGAATTTCAGTCATAATTGTACCCAAAAAAAATTATAATTAAATTTAATGGGTGAATATCAACAATCGTTCAGCAAACTTTTCCATTAAAAGTATGTTGTTAAAACTTTAAAAATAATAGATTAACTGATTAAGGAATTGGTAGGCAAAACCCTTTAATTGCTGCTTCAAAGTTTAAAAGTATCATTTATTTATGTAATTAATGATTAGAATAGTAGGGTGGGGTGTTCTGAGAAGACTTTCTATATAAGGAGACCTTCACTGTTTATAACAAACCATACAATCTCAAAAAAGAAGAAGGAAGAAATGGATATTGCAACAGAGGCACCCAAAGCTCCTTTGACAAGTGAAAGGAAGGTTCGAGCAGACCTTGAAGATAAAATACCGAAACCCTGTTTCCTTTCTTCGTTCCAACAGCTACATATGATGTTTTTTTTTTTGACAAACATGTATGAAATGTTGGATCAGATTTGGCAAGGGCATTGAACACTTCAAGTGTGGAAAATCCAGATGGAACAGTACCAGGACACGACAACAATGGAATGAGTGTTCTTCAGCAACATGCTTCCTTTTTTGATCAAGACAAAGATGGAATTGTTTATCCCCGGGAAACCTACAGAGGTTCATTTTTCTACAATTTATTTTAGTTTTTATGTCTTACAAATTTTGACAAAATTTATGTTGAAAACAAGCAGGTATGAGAAATCTTGGTTTCGGTCGATTCGAAAGCTTTCTTGCTGCAATCCTCATCAATGGGGCATTCAGTTACTGGACTCTCCCTGTAAGTTATTCTGCTCACTTTTATTCCCTGATGTAAAATATACACTTACCTGTACTTGTATCTGAATATGTGAGTTACTCGCATGTTTACACGTTTTTCTTTTGAAATTTGTAATTTTTTAGGTTTGAGTTTCTTGTTTATATTGACCTCAGGTTTTTTCGAGTCAATTAGTTGGTATTAATTTTCAATTGATGCAATTATATTTATTTATTTATACATAGATTTAAATGTTTTGTTGCGTAGGTTATTTATTAACCAGGTCTCGATTTAGTTGTAAAATTATTTAAAAATCTTTTATTTGTATAAAGTAACAAATATTATTTTGAGTTTATTATCATTCTTTATATTTTAATATAAAAAAATACATATACATTATGAGATTTAAAACTTAAAATCTCATTGCATTTATAAACTCAACTTTAAAATTTCAATTAAACCCACGTTTGATTTTTTTTCTAACTTTTTATAAAATTATTAGATAAATTTATTTCACCCATATCATAGATATGCCATAATCTAGAATAATTTAAATTTTTATCTATCCAAATAAATTATTAGTTTATTATTATTTAGTAAATTTTTTATAATATTATATTTTTAGTTATATATATTTAAAATTATTGTAATTTCAAAATTATATAACATTAACTTGTTATATAAAATAAAAATTTAAATATATAATCATATTAAATTCTAAAATATAATTTTTAAAATAATTATATCATAATTTTTTAAGATAATCATGATATAACTTGTTGTTTTTCTTTTAGAAAAGTACTATTTATTTTAACAAATATATAAAATATATTAATATTTAATTAATTTATTAAAAAATTAAAAAAATATTAATGATTAAAGTTTTTGTAGAAAACTTAATTATCCTTTATTGTTTATTAATCTTAACATTAAATTTGGTTTGCGTTAATCTCAAGTTCAAGTTTTTTTTTTCGGGTTTTGACTTTTTGGTCAAATTATAATTTAATTGGTTTGAGCTTAATTTTTTTCCATTAGTTTTTCCGGAATAAACTCATTTTGTCACCTTCACCCATAGTTTTATGTGCATCAGGCACTAGTAAATTTATTAAAGTATCAAGTTACTTGTATAAGTCTAAAGACCCGTCCAAAATGTAAAATGATTTAAACTAAAGTATGAGATCTGAAATATACTCTTCAACAAAAAGAAAGCCCATTTAAAATATGAATTGGACTTAGACTCTAACATTCAAGACCCGAGCTGAACTCATTTTGTACATTTATAATATATTGCTTTATGTTATTTTTACATATTATATAGTTTATATCATATAATATTAAAGAATAAATTTGAACATGAAAAAAAAATTATACTTAAATTTTAAGTTGAGTTAAGTCTGGACAAACATAAAAAATATTAATATTTCAATTTTAAACTTCACCCATCAAGGCACAAAATAATGAAGAGTATATACATACCCCCTATAAGGTTGCTGATATTGCATTCACAAATTTGATAGGGATGGCTACCAAATTTACATTTCCCTTTATACATAGATAGAATACATAAATGCAAGCATGGAAGTGACTCTTCAACATATGACACTGAAGGAAGGTAATTAGCATATCATATTTGAATCATTAAAAATATCAAATAAAAAATTATTCTAATCTTTCACATGCAAATGAATGTGATCTTTTTAGGTTTATGCCAATGAACTTTGAAAGTATTTTCAGCAAGTATGCTCGAACTGTGCCCGACAAGTTAACATTTGGAGAACTATGGCATATGACTGAAGCTAATCGAAATGCATATGACTTCATTGGCTGGTATTTTCAGTCACCCTTTTCTTTGAATCTCCTGTGTTTTTTATCCAATTAAAAGAAAAATGGAATTGGTTTGCAGGATAATAGCAAAGGGAGAATGGATACTTTTGTATAGACTTGCAAAAGATGAAAATGGTTATCTGTCAAAAGAAGCCGTGAGGGGTTGTTTCGATGGGAGTTTGTTTGAACACGTTGCCAAAATGAATAATACTAGTAACAAAAAGAGCCATAGATTGAAGGAATGAAGGTTGTGGCTTTGACATACGTGTTGTTTGAGTATGTTGCCAAAATAAAGAATAATAACCACTGCTTTTAACATATGTATTTAAGTGTTTTATTAAATTGGTGTTGCTCTTTATCGGGTTTCAACCCGGTTATGAAATTATCAAAAATAATTTATTTTTATAAAGTAATAAATATTATTTTAAGGGTAGTATTATCTTTTACTATTTTTATATGAAATATTTAAATAAAACAACTAAAAACACAATTGAGACTAAGCCTAAAAGATCTTAATATTAAGCACTATACTATTTTATCAATAATTTAATTATTAATTTTTTATAAATATAATTTTAATATTATGATTTGCTTTCACCTACATGATAAAATCTAATGTATTTATATATATATTTTTATATTTTACACGTATTAAAGAAGTATATATATTAAAATTATGTTCACAAACAATATATAAATATATATTTATTTCTATAACATATATAAAATCAAGGTAACTCGAATGTAAAACAATTACCGCATTCGCTCGGGTTTAAAGTTCATTAAAATAATTTTTTAAAATGGTAATATTATTAATATTAATATAATTATGAGATTAATATATTATAATTTTTAAAAATAGCATATAAATTTTCAATCATTTGAGAGTCAATATATGGTTTAATCTAGGTGTGAGCGTTGAATCGAATCGAATAAATTTTTTTTTGAGTTAATCGAGTTAGCAAATCTTATTTTATCACCCTAACTTGATTTGAGGTTTTCTCGAATTGAGTCAAGTAAGATGGATGTAACGCCCCAAATTTTATTAATATGCTTTCGTAATTGGTTGACACAAATATCTGTCCGCTTTAGTGGTTATGTGTTCGGGGTGTGTTGAGGAGGACCTAAGTTTAAGCCTTAGCTTGGGGAAAAATTTTGGTTTTTATTTGAATAAAGCCTTGTCCTTGGTGATTATGCTTATAAGTATTTATTTGTAAAAGCTTATCAGAATGGGCCTGCCAGTCTAGTGGTTAAGGTGTGTGTTGGAGTATGGGAGGTCTGGAGTCCAAATCCTTGTGTGAGTAAGGGATTTATTTGGCTGCTAATGCCGTGGGAGTGTTTGAGTTGGTTTGTAGCACTGAGTAGTTACAACAGATGTGGTTTAGTGGGAGCGAAATAGGGGATTTGAGAGTTACCCAAACATTCTGCTCTCCCTCTCTACCGAAATTCTCTTTGCAATTTTCCCCTTCTCCACAATTTTGTTTTTTTTCTTTTCTTCCCTAGCTAAAAATCCCCTGTGGCTGCCGATTTTATTTCCTGTTAATATTAGTTTTTGGTCCTTTTCCTTCATCACTACTCATCTCTGCGGTTGGTGTGAATTCGGTAAGTGTAGGGGTGCGTTTGTTTCATTTTTATGATTGTAGGGTTATTAAGAGATTGTTTTCTGTTTAGAAGACAATCAAAATTTCGTAGACTACTAAAATGACGCTCTAGTCAGCGAGGAACCGCCGTTTTTCATTAGAGGTAAGGTCGTCATTAACTTTCAGGATTTTCCTGTCTTTAGTAACTCGATTTAAGTGACTAACTAAGTGACGTACTATTCGATATTAGGTAATGGAGTGCTCGTGGTTGCGTTAGCTTTGAAACGATACTAGGTGTGTACTCTGATTGCACAGAAAATGAGATTCAGTGAAAGCAGAAAAGCAATCTGTCGATGCCATACGGGCGTGTGGTCACCGGTGTGGTAGGCCGTGTGCAGCACACGGGCGTGTGATCGACGAACTAGGCCGTGCGCGCGTGACACTGGCACGATAGATAAGGCCGTGTGATGACTTGTAGGCTATGTGCGAGGCACGGGCTCAGCCAATTTGGGTCATATGGGCCACATGGGCATGTGGGCCCACACGGGCAGGCCACATGGGCGTGTGAGCCCATTTTTCTGAAATGTTCTGAAAGGTTGCACAGGTCGCCCAAAACGACTGTGACCTGTTGTAGGGTTGGTAAGAAATACTTAGACCCCTGTTCTGTGATATGATATTGTGATATATGTATGTATTCATGTTCTGATCAGATTATAAGTACATATCTGCTAATCTGCATTATAGCATGCCATTCCTGTATGATACATTCTTGTATGATACATTGCATTGGGGTGGGATTAATAAAGTGAAGGAAGAACTGAAGGGTGTCGTAAGCCCGTTATCTGGCAGCTAAGCTGCGTATTTATGATATGTGCCGCATTACGGTACTCTATGGTGTGTAGGGTTGGATGAGTTGATTTTATACCCATATTTGGTGTGTAGGGATGGGTGGGTCGATTTTATCCCCACATGGTGTGTTGGGTTGGACAGAGTTGGTGTACAGGTTTGGTGGGCATATTTTTCTATTTTGATCAGTTATGCATGTTATAACTGAGATGGGCTGGGGCTCTCATACTGTATTTGATTCTGTTTCTGAGTGGGCCAAGGGCCCCACCGATTCTGTAAGAGCTTAGGCCTAAATTATGACTGTATTCTGTTATCTGTTTGTAAGCATGCTATACTGTAGGGATGTACACACAGAGTTGCGAAAACTCACCTCTTTATTTATTTATCCGTTCAGGTAATCCCTAGCAGTAGGTAGATCGGTGCAACGGAGGACTCGACGATGACCACGACTACATTCGTTTTGGTTTATAAACTTTCTACTTTTGCTTATTCTATATATTTTGGAAATTTTGATGTAAATTTTGGACTAGGGCTTCTGGTTTAAATTTGGGATTTTGAACTGTGAACATGGATTATAAACTGCATTGTCAAATTATGATTTTCCTCAAATTAACTATGTGTTTCCTTTCAAAATAGAAACGAATTCTTAAAATCATGGATTTCAAAAGCTTCCGCTATAAAGAAACATTTTCAAAACAATTCGGCTATTACACGTTTTTTGACTAAGTAAAAGATAACAACTGGAACAGTTTTGTGACTCGATATGGTTTGGTTAGAAACACTCTCATGTGACATCGTGGATTCGGCCATAACGTTCAGGCTGGGTTTGGGGTGTTACATTATAGTGGTATCAGAGCCAGGTTTAAAACTCAACTGTTTTGGGTTCCAAAATTGGTCTTAAAGAATTACTTTCAAATGCTTTTTTAAATACTCTGATTAAGTAAGTGGTTCACTAAGTCTCCGATGCCGATCCTCTAAAACTTTGTTTAGAATTGTCTGAAAGCATGCTTGGAATATACTAATTGGATCTGTTTGAAATACTAATATATGCTTATTAAAACACTCTAGGAGTGTAAACTGAAAACCGTAGTAAACTACGAGTTATGATAACAAACTCTGAATACTCTGATAACTCTACTGCATAAGATATCTGATAACAACTATCAAAACTGTAAACTGATTTGCATAAAATTCTTAAATACTAGATTAATTCAAAATTACGATGAGTACACGTGGTACTCGTGGACGGGGTACTAGAGGCCGAGGTAGGGGGCTGTAAAGGGGCTCGAGTTGAGTCCTTCGCATCTAATACAATTCTGAATCTGGACATTAGTGAGACGCTGGCGTCCTCTGTTACTAAGACTGGACCTGGGACAGGGTCTTATGATTGTGCGGATGGGGACGATGCACTGTCCCAAGCCATGCTACGGATTCTGAAGAGGGTCACTGGGCCCAACACTAGTTCTGGGAGCCGTGGGTCGGTTATGGAATGACTCCAGTCCAATGGGGCTGAGGTATTTAAGGGCATCGCTAGAGTTGCTCCTAATGTGGCCGAGTACTGGATGAAGGCCACGAAGCGTATTATGGATGATCTGGACTTTTCTGCCGAGTAGAAGCTCAAGGAGGCTGTTTCACTGCTTTGCAATAAAGCGTATCAGTGGTGGCTGACGGTTAAGGATGGCACTTAGCCCGACCGGTTGACATGGGATCTGTTTACGATGGCTTCCCAGAGCAAGTATGTGGGAGCCAGTTATATTGATGCTAGAAGGCGTGAGTTCCTAAATCTTACTCAGGGAGATCGTTCAGTGGCCGAGTATGAGGCTGAATTTCTGAGACTGAGTCGTTATGCTTGAGGCATGGTGACGACGGAGTATGACCGATGTGTTTGTTTTGAGGACGGCCTTAGGGATAACTTGAGAGTCCTGATAGCTCCGCAGAGGGAGCGTGAGTTTGCTGTATTAGTTGAAAAGACCAAGATTACTAAAGACGTTAAGCGCGCTGAGTGCCAGAACCGTGACAGAGGGAAGGCTAAGAGAGATATAGAGCCTTCGAATGCGGGGATGAGGCTTAGGAAAAAGGCCAGGTCTGATGGGCCCGTGAGAATTGGGTTTACTGTTGCACTTGGATGGGGTGGCGATTTGTCAGCTCTGTAATAGACGCTATCCGGGCTAGTGTTGGAGGTCTACTAGAGCCTGTTTTAGATGTGGGTCTACTGAGCATCGTGTTAAGGACTGTCAATTGAGGACTAATCAGATGCAAGCTCTGACTACTAAGACTGCACAACCGTCGAGGGTTGTTCAGTAGCCATCTAAGGGCCGAAGTCAGGCGAGGGGTGGTAATGGCATGGGCTGAGGATAGAGAGCACCGGGTAGAGGTGCTGAACCGACTGAGACGAGGCAGCTTGCACTGGTTTATGCTGCACGTCGCCGTGAGGATAAAGATGCTCTGGATGTCATCACGGGTACGTTCTTAATTTTTAATGTACTTTACTATGCATTAATAGATGTAGGCTCTACACGCTCTTATGTAGCTAGTGCGGTGTCTGTGACCTTAGCATTACCGTTTGAGAGCACTTCTAGTGAAATAACAGTGGTAAGTCCATTAGGGCAGTCTGTGGGAGTCAATATACTATTTAGAGATGTACCGTTAGAGGTCCAAGGGACTGTATTTCTAGCTGAGTTGATGAAGCTTCCATTTGGGGAGTTCGATCTAATTTTGGGTATGGACTGGCTGGTTAAACATCGAGTGAGTCTGGATTATGCTGCAAAGAGGATTGTTCTGAGAACCGATGAGGATATTGAGGTAGTTGTGATTGGGGAATGACGGGATTATCTGACTAATGTGATATCTGCATTAGTGGCAGAAAAGTTAGTAAGGAAGGGGTGCGGGGCGTACTTGGCGTATATCAGTGTTGCTGATTCTGGAGACTCTTCAGTTAAGGACATCCGAACGGTGAGGGACTTTCCAGATGATTTCCCAAAGGAACTACCAGGATTACCTCCGAATCGTGAGGTAGAATTTGGGATTGAGTTATTTTCGGGCATAGCTCTGGTGTCTATCGCCCCTTACCGAATGGCACCGAAGGAGCTGACTGAACTTAAGGCTCAGATTCAGGAGCTGTTGGATCGTGAGTTTATTCGTCCTAGTGTGTCTCCATAGGGAGCACCTATTCTATTCGTGAAGAAAAAAGACGGTACAATGAGGATGTCTATCGACTACCGTCAGTTGAACAAGTTGACGATTGAGAATAAATACCCACTTCCGAGAATAGAGAATTTGTTTGATCAGTTCAAAGGGGCTTCAGTGTTTTCTAAAATCAATCTGCGGTCAGGTTATCATCAGTTGAGGGTAAAAGAGGCCGATGTGCATAAGACGGTATTTAGGACTCGTTATGGACATTACAAGTTCCTAGTTATACCCTTTGGGTTGACGAATGCACTAGCGGCATTCATGGACTTGATAAACCGTGTGTTCCAGCCCTACTTGGATTAGTTTGTGGTGGTATTCATCAATGATATTTCTAAGTCGAAGGACGAGCATAATGAGAATTTCAGGGTGGTTCTACAGATTCTTCGTGTGAAATAGTTGTATACGAAGTTCAGCAAGTGTGAGTTCTGGCTTCGTGAAGTGACATTTCTGGGACACGTAGTTTCTACAGAGGAGATTCGAGTGGATCCTCGTAAGATTGAGGCTGTGTTGGATTGGAAACAGCCGAAGAATGTGTCAGAAATTCGTAGTTTTCTGGGGCTAGCAGGATATTATCGTCGATTTGTAGAGGGGTTCTTTGTAATTGCCACTTTGATGACTAAGTTACTAAGTAAGGGAGTTCCTTTAGTGTGGACTAATGCACAGCAGGAGAGCTTTGAAAAGCTCAAGACCGTGTTAACTCAGGCACCTGTTCTGATTCAGCTTGAACCCCGTAAGGACTTCGTGGTATACAGTGATGCGTCCCATGTGGGTCTGGGTTGTGTGCTGATGCAAGACGATAAGGTTGTTGTGTATCCTTCTCGATAGCTCAAGACTCACGAGGCTAATTATTTGATGCATGATTTGGAACTAGCTGCTGTAGTCTTTGCTCTTAAGATCTAGAGGCACTATCTGTACGGTGAGAAATGTACCATCTACACTGATCACAAGAACCTCAAGTATCTCCTTACCCAGAAGGAGTTAAACCTTAGGCACCGTCGATGGGTTGAACTGTTTAAGATTATGATTGCAGTATTGAGTACCACCCTAGTAAGGCTAATGTGGTGGCCTATGCGTTAAGTCGTAGGTTTATGACCGATATGAGAGCGATGTTCGCTAGACTGAGTATTTTTGACGATGGGAGTTTGTTGGCAGAACTTCAAGTTAGACCGACATGGATTGATCAGATCAGAGATAAATAGAATGGGGATAAGTCTCTTGAGTTGTATTTTTGTCAAGTTAAGAGTGGAGTTACGACTAATTTTAGAGTTAATAGTGATTGGGTATTGTGTTTCGACAGTTGGATTTGTGTACCGAATGATGAAGGTTTGAGACTGTCAATTTTAAGGGAGGCGCATAGTAGCCCTTATGCTATACATCCCGGTGGGAACAAGATGTACCAAGATCTTCAAGAGCCGTACTGGTGGCCAGGATTGAAACGTAAGGTTACCGACTTTGTTGCTCGCTGTTTGACTTGTTAGTAGCTTAAGGCTAAGCATCAGTTACCTTCGGGTTTGCTGTAGTCGATTAAGATACCGATGTGGAAATGGGTGCGAGTAACAATGGACTTCATTAGTGGATTGCCCCTAACACCTACTAAGAAGGATTCTGTTTGGATCATCGTGGACCAATTGACCAGGACTGCACATTTCATTCTTGTGAGGATAGACTTCTCCCTATAAAATTTGGCCAAACTATACATTTCTGAGATAGTGAGGCTACATGAGGCACCTGTCTCGATCATTTCTAATAAGGATCCTTATTTTACGTCTCAGTTCTGGGGAAAACTTCATGAGGCTCTGGGTTCGAGGTTAGACTTCAGTACTGCTTTCCATCCTTAGACAGATGGTCAGTCAGAGAGGGTGATCTAGACACTAGAGGACATGTTGAGGGGCTGTATTATCGACTTCCGAGGCAGTTGGGAGGAGTACTTGCCTTTAGCAGAGTTCGCTTACAACAACAGCTATCAGTCTAGTATACAGATGGCACCTTACGAGGCGCTGCATGGTTAAAAGTGTCGCACTCCCTTATGCTGGACTGAGTTGGGTGAGCGACGAGTTCTGGGTCTGGAGTTGGTATCAGAAACTGAGGATAAAGTCCGCTTGATTTGGGATCGTCTGAAAGCGGCTTCTGACAGACAGAAGTCCTATGCTGATTTGAAGATGAAGGACATCGAGTATTCTGTGGGAGACATGGTTTTCCTTAAGGTCTCCCCATGGAAGAAAATTCTGAGGTTCGATCGCAAGGGCAAGCTGAGCCCCCAGTTTATTGGGTTGTACCGGATTCAGAAGCGAGTGGGGCCAGTTGCATATCAGTTGGAGCTACCTCCAGAGTTAGATTGCATTCATGATGTGTTTAACGTCTCGATGTTGAGACGCTACCGCTCTGATCCCACACACATTGTGCCTGTGGAGGACATTGAAGTTAGGCCAGATCTAACTTTTGAGGAGGAGCTGGTTCAGATCCTAAATCGTGACGTTAAGATTCTGCATAGGAAATCTATCCCTTTAGTGAAGGTGCTGTCGCGAAATCATAGCACTGAGGAGGCCACTTGGGAGCTGGAGGATTTGATGTGTCAGTAATACCCTCACCTTTTCTGATCAGGTAAAATTTTGAGGACGAAATTTTTTTTAAAGGGGTAGAGTTGTAACACCCTAAATTTTATTAATATGCTTTTATAATTGGTTGACACAAGTATCTGTCTGCTTTAGTGGTTATGTGTTCGGGGTGTGTTGGGGAGGACCTAAGTTCAAGCCTTAGCTTAGGGAAAAATTTTGGTTTTTATTTGAATAAAGCCTTATCCTTAGTGATTAGGCTTATAAGTATTTATTTGTAAAAGCTTATCAGAATGGATCTGCTGGTCTGGTGGTTAAGGTGTGTATTGGAGTGTGGGAGGTTTGGAGTTTGAATCCTTTCGGAGCAAGGGATTTATTTATCTACTAATGCCATGGGAGTGTTTGAGTTGGTTTGGAACACTGAGTAGTTACAACAGATGTGGTTAGTGGGAGTGAAATAGAGGATTTGAGTGTTACCCAAACATTCTGCTCTCCCACTTTACCAAATTCTCTTTACAATTTTCCCCTTCTCTACATTTTTGTTTCTTTCTTTTCTTCCCCAGCCAAAAATCCCTGTGGCTACTGATTTTATTTCCTGTTAATATTAGTTTTTGGTCATTTTCTTTCATCACTACTCATCTCTGTGGTTGGTGTGAATTCGGTAAGTGTAGGGGTATGTTTGTTTCGTTTTTACGATTGTAGGGTTATTAAGAGATTGTTTTCTGTTTAGGAGATAATAAAAATTTTGTGGACTACTAAAACGACGCTCTAGTCAGCGAGGAACCACCGTTTTTCGTTAGAGGTAAGGTCATCGTTAACTTTTGGGATTTGCCTGTCTTTAGTAACTCAATTTAAGTGACTAACTAAGTGACGTACTGTTCGATATTAGGTTATGGAGTGCTCGTGGTTGCGTTAGCTTCGAAATGATACCAGGTGTGTACTCCGATTGCACAGAAAATAAGATTCAGCGAAAGCCAAAAAGTAATCTGTTGACGCCACACGAGTGTGTGGTCGCCGATGTGATAGGCCTTGTAGCAGCACACGGGCGTGTGATCAACGAACCAGGCCATGCGCGCGCGACATTGGCGCGACAGACATAACTGTGTGATGACTTGTAGTCTATGTCGATGCACGGGCTCAGCCAATTTGGGCCGTGTGGGCTACACGGGTGTGTGGGCCCACTTGGGTGAACCACATGGGCTATGGAAATTTGGGCCAAACCGTGTGATCCACACGACCAAGGCCAATTTGGGTCGTGTGGGCCAACAAGCGTGTGGGCTCACATGGGCGTGTGAGCCCATTTTTCTGAAATGTTCTGAAAGGTTGAACGGGTCGCCCAAAATGACTGTGACCTATTGTAGGTTCGGTAAAAAATACTTAGACCCCTATTCTGTGATATGATATTGTGATATATGTATGTATTCATGTTCTGATCGGATTATAAGTACATATATGCTAATCTGCATTATAGCATGCCATTCTTGTATGATGCGTTGCATTAGAGTGGGATTGATAAAGTGAAAGAAGAACCGAAGGGCGTCGTAAGCCTGTTATCTGGCAGCTAAGCTGCGTATTTATGATATGTGTCGCATTACGGTACTGTATGGTGTGTAGGGTTAGATGGGTTGAGTTTATCCCCATATTTGGTGTGTAGGGATGGGTGGGTCGATTTTGTCCCCACATGGTGTGTTGGGTTAGACGGAGTTGGTGTGCAGGGTTGGTGGACATATTTTGCTATTCTGATCGGTTATGCATGTTATATCTGAGATGGGCTGGGGCCCTAAGACTGTATTTGATTCTGTTTCTGAGTGGGCCAAGGGCCCCACCGATTCTATAAGGGCTCAGGCCCGAATTATGACTGTATTCTGTTATCTGTTTGTATGCATGCTATACTGTAGGGATGTACACACTGAGTTGCGAAAACTCATCCCTTTATTTATTTATCCGTCCAGGTAATCCCCAGCAGTAGGTGGATTGCTGCAGTGGAGGACTCGATGGTGACCATGACTACATACGTTTTGGTTTATAAACTTTCTACTTTTGCTTATTCTATATATTTTGGAAATTTTGATGTAAATTTTGGACTGGGGCTTCTGGTTTAAATTTGGGATTTTAAACTGTGAACATGGATTATAAACTACATCGTCAAATTATGATTTTCCTCAAATTAACTATGTGTTTCCTTTCAAAATAGAAACAGATTCTTAAAATCATGGATTTGAAAAGCTTCCACGATAAAGAAATGTTTTCAAAACAATTCGGCTATTACACGTTTTTCCGACAAGTAAAAGATAACAATTGGAACGGTTTTGTACTCGATATGTTATGGTTAGAAACACTCTTATGTGATATCGTGGATTCGGCCATAATGTCCAGGCCGAGTTTGGGGTGTTACAATGGAATTCAAATCGAACATATTTGTTTGAGTTTAATTTAAAAAAAGACTTTGGGTCTTTGTGGCCACTACCACCCACCGTAATCAAATTTATTATTAACTTTCATCACCTCATAATTTATTTACTAATCTTTTATATATGAGTTAGCTTTTTTACTTACTTAGGTGTTTTAATTATCTTCTGATGCTTCTTTGCTTGCTTAGTTGTTTTAATTATCTTCTGATTCTTGTCACCATGTATTTTGAAATTTAAAAAAATATTAAATGTAAAAAATGTGATTTTTTAATAAAAAATTATTTTAAGATAAAATATGAAATTGATACCAACAGAAAATTTTAATACGAATAATTTATGGCATCATCAATAATTCAATTTTAATAGAAATTGATAAAGATTCAGCATGATTAAACAATTCAATAATATAAATAGTTTACATAAATTAGAGAGAAAAAAGTTTTTGGGGTTTGGGCGAAAGTAAAAGTTTTTGGGGAAAGTAAAAGAAAAAAAAGTTTTGGGAGTTTGGGGAAGTAAAAGGGTTTGGTATTTGGTTTATTCAAATTATTCGGGTTATTTGAATTCAAAAATTCAACTCGATTCAAATTTGAAATTAAAAAAGTTCGAGTTGATTCAATTAACTCGATTAATTCGATTCAAATAATTCAAAATTCAAACTTTTTTTTAGTTGAATCAAAATTTGCTCACTCCTTATTTAGTCTTTCTAAATTATGGATTTTAAATTGTTTTGTCGAATACATGAATTGTAACACCCTGAAATTGGGGTTAGAAGGATCAAGGTTGTTAGGGTGAGTCAGTGGGTGTGATGGACTGTTAAGTTAGTTTTTGCGTTTTAAGAGTAGATTGAGCTTGTTAGTTCGGTGGTATGGTGCTTGTTACTTTATCCTTAGGTCCCGTGTTTGGATTCTTTAGTGTGCTTTGTGGGGAATGTTTTTGTTTTTGGGTTTTACCTTTTAAAAAACACTGATGGGTCAAAGTTTGTTTTATTTTATTTTATTTAGATTATATTTGTTTTAGTTTTTGATTTTTGAAAAAAAAGGAAAATCACAAAATTTTCTCACGTTTTCCACTCTCTCTTTGACATCTGTCTCTCTCCCTCTTCCAAGAATTTAGATTATGATTTTCTTTCTATCATTCTCTTTTGTTCTTCATTTTGATTTTTTCTCTTCTCTTTTTTATTTCAACATCGCTATTGAATTGTCGTTCCCTTAGAGGTTCGTCTGTGTTCTCGCATTTTCATTCAAATCAGATTTGAATTGGAGTAGAGTGTTGTGTATTGTTTTGGGTATTGATAGGTTTCATTGATTTGTTTGTATGGCTTCGATCCAAATTCTTATAGGTTTAGTATGGTTGTGATATTGAGGTTTCAGGATGGTAGATTAGAGGGGAATCAGTCGATCTTTGGGCTAGGAATCACGTTTTTAAGGTGTGTGTTCTAAAACATTTTCAATTAGGCATTGGATTGATGTTGAAATTTGTATTTTGCAGCAGATTCGTGTGTCGTTTCTGAACCACACAGGCGTGTGCCGCACACGGGCGGTCCACATGGCCGGGTGCTGCTTTTGAAGATTATGTAGTTTGTTTGTTACATGGCTTGGAGTGGGTCACACAGGCCGACCACATAGTTGTGTGACCTTTGTTTGGGGATTTTTGTCAATTACACATGGGCATATTCCCTAGTCACATGAATGTGTCATTCAGCTGCACAGTCGTGTCTCCCCTACTTTTAAAATTGTATAATTTTGTCACAAGGGCATAGAGAGTTACACGATCTGCTCACACGGCCATGTATCGCAGTCACACGAGCGTGTGTCTTAGCCACACGACCGTGTGCCTCGGTCACATTGGTGTGTCTCTCATTCTTACAGTAGTGTGGGCCTGTCACACAGTTTAGACCCTCCCACATAGTCATGTGGTCCTATTTTGCTGTTTTTATCATCTATTTGTAATTTGACTCATTTTGGTCCTTGAGTAATCCTTTTCTTGTTTAGGCTTCTGTAAGAGTGTTTGGGACATTTCTTCAATTTGAAGAAGTTCTATAAAGTGAGTTTTAGTGATTGAATTTATTAACGTTTATGTATTCATAAGTTAAATTTTGTTAGACACATAAATGCTTGGATGATGAGGTAAGTTTACTTGGATTATGATATGATTGGATGTGATAAGTGATAATGGTGTGTGTTATTATTTTTGCTGTTTTGTAAATGATTATGAGCAGGTTTGATTCTGACTCTACTAATCTGAACTGTTTACTTATATGTTTATTGATTATGAAATTTGAGAGTAATTCTGTATGTGTGATAAGTTTTACATTAGCATTTGAGGTCTGGGATTTGTTTGAAGAGAATGAAGATTGATTTGGCAATATTAACTATATTATTAAAATATGGCGGTAAAACTACAATCACATTAGCAGCTTGACTGCATAATAACTTGAGTGGCAAATGACTACAATAAGGTGTGTTCAGTTCGATGGGTCTACAATAACCCAAATATTGGTGTGTAGAGGTTGAAAAGGGTTTAGTATACCTTAATTGGTGTGTGACGAATAGCTAAAGGTGGTGTCTAGAGGTTGGATAGGTTGATATTGGGACTGGTGCATTTGCATATGAATTGTTTTTGTTCTGTTTTTGAGTAAATACTTTACATAAGACTATTTGATTATGAAATGATCTTGGATTTTGTACGTTCAAGAAATTCCATGTGAATATGTTTTGCATATCTGTTAAGTGTTACAATAATATGATATGCTAATCTGATATGATCTCTACTTTTGAATTGATTTTGGTAATTGTAAATTTTAGTTAACTGTTCGACTCTGTATAATTACGTTTGTTTAAGTCTCACACTGAGCTTTGTAGCTCACTCCCTTAGTTTTTCTTCTTTTCAGGTAACCCTCGTGTTTAGGTGTTGGACTCAACAAACCATAGGTCTCGAAATGACACTTTTTGGTTTGATTTAATAAAGTTTTTCATCAATTTTGATAAACTAATTTCATTCGGTCTATAAGTAAATTTTATGGACTATGGTATGAGTTTTGACTTTGGTCTTTCGTTAATTTTTGGTTTCTGAGTTAAACTTGAGATGCCATGTATGAGTTTTATGTATCTGACTATGGTTTTCTAGCAAGATAAAAGGTTTTGTTTTTGCATTGCATAATTTGGGTTGAAGTTCAAATTACAAAATTGCAAATTCATTTTTGTTATAAAATTGATACGTGAAGTTTGGAATTTAGTTACAAATAATTTGTAAGCGATGAATAGATTTAACTTTTGCGAACTATAAATAAAGCTTAATTTCAGTTTCAAATAAATGAGTTTGCAAAATTGTAAACAAAGCTCAATTTTAGTCAAATCTGAGTAAATATGGTTCTTGGAAAGGTTTTTCACAAATTCAATCGGTGTTTGATTTAGGGCCATTTCGGTGGCCAATGTAACCTCCAAAATCCAATCGAAACTTTTGGGCTGGGTTTTGAGATGTTACATGAATAAACCAACTCATTTAAAAAATATTAAAGACATTTTTCTAAGAGATCAAGTAAAATTAAGAAAAAAGTTGTACCAACTACTTTAAATGCAATATTTAAACATAATATAAAATAATTAAAAATCGTTCAATTGTGAATCATATAAATAAAAGATTTGGTTATTTTTTATGAGATAATGAAAGGAAAAACAAATTAAAGAGAAAATATCAATACAAAGAAGTAATACAGTAGAAAGATAAACAAGAAAACTTTTTATTTCGTTAATTGTGTATCACTACAAGCCTTGTACATGCCTCTATTTATAGACCTTCTAATATAATAGAATATCTTAAGTTACAAAGCATAAATAGAGGTTTAATTACAATATAAAACCCTCATAATTCCATTGGGGGTTACTACAATGGAGCTTACAACTTTGAAATTATGAACATCCACAATAAAGTAATATTTATAACACTTCCCCTTAGATGTCTATTAACAAAGAATGAATATGCCTCGTTAAAACCTTACTAGAAAAAAACTAGTAGGAAAAAATTTCTTAATGAAGGAAAAAGAGTACAATACTAATTTTTATACGCATTGACAAACCTGCCTTATTAAAAACCTTATCTGTAAAACCCAATGAGATAAAATTTCATAAAGGAAAAAAAAGTACACTACGTATTTTACTCCCCCTTATTTGAACATCATTTTATAACTTAATATTAAGACGTTCAATATTATTTATCAATAGTAAATCATCAACATATACAACAAATTCTATTGATGCATATCAATATAGAAATAAAATTCAATTGCATTCTCATACTTTAGATGTCACCAACAACTTTTTAAAGAATGACATATTGTATCATCACTATTACCAACACAATGAGTGCATTGGGCAAATAAAGAAATGGTACTTCAGGATTAGCATTTTATAACATTATTGTTTGACCATTTGTATTCCTTTTCAATATTTCCAATCTACATGGAAAATTAGCCTGGTTAATTTTGATTATATAAACACTATTAGATACTCAATAGTAATTCTTTCTAATATCATTGTGTAATAATTTGTCCTTTTTGAACACTCAATCTTTAGGTTTAGACAAAATTTCATTTTTAGATATACTTTCTTTGTAAATTTTATCTATCGAATAATTATTTCTCTTGGAAATTCTTCAGGAAATCCAATGATATTTGATACATTAATATCAACAATAATGATAATAACCTATATGTATAAATATATTAATTAATAAAAAACACTTGAACAAACTCATATTTATATTTAATGGTTTCCCATGAAACTAAAGTTTTATGCTTCAAGTATTAATAGCAATGGAATCTTTTACTCAATAGCAATAGACGAAGATAGGTTAATTAGAAAACATGCAGCAGAGGCCGTTTTGGCCCAAGATGACTTTGATAAACAAGCATTCAACAACATACATCGAATCTTTTCCATGATTGTTCTATTAATCCATTTTGCAAAGTCGTTTTGCTGTGGATTATGAAAAACTATCAAATATCTCACGATCCCTTCTAATTTGCACAATTCATTAAACTCATCAGAACAAAATTCTAAGTCATTATCTATTTGGAGGTGTTTTATTTGTTTTCCTGTTTGCTTTCCGATCATAGTTTCCCAAGCCTTAAACGTAGAAAATACATCACTTTTCTGCTTCAGGAAGAATGCCCAAACCTTTCTGGAAAAATCATTAATGATCGTTAGCATATAATTAGCATCACCCCTCGAAGGCACTCTAGATCGTCCCCAAAGATCAAAATGAATATAATTTAGCGTTCCCTTTGTGTTATGGATGCTTCTGGTGAATCGAACTCTCTTTTGTTTCCCAAAAACACAGTGCTCATAGAACTTTAGTAAACACAATGCTCTGATACCAATAAATGTCATAGCCAACACCCGGCCTGGTAAGATATTATTCGCTTTGGACGCAAATGACCCTTATGACTTTGTTCTTGGGAGCGCCTATACACCATCAAAAGGCCTCTTACAATGTAAGTGTTGCTGCCACTTTATATACCTCAAGTTTGCCCTACCATTGCTCAAGAGGCACAACGAGTGGCTCTGATACCAATTTGTTAAAATTTGAACGTCAATATGGCAATGTAGAAAGATCAAAAAGAAAGAAAAAAAATACAACAAACAGATTTTATATGAAAACCATTTCGAGAGAAAACCATGAGCAGATGAGAAGAAAATTCACTAATATTGAATTTGAATGATACAAGAGGAGTTTCAACTATATCTATTTATAGGTTGAAAAAACCTAATTTTAATCCATGTCAAATATATTATGCTAATAAATGTTAAATATATTATACTAATAAATACTAAATCTTTTAGAAAGAAAATATATTTTGTTTAACTTTACTTACAAGCAATCTCTTAGAATTTGGGTCACACAACTCTAACACTGTGCAAGGCCTAAAAAACTACCAAATGGAATATATAAGCAAAGAACATATGTTGCATCAACTTACATATGACATCCTCCTAATTATTATAGTTTCATGAAGAACTAGCAAGATTAATACATTTTGCCAAAAAAAATAACATGATAATGTAAATAATAAATGAAAAGAGAGCATAGACAATTCAAGTACATTCAAGGTTTTGCAAAGATAAAGGTGATGTGAGTCTCAAGACCTAGTTTCAGACCCATGGATGTGATGGGCTTACACTACCTCAAGGCCCAAACATGCTATCAATTTTCAAGCTAAAAAGATTAGTCAACTTGCGACAAATATTTCTATGGGATCCAGGCATTTATGGATTAGGATGTCTTCATAGCATTCGAGCCTCTATCTTGTAGTTTCAAAAGGAACTTTAAATCACTTGATTTTGGGTTTAGGAACTCAAGTTACGATTGTTTTAGTGAAATTGCGCGAGCAAAATTTTTGGATGAGATTATGACTGGAATTACAAGTTTCGGGCTTTTAATTCGAGTTTAAATCATATTGGGTTCAAGTTCTAGGCTTAATTTTTATTAGATATAAACCCAATATTGTATTTATCAGCTCTTATTATTATATTATTATTTTATTCTAAATTTTTGATAATTATGAAGTTTTTTAAGTTATTTTGGAGTTTTATGTCAATAATAAAGTTTAGTTTAAAACTACTTCTTGTTTAGATTAATTAGAGCTATAGTATATTTAAGAGTTTTATTTAGATTTATTTAGCTAGCCTATATAAAGACCTTTCTATTGTACACAAAATTAAAAATCATTATTATTCAACTTCTCTTTTGAGTTAATAAATTTTCTTTATATTTTTCCTTTCAAGAATTTCTCATGAGTTTCTTTTAGAAGAGTTTTAACAATCTTTTCAAATTGTGAGGATCATCTTCAAAATTTTTCTTACCAAGTTCTCTTTCTTGGAGGGGAAATTAGAGTAGCTTGAAGGGAGTTGTGGATTCTTCTTGTTTCCAAGGCTTCGTAGGACTTCTACACGCCATGTTCTATCTTTTCCATTTATCTTCTTTATTTTCTTCCTTATTGTTCTAATCTTTGATTTATTATTCTATTTTATTTATCTTAGTTATTTATTTTAATTGTTTTATCTTACTTGGATTAGTTTGCATTTAAGTTGAGTCAAAATCCAAGTTTCTTTTCGAACGTCTAGAGCCTTAAGTCAAATCCGCGACTTAAATAAACTTTACTATCTGATTTCACATTCATTCGTGTCGTTCCTTATCAAAAGGACTGAAAAGCAATTCAGTAAACTATGTGGATGAGATTGTTATTATAATGTTAGGATGCAAATTGACTATTAAATGTTCAAATTAGGTTTGAATAAAATTCTAATAGGAATTTAAATTTTCTTAGATTACTTGTTATCTATTTATATTGACAATATATAATACCATTTTCTAAAAAAAATAATTTTCATAATAGATGAAATCGGAACCAATGAAACTTGAGTCCAACATGAGAAGATTTTAAAATTTTATTAATACTAACATTAATTAAAATATGCCTGAAATATAGTAGTCATGAGAAACTGATTAGTGCAGGATAACTTTTAATGGTAGAAAAGTTGTGTGGTTAGTGGATAAATTATTCAGAAAAAATATGGTCATGTATATAATAGCTAAATGAAACGATGATTGCTCTAATGGTCTAATAATCCATGGATTAAAAATTAATGCTTCATATTGTCAATTTCACACTTTACCCAACTTTTTAAATTTTATTATAAAGGATTTTCTCCCTAACTCACTATTAAGTCTAATATAATGGAGACGCAAGTAAAACTGACTACTACCTATAATTATTTTAATTAGCTCTCTTGTTATTAAAATTGTGCTACTTTAATTTAGATTTTTTTTTTTAAGTTAGCTCATCTAATAAAGAACATATTGAGTCAAAAGAATATTTCATTTTAGGCTAATAATTATAATTACTAAAAATTAAAAATATCATCGCTAAATCAAATAATTCAATTAACTCAAACTTATTTCTAAGATTAAGCTTTTCTAAGAATGAAAATTAATAAATGATTATCAATGAATAACTTTAGAAAACAAGATTAAATTAATCATGTTCTTTTTTCAAGAAAAGGTAATGAATAAATTAATAGTCAAGTTAAACAAATGCGAATAAAATTACCGTCCTTTTTAAAAAAAAGTGTTCAATATAATATCTATTATTAATATATTTCATAGAGCTAAAAAGATTAAACCCTTTAAAAATATGTTAAAACCTATTTGTAATCGACTTAATGTGTAACACCCTTAAGCCATCTCTGTCGCCAAATTAGGGTTACGGAGTATTACAACACATATCAAACAATTAACATCATCAAACCATTAATTTATTAATTTAAATAATAACATTCAATTCTAAATTTTATTCATAGCATAAATGCATTTACGGGCCTTAAATTGAGCTTACGGGGCCTTAAAAATAGTTTGAGAACAATCAGTGACTAATTTGAAACAAAACAGAAAATTTTAGAAAAAATTTAAAATTTTGGAATCAGGGGTCATGACTGCCTCCGGACGTACCAACGTCTAGCCAAAATATATGAAAAGGTGGTATCCGCAAGTATACGGGTTAGGCTGTAATATAGTTACAACAGAGTAGATGAGTACTCTTAGGATCGTACCCAAAGAAGGCGAGCACTAAATTAATCCTAACCTAAGCATAAATAGATCTAATTAGTACTTTAAATAAATTATATTATGATGAGATAAAAGAAAGGTTTTTGTGATCTATACTAATAATAATGCAGAAAGAAATCAAATAATAGAATATATCAAATATGGGCATGGATGATTAGTTCACTTTAGTAATCATAACCAACTGCTGCTTCGGGTTTTCTCGTTCAATCAACTAGTCGATATCCCAGCAGGATCTTGCCATCTTCCACTAAAATAACGAGTTGACAAGAACTACTTATCTCTTGACCTCACAATCTAAGGTAGTTCTGGGTTAAGGTGTTCACAGATAGGCCATACCAAATTTGGGTTAATTCCCACCTTAATGACTTTCTAGGGTTGTTAGACCTAGGGTTTAGGTTCTTTCTTTCCTGAACAATTGGTCCGCTAAGAGAACCATACAAAATAGTTAATTAATCATACCTCCACTTGCTAATCGGTCACAGGAGGATTAGTTCCTCATGGATCTCATAAACAATATAAACTTGAAAGAAATAATAAACATGAATAATAATTCAAGAGCATAAAGTTTAGAAGAAGCCTGATTTGTATTAGAATTGGGTGTAGAATCCTTACAGAGTTTGGTTATGTTTCACAAATCTGATTTCTTTCACAAGAACAAATAAAAAAACCGAAATAAACCTAAAGCCTAAGAAAAGAGAAAAACTAAAGACTAAATCTAAGAAGAAAATTATACAATATGGAAGTTGTCTATAACATGTGTTAAATAAGCCTATTTATAGACTTTAGAGTGGTCGTCATCCTTAACCTTAGGTTAGCTGCCGTTCTCGTGCTTAACATTTGATTGTGTGTGTAACACCCCTATCCTGTATCCATCGCCGGACTAGGGTTAAAGGTGTTACCGGATAATTTGAAACATTTAACATTCATTTCATAAACATCATGATATCATAATTCAAACATCAATATTAAATCCCTTACATAGGTCGTCGAGACCTTAAACATGTATTAGAAAGGGGTCGGGACTAAACCGATCACATACAAAATTTTCCAAAACTTAAATATTTTTCAAAGATGTACATGTCACACGCCCGTGTGAACAGGCCATGTGCCTCACACGGCATTAGATACGCCCGTGTGTCTAGGCCATGTCGAATCAGGGCATACATACTGACTTGCATACACAGCCACAAGACACGTCTGTGTGCCTTGGCAGTGCTTGAGCCTGACTTAAAATCGTAGGGTACCCCAAGGGACACACGGCTGTGCAACATGACCGTGTGTAACACACGGCTGAGATACACGCCCGTGTGGACAAAAATAGGCCATTTGAATAGCCAATTCGCCACCCCATTTGGGTCAAACCTACAACCATCAAACCAAGCATATTTGCACTATAATTTTAGCCAATTTCAATACCAAAACATATATCATTCTTGTCATACCATTAAATAAAAATTCATCTAACTCATACCAATTCATATCATTCAATAAGCCAAAATCATACCAAAACCTTACTAATTAACTATTTCTTTTGGCCAACCAAAAACACATCACAATGACACATTTGTATCACATACCATATATCATTATCCAACCACAAGTTTAACCACAACTAGCTATATCACATGGCATGATATAAACATTACAAAAAATATTCAAATACTCCTAGCTTATACATGCCATATACCATATATACAACATTCAAAATGGTATCAAAATGGATATTCGATAGTGTGAATGAGTCACTGATGATTCCCGAATTCGAGCTAGCTTAAAACAGAGAAAACTTCACACGGTAAGCTTAAACCTTAGTAAGTTCGTAGTATTATACACTTAACTCAACATTTAAAGGCTATAAAACATATAAGCTAACACATAGTTCAATTCATATCACTACTCAACCTTATTCATTACCATTTCTCATTTCATACCATTTTCTTAGTTCACATATTCTTGCATATAACTCATATACAAAATTATCAACAACATAGGTTCATCTATCTCATACACCATATCATTAACCATAAATATTCAATACATACTTGCACAAAATCGTACTTATCTATCATATTATCACTTCAATGCTTGATGCACTAATTCGTTAGATCATTTTTCCACGTACAAGAACATCGCACACTTAGTGCCAACAATCTAGCCGAAGCTATAAAATATCGCACACTTAGTGCCTTCATATTAAATCGAAATTATCTCAGTATCGCACAATTAGTGCCACATGTAGCCGAAGCTATTCCAATTCAGACACTTAGTGCCATTTATAGCCAAAGCTAATACGAATTTCAATTGCCATCATGCTCAAACCGTAATCAAATATCTATACAATCTATGCATTATCAAAGCATTAAAACATAACTATAACATCATTTATCCCGTACGAACTTACCTCGTACTCGAAATTGTCGATTCAGATTGTTTACTCTATAACCTTCGACTTTCCTCGGTCTAAGTTTGAATTCCTCTTTTCTTGATCTATATGTATTCAAAATTAACCCTTTTATTTACCAAATCATTCAAACCAATCCACAAACATATATTTAGGGTATTTTACAAATAAATCCTCACATTTTCACATTTCGACACTTTAGTCCCTATTTCATAAAATCACAAAATACACATAATTTGCATATAATGATGCTTGGATGAATTCTCTTAGTACTCATACAAGTCCATACATTTCATTTATTTCATTAGTCTCTCAATTTCTCATTTTCACAATTTAGCCCAATATACTCAAATTCATCAAAAATCCAAAGAAAAAATATATTAACCCAACATCAAGCTTTCATATTTCACCATTTAACAACATAAACTCATGAATTCATCTATGGCATAACTCAAAATATTTGTCAAAATCATAAATTCAAGCATGGGCTTTGTACATTACACTCAACGATCTCAAAAACGTAAAGATTATCAAAAATCGAATCAAAACCATACCTTAATTCCAACCTCAAAGTGTCGAAACCCTATCTAGCTCTTTTTCTTTTCTTTTTCTTGAATTTTTGGTAATGGTGATGAATATAACACCAAATTTATGTTTATGTTTTATTAATATAACTTTTACATTCATTTTACCATTTTAGTCTTGTTAATTTCATTAGAATTCCACTATCTAATGCCCAACGATGTCCATTCATATATTTAATGGTCCATTTACAACATAAGGGCCTCACATTTAAAGAGACATATCAAATAGAAGCTTTAACTTCTAGCACACAGCTTTTATGTTTTACGTGATTAGGTCCTTTTTATCAATTAAGCACACAAACGATTAAATTTTCATACGAAACTTTCACACATGCTAATTCACATATCATAAGCACGAAAATTAATATTTAAATATTTTCATACTCAAATTTATGGTCTTGAAACCACTATTTCGAATAGGGTCTAAACCAGGCTGTTACAGTGTGGACCAAAATAGCCATGGCTCATAATTATTTCCTACACAAAGGTGATTTCGTGACACACAAGGTCCTTTGTTGTGACATTGAGGGCAGTGTGCTCATCTTCAGGGTATCTTTAAGGTGTGTCTCAACATCCTCAGGCTATGTCGCGACACTAAAGGCAGTCTTAGAATTCTTCTATTCTGATCCCTATGTTGTGATATTCAATACTCCATGTTGCAACGTAACAACCAGTATCGAGTTCAGAACGCCTTCTAGTTGTCTCCTTGTAACACCACTGTAACACCCCTTACCCGTATCTAAGGTCGGAACAGAGTACGAGGTATTACCAGACTTAACAATACACATAGGTGAAAACCGGGCCATAAAATTTCATTTAATTCAAAACTTTTCGAACATATGCATAACAAACAAAGTTAACTATATCATTACATCAAAACATAGGACATAACACGATTAATTAAACTTATAAACCATAATGGATAAGGACCACATCTTATAATCATATACGATAACTCAATGCAGACTGATACGTATGGTCAAAATCATAACAAAAATACATATCACAAACCAACTTCCTATACATGCCACTCACTTGATATTTCTAATATTTGAATGAATTCTCCCAAAAATGATAGTTTGATAGTGTGATTTTGCCTCTGACGATCTCTAACCTCGAGCTGACTTGCCAATACTAAAGAAATGGAGAGGATGGGTAAGCTTTACGCTTAGTAAGTTCATATGAAAATAATAAGCAATTACTACCACGCTTTTCAAGATAAAACACTATAATTGTACAATTACACATATTCAGGTTAAGCTGTGTTATCAAGTTACAGTTACTAAATCATTCATATCTGAAGCTAAAAAACTTCAAATTTAGTTTTGTTAATTTTATTTGAAACTAGATTCATATATATTTCTCCCATAAAATTTCCAGAATTTTTGGTTTAGCCAATTAGTATATTTTATTAGTTAAAGTCTCCCCTATTTCAGAGTACGACTACTCTGACCTCTGTGCACTACGAACCAAATTTCTCCCTGTACAGAATTCCAATGACCATGCAGTTTGTTTCCCTTAAAAATAGATTCAATAAGGAATCCATTCATGTAAAATATGACTCTTAATAATTTTTTTACAATTTATGGTGAATTTCTAAAGTCATAATAGGGGACCTCAAATTCATTCAGACCCTGTTTCACAAGAATTCAAATATCACACAATATAGAATTCTTTTGCTTCCCCTGTTTCTTTCATGTGAAAATAGACTCATTAATATTTATCTTCATATATCATTTGCATTTTTATTCAAATTCCACAATTTTTAGTGAATTTTCAAAATCACATCACTACTGCTGTCCAAAACAATTTTATTGCTAATTCACTTTTTCACTCTTTCTTTGTATTAACCTCATTTTAACATACATATCACAAATCATTTTCACCACACTTCATACATCACAAGTATAGGCCCATGATCACAAGGTCACCATAAAATCATCCTCATGTATAACTTACTTGTTTATAACCTTACCACATCCCGGTCACTTAATGAACACATCATTCACATAAGCAAATTCCTGCACTTATTCATCACAAAACTCACAAAGCAGTACATAGTAAGTCTCCCGTTGAACACTTTGAATCAATCCTCGATACTTGGTGGTTTCAGAACATAGCTCCACCCATCATAAAGTTCGGCTCTCTTGTACACATGGTGAACACTTAGTACCACCCATGTCGTAGCTCTCTTGTCTACATGGTGTCCTTCACCTGGAACCACGCATGCGACCTAGCTACATATATCCCGTAGCTCTCTTGTCTACATGGTGTACACATAGTATCACCCATGCGACCTAGCTACATCATAATGTCTCATAGCTCTCTTGTACACATGATGTGCACTCAGCACCATACATGTGACCTAGCTACATACCATCTGTATCATCCAATCTTTCCGAAGGTACAACCAAGATTTCTCCCTTTTCCAACAATTTCACCAATCAAGTAATTATCAACAAACATATTTCCAATATTATTATAAAATATCATAATACAAGTAAAATTGATATATTACTTACATATCATTTAATATCAAGGCATTAACATTAAATTACACATTGCATTATTAAAAATCATATGAACTTACAATTGCTCATAATATCCATAATCATAGAAATCACATTTATGTATGATAATTCAATGCACTTCATGTACCATAGACATATCTTTAAATCAATTCATAAACTTAGCACCATAACATTTAATTTAACATAATTCAATTAATTCACTAAATTTAACTTTCAAATATAAATTACAACATTATTGCAGTATTATTATCATACCAACTTACCTCGATCCAGAAACGGCAATTTACTATTTTAGTCCATAACCTTGTATTTTCCCGATTTAAGCTCGAATCTTGATTTCCTTCATCTATAATATCACATTTAGCCTAATAATTAGTCACATTATTCATACGGCTCCAAAAATCATATTTTTACAAATTTTCATTTTGACCCCTAAACTTTTGCATATTTGCACTTTTTCCCCAAGGTTCGGAAATTAAACTTCATCCTATTTTCTTATGTTTTATGACATGATGATCATTTTTCCCTTCTATGGCAACATCAAATTCTCACTCTAACATGTACTTATGACTATTAGGTATTTTTACCGATTAAGTCCTTTTACTCGTTTTCACTTAAAACCGAGTTGCACAAGTTGTTTAACATAATTTAAAACCTCATATTCTATCATAAAACACCAAAATACACAAATTTCACCTATGGGTATTTTTCCAAATACGAACCCGAGGTTGAATTATTGCTAGCATAAGCTTAATCAAGTTACCGAGATTCCAAAAACGTAATGAACTTGAAAAACGGGGTTAGAACGGACTTACTATTGAGCTTGGAAAGCTTGAAAACCCTAGCCATGCTTCCCCCATGCTAATTTCGGCCTCCATGAAAAAGATGAGTCAATTTTGGCTTTATTTTCCCTTTTTATTTCTTTTAATTACCAAATGACTAAAATGCCCTTACTACTAAACTTTCCAAAAATTCCATCCATGTCCAATTTTTGTCCATAGACTTAGAAATTGGTCAAATTGCTATTTAAGACCTCCTAATTAATATTCCAAAGAAATTTCATACTAAAAACTTCTAGAATGCAAGTTTTGCAAATTATTCGATTTAGTCCCTAATTTTAATTTAAGCACTTTATGCATAAAATTTCTTCACGAAATTTTCACACAATCATGCAATCATGTCATAGACCTCAAAATAATCATAAAATAATTATTTCTATCTTAGATTTGTGGTCGCAAAACCACTATTCTGATTAGGCCCTTATTCGGGATATTACAACTCCAAACCCGGCTTAGGTGTTATGGCCGAATCTGGCGATGTCACATGTTTACCCTAAAATCGTTACTTATTTAGTCAATCGTTTTTACACATTTTCGTTGCGGAAGCTTTTAAAAGTCGTTTGGAGTAAATCATGTGTTTAGAGAAAACTTTACCTTTTTGAAAACCACTTTTTAACCGTCTTAGCAGTTATAAATCCGGAAAAATAAATAATAATCCAAATTAAGTAAAAGTCCTAGAAAGTTCGCAATTTACATAAAAAATTATGCCAGAAAATAATTAAGAATTAAATACCCAAAGTTGAAGTCAAAATAGTTTAAATACGTGTGGCCGCCGTCAAGTTCTCCGCTACTCCGTTCCGTCAAGTCTGGGGATTACCTGTACAGATTAAGCAGAAGGGGTGAGTTTACATAAACTCAGTGTGTAATCCCCATACAATCAAACGATATGTCAATCGATAATCACGATGCAGGGCCTAAGCCCTTTACAATATCAATATCAGTATCAGTTTGGCCTTAGCCCATCTCAATAACAGATACGCAGTTACAAAATCCTACCCAACCAGCCTCTACACTCCATCTCCGTCCAACCCTACACTCCATGTGGGGATATAATCAACCCACCCATCTCTACACTCCAAATAGTACCGAATGCGGCACTAGATAGTGATTTGCAGCTGAGTTGCCAGTAAGTTAGGCTCGAAGCCTTTCAGTACACTTCCTCCAATCAATATCAAACCCCAACCCGATGCAATGCAACATACAATTATGTCATGCTATCTCATAGTAACAGTTCAAACAATATCAATTCAGTGAAACATTATCATGCTTAGTAACACATATACTTATATCAGTCAATCAGTCATTTCATTCAATTAGGGGTCTAGGTAAACTTACCGACCCTACAGTAGGTTCACAGTCGTCTGGGTGACCTGTGCAACCTTCGCAACAAATCAGTGAAAATGGGCTCACACGCCCATGTTGTCTGCTCGTGTGGGCCCACACGGCCTGGCCCAAAATCCCACATGCCAGTGTGGTTTACCCATGTGGGCCCAGATGCCTGTGTGGCCCATACTGCCCAATTGGTCGAGCCCGTGTGTCACACACGGCCTCGCCCAGCCTTCACACGATTGTGTCATGCGTGCACGGCCTGGCTCGTCGATCACATGCCCATGTACCGTCACACAGCCTACCATACGGGCGTGTGGCATCGACAATAAGCTTTTTTAGCTTTTCGTCGAACCCTATTTTTTGCGTTTTGGGTACACACCTGGCTTTGTTTGATGCTAAAATAGTCCCCGAGCACTCCAAGACCTATAATTGAACAAATAAAACTAATTTAATCGATTAAAACATGATGCCAAATCAAACTCATATTGAGGTTTTAACCCAAAAGCGACTAAACCTTACCTTCAGCGAAGCAACGGTGATTTCCCACTACCAAAGTGCCGATTAACAACCTACTGATCTTTGATTGACCTCTAATCACATAACGAACTCTTATCAATCCATTCAATAAATCAAAATGAAAAAACACCTCTAAACTTACTGATTACGCATGCAGAACACAAGAGTAAAGAGTCATGGGATAACGATAATAGGTAAAGGTAAAAATTGAAGAAAACAACAAGAGGAGAGTATGAAGAAAGTGACAGCAAGGAAAGGAAGGGAGAGACGAAAAATGGTAGAGAAAGATTTTGGGAAGGAGAGGGAAATCAAAATATTTCTGATAACTACTAATTTCCCCAAATAACTCCACTTACCCCACTACATCACAACTACTCAGAAACCTAGTTTTGCATAACTTTTAGCTAAAAATTTAGAGCAAAAACATTACCCATGCTCGCACAGGGATTCGAACGCAAGACCTCTAGCATACTAACACTCCATTTAACCACCAGACAGTAGGCCCATACTGGCATATTTCACCAAAATTTATCAATAAGCCTATTGATTAGAGATAGGGGTTTATTCACTTAAAGCAAAAATTTTGCCAAGATAAGGCTTGAACTTGGGACTCTCACACACACCCAGAACACTTAACCACTGAAGCAGATACATAGTTGTGTCATAACTTAACAGAACATAAATATGAAATTTTTGGGGCATTACACTCCTGCACACTCAGAAAGTATATTAGCTCACCCTTAGGCCCCATTCGGCCCTTAATAATTAAAATACTCAAATTACACAGTTTATTGCTTTTAACTAAACTTACGAAAAAATAAATAAAACTTAACTAAAATGCTTATGTTCAAGCTCCTAAAGTGTGAAAACTAGTTTAATTTGCTACACTAAACTACAATAGGTTAGGTCACATGGCCGTGTGATAGAGCCCAGACCGTGTGGTCAAACCATGTACAATTCAAAATAAGGGTCACGATTGTGTCGCAGCCCGTGTACAAATCAAAGTAGGGTCACAGAACCATGTCTCTAAGCCGTGTGGACAATCCTGCACCTAAAATAAATAAGACACGGCCGTGTGACAGCTCGTGTCCCAGGCCGTGCGCACCTTAAAAAACTTACAAAACAAGGAAAAATTTCATCCAAACCTTAGGTACATAGCTAACTCAAAACCAATCATTTCCATACCTTTAAAACATATTCAAACAAGCTTAAAATATACCAAAACATACAACTTTGGTGTCTAACCAATCTGTCCTCATTGACACCACAATTCAATTATCAAACCAAATCCAAATTACAAACCAAACTACTTGCATTCAAATATCACAAGTCCATACATTAAACATATGCTAAAACAATCCATTCACATTTTAATTTACCATATTTCAAACACTTCCATGAGGCATGTACTAAATAACCAAAGACATATTTATAAAAGCATGTACAAACCAAAACCAAAGGCATATACGCAAGTAAGCTAAAATCCAACCTAAACAACATCACACAAGTATAATATGCACCACTTATAATAAGTATCTGAAACATATACAAGACACACCTGTTACATGTCATATAACTCAAAGGTAAACATGTCAAAATCTACCGATAGATATCTGGATATTGTGAGCTTCAAGTTGATTCGATCCGCCGATTCCATAAAATGATATCTACAAGAAAATAGGAAAAATGTCAAGTAAACTTTTATGAGCTTAGTAAGTTCATAGGTTGAAACATTATAAATTACCACATAATCACATTTTAGAAACTTAACAAAATTACTAGCTAATATTAACTTTAACCTTATCAACCACAACAATTCAACAAGTGAGTTTTGTAAATACGAGTCATATGAGTTTCGTAAATACGAGTCATATGATCATCACATTTACATAGTTTCAACCATTATCAAGTCACGATATATTATCGGAAACCATAAACACTTATACAATTAACCATCAAAGCATCATAACTGAAAATAAAATACATATCAATATCATGTCATCTAACCATAAAATTTTAGCCAGATGAATGATAAAAACAGATATGGATATGCGGTTAACCACCTAGAACATGCCAAAATGCTCAAATGGACCAAACCAACCTAGAACACTTGGGCACCAAGTGCCAAGCCCGTAAGCTAACTTCCGCCCTCGGTAACACACTAGAATCATTGTAAAAATAACACGATAGTCCGCAACAAATGCTGGACACCGATATATTTACTGGAAAAAAAGCAAATCAAAAGCCATCATCTCATCGTAAGTTAACCTCATATCGTGCGCAATATAACCTATTGGCATGTCAATTGTATCCTATCCTATGTTCATCCAGGCTCAATACAAGTAAACATATAACATTTTACAATTCAATTCACTTTCTCACCTTGTGCCAATTTTGCAACAATTCAAATACATATATATTAACATACCACAATTCATTTATAATTACCAATTATACCACATTAAATCGTATGGACTTACCAAGGCCAAAATGCAGAAATGGCTAAATTTAGGGACTAATTGACAACCTTCCTGTTTTTCCCGGTTATCCTCCGTATGATTCAATTTTTGATCTATATAATGATTAAATTCAATTTATCAAATTCAAATACATTATCAAACCAATTTCTATGCATGTTACCTTTAAATTTAATTCTACAATTTTCCCTCAACTTTTACACTTTTTTCAATTTTGTCCTTAATATTAGAATGAGCCTATTGTGACAATTAATTCATAAACCTGATTTTTACCGAAATTTTAACCATATAAAAACAACCTTTAAATTTTGAAAATTTTTAGTAAAACCCTTTAAAATTTCACATGCTTTTAATCAAATCCTTAAACTTAAAACTATACAAAATTACTTTACTTATTTAACAACCAAGCTTAATGATCTACCATTTAACTTCAAAAACACATCAAGCTCTTTAATGATATCTTCCAAAACATTTAATAGTTTCACAAATTAACCCCCATGTTAGCTAGATTAAGGTAAAACGATCTCAAAAACATAAAATTCATGAAAAATGGGTGATAAATGGACTTACATACAAAGAAATGAGCAAGGCCAGAACTTTTTCCTCCCAAAACAATGGTGTTTCGATTTCAACCTAAACAAATGAAGAAGATGATAATTTCTTACCATTTTCGTTTGTTTAACCTTTTAATTTAATTACAAAAATACCATTAAATAATAAATTTTTAATCAAATTTTTGCCTACCTACCGTCCACTAAATAGGAAATGACTTAATTGCCATAGTAAACCATCCTATTTTACTTAAACACCCAATTGGCACTAAAACATTAATAACAATAGACTTTTACACTTTTTATAATTTAGTCCTTTTTCTTTAATTAACTATCTAAACGTTAAAATTTCTAAACTAAATTTTAATAAACATTGGTGATGTTGTAAATATTAAATACTTAATATTTATGGACTCACAAGTTAGAATTGTGGTTCCAAAACCACTATTTCTTACACCACTAGAAAACATGTTGTTACTTAAAGATTGACTTTTGTCAAGTTAATAATAAACCTAATTACATTACAATAAAATTTATAATTAAGTTTTAAAGTAGAATTAGATAAGACGAATTGGGTGTTAATAATAGGGACTAACTATAGTAACTTCACTATTTATAACACCCCATACTTGACCTAGATGTTATGGCCAAGTTTTGAGGAGTTATATACGTTCGCTTGAAATCATTTATTTAAGTTCAAAAACATTTCAAAATTACTCTTGACCTGTCCCTTTTCAAAATCTTTAGAGAAGAAACATCATTAAGTGTTTATAACTGATTTTAAAAAACGCATATTCATTCACTTAATTTTCTTACAGTGGAAATCTTAATTAAGCATAGTTTTGAAACTGCGATTTTGTTTTTGAAATTCAATACTTTATAGTTTTAAAATTAAACATTCAAATTGTATCTTAAATAGTTCCCAAAACAAAGAATAAATCTAAAACCAGTAATAGTTCCAGAAAGTCCAATTTAAAAAATCCACTTGAAAATAATTCTTAAACTTATTAGAATTAAAGAAAACACTGTTTTAAATCCGAGCTCCCGCTACACTGATTTGCCCTAAGGTTGCTGATTACGTGAAAAGGGAATAAAAACAAAAAGTGAGCTTACAAGCTCAGTGTGCACCATATCTCAATCAACAAATTAAATACATAGAAATTACAGAAAATGTTTTAAATTTATGCTCAAATGCAGATTCAGTTGTATTTCCATTATCAGATCAGATGCAGAATTATTTTCAAAAGATAACACATATTAATATGCATATATAAATCCTACCCCATCCGCTATACACTAGCTCTGTCCATTCTTACACACCAATTAGGGTATCAAGTACCCATCCAACCTCACACACCGTTAAGTGAGTGTATGTCACTTTCAGAAACACTGCAATCAATCTGCCAGATCATAATATGTAGTAAATTACAAGAAACAAATATATATGGCTGAGCCACCATAATAGATATATGTGGTGTTAAACCACTAGAAAAGGTAGATAATTAAACTGTCAACACTTCCTTCGTCATACCATATCCCAACCCTAATGCACATGTACATACTAACAAATATTCTATATACAGGTGTCATGCATGCTTTTCATTCGTAATCATGTTTTCAAAAATTCAGAACATAGATCATACATGTATAACTCACATACCTTAACCGTGTCACGTACAGAAGCATGTTAACATATATCATATTTCAAGTCTTATTTAAGTAGTATAAACCCCACAGAGGGTCTAATTACGAATTAAAAATTAAAAAAACCCTAGGTGACAATTTCCAAAAAAATATGCCACATGCCCGTGTGGCCCACACTATCCAAATAGTGAGATTGTGTGGCCCACATGCCCTACTTGATTTTTCCATGTGATCACACACGGTCTACTTGAATTGACTGTGTAATTACACACACCTATGTGCTCCACACGGCTTGGCACACGGCCATCCACACGCCCATGTGGTGCACATAGCCAACCATATAGCCAACCACACGTCCGTGTGACAAAAAACATTTTTGAGTTTTGCTCTTTTTTTTCCAGATTTTCTTGTGCTAAACATGGAGGTTTTGAGTTAGAAACACGCACATAAATTAGTTTCGATGTAAATTCACAAACGAGAGCACCTGAACCTAAAATAGTATTCCAAATGTTAAAATCAGTAACGAAATCCCAAACTAAATCGCTAAAACGACCATAAGGACCAAACCATCGACCACTTACCCAATTCACACAACAACTTCCAACGAAAATTAATTTGTTGGAGCAACATTAGTCTCGAGATCTTCACTTAAAACAAAAGATTTCACAACGATTATGTCCTTGCTACAAGAAATAACCAAAACATCCATCAAAACCCTTCATAAAAACTTAGTACTAAGCACTTACACATAGTCTAACGAAAGGTTAATAGTGTGTCGATACATAGAAAAAAAGAGCAAAAAAGAAAAATTAAGACCAAGCAGAGAATATGAAAAGAAAGAAGAATGTGGAAACTAAAAAAAAAAAGAAAAGAAAAGAAGGGAAAAAACGTGAGAAGAAGGCTAGAGAGAAACGAAAAAAGTGGGTAAACTTTTTGGAAAAAAAATTAGATAAAAATTCAAAATAAAATATTAAAAGAAATATAAATCTACCCACTACCCCACAACACCCACTAAATTAGATACACATTCTAACAACACTCCTTAAAAATAACAATCCCATCCAACTTCTTCCACCTAGGCGGCACCCCAAAAAAATAAGCAAAAGTAATTCCATTTTGCTCATGCAAGGATTCAAACACAAGGCCAAATGGTACGTTGAAGCCTTACCACTAATCCAGCAAACTCATTCTTGTCAAAACTTGCGTGACAATAAAATTCAAGTCAAAAGTTCAAGGATAAAGATAGGAGCAAAAATAGAAAAAAAATCAAAGAGAAGGAATCAAACCCAGAACCTCTCTCTCACACACAACACACCTAACCATTGAACTAGATAAATTTACTTGGCAAAATTTTAACAAATGAAGAACTCAAATTTTGGGACGTTACACTATCAATTTCATCTACCCCAAATTCCCAGTTTTAATAGAAACACTATTTACTTTAAGTATTTTTGGTTTCTAAAGTCTACAGTTTTAAAATAAAAGTTCAAGCATTAGATTTTTTTCTTAGTGTTTACAGTCTAACGTTTGACTGTAGTTTCTAGAAATAATAGTAATTAAGTCAAGCTTTACATCGGAGTCTTAGATTTAATTTCTTTTTGAAAAAAATCATTTTTCAAAGTTTTGTGACATGGATTTTCCCAAAATACCCCATTTTAATGCATGCATGCAAACTTCATTAAAAAATCCACAGTTTGAGTCTTGTAAATCTAGGCTCTGATAACACCAAATGTAACCTCCCCAATCTAGCCTAGACGTTAAGACTGAATTCAGAAGATTACATTGGTCACCGAAATAAAGCGATAAAACTGTTGGAGATTATAAAATAGACTCATTAAAACATTTGCTTACTTTAGTAGAATAACTTAGTGTGTTTTCAAAAGGTACAATACCTTTCAAAAACCAAATGATTTTTTAATGATTAATTTTGCAAAAAAAAAAAAAAAATCATTTTTAGTTTATATGATTTTTCAAATCTCATTTACATAAAAATGCAGCAAAAAAGTGATTTTCAAAATAGTTTTAGTGAAGAAAAACCAGAATTTTATGCATGATTAATTAATAATTCATATTTCAATAACCTAAATCAAAATAAATGTCATGTATGTCAAATAAACCCAAAACTTAAGTTCCATGCCACAATTCAAACAAAACAATATAGTTTCAAATAATAGAAATGATAATAATAAGTCTTAAAATATTTCTAAAAAATAACTATTCGAGCCGAGACCTTCTAGATGTCGAGTTTGTGCCCTAACCTTATGGGTTATCTAAAAAGATGGAAATTAAAGTGGGGTGATCTTTTGGAGCTTAGTATGAGTCCTATCACAAAAAAATCAGTACAAACATTGGATGTCACATACAAAGAAACAATTCTCAGAATAATCACTTATTCAGAGTATCAATTCTTTAGATCAACACATCAATATCATAATATTTTAGAATTCACAGTTTATGTATACACATGCCCATAAATAGCAATGCGGTTTCAATTTATCAAAATAGTTCCTACCCAACTCCGCTACTAGAAACACAAAAATTTACACACTTTTTCACGCCCTTTTTGACTTAAATTCATGCAATTTTGATAAAATTCCTGTAAGAAAATAATTAATTTTTATAAAATAATTAAATTTTACTTAAAATATGAACATGTTGAATTTTAATTAATTTTAATGAATTTTGGTTATTTTCGACAGATTTGCACAAAGGGCGAAAAAGGGCTCAGCAAACATTGCTAGAAGCACAAAACCGAGAAGCAATTTGAAGTATCAAGGCGAATTAATTTTCAGCCTAAGATGGTCCAAAATTATGTGTATTAATTCATAATATAATTAATTTTAATTTATATCCAATTTAATTTGGGTTAATAAATTATTATTAATAAATTATGAAAAGTGGTCCAGTTGAGCCGAACTGAGTGAACAGAACCGACCAAGTAATGGACAGCCCAAAACCGCCCCATGTGCTGACCCAAATCAGCTTATTGGCTGATTATTTAGCTTGCAAAGAGGCCTTTTAATACTTTTTCAAATAGCATTCAAACCCCTCCACAAATGGTGGCTTTCTAGATTTGCCCCAAGCTTAGTTTAGCAAGTTTGAAATCATCAAACTTGCCACATGTATTGCCGGCCAAGGGAGGGCTCTTTGGCTGATAATTTTAGCTATTTTTAGCAGCCCTCTTCAACTATAAAAACCCCATTAAGCTGATCATTTGAAACACATCTTATTCATTCACATCTTTTCTCTATTCTCTCCACTTTCTCTCTTCTTTGCCATTCCAAATTCTCTTGCTCTCTTGCTGATTTCTTCCCTTGGAAAAGGGGTGTTCATCATCCATTTTGGAGAAACATTGAAGTGTTCGTAGCAGCTTTGGTCAACGAGGACAAACAGAGAATGAAGAACGGAGCAAACTACTCAAGCCACAGAGAAACACCAGATTTGATTCTTGTTCCCTATCTTTTTAATTTTTATTGTTGTTATGATGAACATATCTATGAATATTTATGTTGTTGGAATGGTTAATTTAATCAATTTAGCTTGAATTTAATTCGTGTTAGGTTGATTGCATTTCGTTTGCTTAAATTGTTAAAATTGTGTTTATGTTGTTATAGGACTCGGTAAGATGCTTGATTAAGTAAAATCATGACTAAGTTATTCTTGCATTACAATTGTTAGGTAACTAATGAATTAATTATTTAAACGGATTGAAATTGTAATTAATGGACACAATACTTAATCAGTGCATGTTTAATCATCTAAGGTAGTTGAGGGTTAAATTAGCAATGGTATCTAACGATATAATTTCCTTGCATAACTTGCAAGATTATTGTGATTAAACTGTTTCAAGGTAAGGATACTTTGTTCCCTCACATAGTCTTTTATGTGCTTATTAAATTGAGTTAATTGTTTGAATTGGCATAGGGATATGTTTAAGAGATTATTTCAATTTAATAAGTATGTATGTGCTATAACATATTTGCCTATTAAGATTTGTTTAATCGATTGAATTGACATAGGGATATGTCTAAGAGATGAATGGATTTTGGTAGGTGAGTCTGTTCATAAGTTAGCAAATTACTGAGTTGTCGTGAATTTATTCGTGGCAATGTAAACACGAGTTTAATAATCCTAAGTTAAGAAATGTAATTAATCTAGCCCAATTTTGTCATCTTGATTAAAATCGTATTAGAAATCGTGCATTTGAGATTTATTTATTTAGTTTACTTAGTTTAAAATCTTAGTTTTTAATCACCATCTTCAAACAAAATATTTTTCTTCACCAAAGTGTTCTAAATAGCATTCATAAATAATTCTTTTCACAGTCCCTGTGGGTACGATAACTCGACATTTACTTGTCACTTTATTACTTGTTGCGATTGTGTACACTTGCACATTTCTGTCGTTCCAGCTACACACCACAGTAGGAGTTCCCTAAAACTTCTCTACCTTACACCACGTTATGGATGAACCACTGGTCATTGTAGATGAACTTCTAGTAATAAAAATAGTGGATGAACCACTAGAGCTTTCGATAAAAAGTTTGTAGACAAGATGCTAGTTTGGTATGGATAAACCACTCATCAGTGCAGATAAACTATTCACAGTTTCTCCTTTCATATCATCCCACCCCATGCAATGCTATATGAAATGCTTATATAGATCAATAAGGTAGCAAGGGATATGCTTATATCAAACCAATACGGTAGCAAGGGATATGCTTATATCAAATCAATACGGTAGCAAAGACATGCTTATCATGTGTTTGGTTCAATGGTATCAAAAGACATGTTGAACATGCAATCAGTAATACGGATACAATAGGCATGTATTTTACACATATCATGCATATAACAATAGTAATTTAGTCACTCAGATCATGGTTTGTGATATACATATTAGAGATTCAATTGGGTGAAATAAAACTCTAAAAATAGTTTTAGGAATATACATGGAGTAAATAAAACAATTCCCAAAATTTTTGGGCAAAATTGTAAAATAGGGGTCACATGGCCGTATGAGATGCTAAAGGACATGTGTAAAGGTTACACGACTGTGTGGAAGGCCATGTAGAAGGTTCTTGGTCATGTGTAAAATGAATTACCCTAATGTAATAGTAGCACATGGTTGTGTGGTGGTCATGTGGTCTACCTGTGTAGTGAACACGCCCGTGTGGTAGATCATGTGGCCTTAAACCTACACACGGTTTGCCTTGATTCACTTGATAAAGAACACACACCTTTCTCTAGGATTTCAATCAACATTCCTTACACTCGATTTTGATCTGTTTCACCTAAATTCGGTCTTCCAAATTACATTTACACGTGAGTTAAAAATTGATTTCAAGATTTGACAAATATTAAGAAAGATTTGGCAATAAATGTAAAAGATTGTTTAATCGAACGTAAGATTAGCATTGGATAGAAATACTATGAAAATTCAGGATTTAAACTTCGAAACAAGATGTACTTATCCATTCTTGACAAGAATAGGGATGTCGATGATAAAAAATACAAAATTGATAGAAAGAACAAATTAAATGAAGGTTGGTTTCATTCGGGAAAGAAAAATAATCAACAACAATTAGGATTAAAATATGATGTAAAGAAAAATGAAAGAAAATAAAAAGAGAAGAAATAGAAAGATGGAGAGCAAATTCTATTAGGATTTGAAAAGGGACAATATGAAAATCTAATTAGAAAAAGAAGAGAAAAAAATATGGTGGAATTCTAATTCTATAGAAATTTTGAGGAAGGACAAGATATGAATTTTAATTAGGAAAGAATTGGTTAAACATGCAATTTTCCCAAGTTTTGTCAAACTTGAAATGAAGGGAGGGAGGAGGTAGCTCAAACCTAGGATCTCTAGGAGTACAAACGCTTTAACCATTGAGCCCGTTGCTCATTTCTTATTTAGTTTAGACACTTAATCGGATATATATATTTTGGGACGTATGTGATGAAATTAAGAAATAAAAAGGCGAAGGAGGGCTCGAACTTGGGAGTTCTAGGAACGGACACTAACACTTAACCACTAAGCCTTAAGCTCATTTATTGTTAAATCTAAACACCTAACCATATATATATATTTTGAGGTGTGGCAACTAGATTTCCAAAAATAATAAAAATATGAGAGAGAGGGAAGGCTTAAACTTGGGTCTCTAGGGTGGACCCTCCAACTCTTAACCATCAAGCTTAATATTCTTTTCTTTTCCTTTTTTTTCAATATTTTTAATCGTATATATATTTTGGGGTGACTTTACCCTAGGTTGCCAAAAATAATAAAATGGGAGGAAGGGAGCTCGAACATAGGATCTCTAACGATATCTACAATACTTAACTACTAGGCTAGATACTCAATTTTGTTTAAATTCTTACAACATGCATTCTTAAAATGAGGCATGACACTTGCTAGGGTTTTGAGCAAAATTGTACAAAATAAAACTGATGCAATGGAAGGGATTTGAACCTAGGTTTCATGGACTAGTTCACTAATCACTTAGCCATTAGGCCAGTAACTTTCTTATTTAATGAACGCACAATGATAACCTTATAAATCGGGGCGTGACCACTCTCGATTTCACAAACCCTAATTCTTCTAACCCCATTTTTGGGATGTGATGGTTTCAAATTACTTTTTAAAGCCCTTTTCACAATATTGCTGTGGTATAAGCACATTAGATATTTCAATCATAACAAGTGTTAGAAAGTATTCGTTTTCAATTGATCAAATCATTCTTTCAAATTATTATGCAATTTAAGAGTCAAAAGGATCTTTCGCAATTAGATATTCTACTTTTAATCCTTCATGTAGATGATGTTGGAGAAAAACAATGTTTTTTTCTTTATCTATATAGAAAGCGAAATTCGTTTATACTCACAAATCATTTGTGTCTCTATTTTAAATAATCTAATAGGTAACATAGTACATTTGCTAAATGTCACCAAATAAAATAACATTTTTAAAAATGACTGCCATTTTTTAATCATATCAATGATATATGTTATTAAAGATATACATATTTAAGCAAAAATATTCAATTTGTTGATACTTCAATCTTATTTAAAGTCTTAGATCATAAATAAACATATCATGAAATATATAAAATATAAATTCATACTTAAATATGAAAAAAAGAGCATCATTTTTAACTTTCTTTTTTCATTAAGAATATTGAAATCTCAAAATCTTTCAAGTTCGCATAGAAAATCGCTTCAACAAGGACATTGTGCATCTAGATTACTTGTTTTCCAATAGAATATTGAATACTATAGAGCAAACTCGTGCTAATAACGTGTTATAAAATAATAAAAGAAAATAACAAACTAAAGAGAAAATATCATTACAAAGAGGTAATACAATAGAAAGATGAACGAGTGAACTTTTTATTTCATTCCTTGTGTATCTCTACAAGCCTTGTACATACCTCTATTTATAGACCTTCTAACATAATACAATCCATTAAGTTACAAAGAATAAATAGAGGTTGAATTACAATATAAAACCCTAATAATTCCATTGGGGTTACTAAAATGGTGGTTACAACTTTGAGAGTTATGGACATTCATAATAAAGTAATATTTATACATTATTAAAATAAAATTTTTTAAAAAATTCAAATGGATTTAAAATGATTATTTTGAATATTCTCATTATAGGTTCTGATCGTATATGTTCTTTTTGACATAATGCCTAAAATTACCCATAGCCTTTCCTCAACCCATAAATAGGAGGATAGTATACTTCAGCATACTCGAAACCCCATCTTCTTGAATTGGCACTAATGCGCATGCCAATTGAGCTAAGACTCAATCAACAAATTTTAATACAAATTTTAATAGAATGGTGATGTGACATGCATAACAACCACTTAAATAGAATTTGAAAAAATAAAAATTAATATAAAAAACTAAAAATAATTAATAAATTAAACTTTTAGTTTTTTTTCTAAGTTGAGTACAAATATTAAATTGATTCATAGAATACCTTGCTTATAAATATTTTTAAATATATCATTTTAAAAATAATAGTTAAATAATCAATAAATTAATATCTAAGTTTTTTTTAGTCATTATCAATCCTAAATCAACTTCTAACTTATGAATTACCTTATAAATCAACCCCTTTAAAATATTGTTCTAGAAACTAAAACAATTAAAGCAAAAACAATATTATAAACTATAATACAATTAATAAAAATATTAATCATTAAATCTATATAACTATTTTTATTTTTTATTTTTAAAATTATAAATATAATTTTAATTTTACTAAATTAATTTTTAAACCATTATCAGTTTTAAATGATTTAATAAATTTCATTCATTCATTTTTTATTCCCGCTATCAAATATATAATTCTTACAATTTTTTTTATATATACATAAAAAATAAAAATAAACGTTACATTTAATAATATTATCATAATGTCACCCCAATTTGCTACACTTATACAATTAAAAATAAAATATTTTATTAATTAAATTCTTGAAAATATGATAAATTTTCAAATTAGTTTTGAAAAATAAGAATTTAAGTTTAAATAATAACTATAAATATATAAAATGGATACTCAATTTGAACATCAAAACTTTTTTCTTATGGGTAATTCAAATTTTAGTAATTAATTTAAATATACAAAATGTTTGAATTAAGATCACCAATCATTCTTTGACTCATATTCACATAAATTATAAATCAATAAAAAAAACTTAAATATTCGCATATGTAATATATAAACCCTCAAAATAATACATCGAAGGGTGTCGAATATTTAGCTTTTTATTAAACATTTAATGACTCTGTATATTTATATAAATAAAAGCATATATTCTCTTCGGATTATTGTCTTAGGTATAAATGGTCTTAAATTAAATTATCGTTATGGTCTCTTTATTGTGGGTAAATTTAGGATTTAATCACTATATTTTAAATTGACATAATTTGGTATTTCTACTTTTATATATTGATTAATACAAATAATTAACACCCTTAACTATTTTGGTTACAATTTTTTATATGGGTTTTTTTTCTTAAAGCCACAAATTCTAACTCATCTTGTTGAAAGATATAATTTTCGTGTTAGAATGATATTTTAAGTGAAATTCACTTTAGCATTCTAATTGAAATAGTTACTGATATTAACTATCTGGACTAATAAATGACATTATAGAAGTCAGATAATTAAATTATGTCTTATTAAAGTGTAAGGACTAAATCTCAAATTTAAACATAGTAGAGGCACAAAAGTGAAATTCAACCATTACCTTACAAACAAAAATTATTTATGCCTGGAAGAGAAAAACTCGACTCGACTCGACTCAAAAAAATCGAAAAAAATTTAAATTTTGAGTTAAAAAAAATTAAGTTATTCGAACTCGATTTTTTTTAATTTCAAGTTCAAATTAGGTTTAATTTTCGAATTCAAATAACTCAAATAATTTGAATATACCGAATACCGAATACCAAATTATAATATTTTATATTTTTATCCCAAACCCCCAAACTTGTTTACTTTCCCCCAAAATTTTTACTTGCTCCCATCCCACCCCCCATCTACCCCAAACCATTTTCCCCCCAATTTTTTTTTTTTTGAATATCTTCTCCTCATTTATTTTTCCCTCAAAATTTTACTTCCCAACCCTTAAAACTTTTTATTTTCTCCATAAACTTTTCCTTTTCACTCTTTACCCCCAATAAAAAATCATCCAAAAAAAATTCATAAACCTAAATAGTAATAATTTTATTTATATATACTATTTATATTATTAAATTAAATTTCACATTTTATACTATTTATATTTTTGAATTGTTTAATTATATTAAATCTTTATAAATTTCTATTAAAATTAAATTATTGATGATGCCATAAAATATTCATGTTAAAATTTTATGTTGGTATCAATTTCACATTTTATCTTTAAGATAACTTTTATTAAAAAAATCACATTTTTTTATATTTAATATATTTTTTAATTTCAAAATACACAGTGACAAAAATCAGAAGATAATTGAAGCAACTACGCAAGTAAATAAACTAACCCGTATATAAAAGATTAATAAATAAATTATAAGGAGATGAAAGTTAATAACAAATTTGATTAAGGTGGGTGACAGTAGTTACAAGAATCCAAAGTCATTTTTTAAATTAAACTCCAACAAATATATTCGATTTGATTTGATTCGATTCGATTCGAGTTCCATCTCACTCGACTCGATTCGAGAAAATTTCAAATCGAGTCAGGATGATAAAATAGAATTCGTCAACTCAATTAATTCGAAATTTTTTCATTTGATTCTATTCGATTTAATCGAACACTCACCCCTATTTATGCCAACTAATGACATTATAAAAATGAATGAATCAAACAAAATCAAATTAAATTCAAATTTTAACGTAGAATCACAAAAACTAAAAATAAATCATACGTCAAAATGATGGAAAAAAAAAACACAACTGTCACTGCGTCCTCTCATGGGGATTTTTTTATATATAGATAACCTACATCCATAAATATAAATGTTTTTTTAAAGTTAATACTGTTAATAAAACTTTAAATTATTCAAATTAGATGTTTAACTTTTATTATTAATAAATTAGGTCAGTTGTATTATCACTGTTAAATTTGTTTACAGTAAATTTGATTCAAGATTTTTACTCATATTTTCAAGGATTTACGGTTTTCTCAAGAATTTTGTGATATTGATAGGAAGAATGAAATCAAAATTACGAGAATAAAGTGATAAATAAGTTTCGACTTCTCACCTATTAATTATAAATTTATTTAGTCATGAAGTAATTCTACTATAGTATTGTGACTGAGTTCTCCTCAACGACATACCATTACAAAAGCAATTACTCAATGCTCGTCTAATGACCTTGTCATAAGTGTGTTACCCTCATAGGATATCCTCGATCTCTTTGGGGTAATATCTGTTCTCCCAATATAATCATATTTTATCTCATGATAACTATTACACCTTTCTTCATGAAAAGTCAATCACTATCAAATAGTGATCAAGTCATCCATCACAAAGACAGACGACCCGTGGTCATGTGTACTTTTCATCAACCATGCAATGCCAATGAGAAGATATAATTTACCCATGTTTAGGGCTATGAATTCCACTGTTGTGAATGACGCTACATACTACAGAAGTCGTACACCCAACACACCAACTTTCGATTCCTTATCTAGTTTAACTCAAGTTTTTACTTACATTAAAGTGTACGAGTCTCGCATATATAGTCCGCCATCCACATCCACTTAGGATTTAGATATGTCACACTATGAATGTCACAAGTGAATAAATTCATAAAAAGATTCAAGAGCTATTCTACTTGGGTCCTATCTAATGTACTGTCAGTCATATCTATGTCTAAGACAAGTCATATGCCCAATTGGACTGGATAGACAACATATTAATCTTTTAATCGGTTTTCTCATCTCTGATTAGACTAAAGACATGTTTAGGTTCGTCTACTAATAGAAGTTGTATTTCCGTACTATGATCCGACCACATAATACCACTTAGTATTAGTTAAACAATTAGACAACCAACGAGCAACATTTGCTTCCCTTTTGCTTTGCATGCAAAAACCATTTGAGGACAATTATACAAAGTATATTACTGTAATCAATGAATTTTTTTTATTAACCAATCCATTCAAAATATTTACAAGTTTACAAATAAATATACTACACTTAGACACTATATCCAACATTTGACGTTACGACGTCGGCCTTGAATTTCTAAAACTTTACAATTTGGTATTATTTCATGCTAGGGTTGTCAAAAGAGCTTTCGTATGTTCGGTTAAGACTTGGAATTGTTTGTTAAACCTAAAATGAATGCTATAATAGCCCAAATCTGCCCGGCCCGTAAAATAAACAAAAAAAAAAAAGAAAATAATAAAAGTTTCTCAACAGTCCATTTACAAAACCCAAATTGCTAGCCTATTTACATAGCCCAATTGAAGCACTGCTTATGGCCCACTTACAAATCACACCGGTAGCCCAAGTACCTAGACTACCCAGCAGCCCATTACACCCTTAACCCAAAAATACACGGGGCCCAAAGGGCCGAAATTATTAACAGAATCAGAGGACCTAGGGTTTTTTGAAACCCTAGGCGCCGCAAGCACCCCGACACCAGGCCTCATCTCGCGCCGAAATTGGCACGCCAGTGCATCATCAGCATTTGATTGTCGCTGGTTTTCTCGTCGTTACCTACAAAAAGGAAAGAAATACACAGCAAACATGGCAAGGAATCGAACAGAAAAACACACCAAATTTGTACTTAGTAAACAGGGGCTATAAAAGCCGAATATCTTCACTGTAATATGGGGGTTTTTTTTTTACACAGATATAAAGAGATACACACATATATTTTTACAATAAAGATACCAGCCTCTTATCGAAGAAACAGAGGTGATTTGCCTTTACTTTTTTATTTTTTGTTCTAAATACATACAAATATCGCTAAAATAAAATAAAAAGAAACTTACCGTCGAATTTGCGCTGAAAATCGAAGCTCTTTAGCTTCCGACCGCCGTACGTGGCGGAGTCGACGGGGGCGCGTGGGAGCTCGTGGACGGAGGCTCGACGGAGCTCTGAGGGCCTACTCTCAATCCTCTTTTAGAGGGTTTTTTTTTTTAAAACGAGTTTAAAATGATTTTTGAGGCCAAAATTTGGCTTATATAGTCTCATAGGAACGGCGTCGTTTTGGCTTAAAATAATAGGCTTCAAAACGGTGTCGTTTCAAGGCTGAGGATCCGCGTGTTGACCCGTGACCCGGGAAGGATCCGCGTGTTTTTGTTTAAAGGGCTAATTGCCCAATTGATCCTTCCATATTTTTAAAATTTATAATTTCATTTTATTTTTATTTCAAATTGGCCCTAACCTTTTACTTTTATTTCAATTTAGTCCTAATGGCCATTATAAAACTTATTCTGAGAACGATGTCATTTTTGGGATTAGGGCTAATTGCCCAGTGAGTCCCTCAGATTGTAGTGTGCATTTCAAATAGATCCAAAATTTTTTATTTATTTAAAATTAACCCTAGATTTTTTTATTTAAATTCAATTTTAATCCATTATATATATATATATATATTTAATTTATTTTAAATACTTTATATATTATTTGTTTTTATAAACATTAGTTATACGTAAAAATAGTATATATATTATTTTTATTTATCATATTATTTATATTTTATTATATATTTTATTTATAAATTTTATTATATATTATAAATTTTATTATATATATATTATTCCTTACATTAGTTTTATTTTATTATATATCATTTTATTATTTATTATTTATTAATTACGTATAATTTTAAAAATTTGTAAATAATACGTATATTATCAAATATTTAGTATTTAGTATGTAATATTCTTAAAATTACTATAAAATTTTGTTCCTATTTAACATATTATTATTTTTATAAATATATATTAAGTTATTATATCACATAGTATATTTTTTATATATAATAACCATTTTAAAAAATTCTCCTTTATTTATCTATTGTTTTAAATATTTTATTTTTTAATACCTCATTTAATTTTAATTGTATTTAGTTTTTATTTTTTTGACTTATTTTTACATGTTTATAATTTGTTTATTTATTTTTGCGTCTTTTTGGATTTATTTAGTATCGTTTTAATATGTTAGTTTATCTCATAAATTATTTGCTATTTTTATGTTATTTATTATTTTTATATATTTGCATGAAATGTTAAAGTATGTATCATCTAGTTTATATTGTTTAGTATTAATATCTTGTAATATGTTAAATGCATCATTGTTATTAAAATTTTATATTTCATTTAATCCAAAAGAATTTTAAAAATGAGGCAATGTTTTTGGCATTTATGAATTCGGGAAGTAGTGCCCTAACATGCTGGGTTGCGATTTCCCGTTTGTCTAAATGTCTAAAGTATCCTTCTAAATAGATTTTGTAAATCACGAGATGATTTCAGTTACGAAAGTTTAAGAGTATCGTGTCCAATCATGCTGGATGTGATGTTTGTACTCTTTTGGAGTAAAGGAATCTCGATTTTCAACTCAAATTATTCCGGTTTTAAAAAAATCATATTTTAAATTCTTTCAAACTTTTGACATTAAGATAGAAATTATTCAATTTGGTACCAATTTTGGGCATTGCGAGGGTGCTAATCCTTCCTCGTATGTCACTGACTCCCGAACCTGTTCTCTCACATTTTCGTAGACCAAAATGTTTTATAAGGTGATCCAATCACACCTAAAAAAGTTGGTGGCGACTCCCTTTTTTTTTTAAATATCCCCCTTTTAGAAAGGTTTCGACAGCTTGGCGACTCCGTTGGGGATAGCAATAAGAGAGTCAAGCCAAAAATTGATTATTTTCTGTCTTAATGTCAAAAGTTTGGAAGAACTTTAAAAATATTGGTCTTTTTACATGTGTTTGCTGCATATGTTTGTTATTTTTGAACACATTGCATTTGCATGACCGTTGCGGTTGCACCCTTAAGTGGGAGTGAGAAGCTATGCTTTCATGATGTTTTCACCTTCATATGGGCTAGTGGATTACTTCCGGGATATATCCGTACCTATGTCTTCGTGAGATTTTCATCTCCGCATGGCCATAGGGAAATGTGTCCCCTTGAACTGAACTTGGTCTATATGAGCCTATAATGGGTAAGGATCGAGGAATCTGCTGGTTCAGGTACCCTCGCTTTAGAACTGAAACACATATAGTAAACTTTAAGTGCTTACCATAGGGAGTACAGTGATAGCCTTTAGTAAGTTACCCTTATAAGTGCTTGTTTATTACACCTTTTATATATGACACTGACCTATTTTATTTTTGCTATCATTGCATGTCACTCAACATTTAAAGGTGTCGATTCACGGTTCAATTTCTAGATTAGAAAGTTTTGTAATGAAGAACGAATATCTTGATAAAGTGGAGGACAACACCTCTGTCTGTGCATGGTCAAAGAAAACCGAGTTAGAGAAAGGAGATAGTGTCACCGAGGGGTATATGTCAGAGTTGTGGGACTTCACTCGTATCAGTTTGACACAGAATGAGTTTCAGGAGTTGAAGGACATTTGGGCCCAATGGGATGAAGAGACTAAGCAGCTGTTCTATCAGAATTATGGAGATCTTCCCTATTTGCTAGACATCAAGGTGGATAAGCATCTATTTCGGGCTATGGTACATTTTTGGAACCCTGCTTATAGTTGTTTTACATTTGGAGAGGTAGACTTAATGCCTACTTTGGAGGAGTATACAACCTTGCTTTGTTGTCCGAGAATTCAAGGTAACAAAGCTTATGTTAGGGCTACTAATCTCCCGACTTTCGTGAAGAAATTAATGATGATCACAAGGATGAGTGAACAGTGGGCCGCAGCTCGAATCCAACAAAAGGGTGACGGTAAATGCATTCCGTGGGCAAGTTTGAGGGATCTAATATTGGCGCACCCAAATGTGAAGAGGAGGGTTGATGTCTTGGCCTTAAGTATTTATGGTTTAGAGATTTTCCCAAAAGCTATGGGACACATAGATGAGGCAGTTACAGATTTATTCGATGACTGGGTAAGCAGAATACACCTGTGCTTGCAATCCTAGCTGAAACATTTAGATCCTTGAATGCATGTCGGAGAGTTGGTGAAGGAAGATTCATTAGATGCGCACAATTGTTGTTAGTATGGTTCCACAGTCACTTTTGGAAGGTTGATAAAGTTCCTTGCCAAGTGTTCTTTAAGGATTATTCTCCCTTAAAGGAAGCAGTAGCTACGCTAAGGAGGGATGACATTACAGAGGAAAGGTGGATGGAAATACTTCAGAATCTCCGAGAAGAGGATGTTATGTGGAAAGCCTCTTGGATGGCTCCTAAATAAGTCCTTTATCATTGCGGAAGCTTTGATTGGGTACCTCTTCCTGGAATTTGGGGAGTTATTGGTTATGCACCATTACTCGTCTTAAGGCAATACAAAGCGGGGCAGTTTATACCAGCAACACAAGGGTTAGCTCAGAGTGATTTCTCATATAAAGGGAATCATTATAAGAAAAAGATGCGAGAGATTTTCGAGGCTTGGAAGAAGATTTGCTGTGTGAAGATTCTGACTGAAGGTCCGACGAAAACTCTTGAGTACAAAAGGTGGTTTAGTAAGAGGATCAATGATAACATCCCTAGGCTGGGTTTGGGGGCTACTCGATCGATGGAGGAGAATTTACAAATGATTCCATCAGAGTTAGAGGTTATAAAGTAAGAGTTCGAAAGGAAGAATTTGGAGCTCGGGAGAAAGATAGAGAGGCTTGAGGAGGAGAATATGTATTTAAGCTTAGACGTCGACGTTCAAAAAATTGAGGTCGAAAAAGTGAAGAAAGAAAAGAGGAAGATTGAGGAAGACCGAGATGACTTGAAGACGCAATATAAGAAGATATAACTATCAATGAAGAGAGCTGGATTAGGGAAGTCTTCAGAGCAATGGCAACAAGAGGTTCAAGAAGAAAGAGCCAAAGCCGAGTATTGGGAGAAGAAGTTTCAAGAGATACAGGCGCAGAATCAGCCCCTAGAGAAAGAGAATCAAGGATTAAAAGCTAAGGTGACTGAGCTTGGACGATCTCTTCATCATTACCGGAGTCGTAACTCTACGGTCGAGTTAAAGGCAAGTCTGAACAAGATCGAGGAAATGAAGCACAAAATTGGAGGGTTGGAAGCAGCATTGCAGAACTGTGAACTTCAGATTGAGCAACTTGAGGCAAGAGAAGGACATTGAAAGGGAGAGCTTCACCATTTTCAGGATCAAGTCAGAGATAGGGACTACCTCATGGGAGAAGCCATAGTCCAGATTCGAGAAGTTGCTGATCATTTGCAAGACCTGGCAGTTCAAGCTAATGTATTAAGTACGAAGTATGAGCTAGTTCAGATAGAGGACGAGAGTTAGCTTTGTTATTGGATAGGGTTAAAACTCTGGGCCTAAGGGCGAAAGCGTATTTGTAATCCGTTTTGTGTGAAGATTTTTGTTTCTAAAATAACGTTTTCTAAAAGAAACTAAATTAGAATCGATATCTTCTTGCATTCATACATTTGCATCTCATCGCATCATATGCATTCAAGTTTATAGAAAGACCCTAATTAAGTTAAAATTAACAGAGAGAGAGAGAAAGAAAGAGAGAAAGAGAGAGTGAGAGAAAGAGAAAACCTGGAAGCAACACATCCTTACGGTACACGCACCAAGACAAAGATTATGGATCAAAGACTTGAGCAGATCCAGAAAGAAATGCAAGAACAATTGCAGGAACAATTGGCAAAAATCCAACAGGAGATGAAAGATCAAATGTTGGAGGCCCAAAGGAATATGATGGCTGAAATGGCTCAGCTGCTAAAAGGGGCAACAGATAAAGGAAAGGCCATTATGACTATCACTGAAGAGGATAATGAGGATCATCCTTCGGGTTTTAATCTACCCCATGTACAAACTCATCCTGAGGCATATCCCCGAAGGCCATCCATCACAATAAGGCCTCAACATAGGCAAGTCGATGCTGGAATACCCATGAACTTTCAAACTGGCTCAAGATCCAACCCGGGAGATAACCCTACCAATCCAGTCATCTTTGATTTAGATATCGTAGAGAGGGAAGAAATGAGACTCGAATCATCAAGGCAATTAGAGGAATGTTGCAGATGGTTAGAGGAGAAATTTAAGGCACTAGAAAACGCTGATAATTGTCAGGGAATTGATGCCAAGGATTTAAGTTTGGTCCCTGATTTGGTGCTTCCTCATAAGTTTAAGATGCCAGAATTTGAGAAGTACAATGGGACTACTTGCCCTGAGGCCCATATCACCATGTTCTGTAGGTGGATGACTGGCTATGTAAACAATGATCAATTATTGATCCATTGTTTTCAGGATAGTTTGGTTAGAGCAGCAGCTAGGTGGTACAATCAATTGAGCCGCGCTAGGATCGATTCTTGGAGAGACTTAGCGAAGCTTTCATGCAGCAATATAATCACGTGACTGACATGACTCCTAATAGAATCACTTTGTAAAACATGGCAAAGAAGCCTAATGAGAGCTTTAGGCAATATGCATAGAGGTGGAGAGAGGTTGCCATGCAAGTTCAACCACCACTCTTGGAGAAAGAAACTACCATGCTATTCATTAACACCTTAAAAGCCCCATTTATTACTCATATGTTTGGAAGTACCACCAAGAGCTTTGCTGATATGGTTATGGCAGGGGAAATGATTGAGAATGCCATAAGGGGTGGTAAGATAAAGGGAGAAATTGCTAAAAGATCGGCCCCAAGAAGAAAAGATAATGAGGTGAATAATACGAGTAGTTATAACTCAAAAGCGATTATGGTTAGTCAGCCTAGAGCAACTACAGTTGGGCAACAAGATCCCCAAAAGCAAGGACCTGGTACGAGACAAAATTCTAAAAAGGTCCCATTTACGCCTATCCCGGTGACGTACCGGGAGCTTTACCAAAGTTTATTTAATGCGCATGCAATAGCTCCTTTTCATTTGAAACCACTGCAACCCCCATATCACAAATGGTATGATGCAAATGCCAAATGTGAATACCATGCAGGGATATCGGGGCATTCGATCAAAAATTGCACTGGCTTTAAAAAAGTAGTAGAAAGACTTATCAAGATGGGGGTTGTAAAATTTGACGGCACCCCTAGTAATAAGAACCCGTTGCCGAACCATGGTGATGAAGGGGTAAACGCAATTGGGAAAACTAGTATGAGAAGGACTAAAGAGGACGTGGGCGATGTAAGAATGCCGATGAAAGTAATCTGGGATGAAATGATGAAAAGAAAGATGATAATCTCTGAAGAAGGAAATAAAGGAGTGAGGGACTACTATGAGTTCCATGCAGAAGAGGGACACGAGATCCAAGAATGTGACAAGTTTAAGGCTTTGGTACAAAGCCTTACGGATAATAAGGAGTTGGAATTTTATGAAGCTGGCTCAGATGAGGGACATGTATGCATATTAGAAGGTGAACCAAAGGACCAAAAAATCAACCGACCAAGGATCATTATTTCTCTACCAAGGAATAATGAAGTTGAAACACAAACAGCGCCGAAAGTCATTATTCACAAACCTGCTTCCTTTCCTTATAAGGATAACAAGAGGGTACCCTGGAATTATGACTGCAATGTGACAATACCGGAGAAAGAGGATATAGCTAGTACTTTTAAGGATGCTCAAGATGAGGGTTCCAACACATGTAGTGGGAAGCATTATGATGTAGAAGGCGTCAGAGTTGAGCCCGCGAAAGCAAAAGCTTTTGACAAGGTAAAGGAGGCTGAGGTACTTGTTAATGAGCCAGTGAAGGAAGAAGAAGCTAGAGAGTTTCTAAAATTCCTAAAGCACAGTGAGTACAGTGTGGTTGAACGATTGCGCAAACAACCAGCTCGCATATCAGTGTTGGCTTTGCTTTTAAGTTCAGAGGTACATCGTGAAGCATTAATAAAGGTGTTCAACGAGACTTACGTTACTAATGATATATCCGTCAACAAGTTGGATTGATTGGTTAGTAACATAAGCACTGATAACTTCATTTATTTCAATGATGATGAAATCCCACCTGGTGGCATGGGATCAGCTAAAGCTTTGCACATCACCACTCACTGCAAGGGATATACATTACCGAGTGTGCTTATTGATAATGGGTCAGTCTTAAATGTCTTACAATTTTCCACATTGAACAGACTGCCCATAGACAGTTCTCACATGAAAACATGCCATAATGTAGTGAGAGCATTTGATGGCAAGGAAAGAAAGGTCATGGGAAGAATTGATATCCCTTTGATGATTGGGCCAAACACGTATGAGGTAGAATTTTTAGTAATGGACATCAAGCCCTCTTACAATTTCCTATTGGGGAGGGCTTGGATACATTTGGCAGGAGCGGTGCCCTCATCTTTGCATAAAAAATTAAAGCTAGTAATAAATGGACGGCTGATCACCATAAATGCGGAGGAAGATATCATAGCAGCAGTTACCAGTGATGCACCTTATATAGAGGCGAACAAGGAGGCCGATAAGTTTTCTTTTCGTTCCTTAGAATTTGTTAATGCAACATTTATTTCAGAGGCGAAGGAGGTGCCGGTGCCTAGGATATCCAGAACTAGAAGAATGGGTTTACAGATGACAGTGGGGAAAAGAGCCTTGCCAGGAAAAGGATTGGGAAGATATCTTCAAGGAAGGATTCAAGTTCCAAAATTAAAGGAGAAGAGAGACCGTTTTGGCTTGGGTTTCAGGCCAGATCACAAGCAGAGGAGGAAGGAAATAGAGAAGCGTCAAGAAAGAAGAAGCGCCCGTTTAAGTGGAAGAGAAGTAGAGTGGAAATTGATGACGTTCCCTCATATATCCCAAACTTTTATATCAGGAGGGATAATTCACCCTAAGAGAGGGTTGCTCGAAAAAGGAAGTTATCACATCAATGTTGTACATAATGAATAGTCTGAATGAAGAAACCTTGAAGGCATTCGCCCTTACGAACTGGGAAGCTCTTTAAACAATTGGATTGCAGAAGAACTTCCTGTAGTTTTTAAAGATTTTTTAGAGTAATTTTTCGAACACTCTTGTTGCTCTAGAGCGTAGGAGTAATAAGATTTCATTTGTAAAAAGGCTCATGTTCGGATATTTGCATTTTAATAAAACACAACTTGTGTTATCAATTCGAGTGAATATTCTTGTATCCCGATTAATATTCTTTTGACCTTTTTTAAATTCTTTCACATTTTTTTCATTTCATTCATGACCCATAAATAAACATTCTTAAAATTCATTCATTCTTTGTACATTCTTTCGCATCCCACAAGTCCCTAGATATCAATGACATGAGTACTGATACTACAAATCCTAAATTCTCTTTTGAGCAAGACATGTGTTTAGAAGAACTTCAGGATTTTGAATATGACAGGGATTGTGATGTGTCTCCAGATCTGTTGAGAATGGTGAAACAAGAGGAGAAACAAATCCTACCCCGTGAGAAAGGGGCAATAGAGAATGTAGCCTTGGAGGAAAGGAAAGAGGTGAAAATTGGGACACACATTGGTAAGGAAATGAGACAAGGTCTTGTTGAGCTGCTACATGAATTCAAAGATATCTTTGCATGGTCATATCAGGATATATCGGGATTGAATATTGATATCGTGGTACATCGTCTTCCCATAAGACAGGATTGCAAGCCAGTTCAACAAAAATTGCGAAGGATGAGGCCTGATATTTTGTTGAAAATAAAAGAGGAAGTCAAGAAGTAGTTTGATGCTGGATTCCTACAAGAAGTTAAGTACTCAAAATGGGTGGCTAACATTGTGCCTGCCCCTAAGAAGGATGGGAAGGTACGAATGTGTGTTGATTACAGAGATTTGAACAAAGCTAGCCTGAAGGACAATTTTCCTTTACCGCACATCGATACTTTGGTGGACAATACAGCGGGATATTCGTTGTTCTCCTTTATGGATGGTTTCCCAGGGTACAATCAGATAAAGATGCATCCTGAGGACATGGATAAAACCACCTTCATAACATTGTGGGGCACCTTTTGTTACAAGGTAATGCCCTTTGGGCTGAAGAATGCAGGAGCAACATACCAAAGGGCTATGGTGACCTTATTCCATGATATGATACACAAGGAGATTAAGGTGTATGTTGATGATATGATTGCCAAATCTCGAAGAGAGAAAGAGCATATTGAAGTCTTGAGAAAGTAGTTCCTGAGATTGAGGAAGTTTCAGTTGAAGCTTAATCCGGTAAAGTGCACCTTCGGAGCTAGGACGGGGAAGTTATTGGGCTTTGTGGTTAGCGAAAAGGGAATAAAGGTTGACTCAGACAAAGTTAGAGCCATACGAGAATTGCCTCCACCACGTACTCAGAAGAAAGTTCGGGGTTTTCTTGGAAGGTTGAATTATATCACTCGGTTTATTTCGCAATTAACTGAGAAATGTGATCCTATATTTCACCTCCTTAGAAAACACAACCAAGGTACTTGGGATGAGGAATGTCAGAAAGCTTTTGATAAAGTCAAGCAATACTTGTTAAACGCTCCAGTATTATTCCCACCCAGTCTAGATAGACCATTAATTCTGTACTTATCAGTGTTTAGTAATTCTATGGGATGTATGCTTGGTCAACATGACGAGTCAGGAAGAAAAGAAAAGGTGATATATTACCTCAGTAAGAAATTCACTGAGTGTGAAATGAGATATTCACCAATTGAGAAGTTGTGTTGTGCTTTGATCTGGATGACTCAAAGGTTGAGGCAATATATGCTATATCATACGACATGGCTAATTTTGAAACTTGATCCATTAAAGTACATGATGGAGTCAACAGCTCTAAATGGAAGAATGGCAGCTTTCAGAATTTGATATAGTCTATGTGAGTCAAAAAGCTAAAAAAGGAAGCGCGATAGCAGAATTTCTGGCTAGCAGAGCTCTAGAAGATTATGAGCCATTGAGCTTTGATTTCCCTAATGAGGAGTTAATGTATGTGGCAACTACTGAAGAATATCCATGGAAGCTGAACTTTAACGGTGCGTCCAATGCGGTAGGAAATGGAATTGGGGCAGTCTTGGTATCCCCAAATGGTGATCATTATCCATTTACATGTAAATTGGATTTTGACTGCACGAACAATATGGCCGAGTATGAAGCATGCATCATGGGAATTCGAGCAGCCAAAGAGCGAAAAATTAGAACCCTGGAAGTATATGGGGAACTTAAGGGTGAATAGGAGACAAGGGACCCCAAATTGATTAATTATCGAAAGGTAGTTTTGGAGTTACTTGAGGAGTTTGATAACATCACCTTCAAATATCTCCCACAGGATGAAAATCAGATGGCAGATGCTTTATCAACACTGGCTTCCATGATTAAAGCAAATAAGAAAGAGGATGTGAGACCAATTCAGATGAGTATTTCTAAGGTTCCAACCCATTGTTGTAACATCGAAGAAGAGGAAAAGGATGACCATCCTTGGTATCAAGATATATTACGGTATGTAAGAAATTGTGAATATCCTAAGCAGGCAACTAAGAATGAAAAAAGAACTTTGAGGAGGTTAGCCTGCAAATATGTACTAGATGGGGACATCCTTTATAAAAGAAGGAAAGATCAGGTGCTTTTGAGATGCGTCGACGCTGTGGAAGCTAGACAAATCTTGGAAGAAGTACATGAAGGTGTTTGTGGGACACATGCTAATGGCTTTACAATGAAAAAGAAAATCATGAGGTTTGGATACTATTGGTCTACCATGGAAGGAGATTGTATTAGCTATGCCAAAAAGTGTCATAAATGCCAGATATATGGGGACAAGATTCATGTACCACCTTCACCTTTGCATGTTATGACTTCTCCATGGCCTTTTTCCATGTGAGGTATGGATGCTATTGGGCCAATATCACCAAAAGCTTCGAATGGGCATCATTTCATTTTCGTGGTCATTGATTACTTTACAAAATGGGTAGAGGCAGCTTCATATGCTAGTGTTACCAAGTCGGCAGTAAGTCGATTCTTGAAAAAAGAGATAATTTGTTGGTATGGAATGCCTGAGAGGATCATATCGGACAATGCTTTGAACTTGAATAACAGCATGATTGTGGAAGTTTGCAACCAATTCAAGATCAAACATCATAATTCATCTCCATATCGCCCAAAAATGAATGGGGTAGTGGAAGCTGCCAACAAAAACATCAAGAAGATAGTGGGGAAAATGACTGAGACCTACAGAGATTGGCATGAGAAATTACCATTTGCACTCTTAGCCTATTGAACATCCGTCAGAACCTCTACTGGGGCAACTCCTTTCTCTTTGGTTTATGGGATGGAGGCAGTTGTTACCCATTGAAGTGGAAATACCTTCTCTTCGAATTTTGTCAGAAATAAAGCTGGATGAAGCAGAATGGATTCAATCGTGGAATGATCAATTGAATTTGATTGAAGAAAAGAGGCTAAGGGCTATTCATCATGGTCAGATGTATCAGAAGCGAATGATGCGAGCTTATGACAAGAAAGTTCGTCCAAGAGAATTTCATGAAGGGGACCTTGTGCTGAAAAAGATTCTTCCCATATAGAAGGACTTTAGATGAAAATGGATGCCGAATTGGGAAAGGCCGTATGTTATGAAGAAGGCTTTCTCTGGTGGTGCTCTGATTTTGACAGAAATGGATAGGAAGAGTTTACCCAATCCAGTGAATTCAGACTCAGTCAAGAAGTACTTTGTCTAAAAAGAAGGGAATCCAAGGTGAAAACCTGCAAAGGGCGTTTTGAGACTTCTAAAAAAAATAAAAAAAAATAGGGAGGCCAAGGTAAAAACCCACAAAGGGCGCCTTGAGACCAAAAGGGTTTTTGAGCTGAAAACCCGAAAGGGCAGCTTAAATTTTGAAAAGCATGCAGTGACCTTGCTATACTGGATTCAATAAGAAGTGGAGTGTGTTACATACCGGGGCATCAATAAAGTGCTTTGGATCTTCTAAACACATGTTAAACTCAAAACATTCTTCATGGAGTTTGTATACAGAAGCCTAAGTTGTGATGTGTAGGGCATCTGATTTTTGTCCTGTTTACTATCTTTGGATTATTTTTCTTCTCAAGGATATGTTTTTAGATTAATTTCCTTTTTGTATTTTTGATGAATTATCTAACTATTCTCAAGATCAAATTATTCATCTTCCATTATTCATAAAGTGTGTTGCATTAAAGTAATGATTGATGAACTAAATATTTTTACAAACGAAGTTTTGCATATTACTCTGAAAATCTTTAGATAATACGAGAAACTAAAACAAAACAATTGTTTGAGGGATTCCCATGAGTGAAGGTCAGAGGTACTCGAGAAAATTTCTCCTTCAGTCTAAAGGATGATTGGATAATTCAAACGATCCAATCCTAGGAGAGGATCATTTCCAGCAGGTCGTAACATTCAAAGAATGGTACAATAGGACCAATTTGATTCGAAGCATACGAATAGAGTATGATTGATACTTCGAGTGAAATAAAGATGAAACTTTGATGGATGAATAAGTGATGACATCCGAAATAGGAATCATTTTCATTTTTCATCACAATATGTCTAATTAGGAGCATTTGATTCATTTCGATCATAGCATCCTAATCACTAGACATAAGCACATACCCATTTTACAAGTTATATCTTCTAGAAAGCAGTTTTGGTGTCTCTGTATTGACAGGGAGAAGATCAAAGAAGCAGATTTGACGTCTCTATATTGACGGAGAGCAGATCAAAGAAAGCACATCTGGCATCTCTGTATTAGATGGGGAGCAGATCGAAGATAGCAGATCTGACATTTGTGTGTTTACATTGAAGCAGATCGAAGATAGCAGATCTGACATTTGTGTGTTTACATTGAAGCAGATCGAAGATGACAGATTTGGCGTCTCTGTATTAGACGGGGAGCAGATCAAAGATAGCAGATCTGACATTCGTATGGTTAAATTAAAGTAGATCAAAGATGATAGATTTGGCATCTCTGTATTAGACGGGGAGCAAATCAAATATAACAGATCTGACATTCGTATGGTTATATCAAAGCAGATAAAAAATGACAGATTTGTGTCTCTGTATTAGACGGGGAGCAGATCAAAGATAGCAGATCTGACATTCGTGTGGTTATATCAAAGTAGATAAAAAATGACAGATTTGGCATCTCTGTATTAGATGGGGAGCAGATTGAAGAAGCAGATTTGGCTTCTCTGTATTGACGGAGAGTAGATCGAAGATAGCAGATCTGAAATTTGTGTGTTTACATCGAAGCAGATCGAAGATGACAGATTTGGAGTCTCTGTATTAGACGGGAAGCAGATCAAAGATAGCAGATCTGACATTCGTGTGGTTACATCGAAGCAGATCAAAAATGACAGATTTGGCGTCTCCGTATTAGACGGGGAGCAGATCGAATAAGCAGATTTGGCGTCTCTGTATTGATGGAGAGAAGATCGAAGAAAGCACATCTGGCATCTCTGTATTGACAGAGAGCAGATCGAAGATAGCAGATTTGGCGTCTCTGTATTGACGGGGAGCAGATCGAAGATAGCAGATTTGGCATTTCTGTATTAGGCGGGGTGCAAATCAAAGATATCAGCATGGCGTTTCTGAGTTTGTGGAAAGCAGATTGAGGACCACGAAGTCAGGGTTCGATAAGACCGGGCAAATTTAGTCCTTTTATAGTCTTTACTCTATTCCTGTTACACAGTAATGAGCAAAGAGGGGCAACTGTAATAGCCCAAATCTGCCCAGCCCGTAAAATAAACAAAAACAAAAAACAAGAAAATAATAAAAGTTTCTCTACAATCCATTTACAAAACCCAAATTGCTAGCCTATTTACATAGCCCAATTGAAGCACTACTTATGGCCCATTTACAAATCACACCGGTAGCCCAAGTACCTAAACTACCCAGTAGCCTATTACACCCTTAACCCAAAAATACACGGGGCCCAAAGGGCCGAAATTATTAACAGAATCAGAGGACCTAAGGTTTTTTGAAACCCTAGGCGCCGCAAGCACCCCGACACCAGGCCTCATCTCGCGCCGCAATCGGCGCGCCAGTGCATCATCAGCGTTCGATTGTCGCCGATTTTCTCATCGTTACCTGCAAAAAGGAAAGAAATACACAGCAAACATGGCAAGGAATCGACCAGAAAAACACACCAAATTTGTACTTAGAAAACAGGGGCTATAAAAGCCGAATATCTTCACTGTAATATGGGGGTTTTTTTTTACACAGATATAAAGAGATACACACATATATTTTTACAATAAAGATACCAACCTCTTATCAAAGAAACAGAGGTGATTTGCCTTTACTTTTTTCTTTTTTTATTCTAAATACATACAAATATCGCTAAAATAAAATAAAAAAAACTTACCGTCGAATTTGCGCTGAAAATCGAAGCTCTTCAGCTTCCGACCGCCGTACGTGGCGTAGTCGACAGGGGCGCGTGGGAGCTCGTGGACGGAGGCTCGACAGAGCTCCGAGGGCCTGCTCTCAATCCTCTTTCAGAGGGTTTTTTTTGTTTTTCTTTTAAAAACGAGTTTAAAATGGTTTTTGAGGCCAAAATTTGGCTTATATAGCCTTATAGGAATGGCGTCGTTTTGGTTTAAAATAATAGGCTTCAAAATGGTGTTGTTTCAAGGCTGAGGATCTACGTGTTGACCCGTGACCCGGGAAGGATCCGCATGTTTTTGTTTAAATGGCTAATTGCCCAATTGATCCTTCCGCATTTTTAAAATTTATAATTTCATTTTATTTTTATTTTAAATTGGCCCTAACCTTTTAATTTTATTTCAATTTAGTCCTAATGGCCATTATAAAACTTATTCTGAGAACGATGTCGTTTTTGGGATTAGGGCTAATTGCCCAGTGAGTCCCTCAGATTGTAGTGTGCATTTCAAATAGATCCAAAATTTTGTATTTATTTAAAATTAACCCTAGATTTTTTTATTTAAATTCAATTTTAATCCTTTATATATATATTTAATTTATTTTAAATACTTTATATATTATTTATTTTTATAAACATTAGTTATACGTAAAAATAGTATATATATTATTTTTATTTATCATATTATTTATATTTTATTATATATTTTATTTATAAATTTTATTATATATTATAAATTTTATTATATATATTATTCCTTACATTATTTTTATTTTATTATATATCATTTTATTATTTATTATTTATTAATTACGTATAATTTTAAAAATTTGTAAATAATACATATATTATGAAATATTTAGTATTTAGTATGTAATATTCTTAAAATTACTATAAAATTTTGTTCCTATTTAACATATTATTATTTTTATAAATATATATTAAGTTATTTTATCACATAGTATTTTTTTATATATAATAACCATTTTAAAAAATTCTCCTTTATTATTTATCTATTGTTTTAAATATTTTATTTTTTAATACCTTATTTAATTTTAATTGTATTTAATTGTTATTTTTTTTGACTTATTTTTACATGTTTATACTTTGTTTATTTATTTTTGCGTCTTTTTGGATTTATTTAGTATCGTTTTAATATGTTAGTTTATCTCATAAATTATTTGTTATTTTTATGTTATTTATTGTTTTTATATTTGCATGAAAATTGATTATTTATGTTGTTATTTTAAGTTATATTTGCATGAAATGTTAAAGTATGTATCATCTAGTTTATATTGTTTAGTATTAATATCTTGTAATATTTTAAATGCATCATTGTTATAAAAATTTTATATTTCATTTAATCTAAAAGAATTTTAAAAATGAGGCAATGTTTTTGGTATTTAGGAATTCGGGAAGTAGTGCCCTAACATGCTGGGTTGCGATTTCCCGTTTGTCTAAATGTCTAAAGTATCCTTCTAAATAGATTTTATAAATCACGAGATGATTTCAGTTACGAAAGTTTAAGAATATCGTGTCCAATCATGCTGGATGTGGTGTTTGTACTCTTTTGGAGTAAAGGAATCTCGATTTTCAACTCAAATTATTTCGGTTTTAAAAAATCATATTTTAAATTCTTTCAAACTTTTGACATTAAGATAGAAATTATTCAATTTGGTACCAATTTTTGGTATTGTGAGGGTGCTAATCCTTCCTCGTATGTAACCGAACTCCCGAACCTATTCTCTCACATTTTCGTAGACCAAAATGTTTTATATGGTGATCCAATCACACCTAAAAAGGTTGGTGGCGACTCCCCTTTTTTTTTTAAAATATCCCCTTTTTAGAAAGGTTTCGACAAATGCGATTGATGTTTGAATACATGTGAAAATAATTATTTTATTGTGACTATGATATAGTTGCTCCAGCAACGAATGTAACAACCTATAGCTTGGACCTGACGATCGGGTCGGGTAAGGGGTGTTACAATTAGGCTGTAATGGATGTATCACAATTCATTGAGGGATACCAGAAGAATGCTTAACTGATGGATTAGTTAGTATAGAAGAAGATGATGCTATAATAATTGGATTATATGCACTATATAATCTAGTAGTCTAAACATATTATGAATGTAACACCCCAAACCCGACTTAGACGTTACGGCCGAATTTGAAAGTGTTACGAAGAAACACTATAAATCTGACTTCCTTTTTATTTGAAATCATAGTAAATCGTTTTTACTTAGTAAACCTGATTTATTTGGGAAACGTGTTGATATACTTATTTAATTTAAAATCATTGTTCGTTTATGTCTTTCAATTAAATCGGATATTTCGCAGCGGAGTTTCTTAAAACGTTTTATTTTGGCAAATCGAATTGTTTCCTTAAAACACGTTATTTTCAGAAATTTTTTTGTTTTCATAAAACCATTTGATCAGTCGTTATGCTAGAAAACCAAAATAAAAATCCAAAACCAAAAACAGTTCTGAAGAGTCCAAATTATACAAAACTTTGAAAACTAAAATTTAAGTAAGCCAAATAAAAGTAAAAATAGTTTTATGGCATCGTGGACACAACTGAGCTACCATCGCATCGACCTGTCTAAGTTTAAGGGTTACCTTAAATTATCAGACAAATAGAGAATGAGTTTTATAACTCAGTGTGTAACTTAACATAAACATAAATTCAGATTCAATCACATGGCAGAACAGATATAGACATAAATCTTTTACAGAATCAGAATTATAATAGAATCGTATAGATACAAATATGCATAATCCTACACCCATCCTCTACACACCAACTCCATCCATCCCAACACACCACGTGGGGTATAAAACACCCACCCAGCCCTATACACTGTATAGTGTCGATACGACACTGTTCAGAATAATCGCAGTAGTGCTGCTAGTATATTGGCGAGATATCTCCTCACAAGGAATACTTCCTCCACATAACACATATCCCGCCCCAGAGTCAGATAAAAACAGAATACTAGATATGACAGAATTAATAGATACCAAAATTAATATATCAAGCATGCTCGTATAATGTATATTAAACATGCATATACATAGCAGATCAGACATTTCACATTACATTACATGCATTTAGGTGTTGTTTACGTCATACTCCATACGAATAGATTACCAGATTTCATACTTTAGAGCTTGTTTAAACAAATATCGACCCCATGGAAGGCCCACAGTCGATCGGGATGACATTTACGACCCTAGAGAAAAAGTTTAAAATTTGGGCCCATATGCCCAAGTGGCTCACGCTGCCCAAAATGGCTAGTCCGTATGGGCCTACATGCCTGTGTAGCCCACATACCCAAAATGGCCTTGCCCATGTGGCGCACATGGCCCAAAATGGCCTAGGCCATGTGCGACACACGGTTGTGTAGCATCAACATACCCCAATTTTGGCTTCTGTCATTCACTGTTTTTTGGGTTTCTCGTTACACACTTAAGTCGATTTTGATACGGAAGCAACTACGAGACCACTAGTACCTAAACTTGACAATAAAAGCTCTAATTAGCCACGTTTCCCCAATTCAACCAAATAATCCACTTACCCACAACGAAAAACCCAAGCGTTCGAACACTTACCCCAACTTCCAAAACAATTTCTATCACCACTAATCCACAATAAGGGAATTTCGATCCTCACGATCCTCTACTGTTAACAAACCCAAGAATATAATAAGAAAGAAGAAAAAATAATAATAGTATCGATTCTAAGCGAGCCTCAAAATTACCCATAAAGCCCAACACACCCGAAATTGCAACATTACCTGTTGAACACTTGCGATAATCACCACTCCAAACGAAAATATAATTTAAGGCCGAAGGAGTAACCTAAATAATCCAGGAACTTAACCCAAGAATTGAAACATTAAATTAAAGATAGAGGTTGAAGAATGAAAGAAACAAAATAAGTGAACACAAAGGAACAAATTAGCAAACAAGATTTGGTAGAGTGAATAATGGGTTTTAGGAAAACTCAAACGTGAAATTGTTGGGGGGAAAAAAAGAAAATTTAAACGTGGATTTTGTTGGGAAAAAAAAAAGAAAAATCGGATAAACTAAAAATAAAGTAAAATAAAATCCCCTAACAACCTTATCCCACAACTTGATAACTACCCAGTCTTTGACTTTCAAACCAACTCCACCCCATGGACCCTTGACCGAAATTGCAAAAACAAAACCCCCTTTTTGCTCATGCCAAGACTTGAACCCAAGTCTTCGAAATAGATTGACGACCCCTAGCCCTGGAACAGATATTAATTTATGATAGAATTTAACAAACAGAGACCTATATATTTTCAGGCCGTTACAACTCTATCCCTTAAAATAAATTTCGACCTCGAAATTTACCTAACTCAAACAGATGCAGATACTATTGATGAATTGAGTCCTCAAGTTCTCATGTGGCTTCCTCGATGCTATAATTCCGCCATAGAACCTTCACTAATGGAATAAATTTCCTCCTTAAGACTTTAACATCTCGGTCTGGAATCTAAATTGACTCCTTCTCAAATGTTAAATCTAGTCTAACCTCAATCTCCTTAACAGAAACAATATGAGATGGGTTCAACTGATACAGTCTCAACATAGAGACATGGAACACATCATGTATATGGTCAAACTTCAGATGTAACTCTAACTGATAAGCAACCGGTCTCAACACGCTCCAAAATCTAATGTAGCCCAACAAACCTAAGGTTCAATTTGCCCTTACGTCCAAACCGCATAACCTTCTTCCATGGCGATACCTTGAGGAATACATAATCTTTCACAAAATACTCGATGTCCCTCTTTTTTTGATATGCATAAGACTTTTGTCTATCAAAAGCCACCTAAAGACCATCTCGAATCAGTCTGACTTTGTCTTTAGTCTCAGAAACCAACTCTAGGCCCAAAACCCATCACTCACCCAACTCAGTCCAACATAGAGGGGTATGACACTTATGACTATATAGAGCCTCATAAGATATCATCTGAATACTAGACTGAAAGCGGTTATTGTAGGCGAACTCGGCTAATGGTAGAAAATCCTCCCAACTACCTCAAAAATCAATCACACAACTCCGAAGCATATCCTCTAGCATCTAAATCACTTTCTCAGATTGACCATCTGTCTGAGGATGGAACGCAGTATTAAAGTCCAATCTAAATCCCAGAGCCTTATGAATTTTTCTCCAGAATTGAGAAGTAAAGCGAGGATCTCTATTCGACATAATCGAAACTGAAACCCTATGCAGTCTTACAATCTAAAAAATGTATAGCTTGGCCAACTTCTGAAGAGAATAATCTATCCGAATAGGTATGAAGTGGGCAGACTTGATCAATCGATCCACGATGACCCATACAGTGTCCTTCTTAGTAGGTGTTAAGGGCAACCCAATAACGAAGTCCATAGTCATACATTCTCATTTCCACATGGGAATCTTAACGGGTTAAAGCAAACCCGAAGGCAATTGCTGCTTAGCCTTAACTTGCTGCCAAGTTAGACAACAAGAAACAAAGTCTGTCACTTCCTGTTTCAAACCAAGTCACCAGTATAATTCACAAAGATCTCGATACATCTTATTTCCACTCGGATACATAGCATAAGGGCTACTATGCGTTTCCCTTAGAATAGACTGTCTCAAATTAAAGTCATTCAGTATACAAACCTATCCTCGGAAACACAGAACCCCATCACTATTTAGCCCAAAATCAGACATACTGCCGTCTTCTACCTGACGGAATAGTAGAACCAGGAAATCATCCCCAACTGTTTATCCTGAATCTGATCAATCCAAGTTGGCTTAACTTGCAAATCGGCTAATAGACTCCCATCATCAAACAGACTTGGACGAGTAAACGTCACCTTCAAATCAGACATAGCCCTACGACTAAGAGCATCGACCACCACATTAGCCTTACCAAAATGATACTCGATTGTGCAGTCGTAATCCTTAAATAGTTCAATCCACCTACACTGCCTAAGGTTCAACTCCTTTTGGGTAAGGATATACTTAAGGCTCTTGTGATCGGTATAAATAAAACACCTCTCACCATACAAATAGTGCCTCCAATCTTTAAGGCAAAGACAACAACAGCTAACTTGATATCATGGGTAAGATAAATTCCTTCGTGTGATGTAAGCTATCGGGACGCATAAGCCACTACCTTACTATCTTGCATCAGAATATATCCCAAACTGACGTGCGATGCATCACTATATACCACGAACTTTGTACCAGATTCGGGCTGTATCAAAATAGGAGCCTGAGTCAAAATAAATTTAAGCTTCGAGAAGCTCGCTTGCTGCTCATCACCTTGAACAAAAGGGCCGTTCTTATGAAACAGCTTAGTCAGAGGAGCTACAATTAATGAGAACCCCTCAACAAATCTCCGATAATAGCACTCAAGACCTAGAAAACTAAAAATCTTAGAAATATTCTTAGGCTATTTTCAATCAAGCATAGCCTCAATCTTCTTAGGATTAACTCAGATTCCCTCAGCAGAAGCCACATGTCCTAGAAAATTCTCTTCCCTTAACCAGAATTCACACTTGCTCAACTTAGCATAGAGCTGTTTCTCTTGTAGAATTTGAAAAACTACTCTAAGATGCTCATCATGATCATCTTCGGTCTTTAGAGTATACCAGAATGTCATCGATAAAGACCACGATGAACTATCTAAGTACGGTTGGAAAACTCAATTAATAAGAACATTCATCAAACCAAAAGGCATGACTAGGAACTCGTAGTGCCAATAACGAGTCCTAAAAGCAGTTTTATGAACATTAACATCCTAACCTTAAGTTGATGGTACCCAAAATGGAGATCTATCTTCGAAAACACTGAAGCCCCAAGAAACTGATCAAACAAGTCGTTGATCCTTGGAAGTGGGTACTTATTCTTCACCGTTAACTTATTTAACTAACAGTAGTCGATACACATCCTCATAGTACCATCATTTTCTTTTTACAACTAACACTAGTGCCCCCCACAGAGGCACACTAGGACAGATGAACCCACGATCCAAGATCTCCTGAAGTTGAGCCTTTAGCTTTATAAGCTCATTTGGTACCACACGGTAAGGAGCAATAGACACCAAATCTGTACCCGACGGAAGCTCAATACCGAACTCAACTTCCTGATTCGGAGGTAAACCTGATAATTCCTTCGAAAAATATCTTAGAATTCCTAGACTATTCAGATGTTCCTAACAGAAGAGTCCACAGAAGTTAAACCACTTACAAAAGCCAAATACACTTCACATCTCTTCCGAACCAATTTTTCAGCCATAAGAGCGGAGATCACATTAGATAAATAATCCCAACGTTCGCCAATCATAATCACCTCCACATCACTTTCAAATATCAGAACTACCCTCTTAGTTGTACAATCCAAACTGGCAAGATGCTCTACAAGCCATTCCATACCCAAAATTAGATCAAATTCCCCAAATGGTAGCTCCATCAGATTAGCCAGAAACACAACCCCTTGTACCTCCAACGGTATATTCCTATACAGTCTATTCACCTGAAAAAATTGGCCTAACAGACTCAGTACAGAAATCTCATCAGAAGTGCTCTCAACAAGAATCCCCAACTTTACAGAAATAGAACTAGCTCATAGGAATGTGTTGAACATAAATCTATCAGTGAAAAATAAAGAACATCATAAATAAAGAATGTACCCGTAATCATATCAGTGGCATACCTGTCCTCATGATGTCGAGTAGCATATATCAATGCAAGCAGCCTCATCTCAAACTAATTAGCACCTCTACCCAATGCTCTCTGTCATTTACTTGTATATCACCACCCCTAGCCGGACCATGGCCCCTAGATGGCTGCTGAACTACCCACTGAGGCTGAACAAAACCCGAAGCTGGAGCTTGCATCTTATTGAAATGTTATGGGCAATCTCTAATACGGTGCTCCACTAACCCGCACCATAAACACACTTCCAACCTCCTCCAACACTCGCCTGGATGGCGTTTACCACAATTACTGCACGGCTGAGCCACAGTAGGAGCAACTTGAACTCCAACTCTAGAATGCCTATCAGATCTGGCCTGTTTCATAGGCTTCTAAACATAACTAGAGGGCTACGAATCCCTCTTATTCTTACCTCTCTCTTGTCTTTGTTCTAGTGCTCAACACGATTAACCTCTTTTATGATCCTCGACTTTTCCGCCAAAACGGCGAACTCTCACTCCCTCTACGAAGCTATCAGGAATCCCAGATTATCTCTTAGACCATCCTTAAAATGGACACATTTCTCATACTTAAACGCTAACATTCCACAAGCGAAACGACTCAATCTCAAAAATTTAGCCTAAAACTCGACCATAGTTCTATCCCCTTGAGTGAGATTCATGAACTCGCGTCTACGAGCATCCATATAACTCGCCCCTACATATTTACTTTCGAAGGCAGTCTTAAAATATTCCCAATTAATCTAGTCTAGTTGAGTACCCTCCTCAATCGCTAACCACCACTGAAACGCTTCATCGCGAAGCAGAGATACTGCATCCTTCAATTTCTGCTCAGGGGTGCAGTTAATATCATTCATTATCCTCTCGGTGGCCTCTAACCAGTATTCAGCCACAGTCAAGGCAACCCTAGTGACACCACTAAACAACTTAGCACCATTAGACCAGAGTCATTCAATTACCGATCCACGGCTCCTAGAATCGAAATGGGGTCTAACGACCCTCTCCAATACACTAAGCACGGCTTGGGACAATGCACCGTTCCCAGCCCAGTAACTATGAGACCCAGTTTTAGTAGTAGGTGTAGCTGGTGTCTCACTCGTATCCAGATTAGACATACTACCCATCGAGGACGACTCAGCTTGAGTCCCTCTATAGCAGCCGCCACACCCACAAGTACCATGACCACACATTCCACAAGCACTCATCGTATTCAAAGTTTTATCTATAATAAAAAAATTTATTTATCAGTTTCAGTGTTTATTAGCAAGTAATTGATGCTTCAAATAATTATTAGAAGTTTTAGAAATTTCAAAAGTTTTCAATCTCTACCTAACTCAGTGTAGTTACAATCGTTTCAGGATTGACGTAGAAGTCTCTGTATTCCACTGGCTTACTTTTCAGATTCAAAAATAAACTTTATTCAAAAATTAATTTTTACAAATATAATTTTTGAACATAAAATTTCATAGCCTGAGTTTTGCAACTTGACCCTGATACAACTGAATGTAACACCCTAAACTCGGCATAGACGTTACAGCCGAATCCGAAAGTGTTACGAAGAAACACTATAAATCTGACTTTCTTTTTATTTGAAACCATCGTAAATTGTTGTTACTTAGTAAGCCCAATTTGTTTGGAAAACGTGTTGATATACTTATTTAATTTAAAATCATTATTAGTTTACGTCTTTTAATTAAATCAGATATTTTGCAACGGAGTTTCTTAAAACGTTATATTTTGGTAAATCAAATTTGTTTCCTTGAAAACTATTATTTTCAGAAAAATTGTCGTTTTCATAAAACCATTTTATCAGTCATTATGCTAGAAAACAAAAACAAAAATCCAAAACAAAAACAACCCCAAAAGTTTGTAGAGTCTAAATTATACAAAACTCTCAAAATCAAAATTTAAGTAAGCCAAATTAAAGTAAAAATAGTTTTATGGCATCGTCGACACAACCGAGCACCCGTCGCACCGACTCGTCTAAGTTTGATGGTTACCTAAAATTATCAGACAAGCAGAGAATGAATTTTATAATTCAGTGTGTAACTAAATAGAATTTTTAAGTTCAGATTCAATTACATGGTAGAACATATACAGACATAAATCTTTTATAGAATTAGAATTATAACAAAATTGTACAGATACAAATATGCATAATCCTACCCCCATCCTCTACACACCAACTCTATCCATCCCAACATACCACGTGGGGTATAAAACACCCACCCAGCCCTACACACCGCATAGTGTCCATATGACACTTTTCAGAATAATTGCAACAGTGCTGCCAGTATATTGGCGAGATATCATCTCACACGGAATGCTTCCACCACATAACAAAAATCCCGTCCCATAGTCTGATACAAACATAATACCAAATATGACAGAATTAATAGATACCAGGATTAATATATCAAGTATGCTCGTATAACAGATATTAAACATGCATATACATAGTAGATCAGACATTTCAAATTACATTACATGCATTTAGGTGTTGTTTGCATCATATTCCATACAAATAGATTATCAGATTTCATACTTTAAAGCCTGTTTAAACACAAACCAACCCCACGAAAGGCCCACAGTCGATCGAGATGACATGTACGACCCTAGCGAAAATTTTTGAAATTGGACCCACAAGCCCAAAATGGCCTAGGCTGTGTGTGACACATGGCCTCACACACAATCATGTGTTGCACACAACCTACCATACAGCCTCGAGCACGGCCGTGTGGTGTCAACATGCCCTAATTTTGGCTTCTACCGTTCACTATTTTTCGGGTTTCTCGTTTCACACATGATTCGATTCTGATACGAAAGTAACTACAAGACCACCAGTACCTAAACTCGATAATAAACGCTTCTATTAGCCTCGTTTCCCTAATTCAACCAAATAATTCACTTACCCACAATGATAAACCCAAGTATTCAAACACTTACTCGAACTTTCAAAATAATTTCTAACACCACTAATCCACAAGGAGGGAATTCTGATCCTCACGATCCTCTACTATCAACAAACCAAAGAATATAATAAGAGAGAAGAAAAAAATGATAACAGTATCGATTCTACAACTCAAAATTACCCCTAAAGCCCAATACACCAGAAATTGCAACATTACCTGTCGAACATTTGCGATAATCACCACTCCAAAATGAAAATAGAATTTAAAGGCCGAATGAGTAACCCAAATATTCCAGGAACTTAACCCAAGAATGAAAGCATTAAATTAAATATATAGGTTGAAGAATGAACGAAACAAAATAAGTAAACTCAAAGGAACATATTAGCAAATAGGATCTGGTAGAGTGAATAATGGGTCTTGGGAAAACTCAAACGTGAAATTGTTGGGGAAAAGAAAAGAAAATTTGAACGTGGATTTTTTTGGGAAAAAGAAGAAAAATCAAAGAAACTAAAAATAAAATAAAATAAAATAAAATCCTTTAACAACCCTATCCCATAACTTGATAATTACCTAGTGTTTGACTTTCAAACCAACTCTACCTCATGCACCCTTGACTGAAATTACAAAAGCAAAACCCCCTTTTTTTCTCACGCCAAGACTTAAACCCAAGTTTTCAGACATAGACTGGTGACCCCTAACCACTAGAAAAAAATATTAATTTATGACAGAATCTAACAAACAGAGACACATATATTATCAGGATGTTACAATGAACATATATCAAAATCTATAATGACTCAAAATCTAAAAAATAATGTAGATGGTGGATTTTATGATAGCGAATATGATGTAGATGATGGCAATAATGGATTAGTTGATGTTGAAGTTAAAGATAAGATAGGCAATGAGTTTACTTCTAAAATTGTTTATTTTGTATATGGTCCAGAGAAAGGAAACGGAAAAGTGAGTGACAAAAAAATCCAACAAGATGGTTACATGATTCACCGGGAAAAGAGTTTGCTTCTAAAGTTGGTCATTTTTTAGATGATTCTAATAAATTATATTTGGAATATGCTATTAGTGGCAGTGATTTTTGTAATAACTCAAATTTACCCGGGCCTTAAAACCAAGAATAATAAATAAATAAATAAATGTTTATTTATTAAACAGTCCATTTACAATACATGGCCCATTAACCCGTAGGCCCAAAATTTAACTAGTCTAAGCCCTATACCCGGTTACAACCCACACCCGATTATACCACTACCCGTTACACCCAAACCCAAAATTTAAACGGCCCAAAACATTCTTTTGACCCAACAAACAAATACAGCCCAGTTGGCCCAATTGGCCTAAAGAGTTTCAGCAGTTGAGAAACCCTAGCTAGGGTTCGTTCCGCAAGCATTCCAAACGACGTGACGGTTCGTCTCGCATCATTCCAGTAGCCCCATCAGCGTCGTGATTTCAGGATCCATGATCGGCGCATTAATCAGAGACCAAAGCACTCATCACCATGATTCCTGGGCTTCGAACCATGCCGTGGTCTACGGCCAAATCAACGGCGGTGGTCTACCTTCCTCGTGAACACCTGCAAAAAGAGAAAGAAACAGCAGCAAACAAACAAAACAAATATGGAAAGAAATAAAAGATTTCTTCTCAAAATATGAAATAGAAACAGTGGCTATAAAAGCCTCCTTTGTAACCTGTAAATGGGGGAGTTTTTTTTTTTTTTGGAATACGCATACAGATTCAATAAAAAGTTTATTTTTACATACACAGAAAAGAGTACAACAGTCAATCGAGTACAAAAGGTGAATATTTTTAAATATATATTGCAAATAGAAAAAAGGGGAGAGGGTTACCTATATTTAGCTTGAAAAGGCGAGGGTTTTTGACCCTCTAAACACCGTGTGTGGTGGCGCGTAGGCACGTGGGAACCGGTGGACAGAGACTCAACGGAGCTCTGATGACCAGCCCTTAGTCCTTTTTCAGAGGATTTTTGTTATTTTTTTTTAAACGGTGTTTCAAAATGATTTTAAAACTGGAATTTGGCTTATATAGCCTTAATAGAACGACGCCGTTTTAGCTTAATCCAATAAGCGTAAAACGACGTCGTATTAAAGCTAAGGATCCGCGCGTTAACCCGATTACCCGGGGAGGATCCGCGTGTTTTTGAAGATTGGGTTAATTACTCCATTGGTCCTCCCACATTCTTTAATCTTTATAATTTCATTTTACTTATTTTTTAATTTAGCCCTAGTATTTTAATTTTATTTCAATTTGGTCCTCATAGTGACTTTAAAACTGAGTTGGTGGAAACGGTGTTGTTTTAGGATTAGGGCTAATTGCCCAAGGAGTCCTCTGAATTTAACGCGCATTTCAATCAAGCCTAGAATTTTATTTATTTTGCAATTAACCCCCAAATTCTTTAATTGAATTCAATTTTAATCATTTTTATATTTTTAATTTATTTTAAATACTTTATATATTATTTATTTTTTAAAATATTAGTTATATATTATTTTATTTATATATTATCCATTATACTATTTTTATTATTGAATATTTTATCTATAAATTATATTTTATTATATATTTTACAATATATATTTCCTTATAGTATTTTTTATAAATTATGTTTTATTATTTATTAAATTTGTAAATTGTAAATTTTTAAAAATTATTAATAAATAATATCTATATTATCTTTATTTGTATAATAATATTCATATTTCATTTACATATATATTACACATTCTATTTTATTATATATTTTACTACATATGTATATTACTTATTCTACTATATTTTCCTATATAAAATTACTCGTATCATATTTACTATTTTATACTTTATCTATAATATAGTTTATATTATTATATATTACATTTATAAATTTTATTGCATGTTATATTTTACCATACATTACTCTATATATTACATTTATTTTATTATAAAATATACACTATTTTATTATTTATTAATTATGTACATTTTTTTAAGTGTAATAACAATATTTAGTACATTATTTTTTCTTATATGTTAAGTTATTATATCTTATAGTATAATCTCTATATGTATATATCATTTTTTTTAAAAAAAAAGGATTCTCTTTTATTATTCTTATATTATTTAGTGTATTTCTAAATAGCTTATTTTATTTGACTTATTTTATACATTTTAATTTGCTTAGTTTTTGGTTTTCTTTCATTGTTTAGTAGGTTAAATTTTACATATCATTTGTTTTATCTTTAATTGATTATTTTATATTTTTATTTTAAGAATATATTTGCATGAAATATTATTATGTATGTTTAATTTGTGTTGATATATTTTGCCATTTTTGCGTATGTTGCATGTAACGATAATGCATATATATTTATGTCATATATATGACCATGCATAAAGTGATAATGTATATTGTGTAATTTATGTTATTATTTATTATTCTCTATGCTATATTTGCATAAAATGATAAAGCATGCATTATGTAGCTAGGCTTATTTAATGTTAATTTCTTGTAAAATACATCATCATTTTCAAAACAAAAATATTTCATTTCAAAAGGAATTTTTTAAAGAAAGTGAGGCAATGTTTTGATATTTAGGAATTCGAGAAGTAGTGCCCTAACATGCTGGGTTGCGATTTCTTGTTTGTCTAAATATCTAAAATATCCTTCTAAACGAATTTTTACAAATCACAAGAGGATTTCGGTTATAAAATTTTAAAGATATCGTGTCCAATCATGCTGGATACGGTGTTTATACTCTTTTAAAACGAATGAATCTTGATTCTTTTTAATTTAAAACATTGTGGTTTTAAGGGAATCTCATTTCTAAAATCTTTCAAACTTCTGACGCTAAGACAAAATTATTCAATTTGGTACCAATTTTGGGCGTTACGAGGGTGCTAATCCTTCCTCGTACGTAACCGACTCTCGAACCTATTTTCTCATAATTTCGTAGACCAAAACATTTTATATAGTGATCCAATCACACTTTAAAAGATTGGTGGCGACTCCCTTTTTCGTTATTTTAAAACCTATTTTTAAAAGGAGGTTTCGAGAGCTTGGCGACTCCGCTGGGGATTTCAAGAGAGTCGAGCCAAGAAATTGAGTATTTTTTGTCTTAATGTTGGAAGTTTGGAAAATTTAAAATTTGATCCTTTTTACATGTGTTTGCTGCATATGTTTGTTACCTTATTACTGTACATTGTGTAACACCCCTAGCCCGCATCCGTTGCCGGAGGAGTTAAGAATGTCACTAAGTAAACCTTAATTTCGTTTCTAATATCAACCATCTAAATAAAACATTCAAGCATCCTTGATCACATTCATACACGTTTTCATCATCTAAAAATAAAAATGTAAGTTGACTAAATAAGCCATTTGCGTATGGCTATACATATATGTATACATCATCCAAAAGGTACTAGGTCAAATTACAAAGTCAATCCTATACATGCCATTTTCTAAATTTAAACAAAAGTACCAAAAAGCTTAGATAGTGTGGTTGACTTCGACTTTGGAACTTCCGAATCCGATGGATGACGAGCAAAATCTATAAAACAGAGAAACCAAACAAAAGAATAAGCATTTCAATGCTTAGTAAGCTTTAAGTAATGAAATCATCTAGGAAATTAGCATATTAATATCAAGTCTATTTGAATTAACTTTGGGTCGAATCCAAACCTAACGAAGATACTTCCTCATCAATCATATCGAAAAGGGGAAATCAACATGTCCATCTATTTCTTTAATTCATAACCGAATGCAATCATAAACATTCAAAGGATTTTAAACAATAGTCTAAGCATAATTTCCGACTTTCGAAACACGAAATATAACAATCAATCATATCTTCAACGAAAGCATTTACTTACTTGATCACTTCACGTTAAATTGTACTTATGCTTGGAATTAACTCGACATGCATTATATAAATTTACTTGTGCATACTTACGGTTTCTCCACCCAACTAATAGGCCGGCGAAGACGTCCTTGTGAACTAAATCCAAATCTTAGAACTAGCTCAGAAGCCCTTCGAGACTAAGCTCGGTTTACGCTGCTGGCTTAAAGGCCCTTCGAACTAAGTTCGGCAATAACACTGGCGCAGAGCCCTTCGGAACTAAGTCCGGCTTTATCGATGGCTTAAAGCCCTTCGGAACCAGGTCCGGTTTTTAGCACTGGCTGATAGCCCTTCGAGACTTAGCTCGGTTTCAAACCTTGATCAACAATCATACGTTCACACATTTAAACAACGCATTGATATTTGAATACAATTTCAGCACTCTTTCTAATCATTTTACCATTAATTCACTAGTCATAACAAATAACATATTCTCGTTTCATTATTCCGGAAGCTTTCTATTTTCATGCAATTACAAACAAGTATTTTACCTATTTATTTGATCATAAGATGCAAGCAAGACCATTTTGTCATAATTTATTCATCGCAATCATAATTTAATAATTTCTATGTCTAAATATAAGTTATATTCCATTACTCAAAGACTTACCTTGTATCTTTCTGAGCAAGTTCGGGTTGGCTATTCATGACTTTAGCTTTTCCTTATCCGAGGTTGCCCCTCTATGCTCTTGAGCTTAATCAATAAATTTTAAACTAACCATTAATCAATTACTCAAGCATTACTTTCAGAATATAGCACACATATATATATATATTTGAATTTCACACATACAACTTATAGTAAACTTATAAAAATCAATAAGCAAGTCATTAGTAAATCACAACTTCCTATAAGTCGAGTTACTGAGCAACAGTCATTAATTTACTTATAACTTGAGCTACGAAACTCCAAATCAAAGACCGTAAATTTTCCTCGAAAATAGACTAATTTATCTTTTAGCCAAAAATTTTCATAATTTTTAGTCTAGCCAATCACTACCAGATTTTTCTTAAAGTTCACCCTGTTTCATTGCTTGACTAAACTGACCATTCTTCGATACGAATCAGGTTTCTCATTGTACAAGATTCAAAATGTGTTCTCACTTATTTCATTTGAAACTAGACCCATTAAGGAATCTAAGCATATAAATTTTATCCTAAGGCCATTTTTGTACAATTTATACTGATTTTATAAAAACAGAACAGGAAATCTATTAGTCATTTCGACTCAACCTCACAATATCCCAAATATCTCAAAATCGGTAACTCTTTTATTTCTATAGTTTCCTTTGAAAGAAACTAGACTCTTCAAGCTTTCATTACATAATTCATCCAGCTTCTAACTCAATTCCTACAAATTATGGTGATTTTCCAAAATCACCTTACTGCTGCTGTCCCCAAGCAGTTTAACACTAAATCACTTTTTTTCAAACATTCCTAGTATACATTTTATTCAAGTATGTATTTAAGCAATCAAACTTATCAAATAACTATCTATAAGATTTACTTCAACATTCTTAATACAATACATGGTGTTCAAACCATTATTCAATTTAAACATTCGGCTAATACACACATATATATACACTAGAAATCAATTGTTAACATTTGCATTTCACCTTGATAGCTAACTTATCAATCCTTATTTTAACCTACAATTGTTCTTAACACAATTAAAGTATCCATTAAAAAAATGTATACATTACTCAATTGCCTAAAACCACATTCGGCCCTAGAACACCTAGTTAGCCGATTCTTTTCCATGTAACACAATTGCCCAATTGTGCTTATTTGCTAAGCTCTAATTCACCTATGTATCACTTTTCCTCCAAATAACATGAACAACAACCATTTCTTAATATGTATCTTGTGCATAACCTTAATTAACTTCCAATAATCATAAAAAAACATCAACTCTTAAGCTTTATGTACATAGCCGAATCTTAAAATGATCCAACCTCCAACTTATTCATTCCATTCACTCACACGGCCTTTGTTCCATTCCTTAGACAAATCTATGTTTGGCCATTGTACTCATGAGCATTAAGATTTATAATTTGACTAACTTAAACCCTTCTCTTCAACAATTCATCATAAAACATAAAACCATAGCCTAATCTCATCATTTTATAACTATAACCGAATGCTCAAACATCACCAAGATTTCAAAATTTTAACATGGGTTATGTAAGAAATTAGCTAACTAATTAAAAACAAGCTTGAAATTAAAAAATCTAACACAATTTACTAACCTCCCTTAAGCTTAAAGTGACCAAAACCTTCTCTTCTCCTTTCTTTCTAATTCGGCTAAGAAGAACAAATGTTACTTTGTTTTCTTCACCATCCAATTCCTTATTTTTAATTACTTTTCTTTCTTATTTTTTTTTTTTGATATAAAATATTAAGCCACTAGCTATTAATTAACACATATTATATGTATTTAGTTCCATCATGGCCGCCACTACTCTCAATAGTGGAAATTTGACATGCAAATCCTTGTCTTTTATAACTTGAACTAATAGGTCCTTTTAGATTAACCTATCATATTTCAAAAGTGTCACTCATAAGTCCTATTAACTAAATTCACATTCAATTGACTAAATCGAAACTTAAAACTTTCACTCATTCAAAATTCACATATTTTAGATCGTAAATATTATATTCAAATAATTCAATGACTCGGTTTAGCGGTCCAAAACCGCTTCCGACTAGGGTCACTTTAGGGTTGTTACAACTCTCCCCACATAAAGAATTTTTCGTCCCGAAAATCTTACCAATGAATAAATTTGGGTATCTCTCTCTCATAGAGTTCTCGATTTCACGTAGCTTCTTCGATCCCGTGCTTGAGCCATAATACTTTTACTAAAGGAACCTTTTTGTTTCGTAACACTTTCACTTCACGAGCTAGGATACGAATCGGTTCTTCTTCATAACTCAAGTCAGATTGAACTTCAACCTCTGATGGATTAATTATGTGCGAAGGATCGGATCTATAACGTCAAGCATTGATACATGAAAAACGTTGTGAATCTTCTCGAGGTCGGGGTAAAATCAATCTATATGCCATCGGACCAACTCGTTCGGATATTTCATACGGCCCTATGAACCTCGGACTCAGTTTGCCCTTACGGCCAAATCTGAGTATCTTTTTCCAAGGTGAAACTTTAAGAAATACCTTGTCTCCCACCTGATACTCAATATCTCTTCGTTTTAAGTCCGCGTCGACTTTTGACGATCCGAGCGCTTTTCAGACTTCATGAATTATTTTTACTTTCTGCAAAGCATCTTTAATCAAATCAACTCAAAAATTTTACTTTCACCAAGCTCGGTCCAAAACAATGGTGTACGGCATTTACGCCTGCATAAAAAGCTCATAAGGTGCCATTTTAATACTTGATTGAAAACTATTGTTGTAAGCTTAACTCAATCAAAGGTAAATACCGCTCCCACGAACCACTAAACTCGAGGATGCAACATCTCAACATATCCTCAAGTATCTGAATTATCCGCTCGGATTGACCATCAGTTTGCGGATGATAGGCGGTGCTAAAATGCAGCTTGGTACCCAAGGCTTCTTGTAATTTCTTCCAAAATCGTGAGGTGAATCTCGGATCTCTGTCTGACACAATAGAAATTGGTACCCCATGTAATCTCACAATCTGAGAAACATACAATTCAGCTAGTTTATCCAATGGAAAATCCATACGTACGGGGATAAAATGAGCCGACTTAGTCAGTCTATCAACAACAACCCAAATCGCATCTTTCTTACTTGTCGATAACGGTAACCCAGTTACAAAATCCATCGTGACTCGATCCCATTTCCATTCAGGTATCATGATCGGCTGAAGTAAACCCGTAGGCACTTGATGTTCCGCCTTCACTTGCTGACATATTAGACACTTCGAAACAAAATCGGAAATGTCTCGTTTCATACCATGCCACCAAAACTGACGTCTCAGATCGTTGTACATTTTCGTACTCCCCGGGTGAAGCGACATACGACTACAATGAGCTTCGTTCAGAATCATCGAAATGAGTTCTGCATTTCTTGGAACACACAACCGACTTCTGAACTTCAAACAATCGTCCTCATCGAGTTGAAACTCTGATTCCGTATTCGGGACATATTCAGCCCGTTTTGCAGCCAATTCTTCATCGATTTTCTGAGCTTCACGAATTTGATGAATCAACAATGGTTTGGCCTTTAATTCCGCCACTAACACATTGTCGGATAGAATAGACAAATGTACATTCATTGCTCGTAAAGCAAACAGTGACTTACGACTTAAGGCATCCGCAACCACATTAGCCTTTCCCGGGTGATAGTCAATGACAAGCTCATAATCTTTCAACAACTCCAGCCAACGTCTTTGTCGCAAATTTAATTCTCTCTGAGTCATCAAATATTTGAGACTTTTGTGATCTGAAAATACATGGCACTTCTCACCAAACAAGTAGTGTCGCCATATTTTAAGAGCAAATACAATGGCAGCTAATTCGAGATCATGAGTCGGATAGTTTTTCTCATGTGGCTTTAATTGCCTCGACGCATATGCTATGACTCGACCTTCTTGCATCAACACACAACCCAACCCAAGCAAGGATGCATCACTGTAAATGACAAACTCTTTCTGGGATTCGGGCTGTATCGATCACAGGAGCTTCGGTCAAATAAGTCTTCAATTGATCAAAACTTTTCTGACACTTTTCCGTCCATTCGAACTTAACATCCTTTTGAAGTAGCTTCGTCATTGGCGTGGCTATCATCGAAAAACCTTTTACAAATCTTCGGTAGTAACCAAAGTCCCAAAAAGCTCCGAACCTCGATAATATTTCTGAGGTTTCCGCTAAGTATGGTTTGAGATTTTGTTCGATCAACTCGAATACCCGATCGCGGATACCACATGACCCAAAAAGCTAACCTCCTTAACTGTAACTCACACTTACCGAACTTAGCATATAAATCGCTTATCCTGTAAAATTTGCAACACTAATCTCGGTGCTCGGCATGTTCGGTCTCATCTCTTGAATAGACCAAGATGTCATCAATAAACACGACTACAAACCGGTCCAAATATTGTCTCAAGATTCAATTCATCAAATCCATAAATACCATAGAGCATTAGTGAGCCCAAACGGCATCACCAAAAACTCATAGTGACCGTATCTCGCTCAAAGCGCTTTTAGGTATATCCGAATCTCGAACTCGCAATGATAATAACCCGATCTCAAATCTATCTTTGAAACACACAGAGGCTCCCTCGGTTGATCAAACAAATCATCAATACGCGGTGATGGCGAATATTTATTCTTTATCGTTACCTTATTCAAATGGCGATAGTCAATGCACAACCTCATGGTCCCGTCCTTCTTTTTCACAAACAATACCGTGTGCACCTCAAGGTGAGAAACTTGGTCGAGCGAAACCTTTATCCGTCAACTCTTGCAACCGAGCTTTCAATTCTTTTAATTCATGTTGGTGCCATACGATCACGAGCTATCGAAATCGGTGTAGTCCCGGTACAAGCTCGATGCTAAACTCTACCTCCGAACAGTGGTAAACCCAGTAATTCTTCGGAAAAACATCCGGGTATTCACAAACCACCGCACATGATTCAGGCTTCTTTTCTAATTCTTTGTCGTCAAGTACATACGCAAGGTATGTTTCACACCCTTTCTTGCACATTTACGAGCCAAAGATTGACGATATTACATACGGTGGCAACCTATTCAAATCGGTAGACTCAACTCGAATTATCTCGTTATTCATACACCTCAAATCGATGGTTTTTCCTTTGCAATTTACAATTGCGTCATGTCTGATCAACCAATCCATACCGAGAATAACATCAAACTCATTGAACGGTAAAAGCATCAAATCGGTGGAAAACAGAATCTCTCGATTACTAGAGGACATTTCTTACACACCTTGTCCACAAGTACATAACGACCCAAAGGATTTGACACTCGGATTACAAACTCAAGATACTCGGCGGGTAAAGTCTTACTTGGATGCTAAGGTCTCACATATATAGGAATGAGTAGAACCAGGGGTCAATCAAAGCAATCACATTAGTATCAAAGAGAGTAAAAGTACCAGTAATAACATCGGTGAAGAAGCATCCTCACGTGCGCGCGTATAGCATAAGCTCTAGCGAGAGCACGAGCCTCCGATTTGGTGGTGGTATCTTTAGGCCCTCTCTCACCGCCACTAGCATTCCCATTCCCATTTTCTAGGGGCCTACCTCTTCTTTGCAAAGATTAGTCGGTTTTCACTCGATTCACATTCGACCCGGACAATCTCGGGCAATCTTTGATAAAATGATCGATCGATCCACATTTGAAACAGAGACGGTCACGAACTCTCAACTTCCCGAATGCCACTTGCCACAATACTCGACAATCGATCTATCCTCGACGATCATTGCCAACACCGCAAATGTAAGTAGCTCGTGTACTCATAGGGGTCGATTACGATCCCGCTCGGAAAAAAACCAAAGTATTCTTAGATCTGTTTGGATCATCTCTAAACTTCTTCGATGATTGATGAAATGGTTTTCCCGAAGATCTTTTACGAAACTCCCTTGCTCCCAAATCAGCTCTCCTTTTTTCCTTACTGAGCTCTTCGGCTTTGCAAGCTCGCTCAACAAGTACTACAAATTCTCTGATTTCTAGAATGCCAACGAACAATTTTATATCTTCGTTCGGTCCCTCCTCAAACGTTTACACATTACATCTTACGAAGAAACGCATTCTCGAGCATACCGGTACGAGCCTCACAAACTTTCGTTCATAATCGATGAATCAGACATGGAACCTTGTTTAAGCTCAAGAAATTCTTTCCGTTTTTGATCGATAAATCTCTCGATATACTTCTTCCAAAACTCAGTTTGGAAAAACTCCCATGTTACCCGTTCTCTAGGTACAACCGAAATCAACGTATTCCACCAATAATAAGCAGAATCACGTAACAAAGAGATAGCACACTTCAAGCATTCATCGGGTGTGCAAGAAAGTTCATCAAGTACCCGGATAGTGTTGTCCAACCAAAATTCACTTTGCTCGGCATCATCGCTGTCCGTAGCTTTAAATTCGATAGCCCCGCTTTTGAATTACATCAACCGGGGCTTGTTTAACCTCATCCGTCGATTCACGGAGGTACCGCTAGTGCGAGGGTGTATTGGTCGGAAGTGGGGGTTGGGGAATAGCCGTGTTAGTTCGAATGTATTGGTTGAACCAATCATTCATCACGCTATAAAAAGCTTGTCTAGCTTCCTCGTTCTGATTACTAGCTATTGGTTGAGAGTTCACCGGTCGTCCCTTGCGCGCGGCGGTGCCACGCTCTCAACATCATCAACTATCGCTTCTCGGTTGGGATCGGGATCCATCACTATACATAAACGCATTTTTAATCACGCGTAAATCACCACACTATCAAATAAACATATAATGGCATGTATAGCTAGACCAATTTGCAATACGGTAGTCCTAGAATCGACTAAACCGTAGCTCTGATACCAATAAAATGTAACACCCCTAGCCCGCATCCGTCGCCGGAGGAGTTAAGAATGTCACTAAGTAAACCTTAATTTCGTTTCTAATATCAACCATCTAAATAAAACATTCAAGCATCATTGATCACATTCATACACGTTTTCATCATCTAAAAATAAAAATGTAAGTTGACTAAATAAGCCATTTGCGTATGGCTATACATATATGTATACATCATCCGAAAGGTACTAGGTCAAATTACAAAGTCAATCCTACACATGCCATTTTCTAAATTTAAACAAAAGTACCAAAAAGCTTAGATAGTGTGGTTGACTTCGACTTTGGAACTTCCGAATCCGATGGATGACGAGCAAAATCTATAAAACAGAAAACCAAACAAAAGAATAAGCATTTCAATGCTTAGTAAGCTTTAAGTAATGAAATCATCTAGGAAATTAGCATATTAATATCAAGTCTATTTGAATTAACTTTGGGTCGAATCCAAACCTAACGAAGATACTTCCTCATCAATCATATCGAAAAAGGGGAAATCAACATGTCCATCTATTTCTTTAATTCATAACCGAATGCAATCATAAACATTCAAAGGATTTTAAACAATAGTCTAAGCATAATTTCGACTTTCAAACACGAAATATAACAATCAATCATATCTTCAACGAAAGCATTTACTTACTTGATCACTTCACGTTAAATTGTACTTATGCTTGGAATTAACTCGACATGCATTATATAAATTTACTTGTGCATACTTACGGTTTCTCCACCCAACTAATAGGCCACAGAAGACGTCCTTGTGAACTAAATCCAAATCTTAGAACCGCTCGAAGCCCTTCGAGACTAAGCTCGGTTTACGCTTCTTTGGCTTAAAGGCCTTCTTGAACTAAGTTCGGCAATAACATCTGGCGCAGAGCCCTTCTAACTAAGTCCGGCTTTATCGATGGCTTAAAGCCCTTCGGAACTGTGTCCGGTTTTTAGCATCGGTGATAGCCCTTGAGACTTAGCTCGGTTTCAAACCTTGATCCACAATCATACGTTCACACATTTAAACAACGCATTGATATTTGAATACAATTTCAGCACTCTTTCTAATCATTTTACCATTAATTCACTAGTCATAACAAATAACATATTCTCGTTTCATTATTCCTAAGCTTTCTATTTTCATGCAATTACAAACAAGTATTTTACCTATTTATTTGATCATAAGATGCAAGCAAGACCATTTTGTCATAATTTATTCATCGCAATCATAATTTAATAATTTCTATGTCTAAATATAAGTTATATTCCATTACTCAAAGACTTACCTTGTATCTTTCTCGAGCAAGTTCGGGTTGGCTATTCATGACTTTTAGCTTTTCCTTATCCGAGGTTGCCCTCTATGCTCTTGAGCTTAATCAATAAATTTTAAACTAACCATTAATCAATTACTCAAGCATTACTTTCAGAATATAGCACACATATATATATATATTTGAATTTCACACATACAACTTATAGTAAACTTATAAAAATCAATAAGCAAGTCATTAGTAAATCACAACTTCCCTATAAGTCGAGTTACTGAGCAACAGTCATTAATTTACTTATAACTTGAGCTACGAAACTCCAAATCAAAGACCGTAAATTTTCCTCGAAAATAGACTAATTTATCTTTTAGCCAAAAAATTTTCATAATTTTTAGTCTAGCCAATCGCTACCAGATTTTTCTTAAAGTTCACCCTGTTTCATTGCTTGACTAAACTGACCATTCTTCGATACGAATCAGGTTTCTCATTGTACAAGATTCAAAATGTGTTCTCACTTATTTCATTTGAAACTAGACCCATTAAGGAATCTAAGCATATAAATTTTATCCTAAGGCCATTTTTGTACAATTTATACTGATTTTATAAAAACAGAACAGGAAATCTATTAGTCATTTCGACTCAACCTCACAATATCCCAAATATCTCAAAATCGGTAACTCTTTTATTTCTATAGTTTCCTTTGAAAGAAACTAGACTCTTCAAGCTTTCATTACATATTCATCCAGCTTCTAACTCAATTCCTACAAATTATGGTGATTTTCCAAAATCACCTTACTGCTGCTGTCCCCAAGCAGTTTAACACTAAATCACTTTTTTTTCAAACATTCCTAGTATACATTTTATTCAAGTATGTATTTAAGCAATCAAACTTATCAAATAACTATCTATAAGATTTACTTCAACATTCTTAATACAATACATGGTGTTCAAACCATTATTCAATTTAAACATTCGCTAATACACACATATATATACACTAGAAATCAATTGTTAACATTTGCATTTCACCTTGATAGCTAACTTATCAATCCTTATTTTAACCTACAATTGTTCTTAACACAATTAAAGTATCCATTAAAAAAATGTATACATTACTCAATTGCCTAAAACCACATTCGGCCTAGAACACCTAGTTAGCCGATTCTTTTCCATGTAACACAATTGCCCAATTGTGCTTATTTGCTAAGCTCTAATTCACCTATGTATCACTTTTCCTCCAAATAACATGAACAACAACCATTTCTTAATATGTATCTTGTGCATAACCTTAATTAACTTCCAATAATCATAAAAAAACATCAACTCTTAAGCTTTATGTACATAGCCGAATCTTAAAATGATCCAACCTCCAACTTATTCATTCCATTCACTCACACGGCCTTTGTTCCATTCCTTAGACAAATCTATGTTTGGCCATTGTACTCATGAGCATTAAGATTTATAATTTGACTAACTTAAACCCTTCTCTTCAACAATTCATCATAAAACATAAAACCATAGCCTAATCTCATCATTTTATAACTATAACCGAATGCTCAAACATCACCAAGATTTCAAAATTTTAACATGGGTTATGTAAGAAATTAGCTAACTAATTAAAAACAAGCTTGAAATTAAAAATCTAACGCAATTTACTAACCTCCTTAAGCTTAAAGTGACCAAAACCTTCTCTTCTCCCTTTCTTTCTAATTCGGCTAAGAAGAACAAATGTTACTTTGTTTTCTTCACCATCCAATTCCTTATTTTTAACTACTTTTCTTCTTTTTTTTTTTTTTTTGATATAAAATATTAAGCCACTAGCTATTAATTAACACATATTATATGTATTTAGTTCCATCATGGCCGGCCACTACTCTCAATAGTGGAAATTTGACATGCAAATCCTTGTCTTTTTATAACTTGAACTAATAGGTCCTTTTAGATTAACCTATCATATTTCAAAAGTGTCACTCATAAGTCCTATTAACTAAATTCACATTCAATTGACTAAATCGAAACTTAAAACTTTCACACATTCAAAATTCACATATTTTAGATCGTAAATATTATATTCAAATAATTCAGTGACTCGGTTTAGCGGTCCCGAAACCGCTTTCCGACTAGGGTCACTTTAGGGTTGTTACACATTGCATTTGCATGACCGTTGTGGTCACACCCTTAAGTGGGAGTAAGAAGCTACGCTTTCGTGAGGTTTTCACCTTCGTATGAGCTAGTGGATTACTTCCGGGATACTGTACCTATGTCTTCGTGAGATTTTCATCTCCGTATGGTCATAGGGAAATGTGTTCCCCTGAACTGAGCTTAGTCTATATGAGCCTATAATGGGTGAGGATCGAGGAATCTGCTGGTTCAGGTATCCTTGCTTTAGAGCTAAAACTCATATAGTGAACCTTTAAGTGCTTACCCTAGGGAAATAGTGATAACTATTAGAAAATTACCCTTGTAAGTATCTGTTTATCATTTTCTTATATATATGATACTAACCTATTTTTATTTTGCTGTCATTGCATGTCATTGGCATTTAAAGGTGTTGATTCACGGTTTAATTTCTAAGTTAGAAAGTTTTGTAATAAGGAACGAATATCTTAATAAAGTGGAGGACAACGCCTTTGTCTGTACGTGGTCAGAGAAAACACAGTTAGAGAAGGGAGATAGTGTCACGGAGGGATATACATCAGAGTTATGGGACTTCACTAGTATTAATTCGACACAGAACGAGTTTCAGGAATTGAGAGACATTTGGGCTCAATGGGATGACGAGGCTAAGCAGCTTTTCTATCAGAATTACAGAGACCTTCCCTATTTGCTAGACGTCAAAGTAGATAAGCATTTGTTGCGAGCTATGGTACAGTTCTGGAACCCTGCTTATAGTTGCTTTACATTTGGTGATGTTGATTTTGTAACTACTTTGGAGGAGTATACGACTTTATTGCGTTGCTCAAGGATTCAGGGTTATAAGGCTTATGTTAGGCCTGCTAGCCTTCCAACTTTTACGAAGAAATTGGTGATGATTACTGGGATGAGTGAGCAATAGGCTGTAGCTCGTGTGCAGCAAAAGGGTGATAGTAAGTGCATTCCATGGGCCGTTTTGAGGGATTTGATATCGACGCATCCAGACGTGAAGAAAAGGATCGACATCCTGGCTTTGAGTATTTACGGCATGGTGATTTTCCCAAAAGCGTTGGGGCATATAGATGAGGCGGTTACGGATTTATTCGATCGACTTGGAAAACAGAACACACCTGTTCCCGCAATCCTAGCTGAGACGATAAGATCCTTGAACGCATGTCGAAGAGCTGGTGAAGGAAGGTTCATTGGATGTGCACAGTTGCTGTTGGTTTGGTTTCATAGCCACTTCTGGAAGCTTGACAAGGTTTCTTGTCGAGTGTTCTTCGAGGGTTATTCTCCCTTAAAGGAAGCAGTAGACAGGCCTAGGAGAGATGACATTTCAGAAGAGAGGTGGATAGATATTCTTCAGAATCTTCGAGAGGATGATGTTATGTGAAAGGCTCCTTGGTTGGTTCCTAGTGAAGTCCTTTATCGCTGTGGCAATGTTGATTGGGTCCCTTTGCCAGGAATTTGGTGAGCTATTGGATATACATCATTACTTGTTTTGAGGCAGTATCGAGCAAGGTAGTTTATACTGGCTACACAGGGTTTAGCTCAGAGCAATTTCTCCTATAAGGGAGATCACTACAAGAGGAGGATGCGAGATATTTTCGAGGCTTGGAAGAAGCCTTTCTGCATGAAGATCTTGACTGAAGGTTTGGCGTCAACCCTTGAGTATAAAGGGTGGTTTGGTATAAGAGTCAACGATAATGTCCCTAGGCCAATCTTGGGAGTGGCTCCATCATTAGAGGAGAGCTTACGAGTGATTCCATCAGAGTTGGAGGTTATGAAGCAAGAGTTTGAAAGAAAGAATTCAGAGCTTGAAAAAAGGATGGAGAAGCTCGAAGAGGAAAAAATGTGCTTGAGTCTCGACGTCGATGTTCAAAAGATAGAGGTCGAGAAGGTGAAAAAGGAAAAGAGAAAGATCGAGGAAGATCAAGATGACTTAAAGACGCACTACAAGAGGGCCCAGGTAACATTGAAAACGGTCGGATTAGGGAGATCCTCAGAGCAATGGCAACAAGAGATTCAAGAGGAAAGAGCCAAAGCCGAGTATTGGGAGAAGAAGTTCCAAGAGATGCAGTCGCGTAATCAGACCCTAAAAAAAAGAAAATCAAGGATTAAAAGTTAAGGTGACAGAGCTTGGACGATCTCTTCATCATCATCGAAGTCGTAATTCCGTGGCCGAGTTAAAAGCAAGTCTAAACAAGATCGAAGAAATGAAGCACAATATTGGAGGGTTGGAAGTAGCACTATAGGACTGTGAGTTACAGATTAAACAGCTCGAGGCAAGAGAAGAACAGTGGAAGGGAAAACTTCACCATTTTCAGGATCGAGTGAGAGATAGAGATCATGTCATGGAACAGGCCTTAATTCAAATTCGAGAGGTTGCTGAACACTTGCAGGATTTGGAAATACAAGCTAGAACCCTGAGTATAATGTATGAGTCATCATCAGACAGAGGACGAGAATTAGCATTGTTGTTAGATAGGGTTAAGAATCTAGGCCTATGGGCGAAAGTGTATTTGTAATTCGTTTTATGAAAAGATTTTTGTTCCTTAAATAACATTTTCTAAAATGAAACTGAATCAGAATCGACATCCTTTTTGCATTCATGCATTTGCATCTCATCACATTATATGCATTCAAGTTTAAAGAAAGACCCTAATTAGTTAAATTATTAGGGAGAAAGAGAGTAAGAGAAAGAAAATCTAGAAGCGACATATCCTTACGGTACACACGCTAAGTCGAAGAATATGGACCAAAGATTTGAACAGCTACAGAAGGACATGCAGGACCAATTGCAGGAGCAATTGGCAAAAATGCAAAATGATATGAGGGAGCAAATGTTGGAGGCTCAAAGGAACATGATGGCTGAGATGGCTCAACTACTAAGAGCCACTGATAAGGGAAAGGCTCCCATGGCAATCACTGAAGAGGAGAATGAGGGTCATCCTCCTGGTTTCACTCCACCTCACATGCAAACCCAACCTGGGGCATATCCCCAAAGGCCGTCTGTCACAATAAGACCTTAACAGGGTCAAGTCGATGCTGGGATCCCCATAAATTTCCCAACTGGCTCAGGATTCAATTTGGGCAACAATCTTGCAAATCCTGTCATTCCTGACTTAGACATGGCTGAAAAAGAGGATTTAAGGAATGAGGCTGCAAAATAGTTGGAAAAATGCTGCAAATGGTTGGAAGAAAAATTCAAGGCTTTAGAGAATGCTAATGGGCATCATAGAGTTGATGCCAAATATCTAAGCTTGGTCCCAGACTTGGTGCTTCCTTACAAATTCAAGATGCCAGAATTTGAGAAGTACAATAGTACTACTTCCCCAGAAGCCCACATTACGATGTTCTGTAGGAGGATGACTGGGCATGTGAATAATGATCAACTGTTGATCCACTGTTTCCAAGAAAGTTTAACTGGAGTAGTAGCCAAGTGGTACAATCAACTATGCCGGGCCAGAATAAGTTCATGGAGGGATCTTGTACAAGCCTTTATGCAGCAGTACAATTATGTGACTGACATGACTCCGGATAGGATTACGCTGCAAAATATGGAGAAAAAGCCTAATGAGAATTTTAGGCAGTATGCACAGAGATGGAGAGAGGTGGCAATGCAAGTTCAACCATCGTTGTTAGAGAAGGAGACCACCATGTTGTTCATTAGCACTCTAAAGGCTCCATTCATCACTCACATGATTGGGAGTACTACTAAAAGTTTTGCGGATATAGTCATGGCAAGAGAGATGATCGAGAATGCCATAAGAGGTGGCAAAATTGAGGGGGAAACAACCAAAAGATTGGCCCCAAGGAGAAAGGATGGTGAAGTGAATAACACGAGCACCTACAACACGAGGGCAATCACAGTTCGTCAACCTAAAACAGCTGCGGTTGAGCAACAAAGTTCTCAAAAGAAAGAGTCGGGTACAAGGCAGAATTCTGAAAAGATGCAATTCACACCTATCTCCGTGATGTATCGTGAGCTCTATCAAAGCTTATATGATGCACATGCTATTTCTCCTTTTCACTTAAAACCACTACAGCCCCCATATCCCAAATGGTATGATGCAACTGCCAGATGCGAATACCATGTTGGAATACAGGGACATTCGATCGAAAATTGTACCGATTTTAAGAAGGCTGTAGAAAGGCTTATTAAGATGGGGGTAGTGAAGTTTGACAATACCCCTAACACTGAAAACCTATTGCCAAATCATGGCGATCAAGGAGTGAATGCCATTGGCAAAACTAGTAAGAGGAGAATGAAGGAGGATGTTGCTGAGATAAGGATGCCTATGAGGGTGATTTGGGAGGAGATGATGAAGAGAGGTATGTTAACCTCTAAAAATACGAGAAGAGGAACGAGGAACTATGTTAAGTTCCATGAAGATTGCAAGGAATTCAAGGCCTTGGTGCAGGGCTTTATAGACAACAAAGAGCTACAAATTTTTAAAGGAAGCTCTTGTGAAAAACAAATATGTGTGCTAGAGGATAAACAGAAAGGAACTATCCAGCCAAGGATTATTATTTCCCTACCGGGGAATAATAAAGTGGGGACACAAATGGAACCTAAGGTCATCATCCATAAGCTTATGCCTTTTCCTTATAGAGATAGCAAGAGGGTACCATGGAGTTATGACTGCAGTGTGACAGTGCCAGAAAAGGAGAATATAGCCAGTACGTCTAAGGATGTACAAGTTGAAGGTTCCAATACACGGAGTGGGAAGCGATATGATATAGTGGGCGTTAGAGAGGAGCCCACAAAAATAAAGAATGCTGGTGCAAAGAAAGAGAAAAAGGCTGAAGTGTCTGTCAAGGAGCCAGTAAAGGAAGAGGAGGCCAAGGAATTTCTAAAGTTCCTTAAGCATAGTGAGTATAGCGTGGTCGAGCAGTTGCATAGGCAGTAGGCTCTCATATATCGATTGGCCTTACTTAAGTTACAAATGCATCGGAATGCATTGATGAAGGTACTTAACGAAACATATGTCACCCATGACATATCCGTTAACAAGTTGGACCGGTTGGTGAATAACATAAGTGCGGATAATTTCATCTATTTTAATGATGATGAAATCCCACCGGAGGGCAGGGGGTCGACTAAGGCCTTGCATATTACCAATCGATGCAAAGGGTACACACTCCCAAGCGTGCTCATTGATAATGGATCGACCTTGAATGTTCTACCATTGTCTACATTGAACAAATTACCCATTGACGATTCTCACATAAAGACATGTCAGAATGTGGTAAGAGCCTTCGACGGTACAGAAAGGAAGGTGATGGGAAGGATTGACATCCCCTTGGAAATTGGGCTGAATATATACGAAGTAGATTTCTTGGTGATGGATATCAAGCCTTCCTACAATTACTTTTTAGGCAGGCCATGGATACATTCAGCAGGAGTGGTGCCTTCATCGTTGCACCAGAAATTGAAGTTAGTGACGGATAGACGGTTAATAACCATCAATACGGAGGAGGAAATTATAGCCGCAGTCACTAGCAAAGCCCCATATGTCAAGACAAATAAGGATTCTATTGAGTGTTCAATTTGCTATTTAGAATTTTTTAATGCGACCTTCATTTCAGAAGGGAGTGAGCTACCGGCGCCAAAGGTAGCAAGAGCTACGAGTATGGCTCTACAAAGGATGGCAGGAAAAGGAGCCTTACCAAGAAGAGGGTTAGGAAAATACCTGCAAGGAGGGACTCAAATCCCAGAACTAAAAGAGAAAAGAGATCGCTTTAGTTTGGGCTTCAAACCAGACTATAAGCAAAGGAGGAAGGAAATTGAGAAGCGTCAAGAGGGAAGAAGGGCGCGCCTTAATAGAAGAGAAGTGGAGTGGGAGCCGATGACATTCCTTCCAATATCCCAAACCTTCATATCGAGAGGGCTACTCATAGAAGGAAGTTATCGAATTAATGCTTTACAAGATGAAGGATCGAAGCAAGGAAACCTTGAGGGCATTCGCCCTTACGAACTGGGAAGCTCTCTGAACAATTGGACTGTGGTGGAACTTCCTGTAGTCTTTAGAAATTCTTCAGAGTAATTCTTGGAACATTCTTGTTACTCTAGAGCCTAGGAGTAATAGAATTACATTTGTGAAATAGGCTTACGATCATTTATTATTTTTTAATAAAACATAACTTTTATCAATTCGAACGAGTATTGTTTCATTTTTATCAATCAATATTCCGTTAAATTTTGACCATTCTTATTCTTTCATTCATAGCACATAAATAATCATTCTTAAATTCATTCATTCTTTGTATATTCTTTATACTTCACAGATCCCTAGATATCAATGATATGAGCACTGATATTACAAATCCTGATTTCTCTCGTGAGCAAGACATGTGTTTAGAGGGGTCTCAGGATTTTGAAGATGTCCAAAATGATGATGTGTCTTTGGATCTTTTGAGGATAGTAAAACAGGAGGAGAAACAAATCATGCCACATGAGAAAAAGGCAATAGAGAATGTAGCCCTAGAGGAAGGGAAAGAGGTGAAAATTGGCACGCATATTATTGAAGACACAAGGCAAAGACTGATTGAGTTGCTTCGTGAGTTCAAGGATATCTTCACATGGTCCTATCAAGATATGCCGTGTTTAAATACTGATATTATGGTGCATCGCCTCCCAATAAGACAGGATTGTAAGCCAATCCAACAGAAGTTGCGAAGAATGAGGCCAAATATCGTGTTGAAAATAAATGACAAAGTCAAGAAGCAGTTTGATGCAGGATTCTTACAAGAGGTGAAGTACTCTGAATGGGTAGCTAATATTGTATCAGTTCCTAAGAAAGATGGGAAGGTACAAATGTGCGTTGATTACAGAGATCTAAACAAGGCTAGCCCAAAAGATAACTTCCCTTTGCCACACATAGACACTTTGGTAGACAATACAATAGGATATTCATTATTTTCTTTTATGGATGGTTTCTCGGGGTATAATCAGATAAAAATGCATCCTGAAGACATGGAAAAAACCACCTTCATAACATTGTGGGGTACCTTCTGTTACAAAGTAATGCCCTTCGGGTTGAAGAATGCAGGGGCAACATACCAGAGGGCTATGGTGACTTTATTCCATGATATGATGCACAAGAAAATTGAGGTGTATATGATGATATAATTGCCAAGTCTCGAACGGAGGAGGAGCATATTTAAGTTTTAAGGAAATTATTCTTGAGATTAAGGAAGTTTCAGTTAAAACTTAATCCAGCAAAGTGTACTTTCGGGGCTAGGTCGGGGAAATTATTAGGTTTTGTGGTCAGTGAAAAGGGAATAGAAGTTGACTCAGACAAAGTTAAAGCCATACGAGATTTACCTCCACCACGTACTCAGAAGGAAGTTCGGGGTTTTCTTGGAAGGTTGAACTATATTGCTCGGTTTATTTCACAATTAACTGAGAAATGTGACCCTATATTTTGCCTCCTTAGAAATACTTGGAATGAAGAATGTCAGAATGCATTTGATAAAGTCAAGCAATACTTGTTAAACGCTCCAGTACTATCCCCACCTAGTCTAGATAAACCATTAATTCTGTACTTATCAGTGTCTAGCAATTCCATGGGATGTGTGTTTGGTCAACATGACGAGTCGAGAAGAAAGGAAAAGGCAATATACTACCTCAGTAAGAAATTTATAGAGTGTGAGATGAGAAATTCACCAATTGAGAAATTATCTTTAATCTGGACGACTCGAAAGTTAAGACAGTACATGCTATATCATACTACTTGGCTTATCTCAAAACTTGATCCCTTGAAGTATATGATGGAGTCAACAGCTTTGAATGGGAGAATGGCGAGGTGGAAAATTCTACTTTCAAAGTTTGACATAGTCTATGTGAGCCACAAGGCTATAAAAGGAAGTGCTATAGCAGAATTTCTAGCTAATAGAGCTCTAGAGGATTATGAGCCGTTGAATTTCAATTTCCCAAATGAGGAGTTGATGTGTGTGGCAACTACAGAGGATTGTCCTTGGAAGTTGAGCTTTCATGGGGCATCCAATGCAGTGGGAAATAGAATTAGGGCAGTCTTGGTATCCCCAAATGGCGATTATTATCCATTCACATGCAAGTTGGATTTTGATTGCACGAACAATATGGCCGAATATGAAGCGTTCATCATGGGACTTCGAGCGGCTATAGAGCAAGGAATAAGAATCTTGGAAGTATATGGAGACTCTGCATTGGTAATTTACCGGCTTAGAGGAGAATGGGAGACAATGGATCCTAAATTGATCAATTACCGAAAGGTAGTTTTGGGGTTACTTGAGGAGTTCGATGACATCACTTTCAATTATATCCCGCAGGACGAAAACCAAATGGCAGATGCTCTAGCAACCTTGGCTTCAATGATTAGAGTGAATAAAGAAGAAGAGATGAAACCCATTCAGATGAGTATCTTTGAGACTCCAGCTAGCTGTTGTAATATAGAGGAAGAAGAAAAGGATGATAACCCTTGGTATCAGGATATATTCCAACATGTGAGAGATCGTAAATATCCAGAACAGGCAACTAAAAATGATAAGCGGACTTTAAAGAGATTAGCCTGTGATTACATTTTGGATGGGGATATCTTGTACAAGAGAAGAAAGGATCAAGTACTGTTGAGATGTGTTGAAGCTGTAGAGGCTAAGTTAATCTTGGAAGAAGTTCACGAGGGTGTTTGTGGGACGCACGCTAATGGTTTCACGATGGCTAGACAAATCATGAGGTTTGGATATTATTGGTCTACCATGGAAGGGGATTGTATCAACTATGCCAAGAAATGCCATAAATGCCAGATTTACGAAGACAAGATTCATGTACCACCTTCACCTCTACATGTTATGACTTCTCCATGGCCTTTTTCCATGTGGGGCATGGATTTCATTGGGCCAATATCACCAAAAGCTTCAAATGGGCATCGATTTATTTTTGTGGTCATTGATTACTTCACAAAGTGGGTAGAGGTTGCTTCTTATGCAAATGTTACTAAGTCAGCTGTAAGTCGATTCTTGAAGAAAGAGATCATTTTTTGGTATGGGATGCTTGAGAGGATCATATCAGACAATGCGTTGAATTTGAACAACAAAATGATAGTAGAATTTTGTAGTCAGTTCAAGATTAAGCATCATAATTCATCTCCATATCGCCCAAAGATGAATGGGGCAGTGGAAGCTGCTAACAAAAACATCAAGAAGATAGTGGGGAAAATGACTGAAACTTACAGAGATTAGCATGAGAAGTTACCATTTGAACTCTTAGCCTATAGAACGTCTGTCAGGACTTCTACTGGGGCAACTCCTTTCTCACTGGTTTATAGGATGGAGGCAGTGTTACCCATTGAAGTAGAGATACCGTCTCTCCGAGTCTTGTCAGAAATAAAGTTGGATGAGGCTGAGTGGATTCAATTGCGGTATGACCAATTAAACTTAATTGGAGAGAAGAGGCTAAAAGCTATTCGCCATGGTCAGATGTATCAAAAGCAAATGATGCGAGCTTATGATAAGAAAGTTCGTCCAAGAGAATTCCGCGAAGGGGACCTTGTATTGAAAAAGATTCTCCCCATTCAGAAGAACTTTAGAGGAAAATGGATGCCGAATTGGGAGGGGCCGTATGTTGTGAAGAAGGCTTTCTCTGGTGGCGTATTGATTTTAACAGAAATTGATGGGAAGAGTTTGCCCAACCCAGTAATTCAGACTTAGTCAAAAAGTACTTTGTCTAAAGGAGAGGAGAATTTAAGGTGAAAACCCACAAAGGGTGCCTTGAGATTTCGAAAAAAAAATAGAGAGGCTAAGGTGAAAACCCGTAAAGGGCGCCTTGTGACCAAAGGGGTTTTGAGTTGAAAACCCGAAAGGGCAGCTTAAATTTTGAAAGGTATATAGTAATCTTGCTATATCTGATTCAATAAAGAGCGAAGCATGTTATATATTGGGGCATCAACAAAGTACTTTGACTCTTTTAAACACATGTCGAACTTAAGAAAGTCTTCATGGAGCTGGTGTAAAGATGTTCAAGCGGCGGTATCTAGAGCATCTAACTTTTATCCTATTTGCTATCTTTAGATTCTATTTCTTCTTAAAGATAGGCTTCCAGATTAATTCTCTTTGTATTTTTGACAAATCTATTCAAATCTAATTATTCTCAAGATTAAATTCATCATCCATTATTCTTAAAGTGTGTCGCGTTAAATAATGATAGATGAACTAAATGATTTTCACAAATGAAGTTTTGCTCGTTACTCTGGAAATTTCTAGATAATACAAGAAACTAAAACAGAACAATTATTCAAGGAATTCATGTAAGTGAGGTTCGAAAGAACTCGAGGTGATTCTTTCTTTAGTCTGAAATGATGATTGGACAAATCAAATGATTCGATTCTAAGAGAGGATTATCTTACAAACATTCTTGATGGGCCATAGCATTTGAAGAATGGTACAAACCCACGGGCTAAGTAAGAATGATATTTCGAGAGAAATAAGGATGAGCTTTAACAAAGGAATGAGTAGTGATGTCTCGAATAGAGGTCATTTTCATAAACATTTTGCATTATAAGAGGTTTAATTAGGAGCATTTGACTCATTTTGATCATAAGTATCCTAATCATTAGGCATGAACTCATACATATTATACAGTTCATGTCCTTCAAAGGACAATGAAGATTGATGTGCCTCAACCCCCTAAGCAGTAGGGTAGCAGGCTAAAGCATAGCAGATTTGGCTTTCACGCGTTTACGTTGAAGCAAATCTAAGATGATTTGACATCTCTGTATTGTTAGAGAGTAGATCGAAGATGACAGATTTGGCATCTCTATATTGTGAGAGAGCAGATAAAAGATAACGGATTTGGCATCTCTGTATTGGCAGAGAGCAGATCGAAGATGACAGATTTGACATCTCTGTATTGTCAGAGAGCAGATCGAATATAACAGATTTGGCATCTCTGTATTGGCAAAGAGCAGATCGAAGACAGCAGATTTGGCGTCTCTATATTGTCAGAGAGCAGATCAAAGATGACAGATTTGGCGTCTCTGTATTGTCATAGAGCAGATCAAAGATGACAGATTTGGTGTCTCTGTATTGTCAGAGAGCAGATCGAAGACATAGCTGATTTGGCTTTCACGTGTTTACGTTGAAGCAAATCTAAGATGATTTGGCATCTCTATATTGGCAGAGAGCAGATCAAAGATAGTAGATTTGGCATCTCTGTATTGTCAGAGAGTAGATTGAAGATTGCAGATTTGGCATCTCTGTATTGGCAGAGAGCAGATCGAAGATAACAGATTTGGCGTCTCGGTATTGTCAGAGAGCAGATCGAAGATAGCAGATTTGGCATCTCTGTATTGTCAGAGGGCAGATCAAAGATAGTAGATTTGGTGTCTCTGTATAGTCAGAGAGTAGATTGAAGATGACAGATTTGGCGTCTCTGTATTGTCAGAGAGCAGATCGAAGATAGCAGATTTGGCGTCTCAGTATTATCAGAGAGCAGATCGAAGATGATAGATTTGGTGTCTCTAACAGATTGGTGAGTTTTCAAGAAGCAGGTTGAAGATAGCCAATTTAACACTCCTGAAGATATCAGAATACCTTTGGGGAAGATGAGGATCAAGATTTTGAGACTTAGCCAGACCGGGCAAATTTGGTCCTTTTATAGTCTTTGCTCGATTCCTATTACATAGAAATGAGCAAAGAGAGGCAGCTTTAATAACTCAAATTTACCCGGGCCTTAAAACCAAGAATAATAAATAAATAAATAAATGTTTATTTATTAAATAGTCCATTTACAATACATGGCCCATTAACCCGTAGGCCCAAAATTTAACTAGTCTAAGCCCTATACCCGGTTACAACCCACACCCGATTATACCACTACCCGTTACACCCAAATCCAAAATTTAAACGGCCCAAAACATTCTTTTGACCCAACAAACAAATACAGCCCAGTTGGCCCAATTGGCCTAAAGAGTTTCAGCAGTTGAGAAACCCTAGCTAGGGTTCACTCCGCAAGTATTCCAAACGACACAACGGTTCTTCTCGCATCGTTCTAGTAGCCCTATCAGTGCTGTGATTCCAGGATCCGTGATCAGCACACTAATCAGAGACTAGAGCACTCATCATTCCCGGGCTTCGAACCATGCCGTGGTCTACGGCCAAATCAACGCCGGTGGTCTACCTTCCTCGCAAACACCTACAAAAGAAGAAAGAAATAGCAGCAAACAAACAAAACAAATATGGAAAGAAATAAAAGATTTCTTCCCAAAATATGTAATAGAAACAGTGGCTATAAAAGCCTCCTCTGTAACCTCTAAATGGGGGGAGTTTTTTTTTTTGGAATACACATACAGATTCAGTAAAAAGTTTATTTTTACATACACAGAAAAGAGTACAATAGTCGATCGAGTACAAAAGGTGAATATTTTTAAATATATATTGTAAATAGAAAAAAGGGGAGAGGGTTACCTGTATTTAGCTTGAAAAGGCGAGGGTTTTTGACCTCCGAACACCGTGTGTGGTGGCGCGTAGGCGCGTGGGAACCAGTGGACGGAGACTCAACGGAGCTCCGATGACCAGCCCTCAGTCCTCTTTCAGAGGATTTTTGTTATTTTTTTTTTAAATGGTGTTTCAAAATAATTTTAAAACTGGAATTTGGCTTATATAGCCTTAATAGAACGACGCCGTTTTAGCTTAATCCAATAAGCCTAAAACTACGTCGTATTAAAGCTAAGGATCCGCGCGTTGACTCGATTAACCGGAGAGGATCCGCGTGTTTTTGAAGATTGGGTTAATTACTCAATTGGTCCTCCCACATTCTTTAATCTTTATAATTTCATTTTACTTATTTTTTAATTTAGCCCTAGTATTTTAATTTTATTTCAATTTGGTCCTCATAGTGACTTTAAAACTGAGTTGGTGGAAACGGTGTCGTTTTAAGATTAGGGCTAATTGCCCAGGGAGTCCTCTGAATTTAACGCGCATTTCAATCAAGCCCAAAATTTTATTTATTTTGCAATTAACCCCCAAATTCTTTAATTGAATTCAATTTTAATCTTTTTTATTTTTTTAATATATTTTAAATACTTTATATATTATTTATTTTTTAAAATATTAGTTATATATTATTTTATTTATATATTATCCATTATACTATTTTTATTATTGAATATTTTATCTATAAATTATATTTTATTATATATTTTACAATATATATTTCCTTATAGTATTTTTATAAATTATGTATTATTATTTATTAAATTTGTAAATTGTAAATTTTTAAAATTATTAATAAATAATATCTATATTATCTTTATTTGTATAATAATATTCATATTTCATTTATATATATATTACACATTCTATTTTATTATATATTTTTACTACATATGTATATTACTTATTCTACTATATTTTCCTATATAAAATTACTCGTATCATATTTACTATTTTGTACTTTATCTATAATATAGTTTATATTATTATATATTACATTTATAAATTTTATTGCATGTTATATTTTACCATACATTACTCTATATATTACATTTATTTTATTATAAAATATACACTATTTTATTATTTATTAATTATGTACATTTTTTTAAGTGTAATAACAATATTTAGTACATTATTTTTTCTTATATGTTAAGTTATTATATCTTATAGTATAATCTATATATGTATATATCATTTTAAAAAAAAAAGGGATTCTCTTTTATTATTCTTATATTATTTAGTGTATTTCTAAATAGCTTATTTTATTTGACTTATTTTATACATTTTAATTTGCTTAGTTTTTGGTTTTCTTTCATTGTTTAGTAGGTTAAATTTTACATATCATTTGTTTTATCTTTAATTGATTATTTTATATTTTCATTTTAAGAATATATTTGCATGAAATATTATTATGTATGTTTAATTTGTGTTGATATATTTTGCCATTTTTGCGTATGTTGCATGTAACGATAATGCATGTATATTTATGTCATATATATGACCATGCATAAAGTGATAATGTATACTGTGTAATTTATGTTATTATTTATTATTCTCTATACTATATTTGGATAAAATGATAAAGCATGCATTATGTAGCTAGGCTTATTTAATGTTAATTTCCTGTAAAATACATCATTTTCAAAACAAAAATATTTCATTTCAAAAGGAATTTTTTAAAGAAAGTGAGGCAATGTTTTGATATTTAGGAATTCGAGAAGTAGTGCCCTAACATGCTGGGTTGCGATTTCTCGTTTGTCTAAATTTCTAAAATATCCTTCTAAACGAATTTTTACAAATCATAAGAGGATTTTAGTTACAAAAGTTTAAAGATATCGTGTCCAATCATGCTGGATACGGTGTTTATACTCTTTTAAAACGAATTAATCTTGATTCTTTTTAATTTAAAACATTGCAGTTTTAAGGGAATCTCATTTCTAAAATCTTTCAAACTTCTGACGCTAAGACAAAATTATTCAATTTGGTACCAATTTTGGGCGTTACAAGGGTGCTAATCCTTCCTCGTACGTAACCGACTCCTGAACCTATTTTCTCATAATTTCGTAGACCAAAACGTTTTATATAGTGATCCAATCACACTTTAAAAGATTGGTGGCGACTCCCGTTTTTGTTATTTTAAAACTCGTTTTTAAAAGGAGGTTTCGACAATTTTATTGTCAAAAGAAAAAGGAATATCTTGAATTTGATGTGAAAATGGATATGAAGAATCTAAATTTGTTGCTATCATAATGTTTAAAGATTTTGATGAGTTCAAAATGATTGTTGACAATATTTATTAGTTAACCAGTTGAGGATTGATTTTAAGCATAATGATGAAGATATATAAGATGCAAAGAATGTTGGTTTTTTTTTCATATATGGGCTTAAAAAATGTCGGACAAAATGACTATTCAAATCAAAAGCATGGTGAGTGAGCATAACTATAACAAGGTTTTTGAAAATAAATTTGCATCTATTGAATGGTTGGCTCATAAGTCTTTAGATACCTTTCAAAGTGACCCTAAAATGAAAACGAATACATTTTTAGCTAGAGTTAGAAAGGGATTGAATTTTGAAATAAAATGGATGAAGGGATATAGAGCTAAACTAAAATCTTTAGAGATTATTAGAGGAAAGGGTGAAGACTAGTACTCTAAGCTACCAATGTATTGCAGAGTGCTAAGCAAAAGAAATCATTGATCAACCACCATTTTGCATCTAAAGAATTCATTGTTTCAAGGAATTTATATATGCATCAAGGCATTGAAGGATGGTTCTCTAGTTGGTTGTAGACCAATTATTTCGATAGATGGATATTGGCTAAAGGGTAAATACAGTGGAGAGTAGCTTACACTAATAGGTATAGATGAAAATGATTGTATTTATCCGATAACCAATGTAGTGGTTGAAGGAGAGAACAAACAAGATTTGTTAGCCAATGATTTAAATATTGAAAACTTTCATGCTTGGACTTTTATGTTAGATGTTCAAAAGGTTAATAAAATTTTTACACTACTTTTGAATTTTTTTTATCTTCTATTTGTTTTCTCCCAAATTTTTTTACCTTATTATATGTATCCTAGTGTTTACTATGTAAAACAAATTTCCACTTTGCACACAGGAGGTTTTGAACACAGGACCACTGGTAAACTGAAGCCTTATCGCTGAACCAGCAGGCTGATTCTACTAATAATCTAACAAAAATTAAAGATAAGCTAGATATGACTAGCCAGATATAGAGATAAAACAAATAAAATACAAAGGAAGGGATTCAGACCTGAAACCGCACACACACTAGTCACATTTCTTAACCACTAAACCATATTTACTTGACAAATTTTTCAGAATCTTAACCCAAAAATTAGGGCGTGACCTTTCTTGGTTTCACTAACTCAATTTATTTTAACCCAGCCTTCAAGATGTGACAAAGAAGACACTAAAGGTTATTTTTGTGCAACAACACATGCTAGCTATGTTGGTGAGTTTAATTATTTGATGTGAAAGGTTGAGAAGACATGTAATAGTTCCTACAAGTGTTTGAAAGGAAAACAATCTCAAGAATGGTCTAGGTCACATTTTAGTAATTTTTTTCTAAATGCGATATAATTTTGAATAATTTGTGTGGGTGTTTCAACAACTTAATTTTGGATGTGAGAGACAAGTTGATTCTTCTAATACTTGAAGCAATTAGTTCAAAGTTAAAGAGAAGAGTCAATAAGAGAATAGATGAAATTAGGAGATTTAGTGGGAAAATTTGTCCCAAGATACAAAAGAAACTTGATGAGTTCAAGATTGAGTCTTTTAATAACATACTAGATTGGTTAAGAGGCAACACATTTCAAGTTAGATGTCTATCAACTCAATTTGTTGTTGATATGAATAAAAGGAAATGCTCTTATAGGAGGTGACAGTTAAGTGGATTACCATGTTCACATGTACTTTCTTATATCTTCAATCGAAGTAAACATCTAGAAGATTATGTGCATGATTCTTACAAGGTTTATACATATTTGAAAATATGTGCTTATATGATTAACCTAATTGCTAGTGAAGATCAATGGGATTTTCTCCAACATGGAGATATAACTATTCCACTTGAACTTCCTAAGCCTAAAAGGAAGAGACACCAAACATCAAGAAAAAAATAACATTATTGAAATGCATGAAGAGGAGAAAAAAAGTAAATTGCCAAATTATCTAGAAAAGGGCTTAAAACGACTTGTAGTATATGTGGGCAACAAAGATACAACCAACTTTTTCATGGTGATGAAAATCTTTCACATGTAAGAATTTTAATCATTTAAAAATAGAAGTATAACATCTTTAATTATTGTATATATGATTACTTAAGACTACCATTTTTTTATAAGAACAGTTTTTTTTGGTATAACCGAGGTTTCCTCCAAGTCCATTTGAAGGTCCACGAAGATAATATTGTCTCCAAGGTTCGAACATACATTCTCCCATGGGAGTGCAATATGTCTTACCACTGCACCCAACACTTGTTGGTAAAAAGTGGCACAAGTTGGTCCATCTAAACCAATCACAAATTCATTGCAAGACTTATGTTGAAAACCTTTAATCAAGCAATATGCCTGCACTTATATATTTGAATATATTTCACCAAGTTTAATTTTATCTATGTGTTGGACAATAAATGTGATGGGCATATCACAATCAAGTTTCAACTTATTTGCAAGTTAGAGTTTTAATTTCCCATACTACTTCATGTGCCAATCTAAACCCCTTTAATAAAATGGATGCTTTTACCACACTAACGTACATGGTAAAAATCGAAGTGAACATTTATAACAGTTCTCCAACATTGGTGCTCACCCACGAGAATAGATAGTAGTGATTCTTCAATTCAATGTTGTTGAAAATAGTCCTGACCTGCTATTAAGTGGTTCATTCCAACCCTTCTATTAGGAGTTAAAACTAACCATCGATTCATTACAACTTGTGTTAATTTCAAAATATATTGGATGTCCTTGTTTGGATTCATAGGCTGAATAAACAAAGCTAATAATTAAGCATACGTCGCTATGAAATATGAAGCGAGGAGTCATTAATCCAGAATGTACTAAGTTGCAATTGTATCCATAATATACGTTTCATGTCCCTTTTTAAGAATTTTAACTTTTTTATCAGCTTCTTCTCAAAAAGTGTAATTGGGTAAGCTCTTGATTTTAAAGTGTTTAAACCGAACCAAATAAGCAATATTGCGTTAATTTTGGAATATCTTGGATGTCTTTGTTTGGATTCATAGGCTGAATAAACAAAGCTAATAATTAAGCATATGTGGCTATGAAATATGAAGCGAGGATTCATTAATCCAGAATGTACTAAGTTGCAATTGTATCCATAATATACATTTCATGTCCCTTTTTAAGAATTTTAACTTTTTTATCAGCTTATTCTCAAAAAGTGTAATTGGGTAAGCTCTTGATTTTAAAGTGTTTAAACTGAACCAAATAAGCAATATTGCGTTAATTTTGGAATATCTTGGATGACCTTGTTTGGATTCATAGGCTGAATAAACAAAGCTAATAATTAAGCATATATGGCTATGAAATATGAAGCGATGAGTCATTAATCCAGAATGTACTAAGTTGGAATTGTATCCATAATATACGTTTCATGTCCCTTTTTAAGAATTTTAACATTTTTATCAGCTTATTCTCAAAAAGTGTAATTGGGTAAGCTCTTGATTTTAAAGTGTTTAAACCGAACCAAATAAGCAATATTGCATTAATTTCTGAATATCTTGGATGTCCTTGTTTGGATTCATAAGCTGAATAAACAAAGCTAATAATTAAGCATACATGGCTATGGAACTAATGATGATATAAAGCGAGGAGTCATTAATCCAGAATGTACTAAGTTGCAATTGTATCCATAATATACGTTTCATGTCCTTTTTTAAGAATTTTAACTTTTTTATTAGCTTATTCTCAAAAAGTGTAATTGGGTAAGCTCTTGATTTTAAAGTGTTTAAACCGAACCAAATAAGCAATATTGCATTCTTGGTAGAAAAAACAATAGCCAAGAAAATATATGACAAATTAAAAAGGTTGGAGATGACAAATAGAAAGTTCCTAAGGATTGAAAAGAAATTAAAGAATGAGATTGGTGTACCAAAAATAGACAAAATATGATGCTATTAACTTTTCATAAACTAGTTAGAACTTTTACAAAACTCTTGTACATGTTCTTCTTCAAATAATTTCTTTCTACCTTCTTTCTTCCTTTCGACCCCATTTGTTACCTTGCAGATAGATGTTTGAGCAATAACCGAATATTTCAACAAGAACTTGGGTTTGCGGGTGACACATAAGTTGTGAAAGCCTTGTCACATTGTGATTAACTATCTCTCTTATGCCTCTAACAACAGTCCCTAACATTTGTGCTTAGTCCATATATACATATATAAAAGCACAATAAAATTAAGTGACAATATAAGAAAATTGAATAGCTTATTTTTTATGCTATCAACCTAAAATTTTAAATCGCATTGATATTTTAAGAGATCAATTAACTTAGATATGTGTGGAACATAGGCAAAGTGCTCCAAAAAGTAATGATGTTGCTTTTGAAGATCTAACTTTCGTGACTTAAAAGTTTCTAACTAAAAAATGTTTACATTTTCCATTTATTTATTCAAGTAGACATTACTTATGAGTAATAAAATTTATTTGATCTAAAATTATTATCATTAAAAAAAATTAACTAACTTTGAATAACTTACTATTATTACAAGATAACTCTACCACAACCAATGTCCTCCCCTAGTATATTACTAAAACATAAACCACACAAGTATAATCTACAATAATAAATTAAGGAAACTAGGATACTTACAGAGTATAATGATCATAAATTTCAAGAAGATCTAACACAAGGCCATATTTCATGGTGGGCAAATTTCTCTAGTTATCCTTAAATTCATATCACAAGTTTACTTGATTTTAAAATTTTTATTGCATGAGATGCTTGTTTATATGTGATTTCTCTTGTTATCCTTGAATTAAACATATTAGTTTTACTATGTTTTCATCGTTTTACAACTAAGACAAATGATGGTTTTTTGTTTTTCTAAAATGCAAAAAAAAAAAAAAAAAATTTTTCTACCAAATAATTTTAATGATATTAATAAAAGTGATTAAATTTATTAATAATAAAACAAAAAATTTGATTAAAGTAAACGTTTATGATGTATATGAAACTTGAAGTTAAGTTTAGTGATTCAAATTGCAAATTACACTAGATAAAAAAACCTCCACTCCTATCCCCTACATTATAATACTAATAAGTCTTATCAAATTTATTCATCACTATTTCCCTTTTGGTTCGCATTGCTCCAACTACTAATCAAAATATTCAAACTATTTGTTGCAGGTTATTAGTTTATTAATTCACTCATTCTATAAAATTTAAAGGCATAATGATATATTTAATAGTACATGATAATTTTTAAAATTTCAATTTCTTTTGTTAGGATATTTTGTTAGTTCATGATTATCTTTTATTGTGGTTTGATTTATTTTGAACTCTTATTTTGAATTATTGTTAGCTAATTATCGCTTTACAAATACTTTAATTTCAATCAATAAAAGTATGTTTTCATTTTCCCTTATTCTTAGTCTTTATGGTAATCAGAGCCTTCAAAACTCAAACGAGCAAAATCTTTTTTTTTCCTTTTTTTCTCTTCAACTTTTTTTCTCTTCCTTTCTACTACCTCACATAAAAATGATTGATACTATAGTTATTAATGCCGATAACACAACCAATACCAATAGCATTATCCAATTCAATCTTGCTTTTCAGCTATCGATCAAATTAACTGGCAACAATAATTTCACAATTTTGAAAGCAAAAGTAGAAATGCTAATGTATGGTCACAATCTTTTTGGTCGTCTAGATGAAACAACACTTGCACCAACCCAAACTTCAACCAATAAAAATTGCATCACACCTAATCCCACATATCAATAGTGGTTTTGTCTAGACAAACTTATTCAAAATGCTACATTGGCCTCTGTTAATCCTACACTTGCCTCCATTATAGCTCTGTCTATCACTGCGATCAAGCTTGGTCTTTACACACAACATTTGTTAGTAAATTACTAACCAAAATTATCAACCTTTAAGATTGTCTAACTTGCATCACTAAAAAAAATAGGTCAGTTACTGACTATCTTTATGAAATTAAATCAATTGTCAATGAATTAGCAACCAAGAGTGAATCGACTACAAATGTTTAGCTAGTTGTCGTGGCCCTGAGTAAAAGATATATTTACTGCCATTTGTTCTCATGAAAGCACTATCACCTATAAATAATTGCATGAAAAACTACTTTATCATGAATTTTTCCCAAAAATGAAAAGTGCAAACGAAAGTCTCCAATTACAATTTCTATTGCCCAATGGCTCAACTTAGGTCATTTTCGGCCTAACAACAATAATGGCCATCGATAACCAAATAAGTTCAACGATTCATCTCCAGGAAATAAACTATGGCATTTTCCATCTCCTAATCGAAACAATATGTAACACCTTTTACCCGTGTCCAACACCGGGACAGGGTACGAGGCATTACCGGACTTAAACATAACCAATCATATAAAACCAAGTCATAAAATTTCATACAAATTAAAACTTTTTGTGTTTCATCAGAAAGTCCGTAATATGGGCTTACGTGGCCCAATACATACTTTAAAAGTGGTTCGAGACCAAACCGAGAACTTTTGAAAACTTTGAAAATTTTCTTGAAAAACAGGGGCACACGCCCTGAGCACATGGCCGTGTGACCAACCTTTTGGATGAAAGTTAGGCTATTTACCAAGCCTTTTTCTATCCAAAACATTTACACACTTATACCAAATTTATCAACACACAACATGGCATTATCATAAACATACAACTTAACCAATAATAGCCAACATTAATGGCCTTATACAAAATGAACTATCAAATAACATAGACCAGCATTTTAGGCCAAATCAATTATGACACATAACAAAATAACCAAGTCCCCTATACATGTCATAATTCAAAATATTGCTTTCAAAATACCAAAAGAGTGTTGATAGTGTGGATGGATCTCCAACGATCTCCGTAACCCGATCTAGCTTGGTGACACTACAAGACAAGGGAAAGAAAGGGGAGTAAGCATATAGCTTAGTAAGTTGGTATGTAAATAATAAACAATTTATTAACATGCTTTTACCAATCCTCATAATATGTTCTCAAGATAATACAATCATATTGCACATAGTTTCGTTATTCACTCATGTTCATATCAAGCTGTCTACGCGAGTCATAGTCATTAAATTATTTATATCTGCAGCTATGGAACTCCAAATTAAGATCCACTAATTTTTCCAGAAACTAGACTCGCATATATTCTTACCATAAAATTTTTAGAACTTTTGGTTTAACCAATAAGTACAGTTTATTCTTTAAAGTCACCCCTGTTTTGCTGTCTGATAGTTCCGACCCCTCTTCACTAAAAATTAATTATCTCCTTATACGGGATTCGTATGATGTTCCTGTTTGTTTCTTTTGAAAATAGACTCATTAAGGATTTTAAGTTATAACCCATAATTATTTTTGTATAATTTTTAATGATTTTCCAAAATCAGAACAGGGGATTCCAAAATCATTCTGACTCTGTCTCACAAAAATTCAAATATCCCATAATATGAAATTCTTTTGTTTACACCGTTTCCTTTATATGAAAATAGACTCAATATGTAACACCCTGAATTTGGGCCTAGAAGTTTTGGGCCTGAAGCATGGGAGCGGTTGAAGGCAGCTTATAATATTTTGTTGTGCAGCTAAATGTAACACCCCAAACCCGGCCTAGAAGTTTGGCTCGAATCTGGCGTGTCACATTGAAGTGTTTTTCGAAAACCATGTTTCCATTAAAAACCCTTCTTAATAATTAAAAACTTATACCCTTTTTAAACCTTGTTAAAAAACCTCAGCTGAATAACATTCTTAACAACTTTGTAAAAATCTTGGCGTTTGCGGAAGCTTAATTTAAAAACAATTGCGGATACGTGATGTTTTGAAAACAGTAGTTGCTTTGGAAAACCATGTTCTAATACTAGCAATTATAAGAACAATAAATAAAATTCCAAATTAGAAATCCAGAAAATTACAACGGCTTTACTACAACCCACATAAAATAATTTAAAAGCAATAATCAAAACTATAACATAAACAGTGTGTGTGGCTCCCTCCGAGCCCCTCGTAGCTCCGATCCGTCTAAGGCTAAAAATTACCTGAAAGGTTAATAAACGGGGTGAGTTTACGAAAACTCAGTGTGTAATCCCCTACTATATAAAAGGGACAGTCAGTCATATAAAAGAATTAAAAGTCCGCCTGACCTACTTACGATTTAAAGATATCAATTGGGCCTTAGCCCATTATAACAGACAATACTAGATGGGCCTTATCCCTATACAAAAATCAGAGTTAACTGGGCCTTAGCCCATATCAACATCAATCTGGGCTATAGCCCTATAACAAGTCGAGGTATATTGGGCCTTGCCCATATCAACACAGTTGGGTCCATTTCAATACAGTTGGCCCATAACAAACAGTCTCATATGATTAATGCATGATAACCCCATCCAACCCTGCACTTGCCTCGTCCATCCCTACACTTCCTGTGGGGAATAAATCACCCACGCCATCCCTACACTTACAGTGTTAGCACTGGTTGCGGTACTAACTATAATCCGCAGCAAAGCTGCTTATATCAGAATATGTGGCACAAGGGGTATTTTGGTAATTTTACAAACTAAGGGTATTTTGGTAATTTTGTAAATCGAGGGTAAAACGATAATTCTGTAAATCGGGGGTACTTTGGTAATTTTACAAGTTGAGGGTATTTCAATAATTTGGTGAACTAAAGTATTCTAAACAGGGATAACAATACAAATGGGCCTAAAGCCCATTCTCGGCCCAAATGGGCCCACATGCTCGTGTGGCCCTTTTAGCCCAAATCTAGCCATAGATATGAGATTCACCTAGCCTAGTCCAATATTTACTACGCAGTCAAACAACTTATCCAATTGGGCCCGTAGGCCCATTGGCCCACATGGCCCCTTTCGGCCCATCGCGGCCCGAAGTAGCCATCCTACAGCCAGAGTAGTGAGAAATTAGATTGGAGTTAATCCGCACTCCGAGCACTCTTAGCCGACGCCCAACCCAAACGAGCACGCCATAAAGCGAAAGGGATCAGCCAAGAAAGGTACCTTTACTCTCCTCATGGTTCTCTCTATTTAAAGCCAGCTTCGCATCCACTCCTATGGTAGCTTCCCGATATGGGATCCCTCTATCATCAGAGTTTAAATTCAACACCAACTCTTACCGCCCCCTTTTAGCAAAATAAATGCTCTTTGATTGCCATGAGTTTCAAACCCTGGACTTCCTTGCCAATTCTATGACGCCACCTTCCTGCCTCTTATGTGGCACTACTTTGCCACTAGACCACAAGGCTTTTTGTGGCACAATTTCTCCAACAATATTCTTAAGGCCTACCTACTACACCCAGGGTTTGATTCACCTTAAACCAAAAATTTTTGCTAGAGTCCAGGTTTGAACCCAAGACTTCTCCAACACTTCTCAACACACTTAACCACTAAAATAAGCCTTCATTAACGAAATTTACCTACACAACAAAATATTATAAGCTGCCTTCAACCGCTCCCATGCTTAAGGCCCAAAACTTCTAGGCCCAAATTCAGGGTGTTACACAATAAGATTTAATTGCATATCTTATTCAACCACTAATTTGATTTCCACCATTTTTGGTGATTTTTCAAAGTCACACAACTGCTGCTATCCAAAACTGTTTTATTACTAAATTTCACTCTTTCATGTTTTCTTTGTAGTAACTTTAATTGTAACACTTACTCCATATCAATCTTACCAAAGTTCGATCACATATCGAGCACGTTGCTCATAAGTTTACACACACGTACCTACACTTATTCATCACATAGTCATATTCAATTACACTAGCCATTTCCCCGTTGAACATATCAGAATAATAACGGATACCTGGTTGCCTGCACATAGTACCAGCCTTGTAGTTAAAGCTACCTTCTTCTCAAAGTGGCCTTCACATAGTACCACACTTGCGACCAAAGCTACATTTCTTCACAAAGTACCACACTTGAGTCACTAGTGACATGTCACTTGTATCCTATTCTATTCCTAATGTTCAACCAGGAAATTTCTCACTTTTCGATACTTGTCAATTTTATTCAATATTCAGCCACATTTCATAAAAAATAATAAAATATGATAATGTAAGTAAAAACAATGCATTATTTACATACAAACTTACCTCGGTGCAAAATATGACAAATTTACAATTTAGTCCACAACCTTTTCTTTTCCCCGATCAAGGTCAATTCCTCATCTTTCTTGATTTATAATAACACATTTAACTCATTTAATACTCACATTATTCAATTTAGTCCAAAAATACCCTATGGCAAAATTACATTTTTGCCTCTAAAGTTTTACATATTTACAATTTTGTCCCTAAGCTCGAAGATGAAAAGAACTTATTTTTCTCAAATTCGAAGCCTAGCCGATTCATATTCCCTCTTATAGCAGCAAACATTTTTCATTAAATCATATTTTCTACACATAATTTTACAACTTTTACAAATAGGTCCTTTTATGCAATTTCATCAAAAATTACTTAGTAAAAGTTGTTTATTACACCCTAAACTTTCATATTCTTCCACAAAACATCAAAACACATGCATGTCATCCATAGGAAAATTTTTAAATACAAACCCTAGCTCAAAATAATGGTGGAAATAGCTAAATCAAGCTATGAGGATCTCAAAAATGTAAAGAACATTAAAAACAGGGCTAAAACGGACTTACAATCGAGCTTGGAAGCTTGAAAAACCCTAGCTATGTCTTCCTCATGTGAAATTCGGCCAAGGGGTTAAAGATGGACAAAAATTGGCTTTTAATTTTGTTTTTAATTCATTTTAATAACTAAATGACCAAAATACCCTTAATGAAAAACTTTGGAAACATGCCTAACCATGTCCATTTTTGTCCACCAACTTAAAAAATGGTCTAATTACCATATAAGGACCTCTAATTTAAAATTTCATAACAATTGGACACCTTTAGCATGTAGAACTCAACTTTTGTACTTTTTACAATTTAGTCCTTTTGACTAAATTGAGTGCCCAAATGTCAAAATTTTCGAACAAAATTTTCACAAAACAATTCCATAAAATTGTAGACTATAAAAATAAACTTTATTATGTCGGATTTGTGGTCCCAAAACCACTGTTTCGACTAGACCCAAAATCGGGCTGTTACACAATAATTAATGGATTCCTTGTCAAAATTTGCAACAATTTTCACCACAATAGTTTTCATAGAATATTGTCTACTGTCAGCTTTGTAGCCGTCTTGATCACTCTACAAGATTTTGTCACACAACATCACATAATCATTACCAAGCTCGAGCTAATTATGTTGCTCAATTCTATTCACAACCTGAACTTTGGGTTGTAGACTCGGGAGCTTCTCATCATATTATTTTTGATGCATAATCACTTGCTACTACACAAGACTATCATGGTCCAAATCACAATGGGTAATGATCACACTATTTCAATTTTCAAGCAATTACTTCCAATCATCAGTTTCAATTACAAATTACCTTTTATGCTCCTGATATTAAGTGAAAAATCATTTTTATCTCTTAATTTTGTTGTGATAACAAAACTTCCATTAAATTCAACCCCTTTGATTTTGTGTGAAAGATCTAAAAACAAGGAAAGTTCTAGCTCGTGGGATGGACTAAGCACAACTCTATGAATAACATGGAAATATAAGCATACTTCCCCAAACATTCCGAGTGAAAAAAGACCCTTTGATGGACTTGTGGCATCGACGTGTAGGACACCCAAATTGTAGGACTTCAAATAAACTTTTGAATAATTGTTCAATTCCTTTTGCATCTTTTACAAGTTTAATTCCTTGTAACTCATGTCTCTCTAATAAGTTGCACAAGGTTCCTTTTTCAAACAAAACTTTACAAATTCAATGTCCACTTAAAGTCATTTATAGTGATTTGTGGGGACCTTCACCTATTCTGTCAAAAGATAAAAAAATGGTATTATGCTATTATCGTGGATCATTTCTCTAAATATATGTGACTATTAACTTAAAAACCAAAAGGTATAGTTCAAGATGTGGTAAAAAGTTTACATCCCTTACTTGGAAGGGAATTTCAAACAAAAATTCTTTGTTTTTATACAGATGTTGTGGAAGGGAGTTTCAATGCTTAAACTTCTACTTTAGCACACACTAAATTGAACATTTATTTTTCCCTCCTTATACACCTAGGTTGAATGACAACATTGTCATGTTAAAAAAATCCAAAACATTGATACATCAAGCCTTATTACCCTACGATTTATGGAGTTTTGCTTGCCAATAATCTACATATTTAATAAACAGATTACCTACTTCAGTTTTAAAAAATAAAAGTCCTTTTGAAATTCTTTTCAAAGAACAAATTGCGAATTCAAGTACATATTCAAATCTACTCTGTGTGTCTCCTTAGGTTTATCTAATAAAAATTACTACCATATTTGCTTCGATCTAATAAATTCAAAAGTTTGTTTTTCATGGGATGTAATATTTTTTTTGAATTTTTTTGTCCTTATCAATCTATATTTTCCCATATAAAGTCAATATTTAGAACTATCTTGAGAATATGTTGAAAAAGATCAATACTCAAAACCATTATACACAACTTCAAATCTTATTCTAAAACTTCCACCACTTGCTTGTCCACTAAGAGAGTCTGTTGTTGCCCACCAAGAGAGTCTGTTGTTGCCCACCACTCGCTACCTCCTGTAAATTCAAGTACATCTTCAAATTTCAATTCTTGCGAAGTTGTTGTTCTTAAAAATTTCGCTTTATCTCCCCCTTTTAAACAAATACAAACATATCATCATTGAAATTTACAAAACAAAAAATCAATGGGTTCTAAACAGTCCACTAATGCTCCCACTACTACTCACCCTTCATACTTTCATATATTGTGACACCCTTTACTCCACCCGGTTCTTGGATCCGAATGTGTGATGTCAGATTGCGTTGCCTAAGCAACTCAGACTATCTAATGCATTACATGAATAAATTGGCATACAATCATATTAAGTCTCATAGATTCTTATTTACATGCATAAACATGATTAGTTAATGTTATATAATCTTAATAAAATGATTCAGAGTTGAACACAACCAAATGTGGAGCTAGGATGTGAATCCAAACTCAATTTTCAAATTAAACAATGTGTCTTAAGACATAGAAGTTCATGTCTCGAGACTTGGTCTTTTATGTCTCGAGATATATCTCTCTTGTTTAGGGGTTCTTGTCTCGAGACCTAAAACAAGGCAAAAATTATTTTAGGTTTGATGTTTAATAGTCTTGAGATAAAGTATTAATGGTCTCGAGGCATGGGATGTATGTCCTGAGACATGCTCAACATGTCTCAAGACCATTGCTCAGAAATACTTAGAATGGTCATTTTCTTCTTGGCGTCTCAAAAAACTGGCCTCCTTATCTCGAGATTAAATGGTAAAATGCCAAATGTGCAATATCTCAAGCATGAAAATTATGTCTAAATGCAACCTAGTTCATACCAAAGTTGCATCAAACCAAATCACACCCATTCAACATGCAAAAATTCATTCAAACATCTTAAATCATGGCATGCAATGCATCAAAACTTAGTCTAATTGAACCAACTATCAACTTGTGCGAAATTAATCATTTAACTAAAGATACTTATATACGTATACCCTTGAATAGGTAATACCAAAATCATCCAAACATTTAACACAGGCATCATTATAATAATTAAAAATCAAACATCATAAGGACTTCAAAATACTTCCTAACGACTTAGGTACATTTCGTATATAACTTATAAAAATAAGCATATTACAAAGGAATGATAAGTTAGAAAGTTGATGGCTTGGATGTTGTCAAACTTGCGATCACCTCAAGTACCTAATTAGGGCTTGTTCATGGAAACAAACAAATTCATATGTTGAGTATTGTATACTTAATGATACTAACATAATTTGAATTCAAAACTAAGAAAATCAAACTCATAAACATGCTACTAATACTTTATATCAAATCATAAAATCAATTCTACTATCTAGCATTTTATCAACAACATGATATCATATTCCTTTTCCAATCTCATTATCAAAATAGATTTCATATTCGTTATCTGCATGACCAATTTCACATATAATTCTTCATAATAAGGATGACATTTGATTATATGATCATCATGACATTTCATTATCAAAATGAAAATGACATGGCATTTTTAGAATCAAAATGACTTATCATTTTCAGGATAAAATGAGATATGATTATCAAGATCAGAATAACCTTTCATTACTAAAATTAGAATAACATATCTATATTTACTATTAACCCCTATTAACTGTGTGTAGACACAAGTACAAGTATGTGGATTAATCCCCTAACACTCCACAATAAGCATTGAATGTAACGCCCTATACCCGACCCAATTTATTGGATCCGAGTATAAGACGCCACATATAACTTACACACTTAACTAAAATTTTTAATCTACTAAAAAATATACTGAATATACCTCTTGTTTATTAAAATTCCTTCCAAAGATAATAGGTTTGGATAATACATTTACCATTTGTCATAAAACTTTCAAAGGTAAAATAAAATCTTAAAACAATTTACTTAAATAAAAAGCCACGTGGTGGTAGGTAGTACTATTTTTCATTTGAAAACATGTTTCAGAAAGGGTTCCTCTATATGCATAATATTGCCCTCGATCTACCACCATGACACATCCTTGGCTTGGTCCCTTTTAATGGATTAGTCTAAATCACATACCTGCATACCAAAAACATGCATATAAGTTTCCAAGGAACATAGTGTGTCTCACTCATATTTACCTTTTAATAGAGATACAGATTCTTTTGACTCAATGGGTTTAGGTTCCCTCTTAGATACTGGCAGGTACAGTTCTGATTCTTGGTTAGCGAATAACCATACATCAAACGTTGTGCTTGACCATCTTATGCTCCTTTCACTTGATTGGCTGATCCCAAACATTACACAAAAATTTTGAATCCCATTATACGATTCCTTTGCAGTTCATATTTGGATACATTTATGATATCACTATCCAATTGATACTACTCTTGACAGATTCCTTCACATACTCTAATGATTACTAGAATACCCGTTACCTCATATCTTCAAATCAACCTACACAAACAAACTTAATTGAAGAATATAATAGTTTAATTCTCGTAATAGAAATTCCAAACAGAATTCGATAGTTCTAAGATATGGTGGACTCTTGCACCACCAGCACTTTAGTTGTCCCAAGTTCTTGTCATGGCAGATCACTAAGGAATATTCAACAGCTGGTTACTCTGTTGAGTATTCTATCGGAAAATTCTTCACAATCATACTTAGATCTCACACAAGGCAGACTAGCATCTCTCCACTTGATCATTATAGAATTCTCTCTACAGATTTTTGAGGTAATACTCCATAAAGGCTTCCAAAAAAAAGGTAGCCACAAAGGCTCTCTAGAGGATTTACCACCAAGGCTTTTCAAAGAGCTCGCCACAAAGGCTTTTCAAAAAGTTTCATGTTTACCATCCAGGTGGACCATCTCAGTGGATGCCATGGGGCTTTTCCCACATGGTCTTATACCTTCACGCCCTCTTGGTGTATTATCATATGATGTCATGGTCATGGACTTTCCATAGATTTATTTCATGATATACCAGTTTGGTTAGAATTATAGCTGCCCGACCAGGGGCTATTCAATAAATCTCTTTCTCACTTTTTTACATAACTCAGATTTTTCAAACACTGAACCCATATATCAAGGAAGTTAAAATAAGAACTATACACACACTAGTAGAAACACGATATATTACACAATGTCGTACTATGCTGCACATTGTTCACCTCATTGATGTATTTGTAGTTATCTCTTAGAGACATGCATTCACATAATTACATGACATGTAGGAGTTAGGTTTAAAGACTTACCAGAGACCTACATTTACCTTGGTCCAAAGTTTCTGCTTTGACAGTCTTTCTTGATCTAGTAACAACAACTGCTTAAACGATTATAAGATTTTCATTAGAATCCTAATTACATAAATTTTATTAATATTTCAAATATAAGTGACCCCTATGCAAGGCCTTCCTGTAACACTCTTTCCTTCTATAGTCGTAATGTGTAAAGCTATAGGACTTACTAGAAGCTTAATCATCTATTTTAGTTTGACCTTATCGAAGAGGAAGAAGAGGATGTAGAGGTTAGAAATAACCTAAACATTAAACTAATAGCCCCCAAAACCATTTGAAATGTTCTTTTCCCATAAATATATTCTCGGTCCCCTGATTTCTTTACCGATTCCAAGGTAGGTGAAAGAAAATTTGACGGAGATCATCCTTACTGTTGACTAGTCACGGGGAGGTCAAATCAATCTAATTTACTCCTATTGAGAAATGGCTAACCATGTTGCTTATGAGGATTTATTTAGTTTTTTTTTTTTTAGTGTACAAGTAATCTCTCATTCATTTTGCTATTATTCTCTTTTCTCTGATCTTTGTCTTCTATTATTGTAGAATGCCAACAACTTCCAATTAACCCAATATGAGATCCAATTTGAACAATACTCATACAAATCGTACTATATCTTGGTAGAGACTCTCGTTTGGAGTGCTCTTAAAGACAATTAAGTCTCCTATAGTTTTTTCATACATCTAACAGTCTCTTAGGGTTCAAACAAACTCTGGGGCATACCCCCTTCATAGGCCCACACTTGGTCGTAATCTTTCTTCTCCTGGAAACATCCTGCGATCAAATCCTTAGGTACCACAAACGGGCCAACATTCTAACTCACTAACTAACCAACCGAGTGGTTGATTAAGCTGTCATAGTGTGCCCAAAACACAATTAACATGCATTATCTCACCCTTACTTGGATTTGTAAACCCTAGGGTATGACACTAAAGTGCTAATCAGGCATAAATGCATTGATCTCCCTAACAATCTACAGATGAATCGCACTAAAGTGCCAGAATAAATCAAATTGAAGTGCCAGAATGCTTCTACTAACAACATACACGAATCCTGTGGCATGCCAACAATACCCAGACCATGCCTAGTGTCATTTAATAGGACAATCTCATTATTTCATATTATTGTTACCTATAATAACCATAGCTTCAACTTATTATATCAAACCATACACGTATCAGTTTCTCAATATCAATTTCTATTTATTTATTTAACAAGAACATAATATTTCACATATTTCTCATCATAACACCATAGTAATCAACATCATAATATCATAGTGAGATTCACATATACATACGTGGAAACTTGCCAAGTATATCAAAATTCAACAAGGCATTGTCAAACATATTCAAAGTGTCATTTATCATTACACTTCCATAAGCTTAGTTAATTAATTAAATTCATGAAAGAAAGACAAATTATGAAAGAACAAACTAATATTGCTAATACTTGATAACTTTCACCTTTTTTTTTGTATTTCAATGGCCTGGCTTCGTCTTTAGCTATGTTAAATAATTTAAACACAAGGAATATGTAGAATAACACAATTAGATATTAAAACATTCAAATCAAACATGTTATGCATTTATTTAATTTTCCCCTAAAAATCCTATGTTAGCTCAGAAGGATCAACTTGAGATCGACGATAGGGAGGTTTAATCGGACTTTGAGAAGTTGTGGTGGAAGCAAAAAAAAATTGTGCAACAAAGAACACAAGGATTTATAATGGTTCAGCCTCAATTGCCTACTCCACTACCTTAGCTTTCCACAACTAAGGATTTTCCTAAATTCACTAATTTGGCAACCTTTGAGGACAAGTTTTAACCTTACAATCTCTCTTAAGACTTATACCCCAAATCTTACTATACAATGCCTTGAAGGTTTCTACCCAAACCTTAAGAATAAACCATCTCTCAAAAGAGATACAAATAAGTAAACAAAGAAACAATCTTCACAAGATTAGGATGTTTGCCAATTAAGCACTAAGACAAAGAAGAACACTTGATCTAAATGAATATAATAAAAGCTCACAAGTGTTTACAAGAAAAGGTATGAAACAATTAAGCTCTAGGTTGATCTTTAAGCTTTTCACATTGCTATTCTTTTTGCTAGACTTTTGGAAGATGCTATTTATACCCTCTAATTGATTTCCAACCATTGTGGTTGTTGTAGAAGTGAATATAGCTGTTGGGGATGAAACACAAGGTCATTAACTACACTTGCAGCAACGAGTATCGATACGTACTAAAAGGGTATCGATATTTTTTGTATTTAATGCAAATTTCAGTGACCATTGGAGCAAGAATATCGATACTTTTTGTGAATACTGAAAATAGAATGTCAATTTGGTATGGATTTAAAGAGGGGTATTGATATCTTGTAAATTATTGATACTGTTTGTCCTGGAGCAATTCTAACTTGTTTGAAAATGGTTAAAACATAATAGAAAATGTTTGATTTAATTGAATCAACTTGATTTTATCAATTTGTCCAACTTAACTTTTATTCAAAAACACTTTAATTAGTTATATCAAAACATATTATCCAATAAGGCTTAGTTTAACATCCTAATATTTGAAATGTTGGTTTGTTATAATCCACCCTATAAAAATCATGATCTGGCCTCATATTTACACTCTAGGGACCTCAAGCTATCAATATATAACAATTTCATCTAAAGTTCTCATCTCTCTTTCTCTCTCCCCCCTCTCTCTCTCTCTATATATATAACTTTATATTCAACAATTTTCCACATCAAAACTTCATTAGTTCAACAATCTAATAAGTGGGCTTCTAGTACCTAACCTTCTTTATCAAAGTTCTATCACAAATCAAGGCGAAAAACCGTACCAATTTTTTATTGAAAGCTACAATAATGGAGGAAGAACGAAAGCCAATTTTTCTTTCTTTCTTTCTGAGTTCAATGGGAGAGAATATAAGAATGCAAACACTACAAGAAAACAGACATTTAGCGACGCTTTTTTTAGCCTTTAGCGGCGTTTTTAAGCGCCACTAAAACTATTTGCGGCGTTTTTACAAGCGCCGCAAAAAACGCCACTGTAAGAAATGCCGCTAAAAGTCATGGCTTTTAGCAAAAGCACCGCTAAAAGTCATGGCTTTTAGCGGCGTTTGTGGGAAAAGCGCCGCTAAAAGTCAGTGTTTTTAGCAACGTTTGTGGGAAAAATGCCGCTAAAAGTCATGACCTTTAGCGGCACTTTTCCTACAAACGCAGCTATAAAATGGACCTTTAGCAGTGCTTTTCTCACAAACACCGCTAAAAAACATGACCTTTAAAAAAATTATTTTAATTAAATAATATTTATTTCTATGATAAATATTATATTATGTTTAATTTTTAAAATTTGAACTTTAAACTATATACTTTTAGGATAAATAAAAAATATTAATTAAATTAAATTTTCTATTAAAATTTAAACTTCAAAACTAAATATAAAAATTAATGAATTTAAATTAACGAAACAAGAACATTGATCAAGTTAAAAAAAAAAAAAAGACAATGAAGAAATTAAGGGTCAAACATTAGCTCCAATAATTGTTCAAAATATAAGACAGCTACATTCAAATAGAAACTAAATAACAACTAAAGCATCCAATGGAACATAATTTCACTCTTCATCACTAAATGTTTCCTCATAAACATGGCTTCATCTAAAACAAAACCTCATACCATTACAATTTGCCTTTTAAACAGAAGCTGCTGCAACCTTCTTTCTTGGTACTGCTTCAGTACTTGTACATCACCCCCAATAAAAAATAAGAACATTTTGAAAGAGAAAAAAAACCCAAAATTTTTTACAAGAACAGAAATACGCAATGGAACTAAAACCAGAAAGCAATGAGCTTAAGGACATTAGCATTTTCCTACCTTCCCTAAAACCTGTCTTGAACCTACAAGGAACGTGGCAAAGATACCTCTGTACACCGGTGATGGAGATGTTAGCCTCATCTAATTGAAATCAACAGCTAGAAACACAAATAATCACACAAGTTAAAAAACCCAAAATAAGTACTTAAACACTTCAATTTGCAACATTTAAGCACTTCAATTTACAACATTTAAACACTTCAATTTGCAGTATTCAAACACTTCAATTTGCAGCACTTTAACATCTCAATTAACAACATTTATACACCTCAATTACAATGATAGAACATCTCAATGCCCAGCAACTAAACACTTCAATTTGCAACATTTAAGCACTTCAATTTACAGCATTTAAACACTTCAATTTGCAGCACTTTAACACTTCAATTTACAGCATTTAAACACTTCAATTTACAGCATTCAAACACTTCAATTTGCAGCACTTTAACACTTCAATTTACAGCATTAAAACACTTCAATTTGTAGCACTTTAACATTTCAATTAACAATATTTAAACACTTCAATTTACAACATTCAAACACTTCAATTTACAGCATTAAAACACTTCAATTTGCAGCACTTTAACACTTCAATTTACAGCATTAAAACACTTCAATTTGTAGCACTTTAACATTTCAATTAACAACATTTAAACACTTTAATTTGCAGCACTTTAACACTTCAATTTATAGCATTAAAACACTTCAATTTGCAGCACTTTAACATTTCAATTAACAACATTTATACACCTCAATTACAGCGATAAAACATCTCAATTTCCAGCAACTAAACACTTCAATTTACAGTACTTAAACACTTCAATTTGCAACATTTACTACTAATATATAATTTTAGGATTCATTAACCAAGAAAAGGAAGGAAAAATATTCTTACTGCCATGAAATATCACCTGCAATCAGCCATTCTCCTTCTTTGTCCTGGTAGGTGAGAATATAATCATCTTCATCACATTTCTTGTCTGTTCATGACATGAAAAAGAAAAAAGCAAGTTGAATATTGAGAGTTTTGGTATTCTTTTATCTTTTGAGGAATTTATGTATATAATCAATGACTTTACCTTTGGCAAACATGGTGATCAAGGAGTGATTTAAAATATAAATCATGAAAATCTTTTACACTAAGGAAAATAATGTTTTAGTATATATATTGTTGGAGTGATTTAAACCTTTTTGGACCTTATGCATTTAAAGACAGAATCAAGTTGTTGCTCCAAATCTTGAAGCTCTCTAAGACTCAAATTCTAGATATCTTCTCCTTCGTAATGCCTAGAAATATAATTAATTATTTATTAAAAGAGAAAGATGCATGCCTTGAATGTATCTGAAATTTGAAGCCATTGGGGGTACCTCAAGTTTCTTTGTAAAGTCTGTATACTAGCTTTAAGTTTTGCATGTTCCTAGGTCCAGTTTCCCTGTAAAAGAACATATATGTTCTTTCTTGGTGCTACTTCAGTACCAATACATCACCCCCAATAAAAAATAAGAACATTTTGAAAGAAAAAAAACCCAAAATTTTGTATTAGATCCCAAATCCACTGAATACTACTTCAAAATTCACGCTTTTTTTATGCATAATGCACATGTAAAAGTACAACTAGAAGCGATGAGTAAAATTAAGTTAAGTCGTAGTAATCCCCGTGAGTTATAAAGAAATATCACTTGCCATGGAACTAAAATGGCATTCATCACCTTCAATAGCCTGTGCCATAAATCTTTTATGGAGTGCAATTAGAAAAACAGCCACATCATGTATCATTTATCATAGCTATGTGCACACACACAAATCAGAGTGTAAGTGCTGGAAAATTTTTTAAAACCTTACATTATCAAATTAGAACTAATTAAACAAATATGGAAAAGAAAATAAATGATCGTAAAAATACGGGGCTGGATTCATCAAATTAGCTCGAGGAATGTCAAGCTTTTGAAACATGAAATGAGGAACGCCCTTAAACACTGAAATACAAGTTGACAGCTAAGCACATGTTGTAGCAGGATTCATCAATCAAGTTTGCTAGTAGTCTTCTAGCATAAGCTCAAACAGAAACATTCAAGAACTTTACATGAAAATTCAACAATGGAATTAGATTAATAAAAGACTCCTATGCAACAACAGTATCAAAGAGAGAGCTTTTTTCATTTAAAAGAATGCCTGGCTAGCATTTCTAAAGCAAACTTAAACAATTGTCCAAATCATGATGGTAACCATGTCCTCCATGATTATCATTTTTTAACTCTCATCAATATAAGTTTTTTGCTCTACACCTCTTCACAGACAATCTAGTCTCAACTTCATAAAACTGATCCATATTAAATAGGTACATCAATAATTTATGCTAAAACAGGCAAAAAGAAAGGGGAAAAAGGCAGATCCTTAAGCACAAAAGCGAAGGAAGAGTAAGAAAAAGACATACCAGCCTTGCAAGAAAAAAAAAATGGTAGAAAAACCCTAAAAACTAAACCAAATGAATATCATAAAATAAACTGAAATTTCAATCAAACAAAATTTAAAAAAAAAAAATAGTGAACAATTTTTTTAAAAAAAGAAAACCCTAGAGCTTGTAATCAAAGAATGTGAGTATATAGAAATAATATACCTTCAATGAATCACAAACAAGATTCGATGGCGGAGGCTATACTTTTTTTTAAGCAAATAATTAAAATTTTTCTTTGAATTAGGGATACGAAATTTGGCTTTTTATTTAATTAATTTTGATTGAAAGCTCTAAATCGAAGAGTGGGAAAGTGAATTCAGTGCAAAAATGAAAAGAAGTAGCTATAGTGGGTGAATTCAGTGCAGTGAAATGAAAAGGAAAAAGAAATATGATGTAGGTGTATTGACTTGATGTTGCTGGAAATGGGAAATTTGTGGGCAAATTTTGATAGTAAAAGGAGATGAGAAGAAGATGAGAAGAAGAGGGAGTAACGAGCGGGTAACCAAAATTATTTTTTGGGTTGTGAGCGGGATTTTGATTTCCCGTTTTTTATTTTTTGGTATAAAAATAATGGTTTTTTGTGACGTTTTCAAAAACGCCACTAAAGCTCGATTTTTTACTGCGTTTTTACTAAAAACACCATTATAGTTCAACTTTTTGTGGCATTTTACCCAAAAACGCCACTATTACTCAATTTTGATTTTTTTTCATTTTTAAAATATTTTTTCTATTTTTTTCTTTCAAAATTTTTGTGCTGAGATTATCATTTTTTAGATTTTTTTAATTTTGAATATTGAACTTTTTAACTGAAATATGGACTAAAATATTAAATATTAAATTTTTAAGTTTTTTATTTTTTATTTTTTATTTTTAAATTTTAAATTTTAAATTTTATTTTGGAGATTTTTATAATTTTTAAATTAACATATAAAATACAAAAGAAAACTTTAACAGAAATAAAATGGAATCGATGAATAAAAAAATACAAAATGACATAGCAATACAAGCATTATTCTTTTAAGTATAGTTCGCATTAGTTATTTAGATTTTTATATAAATGGCATTTAATTATATGTATACACCTAAATTTTGACAGCGATATATTTCAGAATTATCTGAATTTCAATTTAATGTGTAATTGTAGACTTGAAATTCTAATTGTGGTTTAAATGTATAGTTGAAACTTTAATTTTGATTTAATCATACATATTTTAAAAAATAAATACATCAATATATTTTTATATTGAATAAATATAAATATTTATGTATGCAATATATAAATATAAAATGATATTATATCAATAACTGTGTTAATAATTTACAAGAACTAGATTAAATTAAAGTTCATGTATACAATTGCACACTAAACCATTGTTTATGTATGCTTTTAGGATTTAACCCATTTTGATATATATTTTTTTAAAATAAGAATTTATAATTATCTTATTTAGATTTATATTATAAAAAAATCCAAGATACACAAGTTAAGTAGTTCACCATATTTATCCCTAGACACTAAAAATTAAATCCTAAAACCCAAACATCAAACCCGAAATCCTAGACCATAAACCCTAAATCTTAGACCATAAACCTACACCCTAATCTCTAACTATATAGTTACCTATCCATAAACCTTAAAATAGTAACTCATACACTTTAAACCCTAAATTATATACCCTAAACCATAAACCCTAAATTATAATGATAATTAATTCAATATTTTAAAATTAATACTATCTCTTTAATAATTATATAAGAAAATATTTATCATATAAATTAAAAAATACTAATTAATCTAAACCTTAAATTCCTAATCCTTAAACCTTAAACCATAAATCCTAAAACATAAACCCTAAACCATGAACCCATGACCCTTAACCCCTAACACCTAAACCTTAAACCATAACCCTTAAACCACCCTTAAACCATAATCCTTAAACCCATCATCCATAAACCTTAAAATAGTAACTCATAAGGTTTTAACCATATACCGTAAACCCTAAACTATAATGATAATTAATTTAATATTTTAAAATTAATACTATTTCTTTTACAATTATATAAGAAAATATTTAACATATAAATTAAAAAAAAATTAGTCATATACAAAAAATCTTTAAAATTATTTTAAATAATAGTATTTTAATTTTTTTCATTTTTTGTGGCGTTTTTTAAAAATGCCGCTAAAGATCGAACATTAGTGGCGTTTTCTAAAAAGCGCCGCTAAAGGTGTACATATAGTGGCGTTTTTAAAGAAGCGCCGCTAATACTCGATCTTTAGCGGCGTTTTTAAAAAAGCGCCGCTAAAGCCACTAAAGGCTTAATCTAATTTTTTTGTGGCGTTTTTAAAAAAACGCCGCTAATACTCGATTTTTAGCGGCATTTTTAAAAAGCGCCGCTAATACTCGATCTTTAGCTGCATTTTTCATTCAAACGCCGCTAAAAACCTGTTTTGCTGAAAACCAATATTTTAAAAGTTTTTCTCTTTCCTACTATATTTTATTCATTCAATTTAATATTAATTAACAAATAAAATTAAAATAATCAATGGCTATTATCACTTTAGTAATGGTTTAGTGGAAATCAGTGGTCAAAACCATGCTAATCCATTAGGCTATGTATAATCATGGTAAATTAGATAATGAGGCTCCATTAAATAGTAACCTACTCAATTCTTGATCAAATTTTACTAGCTTAATCACCTTGCAATTTGGTCCATATGCTATATACTTAATCTTTTAATCACTAATTGACTCTATTTCTTAATCCCATATTCAACTTGTGAACTTGGTTTAACTTTTTGAATGGCTCGACTTAGCAAATTTAGTCTCAAACTAACTTTTCTGACACTGATGAAAATCAACTCGTTGCATTTACCACCACAGTAATACCAACCTAAAGTTACATCGAGCCAAATCTACCCATTCCCCGATTGCACGTTCAAAAGCCAAAGCTTAAGTTGATTATATCATTCCTACAATACCTTCCTGCTCCCTTTCAACATAGAAACCAAGCCAAAAAAATTATCTGCATTGGGTTGATGCTATGAAATCTGAATATGAAGTTCGTATGAGAAATGCAAATTTGAAATTGGTCCCTAATGATCCCTTTCAGAACATAATAGACTGTAAGTGGTTTTTTCGCATTAAATACAAAAAAGATGGCACACTTGACAGGTATAAGGTACGACTTGTGGAGAAGGGCTTCACTCAAAGACCATGTCTTGATTATGGTCCTACCGTTAGCCCTGTTGTAAAGCCCACAAAAATTAGATTAGTCTTAACTATTGCGACTCAATATGAGTGGGCTATTAATCAACTTGATGTTAACAATGTCTTCCTTCAAGACCATCTTAAGGAAAGATCCCACTCACCCTTCTTATGTACGCAAGCAAAAAAAAGAAATTTATGGCCTTAAATAAACTCTTTATGTTTGGTACACTAAACTTTAGAATTATCTAGCTGTTGTGGGCTTTTCTAGGTCTAGATCTGACTCTTCCTTATTTCTCCTTCATAATCATGGATTTATTATCTATGTGTTAGTATATGTTGACGACCACATTATTATCATTGGCAATACTTCAAGTGGTGTCAAATCTATCATTGATGGTCTTGCTTGTTGATTTTCCCTCAAAGATCTTGGGTGTCTTTCATACTTCTTAGGAGTTGAGGTAATTTGCTCCTCTATTGGAATTATTTTATCCCAACAAAAGTATATTCAAGATATTCTCAATGAATTTCATATGGTTTCAAGTAAGCCTACAACCATTTCTATGAGCTCCACCACAATTTTTACAACTCCTACTGGTGCAACTGTTGATGGATCTTATTATTGACGCATCCTTGGTAAGCTTCAATATCTTTCATTTACTAGACCTTTTACAGTAAAAAAGAAATCTCTCAATACATTCATTCTCCTAAAGGAAGTCATTGGAAAGCTATAAAGAGAGTTATTCGATATCTTAATAGTACTTCTAATTATGGTCTTAACATTTCCAATGACCTTATAGTAACTTGCTTGTCTATTCTCATTCTAATTGGGTAGGTGATCCCAATGATTGTACTTTTACCATTATGTGGTTTATCTTGGGAATACACCCATTTCATGGCCTTCTAAAAGACAATGATATGACTGTCGATCATCTATAGAGGCTGAGTATAAAGTATTTGTTTCTTGCAGAGACCAATTAGATCACAAATTTGTTATAGGAACTTCGTTATAAGCTTACTAGTGCTCCTCGGATACTTTGTGATAATGTTGGGATTGTTTATTTTTGTGAAAATCCATTCTTTCATAGCAGGATGAAGCATATTGCAATTGATTTTCATTTTGTTCGTGAACAAGTTCAAGTGAACTGCATCAGAATTGCGCATCTTCTTGCTGCAGACCAAGTTGTAGATATTCTCACGAAATCGCTTACAGCTACTACCTTTGATAAATCCTTTGTCACGTTGGGAATTGTTCCAATCATTCCCAAATTGAGGGGGCATTACAGTATATGACTTTGTCAAAATTTTGAAATTTTGAACTTCTTTTGTTATTATATTTTGTTAGTTGATTATTATCATTTATTCTGTTTTGATTTATTTTGAAATCTTATTTTGAATTCTTGTTAATCGAGTATTGCACTATAAATAATCTAATTTCAATTAATGAAACTATGTTTTCATTTTGCCTTATTCTTTTTTTTAATTTAGTCCTTAATATTTACATTTTTTTGTCATTTTAGCCCTTATTCTTTTTATTAGCTAAATTTGGCCTTTAATCTTCTAAGAAGAGTCAAATTTAACCCATCAAGTTTTCAAAAAGAGTCAAAATGTCGTTTTTTTAACGAAAATATTGTTTAAAACATTGTATTTTTTAACATGGTAGCTTGCATGCCAATCCTTATGTACTTACTAAATTTTTGTAAACTTTTATGAACTATTTATATATATATACATATATTTTAAATTTTTTATTTTTTGAATATTTTATAATTTTACATTATTTGTTGAAATAAGACAAAAAGTGTCATGCCACCATGAAGTACACGTAGACTGCCATGTAAGTTGCCACGCCAACATCATTAAAAAAATGTTTTAATTTGACTCTTTTTGAAAAGTTGAAAGTTTTAACTCAGTTGGTATAGGCATTGTTGCCTATGCAGGAAGACGTGAGTTTAAGTGCGTTGAAACGTATTTATCCTCCTATTTAAGAGTTGGAGATAAGTTATGGGTAGTTCTAGGCAGTTGTATTAAAAAAAATTGAGAGTCAAACTTAATTAAAAAAAAATCAAATAAACAAATATATATATATATATATATATAAACTTTAGCCGATTTTTGTTTTTGGTGAAAACTTTAGCCGAAAATTTAAAACTTAACATCTTTCTCAAATCCCATTTTATTCTAACCATTCAAAGTTTTAGCTAAGATCATAACTATCTGCATTTAGTTAAGGAGTGAATATAAATACAAATTAAAAACTACTAATTTCCATTTTATAATTAAGGATTTACAGTTGGTTGGGGCTGAGCTCATATCAAAATATGGATAATCCGTTTTAGATAATGGTATGATTCATGGAGATTTTTATCACTGAATCATTTCTCCATGTAAAATCGCCGTAGTTGTAGACTCAAAATAGTCCCAATCTAAGGGATTATTTTCCTTTAAAATTAACTTTCATTTTCGGGATGTGATTGAAAAAGTCTTTAAATTTACCCTTTGCGACCAAATCTCCAACTTGGGTTTAATCTCCGTAAGATTAAAATTAGATCGCAACACTTCATTCCCCTTAATACTAAAACCAAAGAAGAAAAAAACTGATCACATCACTTTACTCTCGGAGCCATTCTTTGATAAGATTTTTAGTAATTCGGATCAATCTAATCCAATCCAAATATTCTTTAATTAAAATATTTTGAATCTTTATTATTAAATAACGATTTCTGATTTATAATTATATAAATTATAGGTATGAAAATCGCTTAAATCCCTTAACTCAATTTGCATTTCAATTAAACTTTTGACACAAATAAAAATATCAATTAAATCCTTTTGTTAATAGTTTGTCTTTAATTATGTTGACCTTAATCAACTAAAACAACAATTGAATAGCAACACCTGGTAGCCCTCAATTTAATTTTTCATTTTTCTCATAAAAAAATCATAAACATATAAAAAAAGCATTAAAAATATTATTTAAACTTATAAAAGTTATAGAAATTTATAAAAAAAAATCATAATAAATATTATGAAAACAAATAAATTTATAAAAAAAATTGAGCAAGCAATAAATGGATTTTAATGTTAAGGGTTTAATTTCCAAATGAGGAAGTAATAAATGGTTTTTTAAATAATTTTATATTTTTATAAATCATTAGAATTTTTTGAATTTTATAAGTGTTTATAATATTTATGATTTTTTTATAATTTTTATAAGTTTATATAAATTTTAAATATATTTTATATGTTTCATATGTTTTATTATTTTTATAATTTATTAGATCTTTTTATAATTTTTTATGATTTATTTATAATTTTTAGAAGTTTATATAAATTCTATGAATTTTTTTTATATTTTTATGAAAGAAAATAAAATTTTATGTTAAGGATTGTTACATGTCACTATCTGATTAATTTTGTAATTCATGTGAATAAGGATAAAAATTGTTAATGAAAATGTTTGATTATTATTTTAATTAACTGTAATGCGAATTAAATTAATGGATTTAATTGATTTGTTTTTTATTTTGAAGGGATTTTTATACAACCTAAAAGATGTACTCGTTAAATCAACCCACGGCGCATTAATAGATTTAGTTATAATTAAAAGTCAATTCTTGGCAAAGAAACAAAAAACACTTCACTTTGAATTTGAAGTGGAGGAGATATTGATATGTAAAATTTGGTTGGGTTTGCATTCTCTGTCCTTTTGTTTTACTACTATATACAATGAATAATCACAAAACTGCAAACTATATCCTTATTTATTATCCATATTTTGCATTCCCTTATGATTAAATATCTAAATTGCACTATAAGAATACTTTTTTTTTTTTTTAGCTTACAAGCATAAATATAGTATGACCACAAGCAGCAAAATTACAAATACAATTGCGCACGGTGAAAACTGATGATCATAAATTAATTATGTATGATAAGACTTTAGTTTTTGTGTCAAATTCTCATTGACTTGCCGGAATCGTTTTTTTTATGATAAGATTTAGAGAATTTAAGAATGTCATAATGTTATTTTAGTCATTGGATAACAAATTGGTTTAGATTTATCAGAATAACTAGTTTAAGTATCATGTGTAAATTTTCTCTTGCTTCTAAGTTTAAGTCTAACTATGATCTATTTATTTTTTCTTTTTTATGTAAAAAATCTATTTTAGTTTTCAATCTACTCATGCTTCGTATTTAATTTTATTCTAATTATAGTTGAACATGTATTATTTACAATTGTTAAAAATTTAGTAAAAAATCATGTTGAACTCATAAAAATTATTTATATTAAATTGTTATCATATGAGAGAAAAAAATATATATAAAAATAAATTTATTAAAAGTTTATGTAATTATTAAACGAAGCTGATGAAATTTTTATTTACTTTATAAAAATATTAAAAAAAACAATATAAGTTAACTAATAAAAGATATGATTTATAATGAATTATATAGGCGTAATTCATAATAATGAATTATTTCCGATCATCAATCATTTGCAACAAAAACAACTAAAACAAAAGGAAATGAAAATATGTTAATTCCCAAGAAAATAAATCCTAAAAATAAAAACAACAGCCAATGTTACCGTATTTTTGCCAAAAACTTGAAAGAGAAAAGAGAGTATCAGCAATGGCGGCGGCTTTCAGATTCTAGGGTTACACAAAGATGATGAAAGTATGCGAACAACAATATCAGCAAAAACTCTAATGTTAATGTCATGGGTATTTTTAGGGTTTAAACTAAGGTAACAAATGAGAAGTTCATGGAGGAACTCCCAATCTTTCTTCACGTCACTTATATTTCTTGCTTTGATCATTTCTCTCATCGAAAACGTGAAATCTTTGTATGGATCCCGCGAGTATTTCTTGATCGCAACCGTACCATCCAACAATGCTGGTGGTGATGGTGGTGGTGTCGTCTTAAGTGACTCGATGATGGAGTTGGAACGGCCTGGAGAAGAGAAGAAAAATCGTTGGGAAGCGAATGCTGCGGCCAAATCAGGCTGCGAGTCGGCGTCGGATTCCGAGTAGTTTCCGGTATCAATGAAGGTTGGTGAAGTGGCGATGTGTTGTTTAGTAGGTGATGGTGGTCTGATCGGAGACTGAGGCTCCGATTTCTGCTTTGTGAAGCAGATATGAATTTTTTTCAAGAATATGTTCCGCATTTTTCGTGTGAAGAATCAGCTAGAGATTTGAAAGGGGTGGTTATAATTATGGATATTCACATATACATATATGTATGTATATATATGGTAGTATACACTATATACTTGGTAATATTATATATAGAAATAATTTTTGATACTCTAGTGCAAGGTTTGGAGTTGATAAGTATTACACTAAAATATTAAAAAGTACATTAATAGTTTTTTAAAATTATTTATGGAATAAAAAAATATTTTTATATTAAAAAAAATCCTTTTATATATATATATATAACTTTTGAATGAAGCCTTGAATATAACGAGTTTTTGAAATTTTGAGGGTAAAAGTTTGAGTTTGATTCTAAGTAAATTTTAGGTGTGAATTTTCTTCCATATTATTTTAAGTTTAAGTAATGTTATGTTTAAACGAGAGTTTTATTTGAAGATATTCTGATTTTTAATCTATTAGGTATTGTATTGAATTTATTTTAATTTTAATTAATTATTAATTATTAATTTATAAAAAATATATAATTATAAAATAATTTAAATATAAAGTTAAGATAGGTTCTAAATCTCTATATACTTTTTAAATTTAATCCTTCTATTTTTATTTTAAAAAATTTAGTCCATTTATTTTTCTAATTTAAAAATACATGTTCAATTGTTGACAAAGCTAAAAATTGGCAAAAATCACTATTTGGCTTTTGAAGTATACTCATTTTCTTACTTTGATATCTAAACTTCTTTTTGTCCCAATTTGGTACCTAAAGTACACTCAAATTCTCAATTTGATATCTAAAGTATGCCTCTGTTATTTTTTTTTTAGTCCATTTTTTTTACAAAAGTTAAAAATATTCTTATAGCCAATCACAAAGGTTCACGTGGCATCTTTATGTAAAAAAATAAATATTTTCTTTTATTAAATGTATATATACATTAAAAATATAAAAATAGAAATAAATATATATAATCTAAAAAATATAATTTATAAAAAATTTTAAAAAATTAAAAAGGTTAAAATTTTTTATATACTTGTCAAATTCTAAAAAGTATTTAAATTTCAATTTTTTTTGCAATTACTTGAAATTTAAATAATTTTTAAAATTTTTATAACAATTTTTAATTTTTATATATTATTTTGACATTTTATATATTTTTAATCAATATAATATATACATATATATACATATATATATATAATACTAAAAAATTAGAAAAAGGACAAGTAACATGTTCTAATGGCGCCACATGGTTGGTCAACACTCGATCAACAGTTGGTTAAAGTCAAAAGTGTTATTTAATATTTAAATATTTAATATTATAATTTCCTATTTTTAATTTAAATTTAATAATTTTCTTTTAAATAAACTTAATTCCGATGTGACATTTTTTCATTGGTCAAAACATGTTATGTGGTACTTTTTCATTAACCAAAGTTTCTTAATAGTTTTTTTTTTTTTTTTTTTTTTTTTTCGCCTGTTACAAAATGGACCCAAAAAAATAGAGGAAGTTAATACTTTAGATACCAAATGAGTATGCTTCAGGGGCTAAATTGTAATCAAATCTTAAAAAGTTCTGTTCAATTCATGTTCAATTCACAGGGCTACTGAGTGAGTATTTCATTCATTTCAAAATGCCATACTAGCAAATTTAACAATAGGATTTTAGCAATTGACATGAATTTTCAAATTTAAAAAGTAGAAAAGCTAAATTTCAAATGTATAAAAAGTATAGGGACTAGGAGCAGATTTTAACCTAAATATAATAAATAGTATGAATAGTCAAGTTTAACCACAGATGACAAATACGGTATTTTACAGTGATTGGATTTAGGAGAAATTAAAGGAGATTTTATTTATTTTCCTTAAACTAAGGTGAGGCTATTTTAAATTTTTGTATCAACTCGTCTCTATGTGGAAATACGGATTTAGTTTTTTATGGTATTATATAGAAACTATATCAATTAAAAATTAAATTAATAACTCATCATTATATAAATTTATAATTGTAACGATGAAATAATAATAATCAATTATAACAAATATGTTTTTCCAACTTGGCAACTAAAATCCTCTATAAGTTACTTATTCCTTATATTTAATAATATTTACTATAAATAAAAATATTCTACAATTAATAAATATATATTCGCTTTCCGTATTTCAAACAATTATATATTTCCAAACATTTTATTTTGCATAATAGTCCAATCTTATTATTATTTGGAAATTTAGATTTTTTTTTTAAATTTTCGTAAGTTAAATTTATATTTGAAAGTTTTAGATTGTGTTTTTATATACTTTGTAGTCACGTGTGTATATATATATATATATATATATATATATATATATATATATATATATATATTTTTTATATTCCATGCGATGCATCATTGATTGTATATATTAATATTTTTGTAAATTTTATTTTAAAAATTGTACTTTTCACAAATGATATAAAATAATGTATTCTAAAAACTGTATAAAATATAGTATAGTGTTACTATTTAAAAACTATATTTTCATATTGTAATTGTACAATATAAAAATTTTAAAATTGTATAAATATTGAGAAAATTTTAAAAAATATATAAAAAAAAGATGTTATAAATTCATTGATAAAATTTATTTTTGTCATAATATATTTTAAGCAATTTTTACATATTTTATAAAATCATATATATACTATTTATAGCTTGATATTGATTTCACAATATATATTATTTTTTTAAAAAGCTCTTTTGTATTTAAAAGGATTCAATATGTTTAATTTTAATTGAATATGAATGGTATTTTGATAATTTAGGGAGTATAGAATGTAAAAAGAATCACTGCTATTTTATCTGATTATTGTGTAGAAAACAAGTACTTTTAATTGATGATGTTTATACAAATTAATATATATGCATTGTAAATTCTCCATGCACATGTTTTTGTGACAAACAATTTTACCAAAGATATAAAGCTAGTTTTATAATTCTAAACTTTCAATTTATAAAATAAGATTTGATTCGAAAGCAAGTGGCTGAAGTTTCAATTTAGCAATGATGTAACGCTCAACTTTTTATTCTGGCTTTTGTAAAAATTTGATATACTGTGTATCTGCTTCAGTGGTTAAGTTATTTGGGTGTGTGTGAGAGGTCCCAAGATCAAGTCTTAACTTTGGCAAATTTTGGTGTTTTTCTGATGTAAGCCTTATACTTGCTCAATGAGTTTATATTAAGTTATTTGTACAACTGTATCAGAATGAGCTTACTGGTTCGAGTGGTAAGTGAGTTTGTGTGTTGTGTGGAAGTTCTATGTTTGAATCTCTGTGTAAGTGTTGGAGTTTGTTTTTTCTCGTTTGACCGAGAGGGTTTCAGTTGAACAAGAATTCTGAGGAGGTTGAGTAGTGGGTTAGTGGGAGTAAATTGAGGGGATTTGCTATCTTGTTGGGATTTTATTTTGTTTCATTTGTTTTCAAAATTTATTTTCTCTTTCCTCAAATTTTTTACGTTAGTCCCTTCCTTGCCATTTCTTCCCATTTTCCACTTTCGATTTTTGTTATCTTTTGTCGGCTGTCACACCTTCGTTCTTGTTATATCGGTTTTCTTCGCACGGTTGGGTAAGTAAGGTTTTATTTTGTCTATAACTTGCGTTTTTCTATCGTTCATTGGGGTTATACGTTTGTTTTGGGTGGTAGAGAATTAGGAAGATCGTATTTCTTCTCCTGCGGAGTCGTAGTCAATCTCTCGGAGAGTTGGGGTAAGCGATAAGCGTTGATTTGAATTATGGTTGGTTTCGAATTCTCGATTTAACCATGTTTTTTAGTCTGATTCTGAGCTTTGGTATGCCGATTATAGATTCTGGTGGTCTCGAGATTATTTTTAAAGCGAATTGATACCAGGTGTGTACCCGGATCGTAGAAAAATAAGATTTAGCGAAAGTCGGAAAACCCTACTGTCAACGCCACACGGCCGTGTGGGAAGCCGTGTGGCAGGCCGTGTGCGACAACACGATCGTGTGATCTACGAAGGCCAGGTTGTGTGCAAGACATGACCGTGTGATGGCCAGGGTATGGCCGTGTGAGCCATACGGGCTAGGCCAAATTGGGCGTGTGGTATCTAGGCCAGGCCGTGTAATCCACACGGGCAAGGCCAATCTGGGTGTGTGGATCCACACGGGCAACCCACACGGTCGTGTGGGCTGGTATATCTGAATTTTTTCCCTAGGGTTACACGGGTCGTCCCAAACAACTGTGGGCTTATGATAGGGTCGGTAAGGGCTAACAAATCCTAAACTGTATGATCTGTTTGATTGATATCCTATACTGAGCATAATAGAATTGTACATGTATGATTATTGATCTGGTTAATAGCATGTTGAGCATGTTAAATTGCATAACTATTTTTGTATCTGTTACTGTTATTGGGGTGGGATGATGTATATTAGAGGAAGTGTTCTAAAAGGCAGCATGCCTATTATCTGGCAGCATGGCTGTGTTATATCTGTTATGTGCCGCATTGGTACAACATGGTGTGTAAGGATGGTCGGACATAGTGTGTAGAGGATGGAGGTAGGATATCTGATATCTGATTTTGATTTGTATATCTGTATTTGTAATGGGCTTAAGCCCGAATCGGTATCTGATTGATTCTAATTTTCTATTGTGTGCATGCTTAATTCTGTGGGGTTACACACTAAGTTTACGTAAACTCACTCCTTTCTGTTTATTCTGTACAAGTAATCCATATTCTTAGGCGGATTAGTGCTACGGAGCCCCTCAGTGACCACATGTTCGAACCGGTTATAGTTACAATTTAATCTTTTTATGTTCTAGTTTATTCTGGGTTTATTTCATGTAATTCAAACTTTATGGATTATTTTAGTTTAACTTAGGTTAGACCGCGATTTTATGATTTTATACCTGAAAACTCAGATTTTACTAAAAGAAGCAAGGGTTTTTCTAAAATCTTGAATGATTTTCTAAACATAACAATTTTAAAATCTTCCGTTACAAACATGTTAAAAATAGCATACTCTGAAAATACTATAGTTAGTATTCTCTGAAACTGTATTGAAACGAATAGAGATTGAAACTTTTGAAAACATTACTGAACCTTTGATATCTATTACATAAAATATCTTTTAATAAATAATGAATTGATGCATAAAATTCTTAATGTATATAAACTTGAATTAGACAATGAGTGCACGAGGTATCCGTGGACATGGTACTCGAGGCTGAGGTAGAGGCCGTAGAGGGGCTTGAGCTGAGTTCTTATCTCTGGGCAACATGCTAAATTTGGACACTAGTGAGACACCTGTGTCACCTGCTATTGAGACTGGGTCTCAGAGTCGTTCAGCTGAGAATGATGCACTGTCCGAAGCCATGTTGATAATATTAGAGAGGGTTGCTGGACCCAATTCTGGATCTGGGGGCCGAGGGTCGGTAACTGAACAGCTCCGGTTTAATAGAGCTGAGTTATTTAGAGGTGTCACAAGAGTCACCCCTAATGTGGCTGAGTACTAGTTGGAAGCCACTGAGAGAATTATAGATGATTTAGACTGTACCCCCAAGCAGAAATTAAAGGGTGCAGTCTCCTTGCTTTGCGATGAGGCTTACCAGTGGTGGTTGACGGTTAAGGAGGGCACTCAGCCTGATCATCTGACTTGGGAATTCTTTAAGACTACATTCTAGAGTAAGTATGTGGGAGCTAGTTACGTTAATACTCGCAGGCGTGAGTTTCTGAATCTTACGCAAGGTGACCAATCTGTTGCTGAGTATGAGGCTTAATTCCTAAGGTTGAGCCGTTACACTTGAGGCATAGTGGCATCTAAGTATGAGAGGTGTGTTAGGTTTGAGAACGGCCTAAGGGATAATCTAAGGGTTCTTATTGCTTCATAGAGGGAGCGTGAGTTTTCTGTTCTGGTAGAGAAGGCGAAGATCGCCGAGGATGTTAAGCGCACGGAGCGCTAGAATAGAGATAGGGAGAGAGCTAAGAACAAGAGGGATTCGGAGCCCTCGAGTTCTGTGCAGAGGCCTAAGAAAAAGGCCAGATCTGATAGGCCAGTTAGAGTGGGAGGCCATGTTAATTCTACTGGGATGCTGCCTTGTGGAGATTGTGGGAGATGCCATCCAAGCGACTGCTGGAGGAGCATTGGGGCGTGTTTGAGGTGTGGGTCTCTTGAGCACCGTATTAGAGAGTGTCCACAGCAGACAAATTAGATGCAAGCTTCAGCTCCGAGTACTGTACAGCCTCAGAGAGCAATTCAGAAGCCACCTAGAGGCCATGGTTAGGCTAGGGGTGGAAATGGTTTGGGCCGAGGGCAAAGGTGCTGGTCAGACAAATGCGAGGCAGCCTGCTTTGTAACAGCCTGTTTTTTAGTCAAATCAGAATAGTGGTTTTGGGACCACAAATCTGAAGTCAAAATCCTTATTTTATTATTTTAATAAGGTTTACAACATGATAAAATTATTATGTGAAAGTTTTGTAAAGAAAATTTACTATTAAATGCTTAATTCGGTAAAAAAGACTAAATCGTGTAACGCGTAAAAGTTGAGTTCTATTGTTTAAATGTATCAAATAGCTATAGAACATTACAGTAAAGGTCCTTAAGTGATAAATAGTCCATTTGTGGTTAGTGGATGATGATGGCATGGCAAATGGTGTAATTTTGAATTATTTTTAAGGTTAAAATGGTAATTTGTTAATAAATGTTATAATAAAATAAAACAAAGTTAAATTAGGCATTATTATCATCTAAATTCACCCAAAATTGGTTGAATAAGAAGTTAATATAGGGTTTCTCATTCGACAAGCATAAATTCTTCAATTAGGTATGTAATTTGACTCGATATTTAATGATTTATATGTTTTTGAGATCGTTGTTTCGTATATTAGCTAGCCCTTACCTTAATTTTTGAAATTTTTCATGATTTTGAAAAGTTCCATTGTTGAATACTTGAGTTATTTGATGTTTAATGAGAGATTATGAAAGTCTGATGATAGTTAAACTAGTTTTGTAAAGTGATTTTTGACAAAAATGCAAAATAGGGATTAAATTGTGAAATTGTAAAATGTAGTGGTTAAAAGTGTGAAATAATAAAAGATATGGGCTGCCAGTGGTATATAGTAAATTCGACTACCATGGGTTATGGTCTAATTGTGCAATTTTGCATTTTTATGTGTTAAGGAGTAAATTGCAAAGTAGTCAAAAGTCTAGGGGTAAAATTGTAAATTAGGCAAAATGAATGTTTTAGGCTAGATTGAATTGAACGAAAGTTTGAATAGGTTAATTTGATATTATATAGATCAAGATAAACAAATACCAGAACTAGATCAGGGAAAACAAAAGTGGACGAATAGCCGATAGTTTTATCCGAGGATACGAGGTAAGTTTGTATAACTAGAATCAAACTTATATAATTGTAAATATTTGAAATGAATGCTTGTGAATGAGTAATTGATATACTTGGATTACAAATGCATTATTGATATAGTTTAATGGTTACCGAGCCCCGTTTGAACTGTATGAATTCATAGGATACGAGTGACATGTCACTAGGGTTACCGTTTTGGTCGAGCTCCTAGATGTGTTGCGGACTCACCACTACTCATATGAGCTTATTGATATATCGGCTCATAAGAGCTTACTGTTTTTAGCTTATTAGAGTTTACTGTTTCAGCTCGTATGAGCTTACTATTCAGCTCGATAGAGCTTACTATTTGAGCTCAATAGAGCTTACTGTTCATCAGCTCAGGAAGAGCTTACCGATCATGGCTCGAAAGAGCATAAATGACAATGAATTGACAGATTATTGATGTTTATCACCCAAGTATCCTTTGAAGTTCTAATAGGTTCAACGGGCATAAATTCTATTTATACGGATGAGTACTGTTATTGAATGGATTATTGGTTATATGATTAAGAATGAAATGACGAATGCTGGTTATATTGTGTACTGAATTGTGATAGTTGATGATTTCATGTATTAATATGTCTAACCTATGGATGAATGTTTGTGATAGGCATTTGGAAATTGTATGGAGTTTACCTTAATTACTTGTATTGATTTAGTTTAAATGATAAGTTTAATTCTGAATTATACGGGATTACTAAGCTATAACGCTTACTCTGTTTCTTTTTCTATGTTTTATAGAGGTTCGTTAGCTCGCTCATTTCAGACAAGTTAGAGTTGCATATCACACTATCAAATTTCCGATTGGTATTTTTAAACTTGTGGATATATGTAAATATGGCATGTTTAGGCTAGTTTAAAAGATGTTAATTATGTTACTTGATATCATGGTTTTTGTATATTTTGTATATGAGTTAAGCCATGTGATTTGGCTTATTATGGTATCATATTAGGTTTTGTATAAGTGTTCAATTATGGTATGTTTTAGCAAGGAATTTATGGGATGAAAATGTGCAAAAGATGTCTTGATATGTAGTTGACATATGAATGGATTATGCATGATGTTAATTAGGTATTTAGGTATGTAAATGTTAGGTTTGATATGGCAAATAAGGTGTATTGAAATGGTTAATATGACTGCCTATTGAGTTGTAAAAATGTTGTCATTTATACATGTGTGAGTTTGTGAAAATAGGGTGGCAAAATGGCTTTGTACATAGCCTATTTTTGTCCACACGGGTAGGGACGCGGGTGTGTGTCTCAGCCATGTGTGACACATGGTCATGTTACATGGCTGTGTTTCCTCTGGTGTTGAAATTGAATTGAAGTCATATGCTCTACACGGCCTCAGCCACGAGCGTGTGACTAGCTGTGTGGTATAAGTCAGTATACCCCCTAGATGGCACACGGGCATGTGTCTTGGCCGTGTTGATAAGTCAGTATACCCTACAGTTTTGGCACGGCTTGATACACGGGCATGTGTGGCCATTTTGAAGGGCACACGGGCTAGACACACGGGCATGTGGGTGGCCGTGTGACCCAAGTCAGTATCCTCTCTAGTTTTCATACGGCCTGGCACACGGCCGTGTCCTTGGCCATGTGACAGAAGTCAGTATGTATGTCCTGTTTCCACATAGTCTAAGACATAGGCGTGTCTATTAGTCGTGTGAGGCACACGACTTGTTCACACGGGCGTGTGATACTTGAAATGTTGAAATTTTTTCTAAGTTTCTAAATTTTTCATATGTTATCAAATTAGTCCCAAATGCATGATTTAAAATTTGTATGCTCGATTTAAATACATACTGAATGTGAATGAATGATATTTACTGAAATGAGATGATTTTTGATAAATAATTGTTCTAAATTGAGTTACAAGTCCGTTAATGCCTCTTAACCTATCCCGGTGATGGTTACGGGTTAGGGGTGTTACATTTGTTGGTATTAGAGCTATGATTTAGTCGATTCTAGGACTAACATAGCGTATGTGAGTCTAGCTATACATGCCATATATAAAACTGTGATAGTGTGATGGCTCTTAACGTTTTCAAATGTGTTTTTTATAGTATTGGATCTCGAACGAGCTGTAGCGGATGACGTAGAAAGTAACGCGCCAACTCCTGCTCAAGGGACAACACCTATTGAATCTAGACTTGTGACGAGTAGTCACGGGGGTGAGGCTAAAGAAGCCTACTTTCAGATATTGAACAAGTGGTTCACACAGTACATCCGTACGAACCCAACTGTTCAACACGGAGCTGAGGAATTCAGAGCCACAATTAGTGATGATCCTGAAAGAGCCGAGTTTTGGCTTGAGAACACGATTTGGATATTCGATGAATTATCCTGCACACCTGAAGAATGTTTAAAATATGTAGTATCATTGTTGAGAGACACCGTATATTAGTGGTGGAATACCTTGGTATCCGTAGTTCCGTAAGAAAGAGTCACTTGGGATTTCATTCAAGTTGAATTTAGGAAGAAATATATCAGTGAAAGATTCATTGATAAAAAAAGAAAAGAATTCCTTGAACTAAAGCAGGGTTGTATGTCATTTACAGAATATGAAAGAGAGTTTGTACGACTTAGCAAATATGCCTGTGAATGAGTCTCTTCTGAAGCTATAATGTGTAAAAGATTCGAGGACAGATTGAAAGAAGAAATTAGAGTGTTAGTCGAAATTCTTGAGCTGAAAGAGTTTGTCGTTTTCTTTGATCAAGCTTGTAAAGTCGAAGAGCTTTGCAAAGAGAAAAGAAAAGCTGATTTGTGGCTAGAGATACTTGAAAGAGATTTGCGGGCAAATCACATCATTTGGCATTAAAGAAATTTAGAGAATATCATCCTCGTTCTATGACTTCTATGGGAATTTTGATTAGAGACAGAGATGTGAGACATTTCAGTTCTAAACCTCAGGCGACATCAGTTGCCAGTATGGGTAGTGTTAAAAATGCTGGACCTGAATGTAAACACTGCAATAAGAAGTATTATGGTGAATGTAAATTAGTGAGTGGAGCTTACTTTAAATGTGGATCGCTTGATCATTATCTTCGAAATTGTCTAGAAAAAATTACAGCCGATAGAGATTAAATAGTGAAAGTGAGTAACACAGCTTTTAGAGGGAGACCACCCCGAAATATTGGAAATATGAGTGGTAAACAAGGTTCCATGAGAGACTCGACTGTGAGATCTGAGGCACGAGCACCTACGAAAGCTTATGCTATTCATAGACGGGAGGAGGCATCATCACCAGATGTTATTACCAGTACTTTTTCTCTTTTTTATATTGATATAGTTACATTGATAGATCCTGGACCAACCCATTCTTATATCTGTATGAATTTAGTGTTTAAAAGGAGTTTACATGTCGAGTCTACAGAGTTTGTAATTAAATTATCGAACCCATTAGGCAAATTTGTTTTAGTTGATAAAATTTGTAAAAATTGTCCTCTTATGATTTGGGGTTACTATTTTCAGGTTGACTTGATGCTTCTACCGTTTGATGAGTTTGATGTGATTCTGGGTATGGACTGGCTGACTATGCATGATGTGGTTGTGAATTGTAGACAGAAGACTATTAAATTGAAATGTCAAAATGGTGAGATTCTACGGATTAAGTTTGATGATTCGAATGAATTACCTATTGTGATATCGTCTGTGTTAGCTCAAAAATATTTGAAAAAGGGTTATGATGCATATCTTGCATATGTATTGGATACAAAAGTGTCTGAATCAAAGATTGAATCTGTACCTATTGTTTGTGAGTTTTCGGATGTATTTCCAGAAGAATTACCGGGTTTATCTTCGATCAGAGAAGTTAAATTTGGTATTAAATTAGTACCCGAAACAACACCGATATCGATAGCTCCATACAGAATGGCTCCAACAGAATTAAAAGAGCTGAAAGCTCAATTGCAAGAATTGACAGATAGAGGTTTTGTACAACCGAGTTATTCTCCTTGGGGTGCACCGGTATTGTTCGTGAAAAAGAAAGATGGCACGATGAGAATGTGTATCGACTACAGATAGTTGAATAAAGTGACTGTAAATAACAAATACCCTTTACCGCGGATTGACGATTTATTTGATCAGTTGGAAGGGGCTACAGTATTTTTAAAGATTGATCTGAGATTGGGCTACTATCAGTTACGAGTCAAAGAGTCGGATGTGCCAAAGCTGCATTCAGAACGAGGTATAGACATTATGAATTCCTTGTTATGCCTTTCGGTTTAACTAATGCTCCTGCCATTTTTATGGACTTGATGAACTGGATATTCAGACCGTATTAAGATAGATTTATTGTTGTATTCATTGATGACATTCTGATCTATTCATGAGATGAATCTGAGCATATCGAACACTTGAGAATTGTGTTACAAACTTTACGTGGTAAGCAGTTATTTGCAAAGTTCACTAAATGTGAGTTTTGGCTCAAAGAGGTTGGATTTTGGGGCACATTGTTTCAACTGATTGTATTAGAGTTGATTTGAGCAAGATTTCTGTTATTGTTGATTGGAAACCTCTGAGAAATGTATCTGAAGTCCGTAATTTTCTGGGCTTAGTAGGCTGTTACCAACGATTCTTGAAAGGATTCTCGATGATTGTGACACTGATGACACAACTGTTAAAAAAAGACCCGAAGTTTGATTGGTCAAAAAAATGTCAGCAGATTTTTGAAAAGTTGAAAGTACTGTTAACTGAAGCACCAGTATTGGTTCAACTGGAATCGGGGAAAGAATTTGTGATTTATAGTGACGCGTCATTAAACAGTCTGAGATGTGTTCTGATGTAAGAAGGAAAAGTTATAGCTTATACTTCTCGACAGTTGAAATCGCACGAAAAGAATTATCCGATACACGATTTAGAGTTGGCTGCAATAGTATTCGCATTGAAGATTTAGTGACACTACTTATACGGTGAAAAATGCCACATTTATACGGATCACAAGAGCTTGAAAAATTTGATACACAGAAAGATTTGAATTTGCGACAACAAAGATGGCTCGAGTTATTGAAAGATTATGACTTTATGATTAATTATCACCCAGGAAAAGCTAATGTTGTTGTTGATGCCCTAAGTCAAAAATCTTTGTTTACATTATGAGCAATGAACACCCAGTTGATGATTTGTGATGATGGGTCTATTTTAGCTGAATTAAAAGCTAAACCGGTATTGCTTCAACAAATCTGTGACGCTCAAAAAGATGACCATGAAATGCATGCTAAACGAATTCAATGTGAATCTATTTCTGATTCAGAATTTCATATTGGAACTGATGACTATTTAATGTTTCAAAATAGAATTTGTATACTAAAAAATACAGAGCTTATTTAGAAAATCCTGCATGAAGCACACAGTAGTCACTTTTCTGTTCATCCAGGTAGTACTAAGATGTATAACGATTTGAAACAGCTGTACTGGTGGTCAGGTATGAAATGGGATATATCAGAGTTAATATCGAAATGTTTAATATGTCAGCAAGTCAAAGCTGAACATCAAGTACCATCAGGTTTACTACAACCTGTATTGATTTCTAAGTGGAAAGGGATAAAGTTATAATGGATTTTGTTTCGGGATTGCCTCTAACATCCAAAAAGAAAGATGCTATCTGGGTTGTTGTTGATCAACTAACGAAGTCTGCTTATTTTATACCGATACGTACAGATTACTCAATTGACAGATTAGCAGAATTGTACATTTATAAAGTTGTTCGATTACACGTGGTGCCATTATCTATTATTTCTAAAAGAGATTCGAGATTTACGTCGCGATCCTGGAAGAAACAGCAAGAGGCTCTAGGAACAAAGTTAAATTTCAGTACTGCTTTTCATCCTCAGTCTGATGGTTAGACCAAGAGAGTTATTCAGATTCTCGAAGACATGTTGAGATGTTGTATTTTAAAGTTTGAAGGCAATTGGGAAAAATATTTATCGTTGATTGAATTCACGTATAACAATAGTTTCCAAACAAGTATAAAGATGGCATCGTACGAAGCTTTATATGGCCGCAAATGTCAGACTCCATTATACTGGACTGAATTGAGTGAGAAAAAAATTCACGAGGTTGAATTGATTTAAGAAACTAAAGAAAAAGTGAAAACGATTCGCAGCAGCTTCAGATTGACAAAAATGCTATGCAGATTTGAAACGTAGAGAGATTGAATTTTAAGTCAGGGACACAGTGTTTCTAAAAGTGTCACTATGGAAAAAGATTCTTCGATTCGGCTGTAAAGGAAAGTTAAGTCTGCGATTCATCGGGCCATATGAGATCATTGAAAGAATAGGGCTATAGCATATCGATTAGCTTTACCATCAAAACTTGAAAAGATAGATAATGTCTTTCATGTTTCTATGCTACGTCATTACAGATCTAATTCATCACATGTGATCTCTCCGATAGATGTTGAAATTCAACCCAATATGTCGTATAATGAAGAACCGATCAGAATTTTAGCTCATGAAGTTAAAGAATTGAGAAATAAGCCCATAGCCTTGGTAAAGGTTCTTTGGCATAAACATGGGATCGAGGAAGCTACGTGGGAACGCAAGGAAGTTATGCAAAAATAGTACCTTAACCTATTTACCGGTAAGATATTCAGGGTCAAAAATCCTTAAGGAGGAGAGTTGTAACAGCCCGTTTTTGAGTCAAATCGGAACAGTGGTTTCAGGACCCAAATTCGAAGTCAAAATATTTATTTTATTATTTTAATAAGGTTTACAGCATGATAGAATTCTTCAATTAGGTATGTAATATGACCTTGTTTTTAATGATTTATACATTTTTGAGATCGTTGTTTCGTATACTAGCTAGCCCGTACCTTAAGTTTATAAATTGTTCATGATTTTGAAAAGTTCCATTATTGAATACTTGAGTTCTTTGATGTTTAATGATATATTATGGAAGTTTGATGATAGTTAAACTAGTTTTGTAAAGTGATTTTTGACAAAAATGCAAAATAGGGATTAAATTGTGAAATTGTAAAATGTAGTGGTTAAAAGTGTGAAATAATAAAAGATATGGGCTGCTAGTAGTATATAGTAAGTTCGGCTACCATGGGTTATGGTCTAATTGTGCAATTTTACATTTTTATGTGTTAAGGAGTAAATTGCAAAGTAGTCAAAAGTCTAGGGGTAAAATTATAAATTAGCTAAAATGAATGTTTTAGGCTAAATTGAATTGAATGAAAGTTTGAATGAGTTAATTTGATATTATATAGATCAAGATAAACAAATACTGAAACTAGATCGAGGAAAACGAAAAGTGGACGAATAGCCGATAGTTTTATCCGAAGGTAAGTTTGTATAATTAGAATCGAACTTATATAATTGTAAATATTTGAAATGAATGTTTGTGATTGAGTAATTGATATACTTGAATTACAAATGCATTGTTGATATAGTTTAACGGTTACCGAGCCCTGTTTGAACTATATGAATTCATAGAATACGAGTGATATGTCACTAGGGTTACCGTTTTGGTCGAGCTCCTAGATGTGTTGCAGACTCACCACAGCTCGTATGAGCTTACTGATATATCAGCTCGAAAGAGCATAAATGATAATGAATTGATGGATTACTGATGTTTACCACCCGAGTATCTTTTAAAGTTCTAATAGGTTCAATAGGCATAAATTCTATTTATACGGATGAGTACTGTTATTGAATGGATTATTGGTTATATGATTAAGAATGAAATGGCAAATGCTAGTTATATTGAGTACTGAATTGTGATAGTGGATGATTTCATGTATTAATATGTCTAACCTATGGATGAATGTTTGTGATAGGCATTTGGAAATTGTATGGAGTTTACCTTAGTTACTTGTATTGATTTGGTTTAAATGGTAAGTTTAATTCTGAATTATACTGGCTTACTAAGCTATAAAGCTTACTCTATTTCTTTTTCTATGTTTTATAGAGGTTCATTAGCTCGCTCATTTTGGACAAGTCGGAGTTGCATATCACACTATCAAATTCCCGATTAGTACTTTTGAACTTGTGGATATATATAAATATGGCATGTATAGGCTAGTTTAAAAGATGTTAATTATGTTACTTAATATCATGGTTTTGGTATATTTTTTATATGAGTTAAGCCATGTGATTTGGCTTATTTTGGTATCATATTTGGTTGTGTATAAGTGTTCAATTATGGTATGTTTTAGCAAGGAATTTATGGAATGAAAATGTGCAAAAGATGTCTTGATATGTAGTTGACATATGTATGGACTAGGTATTTGGGTATGTAAATGTTAGGTTTGATATGGAAAATAAGGTGTATTGAAATGGTTAATATGACTGCCTATTGAGTTGTAAAAATGTTGTCATTTGTACTTGTGTGAGCTTGTAAAAATAGGGTAGCAAAATGGCTTTGTAAATAACCTATTTTTGTCCACATGGGTACGGACACTGGCTTGTGTGACACATGGTCATGTTACACGGCCGTGTGTCCCCTGGTGTTGGAATGGAATTGAAGTCAGTATGCTCTACATAGTGTCACCCACGAGTGTGTGATTGACCATGTGGTTCAAGTCAGTATACCCTAGATAGCACACGGTCTAGCACACGGGCATGTGACTTGGTCATGTTGATAAGTCAGTATACCCTATAGTTTTGGCACGGCTTGGTACACGGGCATGTGTGGCCATTTTGAAGGGCACACGGGCTAAACACACAGGCGTGTGGGTAGCCGTGTGACCCAAGTTAGTATCCTCTCTAGTTTTCACACGGCCTGGCACACGGGCGTGTCCTCGGCCATGTGACACAAGTCAGTATGCATGTCCTATTTCCACACGGTCTAAGACATGAGCGTGTCTATTAGTCGTGTGAGGCACACGGCCTGTTCACATGGGCGTGTGATACTTGAAATGTTGAAATTTTTTCTAAGTTTTAAAATTTTTCATATGTTACCAAATTAGTCCCGAATGCATGATTTAAACTTTGTATGCTCGATTTAAATACATATTGAATGTGAATGAATGATATTTACTGAAATGAGATAATTTTTGATAAATAATTGTTCTGAATTGTGTTACAAGTCTGATATTGCCTCTTAACCTATTCCGGCTACGGTTACGGGTTAGGGGTGTTACATGCTTTGGTTATGTTGCACGTCGCCGAGAGGACAGAAAAGGTTCTGGCATCATCATCGGTACGTTTTTTATATTTGATGTACCTTATTTGACTTTGATGGATATAAGGTCTACTCACTCATACACAGCTAGTACTGTAGCTAGAAACCTGGGGATTACGGTTGAGAGAACTGCAAATGAGGTCACTATACTAAGTCCATTGGGGAAATTTTTTCGAGTTAGTAAACTATATAGGAATGTTCCCTTAGTGGTGTAAGAGATGGCATTTCTGGCTAATCTAATGGAGTTACCCTTTAGGGAATTCTAGTTGATTTTGGGTATGGATTGGTTGGTCAGGCACCGGGTTAGTCTGGATTGTGCAGCTAAGAGTGTTGTTCTGAGAACTGGGGTAGATGAAGAGGTGGTTACAATCGGAGAGTGTCGAGATTATTTTTCTAATATGATCTCCGTGCTTATGGCTGAGAAATTGGTGCGAAAATGGTGTAAGGCGTTTCTGGCCTATAATAGTATTTCTTAATTTAGGGGTTCTTCTTCTTTGAGAGATATCAAAACTGTGAGGGATTTTCTGGATTTTTTCCTAAGGAGTTACCAGGATTGCCTCCGAACTGAGAGATTGAGTTTGGTATCGAGCTTCTTTTTGATATAGCTCCGGTGTCCATCGCCCACTATCATATGGCACCGAAAGAGCTTACGGAGCTTAAGGTACAACTACAAGAGTTGTTGGACCGTGGTTTCATTCATCCTAGTGTGTCTCCATGGGGAGCACCAATTCTATTCGTTAAGAAGAAGGATGGGGCCATGAGGATGTGCATCGATTATCGACGGTTGAACAAGTTGACTGTGAAGAATAAGTATCCGCTTCTGAGGGTCGTTGACTTGTTTAATCAGTTCCGAGGGGCTTCTGTGTTCTCCAAGATAGATCTTCATTTTGAGTATCATCAGTTGAGGGTTAAGGAAGCTGATGTTCATAAGATAGTATTTAGGACTCGTTATGGACATTACGAATTTCTGGTCATGCCTTTTGGATTGACGAATGCTCCGGCTTCATTTATGGATCTGATGAATCGTGTGTTTCAGCCTTATTTGGATCTGTTCGTGGTGGTATTCATTGATGACATTTTGGTATACTCTAAGACCAAGGATAAGCATGATGAGCATCTTAGAGTTGTGCTTCAGATTTTACGTGAGAAGTAGCTATATGCCAAGTTAAGCAAGTGAGAGTTTTGGTTGCGCAAAGTAACTTTTTTGGGGCATGTGTTTTCTGCTGAGGAGACTCGTGTTGATCCTCAAAAGATTGGTTGTGCTGGATTGAGAACAACCTAAGAACATATCTGAAAGCCGTAGTTTTCTGGGTTTGGTGGGATACTATTGGCAGTTCATTGAGGGGTTCTCTTTGATTGCTGCGCCGTTAACTAAACTTCTGCGTAAGGGTGTTCTGTTCGTCTGAACCGTCGTGCAACAAGAGAGCTTTGAGAAGCTCAAGTCTGTTTTAACTCAGGCTCTTGTTACGATATAGCCTAGATCTAGAAAGGAGTTTATGGTATACAATGATGCATCGCATATTGGTTTGGGTTGCATTCTAATGCAGGATGGTAAGGTTGTGGCTTATGCGTCCCGTCAGCTTAAGACACACGAAGGAAACTATCCGGCGTATGATCTAGAGTTGGCTACAGTGGTCTTTGCATTGAAAATCTAGAGGCATTATCTGTATGGTGAGAGGTGTATTATTTACACTGATCACAACAGCCTCAAGTACCTCATTTCATAGAAAGAGTTGAATCATAGACAGTATCGTTGGATTGAGCTACTTAAAGACTATGACTGTACGATAAAGTATCATCCTAGTTCGGCTAATGTGGTAACCGATGCTCTAAGTCATAAAGCGATGATTGATTTAAGGACATGTTTGCTTGCCTTAGTCTGTTTGATGATGGGAGTTTATTGGCCGAGTTGTAAGTTAAGCCGACTTGGATTGAGCAAATTCGGGATAAGTAGTTAGGGGATGAGACTCTAGGTTTACGGTTTCATTAGATTGAGAGTGGTGCTACTGCTGATTTTGGGTTAAACAGTGATGGTGTGTTATGTTTTCGAGGACAGATTTGTGTGCCAAACGATTCTGATTTGAGGTAGTCTATTCTAGGGGAGGTGCATAGTAGCCCTTATGCTATGCATCCCGGCTGTAAAAAGATGTATCGCGATCTTTGTGAGTTATACTAGTGGCTAGAGGTTATAGATTTTGTGGCTCGATGTTCGACGTGCCAGCCGGTTAAGGCTGAGCACCAGTTGCCTTCGAGTTTGTTACAGCTAGTCAAGATTCCCTTGTAGAAATGAGAACGAGTGACGATGGACTTCATTATTGGGTTGCCCTTAACACCTACTAAGAAGGATTCTATTTGGGTCATCATGGATCAATTGACCAAGTCTGCTCACTTCATTTCAGCTCGGATAGACTTTTCTTTTCAGAAGTTGGTGAAACTATACATCTCCTAGATAGTTAGACTGCATAGGATTCCAGTGTCGATTATTTCCAACAGAGATCCTTGTTTTACATTTCGATTCTGGAAGAAGTTATATGGGGCTCTAGGGTCGAGGTTGGACTTCAATATTGCGTTCCATCCTTAGACCGATGGTCAATCTGATAGGGTGATTCAGATACTGGAGGATATGCTTTAGAGTTGTGTGGTGGATTTCTGAGGTAGTTAGGAGGATTATCTGCCGCTAGCTGAGTTCTCCTACAATAACAGTTTCCAGTCTAGTATCCAGATGGTACCTTACGAGGCTCTGTATGGTCGTAAGTGTTGTACTCTATTGTGTTGGACTGAGTTGGGCGAACGACGAGTTTTGGGTCCTGAGTTGGTTTTTATAACTGAAGATAAGGTTCGACTGATTCGGGATTGTCTGAAAGCGACTTCTGATAGACAAAAGTCTTATGCAGATCTGAAGAGATGTGAGATTGTGTACTTTGTGGGGGACTTTGTGTTTCTTAAGGTCTCTCCGTGGAAGAAAGCTCTGAGGTTCGATTGGTAGGGCAAACTAAGCCCTAGGTTTATTAGACTGTACCGGGTTCTGAAGCGTGTGGGACCAGTTGCTTATCAGTTGGAGCTACCCCCTGAGTTGGACTGTATTCATGATATGCTCCACATCTCGATGTTGAGGTGCTAACGTTCTGATCCATCCCATATTGTCTCGGTTGAGGAGATTGAGGTTAGGCCAGTCTTGACTTTCGAGGAGGAACCGGTTCAAATTCTGAATCGTGATGTTAAGGTTCTGAGAAGGAAGTCCATTCAATTATTCAAGGTTTTGTGGCGGAATCATAGCTCTGAGGAGGCCATGTGGGAACCTGAGGACTCCATGCATCAGCAGTATCCTCATCTATTTTGATCAGTTAAATTTTAAGGTCGAAATTTCTTTTAGGGGTAAAGTTATAATTCCCTAACTTTTTATTCCGGCTTTTGTAAAAATTAGATGCAACTGTGTATCTACTTCAGTGGTTAAGTGATCTGGGTGTGTGTGAGATGTTCCAAGATTAAGCCTCAACTTTAGCAAATTTTGGTGTTTTTCTGATGTAAGCCTTATACTTGCTCATTGGGTTTATATTAAATTATTTGTAAAAGCATATCAGAATGAGCCTACTGGTTCGAGTGGTAAGTGAGTCTGTGTATTGTGTGGAGGCTCTGTGTTGGAATCCATGCACAAGCGTGGGAGTTTGTTTTTGCTCATTTGACTGAGAGAGTTTCGGTTGAACAAGAATTCTGAGAAGGTTGAGTAGTGGGTTAGTACGAGTAAATTGAGGGGATTTGCTATATTGTTGGAATTTTATTTTGTTTCCTTTGTTTTCAAATTTTATTTTCTCTTTCCCTAAATTTCTTACGTTAGTCCCTTCCCTGTTATTTCTTCCCCTTTTCCACTTTCAATTTTTATTTTCTTTTGTCGACTGTCGCACCTTTGTTCTTGTTATATCAGTTTTCTTCGCGCAGTTGGGTAAGTACAATTTTATTTTGTCTATAACTTGCGTCTTTCCATCGTTCATTGGGGTTATACATTTTTTTAGGCAGTAGCAAATCAGGAAGATCGTATTTCTTCTCCTACAGAGGCGTAGTCAGTTGCTTAGAGAGTTAGGGTAAGCGATAAACGTTGATTTGAATTATGGTTGGTTTCGAATTCTTGGTTTAACCATGTTTTTAAGTCTGATTCTGAGCTTTGGTATGCTGATTATAGGTTATGGCGGTCTCAGGATTATTTTTGCAGCGAATCAATACCAGGTGTCTACTCGGATCGTAGAAAAATGAGATTCGGTGAAAGCTGAAAAACCCTATTTTCGACGCTACATGGCCGTGTGGTAGGTCACGTATGATGATACGGTCGTATGATCGATAAAGGGTAGGTCGTGCGCAAGACATGGTCGTGTGATAGCTAGGGTGTGGCCGTGTGAGCCACACAAGCTAGGCCAAATTGGGCGTATGGGCCACACGGACATGTGGGCCCACACGGGCGTGTGGTATCTAGGCCAGGCCGTGTGATCCATACGGGCAAGGCCAATCTGGGCGTGTGGGCCGATATATCTAAATTTTTTCCTTAGGGTTGCACGAGTCATCCCAAACGACTGTGGGCTTACGGTAGGGTTAGTAAGAGCTAACAAATCCTAAACTATATGATCTATTTGACTGATATCCTATACTGAGCATGATAGAATTGTGCATGTATGATTATTGATCTGGTTAATAGCATGTTGAGCATATTAAATTGTAGAACTGTTTATGTATATGTTACTGTTATTAGGGTGGGATGATGTATATTGGAGGAAGTGTTCTGAAAGGTAGCATGCCTATTATTTGGCAGCATGGTTGTGTTATATCTGTTAAGTGCCGCATCGATATAACATGGTGTGTAGGGCTAGGTGGGTGTTCTAAACCCCACATGGTGTGTAGTGATGGTTGGAGATGGTGTGTAGAGGATGGGGGTAAGATATTTGATTTCTGATTCTGATTTGCATATCTGTATTTGTATTTGTAATGAGCTTAAGCCCGAATCTGTATCTAATTGATTCTAATATTCTGTTGTGTGCATGCTTAATTCTGTGGGGTTATACACTGAGTTTACGTAAACTCACTCATTTCTGTTTATTTTGTTCAGGTAATCCATAGTCTTAAGCAGATTAGTGCTGCGGAGCCCCTCGGCAACCACATGTTTGAACTGGTTATAGTTACAATTTAATCTTTTTATGTTCTGGTTTATTCTAGGTTTATTTCATGTGATTCGGACTTTATGGATTGTTTTAGTTTAACTTGGGTTATACTACGATATTATGATTTTATACCTGCAAACTCAGATTTTACTAAAAGCAAGGGTTTTTCTAAAATCTTGAACGATACTCTAAGCACAAAGATATTAAAAGCTTCCGCTACAAACACGTTTTACCTCTAAGCGATTAAATGAATAAGAGCTTTTAAATTGTTAATAGCTATAAGGGCTAATGAACTGGTATGGTTTTAACTTAACGACAATAATTTTCAACCCCATTTCATGTGACACTTCTGAATTCAGCAATAACATCTGGGCCAAGTTTGGGGTGATACAAATGAAACCTTCATGATCTGACCATAATGTCAAGGCCGAATATGGGGTGTTATATTTGGTGGTATCAGAGCCAGGTTCAAAACTCAAGTTGTAATTTTTGGGTTCAAAAATTTTCTCATAAAAATTATTTTAAATGATTCAGATTTCTGATTAAATTTGATATTTGGGTTTATAAAAAGTGAAACCAAGACTCTAGTGCCGATCTAAGTAAGGAACTTTGTACTTTAGTTACACTTACTTTAGGTACTTTAGTACTTTTACTTAGTCACTTTACTAAAAACATTTGACTTGAGAGATTGTAGAAATAAAATATTCTCTACTTTAGATTAGTTGTTACTACTAAAACTTAAGACTTTATAATAAACCTAAGCTAATTCATAAAATTTTAAAATTGTAGATAAGAGATAATGAGTTCTCGTGGAACACATGGACGTGGTAATCGAGGGTGTGGTGGACGCCATAGAGGGGCTCGAGCTGAGGCCGATTTTAAGGTTAATTCTGTGTGCTAAATGATAGAGAGTTGAGGCAATCTATTTTGCGCGAAGTGCATAGTAGCCCTTATGTGATGCATCCTAGCGGTAATAAAATGTATCGTGATCTTCGAGAGATGTATTGGTGGCCTAGTTTGAAACGTGAGGTGAAAAATTATATATCTCGGTGTCTGACATGCCAGCAGGTTAAGATTGAGCACCAACTTCCTTCTAGTTTGTTACAACCTGTCAAGATTCCACAGTGGAATTGGGAACGAGTAACTATGGATTTTTTTAGTGAGTTGCCTTTAACACCCATTAAGAAGTATTCTATCTGGATCATTGTGGATCATTTGACCAAGCCTGCTCACTTCCTTCCAGTTCAGACTGATTGCTCATTGCAGAAGTTAGCTAACTTGTATATCTCTAAGATTGTTAAACTTCATAGGGTTCTTGTATCAATTATATCTGATTGAGACTCTCATTTCACATCTCGATTTTGGAAGAAACTACGTGAAGCTCTAGGTACTTGGTTTGACTTCAGCACTGCATTTCATCCATAGATTGATGGGCAGCTCGAGAGGGTGACTCAAGTATTGAAGGATATGCTATAAAGTTGTGTAGTTGATTTCTGTGGTAGTTGGGAGCAGTTCTTGCCACTAGCTAAATTTGCTTATAACAATAGCTTTCAATCTAGTATTCAGATGGCACCTTAGGAGGCTTTGTATAGTCGTAAGTGTCGCACTTCACTATGTTGGACCGAGTTGGGGGAGAGGAAGATTATGGGTCTGGATATGGTTGCTGAAATTGAGGATAATGTTAAATTGATTTAGGTCGACTTAAGGTAACTTTTGACAGATAGAAATCCTACATGGATCTTAAGAGAAAGGATATAGAGTTTGATGTAGGGGATCATGTTTTAATTAAGCTTTCTCTATGTAAGAAGGTTTTAATGTTCGACCTTAAGGGCAAGTTGAGCCCTTGGTTTATAGGGCCTTATCAAATTCTGAGGTGTGTTAGGCTAGTTGGTTATTAGTTAGAGCTACCACCAGAGTTAGATCATATTCATGATGTCTTTCATGTCTCGATGTTGAGCATTACCAATTTGATCCATCTCATGTGATTTTAGTTGAGGAGATTGAATTGAGGCCAAATTTATCTTTTGAGGAGGAGCCGGTTCAGATTTTGGATTGCAAGGTGAAATTTCTGCGGAGGAAAAATACTCCTTTGATTAAGGTTTTGTGGTGGAAGCATGGTACTGAAGAAGTCACTTTGGAGCCGAAAAATTCGATCTGTCAATAGTATCCCTATATTTTTAAATCAGGTAATTTTCGAGGATGAAATTTCTTTAAGGATGGGAGAGTTGTAACACCCCAATTTCTAAGTTTGAATTGCTAAAATATGTTAAGTGACTTAATTTGTTTAAGTGGTTAATGGTCTTGGAGGTGTGTGTGTGGTCCTGTGCTCAAACATCTTCCTTTGAGAATTTTGTATTATTTTTATTTTTATCCCTTTTTCTGGCTCTTTCCATGTAAGTTATAATCTATTTTTGTCAGTTTGTTTGCAAAAATGATCCTATTGATTTAGTGTTAAGGTTTTAGCTTACCCAGAGGTCCCATTTTTGAATCCTCTGTGTGTGAAACGAAATAAATTTTTCCCTAGTTCTGGCCACCAAAGGGGTTATAGTTTCATTTAATTCAATTGCTAATTAATATGGTAGGTTGAGATTATATCAGATTTAATTTTTTATTTGAAAATATTAAAAAAATAAAAATATCCCTAAAATCCCTCCCCACTTTTACTGTCTAATTTTTCCACATTCTTCCCATTCTACTGTTTCAATTTTTTTAAGTCCAATTTTTCTCTTCCTTCTTTTTTTCCCAGGTCTAAGTCTCTTTCAATTTCTTTTGTTTTGTTAACTAAAATCTTCTCTGCTGAATTTTTCCTATTCTTTTCCCTTCTATTTTGGTTTGGTTTTTCATAAGAGCATATAAAATATTTGATCCTTTATTTGTTGTTTCTCGATTATTATTTTTGGCATTTTGTTGCGGTGGTGTTGTGCTTTGAGTGAGGAATTCGTGTTTTTGTTTTATTGTAAGTATTGTAAGTGTGTTCCTCGGTGGTAAGATGGTTTAATTCTGTTTCGTGTTAATGTTAGGAGATTTAAGTTGTTCGTAAACATTCAATATTAATCGTCTTGGGTTTTCCTAGGTGAATATTGCGAGACATTAACTTCTCCAATGGCTTAGGCATAGTTTAGGCCTTGCAAGGAAAGTGGTTGAATCCTTTAGATAGGGGCTAGTGGTGAGTTTCGACAAGAGTCGAATGCCCTTTTGTTATTGGTTAATTCGATAGTCGAGTAAGGGACTATTGGTTGTAATGTTTATTAATTGGTTGTTGTTGATGTCATTGAGCAGAATCTGGTGTTGTTCTTTTGCCGACATTTTAGTTCCAATTAACTGTGTGTTTCTAACCCTAAAACACTGAAAACAGTCACGGATATCTGGAATTTCATGAAAAATTTGAACCTGAAAGACTACATCACACAGTTGTGTGGCAAATCGTATAGGTCACATGGCCATGTGGCTAACCGTGTGGGTTACACGACCATGTGGCTGACCGTGTGGGTCACACGGCCATGTGGTAGACCGTGTGGGTCACATGACTGTGTGGTTGGCCGCGTGGGCCACACAGGCATGTGGGCCAATTTTGGTCAATTGTTGGGCTTAGTTTGGGCCAGAAATAAGAATTTGAAATTAGATTTGTAGTTACTCTATAAGCATGAAACCCATAAAAGTTAAGCATTTGTATTTTAATCAAACATGACTCTGATTAGTAAAACTCTAAACAGGCTATGTGACATAATCTATTTTGATGACATTTATGTAAGCCTATCATAAATCTGTTTTTGCTATGATCATTTGTAACATGAGATGTGGGATATTTTTACATGTGCATTTGGGGTGGGATATGATGTGTGATGGAGGAACTGTGATCTGGCAGTTTTATTGCAATTCTAGCGGTATTTCCACAATGTATGTGTATTCTGGTAGTATAGTTGCAAACTTTCTCAGTGGCATATGACCACATTCTGATGTGATGGTTGGATGGGTTCTTGTAGCCCTATTTGCTATGATTGGTTGGACAGAATAGTGTGTAGCGTACGAGGATAGGATTAATTATGTTCTGATATGTGTGTCCACGCATGTGAGATGTCTAATCTGTCTGTTTTAATATATGCATATAAGCATGTTTTGGTGTGATTTTGCTTCTGGGCCAAGGCACACACTGGGCTATAGCTCACTTTGTTTGTTTAATATTTTTTAGGTGATCCTCAAACTTAGGATTTAGCGGTAGTTAGGAGCTTGGTTCGGTTCACTGTTTTTAATTCTTTCAGAAACTTCTATTCTGGATTTTACGGACTGTCAGACTATTTTATTTTTCAGACATTAACTTTGATTTTAAACTTATTAAATGTTTTTAATTAATTATTAAGTTTTTTTTAATTCGAATGATTTTTGACAAAACGAATCAAATAAAAAGTTTTCGAAGATAAACAACTCTAAGAGATTTTCTGCTGCAAAGATTTAATCGATATAAAGTGTTTTACAAAACAAGTAGCTGAAGCGAGATGGTTTTATTAAATTAGTTTTGTAAGCAAATATTTCAAGACGCTCTCATATGTTTTTGTAACAAACAATTTTACCAAAGATATAAAGCTAGTTTTATAATTCCAAACTTTTGATTTATAAAATAAGATTTGATTCAAAAACAAGTGGTCGAAGTTTCAATCTAGTAATGTAACTTTGATGGTCTGGTCATAACATCTAGGCTGAGTATAGGATGTTACACGGTCCTTCAGCTCGCTCGTTGAAACTAGAAATGAATTACGTGTTTGAATAAAAATGAACATAATGAATAGAAAAAGGAGAAATGTGAAACATTTAGGAATAATAATGGTTTTCTCCAAAATGGAGAAATAAAATCATTTGGAAATGAATGTAGGTTTCAGAAAATGGAAATAAAAATAAAAACCGAAATTTGCAATCCTATATAAGATTATTTAATAATGATGGAATAATGAGTTTATGTTTTTCTGACTATTTTGATGCCCGAAAATGAAAATAAACTATTTGGTCATAGTGAACATGTTGAGTTGTGACATATTGAACGAATTTTCTCCAAAGTTTATCAGGGGTAAAATCATAAAAATTTTACCGAGGGTAAAATTGTAAAAAAATTTATTGGGGTAAATTTTGGATGAGAAAATTATTTAATACGTAAATATTAAAGTTTATTTTGGGAAATAAAAGAACTGAATCAAGTTGGATCATATTATAGTGTACTGGGTCAACAAAGCCCAGGAAGTACTCATAATTGGACTTAATGTGAGAGATGTCCAAAACCCCTCATGTAAAGAGGTGAGATGACAAAACCCTAGTATCATTAACTAGGGTTGCCGCCTCCTATATCCTAGTTAAACTAGGATATCATTTTTCTAGTGGAAATAAACTTTTACAGCTCTACAAGGGTTCTACCTTCTCTTCCTATAAATAGATGTCTCCGGAAAGGCTATGAACACAACTTTAAGAAATTGTTATTCTATTGAAAAATAGAGAGAATTTATTCTCAACTGTTATATATATTTTCCAAAATAACAATTATAGTAGTTTCTATTAAAGAAGAAAGAATTTTCGTTTTCACCCCAAAAGGGAAACTTTTTCTTGTTTTGTGTTTTGATTAATTGGTTTGAGCCCACAGTCGAAGCAGTTCATGGTACGAGAATAGCAGAGAAGATCGTTTGGTTGAATGCCAAAAAACATCAAGGTTCCATTTATCCAAAAACACAGGTACGAATTCGATTAAGGTTTATTGTTATAAATATCACAAATCGAACAGAGGAATTGAGGTTTCATTCGTATTCTTATGTATTGTCTTTTATTTCTTTTTATTTCGGACGAGCCGAGACAATAGGATGAACAACAAGGGTTCTGCATCAGAACTTTTGTATCACAAGACATCACTTAGATGAACTCTAGAGAGTCGCATAGAAGGGAATGAAGAAATGGAATATGAAAGAGAATACAAAGAAAGTAAAAATCGGCTAACATGAATTTTAGCTAAAAATGGTAAATTTGCAAGTTTCAGGTTTAGAGTTTAATTGTATAAATGTTAAAATATTGGGGGTAAATTTGTAAATTAATAAAGGAAGAGTTTAATTGCATAAAAATACTTGTTAGAATTCTAGGAATTTATTAATTGGGATGAATTATTATTTAGATTAAGAAACGCCATAATTGAATTTAAATTGAGGAAAAGTTATAGTTTTGTTTAGTTGTCGACTCCATTTTAGTAACTGTTTCACTTGAGGTAAGTTCGTATAAGGACTAAATTATTATGTACAATTTTGTATGTAATGTTAATAAATATTTATGTTGCAAATAGATTAGATTAATAATTGTATAAAATTTTGGTGATATGGATCAGAATAGGATGTTAATCAATTTGGGTGATATAATACTTTAGTTTGGATAACGTATTCAAAATGATATTATGATGAAGGAAATGTATGTTTGAAAAGGATATAATGAAATGCAAATTAAGGCTTTGGATGTGTAAAGTGGTCCATTTTGAACCTTGTGAATACTTTGGATACAAATGACATGTTGTTAGGAATTATATGATTTCGGGTGTTGGTTCTGAATGTCCTACCGGTGGTTGAGGTCATGCATTTGTTGCAGATTCTCCATAGCTCGTGTGAGCATTACAAAAAAGGTTTCAGTTACATTTACAGGCATACTTTGTGTGAGCATGGTTCCCAAGTGATCGTGATTATTCGTGATAAGTTTTATAAATTTATAATTAATCGTTCTTGAAACTAACTATTATCACGATGAAGGCAAGTGTACCTATCGAACAATAGAATAGTTTTAGCAAGACCGGATTGTCGAACCCAAAGGAACTAAAAGTACTAGTATTAACTGTCTTTTTATTATCTAGCCTAAAAATAAAAGGGATTTTTTTATCTAAACTAATTAACTAAACTAAGAAATCACAGAAAATAGGTTGGGGAAAATACTTTTGGAAAAACGATTGATCTAAGACAATACCCAAGGAAAAATCCACCTAGACTCCACTTGTTATTTGACTCTGAATCGGACGATTTATTCATTCAACTTGTTCCGTAGAAATCCCTGAGTTATGTTATTATCCCTATTCAAGACTAATAACGTCTAACCCTAGATTGAATAATTGAAATCTCTTTCTAATTAACACACTAAGGTTGCATTAACTCGATCTATGAATCCCCTTACTAGGTTTCACCCTAATCTGGCAAAATCTTGTCACCCTATCTCTAGTTGCGCAATCAACTCCGCTTAATTATGACAAAGTTACTCTTAGATAGGGATTATTCATCCTCCAAATAAGTTCTTTAACTTGAATCAATATCCTGAAATATCGAAACAAGAATTAAGAACACATATTTAAGAACAAGTTAAATATTTATCATACAATTCAAATAATAATAACAAGATCCGTCTTAGGTTTCATTCCCCTTTGGTATTTATGGGGTTTAGTTCATAACTAAATAGGAAAACATCTCAGAAGAGTAATGAATACGAAACATAAAGAAAACCCAAAACTCCTGAAGGGAAATTGAGGAAAGATCTTCAGTCTTGATGATGAATTCGGCTTCTGAGATGGATCAATCGGCTTTCTTGGAGTAATTACTTGCTCCCTCCTTTTTCGTCCCCCTTTAGTCCTCCTCTAGAGTGTTAAAATAGGCTTTAGAAAACCTAAAATCCCTCAAACTTTCCCTTTTTCGAATAGAACTAAACTTGGGTTTGGCAGGGACACGCCCGTGTGAGATTACTTCAGGCCGTGTGCCCGTGTTGAGGTTGTTTTAAGCCGTGTTCGAGCCTGTTAGAATGACACGGGCGTGTGTGCTGCCTGTGTGATGAAGTTCAGGCCGTGTTGTTTTCCCACGTCAGCCCATTTTCTCTGTTTTTGGCCCGTTTCTTGTTCTTTTTGCTCTCTTATGCTCACCTAAGTATAAAACATGAAATTAAAGGATTAGGAGCATCAAATTCACCAAATCTAAGGAGAAATCATTCATAACTGTGTTAAGCATGGGATAAAAATATGTATAAATTACGGTTTATCAAATACCCCTACACTTAAGTGTTTGCTTGTCCTCAAGCAAAATCCTCAATTCACAATTAAGAATTCCTTTTTCTCAAATTATAATTCCTATCAATAATATCTCAAACTAATTCATAAGTAATCATACATTGAGAATTCAACTAAAAGAATATTAAAGTTTCAAGCATTCCAAGTTGAGCATTTAATCATGAAAAATATAGGCATCTCCCCTTATTTAAGTAATCACCTTTGATTCAAAATCTCACAGAGTTTAACATCCTCACTAAAAATTCACTCAAATCACTCGAAGTGTTTAAGGATAATGAATGTAGCACTCAACAGTCAATATGAAAAGTTATTACCATAGGCTTGCATGAAAATCAAATCTCCACCACTATAAATTGAGATGATACATCAATTAAGAGGTCTTTAGAGGGTTGTAATGAGGCTTGGTTTGGAGGTGTGGTCATAAGCTGAAAGAAAAGGTTAGAATCGAGATTGAATTGAAAAATTACTTAACTAGAAAAATATTTAATCATCACTTGCGTACAACAGAGCTTCTTCTCATAATATGGAATTTAAATAACATAATATCACTACTACTAATATGTAAACATGTATTTATTTATTTATTTATTTTTATTTTTTAGAACAAGTTAAATAACATAGACTAAATATTAAGAACAAGACATAACTAAGCAATTTATTCAAATCAAATCTCGACAAAAATAGGGATCAATTTAATTGATGGGATTTCAACAATAATGAGTTAAGGGTTAATATTAAGGGTAATACAAGGAATGGCTTGTTATGCTCAAAGGGGTTTACTAAGGGTTAATCGTAGAGGTAGGCTTTTCATGGCATGAGTGGGTTAATCCTAAGTGCCTCTATCATCTTGACATATCAAATCAAATGGTGTGGTCTTGACATGCATAATCAAGCAAGTTCTAGAATAACAATTCAATATTGACGCACTCAAAACAACAATAAAAGTGAGCATGAAAGAAATAATAGATGCTCTTTAAAGGCTCAAAATCTCACAACAATTATGGCTTTTTGATGTTTAAACCAGTGGATTTCAATTCAAAGTAATACCTAAACTAGGGAAAACAACCTAAATTTTTAAATTCTTAAAAATCAACTTATCATGCTTAATTCTCTAATGCCTTAAAGTTTAAATAATCAATACATGAATGCCTATTTTTTAATTCAAGATATATCAATAAAAATCATAAATTAATCAAAATTCATCCTCAAAATGATATGAGGGATTTATAAGAGAACAAGACAAAATTCAGGGATTTCTGATAGTGATATAATTTACCACCCCACACTTAAGATGCACATTGCCCTCAATGTACAAAGATAAAGTTAGTGGCAATTGTAGATAAAATATTATAAGATAGGGAGAGAAGTGAAACTTCCTGAAAGGTAAATGAATGAACTCCCTAGTTTAGAGTTATGTAGAGTGGAGGAGGATACTCTGGTGGTGGTAGAGGTTGGGTTCCACAAGTGCTAGGCCAAAAGAATATTATATCTCGTGGTCGAGTAGGGCGTGGCAGTCGTGGAGAACCTTTTCCAGTGGAGTTTAAAGTTCCTAAGTAATTGTGAGCTTTATAGCTCTTTATAACTGTGATAAAATCAGGAACTTTTTAAGGGATGCAAAGAAGAAAAATTACTCATAAAGAATTAACTGAGATTAAAATTTGTTTATAAAACCTAAAAATAAAATAGTAACAAAAAAGAAATAAAATTAAAAGTTAAAAGTGAAAATAATAAGAAAAATGACAAATAAATATAAAAATAGATATAAAGATAAAATAAAATATTTAAACATCATCATCGCCGGATGGTTCGCGAGGTGGTGGTGGCGATGAGATGTGGAGGTGCTCACAAATCTACTGTAGAGTAGCATCAATGTTATCAAATCACTGAAAACACTGCTGCTCGAATCGAGTGAGGCGCTAAGAGATGTCAGAATATGAAGCCGCCGCATAAACTGAACAATGGGAGGGTGGTGGCTGAGACAGTGGGTCCTCGTGTTATGGAGGGACATCATCAGTAATGTCCTCAGGGGCCTTCTCCTCGGTTGATTAGGCGAGACGATATTGAGGAGGGTAGGTTCCACGGTGCTTTTCAATCATCCTCATACTTAGCATGCTCGAGATGCCTTGTGGAGACATCTGGCCAATGAGGGTAAAGGAGGATTCTTGTGCTGTTGTGTTGAGGAGCCCGAAGTGTCGAGCCAATCAAGTCACATAGGGGCCAATGGAGATGACCCCATTCCGATGCCACTCTGTCTGGTGGCGAATGGCGAGGGCGATGAAGTAGGCAAGGTCGAAAACGTGCCCATGCGACATACACCATAGGAAGTAGACATCGTGAGTGTTAACGACACCGGTGCTCTCTCGCCTCCCTGTCAAAGTGTGAGCTAAGATAGAATGTAAGTACCTCAAGGATGGAGGGAGAGCTGATGCCTTGGAGCCGCTGGGGTAGTAGGTGGCTGAACGTGGTACTAACGTGTCCCAGCACCGTGAAGGAGAACGATGAGTGTGGCAGTTGAGAGCGTGGAGGTGATTCTCCTCCTTGAACTCCTCCGTGTAGAGTGCAGTATCAAATTCTGGGACGCTTAACTGGCAGACTAATCCACCGAGGTGAAATTGGACCGTGCCGAGATCATCGTCATTGGTCATTATGGTCTGAAGATGGAACGTTGATCATAGTTCCATCGTGAGCTTGAGATACATTGGCTCGACGATCTCAAAGAAAAGCTCCCAAGGGTCAGTGGTGAGGAGGGCCCGAATCGCATTAGCCAGTTGGACTTGTTCTACTGCGGCCCAGTCAATGCAACAGCCCGCAACTAAAGGTCGGGCCTGAAGTATCTGATAAAGTTCTTCTTGGGGTCCAATGGGAAATTGCAGGAAGGGGTGGCGAATTTTAGCGGTAAGACCCGAGGAAGATGACACTTCCTTCTTTTTCTTCGAAGCGGGGACAGCGACTTTCTTTCCACGTGAAGATGACATGGTAAACCTGCAAGCAAAACCATTATTCCGTCTTGATGAATGGACAAGGTAAATGTAAACAAATTCAAAAAGGAAAAAATCATGAATTAGAACTAATAATTTCAGCCACAACTACTAACAAACCTAACCAAAACAATCAATTTTATGGCTTAATTTCGTGGCATTAGCATGATAATAGTATGAGTTTCATAAAAATGGCAAAGAACTCTATGGAAACAAAGAATGGATGAATGTAACATATTTTATTGATGAAAAATGTCAACACAAAAGGCATGAGTATTTCTAGTATCCTAACCATGAATATTCACTTTAAACTAGTCAAATGGAGCAGAGAAATCATGCAATGAGTAAAAACTTCAACAAGAAATAGATGATAACTACTCTAGATATGAAATTTAAGTGATAGAAAAATGGAAATAACATGAAAAATGTAGATTACTATGATAAGTAGCATTAGAATTTAGTAAATAAAAGAGAAAAGAGTAACAAATGCTAGAAAGAGGAGTTTGGGCATAAAAAATTTAAGTTGAAGGCGGCACACGGGTGTGGCAGAGGGGTCGTGTGGAGTTGTAGCGGCTAGGGTTAGGGATTTTGGGTTAAGAATATGATGGATAGTGAAGGGTTTTTATAGATTTTGGGGCACACGGCCAGGGGACACGCCCATGTACCCTAATTTTAGCCCGTGTGTTTCACGTTTTTCTGAATTTCGACGCGTCTGACATCCGCCCCACGCCCGTGTACCTTGAGCGTATTGACGAACACGGCTGTGTCGCATGGCCATGCCTGACTTCGTTCGCTTCTCCCACGCCTGTGTATGTAGGTCCACGTCCGTGTTATTTTGACAGGTTTGACCACAGGTTCTAGGCACGGACGTGTCGCATGCCGTGCTGTTTTGGCAGGATTGACCACTATTTCAAGACACAGGTGTGTCGCACGCCCGTGTTATTTTGGCAGGATCACCCATGGTCATGTCGCACGACCATGGCAATTTGTCACATCCCGTGTTGGGAAAAGTCCTTGCCCTGTTTTCACACGGTCTACAGTACGCCCGTGTGCCTGGCCGTGTGGGTGTGGAAAACTTATATTCAAGGGCTCAGTAAGTTAGGTGTTAAACACTAGGATTTAAAGAAGTTAATATCGTTAATGCTTGGGTTACCTCCTGAGAAGCGCTTATTTATAGTCTAAGCTCGACTTACCTCTCCATTGAATGGTCATGGTGGTTCGAGGAGTTTACACTCCTCATTCCTGCTATCAATCTCATCAAAATAAGGCTTTAGACGGGTATTGTTTACCTTAAAAGTGCCGAATTTGGGTGACTTACCTCGACTGTACCGAATGGGAAAATGCTAAGTACTGTAAGAGGAATTTCTTCATTCGGTTTGGCAGTGGCAATATGAGGATCTTCGGTATTTAATAAAACTTTATCTCCAACCTTAAGTTGATTTGGTGAGGTATTGAGCTCGTTCTGGCGTAGTTTTGATTTATCGTGTGTTCTCGGTTTATGTGTCCACCATTCATCTAGCTCCTCGATTTGTAGCCTTCGTTCTTCATGGATATGTCCTTTGTTGTTGCTTGAACATGGCTCATGTATATCCTTTGAGCTTATTTCCTGCAAAGTAGGTTTCACCATATTGTCAGTTTTAGTAGAATGGTTTATACAATCACCTTTAATTTTTGATGTGTTGCCAAAATTACAAGCTTGAAGGGTGATTGTTTCATCTCCCACACGAAGTGTGAGTTCACTTGTGCCAACATCAATAATCGTTCTAGCAATTGCTAAAAAGGGCCTTCCTAAAATCAGAGGAGTGTTGCTATCCTCTTCTATGTCTAGAACAACGAAATCAATGGGAAATATAAATTTATCAATTTTAACTAGCACATCTTCATTAATACCCCTAAGAAATCTGATAGTTTTATCTGCTAATTGAATGCTCATCCTAGTCTGTTTGGGTTTCCCAAGACCTAGTTGCTTAAACATTTTGTAAGGCATGACGTTAATGCTAGCCCCTAAACCAGCCAATGCATTATTAACATCTAAGCTACCAATTAAACAAGGAATTGTAAAACTCCCTAGATCTTTTAATTTTTTGGGTAGCTTATTTTGTAAAATAGCTAAGCAAACTGCGTTTAGCTCCAAATGCGACACCTCGTCCAACTTTCGCTTATTTACTAAAAGCTCCTTTAAAAATTTCATTGCGTTCGACATATGCGATAGAGCTTCAATAAACGGTAAGTTGATATGTAATTTTTTTAAGAGTTTAAGGAATTTACCAAATTGTTCATCTGAGCGGTCTTTCCTTGTCGTATTGGGATATGGCACATGAGGTTTATATTCTACACTTACTGATTTCTGTTTGGTGTGACTTACTTTACCTTTACCTTTGCTTACCACAGTTTCTTGCTTTGGTTTTGGTTCAGATGTAACTAACCCTTCCGCATTTCTAACGTTGATTGCATTGAGTTGTTCTCTTAGGTTAAGTTCAGTATTACTTGGAAGCTACCTTGTGGTCGTTCAGAAATTAATTTGGATAGCTGGCCTATCAGAGTTTTGAGCCTTTGGATCGACGCTTGTTGATTTTTAAATGCCATCCTGAAAGCGAGTTTCCAACACTGCAATAAACTTCATTAGCATTTCTTCAAGGTTTAGTTTTTTCTCTTGTTGGTAAGGTGGTTGTTGGAAGCCTGAGGGTGGTGGTGGTCTCTGATTTCCTTGGCCTCCCCATGAGAAGTTTGGGTGATTCCTCTAACTTGCATTATAAGTATTGCTATAAGGGTTATTTTGGGCTTGAGGATTATTACCCATGTAGTTCAATTGCTCGTTCTCCATGCTGTAGCTATAGGGTGAATATTCTGTGTTGTTCGATCCATCTCTACTTGCTTCACATTGCATCACTAAATGAACTTGTGAAGAACCAAGAAAACCATCAATTTTTCTATTCAAAAGTTCTACCTGATTTGAGAGCATGGTGACTGAATCGACGTTAAAAACGTCAGCTGCTTTCATTGGCTTTGTCCTCATGACTTGCCACTGATAATTATTCAGTGACATCTCTTCTATAAATTCATAAGCATCTTTAGGTGTTTTATTATTGATAGTCCCACCAGCGGCTGCATCAACCATTTGTCTAGTCGATAGATTCAGGCCATTGTGGAATGTTTGAACCTGTAGCCAGAGTGGTAACCCATGGTGAGGGCATCTTCTTAAAAGGTCCTTGTATCTCTCCCATGCATCGTAGAGTGTTTCTAAATCCATCTGCATAAAGGAGGAAATATCATAACGTAATTTCACCGTTTTAGCCGGTGAAAAATACTTTAATAAAAAATTTTCGGTCATTCTTTCCCAAGTAGTGATTGATCCTCGTGGTAACGAGTTCAACCACTGTTTAGCTTTATTCCTTAACGAAAAAGGGAATAATCAAAGACGAATGGCATCATCAGAAACGCCATGAATTTTAAATGTGTCGCAGAATTCTAAAAAATTTGCCAAGTGAGTGTTTGGATCCTCATCCTGCAAACCATCAAACTGAACAAATTGTAGTATCATTTGAATCGTGTTAGGTTTTAGTTCAAAATTATTTGCAGCAATAGCAGGCCAAACTATACTTGACTCGGTTCTTGTTAAATTAGGTTTAGCATAATCATACATAGTACGAGGAGCAGGATTCTGATTTACAAGATCAGCAACAATTGCAGGAGGTACCGGATTTTCCTAATTTTTGGCCATCTTTTCAGTTGTATTTGGAATATCGTCCTCTTGCTCTCCCTCTGTGTATCTTAGGCTTCGCCTTATTTCTCGTCAGTTTACGCGAGCTGTGTGATTGATTTCTTCGTCAAAAAGTAATGGTCCCGACGAGTTTTTTCTAGTCATAAACTATAAGAACTTGCCAGAAGAAAGAAAAAGAAAATTTAGTAACGAAAACTAAAAAAAAATTTAAATTACATTAAAAGTAAATGGCTAAAGTAATAAAAATCGAGTGTTCCTAATATCTTAATTCCCTGGCAACGGCGCCAAAAACTTGATCGTGACTATTCGTGATAAGTTTTATAAATTTATAATTAATTGTTCTTGAAACTAACTATTATCACGATGAAGACAAGTGTACCTATCGAACAGTGGTATAGTTTTAGCAAGACTGGACTGTCGAACCTAAAGAAACTAAAAGTACTAGTATTAACTGTCATTTTATTATCCAGCCTAAAAATAAAAGGGGTTTATTTATCTAAACTAATTAACTAAACTAAGAAATCACAGAAAATAGGTTGGGGAAAATACTTTTGGAAAAATGATTGATCTAAGACAATACCTAACAAAAATCCACCTAGACTTCACTAATTATTTGACTCTGAATCGGACGATTTATTCATTCAACTTGTTCTGTAGAAATCCCTGAGTTATGTTATTATCCATATTCAAGACTAATAACATCTAACCCTAGATTGAATAATTGAAATCTCTTTCTAATTAACACCCTAGGGTTGCATTAACTCGATCTGTAGATCCCCTTATTAGGTTTCACCCTAATCCGGCAAAATCTTGTCACCCTATCTCTAGGCGCGCAATCAACTCCGCTTAATTATGACAAAGTTACTCTCAGAGAGGGACTATTCATCCTCCAAATAAGAGCTTTAACTTGAATCAATATCCTGAAATATCGAAACAAGAATTAAGAACACATAATTAAGAACAAGTTAAATATTTATCATACAATTCAGATAATAATAACATGATTCGTCTTAGGTTTCATTCCCCTTAGGTATTTAGGGGGTTTAGTTCATAACTAAATAGGAAAACATCTCAGAAGAGTAATGAATACAAAACATAAAGAAAACCCAAAACTCCTGAAGGGAAACTAAAGAGAGATCTTCAGTCTTGATGATGAATCCAGCTTTTGAGATGGATCAATCAACTTTCTTGGAGTAATTCCTTGCTCCCTCATTTTTTGTCCCCCTTTAGTCCTCCTCTAGGGTGTTTAAATAGGCTTTAGAATGCTTAAAAGCCCTCAAGCTTGCCCTTTTCCGAATAGAACTAAACTTGGGTTCGACAGGGACACACCTGTGTGGCACGCCCGTGTGCGATTACTTCAGGCTATGGTCAAGGCTGAGGGATCAACACGCCCGTGTTGAGGTTGTTTTAGGCCGTGTTCGAGCCTATTAGAATGGCACGGGCGTGTGTGCTGCCTGTGTGATAAAGTTTAGGCTGTGTTGTTTTCCCACGTCAGCTCATTTTCTCTGTTTTTGGCCCATTTCTTATTCTTTTTGCTCTCCTATGCTCACCTAAGTATAAAACATGAAATTAAAGAACTAGGAGCATCAAATTTACCAAATCTAAGGAGAAATCATTCATAAATGTGTTAAGCATGGGATAAAAATATGTATAAATTACGGTTTATCACCAAGTATCTAATGTTATTCTATATGGTTCAACAAGTAATTAATGGTTAAAATGAAAAGTTACGTATATAAATGAACTATGTTATTGAGAATATGGAATGAAAAATGTAACGTAAGTATTTGGATTGAAAAGATAACAATTGAATTATGTGAATGAATGATTTATCTAGTGAAATTCTTTCCATGATGTGAATGGGTAATAAAGGCTTAAACGAATGAAATTAATTATATAAAATGTTATGAAACTATCATAAATGGAATGGAAAGTTTTGACATAAAATTTTTAAAGGTATGAATGTTACATATTAGAGATGTGAGGAATGTTATGTATATAGATTTGCTTCCATTATATGTTCCTTGATATATGTAACATCCCAAAAATTGGGGGTTACTAAAATTGGTTTGGGAATCAAGAGAGTGTGGTTATGCCCTAATTTTTTAGATTATCTATGCATTTTTAGGAATAAATGATGTATTGGTTTGTTGGATAAGTGTTAGTGAATCGTTCCTTGAAACGTAAGTTCAAATCTCTTTTCTCTCACCATTTTTATTATTTTGCTAATTTTGCCTCAAACCCTAGTATGTGACACGCCTTGTTTTTAAAATAAATATTACAAAATTATTTGAAAAATAAGCAAATAACTTAGTGATTAATTGATAAATGCAAAAGCATTAAAATTAAATTGAGGTCCCAACTTCGAATCGTTTCCCATGCAAAATAACTTTTTTTTTTACAAAATCCCTTGTTTTTAATGTGTGTGCCATCCATACCCCTGTAACCTTAACTATAAATGCTAATTTTACACAAAATAATCAAAATTTATTCTACTTTTACTCACCCTAGCCGTTCCTTCCTCTCCTCTTTTCCTTGATCTTCAATTTTTTTCTTTCTTCCTCTATTGTTGCCGTCGCACACACCTACCTTTACCATCTCTTTCTTTTCTTTTTGTATCAAGGTTTGTTAACATCTTCTCCACCATCTTGCTGTTATTTTTCCTCATTAAAATCTACCCAAAATCTGAAATCTTTAACTCTAAAATCGGTCTCGAACATTGCCAAGAAAGTGCCATTATTGTTTCTCTCAACTAGCTTGTGTAAGATCTCTTTTTTCTTCAATTTGTTGATTAATATTTTTGATTAAAAACCTAAATTTCCAAAACTTAAATTTAAGGGAATTTTAAATATTTTAAAGTTATTTTTCTATTTTTTAATGGATCTTTAAATCTTTTTTAAATTAGCCCCAAATTTGGCCACAACGGGTGGTGGTGCATACACCTATGTACAAGAAAGGGTGCTGTTTTGTTTCTTGGTTCTTACCCATCTATTTACAGAATTAATTTGAGTTCTTAAGCCCTCCTAATCAGCCTTTATTCACATGTCAATTAGGGAAAAACGTTCTTGATTAACTGGTCATTCAGATCTCACAAATCGGGAAGCGTAAGTGCGATTACATGTAAACTAGTTTGTTGTTTCGACATAGTTGCTGGGTAAAGGTTATGGATTGATTAAATGAATGATTTTAATAAATATTGGCTACTGATTTTCCAATATGTAGATGTGTTAGGTGTTGACTCAAACGCCCCAAATCAACCGTAAAGTCGAAAGACGTTTGCACGTACGATTCGCATAAAAACAGTGTAAGAAATTTGACCATTTTGGATTCGTAAAATAGTTGTAATTGTGACGATTGATTTGAAACCATAAGTGGGTATTTAGAGGGCTGTATAAGAGGTGGATTAATTTAATTTATACTAATTTTTAATTTAGGTTCATTTCGAGGTTTATTAAGGAAATCGAAAGGTTCACTAGTTTGCTGCAAAAAACGTAAAATAAGGTGTGGGTCCTAAACTCAATAACCTAATTAAAAATGATAAAATTTTTGATATATTTGATGATTTATCTTGTTCATTGGATTTTCTTAATAGCCAAATAATTAATTTTGTAAGTGGTCGAACCAAGTACGTTTCGAGCCCTAAATAATTGATATGTTAGCAAAGTTGCTTGTTTGACTGTATGACTGTGTGAATGGTATTGTTATGAAAGATTGTATTATTTGGTATGAGATTAATTGTATATATAGCATGATTTCCTGAGATATGAGTTTATGCATGATATAATTATATGGATAAGTTGCTATGTTATATTGGAAATGTTGCTATACATGCACATTGGAAAAATTGTAAAAGTATGTGAAATTGTGTAATGTTGAATGATATCGTCTTAATGATAATTTGAAAGTTGGAACACTATTTCCATTTACTGAAAGTATGTGATTATTGAGGGCATGTTGAACATGTCAAATAAATATGAAAAATATTGAGATATGATTATGTATGAGTTTGTGTGACATATTGCATTTGCATTGGGATGGGATATCTTGTGGTTGACGGAGGAGTTCCATGGAGTACCAATGGCATATTAAGTCCGCATTTACAAGTAGTCAATGCACTGCACTTAGAGTACCGAGGATTGACAATTTTATTGCATATTATATGTTATTGGTGATTGTATCACACTATTTGATATCTGACATATTTTTTGCATTATTGATTATTTGGTGGTTTTACCACATTGAGCTATACTCACATTTGTTGGAGTTTGGCAGATGGGTTTTGGGGAACTTGTGGTGTGTACCGGATGGTATGGGTAGGAACCTTTTTGCATTGCATCATGCTCACAACATATTTGAATGTTATTGATTTATGCTACATATTGTATTGTGCTGTATTGAATTGTATCAAAATTAATGATTGCTACTCGAATGAATGATGACCCATGCTCATACATCGTTTGACATCAATTTGATAATAGTTATGTAATGATATGAAATTTCAATGATGGTTCTGTGTTCTTCTGTTAAAGCTAATATGTTTCACTGTATTCAATATTTATGTATGTTTAAATAATTGTTCCACTCACATTGAGCTTTCATAATCTCACCCCCAATAATGTTTAACTTTTTAGATAAACCTCGAAATTAGGACTGGACTTGGCATTCGGAGAATCACCTTGGACCTCGGACTATTTTTAATAAGTATTAATTAGTCTCTACTGGTTTTGGTTTGTAATTTTTAATTATTTCTGGTTTGTGGTTTGATAACTTTTCTTTTGGGGATTTTTGCATGCATGGATTACTTAAGCCTAATAACTGAAAAATGCATGATATCGGGCTTAAGTAAAATTTTTTACATTGTTCCCTAATTTTCGCTGCATTGCAAATGAACCATTTTTGAAAAACAAATTGATAAGGCAACCAAGTTTCCAAAATGACTTGAAAAATGGTTTTTCTGCTGCATTGGTTTAACATCGAGTTTTTACAAAGAAAAGTCACTAGCAAACAATTTTTTTTCTTAAACAACATTATCAATAATAAAATGAGTCTTAAGTATATATTATCTAATAAATGAACTCTTTTAAACTAACTCAAAGTACAAATATGGTTTCTCTCTAAAATAAGCTTATTTAAAGTCTTAAAAAGTAACTTAAGTTAGCTTAGCCATTTTAGTGGCTAATGTAGCCTTCTCAATCTAGGCATAACGTCTAGGTTGGGTTTGGGAGGTTACAATATGGATAAATGTTTGAGGTTTCATTATTGAACTCCCTAACTTTTGAGGTTGGTGCTGTAATAGGAAATGGATAATCTCTTAAGCATGTCAAAGGAATTATTTATGAATTAAATAAATTGAGTCTATTTGGTAAGTTTATGTTTAAGATTTATACAAGCTTACTAAGCATTAGTTACTTATTTATTTGTTTTCTTTGTTTTTGTAGATTATTGAAAAACTCGATTGGTTGGAATCGCATCGAAGCACGATCACATAATGCATTGACCATTTTGATAGTTTTGACATGTCGCTATAAATGGCATGTAATAGGGTATGTGTTATATTGGTAATTGGTTTGTTTTATAATGATGCCAAGTTCATTTGTGTTTTATGTCTCTTGTTGATGGCTTGTAAATGAAGTGTATACATATGATGTTTAATAATTGTGCATGGTCTTTTGAAAGTAGGAAGAAAATAGTTGTTTGATATGTTTTTGATATGCTTATTTGGTATGTTTAAGGTATGTTAAATGAATTAACTTATGATGTTGGATTAAACTAGATTAGGTACATCAAATGTGATACCTTTGAATGGCATATTGGTTAAAACTTGCAGGATGGTTGAGTTGTTATGTTTTGAATGTGTTTTGGCTACATGAATGTATGTGGGAATGGTGTGTTTTGATTTGAAAGAATAGGATTGTAAATGGCTTGTTTTAGGGGTAACTTATGCTGCACATGACCTGGGACATAGGCTGTCACACGACTGTGTGTCATTATTATTTTTAGGTGTAGGTTTCACACAGTTTGAGACACGGTCTACGACATGGCCATGTGTCTCAAGTCAATTTGTAACACAGTTTGGCACACGGCCTACAACATGACCGTGTGACCCAACATTGAATGGACATATGATTTGACACATGGCCCATGACTCGGTCATGTGATCCTATTTCAATTACCCATATGGGTGGACACACGAGTTAGTACACGGGCATGTGTCCAGACTTCGAATGTCCACACGATCTAGACTATGTCACACGGCATGGCCACATTGCCTTGTGACCCCTGGTTTCCTAAATTTTAATGTTTTCCCAAATATTTCTATTTTGTTTCTGTAACTCCCCAAAACCCGGCCTAAAAGTCTAGGCCAAATCTCAGAGGTTACATTGATCACTGAAGTGATCGTAAGTAAATTTAAGATCAACAAATGAGAAAACAAACAATATTTAGGTTACGTAAAAATTTTCAATTATCAAATACTGATATCTCAAAATACAGTTGTTCAATTCAAATAATGTCTACTTGCATTTAACACAAAATTTCATACCACAGTATTTAAAACAAAACCTATAGTCCAAAACCATTTAAATAAAACTCAAATTTACCGAATTTATTAACCAGTTTTAAAAATGTGACACTTTAGAGACTTCCGCACACCGAGTCTAGGTACAAAAATAGAAAATGAGAGTACCTGCAAAGGGATAAACTGAGAGGGGGTGAGCTACACAAGCTCAGTGTGAGATCAGAACGACAGAAACATAAAAAAAAGTAAATGCCACAATAAGAAAATATCACAATGGCAATCTGATATCCAAATAATCATCAAAACCAGAATAGACATATCAGTACTAAATACTACGATCTATATACCGTTAATCTCATAATCAGATAGACAGAAAAAAACACGAAACAAATGCATCAACATGAAACCCACCCATCCAGCCAAACACCTCTTCGTTCCTCATTCACACCACAAATGAGCTATAAGAAGCTCAACCAGCCCTGCACACTATATAGGACCTTGAAAGGCCCATCCAACCCTACAGACCATACATGTAGAACAAAGCCACGTATATATAGTATGCAGCTGAGCTGCCAGAAGTATTGTACTGTGCAGTAAACTGCTATATAGATGTATTGCAGTTGAAACTACCAAATCAGATCAGACTTCTTTCTCTTTATATCCCAAACCCAAAATCATAATGCAAATGCAAGAATGCACACCAAACACTGTCAGTTACACAGATGCAGAAGCTCATAATCAGTCAGTCAATTACAAAATTGATGTACACAATTTTCAAACAGTCACACACACACCCACATCACTTAACCACTGAAACAGATACTTATTTATTAGGCAATATCACATTAATGAATCAATTAACTAATGCAATGATTGCATAAAATAGATAAGTTTGAGTCAAAATAGAGCCCCGACTACCCTTACTAAGACCTAGCCAAGGGTCAGAACACAGAATCACAAACAGGTCATAAATCAACATAATACAAAAATTTGGCAATGCAGGACCGCAAGGTCGTGTGCCCTGGCTGTGTGAAATTGCCCAGGCTGAGTGGGGGTCTACGCGACCATATGGAGGCCACACACCTGTGTGGAGGGGGCACACGTCCACATGAACAGCCCGTGTAACTCACTGTAATGCCCCAAAATTTCTATTTTGACTTTTGTGAAATTGTAACAACTGTGTATCTGTTCTAGTGGTTGAGTGTTCTAGGAGTGTGTGAGAGGTCCCAAGTTCAAGCCTTGCATTTGGAAAATTTTGGTATTTTTCTGATTTAAGCCTTATACTTGTTTAGTGGGCTTATATTAAATTATTAGTAAAACCAAATCAGAATGGGCTTACCAGTATGATGGTTAAGTTGAGTGTCAGTTTGTTGAAGGTCCTGTGTTCGAATCCCTGCGTAAGCGTGGGAGATTATTTTTGCTCTATTAACGGTGAAAGTTTCAGTTGATTTGAAATTCTGTGGAAGATGTTGAGTAATGGGTTAATGGGAGAAATTTGAGGAATTTGGGGTTTATTTTGATTTATCATTTTTTATTTTGTTTTAATCTTATTCAAATTTTCTCTTCCCTTCTAAATTTTCTGACGTCAAATCCTCTTGTTTCCCTCCTTCTGATTTTTTCTTTTTCCATCCCTACAACTTGCTATTTTGGGTTTTCGTTTCAGCTGGTGGTTACATTGTACGATCGGATTGTTGAAATTGACGGGTTTCATTTTTGGTAAGTAGAATTCTATTGTCATTTATTTCTAGTTCGAGATTTTTGGAGATAACAATTCGTGGGGATTGAAGGGTGATTTTTCGTGCTTCGGAACAGATTGTGAAGTAAAGAATTACACTTCAACAATTTAGAACGCATTAGTAGTGGTTGTCGTTGGCGGTAAGTTAGCATAGTGATTGATTTCTTGTTAATGAATTCGGTATTCAACCCACTCAATCATTATTGGAATACTCTATTTTTAGGTGTCTGAAGGCTTGGGAGTGGTTTTGCGCTAAATCAATACCAGGTGTGTACCCAAATAGCAAGAAGGCGCGTTTTCAAAAAAACCCAAAAACTTTCTATTGATGCCACACGGCCGTGTGGTAGGCTGTGTACCATAACACAGGCGTGTGATCGACGAGGCCAGGCCGTGCGCGCAAGACACGACTTTGTGATGGCTAGGTAGGCCATGTGCGACATATAAGCTAGACTGTTTTGGGCCGTGTGGGCCACACGGGTATGTGGATCCACACGGAAAGCCCACATGGGCGTGTGGGATTCTGGGCCAAGCTGTGTGATACACACGGCCAAGGCCAAATTGGGCTGTATGGGCCACATGGGCGTGTGGGCCCACACAGGCAGGCCACATGAGCGTGTGAGCCCATTTAACTGAAATGTGTTCAAGGGTTGCAGGGGTTGCTCAAGTCAACTGTGAACCTACTGTAGGGTCGATAAGCACTATTTAGACCCTTAAATGCGTGAACTGTATGTATGATGTATGTACTGAGCATGATGATTATATGAATGACTGCTGGACTGTGTGTATAACTGATATCCATGTATTAGCATGTCATATACTGTATGTTGCATTACATTGGGTTGGGATGTTGATATTTGGAGGAAGTGCACTAAAAGGCTCTTAAGCCTATTATCTGGCAGCTCAGCTGCAATTTATTGATGATGTGCCGCATCTGGTACTACTTGGAGTGTAGGGATAGGTGGGTGTTTTAAACCCCACATAGAGTGTAGGGATGGTGTGTAGAGGCTGGTTGGGTAGGAATCTGTTTACTGATTAAGTGTATCTGATACTGTTATTGTAATGGGTTTAGGCCCTAATGCATATTTGATACTAAAACTGAAATGGGCTAAGGCCCAAACTGCTACTGAAATTGAAATGGGCTTAGGCCAGACTACATTTGACTGAAACTATTATTTGACTGTGTGCATGGTTTCTGTGGGGATTACATACTGAGTTTACGTAAACTCACCCCTTTCTGTTTTAACTGTCCAGGTAATCCCCAGTCTTAGACAGACCGGCGTGGCGGAGGACTCAATGTTGACCATATGTCTATCGCACTGTTAAACTTCATTTATGGTTTTATTTCTCTATTCTTATATGTTATTTTTGATGTAATTTGGGACTTTTGGATGGCTTCCTTCATTTCATATTTTTAACTGTTTCATAAACTTTTGAACTGCAACGAAACCTCAGTTTTATTAAACACAATGTTTTTCCTAAACGCAAACGAGTTTCTTCAAATATCACGGTTTTAAAAGCTTCCGCTACAAATATGTTTTAAAACAAATTAAATTAATGAGAAAATAGGTTTGAAGTTGACGAAAAATAAACAGAGGCTAATAAACGAAAACAGTTTAACTTAATAAATTTGATTTCAAATTCCATTCCATGTGACATATCCAGATTTGGCCATAACGTCTAGGCCAGATTTGGGGTGTTACACTTACTATCTAAAAGTGCTAAAAATTAATAACAGAGGAGACATGGCCGTACGGAGATCGCATACGCTCGTGTGGGACACATGCTCAGGCTATGTGGCCTCAAAATTAATCAAAAACCCTAAATTCCCAAATGCACACGCCTGTGTACCCAAGGGACACGGCCGTGTGAAAATCGACTGATTTCCCCAAATCAACCACACGGTCGTGTGCCAAGGCCGTGTGGCACCTAATCCTACTCAGAAATCCTAATTCCCAAATCTACACTACCGTGTGAACCACCCATGTTGGGGCACACGCTCGTGTGGCCACCCGTGCGGTCATAAAGCCACACAGAAACAGGCTGCAAAATGTGCCTTTGATGTCGAAACAATCCCCAACCCTCAATAATATAAAAATACACCAAAAACACTCAAAATTCAAGCAATTCCACCATAATCAACACTTCGATTGGTCAATTCCGAAAACACACAAAATATGTCGAATTTCACGTTTCCCAAAACAAAAATTCAATAATGAAAGGAAAGTTTTTGAACCCACCTGAATTCACGATTCTGACACCAAAGAAGATCGGAACTCCTCCCCAACACAATTCTGAAATCTCAATTACACAAACAAAAACCCAGTCATCACCATACCAATCTAACACATATGAATAACTTAAAACTGCTCTACCAAAAACTAACAACACCACTTACCTCTGCTCGAAACCTTGAACTACCCAAAAACCATCAATGAAAATTAAAGAGAAGAACTTAATGGCAAAGAAACGTATTTATTTTTTTTTTAAATCCTAAGAAAAATAATAAGAAGAGAAGAAAAATAAAATCTGACAAGAGAGAGTGGGGAGAAAAACAAGGGAACTTGAAAATCACTTTGGGAAGTTTTATCCAAAAATATAATTAAAATTAAAATTAAATAGGTACTTTGGACTTTAAAACAAAACAAAATTATGATTATCTCCCCAAATCGCACATATGACAGCTCGAACTCAAAACACAGAGGTACACTAACGCACAACAAACCACCAGACCAGCAGGCCCATTCTACTACCTAAGCGTGCAACTAAACACAATAGCACAACCTATTCACTGACCCTAACCCTAAAGCTTAAAACTTTTAACCCCAAAATTCAGGGTGCTACAGTTTCAAATGGCCTAAATGTGTATGTTTATTATGATTATATTAAGTTCTTAATTATTGATATTAACATATACAATTTTTTTGTTATGATGTTAAATGTTCTAATTCGTACGCTAATGCTTCGTAACCCTAATCCAACAATGAATATGGGTTAGGGGTGTTACATTTAGTGCTATCAAAGCTACGATTTAGTCGGTTCTCAGGTTGAATGTAGCATGTATGTAGTCTTGAATACATGTCATTTTATAACTTGTGATAATGTGATGTCTCCTGACTTTGGTGGATTTTATTTTTCACATAAATAAAATATGTCTTAAACTGAGCTAATTCCGATCAAGCTGAGAGCAATGCTCAAGCCTTCGATCATGGGGCTACTCATAATGTGTTGAAATTCAAGAAGTCTAGAGAAAAGTTTGCAGTACTTTTATTACTAATGAGTAATATTTTTATTATGTATGTGAAAATCAATTTTGTGGCTCTACAACCTCCACCCCCCATCCTTAAAGTCCTACAACAGAATATTCATAAGATTTCTATTGATAAAATTTTAAAATGCGGGATTGAAGAATTTAGAGGTAAAGTAAGTAATGATTCAACCAGAGCCGAGTATTGGTTAGCAAACACAGAAGGTTTAGATAAAATGTTATATCTTTCCAAAGATTTTCTATGATGTGTCATGTCACTGTTAAAAGGAGGAGGCTTTTCACATGTAGTCGACTTTAATTATTATGGTATCAAAAGAATGAATTAACTGAGATTTCTTCCGAATTGAATTCCAAAAGAAGTATATCAACAAATGATATTTAGACAAGAAGAAAAATAAATTTCTTGAATTGAAGCTGGGAAGCAGATCAGCTACAGAATACGAATGAGAGTTTGTTTAACTCAGTAAATATGTTCACATGATGATGTCGATTGGATTGGAATTGTGTATTCATTTTGAGGATGGATTGAATAATGAGTTAAAATGCTTGTGTGTGCAATGTAATTTCGTGAGCTAGTAATTTTATTTGATCGGGATCAAAAAAATGGAAGAAATTTGTTATCACGAGAAGTAGAGTGAAACAAGAGTTCAAAACTTCAATAAATGAAATATATCTAGAATGTTTTCTACTTTAAACTAAAGAAGAAAGAAAGAACCGAGTAGCTTTTTTTAGTTCCATTAGGGTTTTTTGATAGCAATAAAATGAAATAGAGTAATGTGAGACCCCAAGTGACTTTAGTAACCAGTGCAGGTAGTGTCAGAAATGTAAATAAACTTGAATGTAGTCTTTGTGGATGGAATCATTATGAGATATGTAGGTAGAAAGACAAATCCTACTTTATTTGTGGATCTTTTGATCACCTCAAGAAAAATTATCGAATTGAAAATAAAGATCAGAACACAAACCTGTTGTTACTTCTACGAGAGGCAAGTGACTATAAAAATGGGGAAAATTAGATACAATAGAAAAGAAACAAAAGACAGCAGTTCGATCTGAAGCTTGAGTTATAAATGGAGTTTATGTGATTTGAGGGTGTATGGAGGCCTCAGTTCTTGATGTTATTGTTGGTACCTTTCCTGCCTTCAATGTTATAGTATATGTATTAATTGACTTTGGGTTGAGACACTTTTATATATGCACTAAGCTAGTAATAGAAAAGATTTTACCAGTTGTGTCACATGAGCCTATTATTAAAGTAATGAACCCTTTAGGCTAAAATGTCATAGTTGAATTGGACTGCAAACAGTATTCACTAAGAATTCAGGATTGCGATTTTTATGTTGATTTGATGATGATTGCTTTTTAATAAATTTTACATTATCTTAGGAACGAATTACCTAACTATTTAGGATATTGTAATGAATTTTCAATAGAAACAAATTGATTGGAAATGTTAAAATGGTGAATTGATTTTTATTGAATCTGCTAAGTTTGATTGTATTTCAAAAATGGTTTCAGCGATATCTGTATAGAATTTGATCTGAAATGGCTGTGATATATTTTTATGAACATGTCCTAGATTCCAGAATATCATAAATGAATGTTTGTCAGGTACTCGCAGTTTCAGAGTCTACAAAGGGTTTTTTGAGGAATTGTTGGGTCTATCGCCAAAGTCGAAAGTTGAGTTTGCCATAAAATTTATGCCAGGGACTGCTCTAATCTTGATTGTTCTATACAAAATGTCTCCAACAGAATTAAAAGAATCAAAATTTCAATTGCAAGGATTAATTGACAAATGTTTTATTGGACTAAAGGTATCACTTTAGGACTGTAAAAAGGAAAGAAGGGTTGATGAGTTTGTATTTAGATTCTAGTAGTTGAATGAAGTCACAATAGAGAACAAACATTCGTTGCTTCGCATTAAAGACCCATTCGATCAGTTGAAAAGTGCTTCAGTGTTCTCGAAGATAGATTACTGATATGATGATTATCAATTGTGATTTACAAAAAAAATGTGCCGAAAATAGCGTTTAGAATCTATTATGGATATTATAAATTTTAGTAAAGCTCTATGAATTAACTAATGCTCCTACAGCATTTATGAATCTAATGATCCAGGATTTTTGGTTATGTCTTGACAGATGATTCATTAGGAATTTCTCAATAATTGTATTTCTACTGATGAAGCTATTATAGTAAATGTCGAATTTGTTTAATTAAGTCAAGTAACTATGTAACACCCCTAACACATATCCATCATCGAATTAGGGTTACGAAGCATTATCTTACAATCAAAACAATAATATCATTTAACGATAATTGCATAAAACTCATTATAAACCTAGCAAGCATCTATCTTTAGGCCTTAAATCGAACCTTCAAGGCCTTAAAAACAATTTAAAAACAATTCGGGACTAATTTGAAACAATTCAAAAAATTTGGAAAAAAGGTGAAAACTTTGAAAACAGGGGTTACACAGCCGTGTGACATAGCCCAGACCGTGTGGTGTTCGAACAAAGGGACACATGGCCTGTGTCTTAAACTATGTAACCCACTGAGTTAGGTCACACGACCGTGTCACAGGCCATGTGCCAGACTATGTAACTCTTTGACTTTTGACACACGATCGTGAAGCCAAGCCATGTGTGTCACATGGTCGTGTAGTAGCCCGTGTCCTAGGCCGTGTGCTCCACAAATTAACCCTAAAATAAGCTATTTAAAGACCAAAACTTACTCAGTCATTCACTCTATTTGTGCATTCATTCAATAGATCTAAACAACTTTCAAACACATATAAACATACCAATTCAATCAACTTAATTCTTCTAACCAATATGCCACTCAAAGGCACCTCATATTACAAAGTACTTAAAAGTGACTAAAGAACATAAATTTTCCAAACACTATAAATCCATCAAACAAAATATATATACTCCAAAGACATATTTAAGTATATGTAAAATGATTATTAAGTTATAATAATATAAAACATAAAATTAAAACCCATGTGTTCATCTTTTTGGTTTGACTGAATAATAAAAAAAAAGAAAGAAAAATAAAGCTTTAAGGTTCGGCCATTGTTGAAGCTTGATTAAGGTATGTAACTAGTTCAGTTTTTGATAATTTTTACGTTTTTGAGATCGTTGCAGTGTAATGTACAACGCCCATGCTTGAATTTCTGATTTTGATGAATATTGTGAGTTATGTCATTGATGAATAATTGAGCTTTGTGATGTTAGATGATGAATTATGAAAGATATGTTTTGGATTAATATGTTTTGTATTGGAATTTTTGATGAATTTGAGTAATTAGGGCTAAATTGCAAAAAATAATAAATTGATGGACTAAATGTGAAATAAATGAAATGTATGAACTTGTATGATCATGGGTAACATTCGGCCTAAGCATTGTGTTTTGTGGAATTTGGACTAAATTGTAAAATGTGTAAAATGTCAGGGGTAAAATGGTTAAATTGACTAAAATTATGTTTGAATGAGTTTATTTTGAATATGTTTAGTTCAAGAACTAAAGAAATCAGATTTGGATCGGGGGAAAACCAAACTTGTCTAATAATCATCCCATTCCGATTACTGTTGTCTGAGGTAAGTTTATAGGCAAATAGATGTTGTAAATTTCAATATATGTGTATTATAAATGCTGAATTGAATTGTTATAATTGTTTGAGAATGTGCTGAAATGATATATGTTTGAGAGTAATGGTTATGAGTTCGATTCGATCGAGTTATGACATTTGAAAGCCCCATATGAGCCTTTGGAATAGATAGGATATATATGTCATGACATAGGATTTCGATATATGTGTGCGAGTAAGACCACATTTGGGACGTTGGCATCGATATGTGATTACGTGTAAGACGATGTCTGGGACATCAACATCGTATTTGATTCGTTTTGTAACGCCCTGAATTTTGGGCTTAGAAGTTTTAAGTCTTGAGTGGGTGCAGTTAGGAAACTGTACATAAATTTTTAACTGTGCAAGAAAGTGACACAACTCTGTATCTGTTTCAGTGGTTAAGTGCTCTGGGAAGTGTCTAAGAAGTCTTGGGTTCAAGCCTGGTCAGGTGTAAAAAGTTTTGTTTTTAAAGGATTAAGCATTGTCTCTAGTTGATAGGCTTCTTAAATAAATATGGATAAAACATGACAGAAAAAGCCTGCTAGTCTAGTGGTACGCGTAGAGTGTTCCAAGAGGTCTGAGGTTCAAGTCCTGCTGACGTATGGAAGTGTTTATTTTTGCTGCACTAGCCGTGTAGGTAGTAGAGGGTGACTGAAACACTGCTGAGTGGAGTGGAGTTTGAAATGGTCTTGGAGGGATTTGAGAAGGGATTTTAGGAGTGTATTAGGAAGGAAAATGGGAATTTTTAAATGTGGAAGAGTTGGTGCCAAAATGGGTTTCTCTTTAACCATTCGATTTGTTTTGGTGTCCCTAGCCATTCGGTCATAGGATAGTTTTGCCACTTAGTGCTGAAATTGCTCTAGTTTTCACTCTTCATTTCTATAGCCATTGCTCTCTTTGGTTCTTTTGCATTTTTGATTTTGCTATTTGTTGGTAGCCGAATGTTACTTGTAACCTTTTTGGAGCATTTTCGTGTTGGCTTATTTTGGTTGCTCTCCAATATTTTATTATGCTTGATCGGTTCCTCTCTCTCCCTCACCTTTCTTCCCTTATTTTCCTTACCCTTTGCCGAACCTTTATTCTTCCCCTCTCCCAGTCGGCCATTAACGTTTACCATTTTTTTTTGCCTTAGGCTGATTATCTCATCAACTCCCCTCCATCGCTTTTGTTTCGATTGGCTTCATTGATTCTCCTTCTTTCCTCTCTCAAATCTTTCTGTTCTTCTTGGTTTGGCCGAATCTCCTTGTTTGACTATTGCCGAAAGTCATTTGAGTTATTTGTAAGGGTAAGTACAATCGCTTCATTATTTCTTTTCTAGCCAAATCTCTGTTAGCTCTACTGCCAAGTTTCGACTTTCCATTTCTCTTTCTTTTTGGGGCCGAATGTATGCTTTTCGTCTAAACATCTTATGATCTGCCTAATCTTGCTAGGAGTGTGGATTCTATTGTGGAAGTTTAGGCCAATTATTCTTTTTATTGTAAGTGGTCTATTCACTTTTGGGGGATGTGTTTTTATTGGACTTTAAATACTTATGAATCGATCAAATGTTTCTTATGAAGGTCGAAGTTTTGGAGTGGTACGTGGGTGTTAAGTCAGTAAGGATCTGCGATTGTTGGTTTGGTAAGTGACCGTGGATCGAACAAATCCTTTTTGATATTGTAGTTTGGATTAATGATGGTTTTAGGCTAATGAGGGATTGTTGCTAATCATAGGGGCGTGGATTTCAGAAGCGTTTCGGTTACAACCCCATAACAGATGTGTGTAACACTACCATTGGATGTGAAACTGTAAAGGCTGAAAAGCCGAAAAGCCGAAGGCGGAAGAGCCAGAAAGTGGGTTGTCGACACCACATGGGCGTGTGGGCGCCCATGTGACAGGCCGTGTGACAAAACTTGGCCGTGTGGTCGATGAGATGGCTATAAGCGTTTTCATGGGCCGAACTGGGCCATGTAGGCCCAATAGGTCTGTGGGCCCCACACAGAAGCAATCAAACAAAATCATGGTTACTATTGAGCTAGGGTGTGTGAACCACACGGCTAAGGCCAATTTGGGCTATGTGGGCTATACGAACGTGTGGGCCCACATGGGCTCGCAATATGGGCCGTGGACGCATTAGCACCGATTAACTATTAAGGTTGCATGGGTTGCCCAAGACGACTGTGGACCTATTGTTGGGCCGGTAAGTGTACCTGGACCCTAAGTTTGGTAAGATGACTGTTTTACCCCTATGTGATGTATGACTGTTTAAGCATGCCATTTTTACTGTATGTACATTTATGTTATGTTGCATTGCATGAGGTGGGATATATGATTTTGGAGGAAGTGTATTGAAAGTCTATAAGCCTATTTCTGGCAGCTCTGCTACAAATACTATTTGTGCCGTAACCAGTACGACTTGGTGTGTAGGGTTGGGTGGGTCGATTTTATCACGGAGATGGTGTGTAGTGGATGGATTGGGTAGGATTCTCTATTTGCATACTGTACTGAAATGGGCTAAGGCCCGCATCGCCATCGATCATCAAATAGGCTCGTGCCTGAGATCACATTACTACTCGAAAGAGGGGCTAAGGCCCCTAACTGAAACTGAGGGCTTAGGCCCAAATTGTGTTTACTCTGACTGTATGCTTTTATGGGATTTCACACACTAAGTTTTCGTAAACTCTCCCATCTATTAACTGTGCAGGAAATCCCCAAGCTTAGACGGATCGAGGCGACAGAGGACTCAGAGGTGGCCACTCGATGAAGTTTTCTTTTAATATTATAATTGAGATTTTATTTTGGGTTTTATTATGTAATAAGGCCTCTTCAAGTTTATTTTTTAATTTTGGGGATTTAATTATATTAGTTTATAACTGTTAGTAGTAGGACTCGAGTTTTCAAAAGATAAATGATTTTCAACTGTCACATTTACGCAACTTGTTTTAAAAGCTTCTACAATAAACACTGTTTTTCTCAAACAAGGGTAATAACAATCTAAGATGACTACGTTTTGCTAAACCAACCAGAGTTTTAACAATGAACAAGTTATCTTGACTTGTCAAAATCATAATAAGGTTTTATCATAAAATAGACTTTTTCAAACGATATCACGCTTTACGAAAAACACTTTAATGTGACATCGCCAGATCTAGTCATGACGTCTAGGCCGAGTTTAGGGTGTTACACGTGTAAGACCCTGTCTAGGAAGTGGCACCGATATGTGATTGCATGTAAGACCACATCTGGGACGTCGGCATTGTACGATATGTGTGATTATCCGATTATCCTATTTAATTCCGAATGGTTCTACGGGCAATGATAAGTTGTGATCGAATGTGTAATCGAGCTAAAGTGATTAGGTATGTGATAGTTAACTTCCTATTTGAAATTAAGGTAAGTTGGCTATTTGGTATGTGATAGAAATTGTATATGATGCAAATGAATATATATGTGATCTTAGAAGTGAAAAAAATTATTTATGTCATTATTTATATGTGCATTCGTCCAATTTGAATTTGAGGCATAGTTATATGTTTGATAAATGTAATTGCAAGATTGAAATTGTATATGAACATAATAGCATAATTCGATTTTGTTATATTGAATTATAAATGTCATTGAGTTGTTATTTGCTTATAACTTACTAAGCTATGTTAGCTTACTGTGTGTGTATGTTTGCCTCTGTTTTATAGATTTTGGAGATTAGTTACGGGCTCGGGGATTGTTAGCGAAGTCTATCACACTATCGTCTGTTTATTGGTATTTTTAAAAGCTAAATTTTGAACCTATGGCATGTATAGGCTATACTACTTTTTGGATATATTTGAAGTAGTGTATATAATATGCCATGCGAAAATGGCTTATTATTTTGTTGTGTTGGATTTTATGTCTTGACCAAATTATGAATATGTTTGGTTTCGATGTTTAGGTTATGCTTCGTTATGTGATTTAGTGTCAAGATAAACTCGGTTGTGATATATAGATTAAGTGAAGTTGCTAATAATATATATATATATATATATATATGTGATTGATCAATAAATTCAACTATGATATTAAATATAGGTAAAAGATGTAAGTTGATTGAAATTTGGCATTTGAGTTTGAATCTAATGGTGGTTATGTTTGGTTTTGGTTTTGGGTGATTTGACTATGACTTGTATATAAGTGAATATAGGTGAAATTGGTTTGATAAGCTTGTTAAAGTGTGGATCTATAATTTGGTATTTTAGTTAATTTGGTATTGGTATATAAAAGAAATTGATATGAATCATATTAGTAATTCAAACATGATTCAGGACACACACACACATATATATATATATATATATATATATATATATATATATATATGTATATGATGTATTGGTTTAATAATCATACATTAGTTGAGATATATTTGTAATATGTTTAACATGACATAAATTTTGGTTATATGTATAATTTTGTATTTAGCTGAATATGTGATCATTGAATTAGTCTTGAATATGACCTTTGTTACATTGCATGATAAGTAATATTAGCATGTTTAGATTTGGTTTTGGTATGTTAAAGTGTTAGACAAATAGTTGCTATGTATTATGCATATATATATATATTTATGATGCATTGATGTGAAAGGCAAACTATGTTTGATATACTGGTTTAGTTCTTTAAAATGTTTAGGTGTGTAAAATGATTGAATAAAGTTGAAAGTGGACAATTATTAAAGCATAAGTATTAAGCATATTTGCATTAGGCTAAAGCTTTAGAAATTGACCATATAAATAGTAACTTATGCTTTTATTAAACAAGATGGTTTGATGCAAGTTTAGTAAGTGGCTTTGTTAATTGTGCTTTAATTATTAATTATACGTTATATGACGTTTTTGTGTGCATTAATGGAAAAGCAAATAAGTAAGCTTGGTTTAGTAAAAAATTTATAATAAGGTTGCATGTATATTTGGTTTTGAATAATAAGTAATGAGTTGTTCAATTACTATTTTTATATTTGGCCAGTTGATAATGTTTTATGGTTGTATATTTGTTGATTTCCGTGCAACCTGTATTGTTTTGGTCTGGTTTAGTATACGTTCATATATGGTGAATAAAATGATTAATTCCTATGTGTATCCATGAATGTCCGGAAGTTGTGTCTCATTCAGTAATACCTTGTAACCCCATTTTAGAGACAGACATGAGTTAGGAGTGTTACAGCATTATTTAATACGAAATACATTACTAGAAACTCGTAATGTTCATAATAGATTTTGAACGTTATTTTCGATACATCTACATTTCTAACTCATAACTGATAATAACTAGATTGGTAATCTATCTTCGAGAACATTTTAGCATTTTTCAACTACTCAAATAGATCTTCAATACGAAGTAATGAATATTTATTCTCTATCGTGACTTTATTCAACTACTAGCAATCTATAGATAAACTCATCGACTCATCTTTCTTCTTCACAATACAATAGAAGTGTGTTCCAAAGTGATACACTCAGTCGAATAAAACCTCTATCACTTAATCCTTGCAACTAAACTTTTAATTTTTTATAATTTAGTTGGAGACATTGTGCATAAAACAATAGAGATTGGAGTAGTTTCTGGTATTTATTTTATGAAAACTTGATTTCTTGCTTTAGTAGTAAACCCAAAAATTATGTAAAAAGAATATATGTAAACTTGCAAACTGTTGATAACTGATCAGCTTCCATTTTAGATACTTTAAAATCCAGAATAATCATAATCAAACAATGAATAATCACAATCAAACAATCATACATAGCGCCAAATTCATAAAAAGTAGTAACATCTGAAATAGAAAAGGTAAGAACAATATGTACTCAGATCACATAAGCTTTGGTGAGAGTTTGAGCTTCAAATCAAACGATTGTGTCTTTTATTCCAGTTCCACTGACTCTAATTGTGCTTCAAATTCCTAGCCACTTGCCTCTTGTAAAAACAAAACAACAGGTCTTACATTCTTATCTCTACTTAAATCAGTTAGATTCGGGCAATCTTTCTTAATATAATAGGAAACTCCACAATTTAAAATAGAATCTGTCTTTTAAACTACACACTCTAGAATGATTTCGACCACAATGGCTGCATTCAAGTCTATTTACATTTTGATTACAACAATACTGACTACTGAAGGGCATTGATGATCTCATACTATTTTGTTTTATTCGATCTCATGCTATTAGAAAAAGGTGTTATTTGGCCTTGGCTTTTAAAATGAGGGTCCTCAAATGGTAATTAAACCATTTGAATTGTGAGTGGACTTGTTTGGTCATGCATGAAATATTTTAGTGGTTTTACATTAAGGGTAAAAATGTAAATTAGTTATTAAAGGTTAATTAAATAAAGAAAACATGAAAATGCATGCAAGGTTCATCTCTTTCAGCCGAATATGAAAGAAAAGGAAGCCATTGTTGTTCTTTTAACGTTTGGCCATTCATCATCATGCATGTAAGTCCATTTCATCTAGATTTTTGATAATTTTTACGTTTTTGAGATCGTTGCTTCGTAATCTAGCTAGCTGTACCTCCGATTTCAAAATTGTTAAAGTATTTGGATGATTCCATTGTTGAATGTTTGAGTATCTTGATGTTTAATGATAGAAAATAAATCTTTGATGTTAGATTAATGAGTTTTGTTAAGTGAATTTTAGTAAAAATGTCAATTTTGGACTAAATTGTGAAATATAATTAATTGTGTGGCAAAAGTGTGAATAAATGAAAAATATGGGCTGTTATGTGCATATATGAAATTCGGCTAGCTTAGGCTAGGATGAAATTGATTAAATTTGCATTTTACGAGCTTAAGGACTAATTTGTAAAAAGGTCAAAATTTAAGGTAAAATAGTAATTTTAACAAAATATGAAATTGGATTAAAATGAATAGAATATGAATTGAAATAGCTGAATTTGATTAATTAGATCAAGTTAAGCCTCGTACGAGTCTATATAGAGGGAAAATTAGAGTTCGGACTAGTCGATCCATTTCAATGTTTCGATGATCGAGGTAAGTTCGTATGTAATAAGCATTGTTAAATTTATGCTTTTAATGCTCTGAAATCGTATAAATTGTAAATACGTGACTCTTGTTATGTTTAATGACATTTCGACTAAGAATGGCACTTAGTGTGCGGTTTGAAATAACTTCGGCTAAATGTGGCACTTGGTGTGCGATTTGAGATAGCTTCGGCTATATATATATGTGGCACTTAGTGTGCGAAATATTGAGAATGGCACTTGGTGTGTGAGATATTGAGTATGGCACTTAGTGTGCGAGACATCGAAGATGCAACAACATTACGTGTATGTATGAAATGGTAAGGATCGGTACAGGTATGTATGCAAAACTCATGAGAAATGATTTCGGTTTATGATGCAACTTTGCAACGAAGTAAATAAGTCATGCCTATGACAATGATTTTGTGATGACCTTGTGATTATGGGTCCATGCTTATTTTGTATAAATATGTATATTTACCATGATGGTTGAAATGATTTCTAAAGGTGCTATTAACTTAATTATCATTATTTTACACTAAAATAGTTTTGGACAACAGCAGTAGTCTGAATTTGAAAATTCACCTAAATTGGTGGAAATCGAATTAGTGGTTGAATAAGATATGAAATTAAATATTATTCAGTCTCTTTTCTTATAAAGGAAACGGTGTAAGCAAAAGAATTTTATATTATGAGATATTTGAATTTTTGTGAGACAGAGTCAGAATGAATTTGGAATCCCCTATTCTGATTTGGGAAAATCATTAAAAATTGTACAAAAGTAATTGTGGGTTATAATTTATATGCTTAAAATCCTTAATGCATCTATTTTTAAAATAGACAAACAGGAACATCATCTGAATCCCGTATGATTAGATAATTAATTTTTTGTAAAGAAAGGTAGAAGTTGTCAAACAGCAAAAAAGGGGAAAATTTGAAGAATAAACTATACTTATTGGCTAATCCATAAATTCTGAAAATTTTATGGTAGAAAGATATGAGTCTAGTTTTAGGTAAAATTAACAGATCATAATTTAGAAATCTGTAGCTCAAGTTATAAATAATTTTGAGACCATTACTCGAGTAGACAACTTGAATGAATTATGTGCAATTATGATTGTGCTACCTTGAAAACATGTTGTTAGAATTTGGAAAAAGCATGATAATAAGTTGCTTATTATTTTCATACGGAATTACTAAGTTATATAGCTTACTCCCCTTCCTTTCCCATCTCTTATAGGTTTATTTAGCTACCTCGGGTTAGAGATCGCCAAAGATTCAATCACACTATCAAGCTACCATTTGGGGTATAAGTATTCAAGCACTTGAGTTTATGGCATGTATAGGGGCTTAGTCAATTGTGTATGTGTCATTTGATTTGGCCAAATGTATTGGCTTATGATGATATATTGATTCATTTTGTATATATAAGCATAAGATGTGGCTTATATTGACTATTTGGGTTGTAATGTCTAATTATATGTACTTGCATGTGCCAAAGGCCATGTGGTGTGATAATGTTGTTCAATATAGATGGGTGTGTGGATATGGTTTAGGTGCTTGATAATTGGTTGATGACATAATTAGCATAAGTATGAAATAAGAGAATGGGTTAATGATAGTCATGGCATGAAAGTTTGATAAGTTTAAACTAGGCAAAGTATGGTACCTTATGCATGAATAAATTGATATGAAATTGCCATGATCATGACTTGTTTGATGATGTTTAAATGCTCAATTATGCCATGAAAAGTGTCATTAAAGTTATGTTTAAGTATGTGCAAATCAGGGTGCCAAATGGCTTAGTAAATAGCCACTTTCTTGGCCACACGAGTAAAGGCACAGCCGTGTGCCTCAACTGTGTGGAGGGCACGACCTAGCACCTGGGCGTGTGACTTGGCCGTGTGACTTTATTTTGTTGCTAACATCATAAAAAGAAAGTTACATGGGCTAAGAACACGGGCGTGTCCCGAGCCATCTGGGCATGTGTGATCACACGGCCTACCCACACGGGCGGTGACCCTGTTTCATGATGAAATTTTCTAAGTTTTCCTAAAAGTTTTTCAAAGTTTTCAATTTAGTCCCAAATCATCTCTGATGCATGTTTAGGGCCTCGTAAGCCCGTTTAAGGGACATTACACATATGTATGGATGTTTTTGATTTAATTGAAATTTCATGGGCCAATTTTATGTGATTGTGTATGTTTAAGTTCGGTAATGCCTCGTATCCTGTCCTAGCCTCGAACATAGGTAAGGCGTGTTACATTTAGTGGTATCAGACTATGGTTTAGTCAATTCTCAGAGTAACCTAGCGTATGTGAGTCTAGCTATACATGCCATATTAGTATTCGTGATAGTGTGATATCTCCTGGCTCTAACGAAATTATTTTGTTAAGATAGTGGAGGCTTCCAACCGAGCTATTTTCAGTAATACTGAAAAATGATATCGAGATACTTGAAATATGCCTATGATGTGTCAAAATTTAGAAAGGTATGAATAGAAGTTAATAACATGTATGTGTTAATATACAAATGAGATAATTATAAGTTGAGAAATGTGGAAACGTAGAATGAAATAAAAGTTTATGTTGTGATATGCTCATCCATGTGTGTTGGTATTCGTATGATGTTATGTGCCCAACCTATCTGATTAAGTAAATATGATAAGCAAACTTACAAAATTTATGGAATGTGTGTGTATGTACTCTTATTGAATAATGTGTAATCAGTATGTTCATATGGTGAATCCTACTTTTAACTGTTAAATTAGAGACAATATGATGTTTTGTTTTATGATTTTGTTATGGAACCATAAATGATATAATAGTATGAAATATGAATGGGAAGTTCAAATTGAGTAGAACGCAGGAAATGAGTACGATTGTTTGATGATGAATTGACGGATAAGACCATGGTTGGACCATGGCAATGCATGTGAGTACATGTAAGACCATAGCTGGGCTATAGTGTTGTAATAGCGTGTAAGACCATAGCTGGGGTATGGCATCGTGATGACATGTAAAACCATAGCTGGGCTATGGCATTATGATACGTGTAAGAACACGTCTAGGACATGGAATTAATATGAGATCCCGTGTAAGACCATATCTAGGATATGGCATCGGCATCTATATAAGATTACGTGTAAGACCATATCTGGGATATGGCTTCGGTATGAGATTTCGTGTAAGACCGTGTCTGGGATGCAGCATCAATATGTGATTTCGTATAAGACCATGTCTGGGACATACCATTGATGTAAGACTTCGTGTAAGACCATAGTTGGACTATGTCATCAAGTAAACGACGTACTCAAACCCTTAAGACACTCTCTAATTTGACAAATGTTGGTAAGTAAAATTGAAGTTAACTGTTGAAATTTAATTAGACACTGATATTGATTTCAATTAAGTAAATTCACTGTTTGAAATTGTGGATGGCAGAAAACACTTGTAAAATAATAAGTATATGAATTTGCTTGGAGCAAATTATGTGATTATGAAGATATTATGTTAATGATGAAATGCTAAGTCATATGTGTGTATCTATGAGAGTCAAGTGAGAGGCTTTACAACTCCCTCTTACCAGTATTGCCTTATGATGAAAAATTTATGAGAATTATGTTGAATAAGTTTACAAGTATGAGACTAAAGAGTTCAATGGTGGAATAATTAATAATGCAGACAGAGTTGAGTACAGTGTAACAAATGAACTCAGTTTTAGAAGAAATATCAGATTGTTTTAAAGATTGTACAAATTATGTAAGGTCATGGATAAAGAAGAAAATTAGTCTCGATTATTCGACTCAATCGGGTATGAAGTCTAGAGATATGCTTACTAAAATTTCTTGCGAAATGGTTTTCGTTAATGATTGGAATGCTATGGTGTTCATGATAACAGAATTAGTCAAAGAAATGATGTTTGAGTTGTAAAGATGTCTGTGTATAACAATTATGATTGAATACATTATGATGACTTCTTCTGGGTGTTCCATATATTCAATTGTTCCCAGGGGTTTATATGATCGTTCTTTTTCTGATGAAATTCTTATCGTGTGAGAACATTAGCTAACTATGATATTCGATGAAAGCACTGTTGGGCTGGTTGGTTTGTGATCGACATTTCTTTATTCTCTATTCTATTAAGTTGGAATAAGGACGATGGTAAAAATTTATGTGAGGCTATTCTTCTATTTCTACTGAACGATGTTTGTCTTATGTGTATATTTAGAAAATATGATATTTCTATTACAATGGAATTCTAGAATAGATAAGTATTATTTTTCTTCTGGTTTCTCTAAGAAAATCATCTGGATCTTTATTATTATTTTCTTATGAATTATGTTCTCGAACTTCCGGTACGGTATCGTAACTTGGGTTTCTTTACCTCAATTTTCTTATCACTCTTATTTTGTGAATTATCAATCATGGCTCATCTTTAAAGTATATTTCTTAGTCTATGATGGCTATATTTATCATGATTGTATTTCTGGATTCGATAACAGGAATATGGTAATTCTGGTATCTAGATTTCTCTAGTTTCCATGTGAGGAATTGACATTGGCAAAGATATAAATGATGGAAGCTCAGGCTTAAATTGTATGGTGGTTTTCCCTTCTCAGGTGATTTTGACTAAGGTCAGTGAATTCAATCAGGATATCTGTTTCCTCAAGCTAAAACAGTTGAAAAGATTTGTGATTAGCTCATTAAGAGAATTTTGAAGGATTGTATGTTTGAGTTGTTTTGTTAGCATGAAGAAAGGAGTATTTTTGTATGTTATTATTTGATAGTTAAAACCAACTCAGTTGTTTTGTCAGAGCAAGCTGGTCTGTTGAAATGTGAATTGAGTAAAGAGTTTATGAATTTCAGTGATGTGCTATTGAATAGATTGGAATAAGCTTTAATACGAGAATGAAAAGAGGCAGTTTGTACTTCCAGACGGTTAAAGTCACAATAATAGAGAACTGATCGACTGGCGATTTAAAGACGGCCACTTTTATGTCTGTGTTGTGAATTCGATTATATCATGTGTTCGACAGAAAATGTCATATGCTTCCTGAATCCAAATGGATTAAAGTATCTAATGTTACCAAAAAAGGTCTAACATTAAAACAGTGTCAATGATTTGAGATATTAAAAAATTCTGAGTAGTTATCGATTAATCTCTGAGAAAGCAGATATAGTTACAGATGCTGAATGGAAAGATCCTTGCTTATTTTGTGCGAGTGGTTACTCGATTAATCTTATTTGATGTTAGTTAAATAAAAAGAAGAAGCTAAAGTGATGTTTTCTTTGCGAGTTTGAAAAGCTCAGAAATGTGTTAGTGAATTGCAAGCTAAACAAGTACAATGTGAAACGATTTTCGATTCCAAATTTCAAAAGTTTTTGTATAAGGCTCAGTAATAGCTTGTCTGTTCATCCGAGAGTAATAAAATGTACAGTTATATGAAATAAATGTTCTGGTGTACGGGTATGAAACTCGATATTTTTGATTCTGTGTTCAGATGTTGATTTGTCAACAACTTAAAGCCGAAAATCAAGTGTATTCAAGTCTAATACAGTTAGGGATGGTACGAAAGTGATAATGAGATATAGTCACTACAGATTTTGAATCGAGATTGTCATTATATCTGAAAAGGAGCTGTTATTTGTATTGTGGTTGATTTTTTGGCCAAAAATCCGCATGATTGTTTCAGTATGTACAGAGTTCCTATTTGACAGATCAACTAAGCTATGTGTTCTGAGTGAGTAATTCAGAATTTTGACAATATGCTCAAGCACTGTATGTTAAAGTTCAAAGGCTATGGGAAAAAGATATCCGAGGCTGAAATCGATTTACGATTTGAGAAATTAGTGAAAGTGATTCATAAAAGTTGGAAGCAACTTCTTCTGGAAAGATTTTCAGAGACGAAAATCCCTAAAAAGGGGGAGAGTTATAACAGCCCGTTTTTAGGGTTAATCAAAATAGTAGTTTCAGGACCACAATCTGACATTGAAAAATTTATTTTTATTTTATTTTAATATTTCCAGCATGATATTACAATTGTGTGAAATTTTCGTAAATAAATTTTATCGTTTAAATGGTTAATTCGGTAAAAAGGACTATATCACGTAAAATGCAAAAGTTGCATGCTATTAGAAAAATGTGTTATTTGGCCTTGGCTTTTAAAGTGAGGGTACTTAAATGGTAATTAAACCACTTGAATTGTTAGTGGACATGTTTGGTCATGCATAAAATATTTTAGTGGTTTTACATTAAGGGTAAAATTATAAATTGGTTATTAAAGGTTAATTAAATAAACAAAACATGAAAATGCATGCAAGGTTCATCTCTTTCAGCCGAATATGAAAGAAAAGGAAGCCAATCGGCCATTCATCGTCATGCATGTAAGTCCATTTCGTCTCGGTTTTTGATAATTTTTACGTTTTTGATATCGTTGCTTTGTAATCTAGCTAGCCCGTACCTCTGATTTCAAAATTGTTAAAGTATTTGGATGATTCCATTGTTGAATGTTTGAGTATCTTGATGTTTAATGATAGAAAATAAATCTTTGATGTTAGATTAATGAGTTTTGTTAAGTGAATTTTAGTAAAAATGTCAATTTTGGACTAAATTGTGAAATAAAATTAATTGTGTGGTAAAAATGTGAATAAATGAAAAATATGGGATGTTATGTGCATATATGAAATTCGGCTAGCTTGGGCTCGGATGAAATTGATTAAATTTGCATTTTACGAGCTTAAGGACTAATTTATAAAAGGTCAAAAGTGTAGGGGTAAAATAGTAATTTTACCAAAATATGAAATTGGATTAAAATGAATAGAATATGAATTTAAATAGATGAATTTGATTGATTAGATCAAGTTAAGCCTCGTACGAGTCTATATCGAGGGAAAATCAGAGTTCGGACTAGTCGGTCCATTTCAACGTTTCGACGATCGAGGTAAGTTCGTATGTAATAAGCATTGTTAAATTTATGATTTTAATGCTTTGAAATTGTATAAATTGTATATACATGACTCTTTTTATGTTTAACGACATATCGGCTAAAAATGACACTTAGTGTGCGGTTTGAAATAGCTTCGGCTAAATGTGGCACTTGGTGTGCGATTTGAGATAGCTTCGGCTATATATATATGTGACACTTAATGTGCAAAATATTGAGAACGACCCTTGGTGTGCGAGATATTGAGTATGGCACTTAGTGTGCGAGACATCGAAGATGCAATGGCATTACGTGTATGTATGAAATGGTAAGGATCGGTACAGGTATGTATGCAAAACTCATGAGAAATGATTTCGGTTTATGATGCATCTTTGTAACGAAGTAAATAAGTAAGTCATGCCTATGAGAATGATTTTTTGATGACCTTGTGATTATGGGTCCATGCTTATGTTGTATAAATATGTATTTATACCATGATGGTTGAAATGATTTCTAAAGGTGTTATTAACTTAATTATCATTATTTTACACTAAAACAGTTTTGGACAGCAGCAATAGTCCGACTTTGAAAATTCATCAAAAACGTTGGAAATCAAATTAGTGATTGAATAAGATATGAAATCAAATATTATTGAGTCTATTTTCTTATAAAGGAAATAATGTAAGCAAAAGAATTTTGTATTATGAGATATTTAAATTTTTGTGAGACAGAGTCAGAATAAATTTGGAATCCCCTATTCTGATTTTGGAAAATCATTAAAAATTGTACAAAAATAATTGTGGGTTATAATGTATATGCTTAAAATCCTTAATGCGTCTATTTTCAAAAAAAATGAACAGGAACATCATCTGAATCCCGTATGAGGAGATAATTAATTTTTAGTAAAGAAATGTAGAAGCTGTCAAACAACAGAAAATGGGTAACTTTAAAGAATAAACTGTACTTATTGGCTAATCAATAAATTCTAAAAATTTTAGGGTAGAAATATATCTGAGTCTAGTTTCAATAAAAATTAAGGGATCATAATTTAGAAATCTATATCTCAAGTTATAAATAATTTAACGACTGTTACTTGAGTAGATAGCTTGACTAAATTATGTGCAATTATGATTGTGCTACCTTGAAAACATGTTGTTAGAATTTGGCAAAAGCATAATAATAAGTTGCTTATTATTTTCATATGGGCTTACTAAGATATATAGCGTACTCCCCTTCCTTTCCCATCTCTTATAGGTTTATTTAGCAAGCTCGGATTGGAGATTGCCAGAGATTCAATCACACTATCAAGCTACCATTTGGGGTATAAGTATTCAAGCACTTGAGTTTATGGCATGTGTAGGGGCTTAGTCAATTGTGTTTGTGTCATTTGATTTGGCCAAATGTTTTAACTTATGATGATATATTGATTCATTTTGTATGTATAACCATGAAATGTGGCTTATATTGACTATTTGGGTTGTAATGCCTAATTATAAGTACTTGCATGTGCCAAAGGTCATGTGGTGTGATAATGTTGTTTGATATGGATGGGTGTGTGGATATGGTTTAGGTGCTTGATAATTGGTTGATGACATAATTGGAATAAGTATGAAATAAGAGAATGGGTTAATGATAGTCATGGCATGAAAGTTTGATAAGTTTAAACTAGGCAAAGTATGGTACCTTATGCATGAATAAATTGATATGAAATTGCCATGATCATGACTTGTTTGATGATGTTTAAATGCTCAATTATGCCATGAAAAGTGCCATTAAAGTTATGTTTAAGTATGTGCAAATGAGGGTGCCAAATGTCTAGGTAAATAGCCACTTTCTTGGCCACACAAGACACGACCGTGTGTCTCAGCCGTGTGGAGGGCACGGCCTAGCACAGCCTACCACACGAGCGTGTGACCCTGTTTCATGATGAAATTTTCTAAGTTTTCCCAAAAGTTTTTCAAATTTTTCGGTTTAGTCCCAAATCATCTCCGATGCGTGTTTAGGGCCTCGTAAGCCCATTTAAGGGACGTTACATATATGTATGAATGTTTTTGATTTGAATGAAGTTTTATGGCCCAATTTTATGTGATTGTGTATGTTTAAGTCCGGTAATGCCTCGTATCCTGTCTAGGCCTTGGACACGGGTAAGGGGTGTTACACCAAAGAGTTTCAAGAACTACCATTATTAAAGTCCTATACATGCCAAATAACTATATCAAACATATCACACAATCATCTTCTTTCTAGTCACATGAGGGCATGCATAGTTACTATCATCTCATATGAATACACATCATTTAAGCTTTCATCGAAAGATATGAAAATGAATGAACTTGGCACCATTTAAAAATGAACCAATTACCAAGACTACACTTATAACCCTATTACATGCCATTTATAACCATTTGCCAAAATAACCAAAATTTACCAATATGGATCGTTAAATAGTGTGATCATGCTCTAAAAAAATTTCCAACCGGTCAAGCTTTAGGATGACCTACAGAAACAGAGAAAATAAACTAGGTAAGCAGCTAATGCTTAGTAAGTTCGTATAAGGAACTTAAATTTACCAAGTGCATTAATTAAACAACTATAAATGATTACATTTAGCTATAGTCCAAATTTATTTTTCCTATACGCAACACCTCACAAGATTAGTAGGTGAATCAATGCACATATAAATTTAACCAAGTAAGGCATATAACATCTCAAGCTTTTCAAATAATCAACTACTTTCATCATATACTATGAAATTTCATTTTCATTACCCTTCACACCTTAAACTTCATATATCATACCTAATATAGCATAGTAAATCATGGCATATACCTAATAAGCAATTAGGTTTTATATATCCATTTCACATTCTACACATTTGAGTCTACATAGTTATTAGATAGGAAGTAAACATAAAATTTATGAAACATAACATATATTAAGAAATAAATTCCATGCTTATTTCATCTGTCACATTATAAATTCTCATCTTTTTCATTGTATATGTGCATATCCATCTTTTCATTTCATATGACCATTAGTACATTAACTTTTTATACCTGTCTTTCCAATAACCTTTAATTATTAGTTGAACCGTATAGAATAACATTAGATACTCAGGAATGCTCACACATAGTGTGCCTTTTCATGTAACCGTAACATTTTATTTCCATTAGTGCTCATACGAGCTGTGAAATAGGCCTACTCACACGAGCTGTGGGTCGAAATGTTAGCTACATGATGCTACTCACACGAGCTGTGGAGTATCCAAAACAAATGCAGAACCTCAACCATCAGTAAGACATTCAAGACTAGCACCTAGAATCGTGTAACCCTAATGACATGTCATTTGTATCCTAAGTATTCACAAGGTTCAAACAAGAATTTTACATCTCAAATCCTTTATTGCAATTGCATTATAACTTTTCTGTATGCCATAATGAATTTCACATTTAAAAATTACAACTTTAAATCAACTAATCTTCCAACAATATCCATAATATTAATTATCAAATCAATATTACAACTCACATAATTATACATAGTAACTAATTTAAAACATCATAGAAAAATAATTTAATTCAATACGAACTTACCTGGACTAAATCATAATTGTTGCAAAAGTTAAGGGACTATTTCGTAATTTTCCCTTATTAACGTAAATCAATAGGGTCTTGATCTAAAAAGTAAAAATTTCCATTTATTAGCTTACATTTCATATTCTAATTTATTCTACAATTTAAAACCTTTTATTTTCAAAATTTATATAATTGCCCTTAACTCTTATAATTTATACAATTTAGTCCCTTGACCCAAAAATCATCAAATTAACCATTTCAAAAAAAATTAGCATGCCATTCGAATGTTCAAGGTTTCTAAACAGTCCAAAAAATACCTCTTATTCACCAATTAGCCATATGATTTTGACATTTTAACAATTTAATCCTTAAATAAAAAAACTAATAACAATTACTTCACAAAACAACCAAATACCACAATCAAAGCTTCAAACACATAATTATCATTAAAAAAACTACCAAATTCAATAATGGAAACTTTTTAAATTTTTGACAAATTCATAAACTAAGGTACGGGCTAGCTGGGCCTAGTTGCAACAATCTCAAAAACATAAAAATTACAAGAAATAGGTGAGAATTGAGCTCACATTCACTAAGGAAATGAAACTAAAGCTTGAATCCCTCCTTCAATGGTGTTTCGACAGTATGTAAAGAAAAATGAAGAAGAAATATCCAATTCTTTCAATTTGTTTCATTTAATTTTTGATTTATTTGCAAAATTGCAATCAATTACACTTTATTTCATTAATTTTTGTTCTATTTTGTCGTCTACAAACCTAAAAAGGTTTAATTACTTCATTAGTCCTTCCTCATTTATTAATTAAGCTATTTAATCATCGAAGTGTAATAATTAACAACTTTTACACATTTTACAATTTAGTCCTTTTACCTTAATTAGTTATCTAAACGTTAACATTTCTTAACCAAATTTTAATATGACCCTAATAACACTCCATAAATATTTAATAAAATATTTAAGGCTCGATTTATAAAAACGAGATCCCGAATCTCATTTTCCATAAGCACTTGACTTTAAGGATTTACCACTTAAACTTAATTATTTGATAAAATATCATAAATTATCAAATAAAAATTTATTATAATACAATATTTGGCTCGTAAATATTAATAATAATATTTACGAACTCACTCATCGTATTTGTGGCCCCGAAACCACTATTTTCAACACCACTAAAAAATGGGTTGCTACAAACTACTTTAGCCTAAGCGATAGAAGAATTCATTGTTTATAGTAGTGCTTCACTCAGATGACCTTGTATTTTGATGGTTTGACTATTATGGATTCGAGCGTTAAACCATTAATTTTTTAGGGAATTTGTGAAATGCTATGAAAATACTTGAATACGAAGACGAGTTATGATAAATTTCGTAATTGGACTATCTTTTACGTTGTGAAAGAAAGACTCAATCTAGATTATTATTGATAGATTGATGTAATTGGCTCATTTTATTCTGGTCAAAACGAATTACTTGCTTAAAAATCTAGTTGAGTTGTATGCATCGAGAATATCAGATTGCATAGATTATCATTGTATACTATTTATGATTAAGATCCGAGATCACATCTTGAATTTTAGGGTAAACTTAGCAAAGTTTTGGATATTAAACTTAACTTGAGTACGAAAATTCCAATCGTAGTCAGACAAGTAGTCGGAACGGGTAGCACGAATTCTAATGGACATATTGTCAGGATCAATTGCGTGAGAACAAGATATTTGGAACAGATTTAATTTTGAAAACCGAAGGGTCCTTAAGAACACAGTAACCAAAACAATTTTCAGGTAAGAAATTTTGAAGATGAAATTTTCTAAGGGGGAGTGTTGTAACAACCCATTTTTCAATGGTGTAGGAAACAGTGGTTTTAGGGCCACAAATTCGACGAGCAAGGCTGTAAATATTATTATTTAATATTTACAACTCAAATATAGTATTATAATAAATCTCAATTTGATAATTTATGTTATTTGAACGAATAATTAAGTTTAAGTGGTATATCCCTAAAGAAAAGTGGTTTTAGAAAAAGAGGTACTGGGACCTTGTTTCTATAAACCAAGCCCATAACTGTTTTATTAAATATTTATGGAGTGTTATTAGGGTCATATTAAAATTTGGTTAAGAAATTTTAACGTTTAAATAATTAATTAGGTAAAATGGACTAAATTGTTTAATAACTAGAAGCTTATTTGCATTAAATAGGTTTAAAAGCATGAAATGAGGGCCTTAAGTAATAATTCTACCTATTTTAAATATAGTGGACGATAATGGCTTGGTATTTCATAAATTTAGTTTAATTTAAAATGTTAATTTGGTAATTAGGTAATTTGGAAATTAGAAATGAAAAGATGATAAAATAATGGAATCATCTTCTTTTTCTTTTCTTTGTTGGAGAACCAAATACTCCATAGCTAAAGGTGTCAAGTTTCGGCAAAGCTTTGTCTTGTATGCACAGTATGTAATTTTGCCCCATTTTTAGTAATTTTTATGTTTTCGAGCTTATTTTAGCTTAATCTAGTTAGCTTCGGGATCAATTCGTAAGGTTGTTAAAAGTCTAGGGACTTTCCATGAATGAGTTTGAAGTGCTTTTTATTTTAATTGATAGATTATTAAAGTTGGTAGTTAAATATAAGTATTTTGTTAAGTGACTTTTAATGATTTTAATGTTTAGGGATTAAATAATCGAAATAATAATTCAAGGAAAATATTGTGAACTGATGATAAATATAGGTAGTTATATGACTAGGTAAAAATTGGCTAACGTGAATTTTAGCTAAAAATGATAAATTTGCAAGTTTTGGGTTTATGGACTAAATTGTATAAAAGTTAAAATATTGGGGGTAAATTTGTAAATTAATAATGGAAGAGTTTAATTGCATAAAACTACTTGTTAGAATGCTAGAAATGTAATAATTAAAATGAATTATTATTTAGATCAAGAAAAGCCGTAATCATATTTAAATAGAGGAAAAGCTAAAGTTTCGACTAATTGTCGACTCTAATTTAGTAACCATTTCAGTCAAGGTAAGTTCGTATAAGGACTAAATTATTATGTAATGTTTTGTATGTAATGTTAATAAATATTTATTTTACAAATAGATTTGATTAATAATTGTATAATATATTTGTAATATGGACCAAAATAGGATGTTAATCAATTTAGGTGTTTGGATGAGATATTCAAAATGGTATTATGATGAAGGAAATGTATGTTTGAAAAGGATTTAAGGATGTGGATGTGTAAAGTGGTCCCGTTTGAACCTTGTGAATGCTTAGGATACAAATGACATGTCATTAGGGATTATATGGTTTCGGGTGTTTGTCCTAAATGTCCTACCGATGGCTGAGGTCTTGCATTTGTGGATTTTCCATAGCTCGTGTGTGCAGCATTGTACAACTAACATTCTGACCCACATTTCGTGTGAACATTATAGAAAAGGTTTCAGTTACATGTACAGACACACTTTGTGTGAGCATAGTTCCCGAGTGTTCGATGTTATTCTATTTGGTTCAACAGGCAATTAAGGGTTAAAGTGAAAAGGTACGTATATAAATAAACTATGTTATTGAGAATACAAAATGAAAAGTGTAATGTAAGTATTTGGATTAAAAAGATAACGATTGAATTGTGTGAATGAATGATTTATATAGTGAAATTCTTACCATGATATGAATAGGTAATCAAGGCTTAAATGAATGAAATTATTTATTTTAAATGTTACGGAACTATAATAGACAGAATGGAAAGTTTTGACATAAAAGTTTTGATGGTATGAATGTTACATATTAGAGATGTGAGGAATGTTATGAATATAGATTTGCTTCCATTATATGTATGTTTGAGGTTTCATTATTAATCTCCTTGACTTGTGAGGTTGGTGTTGTAATAGGAAAAGGATAATTTCTTAAGCATGTCAAAGGAATTATTTATTAATTACATAAATTGAGCCTATTCGGTAAGTTTACATTTAAGATTTATACGAGCTTACTAAGCACTATTTGCTTATTTAGTTGTTTTCTCTGTTTTGTAGATTATCGTAAAACTTGATCGGTTGGAATCACGTCGAAGTACGATCACACGATGCATTGACCATTTTGATAGTTTTGACAAGTGGTTATAAATGGCATGTAATAAGTTATATGTGTTATAATGGTAATTTGTTTCTTTTATAATGATGCCAAGTTCATTTGTGTTTTATCTTTTTTGTTGATAGCCTGTAATTGAAGTGTATATATGCGATGTTTAATAATTGTGCATGGTCTTGTGATAGTAGGAATAAAATGGTTGTTTGATATGTTTTTGATATGGTTATTTGGTATGTTTAAGGTATGTTAAATGAATGAACTTATGATGTTGGATTGAACTAGATTAGTTGTATCAAATGTGATGCCTTTGAATGACATATTGGTTAAAACTTGTAGGATGGTTGATTTGTTATGTTTTGAGTGAGTTTGGAGTGTGTTTTGTTTATATGAATGTATATGAGAATGGTGTGTCTTGATGTTCAAGAATAGGATTTAAAATGCCTTGTTTTAGGGGCAACTTATGTTGCACATAGCCTGAGACATGGGCTGTCACACGATCGTGTACACAGCCACCTTACATGACCGTGTGTCATTATTATTGTTCGGTGCAGGTTTCACACAGCCTACAACATGGCCATGTGTCTCAAGTCAGTTTGCAACATAGTCTGGCACATGGCCGTGTAACCAAACATCGAATGCACATACGGTTTGGCACACGTCCTATGATATAGTCTTGTGGCCCTATTTCGATTACCCATGCGGGCAGACACACGGGCTGTGACACGGCCGTGTGACCCCTAGTTTCCCAAATTTTCATGTTTTCCCATATTTTTCTTTTTTGTTTCAAATGGATCCCCAAACCTTCCCAAGTTATTTTTAGGGCCTCGAAGGATTGGTTTAAGGTTTGAATGTGTATGTTTACTATGATTATATTAAGTTGTTAATTATTGATATTAAGATATATAATTGTTTCTAATATGATGTTAAATGTTCTGATTTGTTACGGTAATGCTCTGTAACCCTAATACAACGACAGAGACAGGTTAAGGGTGTTATAGCAAGTGCACCTATCAATTAATAGTATAGCTACGGTGAGCAAAGATATCATTCCCATGAAGACTAAAAGTACTAGTAATTACCGTCTTTCTTTTATTTAAATGATAAATTCGAGTGATTAATTAAAAACTAAAACTAACTGAATTAATTAACTAACGAACACGGCAATGAACAAATCACGAAAATAATTGAGTAAAAACCAAGAAAGGAAACAATACCTAGGAAAGAATTCACCTAGATTTCATCTGTCATTATCAATCTATATTACGCAGTTTCTTTACCTAGTATGTTGATTCATAGAAATCCTAGAATTACGCTAATATTTCTTGTAAGAGTAAGAGCAATTGACTCTAGGTTGATTAATTAAAATTTTTTTGTAATTAAAACCCCTATTATCGTATTAATTATGGATTCCTCTATTAGATGTGACTCTAATCTAATATATTTATGTCGCACTATTTCTAGGATTGCATGCAACCCTACTTGTAACAGTCTGATTTTGACCCTAGTCAGAATAGTGGTTTCGAGACCACAAATCCGAGTGTGAAAAATACTTTAAAATTATTTTCTGTGTCTGTGATATGTGAATTTACATCTGTGAAATTTCTGTGATTTAATTTGTCTGTTTCTGTGTTTAATTACGAAAAAGGACCAAATCGAGTAAGTTATAAAAGTTGCCTACTGGTTGCTAAAGTGCTTGATTGCTATGGTTTGTTAAAGTTGAAGTCCTTGCATGTCAATGAGACCATTATGTGATAGTGGGAGACATGGCTTGGTATTTTGGCAAATAAATAAATTTTTAAAGGATGGTTAGGTAATTAAGTAATTTATGTTAATATAATTAAAATAAAACATCAAATTGGTTCTTATTTGGTGGTTCTTGCCAAAAAAACATAAGAAAAAGAATAGAAGAAAGCCATCTTAGGGTTTCGGCACTTTGATCCTTGATTAAGGTATGATTTTTCGTCGATTTTTGATAATTTCTACGTTTCTGTGATCGTTGCTTCGTGTTCTTCAAAACCCGTGTTTAAATTATTTTTTTTGTTCAAGATTATAAATTGTGCCATTGATGATTATATGAGCCTTGTAGTGCTCTTATATGGATTAAGAAAGATATATGTTAGATTATTATGTTTTGTTCTTGAATATTTGATTAAATGAGCCATTTGGGCTAATTTGTGAAAATGAGGTTTTGAAGGACTAAATTATGAATTAAACATGTTGTATGGGCTTATATAGAAGCCATGAAAATTCGGCTAGCCTTTGTTGCAAAGAAATTTTACTTATTGATGATTTTGTAAAAAATGGATTAAATTGTCAAAGTGTGAAAATGTAAGGGCTAAACTGTAAAGTGCCTAAAATATGTGTATATGGATTAAATTGAATGTAATGAATGACTGAATGGTTGAATTTGTATTGTATTAGATCAATAACAAATAAAATTGAACTTAGATCGGGGGAAGTCCAAAATAGTTGAATAGTCGACTCATTTTATCTGAAATCCGTCCGAGGTAAGTCAAACTATACTTATGTGTTGAGTTGATTATATTCTGTGTTTATAAACTGTTATCTAAATTGGACGGTCTTGAGAGCCTGATAAAAGAATATGGGTATTGATCTGAATTATCGTGTAAGACCGTGTTTGGGACACAGGCCTCGACTTGAAATTTACATGTAAGACCGTGTCTGGGACATCAGCATCGTATCTGATTTTGTATAAGACCCTGTCTGGGATAGAGGAATCGATATTGAATTACATGTAAGACCACGTCCGGGACGTTGGCATTATACTCATTTATGAATATCTGTATCGTTTCTGAACCGTCTGATGACAAAGTATGAGATATGAAAATAAATATGTGAAATATATAATCTAAACAGGTACGTTTGTATCGTACTTAATTTCTGAATATGAAAGACTCTGCTTCTGAGAAATAGCGAATGCGAAGTAAGTTCAGAATTATGGAAATGAATATGATATGCATATAAGCAAAAGAGCATGGTTAAGTTTATGAACTACTATGAGAAATAACTATGAATTCTTATGGTTGTTTTGTACTATATATGCTTTAGTAATTAGACAAATTGCATTTGGCTTACTAAGCTCTTTGTAGCTTACTCTGTATGATTTCTGTCTGTTTTACAGTTATCGTTGCTACTGAAGGCTCGGGATAGTCGAGGATTGTCATCACACCATCGAACTCTTTTTGGTACTTTTGGAAATGTACATATTCTTAAGTATGGCATGTATAGGCTAGAATGGGTTAGTTGATATGTATGTAAAAGTTATGCCATTTGAATTTGGCTAACAAATGATATGTTTGTGCATACTTTTGATGTATGTTTTGAAATGTGTTATATTCTAAGGTGTTTTGGTCATTTTTGAGCATGGAATTGGCTTAAACCAAGCCTGCATTGTGCCACACGGTCAGGGAACACGGGCGTGCCTTGTGGCCGTGTGAAAAAGTCAGTAGCTAGTTAAATTTTGCACGGTCATGGCACACGGCCATGTTAAAAAGTCAGTATAGGACCTATTTTTGGCACGGTTGGACCACATGGGCGTGTCTTTTGCTCATGTGAGTCACACGGCCTAGTCACACAGGCGTGTGACTTTGTCAGTTTTAAAAAGTTTGTTTGAGTTCTGAAAATCTTGAATGGGTTCGATTTAGTTCTGAACTTCCCTAAATGTATGTTTTAGGTCTCGTAGACTATCTTAATGGATGAATTGTGGATGAATGCAAATGTATTAATGTTATATAATATCGGTGAATCTGTGTTGTTCTGTAATGCTTTGTCTGTCCGATGACTCCCCTTACCTATTCCGACCTCGGTTACGGGATAGGGGTGTACACTACTCAATTATGCAAGATCTACTCTTAAATAGGTTCTATTCCTCCTCTGATTTAAGCACATCAAACATGGATCATTAATCTAGAAATATCAAACCAAGAATTAAGCACACATAATTGAGAACAAGATCTAAGTATTTATTATGTAAAATAAAAATTAAATGATAAAATCCATCATGGGGTTCATCTCCCTAGGAATTTAGAAGATTAATTCATGCTTGAAAATAAAAACATTCAAGACACAGTATAATAGAAAGAAATAAGGGAACTTATGATAATCTCCTAAGAAATCAACTAGAAATATTCAATAAATCCGCTTCAATGGTGTTATTCGAGTTGTTTTCTTGAATATTCTATGATGGCTCAGTCCTATCTTCTTATTTTTGTCATATATAAGTCTTAAAGTGCTCAAAAAACCTTAAAATTGCGTTTTTTTCGTAGTTTAGGGTGCAAATCTGCGAAATCGACACGGCCTTGTGGGCAGATCGTGTGGAAGGGGTCTGTAACACCACTAACCCGTCTCCATCGGATTTGGGTTACAGAGTGTTACAGCACATATCAAAGCTATTTAAATTATTAAACTACCCATTTAATAAATTAAATAATCACATTCAAGTTATATCTAATTTATGTCAAAATCACATTTACGACCTTAAATCAATCTTACGAGGCCCTAGAAAGGGTTTGAGTACAATCAATGACTAATTTGAATCAAAACAGAAAAATATGTAAAACATTGAAAATTTTGGAAACAGGAGTCACACGGCTGTGTGGCTTCCTCTTTAGTAACATAAAAAAGAGTTAAAGTACTAGCAATGACGTTAGGTGCTGTAGCTTCCTCTTTAGCTCAAATCGCATAAACTCTGACTGGTGCTTGACCTTTAGATCTAAAAGTAGTATCATGCGATTCATTGATACTCCCTCTCAATGTATTTCCAGGTCTTGGTTTTCTACCCTTCTAAGATACAGTTGCAAACTTTGCAGGTTGTTCTAGACCAGATTCAGCCTTATTTAGACAATCCTGTATGAGATGCTCATTTGACCTACAATGAAAACATGCCCTGGATTTGAATCTGCACTCACCTAGATGAATCTTGCCACAGTGTTTGTACACATGTATATCAGTATTCTGAACACTACCAGTACTTGTTACAGAGGTATCTTGAGTCTTTGAAGGAAACTGTCTGAACATTCTTTTTCTTTTATTCCTAGTAGGAGGGACAGATTGACTACTACTATAATCTTTCGATTTCTTAGGCGAAGGTGTTGAGAAATTTCTAAATTTGTTCCTCTTGCTCAAGGTTTCCTTCTTGGCTTTTACTCGTTTCTTATCTTTCCAAATTGGTTCCATTTTCTATGAGCGTTCAGATAATACTATGAATTCTTTACTTTCAAGCATTCCTTCCATTGCGCGTATATTTTCATTCAATCCTCTTTCAATCTAGCATACATTTTAGCTTGAGAAGTTAGTTGTTCCCGAGCTTATTTACTCAGACTTACAAACTTGCGCTCGTATTCCACAACTGACATACTTCCCTGCTTTAGATCCAAAAACTCACATTTTATATCTTCTAAATATAGTTGACTGACATCTTTCTAAACTAGGTCTAGAAAAAATTCCCACGTCACTCGATCTTTTGGAGCCACAGAAGTTAAAGTAACCCACCACTGATAAGCATCTACTTTCAGAAGTGAAATAGCACATTTGTAACCCCCTAACCCAGCCTAGTTGTTATGGCTAGATTGAGAAGGCTACATTAGCCACTAAAATGGCTAAGCTAACTTACATTACTTTTGAAAACTTCAAATAAAATCATTTTAGAGAAAAATCATATTTGAACTTTGAGTTAGTTTAAAATAGTTCATTTATTAAATAACCTATACTTAAGACTCATTTTATTATCGATAGTGTGGTTTAAGAAAAAAAATCATTTGCTTGTCACTCTTCTTTATAAGAACTCGATGTTAAACTAATGCAGCAGAAAAACCATTTTTTAAGTCATTTTGGAAACTTAGTTGCCTTATTGATTTGTTTTTCAAAAATGGTTCATTTGCAATGGAGTGAAAATTAGGGAACAATGTCAAATTTTACTTAAGCCCGATATCATGCATTTTTCGATTATTATGTTTGAGTAATCCATGCATGTAAAAATCCCCAAAAGAAAAGTTACCAAGCCACAGACCAGAAATAATTAAAAATTACAAATCAAAATCAATAGGGACTGATTAATACTTATTAAAAATAGTCCGAGGTCTAAGGTGATTCTCCAAATGTTGAGTCTAGTCCTAATTTCAAGGTTTCCCTAAAATGTTAAACACTATTGGGGGTGAGCTTATGAAAGCTCAGTATGATTGAAACATTTATTTAAATAGACATAAATATCGAATGCAGTGAAACATATTAGCTTTAACAGAAGAACATGAAACCATTATTGGAATTTCATATCATTACATAGCCATTATCAAATTGATGTCAAACGGTGTATAAGCATGGGTCATCATTCATTCGAGTAATAATCATTAATTTTGATACCATTCAAAACAACACAGTACAATACGTAGCATAAATCAATAACATTCAAATATGTCGTGGGCATGATACAATGCAAAAAGGTTCTTACCCATACCATTCACTACACACCACAAGTTCCCCAGAACCCGTCTACCAAACTCCAACGAATGTGAACATAGCTTGACATGGTAAAACCACTGAATAATGAATAATGTAGAAAATATGTCGGATATCAAATAGTGCGAAACAATCACAAATAACATATAACATGTGATAAAATTGCCAATCCCCTTGGTACTACAAGTGCAGTGCACTAACTACATATAAATACGGACTTAATATGCCCCCAGTACTCCACGAAACTCCTCCATCAACCACAAGATATCTCATCCCAATGCAAATGCAATATGTCACACAAACTCATACATAATCATATCTGAATACTTTTCACATTTATTTGACATGTTCAATATGCCCTCAATAATCACATACTTTCAGTAATTGGAAACGTTGTTCCAACTTTCAAATTACCATTAAGATGATATCATTCTACATTACACAATTTCACATACTTTTACGATTTTTTCCATGTGATATCCATCCAATTATATCATGCATAAACTCATATCTCAGAAAATCATGCTAGATATACAATCAATCTCATACCAAATAGCACAATCATGCATCACAATAACATTCATACAGTCACACTATCAAACTAGTAACTTTGCTAACAGATTAATCTTTTAGGGCTCGAAACGTACCTGGTTTAGCCACTTATAAAATTAATTATTTGGCTATTAAGACAATCCAATCAGAAATCTAAATCATCAAATATATAAAAACAATTATAATTTTTATTAAGTTTTTGAGTTTAGGACCCAAACCTTATTTTACGTTTTTTTCGCAACACACGAACTTCTGATTTCCTTAATAAACCTTAAAACGAACCTAAATTAAAAATCAGTATAAATTCAAATAATCCACCTCTTAAATAGCCCCCTAAATACCCACTTATGGTTTCAAACCAATTGTCACAATTACAACTATTTTACGAATCCAAACTAGTTAGATTTCTTACACTGCTTTGATGCGAATCATATCCACGAACGTCTTTCGGCTTTACGGTTGATTTGAGGCATTCAGGTCAGCACCTAACACATTTACATACTGAAAAATCAGTATCAAATATTTATTAAAACCCTTCATTTAATCAATCCATAACCGTTACCCAACAACTATGTCAAAACAACAAACTAGTTTACATGTAACCGCACTTACGCTTCCCGATTTGTGAGATTCGAATAGCTAATTAATCAAGAATGTTTTTACCTAATTGAAGTATGATTAAAGGATTATTAAAAGGATTCAAGAACTAAAATTAGGGCTGGAATTATGTGGGCAAGAACAAAGAAACAAAACATCTCTCTTTCTTGCACATAGCTGCACGCACCACCACCCGCGATGGCCTATTTGGGGCTAATTTAAAAATGATTTAAAGATCCATTAAAAATATGGAAAAATAAATTTAAAATATTTAAAATTTGCCTAAATTCCAGATATGGAAATTTAGGTTTTTAATTGACAAGATTATTCAACAAATTGAAGAAATAAGAGATCTTACACAAGTTAGTTGGGAGAAACGACAGTGGCACTTTCTTGCCAATGTTCAGAATCGATCTTAAAGATCAAGATTTTAGATTTGGGGTTGATTTTAATGAGGAAAAATACCAGCAAGATGGTGGAGAAGGTGTTAACAAATCTTGAGACAAAAGGTAAAAGAAAGAGATGGTAAAACTAGTTGTAGGTGACAGCAATAATAGAGGAACAAAGAAAAAAAATTAAAGATCAAGGAGGAGAGGAGAGGGGAGGAACAACTAGGGTGAGTAAAAAGAGAATAGATCTTGATTATTGTGTAAAATTTACATTTATACCTAGGGTTTCAAGGGTTTGGATGGCACACACATTAAAAACAAGAGAGTTTGTAAAAAGAGAAGAAGTTATTTTGCATGAGAATGGATTCAAACTTGGGACCTCAATTTAATTTTCATGCTTTTGCATTTATCAATTAACCACTAGGCTATTTACTTATTTTTGAAATAATTTTACAATATTTATTTTAAAAACAAGGCGTGTCACATACTAGGGTTTGAGAGAGAAGGGATTTGAACTTGAGTTTCAAGGAATGATTCACTGACACTTATCCAACAAACCAATACCTCATTTATTCCTAAAAATGCATAAATAATATCAAAAATTAGGGCATGACCACTCTCTGTAACACCCCTTACCCGAGACTGTTGCCAAAATCGAGCACGAGGCATTACTAAACTTAATCTATCACTTAAATAGTTTTAAAATTGTTTATTTAAACTTTTCGGAATGTGCTGTCATTCTGCGTTGTAGTCGCCTAAAAATTCATATCTTGAGTTCCGAAACTCAAAATTTAGATCCGTAATTTTTTTTCTGAAACTAGACTCATATATCTATCCACTAATTTTTTTCTAGAATTTTTGACTTAGCCAATTAGTACAGTTTATTAGTTAAAATTACCCCTATTTCAGAATTCGACTGCACTGACCTCTACTTACTACGAACCACTTTTCTCCCTATAAAAAATTAATATAACTATACGGTTTGTTTCTATTAAAACTAGATTCAATAAGTATTCTAACCATATAAATTACACCACCTAATTATTTTTGTACAATTTATGGTGAATTTCCAAAACTGAAACAGGGGATCTAGAAATTTCTCTGACCCTGTTTCACTAAAACTCAGATATCTCATAAAATATAATACTTTTACCTATTTTGATTATTCCATAAGAAAATAGACATAATAAGATTTAATTTCATATATTATTCACCATAAAACCATATCTCTACGATTTTTAGTGATTTTTAAAAGTCATGCTATTTCTGATACTTAAATCTGTTTTTAAGTTACTTTCACATTTTTCTTAGTTTTCATGTGATAGTTACTACTTATTCATACATACTATTAAACATGTATATCATCAGCCCTTCTATTAGTTAATCACTAGCAAGTATTTACACATCATTCATTGATCATATCATATCAAAAGAAACCAAGTTCCTATACATGCCATACACAAAACGAAACGTCTAACTATACCAATGTGATTCCTTCGATAGTGTGATCGGGTCTCCGACGTTTCCTTCGATCCCCGAGTGGCTTGATAAAAATTATAAGAAAAAGAAAATAAAGAGAGTAAGAACTAGGCTTAGTAAGCTTACAAGCAAATAAATTACAACATTCAGCATAATGAATAATTATACATAATGTCACCTAGCCTCATAAACTTTATTCACTTCTCATTTTCTACCTTATCTACCTTTCCTTTTGCTGATAATTCACTGTAATTTAACGTGTACAATGACCCATTGAACCACTCGGAATACTAAGGATATTGGGGTCGTTCCTGTCTATCAATATCCTGCAAATGCCATGTCTTCGACATGGACTTACATGAATTATTCCTGTCTCCAATGCCAAATATATATCTAATATGGGCTTACATGGCTCATTCCTGTCTCCAAAGCCATATATCTAATATGGACTTACATGGCTCATTTCTGCTTCATCATCTGTCTGTCAACCCCAATATCCTAACATTCCTAAGGTTCAAACGGGGCTTCCTAATGCTTTTTCTCCACACTTACTTTTAATTCGACTTTAAATATTCTCATGAAATAAGTATATAAATGCTGAAATTGACAATAATAATGTAAAATAAAAGAATATTTCATTTATTTATCAGAAAACTTACCTCGTATGCAAAAAAAAAATAGCTACTTTTACCATTTCGTCCACAACTTTGTATTTTCTCCATTTTAGCTTTGAATTTCAGTTTTCCTTGCTCTATCATTTAAAATATAGTCTAATTAGGACTCACATTATTCAAATTGACCCAAAATCATATTTTGGCAAAATTACTGATTTGCCCCTAAACTTTTGCATATTTACACTTTTGCCCCAAAGCTCGTAAATTTAACTTCATCCTATTTTCTTATGTTTTATGACATGCTGGTCATTTTTCCCTTCTATGGAAGCATCAAATTCATACTCTAACATGCACTTATGACTATTAGGTATTTTTACCGATTAAGTCGTTTTACTCGTTTTGCTTAAAACCGAGTAGTACAAATTGTCTAACATAATTTAAAACCTCATATTCTATCATAAAACATCAAAATACACAAATTTCACCTATGGGTATTTTTCCAAATATGAACCCTAACTTAAATTATTGCTAGCATAAGCTTTATCGAGCTCTGGGACTCAAAACGTAAAGAACATTAAAAACGGGCTTGGAATCACTTACTATGGAGCTTGAAAGCTTGAAACAAACCCTAGCTATGGAGAACCCTTGAAATTTCGTCCTAATGAAGAAGATGGACAAAAATTGGCTTTTAATTTTGTTTTTAATTCATTTTAATAACTAAATGACCAAAATGCCCTTACTACTAAACTTTCCAAAATTTCCTTCCATGTCCTAATTTTGTCCATGAACTTAAAATTGGTCAAATTGCTATTTAAGACCTCCTAATTAATATTTCAAAGCAATTTCATACTAAAAACTTCTAGAATGCAAGTTTTGCAAATTATTCGATTTAGTCCCTAATCTCAACTTAAGCACTTTATGCATAGAATTTCATTACGAAATTTTCACACAATCATGTAATCATATCATGAACCTCAAAATAATAATAAAATAAATTTTTCTACCTTGAATTTGTGGTTTCGCAACCACTATTCCGTTTAGGCCCTATTTCGGGATGTTACATTTCTCCTCCCCTTTAGGGATTTTTGTCCCCAAAATCTTACCTGTGAAAAGATTTGGGTCTTTGTTTTGCATAGCCTCTTCGGGTTCCCATGTAGCCTCGTCTACCCCATGCCTATTCCATAGTACTTTCACAAGTACAATACTTTTGTTCCTTAATTGCTTTACCTCTCGAGCTAGAATCTTTCTTTGGTTCTTCACCGTAAGTCATGTCATTGAATCTCAACCTCTGTCAATCGAGAAATTACATGTGACGGATCTGAGCGATAACGACGTAGCATAGACACATGAAATACATTATGAATCTTCTCTAACTCAATCGGCAAAGCTAACCGATATGCTAATGGTCCGACTCTCTCAATCACTTCAAACGGTCCAATAAAACGTGGACTTAGTTTGCCTTTCTTGCCAAATCGAGAACTTTCTTCCACGGGGATACTTTCAAAAAAAACTTTGTCACCAACTTGATACTCAATCTCTTTTCTCTTCAAATCTGCATCGACTTTTGTCTGCATGCGAGGTCGCTTTTAAGCAATCTCGATGATTTTTACTTTCTCTTCTGTTTCTTAACTAGATCAACTCAGTAAATCTGATTTCCCTTAAGCTCTGTCTAATACAAAGGTGTGCGACATTTACGTCCATACAAAGCTTCATAAGGTGCCATCTTCAAACTCGATTGATAACTATTATTGTAGGCAAATTCTACTAATGGTAAATATTTTTCCCAAAGCGCCTTGAAATTCCAATACAAAGCATCTAAGCATATCTTCAAGTACTGAATAACTCTATCTCGATCGACCGTCGGTTTGAGGATGGAAAGTCAGACTAAAACTCAACTTTGTGCCCAAAGCCTTCGTAATATCTTCCAAAACCGTGAAGTAAATCTTGGATCTCTGTCAAAATAATCGATAATGGCACTCCATGTAGTCTAACTATCTCTCGAAATGTATAACTCACCCAACTTGTCAAGTGAGTAATCCATACGGATTGGGATAAAATGAGCCGACTTAGTTAACTTATCAATCACAACCCATATTGCATCTTTCTTTCTCGATGTAAACGGCAATCCTGTCACAAAATCTATAGTAACTCGATCCCATTTCCACTCGAGGGACTAGCACAGTCGCAATAAACTTGAAGGTACTGATGTTCGGCCTTTACTGGCGTGATGATCAAGCATCTAGAAATAAACTCAAATGCCCTTCTCATTCCTACCCACCGATCGGATATCATCATTTAACCCATCCTCAAACCTTTTACACGTGATAGCCTTTGTGGACACACATTCTTGAGCATATTTTATCGAGCACGACAAATTCACGCTCATAATCGGTCACCGTCATATTGCCTTGTTTCAATTCCCAAATTCTTTTCTCTTACGGTCAATAAACCTCTGATGATGTACTTTTACGAAATTCCTCCCGAAAGAAATCCCAAGTGACCCTCTCCTTTGGTACAACTGATATAAGTGTCTTCCACAGATGGTAGGTTTGAGTCTCCAAAAAGTGATACTACACATTTCATACATTCCTCGGGTGTACAAGATAATTCGTCAAAGACTCGATAGTATTTTCTAACCAAAATTCTCGCTCTTTCTGCATCATCATCTTTTGTTGCTCAAATTCTTACGCCCCTTGTTTCTGATTCTATCAATCGGTGGCTTTTCTCTTATCACTGCACTGTGTCGGGGAGCTTGAGCTACATGGGTAGCTTTGAGAATCATGAGGGGGTGGAGGTCTAACTACCGGATTCGTCATGCGAACGAACTCGGCAAACCAATCATTCAAAGCTTGGAAGAGAGCTTCTCGAGTCACTCCTCCACGATTAATTCATTGGCCTATTCTCATATGGCGCTACCCCTTCCACGGAGCAGGTGCATTACTTCCTACATCATCATCACCACTTACTGGGATCCATTACAATAAAACAAAATATTTAAAAATCGTCGAGTCATCACACTATCAAAATACAATTATGGCATGTATAGCTAGACTTTTACTCACACTAACTATTCCGAGAACCGACTAAACCTGCTCTGATACCAATAAATGTAACACCCCTTACCTTATACTGTTTCCAAAATCGAGCACGAGGCATTACTAAACTTAATCTATCACTTAAATAGTTTTAAAATTGTTTATTTAAACTTTTCTAATGTCTTGTCATTCTGCGTTGTAGTCGCCTAAAAATTCATATCTTGAGTTTCAAACTCAAAATTTAGATCCGTAATTTTTTTTCTGAAACTAGACTCATATATCTATCCAGTAATTTTTTTCTAGAATTTTTGACTTAGCCAATTAGTACAGTTTATTAGTTAAAATTACCCCTGTTTCAGAATTTGACTGCACTAACCTCTACTTACTACGAACCACTTTTCTCCCTATACAAAATTAATATAACTATACCGTTTGTTTCTATTAAAACTATATTAAATAAGGATTCTAAACATATAAATTACACCACCTAATTATTTTTGTACAATTTATGGTGAATTTCCAAAGTTGAAACAGGGGATCTAGAAATTTCTCTGACCCTATTTCACTAAAACTCAGATATCTCATAAAATATAATACCTTTACCTATTTTTCTTATTCCATAAGAAAATAGACATAATAAGCTTTAATTTAATATATTATTCACCATCAAACCATGTCTCTACAATTTTTAGTGATTTTTAAAATTCATGCTATTTCTGATACTTTCACATTTTTCTTAGTTTTCATGTGATAGTTACTACTTATTCATACATACTATTAAACATGTATATCATCAGCCCTTCTATTAGTTAATCACTAGCAAGTATTTACACATCATTCATTGATCATATCATATCAAAAGAAACCAAGTTCCTATACATGCCATACACAAAACGAAACGTCTAACTATACCAATGTGATTCCTTCGATAGTGTGATCGGGTCTCCGACGTTTCCTTCGATCCCCGAGTGGCTTGATAAAAACTATAAGAAAAAGAAAATAAAGAGAGGAAGCACTAGGCTTAGTAAGCTTACAAGCAAATAAATTACAACATTCAGCATAATGAATAATTATACATAATGTCACCTAGCCTCATAAACTTTATTTACTTCTCGTTTTCTACCTTCTTCTTTACTCACTTAACTTCTTTCTTACCTGACCTTTCACTATTCATAAATATAATCTACCTTCCCTTTTGCTGATAATTCACTATAATTTAACGTGTACAATGACCCATTGAACCACTCAGAATACTAAGGATATTGGGGTCGTTCCTGTCTATCAATATCCTGCCAATGCCATGTCTTCGACATGGACTTACATGAATTATTCCTGTCTCCAATGCCATATATATATCTAATATGGGCTTACATGGCTCATTCCTATCTCCAAAGCCATATATCTGATATGGACTTACATGGCTCATTTCTGTTTACATCTGTCTCGTCAACCCCAATATTCTAACATTCCTAAGGTTCAAACGGGGCTTCCTAATGCTTTTTCTCACATTACTTACCTTTAATTCGACTTTAAATATTCTCATGAAATAAGTATATAAATGCTGGAAATTGACAATAATAATGTAAAATAAAAGAATATTGCATTTATTTACTGTAAACTTACCTCGTATGCAAAAAAATAGCTACTTTTACCATTTCGTCCACAACTTGGTATTTTCTCCATTTTAGCCCGAATTTGATTTTCCTTGCTCTATCATTTAAAATATAGTCTAATTAGGACTCACATTATTCAAATTGACCCAAAATCATATTTTGGCAAAATTATAGTTTTTCCCCTAAACTTTCGCATATTTACACTTTTGCCCCAAAGCTCGTAAATTTAAATTCATCCTATTTTCTTATGTTTTATGACATGCTGGTCATTTTTCCCTTCTATGGCAGCATCAAATTCATACTCTAACATGCACTTATGACTATTAGGTATTTTTACCGATTAAGTCGTTTTACTCGTTTTTGCTTAAAATCGAGTAGTACAAATTATCTAACATAATTTAAAACCTCATATTCTATCATAAAACATTAAAATACACAAATTTCACCTATGGGTATTTTTCCAAATATGAACCCTAACTTAAATTATTGCTAGCATAAGCTTTATCGAAAGCTACCGGACTCAAAACGTAAAGAACATTAAAACGGGCTTGGAATCACTTACTATGGAGCTTGAAAGCTTGAAACAAACCCTAGCTATGGAGAACCCTTGAAATTTCGTCCTAATGAAGAAGATGGACAAAAATTGGCTTTTAATTTTGTTTTTAATTCATTTTAATAACTAAATGACCAAAATGCCCTTACTACTAAACTTTCCAAAATTTCCTTCCATGTCCTAATTTTGTCCATGAACTTAAAATTGGTCAAATTGCTATTTAAGACCTCCTAATTAATATTTCAAAGCAATTTCATACTAAAAACTTCTAGAATGCAAGTTTTGCAAATTATTCTATTTAGTCCCTAATCTCAACTTAAGCACTTTATGCATAGAATTTCATCACGAAATTTTCACACAATCATGTAATCATATCATGAACCTCAAAATAATAATAAAATAAATTTTTCTACCTTGAATTTGTGGTTTCGCAACCACTATTCCGTTTAGGCCCTATTTCGGGATGTTACACTCTCTCTCTATTCTCAAACTCGATTATACTAACCCTCGATTTTTGTGATATTATAACATTTCAAACTATCATCAGGAGAACAATTCAATTCATAAAAAATACGCTGAACATTTTTGAACCAAAACTCGACTTCTGCCGGATCTTCATTATACAACCCATGAAAATCTTCAGTTCTGAATTTATGAATTGTATCAGTAGGAGGCCGATGAACAGCTACCTGATCTATATTTTGAAGATGAACAGATACTGGTGGAGGTACAGGAGGGGGTGGATCTTATGAAGCCATCGGATTATTTTGTACAAATTGTGCAAACCACTCATTCAGAATTTGAAAGAAACTATTACGATCTCAACTTCCTAAATAATTGAGATCTAGACATTTCCTGACTTGCTCCCTCATCAGAGGTTAGAACATAACTTTCAACCTCATCATTATCGACAGGATTATTTCTGTCTGACATTTAAAAATCTGTAATAGAAAACATTATCAGATCCGGTCATGAGTATCAAACAGTTTACAGGTTAATGTGGCATGTAATTTTGGACTCAAAACACGCTACATTAGTCCAAGAATCGACTAAACCACAGGTCAGATACCACTAAATGTAACACCCTTAACTCGTCTTTGTTGTCGGATTTGGGTTACAGAGTATTACGACACAAATCAAAGCTATTTACATCATTAAACCATTCATTTAATAAATTAAATAATCACATTAAAATTAAATTTTATTTATGTTAAAATCACATTTACAGCCTTAAATCAAGCTTACGAGGCTCTAAAAATGGTTTGGGAAAAATCTAGGACTAATTTGAATCAAAATAGAAAATTATGCAAAAAATTAAATATTTTAGAAATAAGGGTCACAAGGCCATGTGGCTCCGCACACGGCCGTGTGTCTTCCCCACACGCCTGTATGGCTTCCCCCACATGCCTGTGTTGCTAGACCATATAACTAACTATAACTATGTGGAAAATATTGCACATAAAATTAATAAGACACACGGTCGTGTGGCATAGCCCAGGCTGTGTGCACCTTAAAAAGCTTTCAAAACAAGGTAAACTTTTATCCAACACCTAGGTACCAAACCAAATCAAAACCATCCATTTGCATATTTTAAAAACACATTCAAAACACCCTAAAACATGCCAAAATATTCAACCTAAGTGTAATGCCCCAAAATTCTTATTTTTGTTATTACAAAAATGTGACACAAATATGTATCTGCTTTAGTGGTTAGGTGTTCTAGGTGTGTGTGTGAGGTCTCAAGTTCAAGCCTAGCATTTGGCAAACTTTTGTATTTTCTAAGTTAACCCGAAATTTTTGGCTAGTAGGCTTTTAATTAAAAGTTCATAGGTACTTAACAAGATGGGCCTGCTGGTCTGGTGGTTAAGTGGAGTGTTAGTCTGCTGAAGGTCTTGTGTTCGAATCCCTTCGTCGGCTCTGAGAGAGAGAGTTTGAGTTGTGTTAGACATCTGAGTAGTGGATAGTTTGGTGGAGAGAATTAAAGGGAGTTGGGATAAGAGGTTATTAGGATATTTATTTGGAGTTTCTTTTTGCAAAAAAATTATGCTCTCTCATCTCCATCTCTGTTGAATTTTCTATCTCACTCTCCCTATCTTCTTTTCAATTTCTTGTTCAAGTCGTCTCCGTTGTGTAATGTTTGTTTTCATTTGAACGGTAAGTTGCATATTACTAGATTCTTAATTTTTTTGCCCAAACAGTAATTGAGGGGTTTTCGTTTTGTGTTTAGGGGATATTCAAGGGGCTAAAGTTTCTCCATCGTCATTGTAGTTGCGAAATTTCTATTTCTTAATAGAAGGTAAGGTTTTGATAGATTACCAATAGTCGACCTCGTTATGTTTTTGATTGAAAGAAGATTTAAGTGACTGAATTGGGAAATATTGGTCAATTATAGGTACTAAATATCTTGGGAGTGTTTTAGCATTAACTGATACTAGGTGTGTACCCGATTGCGTAGAAAATAGGGTTACGGCAAAAGCCAAAAACCCCATTGTCAATGCCACGTGCGATGGGACACAGGCGTGTGATTGACGAGGCCAGGCCGTACGTGCAAGACACGACCATGTGATGGCCAGGTGGGCCGTGTGTGACACACGGGCTAGACTGATTTGGGCCGTGTGGGCCACACGGGCGTATGGGTCCACACTGGTAGTCCCCACGGGCGTGAAGGATTTTGGGCTAGGCCGTGTGATCCACACGGCCAAGGCCAATTTCGACCGTGTAGGCCACACGGGCAGGCCACATGGGCGTGTGAGCCTATTTTAACTAAAAAGTTTCTTAAGGTTGCACGGGTCACCCAAGTCAACTGTGAACCTATTGTGGGGTCGGTAAGCACTACTTGGACCCTTATATGCGTAAAATGAATGCATGATGTATGTACTGAACATGATGCTTATATGAATATATACTGAACTATATGTTTTATTGTTAATCATGTAATAGCATGTCATTTATTGTATGTTTGCATTGCATTGGCTTGGGATGATGATATATAGAGGAAGTGTACTGAAAGGCTCTTAAGCCCAATATCCAGCAGCTCAACTGCAAATCTACTGATAATGTGTGGCATTTGGTACTACTTGGAGTGTAAGGATGGGTGGGAGTTTTTAAACCCCACATAGAGTATAGGGATGGACGGAGATGGTGTGTAGAGGCTAGTGGGTAGGACTCTGTTACTATTACTGTACGCATAATTGTTACTGTGAGGGGCTAAGGCCCTAGTGCATAACAGATACTGAATACTGAAACTGAACTAGGCTAAGGCCCAAATTACTACTGGAACTGTAATGGGCTTAGGCCTAGATTGGATATGATTGTTTACTGCTAATTGACTGTATGCATGTTTTCTGCGGGGATTACACACTGAGTTTACATAAACTCACCCTTTTCTGTTAAACTGTGCAGGTAATCCCCAGACTTGACAGTTCGGCGCAGTGGAGGACTCTACGGTAACTACATGTTTATCGTACTGTTTAAACTCCATTTATGGTTTTATTCTCTATTTTTATGGGTTGTTTTGATGTAATTTGGACTTTTGGTCTGTTTGCTTTTGTTTTGGGTTTAAACTATTTTCTTGAGATTTTGAACTATAACGAAAACACGGTTTTATTAAAATCAACGTTTTTCCTAAATGCGAACGGTTTTCTTCAAATATCACAGTTTAAAAGCTTTCGCTATGAGATATGTTTTTAAATGAATCAAATTAGCGAGGAAATAAGTTTTGAAATTGATGAGAGATAAATAAAAGCTAATAAACAAAAACAACTTTAAGTTGATGAATTCAATTTTTAAATTTCATTCCATGTGACATCGCCAGATTCGGCCATAACGTCTGGGTCGGGTTTGGGGTGTTACATTTAGTGGTATCAGATCCAGGTTGCAAAACTTGGCTATGGATTTTGGGTTTCAAACAAAAAAAAGGGTTTTTAAAGAATTAATCTCGAAATTATTTAAAATGATTTGACTTAGTATGTGGTACACCAAGTCTTCGGTGTCGATCTTGTAAGTATCCTGAAACTGTGATAAGTTTAAACTGAAAATACTATAGATAGTACATTCTGAAATTACTGTAGGTAGTATACTATGAAAACACTCTAGATAGTGTATATTGAAACTGTAGTAAAACTGATAGAGACTGCGATTTTCGAAAATCATTTTGAATTATTGAACTCGTTTACATAAAATATCTGCTAATAAATATTGAAACCGTAACTGATTCATAAAATTCATAATATAGATAAATTTTACTAGATATGAGCGCACGAAGTATCCGCAGGCAAGGTACCAGAGGTTGAGGTAGAGGCCGTAGAGGGGCTCGAGCTGAGTCCTCTTCGCTAGGCAGTATGCCAAATCTGGACACGTGTGAGACGGCAGTGCCACCTGCTACTGAGATTGGGTTTCAAGATCGTATGGCTGGGGATGACGCCTTGTCCCAGGCTATGTTAAGGATATTGAAGAGGGTCCTTGGGCCTAATATTGGATTTGGGGGCCGTGGGTCGATTACAGAACGACTCCAGTCCAATAGGGCTGAACTTTTTAGGGGTGTCACTGGAGCCGCCCTTAATGTGGCCGAGTACTGGAATGAGGCTGCGAAGTAGATTATGGATGACTTGGATTGCACCCCTGAGCAGAAACTGAAGGGTGCGGTCTCTGTGTTATAAGACGAGGCTTATCAATGGTGGCTGACTGTTAGAGAGGGCACTCTGCCCGAACGTTTGTCCTGGAAGTTCTTTAAGACTACCTTCCAGTGTAAATATGTGGGAGCCAATTATATAGACACTCGTAGGTGATAAACTATAATTTATACATATTTTTATCCCATAATTAACACATTTATGAATGATTTCTCCTTAGATTTGGTGAATTTGATGCTCCTAATCCTTTAATTTCAAGTTTTATACTTAGGAGAGCATAGGAGAGCAAAAAGAACAAGAAACGGGCCACAAATAGAGAAAATGGGCCGACGTTGGAAAACAACACGGCCTGGAATTCCTCACACAAGTAGAACACATGTCCGTGCCATTCTAACAGGCTCGACCACGGCCTAAAACAACCTCAGCATGGGCATGTTGATCTCTCAGCCTTGACCACGACCTGAAGTAATAACACACTGGCGTGTCACACGGGCATGTTCCTGCCGAGCCCTAGTTAAGTTCTACTTGGAAAAGGGCGAGTTTGAGGGCTTTGAGGCATTCTAAAGCCTATTTAAACACCCTAGAGGAGGATAAAAGGGGGACGAAGAGTAGGGAGTAAGGAATTACTCCAAGAAAGCCGATTGATCCATCTCAGGTGTCGGATCCATTATCAACACTGAATATCTCTCCTTAATTTCCCTTCAGGAGTTTTGGGTTTTCTTTATGTTTTGTATTCATTATTCTTCTGAGACGTCTTCCTATTTAGTTATGAACTAAACCCCCTAAATACCTAAGGGGAATGAAACCTAAGATGAATCTTGTTATTATTTTCTGAATTGTATGATAAATATTTAACTTGTTCTTAATTATGTGCTCTTAATTCTTGTTTCGGTATTTTAGGATATTGATTCAAGTTAATGCTCTTATTTGGAGGATGAATAGTCCCTGTCTAAAAGTAACTTTGTCATAATTAAGCGGAGTTGATTATGCGTCTAGAGATAGGGTGACAAGATTTTACCGGATTAGGGTGAAACCTAATAAGGGGATCCATAGATCGAGTTAATACAACCTTATGGCATTAATTAGAAAGAGATTTCAATTATTCAACCTAGGGTTAGACGTTATTAGTCTTGAATAGGGATAATAACATAACTCAGGAATTTCTTCGGAACAGGTTAAATGAATAAATCATCCGATTCGGAGTCAAAATAACAAGTGAAGTCTAGGTGGATTTTTCCTTGGGTATTGTCTTACATCAATCGTTTTTCCAAAAGTAATTCTCCACTTTTATTTTCAGTGATTTCTTAGTTTAGTTAATTAGTTAATTAAAACAAACTTTTTTTATTTTTAGGCTAGATAATAAAAAGACAGGACAATCTGGTCTTGCTAAAGCTATACTACTGTTCAATAGGTACACTTGTCTACGTCGTGATAATAGTTAGTTTCAAGAATGATTAATTATAAATTTATAAAACTTATCACGAAAAATAACGATCAAGTTTTTGGCGCCGTTGCCGGGGAACTAAGATATTAGGAACACTCAATTTTTATTACTTTAGCCATTTGCTTTTATTGCAATTGAATTGAATTTTTATTTTTATTTACTAAATTTTCTTTTTCTTTCTTCTGGCAGGTTCTTATAGTTTATGACTAGAAGAAACCCGTCGGGACCATTACTTTTTGACGAAGAAATCTATCGCACAGCTTATAGAAACCGAAGAGAAATAAGGCGAAGCTTAAGATACACAGAAGGAGAGCAAGAGGAGGATATTCCAAATATAACCAAGGAGATGGCCGAAAATTAGGAAAATCCGCTGCCTCCTGCACTTGCTACTGACCCAGTAAATTAGAATCAAGTTCTTCGTACTTGTATGATTACGCTAAACCTAATTTAACAGGAACTGAGTCAAGTATAGTTAGGCCTGCTATTGCTGCAAATAATTTTGGACTGAAACCTAACACGAATCAAATGATACAGCAATTTGTTCAGTTTGATGGTTTTCAGGATGAGGATCCCAACACTCACTTGGCAAATTTTCTAGAATTCCGCGACACTTTTAAAATTAATGGCATTTCTGATGATGCCATTCGTCTTTGGTTATGCCCTTTTTCATTAAGGAATAAATCTAAACAGTGGTTGAACTCGTTACCCTAGAGATCAATCACTACTTGGGAAAAAATGACCGAAAATTTTTTATTAAAGTATTTTCTACCGGCTAAAACGGTGAAATTACGTAATGATTTGTGCAGATGGATTTAGAGACACTCTACGATACATGGGAGAGATACAAGGAGCTTTTAAGAAGATGCCCTCACCATGGGTTACCACTTTGGCTACAGGTTCAAACATTCCACAATGGCCTGGATTCCTCGACTAGACAAATGGTTGACGCAGCCGCTGGTGGGACTATCAATAATAAAACACCTGAAGATGCTTATGAATTTATTGAAGAGATGTCACTGAATAACTATCAGTGGCAAGTCATGAGAACTAAGCCAACCAATACAACAGGCATTTATAACATCGATTCGGTTACTATGCTGTCAAATCAGGTAGAACTTCTAAACAAAAAGATTGATAATTTAATTGGTTCTACACAGGTACATCTAGTGATGAGGTGTGATTCAAGTGAGGGAAGTGTACATACAGAATATCAACCCTTCAATCCTACAACCGGAGAGGAATAAGTCCACTATATGGGTAGCAATAACTTTAGATCTCAAAATAACCCATACAGTAATACCTATAATGCAGGTTGGAGGAACCACCCAAATTTCTCATGGGGTGGTCAAGGGGATCAGTGACCACTACCACCCTTAGGCTTCCAACAACCACTTTACCAACAAGAGAAAAAACTGAACCTTAGAGGAGATGCTATCCAAATTCATCTCGGTGTCAGAAACTCTTTTCCAAAATACCGAGATGGCACTTAAAAATCAACAAGCATCGGTCCAAGGGCTCGAAACTCAGATAGGCCAGTTGTCCAAATTAATTTCTAAACGACCACAAGGTAACTTGCTAAGTAATACTGAACCTAACCCAAGAGAACAATTCAATGCAATCAACGTTAGAAATGAGGAAGGGTAAGTTACATCTGAACCAGAACCAAAGCAAGAAACTGTGGTAAGCAAGGGTAAAGGTGAGGTATGTCACACCGAACAGAAACCCGTAAGTGTAGATTATAAACCTCGTGTGCCATACCCTAATGCAACAAGGAAAGACCGCTCAGATGAACAATTTGGTAAATTCCTTAAACTTTTAAATAAATTATATATCAACTTACTGTTTATTAAAGTTCTCTCGTAGATGCCGAACACAATGAAGTTTTTAAAGGAGCTCCTAGCAAATAAGCGAAAGTTGAACGAGGCGTCGCATGTGGAGCTAAACGCATTTTGCTCAGCTATTCTACAGAATAAGCTACCCAAAAAATTAAAAGATCCAAGGAGTTTTACAATTCCTTGCTTAATTGGTAGCTTAGATGTTAATAATGCATTGGTTGATTTAGGGGCTAGCATTAACGTCATGCCTTACAAAATGTTTAAGCAACTAGGTCTTGGGAAACCCAAACAGACTAGGATGAGCATTCAATTAGCATATAAAACTATCAGATTTCCTAGGGGTATTATTGAAGATGTGCTAGTTAAAATTGATAAATTTATATTTCCCGTTGATTTCGTTGTTCTAGACATAGAGGAGGATAGCAACACTCCTTTGATTTTAGGAAGGCCCTTTTTAGCAACTACTAGAACGATTATTGATGTTGGCAGAAGTGAACTCACACTTCGTGTGGGAGACGAAACAATCACCCTTCAATCTCGCAATTCTGGCAACACAACGAAAATTGAAGGTGATTGTATAAACCATTCTACTAAACTGTCCATATGGTGCAACCTACTTTGCAGGAAATGAGTTCGAGCTCGAAGGACATACATGAGCTATGTTCAAGCAACAATAAAGGACCTATCCATGAAGAACGAAGGCTACAAATTGTAGAGCTAGATGAATGGTGGACACATAAACCGAGAACACACAATAAACTAAAACTACGCTAAAACGAGTTCAATACCTCACCAAATCAACTTAAGGTTGGAGATAAAGTTTTATTAAATGCTGCAGATCCTCACATTGCCACTGCCAACCCGAATGAAGAAATTCCTCTTACGGTACTTAGATTTTCCCATTCGGTACAGTCGAGGTAAGTCATCCCAAATTTGGTACTTTTAAGGTAAACAATACCCACCTAAAACTGTATTTTGATGAGATTGATAGCAAGAATGAGGAGTGTAAAGTCCTCGAACCACCATGACCATTCAATGGAGAGGTAAGTTGAGCTTAGACTATAAATAAGCGCTTCTCGGGAGGCAACCCGAGTACTAACAGTTTTCATTTATTTAAATTTTATTCAAAATTTTAATATCTAGATCACTAACTAAATCTCTGAACACAAGCGTGTTTTAGGCTGTGCTCGTAACATAAGAAGAGACACGGCCGTGCGATACGGCCTTGTGAAAACAGGACAACATTTTTTCTAAAAACATGAGATGCGATAAATTGCCACGGCCCTGTGAGCAGGTCATAGGAAAATCTACCAAAATGACACGAGTGTGCGACATGCTCGTGCCTAGCACTTGTGGTCGACACTATCAAAATAACACGGGCGTGTGCATAGGTACGTAGGCGTGAGAGAATTGACCCACATCCCACACGGTCGTGTGATACTATCATGCAAGCACAAGGCCTAGACACACCGGCGTGTCCTCAGGCTGTGTGACGATCTCTCAATTTGCGACAAATACGGGCTGAACACGAACCAAACGGGCGTGTGATACAGCCGTGCCACTTGAAAATTTTAAATTATTTCTCTTATTTTTACTTTTATTTTTATTTATTTTTGAAAACTCATTTATTTTTAAAACACGGCTTATCTTTATGATTATTATCAGATTATTCCCTTAATTCTCCCGCAAAATCATGCCTTTCCTCCAGGTCTATTCAATTCGCGCTTTTGCTAATCCAGGGATTCCATCCATTCATAACTTAGGAAGTTTCACTTCTCTCCCTATCTTATGATCTTATATTTATATTTTTCAATATATCTATTTTTTTACAATGAGGGCAATGTACATCTTAAGTGTGGGGGGGTTATCTATATCTATATCAGAAACAAACCCTGAATTTTGTCTTATTCTCATATAATCTTTTCATATCATTATTAGAATGAATTTTGATTAATTTACGATTTTTATTGATATATCTAAAATTAAAACATAAGCATTCATGTATTAACTATTTAAACTTTAAGACATTAGAGAACTAAGCATGATAAGTTGATTTTTGAGAATTTAAAATTTTAGGTTGTTTTCCCAAAGTTTAAGTATTATCTTGAATTGAAATCCACAGGTTTAAACGTCAAAAAGCCATAATTTTTGTGAGACTTTGAGCCTTTAAGAGCATCTATTATTTCTTTCATGCTTACTTTTTTATTGCTTGAGTGCATCAATATCGAATTGTTATTCTAGAACTTACTTGATTATGCATGTCAAGACCACACCATTTGATTTGATATGTCAAGATGATAGAGGCACTTAGGATTAACCCACTCATGCCATGAAAAGCCCACCTCCATGATTAACCCTTAGTAAACCCTTTTGAGTATAACAAGCCATTCCTTGTATTACCCTTAATATTAACCCTTAACTTATTATTGTTGAAATCCCCTTAATTAATTTGATCCCTATTTTTGTCGAGATTTGATTTGAATAAATTGGTTATCTATGTCTTGTACTTAATAGTTAGTCTTTGCTATTTAACTTGTTCTTAAATAAAAAAATACACATTAGTAGTGTCTTTCATTTTTGAGCTCAAGTATTTAAATTTCATACTTTAAAAAGAAGCTCTGTTGTACGCAAGTAGTGATTAAATATTTTTCTAGTTAAGTAAATTTTCAATTCAATCTCGATTCTAACCTTCTCTTTCAGCTTGTGACCACACCCCCTAACCAAGCCTCATTACAACCTTCTAAAGACCTCTTGATTGATGCATCATCTCAATTTATAGTGGTGGAAATTTGATTTTCATGCAAGCCTATGGTAATAACTTTTCATATTGACTGTTGAGTGTTACCTTCATTATCCTTAAACACTTCGAGTGATTTGAGTGAATCTTTAGTGAGGATGTTAAACTCTGTGAGATTTTGAATCAAAGGTGATTACTTAAATAAGGGGAGATGCCTATATTTTTCATGATTAAATGCTCAACTTGGAATGCTTGAAACTTTAATATTCTTTTAGTTGAATTATCAATGTATGATTACTTATGAATTAGTTCGTGATATTATTGATAGGAATTATAAGTTGCGAAAAAGGAATTCTTAATTATGCATTGAGGATTTTGCTTGAGGACAAGCAAACGCTTAAGTGTGGGGGTATTTGATAAACCGTAATTTATACATATTTTTATCCCATGCTTAACACATTTATGAATGATTTCTACTTAGATTTGGTGAATTTGATGCTCCTAATCCTTTAATTTCAAGTTTTATACTTAGGTGAGCATAGGAGAGCAAAAAGAACAAGAAACGGGCCATAAACAGAGAAAATAGGCCGACGTGGGAAAACAACACGGCCTGGACTTCCTTACACAGGCAGAACACACACCCGTGCCATTCTAATAGGCTCGACCACGGCCTAAAACAACCTTAGCACGGGTTTGTTGATCTCTCAGCCTTGACTATGTCCTGAAGTAATCGCATATGGGCATGTCACACGGGCGTGTCCCTACCGAGCCCTAGTTAAGTTCTATTCAAAAAAGAGCGAGTTTGAGGGCTTGGAGGAATTCTAAAGCCTATTTAAACACCCTAGAGGAGGACTAAAAGGGAGACGGAGAGTAGGGAGCAAGGAATTATCCAAGAAAGCCGATTGATCCATCTCAGGAGTCGAATTCATCATCAAGACTAAAGATCTCTCCTCAATTTCCCTTTAGGATTTTTGGGTTTTCTTTATGTTTTGTATTCATTATTCTTCTAAGATGTTTTCCTATTTAGTTATGAACTAAACCCCTTAAATACCTAAGGGGAATGAAACCTAAGACAAATCTTGTTATTATTTTTTGAATTGTATGATAAATATTTAACTTGTTCTTAATTATGTGCTCTTAATTCTTGTTTCGGTATTTTAGGATATTGATTCAAGTTAATGATCTTATTTGGAGGATGAATAGTCCCTGTCTAAGAGTAACTTTCTCATAATTAAGCGGAGTTGATTGCGCGCCTAGAGATAGGGTGACAAGATTTTTTCAAATTTGGGTAAAATCTAATAAGGGGATCCATAGATCGAGTTAATGTAACCTTAGGGTGTTAATTAGAAAGAGATTTCAATTATTCAACCTCGGGTTAGACATTATTAGTCTTGAATAGGGATAATAACATAACTCAGGGATTTTTACGGAACAGGTTAAACGAATAAATTGTCCGATTCAAAGTCAAAATAACAAGTGAAGTCTAGGTAGATTTTTCCTTGGGTATTATCTTACATCAATTGTTTTTCCAAAAGTAATTCCCCACTTCTATTTTCAGTGATTTTTTAGTTTAGTTAATTAGTTAATTAAAACAAACCCTTTTTATTTTTAGGCTAGATAATAAAAAGACAGTTAATACTAGTACTTTTAGTTCCTTTGGGTTCGATAATCCGGTCTTGCTAAAGCTATACTACTGTTCGATAAGCACACTTGCCTACGTCGTGATAATAGTTAGTTTCAAAAATGATTAATTATAAATTTATAAAACTTATCACGGAAAATCACGATCAGTAGGAGAGAGTTTTTAAATCTTACTCAGGGTGATCGATCAGTGGCTAAGTATGAGGCCGAGTTCCTATGATTAAGCAGCTATGCGTGAGGTATGGTGGCATCGAAGTATGAGAGGTGTGTCCGCTTTGACGATGGCCTCAGAAATAATTTGAAAATTCTGATAGCTCCACAGAGGGAGTGAGATTTTTCTATTCTGGTCGAGAAAGCGAAGATTGCCGAGGATGTTAAGCGCGCTGAGCACCAAAATAGATATAGAGAGAGGGGTAAGAACAAGAGGGATTTGAAGCCCTCGAGTTCTGTACAGAGGCCTAAGAAAAAGGCCAGATCTATTAGGCCAGTTAGAGCTGGGCCTCCTGTTATTGCCATTGGACTGCAGCCGTATGTAAATTGTGGTAGACACTACCAAGGCGAGTGTTGGAGAGGACTGGGGTGTGTCTAAGGTGTGGATCATTGGATCACTGTATTAGGAAGTGTCCATTAAGGGCCGAACAGATGCAAGCTCAGGGTACTGGTACTACACAGCCACAGAGGGTAGCACAGCAGCCACGAGAGGTTATGGTCAGGCTAGGGGTGGTAGTGGTATGGGTCATAGATAGAGAGCATCGGGCAGAGGTGCTAGACAAACTGAGGCAAGACAGTCTGCTCTTGTTTATGTTGTACGTCACCGAGAGGACAAAGATGCTCCGGATGTTATCATGGGTATGTTCTTAATTTATAATGTACCTTATCTTGCATTGATAGCATAGGTTCCACACATTCCTATGTAGCTAGCACTCTATCAGAAAACTTGGGGATTTTAGTTAATAGTACTTCTAGTGAGGTTACTATACTGAGTCCGTTGGGGCAGTCTATAAGGGTTAATAAGTTATTCAGAGATGTACCGTTAGAGGTTCAAGGGGCGATCTTTTTGGCCGATTTAATAAAGCTTTCGTTTAGAGAGTTCGATCTGATTCTGGGGATGGACTGGCTGGTCAAGCATCGTGTAAGCTTGGATTGTACGGCTAAGAGGGTCGTCCTAAGAACCGAGGAGAATGATGAGGTAGTCGTGATTGGATAATGCTAGAACTACCTATCTAACATGATCTCTGCACTGGTAGCTGTGAAACTGGTTCGCAGGGGATGTAAGGCGTACTTGTCCTACGTAAGTGTTTTCACTTCTGGGGACTCTATCGTAAAGTATATCCACACTGTAAGGGATTTTCCAGACATCTTTCCTGAGGAGCTACCGGGTTTACCTCCAAATTAGGAAGTGGAGTTTGGGATTGGGCTTTTCCTTGGTACAGCTCTAGTGTCTATCGCTCCCTATCGAATGGCACTGAAAAAGCTTACAGAACTTAAGGCTCAGATTCAAAAGTTGTTGGATCGTGGGTTCATCCGCCCTAATGTGTCTCTGTGAGGAGTACTGTTACTATTTGTTAAGAAGAATAATGGATCCAGGAGGATGTGTATTGACTATCAGCAACTGAGTAAGCTGACCATCAAGAACAAGTATCTGTTACCGAGGATCGATGACCTCTTTAACCAGTTTTGAGGAGCTTTGATATTCTCTAAGATTGATCTCCGTTCTGGGTACCATCAATTGAGGGTTAAGGAGGCTGACGTGCACAAGACGGTTTTTAGGACTCATTATGGTCACTATGAGTTCCTAGTGATGCCATTTGGACTGACTAATGCACCGACAGCTTTCATGGATCTGATGAACCAAGTATTTTAGCCCTATCTGGACCGGTTTGTGGTGGTGTTCATCAACGAAATATTGGTTTATTCGAGGACTAAGGATGAGCATGACGAGCAGCTTAGGATTGTTCTTTAGATTTTGAGGGAAAAATAGCTTTATGCTAAGTTCAGCAAGTGTGAGTTCTGGTTACGTGAAGTAACTTTTTTAGGTCATGTGGTTTCTGTTGAGGGGATTCGAGTGGATCCTCGAAAGATTGAGGCTATATTTGATTGGGAACCGCCTAAGAATGTGTCTGAGATTCACAGCTTTCTGGGGCTGGCAGGTTATTACCGACGATTTGTAGAAGGTTTCTCACTAATTCAGCACCCTTAACTAGGCTGCTACGTAAGGGTGTAGCATTTGTTTGGACTGATGCGCAGTAAGAGAGCTTTGAGAAGCTTAAGACTGTACTGACTGAGGCTCTTGTTTTGATACAGCCTGAACCTGGAAAGGAGTTCACGGTTTATAATGATGCATCACATGTCGGTTTGGGATTTGTGTTGGTGCAGGATGGTAAGGTGGTAGTATATACGTCACGTCAGCTTAAGACGTATGAGGCGAACTACCCGACCCACGATTTGGAATTGGCCGCCATAGTTTTTACTCTAAAAATCTAGAGGCACTGTCTGTATGGTGAGAAATGTGTCATCTACACTGATCACAAGAGCCTCAAGTACCTCCTTACTCAGAAGGAGCTGAATCTCAAGCAGCAAAGATGGGTTGAGCTGCCTAAAGATTATGACTGTACCATTGAGTACCATCCTGGCAAGGCCAATGTGGTGGCCGATGCATTAAGCCGTATGGCTATGACAGATCTGAGAGCAATGTTCGCTCGACTTAGCTTGTTCCATGATGGGAGTTTGTTGGTTGAGCTGCAAGTCAAACCAACTTGGATCGAGTAGATTAAGGGTAAACAGCTGGAGGATGAGGCTTTGGGTCTTCGGTTTCAACAGATTGAGAGTGGTAGCACTACAGACTTTGGGTTGAACTTTGAGGGTGTGTTGTGTTTCTGAGGCCAGATATGTATGCCAAATGATTCTGATTTAAGACAGTCTATACTAAGAGAGGCGCATAATAGCCCTTACGCTATGCACTCTGGTGGGAATAAGATGTACTGAGATCTTTGAGTGTTGTATTGGTGGCCAGGATTGAAGTGAGAGGTTACTGATTTTATGGCTAGATGTCTGACATGCCAGAAGGTTAAGGCTGAGCATCAGTTGCCTTCGGGTTTGCTATAGCTAGTTAAAATTTTGTTATAGAAATAGGAACGAGTACCGATGGATTTCGTGAGTGGGTTACCTTTAACACCCACTAAGAAGGATTCAGTGTGGGTCATCGTAGATCGATTGACCAAGTATTATTCTCTACAGAAGCTGGCGAAGCTTTATATTTCTGAGATAGTGAGACTGCATGGGGTACCGGTTTCAATTATCTCTAATAGGGATTCTCGCTTCATGCCTCAATTTTTGAAGAAGCTATATGAGGCTCTGGGTTCAAGGTTGGACTTCATTATTGCGTTCCATCCTCAGACCAATGGTCAATCGGAGAGTGTGATTCAGATACTGGAGGATATGTTGAGGAGCTGTGCTATTGATTTCTAAGGTAGTTGGGAGGAGTATCTGCCGCTAGTAAAGTTTGCTTACGATAATAGTTTTTAGTCTAGCATTTAGATGGAACCTTACGAGCCTCTGTATGGTCGTAAGTGTCATACTCCCTTGTGTTGGACTGAGTTGGGTGAACGACGTGTTCTGGGTCTTGAGTTGGTTTCTAAGACTGAGGATAAGGTCAGATTGATTCGAGATCGACTGAAAGCGGCATCAGACAAACAAAAATCTTAAGCTGATCTGAAGAGACGTGAGATTGAGTATTCTGTGGGGGACTTTGTATTTCTCAAAGTCTCGACATGGAAAAAGATTCTGAGGTTCGGTCGTAAAGGCAAGAAGAGCCCTAGGTTTATTGGGCCATACCAGATTTTGAAAGGAGTGGGACTGGTCGCTTATCAGTTGGAGCTACCTCTAGAGTTAGACTGTATTCACGATGTGTTTCACGTCTCAATGTTAGGGCGTTACCGCTCTAATCCCTTGCATATTGTCCATGTTGAGGAGATTGAGGTTAGACCAAACTTGATCTTTGAGGAGGAGCCGGTTCAGGTTCTCGATCATGACGTTAAGGTTCTAAGGAAGAAATCCATTCCATTGGTGAAGTTCTATGGCGTAATCATAGCACTGAGGAATCTACGTGGGAACCTGAGAATGTGATATGTTAGCAATATGCTCACCTTTTCTGACCAGGTAAATTTCGAGGACGAAATTTTCTTTTAGGGGGTAGAGTTGTAACGCCCCAAAATTCTTATTTTTGTTATTATGAAAATGTGACACAAACCTGTATCTGCTTTAATGGTTAAGTGTTCTGGATGTGTGTGAGAGGTTCCAAGTTCAAGCTTGGCATTCAGAAAACTCTGACTTAACCCCTATTTTTGGCTAGTAGGCTTTTAATTAAAGGTTTGTAGGTACTTAAAAGGATGGGCCTATTGGTCTGGTGGTTAAGTGGAGTGTTAGTCTGCTGAAGGTCTTGTGTTCGAATCCCTTCGTAGGCAATATTTTTGTTCGGCTCTGAGAGAGAGAGTTTGAGTTGTGTTAGACGTCTGAGTAATAGAGAGTTTGGTAGAGAGAATTAAGGGCAGTTGGGATAGGAGGTTATCAGAATATTCATTTGGAGTTTCTTTTTAAAAAAAAAATTGCTCTCTCTTCTCTATCGTTGCCGAATTTTCTATCTCACTCTCCCTATCTTCTTTTCGATTTCTTGTTCAAGTCGTCTCCGTTGTGCAACGTTTGTTTTCGTTTGATCTTTAAGTTGCATATTGCTAGATTCTTAACGTTCTTTTGGCTAAATAGTAATTGAAGGGTTTTTGTTTTGTGTTTAAGGGATATTCAAGGGGTTGAAGTTTCTCCATCGTCATTGTAGTGTGCAAAATTTCTATGTCTCAATAGAAGGTAAGGTTTTGATAGATTATCAATGGTCGACCACATTATGTTTTTGATTGAAAGACGATTTAAGTGACTAAATTGGGAAATATTGGTCAATTATAGGTGATGGATATCTCAGGAGTGTTTTAGCATCAATAGATACCAGGTGTGTACCCGATTGCTTAAAAAATAGGGTTGTGGCGAAAGCTGAAAACCCCACTGTCAATGCCATACGGGCGTGTGGTCGCCCGTGTGGCAGACCGTGCAATGGGACACGGATGTGTGATCGATGAGGCCAGGCCGTGTGCGCAAGACACGATCGTGTGATGGCCAAGTGGGTCGTGTATGACACACGGGCTAGACTGATTTGGGCCGTGTGGGCCACACGAGCATGTGGGCCCACAGGGGTAGTCCTCACGGGCGTGTGGGATTTTGGGCCAGGCCGTGTGACCAATTTGGGCTCGTGTAGCCCACACGCCCGTATGGGCCCATTTTAATTGGAAAGTTTCTTAATGTAATGTTGCACGAGTCGCCCAAGTCAACTGTGAACCTACTGTGGGGTCAGTAAGCACTACTTGGACCCCTATATGCATAAATTGAATGCATGATGTATGTATTGAGCATGATGCTTATATGCATGTATACTGAGCTGTATGTGTAACTGTTAATCATGTAATAGCATGTCATTTATTGTATGTTTGCATTGTATTGGGTTGGGATGATGATATATGGAGGAAGTGTACTGAAAGGCTCTTAAGCCTAATATCCGGTAGCTCAGCTGCAAATCTACTGATAATGTGCGGCATTCGGTACTACCTGGAGTGTAGGGATAGGTGGGAGTTTTTAAACCCCACATGGAGTGTAGGGATGGACAGAGATGGTGTGTAGAGGCTGGTGGGTAGGACTCTGTTGTTACTGGTTACTGTATGCATGACTGTTACTGTGATGGGCTAAGGCCCTAGTGCATAACTGATACTGAATACTGAAACTGAGCTAGGCTAAGGCCCAAATTGCTATGGGAACTGTAATGGGCTTAGGCCTAGATTGCATATGACTGTTTACTGCTAATTGACTATATGCATGCTTTCTGTGGGGATTACACACTGAGTTTACGTAAACTCACCCCTTTCTGTTAAACTATGCAAGTAATCCCCAGACTTGACGGTTCGGTGCAGCGGAGGACTTTACGGTGACCACATATTTATCGCACTGTTTAAACTTCATTTATGGTTTTATTCTCTATTTTTATGGGTTGTTTTGATGTAATTTGGACTTTTGGTCTGTTTGATTTTGTTTTCGGTTTAAACTATTTCCATGAGATTTTGAACTGCAACAAAAACACGAATTTATTAAAATCAAGGTTTTTCCTAAATGCGAACGGTTTTCTTCAAATATCACGGTTTAAAAGCTTTCACTACGAGATATGTTTTTAAACGAATCAAATTAGTGAGGAAATAAGTTTTGAAATTGACGAGAGATAAATAAAAGCTAATAAACAGAAACAGCTTTAACTTGATGAATTTAAATTTCAATTTCCATTCCATGTGACATTGCCAGATTCGACCAGAACATCTAGGCCGGGCTTAGGGTGTTACATTAAGTGTCAAACCAATGTGTCCTCATTGACACCACAATTCAAATATTAAATAAATTTTCATTCAATCTTAACAAATTCATACATTCCATCCATTCAAACATTAAGAACTACCAATATTATCAACACAACTTCATAGTATATATCAACCTAAATACCAATTCAACATGACCATTAACACACTTCCAAAAGAGCCATCTTCTAATACATATACAAGCATTTACAATCTAATACAAAACATGTCCAAACATTCACAAAATAAGAGTCCTATATACATGCCATAGATAACCAACAACCAAGACTTCAAAATCTACCGATGATAGTCAATGATATGTATGAGCTCCGATGATCCGATCAACATGCTCCAAAAGTTTAAAATCTATAGAAAACAACAACAAAGTAAGTAGAACTACTTAGTAAGTTTTCACAATTTAACATATAACTTACCAAATTCATTTAAATGGCATTTGCACATAATAAATGAATTCAACCTTATCACAATATAGTCCAACAATTTCATGCTAGAATTGTTTAACTGTATAGATAACTAGATTTCACATCAAGTAACTTTTTTCTTTGGATGAATCTTTGTAAAAGTAATCAATTACATGAGTTCAGAAATTAATAATGCTCATATGAGCTATTCAGGTATAGATTAAACATGTCAGTTTACCTATTTGAGCTATACCAATGACAATAAAAAAAACTATCCTCACCAGGGCTAGGTATACATGTAAAATGACAACTGATTACTAGTCCAGGCTAAATCTATGTCACATGTGCATCTGAGTCTGCAACACATGCAATAACTCAATCCAGATCAAAAACTCAGACAAAAATCTCATGTAAGAACTTTTACTCGATTCATCGAAATTATTTCGGAAGTTCAATATAAATTACATAGTTCATTTTGATTCAACAATTTTCTAGAGTATATATATATAACACCAATAACAATAATATTTATTGACAAATTATACTAAAATAATCGTAAAAACTTACCGAATTACAATAGCTACCTAGAACCGAAGATGATTACTTCACAACCTTCACTTTCCCACGATTTATAACCAATCCACTTGTTTCTTGATCTAAACGTAATAAATTAATTCAATTAACTAATTCAAATACCACACAATACTTGTTTTCAAACCATTCCACCTTTAATAAAACTTCACACATTTACTCTTAACAATTTAACTTTATTCAATTTAACCCATGCTTCAAAATTTAAATCAAATAACATAATTAAGCTAAAATCCCAATCAATCAAATTTCTAAATCTCAATGACAGCCCATAAATTCTAAATTTTATCATAAATCCATGAACTTTTACTAATTTAACATTTAAACCCCTAATCATCAACATTACCAAAAACTACTTAACAAATTAACTTTGTCCAAAAATCAAGCTCACAAAACCATTAGAAAGCTTAAAAAATCTCAAGAATTTAACAATGGCACAAGTAAAAACATCTAATAATTTAATAAATTAACACCCGGTTATTTGGACCTAATTGCAACGATCTCAAAAACACAAAATTTCACTTCCATACAACCTTCCAAGTGATCGAAACTTTTAAGCTAAAAATACAGTTGTTTCCTTCTTTTATTTTCAGCAACAACTAACAAAGATGATGATAATTTCTTCATTTTCTTTATTTGTTAATGTTTTATTTTATAATTAATCAATAAAATAATGACTTACTAGCTAGAATTGTGGTCCCAAAACCACTATTTCCGATACCACTGAAAAACGGGATGTTACAGGGTCAGCTCGTGTGGCTCCTGTACCTTACTCTAAATTTTTGGTTTTCGCTTGTTTTCAATCCTTTTGCTCCTAAATGCTCTCGTAAGTATAAAAACATGAATTTAAAGGATTAGAAACATAAAATTCACCATTAACATCGAATAATCACCCAAAAATGCATTAAGAATGAGATTAAAACATGTTACTTTTAACACTTATCATTCCCTTTATAATATTTAACATAAGCTCCTTTTTGTCAAATCTTAGTCCTTGAACGAGCTCATCATCATCATCATCATCATCTGAATTTGTATCATTAAGATTATCAAGATCCTCTTTCTTTCATGTACCTTTCGAAGTATGGATTATCCTAAATCCACTTATGAATGAAACTATGAACTATGCAACATGCTAGTACGGCCCAACCTTTTTTTTTTTTTTTTTTTGTACTAAGGTGATGTTGTTAATTTGAGAAATATTGTTTTAGAACAAAAAATGTCTTCTGAATCATATTTTGAAACATTGAGTGTCTCAAATTAAAGAGTTCAAGAGCTATTTTAGCTCCATTTTCTCAAATGATACCATACCCCACAATATGGTGCAAGAAAATATTTTGTATATGCATAATTAACATCTACCATATAATATTTGGGTTTACGATGCAAGTAGTATGTATATAGACTTGATTTGGAGACAGGATTATATTAGGTTATAACATTTTTTATAATATGCAAATTAATTAAAAATTAATATAATATTTATAATTTATAACTTTTATAAAAAATAAAAGTTTTTATAAAGTGTCTGATAACTTTCATAACATTTCTTATAAATAATATAATTTTTTTCATAACTTTAAAAAGATATTTTCTTACAAATGCGTTATGATAAAAAAATTATAACCCTTTTTTTACAAATAAACATATATATAGCATGAATACATAAAAAAGTTATGATCATATTTCTTGGACATAACTTTTTATAAATAAATATATTATAAAATTTTTATAACATGAAAATTATTTTTTATAATAAACTTTTTTGTCATAGCTTTAAAAAATTAATAATTAAAATATAATTTTTTGTTATAAGTTTATAAAATACACATTAATTATTTTTATAATATAATTTTTAGGATTTATAATATAATAAATCTTTGGTTCACGCTTATAATATAACAATTTATAACTTAAACATGTAAGAAATAAAATTTTAAAATTGCATTTGAGTGTAATTACTTCAATTATCACTCTTTATAAAAATTAAAAAGTGTAATTAGGATACTCTAATTACACTCAATTCAGTAAGACTCACCAATTAAAATGGTTACCCAAACATAACACCCATATATAATTATAAGCAATTAAACTTAAATCCAATTACTAAATCACCTAAATCATTACTAGTTTCATTTGTTCAATGTTTTTGGTTTGACGCCTTAGTCTAACACTATCGTCTATATTGTTATCATTTATTGAGATAATAAACCATATTGAAATAAATTTATAAATATATCTTTTAATATAAAAGATTTTCCTTGACTTTACTATGACTTAGTATGAAAAAAAAAAAAAAAAAAAAAGTCAAACTAGAAATAACCAACTATTTTTATAACTATTGTCAAAAGAAATTCATGTAGGTGAAACAGGTTGAGTGTTCTCAACCGACCCTTTGATCCCAACATTTAGGACCTCTTTCAATCATACACTCATATTATCAACAAAAATAGGAACAACATATATAAAACACCCTAACAAAATGTTAATTAATTTCCGGGTTTTGGGACATATTGAAAAGAATGAGAGATGGAATCCTTGAATGGAATAAACAACCATTCAAGTTTGCCCTCAACTCATAAAAAGCCCGACTCATCAGCAGCCTCCCGTGATCGTATCCTTGAAGGAATTACAGTGCTTCTTTCTCGATGGCATGGTCTTCAAATGGCCGTCCAAAACCAATGGGGCGGCCTTGATTCCTTTCAGAAATCCCAACAGCTTGCCGCTGATGTCTTCTCTTGGTTCATTCAATCCAAAGGTTCTTTCCTGTTATTTATCAACATTGCTCGTGTTTCTCGTAGACTTCTTAGGTTTTATGTAGGAGTATGAATATTGACTTATTATATACATTGATTTTGCAGCACATCGGGTAGAAGATTTAGAAAACTTGCTTCATGAAAGCATGCTATTATCTCTAAATACAGAGATTGAGGATGGTAGCATCGAGGAGGTACACAAGAATATTGTTTTTGTTTTATTGGATTTTCGGTTTTCAATCGACTTGTTGGTTTGCCCATTCAAGCTTTATGATTGAATAGTCGGACCAACATTTTTTTTGGCTAGTCTAACTTTTCTAATCACTTGGTGTGGGAATATATATATATATAATGGGTTCTCCAACTCTACCAAAATTTAAGGGTTTTTTCCTTTTTTTTTTTTTTTTTTTGCTAATTTATGAAATCTTTTGGTATGTAATTCTGGTTCTAATATGAACTCATTGCTTTGACAGGTAGCAGAACAATTGATGATTATGCATGAGGAATACTTGCACGGAAATCATCAGACAAACCAAATATTGGATGTAGTGGTAGAATGAAAAATTTGTATATTCAAACCTTAAAAACTTTGACAATGAATTGTAAAAGGGAGTATTAAGAAAAATCTAAAAAGTCTAATGCATTCAGCAATGAAATAGCTTGGTAATGCCCAAATTTGTCTTTATATCCTTCAAGATAGGCTAAAAAGGTACAAAGATATAGAAAAGGGAACAACTTAAGAGTTTCTTTTTAGCAAGATTCTTTTAGTTCTTAATTTACCCGTGATTTTCTTGGTCTTATTATTTTAATTTTTGTAAATTGTTAACATAATTATTGATATAACATTATTTTATATTTATATATTACATACATAAATAATTATATTTATCCAATATAAAAATAAATTGATGTATTTATTTCTTTAAATGTCTAAGATTAAATTAAAATAAAAGTTTCAAGTATGCATTTGAACCACAATTAGAGTTTCACGTATAAAATTACACCAAACTAAAGTTTATGTATATAATTACACATTAAATCAAAATTTATGTATAGTTTTGAAATTTATTCATTTTCCTTTCATTAAATTTCTAAACATAAATAACTTAACATATTTTAATATTTACATTATAATATAGTATATTTAATTTAATATGAAATAAGCGTCCGTTTGTTTGAAAGTAAAACATTTTCCGGAAAAGCTTTTCAACCTTTTCTACTGTTTGTTTGGCTGAAAATATTTTCCTAAGGTTAAATCAATTACAAAACACGGGAAAAGGAGCCCTTAGTTCCAACTCTCACTAATTTTTCCTAGTCGTTCTTCATCTTCCTTCTTCTTCATCTAGGTAACTTTCCTCCTCCTACTTCTTCAGTTCTTTATCTTTTAGGCTCCGTTTTTCCTTAGCTGTGTCCATCAAATATCTTCTCTTCTCAAGGCTACTATTTTATTTCGCTCAAATCTTCCTCTTCGAAGGGTCTTGGCTTAAGGTGTAGCATCTTTTTTATGTTCATTTAAAGCTCTTTTTTTTTTTCCTTCTTGTTCTTTACTTGTCCACTTTTTAACTGATAATTTTGGCAATTCCCTAGAATTTTTATTTTAATTTTTATACTGTTGAATAAGCCTTTGTTCTTTGTGTTGAATTAGTGATGGGTTTTATCTAACGGTTCATATGCCTTAAATTTTATGCCTTTCTCTGTTTCTTTATTTTTAATTTTTTTCTGGGTTTGGGATTAAATTTTATTCTTGTGCTTGTTGTTTTTGTAAATGATGCATCTTTTAGTTTTCCCCAGAACATGAGCTGCATGTCTCACACTCTATTCCCTCTCTTCTATGGCGCTGGTGGAACACTTGATTGAAATGAAACATTGTAAGTTGGAGAGACAAGCGGCCAATATATCAGAAACCATGGCCCTTATCGCTTCGAATAGTCTTTCACTCGTCTCGTAATTTTTGTCTTTGTAGTCTAGCAAAAGGGATTGGCTTATCCTGTACATGGAATTAGCAGCCAATACCTTGATAGGCCACTTTGAAGGGCTATCCATTAGACACAGATTCGCATTGTTCTTCTTAAATTCCATGAATATGTTCTTTGCTGAATCAGAAAGTACTTCTAGTATTTCCTTTATGCTTTTTCCTTGGAGGGACAGTTTAAGAAGGTCCACATTTAGCCACCTATGATACAGCTCAACAGATAGCCAAACAATATCCGTAGCCTTCCCGTTGTTTACCACCATTGCTATGAGAAGTAGTCACCTCTGTAGTACCTTTCTTCCTGTTGTCTTTCATGTCACAGTCATCCCAAGATTTAAATGAAACACATTTAAATGAAGGACTTGTGATATTCTCGACATATATACATTAGTCAAATAGATTTTAGTTTTAACATCATCTCAAGCTCAGTATGAGAACTATTTTGGGGGGGGTTTGAGCTTGTATTCATTTATCTTTCCTTGATATAATTTGAATTATAACTAGCTTTATATATATGCACTTTATAATATAATTACCTTCATGCTTGTTGACTGTTAAACCGTAAAAAATCACTACCACCGTTCTCTTATCTTGATCTTTTCAAGTTCTTTCTACCCTCTTTCAAAAAAATTTCTTTCTACCTGATATAACTTTTACTTCTTAAGATGTTAGGTGTTCATATGATTTCAACAGTTGAAGATGGTGTTCATAAAAGGAAAAACTCTGAAAATAAACCTTTTATGTGAATTTTTGACGCTTCAATGTTTTTGCATGCTATTGTCATGGCTGCATACACTCTGTCTTACATCTTGCTCCAAATGCTGAATCGAATGACAGAGCTTTGGTGATCCAGATGCTGCAGATATTGTGTTCACATGTGGAAAAGATGTTTTGGCTGTGGGGATAAATGTAACTCATGAAGTTGTTTTGACAGTACTCATTTTGGCTATTTCTCTATCTTTGTCAATATGTTGTTAGCGAGGATTAGTCAATTATCTATAGGTCTATATGAACACCTTATAATTTTAATTTTTGGAACTTCTTTCCTCATTATTTTTATTCTTTCTTTTGAGTTTCCACTTGTATTTTTTTTTAAATCAAACTTGTCATATTTTAGATTCTGACCGAGAAACATTGGCTAGTTCAAATGGACAATTTGCTCAGTACTTGTTAAAGATACTAGAGGAGTACTTCAATTATCATCATGATGCATACGGCATAAAAGGTTCGTCTGCTGGAAATGGTTAAGGGATTTCTGCTAAACCGTGAACTTTCTAATTTATTCACTACCATTCTACAGGTGTGTACCTTCATGATCCAACAGCCATGCTTGCAGCCATTAATCCTTCACTTATCACCTACGTGGAGGGTGCTGTCAGAGTTCAAACAAATGGTATCATACAGCGACTAACACTATTATACAACAAGTAGAAGAGGTTAAATATTTTTTGTGTATTGGAACTGAAGGAGACTAAATGAGCTTTATTAGAATATTTAATTGCAGCAGCTAGTAGTCAAAAAATACTGTTAACCATAATTTGTAAATAAAGAAAATCGACTCCTTTGAGTACTTAACAAAGGCCCTATTTGAGCCACACTTGACTGCAGAGAAAGAGTAATAAGCTTTACAGTATCATGACATGTCAGTTTCAGGATTCTCTTATTAAGCCATGACTTATAATGTTTGAAAATGGAATAAGCTGCTGGATGAAGTGATATAAAGTAAAGGAAATCAAATTGTATATGAAAGCTTTTTCTATGCAGTGATGTTGTGCTTGTCTTGGATTGAAGATAAAGTAGATATAATGTGTAGACATGCAGTTGTACCCTTCAAATTCTGTAATGATGTATGATTGTTCCTTATTGAGTGGGATGCATTTGAGCAGGTTTGCTGAAATTACGGAGTGGTCCAATCAACCATCGGTGAAGGTGGCGGTCACGGTTGATGCACTTGCTGTTCTCAAATTGGTTATGGAGAGGTTGATGGAATGATGATGAGGATGGTTGTATTGTGTAATCAGTGTGAATGTGTTTTTAAGATTGTATAGGCTTTGTCAATGGACTAATTTATTTTGTTACGGTAGCTGTTATTGTTTCAATAAAAGGTAATAATTCTATGCTATTTTTAGTTACTATTGTAATAATGTTATGTTATTTAACACATGTTTTACAAATTTTAGATATAAAATAAAGAATAATTAGTACAAATTTAAACATGCAATTATAAAGATAAGTAAAAACTTTTGTAAAAAATAAGACTTCTTTAAAATAAGTGAAAAATTTTCCCTTTTTTGCCTCAAACAAGTTGTATGAATAGCTAAAAGTTACCGATTGTGATTAATTTATAATTAATCAATAATTAAAACATGTGAAAAAAATAATATTCCATGTGAAAAAAGAACTTGAATAGCTAAAGGTTAAGAAGATTTAACAATAAATTCTTAAATATATATTTGTTTCATTTAAAACAGCTTTTATGAAATGTTTTCAAGAAATCTACCAAACAACAGAAAATATTTTACACAGATTCATCCAAACACTAGAAAAGTAAATCATTTCCAGAAAAGTAAATCATTTTTCAAAAACCGTGGTTCAAGCGATAGGTAAGTGTTGTTAATACATCTTTATTTTTGGGTTGTTGAATTGTTGACTAAACGAAGTGTTTCGTGTTTAGAGATCATTATGCAAGAGGGCAAGGTGATAGCTTATGCTTCGAGGCAACTGAAGCCATAGCTTATGCTTCGAGGCAACTGAAGCCACACGAGAAAAATTATCCAACACACGATTTGGAGCTAACCGCCATTGTTTTTGCCTTGAAGATTTGGAGACACCACTTGTATGGTGAAACTTGCAGTGTATTCACCAATCACAAGAGTTTGAAGCACTTGATGACCCAAAAGGAATTGAATCTGAGACAACGGAGATGGTTAGAATTGATTAAAGATTATGAACTGATAATTGATTGCCACCCAGGAAAGGCAAACGTGGTCGCTGATGCCTTGAGTAGGAAGTCCTTGTTTGCACTAAGGGCGATGAACACGCATTTGGCATTGTTTGATGATGGTTCATTTTAATAGAGTTAAAAGCCAAACCGACATTTCTCCAAGAAATTTGTGAAGCTCAAGTCAATGACAGTGACTTGCAGGCCAAGAGAGCACAGTGCGAGGCGGGGCATTGAATCAGTTGGTTAGTGTAACAGCCCGATTTAGACCCTAATCGGAACAATAGTTTTGGGACCATGAATCTGAGTCAGAAAAATATTTTAAAATTATTTTTTGTGTTTATTATGTGTGAATTTGTGTGTGTGAAATTTTCGTGATTTAATTTTGTCGTTTGAGTGCCCGATTAAATAAAAGGACTTAATCGCGTAAAATAAAAATTTGGTGGTTAAATGTGAAAGTGCTTAATTGTTGTTGTCTTTGTAAGGTGAGGAACTTATAATGCAATTATACCATTGGTTTTATAAGTGGACATGTTAAATATGGTTTTCTAATTAATTTTAAAAATAAATAATATGTTTATATATGTTAAAATATAACATAATTAAAACCACTTTGCTCATACTTTTTGTGACCGAAACATAAAAAGAGAAGAAAAGAAAAGGAAGCTAGGTTATTCGGCCATGGTTGGTCTTGATTAAGGAATGTAACTAGCCTGATTTTTGATAATTTTTACGTTTTTGAGATCGTTGCTAAGTTATCTACAAGACTCATGCTTGAATTTTTTATTTTGGTGAATATTTTGAGTTATGCCATTGTTGAAAGCTTGTGATTTTTGTTGTTTGATGATGAAATATGAAAGATATGTTTTGGGTTAACATGTTTTGTATTGAAATTTTTGATGATTTTGAGTAATTAGGACTAAATTGCAAAAATAATAAATTGAGGAATAAATGAAATATATAGACTTGTATGAACACTAGGAACATTCAGCCTAACATGGGTATGTTGAGATTTTGCATATTTTGTTTTTTGTACAATAGGGACTGAATTGTAAAAAGTGTAAAATATCATGGGTAAAATGGTAATTTGCTCATTTATGTATTTTTGGACTAAACTGAGTGAAAATATGTTTGAATGAGTTTAATTTGAACATGTTTAGATCAAGAAACAAAGAAATCAGATTTGGATTAGGGGAAAACTAAAGTTGTCGACTAGTCGTCCCGTTCCGTTTTCATCGTCCGAGGTAAGTTTATAAGTGAATAGATATTTTTAAATTTCAATATAGATTATCTATAAATAATTGTAGTAAATAGTAGTAAATTACAAATTGGCATTGAGTAATGAAAAATATTTTATGTTTAAAGATAAAGTAATGAATATGTTTTGGTATTTGAAGTAATGACATGAACTATACATGATAAAGTGTTGATTATATGTATATGCAAATGTAAATTCGATTAAATGATATATGTATATGATATTAATGGGTGAATCATGAGTATATATATATTCGATTATATGATGATTTTGTGACCTAGAGAGTGAATAATAATATTATTAATGAACATATTTGTGTTTTGGCCAAATTTAAATTGATACATAATATATATGAGACTTCGACTTGGAATATGTGATTCCGATATATGTGTGCAAGTAAGACCACGTTTAATACATTGGCATCGATATGTGATTCCAATATATGTGTGCGAGTAAGACCACGTTTAATACATTAGCATCGATATGTGATTCTGATATATGTGTGCGAGTAAGACCCTATTTGGGACAGTGGCATCGATATGTGATTACATGTAAGACCACGTCTGGGACGTTGGCGTTGTATGATATATGTGATTTTTTGAGTGTCCTATTCAATTCTAAATGGTTCAACGGATAATATCGAGCTAAGATCGAATGTGAAATCAAGTTAAAATGTTAGGTATGTGCTAAGTTAAATGATTTGAATGATAGGGTAAGTATATACTTGAGATGTACAAATGAAATATGTATGATGAAAGTGAGGATTATATGCTTATGAATTTATGTGTATTCGGCCAAGTGATAGAATTAGATATTGTCCATGTGGTGGTATAAGAGTTTATATATATTTGGGTATACAAGGGTTCAATAGTTATAAAATTAATGTTTCTTTGATAATGAATACATGTACATTCGGCCAAGGTAAAGTTTGTATGTGGAAGTATATGTTATATATGAAATGGTGAGCTTGTACAATAATTGTGGCTATAATAGCATAAATTAGTTGATTAAATTGAGTTGATATTTACATTGAGTTATTTATTTGCTTATAACTTACTAAGCTATGATAGCTTATTGTATGTGTTTATGTTTGTCCCTGTTTTATAGATTTTGGAGGTTAGTTACGAGTTCAGGGATTGTAAGAAAAGTCTATCACACTATCGACTGTTTTTGGTACCTTTTAAGCTAAAATTTGAACCTATGGCATGTATAGGCTAGATAATATTTGAAAATGTTTGATATATATATAAGTCATGCGAAAATGGCTTGTTATTTTTGTTGAGAGTGGTTTCAAGTCTGATTATGCTATGATTATATTTGGTTAGCGATTTCATATGTGTATATTTGGTTGATTCGGCTATGGTGTATGCATAGATAAAAATATATTTAAACTTGGTTGTTATGCTTTGTTAAGGTAACACAAACGGCCTATGATTAATTCACTTTTGTCAAGTATAAAGTAAAGTTGTTTTTGTAATTAGCTCATTTTAGAAATATGATATGTACTTAAATTCGTATGATGGGTGATTGTATAATGTTGGCTTGGTAATAAGGTAAAATGATTAATACATTATTGATTGTGATATGGCTATTTTAATAAGGTTTGTAATGACAAAGTATGACTATGTTTCATGAATGTATGTTTGGACATTTGGGATAATATAATGTGTATATTTATTAATGTTAAACAATTGCAAAATGGCATATATATATGTGTGGCATTTGGCTATACGGTTTGGCTTGATTGATAGGTTAGTTGATGATTTATTATTTTGACAAAGGATAAATATAATACGGTAAGTATATTCCATGACATGATTTATGTGGTTAACTTTAATACTCGAATTGATAAGAAGTAAGTTGGTTTTGTGTTAAGTTTTGGTATACTGCAAAGTATGTGTAACTAATATTATTGGATCCGGCATTTGTATATATAGATTAAGGTGAATTGATTTGGTTGCATGATTTTATTCGGGCGGTTAAAATGTTTAATTAATGAATTATGCCTATGAAGTCATTGGATGTGAAATGATCAACTTTGTTTGATTAAGTAAATATTTATTTAAGCTTGTGGTTGAATGGCATAATTTGTATTATATATATATGATAAATTTTGGTAACCGAATAAGTGAGAAAATGAATTGATCATGTAATTGTAATTTTGTCATGTTATTGGTATATACATTTTGATATGTTTGAATTATTAATTATGCTTTGAAATGGTTCGTATTTTGTTTGAATATATGATGATTGACATGATGGTTGGAATATAAGAAATGTTATATTCGTATATAGTAATAAAGAAAATGATAGTTGACATTGGACAATGTATATATAACTAGCAGGTTTTAATATTCAACTATTATATTGGTAATTGACCATATGAATAGTAATTCATGTTATAAGATAATAAAATGATTATATGTGAGTTTTAAAAAAAAATTGTTTGTACTATGTGTATTAATGATTTAAGAATTGTTAAATTGAATTTACAAATGTTTACCTTCAAATATGTTTTGAGTGACTATATGATTGTATGGAAGTTGTCTCTTTTCTAGTAATGCCTTATGACCCTAATCTGGCGGCGGATACGGGTTAGGAGTGTTACAGTTGGCCAATGTAAGGGCTTAAATGATATGCTTACTCATTTTGTATATGGCCATGAGATATGGCTCATTTTGATGTAGGTTGTAAACCTACCAAATGTGCATGATTATGTTTGAATGTTTCATGTGAATGCCTATTGTGATACACCATAAATGGTCATGTGAAGTGTGGCCAAGTCACTTGGAAATGATTTAGGTCACAGATAAACGCCAAATTATACATATTGTTACCCCAAATACTTAGCATATTTATGGATATTTACTATTAGATTTGTGGATTTTGGTGCTCTTAATCTGGTTATTTCATGTTTTGTACTCAGGAGAGCACCAAGAGTCAAAAGGAGCCAAAAACAAGCTTAAAAGAGACAAAAAGGACCAAATCAAGAAGATCACACGGCCTAAGCCTTGCCATACGGGCTAATCACACGCCCGTGTCTGTCGAGGGTGTCGTCTAAGGATTTCACGATTCACACGGCCTGGCCATTGACCCACACAGCCGTGTGAAATTTAGCGGAACAAACACAACCTGGCAAACACGTCACACGGCCGTGGCACATGGGCGTGTCCTATTTTCAAAGAGTTGTATTTTACACAGAAAAAAAGATACTTAGAGAAGAAGAAAGCCAATTCAAAAGCCTATATAAGCACCCTAAGTATGACCTACTAAGGGGGCTCTTCCATAACTTTTCTGGAACACAGAACCATACATCAAGAATTACTTGAAGAAAGCTAGACGAGTCACCCCAAAAAGTCAGAGTTACTCCAAGACTGAAGATCTCTCTCAGAATTCCTTCAGGGGTTTTAGAGTTTTCTTTATGTTTTGTTATTTTCATACTTTTGAGATGTACTCTTATTTCATTATGAACTAAACCCCTTAGATACCTAAGGGGGATGAAACCTATGATGGATCTTGTTATTATTATTTGAACTATATGATAAATACTTGATTTGTTCTTAATTATGTGTTTCTAATGCTTGAGTTAATATTCCGAGTATTGACTCTTGATTTAATGTGCTTATGCATAGGAGGAATAGACCCTGCCTAAGAGTAGATTTGGCATAATTACGCGGAGTTGATCGAACGCCTAGAGATAGGGTTACGAGATTTTGCCGAATTAGGGTGAAACCTAATATGGGAGTCCATAGATCAATTTACTGCTTCCCTAGGGGTTTTAATTAGAAAGAGATTTCAATTAATTCAATTGAGGGCTAGGCGTTATTAGTCTCGAAAGAGATAATAATTTAGGTTAGAGAGTCTCACGGATCAAGTCAAGTGAATAAATCGTTTGGTTCAGAGTCAAATAACAAGTGAAATCTAGGTGGATTCCTTCTTGGGTGTCGTCTTTATCAATTGCTTTTCTTCAAGTCTTTTCCAAATCTTCTCTTCGCTTTAATTAAATTAGTTAATTAGTTTAATAAACAAACCCTTTTTATTCCTAGGCTAGATAATAAAAAGATAGTTATTACTAGTACTTTTGGTTCCCTTGGGTACGATATCCCGGTCTTGCCATTACTATACTATTGTTCGATAGGTGTGCTTGCCTTTTCGTCATGATAATAGTTAGTCTAGGTTTGATCTTCATTATAAATATTTATTACTTGCTACGAATCATGCGAACAAGTTTTTGACGCCGTTGCCGGGAAATCTGAAATATTAGGAACACTTAATTTTTATTACTTTAGCCATTTATTTCTCTTGCAATTTAACTTTATTTCTATTTTTATTTTACTAACTTTCTTCTTCTTTCTCCTGGCAGGTTCTTGTAGTGTATGACTAGAAGAAACCCGTCCGGACTGTTGCTTTTTGACGAGGAAATTGATCGTACAGCTCGTAAAAACCGACGAGAAATCAGACGCAGCTTAAGATATACAGAGGAAGAGCAAGAGGATGATATCTCAACTACTACTGAAGAGATGGCTGAAAATCAAAACAATCCGCTACCACCAGCCATACCCGCTGAATTAGCAAATCAGAATCCTGCTCCTCGTACTATGTATGATTTTAGTAAACCTAATTTTATAGGAACTGAGTCAAGTATAGTTAGACCTGCTGTTGCTGGTAACAATTTTGAACTGAAACCTAACACGATTCAGATGATACAACAATTTGCTCAGTTTGATGGTTTGCAGGATGAGAACCCCAACACGCACTTGGCAAATTTCCTAGAACTGTGCGACACTTTCAAAATTAACGGCGTTTCTGATGATGCCATTCGCCTTCGGTTATTCCCTTTTTCACTGAGAAATAAAGCTAAATAGTGGTTGAACTCACTACCACGAGGATCCATTACCACTTGGGAGCAAATGACCGAAAATTTTTTATTAAAATATTTTCCACAGGCAAAAACAACTAAGTTGCGTAATGATATTTCTTCTTTTGTGCAGATGGATTTAGAGACACTTTACGATACATGGGAGAGATTCAAGGACCTTTTGCAAAGGTGCCCACATCATGGATTACCTCTATGGCTGCAAGTTCAAACATTCTACAATAGTGTGAATCCCTTGACAAGACAAATGATTGACGTAGCTGCTGGCAGAACCATCAACAATAAAACACCAGAAGATGCCTATGAATTTATAGAGGAGATGTCCCTGAATAACTATCAGTGGCAAGTTATGAGGACAAAGCCAACAAAAACAGCCATCATTTATAACATCGATTCGGTCACCATGCTCTCTAATCAGGTAGAACTTCTAAATAAGAAAATTGATGGTTTACTTAGTTCTACACAGGTACATCCAGCGATGAGGAGCGATTTAAGTGGAGGAGGTGTGCTTATAGAATACCCACCATTCAATCCTACAACCAAAGAGGAACAAGTCAACTATATGGGTAACAATAATTTTAGATCTCAAAATAACCCATATAATAATACTTATAATGCAGGTTGGAAGAACCACCCAAATTTCTCTTGGGGTGGTCAACAGAATCAGAGGCCACAGAATCATCAGAATTTTCAATAGCCACCGTATCAACAGGAAAAGAAGCCGAACCTTGAGGAGATGTTATCCAAATTCATCTCGGTGTCAGAAACTCGTTTCTAGAATACCGAGACAGCACTAAAAAATCAACAAGCATCAATTCAAGGACTCGAAACTCAGATAGGCCAGCTATCCAAACTAATCTCTGAACGACCACAAGGTAGCCTACCAAGTAATACTGAACCAAACCCAAGGGAATAGCTCAATGCAATTGATATTCAAGAAGGATGCGATGAGACTGAGCCAGAACCAAGGCAAGAAAATGTGGAAAGCAAAGGTGATGGTGAGATAAGTCATAATAAAATGATAAGTACGAATTATAAATCTCGTGTGCCATATCCTAAAGTGATGACGAAAGACAGAACAGAAGAACAATTCGGTAAGTTATCAAACTCTTAAAGAAATTACATATTAACTTACCTTTTATTGAAGTTCTTTCACAGATGCCCAACTCAGCAAAATTCTTAAAGGAACTTCTGACCAATAAAAGAAAATTAGACACTACATCGCACGTGGAACTCAATGCAGTCTGCTCAGCTATTCTAAAGAATAAGCTACCTAACAAATTAAAAGATCCAGGGAGTTTTACAATTCTTTGCTTAATTGGTAGTTTATCTGTGAATAATGCTTTAGCTGATTTAGGGGCAAGTATAAATGTTATGCCTTATAAAATGTTTAAACGACTAGGTCTCGGTAATCCAAAATAGACTAGGATGAGCATATAATTGACTGACTAAATAGTTAGATTTCCTAAGGGTATTATTGAAGATGTTCTCGTTAAAATTGATAAGTTTATTTACCTAGTAGACTTTGTCGTCCTAGATATGGATGAGGATAACGAGGTACCTTTAATTTTAGGACGACCCTTTTTAGCAACTGCCAGAACAATTATTAATGTCGGCACAAGAGAGCTAACACTTCATGCAGGTGACGACACAGTAACACTTCAAGCAAGCGACTCAGTCAAAACCTCTAAAACTCATGAAGATGCCATAAAACCTGTCGATGATAAAACTAATATTTAGTCATTTTTGCAAGAACCTCCTCGAACCAAGACAACAGAGACAGTGCACTACTATCATGAAGAAAATAAAGACGTCCATGAAGAACGAAGGCTACGAATAAAGGAGCTAGACGAATGGCGAGAACACAAACCGAGAACACATGATAAATAGAAACTTCGCCAAAACAAGCCCGATACCTCTCCTGATCAACTTGAGGTAGGCGATAAAGTCTGACTAGATGCCACAGATCCCCACATTTTCACTACCACATCAAATGAGGAGATCCCTCTTACGGTACTCAGTATTTTCCTATTCAGTACGGTTGAGGTGAGTTATCTCAAGTTCAGCACTTTTAAGGTAAACAACACCCGATTAAAACCTTATTTTAAGATTAACAGTAGGAACGAGGAGTATGAACTCCTCAAACCACCATGATAAATCAAAAGAGAGGTAAGTCGAGCTTAAACTATAAACAAGAGTTTCTCGGGAGGCAACCCGAGTACTAACATATTTTGATTTCTTACTTCTAACACTTTAAATAATTAAAATTTTGGAATTACACAATCTTTCAGAACACACAGCCACCCACACGGACGTGCCTAAAGCTGTGGAAAAACAAGGGAAGCGACACGGTTGTGTGGAAACAGGGCAAAGATTTCCCAAAAACACGGGATACGATAAATCCCCACGGCCGTGCGACATGGCCGTGGGTGAGGTTAATAGATGAACACGGGCGTGGGAATGGAAAAACACGGGTGCGCCAGGGGTAAGGCTCAATTCTGTTTCTCTAACACAGGCGTGCGACACGCCCGTGCCATTAAACCGTGGACAACAATACATGGGTGTGGTACTATATACATGGGCGTGGGAGAAGCGAACGAAGCTAAGCACGGCCGTGCGATATGGTCGTGTACCATACACGCCCAAGACACACGGGCGTGGGATAGTAGCCAGGCACGACCCAAATTGAAAAATTCAAAAAACACGGGCTCACTCTTAGAATACACGGGTGTGTCCCTAGGCCGTGTGACCCTCCCCTATATAAGTAAACCACTATTCATCTTCTTCCTCTTTTCAAAACCCTAGCCAAAATCTCCCCTCCCCTACTCCCTAATCTCTATTCCGACCACCATTTCCCTAAATTCTTACTTACCCAGCCCTCAAACCACCCTAAAAATCCATTCCCCTTACATTATCCCCACTTTCTCCTCTCTTTCCCGTCTAATTTTCCTCCACATGGCTGTATTCCCGTGCCACATGCCCGTGCTTGCTACCAACACGCCCGTGTGCCGCCCTACAGTAGCTCTCGATTCGCTTTCTCAACCTTGATTTTCCAAATTTGTGTTGCTATATTAGTATTCTACATGCTTTGCATAGATATTGTTACCATTACAAATATGTTTTAGACAATTTTGGAATTTGCTTTAGAATCTTCTATATTTAAATTGTTTAAACTACTAAATAGCATATACTAGTTTTAGGATTCTTGCTTAACCAATGATGCATCTTTGATTTTAGTAAATGTTTCTGACTAACCATATATGCTTTTCACCTCTCGCTTGATATCGTTTAATGTTAACATACCTTAGACCTACTATATCACTGTTTATACATTTTCAGGTCCATTATGTCATCATCGAGAGGTAAGAAGGCCATGGTCCCTCCCTCAAAGAGACGTAGGGGACCGGGTTCTTCTTTGGTACGTGCTACAGTTGAAGTTCGGCACCCATTTCTCGAGTTTCTATAAGCTTTGCAGGAGGAGCTATTTCAAACACTAAGCGTGCGACCCCTCACTACAGGTCACTGCATTGACTTGGCCGTCGTAGAGTAAGTCCAGCTAGCTGATTCCATCTGCGCCCTCCTGTCCATAGACCCATAGAAACGATTCTTCGCTATTACTGAGCCCACTTATTTAGAGCTAACTTTAGAATTATGTTCTACTTTTCAATTACAGGTGGTGATGACGAACAATGATGACCCAGGCACAATTCGCTTTCGATTAGGCGGTCTAGTTCATGGATGAGTGTCCCAGAATTTGGAGTCGCTCTGGGACTTTACATCAATGAATTTATGGAGGAGGAGGACATGAATGCACTACCACGCAATATCCACATTTCTCCATGCTTATGCTGGACGGATTTGGCACCACTCTTTTCCACATATAACCCCAGCCGCTCGAAGGCCTCAGCTCTCACCCCTTCCCTACGCTACCTCCATGCCATATTGGCTCACACCTTGACCAAAAGGAGAGAGAGCATCGGCATGGTCAATACACATGACGCCTACTATTTATGGTGCATAGCGAATGCACACGTGACTGACTTGGCATACTTCATCGCCTTCGCCATTTGCCATCAGACCGAGCGGCATAGGAAGGGAGTGATCTCTATCGACCCCTACGTGACGTGCCTCGTCAGAAACTTCGGCCTCCTCAACACAGTGGCTCAGTCATCGGCGCTTACACTGATAGGTCAGATGTCCCCACAGGGCATCATGACTATGTTACACATGCGGATGATCGAGCACCGACGCGGGACCGATCCACTTCAGTACCGTCTTTCTTATGCCATTTACGAGGAGGATCTTGAGGACATTCCTGATGATGTCCCCCCACAACACGAGGAGCCTTCGACCACATCACCTAGGGAACGACCAGTTCATGTGGCTGCTTTATTGGCACACCTTTCCAACCGACTCGCTTACTTCGAACAGTATTGCACTACACAGTTTGAGATAATCCATGAGCGAGATCGATGATGTGATAGACAGATGGAAGGCATGCAGGCCATGATGCAGTAGCTGTGCCAACACTTTCACATCGCCACTCTAGCACCACCATGTAACATCTTGAAATAAGGCCTAAATGGAATAGTGGTTGCGAAACCACAAATCTGAGATAGAAAAGTTTATTTCAATTAATTTTTATGATTTACCGAGTGATTAGATGCATGTGTTAGAGTATTGATAAGAAATTTTATAGATTGCATGTTTAATTTGCCTATTAGGGCTTATTTGTAGAAGTTGCTGTAACAGCCTGATTTAGGGCCTAAACAAAATGATGGTTTCAGAACCACGAATTTGAAGTTGAAAATTTCATTCTGATTAAGTTTTAAGGTTTATTTATTGATCAAAATAGTGTAAAAATATCGATAAGAAATTTTACTGATAAAGTGCTTAATTGGACTTTTAGGACTAAATTGCAAAAGTTACAAAATATATGTTCTAATTCATAAGTACTTGATTGAAATGGGAGTTTAAAGAAGAGGTCCTTAAATGGTAATTAGACCATTATATTTTGTTTGGGCAAAAATGGGCATGAATAGGACAAAATTTAAAGAAAGGCCTGAAGGGCATTTTAGTCATTTGGTAATTAAAAGAAATAAAAAGGGAACATAAAGTCAAAATTGACTCATCTTTTTCATGGAGGCTGAAATTATCATGGGGGAAGCCATGGCTAGGGTTTCCAAGCTTTCCAAGCTCAATAGTAAGTCCGTTCTAGCCCCGTTTTTCAAGTTCTTTACATTTTTAGAATTTCGGTAACTTGATTAAGCTTTTTCTAGCAATAATTTAAGCTAGGGTTCATATTTGGAAAAATACCCATATGTGAAATGTGTTTATTTTGATGTTTTATGGTAGAATATGAAGGTTGAAATTATGTTAAACAACTTTTGCTAAGCGGTTTTAAGCAAAAATGAGTAAAACAGCTTAATCGGTAAAAGTTGTTACTGTTCATAACTATGTGTTAGAGTGAGAATTTGATGTTTCCATAGAAGGGAAAAATGATCAGCATGTCATAAAACATACGAATAAGGGATTAATTTTAATTCCCGAGCCTATGGGCAAAAGTGTAAATATGCAAAAGTTTAAGAGAAAAATTGTAATTTTGCCAAAGTTTGAGTTAAGGACTGTTTTGAATAGTACATTAATTTAATAAGTAAAATATGATGTTTTAGATCCCAGAAAATGAGATTTGAACCTAGAATGGGAGAAAAATCGAAAATCGGGAAAGTTGGTAAAATGGCCGTTTTAGTATCGAGGTAAGTTCATATGTATAATAAACATTAAGTTATGCATGTTTCAATGTAATATTGATATAATTATTATGATTGCCGAGGTGTTGAAAGTAAATATAATTATGATGAATTAAATGTTCAAAATTAATTCGACATGAAAATGAGAAAGTATGTGTGTTTGTGATGGTAATCTTCTGGGAACATATTGTGACTTTGTTTAAAGTATGATAATGTATTGTTATTAATATTTACATATTTACTTACTAAGCTATAATGCTTACTCCCTTCCTTTCCTTTTTCCTATTGTGTTATAGATATTAGCTCGAGTTGGAGGTTGCCGGAGGTTAAATCACACTATCAAACTATTGATCGATATATAAAGGTTTTAAAGTATTTTTAAGTCTTTGACATGTATGGGACTCGTTTAATTGTTACTAAGTTGCCAGGAGTTGGCCTAAAATACTGACCTATGTTAATTGAAGGTCTTTATTGTATAAAGTTATTTAATAAAGATAGTCTTGATTATGTTATTAATTAAATGATGCAATTTATGAATGTGCATGCTTGCCTATGTGTGCGGTTGAATTAAAGCATGATATGGGCCTTGTAAGCTCTTTTTAAGGGACAGCTTGAATGTGTTTGAAAAAGTTTTAAATTAGAGTGAAATTATGAATAGATTTTTATACGATGATTAGTGATTAAGTCCGGTAATACCTCGTACCCTGTTTCGGTGTCGAACACGGGTAAGGGATGTTACACACTACCTGAGGCCCCCACTGATGAGGATCATTGAATCCTCCTATCTTTTTATTTTTATCTTTCTTTTTATTTTTATTCTTAATTTTTAATTTCATTTCAATTTTATTATTTTCTTATAAAAGACATATCTATATTAGTAAATTTTACTTGTTTCATCTTTTTTTTTTCTGGTATTTCTAACAAGTAATCCTACTACACTCTCTTCCACACCAACTCTTAATAAGCTCTTCATGATTCTATAGATTTCCAAGCAAGCTGCTAGGAATATTTTACAGAATGAGAAAACAAACAGGGAACAATACAAAATGAATGTCATGTTCAACGACCTAATTTCTTCATCTAGCTAAGAACAATGGTAGCTACTACTTTCCCCAAACAGTACAGCCTCAAAATCAAGCTCCGCACCCATATAATAGGGAGTTTCACCTCCTTCCCTCTTATGATTTTCTTTATTTTGAATAGTCTATCTTTGTACATTGAGGGCAATGTAAATCTTAAATGTGGGGGGTGAACATAAACACGAAACCTAACTTTTTGCATTATTCTCAAATCCCTGAATATGGTTTTGTGCTTAAGTGATTTTCTCATAATATTGATAGATTGAATTCTAATTAATCTATAATTATCGTTGATATGTCATGAATTAGACCAAGGGAATTATACATGATTATTTGATTGTAGGACCTTAAAGAATCAAGCATGATAAGTTAATATTTTGAGAACTAAAATTTTTAGTTTATTTTCCTGAATTGAGGTATTATCTTGAAATCTTAAGTATATAGGAATGACATCAAAAACCCAAATTTTTGGTGAGATTTTTTGAGCCTTTTTGAGGATGTAGCTTTCTTTCTTGCTCACTTCTTTTGTGGTTTGAGTGTGTCAACATTGAACTGTTATTCTAGAACTTGCTTTGATTATACATGTCGAGATCACACGTATGATTTGATATACTAAGATGATAAAGGCATATACTAAGATGATAAAGGCACTTAGAATTTAACCCACTTACTCCATAAAAATCCTTCCCACATAATTAAACCCTTAGTGAACCCCCTTTAAGCCTACTAACCCTTTTTCTTTTTTGATTAACCCTCATCATTAACCCATTAACCCATTATTATTGAAATCCCCTTACTTAATTTGACCCTTTTTATCGAGATTGATTTTAATATTGTTACCTCACTATGATCACCAATTTTTGTTACTAAATCATGGAGTATAACTTCTATATTGTATTGACTTGATTTGTTCTTAAAAAAAAAAAACAACTAACCTTAGTTTTATTATAAATTCTAGCAAGCTAAAGTTGTCATGAAAAAGAGAGCTCATGTAACATAGTTCTAGATATTTGTTATTATTCAATAATTAAGTTTTTGATAATGGGGTGATGTATTAAAATCATTTTGATTCTAACCTTTGTTTCTTCAGCTTGTACCCATACCCGTAACCTAAACCCCGTTACAACCATGCAAAGACCTTTTGATTTGTGTATCATATCATTTACAAGTGGTGGAGATTTGATTTTCATGCAAGCCTATAGTGATAGCACCTCATGTTAGACAATCGAGTGCTTAATTTTGAACCTTAAACACTTTGAGTGACTTGAGTGAATCCTTAGTGAGGATCTCATCTCTTGTATATTTAGGACTAAAGTTAATTACTTAGAGGAAGGAGATTACCTATAATTTTATTATCAAAATATTCGATTTAGATTGGTTGAGGTTTTTAATGCCCCTATGGTTGAATTCTCACTGTATGATTCTCTGTGGAATAATTTGTAACATTATCGGTAATGATTATGTGGTTATAAGGAATGAATTCTAGCAGTAAATGAGAGTTTTGCTTGAGGACAAGCAAATGCTTAAGTGTGGGGGTATTTGATAAACACCAAGTTATACATACTGTTACCCCAAATACTTAGCATATTTATGGATATTTACTATTAAATTTGTGGATTCTGGTGCTCTTAATCTGGTTATTTCATGTTTTGTACTCAGCAGAGCACTAAGAGTCAAAAGGAGCCAAAAACGAGCTTAAAAGAGACAAAAAGGACCAAATCAAGAAGATCACACGGCCTAAGCGTTGCCACACGGACTGATCACACACCCGTGTCTGTCGAGAGTGTCGTCCAAGGATTTCACGATTCACACGGCCTGGCCATTGACCCACACGGCTGTGGCACACCGGCGTGTCTCTTTTTCAAAGAGTTGTATTTTACATGGAAAAAAAGATACTTAGGGAAGAAGAAAGCCAATTTAAAAGCCTATATAAGCACCCTAAGTATGACCTACTAAGGGGCCTTTCCAGAACTTTTTTGGAACACAAAACCATACATTGGGAATTACTTAAAGAAAGCCAGACGAGTCACCCAAAAAAGTCGGAGTTACTCCAAGACTGAAGATCTCTCTCAGAATTCCTTCAGGGGTTTTAGAGTTTTCTTTATGTTTTGTTATTTTCACACTTTTGAGATGTACTCTTATTTCATTATGACCTAAACCCCTTAGATACCTAAGGGGGATGGAACCTATGATGGATCTTGTTATTATTATCTGAACTATATGATAAATACTTGATTTGTTCTTAATTATGTGTTTCTAATGCTTGAGTTAATATTCCAGGTATTGACTCTTGATTTAATGTGCTTATGCAGAGGAGGAATAGACCCTGCCTAAGAGTAGATTTGGCATAATTAAGCGGAGTTGATCGAACGCCTAGAGATAAGGTTACGAGATTTTGTCGGATTAGGGTGAAACCTAATATGGGAGTCCATAGATCGATTTACTGCTTCCCTAGGGGTTTTAATTAGAAAGAGATTTCAATTAATTCAACTTAGGGTTAGGCGTTATTAGTCTCGAAAGAGATAATAATGTAGGTTAGGGAGTCTCACGGATCAAGTCAAGTGAATAAATCGTCTTGTTCAGAGTCAGATAACAAGTGAAATCTAGGTGGATTCCTGCTTTAGTGTCATCTTTATCAATTGCTTTTCTTCAAGTCTTTTCCAAATCTTCTCTTCGCTTTAATTAAATTAGTTAATTAGTTTAGATAATTAGTTTAATAAACAAACTCTTTTTATTCCTAGGCTAGATAATAAAAAGATAGTTATTACTAGTACTTTTGGTTCCCTTAGGTACGATATCCCAGTCTTGCCATTACTATACTATTGTTTGATAGGTGTGCTTGCCTTTTCATCGTGATAATAGTTACTCTAGGTTTGATCTTCAATATAAATATTTATTACTTGTTACGAATCACGCGAACAGTCACAAAAAGGGCAAAGGTTATAAAATGAGCCAAATATGAATTGATGGTTGAAATGGTAACCCTAATACAACGAGGGTAATATTATCATAGGTTAAAATAAGATATGAAGTATATGTACGACCTTGGCCAAGAAGGTTTTAAGGATATAATTATATCATGATAAATGTCCAAAGAACATGTTAGTATGTATGGTTGGTTAAGGGTGACGAAAGGCTTGGAAAATAGCCTTTAAAATGGTCCACACGGGTAGACACATGGGCATGTGTCTAGGTCATGTGTGACACACGGTCAGCCCCATGGGCGTGTGGTATGACTGTATGTCCCTTGCACCTAAAATTTTTAGGTCAGTATGCATGGTAGTGAACACACGGGTAGAGACATGGCCGTCTGTCTCAACCATGTGGAGGGTACGGCCTAGCACACGGGGGTGTGTCTTGGCCATATGCCCCTAAATGCATGATGATGTCATAAATAGAATGCTCAAGTTTTTGGGCATGAGCGACAACATAGGCGTGTCTAGGCCGTGTGAAGGACACATGCCAGGGACACGAACGTGTGCTCAGCCGTGTGCTCGGCCATGTGAAAACCCCTGTAGGTTTGAAATGGAAAATAAATTCAAATAATTCCACACGGGTAAGGGACAAGGGCGTGTTCCAAGCACACGGGCGTGTCCCAAGCACACGGGTGTGTGCATTGCCTCCACACGGGCGTGTGAGGCTTAAACTTAGGAATTTTCTTAAGTTCTCGATTTAGTTTTGGGGTGTTTTTAATGTATGTTTTAGACCTTGTAGGGTCATATTAGGGTCAAGATGACCTTATTTGGTTGGTTTTAAATTTTAATGAATTTTTATAACCCATTTTTTTTGTTACGTTTATGCTTTTGTATGGTAACGCCTCGTACCTTGTCCCAGTCTCAGGTACGGGTAAGGGGTGTTACAGTTGCAACTAGGTCCAGCTAACCTGTACCTTTAATTTTGAAACTGTTAAAGATTTTGAATGTTTGCATTGATAAAGCTTGTTATTTTAGATGTTAAATAATTAATTTAAGATATTAGTTGTTATTTAAAAATATTTTATTAAGGGATTTTTGATAAATTTATCGATTAGGGACTAAATTGTTGAAATAGTAAAAATACAAGGATTTGATGTGAAATTTTTGCAATAATGGGCTGTATTGGATTCCATAAGTATTTGACTATGCTCAAGTTTGGGTAAAAATGGTTAATTTACTTGTTTTAGGCTTAGGGACTAAATTGAATAAAAGTAAAACTTTAGGGGCAATTTTGTAAAAATGTTAAAAATTATTAAATGGTATAAAATACATTGTTTTACTATCAACATTAATAGATTGAATGAAATTATTAAGTTAGATTAAGATTGGGTGGAAAATCGAGGAGAATAGAAAATTTACCAAAATGCCCCTGTACTGTGACATTGCTGCAATTTAGCCAGGTAAGTTTGTACGCTTAAATAGCTTTTAAATTATGTTTTAAATGATATTTTTTATAATATGAAGTTATGTTTCAGCGAAAAAATCCAACGGCATATCAGCGATCATTGACCACTAAAAAAGGATAGCTTCGGCTAACGATTACGAAAATGGATGGTGACGACCATCAACTATGAAAAGGGATGGTGATGACCATCACCTACGAAAAGGGATGGTAACGACCATAAAATATGAAAAAGAATGGTTTCGACCATCGAACATGAAAATGGACAGTTATGACCATCGTTTAGGACACTTTGTGTGAGCTCGGGTAAGGGTTCTGATTGACTTCACGACAAAAAATATGGAAAGGTATGATGTGCTAATGATCAAAGTATGAATATTCATGTTTATGAAAGGTATGATATAAGTGATGCTATGTTATGTACCCATATCTTACCATGTGATGATATTGTTAAGTTATGTGTTTAATCATTAGCTTGTGACTATTGTTAATGTTATGTTTATGTTAATGTTATGTTTATGTCTTATGTGTATGCAAATGAAATGGTAAGTGTTCAATAAGAACTAAGACAAGTTTATATTAAACTCAATGGAATGGTGATACATGGAAAAACATGATATGTTGTGATGGATGATAAATCCAATTGAATCATACTTAAGTATAATGGTTATCCATGTCAAATTCATCTGATTCATGTTTAAATGAACTAACATGTGTTGTTGATGTGTTAGCGCTCATGCTAAGCTTGTGGATATGATTGATATTTATGCTTATGCTTTTACTATGCATACAAACTAGGTAAGAAAAGGAAATGAGACAATAAGTACATAGTTGGGATGTGTTATGATCTATTATATGTGAGCAAAATTCTTATTCTATGGATAAATACACTAAATCGAGAGTTAATAATGTTGTTTAGGCTTATGATAAGCATTGGGAACGGATTGGAAAGTAAGTAAACAGAAAGATATATAGTCTTATAAAAGGGATTGATGATATATATTATGTCTCATGAAATCCTATCATGTTATGAATGGTCAATAAATATGTGACATTAATAAACTTACTCATTTGTGAGTTGATGATCATATCGATTTATGAATCTTATAGCATTGGCATAGATTTATGTTTGTTCTATGAAGTTTAAATTGAAATGGAATATTATGTTTAAAGTTTATATAAGCTTACTAGGCATTCATTACTTATGTAGTTTTTCTTATACCTTACAGATGATCGAAAGTTTGATCGGGTTGGAAGCTAATCAGAGATCCATCACACTATCCATCAATTTTATCGATAGATTTTGTAACAGTCCAATTTAGGGCCTAGTCAGAACAGTAGTCTCGGGAACAAAAATTTGAAGTTTGGAAAATTATTTTATTATTATTCTGAGGATATAACATGATTATATTAGTGTACGAAAAATTTGGTGATTTAATTTTGATGTTTGTAAGCCCTATTGTGAAAAAGGACTAAATCGCATAAAAGGTAAAAGTTGAATTTTAGTGCCCAAATCTGTTAAATAGCTAGAGAATATGAATTGGGGGTCTTTAAAAGGGCAATTAGACCCTTTTAAACAAGCTGGTCGGCCATGAGATGAATTGAAACAAATAGTCAAAAGATTAGGTAAGTGATGTCATGATTTGGTGATAAAATAATGCCTAAAGCCTATCTACTATTTTTCTTCTTCTCCATCTTTTCTCTCCACCAAAAATATCAGCAAATATGGAGGTTTGAAAGCTGAAAATTTGCAGCAACTTATTCCTCTCATAATGTAAGTGATGTTGATGATTTTCTTGCTGATTTTTACATTTTTTAGAATGCTTGTATTATGGGCTTTCAAATGAGAGGACTATTTTGCAAAATGGTGATAAGTCTAGGGTTTCACCATGTGAATTTTCATGTTATTTCTGAAATTTTATGGAAGAATATGAGTCTTAGAAGAGTTCTAAACAACTTTTGTGAAAGGTGTTAGCATGAAAACACCTAAAGGGACTATTTTGCATAAGTTCTGAAATAGGTGATAAGTGTGTGAAATGGTGGGATTTTGGGGTTGCTATAAGAGTAAAAAGAGTTCGCCTAGGCTTGAAATAAGAAGAAATTTGATAAAAATTGATTTTCGATCATAGGGGTAAAATGGTCATTTTGCCAAAGTCTAGGGGCAAAATGGTCATTTTACCAAAGATGTGAATTTATGATTGCCTAATTGTAATTAGTGACTAAATGAGTGCATTTTGTTATTATAGATCAAGATTTACCTAATCTGAACCTAAACTGAGGGAAAGCCAAGCAAATAGACTGAACCGACTAGTCAAATACATTTTGTAAGCCGAGGTAAGTTGTATGTAAATAATACAACTATATTAATAATATGTATGTTTAAATTGTCATTGAATGGATATAGCATGAATTGCTTGATTGTGTATTGAGAGTGCATAAGGACAATGAGATGGTAGAATTCCCTTTTGAATACTAGGAAATAAACCAGATGTTCAAGCTGTGACATTCGGGTCACTTGTGTGAGCTAGTGTAAGACATGTATGGGACATGCGTCGGCCACATTATGAGAGCCAGTGTTAGACCATGTCTGGGACATGGCATCGGCATTGAGGTGAGTGCTAGAGTAAGACGTGTCTAGGACACGCATCGGCCTCGATAATGGTAGTCAGTGTAAGACCATGTCTGGGACATGGCATCGACTTGAGATGTGAGCTAGTGTAAGACTATGTCTGGGACATAGAAATGCACCTTGCCCTAAATTGAGGTTTATAGAATGACCAATAGTGTACCGAATAGTTCAACGGTCTATGTATGTTTGTGAATTAATAATGAAAACATAGCCATGTTGTGAGTGATACAGGTACCTAGTTGGTACGTATGAGAAATGAGTTCATTAGAGAGCATATGACTTTTATGGATGGTAATGAGTAAGTCATGCTTATGCTTATCCTTGTGTTATGAGCATGTTGATTATTGATAAATTGTTGTTGTATATTTATTTCTATGCAACTTACTAAGCTTTTATGCTTACCCTTCTTTCCTTCCATTTTCTTATAGTGTCACCTAATTAGCTCGAGGATCACTTGGAGTCAGAGATATCGGTCACACTATTGTCTGAAAATTTCGGTATAGTTGGATTTATATTTTTGAACATGGCATATATAGGGCTTAGACTTGATTATTTTGTGTCCTTAAGCATTGGCCAAATGTGTAGGTTTGGGATAAGTCCCACTCATTGTATTTAGCTTTGATGTTGACTATTACTCATTTTGATTATATGCAAAGATGATATTTTCCTTGGTTGAGTAAATTGCCTTATAAAAGAATGTCTATTGTAGCTGATTTGGTTGTGTCGTATAGACTAGAATCGGTATTGGTTGAGTTCGGTTTAATTGATGGAGGTAAGGGTGGAAAATAGGCTTGGTAAATAGCCTTATTTTGTCCACACAGGCAGGCACACGGGCATGTGTCTAGGTCGTGTGTGACACACGGTTAGTCCCATAGGTGTGTGATGAGGCCCTGTGTCCCCTGCACGTAAAAATTTCAAGTCAGTATGCATGGTAATAAACACACGGGCAGAGACACGGTTGTGTGTCTCAGCCGTGTGGAGGACATGGCCTAGCACATGGGCGTGTGCTATGGCCGTGTGGCATGTTGAGAGTGCTGACGTCAGAATTAGAATACTCGAGTTTTCTCACATGGGTTAAGACACAAGAGTGTCAAGGCCGTGTGAGCAACACGGGCCAGGGACACAGGCGTGTGTCCAGGCCGTGTGAAGTCTGCACTTGAATTTTGTAAAATTGTGTAAATAAATTGGTCACACGGGTAAGGGACACGGGCGTGTCCCTAGGTGTTCAGGCTGTGGGAGACACACGAGCCATCAGCAAGACCGTGTCAAGGTGGTTACACGGACGTGTTACCCATCCACATGGGTGTGTGCCTTGTTTTGAATTGCAAAGTTTGCATAGAATAAATAAGGACCTGGAAGGATTTCGAATGGTCTCCAATGGCCGATTTAGGTCTCGTAGGTCCATATTAAGGAATTTTAAGTACAAATTTTAAAAATTTTTAATTTCAACTGAGTCTCGGTAACTTAAGATGGGTTGCATGCATGATATCAAGTTAGGTAATGCCTTGTATTCTGCCCTGGCTTGGGTTACGGATATAAGGTGTTACATTTAATGGTACCAGAGCTATGGTTTAGTTAGTTTTAGGACTAACCTAGCGAGATTACGAGTCTAGCTATACATGCCATAAATATATATTGATAGTGTGACGATTCCTGACAATTATAAACTATGTTTTTATATAGGAAATGGATCCTGACAGAGCCACGGCGGATGATGTGGAAAGTAACGTGCCGGCTCCCGCTGAAGGGACCGTACCAGTAGAAAGTGAGCCTGAGAATATAGGCCAAGGCAGAGGGGCTAGGGAAGCCTACCTCTGAATGATGGATGCTTGGTATACAGAGTTTATTCGTGCGAATCCGAACACTCCACTTCTCCTACCTCCTCTAATTCCTCAGTATGCCCCGGTAGCTCCGCAAGGTGCGGACATGTTTAGAAGGGAGAAGTGTAACGCCCCCACGCCCGAGACCGTCACCGGAGTCGAGTATGAGGTGTTACTAAGCTTAATTTAACATTTTTAGAACTTTGGATTATTTGTTTCTACATACACAGCTTTTAAGCTACTTGAGTCACAGTCACAAGAAAAATCATATCTCGAGTTATGAAACTCGAAATCAAGATATGTAAATTTTCCTTGAATCTAGACTCATATACCTATCTACTAATTTTTTTCTAGAGTTTTTGGTTGAGCCAATTAGTACAGTTTATTAGTTAAAGTTACCCCCGTTTTAGGACTTGACTGGTTTTACCTCTATTTACTTCGAACCACATTTCTCTCTGTAAAAAATTCATATGACTATGAGGTTTATTTATACTAAAACTAGACTCAATAAGGATTCTAAGGATATAAAATAAACCACCTAATTATATCTTTACAATTTATATTGAATTTCTAAAGTTGGAATAGGGGATTCAGAAATTGCTATGACCCTGTTTCACTAAAATTCAAATATCTTTTAACATATAATTCCTTTACCTGTTTCATTTCTTTCATGTGAAAATAGGCATAATAAACTTAAATTTGATATGTACTCCATCACCAAATTCAATTTCTATGATTTTTAGTAAATTTTCAAACTCGTGTCAGTGTTGCTGCAGTATTCTGTTTATGGCAAATTTCATCCCTTTTATGAGTTTTTATGTACTAAGTATCTTAATAATTTTCCTTAACATCAAACATAATCTAAACTAACCATTTTCATAATTTATCATTATCAAACATTTTCTCAACCATTCCATCACCATATCATAAGATCATTTACACAAAATAGGTATATTGCTATACATGCCATACTTAAATTTACAAGCCATTTACCAAAAGTCTTCCTGGATAGTGTGATTGAGCCTTCGACCTATCCCGACTCTGAGTGGCTTGTCCAAAACTACAATGAGTAAGGAGGAGGAGTAAGCATAAATGCTTAGTAAGTTCATATGCAAATAATAAGTAACATAACAAACGGTCATACCAATCAACATTAGCATGCATCACTAAAACACATATCACATTTCTAATCATTTTTCATTATCTTATTACCTTATCGTGATTGTATCAATACTCAACCCGAGGTTAAATACATACCTGTCCAAAATATCCATTTCACATCACTTACCAATACGTCTCTTTACATCTCCAATATTCCTCCATTTGAGTATAACTTTACCCGTTGAACACATCTAATATAATTCGGATACATGGATAACTTGCACGTAAGTGCCATATATGCAATCAAGCAATCATGTAACCCGCCCATAAGCGAACTCGGACTCAACTCAACGAGCTCGGGCGTTCGCATCCATAAGTGAACTCGGACTCAACTCAACGAGCTCGGATGCCTAGTTACATCCCACGAACTTCGGACTCAATCGAACGAGTTCGGACATTCGCATCCATAAGTGAACTCGGACTCAACTCAACGAGTTCGGATGCTCAACCATCCTAGTGACATGTCACTTGTATCCTAATCTATTCCTAAGGTTCAAACGGGATTTTCCTCGAACACATATCCTTGCCATCTTCCGTAAAATACCAAACCAATACTCTGTAACACTTTATATTTAACAAATAATACAAATAATTTGCATTTTATTCAAAAAATAACCACAAAGCATATATTTCATGATAAAAATCAGCATATCATATAATTAACATCAATAATTTAAAAAAAAAATTATACTACATTATTTACACATGAACTTACCTTGGTACCAAAATATAAAGATTTTGCAATTTAGTCCACAATCTTTTCTTTTCCTCGATTGAGGTCGATTCCACGTCTTTCTTGATCTAAAATAACACATTTAGCTTATTTAATACTCACATTATCAAATTAATCCTTAACTCAAATTTTGGCAAAATTACAATTTTACCCCTAAACTTTTACATATTTACATTTTTGCCCCTAGGCTCGGGATTAAACTTTATTCCTTATTCTTATGTTTTACAACATGATGATCACTTTTCTCTTCTATGGCAACATCAAATTCTCACTCTAACATGTACTTGTGACTATTAGGTATTTTTACTGGATTAAGCCCTTATACTCGACTTTTTTTTGCTTAAAATCGAGTAGTACAAGTTGTCTAACATAATTTAAAACTTCATATTCTATCATAAAACATCAAAATACACAAATTTCACCTATGGGTATTTTTCCAAATATAAACCCTAGGTTAAATTATTGCTAACATAAGCTTAATCGAGTTATTGGGATCTCAAAAACGTAAATAACATTAAAAACGGGGCTTGGAATCACTTACTATGGAGCTTGGAAGCTTGAAACAAACCCTAGCTATGGAGAACCCTTGAAATTTCGGCCTAATGAAGAAGATGGACAAAAATTGGCTTTTAATTTTGTTTTTAATTCATTTTAATAACTAAATGACCAAAATGCCCTTACTACTAAACTTTCCAAAAATTCCTTCCATGTCCTAATTTTGTCCATGAACTTAAATTAGTCAAATTGCTATTTAAGACCTCCTAATTAATATTTCAATGCAATTTCATACTAAAAACTTCTAGAATTCAAATTTTGCAACTTATTCGATTTAGTCCCTACTTTCAATTTAAACACTTTAGGCATAGAATTTCTTCACGAAATTTTCACACAATCATGTAATCATATCATAAACCTCAAAATAATTATAAAATAATTATTTCTATCTCGAATTTGTGGTCACGAAACCACTATTCTGATTAGGCCCTAATTCGGGATATTATAACTCTCCCCTTTTAAGGATTTTCGTCCTCGAAAATCTTACCGGTAAATAGATGTGGGTATTGATTTCTCATAGTTTCTTCAGATTCCCATGTAGCTTCTTCTATTCCATGCCTTTGCCACAACACCTTCACAAGTGCAACATTTTTATTCCTTAGTTGTTTGACCTCTCGAGCTAAAATCTTAATCGGTTCTTCTTTGTAGGTCATATCTAGTTGTAGTTTAATTTCTGTCGGTGAAACTACATGTGAAGGATCCGAACGATACCGACGTAACATAGATACGTGGAACACATCATGAATCTTCTCTAATTCAGGTGGTAATGCTAGCCGATATGCTACCGGTCCAACTTTTTCAATTACTTCATACGGCCCAATAAAACGCGGACTTAATTTGCCCTTCCGTCCAAATCTAAGGACTTTCTTCCACGGGGATACTTTCAAAAACACTTTGTCACCAACTTGATATTCAATCTCTTTTCTCTTCAAATCTGCATACGATTTACGTCTATCCAAGCGACTTTCAACCAATCTTGAATCACTTTCACCTTTTCCTCGGTTTCTTTTATTAGATCAACTCCAAATCTGATTTTCCTTGAGCTCACCCAATACAAAGGCGTTAAACACTTACGACCATAAAATGCTTCATAAGGTGCCATTTTCAAGCTCGTCTGATAACTATTGTTGTAAGCAAATTCTACCAACGGTAAATATCTTTCCTAACTTCCATGAAATTCCAATACACAACATCTGAGCATGTCTTCAAGAATCTGAATTACTCTTTACGATTGTCCATCGGTTTGTGGATGAAAGGCGATCTTGAAATTTAACTTTGTACCTAATGCTTCTTGCAACTTTTGCCAAAACCGTGAAGTAAATCTCGGATCTCTATCCGAAATGATTGACAAAGGTATTCCATGAAGTCTAACAATCTCACGGATATACAATTCAGCCAACTTATTAAGAGAATAATCATGCGTCTCGGAATAAAATGAGCCGATTTAGTCGATCTCACAACTATTACCCAGATGGCATTTTTCTTCCCCAGAGTTAAAGGCAACCCTGATATAAAATCCATGGTAATTCGATCCCATTTCCATTCAGGAACCATGATAGGCTGAAGTAATCCCGAAGGCACTTGGTGATTAGCTTTCACCTGTTGACAAATTAAGCATTTGGACACAAACTCGATATATCTCTTTTCATTCCATTCCACCAATACATTTTCTTCAAGTCATTATACATTTTCGTACTACCCGGATGAATCGAGAAATAACCACTATGTGCTTCCTGTAGGATCTTTTGAATCAATTCCTCATTCTTTGGTACAAAAATCCGATCTTTAAACATTAAACATCCATTAGAACCAATTCAAAATCGACTCAGTATCAACTTCATACTTTGCTTTCTCTTGGCTTGCAAATCTTGATCATTTTTCTCGAGCTTCACAAATCTCTTGTAAAAACATCGGTCTTGCTCTTAACTCTACTAGAATCGAACCATCATCCGATACCTTTAACCGAGTGTTCATAGCTCTCAAAGAAAATAGTAACTTTCTCTTCAAAGCATCAAGCAACCACATTCGCTTTTCCTGGATGATAATCAATAACAAGCTCGTAATCTTTCAATAACTCCAACCATCTTCGCTTGTCTTAAATTCAAGTCTTTTGTGACATCAAGTACTTAAGACTTTTATGGTCGGTATATATACCCTGTTTTTTCACCATACAAATAATGTCGCCAAATTTTCAAAGCAAACACCACCGCAGACCAATTCCAAATCGTGAGTAGGATAATTCCTCTCATGAGGTTTTAACCGCCTCAAGCATATGCCACCACTTTTCCTTCTTGCATGAGCACACACCCCAAACCATTTAGAGAAGCATCACTATACACCACAAATTCTTTACTTTCGAATTGTACTAACAACACCGTGCCTCTGTTAATAACTTTTTCAATTCTTCAAAACTCATGACATTCTTCTGTCCATTCAAATTTAACATCCTTTCTGAGTAATCTAGTTATAGGAGCAGCAATTATAGAAAATCCATTTACAAACCGCCGATAATACCCAAATAGCCCCAAGAAACTTCTAACTTCAGCTTACATTTTTCTGGTTTCCAATCAACAATGGCTGAAATTTTACTAGGATCAACCCAATACCATCACCAAAACAATATGACCCAAAAATCCAACTTCCCGTAGCCAAAATTCACTTTTACTAAACTTAGCATACAAATGCTTATCTCTCAAAGTTTGTAAAACTATCCTCAAATGCTCAAAGATGCTCTGTATCATCTTTTGAATAAATTAAAATATCATCTATAAACACCACAACAAATTTGTCCAAGTATGGTCGAAATATGTGATTCATTAAATCCATAAACATAGCAGAGAGCATTTGTCAACCCGAATGGCATAACTAAAAATTCATAATGACCATACCTTGTTCTAAAAGCGCTTTTAGGCACATCCACTCTTTTACCCGCAGCTTGGTAATACCTGATCTCAAGTCAATCTTTGAAAACCTTGTCGCTCCTTTTAGCCGATCAAACAAATCATCAATTCTTGGCAACGGATATTTGTTTTTGATTGTCACCTTTGTTTAATCAAGTATAATCAACACACAACCTCATAGAACCATCCTTCTTTTTACAATTAACACGGAGCACCCCAAGGTGAAAAACTTAGTCTCACAAAACCTTTATCACCAACTTTTGCAATCTGCGACTTTAATTCCTTCAACTCTGCTGGTGCCATTCTATACGAGCAATCGAAATCGGAGTGTGTTCGGTATCAAATCAATACCAAATTCTACTTCCCTGATTGGAGGCAAACCCAGGTAATTCTTCCGAAATACGTGCGCAAATTCACACACAACCAAGACTCGATTCAACTTTCTTTTCAACTTCTTTTGTATTAATTACATACGCCAAATAAACTTCATAACCCTTTCTCAGATATCTTTGAGCCGACATTGAAGAAATCACACTAGGTAATGCCTCTGATTTATCTGATTCAACCCGCAGAGTTTCACCATTTTCACACTTTAATTCTATAACCTTTTCTTTGCAATTTATTTTAGCATCATGCAATGTCAACCAATCCATACCCAAAATAACATCAAATTCATCAAACGGCAACAACATCAAGTTGGCCGGAAAGTAATGATCCCGAATCATTAAAGGACATTTCTTACATACTTTATCAACAATCACACATTTGCCTAACTGGATTCGACACTCTAATCATAAATTCTGTGTTCTCAACAGGTATATTCATACTAGACACCAATTTCATGCATACATATGAATGAGTAGAACCGGGATCAATCAAAGCAATAACATTAACATTATAAAGAGAAAATGTACCGGTAATCACATCAGGTGAGGAAGCATCTTCACGTGCTTTAATAGCATAAGTTCTAGCTGGAGCCCTTCCTTCAGGTCTAACTGGTGCATCCATGGCTACATTCTTACTGCTTGCTTCGCTCCCAGCTTTTCTTGGATATCTCTCTGCTTTTAATTTTGTTTTTAATTCATTTTAATAACTAAATGACCAAAATGCCCTTACTACTAAACTTTCAAAAATTCCTTCCATGTCCTAATTTTGTCCATGAACTTAAAATTGGTAAAATTTCTCTTTAAGGACCTCTAATTAATAATCTAATTCAATTTTATGCAAAATACTTCTAGAACACAAGTTTTGCAATTTATTCAATTTAGTCCCTAATTTCAAATTAAGTACTTTATGCATAGAATTTCTTCACGAACTTTTCACACAATCATGCAAACATATCATAGACCTCAAAATAATAATAAAATAAATTTTTCTACCTCGAATTTGTGGTTTCGCAACCACTGTTCCGTTTAGGCCCTATTTCGGGATGTTACAGTAACTATTAAGAACAAGACATAGCTAAGCAATTTATTCAAATCAAATCTCGACAAAAATAAGGATTAAATTAATTGAGGGGATTTCAACAATAATGAGTTAAGGGTTAATAATAGGGATAAATCAAGGAATGGATTGTTAGGCTCAAAGGGGTTTACTAAGGGTTAGTTGTGAAGGTAGGCTTTTCATGGTATGAGGAGGTTAATCCTAAGTGCCTCTATCATCTTGAGATATTAAATCAAAAGGTGCGGTCTTGATATGCATAATCAAGCAAGTTCTAGAATAACAATTCGATATTGAAGCACTCAAAACAACAATAAAAGTGAGCATGAAAGAAATAATAGATGCTCTTAAAGGCTCAAAATCTCACAAAAATTATGGCTTTTTGATGTTTAAACCTGTGGATTTCAATTCAAGATAATACTTAAACTTGGGGAAAATAACCTAAAATTTAAAATCTTAAAAATCAACTTATCATGCTTAATTCTCTAATGTCTTAAAGTTTAAATAATCAATATATGAATGCCTATGTTTTAATTCAAGATATATCAATAAAAATCATAAATTAATCAAAATTCATCTTAAAAATGATATGAGAGATTTGCAAGAGTACAAGACAAAATTCAGGGATTTTTCTGATAGTGATATAATTTACCCCCCCACACTTAAGATGTATATTGCCCTCAATGTATAAAGATAAATTTAGTTGCAATTATAGAAAAAAGATGATAAGATAGGGAGAAAAGTGAAACTTCCTGAGTTATGAATGGATGGAATCCCTGGATTAGCGAGAGCGAGAATTGAAAATAGAGCTGGAAGGTAGGCATGATTCTGAGGAAGATTTAAGGGAATAATCTGATAATAACCTTGGAGATAAGTCGTGTTTTAAAAACAAATGAGTTTTCAAATGTAAATAAAAATAAAAATAAAAGTAAAAATAAAATAAGAGAAATAATCTAATTTTGCGAGTGGCACGGCCGTCTCACACGCCCATGTGGTTTGTGTTCAGCCCGTGTTTGTCGCGAATTGAGAGATCGTCACACAGCCTGAGGACACGCCCGTGTGTCTAAGCCATGTGGCTGCATGATCGTATCGCACGACCGTGTGGGATGTGGTTCGCTTCTCCCACGCCAGTGTACCTATGAGCACGTCCGTGTTATTTTGACAGTGCCGACCACAGGTGCTAGGCATGGGCGTGTCGCAAACCCGTGTCATTTTGGCATATTTGCCCATCGCCCGCTCACACGACCGTGACAATTTATTGCATCCCGTGTTTTGGGAGAAATTTTGCTCTATTTTCGCACGGCCGTATCGCACGGTCGTGTCTCTTCTTGATTATGGACACGGCCTAAGGCACGCCCATGTGTATGGCCGTGTGGATTTTGTGAACCTGTATTCAAAGACTCAGTTAGTGATTTAAATATTAAAACTTTGAAATTTAAATAAAAATTAAAATAAATAAAAACTGTTAGTACTCTGGTTGCCTCCCGAGAAGCACTTATTTATAGTCTAAGATCGACTTTACCATGTCGGTGTATCAGGGAGGTTCGTGGAGTCGTAGCTCCTCTCCATCGTCCTTAAAATTCTCGTAGTTATAAAGTTTGAGACGATGTCCATTTACCTTGAAAGTTCCTTGTAATGGGTGACTTACCTCTATTGTGCCATATGGAAAAATAGATTGAACTACGAACGGTCCTGACCATTGTGATTTAAGTTTCCCAGGAAACAATTTGAGTCTCGAATTATATAGCAGGACAAGGTCTCCAACTTCAAAATGTTTTCTTTGCTTTAAACGAGCGTCATGGCGCCGCTTTGTTGCTTCCTTGTATAGGCGTGAGTTTTCGTATGCATTGGCTCGCCACTCATCTAGCTCATTCAACTGCATCAACCTGTTTTCACCTGCAAGTTTGGGATCAAGGTTTAGAAATTTAATAGCCCAAAAAGCTTTATGTTCTAGTTTGAATGGTAGATGACAACTTTTTCCATAAACAAGTCTGTAAGGTGATGTTCATATGGGAGTTTTAAAAGCAGTTTTATAAGCCCATAAAGTATCATCTACTTTCATCACCCAATCTTTCTTGTTCGATTCTACTATCTTTTCAAGAATCCGTTTGATCTCTCAGTTTGCCACTTCAACTTGTCCACTATTTTGAGGATGGTATGGGGTGGCTGTTTTGCGATGAACTCCGTATTTCTTAAGGGTTTTCTCAAATTGGGTGTTACAGAAATGAGTGCCCCTGTCACTGATAATTGCTCTAGGTGTTCCAAATCTAGAGAAGAGTTTTTTAAGGAATCGTACTACCACTCTAGCATCATTAGTAGGTAAAGCTTGGGCTTCCACCCATTTGGACATGTAATCAACTGCTTCTAAGATGTATTTATTCTCAAATGAACTAGGGAATAGACCCATGAAGTCGATACCCCAAACGTAAAATATTTCACATGGGAGAGTATAGTTTTGAGGCATTTCATCACATTTGGAGATGTTACCTGTCCGTTGCAATTTGTCACAAGAAGTAACGTACCTGCTAGCGTCTTTGAACAACGAGAGCCAATAAAAACCTGATTCAAGTATTTTATGTGCGGTCTTAGTTCCACTATAGTGTCCTCTAGTCGGTCCTGAGTGGCAATGTCCCAAGATCCTTGATGTTTCTGACCTTGTAACACATCTTCTAATGACTTGATTTGCACATATGCGAAAAAGGAAAGGGTCGTCCCAAAAGTAGTTTTTCACATCATTAAAGAATGCTTCTTTTGCTGGTGTGTCAACCCTTTTGGGATAATGTTAGCGACTAAAAAATTCGCAATGTCTGCAAACCAAGGTACCTCAGAATCATATATAGCAAAGGATTGTTCTGTAGGAAACGAATCATTTATTTCAACTTCATCTAGTTCTTTGGTATTTGAGTTTCCAAGCCTGGAAAGATGATCAACTGCGAGATTTTCAGCTCCTTTCTTATCCTGAATTTTCAAGTCAAATTCCTGCAATAGCAGAATTCATCGAATGAGTCGAGGTTTTGCATCAGTTTTAGTTAAAAGGTAGCGAAGGGCAAAATGGTCAGTGTAAACGACAACTTTAGACAATATGAGATATGATCGAAATTTATCAAATGCAAAAACCACAGCTAGTAATTCTTTTTCCGTGGTGGTATAGTTTTCTTGTGCAGTTGTCAAAGTCTTGCTAGCATAATAGATAGGTTGAAAATGCTTGTCTCTTTCCTGTCCCAAAACTGCACCTACTGCAAAATCACTCGTATCACACATTAGTTCAAAAGGTAAATTCCAGTCAGGTGTAATTATGATTGGAGCATTAATTAATTTTTCTTTTAAGGTATTAAATGCTTCTAAACATTCCTAGTCGAAATTAAAAGGTATATCTTTTTCTAGTAATTTAGTTAAAGGCTTAGCTATTTTAGAAAAATCCTTAATAAATCTTCTATAAAAACCAGCATGTCCTAAAAAGCTTCTAATAGCCTTAACTGAACTGGGAGGGGGTAATTTTTCTATTGTTTCAATTTTAGATTTGCCAACTTCAATCCCTTTACTAGAAATTTTATGCCCTAATATAATACCTTATTGAACCATGAAGTGACATTTCTCCCAGTTAAGCATAAGGTTCGTTTCCTCACATCTTATTAAACTCATTTTAAATTTTTAAGGCAAAGATGGAAAGAGTTACTGAATACCGAGAAGTCATCCATAAATACCTCCATAATGTCTTCCACGTGTTCATCAAATATGGCCATCATACAGCACTGAAAAGTGGCAGGAGCATTACATAATCCAAAAGGCATTCTACTATAAGCAAACATACCATATGGGCATGTAAATGTCATCTTTTCTTGATCTTTAGGAGCTATTGGGATTTGGAAATAGCCAGAGAGTCCGTCTAAAAAGCAGTAGTACATATGCTCGGATAATCTTTCCAACATTTGGTCAATGAATGGCAAGGGAAAGTGATATTTTCTTGTGGCATCATTTAGCTTCATGTAGTCAATACAAACTCTCCAACCTGTGGCTGTTCTTGTCGAGATCAATTTATTCTTTTTGTTAGTCACAACGGTCATGCCTCCTTTCTTAGGAACAACATGCACTGGACTTACCCAAGAACTGCTACAAATAGGATAAATAATTCCAGCATCTAGAAGTTTAATTACCTCAGCTTTAACAACTTCTTTCATGTTGGGGTTCAGTCATCTTTGAGCTTGCACACATGGTTTTTATTCATCTTCTATTAAAATTTTGTGGGTGCAGAAAGAAGGGCCAATCCCTTTGATGTCAGAAATTTTCCAAGCTATGGCCATTTTATGTTCTCTTAGTAGTTGGAGTAATTCCTCTTTTTCCTTAGGTTGCAAGTTAGAAGCAATAATCACTGGTAATGTAGAATTATTTTTAAGGTATGCATATTCTAAGTGATTTGGTAATTTTTTAAGTTTCAGTTTGGGAGGTTCTTCAATAGAGGGTTTTTGCTTAAGTTTATCGTTTGTCTTGATACCCTCATATTTTGCTTGTCTTGAGACTAGTTTATTGGGGTACAATTCAGTTTTTACCTCACTTGTCTCAGAATCATCATTATATACCTCCTCGCTTTGGGCAAGATACAGTTCCAATGTGTGTTCATGTATGATTTCCTGAAAAGAATCTTGAGTGGCATGATCAATAGAGTCAATGAAATGACATGAATCATCTTGCTCTCTAGAAAATCTCATGGCATCATAGATCTTAAAAATAATCTCTTCCTCACCTACTCTAAGTACAAGTTTGCCATCTCCCACATTAATAACAACCCTAGCAGTGGCTAAAAATGGACGACCCAAAATTAAAGGCACTTCAACATCCTCATCCATGTCAAGCACAACAAAATCAATAGGGAATATAAATTTATCTACTTTTACAAGTACATCCTCTATGATACCCCTAGTATATTTAACAGATCTGCCAGCTAATTGAATACTCATCCTAGTGGGTTTAGGTTTTCCAAGACCAAGTTGTTTAAACATCTTATATGGCATCAAATTAATGCTAGCGCCTAAATCAGCTAGTGCTTTCTCAACATTTAGATTACCAATTAAGCAAGGGATAGTGAAACTTCCTGGGTCTTTCAGTTTGGTTAGCAATTTATTTTGGCATATGGCCGAACACTCCTCGTTGAGTTCCATTGTAGATAAGTCCTCACACTTCCTTTTATTTGTTAGAAGCTCCTTCAAAAATTTTGCATATGTAGGCATCTGCGAGGTGGCCTCAACAAAAGGTAAGTTGATATGTAATTGCTTAAAAAGTTCAAGAAACTTATCGAATTGTGCATCCATACAGTCTTTTTTCAACTTTGCTGGGTATGAGACTAGTGGCTTATATTCCTTTGGCATTGGTTTGTCATTATTTTCTGGTTTTTCCTCCTCTTTTTCGCTCATCACGGCTTCTTGTGGTAGCTTCTTCTCAGATTCGGCTAACACTTTCCCACTCCTTAGTGTAACTGCCTTCACATGTTCTTTTGAATTGGGGTTGGTGTTACTTGGTAATGTTCCTGGTGGTCTTTCAGAAATTAATTTGGACAACTAGCCTAATTGAGTTTTGAGCCCTTGGATCGACGCTTGTTGATTTTTATATGCTTTCTCGGTATTCTGGAAACGAGTTTTTGACACCGAGATGAATTTAGATAGCATCTCCTCAAGGTTCAGTTTCTTTTCCTGTTGATAAGGTGGTTGTTGAAAACCCGGAGGATTTTGTGGCATTTGATTTCCTTGACCACTCTATGAGAAATTTGGGCGGTTCCTCCAACCTACATTGTAAGTATTACTGTATAGGTTATTTTGAGATCTAGAGTTATTGTTACCCATATAGTGGACTTGTTCCTCCTCGGTTGTAGGAATAAAGGGTTGATATTCTGTATGTACGCCTCCTCCACTTGAATCACACCTCATCACTAAATGTACCTACGTAGAACCAAGTAAACCACAATCTTTTTTTTTAGAATCTCCACCTGATTTGATAACATATTAATCGCATTGATGTTATAAACGCCGGCTGTTTTGGTTGGCTTAGTCCTCATGACTTGCCACTGATAGTTATTCAGTGTTATCTCTTCAATAAATTCGTAAGTTGCTTCAGGTGTTTTGTTGTTGATGGTTCCACCAGCTGTTGCATCAATCATCTATCTTGTTGAGGGGTTCACACCATTGTAAAACGTTTGAACTTGCAGCCATTGAGGTAACCCATGGTGAGGGAACCATCGCAGTAGGTCCTTATATCTCTCCCATGCATCTCAGAGTGTTTCTAAATCCATCTGCACAAAGGAAGAAATATCATTACGTAATTTAGCCGTTTTAGCCGGAGGAAAATACTTTAATAAAAAAATTTTGGTCATTTGTTCCCAAGTAGTGATTGATCCTCGTGGTAACAAGTTCAACCACTGTTTAGCTTTATTCCTTAATGGAAAAGGGAATAACCGAAGGCGAATGGCATCATCAGAAACGCCATTATTTTTAAATATGTCGCAGAATTCCAGAAAATTTACCAAATGAGTGTTGGGATCCTCATCCTGCAAACCATCAAACTGAACAAATTACTGTATCATTTGAATCGTGTTAGGTTTTAGTTCTGCAATAGTAGGCCTAACTATACTTGACTCAATTCCTGTTAAATTTGGCTTAGTATAATCATACATAGTGCGTGGAGCTTGATTCTGATTTACTTGATCGACGGCAATTGCAGGAGGTAGCAGATTCTCCTGATTTTCAGTCATCTCCTCGATTGTAGTTGAGATATCATCCTCTTGCTCTTCTTTTGTGTATCTTAGGCTTTGCCTTATTTCTCTTCGATTTCTACGAGCTGTACGATTGATTTCTTCGTCAAAAAGTAATGGTCCTGACGGGTTTCCTCTAGTCATAAACTATAAGAACCTGCCAAAAGAAAATAAAAGAAAATTTTAGTAAATAAAAAAATAAAAACAAAATTTAAATTGCAATAAAAGTAAATGGCTAAAGTAATAAAAATCGAGTATTCCTAATATCTTAGTTCCCTGGCAACAGTGCCAAAAACTTGATCGTGATTTTTCGTGATAAGTTTTATAAATTTATAATTAATCGTTCTTGAAACTAACTATTATCACGATGAAGGCAAGTGTAACTATCGAACAGTAGTATGGCTTTAGCAAGATTGGATTGTCGAACCTAAAAGAACTAAAAGTACTAGTATTAACTGTCTTTTTATTATCTAGCCTAAAAATAAAAAGGTTTGTTTATCTAAACTAATTAACTAAACTAAGAAATCACAGAAACTAGATTGGGGAAAATACTTTTGGAAAACCGATTGATTTAAGACAATACCCAAAGAAAAATCCACCTAGACTTCACTTGTTATTTGACTCTGAATCAGACGATTTATTTATTCAACTTGTTCCATAGAAATCCCTTACTTATGTTATTATCCTTATTCAAGACTAATAACGTCTAACCCTAGGTTGAATAATTGAAATCTCTTTCTAATTAACACCCTAAGGTTGCATTAACACAATCTATGGATCCCCTTATTAGGTTTCACCCTAATCCGATAAAATCTTGTCACCCTATCTCTAGGTGTGCAATCAACTCCGCTTAATTATTACGAAGTTACTCTTAGACAGGGACTATTCATCCTCCAAATGAGAGCATTAACTTGAATCAACATCCTGAAATACCAAAACAAGAATTAAGAACACACAATTAAGAACAAGTTAAATATTTATCATACAATTCAGATAATAATAATAAGATCCATCTTAGGTTTCATTCCCCTTAGGTATTTAGGGGATTTAGTTCATAACTAAAAAGGAAAACATCTCAGAAGAATAATAAATACAAAACATAAAGAAAACCCAAAACTCCTGAAGGGAAATTGAGGAGAGGTCTTCAGTCTTGATGATGAATCCGGCTTCTGAGATGGATCAATCGGCTTTCTTCGAGTAATTCCTTACTCCCTACTCTGTGTGTCCTCCCTTTTAGTCCTCCTCTTGGGTGTTTAAATAGGCTTTAGAATGCCTAAAATCCTAAAACGAGCCCTTTTCTGAATAGAACTAAACTTGGGCTCGACAGGGACACGCCCGTGTGCCACGCCCGTGCGCGATAACTTCAGGCCATGGTCAAGGCTGAGAGATCAACACACCCGTGTTGAGTTTTGTTTTAGGCCGTGTTCAAGCCTGTTAGAATGGCTTGGGCGTGTGTGCTACCTGTGTGATGAAGTCTAGGCCGTGTTGTTTTCCCACGTCGGCCCATTTTCTCTGTTTTTGGCCCGTTTCTTGTTTTTTTTTCTCTCCTATGCTCACCTAAGTATAAAACATGAAATTAAAGTATTAGGAGAATCAAATTCACCAAATGTAATGAGAAATCATTCATAATTGTGTTAAGCATGGGATAAAAATATGTATAAATTACGGTTTATCACCTATCATAGTCCTCGACTAGAAGTGGGATTAAATCACTATGGATTTTGTAGCGGGTTTACCGTTAACCCCAAAAAGGAAAGATGCAGTATGGATTGTTTTGGATAGGCTAACTAAGTTGGCACATTTCGTACCAGTATGTACCGATTACTCCCTCGAGAAATTAGTTGACTTATATATTTTCGAGATTATGAGGCTTCATGGAGTGCCATTATCGATTATCTCAGATCGAGACCCGAGGTTTACCTCAAGGTTCTGGAAAAAGTTACAAGAGGCTTTGGGAACCAAATTGAGCTTTAGCACAGTATTTCATCCACAAACTGACGGACAATCGGAAAGAGTTATTCATATTTTAGAGGACATGTTACGGTATTGTGTTCTTGAGTTTCAGGGAAGTTGGAAAAGAGACTTACCATTAGTTGAATTCGCCTACAACAACAGTTATCAGACAAGTCTGAAAATGGCACCTTATGAGGTTTTGTACAAACGAAAGTGTCGAACGCCCTTATACTAGACTGAGCTAAGAGAAAGACAGATTCACGGGCTCGACTTAGTCAAGGAGACCGAAGAAAAAGTTAAGGTGATTCGCGATTGTCTAAAGGCCATTTCGGATAGATAAAAATCCTATACGAATTTAAAACGAAAAGAAATCAAGTTTCAAGTCGGTGATAAGGTATTTCTAAAGGTATCTCCTTGGAAAAAAGTCCTCACATTTGGCAGAAAGGGAAAATTAAGTCCGCGTTTTATCGGACCATATGAGGTGATTGAGAGAATTAGGCTAGTAGCCTTCCGGTTAAGATTGCCATCGAAATTGGAAAAGATCCATGATGTATTCCATGTATCCATGCTATGCAGATACCGCTCTGACCCTTCGCATGTGATTGAGCCGACAAAGGATGAGATTTATCCGGACATGTCCTATGGAGAAGAACCGGTTAAGATTTTAGCTCGGGAAATCAAATAGTTGAGGAATAAGAGTATAGCACTCGTGAAAGTTTTCTGGCATAGACATGGAGTCGAAGAAGCTACATGGAAACCCAAGGAGGTTATGAAAGAGCAGTACCTAAACTTATTCATCGGTAAGATTTTCGAGGACGAAAATCCCTAAGGGGGAGAATTGTAACAGCCCGATTTAGGGCCTAGTCAGAACAGTGGTCTCGGGACCATAAATCTGAAGTTTGGAAAATTATTTTATTATTTTCTAAGGATATAACATGATTATATTAGTATACTAAAAATTTGGTGAGTTAATTTTGATGTTTGTGAGCCCTATTGCGGAAAAGGACTAAATCGCATAAAAGGTAAAAGTTACATTTTAGTGCCCAAATGTGTTAAATAGCTAAAGAATATGAATTGGGGGTCTTAAAAAGGGCAATTAGACCCTTTTACACAAGCTGGCCGGCCATGAGATGAATTGAAACAAATAGTCAAAAGATTAGGTAAGTGATGTTATGATTTAGTGATAAAATAATGCCTAAAGCCTATCTACTATTTTTCTACTTCTCCATCTTTTCTCTCCACCAAAAATATCAGCAAATATGGAGGTTTGAAAGCTGAAAATTTGCAGCAACTTATTCCTCTCATAATGTAAGTGATCTTGATGGTTTTCCAGGACATGGCATCGACTTGAGATGTGAACTAGTGTAAGACTATGTTTGGGACATAGCATCGGCACCTTGCCCTAAATTGAGGTTTATAGAATGACCAGTAGTGTACCGAATAGTTCAACGGTCTACGTATATTTGTGAGTTAATAATGAAAACATAACCATGTTGTGAGTGAAACAGGTACCTAATTGGTACGTATGAGAAATGAGTTCATTAGAGAGCATATGACTTGTATGGATGGTAATGAGTAAGTCATGCTTATGCTTATCCTTGTGTTATGAGCATGTTGATTATTGATGAATTGTTGTTGTATATTTATTTATATGCAACTTACTAAGCTTTTATGCTTACCCTCATTTCCTTCCATTTTCTTATAGTGCCGCCTAATTAGCTCGAGGATCACTTGGAGTCAGAGATATTGATCACATTATCATCTGAAACTTTCGGCATAGTCGGATTTATATTTTTGAACATGGCATGTATAGGGCTTAGACTTGATTATTTTGTGTCCTTAAGCATTGGCCAAATGTGTGGGCTTGGGATAAGTCCCGCTCATTGTATTTAGCTTTGATGTTGACTATTACTCATTTTGATTATATGCAAAGATGATATTTTCCTTGGTTGAGTAAATTGCCTTATGAAAGAATGTCTATTGTAGCTTATTTGGTTGTGTGGTATAGACTAGAATTGGTATTGGTTGAGTTCGAGTTAATTGATATAGGTAAGGTTGGAAAATAAGCTTGGTAAATAGCCTTATTTTGTCTATACGGGCAGGCACACGGGCGTATGTCTAGGCCGTGTGTGACACACGGTCAATCCCATGGGCGTGTGATGAGGCCGTGTTTCCCCTGCACGTAAAAATTTCAAGTCAATATGCAAGGTAATAAACACACGGGCATAGACACGGCCGTGTGTCTTAGCCATATGGAGGACATGGCCTAGCACACGGGCGTGTGCTATAGCCGTGTGGCATGTTGGGAGTGCTGACGTCAGAAACAGAATACTCGAGTTTTCTCACACGGGTTAAGACACGAGCGTGTCAAGGCCGTGTGAGCAACATGGGCCAGGGACACGGGCGTGTGTCTAGGCCGTGTGAAGTCTGCACTTGAATTTTGTAAAACTGTGTAAATAAATTGGTCACACGGGTAAGGGACACGGGCGTGTCCCTAGGTGTTCAGGCTGTGTGAGACACACGGGCCATCAGCACGACCGTGTCAAGGTGGTTACACGGGCGTGTTAACCATCCATACGGGGTGTGTGCCTTGTTTTGAATTGCAAAGTTTGCATAGATTGAATAAGGACCCGGAAAGATTTCGAATGGTCTCCAATGGCCGATTTAGGTCTCGTAGGTCTATATTAAGGAATTTTAAGTACAAATTTTAAAAAGTTTTAATTTTGACCGAGTCTCGGTGACTTAAAATGGGTTGCATGCATGATATCAAGTAAGGTAATGCCTTGTATTTCGCCCCAGCTTGGGTTACGGATATGGGGTGTTACAGATTTTTATGCTTTAGTCGCGGTTATAATGGCATGTTTATGTGTTTTATGCTTGAAGATATGGCCACTATGTTTGGCTTGTAAATATGGTTATATGATTGATGACATTTTGGCATTTTTGGGGCTTGATCGCTAATTTTGAAATGGTTTAGTGATGATATGTTTGAATGACCAATTTGGTATGCTTGTGTGTGATATTGGTATGAAATGTTTCTTTGAAATTGGTGAAACTTATGTTATTTTGATACCTTGATGGTTGACATTTAAAAGATCAAATTGATGTATGGTTTGTGGCTAAAGTGATAAATGTTGGCATGGTCACAAAATGATCATTTATGGCATGTTTTGATATAGAATTTAAATCTAATATGTTTAGTTGAATTATGACCATTTGGACATTGATTTGGTATGTATATATGTTGGTTTTTGAAACCATTTGAAAATGGCTAAACGGGTAACATTTAAATGATTGATGCATGTGAAAAGTAGTTCAAATGATAAGGTCATTTTGATATGTTTTGTTATGGACACAAGTAAATGGATAAGTAGTTAAATATGTACATATTTTGGTATGTTTAATGTATGTGTTTGAGGTACCTTTATGGCATATTAGTTGAATGGAATTTGGTCATTTGAAAGTGGTCATTTTATGCATAGTTGAACATGTTTTGATACATGGTCATATGTACAAATGTCTTGTTTAGGTGTGCTTGAATTGGGTGAAGGAAATGGCTTGAATTTGGCCTATTTATTATCCACACGGCCTAAGAGACGGGCATGTGTCTCATGTATGTGTGACACACGGCCATGCAACACAGTCGTGTGTCCCCTGTAGATATTTTAAAGGTTGCATTTTGAGAGTTACACGCCTGGCACATGGGCATGCGGGTTGGCCATGTGAATCAAGTCAAAGCGTTACACGGGCTGGGACACAGCCGTCTATCCCTACTTCGAATGTCCACATAGCCTGAGACACATGTGTGTGTCTAAGCCGTGTGATTCACAAGGCCATATGACCCCTGTGTTGTGAATTTTCTAACTTTATTTCCATGAAGTTTTTAATGTTTTCGATTTAATCATGAATTGTTTCTAAAAATGTTTTTAAGGCTTCGAGTGCTCGAATTAGGGACGTTATGCATGTATATGTTTGGATTTTGCAATGATTATGAAATGTTGGGATTGAATGATTTGAGTTACGTGTTTACGGTAATGCTCTGTAACCCTATTTTGATGATGGATATTGATTAGGGGTGTTACATTTATTGGTATTAGAGCTACGGTTTAGTTGGTTCTCAGACTGAACATAGCATGTATGAAGTCCAGAAATACATGCCATTATATAACCCGTGATAGTGTGATATCTCTTGATGCTGATGAGATTTGTTTTATTTTAGATAGAGATGTTTTCCAACCTAGCTAATCCCGATAATGCTGGATGCGATATTCATGTGTATAAGTAAAAAGTTGATTATGATGAGTCAAAACTCATAAAGGTAAGAATAAAAGTTCATAATATTTTGTTAATAATGAATGTTATGTTATGTGTATATATATATGATAGTCAAATTTAGATGCTTTACGATCTCCACCCCCTCACCCTCAAAATCTTATTTAATGGAATTCACAATATTTATGTTGATAAGTCCACAAGTATGAAATCGATGAGTTCAATAGCTGAATGAATAATAATGCGATCAGAGCCGAGAATGGGTTAGCAAGTAAAGAGAATTCTAGAAGAGATGTTAGATTTCTTTTCTGAAGATCATTTGGGATACGCAACGTCACTGTTAAAGAAGGATTTAATCATGGGTAGTCGACTTATTTAAATATGGTATATAAAGAATAGGTTGATCAGGATTTCTTTTGAATTGATTTCTTTAGTGAAATGGGATAATGTGATATCATCGATGACTTTAGTAGTTAGTGGAATACTGTTTGAACTGCAAGTATACCTGAATGTAGTTGTTATAGTCAAGTATCTTACAGCGATCTCTTCTGGGTATTCTATATGTTCTTTTATTTTCAGAGATATATGCAACTGTTCATTTTCAGATGTAATTCTTATCATATAGAAATGTTGGATAATCATAATGTTAAACGGAAGTATTATTAGTCTGGTTGATTTATGATCGACATTACTCTATTTTTCTTTTCCATTCTATTCTATTATGTTCAGTAGAAGATTCAATGATAAGACTCATATGATGTTATTTTATTTCTTCTACTGGTTGATGTTCTGAATTAATATAGATATGCAATTTATGTTGTCTCTATCACAATTGGTTCTAGTGTTTATGAGTGATATTCTTCTTCTAGATTTTCTGTAACACCCCTAACCCGTATCCGTCACCGAAATAGGATTACAAGGCATTACCGATTAAAACATATCATTCACATACATTTATGCATTTAATAACAAAATCCATTCGTCTCAATCATATTGTCCCTTCTAAGGTCATACGAGACCTTAAAACATGCTTAAAAGAGGTTTAGCACTAAACTGATAACATTTGCAAACTTTGGGAAACTTAGAAAATTTTTAAACATATAAGGGTCAAACGCTCATGTGAATAGGCCCTGTGCCTCACACAGTCACCAAACACGCATGTGTTACAGGCCGTGTGAAATCTAAGGTAGGTTACTGACTTGGCCACACGGTTGACCACATGTCCGTGTGTCAAACCTGTGTACCATTCGAAAAGGCCACACACGCCCATGTGCCAAGGTTATGGGTCTCACACGGCCAATAGACACGCCCATGTGTCTATGCCATGTCAAAACTGTAGGGTATAGTGACTTAATTCGATAGGGTACCCTAGGGGACACACAATCATGTAACATAACCGTGTGTCGCACACCGCTGAGACATACGCCTACATCTCTGCCTGCGTGGACAAAAAATAGGCCATTTGTAAAGCCAATTTGCCACCCTTTCCACAAGTACACATAGCAACCTAATTAATACCATTTCAATACAATTATAAGCAGCCAAAATATACCAATTAGGACACATACCATGCTATTTATCCACAATTATTTCAACTACTCAATTCCATATTCAAACATACCAAACCATTATGCAAAATTCATCACAAATTACATAAGTTCCAAATATATTAATTCATTATCTTATCATCTATTCCATGTCAAATATCACATTATAATATCATCTCAAAATCAAACCACATTATGTCAACTTTCAAGCCATATTTCTTCATCTATAAATCATACCAAACAATCCAACACATTAGGCATTATATACATCACATATATATCACTTAACAAGCACATAATTCAAGCCAACTTAAATGGCCATACACACCAACATTTACAAGCCAACTCTTATGGCTATTCCATATCTCAAAACATATCATCAACACAATAGCCTATACATGTCATATACTATATTTACAAGTATCCAAAAATATCAATAAGTAGTCAATAATGTGATGATGGTTCCCGATGATCCTCGATGTCTGAGCTAGCTCCGATAATCTATAAAACATAGAAAGAACACACAAAGTAAGCTTTAAAAGCTTAGTAAGCCATATACAAATAAAGCTATCAAATAAACCTTTGGATATCAATTCAAATATGCTAAACATAGCTAATCACATTCAAAATTTACAAACCTTTCTCATTGAACATATATTCAATGTCTTAAACCATTTCATCAATTACCTTCTCTTTTCAAAGCTCGTATGAATTTCGTACGTACATGAATCACTTAGCTCATTCACAAATTCTTTCTCGACTTGACTTTTCCTGTTGAGCTATTCAGAATCAATAAGGATACTCGAAAATTATATAAGCTCGTACAATGCCATATCCCAGATATGGTCTTACATGTCATCACATATTGATGCCACTGACCTAGACAGGGTCTTACACGAAATCGATTAACAATGACAATGTCCCATACATGGTCTTACACGTAATCTCAATACAATTCCAATGTCCCAAACATGGTCTTACATGTAATCACATCTCGATAACCTAATGTCATGACAATCGTATCCTATGTTATTCTTAAGGTTCGTACGGGACTTTCAGATGTCATAACTTCATCGATTCATGCTCGTAATTGTTCTTTTGACATTCAAAATGACAAGAATACACATATAATTCAATCTAAAGACATATATTTGCATATGAACTTAGCTCGTAGTCGGGATAGACGAATCAGATCGATTACTTGATAACTTTTGATTTCCCTCAATCTAAATCTGATTTCTTTCGTTCTTGATCAATATAAATTCAAGATTAACTCTTTTATTCATCAACACATTCAATTTAGTCCACAAACACATATTTGGGCTTTTTGCACTTTAGCCCCTAAAGTTACACATTTATTAAATTTAGTCCCTATTTCATAAATACACAAAATTCACAAAATTCAATATGACCCATGCTTGGAAAAATTCTTTATAGGTCCCTAACAGCCCATATTTCACATTTATTTCACAATTTAACCCCTCAATTTACACTTTTCTCAATTTTATCCTTAATTGACATTTTTACTCAAAATCACTTTACAAAACATGTAAAACTATCAAAAATTACTCATTTTCATCATCATCTATCACAACGCTCAAACATTCATCAATGACTCAAAAATTGAGGCATGGGCTAGCTAGTACCCAAAGCAACGATCACAAAAACGTAGAAGTTATCAAAAACCTAGTAAAATACATACCTTAATCAAATAACAAGATAGCCGAATAGATGAAAGGTCAAACCCTATTTTATTTTTCTGATTTTTGGCTATGAATGATGATAATATGGTTTATTTTCACTTTGCTTTGGTTAATATTAACATAATATAATAATTACCATTTTAACCTTAATGTAAAACATTTAATATCATCCATTTAATGTCTATTTATGTAAATTTCCACTATCAATGGTCTAATACCAACATAAGGACCTTTCCTTTAATAATCCATAGCAAATAGACACTTTTAACTTATAGAATGCAACTTTTGCATTTTACGTGATTTAGTCCTTTTTCTCAAATTGAGCTATTAAACGATAAAATTAGCTCACAGCATTTTCACACATACATATTCACATGCTATAAACATCAAAAATAATATTAAAATAATTTTACAACCTTAGATTTGTGGTCCCAAAACCACTGTTCTGATTTAGCTAAAACCGGGCTGTTACATTTTCTCTGGGATATCATTGATCTCTTTATCATTCAATATGGGTTGTATTCTCGAAAATGTAGTAGAGCTTCACATCTTGTATTTCATTATCTCAGTTTTCTTCTCATTCTTCTTGTTTAACTTATTAAACATGGTTTCTTTGTAAGAGATGCCGGAGGTAATTACATCTATTACAGTTATAATTCCTAGTTCGATCATGGGAACATGGTGATATAGATATCAGATTATAGAGATTGTATTACTGCACTGGTTATTATTGGAATTACCTTCGATTTTCCTCTCTTATTTTGAAGTGCACTATTAATGGTTGTGGTATTGTTATATCTATATGGTTGTAACGTCAGCCTTATTAAAGTACCATGCTTTTAATTCATCTGATGGTTAAGACTTCGATATGGTTCAAATTTTTGATGTTATTAATTGAAATAGTTTCATTATATATCCCATTTCTAACTTTCATGAAAGGGATAAGTGGCGACAAAAGTATAGATGTGGAAGATCGAGCTCAATCTCGCATGATAGTTCTAATTACTCAGGTAATCTCAGATTGTGTCAACAAGCCAATAACGAGATGTCATATTTCATTTGATTTAATGTAGTTTTGGTAATCTTTGATTGACATTCCGAGGAAATTATGATAGACGGTATATTTAGATTATCTCGACAACAAGAAGAAAGAATTATTCTGAAATGTTATTATTTGATTGATAGATCAAATCAATTGTGTTATTCAGAAATGAGTTATTCATTCGAAAAGTTAATTGAGTTATATGCATTTGAGTTTATTCTTAGGTTCAGGAATAAATTTTGCGCATTCATGGGTAATTTGACCGACAGTTAGAATGAGGGATTCATATTCTAGAAGACATGATGCAAGTATATATCTATCAGATCGGTTATAATCGGGAAATGTTATTATGGATTAAAATCATCTTGACATAAACAATTAATACACTTGTATTTAGATGGTATTGTTTGAAGATTTACATTAAATAGAATATTTGTAGTTGAAAGTTGCAGATGCAGATATGTCGAAAACATCGGTTAGAGTCTGTTGTGAAAATTGCAAACTTTAATTAAACGCTATGAATTTTCTAATGTGCCTAGAACCCGATAATTTGAGTTTTCTTTCGGTTATGTTTTGGCAAGTGATTGTTGATAATTTCTCAGTTATTGTGATGCTAATGATAAAGTTATGACAGGAGAACATCATAGCTATTCAGTTAAGGCCGGGTATAGTACCAAGCTTTAATATGAGTTCTGAATCAAGATAAGTTATAAATGATTTATCTATGGACTATCAGTAAGAAGATGACAGAAAGATTTGATGTGATAACTTTTATCAAGTGGGAAATTTTAAGGACAAAATTTCCGTAAGGGGGAGAGTTGTAACAGCCTATTTTTTCAATGGTGTCAAAAACAGTGGTTTTGGGGCCACCAAATATGATTTTAAAAAGGTTTTTTATTTGATAATTTATGTTATATAAGCAATTTATTAAGCTTAAGTGGTATGACCCTAAGGTTATGTGGTTTTAGAAAATGAGGTATCGGGACCTTGTTTCTATAAATCGAGCAGTAAATATTTTTATAAATATTTACATAGTGTCATTAAAGTGGTAGTAAAGTTTCATTGAAAAATTTTAATGTTTCGATAGTTAATTAATTAAAAAGGATTAAATCGTAAAAGATATAAAATTTGATCACTATTTGATTTGAGTGATTAAATGGTTAATTAAATAAAAGAAAAAGGACTTAAATGGTAATTAGATCATTCAAAGAGTTAGTGGACAATTATGGGCATGAAATTGGTGTTTTATTTATTTATTAACCAAGGTTAAAATGGTAATTTGGTATACCAAATTAAAATAAAATAAAAACAAAAGGTTAATTTGTTATCATCTTTCTGGTTTTCTTCTTCAACACCGAATATCCATGGATGTTGAGATGAAGCTTTTGGCCATGGACATGTGACAGCCCGAATTAGACCCTAATCGAAACGGTGGTTTTGGGACCACGAATCCTAGTCAGAAAAATATTTAAAAATTATTTTTTGTGTTTATTTTGTGTGAATTTATACCTGTGAAAATTTCATGATTTAATTTTTTCGTTTAGGTGTCTGATTAAATAAAAGGACTTAATCGCGTAAAATAAAAACCCAGTGGTTTTTCTAAAAAGGGCTAAATTGTACTTGGCTTTTTAAATGGAAGCCTTAAAGTTGTAATTTACCCATTAAGAGGATAAGTGGGCGGTACTAGACATGTTTCATATGGCTTTGTTATAATATTATTAAAGTTAAATAAATAATTAAATAAAATATTATTATATATATGTTATAACTTATATCAAATTAAAATAAGGTTTTCATATTACCTTTTCTCTTGGCTGAAACTTAAAGAAGAAAGAAAAAGAAAAACAAGTTAGGGTTCGGTGATATTCAAGCTTGATTAAGGTACGAGTTTAGCTCGGTTTTTAATAATTTTTACGTTTTTGAGATCGTTGCTTAGAAATCTTCAAGACCCATGCTTTAATTTTTTATTTTGGTGAATATTTTGAGTTGTGTCATTGTTGATAGTTTATGATTTTTGTTGTTTGATGATGAAAAATGAAAGATATGTTTTAGATTAACATATTTTGTATTGGAGTTTTTGATGATTTTGAGAAATTAGGACTTAATTGCAAAAATAATAATTTGAGAGACTAAAATGTGAAATAAATGAAATATATGGTCTTGTATGAACACTAGGAATATTCGGCCAAACATGGGTACCTTGAAATTTTGTATATTTTCGTTTTGTGCAATAGGGACTATATTGTAAAAATTGTAAATACCAAGGGTAAAATGGTAATTTTCTCATTTATGTGTTTTTGGACTAAATTGAATGAAAATATGTTTGAATGAGCTTAATTTGATTATGTTTAGATCAAGAACTAAAGAAATCAGACTTGGATCAGGGAAAAACGAAAGTCGTCGACTAACTGCCCGATTCCATTTTGTATCGTCCGAGGTAAGTTTATAAGCAAATAGACGTGCGTATTTGATAATTAAATTTTATATTTATATGTTGTTATGAAATGTGGAATTTTAATATGCTATGGTCGAAAATGATTAAATTTGACTACTACACTTTCGAGTTCGATTCGACCGAGTTGCGACGTCTAAAAGCCCCGTATGAACCTTAGAAATAGTTAGGATACATATGTCATGACATAGGATTCCAATATATGTGTGCGAGTAAGACCATGGCATCGATATGTGGTTCCGATATATGTTTACAAGTAAGACCCTGTCTGGGACAGTGACATCGATATGTGGCTACATGTAAGACCACGTTTGGGACGTTGGCGTTGTACGATTTATGTTATTATTCGAGTGTCCTATCCGATTCTGAATGATTCATCGGGCAAAGGTAAATTGTGCATGATTGTGTAATACGAGTAAAATGGCCAGTTATGAATTAGTTGTTTGGCTATTAATGATAAGGTAAGTTGGTACTCGGTATTTGTTTTATTCACGCATAATTGATAATAATGACTTTAAGTGATGTGAGTATATGTATATTCGGCCTGTAGTTATATAAATTTAGTATGAGAAAATGACTCATAATTAAATGCAATGTATGTTTCGGTATTATTGGTCTTGTTGGTTATTTATGTATATATATGCAATACTACGTACTGATTTTTTTTAAGCTTATGTGTAAAAGTATATGCAAGCATGATTATAATATAATTAGTGGTTTTTGAGAATTTGAATATTAATATATTCAAATGGTCAGGTGAGTATTCGGCCAAGTAAAAAAATGCAATTACATATATATAAATAAATATGTGCATTCGGCAGGGTAAAACAAAGTGGTTGGTAAATTGATTGAAAAATAGACAATGTGTGTATTTGATCATTCGGCCAAGATGATGTTTAAGTGCGAATGTATATATGTGGATGTACTTATAAGTATAACTTGAGATTAAATGGTATTTAGTCACTATAAATAATAATTAGCTTGATGGAATTAAATACTTTGTTGGGCTTACTATTTGGTTATGACTTACTAAGCTATATTAGCTTATTTTGTGTATCCTTATTTGTTTTATAGATATTGAAAATCAAGTTACAGGTTCGGGGATCGTCTGCGTAGTTTATCACACTATCTACTATTTTGGGTACCTTTTTAAGTTAAATTCGAGTTATGGCATGTATAAGTTGAACTGTAGTTTGAATGATAAATTCTAGTTGTGTATAAAGCCATGCGAAAATGGCTAATCAAAATGTTTGAATTAAATCATGCTAGATATGGTCTATGATGATTATGGTTGAATGTTGCAGGTTATATATCTATGATTATTACGTGAGATAAATCTTGCATGTTTAAGAAATGAGCAATGGCTTGAAAGAATCGTGACTGATCCATCGATGTAAACTTTTATGTGAAATATATTTGTGAACCTAGTGAATATGTTTGTGACTTGGTAATGTTCATGATTCGGTGTTTTGAATTTTTGATAGGGTTCGGAAAATATGGCAAGGTTTATTATGATATATTTTTGTCCACCTGATCATGATAATATGGAAATGGTTTATGTGTGATTTAATGAGAATGTATTGTAATACGTCAAATAGACATGACATATGTTTGTATTTAACTAAAGTCCTGCATATGCATTTATTTCTAAATGAGAGTGTGGTAGCAGTAGCATAATATGCATGAAAATGGTAATGTATTCTACTATATTAACCATATAAATATATATATGTTTGAGTCTCCATAAATGTGATTTTACATATTATGTCTTAAGTGTGATTTGATATAACATGCATGCAAACGTGTCTTAGTACACATGTAGAGTAAGGTAAGAAATTTTACTTATGGTATAAATGATTATTAAGGTGATAAACGCAAGAGATTTTATATATAAAAATTTACTTGTTATTTACAAGTTTGCAAATTTGTATTAAAATTTATAATATTGGTTGTAAGATGTAAGTTGTATATATATATATATATATATATATATGAAATTCGTATAGACTATTATGTCACTAATGCCGCATGTAAACAATGGTAGTTGTATTAGTTTATGATTTAAAAATTTAGTAAATTTTCGAGACTAATTCATGTGATTATGTAATGTTTATTATAATGGATCGGAATTGTGTTTTATGCCGTAACGCCTTACGACCCTATTCCGGCGACGGATACAGGTCAGAGGTGTTACAGGACAAATTTCTTGCATGGTATGGGATTTTGGTACCAGTTTTAATAATTTTTAAGTTTTTAAAATCATTGCAACTAGGTCCATGTAACACCTCTTACCCGTGTTCAACGCCGAAATAGGGTACGAGGCATTACCGGAACATACACATGCAATCGTACAAAACCGAGACATAATTTTTACATCCAAATTAAACTTTTCAATTTTTATCACTAAGTCTCTGGTATGGATCTACGAGGCCCAAATCATACTATGGAAGCAGTCTGGGACTAAACCGAGAACTTTGGAAAACATTAGAAAATTTCTTGAAAACAGGGGCATACGCCCGTGTCCAAGGCCGTGTCCTTCACACAAGCATTCACATGCCACATTTTCCATACTTAGTCATTACACACTCATTCAACCAACTCATGCCTCTCACAAATGCATCATCATAACATATAACTTAACTAACATTAGCCAACATCGATGGCCTCATACAAAATGAGTTATCAAATATTAAAGGCCAACATTTTAGGCCAAATCAATTATGACATATAACAAAATAACTAAGCCCTCTATACATGTCGTAATTCAAAATATGAGTTTCAAAATACCAAAAGAATGATGATAGTGTGGATGGATGTCTGACGATCTCCGTACCCCAAGCTAGCTTGGTGACACTATAAAACAAGGGAAAAGAGAGGGGAGTAAGCATATAGCTTAGTAAGTAGGTAAGTAAATAATAAACAAATTATTAACATGCTTTTATAAATCCTCAAAATATGTTTTCAAAATAATACAATCATAACTACACATAGATCCACTATTTACTCAAGTTCAAAATAAGCTATCTATTCAAGTCACAGTGACTAAATTATTTATATCTAGAGCTATAGAACTCCAAATTAAGATCCGCTAATTTTTCCAGAAACTAGAATTTCATATATTCTTGCCATAAAATTTTTACAATTTTCGGTTTAGCCAATAAGTACAGTTTATTCTTTAAAGTCACCCCTATTTCACTGTCCAATAGTTCCGACCCCTCTTCACTAAAAATTAATTATCTCCTCATACGAGATTTAGATGATGTTTCTGTTTGTTTCTTTTGAAAATAGAATCATTAAGGATTTTAATCATATAAAATATAACCCATAATTATATTTTTAAAATTTTTAATGATTTTCCCAAATCAGAATAGGGGATTCCAAAATCATTCTAACTCTGTCTCACAAAAATTAAAATATCTCATAATATGAAATTCTTTTTCTTACAACATTTCTTTTATATGAAAGTAGGCTCAATAAGCTTTAATTTCATATCTTATTCAACCTCTAATTAGATTTTCACTATTTTTGGTGATTTTTCAAAGTCACACAACTACTACTGTCCAAAACTATTTTATTACTAAATTTCCCTCTTTCATGTTTTCTTTGTAGTAACTTTCATTGTAACACTTACTCCATATCAATCTTACCAAAGTTTGATCACATATCGTACACATTGCTCACGTACCTTCACTTATTCATCACATAGTCATGTTCAATTACACTTAGTCATTTCCCGTTGAACACATCGGAATAATAACAGATACCCGATGGCCTGCACATAGTACCACCCTTGTAGTCAAAGCTACCTTCTTCACAAAGTGGCATTCACATAGTACCACACTTGTGACCAAAGCTATCTTTCTTCACATACCACACTTGTGACCAAGCTATCTCTTCTCAAAGTGGCCTTCACATAGTACCACACTTGAGTCACTAGTGACATGTCACTTGTATCCTATTCTGTTCCTAATGTTCAACCGAGAAATTTCTCACTTTTCGATACTTGTCAATTTCATTAAATATTCAACCAAATTTCATAAAAGATAATAAAATGTGATAACGTAAGTAAAAACGGTTCATTATTTTTACATACAAATTTACCTAGGTGCAAAATATGACGAATTTGCAATTTAGTCCACAACTTTTTCTTTTCCCCGATCAAGGTCAATTCCTCATCTTTCTTGATCTATAATAATACATTTAACTCATTTAATACTCACATTATTCAATTTAGTCCAAAAATACACTATGGTAAAATTACATTTATGCCCCTAAAGTTTCACATATTTATAATTTTACCCTTAGGCTCGTAAGATGAAAAGCACTTATTTTTCTCAAATCCTAAGCCTATCTGATCCATATTCCCTCTTACAGCAGCTCACATTTTTCACTAAATCACATTTTCTACACATGATTTTACAACTTTTTCAAATAGGTCATTTTATGCAATTTCATCAAAAATCACTTAGTAAAAGTTGTTTATCACACCCCAAACTTTCATATTCTTCCATAAAATATCAAAACACAAGCATGTCATCCATGGGTAAATTTTTAAACACAAACCCTAGCTCAAAATAATGGTGGAAATAGCTAAATAAAGCTACGAGGATCTAAAAAATGTAAAAAAAAAAAACATTAAAAACAGGGCTAAAACGGACTTACAATCGAGCTTGGAAGTTTGAAAAACCCTAGCTATGTCTTCCTAATGTGAAATTCGGCCAAAGGGTTGAAGATGGACAAAAATTGGCTTTTAATTTTGTTTTTAATTCATTTTAATTACCAAATGACCAAATTACCCTTAATGAAAAACTTTAGAAATATGCCAAACCATATCCATTTTTGTCCACCAACTTAACCAATGGTCTAGTTACCATTTAAAGACCTTCAATTTAAAATTTCATAACAATTGGACACCTCTAACATGTAGAACTCAACTTTTGCACTTTTTACAATTTAGTTGTTTTAACTAAATTGAGTACCCAAACGTCGAAATTTTTGAACAAAATTTTCACGAAATTATTCCGTGAAATTGTAGACTATAAAAGTATAATAAAAGTGAACTTTACTATGTCAAATTTGTGGTCCCGAAATCACTGTTCCGACTAGACCCAAAATCAGGCTGTTACAGTCCAGCTAGCCCGTACCTTCGATTTTGAAACTGTTAAAGATTTTGATTGTTATCATTGATGAACCTTGTGATTTTAGATGTTAAATGATGAATTTGAGATGCCAGTTGTTATTTAAAAGTATTTTATTAAGTTATTTTTGATGAATTTATCGATTAGGGGCTAAATTGTTAAAATAGTAAAAATACAAGGATTTGATGAGAAATTGTTGCAATAATGAGCTGTATTGGATGCCATAATATTTGGCTAGCTTAATTTTGGGTAAAAATGGTTAATTTGCATGTTTTAGGCTCACGGACTAAATTGAATAAAAGGAAAACTTTAGGGGTAATTTTGTAAAAATATAAAAAATGACTAAATTGCATAAAATACATTCTTTTACTATCTAAATTAATAGATTGAATGAAACTATTAATTTAGATTAAGATTGGGTGGAAATTTGAGGAGAATAAAAATTACCAAAATACCCCTATGCTTTGACATTTCTGCAATTTATCTAGGTAAGTTCGTACTTTTGAATAGCATTTTAAATTATATTTTAAATGTTATCATTTTATAATATCAAACTATGTCTCGGCAGAAAAATCCAATGGCGTATCGGCGATCATCGACCAATGAAAAGGGATAACTTCGACTATTGCTTTTGAAAAGGGATAGTTTTGGCTATCGATTATGAAAAGGGACGGTGACGACCATCAACTATGAAAAGGGATGGTGACGATCATCGAATATGAAAAGGGATAGCTTCGACTATTAATTATGAAAAGGGATGGTGACGACCATCACATATAAAAAAGGATGGTGATGACCATCGATATGAAAAGGGATGGTTTCGACCATCGAACATGAAAACAGACAGTTACGACCATCGTTTAGCACACTTTGTGTGAGCTCCAGTAAGGGCTCTGGTTGACTTCACTACGAAAAATATGGAAAGGTATGATGTACCAATGATCAAAGTATGAATATTCATGTTTATGAAAGGTATGATATAATGATGCTATGTTATGTACCCATATATTACCATGTGATGATATTGTTAATTTATGTGTTTAATCACCAGCTTCTGGCTATGATTAATGTTATGTTTATGTCTTATGTGTATGCAAATGAAATGGTAAGTGTTCAGTAAGAACTTAGACATGTTTATATGAAACTCAATGATGATAAATCCAATTGAATCATACTCAAGTATAATGGTTATCCATGTCAAATTCATATGAATCATGTTTAAATGATCTAACATGTGTTGTTGATGTGCTAGGGCTTATTTCAAGCTTGTGGATATGATTGATGTTTATGATTATGCTTATACTATGCATACAACACAGCTAAGAAAAGGAAATGAAACGGTAAGTATGTAGTTGGGATGTGTTATGATGTGTTATATGTGTAATACCCCTAACCCGTATCTGTCGCTGGGATCGGATTATGAGGAATTACTGGACAACACGAAACATTCACAATCGTTTCGTAAACATCTAAACATCATAGATCAAACATCAATATGGAGTCCCATATATAGGTCATTGAGACCTTAAACATGTATTGGAAAAGGGTCAAGACTAAACCAAACACATATAAATTTTTTTCGAAAGCTTAACATTTTTCCAAGGTTCACAAGTCACACGCCCGTGTGAATAGGCCATGTGCCGCACACGACCTTAGACACGGCCATGTGTCTAAACCGTGGCCAAATAGGTCATACATACTGATTTACATCACACGGCTAGACTACACGCCCATGTGTCCAGCCCGTGTTCCTTACACACGCCCGTGTTCAGGCCGTGTGCTTGGCCGTGCCCAAACTAAGGGGTATTCTGTTTGTGACGTAAGCATGCCAATTAAGGTCATACGGTTAGGGCACACGTCCGTGTGTGAACCCGTGTTGTACACGCGGCCAATAGACACGCTCGTATGTCTAGGCCATGTCAAAACTAGAGGGTATACTGACTTTAATTCGTAGGATACCCCAGGGAACACACAGTCGTGTAACGTGGCCGTGTGTCGCACATGGCTCAAACACACGCCCGTGTCTCTGCCCGTGTGGACAAGAATAGGCCATTTAAATAGCCAATTTGCCACCCCAATTGGGTCAAACCTACAAGCACCAAAACTATGCTTAGTACACATACCAAATCATAACAACAATATATATACAATCTCAACCAAAACCAAGCCATATCACATGGCTATATATACATTACATTCATATTGACATAACTCTAGCCTATACATGCCACTTAACCACAAACTCAAAGCTTTTATTTAACGAAACGATAACTGGATAGTGTGATGAGATCTCCTGCGACTTCCAACCCGAGCATGTCTTTGAAACTCTATAAACAAAGGAAAAACATACAGAGTAAGCTTCGAGAGCTTAGTAAGTCATAAGCAATTAAATCTTCACAAAATCATGCATATAGTTCAACTTGATTAAGCCAAAATTTAGTTAACTTCATACACATATTCAATCACTTTTCTTATATAATCCAACATCGCCACATTAAGTAATTTCGTTACATAACCAACCAAAACATAGTCATTTATTTCATTTCATGCATAAAAATATATAAATTCTTTTTTTATGCATTTCAAAACCCGAATAACCATATTCCATTTTTTTTATAATTATCGTGTCCAAAACGTAGGAACACAATTTCATATAACGAGCACATTTATAAAACATCATTCCTTCTCATATATTTCACATCTCATCATTTGAATCATGTTCACATTTCATATCAGAATTATATATATATACATCACATGTACCTAAATCATATATGGCAAATCACATTTACAATTCTACCTTCTCATATAATTCATTTGATCATAGTTAACTTAATAGTATCCACATCTCGTTTTCACATAGATCATATATTTACTAATCATAATCATACTCACTTTTATTGCATAATTTTTTTCATCTACTCCATGTTTAACATCATCAATCACATAGATTCCGTACATACCTGTACCATTACGTTCTTACCTGTCACCTTTATCACTTTAATGCTCGAAACATCAATTCATTCGATCATCAATGAACTTTCAACAACTTGCACACTTAGTGCCAAGTAATTAGTCGAAGCTATAATTATATCGCACACTTAGTGCCATTACATTAAACCGAACTCATATCGGTATCGTACCCATAGTGCCATTACTTAGCCAATGCTGTTATAATCTTGCAAACTCAGTGCCATTTTAATAGCCGTAGCTATTTCATTTATCGCACACACAGTGCCTCAAATTCAGTTCATATTTTACTTACTCCAATTTCACATTTATATTCTTTTACAAATTAATTCAGCATATATATAATGCACATACAATTCAATTTAATAACATTTAATTACTTATGAACTTACCTCATACGGATACGAACGGACCGGAACGGCTATTCAAACATTTTCAATTTTCGCCGACCCAAATTCGATTTTTCTCATTTCATGATCTAATACAATACAAATTTAACTTATTTAATCATATACTCAATCAAATTCATCTAAAAACACATAAATGGTCTAATTACACTTTTGCCTCTAACATTTCACATTTTTCACAATCTAGTCCCTATTTCACAAAACACAAAATATTCAAAATTTGACCACACTCATGCTTGGCCGAATTTTCCTCTACTCCATATAATCTCATATATACAATTTATTTCACATTTTAGTCCCTCAATTTCTCATTTTCACAAATTAGCCCAAAATATTCAAATTCATCAAAAATCCCAATACAAAATATATTTATCTATCATCAAGCTTTCATATTTCACCATTTATCATCACAAAGCTCACAAAATCAACAATGGCATCTCATGAAATCATCATCAAATTCTAAAATTTAAGCATGGGTTTTGTAAAACACGAAGCAAAGATCTCAAAAACTTAAAAATTATCGAAAACCGAGCTTAAAACTTACCTAAATCAAGCCCCAAATGTGCTGAACCCTTAAAACTCTTTTCTCCTATTCTTTCTTTGCATATTCGGCAATAATGAATCAATATGGTCATACTTTTGTATTTGTTTTATTTATTTAATCTATTATTATTCAATTTACCTAACCAACCTTTAAAACTTATTCTATTTACCAATTTGCCAAGCCATGAATTCCACTAACCCTTATAATGGTCTAATTACATTGTAAATGCTTCATATTATAAAGATAAATTCAATTAAACATTCTAACATTTAACTATCAACTTTTTCTTTTTACGCAATTAGGCCCTTTTTACCGAATTAACCACTCAAACGGTAAAATTTCTTTACGAAACTTTCACACATCTCTAATATCATACTGTAGACTTTATTAAAATAATAAAATAAATATTTTAACTTCGGATTATGGTCCTAAAACCACTATTTTGATTAACCCCAAAAACGAGCTGTTACAACTCTCCCCCCTATAGGGATTTTCATCCCCGAAAATCTTACCAGAAGAAGTTGCTTCCAAATCTTGAATCACTTTCGCTAATTTCTTAGGGTCACAAATCGATTTTAGCCTCAGATATCTTTTTCCCAAATCCTTAGAACTTTAACACACAGTACCAGAGCATCTTGTCAAAATTTTGAATTACTTACTCAGAACGTATAGCTCAGTTGATCTGTCAAATTGGAACTTTGTATATATTGAAACAATCATGCGGATTTTTGGTCAAATAATTAACCACAATACGAATAACATCTCTTTTATAGTGATAATAACAACCTCAATATGAAGTCTATAGTGACTCTATCTCTTTATCACACCCGTACCATCACTGACTATATTAGACCTGGATACACTTGATCTTTGGATTTAACTGTTGACAAATCAACATCTGAACCCAGAATCAAAAATATCGGGTTTCATATCCGTACACCAAAATATTTACCTCATATAATTGTACATTTTATTACTCTCAGATAATAGACAAGCTACTACTGAGCCTCTACAAAAACTTCTGAAACTCGGAATCAAAAGTCGGTTCACACTGTTCCCGTTTAGTTTGCAATTCACTTACACCTTTCTGAGCTTTTCAAACTAGTAAAGAAAACATCAATTTAGCTTTTTATATAGCTAACATCAAACCATCATCAAATGAAATCATTCAAGTAACCACTCACACAAAATAAGTAAATATCTTTCCATTCCGCATATGTAACTATATCTGCTCTCTTAGAGATTAATCAATAACCACTTGGAATCTTTCAATATCTCAAATCATTGACACTATCTTAATTTCAAATATTTGTCGGTAACATTAGATATTTAACCCATTAGAATTCAGGAAGCATATGACATTTTCTGTCGAACACATGATATCATCAAATTCACACCACAGACATAAAAGTGACTATCTTTAAATTGATAATCGAACAGTTCTCTTTTATTGTGACTTTAACCGTCTGAAAGTACAAACTGTTTCTCTACATTCTTGTTTTATAGCTTATTCCAATCTGTTCAATAGTACATCACCAAAATTCATAAATTCTTTACTCATCAAACTAAACTCAGAACTAAAGCTTCGGTTAGTAATACTCTCAATCGTTTTCAACCTTGCTAACATGCTACAGACTATTCCAGCTTTCACAAATGTGAAACTTTATCAATCAGAACAGCTTAACTCGTAATAACATCACTCAATTAGAATAATCCAATAAGCATATCTCTAAATCATACTTTCTAAAATATAATTCTTTTCATCCAAACTATCCGTCTACATACTCGTGAATGCACAAAATTCATTACCATACCCGAGGATACTTTAAATACACGTAACTCAATGCATACTTCAATTGACCAGTTCACTCTGATAAAACAACTGTGTTGATCACAATTGCCGGATAATAACTTATCAAAATACCCTTCTCTTCATGCTGATAAAGCAACTCAAACACACAATCTTTCAAATTTCTTTTAACATGCAAAGCAAAGATCTTGCAACATAACAGCTTAGGGAAACAAAGATATTTCGATTAACATACTGATATTATTCATACTCATCCGGGAAAAGAAAACCACTATGCAATTCAAGTTTGAGCTTCTAATATACATACCTTCGCCAATGACTATTCCTTACACGAGAATCAGAGAAATTCAGTTACCAAAATCTTCACATTCTTATTATCGAATCCAAAAATACTATCATAATAAACATATTCACCACAGATCATAGAATACACTTTAAAGATGAACCCTGTCAATTAATCCACTCAATAAAGAAGATAAGAAAACCCAAATACGATGTCATAACAGAAATCCAAGAACGTAACTCATACGAAAATAATTATAAAGATCAGGGTAATTTCCTAGAGAAAACCAGAAGGAAACCGTTGTTTACACGCTCTGGAATTCCATTGTAACAGGGATATCATGCTTTCCATATATACACGTAAGTCATATTAACATCCAAAAGAGACAGAAGAACAAACTTACATAATAGAATGGAGTCTCAGAGAAATAAGAAAATTTCAATTATAATTCAAACAGACACATAGTGTTTTCATCTAACATACAAATTTAGCCCATATACTCATACAATGATATTTTCTTTAGAAAACGGACATTCACATGAGCCCCAGAGGATGAATGAATATGTATATATATAAAATACTCAAAAGAGATCTTCATAATTTATTCAACAACAACCGTTACACACAGGCATCTTTACAACTCGATAATCATTTTTTGACTAATTCTGTTATCATGAACTCTGTATTATACCACTTACTACCGAAAACCATTTCGGAAAGAATCTCAGCAAACATATCTTTAGACTTCATACCCGTTTGAGTCAAATAGCTGAGACTAATTTTCTTCTTTAACCATGACATTACATAATCTGTATAATCTTTAAAACAATATGATATTTCTTCTAAAACTGAGTTCATGTGTTACCTTGTACTCTACTCTGTTTGCATTACTAATTATCTCACCATTTAACTCTTTAGTCTCATACTTGTGAACTTATTCAACAAAATTTTCGTAAATTTCGTCACAAAAGCAACACTAGTAAGGGGGAGTTGTAAAGCCTCTAACTTGACTCTCATAAATACACACATATGACTCAACATTCATCGTTAGTATAATATCATCACAATCACATAGTTCACTCCAAGCAAATTAACATACTGACTTATTTAACAAATGTTTCTGTCATCCACAATTTCAAAAATAAAGTTTACTTACTCGAGCCCAATATCAATATCTAATTAAATTTCAACATTTAACTTCAATTTTACTTACCAACATTTGTCAAATTAGAGAGCGTCTTACGGGTTTGAGTACGTTGTTTACTTGATGCCATAGTCCAACTATGGTCTTACACAAAGTCTCATACATATAATAAAATGCCAACGCCATATCCCAGATATGATCTTACATGGGATCACATATCGATGCCAATAGCCCAGCTATGGTCTTACACGATGTCTCATAACGATGCCATGTCGCAATATGGTCTTACACGAAATCACATACCAATGTCGATGCCATGTCCCAAATATGGTCTTACACTGGCTCACACGTCGAGGCCGATGCCATGTCCCAAACATGGTCTTACACTAGCTCTCGACTCAATGCCAATGCCATGTCCCAGACATGGTCTTACACTAGCACACATATCAACGCCGATGCCATGTCCCAGACATGGTCTTATACGGGATCTCATCTCGATGCCAACGCCATGTCCTAGGCATGGTCTTACATGGGATCTCACATATACTACCGTAGTCCAACCATGATCTTATCCGTCAATTCGTCATCGAACGATCGTGCCCATTTCCTACTTCCACTCAATTTGATATTTCAATTTAATTCTCATTCTATCATGATATTTATGATTCCATAACAAAGCCATAAAACATAACATTATGATATCTTCAATTTAGCAATTTAAACATAAGAGCCAACTATATGAGCATACTAATTATACATCATTCAATAAGTATACATAAGCACACATTCTGTCTATGATGTAAATTTTCTTGTCATATTCACGAAATCAAATATGTTGGGCACATAGCATCATATGAATGTCAATTAAACATGGATGGGTTTTTCACTATATGATTTTTATTTTTCTTTTTTTTCATTCATCTTTTCCACAGTCCTCAACTCATGATTATCACATTTCTTACATTAGCACCTACATATCATGAACTTATATTCTTACCTTTCCAATTTCGGCACATCATAAGCACATCTCAATCATCTCAATATTATTTTTTTCAGCATTATTGTAAATAGCTCGGTTGGAGGTTATCTCTATCTTACAAAACAATTTCATTAGAGCCGGGAGATGTCACACTATCGCAGGTTAACTATGGCATGTATAGCTAGACTTAAATACGCTATGGTAGTCTTAGAACTGACTGAACCATAGCTCTGATAACACTAAATGTAACAACCTTAACCTGTATCTGTTGCTGGAATCAGATTATGAGGCATTACCGGACAATACGAAATATTCATAATTATTTCATAAACATCGAAACATCATAAATCAAACATCAATATGGAGTCCCACATATAGGTCATTGAGACCTTAAACATGTATTGGAAAAGGTTCGAGACTAAACCGAACACATATAATTTTTTTTCGAAAACTTAACATTTTTCCAAGGTTTACAAGTCACACGCCCGTGTGAACAGGCCATGTGCCACACACGACCTTAGACACACCTTTGTGTCTAAGCCATGGCCAAACAGGGCATACATATTGATTTACACCACACGGCCAGACTACACGCCCGTGTGTCTAGCTCGTGTTCCTTACACACGCCCGTGTTCAGGCCGTGCCAAAACTAAGGGGTATCCTATTTGTGACATCAGCATGCCAATTAAGGTCATACGGTTAAGGCACACGCCCGTGTGTGAACCCATGTGGTACATACGGCCAATAGACACGCCCGTGTGTCTAGGCCGTGTCAAAATTGGAGGGTATACTAACTTTAATTCGTAGGGCACCCCAGGGGACACACGGCCGTGTAACGTGGCTATGTGTCGTACACGGCTGAGACACAAGCCTGTGTCTCTGCCCGTGTAGACAAGAATAGGCCATTTAAATAGCCAATTTGCTACCCTAATTGGGTCAAACCTACAAGCACCAAAACTATGCTTAGTACACATACCAAATCATAACAACAATATATATACAATCTCAACCAAAACCAAGCCATATCACATGGCTATATATACATTACATTCATATTGACATAACTCTAGCCTATACATGCCACTTAACCACAAACTCAAAGCTTTTATTTAACGAAACGATAACTGGATAGTGTGATGAGATCTCATGCGACTTCCAACCCGAACATGTCTTTGAAACTCTATAAACAAAGGAAAAATATACAGAGTAAGCTTCGAGAGCTTAGTAAGTCATAAGCAATTAAATCTTCACAAAATCATGCATATAGTTCAACTTGATTAAGCCAAAATTTAGTTAACTTCATACACATATTCAATCACTTTAATTATATAATCGAACATTGCCACATTAAGTAATTTCGTTACATAACCAACCAAAACATAGTCATTTATTTCATTTCATGTATAAAAATATAAAAATTCTTTTTTTATGCATTTCAAAACCCGAATAACCATATTCCATTTTTTTTATAATTCACGTGTCCAAAACGTAGGAACACAATTTCATATAACGAGCACATTTATAAAACATCATTCCTTCTCATATATTTCACATCTCATCATTTGAATCATGCTCACATTTCATATCGGAATTTTATATATATACATCACATGTACCTGAATCATATATGGCAAATCACATTTACAATTCTACCATTCTCATATAATTTATTTGATCATAGTTAACTTAATAGTATCCACATCTCGTTTTCACATAGATCATATATTTACTAATCATAATCATACTCACTTTTATTACATAATTTTTTCGTCTACTCCATATTTAACATCATCAATCACATAGATTCAGTACATACCTGTACCATTACGTTCTTACCTGTCACCTTTATCACTTTAATGCTCGAAACACCAATTCATTCGATCATCAATGAACTTTCAACAACTTGCACACTTGGTGCAAGTAATTAGCCGAAGCTATAATTATATCGCACACTTAATGCTATTACATTAAACCGGACTCATATCAGTATCGCACCCATAGTGCCATTACTCAGCCAATGCTGTTATAATCTCGCACACTCAATGCCATTTTTATAGCCGTAGCTATTTCATTTATCGCACACATAGTGCCTCAAATTCAGTTCATATTTTACATACTCCAACTTCACATTTATATTCTTTTACAACTTAATTTAGCATATATATAATGCACATACAATTCAATTTAATAACATTTAATTACTTATGAACTTACCTCATACGGATACGAACGGACCGGAACGGCTATTCAAAAATTTTTAACTTTCCCCGATCCAAATCTGATTTTTCTCATTTCTTGATCTAATACAATACAAATTCAACTTATTTAATCATATACTCAATCAAATTCATCTAAAAACACATAAATTGACTAATTACACTTTTGCCCCTGACATTTCACATTTTTCACAATTTAGTCCCTATTTCACAAAACACAAAATATTAAAAATTTGACCACACTCATGCTTGATCAAATTTTCCTCTATTCCATATAAGCTCATATATACAATTTATTTCACATTTTAGTCCCTCAATTTCTCATTTTCACAAATTAGCCCAAAATATTCAAATTCATCAAAAATCCCAATACAAAATATATTTATCTATCATCTAGCTTTCATATTTCACCATTTATCATCACAAAGCTCACAAAATCAACAATGGCATCTCATGAAATCATCATCAAATTCTAAAATTTAAGCATGGGTTTTGTAAAACACGAAGCAACGATCTTAAAAATGTAAAAATTATCGAAAACCGAGCTTAAAACCTACCTAAATCAAGCCCTAAATGTGCTGAACCCTTAAAACTCTTTTCTCCTATTCTTTCTTTGCATATTCGGAAATAATGAATCAATATGGCCATACTTTTGTATTTGTTTTATTTATTTAATCTATTATTATTCAATTTACCTAACCAACCTTTAAAACTTATTCTATTTACCATTTTGCCAAGCCATGAATTCCACTAGCCCTTATAATGGTTTAATTACATTGTAAATGCATCATATTATAAAGAAAAATTCAATTAAACATTCTAACATTTAACTATCAACTTTTTCTTTTTAAGCGATTAGGCCTTTTTTACCGAATTAACCACTCAAACGGTAAAATTTCTTTACGAAACTTTCACACATCTCTAATATCATATTTTAGAATTTATTAAAATAATAAAATAAATATTTTAACTTTGGATTATGGTCCCAAAACCACTGTTCTGATTAACCCCAAAAACGGGCTGTTACAATATGTGAGCAAAATTCTTATACCATGGAAAAATACATTGAATCAAGAGTTAATAATGTTGTTTAGGTTTATGATAACCATTGGGAACAGATTGGAAAATGAGTAAATATAAAGATATATAATCTTATAAAAGGGATTGATGATATATATTATGTCTCATGAAATCCTATCATGTTATGAATGGTCAATAAATATGTGACATTAATAAACTTACTCATTTGTGAGTTGATGATCTTATCGATTTATGAATCTTATAGCATTGGCATAGTTTTATGTTTGTTCTATAAAGTTTAATATTGAAATGGAATATTATGTTTAAAGTTTATATAAGCTTACTAAGTATTCATTGCTTATATAGTTTTTCTTTTACCTTACAGATTATCAGAAGCTCGATTGGGTTAGAAGCTAGTCGGAGATCCATCACACTATCCATCGATTTTATCGGTAGATTTTTATGCTTTGGTCGCAGTTATAATGGCATGTATAGGTGTTTTATGCTTGATGATATGGCCACTATGTTTGGCTTGTAAATATGGTTATATGATTGATGACATTTTGGCATTTTTGAGGGCTTGATGGCTAATTTTGAAATGGTTTAGTGATGATATGTTTGGATGGCCAATTTGGTATGCCTGTGTGTGATATTGGCATAAAATGTTACTTTGAAATTGGTAAAACTTATGTTATTTTGATACCTTAATGGTTGGCGTTTATAATATCAAATTGATGTATGGTTTGTGGCTAAAGTGATAAATGTTGGCATGGTTGCAAAATGATCATTTATGACATGTTTTGATATAGAATTTAAATCAAATATGTTTAGTTGAATTATGACCATTTGGACACTAATTTGGTATATATATATATGTTAGTTGTTGGAACCATTTGAAAATGGCTAGACGAGTAACATTTAAATGGTTGATGCATGTGAGAAGTGGTTTAAATGATAAGGTCATTTTGATATGTTTTGATATAGACACAACTAAATGGATAAATAGTTAAATATGCACATATTTTGGTATGTTTAATGTATGTGTTTGAGGTGCCTTTATGGCATATTGGTTGAATGGAATTTGGTCATTTGAAAGTGGTCATTTTATGCATGGTTGAACATGCTTTGATACCTTGGTCATATGTGCAAATGGTTTGTTTAGTTGTGCTTGAATTGGGTGAAAGAAATGGCTTGAATTCGGCCTATTTCTTGTCCACACAGCCTAAGAGACGGGCGTGTGTCTCAGCCATTTGTGACACATGACCATGTGACATAGTCGTGTTTCCCCTGTAGATATCTTAAAGGTTACATTTCAAAAGTTACACAGCCTGGTACATGGACCTGTGGCTTGGCCATATGAATCATGTCAGAGAGTTACATGGGCACAGACACGGGCTGGGACGCAACTGTGTGTCCCTACTTCGAATGTCCACACAGCCTGAGACACAGGCGTGTGTCTTAGCCGTATGAGTCACATGGCCGTGTGACCCTTGTAGTGTGCATTTTTTATCTTTTTTCCATGAAGTTTTAAATGTTTCTGATTTAGTCCCAAATTGTTTCTAAAGTGTTTCCAAGGCCTCGAGGGCTCCAATTAGGGACAATTTGCATGTGTATGTTTGGATTTTGCAATGATTATAAAATGTTTGGAATGAATGATTTGAGTTACGTGTAATGCTCTGTAACCCTATTCCAGTGATGGATATGGGTTAGGGGTGTTGCGACGACGGTGGTAGGTCCTTCAACTATGGCAACCAGTATAGTTCTTTAGGATAGTAAATGCAAAATTTTCGCTTGGACACAAAACATGGGGATCATACTTGGGAAGTTCGCAAGTCATGAAGGATGTATTAGTAAGAATACAGTTAGTGTTGTGGTTAGAGCGATAAATCACAAAAAAAGTGGGTTTGATGTGTCGAAGGAACATAGACCGCCAAAAAAGTGAGTGATGCAATGGTTATGAATCAACCCTGGATATGGTAACAAGAAAAAGAGGCTCATTAGGTATGGAGGTGTTTATTGTACACGCATATACTAGTCCGCTAAGGAAGTTGTGGATCCCATACGATTAAAAAAGGTACCGATTAGTCTACATACGTAATCAGCCGAAGGGTGTGATAGGTTGATCAAGGTATCCCTGATAGGAACTACATGTCCAATGTTGAATGGCCACTAGTTTCTGTTAGAAGGAAGTGGAAAGAGGAGGTCAGACATAATCATAGAGAATGGCAAGAATCTTGTTGAGTTTACAAAGGTAGGAATTGCATGTCCTAAGAAGCCTCATTTGGAAATAGATCGGAAGAGCAAGGGTTTTGGTGTCGTTAGTGAGCTCTAGCATTTGAAGGAAGTAAGGACATTGAAAATTTAGAAAGACCGCAAATGTAGAAAAATTACTTGGGTAGTCATCAGGCGTCGCTATTTAAGACTTTGCAATTTAGTTTTCACAAACCGACTCAGTTTTCAAAATTTTAATTTTTTTTGTTGTGAAAGAAAGTTGTTTTCAAACCTAATTTTTTCCAACAGTGACTCCAGCCCGAAAAAGTTTAAAACTTTACGATTTAGTCCTCTAGTGGTCTCGAGTTATGAAAAGAGCTTTGTAAGCTCGTATAAACCCTAGATATGTTAATATACTATAATATACTGATGTAATGATTATATTTGTGAATATATTGTGTTGATTCAATAGCAATTATGTTGTAATTGATCATAGTTGCTCTAACAACGAATATAACATCTTGTAGCTCAAACTCGACAATCAGGTCGGACAAGGGGTGTTATAATTCTTAGGAAAGTAAATTATTTTTTTTATTTTTGAATTGTTGAAAAGAAGTTAATAGCATTTCTTTAAACCCTTTATAAACTATTGTACGAATTCTAGGTCACCGTTTGAAAGGTAAGTATTTAGGGAATTTCCATGTTATCTTACTAAGTTTTATTTTTAACGCGTTATTATTTTTGCACATAAGTTTTCAAAATCAAGGCTCGACGCAACTCAAGGATCACATGGAAAAGCCAATTCTATCATTAAAGAGTATGTAACCTTTGTATTTGTAATGAGTACCTAGTGGCATGTACTAAAGAGGTCATTGAGGGATGCATATATATTTGTTTCTTATTACTATAAATTGTAATGGTGATAACCTCCATTTTTATTTTGTTTACTTTAGATGGCCTTGTGTCCAATTTATATTTTCTAAATGGTTTTTTACATGATTAGGTTTGACACAATTAGATTGTCTTTTACATGGTTTTATATGTGTTTTATGATGCTAGCATACATGTATGCTTTGACAAGTTGTGCTTTATTTTGACTATGTCTTATGGATGAAGATGTTGACCTTTAATTATTTTTATAACATGTTTGGAGATATTTTAAGAGTTTTTTTTGTCATTAAAATGTGGTTTTTAATTTCTCCAAGTTTGATTTTTGATATGGTGAAGCCTGGAGCTAAAATAGGGTTCTTTTAGGGCAATATTTTACTCTGGGGGTCGAAGCTTTGATAAATAGGTTCAGATGTATTGGCACAACTGTTACAAGATGCTCAAGTGAATAGTTTTGAACACTTGTATCTGCACAACTAGGTAGTTATACCAATACAACAGTGTCAAGGGAGGATGATGGTGTGCGGTAGAGCAGTGCGCAGTGGCCTCTTGTTGGAGGGTGCATGAGCGCACAGGTCTATGGGGCTACGAGGTTGGTTGATGCTGTTCCGATCGCACCAAGCTAGTGCTGGCGGTGGCGGTGATGACAGTGGTGATGAGGTGGGCGGTGGTTAAAAAAACAAAAGAAGAAAAGAAAAATAGAGAAAGAAAAATAATAAATAAAATTAACCCTAATTTCACTTAAGTTAGAAGGTTAACTTAATTTTAATTACTAGTTCTATTTGCATTATTATTTTTATTTACCCATTTATTTATTTACAAAAATTATCTAAGAAAGAAAATGTAATTAAAATCAAAATAAAAATAAAAAGATAAAAAATAAAAAATAAAAGAAAAATAAACATAAACATAAACGTAAACATAAACATAAACATAAACATAAACATAAACATAAAATTTATTTATTTACAAAAGTAATAGTTTTCAGACAGAAAAAATTTCATAGATCGGTTAAAATGAGCGAAGTGTTTTTTTACTCGATTTTACCAGTCCGGTAATGTTTCAGTAGTTGACCATTAACTTTAAACGTACCTCCTTTATTGTTTTGGAGTTCAACAACTCCGTATGGAAAAACTTGATTAATTGTAAAGGGTTCTAACCATTGGGATTTAAGTTTACCTGGAAAAAACTTCAATATCGAATTGAAGAGAATGATTTGTTGTCCTGCTTTGAACATACGGGGATGAATGTGCTTATCATGCCATCCTTTTTATTTTGCTTTAAAAATTTTGGCATTCTCATAAGAGAATAATCTCATCTTTTCCAACTCATTAAGTTGTAACATCCGTTTGTCTCCAGTGGCTTGTAGGTCTAAATTGAGTTGTTTAAGAGCCTAATAGGCTTTGAGTTCAAGTTCCAAAGGCAAATGCCATGCTTCACCATAAACTAACTTGTAAGGAGATATCCTTAAAGGAGTCTTAAATGTCGTTCAGTAAGCCCATAATGCTTCATCAAGTCTCCGGGACCAATCTCTTCTAGCTGGGTGCACTACTTTCTCAAGTATGCTCTTTATTTCTTTATCCATAAACTCAGCTGAACATTCGTATGAGGATGATAAGCTGTAGCAACTTTATGCTTTACGTTATACTTTTCCAACAACCAAACCAGGTAAACTTTATGCTTCGGTAGATAGGCTCAAATGTAATGGCACAAGTGTTACAAGATGCTCAACTGAATAGTCCTGAACACTTGTATCTGCACAACTAGGTAGTTGTACCAATACAACAGTGTCAAGGGAGGATCCCTGCACTGTTTTGCTAGTTTTAAGTCTTCCAAGTCTCGTTTTAGGCCTTGGGCCCCTCCAATCACCTGTAATTGGATTCTAAAGGCTAATAACATGATTCTTACCTATTAAAAGTGAATCTATCTATCTTCTATGATTTTATAAAAATATTTTATTATTTATTTTCTTAAATAAAGTACTTACATTGAAAATGTTTTGTGAGCATCTCTCATTCGTACCGCCCATCAAGATGAGTGAGGGACCTTACAAATTGTCTTTCGGTAGTTTTTTTTTATGTACTTTATGATAGCAAATTGGATGGACATGAGAGTGTATAATGTTGTGAAAGATTGAATTTAGAAGAGAGTTGTTTCATTTGAAGTTAGAGGAGTGTAGAGAGTTGTGGAAAAAGATGGATGGGGCAGGTAATTGACTTTGAAAGAGAGGATAAACATGTGTGGATGTCAGCTACAAACACAAGATTTGTGGTCAGTTGTATGGTGAAGAAATTGTAAAAAGCAACAATACAATGATAGCTCTCGATTATATGTAAGATCTGTTTCTTTTGTTGAACTGGTGCTTCTCTTAATGCACGATAATGATATGAACTCTAAATGTTCTGAAATTAGTAGGAGTATGAACTCTAAATGTGACCAAATCCACTTATAATTAGGAAAAGATGTGGAATTGTGCTTATTGAGGTGGATTAGTAACTGTTTGGTGTGAGTAATCCTTTGTCAATGTCGAAAATAATGGATCAGGAATATCAGTTTGGGGTGGGGTTTAAGCACACATTCCAAATCTGAATAAAGCCAGATGAAGGTTAAATTTAGAAAAAACCTGTTAGGGACAACTTATCGTGGTTTTAGTTCGAAGAAAATGTCAATGTTAGATTTCAGTTGTAATCCCAACTGTTGTATATAAACCATGCTATAAAATAAGGTCTAAGACACTGACGTTTTAATTTATGACAACTAAATAATAATAGTAGTGTTGGTCTTTATTAATTATTCACAAAGAAAAGGAAAAGAGAGCTAGTATTCCTATCTATATTTGTATTTACTTCTATATTTTCATTGCAACTTTAGTGGAAAATGCCGACAGTCGTAGTAAGCGGCTCTGGTGAGAATCAAGAATTTGAAGGCAGGATAACAGTGTATGTCATAGTTTGTGTGATCATAGCAGCCTTTGGAGGCTTGATGTTTGGATATGATATTGGCATTTCAGGTTTTCTTTTTTCTTTAGAATATTTGTATTATTAGATTCAAATTAAAAACATGTGCTAAGAAAAGGGTTTGATTTGGATTAACAGGTGGAGTAACATCCATGGATGATTTCTTAAAAAAATTCTTTCCAGCTGTGTTTGAAAAGAAACATCATGCACTTGAAAACAATTACTGCAAATACGATAACCAATTCCTCCAGTTGTTCACGTCTTGCTTGTACCTTGCTGCTTTAATAGCTAGTTTTGTAGCTTCAAAGGTGTGCTCAAAATATGGTAGGAAACTCACCATACAGATTGCTTCAATTTTTTTCATAATAGGCGTGATTTTGACTGCTGGAGGTATCAACATCGAAATGATAATTTTTGGGAGAATTTTTCTCGGCTTTGGTGTTGGGTTTGCCAATCAAGTAAGTTATATAATTAGTTCTAGTGACAGACTCTTCTGCATGCATCACTTTTCTTCTACCAATGTTGAATGGCCTTTACTTAATTACATGAATCCTTTAAAATTTAATTTATAATAATCACTAATTATTATTTCAGGCGGTACCACTCTTCTTATCGGAGATAGCTCCACCTAATCTTCGTGGAGCACTCAACATAAGTTTCCAGCTCTTCATTACAATTGGAATTTTGGTATCCAATCTGATAAACTACTTTACAACAAATGTCCATCCTCATGGATGGAGAATTTCTCTTGGCATTGCTGGTGTCCCTGCTTTGATGCTTTGTTTGGGATCTATACTCATTTGTGAGACTCCAACTAGCCTTATTGAACGTCACAAAGTTGAGGAAGGAAGGAAAGTTCTGAGGAAGATTCGTGGTGTCGAAAATGTTGAAGACGAGTTTGATTCAATTATACATGCATGTGAGATGGCAAAGCAAGTAAAGGACCCTTTCCGCAAACTAATGAAGCCAGTTAGCCGACCCCAACTAGTAATTTCCATCTGTTTGCAAATTTTCCAGCAATTTACTGGAATCAACGCTATAATGTTCTACGCTCCTGTTCTGTTCCAGACGGTGGGATTTGGGAATGATGCTGCATTGCTTTCATCTGTTATTACTGGCCTTGTCAATGTGTTTAGTACTGTAGTTTCAATATATGTAGTAGATAGGGCTGGCAGGAGAATTCTGCTACTTGAAGCTTGTGTCCAAATGTTCATTTCTCAGGTCAAGTCTCCATCTTATATTTTTATTCACTTATTATAAATTAATTAATGTTGGTATTTAATGTGTTGCATAAATTACATGCAGGTTATTATTGGCATAATCCTTTTGAAAGAATTGAAAACCACAGGTGACAATCTTTCCAAAGGAGAGGCAATCTTTGTGGTGATCTTGGTGTGTACCTTCGTCATGGGCTTTGCCTGGTCATGGGGACCTCTTGGTTGGTTAATTCCTAGTGAGATTTTCCCTCTGGAGACCAGATCGGCAGGTTTTGCCTTTGCAGTCAGCACCAACATGCTCTTCACTTTCATCATTGGTCAAGCTTTCCTCTCAATGCTATGCCAGATGAAAGCTGGAATCTTTTTCTTCTTTGCTGCCTGGGTTATCATAATGGGAGCCTTCACATGGTTCTTGTTGCCTGAGACCAAAGGTGTCCCTGTTGATGCTATGGTTGACAAAGTCTGGAAGCAGCACTGGTTCTGGCGTTCTTTCATGGTCGAGAATGACAGGCCCGATGTCAAGGTTGTTTGATCCAACTACAATGAAGTTCCTAGTCGTGTTTCATTCTTTTTTCATGATTTTACTGCTGGACACCACGCTAGCTATTGGGCTCACTACAGGATCGATCGTGACTACTTTTGTTATTGGGTTGAGCTTTCGGTATTTTATTATGGAAAATAAATGAGAAAGAACATTTTCACATTGTTTCTAGCTTATAAGGGATGGTCTGTTCTTCTAATCATATGGGATCTGAATTAGATTGCTTCAAGCGTCATACCATTATAACCATTTAAATTTATTATTCTCACATCTAGTTCAAGACTACCTAATCTTGTCATCTACTTTTTTGAAATTTTCCTTTCATGCGACTCAAAAAAATATAAAATAATAATTCATAAGTACAGCTATTGGCACTTGAGCCTTCTCTACTGTCAGGGGTTGATTCAGAAGAGTATCCGTATAGATTGAATGAATAGGTGTTTGTACAGCTAGCTAGTGCTGTAAATCAGGTTTCAATGAATGATGATTGGCGTTATGTTTGTGATTGAAAATTTTGAGCCAGGTAATAAGTTATGGCAACAAGGGTGTAGCATATAACGTGGGCACATGACTTAGCATAGAGTTTGACACTAAAAAATAAAATGAGAGAATAAATATTAAGAATTATTTATGCACTTTGGACTTAATCTAAGTCTTCAGAACCTTACCCCAAGATGGTTTATACTACTAAATTCATAGATTACAAGTAATGATTTAAACCTAATTTATCCTAATCCTAAGATAATTGTAGCCTCACCCTAAGTACAAACAGTTTAAAATCTCCCCAATGAGATTTTCCTACTAAAAATCTCCTAACTACAAAATTAACAACAATAGGTGAATAATCAACATTCAATGGTGTCTAACAAATACACTTGAATAGCTCTTAATGAATAGAAAATATGATCAATAGCATCCCACTCCTCAAGTCCTTGTAACTCCCACTAAATAGGATATATGCTATGAATATTGATTTGTCTTGCACAATTTTATCTATTTATATTGTGGGTAAGTTTGATTCTTAAGTTATCAACAAAATATATAAATACTCTAACAATAAGTCGCTATTTGCATACTTCAAGGCAATAGTACCTAGGACTCAACTTTATATTGGTTTTAAATTAGAACTCAACAATGTGATTGTATAAACTTACTTCTTGATAAGTCTTCATCTTGATTTGGACACTTAATCAATGTTTTTTGTTGATATATATGATAATTAAACTGATAAGGATAAGCACAAAACCAAAACAAGCCTTTGGAAGCTTAAAACACTCAAAATAGTGAAACAAGGTTCAATCAAGGGTCATGTACTAATACCTCCCCTAGATGCATTGTACTTCCCCCTATATTATAGCAATCTAGCTATTGCCTCAGTTGTACTGATACAACCAAACCATGTTCTGATACTTCGACCTTTAAAGCAGAAAATTTGATCCTAAAATACCTTAAATCATCTCCAAACAATGCCATATCATACTAATTGGATCCCGATCATTTTAAAACATTAACAACACTCATTTGAACTCAATTTCATCACAAGATTAGGCTTAAAGAAATTCATAAGTCAAAATATAACTTAAAAGGCCATTAGGATTTCAAACAATACATGGTAATGTAATTACAACACAATTACAAACTTAAGTGTCTTTGTACATGTCCATATTCTAACACATGCTAATACAAAAATCAAATACTCCACTAGCTTTGAACCTAATATGTTGATGCAATGCTCTCAAGGCAGACTCAAGATTCTCAGAAAAGCTTTCACTTATGTGTTCAAACAACTAATGTGTTAAGCTTGAAGAGCTTAGTAAATACACAAAGATTTCCTATCTCACCATATCTGGATTAGTGTTGAATCTTTTATAACCTTAAGGTTAGGTTCTAATTTAGCCAGTCTCATTTCAAATTTCGTATTAAGACTTAAAACTTAAACATGGTTCATTACACATCCTCGTATTACTTATTAATATGATTTTTTTCCATTCATTAGCGCATATTTTCCCATTAGATGAGCTTTCACATGTAATTTTCTTAATCTCAATTCTAATAAGATTACCCTTTTGCTAATAGTCTCATATGTGTTTCACATTTTACAATATTTATTGTATTGAAACTAAGTTCTCCTTTCTAATGGGCCAAAGGCCCTTAACATCCTATTCTCAATTCAAATACGTACCATATTTGTTATCAATTATTAACAAATGGTCCCATATCCAACTAATCACCTAATTATTTTGTATTTTGCTAAGTTACTAAACCCTTATCAAACTGGTTATCAACATAGTCCTTTGACGAGTTAGTTCACATTCGATTTTCTTATGAGTTTACAATGAACTTTTTGTAAATTTAATTTCTTACTTTTTAGATTAACTTTTAAAAAATTTGATTTGCATAGCCCTTTTGTAGCTTAAGTAATACATACTCTAATAAACATAATTTCACCCAAAATAAAGTATAACATAATACACCTAAGGTGCCCTATCTAAACACTCTAGATACATACAGAAAGTGCATTGCAAGTGCATACCCTCTAATCGAACCAAGAGCACAATGTGTTATGCCATAAGTCATTAAATCACATCTCCCCTATACACATACAGTCTTATACAAGTGCCCATCTAACGCATATGGTATGCCAATTGTATCCTAGCTAATCTACCAAACTCACGAGGACATTTCACATCATTATAAATTATACATGTAGTATTTCACAAATGGGTTCACACGTTTACGAATCACAAAATAGTTTTGTGATGTTCATAGTGTTGCCTACCTAAATCCTGAATGAATGGCAAACTATTTATGCGTGACTCGTACACTTTGATGTAAGTAAAAGCCTAAGTTCAAATAGATAAGGAACAGAAAACTGGTGCATTGGGTGTATGACTTCTACAATATGTAATGTCATTCATAATAGTGGAATTCATAGCACGAGACATGGGTAAATGATATCCTCCCATTGACATTACATGGTTGATAAAAAGTAAACATGGTCATAGGTTGTTCATCTTTTTGATGAACAACTTAATTACAATTTAATAGTAATTGAATTTTCATGAAGGAAGATATAATGGTTACCATGACATAAAAAAAAAAGATCATATTGGAAGAGCAGATATTATTCCAAAGAGATCAAGGATATCTTATGAGGGTAACACACTTATGACAAGGTCATTAGATTAGCATTAGGTAGTTGCTTTCATAATGGTATGTCATTAGGGAGAGCTTAGTCACGATACTATAGTGGAATGAATTCGTGACTAAATGAGTTTATAATTAATAAGCGAAAAGCCAGAACTTATTTATAAATCATTTGAGCCCTAATCACATATGTTCAATTAGTCCCTTCGCTAGCTCGTTGAAACCAGAAATGAATTTCGTGTTTGAATAAAAATGAACAGAATGAATAGAAATAGAGAAATGGAAAACATTCAGAAATAATTATGGTTTTCTCCAAAATGGAGAAATGAAACCATTTGAAAATTATTGTGGTTTTCTCAGAATGGAAATAGAAATGAAAATAAGAAATGATTCATTTACAAATATACATGGATTACTCAGAAATGATCGGAAGAATGAGTATATATTTTTGAGTTGTTTTAAAGCCCGAAAACGAAAATAAATCATTTGATCATAGTGAACATGTTGACTGATGAAATATTAAACATATTTTTTCAAAATTTTACCAAGGGTAAAATCATCATAATTTTACCAGAGGTAAAATTGGGGTTAGAAAACTATTTAATACAAATATATAGAAGTTTATTTTGGGAAATAGAAAAATAGTATTGGGTTGGATTAAATTTTAATGTGTTGGGTTAAAAGTCCAGAAAGCACATATAATTAGGCCCAATATAATAACAGGCCCGAATCTCCATCATAATACATATGAAGGAAAACGCACCCTATTAGCCCCTCTCCTTCCCCTAGTTGGAATAGAAAGTAGTTTTTCTAATTGAAATAAATCTCTACAATTCAACAAGGGCTCTACCTTCTCTCGTAATAAATAGATGGCACCTATAGAGCTATTTAGAAAACTTTGGGAGATTGTTACTCTGCTAAAAAATAGAGAAAATTTATTCTCAACTATTAAATACATTTTTCCAGAATAAAAATTCTACCGATTTCTATTAAAGAAGAGAGAATTTTCGTTTTCATCCCAAAAAGAAAAGAAATTTATTTCTAGTTCTTTGTTTTGATTCAATTGGTTCGAGCCCACACTCGAAGCAGTTATTGGTACAAGAATAGCGGAGAAGATCATTTGGTTGAAAGCCGAGAAACATCAACGATCCAGTTATCTAAAAACACAGGTACGATTATAGCTTAAGGTTTATTGCTTATCACAAACTTGGTCGGTTTTTAAATTTTTAATTTTCCACTATGCAAGAAAACCGTTTTCAAACTAGAATTTTTCCAATAGGTCATCGACTGCCTCCAAACGTACTAACGTCCACAGTGTGAATACTGAAATAAAATAGAGAGTTCTGAGCCAGTATCCACAAGTATACTGGCCGAGTTGTAATATAGATTTTACAATGAAATAGGTGAGTACTCCGAGCATTGTACTCTAAGGAGGCGAGTACTAAATCAATCTTAACCTAAAAAATTAAAGATGTAATTAATATTTTAAGTCAGTTATAGTATGAGAGTAAAATAAGAAATATGTTTTTGGATTTGTAAAATAATAAAATAACATAAAAAAGAATGAAAATTGTAAGAGATAAAGACAGATAAAGTGAATCAAATATAAGGATGGGTGCTCAGCTCACTTCGGCAATCCCAATCAACTATCATCTCGGGTTCCTCGTCAACCAACTAGTCGCTATCCTAGCAGGATCTCCCGAGCTTCCACTAATATAACTAGTTAGCAAGAACTACTTATCTTTCGACCTCACAGTCCAAACTGCCTTGAGGTAAAAGTGTTCACGAATAGGCAACACCAATTTTAGATTAATTCCCACCTTGATAACTTCCCAGGGTTGTCAGGCCTAGGGTTTGTTTCACATTCTTCCTTTTCCAAATAGTTGATCCATTGAGTAACCCTACAAAAAAGTTAAGAGATCATGCCTCCACTTACTAATCCCCCATAGAAGGATTAGTTTCTCATGGCTTTCATAAACAACATAGAAAGAATAGAATAATTAATCATAGAGAATGAATTGAAATGGAGAGTTTAAGAAAACCTAATTGATATTGATGAAAAGAGCGAATCCACTGAAATTGATCTCCTTTACAATCAAATCTCTTGAAGAAAAAAAATAAACTAAAATTATAAAAACCTAAGAAAGCAAAAGAACAAATCTAAACCTAAATAAACAATCTAAGCTAATAGAATGGTGTCTATAATGTGTGCCTAAGAGGTCTATTTATAGCCTTTAGGTAGTCGTCGTCCGTAGCCCTAGGGTAGCTAACGTTTCCGAGCTTTAGATTCGATTGTGTAGACCAAAATACCTCTGTTTCATGTTTTAATCTTGTCACAAATTCGATGTCACAACACACTAGGACCTGTGTCATGACGTAGCAACCAACAAGTCCCTCTGTAGCCATCTTCAGGGGTATGTCACAACACCCTAAGCCTATGTCACGACATTGAAGGCAGTTTCTCACTTTCTCTATTCTGCTCTCTATGTTGCGACATCGGATCCCCCATGTTGTGACATAGCATCCAATATTGACCCGAAATGCCCTCTAATGGTCTCCTGCACACTTACAAAGTATGTTAGCTCTCCCTTAGGCCTCATTCGGCCTTTAAGGTTAATAAAAGACTTTATGTGCACATTTTATTGAATGTAAACAAAACTAAAGAAACTAAATTAAAACATAACAAAAATGCTTGTATTCAAGCTCCTTAAATGTAAAAAATAGTTTAATCTTCTACATTGACTTACTTCATATCAAAATGCCCCCACATAAGTTATTGCTTGTCCTCAAGCAACATAAATAAAGATTACAAAATGAAAGTGACGACCCTTGAGCAAGTATGGTACAAGTCGAAACATATGAGTTAGGCATTTCATGTTTACTAACAATTTCAACATGATGAGTAGTTGACTTATCACTTTTGATCAAAAACATCTAAGTTCAGTTTGTTACAAAATATACAAGTATTAAGGTTCTCACCTCTAGGAATCCATCAATAAATCATACAAGTACTTTAATTATCTAAGCAGAATACAAATAGTCAACTTTGTGAATGTTCAGTATGATGTCCATTCATGTACAAAGATATTTAGATTACATAGGGCTTTTCGACTTGTAATGTTCTGAGGCTTAAGACAGGTATGGAATTCAAAAACAGTAAGCATCAAAAGGTTACAAATATGAAAATAGTTTGACACATCATATTTATTTGTATTCTTCCCCCTTTAGTGACCCTTACCTGCTCACCGCCTTATTTCTTCTTCTTTCACCTTCCTTATCTATCCAAATATAGGAAATCATAGCATGAAATAGTAACTACTGCTAGTCTACAAGTTTCGGTGCACTAATGAATTAATTTTTGTGACTTTGTCACTGTTCTTTTTCAATTTTTTTTCCTCATCACTTAAGAATGCTTTTTGGCTTTTCAGGTACTTTTTCTACTCATATGGATTTTCTTTTTGGATTTTTCTTCTTATTTTGCACTTTCAGGCTAACCTATAATCCCCATATCACACTAATCTTTTCTATTTCACTCTATTTTTTTTACAGCCTCTGCCATCATGTATCTACTTAACCCTTAATACGTATAGCCAGATGTCTATAATCATGCAGTACAAGACCAAAGAAAAAGGGCATATGTAAATTAACATTTTTAGGCCTGGGGTTTGTACTACGGTTCATTAAAAAGTCTCAAAAGGCTCAAAATTGGTACTAAAGGTGAAGTATAAATAGGATAGTTTTTAAGCTCCTAGATGTGTTTCAAGCAATACCTTAGGTCATCCCTAAATATCTCAACATGTATAAATTTAATCAACCAAACAAACACAAATTCAACCTTTTATCATTCATACTAGCATACTCATTTCCTATATTTTCTATATCACTTGATACAAATGATAGCTTAATATCAATTTACAATGTAGCATATAGAACTCTAGTAATCTAATAATCAAAATTTTAAAATCACCTATCATCATGTCAAACTTATTCATAAACACAAGGCACCTATGTAGATGCTCCTAACCAATCACTTGTATTTCTACAAGCTCAAGCACACAAAAGACAAGAAAAATCAAAGAAAATGTAAAAATTTGAAGCAAATTTTCTATGTTACCCCTAGACTTTAGTTGTCACATTATCCTCAATGTGTAGCCCATTAAAAGATAAAGAAAGAAGTTACCCAATTGATCGTGATCACTCTAACTCCTATCCATGGGTGCTTCCTCCTTTGATCCTGTAAAGTTCGGATATGTTTTTGCCTTCTTTGTGTTGGGTTCCTACATAGAAAATTTAAATAGAATACAGCATACTAAATTCTACTTATTAATCCTACTCCTACGATGCCTAAATTAAAATTATCCAAAAATTAATACAATTTTTTTATAAAATTAAAAATAGTTCAATCACACTTCTCATCATCCATCTCCTCATCGTTGTCATTCTCCTCTTCTTATCCTTCCTCTTCGCTTTCATGCACTTCTTCTTCTTGGTCCATATTTGTCGACCCAAACATGCCAGGTGTATAATTGGGAACCTGAATGTTGTTTTGTCTCATAAACTCTTGAAAAATTGGTCTTGATTCTTGCATCCACTAAATCATCCAATCTAACTTTGGATGACTATTCTCATCAATGTCTTGTTCAACTCATGCCAAATTTTGTGACGAAGTGGGTGTAGCAGTTGTTTCTTTTGTTTCTTGTTCCAGTCTTTTACCTGTTTAGGTCGCAGCTTGATGTATTATTGGAACAAGATGTCCCTAAAAATGCTTCCGGATGGTTTCAATGACTGCTCAGTGGATGTCATAGGTACACCCGCCTTTTTGCATAAAGCCGTCACTAGATGAGGAAAGAATACTCCCACCTTTTGGTTACTAATACATCTTCCCATGTTCTGGTGGATCCATTTGCCAACACAGATCTACTTTTTCTGTAAAATAGCATAGAGTAACACTCATCTAAAGGCATTAACGTTAGAAACATTAAAAGCAGGTACAATTCGTGTGCAAATGAATTAAATCCACATCTTAGCTTCCAGAAACATAATTGTTTGATTGAAAGATACTAGGATATTGGTACCTGTGCGATACTTCCATTCACCCCTTCCCTCAGTTAAAATGTTTATAATATTATTCATATCTATGTTTCTAAAATATTCTAAGTTAGTTTCATCAATGAAATCATTATCATAGTATAGAACACTATAAAAGTCGCAAATCATTCTAAGGGTTACTTTCACCTTTTTCCCTCGCATAAGTACCATATCCCATATATGACCTTCAGTATTTTTAGACCCGTGGTCCCATAGAGATAAGTAGAACTCTTAGGCAGCAGAGACCACGATATTATCCTTCGAGATCATCCAAAAATGTTCCCAATGATAATACCTGACCAAAAGCCAAATTTCTTTATACAAAATCATCGATGGATCAAATCCCCTTTCTTGACTGAATGTTTTTCCTTAAAGTTCATTGAAAAACTTTTTAACATTTAGAGTTGGAAAATTAGAGGGAGATTGAACCATCGATGGCTCCATTTCAATTGTTCGCCTAACTTTCCTATGAGGCATGATGTTTCAATCGTAATAACTTACTAAATAAATGAGTTAATGGAACAATAAAAAGTTTGAGTTTAGGAACCCTTAACCTTGAATATATAGTCAATGTTCATTTGAATTACTTTCTTGCCCGTGATGTCCTCGTTCCTTATTGCACCAAGTTTGTAAAAGGAAATTTGGGAAATTAGGGGTTTAGGGTTTAGGGGATGTTGAGAGATTTGAGAGAGTTTGAGGGGGTAAGGGTTTAAGGAGTGTTTTAATTAGGATTAAATAGGAGTTTAGGTTATAAAATAGGGTTTTAAAGGTTTAAAAATCAAGTAAAATTAATGTTAAAGTTGTCAGGTTGCATAATGGGTCTGGTCAACCTTGCAAAACATTGCAACAATATCACGACATAAGGGTTTCATGTCGCGATATCCCTAGTAGGATACTGATTTCGTGACACAGGGGTTCTGTGTTACACATCTGCCAATTTGGAGATTTTCAGGGACTGTCTACTACGTCATGACTTGTTGTTGTGATGTCGCAACGACGAATCTGTTTCAACCTAAAACTCCATCTTAAGGATGTTTCGATCTAAGGATAAGCCTACATTAAATAAAACTTAGAATCTAAACTACATTGTTAGTTAAGTATACAGTAACTTACAAATATCATGCAGCAATTCATAAATTTTAAGTTATATTGCTAGATTTATCCAGTAATATTGTCAATTCACCCGTAGATAATTTTTTTGTTCTATCAATATTGGTCCACCGTCCGTCATGCCATTCTACCTTTGCTTATTTGTCTCGTTCCTTGAACCTGCTTATTCCTTCTATATTCGTAAAAGGAAACATTTCCCTTGAATTGGGAACATCATAAATAGATAAGTTTTTGCAATACTTCCCCAATTCCCTCCTATTTTTTTCATTCAGCTGATAGCCATATTTGAAGGTTTTAGTCTCACCATTAATTTTCATTATCAACTCATTTTTCTCTAAATCAATGGTGGATATAGAAGTGTCTAGGAAAGGTCTTCCTAGTAAGATTGGTACCTCATGATCTTTAACAAAATCAAGTACTACAAAACCCGCATGAATAATAAAGCTTCGCACCTTGACTAACACATCTTCTAATACCCCCTTTGGGTGTACTAAAGACCTATTAGCCAATTGTAATGTTATTTCAGTTTGTTGAAGATTTCCTAACCCGATTTTTTCAAATTTTGATAAGGGCATTAAATTAATACTAGCTCCTAAATCGTATAGGGCTCTATTAAAGTGAATACTCCTTATTTCTATGGGAATCGTAAAACTGCCCAAGTTTTTCACTTTTCGTGGTACTTGTCTGGAAATAATTATACTACAGGAAGCACTTAAATTAACATGTGCTCCTAATTTATTTTCTCACGCCTTTCTATCGTCTCCTTTAAAAACTTGGCATACTTGGGAACCTTCTAAATAAATTGATCAAAGGTAGGTTAACATTTAAAGTTTTAAAAAGATTCAAAAAACTTACAAATTCATCTTCGTCCCACTTTTGTCTTTCTTCTAATATTGATGGAAATGGGACTTTTGTGATTTCGGCATCTTTAGGTGTCTTTTTTCCCGTCTCAGCTGCTGATGTATTCTCCTTATCTTGTTCAGGTCCGTCTTCCACTTTTAGGGACACCTCATAGAAGCTTCCTCCTTCCATCTATCTAAAGACAATAATCTATCTCCTTAATTGGACTGCTTTACTAATCGCGAAAAAGTTTTGTAAGAATTTTCCAACAAGTTCATCCCAAGTTGTGATGGATCTTGGGGCCTGCAAGTCTAACCAAGAAAAGGCGTTATCAATCAGAGAAAAGGGGAACAACCGAAGATGAATAGCATCATCAGCCCGTTATACTTAAAAGTATCACAGAGTTGAAGAAATTGTTTCAAATGTTGATTAGGATCTTCTGTCATAGTGCCCCTAAACGGCAGATTATTTTGGATCATTTGTATCATTGCCAGCTTGATTTCAAAATTATTAGTTGTAATTGTCAGCCTCACTATACTTTCCTGAATCATATCTAAACTTGGTAGGACAGAGTCCCGTAAAGTTCTCTCATTCTGAGCCATTTACATGTTTGTGGGTAATTGTGGTCCGGTGGGTCTCTTAGGGCTTTATCATTAGTATCGCAAAACAATGGATTGTCATGTGGTACGTTAACTACAGTTGGTGGTGGTGAATCTTGCATTTGATGCTACTGTTGTTGCTGTTAAAGATTCCTTTAAATTATTCTTTCTAGATTTGTGGCTACTACAATAGACGTGCCTCTACTGCGAGTCATACACCAAACCCAAAGAGAAAAGATTAGTAATATTAAAACAAAATGAAATCGTATCAATAGCTTAAAAATTGCCTAATTAATCTTTTAGAATGTGAAAATTAAGATCAATATAATGATGTTGCCTCCCTGACAATGGCGCCAACAACTTGACTGCCTCTAGATGTACTAACGCCCAGAGTGTGAATACTGTAATAACATAGAGATTTATGAGGCAATATTCGTAAGTATACAGGTCGACCTGTTATATAGGTTTTACAACTAAGTAGGCGAGTACTCCGAGGTCGTACCCTAGGGAGGCAAGTACTAAATCAATCTTGACCTAAACGATTAATGATCTAATTAATACTTTAAGTCAGTTATAGTATGTAGGGGTGAGCGATCGATCGAATCGAAAAAATTTCGAGTTAATTGAGTTGACGAATTCTATTTTATCATCGAAACTCGATTTAAAATTTTCTCGAATCGAGTCGAGTGAGATGGAATTCGAATCGAATTGAATCAAATATTTTGAGTTAAATTTAAAAATATAATTTTGAGTCATTGTAATCATTGTCACCTAACATTATCAAATTTGCCCATCGTAATCAATTTTGTTATTAACTTTCATCCCCTCATAATTTATTTATTAATCTTTTATATACATGTTAGCTTCTTTGTTTGCTTAGTTGCATTAATTATCTTCTGATTCTTGTCATTATATATTTTTAAATTAAAAAATATATTAAATGTAAATAATGTGATTTTTTTAATAAAATTTATCTTAAAGATAAAATGTGAAATTGATACCAACGTAAAATTTTAACACGAATATTTTATAGCATCATCAATAATTCCATTTTAACAAAAAATTATAAAGATTCAATTTGATTAAACAATTCAATAATATAAATAGTACAAAATGTGAAATTTAATTTAATAATATAAATAGTAGATATAAATAAAATTATTACTATTTAGGTTTAGGGAATTTTTTTTTATGATTTTAATTTTTGATTTGGGGGGTAAAGGTGGGAAGTAAAAGTTTTAGGGGAAATAAAAAGTTTTGGGGGTTGAGGGAGTAAAATTTGAGGGGGATTAAAAAAATATTGGGGATGGGTTTGGGGTAAAAAGGGGTGGGATGGGATGAGAGTAAAAGTTTTGGGGAAAAATGAAAAATTTTGGGGGTTGAGGAGTAAAATTTGGGGAATAAATGGGGAGTAAAATTTTGGGAGGGAAATATTCAAAACAAAATTGGAGGGGTGGGGAATGGGTTTGGGGTAAAGGGGGTGGGATGGGAGGGGAATAAAAGTTTTGGGGGAAAGTAAAGACGTTTGGGAGTTTAGGGTAAAATTGTAAAATATTATAGTTTGTTATTCGATTTATTCGAATTATTCAAGTTATTTGAATTCAAAAACCAAACTCGATTCGAACTCGAAATTCAAAAAAAAAAAAAGATTCGAGTTGACTCGAATAATTCAATTAATTAGAATAACTAGATTCGTTTCACTCAAAATTTAATTTTTTTTTTATTTTTTTGAGTTCAATCGAGTTTTGCTCACCCTTAATAGTATGAGAGTAAAATAAGAAATATTTTAAGGTTTGTAAAATAATAAAATAAAATAACATAAAAACAAAAATTAACATTGCAAGAGATAGAGATAGATAAAGTGAATCAAATCTGAGGATGGGTGATCAGCTCACTTCGGCAATCCCAATTAACTATCATCTCGAGTTCCTCGTCAACTAACTAGCCGCTCTCGTATAAGATCTTCCGATCTTCCAGTAACATAGCGAGTCAACAAGAACTATTTCTCTTTCGACCTCACAGTCCAAATTGGCTTGGGGTAAAGGTGTTTATGAATCGGCAATATTAATTTTGGGTTAATTCCGACCTTGATAACTTCTCAAGATTGTTAGGCCTAAGGTTTATTTCACATTCTTCCTTTTCCAAGCAGTTGATACTTTGAGTAACCCTACAAAACAGTTAAGAGGTCATGCCTCCACTCGCTAACCCCTCATATAAGGATTAGTTCCTCATGGCTTTCATAAACAACATTGACAGAATGGAAGAATTAATCATAGGGAATGAATTGAAATGGAGAGTATAAGAAAGTCTAGTTGATATTGATGAATAGAGTGAATCCACTCAAATTGATCTCCTCTACAATCAGATCTCTTGAAGAAAACAAATAAACTAAAACTATAAAAACCTAAGAAAGCAAGAGAACAAATATAAACCTAAAGAAAGAATCTAAGTTAATGGAATGGTGACTTAAAGTGTGCCAAAGTGGTCTATTTCTAGCCTTCAGGTAGCTGACCTTCTTAGCCCTAGGGTAGCTAACGTTACCGAGCTTTAGGTTTGATTGTGCAGACCAAAATGCCTTTTCTTCATGTTTTAATCTTGTAACAAATTTGATGTTGCAATACACCAGGACCTGTGTCACAACGTAGCAACCAACAAGTCCCTTTGTAGCCATCTTTAAAGGTATGTCATGACACTCTTTCCCTATGTCATGACATTGAAGGCAGTTTCTCACTTTCTCTATTCTGCTCTATATGTTGCAACATCGAACCCCCCGTGTTGCGACATAACGTCCAGTATTGACTGAAAATGCCTCTAATGGTCTCCTGCACACTTACAAAGTACGTTAGCTCTCCCTTAGGCCTCATTCAGCCTTTAAGGCTAATAAAGGACTCAATGTGCACATTTTATTAAATGTAAACAAAACTAGAGAAACTAAATTAAAACATAATGAAAATGCTTGTATTCAAGCTCCTTAAATGTAAAAACTTATTTAACCTGCCACACTGAATTATGGTAGATCAGTCATCCTCAAAACTTAAAGTGGTTAAGGCTTGACCTCATGTCATGCCACAATTTGTAAGGAGTTTCAAGTGTAATCTTAGTTGGTATATCATTTAGGATGTAGCAAGTCGCTTGTAATGCATATTCCCAAAAAGATATCAACAGTTGGGGATAACTCAACATATAAAAAACCATGTCTAGTAAAGTTCTCTTCCTTCTCTTTTCCACGTCAATTTGTTCTGGAGTACCCGACGCAGTTAACTAGGACAATATCTCAATCTCTATAAGGTATCCTAAGCACTCATTTGATAAATATTTACCACCTCAATCAGTCCAAAGTGTCTTTATGGGTAAACTTAATTGTTTCTCCACTTCAACACAAAACTCTTCGAATTTATCGAAATTTTTGCTCTTGCAATGCATTAGGTTTACATGCATATATAGAAAATATTCATCAATAAAGGATATGTAATTATCTTAACCACCTCACGTACTAACTTTTATGGGACCAAAAATGTCAATATGCACTAGTTCTAAGGGTTGAAAGACCCTTGTACTGTGTGAATTAAAAGATCACTTGGTCATTTCACCTTACTAGCAAGATTTGAAACGCCCTAAAATTTTAATTTCAGTTTTTGATAAATTTGACATAAAATATGTATCTACTTCAGTTGTTAAGTGTTCTAGGTGTGTGTGGGAGGTCCCAAGTTCAAGCAATGCGTTTGGAAAATTTTGAAATTTTTCTGAATAAAGTTCTAACCCTGCTCAGTAGGCTTAAGTTTAATTGTTGGCAAAAATATATCAGAATGGGCCTGCTGGTTTGGTGGTTAAGTGGAGTGTTAATATGCTGGTGGTCTTGAGTTCGAATCCTTGTGCATGCAAGGGAGTTATTTTTGCTATTGGTGTCGTGTAGGAGTTTCAACTGAACTAAAATATCGAGTAGTGGATGTGTAGTGGGAAGTGTGGGGAGCGGATTACGGGATTTTAGTGGGTTATCAAATTATCTTGATATTATTTGTTTTTTTTTCCAAATTTTGAGTTTCTCCTTGCAAAAAATAAAATTGGCGTTTGCTTTTCTTTTCCCCCTGTTGCCGAATTTTTGCTCTTTCTTCACCTTCTCTTCTCGTTTCCTTTTGTTTTCTTTTGTTTACTCTGTGTAATGTTAGGTGCATGTTCGGTAAGTTTTCACCTCTATTAAATCTTAACGTTTTTGGCTAAGTGGTTAAAGAGGGGTGCTTTCTTGGTGTTTAGGAGTTAATCAAGGGGTTGCTGGTCGTCCATCAACGTCTTAAGCGTGCGGAGTTCCTGTTCTCGATCGAGGGTAAGATTTCTGATATGTAAAGGTTATACAACTCGTGGTAACTTCATTTTAGTTTCATTAGTATCACTAAATCGGGCTTTGGTATGGCGATATTTAGGTCTTGGAACGCTCAGAGGTGTTTTTACAGCAAATCAGTAACAGATGTGTACCTGAAACATAGAAAATGGTATTCGGCGAAGAAAACAAGATTCGGCGAAAAGTCGAAATTTCTTACTATCAAGAAATAAGAGAAATAAGAGAAAATGATGCAAAAATTTGTAGAGAAAGGAAATAAGGGTGTTATAAACTTGGAAATCAACATTTTGCACTAAAATAGTTTTGGACAGCAGCACTAGTTTAAATTTGAAAAATCATCAAAAGTAGTTGAAATTGAGTTAGAGGTTGAATAAAATATGAAATTAAATTTTATTGAGTCTAGTTTTTCATGGAAGAAACAGTGTAAGCAATAGAATTGTAAATTATGAGATATAATAGATTTTGTAAGACAATGTCAGAATGATTTTGGGTTTCCCTGTATTGATTTTGGAAAATCATCAAAAATTGTAAAAAAATAATTAGGGGCTTAAATTTATATGTTTAAATCCTTAATGGGTATATTTTCAAGAGAAACTTCCAGAAACATCATCCAAATTCTGTACTAAGAGATAAATAATTTTTAGTAAGGAAAGGTTGAAACTGTCAAACAGCAGAATAGGGATAAATTTAAAGATTTTACTGTACTTATTTGATAAACTATAAATTCTGAATGATAGAAAGGTATTTGAGTCTAGTTTCAAAAACATCAAGCGGATCTTAATTTGGATTTCTGTAGCTTAAGATATAACTAATTTAGTGAAAATGACTCAAATAGACAGCTTTGAATGAACATATAAGTAAATAGGGAAAATATATTTTTATTAAGAATATGGAATGGAGAGGAGGAAAAACATATATGAATATTTAGCTAGCATGGGTTATATTAAAAATGGATCACACAGCCAAGGCCAAATTGGGTCGTGTGGGCCCACACGGGCAGGCCACATAGGCGTGTGAGCCTATTTTACTAAATGTGTTTTAAGGCTGCACGGGTCGCCCAAGACGACTGTGAACCTACTGTAGGGTCGGTAAGTATTACTTAGACCCCTAAATGTGTGAACTGAATGTATAATGTATGCCTGTTTGCTGATATATTTATGTATGATTACTGTTAGTTGCATATAAGCATGTCATTTACTGTATGTTGCATTGTATCAGGTTGGGATATGGATATCTGGAGGAAGTGTACTGAAAGGCTTGTAAGTCTAATGTAACACCCTCAAACCCGGCCTAGACGTTATGGTCGAATCTAGCAATGTCACGTGGAATGGAATTCGAAAATGAGTTTGTCGAGCTAAAACCGTTTCAGTTCAATAGTCTTTATCTTAATTTGAAGTAAATCTTGTGATCCGTGTTATGAAAACATATATTAGCGGAAGCTTTAGAATACTCTTAATTTTTAAAACAGTTTGACCTTTAATGAAAACCCAGTTTTATCATGTTTAGCAATATTAAAATCGGGAAACATTTTTAGAACGGAATCCAAAGCCAAGAGTCCAAAGTTCAGTCTAAAAATTACATCAAAACCCCAAATAAGTATTAAATTCGATAGATAACGGAAAATAATCTAAGTGGGAAAAACCGTGTGGTCATCGCTGAGTCCTTCGCTGCTCCAATCCGTCTAATGTTGAAGATTACATAAACAGATAAAATAGAAAATAGTGAGTTTTCGCAAACTCAATGTGTAATCCCCACAGATAAGACATGCAGACAACATATATCGAAATACGATCTAGGCGGATGCCCATTCTGAAACCGATCGGGGCCTTAACCTAATCAGATACAGAATGCAGATCAGAATATCAGAAACCTATCCACCAGCCTCTACACACCATCTCCGTCTAGCCCTACACACCATGTGGGGACATAATCAACCCACCCATCCCTACACACCTAGCCCAGATTTCCACAAGCCCGTGTAGTTCACCCGTGTAGGCTCACACGGCCCAATAGGTCGAGTCTGCATGTCGCACACGGCCTTGCCCAGCCATCACACAGCTATGTCACTTGCGCACGGCCTAGCTTATCGATTACACTCCCGTGTTAGGGCACACAGCCTACCACACGGGCGACCACATGTCTGTGTGGCATCGATAGATTTGTTTATTGGCTTTCGCCGATTCTTGTTTTCTGTGTAATCGAGTACACACCTAGTTTCGATTCGAAGCTAAAGTCACCACGAGCACTCCAGAACCTATTATTGACCAACATTTGCTCAATTAGTCGCTTAAACGATCGAATTTAACTTAATCCCAAAACGGAAAGTTATCTTCCAAACGAAAAAACCCTTACCTTACAAACTACGGATGCTTCCCTCTATAACTCGGCAATAGCACAACGCCTCTCACCAGATTTTTGGCTGTCAACACAGTTAAATCAAGGTTCCCCAATTAATAACTTAAATACCTAAATTTAAAGGACCATTATCACTTACCAAATAGACTGACCCGAAGGTTGAACAACCTAGGAACAATTGCAGCAGGGAAACAAAAGAAAAGAAACGACAAGGATAGGGGAGGAAGAAGCCAAATTTGGCAGCAAGAAAGGGAAAAAAATAAAGAATCAGCAGAGAATTTCGAAAGGGGAAAACTGTTTGAAACAATTCAAAAATATCAGATATGCCACCCAATCCCTCAATCTTCTCCCACTATGCCCACTACACACAACTACTCAAAATCCCAGTTACATCAAACTCTTAGCTACCGAGTCGAGCAAAAATAAACTTTTTCGCCTATGCAGGGATTCGAACACAGCACCTCAAGCAGGCAGACGCTCCACTCAACCACCAGACCAACAGGCCCATTCTGATATAACTCTACCAACAATTACATAAGATTTTACTGAATAGAGATAGGACTTATTCATAAAATTCCAAAATTTAACCCAAGTAAGGCTTGAACTTGGAACCTCTCACACACCCCCAGAACACTTAACCACTGAAGTAGATACACAGTTGTGTGTCTTAATTCACAAAAACATAAATGTAAATTTTGGGGCATTAAAACTCTACCCCTTAAAAAAAAATTTCGGCCTCGAAATTTACCTGATCAGAATAAATGAGGATACTGTTGACACATTGCATCCTCAGGTTCCCACGTAGCCTCCTCAGTGCTATGATTCCGCCACACCACCTTCAATAAAGGAATGAATTTCCTCCTTAGAGCCTTAACGTCGCGATCCAAAATCTGAATTGGCTCCTCCTCGAAGGTCAGATCTGGTCGTACCTCACTCTTCTCAAAAGGGACAATATGCGTCGAATCAGAACAATAGCGCCTCAACATCAAGACGTGAAACACATTATGAATACGGTCTAACTCTAGAGGTAACTCCAACTGATAAACCACCGGTCCCAAACGTTTCAGAATGCGATAAGGGCCAATAAACCAAAGGCTCATCTTGCCCTTGCGACCGAACCTCAGAGCCTTTTTCCATGTCGAGACCTTGAGAAAAACTAAGTCCCCCACAGAAAACTCTATATCTTTCCTCTTCAGATCTGTATAGGACTTCTGCCTGTCAGAAGCTGCCTTCAGGCAATCCCTAATTAATCTAACCTTACTTTCTATTTCAAAAACCAATTCGGGACTCAGAGCACGTCGCTCACCCACTTCGGTCCAGCATAGGAGTGTGTGACACTTACGACCATGTAGTGCTTCGTAAGGTGCCATTTGTATACTAGACTAGTAGTTGTTATTTTAAGCGAACTCTGCTAATGGCAAGTACTCCTCCCAACTGCCTCAGAAATCGATAACACAGCTCGTCAACATAGCCCCAGTACTTGAATCACCCTCTACGACTGACCATTTGTCTGAGGGTGGAAAGCAGTACTGAAGTCTAACCTCGAACCCAGAGCCTCATGTAATTTCTTCCAGAATCGAGACATGAAACGAGGATCCTTATCAAATATGATCGAGACGGGCACCCTATGTAGCCTCACTATTTCAGAAATATAGAGCTTGGTCAATTTTTACAGGGAAAAGTCTGTCCTGGCCGGGATAAAGTGAGCAGATTTGGTCAATCGATCCACGATAACCCAGACAGAATCCTTCTTAGTGGGTGTTAGAGGCAACCCACTAACGAAGTCCATCGTTACTCGATCACATTTCCATAACAGTATCTTAACCAGAGACAGCAAACCCAAAGGTAACTGATGCTCAGCCTTAACCTGCTGACAAGTCAAGCAGCGAGTAACGAAGTTAGTAACCTCATGCTTCAACCCTGGCCACCAGTATAATTTTTGCAAATCTAAGTACATCTTGTTCCCGCCGGGATGCATAGTATATGGGCTACTGTGCGCTTCCCTGATAATCGACCGTCTCAAGTCCTCATTATTCGATACACAAATCCAACCGTGGAAACATAATACCCTATCCTTATTAATCCCAAAATCCATAGTAACACCACTCTCCACCTGACGAAAACGTAACTCTAGAGACTTGTCCCCCATCTGATTATCTCTGAACTGATCAATCCATGTCGGTTTCACTTGAAGTTCAGCTAGCAGACTCCCATCATCAAAAAGACTCAGTCGAGTAAGCATCACTCTCAAATCGGTCATAGCCCTACGGCTTAACGCATCGGCCACCACATTGGCCTCATCAGGATGGGACTTGATAATGTAGTCGTAATCCTTAAGCAGTTCAACCCATCTATGCTGCCAAAGATTTAACTCCTTCTGGGTGAGGAGATATTTGAGGCTCTTATGATCAGTGTAAATAGTGCATTTCTCACCATATAGATAGTGCCTCCAAATTTTCAGCGCGAAGACTACCGCTGCCAATTCCAAATCATGCATCGGATAGTTAGCCTCATGAGTCTTGAGCTGTCGAGACGCATAAGCAACTACTTTTTCGTCTTGCATCAGAACACAACCCAGACCCACATGTGACGCATCACTGTAAACCACGAAGTCCCTACCAATCTCAGGCTATATCAGAATAGGAGCTTGAGTCAGAACAGTCTTAAGCTTACCAAAACTCTCCTACTGTGCATCAACCCAAACGAAAGGAACTCCCTTACGCAGAAGCTTAGTCAACGAAGATGCGATCAAGGAGAACCCCTCTACGAATCATCGATAATATCCTGTCAGCCCTAGAAAGCTACAGATTTCAGACACATTCTTCGACTGTTTCCAACTCAACATAGCTTTAATTTTACGAGGATCAACACGAATCCCCTCGGCCGAAACCATATGTCCCGAAAATGTCACTTCCCGAAGCCAGAACTCATACTTACTGAACTTTGCATACAACTATTTCTTACGATAGAACCACTCTGAGATGCTCATCGTGTTCGTCCTTAGACTTAGAATACACCAAAATGTCATCGATAAAAACCACCACAAATTGGTCCAGATAAGTCTGAAACACATGGTTCATCAAGTCCATAAATGTTACTGGTGCATTAGTCAAACCAAAGGGCATAACTAGGAACTTGTAATGTCTATATCGAGTCCTAAATGTCGTTTTATGCATGTCAGCCCCCTTTACCCTCAACTAATGATACCTAGAACGCAAGTCAATCTTGTAGAACATAGAAGCCCTTTTAAACTGGTCGAATAAATCATCAATCCTCGAAAGTGGGTACTTATTCTTAATTGTTAGCTTGTTCAGCTGCTAATAGTCGATACACATCCACATTGTCCCATCTTTCTTCTTTACAAATAGAACAGGTGTTCCCCATGGAGACACACTAGGATGAATGAACCCACGGTCTAACAGTTCTTGAATCTGAGCCTTAAGTTCTGTTAGCTTTTTCGGTGCCATTCGCTAAGAGGCGATAGACATCGGAGCTGTGCCAGGAATCAACTCAATCCTAAACTCTACCTTAGGGCTCGGAGGCAACCCCAGTAGTTCCCCAGGAAACACATCTAGAAAATCCCTCACAGTTTTGACGTCCTTAACCGAAGAGTCTCTAGAATTAAAAATATTGACGTAGGCCAAGAATGCCTCACACCCTTTTTTCACTAACTTTTCTATTGCCAAAATAGAAATCAAATTTGTCAGATAGTCGCGTCGTTCCCCAATCAGCACTACCTAACTGTCCTCTTCGGTCCTCAAGACAACCCTTTTCGTTGCACAATTCAGACTCGCCCAGTGTTTAACCAGCTAGTCCATTCCCAAAATCAAATCGAAATTCCCAAATGGAAGCTCTATTAGATTAGCCAGAAATATTGTCCTATGAACCTCAAATGGAACATCTCTAAAAAATTTACTTACTCAGATAGACTGTCCAAACGGACTTACAATAGTTACCTTGCTAGAAGTACTCTCAATCGAAATGCTCAAGGTTTCAGACACAGTACTAGCTACGTATGAGTGTGTAGAGCCTATGTCTATCAGTGCAAGATAAGGTACATCAAATTTTAAAAATGTACTCGTAATAACGTCCGGAGCATCTCAGTCCTCACGGCGACGAGCAGCATAAATCAAAGCGGGCTGTTTCGCCTCAGACGGGCCCAACACCTCTGCCTGGTGTTCTCTGTCCTCAGCCCATGCTGTTACCACCCCTGGCATGACCTCGGCCCCTAGATGGCTGCTGAACTACTCTCGGTGGCTGTACAGTACCAGAACCCAGAGCTTACACTTGATCAGCTCTCAACGGGCAATCCCGAACACATGCTCAGTCGACCCACATCTCAAGCACACCCCAGTAGTCCTCCAACACTCACCCGAATGGTGTCTACCATAATGCCCACACAGCGTCACCCAAATAGGTGTAGCAGGAGGCCCAATTCTCACTGGCCCGTCAGATCTGACCTTTTTCTTAGGCCTCATCCTAGAACTCGAGGGGTCCAAATCCCTTTTGTTCTTACCCCTCTTGCGATCTCTGTTCTGGCACTCCGCACACTTAACATCCTTAGCAATCTTAGCCTTCTCGACCAAAATAGCAAACTCACACTCCTTCTACGGAGCTATCAACACCCTCAGGTTATCCCTAGGGCCGTCCTCAATTTGGACACATCTTTCATATTCAGACGCCACTATGCCTCGTACATAACAGCTCAGTCTCATAAATTTGGCCTCATATTCGGCCACTGATCGGTCTCCCTGCGTCAAATTCAGAAACTCTTATCTCCTACCATCAATATAACTGGCCTCCACATACTTACCCTGAAAGGCTGTCTTAAAAAGATCCCATTTCAATCAGTCGGGCTGGGTGCCCTCCTTAACTATCAACCACCACTGGTATGCTTCATCGCGGAGTAGAGAAATAGCCCCTTTAAGCTTCTGCTTAGCAATAAAATCCAGGTCATCCATAATTCTCTCCGTGGCCTCCATCCAATACTCGGCCACGTTAAGGGTGACTCCAGTGACGCCCCTGAATAACTCAGCCCCATTGGACCGGAGTCGTTCCGTAACTGGCCCACGGCCCCTAGAACCAGTATTGGGCCTAGCAACCCTCTCCAGAATCCGTAACATGGCGTGGGACAGTGTGTCGTCCCTAGCCGCACGATCATGAGACCCAGTCTCTGAAGCAGGTGAGACCGATGTCTCGCTCGATCCAAATTAGGTAGATTTCCAGATGATGAGGACCCAGCTCGAGCCCCTCTACGGCCTCTACCACGGCCTCTTGTACCCCGTCTGTGAGTACCTCGTCTACTCATCGTATATTACGAGTTTATCTATATTAATAGTTTTATGCATTAGTTACAGTTTCGATGTTTATTAGCAGATATTTTATGCAAGGTAGTATTAGAAGTTTATAATTTGTTATCACGAATCGTAGTTTTACTATGATTTTCAGTTTACACTACTTAGAGTGTTTTCAGTATAGCATACTACCTAAGGTTGCTTCAAAGCATACTAGTAGTATTTTCAGATAAATCTTAACAAAGTTTTAGAACACTTACAGGATCGGTGTTGGAGACTCTGTGAACCACACACTTAATCAGAATATTTGAAAACATTTGAAAATAATTACTTTAAAAACCAATTTTGGAACCCAAAATTCACAGTCGAGTTTTAAACTTGGCTCTGATACCACTAAATGTAACACCTCTAAACCCAGCCTAGACGTTATGGCCGAATCTACCGATGTCACATGGAATAGAATTCGAAAATGAGTTTATCGAGCTAAAACCGTTTCAGTTAAATAGTCTTTATCTCAATTCGAAGCAAATCCCATGGTCCGTGTTATGAAAACATATATTAGCAGAAGCTTTAGACTACTCTTAATTTTTGAAAACAGTTAGTGAAAACCCAATTTTATCATGTTTAGCAATATTAAAATCGGGAAACATTTTAAGAACGGAATCTAAAGTCAACAGTCCAAAGTTCAGTCTAAAAATTACATCAAAACCCCAAATAAGTATTAAATTCGATAGATAACAAAAAACAGTCCAAGTGGGAAAAACTGTATGGTCACCGCTGAGTCCTCCGCTACTCAGATCCGTCTAATGCTGGGGATTACCTGAATAGATAAAACAAAAAAGGGTGAGTTTTCGCAAACTCAGTGTGTAATCCCCACAGATAAGACATGCAGACACCATATAGCAGAATACATTCTGGGGCAGAGGCCCATTACAGAACCAGTCAGGGCCTTAACCTAATCAGATATAGAATGCAGATCAGAATCTCAGAAACTTACCCACCAGCCTCTACACACTATATCTGTCTAGCCTACACACCATGTGGGGATATAATCAACCCACCCATCCCTATATACCATACTGTACCAAAAAGTGGCACATAAACAGAATAATACAGTTGAGCTGCTAGATAACGGGCTTTTAGCCTTTCAGACACTTCCTCCAAAATATCATCAACTCACCCCGATGCAATGCAACATACCATATATGACATGCTAACATGTAAGTAACAGATCATACATTCAGTTCAGTATAGATACCATATAATCAGATCACATAAATAGGGGTCTAAATAATACTTACTGACCCTATAGTAGATCTACAGTCGATATGGGTGACCCGTACGAAACATTTCAGAAGAATGGGCTCACACGCCCATATGGCTTGCCCGTGTGGCCCATACAGCCCAAATTGGCCTTGGCCGTGTGGATCACACGGCCTGGCCTAGAGTTTTACACGCCAGTGTCGTTCACATGTGTGGGCCCACATGCTCGTGTGGCCTACACTGCCCAATAGGTCGAGCCTGTGTGTCGCACACGGCCTTGCCCAGCTATCACATGGCCGTGTCACTTGCACATGGCCTGGCTCATCGATCACACGCACGTGTTAGGGCACACAGCCTACCACACAGGTGACCACACGTCCGTGTGGCGTTGACATATTCATTTTTTAGCTTCCACCGATTCTCATTTTCTGTGTAATCGAGTACACACTTGGTTTCAATTCGCAGCTAAAGTCACCACGAGTACTCCAGAACCTATTTTGACCAACATTTGCTCAATTAGTCGCTTAAACGATCAAATTTAACTTAATCCCAAAACAAAAAGTTATCTTCCAAACGAAAAAACTCTTACCTTACAAACTACGGACACTTCCCTCTATAACTCGGCACCAGCATAGCCCTTCTCACTAGATTTTCAACTATCAACACAGTTAAACCAAGGTTACCTAATTAATAACTTAAATAACTAAATTTAAAGCACCATTATCACTTACCGAATAGACTGACTCGAAGGTTGCACAACCTAGGAACAATTACAGCAGGGAAACAAAAGAAAAGAAACAACAAGGATAGAGGAGGAAGAAGCCAAATTTGGCAGCAAGAAAGGGGAAAAAATAAAGAATCGGCAGAGAATTTCGAAAGGGGAAAACTGTTTGAAACAATTTAAAAATATCTGATATGCCACCCAATGCCTAAATCTTATCCCACTATCCCCACTACACACAACTGCTCAAAATCCCGATTACATCAAACTCTTAGCTGCCAAGTCGAGCAAAAATAAACTTTTTTTGCCCACACAGGGATTCGAACACAGCACCTCAAGCAGACAGACACTCCACTCAACTACTAGACCAATAGGCCCATTCTGATATAACTCTACCAACAATTAAATAAGATTCTACTGAACAGAGATAGGGCTTATTCATAAAATTCCAAAATTTAACCCAAGTAAGGCTTGAACTTGGGACCTCTCACATACCCCAGAACACTTAACCACTGAAGTAGATACACAGTTGTGTGTCATAATTCACAAAAACATAAATGTAAATTTTGGGGCGTTACATCTAATATCTGGTAGCTCAGCTGCAAACTACTGCTTATGTGCCGCATTCGGTGCTATTTGGAGTGTAGGGATGGGTAGGTGTTTTGAACCCTACATGAAGTGTAGGGATGGACGAAGATGGTGTACAGAGGCTGGTTGGGTAGGGCTTTGATTTTGTATAATGTATATCTGTTACTGATACTGTAATGGGCTAAGGCCTTTGTGCATTACTGATACTGATACTAAATTGGGCTAAGGCCAAATTGCTACTGATACTGAAAGGGGCTTAGGCCCAGACTGCTTTTAACTGTGTATTGGGTTTACTGTTGTTTGTTTTTTGTGGTATTTAAACTCACTCCCCTCCACTTAATGTGCACAGGTAATCCCCAGACCTAGACGGATCGGAGAAGCGGAGGACTCGGTGGTGACCACGGTTTTGGACTTTCATGGTTTTGAATCTATGAGTATTGGTTTTATTTTTTTATTTTATTTGGTTAAATTTGAACTTACAAACTTTTGTATTTGTTTTGGTTTTTATTTTCCTTACTTCATGGATTAGTAACTGCTAGTCGTAGGAAATCTCAGTCTTCAAAAGAATAAATGGTTTCTCTAAAATGTACGATTACTTAAACTGTTTTTTTTTAAAAGCTTCCGCAACGAGTCACATTTTGAATCAACTGATTAAATAAGTAAAAGGTTTTTGGAACTAATAAGAAGTAAAGAATAGTAAACAAATGGAAATGGTTTTATCGCGACAACACAATTTTTCAAACACCCTATCATGTGACATCGCCAGATTCGGCTATAACGTCTAGGCTGGGTTTCGGTTGTTACAAGATTCACATTGTGAAAGATGCATTTCCTTAAGAAAAATTAAGGTTCCTTCTTTCACAAGCCTAGTTATTTTATCTTGGTTAATATGGCTAAGTCTTAAATGCCAAAGGTATGCCTTATTTGAAGGAGAAGTTTTGAGTTTCTTATTACAAGTTCGGTTTCTAGCACTGGGTACATATTTAGTTTGATAAAATAAAGATTATTTTGCATCCACCCATTACAGATAAGAGACCAATTTTTATAAATTGCAATGTTATTATTGAAAGTCACAGTAAAGTCATCTTTAAATAAACATGCAACTGAGATTAAATTTCTCTTAAAGTTCGATACATAAAAAAAATTATTGGGTCTAGTATCCTTAGTGTAGTGATTACATCTATATAATTTGTATTTTTTGAATACATTGGTTTAAAGAAAACTCTATGTGTGACGTCCCAAACTCGACTGGGACAGTCCGACCTGAATTTCGAACGTCACATTAGCCACCAAAGTGACTCTTCATTTAAAACTTTATGAACCACACCAACCAACCATACACATCACACATTTGTAGAATATTTCATATGGGAAATTAGACCTAAGTGCATGCTTTTCAAAATTAATCATTTATTTCACACAATCAGAAGGTATAGGGCGTACCATAATACTCAACGGTTTCCCTTAGTTGCAAAAATTTATTAGTTCATTTAATTATCATCACATTAAACAAATAATTAAACCATCCAGATTAGCAATCAAGAAAGCAATTATATCATTCAAAAATCTCAAAGTTAAACAGTCTGTAATGTCTGTTTACAACCCGTTGAAAATTTTATTTAAAAAGTCTAAATCTAATTCTAGTAATAAACCCTTGGAATGACCCACATTGTCTTCACTTTGGAGTTCAAAATCTCAACACACATACTCTAAAAAAATACCTTGCAATGGATCATCAGTTTGCCACCCTTCTCATTAACCCGCAAACTATTTATATGCAAGGTAAAGTAAGGAGTGTGAGCTTGGAGAAACTCAGTGAGTAAACGTGGATACAACATAAATATACACACCAGACATGTTAGGATTTAAACATACTTTAACAATTTACATATAACATAAATTACATACTCAACACAGTGATATATTGGCAATTCATGAATATGAAACATAGTCAAATTATATATTCATTGGATAAACGAATCTCCAAAACACACCACATGACTTATAAAGTTGTACACTATCTCCATGTAAGTATAGCACATATGCTCACACTCTCCAAACACACCACGCTATCTACGATGAATGAACCTATGCTCAACATTCCTTTATCTCCCCAATGCTATCTCCGAGCCACAATGCCTAAACACATAATAAAAGGGTAATTACTCACAATCCTATGGCATACCAATGATATCCAACGATTTCAAGTGTTCACATTGTCAACATATCTAATTAATCACTTTTTATTACACAATATAATTGGCTCGCACTACTGTTGAGCTCGCACTTAGTATTTCACAATAATATAATTTTGCACTAATCAAAACTTGCAATATCATAAAACTCATAATTCACGTACGAGTTCGTGCATGCTTAAATGTACATATCAATAGAATTCTCATGTTATAAAAGTTCGCATTATATTTTTTTATTTTTATGTTCATTCGCAAGTATTACATAACCATATACGAATATATATTACATATACATACATACCTATTTAGTGACTTTTGTCACATCAACTTTAACATACATTAAAAGTCTCATATATATTTATAATATTAGATAATACAAAACCTATAATTGTTTATATATTGTATTGATAAATGCCAAAAGTAACATGTTTTTATCTCGTTCTTAATGTGTTTTTGGATGATTATTCGATTTAAAATGATGAATTTCATCCTCCTAATCCTTTAAATTCATGTTTATATACTTAGGAGAGAATTTGGGAGCAAAAGAAGTGAAAAACGAGCGAAAATTGAAAAATCAGAGCAAGTTTCAGGAGCCACACGGGTTAGGCCATTCCACCCAAATTAGACACACGGTCGTGTGAACCACACAGGCTACCACATGGTCATGTGCCAGGCCATGTCAAAATTGTAAATTGCACTCCAAACATAGAAAAATACGTAATTTTTAGGTTTTTTGGGGCATTCTAAAACCTATATATGACAAAGATAAGAAGATGGGAGTGAGCCATCATAGAATATTCAAGAAAACAACTCGAGAAACACCATTGAAGCTAACTTTGAAGTAGATTTCCATCAAGATTGAAGATATCCTTTTGATATCTTTGAAGTTTATTATGAGTTTCTTTATTTCTTGTGGTTATACTGTCTTTGAGATGTTTTTAATTACTATCATGAACTAATTTTCCAAATACCTAGGGAGATAAACCATAAGATGGATTATGTTATTTAATTTATGTTTTACACAATAAATACTTAATTCTTATTCTCAATTATGTGTGCTTAATTCTTGGTTTGATATTTTTAGACTATTAATCCATGTTCGATGCGCTTAAATCAGAGGAGGAATAGACCCTATTTAAGAGTAGATCTAGCGTAATTGAGTAGAGTTGCATACAATCCTAAAAATAGGACGACATAAATCTACCATACTAGAGTCAAATTTAATATGGGGATCTATAGATTTAGTTAATGTGATAATAGGAGTTTTAATTAAAAGAAATTTCAATTAATCAACCTAGAGTCAGTTACTCTTACTCTCGAAAGAGATATTAGCAATTTAGGGATTTCTATGGATTAAGATACTAAGTGAAGAAATTGTTTAATTTAGATTGATAATGATAGATGAAATCTAGGTGGATTCTTTCCTGGGTATTGTTTCGCTTCTTGGTTGTTAATTGTTTGTTTTCCTAATTCGTTCTTTATCATTTTCTTTAGTTAATTAATTTAGTTAATTTTAGTTTTAATCAATCTCTCCAATTTATCGATTAAATAATAGAAATACAGTAATTACTAGTACTTTTAGTCTTCGTGGGAACAATATCTTTGCTCACTGTAGCTATACTATTAATTGATAGGTGCAGTTGTCTTAGTCAGATTTTTAGTTAGTTTATGACTGCATTATATATATAATAAAACTCATACATATATATTATGAATAGCAAAACCACGCATATAAATGTGCTACGTATGTACAGACCCATACAAATATATTATACATATAACACCCATACACGTAAATATAATATATATATATCACCCATGCACGCATATATATTATATATAAATAACAAAACCCCCATACATATATATTATATATATGCACATATCTTTTAAATTTGCAAAACATGGATACTCAACAATTCAAACAAAATTGCAAAATTTTGCACCAAGAAAAAGTCGAGGTTCGCATACCATAAGTGGGGGTTCACAAGCCTCACTTCGACTCTCTAGATCTCGTAATTCATGCTAAAATACAACATACAAATGCACTCACCTATAGCTCACCACAGCTCGTTGAACTAGACAACTTTATGCTTGCCTTTATTCCAATTTATTGAGGCTTCACCAACGTTTTCAGCTTCGCACAAAAATATACATATTACTAAGCATTCAAAAATAATCTAACTTATCTCTTTTTGTTCATACAACGACTCTCCACTCACACATACTTATTTGACTTATTTCGTAAAATCTATTTCGCTTAATTTCTTCTTTTTAACTTAAGTAAATCCTTAATTTCTATCTCCTAACTCCCTAATTAAGGTTTAATTATAGATCTAGATCTTTAACTTTGCTCAATTTATTTAATTAATATTTTTTTTGAAAAAACATTGTGCATCCTTATCCTCAAAAGAAAATCATTTCATTCATGCAATTATTTAAAGATTTTGATAAACTGAATTTTTATACCTCTTAATCTCGTCAAAATATACTAAAAATCTTTTTAAAAACACCTCTTAGTTCTTTATTATGAGATTCACCATTTTTATGCAAAAGATAGCTTTAAAACCATGGATCTTTAATTTTCTTACTTAGATCTATGAAAATTCAAATTAAAAACACCTAATTAAAATTTAATATATAAGAAAATAATATATTTATTTTTAATTCGAAAACTTCCACCAATTTGCACCATTGAGCAAAAACGAACTAAGTTTAAGTGAGAAATTGGAGAAGAAAGATTGATTTTCTTGCAAAATTGAAGGAATCGAGGGTGTTTGAATGTCAAGAACATATAGAAGATGCAGAAAATTTTGAGAGAAAATTTTCCAATCTCCAATCTAGATCTAACAAATTTTTTAAATGAAAAAGCATGGAGAGACAGTCCTCTCACTTAAACAGTAATACCTGCAACATAAACATATCACTGGTAAGTTCATAGGAACTTAGTGAGTTTTTATCACAATATACCTTGTAACCTTTCTTGATAAATTCTTCATCTTGAATGTTTGAATCTCCCTATATATATATCTTTGGTGGATACCTTCACATTGTCAGTTATATAGTTTCATACTTATACTTTACTTATCATTCATGCCATATCCTTACTCATCCAACTACTTGGCTGACTTCAGGTATTATCAATCGATATTTTCTTTTTCTTTCCTCTTCAGATAACTTTAAGCAATTATTCTCGAACAGATAATCGCAGGCACTATACTTGGCGGATACCCATACTGATCTTGCAAAATCAAATCATAATTTAGACCATACCCTAATTCAGCCCAATGCATACTCATACTGATGGAGAACCCTCCAGATCGTTCAGAAGAATTATACACATCATTATTACAGGGCACAAGGCATCCGGTATAACGAACAACTCAGATTCCATCAGAGCTCAGAATGAGACATAATACTATACAGATACAATGAAAATCAGTTATCTTAGAATTCCACTTTAATAGCATGATAATTCAAATTGATAGATTATTATATCGAATACGCCCATTTACTATACTGGCATATAACCACTGCGGATACCCTCCTTTAAACATATTGAATCATACTTCTTTTCAAGAAATTTCCTTTAAGACTTCTTTGATTTTATCATAAAACTTTCTGCAATAAAGCTTCAAACAGATCATATCCTTACCATAGACTTACCATAATACACCATTAGGGCCAAACATAATACGCCACAAGGCGACACACAGAATACACCACAAAGGCAATATACAGAGCACGCCACAAAGGCTAACAGAACACGCCATAAAGGCCAAATCAGAATATGCCATAAAGGCCAAATCAGAATAGATCATAAAGGCTAATAGAATGCCACCCAGGCACCCCTTGAACTATTGTGTTTGCGATATGGATTTGCCTAAAATCACATCACGTGAGGTTTGCCCATCATTGCCCTATGACATGCAAAAAAACCTAGTCGATAGATGCAGATCATATGCCCTTTCTAGAATGTGCCAAGACCATGAAATATTCTTTAAAATTTTCCTATCAGCTTCATGTTTATTGTCTCTACGGACTTCACCAAATACTACTACGGTGACAAAACTCACATCATAACCTCTCCACACTCACATACACCCCATTCCCAAACATTTTCAATCTCACATCACATATGCAATGTAAACAATATTCATGTAAGGTAACTCATTTTCTTAACCAAATCATACTTCAATACATGCTTCATACACATTAATACAATCACATCACATAGTATTCATTCCAGACACATACACAAATAGTTGTTTCACAAAATCGCATACACCCATACGCATAATTCATCATAATCTAGACTCACAAGGACTTATATCAGACATACATACTTATTTTCCAACAATCATTCATGAAATAATTCACTGATTCTAGAACATCGATCATAAAATTTTTTTCTAGAAAAGCTTGTAGGAATCGATATTAGAGACTCACATGCTATAGCTAGCAGCTCTAGAATCAAACATCCAATTCGATCTAGTAGCAACAATTGCTTAAAGAACGTGAATTCACCATTAAACTCACTTACAATTAGATTGCTAAAATTTCTTTTATAGAAAATCCCTATGCAGAGCTTGTTATTTGTAACTTACTATTTATATACCTCATAGCATTCATACTCTTAACATGCAAAGATTTTAGACTTACCAGGAGATGGAAAATCCTCTATTTAATCCAAGAATCTTTAGCTTCCAGTTTCCTTATGAACAACAACCAACATATAACATTTAATATTCAAGGAAAAGAAAAAAAAATTAAAAGTTCATCTTGAAAGAAAAAGAAACCTCTCACAAACCCTTCTCGCACATATATCTAATCAACTTTTGTGTAGTGGAATTTGACAAGTGTTTAGAAATTTTAGAATATGCCTTTCCTACTGGCCTACAGAATCTACAAAAAAACATAAATGAAAGTCTTTTCCATATGCTATTCCACCAGTTATGTAACACCCCTTACTTGTATCTGACGCCGGGATAGGGTTCGAGGCGTTATCAGACTTGAACGAAAACATTCGCACAAAGCCAGGCTATAAAATTTTGCCCAAATTTTAAACTTTTCATTCACATGCATGTCGTCCCTTATAAGGGCCATCGAGGCCCAAAACATATATTGGGTGTAGTATAGGACTAAACCGAGAACTTTCAAAACTTTTGTGACACTTAAAAAATTTTCTTATTTTGGAGGGTCACACGCCCGTGTCCTCAACCCGTGTAACTCTCTGTTTATGACATCATCAGCACAATGAGGTCACACGGCCGCAACACACACCCGTGTACTTAGGCTGTGTGGCAAATTAAATTCTCGAAATTAAGTGCAGACTTCACACGGCCAAGGCAAACACCCATGTCCCAAGACCGTGTCCTCTACACTGCTGAGACACATGGTCGTGCCTCTACCCGTGTGTTTACTACTAAGCATTCTGTTTTGCATTTATTAGGGTGCAGGGGACACACGGCCTGATCACACACCCATGGGGCATACTGTGTGTCACACACAACCTAGACACATGCCCGTGTGTCTACCCGTGTGGACAACTATAAGGCTATTTTCCAAGCCTTTTGCCATCCTTAGACATTCATATACTTAGACATATTTCATGGCACACAACATGTCACATTTTTTACAATCATTCATTCCTAATCAAGACTAATTCATGCCCATGTAATGCCACCATTTCACATACTCAAATTAATAAGCTTACTTAAGGCATTCCACACCAATTTCATATCCAATCAATATTACTAATCTATTCTCAATTCACACATTTAAAACATGATCATGACCATACAAATTTTTCATCATTCATTCATCATTCTTATAAGCCGTATAACAGCATCTATCATCATCAAGCATCCACATTACCAAGACTTTGACTCATGCATACATAAATAATTAGGTTTACAACCCAATAATCAATATAAGCCACATCTCATGGCCATATACAAATTGGACCATAAACCATTCTAGGCCAACACATTTGGCCACATTAACAATGACATAATAAATCAAAGGTAAAGACCCTATACATGCCATAAACTTAAAATGCTTGTGTTAACTTATACCCAAATGATAGCTTGATAGTGTGATGGCATCTCTGGTGGTCTCCAACCCGAGCTAGCTACATTAACCTATAAGACATGGGAAAGGAGGGGGATAAGCTATATAATATAGCTTAGTAAGTTCATATGCAAATAATAAACAACGATTAACATTCATTTAATTTATCCATCCATAAAAATACTATAATTACAATTGGCATTAAATTTTAAGATCTCCATTTATTCATTCATAGAGCTTACTCTTTCAACTCATATACACCATTTACTTTCCTTGGCATTAGCCTAACCCCTAAAGTCTTCCCATTATAACATATCACATTAGCTAACAAGTTATTTCCATCCTCTCAATCACATGCACATTATTTGAGAGTAATCATAATTTCAACATATAGTTCAGCCACCTTTCACTTGTCTAAGCTCGTATCTTACTTTATTCTCATAATGACTGTATTCGGCAATTATGCCTATCTTTCCTTTCCTCATATCCAATAAAACACAATTTCGATAAATGAACTGTAATATATATCACAATCAATTAGGCTCCTAAGCCTATCACATAACCATTATCAAATCTTATCATGCATCCATTCATCATAAATGTAGACCATTTGTCACAAGGTTATCAATGTTTCACAAGCACAACTTGTTCATGCACATTCTCACCAAGAATTCATCATATATCAAATTCACTTCACATGAGTTCTGTGTACATACCTGTACTACTTGTAATATAGTCACATATTTTCTCGTTCTTAGCATACCCGTTGAAATACAATTCAAGCATATAAATTTATTAGGTCACATCTCAATTCAGCCAATCAGCTTACCACATAATTATCATTCACTTTCATCATATATCCAACATCACGAGTATGTGCACTATAAATCACAATGGGTAATAAACAATTATTTCCACGATATTCATGAATTTACAATTATAGGCGTACGTACATACCTGTTTGCTCGTAGTAATTTCATTCTCATACTCATCTTTAATTTACCCATTGAACACATCGGAATAATAAGTATGCTCGGGGATCTCATGCTCTTCGTCCCGTATCAATGCCATATCTCGGATATGGTCTTACATGAAATATCATATCGACGCCATGTCCCTGACATGGTCTTATACGAAATCACATACCGATGCCATATCCTAGATATGGTCTTATACGGGATCTCAGTAGCTCTAATATCATGACATTTATATTTTACCCTTGAGGTTAAATCGAGATTTCTCATTTCTTGAAACCTCGTCAAAATTGTCATTAATCCATTTCATAAAAACAAATGTAAAAAATTCATGCAATATTTAAATATTAAATACATAACATAAGGTTGCATTATTTACGGATGAACTTACTTCGATACCGAAATGGCGAAAAGGGACCTAACCGTCAATTCTACATTTTTCCCCATTCTAGGCTCAAATCTTGTTTTCTTCGATCTATAACATCAAATTTAGCCTATTTATTAGTCATATTATTCAATGTGAACCAAAAATCACATTATGAAAAAATTACAATTTTGCCCCTAAATTTTTACATATTTACACTTTTGCCTCTAGGCTCGTAAAATGAAATGTGTTAAATTTCTTTACTACCCATGCATAGTCAAACCTCTTTTATACTTATAGTAGCCCAAAGTTTTCATTAAAACACACTTTTACTACATATTTTATAAAATTTTACAAATTGGTCCTTTTGGATGTTTTCACCGAAAATCACTTAGTAAAACTTGTTTCTTACACATCAAAATTTCATAATCTACCATGAAACATCAAACCACATGCATGTAATAGATGGGTAAATTTTTAAACATAAACCCTAGCTCAAATAAATGGTAGAAATAGATAGATCTTATTACGAGGATTTCAAAAACGTAAAAATCATTAAAAACGGGGCAAGAACGGACTTAGTATTGGGCTAGGAAAGCTTCAACAAAACCCTAGCCATGGCTTCCATGCAAATGTCGGCCAATGGTTGAAGATAAGCATAAATTTGGCTTTTATTTTCCCTTTTTATTATTTTAATTACCAAATGACCAAAATGCCCCTAACTTAAAAAATATTCTATTTCACCCATTTCATGTCCATTTTTGTCCACCAAATTAACTAATGGTCTAATTACTATTTAAGGACCTCTAATTTAAAATTTCATAGCAATTGGACACCTCTAGCTTCTAGAACTCAAGTTTCGCACTTTTTACAATTTAGTCCTTTTGATTAAATTGAGTGCCCAAACGTCAAAATTTTTGAACGAAATTTTCACGAAATCATTCCGTGAACTTGTAGATCATAAAAAATAATAGAAATAAATTTTCTTACATCGGATTTGTGGTCCCGAAACCACTGTTCCGACTAGGCCCAAAATCGGGCTGTTACAACTCTTCCCCTTTTAGGGATTTTCGTCCTTGAAAATCTTATCAGAAGGTGTTGCTTCGAACTCTTATAAACCACTTTCACTAATTTCTCAGAGTCATAAATCGACTTAGCTTCGTATATCTCTTTGCAATAACCTTTGGACTTTCACACACAGTGCCAGAACATGTTGTCAGAATTCTGAATTACTCTTTCAGGAACACATAGCTCTTTGTTAAATAAGAAATGATCATATCAAATAAGAATTATGCACATAATGAAATGATCATACGGATCTTTGTTAAACATTCAACCACAATACAAATAACATCTTCCTTTTCAGAGAAAATGACAATCCCGATATGAAATCTATAGTAACTCTATCTCATTATCACTCTCACACAATCACTGACTATATTAGTCCTGAACACACTTGATTTTCAGGTTACTTGCTAACAAATAGATATATGAACATAATTTCAAAACATCATGGTACATATTCATTCACTAAAACGTCTACTTCATATAACAGTACATTTTACTACTCTTGGATGAACAGGCGTGCTACTACTAAGCCTCGTACAAAAACTTTTGCATAATTTCTGGATTCATAAGTACGCAAGTTCTATCTAGAAATAAAAATAATAACAGGAATCATGTCCAACCTGAAATTCAACGTCAGGAGTAAATTCACTCCGAACTCATTTAGATTACCCTTCCTTATCACATTTCTAAGCTTCTCGATTTCGCAAGGAAAACCCCGCTTTAGCTTTTAATATAGCTAGAATTAGACCATCATCAAATAAGGTCAATCGAGTAACCAGTACTCATAAAATAAACAAAGATTTTCCATCCAGGCATCTGTGAGTATAATGCTTTCTCAGAGATTGAATCAATAACTTACTTGAAATCTTTCATCATCACAAACCATTGACATTGTTTTAAATTTCAGATCTTTCTAGGACATTCAATGCTTTAAATTTTTGGACCAAGAAGCATGTGACATTTCCCATCGAACACACGAATTCATCCAATTCTCAACACAGACATAATAGCAGCCGTCTTTAAATCACCAGTCTAACAGTTCTTTTAATGTGACATTAACCGTCTGAAAATACAACTACCACTTTATATTGTTGTATTAAAACACATTTCAATCTGTTCAATAGTACATTACAAAAATTACAAATTCTTTAATCAAGTCAGTCGATTCCAGAATCATTGCTTCGGTTAACAATACCTTTAATTGTTTGGAACTTTACTAACATGAACCCAACTACTTAAACTTTCATAAATGCGTTAACCTTTCAAATCCGAACAACTTTAACTCATAATAACATTATTCGATTAAAGCAATCCAATAATTATATCTCTATATCATACTTTCTAGAATATAATTTCTTCATTCAAACTATCTGTCTATATATATATACTCATGAATTCACATAATTTATTCCTTTAGCTGAGGACTTGCTTAGATACATATAACTCAAACTACATCTCAATAAATCAGCTTACTCTGAAAAAAACAACTGGGTTGATTTCAACTATTGAATAATAACATATCACTATACTCTTTTCAATCGTATTAGCTCTAGGAAACAAATATCCTGATTGAACTCATTGACTTTAATCAAATTTACCAGCTCTGGAATTTCCATCGTAGCAAAGATAATACACTTTCTAAATATGCATATAAGACAAAACATCATCTAGTAGATACAGAAGAACAGCCTCACATAAGTTTTCACCACCAACTTTTATTCCGAACATACTAGAATAGAGTCCCCAAGAGAGAGATAAAATAATACTGATCATAAACCAACCAGGTTAACAGTGCTTTCGTCTAACATTAGAGTTAGCTAACATTCTCACAATATAAGAACTTCATCAGAAAATGAACAATCACACACATATCTTTGAGAATAAGGAATATATAGAATACCTAGAAGAGGTTATCATAATTTATTCAACCATAACTGTTACACATAGACACCTTTACAACTCAATTATCATTCTTCTGACAAATTTTGTCATCGTGAACCCCGTATTATTCTATTCACTAATGAAAATCAATGTGGGAGGGATTTCGGCAAACATATACTTTAGACTCTATACCTAATTGAGTCGATTAGCTGAGACTAACTTCTTCTTTAACTGTGACTTTGCATAATCTATATAATCTTTAAAACATTCTAATATTTCTTCCAACACTGGTAAGGGGGTGAGGTCATAAAGCCTCTAAGTTGACTATCATAAATACACACATATGACTTAGCATTCGTCATTAACGTCATATCATCATAATCACTTAGTTCACTTCAAGCGAATTAACACACTTATTTATTATACGATTGTTTTCTGTCATTCACAATTTCAAAAGAAAAATGGATTTACTCACTAGAGCTCAATATTAATATCTAATTAAATTTCCAACATCTAACTTCAATTTCACTTACTTTCACTTGTCAAATTAGAGAATGTCTTACGGGTGTGAGTACGTCGTTTACTTGATGCCATAGTCCAACTATGGTCTTACTCATATCACAAAGCCATAGCCCAGCTATGGTCTTACATGTCGTCATGATGCCATAGCCCAACTATGGTCTTATACGAAGTCTCATATCGATGCCATGTCCCAGACATGGTCTTACACGAAATCACATAATGATGCCAAAGTCATATCCCAGATATGGTCTTACATGGGATCTCTTATTGATGCCAATGCCATATCCCAGACATGGTCTTACATGGGATCACATATCGATGCCAATGCCATGTCCCAAACATGGTCTTACATGGGATAACATATCGATGCCAATGCCATGTCCCAGACATGGTCTTACATGTGATCACAATGCCATAGCCCAGCTATGGTCTTACATGTCATTATGATGCCATAGCCTAGCTATGGTATTACACGTCTCACTTGTACTGTCATGGTCCAACCATGGTCTTATCCGTCAATTCATCATTGAACGATCGTACTCATTTCTTGCGTTCTACTCAATTTGATCTTCCAATTCAATTTTCATACCATTATAAAATTCATGGTTCAATAACAAAGTGTAAGGAAAAACATTATATATTCTCTAATTTAACAATTAAACATGAGATTCAACTATATGGGCATACTGATTATGTGCCATTCAAACGAGTGTACATATACATGCATTCCATCCATTGGGTAAGTTTACTTATCATATCCACTTAATCAAATGGTTGAGCACATAACATCATGTGAATACCAACATACATGGATAAGCTTATCATAACATAAACTTTCATTTTATTTCACCTTTCCACATTCCTCAACTTATGAGTTTCTCTTTTCGTACATGAACACATGCATATCATGAATTTCTATTCATACCTTTCCAAATTTCAACACATCGTAAGCATATTTCAATCATCTCCATATCATTTTTAGCATTATCGAAAATAGCTCGGTTGGGAGTCATCTCTGTCTTAACAAAATAATTTCGTTAGAGCTGAGAGGTATCACACTATCACGAGTAGTAATATGGCATGTATAGCTAGACTCACATACTCTAGGTTAGTCTGAGAATCGACTAAACCATAGCTCTGATACCACTAAATGTACACCCCTTACCGGTATCCGATGTCGGGATAGGGTTCAAGGCGTTACTAGACTTGAACGAAAACATTCGCACAAAGCCGGGCCATAAAATTTTGCCCAAATTTAAAACTTTTCATTCACATGCATATCGTCTCTTATATGGGCCCTCGAGGCCCAAAACATACATTAAGTGTAGTTCAGGACTAAACCGAGAAATTTTGAAACTTTTGTGACAGTTAGAAAAATTTCTTATTTTGGAGGGTCACACGCCCGTGTGGGTAGGCAGTGTGGTCACACACGCCCGTGTCCTCAATCCGTGTAACTCTCTGTTTATGACGTCATCAACATAATGAGGTCACACGACCACAGCACACGCCTATGTACTTAGGCGGTGTGGTGAATTAAATTCTCGAAATTAAGTGCAGACTTCATACGACCAGGGCACACACCCATGTCCCAAGACCGTGTCCTCTACACGGCTGAGACACATGGCCGTGTCTCTGCCCGTGTGTTTACTACTAAGCGTTCTGTTTTGCATTTATTAGGGTGCAGGGGACACACGACCTGATCACACGCCCATGGGGCATACTGTGTGTCACACACGGCCTAGACACATGCTCGTGTGTCTACCCGTGTGGACAACTATAAGGCTATTTTCCAAGCCTTTTGCCACCCTTAGACACTCATATACTTAGACATATTTCATGGCACACAACATGTCACATTTTTTACAATCATTCATTCCTAATCAAGACTAATTTATGCCCATGTAATGTCACTATTTCACATACTCAAATTAATAAGCTTACTTAAGGCATTCCACACCAATTTCTTATCCAATCAATATTATTAATCTATTCTCAATTCACACATTTAAACCATGATCATGACCATACCAATTTGTCATCATTCATTCATCATTCTTATAAGCCATATAACACCATCCATCATCATCAAGCATCCACATTACCAAGACTTTGACTCATGCATGCATAAATAATTGGGTTTACAACCCAATAATCAATATGAGCCGCATCTCATGGCGTATACAAATTGGGCCATAAATCATTCTAGGCCAACACATTTGGCCACATTAACAATAAAATAATAAATCAAAGGTAAAGACCCTATACATGCCATAAACTTAAAATTCTTGTGTTCACTTATACCCAAATAATAGCTTGATAGTGTGATGGCATCTCTTATGGTCTCCAACTCGAGCTAGCTACATTAACCTATAAGGCATGGGAAATGAGGGGGTAAGCTGATGCGATCCCAGTCGCATCATGTTACGACCCAACTTGATGACACCGAGATTGGGCTAAACTCGAAGGGCCCAAGTGCAAAATGAAACATCTCATAGGCTTTATTGATTATTGGGCTAATGCTTTTAAGGACTTTTTAATTTAATAAAGTTTTATCTAAATTAATAAGTTTGCATATTTTAATTTTGACTTGCACTTTGTGTGTTTTGCATCATAAATAATGACATGCATTATGTAACTCCCATGTTAGTTTAAGGCTGCATCATTAAATTAAGTCTTGCATTAAGTAACTCATTTGTTTATTTAGTTTGCATCTTAAACCATGTATTTAAGCATCTTAGTTGTTTAAAATGTTCGAGTTTGTTTATATAAGCATGTTATTTAATTTGGCTGTTACATTTTACTGTATTAATTTAAGTGTGTTTATTAATTAAGTTTATTAATTCAGCTTATTAAGTTGTTCTGGCTGAATGTTAATGAATGGTTGTAGGTGGCTATTCAGCTGGAATAAGTTATGTACAAGTGGCTGTTACAACATTTAAGGAGAGCATTGTGCACTATTTAAATTCGGCAGCCTATTCCTCTTCTCCAAGGAGCTGTTCAAGAATAGCAATGGACAAAGGAGTGATTACACATTCCATAACCAATTGTCTCTTAATGATCACACCATGGTCTGTTTGAGTGCCCAAAATATTGTCCAAATCGATGGTGTCTATTCGGCTGCCCAAGCCTTCAAGTTCAATTAAATCAGCTGAATTGGAACATTAAATCATGTTGATAGTTGCTGTTACTTAGGCCTAGAAATTTCAAGAGTTTATGCTTAGTGATTAAATTTTATTTCAGCTCATAACCGCTCATTTAAGTTGAATCTAAGTGACTATTCGGCTAGGCATTAGTTAGTATTATAAATACTTTGTAATCAGCTTGTTTAAGATGACTTTTTGCTCATCTGATGAATGTTTATAACATTTGTGAGTTATTCAACTCTCCTATTTCGTTTAAGACTCAAGCTGACTTATCTAGCATCGCTAGTGGTGTCTACCTTGTTTCTTTTTGAACTTATCTAGCATCGGTTCCTATCTTTCTAGATAGCGGGTCAAGGTCCTATTTACATCATCAGTCCATCTTAAGTGTCTTATAAGTACTAGGTCAATACTCACTCAAAGTATTGGTTTATTCTTGACCCTTAAACCCTATTTCCATTCCATCCACAACTATCAACTTAATCACTTTCTTCCCTTGTTAGCCGAATCTTCATCATCCTTTCACCTAGCCATTACAATTATCATCCTTGGTTTACTTTGTTTCAACACCTAGTCGGACCTATCCTTAATGCATTTTAAAACTCTTTGAAACCTTCCATTTAAGCCTACATTTAGCTAAATTCCCTTAAACTCCGAATTGAACAAAACTTTTCCATTTTTACGATCGGGCAAATAAATGACTTGAATCAAGTAATCGAACTGAGATCGTATAATATAGCTCAGTAAGTTCATATGCAAATAATAAACAACTATTAACATTCATTTAATTTATCTATCCATAAAAATACTAAAATTACAATTGGCATTAAATTTTAAGATCTCTACTTATTCATTCATAGAGCTTACTTTTTTAACTCATATACACCATTTACTTGCCTTGGAATTAGCCTAACTACTAAAGTCTTCCCATTATAACATATCACATTAGCTAACGAGTTATTTCCATCCTCTTAATCACATGCACATTATTGGTGAGTAATCATAATTTCAACATATAGTTCAGCCACCTTTCATTTGTCTAAGCTCGTATCTTACTATATCCTCATAATGACTTTATTCGGCAATTATGCCTATCTTTCCTTTCCTCATATCCAATAAAACACAATTTCGATAAATGAACCGTAGTATATATCACAATCAATTAGGCTCGCCTATCACATGATCATTATCAAATCTTATCATGCATCCATTCATCATAAATGTAGACCATTTGTCACAAGGTTATCAATGTTTCACAAGCACAACTTGTTCATGCATATTCTCACCAAGAATTCATCATATATCAAGTTTACTTCACATGAGTTCCGTGTACATACCTGTACTACTTGTAATATAGCCACATACTTTCTCGTTCTTAGCATACCCGTTGAAATACAATTCAAGCATATAAACATATTAGGTCACATCTTAATTCGGCCAATCCGCTTAACACATAATCATCATTTATTTTCATCATATATCCAACATCACGATTATGTACACTATCAATCACAATGGGTAATAAACAATTATTTCCACAACATTCATGGATTTACAATTATAGACTTACGTACATGCCTGTTTACTGGTAATAATTTCATTCTCATACTCATCTTTAATTTACCCGTTGAACACATCAGAATAATAAGTATGCTCGGGGATCTCATGCTCTTCGTACCGTATCAATGCCATATCCCATATATGGTCTTACATGAAATATCATATCGACGCCATGTCCCTAACATGGTCTTATATGAAATCACATACCGATGCCATATCCTAGATATGGTCTTATACGGAATCTCAGTAGCTCTAATATGATGACATTTATATTCTTCCCTTGAGGTTAAATCAAGATTTCTCACTTCTCGAAACCTTGTCAAAATCGTCATTAATCCATTTCATAAAAACAAATGTATACAATTCATGCAATATCGAAATATTAAATACAGAACATAAGATTGCATTATTTACGCATGAACTTACCTCAATACCGAAATGGCAAAAAAGGGACCTAACCATCAATTTTACGTTTTTCCCCGTTGTAGGCTCAAATCTTGTTTTCTTCTATCTATAACATCACAATTAGCCTATTTATTAGTCGCATTATTCAATGTGACCCAAAAATCATAGTATGGAAAAATTATGTTTTTTTCCCCTAGGCTCGTCAAATGAAATGTGTTAAATTTTTTTACTACCCATGCATAGTCGAACCTCTTTTATACTTATAGTAACCCACATTTTTCATTAAAACACACTTTTACTACACATTTTATAAAATTTTACAAATAGGTCCTTTTGAACGTTCTCACCGAAAATCACTTAGCAAAACTCGTTTCTTACACATCCAACTTTCATAATCTACTATGAAACATCAAAACACATGCATGTCACACATGGTTAAATTTTTAAACATAAACCCTATCTCAAATAAATGGTAGAAATAGATAGATCTTATTACGAGGATTTCGAAAATATAAAAATCATTAAAAACGAGGCAAGAACAGACTTACTATTGAGCTTGGAAAGCTTGAATAAAACCCTAGCAATGGCTTCCATGCAAATTTCGACCAAGGGTTGAAGATGAGCATAAATTTGGCTTTTATTTTCCCTCTTTATTATTTTAATTACCAAATGACCAAAATGCCCCTAACTTAAAAATATTCTATTTCACTCATTTCATGTCCATTTTTGTCCAAAAAAATAACCAATGATCTAATTACCATTTAAGGACCTCTAATTTAAAATTTTGTAACAATTGGACACCTCTAGCTTCTAGAACTCAAGTTTTGCACTTTTTACAATTTAGTCATTTTGACTAAATTGAGTGCCCAAATGTCGAAATTTTTGAACAAGATTTTCGTGAAATCATTCTGTGAAATTCTAGACCATAAAAAAATAATAAAAATAAATTTTATTACGTCAGATTTGTGGTCCCGAAACCACTGTCTCGACTAGGCCCAAAATCGAGCTATTACAAGTTAGTTTAGTTGGTTTATAACCAGATCTGTTTACCAAGACTTGCTCTTCACAGTGCTTGAACAACTAGGCGTACCAAACCTTTGGTGGTAACCTACACAAGGCCTACTTTTTTTTATCGAATTAGTTCTTTTAATGGAGAACATGTCAAAGACTAAATCCTGATATACTTCCTTGGACGGATACTCAATTTACCAAAACGGTACTTCGCTAGAAGCTACAATTTGACAAACTAGCTACCAGAATGCATCAGAACAGACAACTTCACGTCTACACACCTTCAATTTAGATCATCTAGATTTGGGGTGTGATGAATTAACTTCAGAACTTGAGTTTGATCGAGTTAGCCATCAATTAACTAATTATTACCTCTTATCCTCTAATTAATTAACTAATTGACTAATACACACTTACCTTTGGATAAATTATGAGGTACTCAGTAAACTTATCTCTAGATCTTATTTATCCTAAATTAATTCCTAGGGGCGTCACTTCCTAGGGTTCAATCGCACATAATTTAAACCAACTAACCCAAATTTCAACCCTTGTTCATTCATTAATTATTCTTCCATCCATTCTTAAACTCCCTAAGGAAATTAGCTACACATTTATCTAAATACAATAATTCTTAAATTCATATTTAACATGCAAAATATCAAGTTAAATAAAAGTAATGAGTATAGAAATAAATCAGTTTTTTATATTAATTTGGGCTCGAAAGTGAAATCTCCTTTAACAGTCGCAAAGATCACCTCAATTGCAATTGGAATTAACATCGAAATAATGGAAAACTAATATACTAAATTTATATTCATCACTCGGTGTCGCGACACCACAGGACCAGTGCTGCAACACTGTCTTTATTTTCTGGGTATTTTGGCTTCAAAGTTTGGTGTTGCGACACCATTTCTCAGTGTCACGACATTGCAGTCGTCCCTTGTCTTCTAAGCCTGGAAATAGGGTCCTACACACTAAATAAAGTCGTTAGATCATCCCTAGGCCCATAATGTCCCATTATGTCATTAAATAACTCAAAATTGTGTAAAAATGCTTATTTTGAATAAATTAAACACAAAGCAATAAGAACGTAAAATGAAATAAACATATAAAAATGCTATAAAAGAAGCTTGTTTGGTGTCGGAAAGACCTTAATTTATCGCAACGAATTGTGGTAGATGAATAGTCTTCAACAATAAAAGAATAAATAGAAAACAAAAAAAAATCTATTATAAACCTAATCTAAAAATGAAAAAAAAGGAAAAAGAAAACCTAACCTAAAACTATGAAACTAAGGAAAGATGTTCAGCCTAAAAAATCTGTGTTCCAAAGCTTATAAAGTAGTATTTATAGTATACTAAGATTTAACCTAAAATTGACCATTATGCACTTAAATGAAAAAAATACTTAAGGTTGTTTGGACACAAAGTTGCCCTGTAATTTTCCACCCTTTAGGTGGCGGTATCGCGACACCCAAAACAGTAGCTAAGTTGGGGTTTTGGGGTTCTCGGTATCATGATGCCATTGGAAAAAGACTCAATTTCTTCACTTCAGCAACTTTAGGGACATCATGACTTCCATGGAATTGGTGTTGCGATACTCACTCTAAATGACACTCTCATCGAGTTTGAGCCCTTATTGTCTCCTTACACCAACTCAATCACATTGTTAAGTTCCCCATGACAAGTTTGGCCAATTTGGGTCTCAAACGAGTGTAAAACTAAAAAAAAATGTTTATTAATGCTTAGAACTAAAAATGAACAAAACATATAAAAGACACTTTAATTTCTTGAGAATAAGCTCCTCAAGTGTATTGGAGAGTCTAATTTGACGTATCAAATTATGACAGATCAATGATAAAGAAGTGGTGATCACAAATGTGACCACAGTTGCTAGCATAGATCAAGTAGTCATTGCAGTTTAACAAAGAACCACAAGATTTATTGGCTAGTAAAACAAAGGTTACTATTTAAGAAAAAAGAAAGTAAAGGCCTCTCTTAATCCCAAAAGAAAGAGGTCTACTCGAATCACGATGGCATTCAAGGCAGACTCTGATGATAGTGTTCCTATCAAGAAATTGATGCTTCATAATATGGCAAAAACAAAGAGGCCTAATGTGCCTCTCTCACTAAAACAGCCCGCTAATAGCTTGAGGGATGTTGGTCCTCGAAAGCATTCTAAGAAAGAAAGAAAGCAATATGAAGAAAAGCTACTACAAACCTATGAAAAATTTTACATCACAATTGCTAGTGCCAAAAGATATGCCTTCTTGACCAAGAATAATATTTTCGAGGAGTAGAACATCGATAAGAAAAGCTGTGGTGATCGTTCCATCGATTCAATTCTGGAGTAGAATGATTTGATTATCTCTTCTTAATTTTTCAAGCTATATGTCAAGCAGGTAGTACTAGAGTTTTATGCCAACCTATTTCAAAGCATTGATAACTCCACTGACAAGTTACATCACAAGGTATATGTGCGAGAAAAATGCTACAAGTTTGGGCTTGCATAAATCAAACACTTGCTCCACCATTCTTCTACCAAGGATGTGAAATTTTGGGAATCTAAAGACATTATTACCACCTAGATTATAAATGGAGTTCACCTCACATGGCCTGTTAGTTCAGAACATCACTCATCAGCCTTAGAACCAACTTATGCTACACTCTATGCCATAACCACGAGGAATTGGATTCCCAAGAACCAAAGGCATAATATGACCAAGAAGATGGTTGCTTAGCTAATGAAGATGGGAGTAGAAATCCAATTTGATATTGGCGACTTGATCTTCACAAAGATATGCCGCCATGCTGAAAATGTTTACAGTAAGCTTAGTCTCCCTTATCCATCTCTCATATTCCAAATCTTGTTTTTGAAAAATGATAAAATTATCAAGTCTATTGAGAAGTATGACAAGATGCCTCCAAAACTGAAGTTCTATCATAAGTGTCTAAAATGGAGGCATGCTCCCCTAGAGCTTGGCAATATGCAAGAGGAAGAAGCCTTTACTGAAGACACAACAGTGCTTAAAACTGTTGGTACAATGTAATAACTCATTTTTCAGTGGTTTTAGAATCCTATTTCTGATGATCGAGTCCATAAATATTATTACTTAATATTTACAAGTCTAATTTAGAAGTATATTAAATTGTAGTCCCTTAATTTTATTGAATAGATAGTCAATTAAGGTACAATGATTAAATCGTGGAAGTGGAAAAAGTTCAATAACTAAAGATTTTTAGTTGCTCAAAAGTTAAAAAGACTTATTTAGAAATTAAACCAATGTTTTTAAATGGCAATTAGACCATATGTGATATAGTGGACAGTTAGTGTGTTAGTTTTTATTAATGATATTAATAAATTAAAATTTAAAGTATTTTAATATGTTAAAAAACATAAAATGAAAAGTTACCATCTTTCATTTTTTTTTCTTCCATCGAAAATTCTAAAGAGAAATCCAAGAAGCCATTGTTTTAGTTTCAAGCTTTTCGACCATTGCATGCAAGTGGATTAAAAGTCAATTTTTCGTAAATTTTATGTTTCTGAAATCGTGGGAGCTCGATTTAGCTAATTGTGTTTTATTTTCAAAACTGTTAAAGTTTCTAAAGATTTCTATTGATGAATACCTAACGAAATTGGTGTTAATTTGTTAGATTTTAAGTTTAGAAATGAAAATAGACTACTTTGTAAAGTTTAATTGCTAGTTTTTTAATATAAGGACTATAGTGTAACTATTTAATCTATTTTTATATATATTAGGGGGTTGCAAAAAGATGAAATTGAGATCGGTTTTGAAATCGAAGCTCAAGTTTGAAAGTTATAGTAATTTTTGCTTTAGGGACTAAATTGAATAAAATGAAAAATTTTAGGGAACAATTTAGAAATGAAATTAAACTATCATATGCATAAAATAGAATGTTATAAAGTATTTGGAATTGATAAATTGAAATAAATTATCATATAGATCGAGAATTGAACCAACCGAAAAATAATTGAGGAAAAGAAAAAATTACATATTAGTCCTCGACATCTTGTTATTTTAGTTTCTACCATGTAAGTTCATATGATGTATTGATATGTAATAGTAATGTAAATATGTTTGAATTATGAATTTGTTTATGTGTAATTGTAATTTTGAATTGGTAGCAATTTGGTATAAAAAGGTGAGACATGGACTAAATTATAAAGAAACGGTAATATGTGTTATTTGTGCCTGAGCAAGTATGAAATTTCTTATGATGGGATGATATGTATGTGATGACACTATAGTGGTTTAAATGTTATGAATATAGTATTAATGCTTGTGTGAACTTAGTAAACGATTAGGATACGATTAGCATGCCAATAGGGTTATTTGTGTGCTTGTACGGGTCCAACACTGTAATTCTATCTTATCAACACTTCAATGCTCTCTAATAAGCATTTCAGTGCTCTTTGCTTAGCACTTCAGTGCTCTCTGTTTAGCACTTCAATGCTCTTTGTGTGGTGTAGTTACTTGTGTATCTGAGTTTATTTACTAGAGTTCATCGGGCTAAATGATTAGTGCAAAAGAGAAATGACAATGAAATGATACAAATTTGATGTTCAAAATGGAAATTTGGTGTTTTGATATCACAAATAGAATTGAATTGTGAATTTCATGTGAATTGTACTAAATTGAATAGCGTATTAAAATTGAATTGTTATATAAGTTGGTTATGTGACGACTCAATTTATCGTTGCAAATGTTATGTCAGGAAAATTGTATCAAGTTAATTAGATTGTTATATTTAATTATAAAACCTATGAACTTACTAAGCTCGAAATGTTTACCTAGTTGTTTTTCCTATTTCTGTACATTTTCAGCTTTCGAAACTCGTCGATAGGATCACCTCAAAGCTCACACTATCCTGCTATTGACTCAATAGGCTTTTGCTCATTTAAGCTCGATTATGTGGCATGCACATAGGTGTTATAGTTATATGAGTTTACTTTGGCTAGATAGTTGTTTTGAACTTGGTTAATGTTTGATTTTGGAAAACTAATGTCCATATATAGAATAGTGTATGTTTTGGTAATATGATAAAGCTCTAAATATGACATTTGAATGCCAACTTTATGGATAAAATGGTATGATTAATGATAATGTTGAATAGTTATATGGCATGGTCAGATAGATCGAATTTGATCTAGTTGAATTGTTTAGTTTTGATGCCAAAATTGTGGTAGGTTGAAATGAATGTTTGGATTTGGATAAATGGCATGTATTTGGCTTGTAATTGGCATGATTTTATGTAGGAGAAATTTTGTACTGATGCACCAATTATGTAAAATGGTATAGTTAGTTGAAAGAGGTACCAAAAGGCCTATTTTGTGCCAAAAACAGAGTTCACATCGTTACGTCAAGAGATGATCATCGCAACGAGATCTGGGTGTTGGACCACGGTGTGACGGGAAACCCCATCATCACAATGAGGAAAAACAAATGGTCACACCGCGAGGAATTTTTCATGTCACAATGTCGTTTTCAAATTTTGAAAATGTTGCAATTTGGTCCTAATGTGAATCTAGGTTAATTTTAGAGCATACATAAGTTCGTATAAAACCCGAGAAAGATTTTATAATGAAATTTATTATCTGTAATGATGGTGTTTGTATGATTTATGTTTACATTGCATGTTATTCGACCATAGTTGCTTCAACAACGGTTGTAGCGTCTCGTAACTCAGACCCAACGATCAAGTTGGGCAAGGGGTGTTACACACAGATTCTTGCACAGTTCCTAGTTCCTCAAGCACATTAGCTTCTATTTGTTAGGGGTTCCTCAAGTTGCTTTAGGATGAGATTGCTGCCAATAAGAGATAGATCAAGGACCTCAAAGCATGCAACAGTAAACTATTGGCCATGAAGTTGGATATCTTGGCTAGGCAGCTTCAGTGATCCCTTTGCAATCATAGAACTAAAAAGGGTAATCATGAGTGAGTATGATGAAATATGAAGTTTTTTTAGTAATAATAACCACATCTTTTTGGGTGACAATAATCACAAACTTAGGATTCCAATTCTCGTCAATATAGTGTGGTGATTCACTCAATTCAATAATTTTGTCTCTTGCCCTCACATGTTTTGGATAACATTAACAAGCTTATATTTTTGTTTTATTGTGTTATTATCTTCATGTATGGTTAAAGTGCTTTGAGATGAAATAGATAAAGATTTTTTGATTGAGGGGGAGGTCCTTTAGGGAGAATGTGTAACTATAATGATTTTATTTTTTCTGTATATGTTTTGTTCAAGAATTTCCAAAGGGGGAGATTATTGGCACATTTGAAGGCAAGGAAAAATTTTGTGGTTGTTTCTGTGGCTGAAACAACTTGAGGCATTGTTTCATTGCCATACTTGCCTATTTTCAAAATTGGCATATTTTAGAAAAAAAAAAAAGCATTGGCTATCTGTTTTGAAGATACTTGGATGAGTTAGATCCCAAAACATGAAAACCAATTGAGTTGAAATTGGAGACTTGAAGATTGGTTACTTGCGGAATAAGTAAAGTCACTTTTCTATATGTGGATACATTGAATTACAATGATTCTTATAGAATTATTATCCTATGCTTATTTTTAGCTTTAATTTATAAAAGAGTGGTTAGATTATTAATCTTATCTAAGCAAAACTTAAGTGGTATATAAACTTAAGTTTTATCTAGGTTAAAGGATAACCGAAAAAAAATGAGATATAAAGAGAGCACAAATTTGTTCAAGTTAGGGACATTTTATGTGTGCATTATTTTTGTACAATGGTAAGGTCACTAAATTGGTGAGAGTTAGACCAATGTAAAGACTTAAATCATTGTTTGTACGGTGAGAAAGATACTGGATCATTGCATTGGGCAAGGCCCTGCAGACGTAGATTGAGGTTGAATTGCGTAAACAATCTCGATGTTCATCTTTACATTTTTCCACTTTTGATTTCATGGTTGAAGTTGTGGCCACAGTTTCGATCACTATTTTAACCATAGTTTCTGTTTGCAAAGTAATTACCCCCTCTGTTCTACACATGCTAAAACCTTGCACCATGCACATGCTTAAAGTTGATAAAATAATCAAGTGAAACCTACCTATTGCATGCATGAAAATCAAGGGAAAGCTTCTTGTGTGTAACAGCCCGCTTTTCAGTGGTGTCAAAAATGACAGTTTTGGAACCACATTTTCAATGATTGAGTCCGTAAATATTATTATTTGATATTTACGAGATTAGTATAGAGGTTAATTAAATTTTGGCCCATTAATTTTGTCATTTAGATAGTTAATTAAGGTAAACTGATTAAATTGTAAAAGTGGTAAAAGTTAATCGTTATGGATTTTTAATTTACTAAATGACCAATTGACCATTTGGACCTTTTATTATTGTTGGTTAGTAGGATGTGAGGGTGGAATGCACTAACTTTGGATTATATTATGATATCAATATACTAACTTAATAAATATGATTTTTGTTAATTAAACTAATTTAATTAATATTAATGTAAGTATAAATAATAAAACAAATGTTGTCATTTTTATTTTCTTTTCTCCTCCACCATATGAACAAAAAGAAACCTAAGAAGCCATTTTTTTTTATGTTCAAGCATTTCAACCATTTAAATTGGTAAGTACACAAGTCTGTTTCTTGTAATTTTTATGTTTTAGAGGTACGTGAGCTTGATTTAACTAGCTTGTGTACCAATTTGTAAAATTATTAATGTTTTCAAAAGTTTCCATTGTTGAATACTTGATGAAATTGGTGTTAATTTGTTAGATTTTAAGCTTAGAAATGAAAAGGGACTAATTTGTAAAGTTTATTTGCTAGTTTTTGAACATAGGGACTAAAGTGTAAAAATTTGAAATTGATGTTAAATTTATGTAATTATAGATAATAAGGGACGTAGAAGGATGAAATTGAGATCGGTTATGAAATTGATGCTCAAATTTGAAAGTAATAGTGATTTCAGTTTTAGGGACTAAATTGAATAAAAATATCAAACTTTAGGGAACATTTGAAAAGTGAAATTGAACAGACTTATTTTTAAAATAGGTTGTTATAAGATGTTTGGAATTGATGAATTGAAATGAATTATCATATAGATCGGGATTTGAATCAATCAGAGGATAATCGAGGAAAAGGCAAAATAATGGTTTAGTCCTCGATGTCTTGGTTGTTGTTGATTTAACTAGGTAAGTCTATATGGTATCATTGTATTTAAATTTTTATGTAATTTGATTATGAATTGGTGTATATTAGACATTAATTTGAACTGTTTGCAATTTGGTACAAAATGTGAGATATAGACTAAATCATAAAGAAATGATAAATTGAATACAATGAAAAAAAATTAGGATAACTAATGAATTGATAGCTGATTATGACTGATCGAATCATATTGTTATGAACTTGATTTATTATCGAGATAGAGGACTAAATTGAAAATAGGGAAACCTGGTGAAATTATGAAATTGAGACGAATCATGCTATGCTATGTATGAAATGATATATTGGTTTATGAATTGGTGAGATATAGATTGATAAAATGAGAATCAAACTTGTAATAAAATTTAATTATTGGTTACTCTATTAATTGTTCAGCAGTTCAGTGCTATCTGTTCAACACTTCAGGTTATTTGGTAAATGGAATGTGAGAAAACCGAAATGAAATGATATTAGATATAGATTGTTAAACGTTGAATGGATATTGAAAATGGTATTAGATTGTTAACTTCATGTGAATAATACTAAATTGAAATGTCAAATGTTACATGGCTATAAGATATGTTATATGATAAATACACATTGTTGAATTGTGTTACCGTGATTAGGCATATCTGTCAAGTTGAATTACTTATTATATTTATATGTAAAGTGAGGTAAGTTGTTATTAAATGCCTATGAACTTACTAAGTTTTTGAAATGCTTACTCTGTTGTTGGTTTTTTTTTCTGTAGTTGACAGCTTATGAAATGTATCAATCGGGTCGTCTTGAAGCTCACACTATCCAACCTTTGATTCAGTAGCCTTTGATTGTTTTATGTTCAGTTATGTAGTATGTATATAGGGTTAATATATGTTATTCTAAATGGTAGTCTTGGTTTGAATCTTGTTGAATGTTGAATTTTGAAGTGGTAATGCTTATATGAGAATGTGAATATGATGGTAGATTGCTAAATGATACATGTATTACTTGAATGGAAAATTTGGTAGTTATATGGCATGACTTATTTGATGGTGCATTGGTATGAATCGAATATGAAAATGGCACAAAATTATATATTATTTTGAATAAATGAAAGAATTATAGGTAATTTATACTTATATTAAGATGTTAGTCATTTTGGTGCCAAATTAAGGCAAGTTGTTTCGAATGATTTTTGTATATGTTAAATGTTAGATTGGTGTGTATGTTTGGAATGGTCTTAATGTAGGTTACTAAAGTGCTTCAATGCACCAAATGTTTATGTTTTTTGTTGGGCATGAAAGGGGACCAAAATGGGAGTTTTTGACACTTTGGCTTTAAGTTATCGATACCCTAGATGAAGGTATCAGTATTTGACACTTTTCAAATAGTTTTTCAACAAACAGAATGCTAAGACTGTATCGATACTGGACTAAAGTATCAATACCCCATATTAGGGTATTAATACTTTATAAGGGTATCGATAGATTTATACATCGACTAGTATTTACAAAATAAGCAGAACCGTAAAATGGTATCGATACTTATTAAAAAGTGTCAGTACAATAAGTCAAGTATTGATAATTGTGATTTAAATATGAATTTTCTAAACATCGAAGCTAATTTTGGTATTGGTACCTTTCAGAGGTATCTGTACCTTTCAGAGGTATCGGTACCTATTTCAAAGTTTTGAAATTATACAATTTGGCCTTATTTCACTTTGAATTAGCAATCAAGTCCTCGTAAGCTCGATTAAATATCAAAAAGTATAATTGTCTTACAATGACTATAATTGTGAAATGTTTATATGTTTAAATGAATTATTTTCAATGTTTTCATTTGTAGTTGCTACGACAACAACTGTAGCATTCTGAAACTCAGATCCGATGATCAAGTCAAGTGAGGGGTGTCACATTGTATCACAGAAAGTTGCATGAAAATCACAAAAGCTAGAAAAAAAAGAATAAGTAAGTCAGCACCTAGAAGAACTGACTTTAAAGTCAAACCTAAAGGAGTCGACTTTCATAAAAGCCGGTTCCTTTAAATGTTGGCTTCTACTTATTTTCTTGGGTAGAAAGTTCATTTTGACTTATTTTAATAAATAATTTTGGACTTAATCTATTTCACTAATATTTGGTTTCATTTGATTTATATGAAAAAAAAAAACCTATTTTTGTGTTTTCTTTTTATCGCTCTCTATTAGTTATTAGTCACTTTAAGTGTTTGACTATTTCGAAGTCAACCAAGATTGAATCCTAAACAACAAAAAGCTTTCCTATCACTTATTTCCTTTATTTACAAAATTTAAGAAGGAGATTTTAGTGTGCTTGATTTATAAAATGTAAGATTACTGGTGATAATCTTATATTTTGAAATCACATTCTCATGTTTAGATCAAGAAGATTACCTTGATTCAAAAATATAATATTACCAATAGTGCTAAGATTTTGTAATGTGGAGATAATATCAATACTACCTCTTTCTTAGGTAATATAATGTTCCATGTGGAATGTTACTTTATGATAACTTAACCCTTGTTTTTTTTAATTTTGGTTAACTTTAACCTTAAACCATAAGAAATTTATGTTATGAATGCATGGTATCCATTAGGATGATGAATAAATGAAAAAATACCTACAAAGAAACACATTGTGAGGTCTTGAAAAGGGTGGACAAAAGGCAAATTAATAGAAAATGTAATGAGTAAACTACATCATTGGTCACTCAACTATTAAGAGGCTTTCTTTATGGTCATATAACTATGAAAATTTACAATTTTGGTTACTAATATTATCAAAATGGGATTAATATTTTGAAAACATTTTAAATTATTTTTTTCTTTAGTCCTAAAAATGATGCCCTTCTCTCTTTCGGCCACCAGTCATCCCCTTTAATGTCATCATCTTTCCATTTCCAATCGACTTTACAACCAAAATGCTCATTGTAATCTCCTCTTTTTATCTATAGATTTATATTTCTAGAAAAGATCCTCAAAAGGCCCAAAACCAAAAACATAAAATTTGAGCTATCTTAGACCTTGTCTCTGTCAATAACCATCTAATGAGTCTGATTTCCTAGTCAAGCCTTCCTCTTCTCTTAAACAAGTTATTCACTATTGGGATCATTGAATAAAACACTCAAAGTCCTTCAAACTATCAAACTCGAAATAAGGTATGTGTAATTCTCTCTCATCTTTACTTTTTCGTATTCTTTATTTTTTTGCAAGGTTTACTTCAAAGTTGAAAAGATGGATTTTTGTTGTTGTTTTATATTTTATCCTTTTTTATTTTGATTTATGCATTTGTAGGATTTGATTTGTTGGGTATAAATTTAGGTGGCTTAACTAGTGTGTTTGTAGGTCTATTGAGATTGTATGGTTTAGTTTGGTTCTGAGTTTGTGTTGTGTGGTTACAGAGTGATAACAAATGATACGAATAGTAGGGGGCACAGTAGATAGGATTGAGATTTGAGTTGTTTGGAATGAGGGGAAACTGAATCAAACAAGAAAAACTCCTATCTTAGCAACCAAGTAACCTAAAATTAAACAAGAAGATGAAGCATTTGAAAAAGATTCTAATGGACATAATTGAGATTGTAATGCCCTGAATAATTTAAGTCTGTTTTTATGAAATTTGACACAAATATGTATCTGCTTCAGTGGTTAAGTGTTTTGGGTGTGTGTATGAGGTCTTGGGTTCAAGTCCCACATTTGGAAATTTTGTTATTTTTTATCCAAGCCTTATCCTTGTTGGGTGGGCTTATATAAGATTGTTTGTAAATCCATATCAAAATGAGCTTGTTGGTTCAAGTGGTAAGGAGTTAGCTTGCTGGAGGTCTTCTGTTTGAATCTCTGCGAGAGCGAGGGTGATAATTTTTGCTTCGGTTGACTGAGAGTCTGGTTGACATACATATCAGTTGGTTAGGGGTGGATATAGTGGGATTTTTTTATTTTGAGTTTAATTTATTTTTATTTTATTTTATTTTTCTCTCTCCCTAAAAGTGTTTTCTATTTTGACGTTCTGTCTTCCTCTTCTTTTTGACTACTGTCAAATTTTTGCTATTCTTTTTTATTTCCATTTGGTAACCAATTCTTCGCGCAATTCGCTGTGTTTTAGTTTTTGGTACCCAATTTTGGTTTGGTAAGTGTGGTAAGTGTGGTTATTGTTTTTGGTTGGTGAATTTTTGGTTGATGGGGTTTCGTTAATGTCGTTTAGGGGAAGATCAAGGGGCTCGAGGCTATCCATTGGTGCCATAGTTGCATGAAACCACCACTATTCATTGAATGTAAGTTTTTTGGTTGAACAATGGACTGTTTGGTTTGATATAGTCTCGGTTTAGCATCATTTTAGGCGGTTAATTCAGCTTTCTAATGATCAATTTTAGGTTCTAGTGGTCTCGGGAGTGCTTTCACATCAAAACCATACCAGGTGTGTACCCTAAACATGAAAAATTGAGGTTCGACGAAAGCCAAAAAAAGGCACTGTTGATTCCATACGGGTGTGTTCCTGGCCGTGTGAATTTCATAGGTGTCGCCGTGCACAAGACAAGGCCTTGTGACGGCGATGGTGTGGCCGTGTGGGCACATGGGCTAGGCCAAATTGGACGTGTAGGCCACACGGACGTGTGGGCCCACATAGGTATACCACACGACCATGTGGGTTTTGGGCCAAGCCGTGTTGGCCGTACGGGCAAAGCCAATCTGGGCGTGTGGGCCTACACGGGCATATGGGCCCAAAATTTTAAAAATTTCTCTAAGGTCGCACGGGTCGTTCAGATCGACTGTGGTCCTACCATAGGGATCGGTAAGGGCTAACCAAACCCTATTTCATGTGATCTAATACTCTGTTAGTCTGATTTGAGTAGGAAACTGATATGTATGTCTGACTTTACTGTTAAGGATGTATTTATTAGTATACGAGCATGTCAACCATGTTTATTTTGTTATTTTTGCATCTGTATTTTGTGTCTGTGTTTGAGGTGGGATTTGTATATGTGGAGGAAGTGAACTGTACGGTGACCTTTTGCCTATATTCTGGTAGCTCAACTGTATATTATTTGTTATGTGTCACATCGACACTATATGGTGTGTGTAGACATGGGTGGGTGTTTTTAACCCCGCATAGTGTGATGGGATGGACAGATTCTGACATGGTGTGTAGAGGATGGGAGTAGGATTCTGTACGTCTGATTTGTTATCTGGTTCTGATATCTGTTCCTGTTGTGGACTTAGGTCCGAATCTGTATCTGACTGTATATGAAATTATGTGTATGTTGCATGACTATCTTTGTTAGGTTACACAGTGAGTTTAAGAAAACTCACATCGGTTTGTCTGTTCTGTTTAGGTAATCCACAAACATAGGCAGGTTGGTGCGACGGAGGCTCAGCAATGACCACTTGACGGAAACTATTTTCGTTATTAGTATTATTTAACGGTTTTCATGAGAGTTTTGTAATTTTTGGACTCTCCGAACTTTTTGGACTGTTTGGTTTGAATTTTTGGGTTTGAGTGCGTGATGATTTCTAAACTGCGATGATTTGACAAAAAATTGATTTTACGTGAACAAATGTTATTTTTGAAAACACGAGCATGGTTTTGTTTTAAACGATTTTCAAAGCATGGTTTTGTTTTAAATAATTTTCAAACTTTCGCTGCGAAATAATTGGTTAACTTTAAAGAACAACATGTAACGGTTTCAGTAATATATATAAATGAATATGTTTTATAAAACTTGGACATTTTATCAAATAACTAAGCATTGATTTTTTGAAGTATCATCGGTTATAAAACCCTTCTTTGTAACACTCCCGGGTTCTACCATAATTTCTAGGCCACGTTTGGGGTGTTACAAAGATATATAAAGATATGGGTAAGATGGAAAAATATTGAATGGAAGAAGATGAAAAGGCGATGCTCTATGAAATCTTTTGAAGACGAATCTTCAACAAGCTTCACAAATGGTTCTAAGCAACCCCCTAAGGTTGAACCCTAGTAAATTGGAGGATGAAGAATATAATTCCACAGTTCTTGAAGAAACCAAGAAGAAAACACCATCTAAATATTTCAAGAAAGATATCTTGCAAAGAGATAAACTTAAAGAGTTGTATTAAATCAAATAATTAAACATGATATCTAATGAATAATGAAAATTTTATCATATAGGCTAGCTAATTACATCAAAATAAAACTCCTAAGTATAATGAAACTCTAATTAATTTAAATAAAGAAGTAGTTCTAATGAAACTAAAATTTCTAGTTGACTAATAAACATAAAAGTTTTAAATAATTGAAAACACTAAAAAATTCCTAAATTTTGGAATAAATAAATAAATAATATAAAACCTAATAAATACAATATCGGACTCATGTATAATCAAATTTAAGTTTTAAAATAGACCCCAATATGATTTAAACTTGAATTAAAACTCAAAATTCATATTTTCCCGTAATAATTCTATTTAGAAATTTTGCTGTCGATCTTCATCAAAATATAGTTTAAATAGTATTATACTTTGGTTTTTATATTAGAATGTAACTTGAGTATTGTTTGATGTAGGAAAAGACTTCGCTAAATAGCTTAAAGAGGATGGGACACAGGGGTTGATGTTTGCAACTTAGCCGCTAAGGGCATAAACCTAACGTCCCATTATAAAATTAAAAATTTAAGCTTCGAAATATCATTTTAATTCATTTTCATATCACATATATATAATATAACACGGTATATAGGCTATATATGCAACAAATGGTGCACTCTAATTTTTTTCATTTAATTGCTATTTTTTAAATCATAAGAGAAAATATTTTTCTAAAAAGAGTATAAATAAAAATTATTAAAAAATATTTTTAAAAACCAATTTTTTTAATTTTTTTATTTAAACTATAACAAATCACATAATTAAAATTTTTATAGAAATAAAATATTTGGTCGATAGTTATTTTTTTAAAAAAATTATTTAATTACATTATGAAAATTTGACTTTAAAATAAGTATTTTTTTTAAATATATAAAGATATTAAATCATCATTATTTAATTTAAATATAGGTATGCTACAAAATCGTAATAATTTATTTGGAGGTCCGTTGCAAACAAGAAGTAGGTTAAACCATCGGTATTATTGAACCAAAAACAAATCATTAGTATTTAATAAGATAAAATTTATAGTTTGAAAATAATGTATTTAATAAATTTATATAACTATTAATTGAGTTTTAGTTCGATTAGTATGGATATTATTATCAATGAAGGAGGATTTGAGTTTGAATGTGCTAAAGTGCATTATTCTCTTATTTATAAGTTAGGAAAGGGTTATAAATAATTCTAGACATTATTTTTAAAAGAACAAAGATGATCATAACTTATAATCAAATTATTCAAAAAAAAATTATATAACTCACTAATTCTACTGTAATAATATTTTATTGTAATTTATGATAATATATTATTTTCAAAATTACAAACGGATAGTGCATAAAAAATATATCTTGAATTTCAAATATATATTGTTGATTACTCCAAATTAATTTGTTCTAATTTATTTTTGAATTTCAAAGTTAAAAGAGTTATAAGTTAATACAAAATAAATAAATAAAAAACAAAATTCCTTAATTTTAACATAAAAAAATAACTATATATAATATAAAAATCATAACTTTGTAATCATATTTTTTCCTTTGAAATCCATCTTTCACTATCTACATAAAGAAGCCATACAATTTCACCATTTCAAAAGAAATTTACAAGGTGTCATACTTAATAATTTAATGCAGCAATCTTTCCTTTCACACATGAAATTTTTGCACCTTTTATTCTTTAACGATTTCAGATTTTACTTCCATTGATTTTTTTTTTTTTTTTTTTTTTTTTTTGCAGTTTATCCTAATACATTATTCTATAACTAGAATAAATTGTTTTTTTTTCAAATTTAATATTTGGAATCTTAAAGATAATTTATATATTTTCATTCTCTATTTTATTTCAGAATATTGTTTTCATATAACGAAACTGGTTCGGTTAGTGATATTTCAGACTTGAGTGCTTTATACGAATCATATTGTTTCCTTGATTCACTGAGTTAAAGCTATTGGGGAATGATTGATTACTTCATATGTTAGAAAATTAGTGGTTTGTATTTGATTTCAAATTCACTTATGGCATATTGTTGGTTATGGCTGGCATTGATTTAGAACACTGAAACATTAAATGGTTATGGAGTATATATTTATAGTTCAAATATTGCAACCCATTTTAAGAATTGAAAACCTGCAACCACATGAAAAGGGACTTTTATACTACAATAATTTGTACAAAATACAAAATCAACAATATATTTTTTTTCTGAGCTAAACAACATTGGGTTTAGTAACATAGGATCTACAAAAAGATTTGGTCTTATTTTTAGTCAGATTATATATATATATATCTTTTGTGTTTTTCGATCCATTGATGTTTGGCTGCATTGTATTCATTTATGTCTTGTATTCTTCTGATTTTAAGAGTTGTAGGCATTTTTTAGTTATTACAATTTAAGTAGTTATGTTAGGTATTACTTGTAAAGATTATGCCAACATTCTATTTCAGGTTATTACAAAACATTTTTACTTAATTAAACAATTATATTAAATATTCGCAAATACAAACCAAATAATTTTTGTGTGTTATGTTGCAGATGCAACGAATAATGGAACCGCGGATTGTATCCTTAATCATACTATTGAACAATTGTTTTGTGGAGTATGTCTCGCATTTTGGTCAACTTAGGACACAAATAGAGAGTGACGTAGCAACGAGGAGGAGTTCCTGGTCTTGACAAGCTGCTGACGTCACGACGAGAAGAAGACTGTCGTCCTAACGACGCAACGCCACCTCGTCCCGACTACGCAAATTCCATTTCACAATGTGGTGACATGTCATGCAATTTTCTTGATTTTCTTCTTCCAATTATGTACACCCTATACCTAGCCTGGTCGTCAAGCCTGATTAATAGGATGCCATACCACTATCTCATAAAAAATCATAGCCAAACATCTCATCAAACATGCAATTAATTTCACATTATTAATCTTAAACATATATAGAGTTCCTAAGTCACGAATACTCAAAGCAGCATTAAATTAAGCCATACAAACATCAATCGAGCTTATTAAAAAATTACAACATGCATATGAATCATTCAACAGAAATTCAGTACAGTTTACATAGGTATCCATACTGAAACTAGGGTATCGATAATTTTCTTATATGGTATTGATACTGCTTGAAAAATCGATGCCAAAACAACATTTTGTTTCTCGCTTAAAAAAAATCTCGAAAATTATCGATATCTTTCATAAATTATCGCTTATTTACCTCGAGTATTGATACTCATGATATGGTATTGATACCAAATTACCATTCCGACTCCCTGCACTTTCGAAAATCATGGAGGTATCATTTTTAAAACCCGAATATTGATGCCTCTGTTCCATATAGCAAAAATACAACATATTAAAGCAATTAGTCCAATCTAACTTAAGTTCATTCAACATGCATCTTTAACCACATCAAAAAATCGTCAAAACGACAATAATAACAATTCAAAACATCAAAAATATGTCCGAGCAATAATCAATATGCCAAGGTCCAAGCCTATAGTTTTTAGGAATAATTAAGCTATAAAATATCCAAAAAATCATGGCAATACCATGCAACAGTTCTACCACATTATTCAACATCCATTGACCATACATACAATTCATGGCACTTCAACATAGCAAATATTCAAACCAAAACAATATCAATGAAATAATTATGACATCCATCAAAAGTGCTAGAAAACTAAACCCATAAAATATCACGAGGACCAAAATAATAATCAATCAAAGTCTAACCACATTGCCTTATCCCTACATTTCAAAAAATATTAATAATACTACCTACGCAAATACTAAAGCCTAACTTGGATCACTTCCTTGGTATCCCCACACCGCTCACACCGAAAACGCTAAATATCTGAAATGGTTAGAGAGAGTGGGTGAGCTTAAACAAGCTTAGTGAATATCGAAGTAACCACAATGTATACACAACATCAAAGGTTAAACGAGAGCATGCTATAACACATTCACAACCATATTCTAACCAAGTCATAATAACATATTCACGCTTCATTAAATCATAAAACTAGCATATAATCTTACGTATAACTACACTCAACTTATATACAAATAATTTTACAATAAGTCGTCAAGGCTAACAAAGTATACATGTTTTAATAACTCACAAGTCTAGCTTATTTATTCACATGCATTCACAAGTTAAATGAAAATGACCTAAACCACAATTACATGCACACTTTGCTAAGAGAACATACTAACATTTTCATGAAACTTAGATCAACTCATTTAGCATATTATTCACATGTTTATGCATCCATCTCACATCGTATTATCATAGTATATAAGATCACATTTAAACGATAATTTGACACTTGAGGCTATGAAACATAAAAGTGTGCTCTATCACCACAAATTAGATACACGAATCTCCAACACACCAAATGACTCATAAAGTTGAACATATCCCAAAAGTGTAGTATTTAGCTAACACTCTCCAACACACCAACATAACCTGACGAATGAAGCTTGGCTCACATTCCCTTATCTCTCCAAACTGTCCCGGGGCTTCAATACCCAAATCACAAAACACAATGGTGAGTATGTTGGGAAATGTGTCCATTTTGTAGTAAACATGTAACTATTTTCTATTTATTTGAAAGATGAATAAATAAATAAAGTTAATTTCACATTTTACTATTATGTCTTTTGTATTTTCTTTCTTTTATATTTTGCATGCATAGCTAAATTGTGACAAGCAAATATTAGCTCATTGATTGTCTAAGTTCAAACTGGAGATAAGTGGCATTGTAAGAATGTTTACATTGCGAGAAAGACAACTTACTTTAGTAGATTATCTAAATAAGTTCGTAATCTCGTAAAAGAATCGATGCGTTTGATTCAAATAATGAGAAAGATTATTATGTCATCTACAATTCCAATTGGGGAGATGACTAGTCTTGGCTATTGGAGCAGTTGACTCAACGAGTAGAGACATAGATGTATTCATTGGTAGAATGATACATTGGACTGGACCCAAGATGAATTAATTCTGAATCCGTTTGTGAATTAATTCACTTGTGATGTTCATGGTATGATTTACGTAAATCTTGAGTTAGTCACTGACCATGTGTATGCAACTCATTTGCTTTGATATAAGTAGAGGCTTATGCTCTAAAGATGATCGAGCCCATAGCTGGTATGTTGGGTACATGACTTGTGTATGGCATGGCTTTACTAGAAACAATGGAATTCATAGCTCGATTAAAAAAGAACAATGGTGACAATGAGATAAAATAGGATTGTATTGAGTGAACAAATTTAACTCAAAGGAATTAAATATATCATATGAGGGTAACACACACGTGACGAGGTCATTGGACAAAACAGTTGGATGAATTACTTTTGTAAAGAGTATACAATAGGGAGTTTTCAATCATGGTACTTCTTGCAGACTGACTCCATGATTAAGTATTTGTGAATTATTGAAACGGTACCTCTGGGCATAATTGCAATCACTGGAGCCTAATTCTATATGTCCGATTGGTCCCTCTACTAGCTCAACAAAAGTTTAATCAAACTGCATTTGAATCAGAAGAAAATTCTACGACTTTCGGAATAATTTAATTGAGTCGATTTATTCTATGTGGAATTAAATTAGGTGGTCGTAAGAATTGTTCAACTAGAGAATTTGATTAAAGAATTTTCTTGAAAAATTAATTTGGACAATCTAAGTGATTTTTGGAAAAATTAATTTTGATCAAGTAAAATTAAATTAATCAAATCAATTAAAATTAATATGATATTTTTGGAAGTTAATTTTCAAGTCAGACAATTGGTCCAATGGGTAATTGAGCTTAAAAATTGGACCTGTGATCGTAAATTGGGCCCGGAAGCTCAAAATTGAGACCAAGACCCGAAATTGGTCAAATCGGGCCCGTAATGTGCAACCAGGTCGACAGTCCAACTGGTGGCTAGATTGGACAGATCAGGTCGTCATTGACCTAGGTCGAATTAGCTGCAGTCAAATCGGCTCGAGGTGCCGTAAGGGTGTCACACCTGTATCACCGGACACGGTGGTGTTGATGGTTACGGCGGTAGCGTCCTGGTGGCCGACAACGGTTGGTCATCAGTGGTTGAGCAGTACAAGATTTACACTCCTACTGGGACTCTACCAAAGAATTTGATTTCAGATTAATTATTTCAAAAATAATATTATTTTAATGGTTTCATATTAAATTAAATTAAATACATATCTTAATAGTATTTTATTAATTTAATATTAAAGTGATTATATTAATATTAAATTAAATTTAATGTTTATCTTGTACATAAATATTCTATTATTTTAATAAGATTTAATATTAAATTTAATCTAATATTTATCCAGTTGTATTCATTTAATATTAAAGTGATTAAGTTTAATCATAGTTGAACTCTCTAAACTCTCCTTATATAAAGAGAGCATTGGGTCATTATTTACACACACTTGAATTCAAGAGAAAGTTGTAGAGAGAAAATTGTCTAAAGAGATTATTCTAGAAAATTTCTGATTATGTGAGCTTAAGGATAGTGGAGAAGACTACTTGGACAAAGCGCTTATCCTAGAAAATCGAAAATGTACAATTTTGATTATTGATATCACATCCAAGATCTTATTTTGGAAAAAAAATTTAAAACTTTGATTTTTCCCTAAATTTATTTTCTGTTGCGATTTCCAAACCTGTTTTTCCAACAAAGTACTCACAATCCTATATCATGCCAACTATATCCAACGGTTTCAAGATACCACAAGGCCAAAATATCCACAATTACTCAATTTTAATTATTGATTTAATGGACATCATCTCTATTCATATTCACCAATTTACATCACAAGCTTATACACAATGCATGCTTATCAAATTCACATTTAATTGCACTTTAAGTGCTGATCGTGATTTTCCGTGATAAGTTTTATAAATTTATAATTAATCGTTCTTGAAACTAACTATTATCACGATGTAGGCAAGTGTACCTATCGAACAGTAATATAGCTTTAGCAAGACCGAATTGTCGAACCCAAAGAACTAAAAGTACTAGCAATGACCGTCTTTTTATTATCTAGCCTAAGAATAAAGGGGTTTGTTTTAACTAACTAATTAACTAAACTAAGAAGTTGCAGAAAATAGAATTGGGGATTTACTTTTGGGAAAAATGATTGATTTAGGACAATACCTAAGGAAAAATCCACCTAGACTTCACTTGTTATTTTGGCTCTGAACTGGATGATTTATTCATTTAACTTATTCCGTAGAAATCCCTAAGTTATGTTATTATCCCTATTCAAGACTAATAATGTCTAATCCCTAGATTGAATAATTGAGACTTTTCTCTAATTAACACCCTAGGGTTGCATTAACTCGATCTATGGATCCCCTTATTAGGTTTTACCCTAATCCGGCAAAATCTTGTCACCCTATCTCTAGGCGCGCAATCAACTCCACTTAATTATGACAAAGTCACTCTTAGCCAGGGACTATTCATCCTCCAACTAAGAGTATTAACTTGAATCGATGTCCTAAAATACCAAAACAAGAATTAAGAACACATAATCAAGAACAAGTCAAATATTTATCATACGATTCAGAAAATAATAACAAGATTCGTCTTAGGTTTCATCCCCATTAGGTATTTAGGGGTTTTAGTTCATAACTAAATAAGAAAACATCTTAGAAGAATAAAGAATACAAAACGTAAAGAAAACCCAAAACTCCTGAAGGGAAATTGAGGAGAGATCTTCAGTCTTGATGATAAATCCGACTTCTGAGATGGATCAATCGGCTTCCTTGGAGTAATTCCTTACTCCCTATTCTCCGTCTCCCTTTTAGTCTTCCTCTAGGGTGTTTAAATAGGCTTTAGAATGCTTAGAAGCTCTCAAACTTGCCCTTTTCTGAATAGAACTTAACTAGGGCTCGGCAGGGACACGCCCGTGTGACACACCCGTGTGCAATTACTTCAGGCCATGGTCGAGCCTGAGATATCAACACACCCATGCTGAGGTTGATTTAGGCCGTGGTCAAGCTTGTTAGAATCGTACGGTCGTGTGTTCTGCACGTGTGAGGAAGTCCAGGCCGTGTTGTTCTCCCCTGTCAGCCTATTTTCTCTGTTTTTGGCCCGTTTCTCGCTCTTTTTGCTCCCCTGTGCTCACCTAAGTATAAAACATGAAATTAAAGGATTAGGAGCATCAAATTCACCAAATCTAGGGAGAAATCATTCATAAACGTGTTAAGCGAGGAATAAAAATATGTATAAATTACGGTTTATCAAATACCCCCACACTTAAGCGTTTGCTTGTCCTCAAGCAAAATCCTCAATTCACAATTAAGAATTCATTTTTCTCAACTTATAATTCCTATCAATGATATCTCAAACTAATCCATGAGTAATCATACATTGAGAATTTAACTAAAAGAACATTAAAGCTTCAAACATTCCAAGTTGAGTATTTAATCACGAAAAACTTAGGCATCTCCCCTCATCTAAGTAGTTACCATCGATTCAAAATCTCACAGAGTTTAACATCCTCACTAAAGATTCACTCAAATCACTCAAAGTGTTTAAGAACAATGAAATCAGCATCATCAGTCAATATGAAAAGTTATTACCATAGGCTTGCATGAAAATCAAATCTCCCCCACTATAAATTGAGATGATACATTAATCAAAAGGTCTTTAGAGGGTTGTAACGAGGCTTGGTTAGGGGGTGTGGTCACAAGCTAAAACAAAAGGTCAAAATCGAGATTGAGTTGAAAATTTACTTAACTAGAAAAATATTTAATCATCACTTGCGTACAACAGAGCTTCTTCTCAAAGAATTTAAACACTTGAACTTAAAAATAGAAGACTTCTACTACTAATATGTATAATAATAATTTTTTTTGAAGAACAAGTCAAATCACATAGATTACTATTAGGAACAAGACATAGCTAGGCAATTTATTCAAATCAAAACTCGACAAAAATATGGATCAAATTAATTGAGGGGATTTCAACAATAATGGGTTAAGGGTTAATATTAAGGGTAATACAAAGAATGGCTTGTTAAGCTCAAAGGGGTTTACTAAGGGTTAATCGTGGAGGTAGGCTTTTCATGGCATGAGTGGGTTAATCCTAAGTGACTCTATCATCTTGACATATCAAGTCAAATGGTGTGGTCTTGACATGCATAATCAAGCAAGTTCTAAAAAAATAATTCGATATTGACACACTCAAAGCAATAATAAAAGTGAGCATGAAAGAAATAATAGATGCTCTTAAAGGCTCAATAATCTCACAAAATTATGGATTTTTTATGTTTAAACTTGTGGAATTCAATTCAAGATAAACCTAGACTTGGGGAAACAACCTAAGATTTTAAATTCTTAAAAATCAACTTATCATGCTTAATTTTCTAATATCTTAAAGTTTAAATAATCAATGCATGAATGCCTATATTTTAATTCAAGATATATCAATAAAAATCATAAGTCAATCAAAATTCATTCTAAACATTATATGAGAGATTTACAAGAGAATAAAGCAATATTCAGGGATTTTTCGGTTAATGAAATGATTACCCTCCCACACTTAAGATGTACATTGCCCTCAATGTACAAAGATAGATATATAGAAAATATAAAATCATAAGATAGGGAGAGAATTGAAACTTCCTGAGTGTTGAATGAATGAACTCCCTAGTTTAGCGAAAGTGAGGATTGATAATAGAGCTGGAAGTAAGGTATGATTCTGAGGAAGAAATAATCTAATAATAATCATAAAGATAAACCGCGTTTAAAGAAGACGTGAATCGTTTAAAAATAACTAAAAATAAAAGTAAAAATAAGAGAAATAATCCAATTTTGTAAGTGGCACGGCCATCTCACACGCCCGTGTGGTTCGTGTTCAGCTCGATTTTGTCGCGAATTGGGAGTTCGTCACACGGCCTTAAGACACACTCGTGTGTCTTGGCTGTATGGCTGCATGATCGTAACGCACGATCGTGTGTAATGTGGTTCACTTCTCCCACACCCATGTACCTATGCGCATGCCCATGTTATTTTGGCAGTGTCGACCACGGGCGCTAGGCACGGGCGTGTCCTTTACCTGTGTCAATTTGACAGGTTTGCCCACGGCCTGCTCACACGGCCGTGGGGCTTTATCGCATCCCGTGTTTTGGGAAAACTTTTACTCTGTTTTCATACAGCTATATCACACGGCCGTGTCTATTCTCATGTCACGAGCACGGCCTAAAACACGCCCATGTGGATGGCCATGTGGGTTTTGTGGACCTGTGTTCAAAGATTCAGTTAGTGGTCTAAATATTAAAAATTTTAAAATTTAAATAAAATTTAAATAAATGAAAACTGTTAGTACTCGGGTTGCATCCTGAGAAGTGCTTATTTATAGTCTCAGCTCGACTTTCCTTTGTTGGTGTATTTAGGGAGGTTCGTGGAGTCGTAACTCCTTTCCATCGTCCTTAAAATTCTTGCCATTATAAAGTTTGAGACGATGACCGTTTACCTTGAAAGTTCCTTGTGATGGGTGACTTACCTCTACTGTGCCATATGGAAAAACAGATTGAACTAGGAAAGGTCCTGGCCATCGTGATTTAAGTTTCCCAGGAAACAATTTGATTCTCGAATTATAGAGCAAGACAAAATCTCTGACTTCGAATTGTTTTCGTTGCTTCAAACGAGCGTCATGGCATCGCTTTGTTGCTTCCTTGTATAGGCTTGAATTTTCATGTGCATTGGCTCGCCATTCATCTAACTCGTTCAACTGCATCAACCTATTTTTACCTGCAAGTTTGGGATCAAGGTTTAGAAAATTAATAGCCCAAAAAGCTTTATGCTCTAGTTCGAATGGTAGATGACAACTTTTTCCATAAACAAGTTTGTAAGGTGATGTTTCTATGGGAGTCTTAAAAGCAGTTCTATAAGCCCATAAAGCATCATCTACTTTCATCGCCCAATCTTTCCTATTTGATTCTACTGTCTTTTCAAGAATCCGTTCGATTTCTCGGTTTGCCATTTCGACTTGTCTACTAGTTTGAGGATGGTATGAGGTGGCTGTTCTGTGATGAACTCCGTATTTCTTAAGGGTTTTCTCAAATTGAGTGTTACAAAAATGAATGCCCCTGTCACTGATAATTGCTCTAAGTTTTTCAAATCTTGAGAAGAGTTTCTTAAGGAAACGTACTACCACTCTAATATCATTAGTAGGTAAAGCTTGTGCTTCTACCCATTTAGACATATAATCAACTGCTACTAAGATGTAGTTATTCCCAAACGAACTAGGAAATGGACCCATGAAGTCGATACCCCAAACGTTGAATATTTCACATGAAAGTATATAGTTTTGAGGCATTTCATCACGTTTGGAGAGATTACCTGTCCGTTGGCATTTGTTGCAAGAAGTCACATACTTGTTAGCGTCTTTGAATAACAAGGGCCAATAAAAACCTGATTCAAGTATTTTATGCGCGGTCTTAGTTCCACTATAGTGTCCTCCAGTCGGTCCTGAGTGGCAATGTTCCAGTATCTTTGATGTTTCTGACCTTGTAACACATCTTCTAATGACTTGATCTGTACATATGCGAAAAAGAAAAGGGTCGTCCCAAAAGTAGTTTTTCACATCACTAAAGAATCGCTTCTTTTGCTAGTGTGTCAACTGTTTTGGGATAATGTTAGCGGCTCTGCAAACCAAGGTACCTCAGAATCAGATATAGCGAAAAATTGTTCTTCAGGAAACGAATCATTTATTTTAACTTCATCTAGTTCTTTGATATTTAAGTTTTCAAGCCTGGACAGTTTATCTGCCGTGAGATTTTCAGCTCCTTTCTTATCCTGAATTTCTAAGTTAAATTCCTACAACAACAAAATCCATCGAATGAGTCAAGGTTTTGCATCAGTTTTAGTTAAAAGGTATCGAAGAGCAAAATGGTCAGTGTAAACAACAACTTTAGACAATATGAGATATGATCAAAATTTATCAAATGCAAAAACTACAGCTAGCAATTCTTTTTCCGTGGTAGTGTAGTTTTCTTGTCGGCTGTCAACATCTTGCTAGCATAATAGATAGGTTGAAAGTGCTTGTCTCTTCGCTATCCCAAAACCGCACCTACTACAAAGTCACTCACATCACACATTAATTCAAAGGGTAAATTCCAGTCAGGTGCAATTATAATTGGAGCATTAACTAATTTATCTTTTAAGGTGTTAAATGCTTCTAAGCATTCCTGATCGAAATTAAAAGGCATATTTTTTTTCTATCAGTTTAGTCAAAGGCTTAGCTATTTTAGAAAAATCCTTAACAAATCTTCTATAAAAACTAGCATATCCTAAAAAACTTCTAATAGCCTTGACCGAACTAGAAGGGGGTAATTTTTCGATTGTTTTAATTTTAGATTTGTCCACTTCAATCCCTTTACTAGAAATTTTATACCCTAATACGATACCTTCTTGAACCATGAAGTGACATTTCTCTCAGTTAAGCACAAGGCTCGTTTCCTCACATCTTATTAAAACTCGTTTTAAATTTTTAAGGCAAAGATGGAAAGAGTTACCGAATAATGAGAAATCATCCATAAATACCTCCATGATGTCTTCCACGAGTTCGTCAAAGATGGCCATCATACAGCATTGAAAAGTGGCAGGAGCATTACATAATCCAAAAGGCATTCTACGATAAGCGAACGTACCATATGGGCATGTGAATGTCATCTTTTCTTGATCTTCAGGAGCTATTGGGATTTGGAAGTAGCCAGAGAGTCCGTCTAAAAAGCAGTAATACAGGTGCCCGGATAATCTTTTGAACATTTGGTCAATGAATGGAAAGGGAAAGTGATCTTTTCTTGTGCCATCATTCAGCCTCCTATAGTCAATACAAACTCTCCAACCTGTGACTGTTTTTGTCGGGATTAATTCATTCTTCTCGTTGGTTACAACCGTCATGCCTCATTTCTTAGGAACAACCTGCACAGGACTTACCCAAGAACTGTTAGAAATAGGATAAATAATTCCCGCATCTAGAGGCTTAATTACCTCAGCTTTAACAAATTCTTTCATATTGGGGTTCAGTTATCTTCGAGCCTGCACGTATGGCTTATACTCATCTTCCATTAAAATTTTATGGGTGCAAAAAGAGGGGATGATTCCTTTTATGTCAGAAATTTTCCAAGCTATGGCCTTTTTATGTTCTTTTAATACTTGGATTAATTCCTCTTTTTCCTTGGGTTGCAGGTTAGAAGCAATAATAACTGGTAATGTAGAATTATTTCCAAGATATGCATATTCCAAGTGATTTGGCAATTGTTTAAGTTCCAGTTTGGGAGGTTCTTCAATAGAGGGTTTTTGCTTAAGTTCATCGTTTATCTTGATGCCCTCATATTCTGCTTTTCTTGAGGAATGTTCGTTGGATTCATCATCTGCCTCCTCTCCTTGAGCTAGATACAATTCTGTCGTGTCCTTCAGTATAATTTCCTAAAAAGAGTCTTGAGCAGCATGATAAATAGAATCAATAAAATAACATGAATCATCCTGTTCCCTAGAGAATCTCATAGCGTCATAAATTTCAAAGATAATTTCTTCTTCACCTACTCTAAGTACCAATTTGCCGTCACCCACATCAATTACAGCCCTAGCAGTGGCTAAAAATGGACGCCCTAAGATTAAAGGCACTTCCACATCTTCGTCCATGTCAAACACAATGAAGTCAACGGGGAATATGAATTTATCTACTTTCACAAGTATGTCTTCTATAATACCCCTAGGATATTTAACAGATCTATCAGCTAGTTGAATACTCATCCTAGTGGGTTTGGATTCCCTAAGACCGAGTTGTTTGAACATTTTATAAGGCATTAAATTAATGCTAGTGCCTAAATCAGCTAGTGCTTTCTCAACATTCAAACTACCAATTAAGCAAGAAATAGTAAAAATTCATGGATCTTTCAATTTGGTTGGTAGTTTATTTTGGAGTATGGCTGAGCACTCCTCGTTGAGTTCCACTGTAGATAAGTCCTCAAACTTCCTTTTATTTGTTAGAAGCTCCTTCAAAAATTTTGCGTATGTAGGCATCTGCGAGATAGCTTCAACAAAAGGTAAGTTGATATGTAATTGCTTAAAAAGTTCAAGAAACTTACCGAATTGTGCATCCATGCGGTCCTTTTTCAACTTTGCTGGGTATGGAACTGGTGGTGTATATTCTTTTGGCACTGGGTTGTCAATATTTTAGGGTTTTTCCTCCTCCTTTTAGCTTATCACGACTTCTTATGTCAGCTTCTTTTCAGATTCAGCTAACACTTTCCCACTCCTTAGTGTAACTACTTTCACATACTCTTTTGGATTTGGTTTGGTGTTACTAGGTAAGCTTTCTAATGGTCTTTCGGAAATTAGTTTGGACAGCTGGCCTATCTGAGTTTCGAGCCCTTGGATCGACACTTGTTGATTTTTAAGTGCCGTCTTGGTATTTTGGAAATGAGTTTCTAACACTGTGATAAATTTGGATAGCATCTCCTCAAGGTTTGGTTTTTTTTCCTATTGATAAGGTGGCTGTTAAAAAACCAGAGGATTTTGTGGCCTTTGATTCCCTTGACCACCCCAGGAGAAATTTGGGTGGTTCCTCCAACCTGCATTATAAGTGTTACTGTATTGGTTATTTTGAGATCTAAAGTTATTGTTACCTATATAGTTGACTTGTTCCTCTTCAGTTGTAGGATTGAATGGTTGATATTCTGTGTGCACACCTCCTCCACTTGAATCACACCTCATCACTGGATGTACCTGTGTAGAACCAAGTAAACCGTCAATCTTTCTATTTAGAAGTTCTACCTAATTTGACAACATAGTAACCGAATCAACGTTATAAACACCTACTGTTTTAGTCGGCTTAGTCCTTATTACTTGCCACTGATAGTTATTCAGTAACATCTCCTCAATAAATTCGTAAGCCTCTTCAGGTGTTTTATTGTTGATGGTTCCACCAGCGGCTACGTCAATCATCTGTCATGTCAAGGGATTCACACCATTGTAGAACGTTTGAACTTGTAGCCATAGAGGTAACCCATGGTGAGGGTACCTTCGCAGTAGGTCCTTGTATCTCTCCCATGCATCATAAAGAGTTTCTAAGTCCATCTGCACAAAAGAAGAGATATCATTACGTAATTTACCCATTTTAGCTGGCGAAAAGTATTTTAATAAAAAATTTTCAGTCATATGTTCCCAAGTAGTGATGGACCCTCGTGGTAACGAGTTCAGCCACTGTTTAGCTTTGTTCCTCAGTGAAAAAGGGAATAACCGAAGATGAATGGCTTCATCAGAGACACTATTAATTTTAAAAGTGTCACATATTTCTAGAAAATTTGCCAAGTGAGTGTTGGGATTCTCATCCTGCAAACCATAAAACTGAACAAATTGCTGTATCATTTGAATCGTGTTAGGTTTCAGTTCAAAATTATTTGCAGCAATAGCAGGCCTAACTTTACTTGACTCAGTTCCTATTAAATTAGGTTTAGTATAATCATACATAGTACGAGGAGCAGGATTCTGATTTGCTAATTCAGCGGGTATCGCTGGAGGTAGCTGATTGTCTTAATTTTCAGCCATCTCTTCAGTTCTAGTTGAGATACCGTCCTCTTGCTCTTATTCTGTGTATCTTAGGCTTCGCCTTATTTCTCGTCGGTTTCTACGAGCTGTGCGATCGATCTCTACGTCAAAAAATAGTGGTCCCGACAGGTTTTTTCTAGTCATAAACTATAAGAACCTGCTAGAAAAAAGAAAAATAAAATTAGTTAAACAAAAAAATAAAATTAATTTGCAAGAAAAATAAATGGCTACAGTAATAAAAATTGAGTGTTCCTAATATTTTAGTCCCCGACAACGGCGCCAAAAACTTGATCGTGATTTACCGTGATAAGTTTTATAAATTTATAATTAATTGTTCTTGAAACTAACTATTATCACGATGTAGGCAAGTGTACTTATCGAACAGTAGTATAGCTTTAGCAAGACCAGATTGTCGAACCCAAAGGACTAAAAGTACTAGTAATGACCGTCTTTTTATTATCTAGCCTAAGAATAAAGGGGTTTGATTTAACTAATTAATTAGCTAAACTAAGAAGTTGCAGAAAATAGAATTGGGGAATTACTTTTGGGAAAAACGATTGATTTAGGACAATACCTAAGGAAAAATCCACCTAGACTTCACTTGTTATTTTGGCTCCGAACCGGATGATTTATTTCATTTAACTTGTTCTGTAGAAATCCTTAAGTTATGTTATTATTCCTATTCAAGGCTAATAACGTCTAATCCCTAGATTGAATAATTGAGACTTTTCTCTAATTAACACCCTAGGGTTGCATTAACTCGATCTATGGATCCCCTTATTAGGTTTCACCCTAATCCGGCAAAATCTTGTCACCCTATCTCTAGGCGCGCAATCAACTCCGCTTAATTATGACAAAGTCACTCTTAGCTAGGGACTATTCATCCTCTAACTAAGAGCATTAACTTGAATCGATATCCTAAAATACCAAAACAAGAATTAAGAACACATAATTAAGAACAAGTCAAATATTTATCATACGATTCAGAAAATAATAACAAGATTCGTCTTAGGTTCCATCCCCCTTAGGTATTTAGGGGTTTTAGTTCATAACTAAATAAGAAAACATCTCAAAAGGATAAAGAATACAAAACGTAAAGAAAATCCAAAACTTCTAAAGGGAAATTGAGGAGAGATATTCAGTCTTGATGATGAATCTGACTTCTGAGATGGATCAATCTGCTTCCTTGGAGTAATTCCTTACTCCCTATTCTCCGTCTCCCTTTTAGTCTTCCTCTAGGGTGTTTAAATAGGCTTTAGAATGCCTAGAAGGCCTCAAACTTGCCCTTTCTCGAATAGAACTTAACTAGGGCTGGGCAGGGACACGCCCATGTGACACGCCCGTGTGCGATTACTTCAGGCCGTGGTCGAGGCTGAGATATCAACACGCCCGTGCTGTGGTTGATTTAGGCCATGGTCGAGCCTATTAGAATGGCACGATCGTGTGTTCTGCCCGTGTGAAGAAGTCCAGGCTGTGTTGTTTTCTGCTGTCTGCCCATTTTCTTCATTTTTGGCTCGTTTCTCGTTCTTTTCGCTCCCCTATGCTCACCTAAGTATAAAACATGAAATTAAAGGATTAGGAGCATCAAATTCACCAAATATAAGGAGAAATCATTCATAAACGTGTTAAGCAAGGGGTAAAAATATGTATTGATTACGATTTATCAAGTGCCACAATAATGCTCATTAAGTCATCACATATTCGTCCACAAAAGTGTGCATTAAAATCAGTACATCATATATCACATACAAGTATTCTCACATATTACCTGTCATAATATTATCATATTCCACAATTCAACACATATGTACTTATCGAAATTCCGCTCACTGTCGCTGCATATTTGCATTATTAGCATATTATTATCACTGTCATTTAGCATGTATATCATGCCCACCACACAACACAATTCACAATAGTCATCAAATACATATCATGTCACAATATCACAACATAATACTCAATCCACAATTATTCACATAATCATATATTTGTCCAAAATAAATCAAAAGGGATAGAAAGCTTACACTTGAAACTTAGGATAGGGGTTTAGGCTATTCCTAAGCTCTCAATTAACAATATGAATCGTGTTTACAAGTAGCGATTCCAAACAGTCATCAATCACGCTTTCACCTAATTGCCAAAAGCCTAAACTAGCTTTTCCTTATCTTTATCTTTACTCGTTAAAGGTCCTAACGATTTCGAAGCTTCAACAAGGTAAATCACACAACAACACAATCAATAATTAGCTAAAGACTCACTTCAAACAATCAAAATACAAGCCAAAGCTAAATTCTCGGTCTATATTTAATATTTTTGCCTAAAAAGAATTCCATTCATCTAATTATTCACCTAAAAGAGATCCTCAACCTTTAAACTACACAAAATTACCCAATTCATGGTATCGAAAATTTTCGACATGTTTCTGGCAATTTTCACAAAAATTCATTAAAACGTTGGAAATCTTCAACGAAACTTTAATGTAAGTTTAGGAACCTTCTAATCATGTCAAAAATAATTGAAAAATACTTTGAAACTATGATTTTGCCCAAAATCTCAAAATCCACCATTAATGATCCAATTTTCGACTTTTATTTAAAAACATGTGATTTAACGTCTAAAAACTCAATTTAAAGGATAAAAAAAATAAAAAAAAACTAATAAAGAATCGAATCATTACCTTGGTCGACGAAAAACCAAATGTTTGATTGAAAACTTGAAAAACTCAAAAATTCGACAATGGAGAAATCTATGGTGTTCCTGGATGTTTTTCTTGAAATAGTATGAAGATTTATGGCTTAAGGAATGATGGAAATCTAAGGAATTAAGTTTGGGAATTAGAATTGAATAAGATGAGCTTTGGAATGCAATGGTCGGCAAAACAAAAAATATGGAGGAGACTAACGTGGGTTTTATAAAGATGAATGGGGAAAATCGGGTTAAAATTAAAATTTGGTTTAATTGCCTTTTAAAAACTCATAATTTATACCCTTTTACAAATCAATCCTTATTTCAAAATTGAAAGTTTTTTGAACATTATTTTGAAAAATTGTTTTAATTTCCAAAATGCCATAGACAAAAACATTTTCAAATACCATGCTAACGAAATTTTCAAGTTCATTAGAGCTAAAATCTCCATTTTACCTTCGAAACTTCTAGGCCCAAATTTGGGGTGTGACAAGTTAAACTCTAATTATTTGTCTCACTCAAATTCTGATTAGTGTAGATTATTTTAATATTATTTTAGCTATGAATTTAGCCTATAAATAGAAACTTTTTTTCCCTAGAAAAAGGAACCCATTATACATTTACGTATTAGCTTTTACAAGCTTTCAGAGAATTTTGTATTTATATTTCCAGGGTTCTTATTTTAGGTTTCGGGGTTTAGTTTTATCTCCATCTTTGTACTCTTAGTTTTTGTCATTATAGTAAAATTATCTTTGCCTGTGTTTTTTTATCCTCTATAGAAGGGTTTTCCACGTAAATACTTGTGTTTGATCTTTTCAACTTCTTCGTTATTTTACTTATTTGTTGCTTAATTGAGTTTATCCCCAACAAACTGATATCAGAGCTTGGTCGATTTTCACAATCAACCCATTCTGATATGGCAGCAACAAGATTTGATATTGATAAGTTTGATGACATCACAAATTTCAATCTATGGCAAGTTTGGATGACGATAATTCTAATTCAGAGAGATATTAAGAAGGTTCTTATAGAAAAGAAATCTACAAACATATATTAATCAGAACGGGATAGGTTAGATAAAAAACCTCTATCCATAATTCAATTATGTCTAAGAAATAATGTGTTGCAGGAGATTTTGACAGAGAAAATGACATTCACCTTATGGAATAGGTTAGAAACCATCTATGCGACAAAATCTCTAACTAACAAATTGGTGTTGAAACAACATCTATACACGTTTTGCATGGACGAAAGTAATCGCCTTAGAGGTCACATCAGTCAGTTTATTACTATTTTGAATGATTTAAAAAATATTGAGGTTTAGATTGACGATGAAGATCAGACTATGCTATTATTTAGTGTTGAATGATTTGGCTGATGACAAGGGTGATGATTTCTCGTTAGTCTCAACAAGAAAAAGCTCTAAGCTTACGTCTGAATGGGTCCTAGATTCGGGGGGTTCTTTCCACATGTGGCCCAACAGAGACTGGTTCTCCACATACATTTCAGTTGAAGGTGAAGTTGTGTATATGGGGAATGGTTTTGTAACCTCCCCAACCCGGTTTAGGCATTATGGCTAGATTGAGAAGGCTACATTAGCCATTGAAATGGCTAAGCTAACTTATGTTACTTTTGAAGTCCTTAAATAATCTCATTTTAGAGAAAAACCGTAGTTGTACTTTGAGTTGGCTTAAAAGCATTAATTCATTAGGTCGTGTATACTTAGGATTCATATTTTGTTGGTAGTGTTGTTTTAGAAAAATCGTTTGTATGTCGCTCTTCTTTAAAAAACACTCCATGTTAAACTAATGCAACGGAAAACCATTTTTCAAGTCATTTTGGAAACTTAGTTGCCTTATCAATTTTTTTTTTTTGAAAAATAGTTCCTTTGCAATGCAGTGAAAACTAGGGAACAATATCAAATATTACTTAAGCCCAATATCATGCATTATCTGGTTATTATGCTTGAGTAATCCATGCATGCAAAAATCTCCAAAAGAAAAGTTACGAAGCCATAGACTAGAAATAATTAAAAATTACAAGCCAAAACTAATAAAGACTTAATAATACTTATTAAGAATAGTCCGAGGTCCAAGGTAATTCTCCGAATGCCAAGCCCAACCCTAATTTTGAGGTTTACCTGAAAAGTTAAACACTATTGGGGGGTAAGCTTATCAAAAGCTTAGTATGAGTCAAACAATTATTTAAACGAACATAAATATCGAATACAGCGAAATAGATTAGCTTTAACAGAAGAAAATAGAACCATCATAGGAATTTTATATCATTACATAGTCATTATCAAATTGATGCCAAATGGTGTATGAGCATGTGGCATCATTCATTCGAGTAACAATCATTAATTTCGATACCATTCAATACAACACAATACAATACATAGCATAAATCAATAACATTCGAGTATGTCGTGATCATGATGAAATGCAAAAGGTTCTACCCATACCATCCACTACACACCACGAGTTCCCCAGAATTCATCATCCGAACTCCAAAAAAATATAGGCTTAAGCCTGTTGTGGTTAAAACCACCAATAACAATATGTAAAAACTTCTGCCAGTAAAAATGCAGATAAGCTGCTAGTAAAAATGCGATAAATTGCCATTCCCCTGGGTACTCTAGGTGTAGTGCACTGACTACTAATAATGCAAACTTAATATGCCACCGATACTCCACGGGACTCCGTCAACCACAAAATCTCAACTCAATGCATATGCAATATGTCACACAGTCTCATACATAATCATATCTCAATATTTTTCACATTCATTTGACATGCTCTGCATGTCCTCAATAATCACATACTTTCATTAAATGGAAATAGTGTTCTAATATTTCAAATTACCATTGTGTTGGTATCAATCAATATCGTTCAATGTCACATACTTTATGGATTTTTATTGTGCATAAATAGCACCCTTTTCAGTACACAATATAACAAATATCTCATGCGTTTAAATCATACATAAGCTTAATATCTTAATACATTATATCATTCAGTCAAACATTCTCATATCTCATAACTCAAATATGCAATTACAAATTCAGTCAAACATACATACTATTAAACTAGCAATTTTGTCAACATGTCAATCTTTTAATGCTTGAAACATATCTAATTTGTAGCACCCCAAACCCGACCTAGACGTTATGGCCAAATCTGGCGATGCCACATGATAGCATTTGAAACTAAGTTGTTATGATAAAATAATTTTCCATTTTTTTACACTTGTTAACCCCAAAGTCATTACTTATCTAGTCGTTCATTTTTACACATTTCATTGCAGAAGCTTTCAAAAGTCGTTTTGAGTAAATCGCGTGTTTAGAGAAAACTTTGCCTTTTTGAAAACTGAGTTTTTAAATGTCTTAGCAGTTATAAATCCATAAAAATAAATAAATAATAACCCAAATTAAGTAAAAGTCCCAGAAATTCCGCATTTTACATCAAAAATTACCCAGAATATAATTAAAAATTAAATACCCAAAATTAGAGAAAAAGTTTAGGTTCGTGTGGCCACTGCCAAGTCCTCCGCTGCACCGATTCGTCAAGTTACCTGCACAAATTAAGCAGAAGGGGTGATTTTGCGTAAACTCAGTGTGTAATTCCCCGTGCAAACAAACAGACAGTATACAAAATAAACTCAGTCTGGGCCTAAGCTCTTTTCAGTATCAGTGACTATATCAGTTAGGGCTTTAGTCCATCTTAGTATGAAAGTAGTCATGCATTTGGGTCTTGGCCTATTATAGTATCAGTAATTAGTACAATAACAAGTTATGCAGTAAACAAGTCCTACCTAGCCAACCTCTACACACCATCTCCGTCCAACCTTGTACTCCACGTTGGGATATAATCAACCCACCCATCCCTACACTCCAAAATAGTACCAAAAGCGGCACTAGACATTAATTTGCAGCTGAGTTGCCAGTATATTATGCCTAAAGCCTTTCAGTACATTTCCTCCACATATATCATCCCATCCCCATACAATGCAACATACAGTCATGGCATGCTATCACATAGTGTCATGCATATAATTAGTACAATATTCTAATCGTGTTCAGTAAACAGTCATACATATATCATTCAGTCAATTAGGGAATCAAAGCATTGCTTACCAACTCCACAGTAGGTTCACAGTCATCTCGGGTGACCCGTGCAACCTTAGCAAACAAATCAGTTTGGGCTCACATGCCCATGTGATCTGCCCGTATGGTTCACCCGTGTGGGCCCACACGCCCATGTGGCCCACACGACCCACCTTACCATCACATGGCTGTGTCACGCGCGCACGGCTTGGCTTGTCGCTCACACGCCTGTGTTCCGTCACACGGCCTACCACACGGGCGACCACATGCCTGTGTGGCGTCGAAAGAATACTTTTTAAGCATTTCATCAATCCCAGTTTTTGGTGTTTCGAGTACACACCTGGTTCGATTTCGACGCGTAATCACTCCCGAGCACTCCAGAACCTATATTCGACAATAAAACCCAACTTCAGTCACTTAATCCAAATTGCTACGAATAGACAATTCCCAAAAACCATCGACAACCTTACCTTCTATCGAATAACAGGAACTCCACGCCCTTAGAATGCTGATGTACATTATTCAGCCCTTCGATTAACACCTATAACCAACTGAAACCCTTTTTTAACCAACATTCAGAGAAAAAAACCAACAAGAGCAATCGGAAACCAGTTACTGAATTCGAACAAGCACTAGCCACGTTGTAGAATGAAGGAAAAATAAAAGGGTGAAAGAATAAAAAGCAGATAAAGGGGAAACCTTAATGAAATTTCGACAAGAATAGGAAAAGGGTGAAGGAATTGAAAAGAATTTTGAGAAAGAAGGAGAGCCAAATTTTTTTTGAAAATAAAACTGTTCAGAAAATCTAATTACTCTCTAACTTCCCTCCCACTAACTCTACTAACATACCACCACTCAGTTCCCCATTTCAACACAACTCTAGCCGAAATTTAGAGCAAAAAATATTACTTATTCCATAGTCGAGATTCAAACTTAGGACTTCCAACACTCTAACACTCCACTTAACCACCAAACCAACAGGCCCATTCTGACATATTTTACCAACATTTATTAATAAGCCCACTGATTAGAGCTAGGGGTTAATTCATTTAAAAGCAAAAATTTGCCCAAGCTAAAGCTTGAACTTGGGATCTCTCAGACACACCCAGAACACATAACCACTGAAGCAGATACACACTTGTGTCAAATTTTAACAGAACCAAAAATATAAATTTTGGGGCGTTACATGGTTTGGCCACTCAAAAAATCAATAATTTGACTATTAAGTAAATCCAATCAATAAGCTAATTTATCAAATATAACATGATATTTAACATTTTCAAACAATATTATGAGTTTAGGACCCACACCTTATTTTTTGCTTCCCCGCAACATAATAACAAATCTTCCAATTTTCCTTAATAATTCCCTAAACAAACCTAAACCGAAATTTAGTATAAATTCAAGAAATATACCATTAAACTAGCCCCCAAACACCCACTTATGAGTTCAAACCAATCGTTGAAATTATAACTATTTTATGAATCCAAACTAGTTAGATTCCTTACACTATATCGATGCGAACTGTACGTACAATCGTTCTTCGCCTTTACGGATGATTTGAGGCGTTTGGGTCAGAATCTAATTCAATAATATACTGGAAAATAAGTAACTAATAATGATTAAATTCCTTCATTTAATTAATCCATAACCTTTACCCCACAACTATGTCAAAACAACAATTAATTTTACGCTTAATTACACTTACGCTTCTCGATTTATGAGTTTCAAATGCCCAAACGGTCAAGAATGTCTCTACCTAATTAATCATGGGTTTAAAAGCTAATTATGAGGGTTAAAGAACTAAAATTAAGGCTGGAATTAATTGGGCAATATTCAAGAAACAAAACAACCCCCTTTCTTGCACCTAGGTGCACGTACCACCACCCGTGGTGGCCAAAATTGGGGCTAAATTTAAAACGGTTTGAGATCTCATTAAAATTTGGAAAAATACCTTTGAAATCATTTTAAATCCCTCAAATCTCATATCTAAAAATTTATGTTTTTAATTGACAAGGTTAATGAAGAAATTGCAGAGAAAAGAGATATTACCCAAGCTAGTTGAGAGAAACGGCAATGACACTTTCTTAGCAATATTTGGGATTGATCTTGGGGTTCAAGATTTTATATTTGGGGTAAATTTATATGAGGATAAATGACATCAATATAATATAGAAGATAGTGCACAATCTTGACGCAAAAAGAAAAAGAAAGAGATTGTAAAATCGGAGGTGTAAACAAAGGCGTTAATGGAGGAAAGGAAAAAAAATAAAATCAAAGAGAGGGAGAGAAGGAGATGAACGACTAGGGAAATGAGGAGGAGGATTAAAGGCTAACTATTTGTGAAAAATTAACATTTATACCTAAGGTTACAAGGCTTGAGTGGCACACACATTAAAAACAAGGGATTTTTTTTTTTCCAAAAATTAAATTATTTTGGAAGGGCAAGGATTCAAATTTGGAACCTCATTTAATTTCCATGTTTTCTCATATTTCTTTTAACCATTGGGCTTTTTCCCCATTCTTGAAATAATTTTGCAATATTTATTTTAAAATCAAGACATGTCACATACTGGGGTTTAAGGCAAATTTTGTAAAATAATAAAAATGGTGATAGAGAATGGATTTGAACTTGGTTTTCAAGGAACGTTTCACTAACACTTAACCAACAAACCAATTTCTCATTTATTTCCTAAAAATGTATAGATAATCTTAAAAATTAAGGCATGACCACTGTCTCTCGATTTACAAACCTAATTCTACTAACTTCTGATTTTTGGGATGTTATAGGTTCACCTAGTAAGGTAATCAGAATTGGTACTGTTCAGATCAGGATGCACGACAAAATAATCAAGACACTATTAGACGTCAGGTATGTACCTGGTTTAAAGAAAAATCTCATCTCTTTGGGAAATTTGAAGTCGAAAGGTTATAGAATTAACATCGAGTTAAGCAACATTAAAGTATCTAATGGGGCTCTTGTTTTGATGGAATGTAAAAATGTTGGCAGTCTTTATGTTTTGGAAGGATAAAAAATGACTGGTGAAATAAGACATCCCTCGTTTATTAAGGAGTCGAAGTTAAATCATTTGAAACGAAGAATTCTTGGTCATAGGAGGGGAAAAAGTATGGTTGTTTCGTATAATAAAGGTTCTCTTTTGGATGCAAGTTTTGATTGTTTCGTATAATAAAGGTTCTCTTTTGGATGCAAGTTTTGATAAGATAGGGCACTGCGTTCGTGAAAATCAAACACGAGTCAGTTTTGATTTGACAATGCAGAAGTCGAAGGCTAGAAGCCTTCTAGATTCTAAGCACAACTTTGACTTAGTTAATATCATGCATAGTTTGAGATAGGCCCGTGACAGACTTTGGCAAAAAAGGCATTGTGGAAATATGAGTCAAAGTGGAGATTTTTGGAGTATGCCTCGCATTTCAATCAAATTAAGACTCAAACTGAGAGTGACGTCTTAATGAGGAAGAGCTCCTCATCTTAACGAGTTATTGATGTCGTGACGAGAAGTAAACCGTCATCCCAACAGTGCGATGCTACCTTGTCCCGACGACGTGAATTCCATGTCACGACGTGGCGACATGTCATACAATTTTCTTCTTCTAGTTAAATTCTGATTATTTGTCCCATTCAAACTCTGATTAGTGTAGATTATTTAATATTATTTTACCTACAAATTTAGCCTATAACTAGGTAATTTTCTACCCTAAAAAGAACAACCTGTAACGCCCCAAAAATTTGTTTTCTACTTTTGTAAATTTCTGACACAAATCTGTATCTGCTTCAGTGGTTAAATGTTCTGGTGTGTGTGTGAAGTTCTAAGTTCAAGCCATGCCTTTGGAAAATTTTGAGATTTTTCTGAATAAAGCCTTAACTTTTCTTATTAAGCTTATGTTTAATTGTTTACAAACCATATCAGAATGGGCCTACTGGTCTGGTGGTTAAGGTGTGTGTTGGAGTGTGGGAGGTTTGGAGTTTGAATTCCTGCATAAGTGCGGGAGTTTATTTTCACTCGTTTGGTTGAAAGTGTTTCAGTCAAACAAGAATTCTGAGAATAGGTGTGTTAGTGGATTAGTGGGAGAAAAAGGGGGGATTGGGATATCCTGATTTCTATTCTTTTTCAAAATTATTCCTATTTCAAAAAGAATTGTTTGACGTTCTTCCCTTCTTTCCTCTGCCGAATTTCTGTCTCCCTTTCTCCACTTCTTTTTTTCCACTTCTTTTCTAAATCCACTCGTCTTTTTTGGCAACGTGGACTGTTTGTTTGGTAAGTTGTGTTGTTTTGTTAGTTCTTAACATTTTCGGCTATATGAGTAATGAAAGGGTTGTTTGCTACCCTCATTTCAGGCCAAGGACAGTAATCGTTTTGTGCTGCTATTGAGATTACAGCGTGAGGGACATTGGTTTCTCATCGGTAAGTGTTAATCTTGAGTTTTTGAACTCCATTTGGTTTTGGGCTCGGGATTAATCGTAGATTAAAGACTAATTATAATGCTGGATTGACCAATATTGAGGTTCTGGAGTGCTCAGAGTTTGGCTTAGCTTTAAACGAAACCAAGTGTCTACCCAAAAATGCAGAAAATGAGGTTTCAGCGAAAGCCAAAAACCATTCTGTCGACGCCACACGGTCGTGTAGTAGGTCGTGTGGTAGGCTATGTGTCATACCACAGGCATGTAATCGATGAGGCCAGGCCGTGCGCACCAAACACGACCGTGTGATGCCCATGTAAGCCGTGTGTGACACACGGGCTAGACTGATATGGGTCGTGTGGGCCACACGGGTGTCTGGGCCCACATGGGTAAACCATATGGGAGTATGAGATTCTGGGCCAAGCCGTGTGATCCATATAGCCAAGGCCAATTTGGACTGTGTAGGCCCACACGGGCATGCCACATGGGTGTGTGAGCCCATGTTTCTGAAAAGTTGCTTAAGGTTTCACGGGTCACCCAAGTTAGCTGTGAACCTATTATAGGGTCAATAAACATCACTTAGAGCCCTAATTGTGTGAATTGTCTGTATGATATCTGAACTGAGCACGTATGCTGATCTGAATGTGTGGACTGTAACTGCATAATAGCATGACATTTTTGTATGTTGCATTGCATCGGGGTGGGTTATTGTTATTTAGATCAATTATCTGAAAGGCTATCAAGCCTGTTATCTGGCAGCTCTACTGTAAATTTTTGATTATGTGCTGCATTTCGGTACAGCATGGTGTGTAGGGATGGGTGGGTTGATTTATCCCCCCATGGTGTGTAGGGATGGAAGGAGATGGTGTGTAAAGGCTGGCAGATAGGATTCTATTTTTCTACTATTGCATACTGTATCTAAGATGGGCCAAGGCCCTAATATATATATTTGGAACTGTATCTGACTGGGCTAATGCCCAAACTATATCTGACTAGGCTAAGGCCCAAACTAGATCTGTAATGGCTCAGGCCAGACTGTATTTGATTATGTTCTGACGTGTAACTGTATGCATATTTACTGTAGGGATTATACATTGAGTTTATGAAAACTCACCATTTTTCTGTTAATCTGTATAGGTAATCCCCAGTCTTAGACAGATCGGTGCAGCGAAGGACTCAACGGTGACTACCACTGTTTTGTACTGCTTTGACTCAGTTTTTGAATCTATGCTATGTTGGGTATTTGCTATGTAATTCTGGGACTTTAGACTGTTTTAGATTTAAACTGTGGATTTTTCACTGCTCTACGGTTTTAGAACGACTAGACGGTAAAAACTCAATTTTCCTTAAAACAACGAGTTCTTTCAACACCAATGGTTTTTTCCAAAAATAAATGGTTTCAAAGCTTCCGCTAAAAGGTACGAATTTAGACATAACGAAAAACATATGTTTTACTTCGAGTTAAGATAAGAGCTAATTAACTGGAACAGTTTTAACTCGACGAACTTGTGTTCGAATCCCATTCCAAGTGGCATCACCAGATTTGGCCATAACGTATAGGCGGGGTTTGGGGTGTTACATTTAGTGGTATCAGAGCCAGGTTATAAAATTCGACTGTGGATTTTGGGTTTTAAAAAAAATTTGGTTTCAAAGAACTGATTTACAAATGGTTTTAAATAATTCGACTTAGTATGTGGTAGATCGAGTCTCTGGCGTCGATCTTGTAAGTGTTCTAAAACTTTGATAAATCTTATCTGAATAATACTATTAGTATACTGTGAAAAGACTATAGTTAGTGTGCTCTGAGACTATAAGGAAAACTGATAGAGATTGTGATCCGCGATAACAAACTTTGAACTTTTGATACTGTTTTGCATAAAATATCTACTAATAAATATCAGAACTGTAACTGATTCATAAAACTGTTAATGTAGATAAAATTTGAATCTACGATGAGTATACGAGGTATCCGTGGACGGGGTACTAGAGGCCGTGGAAGGGGCCGTAAAGGGGCTCAAGTTGAGTCATTATCATTTGGCAGCATGCCTAATCTAGACATGAGTGAGACGCCGGTGTCACCTGCGATTGAGACTAGGTCTCGTGACCGTATGACCGGGGATGACGCATTATCCTAGGCTATGTTAAAGATTTTGGAGAGCATCACTAGGCTCAATACTGGATCTGTGGGTCGAGGGTTGGTACAGAACGACTCTGGTCCAATCGGGCTGAGCTATTCAGGGGTGTCACTGGAGTCGCCCCTAACGTGGCTGAGTACTAGATAGATGCCACTGAAAGAATCATGGACGATTTGGATTTTACACCTGAGTAGAAACTGAGATATGCTATTTCTTTGCTTCGCGATGAAGCATATCAATGGTGGTTGACCTTTAAGAAAGGGGCACAGCTAGATTGATTGACTTGGGATTTCTATAAGTCTGCATTTCAAGGAAAATATGTAGGACTCAGCTACATCGATGCTAGGAGGCTTGAGTTTTGAATCTCACATAGGAAGATCAATCAGTGGCCAAGTATGAGGCTGAATTTTTAAGGTTGAGCAGCTATGCGCAAGGTATAGTGGCAACTGAGTATCAGAGGTGCGTCAGGTGTTAGGACAACCTCAGAGATAATATAAGGGTACTGACAGCTCCGCAGAGGGAGTGGAAGTTCTCAGTTTTGGTAGATAAGGCAAAGATCGCTGAAGAGGTAAAGCGTACTGAGCACCAAAACAGAGATAGAGAGTGGAGTAAGAAAAAGAGGGATTCAAAGCCCTCGAGTTCTGTGATAAGGCCTAAGAAAAAGGCCAGATCTGAGGTGCCAATTAGAGTTGGGCCCCCTGTTGCACCTACTGGGATCTTGCTTTATGGGCATTGTCGTAGACGTCATCCGGGCAAATGTTGGAGAACGACTGGGGCATGTTTGAGATGTGGTTCTATGGAACATCGCGTTCGAAAGTGTCCGCTGAGGGTCGATCAAATGCAAGCTCCGAGTTTTGGTACTGCACAGTCGCCGAGGGTAGTTTAGTAGCCACCTGGGGGCCATGGTTAGGCTAGGGGTGGTAATGGCATCAGCCGTGGACAAAGAGCACCGGGCAGAGGTGCTGGGCATATTGAGGTAATGCAGCCTACTCTTGTTTATGCTGCTCATTGCCGGGAGGACTGAGATACTCCAGACTTCATTGCGGGTACATTTTTAATTTATAATGTACCTTATCTTACACTGATAAACATAGGCTCTACACACTCATACGTAGTAAGTACTATGTCTGAAACTTTGGGGACTCCAGTTGAAAGTACTAATAGTGAGGTAACTATATTAAGTCCTTTGGGTCAATTGGTCCGGGTTAGTAGACTATAAAGAGACGTCCCGTTAGAGGTTCAATGGACAGTATTTATGGCTGATCTGATGGAGCTTCTGTTTGGGGAGTTCAATTTTATTTTGGGGATGGACTGGTTAGTCAAGCATCGAGTAAGCCTAGACTGTGCGACTAGGAGGGTAGTTTTAAAAACTGAGGTGGACGACGAGGTAGTTATGATTGAGGAACGTCAGGATTTTCTGACTAAAGTGATCTTTGCGTTTGTGGCGAAAAAGTTGGTTCGAAAAAGATGTGAGGCATATCTGGCTTATGTAAGTGTTTCTGATTCTGAGGATTCTTCGGTAAAAGACATCAGAACTGTAAGAGATTTTTTGGATGTCTTTCTTGAGGAGCTACCGGGTTTGCCTCTGAACCAAGAGGTGGAATTTAAGATCAAACTTATTCTGGGTATAGCTCCGGTGTCCATCATCCCTTATCGAATGGCACTGAAGGAGCTTACGGAGCTTAAGGCTCAAATTCAAGAGTTGTTGGATCGTGGGTTCATTCTTCCCAATGTGTCTCCGTGGGGAGCACCTGTGTTCTTTGCGAAAAAGAAAAATGGGACAATGAGAATGTGTATCGACTATCGACAGCTGAACAAGCTAATGATTAAGAATAAATACCCACTTCCGAGGATTGATGATTTATTCGACCAGTACAAAGGGGCTTCTGTGTTCTCCAAGATTGATCTATGTTTGGGTTATCATTAATTGAGGGTTAAGGAGGTTGATGTGTATAAGATGGCATTTAGGACTCGTTATGGTCACTACGAGTTCCTAGTGATGCCCTTTTGTTTGACTAATGCACCAGTGACATTTATGGACTTGATGAATCAAGTGTTCCAGCCCTACCTGGATCGGTTTGTAGTGGTGTTCATCGATGATATCTTAGTGTATTCTAAGACTAAAGACAAACACGATGAGCATCTTAGAGTGGTACTATAGATTTTTTGTGAGAAACAACTGTATGCAAAGTTCAGCAAGTGTGAGTTTTGGCTCCGGGAAGTTACATTTTTGGGGCATATAGTTTCTGCTAAGGGGATACGAGTCGATCCTCGTAAGATTGAGGAGGTGTTGGATTGGAAATGGCTGAAGAACATGTCTGAGATCCGCAATTTTCTAGGACTGGTGGGTTATCATCGGCGATTTGTAGAGGACTTCTCTTTGATTGCAGCACCCTTGACTAAGCTGTTACGTAAGGGTGTGCTGTTTAACTAGATAGATATGCAGCAAGAGAGCTTTGAGAAGCTTAAGACTATACTGACTGAGGCCCTTGTTCTGATACAGCCGAGTCTGGAAAGGAGTTCACTGTTTATAGTGATGCATCGCACGTCAGTTTGGGATGTGTGTTGATGCAAGATGGTAAGGTGGTAGCATATGCGTCTCATCAGCTTAAGACACATAAGGCGAATTACCCAACGCATGATTTGGAGTTGGCCACCGTGGTATTTGCACTAAAAATCTGGAGGCATTATCTGTATGGTGAGAAGTGTGTCATCTACAATGATCATAAGAGCCTCAAGTACCTCCTCACTCAGAAGGAACTGAACCTTAGGCAGTATAGATAGATTGAGCTGCTTAAGGATTACGACTGCACCATCGAGTACCATCCTTGCAAGGCCAATGTGGTGGTCGATGCTTTGAGCCAGAGGGCTATGATTGATATGAGAGCGATGTTTGCTCACCTTAGTTTATTTGATGATGGTAGTTTGTGAGCCGAGCTTCAGGTTAAACCAACTTGGATCGAGCAGATTAAGTGTAAACAGCTGGAGGATGAGTCTTTGGGTCTTTGGTTCCAGCAGATTGAGAGTGGTAGCACTACGAACTTTGGGTTGAACTCTGAGGGGGTATTGTGTTTCCGAGGCCAGATATGTGTGCCGAATGATTCTGATCTGAGGCAGTCTATATTGAGAAAGGTGCATAGTAGTCCTTATGCTATGCACCCTGGTGGGAATAAGATGTATCGAGATCTTCGAGAGTTGTATTGGTGACCAGGATTGAAGCGAGAGGTTACTAATTTTGTGGCTAGATATCTGACATACTAGCAGGTTAAAGCTGAGCATCAGTTGCCTTCAGGATTGCTATAGCCGATTAAGATTCCCCTTTAAAAGTGGGAACGTGTGACGATGGACTTCGTTAGTGGTTTACCCTTAACACCCACTAAGAAGGATTCTGTTTGGGTCATCATGGATCAATTGACCAAGTCAACGCACTTTATACCGGTTCGTACTAATTATTCTCTGTAGAAGTTGGCGAAGCTTTATATTTCTAAGATAGTGAGACTATATGGGGTACCAATTTCTATTATCTCTGACAGGAATCTTCGCTTCACGTCTCGATTTTAGGGGAAGTTACATGAGGCTTTGGGTTCGAGATTGGACTTCAGTACTGCGTTCCATCCTTAGACCGATGGTCAATCTGAGAGGGTGATTCAGATAGTAGAGGAGATGTTGAGGACCTACGTGATTGATTTTAGAGGCAGTTGGGAGGACTATCTACCATTAATCGAGTTCGCCTATAATAACAGCTTCTAGTCTAGCATCCAGATGGCACCTTACGAAGCACTGTAAGTGTCGCACTCCTTTATGTTGGGCTAATTTGGGCGAGCGACGTGTTCTAGGTCCGGAGTTGGTTTTCGAGACTGAAGATAAGGTTTGACTGATTAGAAATCAACTGAAGGCAGCTTCTGACAAGCAGAAGTCTTATGCTGATATGAAGAGACGTGAGATCGAGTACTCTGTGGGGGACTTCGTGTTTCTGAAGGCCTTGCCGTGGAAGAAGGTTCTGAGGTTTGGTCGCAAGGGCAAGTTGAGCCCTAGGTTTATTGGGTCTTACTGTATCCTGAAGCGAGTAGGACCAGTCCCTTATCAGTTGGAGTTACCTCCAGAGTTGGACCGTATTCACGATGTGTTCCACGTCTCGATGTTGAGGCGCTACCACTCTAATCCCACGCATATTGTTCCTATTGAGGAGATTGAGATTAGTCCAGACTTGAACTTCGAGGAGGAGTCGGTCCAAATTCTGGATCGCGACGTTAAGGTTCTGAGGAGGAAATTCATTCCTTTAGTGAAGGTGCTATGGTGGAATCATAGCACTAAGAAGGCAACGTGGGAGCCTGAGGATGCGATGCGTCAGCAGTATCCTCGTTTATTCAGATCAAGTAAATTTCGAGGCCAAAATTTTCTTAGGGGGTAGAGTTGTAACGCCCCAAAAATTTGTTTTCTGCTTTTGTAAATTTCTGACACAAATCTGTATCTACTTCAGTGGTTAAGTGTTCTGAGTGTATGTGAGAGGTCCCAAGTTCAAGCCATGCCTTTGCCAAATTTTGAGATTTTTCTGAATAAAGCCTTAACCTTTCTTAGTAAGCTTATGTTTAATTGTTTACAAACCATATCAGAATGGGCTTGCTGGTCTGGTAGTTAAGGTTTGTGTTGGAGTGTGGGAGGTTTGGCATTTGAATACCTGCACAAGTGCAGGAGTTTATTTTTGCTCGTTTGACCAAAAGAGTTTCGATCAAACAAGAATTTTGAGAATGGGTCTGTTAGTGGGTTAGTGGGAGAAAAAGGGGGGATTGGGATATCCTGATTTTTATTCTTTTTTCAAAATTATTCCTATTTTAAAAAAAAATTTATTTGACGTTCTTGTAACATCCCAAATTCTGCCCGGACGTTATGGCCAGATCCAGCGTGTCACATTGAAGTGTTTTATCGAAAACCTTGTTTTCATTGAAAACCCTTCTTTAAATAAAAACTATTCCTTCTTGTATGATAGTAATTACTTTGTAAAATCTCTTTTCAGCTACGGAAGCTTTATTTAAAATAGATGATCTACGAAAACTTGTCATTTAAAAATTGAGTTACAAAAATGTAGTATTTAAAAATAGTTACGGATTAGGAAAACTATGTTCTACTTCTAATAAAAAAATATTAATCCTAATTTGAAATAATAACTAGAGGAAAGGTCTTATTACAATCCGGACTAAAATAACTTAAAATACTAGAAATTATATGCTGAAGAAAACAAGTCCAAGTCGTTTTGCTAGCTGGCCACCTCGGAGTCCCTCCTACCGTCAAACCACCTACTGAGGATCACCTGAGAAAAATAAAAGAGGGGGTGAGTTTTTAAAAACTCAGTGTGTACAACCCTCGGGAAATAGAAAAGCATGCAATAGCAAGTCTTTTCGGTCCTGAGCCCAATTCAATATCAGAACTGATGTAAGGTAATCAAATATGCACGGATCCCACCCATCCAACCACTACACACCATCTCTATCCCCCGATACACACCATGTGGGGATATAAATATCGACCCACCCATCTGATACACACCAATGGTAGCCCGATTGCAGTACTACCTAACGTTGCAGCAAAGCTGCTAATCATATATTGGGCTTAAAAAGCCATCGGTGGATCCACGGTCGTCAAGCAACCATGCGGTCCTCATATACTTCCTCCGTTCCATAATTCCTAACCCATATGCAACCTAAATAGAATATCATATGAATGCAGCAGGTATACATGTAAATCCATAAATCTTACATTTAACACATAGGGGTATTTTAGTCATTTTCGCCCTTAGGGGCTTTTCGGTAATTTCTTTTTATTATGGGTTATTATTTACCTTGACCTGTTAATAAGTCCTCATTGGCTAAAGTGAGCAGATACTATGCACCAAGTAGGAATCCAGAGAAGAGGAGGTGGGTCAATAAGACCGCTTAAGTACCAAGCTCTCCCTAGATCCAATCCTAGACATGCCCGCTTAAGTACTAAGCTCTCCCTAGATCCAATCCTAGACATGCATATACCCATTGCCACACCTTAACCTTATGGCTTGTTCATGGTCACAATTAATTAATTAATTAAGTTTTATGTCTGTTTAAGCAGTTATCAGATACTAGGCCTAAAACCCCTTACAAAGCCCAAACGAGTCTACATACATGCATATGGCCCACTAGGCCCAATCTCATTCATATGGCTCATTGGGCCCAAATCACATTCATATGGCCCGTCAGGCCCAATCACATTCATAGTCATGCAATCATATAATTTTTCATCACTTAGTAACAAATTGTCAATTTTGCCTATTATGGGCCCTGTAGCCCATCGGGCCCAGTTAGCCCATTCTGGCCCGATTGGCCAATACAGGTCCAAGTCCACGGAATTGAACATGGGGCCTCTGATAACCTATTGGTTTCCCCTTACGATTGTTCGCGCACTCACAAGTCTATTGTAGCCAAACTTCCGGCTTTTTGGCATTTCGGGATTTGCCGATCTATTGTGTGTATGCAGTGTATGTATAAACCTGGTACTAAAACATGCTGCGATCTCTTTAGCCACGAACCTATAAATGATGTCACTTAACGGTTAATCACACACTTATCAAATACGATTACCAAAAGCCGAAAATCTCACCTTTGCCTTACCTTGAACGACAAACCTTAACAGCCCTTCCTTGATCACCAATCACGAGTGTTCCTTAAATCCAAAACCCCAAAATGCCTAAGGAGCAATTCAGCACAGATCTAAAATCTGAGATTCAATATTAAACCTACAATAATCGGCTGAAGTAGAGGGAGTAGCGGCTGCACAGAGGGTCTTCAGCCAAAGAGGTATTCGGCTTTTGAGATTTGTATGGTGAAAAGGTTATTCGGCACAAATAAGAAGAAGAGAAGAAGGAATCGACTAAAACCAAAGGTGAATCAAAATAGAATTTGAGAAGAGAAAGAATGGAAAATTCGCAAGCAAGGAACAAGGAATTTGGCTTTTGAGCAGTTAGAGAGGAAAGTGTTTCGGCAATACAAAAAAAAAGAGAAATTCGACTAAAGGAAGAAAACCAATTTCGGCATTACCTAGAATATCCAAAATCGGCACCTATTTATACTATAGCCGAATTTACTTATCCCCAAATTCCTTATTCGGTTCCACTTCTCTACACCCCTCATCTCCTAACTTTTCTCCCTGATAACTCATTAATCCCTTCCTTAAATTTCTCCTCTAATCACTCCCTTCAGAGTTCACATCCAAAGCCACTACTGGCCATTTATTGAGCAAAAATAAATCCTTATTTTGAGCAAGGAGAGATTCGAACCCCAAACCTCCTTGCCCTGCATGTGATGCCACCTCTAAACCCCACATGTGATACTACTTGCCACTCCAACACAAGGCTCATTGTGTACAATTCCTCCCTCATTTATTTAAAACTCAAACTACTTGCCATCAAAGTTCTTTTAATTATTAAACTACAATTTCCTTTACCCTAAAGTTCGAACTCAAAACTTAACCAGGCCTATTATCACATAAATAACACTTGACTAGGAATATTAAGCACGCATTTTGTCAAAATCAAAAAATAAAGAAAGTTTGAGATTCTTGGGACGTTATAGTTCCTCCATTCTTTCCTATGCCGAATTTCTGTCTCCCTTTCTCCACTTCTTTTTTTCGACTTCTTCTCTGAATCCACTCGCCCTTTTTTGCGCAACGTGGACTATTTGTTTGGTAAGTTGTGTTGTTTTGTTAGTTCTTAACGTTTTCGTCTATATGAGTAATGGAAGGGTTGTTTGCTATCCTCATTTCAGGTGAAAGACAGTAATCGTTTTGTGCTGCTGCTGAGATTAGAGCGTGAGGGACATTGGTTTTTTGCCGGTAAGTGTTAATCATGAGTTTTTAAACCGCCTTCAGTTTTGGGTTCGGGATTAATCGTAGATTAAAGACTAATTATAATGTTGTATTAACCAATATTTAGGTTCTGGGGTGCTCGGAGTTCGGCTTAGTTTCAAACGAAACTAGGTGTGTACCCAAAAACACAGAAAATGAGGTATCAGTGAAAGCCAAAAACCATTCTGTCGATGCCACACGGCCATGTGGTAGGCCATGTGCCATAACATGGGTGTGTGATCGATGAGGCCAGGCCATACGCACTAGACACGGTCATGTGATGGCCAGGTAGGCCGTGTGCGACACACGGGCTAGACCAATTTGGGCCGTATGGGCCACAAGGGCATATGGGCCCATACGGGCAGGCCACATAGGCGTGTGAGCCCATGTTTTTGAAAAGTTGCTTAAGGTTGCACGAGTCGCCCAAGTCAACTGTGAACCTATTATAGGGTCGGTAAGTATTACTTAGACCCCTAATTATTTGAACTGTCTGTATGATATCTGAACTGAGCATGTATGCTGATCTGAGTGTGTGAACTGTAACTGCATAATAGCATGACATTTTTGTATGTTGCATTGCATCGGGGTGGGTTATTGTTATTTAGAGGAAGTATCTGAAAGGCTATCAAGCCTGTTATCTGGCAGCTCTGCTGTAAATTTCTGGTTATGTGCCGCATTTCTGTACAGTATGGTGTGTAGGGATGGGTGGGTTGATTTAATCCCCACATGGTGTGCAGGGATAGACAAAGATGGTATGTAGAGGTTGGTGGGTAGGATTCTATTTTTTTGCTATTGCATACTGTATCTGAGATGGGCCAAGGCCTTAATATATATATATCTAGAACTATATCAGACTGGGCTAAGGCCCAAACTGGATCTGTAATGGCTCAGACCTGACTGTATTTGACTGTATTCTGATATGTAACTGTATGCATGTTTACTGTGGGGATTACACACTGAGTTTACAAAAACTCACCCTTTTTCTATTAACCTGTACAAGTAATCCCCAGTCTTAGACGGATTGGTGCGGCGGAGGATTCGACGGTGACTACCACTATTTTGTACTGCTTTGACTCAGTTTTTGAATTTACGCTATTTTGGGTATTTGTTATGTAATTCTAGGACTTTGGACTATTTTGGATTTAAACTATGGAATTTTAACTGCTCTACGGTTTTAGAACGGCTAGACGGTAAAAACTCGATTTTGCTTAAAACAATAGGTTCTTTCAACACCAATAATTTTTCTTAAAATAAATGTTTTCAAAGCTTCCGCTAAAAGATACAAATTTAGACATAACGAAAAACATACGTTTTACTTCAAATTAAGATAAGAGCTAATTAACTGGAACAGTTTTAACTTGATGAACTCGTGTTCGAATCCCATTCCATGTGACATCACCAGATTTGGCCATAACGTCTAAGCCGGGTTTTGGGTGTTACACAACCTATTACACATTTAGGTATTAGCTTTTACAAACTTTTAAAGAATTTTGTGTTTATGTTTTGAGGGTTCTTATTTTGGGTTTCGGGATTTAGTTTTATCTCCATCTTTGTACTCTTTGTTTTTGCTGTTATAGTGAAATTATCTTTGTCCGTGGTTTTTTATCTCTTTGGAAGGGTTTTTCCATGTAAATACTTGTGTTCATCTTTTCAACTTCTTCATTATTTTACTTGAACGTTGCTTAATTGAGTTTATCCTCCAACATGTTCCAACTTCAATCTAGAGGTACTCTAATTGTATATTTAACAATATTGTATTAAACTTAATTTTATTTTTTTAATCACCCAAAATATATTTCATTGTGATATATATTTTGCTTAAGAAGATGCTACTTTAAAATTGATAAAACTCAACAAAGGTTGGTTAGCCATTCATTTGTTTTTTGGTTGGAATTAAATGAATATAACTTCAACAAATTCACAGTTTTGTGCCTCCATGAAGTATCATACAAACATCAAGCACATTTTTTTACAAAATTAAAAAGGTACATAATTGTCATTATTTAAAATATCTTATTATTTTTAAATTTTACATGCATAAATATACTTATTAAAATATTTATTTTAAAGAACCCCATGTGATGGCCTGATGATTAAGGGTGTTCACCGTCCCAGGTGTGGCCTGGGTTCGAGTTATGCTAGTTGCGTTGGTTGTTCGAGTTTTACCCTGTTATTGTAATTCACTAAAAAAATACTTATTTTAAAGCTATGTACCATTCCTGCCTACTGTAAATCCTCAGATATTGCTTATTTTACTTTTTTAATCATTACGTTACTTGCTTTTAATGATAATTTTCATTACAATGTTAATTTTAGAAGATACAATCATAATTATGAGATAAGAGTGATAAAACTGGGTTCATAGAATTAATTTTAAGAGATCATAGATATCTTATGAGGGTAACATATATATGACAAGGTCCTTGGATTAAAAGTTTAAAATAAGTAATTTTCGTAATGATATATGATAGAAAGTTTAGTCATGATACTTTTAGTAGATTGACTCCATGAATAAATAATTTTGTAATTAATAGAGGTAGACTCAAAACTTAATTAGAAATTATTTTTGTTCTAATTATTATGTTAAATCGATCCCTCCGCTACCTCACAATAGAGGTTATCATGGGCTAGGTCTGGTCGGGCTGAGCCCAAGTGAAAATTTAGGCCAGTTTGCTAGGCTTGGTCCTGGCCCGAAAAATGGGCCTAAATTTTTTTCCTAGCTCAGCCTGAATAAAAATACTAAAACTCGAGCTTGACTCGGCCCGCCCATATTAAAAAATTTTTATATTATTTTATTTTTTTACATAATTTTTAAATATATATAATACATCAAAAATACTAAAAACATTAAAATAAATATTTCAGAATAAATTGAAAATAAATTTTAAAATATATATATACTTAAATAATACTAAGATAGATGCAACTTAACAAGAAAATATCTCTAAAATAATAACAAAATTAATAATAAAACAAGTGTTATACAATATCAAAACAATAATAACAAAATAGTAGCAACATAATAGTGAAATAGTAGCAAAATAAGGAGAGAACAACAATAAAATATCATTAAAATAATAAAAAAAAGTAGATTTTTTTTGTCATTTAGTGAATTTGGGCCAGGCTGGGCTAGGCTCGGGCCAAAAATGTCTTACCCGAGGCTTGCCCTATTTTTAAAATGGGTCTTATTTTTTTGCCCAAGCCCAATTTCTGGGCCTATATTTTCGCCCAAACCCTCTCACTTTTCAGGCGGGCCTTCGAGTCGGGCCGAGTGGCCTGACCCATGAGCAGGCCTACCTCACAATAACTTTGTACATATTGCATAAAAGAATTTTTAATGAATGTACAAAAATGATGAATGATAAATAGATTTGCAAGTATTACTATTCATAGTGATTGCATTTTCTCGAAAAAGAAAGAAATGACTTGAAAATAATTTAATTTCATTGAATTATTATTTAATTGGATAAATACATTAAATAATTGAGTTCAAAGTAAAAATTAATGGAGCCACCGTAGTTTAATTTCATTCAGATAGTTAAATAATTTTGCACATAAATTCTAATACAATAAAGATGTCTAATGAAATTAGAATTGAGTTGTGCAAATTATCTAACTATACTTGACTAATTTAATTAATTATTTAAACCAATAATTAATTTGGAGGAGTATTTAATTATTTATTTAGTTAAATGTATTAGCTTAGTTTTTTTTATCTAAATAAAGAAAGATAAGCTTAGAAAATCGGACTGGGCAAGGGTCGGGCCAACAAGCCCAAATGGGACAATAAGGGGCTGTTCAAAAAATCGGTTAAGAAAATGGTTTTATAGTTACAACGGAAGTTTCAAAATTTTCAAATCAAGTATTTTATTATATTTATAGTAATAAACTCTAATTGGAATAGTACCTATGCTTTGTGTGAGACAAATTTAGTCAATCCTAGCTTTCAACCAAATGACCTTCTCTGCTATCATCATACCATGAATTACGCTGAGCATGGGCTTGAGCAACACAAACCAAATCACAGAAAAGAAAAAAATCTACTTACATTCAGTAGGAAAGTAATTTCTTTATATAGAAAAAGGCAAAGATCGTAATTTCTAGAAAATATAATTTATTCTAAGTAAATAAATTTTCACTAATTTCTGGCAAAATAAAGATGACACTAAGAATGTATGAAGTATGTTTTTAGGTCAACCAATACTCTCTATTTATAAGGAAAAGTACAAAAATCTCGGTTGAACAAGCCCTTGATAAATAATATTATTTGAATAAAACACAATCCCACTCTAAGTGAGATAGGAGGCGGCACACCCTAGTTAATTTTACTAGGATTGCCGACCTTTATGTTCACACAAGGGCTAAGACGGTTCCAATTATATGTGTTTCTTGGACTTTTGACCTAACATTTTATGATTTAATCTAACTTAATATTTATTTTCTATTTCCTAAAATAAATATTATTTATTCAATTAATTCAATTAATTAAATTAACTAAATTAATTTATCAATTAAATAATTTTCTCAACTTAATTCTAATTTCATTAAAGTCATGACAATTACCATATAAGAATCTATATAGAAATATATTAATATCTTTATTCAAATAATTCATAATCACTAATTAATTTCATTTCATTTTTGAACTTCAATTATTAAATTATAATTAATTAAATTATAATTTGAAACCTTAAATTAATTCTCAAATCATTTATGTACTTAGCGAGAAATTGCATTCGCTATGAATGCGATCTATTTCTCTTCATCGTTTCCATTCATTTGTTCTACATGTAATTCATTTTCTATTTCAACGAGCTAGTGGAGGGACCAATTGGACATATATAATTAGTGCTCAAATAATTTATAATTAAGTTTTGACTTTTTGACTATTAATTATAAACTTATTTAGTCATGAAGTCATTCCACTATAGTATCATAATTGAGCTCTCATTTATTATATATCATTACGAAAGCTACTAAATAAATGCTCATCCAATGACCTTGTCATGATTCTGTTACCCTCATAGGATATTCTTATTCTCTTTAGGATAAATTCATTCTCTCAATGTGACTCTATTTTATCTCACGATAACCATTACATATTCCTTTATAAAAAGTCAATTACTATTAAATAGTTGTTAAGTAATTTATCACAAAGACAAATGACTCATGATCATGTTTACTTTTAATCTATTATGTAATGCCAATGAGAGGATATCATTTACCTTTTAGTTGGGGTATGAATTCCACTATTGTGGAATGATGATACATACTACAAAAGTCGTATACGCAATATACCAGCTTTCAGTTCCTTATCTATTTGAACTGAGGTTTTCACTTACATCAAAGTATACAAGTCACGCATACATAGTTCATCATCCACTTAGGATTAAGGTATGTCACATTATGAATGTCACAAGTGAATAAATCCAGAAACAAATCTAGGATCTATTCTACTTAGGTCTTGTACGATGTACTGTCAACCTAATCAGTTACATCTATGTCTCTATCTTTTTAGAGTCATCCACTCTAATACCCAAGACAAGGTATCTCTCCAATTTGACTTGATATATGAAATATATGTCTTTCAATTGATTTGCTCATTTCTGATTAGACTAAGGACATGTTTAGTTTATCTACTAATATGAGTTGTCTTTCTGTACTATGATCCTACCATGTAATACTACTCAGTATTAGTTAAACATTAGAGAATCAGTGAGTCAGATTTTTAGCCGCTAAATTTTGTGGCGCTTATGTGGAAAAACGCCACTATAGAGCATGACCTTTAGTGGCGCTTTTCCCATAAATGCCAAAAAACATGACCTTTAGCGACACTTTCCCCACAAAAGCCGCTATAGAACATGACCTTTAATGACGCTTTTCCACAAACGCTGCTATAGAGCATAACCTTTAGCGGTGCTTTCCCTACAAACGCCGCTAAAGAACATGACCTTTAGCAGCTCTTTTCCTAAAAACGCCGCTAAAGGTCATGTTCTTTAGCGGTGCTTTTCCCAAAAACTCCGCTAAAGGTCATGAAAAATTTTAAAAAAATTAAAATATTACAAAAACGCAACAAATCCATTCCTATCCCTCTTCTCGCTTAAGCAAATCCTTTAGAAATGTTGTTATCAGTACATACATCACTCCATTCTTTGGTTAGAAAATGTAGCAAAAGTAGGATTCCACCAGTAGAGTATTGAAAAGAACAAACTTACCCCAATATGCATGCATAGCATGCTCTAATTCATTTCAAAGAAAGGAAGTATATTTTATAAAGTTCCAAAACCCCTTCATCTTAGGAACAACAAAATCTTACCTAGTGGAAGCATCCAAAATTCATTATCAAAATATTGAGAAGAAAAAAAATATCCATGATATAAATATATATATATCATCAAACAGAAAGTTGATCAATAACAATCAAACAAAATACTGCACTTATCATACTACACCTCAAATCTAACAAAATACGAACAGAACAAAATAATGATAGAATGCACACTTTAAAATCAGCAATTAGCTCAAACAAGTCGTCACTATGCATGAATTCAGCTAATCCTGGACCATGCATCCAACAAAAACTCAAACCTGCAACAATGGTAGTATAATTCCTGAGTAGTATAATTTGCATAATTGCTTCCATTCCATGTGGTAGTCTGATGAGTGTAACTGCTGCTTGGGTAACCTCCAGTTGTCTGATAATCACCAGGATTGTAGTTAAGTGCTTGAATAACTTGTTGGCCCAGCATAAGAAGATAAATGAATGACATACCGGTTCTCAGAAAAAAGAAACAAAATATGCAAAACCCTAAATTAGAACCCTAAATCAGATTAATAATGAATGACATATGAAGGCAAGAACCAACCAAATAACAGAATCAAATTCCAGTTATTATGAAAGTAGATAACTTATCTAAGATAAGGTTCTTCTAAATTCAGAACCCTAAATCAGATTAATAATAAAATATGCAATTAACAAGTCAACATTAACGCCACATATAAGATCAAATTGCACAGGTTAATATACTTAATACATTAGCATAAATATAATCACATTGAACAATGAAATTAACACATTCGAACAGACCAATTTTAAGCTCACTAACGGTTAATTTAGCACGTGAACAACATATGCATATTTTGCATTTACAACATGGTTTAATCAACTTTAAGAAGGAAATTAAATGCTGCAAATTTCCAACATTCAAAATCATATATGGACAACATTAATATGACATTTTCGAGCACCTTAAAGACACATTTGGAAAATTTGAAGAACCATTCGAACAACTACCTTCAAACATCTTAAAGACAACTAAATTTTGTCTTGTTTTGACAACCTTACAGATCAACAAGGCATGTGTTGAACCGCACCTAACGTGTTTATTTCATCATGCTTTGAACAATAATAAACAACCATTAGGCATTATGTTAAATCAACTCTTTAACACATTCGAGCAACTTAAAATACATCATTCAAATATCATAAATCACAACTTTCAGACACCATAAATTGCAGCATTTAACACCTAAATTTTTAGCTTACTAACATCATAAATTCATATCCATTTGGACACCATTAGTTAACATTTAACAATTTAGTTTCACATTGTTCAGACCATTTTAATTTCCTGATCACTTGGATGATATTCTTTAATTATTATTTGGACAACAATAAACAACCATCGGTCAGACCACCTAAATTGGTAAGAAATTAGACTGCATGCATGCAAACTGCATGCTTCAGTAGCTCCCTCGACAGCTAGAAATTTCACTAAAATTTCATTTAATTCCATCACTCATTCCAGCATAAAGATGCAACAAAATAACCAAGGAAGAAAAGGTAAAGAACTCAGTATCATTTCTTTAATTAATTAAATAACATATGCAATTGTTACATTTTTAGCAAGTTTAAAACATCTTTAAACAGAGAAATTAAATGCTGAAAGTCCAACATTTGGACAGAGGCCAAAGTTGGCATTTAACCTCTCATAATTCCTTATTATTTCAATCAGTAGCAGTCCATCTCCTCAACAAATTTAAGTTTATTCAGTTTAGTAATTTCATATTTAAAATTGAGCATTCTTAACAACGATCATCAACAATTAACTCAACATTAATCTCTTCAGTTTTTCTTTTATCTTGAATAGCACATACATTAATTTCAAACGAAAGGAAAGGCATAAGAATTTAGAAGAATACCAAGTTCCAAACGAGCTGTTGATCAAGTCTGTCAAGCTAAATTCATTTATCCAAAAAAAAAAACAATATTTAGTTATCCAAATGCTAGCTGCAGACATGATAATTTGCAGCATTTAAATGCCTAAAGTTTCAGCAGTCAGATAACATGGTTTACAACATATAACACTCTAAGTTTCCAATTTTCAAACTTAATAAATTTCAGCATTTGAACATCATCTATTTACCATTCAGACATCATAATTTACAGTATATAGCACTCCAAATTTCTAGATTCCAAAATATAACAAATTTCAGCATTTATTCAATAGCATCTAAATATATAAATGATTTATGACCATGTTACCTGCTCATGTGCATATTTAAAATCATCCATTTTTAGAGAAATAATGTCAGCACTGCTATAAAAGGAAGGCAAAGGTCTACTCTCAGCCGCAGCCAACGCTCTCTCCTAAAATTGCATGTTATATCAGTATGTACTCGTGCAAGTGAACTTTCATGTAAAAAAGTATGCAATAGATCAGAGAGGGGTACAATTATTAGTCCAAACTCCACCCATCAATATTTATCATCTTCTTTATATATCAGAATAAGGTAGTCTGGCACCAACCCCACACAATTGCATAGAACAAGACTAATCAAAATACGCAACTAATAATAGACACCATCAATAAAGTAGCATCAGGATACAGATCCACCACCTTTTAGCACCATTTGCAAAACTATCATAAGTTTATATGCTCATAGCCGCAAACATATAATAGAACCTATAAAACTAAAATATTAGAGACTGACCTTCTTTTCTTTTTCCAAAATTTTTTTATGGGACAAGGTAGTGCTGCCTCTTTCTTGTCTTTGAACAGTTTTACTAGCAGATTTCTGCTCCATCTGTGGAAACCTAATCTTTTTCATAACATCAGTCTTCCCCTTAGAACTTGCTCCTATGGGTTGCACATTAATTCAACAAAGAGCTCGTTAAATTCACAGGATAGAAATTTTTAAAACATATTTGACAACAAATGCAATACTAAATAACATCATTTTTAGCAGTAAAATAATTTAAGTTACATACCCCACGCCCATTATCAGTTATGCTCACAGAACCATCTGAATGTAAAACAACACCTATTTGTGTTGCAAAACCTGCTTGAGCCTCATCAATAGCATTATCCAATATCTCGTATACCTAATAGAAAGAAGTAAAATCAAATGCCTAATGAATTTTACCACAAAATTTACTAGAAATATCAAAAGAAAAAAAAAGAAAAAAAAATTACCAAATGGTGCAAACTGAAATGTCTAGTGATAAAAGAATGTACATGTAACAGTCCAGTTTAGACCCTAGCGGAATAGTGGTTTCGGGACCACATATCCGAGTTAAAAAATAATTAAATATTATTTTCCGTGTTTATGATGTGTGACTTAGCATGTGTGAAAGTTTCATTTGAAAATTGGAATGTTTGTGTGCTTAAATTTGAAAAAGGACTTAATCGCAGAAAATGCAAAAGTGGCCTTCTATTTGATTAAGTGCCTAATTGAATTGTCTTGTTAAAGATGAGGTATTTATGATGCAATTAGACCATTTTTATATTGTATGGACATTAGTGGACATTAGTTGGTGGAATATTTATGTTTTAATGAAGGGGCAAAATGGTAAAACAATTATTAAATGAATTATAACTAAAACAAAGTATGAAAATATGTGTTTATGTGTTCATATAGCCGAAAAATACAAAGAAAGAAAAAAAAATAGCTAGGGTCCGGCTAGTTTAAAGCTCAATTGAGGTATGTTTTTGTTTCGGTTTTTGATAATTTCTATGTTTTTGTAGTCGTTGCTTCATATATTATCGAACCCATGCCTTAATTTTTGATTTTGTTAATGATTTGGAAATGTGTCATGGATAAATTCATGAGCTTTATGATGTTATATGTTGAAATATGAAAGCTTGATGTTGGGTTTACATGTTTTGTCTTTGGGTTTTTGATGAAATTGAGTAATTTGGGCTAAATTGTAAAAATGTTATTTTGAGGGACTAAAATGTGAAATAAATAAAATTTATGGACTTGTATGAGAACTAGGAAAATTTGGCTAAGCTTGTGTACAAGCAAAATTTGTGTATTTTGCGATTTTGTGAATTAGGGACCAAAGTGTCGAAATGTGAAAATGTGAGGGCTATTTTGCAAAATTCCCTAATTGTGTGTATATAGATTGGTTTGAATGATTTAGTGAGTAAAAGGGTTAATTTTGAATACATATAGATCAAGAAAAGAGGAATTCAGATTTAGACCGAGGGAAGTCAAAGATTATAGAGTAGACAGTCCGAGTTGACAATTCCGAGTACGAGGTAAGTTCGTACGTAAAACGTGATGTTATAAGTATATTTATTGTTTTGATTATGCATAGATGTATACATATATTTGTTTTGGATGAATACGATGATAAACCAATGGTATTTGGCACTATGTGTGCGATTTAAATTAGCTTTGGCTATATGAGGCACTAAGTGTGCGATACCAAAATAGCTTCAGTTAATTGAGATGGCACTAAGTGTGCGGAATTATTATAGCTTCGTCTAATCTTTAAGGCACTAAGTGTGCGAATGTTTAAAGCATTGGTGATTTTTGAGAAGTCTTAAAATATCTGAACAAGAGGTGAGAATAAAAACGAATGAATACAGAAATGTTCAGGTAAGTATAATACCTAGGTGGTAGATGGTAAAATGCATAAAAAGTTTATTGAATTGGAATAAACATATGGATGATGTTAGCATGGACTTGATGGATGAGTTGAGAATTTATAAGTACTTATGTGTTGATGTTTCATATTTTATATACTGTTGATGTTTTTGGTACGAGCTTACTAAGCTTTTGAAAGCTTACTTTGTGTGTGTTTGCATTGTTTTATAGATATCGAAGCTACTGTGAGCTCGGGGATCGTCAAGGATCGTCACCACACTATCGAACATCATTTTGGTACTTTGAAAATGTATATTTTGAAGTACGGCATGTATAGGCTAGTGGTTGTAATATTATATTTTGTGATGTATATATTTAGCCATGTGATTTGGCTAGTTTATGTTTGAAATTATAGCTTGATAATGGTATATGATATGTTATGCCAATGTTTAATTGTGGTATGTGTTTAGTTGGTCAAAATGAATGGTAAATGTTGGTAAGTTTTGGTGAGTTTTAGCATGAGATTAAATGATGTATGGAAAGAAATGCTTTGATATGCTTTTGACATATATTTTGACTTAGATTAGTAAGGCTTGTGAGTATGGATTTGGGTGCTGATAACATGACTTGAATGATGAATGTTTTGGCATAAAAATTGGCTGAAATGGTTGTGTAAATATGCTTGCTTCTTTTCTTGTAGGTTGACCCAAATTGAGGTGGCAAATTGGCTAATCAAATGGCCTATTTTTGTCTACATGGGCAAAGACACGGGCGTGTGTCTCAGCCGTATGCAACACACGGTCACATTACGCAGCCATATGTCCCCTGGGGTATCCTACGAATTAAAGGCAGTATACCCTCCAATTTTGACATGGCCTAGACACACGGGCGTGTCTATTGGTTGTGTGTGGCACACGGGCTAGCACATGAGCATGTGGTTGGTCGTGTGGCCAAGTCAGTAGCCTCTCTAATTTTCACACGGCCTGGCACACGGGCGTGTCTTGTGGCCGTGTAGACAAGTCAGTATGTATGCCCTGTTTCGCCACGGCTTAGACACACGGGCTTGTGACCTTATAAAAGTTGGAAATTTTTATAAGTTCTTAAACTTTTATATGTTATCAATTTAGTCCCAAATGCACGTTTAAGCATCGTATGCTCGATTTTATGTTCTTAATGAATGTGAATGAATGACATTTACTGTAATGAGTTGATATTTGATATTCGATTATTCTGAATTGTGTTATGGGTTAAGTAATGCCTCTTAACCTATTCCGACGATGATTACGGGTTAGAGGTGTTACAATACAATAGGTCTTAATATAGGAAATAAACGAGGGAAGGTAATTCTGCAAAAAAAAAATGTTAATTTCAATTGTAAACTAACAAAAAATAAATAGTAACAAAATCCAGGAACTTCATATATTGCCTTTTATAAAAGAAGATGATAAGAAAAAAAATATGAAAAAAAAAACATTTGCAGATCGGAGCAATCGAAATCAAATCCAAGTGATGAATAGCGTTTTAAATAAATTTAAAGAACAAACTTAAGGGGGAACGAATCAAATTAGGGAAAATAATTAAATATAATTAAACTAATAGTAATTTATTACACTTAATAAACTTACAAGGAGAAGCAGTAGAGGGCTGCCAGCGGAGATGTAGCAGCGGGCTACCAACAGAGATGCAGAGGGCTACCGATTTAGGGAAATTGAGGGAAAAAATAAAGGGAATCGGGGTAGGGGAGAAATGGTTTGGGAAAAATAAAATGGGGAAAAAAAGATGAAGAGATTTCAGGTGAAATTTTGGGATTTCGGGGGGGGGGGGGACCGATTTTGGGAGAAAAAGAAAAGGGAAAAAAAGGGAAGAGATTTCAGGTGAAATTTTGGGATTTCGTTGGGGGGGGGGGGAACCGATTTTGGAAAAAAAGATTAAGGCATTTTGGGGTAACAAAACAACGTCGTTTTAAAAAAAGTAATACATATTCGCGACGTTTGGACCAAAAACGGCACTATTGCTCAACTTTTTGCAATAAACGCCGCTAACGCTTGACTTTTTTACAATTTTTATATTGAATTATTGCATCTTTCATATAAATTTTAAATAAATAGCTTTTTTAAAATTTAAGTAATATTTAAAAGAATTAGATAAAATTATAACTTTTATATAATTTTTTATGTAAGAAAACAAAAACAAAAATAAAAATTTTCGAAATATGAAAAAAAAACAAAAAGGCTTTAAAAAATTTTTTCTCTTTTGTAATTATATATTCTTTCAATATTTTAGGAAATTAAATTAAAATTTTCAATTTTCTAATTAATTTTGTTTCTCTAGAGATGCATGGGTTAGCAAATTTTTTAATTTTAATATATATAAAGTTTATCTATTATCTTTTAAATTATTTAAACTATAATGATAATTTTAATATATTAAAATTAAAATTATCTCTTTTACAATTATATAAGAAATTATTTAATATATAAATTAAAAAACAATCAGTCATATACCAAAAAACTTTAAAATTATTTTAAATAATAGTATTTTAATTTTTTTTCATTTTTAACATATATTTTTCTATATTTTTACTTTCAAATTTTTTCTATGTGTCATTAGTTTTTTTGAAGATTTTAAATATTAAACTAAAAATAAATTGTATTTTAATTAATATAAAGAAGCTAGTTAAATAATAAATAGAAGAGGATGAAAGAGTGCATGCATGGGTGAGAATACAGCGAGCAAAACGGCGTTTTTTTGTTTAAAATATAATGATTTTTTTACGAAAACGCCGCTAATGCTTGACTTTTTACAAACGCCGCTAATGCTTGACCTTTTGTAGTGGTTTCCGATTAGCACCACTAATGTATAACTTTTTCTGCATTTTTGGTTCAAATGCCACTAAAAATGCCGCTAAAAGCTTAATTTTCCTGTAGTGAATGTAATTAATGGATATTTTATTAAACTAATTTGTTCGAAAAAAACAAGTATATATAGACGGCAATACTACACTAAGGGCACTAGATCCAACAGTGGCGACATAGGAGTCCCTCTCCAATGAGAAGTCTTAATTGGACCAAAACTCATCTATTTTAATTAATTTAAAACTTCAAATGAGAATTAAGCTCTTGTGTAAATTTATCTTTAAATACATATGTCTAAGCCATATTTTACAAGTACCAAATACTACGGAAAAACTCTATAGAAATTCAGTGATATTCTATTTGAGTAATTTTCTTGTACTTAGCTTGGATTCTAGATTAGAAGCAATTATAAGTGTAATCATGTAGAAAATATAATTCGGATGTAGAGAGTTAAAAAAATTAGTTTCAGTTATAAAGGTTTGCAGAAAGGGCTCTTCCAATGGAGAGTCTCGGTTTTGTCTTGTGTTTAGTTCTTTGAGTTAAAGCAATTAATTGGATGGAAGTATGAAGTATTTAGACTTCTATTCAGGTTGATCAAAAAGTCCAAACACTTTTCGAGAAGGATATAGCAACAAGAACATCTCTTAGAGTCTTGACACACAATTAAATCTAGGAATGGCAACGGATCGGATATTTGTAATTTTTGGATTGTCCGAATCCAAATATGCAAATCCATCTAAAAATCTGAATCCGAAAAATTATTTGGATATTATCCGAGGATTACTATCTAAATTAGAATTAAATATCATTATCCGTTGGATATCTAAATCCACAAAAAATCTGAATTTAACATTTTCAGTAATATGTTAGATATCCGAATCCGCAAACATAAAAATCTAAATTTGTGAAATAATATAAAATGAAACAAAAAATTAATTTTAAATGAAATTCATTCATAATTAATACTAAACAAATGCAAAATAACAAAAGTAATTAATTAACAATCCAAGCAAATTAAACATAACATTTTTGTAACAACTGAAATATACCTAACAACTTAAACATTATAAATCTAGACGAATTAAATTTTTCATATCAGTCTCAAATAGCTTAATTACTTAACACTAATTATACAATACCAATTTTATATATTATAACCCTAATTAGGTTGTACATCATTAACAAAAGAATGCACGTTATTATATCATAATTGTATAATAAGTATTATATAACAATTGATATATTATATGTAGTTTAAACTATATGTATACTAAATGAGGCCCTTAAGGAAATAATTGATTTCTTACGGAAAGATAAAGACAATGGTTGTCTTATGTAATTGATGTTTTTTCATCTTTTTTTCACAAAAAAAAAAACTATATGTATACTATTTTTATAATATAATGTGTACTAAATATAATAATGTGGCGTTGTAAAATAAATTCATATTATAATATTATTTTAAATATAAAAATGTTGATTAATTTTTAGTTTAAAGTAATTTAACTGAGTTAATCAAATAATAAAAAAATATAAAGGCAAATTTAAGGATTCCAATGATCCTATATTATTGTTCAGTTAAATTTACATATACAAAAGAATATGATTTAAGATTAGCTAAAAGTGATTTTAGAGAGTAAAATGTCAGAGAAAATATCTTCTTCTTTTTTATTAAAAATATTATAGTTAATTCTAGAAAAAAAATTTATTTTGTTTTTATACATTACTTTATTAATTCGTATAAATTATAATCAATGTTTAAAAGACAAATATTGATGATTAAAATATGACTTTATATAAAGAGATTTTGAGTTCAAGCTATATTAGAAGTAAATAATCTATAACTAGAATCTGTTTCGAATTCTCAATTGATAATAATTTTAACATTCAAATTCAAATATTATCCGAATATTTAATATTCGAAATCACAAAATTCGAATTGAATATTCACAAATATCTAAATCCCCCTAATTGCATCTCTTAAACACATGACAAATATAACTTATCCAAAGCGGAATGCATAATCGGACAAATATAGAAGTTGGGTCTCTCCACCGACACATATTGCTAATTTCTTTAATTATATACATAAAAGAGTAATAATATGGAAGCAATTAGTACTTCAAAAGGAGTTCAAGTCGGTCCACTTGCCAAACCAACTGATCATAAGTCCAAGTATGCATCCAAACTCAAACTAAGCCCAAATCCGAATATAAAATATTATAATTTATGGTAGGTGCTGTTCAATATATTGAGAAATTAAGTGCTGAAAAAATAAATGTTAAAAATTTAAGTACTAAATTTAATTATAAATTTTTTTTGATATATTACTTAAAATTAATTACGAAATATAATTAAATTGTTTGATAAATATAAAATTTAAATTATAAAAAAATATATTCTATATTTTTTCTTAATTTTTAAACATTTCACCTTATTCTAAAAAAAATTAAAATTTTAAACATAATGGATAATATAACGTTAAAATAAATAATGTAAAATTGAAATAATTGAAAATATTCTCCATTAAGTGACTAATAGCTCTTATCTACTTATTATTTTCCTTACTTTTTTTTAGAAAAATTTTATCATATTACTTTAATTTTGGATTTTCAAACATGCGTAAAAAATAAATTATTAAAAATATTAATTTGCAATCTAATTTTTCAATGGTTTACCAACGTGGTAGTTTAATTTATAGTTTTAAAATATTAAATAACTAATTTTAATATTATTTGAAAATATCCTTAATAAATAAATAATCTTTAATGTGATTAAATTTTTATTTTAGAAAGAAAATCTTATATTTAAAAAATGAAAAATTATAAAAAAATTATAATATTTTTTTATTATTAAGGGATGCCTACTAGGATAAAAAGTTTGATATGATTTAAAACTTTAATATCCATCAGGAGTAAAATTTTATATCATTCATTCTTATGTTTATAAATTTGTCTACTAAGATTTTGTCTGTTATAAAGAGACGACTGTTACATGCTATATATAGAGATCATTATTGTAAACCTACAATAAAATTTATATTGTAAATTTCAATCAAATAAAAAAAGTGAGAATTATGTTAAAAAAAAAGAAAGAAAGTGAAAATCAAATCAACAAAATTAAAAATATATAGCGGGTGCTTGCATTATTGCTTTTATACATATATTATTTTACATTCATTCACATGATTAATTATGAAATTCATAAATATAACAAGTTCAATTAATTAGTATGAGTTATCTACCTTTCACAAAAAAAAAGTACTAGTCATCAAATTAAATTAATTAATTAATCATGAGTTATTAAATTCAAGTAATTAATTTATAAATTTATGGTGTTCCAAATTCAGAGTAGAATATTTAATTAGGGAAATTAATAGTTTATTGAATTAATATATTTAATTCCACTCATTGAAGATTGTTTTTATTTAATAAAATATGATTAATAGATTTATTTCATTTGAAATTTAAATATTTTATTAAAATAATATTTTAATTAAGGTCATTTTTATTTAAAAAATTATAATCAATAGGCTTGCTTATATGAAATAGTTATAATTTACTTAAAATTTTATACAATATGCTATTATAAAAAACTAATTTAATAAATAATGTACTTCATAACTATGGTTGATGTTGTTATAAGTGAAAAGTTATTATAGCGAGTTAAAATAAAACATAAAAAATTGATTCTACTAAAAACTTAATTATTGCAGCGACTAGTCGTTATAGTGAGTGGATGTTATATAGAGAGTTGATTGTATAAGCTTTGGAGAAGCACTAAAAATATCCAATTGATGAATAAATAATGCATCTCTCTTTGTTCTTCCATTTCTTGTTAATTTCACTTTCTTTGTTTTTTTTTTTTTATAACACATATCAACATTATTTTGATCGAGAAAATTTTGGGTAAAATTCATGATTTGCAAAAAATAAAAGAAGTTGATAATAAAGAGAGAGACAAAAATAGAGCTAAAGAAAGGATTCAAACCCACGCAATAAGGCTACTCCATCCCTAACTAAACCATTCAGATATTTTGACGACACGTTTAGTTAACTGAAATGTAGTAGAGGTATAATGGAATAGTTATCCAATAAAAACTTATTAGAGTTGTAATAAAATGGAATGATTATAAAAATTGTTTAGTTGGGTGGAATGAAATAAGTACTTAATAGCATTCTTGCGTTTAATTTAGAATAATAAGGGTTGTAATAACATAAGAAAATATGTTCAAATGATAAATACTTAAAAAAAAGAAAGAAAGAGATGTAAGAATATAAAATGCTTAACAAAACCATGTAAATATGTTAATTTTTTGTTAAAACATGCCATAAGTTCTTATAATCTTAGTAAATTTGAAATTTAGTCCCTATAACTTGATTTTTTTAAAATTTAATCCCTTTATTTTTTAGATTTCAAAATTCAAGTCCAACTATTAATACTATTAAATTATTATTTTTAAATTCAAGTTAATTATAACGTCATTTTTTTTTATTTACATTGCTACCACGTGAGTATTTCTTTTATTACAAAATGTCATGCCAACAAATTTAACAAAAAAGGTAATATTATTAACAATTGAACTTTAAGTTTCAAATATGAAAAGTAGAGGGACTAAATTCCTAGAAATAAAAATACATGGACTAAATTTCAAATTTTTGAATAGTATAAGGACCTATGACATATTTTAACCTAATATTTTTTGTAAAAATATTAAAAAAAATGTCTATTACTCGCATCTCGTTATCTCCACAATAATGAACTTTAAGCAAGCAAAAAACAATCAAGTTTCAAGTTAATAACATGGAAGTTAAACTTCATATCCATAATCTAGGTATGATACTAATTGTTAGGCTCGAAAATACCAAGAGGAGGGTGAATTGGTACTTTAAAAATCTTTGCAAAAATTTTCTAAATGATAAGGAAATGGAAGAAAAGTTTGGACAATTTGATTTATAATGGTTCGACTCTAATTGCCTACCTCCTCTACCTTAGTATACCTCAACTAAGGATTTTCCCAATTCACTATAAGAATCGCTACCTTTCAAGGAAAATTTATAACCTTTATAGTTCTATATTTTCACAACAGTTAAGATAGAACCTTCCTTTTAATTTTTGTGACTAAACTAAAACCTTCTAGTTTTTGTGGCTTAACTAGAAACTCTTTACAATCTACTTAAGGTTTTATACCTCAAAAACCTTAAGTATACTCTTTATAAAAAAAAAAAAGAAGATGAACAAGCAAACAATGAACCTATAATAGGTGTGTGTTTGCAAATTGAAGCTCTAAATACAAAGATACGAGAGCAAGAAAAGTGAAGAAAATAGCAAGAGAAATGAAAAAAATGAAGAAATGAAATATTTTCTCTTGAACTTTTGGTTGGATGTTTCTCTCTTGACTCGTGAAGTGTTCTTGATGAGTATTTATTTTAAGGAAGTGATTTGTAGTCATTTATAGTCGTTGGGGATGATTTGGAGCATCAATTTGGGCATTAAATGCAATTGTGAAGCCTTATGTTTTGATAAGTAAACCTTAGGTGTTGATACCTAACTTTAAAGAATATAATTGTTGGTCCCATATGTATCAAAACTTGGGGATATGTTTCAATACATCTTGGTTGAGGTCTGATGCCTCTGAATTTGGTGTCTGATATGCCTGGTTGCCAAAATGCTCATTGACCTCCTATGTATCAAATCCTATAGGGTTAAGTTTTGATTCTTATATGGGTATTGACACTTTCACTTGTGATTACTGATACCCTTCAAGTTAGTAACTTACTGGCTCTATAAGTTCTGTATCGAAACTTGGTTTCAGGCTTGCATAAAATCAATTTTAAGCACCTAAGAAAAGAATTTGGTATTGACTCAAACATTTAGATAAATTAAAACACATTTGAAACATGTTTTTTAGTACATTGCAAGTCCTTAAAATGCTTTGAAAATGTTTGATCACTAAATGATTTAGTTATAAAATTTATCTTAGATATTGTTATATCAAAAGCTTGAGAAATTACAGCTAACAAAGGTTTTTCAGGCAACATCTCGAGTTGAGGTAAAAAGACCACATTGGCTTAGTAAAAATGAAATAAAAATTTAAGGTACAATTTTTAGGGTCAAGTTACGGTTTAGTGCAACGGTTTCAAGAGGCAAATTTGTATTTCTTAATTTTTCTAGCTCTTCCTCGCTCTGCTACCTCCAAATAGAGGATATCATTCAATTTTTTTGGTCAATTCAAACATTTTTTTTATTAAACCAACCAAAAACTACAAAAATCAACTAATTAGAGCTAAAAAATCAATGTAACTAAACCAACTTTAGGTTTTGTCAGTTTTAATCGAAAATTGGTCTCCCCTACATTCGAATCTAATCTTCCTCCTCAAATTCATTGCTTTGCTTATAAAGTACCTAGAAAAAGCTTATTAAATAAAAAGAATCTAAAAAGTACTAAAAATAATTAAAAAACATTAAAAAAAAAATTCATTTTACAACAATTAATTGTAAAATCAACTAAAAGACTCGAAACTAGCTAAAATTACTTAGAAACAATGCAAGTGTGCATGAATTAGGGCCTAAAATGTGTAACAAATATTCACTCGTTTGTCATATGTCAACTAATATTTTAATTTGAATCGAAGTTACAGTAATACAACCTAGTAAGATAAATAAAAGTAATGCATGTAACACCCCAAACCCGGCCTAGACGTTATGGCTGAATCTAGCGGCGTCACATGAGAGTGCTTTTGGAAAACCTTAGCAAGTTAAAAATCGTACAGTTCATTATCTTTACTTAAATCGTGAAATCACTCTCCAATTATTAGGTAAACACATTGCATTATCGCGGAAGTTAAAACATCATTAATTCATAAATCAATAACTTAATAATTTGAAATCCCAAAATAACTTAAAAATAGTTCAAGTCTGAGAACATTTCAATCCCAAAAATAAATATTCAAAATAAATCAGGCGAAATAGAATGTTACTCAAAAATCCATAAATGTCCAACAATGGTCACCATCGAGCCCTCCGTCGCACTGATCCATCTACTACTGTGGATTACTTGACAAACAAATAAACAAAGGGGTGAGTTTTCGCAAACTCAGCGTGTACATCCCTACAACCAGCATGCATACAAACAGATAACGGAATACAGATATTCGGCCTTAGCCATACAGATATCGCATGCATAATAGATCAGATATCAGAAATCGAAAATCATGCCCACCAACCCTACACACCATCTCCGTCCAGCCCAACACACCATGTGGGGATGAAATCAACCCACCCAGCCCTACACACCAAGTATGGGGATATAATCAACCCATCCAACCCTACACACCAAAAGGTACCGTATAGCAGTACATAATAGATAAGTGCAGCGTAGCTACCAGATAACAGGCTAATCGCCTCTCAGACTTCCTTCTCTTCACAACAATCCCAACCCAATGCAATGCATCATAAATATCATGGCATGCTTATATGCAGATAACAGATCATATCAATATCATGGCAGAGCAGATATACAGAATCAGATAGATACACATGTTTGTATTATCATGCTTTAGCATACAATCCATCAATCATTCAGAATATGGGGTCTAAGTAACGCTTACTGCCCCTACAATTAGGTCACAGTCGACTTAGGCGACCTGTGAAACCTTACAGAATATTTCAGACAAATTGGACTTACACGCCCATGTGGTTCATCCGTGTGGGCCCACACGCCCCTGTGGTTCATCCGTGTGGGCCCACACGTCGGTGTGGTTCATCCGTGTGGGCCCACACGCCCGTGTGGCCCATACGACCTATTTTCTTGAGCCCGTGCCTGGCACACGGCCTACAAGCCATCACACGCCCGTGTCCGTTGTGCCCGTGTGGCACGCGCACGGCCTGGCTTGTCTATCACACGCCCGTGTCTCGCGACCCAAGCTGCCACACGGGCAGACCACACGCCCGTGTGGCGTCAACAGACCACTTTTTGGCTTTCACCGAAACTCGTTTTCTGCGTAATCGGAGTACACACCTGGTTCATTTTCGCTGCTAATCCAACTAAGAGCACTCCAAAGCCTAAGATTGACAAAACCGAGCCCAAATCAGTCACTTAAATTGATTTACTTAAGAATGGACAAATCCCAAAACGTGAGATCTACTTACCTTCGACGATTAACGATGTTTCTTTGCTGTTTAGAACCCAATTAGTGATCCACGGATCCTTGAACACTCTCTAAACAGCAACCAAAATCTCTCTTAACAAACTCCTACATAAAACACTTAACTTGATTAAAGCGATACTTACCGAATTGACGAAACCACTATCAAAGCACCAAGCTAAACGAGAGGGAAAGAAAAATGAAGGAGAGGAGAGGGAAAAGTATGATTTTCGACAGCAAAGGAGATTTTAGAAAAACGACAGAGACAACTTTTTTCAAAAAGGAGAAAATAAAAGAAAACCCTAGGTTTTCCTTAAAGCCCAAACACAAAATTTTACTAAAGCCCAATGCTTACAGGAACTTGCAGCAAAATAATCCCATCACTACTACAGGGAATCGAACCCCTGTCCCTAAGCGTAATCCCTTGCCACTTAACCACTAGACCAACAGACCCATTCTGTTAAATTTTTACCAACAATTCCATATAAGCCCGTTAACCTCAAGCCAGGCTTTATTCAAATAAAACCCAAAATTTAGCCCAAGTTAACGCTTAAACTTGAAACCTCCCAAACACACCCCAGAGCATATAATCACTTAACCCAACATATAATTAAGCCAAAATAACACGAATCACAAATTCAGACACTTCCAAGCCCAATACTCACAAAAGCTGAAAATAAAAAATTTAGGGCGTTACAATGCATGCCTGAAGCATGGTAGATTAATTGGTCCAAAAGAATAAAATAAAATAATTGTAAAGTAATAACAAATCAAGATGATTATATAGTGGAGGCAGGTGCTCTAGAAGAGACCCTAAACATAACTAATCAATAGAATTCCAAAAGAGATTCAAGCACCTAAAAATGAAAATAATGAAAACAAAAAGATTTTAATAAATTATGTCACTACAAGTAAATATGTAATTGAAATGAAAATATTGTCAAGAATGTTTTTACATGTAATATTATTGTTGAAATAATGAAAAGGAACTAAAATCTTGAATAAATTTGTTGAGAAATATAGACATAGAATAGATTGCCCAAAAATGAAAAAGTGCAAATCAAATTGAATTAAATTCACTTCCAGATTGTGAAGTTTCTACACCTATAGTCCAAACATCTAAAGGTGTAAAGCGAGTGGAATACAAATTAGCAGTCTCTCAAAAACAAAATAAGAAAAATGAAGTTTTAATATATATATATATATATATATATATATATAAACTATGACTTGTAATATTAAGAGTTTTCACAAAGTCCTAGCATTGATTACAAAAAGATATAATGCACTTTTGTGGTGGATGCAATAATATTTAGATATTTTATTAATATCTTTAGATATTTTATTAATTTGGAAGTTTATGAAAATTTTGACATGAGCCTAATGATTATTGTTGTTAAAGCTTTTTATATGAACCACTATATAGTGAAATTCAAATTAAATTTAGAATGCTAGAAGCAAATAGAATTTTTTTGGAGTTTGTTTAATACATTTGTGTAAATATTTATATTAATTGAAATGATTTGAATATTTGTTGTTACACCCCAAAGTATATAGGATTAGAAGTATTAAATTTACCAAGAAATGAGCCCTAGTCTTAATGGTTAAGAGCTTAGCATACTCCCTAGAGATCCTAGGGATCCTAGGTTTAATCTACTCCTCTCTCATTTTTTGTTTTAGTTTTTCAGCAATGAAAGAACCAAGTCCAACTAAGATATATATTAGTTTTGGTGAAAAAAAGAACAGGTATGGGCATTAGTTTAAATGGTATGGCATCTAATCCCTCTTAATACATAGGTTTTAGTCACGCCACTCTCCTCTTATCTTTAAATTCTTTTCTTTTTTGGACGACAAGAAAGGTTATTTACCCAATCAGCCTTTTAAAATTTGAAAGCCCTAACTATTTAATCCTATTTCTAAATTAAAATAGAACTTTAGCTTTCCTTTTCCCAATTAAGCAAAGATTTCACTTTCTTTTCCCCTATTTCTTCCCCTATTCTTTTTCATCTTCACCTTTGCAATTATTTTCTTTACATTACTGGAAATTTTATTTTGATCCTGAGTTTGAAATTGAGCCCCCGTTCAACCAATCTTCTAATCAATTTAGCGTAGTCATCAAATCCCGTCTTAAACATTGCCAAGAATCGATAATAATATTTCAATTTCTACATTTAGATCTCAAAATACCTATAGGTTTTCTATTCTCATTAATTTCAAGATCAATTAAATGAACTTCCAAAAATTTTGTCGATTTTCCTAAAATCCTGATTTTTCTTGAAGATCGTTATAAATCCTTACGTATTTGTCGGTTGAAAGACTCGTTGTAAGTATCTCGGATCAGATTTGGACATGAAGGTTGTCATTCGAGACTCCAAAAGTAAGGTGTGTATTCTTTTACGAGAAAGTCAAGGCAAAACTGAACCTAGATTAGTCCACACGGTCAGGGCTGCGTGGACCACACGACCATGTCCCCCTTGAAACCCTAGGTTTTCTCTTCTTACACCACCTAGGACCCTTCACATGACCTGCTACACGGTTGTGTCACCCTTGTAGGTTGAATTTTTGAATGCCACACGGCCGTGTACCCTATATGCACAATTTAAGGCTTCCCACACGGTCCGGTCACACAGCTGTGTGTCCCCTGTAACTCATAATTTACAGTTTTGACTCAAAATTTTATGTTTTGATCAAATTAGTCCCTAAATAGTTTCTAAACTATTTTTAGTGAATTAAATTATGCAATTAGGTCCCCCAGTGATAGGAAATATGCTAGAATTCGAGATTGATTGATTTATTGCAGTATTTATTTATATTTATGAATATTTTCATGAATCATGAATAAATTATGTTATTATTGTATCTATACTTGCGAATGTATGTACGACATGCCCTATGATACTGTTAACCAAATATCTGAAAAAGCATGACTTTGTTACTGATTTTCCATGAGAGTAGTACATTAAATACTATTATGTTTTATCTGGATTCAATATGTCATATTGCATTGCATGGGTTGGGACGATATGTACAGAGGAAGATTAGACATTTTATTTACAAGAAAAATGGCGGTGCAAGTCACAGCCATGCGACAGTTCTTATCTACAAATTGATGTGTATCCACAGCCAAAGGCAGATTCCATCTGCGGGTACTGTTGTGTATCCACAACCAAAGTTTGATTCCAACTGCGGGGTTTATGTTGTAAAATCTACAACTAAAAAGCAGGTTTCATCTACAGGAATTTTGTTGTGAACCCACAACCAAAGGCGGATTCCAACAGCGGGGACTTGATGTGTGTCCACAGTCAAAAGATAGTTATTATCTGCATACCAGTAGTGGTTTATCCACATCCCAGTGTGTTGAAGAAAGGGAGTTCTAGGGAACTCCCATTATGACGTGTAATGGTGGGGTAGGATTTATTCTGTTTAAACCCAGAACTATATGAAATCATTTAAATCATGTGCATGCAAATCTGGAAAATTATGTTATGATACGTATACGTGAATATGTATATGTGTATATTGTGGTCAAAGCTAAAAATTCATTATTCTAAAATCTATATGAAGAGTTTTATGATATAACTGTTTGTTAAATTGGAAAATTGATACTATGAATTGTTTCCTAATTATGATTATTTGATGTTATACTATTTAATATGTCTTACCCAGGGTCTACATTGATTTAGTTGTAAACGAACTCACACTGAGCGTCATAGCTTACTCCCCTTAAATTTTCATCCTTACAAGTAATCCACCATGTTAGGACACGGCACAACATATGGAAGGTCTTGGCACAACCTATTTTATTTCCAATTTATTAAGGTTTAATCTTTTGATTTATTTTATTATTCGAGGACTGTAATATTTTATTTGAACTGTGGCATGAGATTTAGGATTTAGGTTTGCTTTATTTTACATGACATTTTATTTGAACTTTTAAGATATTATGCCATGAGTATTATTTAGTATGTAACAGTCCAATTTTTCAACGGTGTTAGAAACAGTGGTTTCGAGGCCACCAAATCTGGCAAGTTCGTAAATATTATTATATAATATTTACGAATTAAATATTTTTTTTTAAAAAGGGGTCTTTGAATTGGTAATTTGTGTTTTATAATAATTTTTTAGGTCAAGCGGTTTTAGAAAGTGAGGTATTGGGACCTCATTTCTATAAACCAAGCTGTAAATATTTTTATAAATATTTACGGAGTGTCATTAAAGTAGTATTAAATTTTTGTTGAAAAATTTTAACGTTTCGATAGCTAATTAATTAAAAAGGACTAAATTGAAAAGGGTGCAAAACTTGCTAATTATAAGAATTAAGTGATTAAATGGTTTAATTAATAAATAAAGAAGGACTTTAGGAATAAATAAACCTAAATAAAGAGTTGAGGAGGCATACGAAAGAAAAATAATAATAAAATAAAGCCTTTAATGGCAAAATTGTAATTTTTAGGAAATTAAAATGAAACAAATTGAATTTAAAGTTTTCTAGACAATTCATCTTCTAATTTTTGGCCAAAAATAGACATAGAATAGGGCTTAAACTATTTTTTCATATTTTTGCTTCATGTAAGTTCAATTCTTACCCGTTTCTTATAATTTTTATGTTTTTGAGATTGTTACAATTAGGTCCAACTAAACCTTACCTTTGTTTTTGATTACATTGAAAATTTTGGAAGTTTCCATTGGTGGATATTAATTTTTTTTTGAGGAATAACATGGATTTAGAACTTTGATTGTGTTGTATGATGATTTTATAAAGTGATTTTGTCAAATATTGATTTTAGAATTAAATTGTAAAAATATAAAAATATTAGGGTTTGATAGTGAATTTTGGTTTATTAAGGGTTGTATAACGGCTTAGAATATTTGAATAAATTATTGATTAAGAAAAAAATTAGTTAATTTGATAGATTAATTAATTAAAGGATTAAATTACAAAAATTGTAAAAATTTAGAGTGATTGGGTAAATTTGAAAAAATAAAAGGGTATTAATTGTGAAATGAATTGGAGATGAAATATATGCTAATGAATGAGTAATTTTATAGTTTAGATCAAAATCCTATAGATACTCGTGAAAAAGGAAAAATAGCAGAATAGTTCCTAAACTTCTACAATTACTACAATTCAATCCAGGTAAGTTCGTACGGTTAAAATTTAATATTTGTATAAATTTGATGAACGATATTATGCATTTATTCTATTGTTGAAATGAGTCATTTTTGGAATTATAATATTAAATTGGATATTCGGTTTGAATGGAATGCGGGATTTGAGTACATTCTTATTTTGGTATATGATGGTATTGGAAGGAGACAACAACATTTTTCCCAAGTAAACTAGGGTTCAGCATTTGTTGCGAACTCTTGATAAACCGTAATTTATACATATTTTTATCCCACTCAAGCCATGAAAAGCCTACCTTCACAATTAACCCTTAGTAAACCCCTTTGAGCATAACATCCCATTCATTGATTTACCTTTAATATTAACCCATAACTCATTATTGTTGAAATCCCCTCAATTAATTTGATCCCTATTTTTGTCGAGATTTGATTTGAATAAATTGCTTAGCTATGTCTTGTTCTTAATAGTTAGTCTATGTTATTTAACTTGTTCTTAAAAAATATAAAAAAATAAAAATAAAAATACAAATCTATTAGCAGTAAGTCGTATTTTTGAAGCTTAAGTTTTTAAATTCCATATTCTGAGAAGAATTTCTATTGTATGCAAGTGATGATTAAATATTTTTCTAGTTAAGTAACTTTTCAATTCAATCTCGATTCTAACCTTCTCTTTTAGCTTGTGACCACACCCCCTAACCAAGCCTCGTTACAACCCTCTAAAGACTTTTTGATTGATGTATCATCTCAATTTATAGTGGTGGATATTTGATTTTCATGCAAGCCTATGGTAATAACTTTTCATATTGACTGTTGAGTGCTACATTCATTATCCTTAAACACTTTGAGTGATTTGAGTGAATCTTTAGTGAGGATGTCAAATTAGGTGATTACTTAAATAAGGGGAGATGCCTATATTTTTTATGATTAAATGCTCAACTTGAAATGTTTGAAACTTTAATGCTCTTTTAATTGAATTCTCAATGTATGATCACTTATGGATTAGTTTGAGATATTATTGATAGGAATTATAAGTTGAGAAAAACGAAATTCTTAATTGTGAATTGAGGATTTTGCTTGAGGACAAGAAAACGCTTAAGTGTCTTTGATAAACGTAATTTATACATATTTTTAACTCATGCTTAACACATTTATGAATGATTTCTCCTTAGGTTTGGTGAATTTGATGCTCCTAATCCTTTAATTTCATGTTTTATACTTAGGTGAGCATAAGAGAGAAAAAAGAACAAGAAATGGGCCGAAAACAGAGAAAATGGGCCGACGTGGGAAAACAACACGGCCTGGACTTCCTCACACGGGTAACACACACGGCTGTGCCAGTCTAACAGGCTCGAACACGGCCTAAAACAACCTCAACACGGGCGTGTTAATTTATCAGCCTTGACCAAAGCCTGAAGCAATCACACACGGGCGTGTCCCTGTCGAGCCCAAGTTAAGTTCTATTCGGAAAAAAGGCGATTTTGAGGGCTTTTAGGCATTCTAAAGCCTATTTAAACACCCTAGAGAAGGATTAAAGGGGACACACAGAGTAGGAAGCAAGGAATTACTCGAAGAAAGTCGATTGATCCATCTGAGAAGCCAGATTCATCATCAAGACTGAAGATCTCTCCTCAATTTCCCTTCAGAAGTTTTGAGTTTTCTTTATGTTTTGTATTCATTATTCTTCTAAGATGTTTTCCTTTTTAGTTATGAACTAAATCCCCTAAAAACCTAAGGGGAATGAAACCTAAGACGAATCTTGTTATTATTATCTGAATTGTATGATAAATATTTAACTTGTTCTTAATTATTTGTTCTTAATTCTTACTTCGGTATTTCAGGATATTGATTCAAGTTAATGCGCTTATTCGGAGGATGAATAGTCCCTGTGTAAGAGTAAATTTGTCATAATTAAGCAGAGTTGATTGCACACTTAGAGATAAGGTGACAAGATTTTACCGGCTTAAGGTGAAACCTAATAAGGGGATCCATAGATTGAGTTAATACACCCCTAGGGTGTTAATTAGAAAGAGATTTCAATTATTCAATCTAGGTTTAGACGTTATTAGTCTTGTATAGGGATAATAATATAATTTAGGGATTTTTACGGGACAAGTTGAATGAATAAATCGTCCAATTCAAAGTCAAATAACAAGTGAAGTCTGGGTGGATTTTTCCTTAGGTATTGTCTTAATCAATCGAATTTTCTAAAAAGTATTTTCCCCAAATCTATTTTCTGTGCATTCTTAGATTAGTTAATTAAAACCCTCATTATTTTTAGGCTAGATAATAAAAAGAAAGTTAATACTAGTATTTTTAGTTCCTTTGGGTTCAACATCCGGTCTTGTTAAAACTATATTGCTATTCGATAGGTGCGCTTTCCTTCGTCGTGATAATAGTTAGTTTAGGTATCATTTTATAAATTTTAAAACTTATCGCGAGTAACACAATCAACTCTCGTGCTTTACTTTCTGTTCAGGTCTTACGAGCTTCTATTCAGCTTTCGAGCTTTTGTTGGCGTATTCGGGAGGACCAGCTCTTATGAGCTTCTGTTAACAATGTACTCTTATTCGTAAGTCGTTCTTTGAATAGAAAAATTTTGGTAAGGTGATTTATGTAATGAATTTGAAAGACATGTTATTCATTTTTATATTGATTTGAAAACGGATGTATTTATTAATAGAATTTATGAATGACAGGAAATTGTCAATGAATGACAGGGAATTGACATGAATGATTTTATTTATTTGACTTGTTATAATAAGTTTGGTAAAATTTTTGTTTAAACCGTCGAACTTACTAAGTTTCATTAAGCTTATTTTTATTGTTTAATGCCTTTGTAGATTTTCAGAAGGTTGGACGATCGGATCAGCACTCAAGTCACACTATCCAGCTTATCTCGGTAGTTTTTACGGTTTATATAGCATGTATAGGCTTTTGTTCGATTTTCGTCAAAATTTGTCTTATGTAAATATTATGAATAATATTTTGTTTATATAACCAACATACATATTGATATGAAATTAAGGTATGTGTATGATGTTAGTATAAATGATATATGTATAATTGAGTTAAAGTGAACTTTGGTAACTTGGTTAGATAGGTTAATTAGGTAAGTTTGGAGACTTGGTTGACATTTTTCTAAGTTGTCATTTGAGGTATCTAAGGGTTTATTAGTTGCATGTGGTGATAATACATGTTTAAGACATAATCTTAGCTTGTGTTGAAGGCCTTGTTATGGCTTGTTAATGTGTAATTTGTTGAGGCTAGGTTGGTGTCAATTTGGGTGAGAAATGTGACTTAGAAAATGGCCAATTTTTGTCCACATGGGTAGAGATGCGGGCATGTGTCTCAGCCGTGTGTCCCCTATATCTTTTAGGAATGCAAGTCAGTATGCTCACACGGCCTAGCATACGGGCATAAGACTTGGCCGAGTGACCCAAGTTAGAGAGTTACATGGGTATGGACACGGGCTGAAACACGGCCATGTGTCCCTATTTCGAATGCCTGCACGGCTTGAGACATGGGCGTGTCTCCTGACCGTGTGACCCCGGTAGTGTTGAAATTTTAAATAATTTTGAAAAATTCTCTGAGTTTTCGATTTAGTCCCTACTTGTTTCTAATATGTATTTTGGGTCTTGAGTACTCGTTTAAGGGACAATATATATGATTTTGATTGGTTTTATTATGAGTATTGATATGCAATGAAATGTTTGAGATTTCTGTATGATTAATATGTAAACCCCGTTAATGCTCTGTAACCCTGTTCTAACGACGAATATGAGTTAGGAGTGTTACATTTATTGGTATCAGAGTTACAGTTTAGTCGATTCTTAGACTGAACATAGCATGTAAGATGTCTAGAAATACATGCCATATAAATCTGTGATAGTGTGATGTGTATGCTCCGATCTAACCTTTGTTTTCTTATAGTTTGTAAAGAAGTCATATGGATCTGAACGTGTTGATAATGATAAGGTTAACAATAAAGTACCGACTTCTGAACATGGGACAAGTAGTAATGTCCCGATTCCTTCAGCTTAGGAACATGAACTTAAAAATATGTTCTTTTGATATATGAACCAGTGCTTTAGTGAGTTTATGCAAGAAAGAAATTTGGCTCAGCAACCTCTACCCCCTACCATACCACCTGTTGTACCTCCGGTTGCACCTCCACCTCCTCCAGTGATTGAATCTAATAAATGTACTCTGATTGAGAAACTTAAAAAGTGTGGTGCTGAAAAAATTTGGGTAGATCAGAGGATGATCCGGTTAAAGCTGAGTACTGGCTTTAAAATATAATAAGGGTTTTCGAAGAAATAGCTTACTCCCCTAATGATTTTCTTAGATGTGTTGTTTCGTTATTAAAAGAGGAAGCGTATAGTTGGTGGTCGACAATAGTAGCTATGGTACTAAAAGAGAAAATTTACTGGGAATTTTTCCAGACTGAGTTTAAAAAGAAATATGTCGGAAAAATGTATCTGGACAAGAAAAAGAGAGAATTTCTTGAGTTATGTCAGGGAAATAGATCAATAGCTGAATATGATAGAGAATTTGTGTATCTAAGTAAATATGCTCGAGAAATTGTGCCCACTGAAGAAGAAATATGTATCCGGTTTGAAGATAGTCTGAATGATAAAATTCGAATAATGATTGGAGGTAATAAAATATGAGAATTTGTTGTCTTGTTTGATTATGCATAAAAAATGGAAGAAATGTACAACAGTAAGATACAACGAGATAGGCAGAATAGAGAATTTCACAAGAGAGGTTTTCCAAGTCAGTTTTGGCATCATCGGTGAAAAAGGCTAAAGATGATTTTAGCTGAGCTACCTTAATGCCTGAACATTCGAATAAAAATAAGACAATTCAACATGATTTCAAGGTACTTACTAGACTAGTTGATAGTGTGAGTAGTGTACAAGATACTCTAAAGCCTAAATTTAGATATGGTGGGAAATATCACCTTGGTGAGTGTAGAGAAAAAATAGGAGTCTGTTATAGATGTGGATCAACTGATAATTTTATTCGTAATTGTCCTAAATTGCCAAAAGAGGATAAAGATCAGAGATAAAAGCAAATGTCTACCTCTCAGAAAAGTAGATGTTTGGGTTAGAATAGTACTACCGGGACTACTCATTCAGGAATAAAAGATACAGTTTTTCAGCCAGAGGCTAAAGCTCTTGCTCACACCTACGCCATTTGAGTTAGAGAGGAACCTACTGCTCTAGATGTGATTGCTGGTATATTCTATCGCTTTGATGTTACTGTGTATGTATTGATTGACCCTGGGTCAACTCATTCTTATATTTGTACTACATTAGTAACGAAAAAGAAGTTGCCTGTTGAATCTACTGATTATGATATTCAAGTTACTAATCTACTAGGTCAAAGTATGATAGTTAATTTAGTCTATCGTAATTGTCCACTAAAAGTTAAGGGTTGTGAATTCCCCGCTGATTTGATGTTGTTACCCTTTCAGGAATTTGATGTTATCCTGAATATGGATTAATTATCTTTGCATGATGTTGTGGTAAACTGTAGATTGAAATAGATCGATTTGAAATGTCAGACAGGAGAAATGATTTCAGTTGAGTCTGAGGATCCGAAAGATGTCGTTAGAATTATTTCAGCTTTTTCTACTCAGAGATTGATACAAAAAGGTAGCGAAGCATTTCTAGCATATATCCTCGATACTCGATATTCAGAATCAAAGCTAGATCAGTTACCAGTTGTTAGTGAATTCGTTGATGTTTTTCCTGAAGAATTGTTGGGTTTACCTCCTGATCGTAAAGTTTAGTTTGTGATTGATTTGATTCTTAAAACTGCTCCGATATCAATATCACTATACCGTATGGAACCAATTGAACTAAAAGAGTTGAAATCACAATTGCAAGAGTTATTAGACCGAGGGTTTATTAGACTGAACATGTATCCTTGGGGTACACCTGTTTTGTTTGTGAAAAAGAAAGATGGTTCTTTAAGATTGTGTATAGATTATAGATAGTTGAATAGAGTCACAATTAAAAATAAATACCCTTTGTCATGTATTGACGATTTGTTTGATCAATTGAAAAGTGCTGTAGTGTTTTTGAAGATAGACCTCAGATCCGGGTATTATCAATTGAAGGTTAAAGACTGTGATGTGCCAAAGACTGTTTTCAGAACTTCTTATGGTCACTACGAGTTTCTGGTAATGCCATTTGGTTTAACTAATGCTCCTGCTACTTTTATGGATTTAATGAATCGAATTTTTCAACCTTATTTGGATAGATTTGTTGTTGTGTTTATTGACGATATACTAATCTATTCTAAGACAGAATCCGAGCATGCACGACATCTGAGGATCGTTCTACATACTTTGAAAGAAAAGCAGTTGTACGCAAATTTTAGTAAATGTGAATTCTGGCTTTATAAAGTTAGATTTTTGGGTCATATAGTATTAGCTAATGGGATTCGAGTTGATCCAAGTAAAGTTTTTATTGTTATAAATTGGAAAACTCTGAAAAATGTCTCAGAAGCGCGAAGTTTTTTGGGTGTAGCAGGTTACTATTGACGTTTTGTTAAAAAAATTTTGATTATTGCTTCACCGATGACTAGATTATTACAGAAAAATTTTGAGTTTGTTTGGTCTGATAAGTGCCAACAGAGTTTTGATCAGCTGAAGAAAATTTTGATGGAAGCTCCAGTTTTGACTCAGCTTGAATCTAGAGTAGCGTATGTTATTTATAGTTATGCATCTCTCAATGGTTTAGATTGTGTACTGATGCAATTAGGAAAGGTAATAATCTATGCTTCTCGATAATTAAAGTCATATGAAAAGAATTATCCTACACATAATCACGAGTTGGCCGCGATTGTATTTGCTTTGAAGATTTGGATACATTATTTGTATGGCGAGAAATGTTACGTGTTTACAGATCACAAAAGTTTAAAGTATTTGATAACTCAGAAATAATTAAATTTAAGACAGAGACTGTGGTTAAAATTACTGAAAGATTATGATCTGGTTATTGATTACCATCCCGGAAAGGCTAATGTAGTTGTCGATGAACTTAGTCAAAAGTCATCATTGTTTGCACTTCGAGCGTTGAACGCTCATTTAGCTCTTAATGAAGATGGTTCTGTATTAACGAAGTTGAGAATGAAACCCCTGTTTCTACAACGAATCCTAAAATTGCAAGATGACGATCCGAAGTTGGTGTTGAAATGACAAATTGTTCAGAATAATTTTAGTTTAGAATATAGTATTGATGATAGTGGTACATTGCGTTATCGTAATAGAATTTGTGTTTCGAATAATTTAGATTTGAAAAATGATATTCTTTTTGAAGCTCACAGTAGCACGTACTCTATTCATCCGAGTAACATGAACATATATTGCTATTTGAAACGGATGTATTAGTGGCCAGGTATGAAACGAGAAATTTGCGAATTTGTAGCTAAATGTTTGATTTGTCAACAAGTGAAAGTAGAACATCAGGTACCAATAGGTTTGCTACAACTTGTTATGATTCCTGAATGAAAATAGGAGCGAGTCACGATGGATTTCATATCTGGTTTACTTGTAACTCCAAGAAAGAAAGATTCAATCTAGGTAATTGTTGAAAAATTGCCTAAACCGACACATTTTATTTCAATCAGAATAGACTTTACACTTGAAAGATTAGTTGAACTATATATATCTGAGATTGTAAGATTACATGGAGTTCCAACATCCATTATTTCAGATCGAGATCTGAGATTTACATCGAGATTTTGGAGCAAACTTCATGAGGCTATAGGCACTAAGCTTACTTTCAGCATAGCATTTCATCCTCAAACTGATGGGAAATCAGAACAAGTGATTCAGATTCTGGAAGATACGTTGAGATGTTGTATACTTGAATTTGAAGGGAGCTGGGAAAAGTATCTATCGTTAGCTGAATTTGCATATAATAATAGTTATCAATCCAGTATAAAAATGACACCATTTGAAGCTCTTTACGGGAGAAAATGTAAAACACTGTTGTATTGGTATGAGTTGAGTGAATCCAAAATCGTAGGAGTTAATTTGATCCGAGAAAATGAGGATAAAGTTTGGATTATTCGAGACAATTTGAAAGCTGCATCTGATCGTCAGAAATCGTATGTGGATCTGAAAAGAAAAGATATAGAATTTGCTATTGGTGATCAGGTACTCTTAAAAGTCTCTTCGTGGAAGAAAGTATTACGGTTCGGCAGGAAAGGAAAGCTGAGTCCGAGATTTATCGGACCGTATGAAATTGTTATAAGAATTGGCCCTGTAACTTATAGATTATCTTTGCCCCCTAAACTCGAGAAAATCTATAATGTATTCCACGTATCGATGCTGAGTTGGTACATATCTAATCCTTCACATGTGATTTCTTATAGTGAGATTGAGCTACAGACAGATTTGACGTATTCAGAAGAACAAGTGAGAATTTTAGCCCTGAAAGTCAAAAAATTGCAGAATAAAAGAGTACCATTAGTAAAAGTTTTGTGGCATCGAGATGGTACAGAAGAAGCTACCTAGGAAACCGAAGAATCAATGAGATTACAATATCCGAATTTATTTTCAAGTAACAAATTTCGAGGACAAAATTTCCTAAAGGGAAGAGTTGTAATAGCCCAATTTTTTAGTGGTATTGAAAACAGTGGTTTCGAGGCCACCAAATCTGACAAGTAAGTTTGTAAATATTATTTTTTAATATGTACGAATTAAATATGATTTTTTTTAAAAAGGGCATTTGAATTGGTAATTTGTATTTTATAATGATTTATTAGGTCAAATGGTTTTAGAAAGTGAGGTATCGGGACCTCGTTTCTATAAACCAAGTCGTAAATATTTTTATAAATATTTACGGAGTGTCATTAAGGTAGTATTAAAGCTTTGTTGAAAAATTTTAATGTTTTGATAGCTAATTAATTAAAAAGGATTAAATTAAAAAAGGTGTAAAACTTACTAATTATAAGAATTAGGTGATTAAATGGTTTAATTAATAAATAAAAAAGTACTTAAGGAATAAATAAACCTAAATGAAGAGTTGAGGCGGTGTATAAAAGAAAAAAATAATAAAATAAAGCCCTTAATGGCAAAATTGTAATTTTAAAGTAAAATGAAACAAATTGAATTTGAAGTTTTCTAGACAATCCATCTTCTAATTTTTAGCCAAAAACAGACATAAAAGAGAGCTTAAGCTACTTTTTCATATTTTTGCTTCATATAAGTTCAATTCTTACCCGTTTCTTGTAATTTTTATGTTTTTGAGATTGTTACAATTAGGTTAAACTAAACCTTACCTTTGTTTTTTATTTTATTGAAAATTTTGGAAGTTTCCATTGATGGATATTATATTTTTTTGAGGAATAACATGGATTTAGAACTTTGACTGTGTTGTATGATGATTTTATAAAGTGATTTTGTCAAATCTTGATTTTAGGATTAAATTGTGAAAATATCAAAATATTAGGGTTTGATAGTGAATTTTGGTTTATTAGGGGCTTTATAATGGCTTAGATTATTTGAATAAATTATTGATTAAGAAAAAAATTAGTTAATTTGATAGATTAACTAAAGGATTAAATTACAAAAATTGTAAAAGTTTGGAGTAATTGCGTAAATTTGAAAAAAATAAAAGGGTATTAATTGTGAAATGAATTGGAAATGAAATATATGCTAATGAATGAGTAATTTTATCTTTTAGATCAAGATCTCGTAGATACTCGTAAAAAAGGAAAAATAGCAGAATAGTTCTTGAATTTCTACGATTACTACAATTCAATCTAGGTAAGTTCGTACGGTTAAAATATAATATTTGTATAAATTTGATGAACGATATTATGCATTTATTTTATAGTTGAAAATGAGTCATTTTTGGAATTATAATATTAAATTGGATATTAGATTTGAAATGAACGCGGGATTTGAGTACATTCGTATTTTGGTGCATGATGGTATTGGAATGAGACAACAACATTTTTCCCAAGCAAAACGGGGTTCAGCATTTGTTGTGAACTCTCGTGTTTTACTTTCTGTTTAGCTCTTACAAGCTTTTGTTCAACTTTCAAGCTTCTGTTGGCGTATTCGGGAGGACCAGCTCTTATGAGCTTCTGTTGACGATGTACTCTTATCTGTAAGTCGTTCTTCGAATGTAAAAAATTCGGTAAGGTGATTTATGTAATGAATTTGAAATACAGTTATTCATTTTTATATTTATTTGAAAACAGATGTATTTATTAATAGAAGTTATGAATGACAGGAAATTGTCAGTGAACGATACGGAATTGATATGAATGATTTATTTATTTGACTTGTTATAGTAGGTTTGATAAGATTTTTGTTTAAACCGTCGAACTTACTAAACTTCATTAAGCTTATTTGTATTGTTTAATGTCTTTGTAGATTTTCAGAAGGTTGGACGATCGGATTAGCACTCAAGTCACACTATCCAGCTTATCTCGGTAATTTTTGAAACATTAAATACGACTTATATGGCATGTATAGGCTTTTGTTTGATTTTGGTCAAAATTTAACTTATGTAAATATTATGAATAATATTTTGTTTATATAACCAACATACATATTGATATGAAATTAAGGTATGAGTGTGATGTTAATATAAGTGATATATGTTTATATATAATTGAGTTAAAGTGAACTTCGGTAATTTGGTTAGATAGGTTAATTAGGTAAGTTTGGAGACTTTGTTGACATTTTTCTAAGTTTTCATTTGAGGTATCTAAGGGTTTATTAGTTGTATGTGGTGATAATACATGTTCAAGACATAGCTTGTGTTGAAGGCCTTGTTATGGCTTGTTGATGTGCAATTTGTTAAGGCTAGGTTGGTGTCAATTTGGGTGAGAAATGTGGCTTAGAAAATGGCCTATTTTCATCCACATGGGTAGAGACACGGGTGTGTGTCTCAGCCGTGTGTAACATACAGCCAGGTGACACTGTAACACCCCAAACCCGGCCTAGACTTTATGACCGAATCTGGCTATGTCACATGGAATGGAAATTGAAATTGCATTTATCAAGTTAAAACATATCTGTTGATTAGCTACTAATTATCTCGTCCATTTCAAATCTATTTCCTTGTTACTGAATCGTTTAAAAATATTTTCTGTAGCGGAAGCTTTTAAAACAGTGACATTTGAGGAAAACTATTTGCGTTTGGTAAAATCGTTATTTTAATAAAACCGAGTTTCTGTTGAGTTTGGCATTTTAAAAACCCATGAAAACAGTCTAAATCTAAAATAAAAGCAAACAGTCTGAAAGTCCCAAATTTACAACCAAATACCTCAACAGAAATAGAAAATAGACCATAAAAAAATGTAAAGCAATTTCAAAATAACCCATGTGGTCACCGTTGAGTCCTCCGCCCCACCGATCCGTCTAAGTCTGGGGATTACCTGTACATATTAAACAGAAGGGGTGAATTTACGTAAACTCAGTGTGTAATCCCTACAGAAAACATGCATACAGTTAATTAGCAGTAAACAGTCAAATGCAGTCTAGGGTAAACCTATTACAGTTTCAGTAGCAGTTGTGGCCTTAGCCCATTTCAGTTTCAGTATCAGATATGCATTAGGGCCTAAGCCCATCACAGTCACAATATCAGATATATAGTCCTACCCAACCAGCTTCTACACACCATCTCCATCCATCCCTACACTCCATGTGGGGTTTAAAACACCCACTCAACCCTACACTCCAAGTAATACCGAATGTAGCACATAATCAGTATATTGCAGCTAAGTTGCCAGATAATAGGCTTAAAGCCTTTCAGTACATTTTCTCTAATATATCATCATCCCAACCCAATGCAATGCAACATACAATATGTCATGCTATTATGCAACCATCAGTCATACGTAAACATATATATTTATACCAATAATCATGTATAATTTATCATGCATCACATACACTCAGATCATACATTTAGGGGTCTAAGTAATGCTTACCGACTCTACAGTAGGTTCACAGTCGACTTGGGCGACCCGTGTAACCTTAGGAATCATTTTAGATAAATGGGCTCACACGCCCATGTGGCTTGCTTGTGTGGATCACACGGCCTGGCCCAAATTCCCACACGCCCGTGTGGCCTACACAGCCTAAATTGGTCTAGACCGTCTGTCGCACACGGCCTACCTGGCCATCACACGTGCTGTCTTGCGCGCACAGCCTGGCCTCGTTGATCACACGCCTATGTTGTGGCACATGGCCTACTACACTGCCTACCACACAACTGTGTGGCATCGACAGAAAGGTTTTCAGCTTTTGCCAAAAATGTATTTTCTTGCGATTTGGGTACATACCTAGTACGATTTCAATGTAGAAACACTTCCGAGCAATCCAGAACCCCAACCACCTCGAATCAGTCGATCACGTAACAGCTCAAGGAGAACCTTGATCCTCGCAATATGCTGCTCCCAAAACGACAATAACCCCAATCAAAAACTTAATATTCACAACTTACAAACCACGAGAACCCACTTAACGAAATGTGTGACGAAAATCGAACTAGCGAAGGTGATGGTGAAAGTCAACATAAAGAAACGAAATCAAAGAGAAGATGGAAGAAAGAAGAGCAAAAGCCGAATATGGGAGAAGGGAGGAAAGGAAGAAAACGTCAGGATTTTTCCCCAAGAGTCACCGAAATTTTGAAAAAGAACGAAAGATTATCAAGAAACTAACATTCTGATAAAAAATCCCTAAATTCTCTCCTACTTTCACTCCCAGAATCTCCACTACTCCCAACCACCTCAGTATTTCGACTAAACTGAAACTCCTACAGTCCCCCTGAGCAAAAACAACCCCAGGGATTCAAAAACAAGTCCTCCAACATCTCAACACTCAACTTAACCACCAGACCAGCAGGCCCATTCTGTTATGTTCTTACAAACAATTAATTAAAAGCCTACTGACCAGAGATAGGGCTTGATTCAGAAAAATACCAAAATTTAGCCAAAGGCAGGGCTTGAACTTAGGACCTCTCGAACACTCCCAGAACACTTAACCACTGAAGCAGATATATAGTTGTTTCAAATTTACAAAAGCCGAAATTAACAAATTTTAGGGCGTTACAGACACGGTCGTGTGTCCCTTGTATCTTTTAGGAGTGCAAGCCAATATGCTCACACGGCCTAGCACACGGGCATATGATTTGACCGTGTGACCCAAGTCAGAGAGTTATACGAGTATGGACATGGGCTAAGACACGGCCGTGTGTCCCTATTTCGAATGCCCACACAGCTTGAGGCACGGGTGTGTCTCTTGACCGTGTGACCCCTACAGTGTTGAAAATTTTAAATAATTCTAAAAAATTCTTTGAGTTTTCGATTTAGTCACGACTTGTTTCTAATATGTATTTCGGGTCTTGAGGACTCGTTTAAGAGACAATATATATGAATTTGATTGGTTTTATTATGAGAATTGATATGTAATGAAATGTTTGAAATTTCTATTTGATTGATATGTGGTAAATTCGAATCAATGAATAATAATTGAAGGAATACTATAAAATGGTCCAACATGATCATATGTATTTTTATAGAAGGATCATGATCATAATTAGTTATGATTAATGTTGAAGCTCCTGAAGAGATTACAAAATAGTATATTATTTAAAGAAGGATTTGAGATAAAGGACCTTAGAAAAATATAGTTTTGTCTCGACTTGTAGATCAATCACTTAACATAAAAAGTTTTTGTAGATAAATTGATATATACTAAAAAGGCCTTAAAGAGATCCAATATGATTAACTTGCATCCATTGAATATTCTAATGGTTGCAAGATCGTTAGATATAAATAAAGATAATTTATCGTCTTCAAGAGAATGATAAAGAAATCATTGGTCTAAAAGTAACGTATCTTAATTGGTTTACAAGTACCATGTCATAGTGCTATAGAAACATTGATGTATTTTGGTAATAACATCATTCTATTCAATGTGTGACCTATTTTTAAATTTTAAAAAAATCCACAATAGTTTACAAAGATAATACTATATGCATAACATAGTTGAAAGGATGATATATAGTAAAGAAGACTGATCAAAATATATTTCCCCAAAACTCTTCTTCACTCATGAGTTTCAAAAGAACGGTGACATAATTTTTTAGCAAATCTATTCAAGTAATCATTTGAAGAGCTAGTATTTAATATTGAAACAAGTAAACTCTAAGATATTATGTAATGTTGTCATAAGGGGTAAATACGAGTTGTACTTTTTTTTTCTTAACTAAGGTTTTGTCTTTGTGGTTTTTCGTGGTAAAGTTTTTAATTAAGTAACATGTTATGTATATTAAAGATATGTGTAATCTTTTAATTTCACTGAGAATTTTTTTTATGTGTAATCTTTTAATTTCACTGAGAATTTTTTTTCTCGTAGAGTTTTATTTATTTTAGTAAAATTTTAATGAAGCACATTATTTATTAATGGAAATGTTATAAATATTTTTTTTATATAAAATGAATGTCCATTAAGATAAAAAAATTTGATATACTTTAGAGAAATATTGTAAATATCCAATTGATAAATACATATTTCTCTATTTATTCTCTAATCTTGTTCTTTTACTTTTGATGATCTTTATTTTATAATAAAGAAATATTTTTTTAACTTAAGCCTTGTTTGATAAACTTTTGAAAAAAATTAAATCCATTGAAAATTAATATTTTTAATTATTTTAATTTTTTACACATGTTTGATAATCTAAAATAAAAACAATCTGATAGAATTTAATCTATAAAAAAAAGTGGAAAATGATAAATAAATAAGAACTGCTTATCACTTCATAGAGAATATTTTCAATTACTTTAATTTAATTTTATTTATTTTAAGATCATATTATCTTATAAATATTTTATGCTTAAAATTTGATTTTTGTTTAGAATAAGATGAAATGTTTAAAAATTAAAGATAAAATATAGAATATATATTTCTATAATTTAAATAATTAGTAAACAATCTAATTATATTGTGTAATAAATTTTAAGTAATATATCAAATAAATTTTATAAGTGAAGTTTAATATTTAAATTTTTTAACATTTATTTTTTCAGCAATTTATGCACCTTATTTTCAATTTTTTTTACTAGTTGTTAGTGGATTAACTTGTCTTTTAATCAATTCTATGCATCACACCAAACTGAACTAACTTCTTAAAAAAGTTTATTGAACCCATCCAATGGGCTAATTTAGTCCCTTTTTTGGATCAGAGAAATATATTAATTTTTATTTATGGTCTTAAATGAAAGGTGCATGGAACCAGTGTTCAAATTAAAGCTAACCCTACATTCTTCAACCAATGCTGGTCTTTCTCATTATGATGCACTGCTTCAAAGTTCAGCTTTCGCCTTAACAACACAGTTTCAGCTAACCATTTAACTCACCAAACAATTGTGCCAATTTTCATGGACTTGTTTTAATAAGGTAATGGACTATTTATTCACACCTGAAATGTAAATATATGATATTTAAAAATGTTTCAACAAAAATATTAAATCCAATAAAATAGTCTTTAATAAAATTTTAAATTTATATATCGTATAAAACTCAAATGTATAGCATATCCTACATAGGCTTAACTTGAATCCAGTACGAAAATTACCCATATGCAACATTATATAGGCAGTCCCTTGACACGAAACACTATAAAAACCCATACTGCAAGTGAATGCTAGTACCGATTCGGGTACCGACTGCAATGCTATGCGATAATCAATATTATATAATTCGGCCCATCAAACTCGAGGGCTGCTAATGAGCATCTAAGAACCAGACAAGAGCTATGACTGCAATTCCATATGATAGTTAATGTATGAAAATCGACCCTTCAAACGCGAGGGTTTTAATGGTCTACCAAGTGAACCGAACACGAGCAACGAATGTAATACTATACGATAATCGATATATGAAAATCGGCCCTTCGAACTCCAGGGCTTCAAATGATCTACAAGTGAAGCTACTATATATGGTATTTAAATCAATAAACAAATAATGAATGCCTGACTCTACTCAAATAACTCGTAAATTTGCCTCCCAAGGGCAGCCCGCAATTTCGAATGACTCAATGGTGTCATAGATGCCGCTTTCTACTCGGAAAAACTCCGAGCACTTGTGCTACTATCTTGCACACAGAACATTAAGCAGCACATGACATAACATGAGATCGACAAAGTACTGGTGTCCAATCTCACCATCTCTCCACTTCATCTTTAGGGGAGCCCTCCCGTAATGAACACCATCATTGCACCTGTTATCGAAATGCCATGAAAATGTCATATCGAAGTTATCGATGACACTAGAAACCAGCCCGGCTTGTTTCAATTTCTCTAAAAACACTCCATTGAATGCCTCCATCTTATTAGGATTAAATGCCAGTAATCTCGCATACCCACCAGTTGCGATCGTGGACCGGAAAATGATTTGTGGCACTACTAACCCTCTCCGCCTCACCGATTCCATAATGTCTTTCCAGAACGATGCTGCATACTCTGCCCCACGAGAAAATGCTCGAATATTTGACCAGTGAACACCATCATGCAAGCCAGAGTTCATGATGATAGTATCCGGGACCGTATCCTCCGAGAAGTACTTCTTTAACAAATTCCGGAACCCTTCATCTTTCAAAGAATCCAAACCTAAATAATTCTGTGTTCCATTCCAATGACCATTGAAAATGCTAGTGATCCGAACCGTCTGAGACCGATCTTTCGGGTTCGAAAAGTTCATATCAAACCTTCTAGGTACCGATTTGATCTCGGGCAACCCTAACACAAAATTAAGCATATTCCTAATGGTATCCACATGATTGGAATCACCCCAGAAGAAAATCCACCTATTCTTCAAACAATCCCAACCGGAATCAACCGTAAACAACCGGAACGAACAATGGCTCGAATACACCCATCCATTACTCTCTAAAACCCCTAAGGAACCATTACACCACGGATTCCGACATGGAAAATCTGGTGCCAGGCATCGATACCGACCGTCGTTACTAATCCGACAACCATCATTCTTACCATGTCTAGTCCATCTACCAGACCAAACATCTCTATTGAAATCAGATTCTTGACAAATTTGCAATTCAGGCAATTGAGTTTTAGTCCTAAAGAACCTAATCTTTATATGGCGCAATTGTTTATCATATGCAAATCTTGCAGGTGAAAATTTAAGACCTTGGAAATGTCTAAAAAGCAAAATAACAATGAGATTATAGTCACCGGCAAAATCAGGATGAACTTGAAGTGAAACTGAGTAAGTACCATTCCCAAAATCTTTCACCAAAGGCCTAGATTTCCATGAATCTCCTGAAAGATCAAATTCAAAGTAATCCCCACCTAAACAACGAACATTCCCAGATTCATCCACTGCTTGAAACATGAAATAATGGATTTCACCAGCTGATAACTCCACTAAATCATCCTTATCCAAGCCAGGAATCTTGATTTCCACTGTTTTAGAGTCCTTGCATGGCTCCCCTCCTTCAGCCAGCCACCTACTCAACAGATTTGCAGTGAAGTTGTTCTCAAGCTCAGCTGAAACCCAGTTCAAGCTTGATTTTTTTGTTTCGAGGGAAGAATTAACATTCAACAAGGGGAAATGGGTAGTATTTAAAGTTGGATTTAAGGTAAGATTTCGAAGAGAATGTGAAAAATTTTGGTGGGTTTGATTGATATTAGCAAAGGAGTTAACTTTCAAGGTGATGTAATCTTGTTTAAACTGCCACGATTGGACGAAGGTTTTGATGGTGCAGCCATCTATGCTCCAAACCACCACCATACCAACCAGAACCAAAGCTGTTAACAAACCAAGACGCCATTGATGAACTGGAACAAAGCTCCCTCCTTTCTCCGGCATCTTTAGAGAAAAAAAACAAACAAAAGAAACCCTTTTTTCTTTTCACCACCAAGGAAGAACGATGAAATCTTTTTTTTTTTATTAAAAAAAAGACAATCAAGAAAGACTATAATTTGACGACAAAGCACATTCCAATAAAAGTTTTGATTTTATCAATGAAAATAAATTGGAAAAAAAGGGGGAAACAACTGTAAATTTGTAATTTACTTACCGAATATGCTCCAAAATAGATGGCTTATGAAATCAAAGAAAATTCTTCCGTTGTTTCTCTTTTAAGTGTATACGTGTATATATAGTATTAACTCATTTATATTATAAAATTAGCGTCCTATATTAACTATAACTTTTTAAGACCAGTTTGGTTTTATTAGGATTCTCCCATGTCATTGTGAAAAAAAAAAACATTTTTTTTATAAAAAAAATTTGATTTATACCATTATAATTAAACTTAATATAATAAGTTAAGTTGATATAATTTAATTTAAATTAAATTTATAAAAATAACTTTAAAAAGGATTTTAGTCTTTTAAACCTCAATAAATAAGTACTAAAATATAATTATTCTTTGAAAAATAGTTTTTCATTTAGTGTCATCAATTTGTATCTATGTTATATATAAATTAGTTGATTGAGTCAGTATCACAAGTTAACTTAATACCAATTTAGTTGTAAAATCATTTAAATACTTTGATTTAAATGGAAAATTTTTCATTTAGGCACTTTATAATTTATTAAATTTTAAATTAGTAATGGTAAAATTGTACTTTAACCTGCAAAAAATAATAAAAATTTGATTGAATCTTTAAAAAATTATAAAGATATAGACTATTAAAAATTATACTTTGCCACTGATAATTAATATTATTATAAAAGTACCTTTAAGTTTTAATATTTTTTATAATAATTCAAATAAAAAAAAACTTTATTTGAGAATCAAGCACAATGCTAATAAATTGAAATAGAAATCTCCTACTACTACATTAATAATTATTTGTTGAAATAAATTTATAAATAATTTTTTTAAATATTTTTAGTAGTTGTAGTTTAAGAATTAACAGCATACACTACTTGAAAAAAGGAATTAAAAAACAGAAATAAGATTATAGTTTTTATAAATTATTGATGATAAAACACATCATTTTCCATTAAGATATGTCAAAACATTTCTTAGGAATAAATGATATTAACATAAGTTATTATTGCTTTTTATAGTCAATATTAAGAGTGAGTTTTTCTATACATGATATATAAAAAAATTTCAATTTTCATAATTGATGTAAAAAGAAAATTCAAAATTTCCAAGTATGTTTGTATATATTTAAAAAATTTAAATATATATTTTTAAGTTTTTTTAAAATATCATGAAAAACATATATTTTTTTAACGTGAAAAATAATTTCATTTCAAAATTTTGTTTTTTTTTTCTTTCTGAAAATAACCGTTAAAGAAAATTTACGAAAGAGAAATACCGGAGAAGCAAATCTTAATGAAATCAACTGAATTTTCAGAAAAGGATGATAACTTTTGCATGTTGCCGATAATACCCTTATCATTAACAAGAATGACAGCGAGGTACAAAATCTAGAAGCGCCCAATACGGCACCGACACGGGAAAGAGACAGGGTTGGGAATGGCGTCGGTGTGTGGGGTAGGGGATGGGCACTAATGTCAATTCACAATGTTATTAAATATGGTTGGCAGAATTTTTATTTTCCTAAGTGAAAAAATGCTCACATGATGTGTTGGGACATACAAAAAGGACAAAAGGGCTGTCTTTCCACAACAGTATCTAAGGGAATGGTTGCATGTTCCATTATTTTGTAGGTCTTTTATTTTGTAGGTCGAGATTTAAAGTAGTAAATTATATGAAAAACTAAATAAATAAAAATATGGATAAACTAACTTATTAGTCATTAAATTAAAGATAATTTTTTGTTTTGGTTATTTAATTAAAAATAGTTACAATTTAAAATTTTTTATATAAGTCACTGAACTATTTAAAAGTTTTTATTTAAGTTATTGATTTGTCAAAGTTTTTTTATTAAATAAAGTTTCACCAGTGAGCTCCAAGCGACGATTTGATGATTTGTACCTTGGATCAACACTCATTTGGATCAACACTCATCGACAAATAGAAGAATATACCTTAGATTCAAGGCGATCTGACAGTCAATACTAGAGATAAGAGAAAAAGCTATTTAAACTTTAGTTCATAGATCCGAGATGTCCAAAGATGTCAAATAAAAAAAAGTACTATAGAAAAAAAAGGAAAAGAGAGTTTTTTATTGGTATAGGCAGCGCGAACAGAGAAAGCCATATAGTATCGATTTTAATAGTTCAATGACTTAAATAAAAACTTTTGAATAATTCGATGATCAAATTGTGACCTTTTTAATTAAGTGGACAAAATAAAACTAACCCATAATTTAGTGACTAATGGTGTAATTTATTTTTTTTAAAATTAAATCTACAAAGTATTATTTATATGTGATGATTGATGAATGAAGTTATCAAATATATATAATTAATATATTTGAATACAATAGCATCCACTATTATAATACATAATCATTTAATAATAATAAAAATATGTGAATATATATTTATATAAGTATGAAAATAATAATAATAAATTCAAATATAGGGTTATTCAAATTTAGAAGATTTTTTTTATTTATATATTTGAATTTTGTGATGAAGGAAAATAGGGGATGGATATTTTTTTCAAGAAAGAAAAATTATGGCCACCTTTTGGTTGGGGGATCTTGTACATTTTCATTCAACTTTATATAAGAATACCATTTTATATTTGTTAGAATGTCTTAAGATGAAGAAATGTATTCTCCGAAAAGAAGTGAAGAAATGTGCTAAATATTTTTTAGAAACTACCATATAATTATTAAGAAAAGGTAAATAAAGTATTTAAAGGATACAATTTTGATTAGGCAACAAGCAGGAAAAATATTGTTATGATGTAATCTTAGCTTAATACTTTTCCTTTTTCACCAAAAACAAAAAAAGAAAGTGCAAAGCTCCCTCACTACTCCACTCGAATTCACCTATGCAATAACTTAACTAGATATTTTTAGAAAATAATATTAATAATTCTATCTCACGTGTATACATGTGAAAATTACATTTAAAATATAGGTAAGTATTTAAAAATAACATCTAATAAATAATAAAACACAATATTTAAAATTATTAATAATAACAACATATGCAATATGCAAAAAAATTAAAATAAAAAATAGTTTAAATATGAAAGATTATTTTAGTAATTTTCTTGGTTGAATTAGTGTTAAGTTGATTTGTGAATCAACTCTGTCACATACCTGAATAATAGTAAATGTAAATATAGGGTGATTTACCCAAATATGCCCTTTAAATAATATAATTACGGAAATGGACTATTTTTTGCGTTATTTACCGGACTAGGCCGTTTCTCATGAAAACGCATCCACGTAAGCGCGATTTTGTAGTACGTGTCAGCAAAATGGTCCTCTGGGGGAGCGCTTTATCCACATCAGCAAAAAAGCCTCTTTGAGGGTGCGCTTTGCTGATGTAGACAAAGCGCTCCCTGCTCCACCAGGGGAGCGTTTTGCCCATGTAACGGTCAAATTTTTGACCATTGGCTTCCAACGGTCCAAAAAAAAAAACTATAAACCCCCCCAAAAATTATTTTTCACACAAATCTCTCAAATTTCTATAATTCTCTCAAAATTCCTTTCCCTTTAATTATTTTTCACACAATTCTCTCATAATTCTCAACATTCTTTCAATATTCCCTTCAAAAATCTATCAAATTTCATTGAAATTTTCTCAGAATTCTATCAAATTTCTATCAAAATTCTTTGTTTAATTTTTTTTGAATTTAATTTTTTAAATTAAAAAAATCTGATCGTATTAGCAATGGCCGGAGAATTAACCCTTCTCGATAATAAGCACATCTCCGTTGATCAAATGACAATGGTAAGTGATAATTTTAAATTTTCAATACTATTCGATATTATTTTAATTTATGCAAATTTAATTAAATTTGCAATACTATTTGATATTTTATTCATTTATGCAATTATAATTACAATTTCAATACTGCTTGATTTTTTTTTTCATTTATGATGTTTGCATTAATTAATTTATGCAATTTTAATTAATTTTTGTTTTATAAATTTTTATAATAGTCTGTAGATCGGGTGTTGCAATGCTACATCCGTAATATGTTTGGTCCTCCATCGCCGTTGATCGAGAATTACTTGCGAGAAGCGGGATTTTGGCACGTGGCCACGATAGGCCGGGGGTGCAAGTTGGGCCCGAAACTAATCAGTGCATTGATAGAGAGGTGGAGACCCGAGACGCACACTTTTCATCTTCTATGCGGAGAGTGTACTATCACTCTGGAAGACTGCATTTGTAATTGGGATTGTCGGTGGATGGGTACGCAGTCACCGGGTCCGCATCATCTACTGATTGGGGAGCCATATGCTACGAGCTTTTGGGTGCTATACCGGATAAAATTAACGAAGGTCGGATCGAGATGGGATGGTTACGAGCCACATTCCTAGAGTTGGATAATGATTCAACTGAACTTGAAAGAATACGATATGCTTGGGCATATATTCTTGAGATGATTGGAGGTTATTTGATGCCGGACTTGTCAAGAAACCTCATACATCTGATATGGCTGTTGAAACTCGTAGATTTTAGAGCAGCCGGTGAATTGAGTTGGGGGTCTGCCGTGTTGGCAACATTGTACAAGGAAATGTGTAGGGCGACGCGACTGAACAAAGCCCAAATAGGAGGTTGCCTATCACTACTACAATCATGGGCACGGTTTCGCTTTCCATTTTTACGTCATCGAGTCGACCACCCATATACATTTCCACTCATAACGAGGTAAGTTTTATATTAGATTTTACAATTATTACGTAGATTTAGAATATAATTTTATGCTAAAATTTTATTTAATTAGGTGGAACCATTCGGCGAGTTATGTAGGTTTACCTACCTCTCTCAAAGATATACGACTTCTATTAGACCAAAAATCGGAAGTAGAAGTAAGTATTAAATAAAATATATATACATAATAAAATAGTCGTTTGGTATTTAGTATTATGTATTATGTATATAAGCAATATTTTTATCATGTTCATATAGTTTAAATGGACACCATACGAGGATCTGACAATTCGGGCAGTAATTTCGGATGAATTCTTTCAAGTGTACACGATATTGCCCGCCAATAATACCTTCGTGTGGTCTGTCAAACTCTGCCACACAAAACCATAGGTTGTCTCGGTCATGACAGACTGTGTGCATGGTGTTCGCCCGTGCCTTCGCCTTGTTAATTTATTGTAATACCTTTGCGCACCATACACAGCCTTTTTGCATTTGGCTTTATAACTCGCTGCTCGCTTCGAAAATAGTGCCGCTAAATGAAAATATCTCTCTCGAACAACCGATGTTATCGATAAATGACGTGTTCTTTTTAGAACAGAATTTATGCATTCAGCTAGGTTTGAGGTCATATGACCATATCGTAGGCCGCCGTCATATGCTTGTGTCCACTGTTCGAAAGGTATGTTACAGAGGTAGTTTACGCCTTCTTCGTTAATTGAACACAAAACCGCCAACATATCATGAAAACGGTCATTACTTATTTCATACCCTGCCAATATAAGTTGATAGCGAAAATTACATACCACTTTTCCATTTAAAATAAATTCAATATTACAAACGAAATTACATTAATAAATATTAAATACCCATGTTGGTTACTTGTCGTTTTTCACTTATAAATCAAAATTGCCCGTAGTAGTTAGACGCAACGTGCCTTAGGCAATACCGATGGTGTGTGCGATGCCATAGGCTTCCCTGTCGCTCAATTGCTGCTAGTATTCCGATGCCTCAATCCGATATGATACAGATATTAGGTTGAGGGTAGACATGCCTCCTTAACCTAGAAAGAAAGAACTCCCAATCATCAGCTGACTCCCTCGGTGTTATTACAAATGCAAGTGGAAGGATTCTCCTACTACCATCCTGTGTCACAGCTAGCAATAGCCGATTGGTATATCTACCGTACATAAAGGTACCGTCAATTTGTACTAATGGCTTGAAATATAAAAATGCGTCTTGGCATTGCTTAAAGGTCCAGAACAGACGCTTAAATACTTGGAATCCATGAAGCAATCAGTCGTTGTAGTACACAGGTTTAGTTTCAAGGTTTGTTACACAACATGGGACATATCTCTCCAGCACCTGACACCACTGCCACACTTTATTATATGAAACGTCCCACCCACCATGAATCTTTTCCAACGCCTTCTGCTTAGCTATCCAAGCCTTGCGGTAAGCGGGTGTGTACCTCAACTGGCTACGAATATTGGTAATTAAGACTGGCACTGAAGTTCTGGGATCGGCCTTCACCGTCGGTAGTATTAAGGTAGCTAACATATCTGAATTCATCTTAGGATGATCTTCCGAAACACCTATCAACGAAGTACGTTAAAAAATGCAACAGTACGTAATAACAGTACCATTAAAAAAATTAAACGGTTAGTGATACTATACCGGCAGCATATGTATGTGGACCTTTGTACTTTTTTATCTCCCACAAGCCTGTCTTTTTCCTCAATGAGGCCATGATTTTCCATGAACATGTACCGTCTTGCACCACACACTTGGCCTCAAACTTATTGGATTTGGATTTAACCACGTTGTAGTTAACCCCATTCATGATGCTATGTTATTTTAATGCACCAAGAAAACTATCTTTATTGGAAAAATCCTTACCAACTTCTAATTCACCTGAATCTAATGAGGAACTTGTACGGTCACGCCTTCTGTGTGGTAGATCTGAAAACTCTAACGCATCATCTTCAGATAGATCAACATTATGCATGTGGACTGGAGGCAAGTACGCCCTGAATCATGGATCTTCTTCTTCATCATCTGAACCCCCTTCAACATCTTCAGGTATGGTTGGAACAGGCTTTGGTTCAGAAAATAATGTAACTTTTGCACCATCGGGGCCGGCCTCTCGAGGTGGATCCGCATCGAACTTATTATCTGACCCATCATCATGTGCAATGTAAAAAGTCCCCTCGCCTGTGGACGTCGTAGGGAGTACATCATCCCTCCTTATGGACATTTCACAACGTCTCTAATCGGATGTGGATTGCCAACCACTAAAAGTTGATGTCATTCCCCAGTACGTATTTCCAGCATCAAACATCAACCCACTGAAGTGCATGTCCCATCCACTAACGGAGTGTTGTGCAGGGGTTGAGTATTCCATACTGCTACTAAACATGGGCACTTTCGTGTTTTGCCACCCACTAACGAAATGTCGAGCAGGGGTCATGTATTCCTTTCAACCAGTAGTAAATGTTGAAGCTGCAAATGCATCATTTGGCGATGAAAATTGTACATATAACTCAAGATAGGGTGATCCACTAGCGAGATGAGTCTGCACCATTGCCTCCAAGCTACGAGCGCCTTTGATGTCGAATGAGTCATATGTCACAGGATCAACTGAAGCACAAAATCGATACTTAATAGACAAAACTTTCATTGGTGTCGTTCCGAAGATTTTGTGCCTAATTCTTTTACGAAGTTTTGTCAAATCTATGTTCTGGTTAAAAACCAGTCTCGCTGTGTTCTCCGATAAAAAAATAACACCGTTATCGGCGTTACAGACCTCACCATCATAGTAATTAACAGCACTAATATGCTCACTCATATTCAATTTCTTTTCTTCTTAGCCTCTCTAATTTTTTTGTTGTAAGTTATACAACCTGAGAATAAAATTTGGCTAATTTATAGCCTCATTTTTCTACGAACTACTGTAGCAAAAGAGCGTCCACGTGGGTGCTTTTTCCAGAAATTTTGCTGACAGTGCATCCTGCTTGAAGCGTTTTCGGCACTATTTGTTCAGAAACGTTTACTCAGAATTATTTTTCCACGAACCACTGTAGCAAAAGAGCGTCCACGTGAGAGCTTTTTCCAGAAATTTTACTGACAATACATCCTGCTTGAAGCGTTTTCGGCACTATTTGTTCAGAAACGTCTACTCAGAATTATTTTTCTACGAACTATTGTAGCAAAAGAGCGTCCACGTGGGAGCTTTTTCCAGAAATTTTGCTGACAGTGCATCCTGCTTGAAGCGTTTTCTGACACTATTTTTCTAGAAACGTGTGCTTAGAATTATTATTGCAGAAACCCTAAACCTTAAAACTTATGACAAAAAAAATTATATTGCTTATATATTTTTTCTAATACCCTAAACACAAATTTATTTTAAAAAACTAAACTCTAATCCCTAATTTAATGAATTAACCCTAATACACTCTAATTTAGTATTTAAAATTAATAGTTAATTTAATGAATTAACTTTAAAACCTTAAATCCTAATTCAATTATTTTTTTCTCGAAACCCTAAACTTAGCATAGCGCCAGTATGTATATATGCTGCAATCATATTATCTTTGAGAAATTTTTTTCTTGTATGTATCAATTAACCTTAAATTTAATTAATTAATCCTAAACCCTAAATCAATCCATAATTTAATCAATTAACCCTAATACCCTAAACTCTAATTTAATATTTTGTGTTTAAAATTAATAGTTAATTTATACCCCAATTCAATTAATTTTTTTCCTAAAACTCTAAAACCCTAAACTCTTACAAAACCCTAACCCTAACCCTAAATTAATTAAATAAAAAAATCCTAACCTTAAAAAAGGGCAAAACGCTCCCTTGGGGGAGCGCTTTGTCCACGTCAGCAAAGCGCGCCCTCAAGGAGGAGTTTTTTGCTGATGTGGACAAAGCGCTCCCCCAGGGGAGCGTTTTGCTGACACGTACTACTAAATCACGCTTATGTGGACGCGTTTTCATGGGAAACAGCCTAGTCCGGTAAATAACGCAAAAAATGGCCCATTTCCGTAATTATATTATTTAAAGGGCATATTTGGGTAAAACGCCCGTAAATATACAAATAATGTAAGTGAAACATTTTGTATAATAGGACTAAAATGTATAAAAATATTAAAATAAAGGTTTGGTTGAAGTGATGATAAGCAAAATTTATAAATTTTGGGCATATAAATCTCAATATTTACAATATTTATTGGTTTTTAAAAAAAATATATATATAAAAATTATTATAATAATATAATTTATTTTAAAATATTCTTTAATTAATTTAATATCGGATTGATTCGTGACAATAACTCAATAAAAAAATTTAAATAATAATATAAATTACTTATTTTTCTTCGTAACATAAATATAGCTTGTACAATAAAGTAGATCAACCTCAAATTTATTTAACAAAAGGAACGGTTTAATTTATACAAAAACGTATTGAGAAGTGTCTTCAAAGACGCCATGTGGAAGAGGCTTCTACCCCTAAACGCGCTATGAGCAAAATGACGTTTTTGTTGAACATAGTCTCCCATCTAATGCTTACATTTATAAAATCAATAATATCATAATGGTCCCTACATTTATTAAATTTATCAGTATGGTCTCTTTATTTTAAAATTATATTTAAAACTGGTATGGCACTTTTAAAATTAAAATATATATTAATTCTTATTTGATTTTTTTAGAAAAAGTGATTATTAATATTTTTTAAAAATAGTATATTATCTTTTCTAAAATATTAAAAATATATGAGTTGTATTGGTCTTGCATTTGTTTATGGGTTAATATTTGGTATATTAGTAGCATATTTTTTTATTCTACGAGTAGCCTTAAAAAATCATCATGTGTCTTTTTTTTTCATTATTTATTTTTAATATTATACCATATTCTTATAAGATACTTGTTATATCTTAACTCAGTTTGTGGAGCCTAAAAATTTCTCTCTCAGTACACCAAATAATTTTCTTTTTTTTATTATTATTGATAAATATCAATCTTAAAAGTAATTTGTTTGTTTCATTTTAAAAATGATAATATAATAATTTAACAAGTAAATTTTAAATTTTCGTATGTAAACATAATTTTATTTCAGTATTTTAAATTTCAAATTCTTATAATAACTTTAATTTAGAAATAAAATATTTTTAAAAATATAGTTTAATAGTTTTAATTTTAAGGTTTAAGTAAAGATTAAATTTAAATTATATATATGTTATTATTATTTTTAATTTATTATTTATAAATTATTAATGCCAAAATAAAAATTTAAAAAAATTTAAAACTTATTTAATCACTTAAATTTTTATTATTATATATTATATCCTATTTAAGGTTAATATTTAATAGATTAAAGGGATCAGCAATATTTTATTGTTATTAATAATGTGGTTGAGATGTCACATGGTCATTGGATGATATAAAGATACTTTAATGCTTTAATATTATTGTGTGTACTCTTTCATGTGTCTTGTCATGTTGCTTTGATGTGATTGCTATCTTTATAATCTAATTAATTATAATGGTAATGTCTTAGGTTTAAAGGTTATCACTACCAAATTAATTTTGCAGTGTCATTTTCTTATTTTGTCACAAGCATAGTTAGCATGTGGATCTTCATCCAACATGTTGAAGAGGCAATCCTTGAATTTTGCAGGCTAGATTTACGTGCATTATATTTTACTTCATGTTTATATATAGCTATGAGTTATGAGCATGTAAATATTGTTAATAAATACATGATTATAATTATTTGTGTAATTATTTGTGCAATTAATTCTACCTATGGATTTTCTGATAGATGTAATTAAGAGGATAAAAAATCATAGGCAAAGTAGGTTTCGGCATTTTACTAACAAGCAAACAAATGAGAATATAAGATGGAGAAAAATCACCTTATTTGAACAAAACCCGAATCAGGAACACAAAGCTTTCTCTTGAATACAACGTTCTTATAGAACTCTCTTTTTTTTCTCTAATCGATTAGGGTTATAGTGACCCTTTAAATAGACTAAGATTAGAGGACCAATATGACTACAATTTCCTTGGAGTAATTATAGTTTGACTGGAAGATAGAGTCCTACTTAACTATAAAAAAAATGTGACTGAGTTACTTAAGAAATACGTTGCGTCATCGTGACGTCGCATGCCTCATTGTCGTAACATTGTCCCTGCTTTGGTTCTGGTTTCGTCAAGTGCCTGCAAAGTGTCTGAAAATGTGAGGCACACTCCACAAATCTCCACATTGACTCGTATTGAACATGCCTTCTTTACCAAGCCCCGTACGGGCCTAACTTGATCCTTGCAAGATATTGACCAAGTCCAAGCAGCGCTTGAACTTGGAAACTGAAAGACTCTTAGTCATCATGTAAGTTAGATTATCCTCCGTGTTGATCTTATGAATTTGAAAATCCCCTTTTGTAACCACCTCTCGAGAGAAGTGATACTTGATGTTTATGTGCTTTGTCCTCTCGTGATGCATATGATCCTTAGTGAGATGTATAGGATTTTGACTATCACAATATATGACAATTGCTCATTCTTCATTAATCAACTCTCTGAATAGACCTCTCAACCAAATGGCTTCCTTCATAGCCTCTATGATTGCCATATATTCTGCTTCTGTAGTCGATAATGCCATGGTGACCTATAGCGTAGCCTTCTAACTAATAACACAGTTGTCGAAAGTAAACAGATAACCTATGAGATATCTCATTTAGTCTAAATCTCTTACATAATCTGAGTCCACATAGCCAACTAGACCCTTTGAATTTCTTTCGAACTTAAAACAAGTATTAGATGTGCTTCGTAGATACCTGAGATTCTACTTAACTACCTGCTAGTGTAACTTATTGGGTCTAGCCATGTATCTACTCACAGTACTAACAACATGTGAAATATCGGGACGAGTGCAGACCATTGCGTACATCAAACTACCGATTGTATTGGAGTAGGGAACCTTAGACATGTACTTTTCTTTGTCCATGGTCTGTGGCGACTTTAAAACCGTAAGTTTGAAGTGTGCAACTAAGAGAGTACTGACTAACTTTGAATTTTGTATTGCAAATTGCTCAAGGATCTTTTCGATATACCTCTGCTGTAACAATAACTTCCCGGAGTGTCTATCTTTGGAAATTTCCATCCCTAATATTTTCTTGATTGCACCAAGATCCTTCATATCGAACTTAGAGTTAAGCATGGTTTTTAATCGATCAATTTCAAATGAATCCTTAGCAACAATCAACATAAAGTAACAAATATAAAAATGATCCATCACTTAAGCGATGCAAATACACACAATTGTCATACTTACTTCGAACAAAACCAATGCTTAACATGAAAGAATCAAATTTCTTATACCACTGCCAAGGGGACTACTTTAGGCCATAAAATGCTTAACAATGATTTTAGTAAAAGACACATGATCCTCCTTGCTTTCATGCTGTTGCATATAAATATCCTATTTTAGATCACTATAAAAGAACGTAGTTTTCACATCTAACTGCTCTAACTCAAGGTTGTATAATGCAATAAGGGCAGGTAATGCCTGAATGGACATCTGTTATGTCGGAAAAAATACGGTTTAAAAAATGATTTTCTTGCACAATGAAAAATCAAAATTTTAAAAATCGACCTGGTTTGTGATATTTATAGAAATAAACCTTAATTGAATTTGTACCTGTGTTTTTGGATAATAGGATCCTTGATGTTTTCCATCTTTCAACCAAATGATCTTCTCTACTATTCTCGTACCATGAACTACTTCGACTGTGGGCTTAAACCAATTGAATTGAAACACAGAACTAAAAAAAAGTTCTCTCCTTTTGGGGTGAAAATGAAAAATCTCTCTTCTTTAATAGAAACTAGTGAAATTGTTATTCCAGAAAAATATATGTAATAGTTAAGAATAAATTCTCTCTATTTTTTGGCAAAATAACAATCTCTCAAAGTTGTGTTAATAGCTTTACCAGTGTCATATATTTATAGGAAGAGAAGGTAGAACCATTGTAGAGTTGTAGAGGTTGGTTTTAAATAGAAAAGTAATATCCTACTTAGATTAAGAAAGGGGTGAACAACCCACTCTTGTATTTCTACTAATGTTGTAACACCCGAAACCACAATTCCGACTAGGGTCAAAACTGGACTATTACAAAGGTTGTTTCCCTCTTCACATTATATGAGTGGTTTTTGGCCTCTCACATTTCGGGTCCAATTACGAGCATTTCCTAGACTTTTTGATCCAATATTCTATAATGTGATTCAACCCGATTCAAATTTTTTATTTCCCAAAATAAACTTTAATGTTTACATATTAAATAATTTTCTCATCCCAATTTTACTCCAGTAAAATTTTGATGATTTTACCCTTCGGTAAAATTTCGAGAAAATTTGTTCAATATGTCATAACTAAACATATTCACTATGACCGAATGGTTTATTTTCATTTTCGTCTTCAAAGCAGTCTAAAAACATAAACTTATTCTTCCATCATTTTATAAGTAATCCTATACAAGATTGCAAATTTTCATTTTCATTTCCATTTCCATTTTTGAAAACTTACATTCATTTCCAAATGATTCTATTTCTCCATTTCGGAGAAAACCACAATCATTCTAGAATATTTCCCATTTATATTTTTTTATTCATTCCGTTCATTTTTGTACAAACACACAATTCATTTTTGGTTTCAACGAGCTAGCGGGGGGATCAGTTGGACATATGAAGTTGAGGCTCAAATGATTTATAATTAAGTTCCAGATTTTTGCCTATTAATTATAAACTCATTTAGTCACGAAGTCATTCCACTATAGTATCGTGACTAAGCTCTCCCAATGACATACCATTACGAAAGCAACTACTCAGTGCTCGTCCAATGACCTTGTCATTGTGTGTTACCCTCATAGGATATCCTTGATCTTTTTAGGATAATATTTGTTCTCCCAATATGATCTTATTTTATCTCATAATATCCATTACATCTTCCTTCGTGAAAAGTTAATCACTATCAAACAATGATCAAGTTATCCATCACAAAGACGAACGACCAATGACCACGTTTATTTTTCATCAACCATATAATGCCAATGAGAGGATATCATTTACCCATATTTTGGGCTATGAATTCTACTATTGTGAATGACACTAAATACTATAGAAGGTGAATGACATTAAATACTACAGAAGGCGTACACCTAACGTACCAGCTTTCAGTTCCTTATCTATTTGAACTCAAGCTTTTACTTACATCAAAGTGTACGAGTCATGCATACATAGTTCGTCATCCACTCAGGATTTAGGTATGTCACACTATGAGCTTCACAAGTGAATAAATCCATAAATAGATTCAAGATCTATTCCGCTTGTGTCTTGTCTAATGTATTGTCAGTCCAGTTAGCCACATCTATGTCTCTATCTTCTAGAAGTCATCCGCTCCGATGCCCAAAGGTAAGGCATCTCTCCAATCGGACTTGATAGACAACATATTATTCTTTCAATCAGTTTGGTAATTTTTTATTAGACTAAGGATATATTTAGGTTTGTCTACTAATACAAGTTGTCTTTATGTACTATGATCCGATCACGTAATACTGTTTAGTATTAGTTAAACATTTAGACAACCAATGAGTAACATTTGCTTCTATTTTGCTTTACATGTAAAAATCATGTGAGGACAATAATATAAAGTATATTAATGTAATCAATGAATTTGTTTTATTAACCAATCTATTTAGAAAAAATTACAAGTGTGTATTGATAAAAATACTACACTTAGGGCACCAGATCTAACATGTTTCACAACGGGAGAGAAAACATCGTGGAAACCAACTCCCTTCATTTGATTATAACTCTTTGCGACCAACCTTAACTTATACTTAGTGTCTCCTAGATCCAATCCTTCCTTCTTGAACACTCACTTACAACTAACTATCCCTTTTTGGTGGGTGGTTTCACGAGCTACCAAGTCTCATTCTTTTGCAGGGACTTTATCTCCTCTTCCATAGCCACAAGCCACTTGCTAGAATCAAGAGTCTAAACTACCTTAGAGTAATTCAAAAGATTGACTGAATCAATGCTTTCGACGATGCTTAGAGCATAATTAAATTTCTATGGTAGAACCTCTGCGGTGGTTTGATCTCCTGTCTCTTCTTATCACAAGCTAGCTGATCATTTTGCAGTTGAGATGTAAGAGATACCTGTGAATTAGATGGAGTCTCTAATTGATATAGAGTGACATTAGTATCCTCATACTGCTCTGACGAACCTTTAGCCTCATGTAAGTGAGAAAATTTTCACGTTGTCACAACATCCCGAGTTTTCTTGTCACAACGTCGCCCTTGATTTGTCTCACGCTCGTGAAGAAATCATCAGGTCGTTGTGACATCACAGGCTTTCTCGTCATGACATTCACATTCCACTTTTTCTAAAACACTTTACTTTGCTGTGTTGATAAGAACATGAAACTACATTCTTAAGTGAAGCATCGCAGTTTCATCAAAGATAACATCTTTACCAACCATAATTTTCTTAGTTTCTAGGTACCATAATTTAAAATCCTTTACACCAGTAGCAAAACCAAGAAATATACCTTTCACTGCCCTAGGTTCAAGCTTCTTTTGCTAACTCGTACATAAGCAGGACAACCAAATACTTTAAGGTTACAGTAATTTTGAGGGTTACCTGACCATATCTATTCAAGAATCTTTCCATCCAATGCTTGATGTGGTGGTCGATTCCCCAAATAGCTAGCTAGGTTGATGGCTTCTACAAAAAACTCATTTCTTAAGCCTACGTTGAAAAACATGCACTGGGCTATCTCAAGTAAAATTCTGTTCATCCTTTTTGCGATGCCATTCTGCTATGGGGTACGCATAACTGTGCAGTGTCAGTCAATCCCTTACTGTTTGCAATAGTTATTAAAATCAGCTACACAAAACTTGAGTTTGTTATCTATCCTCAATCACTTTACTTGCTTCTCGACCTACTTCTCTAATAAAGTCTTCCACTATTGAAAGATCTTGAAAACTTCATTCTTGTGCTTTAGAAAATACAACCAAACCTTCCTAAAGTAGTCATTAATAAAATTTAGGAGACACCTGCTACCTTCTTCGAAAGTGACTTAAGCTGGACCATAAAAATCAGAATGAACGTTGTTAAGTGTGTTTTTTATCCTGTGTACTGCAGAATCAAAGATGACTTGTGTCTGCTTCCCATAAATGCAGTACTCGTAGAAGTCTAACTTTTCAACTCCTACACCTGAGAGAAGACCTCTCCTACACAAAACGGTCATACCTTTTTTGCTCATATGATCGAGTCGCATATGCCACAACCGAGTCAACTCCTTCTGTAATAGATGAGGAAATTATTGCTACAATAGTCACTATTGAACTCTTTACAATATATAGATTGCCAATTTTCTAAACTCTCATCAAGACAAGAGCTTCATGAGATACCTTAATGTCACTTGAATTGATAACGATTCTACACCCATTCAAGTCTAAAATACCTAATGAGATTAGATTCTCTTCAAATTAGACACATGTCTGAAATTTGACAATGTTTTGATAATCTCATTATGCATCCTAATCTAAACGGTACTGATACTAGTTATCTTACAGGGTGAATTATTCCCCATAAGCACAACTACAACTTCAACTGGACTATATGTGGAGAACCAGTCCTTGTTGGGACATATATGGTAAGAACACCCTAAATACAGAATCCATTTGGACGTAAGCTTAGAACTTTTGGTTGTAGACACCAGTAATAGATCATCATCCTTGTCCTCGGCCACACTAGCATCAACTACCTCAGCTTTCTACTTCTCTTTCTCGTCGTTTTCGGGAGCCCTCCTATTTTTATTTTATAGGTTGTAACATTTTGCTTTAATGTGACCTAACTTCTTATAGTAGCCATATGTCTTATATTGATTCCTTAATTTCGACCTAAACCTACCCTGACCTGAATCCTTAAACTATTTCTTACCTCTAGCAACCAAAATTGAGGCTTGCATATCGGACTTGCTACCTAAACCTAACTTATTTCTGAGTTTTTCATTGCTCAATAAGTTACCATTCACATCCTTGAACGAAAGCTTATCTCTACCATAAACCAAGGTCTCCCTAAAAGTTTTATATGAAAGGGCAAATAGCACAATAATATTATAGCTTGATCTTCATCATTTATATTAATCTCAACATTCTGTAGGTTATTCGAGAGAGTAATAAATTCACTGATGTGAGCCCTAATGGACACATCTTCAGCCATATAGAACATGTACATGCGATGTTTCAACACCAATCAATTAACCAAATACTTTGTCAAATAAAAGGATTCTAAATTCCTCCATAAGGTAGTTGTCATTTTCTCCATAAGCACATCCTAGAACATATTATTCGTGAGACACATCTGAATTGCAGGCAGGGCCTTCTCATCAATCTACATTTTGACTGATCTAAATTTTTGAGCTTATGACTAGTAACGACCTTCTTTAGGCTATTTTGAACTAGGATTGCAATCATTTGAACCTGCTACAAACTGAAATTTGTAGTCCCATCGAACTTCTCATTATCAAATTTCATTGTCGCCATTTTGAATTAGTCGATTGGGAAACTCTAACCAAGCTTCGATACTAGTTTATTGAGAATCAACCTGAATAAACAATGAAAAAAAGGGTAGAGAAGATCAAACACAAATTTATGTGGAAAAACTCTTCTGATTGATATTACGAAGAGGATTAAAAAAACACGGGTAAAGTAGGCTTTGAGTTTTCACTAACAAGAAAACTAATGGGAATATAAAATGGATAACTCAAACCCAGATCACAAAGCTTTCAATTGAATACAATGTTCTAATGGAACTCTCTTTTTTCTCTCTAATCAATTAAGATTATAATGGCCCTTTAAATAGGCTAAGATTAGAGGACTAATATGACTAGAATTTCCCTAGAGTAATTAGATTTTGACCGGAAGAAAGAGTCTTGCTTGACTGTAAAAAGCACGGTTGCGTTATTTGGGAGATATGTTGTGTTAACGTGATGTTGCATGCCTCCTCGTCGCGACGTCATCCTTGCTTTAGTTTTGGCTGTGTCAAGTGCTTGCAAAATGTTTGGAAATGTGAGACACACTCCACAATGTATATAAATTGATGTAATTATTCATGCATGCATGTGCATGTATATATATCTTGAATTTTGATAGAAACTTTTAATTCTCTCTCATTCAATTGTTCTATTATTTGCTTTTAGAATAGTTTAAGACAATTAAAGTATGTTTTGATTTTTTTGGTTTTTGTGATTTGTATAATTTTTTTAAATGCATTTGTACAACAAATGATTGATAGTCTATGCAACAAAAGAACTATTATATGGAGAGATTTATTTTTATCCTTTGGTCGATTTTTAAATAGAGAATGAGCAATTTTAAGTGGCTTACAATTTTATCATTATTTATAAAATTTTAAATAAATTTAAAATTCATCGGCGTTGAAGCTAGATTTTGAGACTTAAAAGGGAGATTTTTTTATGGAGAAAATCAATTTAAATATGATGAATTTCCTTATCTATTATTTGAATTGACAAGCTGATCAATCAATGTCTATAAATAAGATGCATTATTTTACCATGTTGTGTGCTTTTGCTAGTATTTTCAGTCGACTATTTACTTATCTCTACTTTGTTTTTTTTTTTTTTTTGCACCCTTGTGTTAGGTATTTCTTTGGAGAGTTATTACTGATCAGAAGTAAGATATTTTTGAGTTTGAATTTGAGGTCGAAATTCTCCATTGTTGTAAGGGTAGATTATGCTCCAATAATTATTTTGGATGAGTTGTTGAATAAAATCAGTCTTTGAACCATGCTTTATAGATAGGATCATTGCATCCAAATTCTATTAATAACTATTGTATGTTGATATTACTTCTTGCCTTACTTGTAACGCCCTGAATAATTTATTTATGTTTCTGTAAATCCTAACATAAATGTGTATCTGCTTCAGTGATTAAGTATTATGAGTATGTGTGTGAGGTCTTGGGTTCAAGTCCCACTTTTGGCAATTCTGTTATTTTTGGTCTTAGCCTTATCCCTGTTAGGTAGGTTTATAAGACATTGTTTGTAAACTTATATTAGAATGAATCTGCTGGTTCGAATGGTAAGGAGTTAGTGTGCTAGAAGTCCTGTGTTCGAATCCTTGCATGAGCGAGGGTGATAATTTTTGTTTTTCCCTTTTCTAATCTGTTCATTTTTTTTCATTCCTCGCGTTATACTTCAAATTTTAGTTCTCTTCGTGTGATTTAGATAAGAGGGGTTACTTTCATTTTAAGTAACGGTTTTAGTAAACTATTTTGATGTATTCTCTCCGTAGTAGCGTTTGGTGTTGTAGAGAGTTTGATTTCTGCGAATTTATGGTGTAGGAGAAGGTTGTGAGTAGTGAAGTTTTACTCCAATAGCCTAAATCGCGCTAGTGCCTATTCTTGTTGTTGGTAAGTTATGTGCGTTATTTCAGGTTAAGTGTCAATTCGTAAATTGATTGCTAATTGGTCAATGGGATGTTATTTCTTAGGTTTTAGAGGGCTCAAGATTACTGTAGCATCTAAAACGAACTAGGTGTGTACCAAAAAACAAAAAATCGAGGTTTGATGAAAGCTAAAAAAGGGGCATTGTCGACACCACACGGACGTGTGCCCGGCCGTGTGGTTGGTCGTGTGCAAGACACAGCCATGTTGACCACATGGGTGTGTGGGCCCACAAGAGCATGTAGGCCCATAATTTTGAAACTTTTCCTAGGGTCGCACGGGTCGTTCCGATCGACTGTGGGCCTACGTAGGGTCGGTAAGGGCTAACCAAACCATAAATTATGTGATCTGATATTCTAGTAGTCTGATTTGAGTAGGACACTGATATGTATGTTTGACTGTTCTGTTTAAATATATATGTTATCTATATACGAGCATGTTAAGCATGATATTTCTATATATGTATTCTGTATCTATAATTGGGGTGAGAATTGTATATGTGGAGGAAGTGATTTGTATGGCGACTCTTCGCCTATATTCTGGTAGCTTAACTGCAAATTATCTGTATGTGTCACATCGACACTGTATGGTGTGTAGGGATAGGTGGGTTTTTTTAACCCCACATGGTGTGATGTGATGGTCGGAGATGATGTGTAGAGGATGGGGGTAAGATTCTAGATATCTATTCTGCTTGTGTGATTCTGTTATCTGCATCTATCTTGGACCTAGGTCAGAATCTGTATCTGGCTGTATATGAGATTTCTGTATATATTGCATGTCTCCTTCTATTGGGTTACACACTGAGTTTACAAAAACTCACATCTTTTTGTTTGTTCTATACAGGTAATCCACAGACTTAGGCGGATCGGTGCGACAGAGTCTCACGGTGACCACAAGTTCATGAACTGTCTTAAATAATGGTTTTTACTTAAATTGATGATTATTTTCTGAGAGTTTTGTAATTATTGGACTCTCCGGACTGTTTGATTTTTATTTTGGTTTGGATGCATTTTGGCTCTTTTATTGCGACGTTTGACTAGAATCTCGATTTTACGAATACAAATGTTTTTCTGAAAATACAAAATTTAGTTTTCAACTATTATGACTTGCGAGCTTCCGCCGTAAAATTATGTTTTACTTAAATAGTCAATAAATGAAAAATTCTTAAAAGAGAACAATAAGTTTTCCAGAAATGTGAACTCTTTTAGTAACAAGTAATACAAGAAGTTTTTAAGCATGGAATTTGGATTCTAAACCCTGTTTCGTAACGTTTCCAAATTTGGTCATAATGTCTAGGCTGGGTTTAGGGTGTTACAGTACTCTCTTTGTAAAATTGTTTGTTCTAGTTTTCAGTTCTAATCGTTATTGCAACTACATTTATAACATTTACTTGAAAATAAGAGTAAGTGGAGTCTATTTCAAACTTGAATCGAGTCGACTATTTAGTGTACCTTTACAAGTATGTATGCAAACATAGAGATTGTGCGTAGTGTTTTAATCATAATATTTCGAGGCTATGAGCATGTTTATGTATTACTGCTTGAAATGTTTTTAAAGTAAGGTAACAATTTTATAAAAAAATAACATTTTAGTATTAACGATATTGACAAAATCATTGTTAAATTTATTGGAATATGATATTGTCTATTGCTTTTAACGTTGAAATACTTTTATTCAATATGAGTGATTAAAATCAATTAGTTTTTACAATAAAAATAAAAGTTGTGTTTTGATTTTTTTTTGTTTTTAAATTGAATTCACTTTATTGATTCAACTTTTAAATAATGAGTCATAATTAAATACAAAATTTAAATTTATAGTTTTCAAAATTTAAAACAACATACATTTAACAAGTTGTTGATTGCTTGATGTTATAAGGGTGCTATAGCTTTCCTTCTATGTAATAGGTTCCCGAGCCCAATTTTTCTTTGAAATTCTTCATAGACCAAGATTTTTTTTAAAGAATTTTAAATATTTTCTTTTTAAAAAGTAATTTATTGATGATCAATCACATCTAGTAAAAAGGTCGATAGTGACTTTTTTTTAATAAAACTCAGGGTTTTAAAAATGAAAAGTTTTTTCAAAAAAATTTTCCAATTAACTTTTGTCCAAAAAATAATTCTAACATTATAAATTAGATAAACTTCAAGAACTATTATGACATTATATAATTCTATAACTATTATATAAATTGGAGCATTTCATGAAAGATCTGCCCTTGGGTGGAAGACGCCTTTCCCACAAGCGTCTTTGATGAGCCCTCTCCTGCACCACATTGTCACCTAAATTCTTTTTAAACTTATCTATTTTATTGAATAAATTTTGAGCTAATTTAAATTACTATATACTTTGTTTGGGCCTTAACTATACTTGTATTTGAAGTTTATTGTGTAAGTTTAGTCACTATGTTCTATTCCTAGTTTGAATAGCTGTTTGGACAAACTTCTAGATAGCAGTCTGGATATGCTTTCTATTGGAATCTTGCTCTTAGTATAGTAATTTCATTTATATGTACCTGTATTTTTTGAATAAATTGGTTTAATAAAATATCAATCAGTTTTATTAATATCTTCGTATATTTTCCTCAATGGTTTTTGCACGCAAAGCAAAATGAAAGCAGATACGAGCTCACTGGTTACCTAAAGTTTAACTAATATTAAGTAGTATTACATGGTTAGATCGTAACATGAAAAGACGATTTATATTAATAAATAATCTAAACATGTACTTAGTTTAATCGAGACTGAGCAATCAATTGAAAGAATAATATGTCGTTTATCAAGTCCAATTGGAGACATAACTTGTCTTGGGTCTCAAAGTAGATGATTCCTAGAAGATAGAGACATAGATGTGACTGAATAGATTGATAGTACATTGGATAGGACCCAAGTAGAGTAGATCCTAAATCTGTTTATGTATTTATTCGCTTGTGACTTTCATTGTGTAACACACATTAATCTTGAGTGGATGCATACATTAGTCCTGAGTGAATGATGGATTATGTAAGCATGACTTATATAGTTTGACTTATATAGTCTGGATATAAGTTTATTGTGTAAGTTTAGTCACTATGTTCTATTCCTAAAAAGATTAAGGATATCTTATAAGAGTAACACATTTATGACAAGATCATTGGACAAACACTTGATAAATAACTTTCATAATGGTATATAACAAGGGAGAGCTTAATCATGATACTTTAGTAGAATGACTTTGAGAATAAATAATGTTATAATTAATAGGCGAAGAGCTGGAATTCAATTACAAACTATTTGAACCCTAATTATATATGTGCAATCAGTCCCTTCACTAGGTCGAGATAACTAGATACGAATTGCATGTAGAACCAACAAATATGAAATGAGTGAAAATGATGAAATGAGAGAAATAGATTGCATGTATCACGATTTGCAATAAATGTGTTTTCTCGCTTAGTACAAAAGATAACTTAGAAATTAATTTGAATTCTTCCAATTATTATTTAATTAATTTTAAATGAATAATTGAAGTTCGAAGATGGAATTAAATTAAGTCATTATAGATTTGTTGATTAAGGAAAATTAAATATATTTTTCTCATAGATTCTATTATAGTAAAGTTGCTATAATTTTAATGGAATTAGAATTGGGTTAAAAAAATTATTTCATTGAGAATTTACATTTAATATTAAATAATATTTTGGCCAATGAGAAATAAATATTGGGTTGAATAAAATTATAGGTGTTGGATAAAAGTATAAGAAACACATATAATTGGACCCAATACATGAAAGACCTAGTAGGGCCATATAATATGTAAGGGGCGACAACTCTAATGTATTTTACAAGGGTGTCGCTGCCCCTATACTTCTACTTAGAGTAAAAGTTGTATTTTCTATTAAAATATTATTATTTAATCAGACCTTATTCAAACATAACTCTGAGAATTTTTTTTTTATAAATAGGAACTATGTGTTGAGCAATGTAATATACTTCTCACACGTCATTATTCTTTTAGAAAATAATGACAGTTTCTTTTAAAGAATAAATTATATTTTCAGGGAAAAACACATAATTTTATGGTTAAAGAGAGAATTAACTTTACTACTAAAAGTTGATAAAATTTTTCATTCTATGCTATTGGTTTGATAGCCTTTGAGCCCACACTCAAAGCAGTTCATAGTTGGAGAATAGATGAGAATGTTGTTCGATAGAAAGCCAAGATTGATTTTAGTCTGCCTTGTATAAAGCACACGTATAATTTTGGTTAAGTTTATTGCTATAAATAACAAAATGGACCTGGTTTTAGAAAATTTTAAAACTTTTGTTTTACCTAAAATAATTGTTTTCTAAATTGATTTTTCAACACCTTCAAGGTAGCTAAATGTAGTATAAAATTGACATTTTTTCTTTAATCTTAATGATGTCTTACTCTATAAGGAAATGATCCTTTGGTCATGTTATACTATCCTTAATGATGCTGATTGAATTTTGAAGTGATAGAGGAGGAAGGATCGATAATCTTATCACAAACCTTGTCCCTATTCTTTTACTTGGAGATCATGTTGGCTGTGTTCTTAGATATGAAAGAAGATATGATATAATTATTAGTGATAATTCAAGAGATAAATTCATCATTTTACTAAGAGTTTTAAGCTTATTAAAATGCTACTTAAAAGCTTTTGTATCAACTTATAAGTCGGTTATTGGTTGCCGTAAATCAAGGTCAGTTTGTTAGTGTCTTTTGTTAACAGTTCCTTTGTGCTTTCACTTTTGATTTTGTAACACTCTTGTTAAGGTTTTTTAGAGAGATATTATTGATTGTAAGTGAGGTTATTTGAGGTGAGTAATTTGTAATAATTGGATTTATTGTTGGGGTTACAAATACTTTGTGTAAGTGTAAATAGGGCTTAAACTAATAGGTAATCCTAACAATTGTTGAATAAAATTATTAACTGAACGAGGCTCCGCAGATTAAGATTAGTGAATCCAAGCTGCGTTAACAAATATTGGTTGTTAACTTATCTTATTAGCTTACTCTCCGTTTATAAAATATTGTTAAACTGCCTTGTTCATTCACGCATTCAAACATCTATCCATATAATAATTACATTAGTAGTTTGAATAGAGAGCAAAACGAGTTGTGGTCTTTTATAATTTTTTTGTTTTGTGATCTATATGAAAAAAAAAACTTTATCATGCGTTGCTATATTATTTTGTTAACAATTAAGGAAAAAAATCTCCATATTTAATGTTAATCTCCTGCATAAATATTACATAATTTTAATGGAAGAATTGGATAGAAGAATAATAAAAACAAACCATATTCAAAAGTCAAGGATTAAAGTAAATTTAGAAAAAAGAATTAGTGGCGTCTATAATGAATTTACCCCATAATCTCACAACATTGTCCCCACATTTTCATTATCTTTTTACCAAACATGATAGTAATGTGCTTTTGATAATTGTGAATTGAGGAGGAGGTATTAACATCTATGTATAAATTCAATAATATGAATAACTCTTCTTAATAAAAAAAATTGATGAGATCTTGAATCAAGTTAACTGTACTTAACTTTGTCTTCGGAAAATAACTAGTTTGGTGTTATTTGTTTTAATGCATTAAAAGCTATTGAATTGCAATGATATAAACAAGTAGAGCAAGTTAGTTGATCTATGGTGGTTTTATTATCTTAAATTTAATTTTTTTTGTTTTAATTTAAAATTTTGATTATTTATTTTTATAATCTTATTAACTAATTTAAATAATTAACACTATTAATTATTTGATTAAAATATTGATGTGGGTTTTTTTTTTAAATATTTTAAAAAAATTAGAATGTCAACATGATAGTTGAAGTGGCGGTTCTAAAAAAATTTTACGTAAAAATTATAATTGAAATAGTTTACGGTGTTAACTATTTGGACTATATAAAAGAAAAGATAACAAATTATGTAAAATTAAAGCATAAAGAATAAGTTTCATATTTAAGTATATTATAAAGACTAAAATCATAATTTAACTCAAGTTAATTATACTAGATTTTAAGAAATATGCAAATGTATGTGAAAATTTTAGAAGGTAAAAGTTTTTTTTAGAGTTTATAAGTACAAATATAAAACAATTATATATATATATATGTGAACAACTATAAAGTAGCTACAAATCGATATAAAGTATGAATGATTGTACAATAGAAATATAATGAGGTAAAATCTACCCATGGTAACTGCGCATTGTAGGATCAGAGACTTTGTAACACCCCGATTTTTAGGGTTAGAAGTTTTAAGGTTTTAAGTAAGGGTCAGTGAGTAGGTTGATCTATTGTGCTTGTTTTTGCATTCTAGTGTCAGAATAAGCTTGTTTGTTTGATGGTTGGATATGTGTTGGTCTACCTCTGAGTTCTGGGTTTAAATCCTCATATGTGTGTAATAGGGAAATTTTTTACTTAATTTTGTAAATATTAATTTTAAATTATACTCCTTTTTTTTGCTAACTTTATTTTGTAAATATCCCTAGTTTTGCTCCATTTTTTTGTACGTTCAAACAATCCTCTCTTTTCACGTTTTTCTTTTAGTTTCTTTCCCCTTTTTTTTTCGGCATCAATTTTTAAAATTTGGCCTTCTGCTATTGGGAAATCTTTTTTTTTATCACCTATTTGTGTTACTCTCACTGTTGGATTATGTTTTCTTCGTCATTTGGTTACGCTTTCATCAACAAGGAATTTTCAAATTGAAGGTGTCGCAATACATAAAAGGTTTTCTTTTCTGGGTACTTTAGATCGTAGAACATGTGTGTGTTCTGAACTATTTCGTTTTGGCATTGAACTGTTGTAGGGTTTTGTGGAATTTGGCAATTATGGGTGTGTTTTTGAATTGTTTAGTTTTGATGTTGGGTTCTATGGAATTTGATTATTTCTTGTATGTTACTGAAATTAAATCGTATGATTTTGGGATTAAAGGAGATAGGAATCGTCTTGGTGATGGTTACTTGATTTTTAATTGATTTCAGGGTGGGTTTTAGAGCTACTGTTGTTAAAGATTTATTTTGGGGAAGTAAGACACATTTTTCAACCTGTTCTAGTGTGGTTTCGTGACTACACGGGTGGCCACACACGGGCAGTCCACATGGCCGTGTGCAGTTGATAAATTAGGGTTTTCGGTAATTTTTGGTGCCACACGGCTATGTGGCTGAATTTGGGGATTTCAGTTGATAATCACATGGACGTGTGTTCTAGACACACGACCGTGTCCCATGGGCGCATGGGCGTGTGAGACTTTCGCATGGCTGTGTCTGCCCTGCGCCTTAATTTTAGCCAATTTGGACAGAGAGTTACACGGACTGTACACATGGGCGTTTGCCTTAGCCACATGGCCGTGTGCTTCCTTTTACAAGGGCGTGTGCTTCTTCACATGGGCATGCGCCTCTTCCACATGGTCGTGTAGACCTTCATACGGCCTAGGTACTTCTACATGATTGGGGCACACGGTCGTGTGGCCCTGTTTTGCAAATTTTTGCTCTGTTGGATTTTGACTTGTTGTATTCCTGTGTGTTTCGACCCTCGGCTAAGCCTTAGTAAGGGTGGTTAGGACTCTGTTTTGGCCCAGACTTATGCGTTACTTGTAATGATAGCACTAATTTAATGAATTGTTTAAGTGTTAAGTGATGTTACCTAGTAATTAAGTACTGTTATAACTGATTCTGAATCTGGTCAGTCGATTATGTGCACCTCTGATTCTGTTTGACTGATGTACGACTATTTGTAAGTTGTATACATTGTTTCTGTAAGTCTGTTAGTGAGCTGTCTGCATACATGCATTTGCATTTAAACTTGGGTTTTGGTTGTGAAGAGAAGGAAGAATGATCTAATTTGGCAGTCTTAACTGCAACACTTTTGTACAGCAGTTTACTGTAATGTACTGTACATATGCTAGCTCACTGCATATTGATACTTCAGTGGCTTAGTTCCACATATATGGTGTGTAGGATGGATGGGCCTTTCAAGGTTCTATATGGTGTGCATGGTTGGTTGGGCTTGATTAGCTCATATGTGGTGTGCAGGACGGTTGAAGTGGTGTTCGGTTGGTAGGGGTGGGTTTGTTTTTAACTTGTTGTATCCAATTTGCATTAGAACATATGTCCGTTTGTCTGAATAATATGTAAGCGTGTTCTGATTAATACGTGTGGTTGTGTCTGACTTTTGGCGCAAGTTTTCTCCTAGTATACATAGCCTGTGTACCTTAACTTGAAATGTTGTATTTGATACTTTTTCTTTTGTTATTTGCTTACGTTTTGAACTCACACTAAGCTCACGTAGCTCACCCCCTTAACTTTCCCCTTTTCAGGTACTCTCGTTTTCTGAAGCTGGACTCGACATGTCAGTAGTCTCGGCATGATGCATTTTAAGTTAGACTAATAAAATGATTCTTCGAATACTTAAACTTGAGAATTGTTTTGGGCTGTAAAAATATTTAGAGTCTGTGGTACAATTTCTATTTTGGGTTTTTATAAATTGTTTTCGAATTGAATTCTAGAATCTGTGGACCTTTATTTCCAAATGTTTTTAACATAATCCAAACTTTCTGTTTTGAATCCTAAACCGTTTAGTTCAATTTTAGTAAACTATTTTCGTAATGAAATTTTAATAATTCGTTTAGTAAAATTACTTTCAGATCAATTCGGTGATCTATGTAACCTCCGGGATTTGGTCTAAACTTCTAGGCCAGGTTTTTGGGGGTTACAGACTTACGTTTTCTAATTGCATATAATATGACTTAAACATGACTTAAATTTTGATTCAATTGTATAAAATTGCAAAATTACAAAATTTACCCCAAAGCATACTTTGGATTTTGTAATTTGCTACCACAGACTTATGTTGCGATACTGGTTCACATTTTTGTCGTCGCTGTCTTTTCATCGCCGTTTTTGTGTCGTCATCACCATCGATCACTGCCAAGTCACTGTAAAACCATTGTCTACCACAGCTAAACCATCACTGACCAACTCCAGTAGCCTTTACCGTCGATCTTCACCGCCGGACCACCGACAACCTCCTATTGTCTGACCACCATTAATTTTATACTAATTTGGCTGGGTTGGGAATGTGTTGTCTTGATCGACCGATATAGATCTCGATTCTCCAAGTTCTATCGAAAAAATATATTACAAAATTTCTTATCTCTGTTTTGTACCCACATATTTTATTCTAAAATAAATAATAAAATAAACCTTGCGTGGAAATGATAGTCTACGATCTAAAATATACATGCCCGAGAAAATAATAAATTACATTTAATTTTCAGGAATCACAACTTTGACAAAATTACTTTATCATAAATAATAATAAAATAGTATCAGACATTCATTCACATATATTCCCTAAACATGTATACAATTACAAGATTCCCATATCTTATAAAAAATAATCATACATGAAGAAGAGAGAGAACTTCGATCTTGATTTATACTATAAACATAACATAACTTGGAGCTCTGATACTACTTTTTTGGAAAAAGTCTGGTTTGAAAATAGTTTTCTTGCACAACAGAAATTTAAAATTTTAAAAATTGAGCTAGTTTGTGATATTTATAGCAATAAACAAATTATTGAATTTGCACTTATGTTTTCGGCTAGACGAATCCTTATCGCTCCTGACTTTCAACCAAACAATCTTCTTTGTTATTCTCGTACTATGAACTACTTCGAGTGAGGGCTCGAACGGTTCGAATCAGACACAGAACCAGAAATAGTTTTCTTCATTAAGTGTGAAAACGAAAAATCCCTTCTCAAATAGAATCTGTCAGAATTGTTATTCTAGAAAATAGATTTAATAGTTGAGAATAAATTCTCTCTATTTTTAGATAGAGTAACAATATCTTAAAGTTGTGTAAATAGCCCTACCGATGCCATCTATTTATAAGGAGATGAGGTAGAACCCTTGTTGAATTGTATAAGTTTATTACAATTATAAAAATGAACTTCTAGTCTATCTAGCAGTATAGGGGGCGACAACCTTAGTTAATAATACTAGGGTTTGTCGCCCCTGTCATTAACATGAGAGGCTTTTGGGCTTCTCTCATATCGGGTCCAATTTTAACACCTTGTATGTAACGTCTTGTATGTAACATCTCACCTAGTGAAGCCTTAGTATTCGAGTGTTGTTTTAGAAGTAAGAATTTTGGAATAAGTTCTGAATAAGTAAAGTGATTGATTCGTTTAAGAAACAGAAGTTCATGTTTACGCCCTTAGGTGAAGTCTTAAAATTTTGAAATATAGTTCATAGGAATAAGGCTTAAGAGGATAGTTTTAAGTGTCCAATGTTAGGATTGGATTAAGTATAAGTTACTTTTCGAGCACGTTTGTGATGCCTTAGTTCGACTTATTTTGGAGGAACGAAACTTATGGCCAAGTTAAGTACGACAATTGAAAGAATAATGGTAAGAGTGTATAAGTCTCTGAATTAGGTGTATAGTTATAAAGAAAAACGAAAGGAAAAGAAGTGTTCACCCAAAAAGGCCTATCTTGGTGTATAGAATAGGCGAACCAAGAATGTTCTATTTATACGACCTTTTGTAATATGAACGGTTAAAGAATCATACAAAGGAATATTTGAGTAAGTAGTAGTAGTTGCCCAAATGCATTTTTGGTGTATAGAATGGGCGGACTCTAATATGAGAATAAGTAGACAAGGATTCCTAGTCAGATTAAAATGATAAGTGAAACGAAAGTGACTGTTACGAAAAGGTTGGTTATGAGGTATGAGGCCACGCTAGAAGGCATAATACCTCTAGTTACCAATGTGGTCCCGAATCAGTTGACTTGTAAGAAAAGCTAGTTGGAAACAAACTAAACATAAGCTGGAAGAGTTAAAGGCTAAGGAGTATCAGGTAAGTTTCTTATGAATGGCAGGTTTTGGATAAGACAATTTAGTCTTGACGTGACATTTATCAAGTCCTCATGAAAACTTGATTTAAGTTAAAAGGACACTCAGGTTAAGTTAAGAAAGGTTGTCTTCTTTCTTAAGGACGGAGGGATTAAGAAGATGGGGGATGCCTCCCAAAAACACAAGTCTTGAACTCTAGTTTTCTGCAAGTAAGCTCCCTCCAACAAACCATAGTATCTGGTTGAATGAAAGATCTAAAACTCAAGCTACTATTTTCACACGGAAGGATTAGATCTGAAGTTTGATAGCCTTTTAGGTTATGAGGTGAGTCCCTAAGTCGACTATTGGAAATCTATTATGCATATTAGAACCTTTTGTGAAAATAAGCTAAAAATGAATGTTGTGATGATTTTGTGAGAAATGTATATCTGATGAACTTGTATGAATGATTCGTATGGAATATGGATATGATATTTATAGTCAATGGTTAATGTGTCTAAATGAGTAAAGTGTCTTTGTGTTTTAAGGATATGAACAAGTTTTTCAATAGTAAGTCAGATGTGAATGAGCCTATCAAGTATGAGTCTACATGAAGTGTCTGTGTTTGTCTCTAGAGTCGTCTAAAGGGGTCCGTCGAGACTAAAAACACGAACCTCTAAAAGGAAAAATCCATGGCTTTCTGAAGACCATATACTGTAAGATCATGGCTGGGCCATGGCATCATATGGAAAAGATTTAAAGTACGGTTGGGTGAGTATAGACGATAAGGGGCAAACCTCACAATTGTGAGTTAAGGTGAATCCCTATCGTCAAAAACACCAACTTTCGTATAAGTGAGCCTTTGTGGCAATTTATATTAAAGGAATGCCTTTGTGGAAAATATATGGTAAGGAATACCTTCGTGGTAATCTATAAGGAGACATCTTTGTGGCAATTTTTGTAAAAGAAAGTCTTTATGGTGATCTTTGTTAAAGGAAACCCTTATGGCGATCTCTATTAAAGGAAGCCTTTATGGCGATCTCTGTTAAAAGAAAGTCTTTGTGGTTATCTTTGTTAAAAGGAAGCCTTTGTGGCTATCTCTATTAAAAGTATGTTTTTATGGCTATCTTTGTTAAAAGAGTGCCTTTGTGGCTATCTCAGTTAAATGAATGTCTTGGGGCAAGCTCTATTAAAAGGACACATTTATGGTGAGACTTTTAAAGGATATCCTCTGTGACTATCTTTGGAAAGGAACACCTTCGTGGAAAAATCTGAAGAATGGTTCTAATGATGACTATCTGAAGACAACACCTTTGGGCAAACACTGAATGAATGGCGAACGACTAGGCTCTAGAGTACATGGCAAGGTAAGGTTATGTGTTGAAAGTATGTATAAAGAGTGCACTAAAGGAAGGAAGATCTGAGCAAATTCTAAGTTAAATATTAGACGTAGCCTACCCTGCCCGAAGAAAATGATAAGATTAGTAAGTATGGAAGAAAATATTAAGTTTGATAATAAGGTAAGTGTACAGATCCGTTTTGGCCCAATACCTAAACAAATACCCAATCTACCCAACTAAACCCCAAAACCAACAACCCAAATAAACATAACCCAATAACCTACCCAAATACCCAAAACCCCAAACCCAAACTAAACAAATTAAAACCCTAGCCCAACCCAAAACAATTAACAGCCCAAACATAACAAAAGAAAAAAGGAACTAAAAACCCTAAAATCAGCTTATGCCGCCTCTGTCCCCAGCCCCATACCAGTCGGCCACCAACTACCTGCTCTCTGACGCCTCTGACGAAGCTGCAGCACCGCCCCACCATCCTTCAAGTTGCACCCTTGCAAGTATTAAAGGAGACTAGACAGAAAGCGGAAAAAAAAAAACAGTATATAAGCAAAAACATACATTGAAAATGGGGGTTCTTTTTTTGGGTTCTTGTTTTTCATTTTCATTCGAAATATGTAAAGAAGATTTACAATCACAAAGCTTTGTAACACAAAAACAAATCTACAGCAAAGAGTCTCAAAGAACCAAATCTAAGGTCTATTTTCTTTTTTATTTCTTTTCGAATATATTTGCATACAAAATCTCCATTTTTAATAAAATATTAAATAATAACGTGAGATTATAAAAAAAATAAAAAAATAAACCTTTTTGAATTCCGCGGTGGCCAGCGACGGCGGCGCCCGATGGTCCGGCGGCCGGACAGTGGCCGGCCTTGTTACCGGAAATCGTTCCCCTCACCCTCTCTCCCTTTTTTTTTCTTTCTCACCTGCACAAATGAGTTTTTTGGAATAAGTTGGCCCTTTTATAGTCCCCCAAAACGACGTCGTTTTGGGGGCTGCCTTTTAACCCTAAAACGGCGTCGTTTTGAGCATGACCCGATCCAGCCGACCCGACCCGCCTAGGATCCGCGTGTTTTTGCTCCTAGGGGCTAATTGCGCGCATGGTCCTTCCGCTTTTTATATGTTCTGCAATCAGGTTTTAATTTCTTTTAAATTGGCCCTGGAATCTATTTCGTTTGCGATTCGGTCCTTATTTCTGCGATGTCGTTTTAAGGGGCTCGGGAAAATTTCCCTTTTGGCCCTCTCGGTGATCATCATGCGCGCTTTCAAATTAATCCCTTTCCCCTTTATTAATTTTTAAATCGACCCCAAAACTTCATGTTGTTTCAAATTTAATCCCTTTTTTAAATTTAATTCAATTTTTATATTACTTACTATTTTTTTCTTATGTTGTTTATTATTTTGTTTATCATTATTATATCCTATTATTATTATTATCATACTTATTATTTATGGGCCTTTGTATTGTTTTTCGTTTAATACTTATATGTATATATATCACATAATATTATTACTAGTTTTTGTTGTTTATTATTATTTTCCTAACTTTATATTATGTATATTTCTACTTTTCTAAATATCATATATGCATATATATTTTTTTATGTATTATATTTTCTAGTATATATATAGATATATTATATTATCATGTATTTGTTTTTTTTCTTATATATGTATATATATTTATGTAATATCTTTAATAGTTTTATTACTAACATTATTTATATATGTGTATCGTATATACATCCTTTCTAAAATTGTGTTTTTCTATATGTTACGTATGTATCTGTAGTAACTATATTATGTATTACTATATCTACGTAGCATTATTTTTACTATTATTATTATTCCTAATACATATTATGTATATATCTTTTAACATCATATAAAATATATATTTTTTAATATCATATTAATGTTATATTTATTTTTATACATATACTCTTTATATAGTATTATTATTTTTTTTATATATCATATATTATTGTACTTAATATTTTCACTTGTTTATCACATTATTTTAATACTATTATTTACATCATTACTATTCTTACATTTTTTACCTATTGCTTTTTAAATACATTTATTTTATTTTCATTTTTTATTCTTCATTCACATTATATATTACTTATATATATGCATACATACATACACTTTCATACAACATTTCTAAATTATTACCTGTATTATTACTATTATTAACTCTACTATTACTATCATTTTTTAGTCTTGCATGATATTTATTTACTACCATTTTCTTTATTCTCAAATGCTTTTAACTTATTTATCATTCCTCTCTTATTTCTTTTGTTTGTTTCATTTTATTTTTGCCTTTATCGCTATTTTTCCATTCATGCTTATATTCATTTTGTCGTACCTATCAATACCGAAATTTGTATTCGTCTATGCATCCTTTATCTTATTATTACAAAACTATGTTGTATTAACCTTTTCTCGACAAAAGTAACAATTTTTCATAAAAGTATTATTCCGTGTTCGGTAATTTGAGACAATCGTGCCCTAACTTACTGGGTTTCGATTTTTCTCATTTAAACTAAATAACGGGATACTCTTTTAAATCACTATACGAGTTTTGAAAAATACTTATTCGGGAGGTACGAAGTGTTGTGCCCTAACTTACTGGGTATCACATTTTGTCATCTCGAAATAAGAACTTGTTTTAAACTAAAGGCAATATTCAGTGTTTGAGAATTCGAGAAAACGTGCCCTAACTTACTGGGTTTCGATTTCCCTCTTTCACTCTAACTAACCGAACATTTTTAAAGAGGTTAAAATACATTAATTTCAAATAAAAGGCAAGCTCAGTCTCAAAGTTCGAGATATCGTGTCCTAACTTACTGGACGTGGTATTTCATTATTGCGAGACGGGAAGGTCTTTAACATGTGAACTTTTTACAAAGAGAAGGATCGTAGTTCAAAGTATTTTAAGTTTTCAAATTTTCGACATTTAGATACTAATTAATCAATTAGGTACCAATTTTGGGCGTACCGAGGGTGCTAACCCTTCCTCGTGCGTAACCGACTCCCGAACTCATTTTCTGATTTTCGTAGACCAAAAAATTATCGTTTTAGTAAATCTTAATTTTTATTAAAATGATTAATTTAAGGTGATCCGATCACACCTCATCCAAAAAAGATTGATGGCGACTCCAGTTTTTCGTTTTCATTTTAAACATGGTCAAAACATACCTATACCAATAAAGCACTAGTCATTTACTCCACATTGTCATTCCAACTTAATATTTCTAGCATATCATCTATAAATAGAAAAGCATATAATTAAATTGTACCAACTTTCAAATACTTATTCATATTTACCATACAATTCATAGTTTATGATTTAATCCCTTTTAAGTTTATCAAAATTATAATTAATCTAATCTAATAAACATTAAATATAAGCAAACATATCATAAATTTTTTTTAGTAAGTTCCATATGAACTTACCTGGGAAAACAACAACCAACATAATGTTGGGGACTATTACGTAATTTTTCTTGTCTTCAATTATCTTTCGGTTGATTTAAATCTCGATCTATAATAATTCATTTCAATTTATCAATTCAAATCATCTTATAATAACCTATTATAAACATGTATTTATTGAATTTTATTTTTTAGATATTACCTCAAGTTTTACATTTTATTCAATTTAGTCCCTAAAACTGAATTTGTCATAACTTTCAAATTTGAACTTTGATTTTTAAACCTGTGTCAAACATATCCTTATACAACCCTCTAATATCCATAAGTATAGAAATTTCAACCCACTATTGACAATTTTACACTTTAGTCCCTAAGTGCAAAAAACTAACATTTAAACTTTACAAACTAGTCATTTTTATTTCTAAGCTCAAAATCCAAGAACTTAACATCAAAAGCTTCAAGCACTCGTCAATGGTAATATTTTAAAACTTTAATATTTTTAAAATGAATATACAGTTTAACTAAATTGAGCTACCACAATCTCAAAAATATAAAATTTATGAAAAACGGGCTTTAACCGACTTACCATGCAAGGCCAACCGTTTGGGAGCATTCAACAATGGATTTTGGCTATTCTTTTTAATATGGAATGGTGGAAGAAGAAAGAATGATGAAAAGATGTTAAGTGGTCTTCTATTTTACTAATATATTTTTCATTTATTTATTAATTAAATTAAATTTAACTTGTAACTTATAAACTATACATATCCAACCGTCCACTACTTTAGAAAATGGTCTAGTTGCCATTTTGGGCCCTTTTTATTTATCAACCAAGTTTTTTAGTCATTAAAAATCAATAGCGATTAAATTTTATAATTTTTACGATTTAATCCTTATACCTTGTACCTTAATTAATCACTAATTCTGCGAAATTATCTATCCAAAATTTTATTCACCTATACAATAACTCCATAAATATTTAATAAAATATTTATGGGCTTAGTTTATGGAAACGAGGTTTTAATACCTCAATTTCCAAAACCACTTACTTTTGAACTGATACACTTGTACCTTAACTAACTTTCAAATTAATCAAAATCATCAAGCCAAAATTTAATATATCACTAAACTAGCCTCATAAATATTTAATAATAATATTTATAAACTCGATCAGTGGAATCGGGGTTTCGAAACCACCATTTCGACACTATTGAAAAATGGGTCATTACACCAATTACAAGTACTTCCTGGACTTTTAACCTAGAACTTTATTATTCGATCCAACTCGATATTTGTTTTTTATTTCCTAACAGCGACATCTCAATTAATTTCCAATTAAATAATATTCTCAACCTAATTTTAATTTCGTTAAAATCATGACGACTTTACCGTAAAAAAATCTATGAGAAAATATATTTAATATTTCTACATTCAACGATTTACTATAACCCAATGATTTATTTTCATTTTCAAACTTTATTTACTTCGAAAAACATTAATTCATTTTCAGGTCATTTTTATTTTAGAGAAAACCACATTCATTTCCAAATGATTCCATTTCTCCATTTTCATTTTCATTTTGGAGAAAACCATAATCATTTTCAAATGTTTCCAATTTTCCATTTTCACAATTTCTATTCATTTATATTCATTTAATTCAACGTGCAATTTATTTTTTGTTTCAATGAGCTAGCAGAGGGATCGGTTGGACATGCAATTGAGGCTTAAATGATTTATAATTAAGTTTCAGTTTTTCACCAATTAATTATAAACTCATTTTTTCATGAAGTTATTCCACTATAGTATTGTGATTGAGTTCTCCCCAATGACATACCATTACGAAAGCAACTCGATCAATGCTCATCCAATGACCTTGCCATTAGTGCTCGAGGTTATGGGTTGGATAGTTACATTCATGAAGCTTAAGTTGTTTCGAGGTGTAAGACACAATCTTACCGTCTTGCATCAAAACACAACCAAGACTGGTATGAGACGCATCACTGTATACCATATAATCCTTCCCAAACTCAAGCTGGATTAAAATAGGTGCTTGAATCAACATAAACTTAAGCTTTTCAAAACTTTCCTTTTGCTCCTCAGCCCATTTGAAAGGTGCACTTTTCCTCAGTAGCTTGGTCATAGAAGCTGCAATTAAGGAAAACCCTTCCACAAACCTCCTATAATAACCGGCCAATCCTAGGAAACTTTGAATCCAACTGATATTCTTAGGCTATTTCCAGTCTAAAATACCCTCAATTTTTTTTTTAAGTTGACACAAATACCCTCAGTTGATACCACGTGTCCCAAAAATATCATTTCGTGGAGCCAAAACTCACATTTACTCAATTTAGCATAAAGTTGTTCCTCATGGAGCATCTATAAGACAACCCTCAAGTGCTCATCATGTTTTGTTTCAGACTTAGAGTAGATTAAGATGTCGTCAATGAAGACTACAACAAAATAATCAATATAATACTGAAAAGCTTGATTCATTAGGTCCATAAAAGTTGACGAAACATTCGTGAGACTGAAAGGCTTCACTAGGAACTCGTAGTGGCTATACCGAGTCCTAAATGCGATCTTAGGAATATCTATCTCTTTCACTTTCAATTGATAGTATCTGGACCTTAGATCGATCTTAGAGAACACTTTCGCACCCCTTAACTGATCAAATAAATCATCAATTCTCAATAAAGGGTATCAGTTCTTTACAGTTAACTTGTTCAATTGTCAATAATCAAAGCAAAGTGTAACAGCCCGGTTTTAGCCAAATCAGAACAGTGATTTCGGAACCACAAATTCGACGTAAAAAAATTATTTAATATTATTTTTGGTGTTTATATCATGTGAATATGTATGTGTGAAATTTTGGTGAAATAATTTTATTGTTTAATAGCTCAATTTGAGAAAAAGGACTTAATCACGTAAAATGCAAAGGTTGTATTCTTTATGTTTAAAGTGTCTAAATACTATATGATATTAAATTGAAGGTCCTTATGTGTTAATTATACCCTTATATATGTTGGTGGACATATATGGACAACCATTATATGTTTTAATGTTTTAATGTTTTAATATTAAAGGTAAATATGGTATTTGGTAAATTTAGTTAATTAAAATAAAACAAAACAAATTTCTTCTCCATATTTTCATCACCTAGCTAATTCTAAAGAAGAAAATAAGCCAAGGAAAGGTTTTAAGGTTCAGCACTTGCATGATTCAATTGGTATGTGTTCTTAGCTCAGTTTTTGACAATTTCTATGTTTTTGTGATCGTTGCTTTGAGTGCTAGCTAGCCCCTACCTTAATTTTTGAGTTTTTTAGTTATTTTGAAAAATTAAATTGATGAATTTATGTGTTTTTTAATGTTTGATGATGAAATATGAAAGCTTGGTGTTTGATATACATGTTTTGTAAAGTAATTTTTGACAAAAATGTCAATTAGGGATTAAATTGAGAAAAGTGTAAATTGAGGGGGTTAAATTGTAAAATAAATGAAAAATATGGGCTGCTAGGGACCTATAGAGAATTCGGCTAAGCATGGGTCATATTGACTTTTGTGAATTTTGTGTATTTATGAAATAGGGACTAAATTGAATAATGTGTAACTTTAGGGGATAAAGTGCAAAAATGCCCAAATATGTGCTTGTGGATGAAATTGAATGTGTTGATGAATAAAAGGGTTAATTTTGAATTTTTTAGACCAAGAAAAAAGGAAATTAGATATAGATCGGGGGAAATCAAAAGTTATCGAATAGTTGACCCCGTCCGTTTATTCCGACTACGAGGTAAGTTCATATGCAAATGAATGTCTTTAAATTAAATTATACATATCTACTTGTCATTGAATTGCTATGAATGTTGAATGAGTACTTACGAGCAAGAATCGACAAAGTTACGACATTCAAAGTCCCGTACAAACCTTAGGAATAGTATAGGATACGAATGTCATGCAATTAGGTTACCAAGATGTGATTACATGTAAGACCATGTCTAAGACATTGGCATTGTATTACGATTATGTGTAAGACCATGTCTGGTACATCGGTATCGTTAATTGATTTCGTGTAAGACCCTGTTTGGGACAGTGGCATCGATATGTGATAACATGTAAGACCATATCTGGGATATGGCATTGTACGAGCTTATGTGATTGCTGAGTATCCTGAACGATTCCGAACGGTTCAACGGGCAAAGACAAGTCGAGAAAGAATGAGTTAATGAGTTAAACGACTCAGGTACGTACGAGATTCATATGAGAATTTGAAAAAGAAGTGGTTGATGAAATTACAGGTGTATTTGAATATACATTCATTGATAAAGGTTTGTGTATCTATATGTGTTTACTTGTATTTGGCCTATTGATAAAAATGTTGTGATTCATGTGGTAAATTTATTTGTATATGGCTTACTAAGATTTTAAAGTTTACGTTGTGTGTTCTTTCCATGTTTTATAGATAATCAAAGCTAGTTCGGACTTGAGGATCGTCGGGAAACGTCATCACACTATTGATCATCTCGTTGGTACTTTTGGGAGCTTTGTATATTTGTTATATGGCATGTATAGGCTAGTGTCATTTTGGTATGTTTTGAGTTATGATATTAGCCATGATATTTGGCTTGTAAATGTAGGTATGTATTACCGTTAAAATTGGCTTGAATTATGTTTGGTAAGTGTTATATATGTAATGTATATAATGCCTTATATGTTGGCTTATTTGGTGTGGTTATGTGTTGGTTATTTTGGTTAGTTGTTAATTGATGTGTTAATGCTTGGAAGTTGGCATATTGTGGTTTGTTTTGAGATAATGATATGGTATATTAAGTGACTTGAAATTAAGGATAAGTTGATGAGTTAATGCATTTGGAATTAGGTAAATTGTGATAGTTTTGGTATAATGATTTGGTATGTTTTGAATATGAAATTGAGTGTTTTAAATGGTTGTAAATAGATGGCATTGTATGAGTATGAATTGGCATGTTTTTGGTTGCTTAAAGATGTATTTAAATGGTGCTATTTTGGTTGCTATGTATACTTGTGGAAATGGTGGCAAATTGGCTTTTCAAATGGCCTATTTTTGTCCACACGGGCAGAAACACGGGCATGTGTCTCAGCCGTGTGTGACACACGGTCATGTTACACGACCGTGTGTCCCTTGGGGTACCCTTCGAATTAAAGTTAGTATACCCTACAGTTTTGACACGACCTAGACACACGGGTGTGTCAACTGGCTGTGTGTGGCACTGGGGCTAGCACATGGGCGTGTGGCTAGCCGCGTGACCCAAGTCAGTAACCTCCCAAGTTTTCTCTTTGCCATGGCACACGGGCGTGTCTTCAGCCGTGTAGTGCAAGTCAGTATGTATACCTTGAAGACTAGATACTCTCACCACTAAATTCACCCATTGTGAATTTAGCAAGTAAAACACAATAAAAAGGTTCTATTATCAATATGCATGCATACAATAAGGTTCCTCACTTAGAATAGATTAAGGGCCCAGTTCTCTCTGTACATAACCTACACAAGTTCTTAATTATATAGAGTTTATCCAGACTTGCTTACATAAAAAGATCTATCACAATCCCTATAAAACAACCACTATATAAGCTGAATACAACATAATAATAATGAACAACATAAATTAGGATTCTTGGCAGATAAGTCTTTAGTGATTCAATCTAATCCAACTTCATTGATTCAAAGGATTAAATAAGGGTAATCTTATTCAATCCAATCATTAATAAATGATTTCCAAGTGATACGATTTTTCATAACGGGCTAGATATCGTCTATATAATCAGCATAGCCCAAACAATCAGTTCAATAAAGTGCCAACAGGAAACTGTCTCCATATAGATTTGGTGGGCAAGGGAATGAGCACTCCCTCTAACACTAAATTTTTAGTTTTGTATTTTTCAACAGATAACAATATTAGTGAAGTATATAATTATATAAAATTAAAATTTATTTTACAATGGACATTTAATATGGTGAAGTATAATTTTAAAATTTATCCCAAAAAATATATACATATTAACTTCCATAGTTTTTTAAATATTTTTTTTTTAGATTCACCAATTGAATTCATATATAACTATATTATTTTATATTAGTCTTTATATAAAACTATATTTTATATTAATTGTCAAAGGATTTATGATACATGTTTGCCATAGTCGTGATAAAAAAAGCAAAAAAAAAAAATTGCTACACTTTTTGGATTTTTTTTCTCTAAAATATTTAAAAAAAAAAAGATTTGCTCACTTTTTGATATTCTTTTTAAAAAATATCATCGTCAACAGATGTCATCGTTTTCGATCTTTGGTTTGTAAAACATTTTACCGTAGAAGCCATTTTTAGTGCGGAAGCACGAATCTAGAAAATATTTTAAGAAATACTGGTATTGAATTTTTAAAAAGTTAAAATATAAAATTATTATTTTTTAATTTATTATTTCATTATTTTTTGAGAAAATATTTAAATAAATTTATTTTCATTTTAAGAGACAGTATAATTTTATCATATATAAATTTATAATTTAATAAATTTTAAGAGATCAAAATGTAATTTTTTATTTTTGAGAACTAAGACCATAACTTACCCTTTGAATTCTTTCTCGAGGTGAAGCAAAACAAAAATAACTTTCGAGAAATTATTTTTTTATATTTTAATTACGTATTAATTCGATTAACATTGATATAATTATTAATATGGGAGAATGTGATTCAAAAAATACATTTATTCCTTTGTTTAGTGTTGAGGAGAGGCTAATAGTTCTGATATTGTATAAGAAAATAAAATAGATATTTAAGATATTATATTTAGAATGGATGAATATATATATATATATATATATATATATATATATTTAGAACAGTTTTCACCACATAAAAAGAAAAAAGGTTTTTTCTTTTGGAGCAAAGTGAATGGAAAAAGGCAAAAAGCAAAAGCATAAAAAGAATTGAAATTAGGCTTTGAGATTGACTGAAATTCATCAAACAAACACACACCTGTGAAGTGTGAATACAGCCAAACAATGACCGTTTTTGGTTTTACACAAATTAGCTCAGCTGGCTGCCCTTTCTTTTTCACTACTCATCCTTTTCTGCATAATAAGAACAGCCTGTAGACCAAACCCAATTGCTTTGCACCTCCCACCATTTTTGGATTTTTTTCCTATTTTGATATCAGTATTTGATTTTTTAATCTATTTCCAAAATTTTACTTAATAAGTTATTACAAAAAATAAATTACTTTAATAAACATTCAATTTTTTAGGGTTTAGCAGTCTATAGGTTTGAGGGTGGGCCCATTATAAATGAGTGAATTGCCAAATTAATGGAGCAGAAATAAAAGTAAAAGCCAATGTTGTTGAAAACTTGAAATGTGTGAAGCTTTGCCCAACAGCTGTTTTTTTGGACACACATTTATTTATGTCCCTTATCTCCTTTAATAATTTTCAACGGATAGTCGGATTCAATAATTATTACATGTCTACAAATTTGTTTTGTTTTCATCCTATAATTTTTTTTAACATTTACGTAAAAGTTAAAATTGAAGTTAATGTTAAGATTTACCTTTCAGTTGATTCGAATTTATAATTTTTTTTTTGCATTAATAATATATCGACCTAATAAGATTTTATTAAATATTAATTTTAACTACCTAGTTAATTAATTTCATATTAATATATTATCATAGTAATTAATATTTAATTAATGTTACTTTTATTATTATCACATAATGATACTAATAAATTAATTTTAATATCAATTTAGTAATCTAATTAATAATAAAAGATATTAATATCAGTTTAAAAATTTCTCCAAAATGATATTCAATAATTTTCTATTAAAAACAATAAAAATCTATTAGTTATACAAAACATTTCATTTATTATTAAATAAAACTATAAATTGTTTTAGATTCTAATATAATCTTATGTTAAACATAATTTAATTTTCAATTAATATATGTAATTTTTTGTTAAATTAAAAGTATAGTCATATTGCAATTACAAAGAATAGATCTAAATAACCATAAGTAGACTTAATCATTATAATACATTATTAGAATGATAAGAAAAATATATCTAAACCTAAACCAGAATATAATGAGATATAAACTAGAATAAATATGTGCTAAGAAGCCACATATGATTTACGGTGAATGAGACTCAAATATAAGATCTTAATATTCTAAGGGCGTTAACTTATCCATTAACTTAAGATTTCATTAGTTATAAGTTTATTTAATTTTTTTTATGTAAGTACATGTTAATTAGTTAAATTTTAATTATATATAATAAGTTTATGATGATTTTTTTTATGTTTTATCAATTTCATTTTCATTAAAACCTTCAAAATGATGGCAACTAATTAATTAGTTACCATTAAATTTTAATTATATATAATAATAATGGTATAGTTGTTATTATATTTGAAATTTGTTTAGTAAGTAGATTTTAAGAGAGCTTATGAGGGCTAGAGGTGTGCATGGGCCGGGCTGGGTTCAAGTCGGGTCCAGGCAAAATTTTAGGCCCGTTTTCTAGGCCTGGTCGGCCCGGCCCAAAATATGGGTCTAAAAATTTATCCAAGCTCGGCCCGAAATAAAATTGTTAAGCCTTGAGCTGCAAATTTCAAATTTGACCCATATTAATTTTTTTAACTTATTTCATTAAATAAAAATTTTAAAATATAATAAATTATCAAATACATTTAAAACAAATATTAAAACAAGAAACAAAGAAAAAATGATATTAAAACAATTCTTAAAACAATACACAAATTAAAAATATAATAAAAAGTGATTATATTAAAATTAAAAAGAAAATGTAAATATGATTAAAAATAAAAATATATATATATTTAGAATATAATTCGGGTCGGGCCAGGCCCGGATAAAAAAAGTTTTACCGAGCCCGGCCCATTTTCTAAATGGGCCTCTTTTTTTGCCTAAACCCATATTTCGGGCCTATATTTTTACCCGAACTCTTCCATTTTTTGGGCGAGCCTTCGAGCCGGGCCGAGTAGCCCGGCCCGTGCACACCTCTAATGAGGGCATTCTTAAAATCATAAGTACAAATGTATTTTACTCTAAACCCAATGGGAAGTGTCAGTGGGCACCGAAGAAATCATAGGTGTAAGTGCATTTTGTACTAAACCTAAGAAAAGTAAGTATATTTTACACTAAAATGTTAGGAGGTGTCTTTTACGGTAACTGTTTTTGATGCAATGTTTATTTTACTCATAAGTATTCCTCAAACCTATACTTTAAATTGTATTTAAACTTTTATTCTCCTAGTTATTATAACAATAACAGTGTCAATTAAGTTAATGTGTTTTAATATAAAATCTATAAAAATTAAATTAAACTCAGAATAATTTTTTTTTTTTTTTTTTTTTTGCATTTGATAAGATTTCAATTTAACATACTTTACTCAAAAACTCAATTTCATTATTTGAGCCAAAACATTATTTATTTTTATATCAATTTTTAAAATTATATTTACATATTATTTTTTCTACTCATGCCATAAGTGTCTCACAAAGCAATATATAAAAAATTTCGTTTGGCCGATGACCTACCAAAAGATGCTAGTTTACACCTATTTATTTATGAATAGTCAAACTGTTAAATACCTTAGAAATTACTTTAAAAAATTACCTTAGAAATTTCATTGTAAAGTGTACAACAATCTTTCAAAAATTGTTAGCGTATCTTTGGTTAAAGAAAAGGAAGAATTACGAATAAACTCTTGGTTTAGGTGGAATTTAAGTTTGAATTCTAAAGAAATATTTATTGTCTCAGTGATAATTCACTTAATTAACATATTATTATTATTAATTAATTTTGTACATAAATGTTACCAATTTGATATTATATTGAATATTTTATGTAGATGCAATATATGTCTAAATTGTTAGAATACGAATTGAAACGTAAATTTAAAGTAAAATTAAGAAGTGAGGTACAAAACTTTTAGACTTTTAAGATTATTTTATTTTTATTATAAACAAGAATAATAGATAAAAGATGGATATGTGAATATGAGGATTTCTATTGCATTATCTATATATATATAGGGATATTAGACTCTTCATTTTCTAATACATAAATAAGAAAGTGGTTACAAGAAGATGAAAGGTGAAAAAATAAGGAAGATGAAAGGTTGAACATTCACTTAATAGCATTCATAACACTCCCCGCTGGATGTTCATTATATAAATGATATGCTTAATTAAATACCTTACTAGGAAAAATCTTGTGGGACAAAAACTTAGTGAAGGAAAAAAGAGTACATAATCATTTGATATATAGTATATCACAACAAAAAATGTAGTGCGAATTTACTCCCCCTCATGTAAGCATCACTTAATATCTTTGAGACAATGCAATCTAATGCTGAAAATTAACTTATCAAATATAGTCGAAGAGAGCGCCTTCGTAAAAAGATCTGTCAAATTCTCACTTGAACAAATCTGTTGAAAATTTATATTTCCATTCTTTTGTAGATCATGAGTGAAGAAAATTTTTGGTGATATATGTTTTGTTCTATCACCCTTAATATATCATTCTTTAAGTTGTGCAATGCAAGTTGTATTATCTTCATATAAGACTGTTGAAGCTTCTTTTTCAGAGTATAAAACACAATCTTTTCATATGTGATGAATTATAGACCTTAGCCACACACATTTACGACTAGCCTCATGGATTTCCAAAATCTCAGCATGATTAGAAGAAGTAGCAGCAATTGTTTGTTTCACAGAGCGCCAATAAATTGCAGTATCACCATATGTGAAAACATAACCAATTTGTGATCGAGCATTGTGAGGATCAGATAAGTACACTACATTTGCAAAACCAACCGGTTCTGTTTTGGGTAGGTTAAGGAAGACCAAACCGATATCTCCTGTACCTTGAAGATAACAAAAAACCATGCTTAACCCCATTCCAACGTCTTTGGGTTGGAAAAGAGCCAAATCTTGTGATACATGCACAGATTGGGTAAAATTTATTAAATTCCATTCACTGAAGCTGACAATTTTCAAGCTTGAGAAATTAGTAAACTTGCGACAACTTTTTGGATGGAATCCTGACATTTCTTGTAACGTCCCAAAAATCTAATCTTTGATTTGATAAAATTCATCGTAAATAAGTATCTGCCCTAATGGTTAAGTGATTTGTGTGTGTGAGAGGTCTTGAGTTCGATTCTATGGGTGAGCAAATGGTGTTATATTTTTGCTTGGGCTAACTTAGGGGCTGCCTTTGTAGCTGAGTTTGGGTTGATTTCAATCCCTTAAAAATTTGATTGGGTGCCAAATTTTAAGGTGGTGGTTTTTCTTTTTAAATTTTATTGTTATTTTTCCTTTATTTTTTTTTCCCAAATTTCTTTCCTAGTTTCACGTTCTCTCACCTTTTGTTCTTTATTTTGTAATTGAGCTTAATTTGCAAACACTTTGATCTTGTAAGGATTATTTCTTTGTTTGCTTCTTTTTATCTCTTTGAGAGGGTTTGTATCTTAAGATTTAGGAAGAAACCTTAAGGGAGTTTATAAGGTTAAACCTTGTCCTCAAAGGTTATCAAATTAGTGAATTTGGGAAAATACTTAGTATAGGAAAGCTAAGGTAGTGGAGTAGGCAATTGGGGCCGAACCACTCTGAATTATTATGTCAAATTTTTCTATCATTTCTCTCTAGCTTTCACAAATTTTTTAAAAGCCAATTCACCCTTTCTTGACAATTTTGGTTTGATTATTTGAGCTAACAGTTTTGGCAGTTGTTAAACTAAGTTTTTTTGATAAAATGTTTTAATAGAGCAAATTGAAGTGTTTATGAATAAAATTTAAAATTGAACAAAATTGATAAATTGATTGTAACACCCCACACCCGAGCCCTACGCCGAGACGGGATACGAGGCGTTACCACACTCAAGCACATGCATACGATCAATTTTGAGTTATAAGAATTAGGTCCAATTTAAAACTTTTCATTTTTGATCTAAAAGCTCTTAATATGGGCCTATGATGCCCGAATCACGCTTTGAAAATACCCCAGGATTAATCCCAACATCTTTGAAAACATTTGAAGAATACTATTTGAAGTAGGGCACATGCCCATGTGGATGGGCAACACACCTGTGCGGCTATCATGACATGGTCATGCTAAAGGCCCGTGTGGTTCATACGGCCTAAGCATGAGGGGACACGCCCGTGTCCCGAGCCCGTGTAAATTAAATTCTAAATTCGAACCTACAGGAGTTTTCACACGGCCTGACACACTCCCGTGTCCATGGCCCGTGTCCCTCACACGGCCATGACACGCCCGTGTCTTAGCCCGTGTCTAAAAACCTTGACATTCTGTTTCTGACGTCAGCATCCAATTAGAGTCACAAGGACAAGGCACACACCCGTGGCTAGAGACCGTGTCCTCCACTCGACTGAGACACACGGCCTTGTCTCTGCCCATGTGTTTACTACCATACATACTAACTTGCAAATTTTACATGCAGGGGACACATGGCCGAACAACACGTCCATGGGGCTGACCGTGTGGACAATATAAGGCTATCTACCATGCCCTTTGCCACCTTGAAAAACAATCTAGCATTAGCCAACATATCAAAGTTTACATTATCATGATTTCTCAGCCAAACAAGCATAGCTAAGGTCTATATATATTTCATATATTCAACCATGCCAACAATTTCACATTCATAAAAGACTACCTTGTATTCATATAATAACTTTATCCATTTACCATGGCCTTATACAAAATGAATCAAATGCTAAAGTAAGCCAACACATTTGGCCAATTGACAATGACATAAAACTCAAAAGTTAAGATCCTATACATGCCATAATCAAAATAAGAGATCTAACTATACCAAGTGCTTCAGATGACAGTGTGACTGGCTTCTCCGACGTAAGTGATGATTCTCGAGCTAATTTGGAGGCACTAAAAGAAAATGGAAAGGAAATAAGGTAAGCAGAAAGCTTAGTAAGTTGCATGAAAATAAACATCAACTAATTATCATGAAACAATGTGCTCATAACCTTTCATAGCTTATTCGTGAATACCATAAATAGACAAAAGTACAACTTACTCATCGTCATCCATTACATTTCATATTTCATATATTGAGCCCACATCTCATACATTTCAAATAGGTACCTGTACCACTCATCACATGATCATAACTTTTCTCATCTCTATATAAATCATAAATATTTCGTTGAACCATTTGGAATTCTACTGGATATTCAATAGCCCTAACATAGGTTAAGATGCCAACGCCATGTCCCAGACATGGTTTTACACTAGCTTTCATATAGCGAGGCCGATGCCATGTCCCAGACAGGTCTTACACTGGCTCTTATCTATCGGTGTCGATGCCATGTCCCAGACAGGTCTTACACTAGCTTGTATATTGCGAGGTTGATGCATGTCCCAGATATGTCTTACACTAGCTCTTGTCTCAATGCCGATACATGTCCCAGACATGTCTTACATTGGCTTAAATATCTCGAGGCCGGTGCATGTTTACACTGGCTCTCATGTTGTGGCTGATGCATGTCCCATACATGTCTCACACTAGCACAAATATCACCCATTATCACGGTTCAAATATCCAAGACTATTCCAAATGTTCAACGAAAGTCTTTACTACGTAAATTTCTCAACATGTATTCTCATATTCAAAATCAAGACAATTTATGTCATATAAACTCAATTACACATAATAAAGGTATAGTTGCATTATTAACGTACAACTTACCTTGGATTGCAAAATATAGATGACTAGTTCGGCTTAGTCCACTAGCTTTGCTTTTCCCCAGTCTAGGCCTGGATTTTGTAATTCTTGATCTATAATGATAAAATTCACAAATTTAATCACTTAACCGATCTAAGTACTCAACAATTTATAATTGGGCAAAATGACCATTTTGCCCTTAGATTTTCACAAATGACCATTTTACCCCTAGACCCAAAAATTAATTTTTATTTAATTTCCTTATTATCCAAGCCTAACCGACCATTTCTTATGAAAACCCCAAATTTCCAATATTTTAAAACATTATTATCTATTTTAAAAACTTTACAAAATGGTCCTATTAGGGTTTTCATGAAAAGTCCTTTCACAAAAGTTGTTTATTTCACAACCATGCTTCATTTTCTTCCATAAAATTTCAGCTAACCTCATAAACACTCTCATGGTGAAACCTTAGACTTTCAACCATTTTGCAAAATAGTCCCCTCATTTGAAAGCTCATGCTACAAGGGTTCTAAAAATGTAAAAATTTTCAAGAAAAGCCATCAAAGTCACTTACTTGTGAGAGTTACAAGTTGCTGAAATGTTCAAGCTTTCAAACCCCTATTTTGGTGGTGTTATTCAGTGGAGAAGAAGATGAAAAAGGGATGATATCATCTTTCTTTTATTTTATTTCTTTTTAATCAAATTAGCCACCCAATTTCACCTAACACTTTGACTATCCAATTTCCTTGTCTCATGGCCAGCCAAGCACTATCCTAGGGCCTATTTGCCCTTTGAAGACCCCCAATTTTGATTCTCTAGCTATTTGACACCCTTAGCTATCAAAATAGGACATTTGCACTTTATGCGATTTAGTCCTTTTTCGCAATTAAGCTCTCAAATGCTAAAATTAATTCACCAAATTTTTCATGCACCTTTATAATCATGCCATGTAACGCCCCCACGCCCAAAACCGTCACCGGAGTCAAGCTTGAGGTGTTACTAAACTTATCTTACCTTTTAAACAACTCTAAACCACTTATTTTAATTTTCGGAATAAACTATTTTTCTGCGTCATAGCTACTTAAAAATTTATTTCTTGAGTTTCAAAAGTCAAAATTAAGATCTGTAAATTTTTCCTGAAACTAGACTCATATATCTATCAACTAATTTTTTTCTAGAATTTTTGACTTAGCCAATTAGTACATTTTATTAGTTAAAGTTACCCTTGTTTCAGAATTCGACTGCACTGGCCTCTACTTACTACGAACCACTTTTCTCTCTGTACAAAAATCATATGACCATCCCGTTTATTTCTATTAAAACTAGATTCAATAAGGATTCTAACCATATAAATTACACCACCTAATTCTTTTTGTAAAATTTATGGTGAATTTCTAAAGTTGAAATAGGGGATCTAGAAATCGCTCTGGCCCTATTTCACTAAAACTCAGATATCTTATAAAATACAAAACCTTTACCTGTTTTGCTTATTCCATATGAGAATAGACACAATGAGTTTTAATTTCATATATTATTCACCATCAAAACATGTCTCTAAGATTTTTAGTGATTTTTCAAAGTCATGTTATTTCTGATACTTGAATCCGTTTTTAAGTTACTTTCACATTTTTCATAGTTTTCATGTGATAGTTACTACTTATTCATACATACTATTAAACATGTATATCATCAGCCATTCTATTAGCTAATCACTAGCAAGTATTTACACATCATTCATTGATCATATCATATCAAAAGAAACCAAGTTCCTATACATGCCATACACAAAACTAAACGTCTAACTATACCAATGTGATTCCTTCGATAGTGTGATCGGGTCTCCGACGTTTCCTTCGATCCCCGAGTGACTAGATAAAAACTATAAGAAAAGAAAATAAAGAGAGTAGTAAGCACTAGGCTTAGTAAGCTTACAAGCAAATAAATTACAACATTCAAAGATAACGAATAATTATACATAATGTCACCTAGCCTCATAAACTTTCTTTACTTCTCATTTTCTACCTTCTTCTTTACTCACTTACCTTCTTTCTTACCTGACCTTTCACTATTCATAAATATAATCTACCTTCCCTTTTGCTGATAATTCACTGTAATTTAACGTGTACAATGACCCATTGAACCACTCGGAATACTAAGGATCTTTGGGGTCGCTCTCTGTCTATCAATATCCTGCCAATGCCATGTCTTCGACATGGACTTACATGAATTATTCCTGTCTCCAATGCCATATATATATATATATCTAATATGGGCTTACATGGCTCATTCCTGTCTCCAAAGCCATATATCTGATATGGACTTACATGGCTCATTTCTGTCCTGTCCTGTCCTGTCCTGTCAACCCCAATATCCTAACATTCCTAAGGTTCAAACGGGGCTTCCTAATGCTTTTTCTCTCACTTACTTTAATTTGACTTTAAATATTCTCATAAAATAAGTATATAAATGCTGAAAATTTACAATAATAATATAAAATAAAAGAATATTGCATTTATTTACTGTAAACTTACCTCGTATGCAAAAATAGCTACTTTTACCATTTCGTCCACAACTTGGTATTTTCTCCATTTTAGCTTGAATTTCAGTTTTCCTTGCTCTATCATTTAAAATATAGTCTAATTAGGACTCAAATTATTCAAATTGACCCAAAATCATATTTTGGCAAAATTACAATTTTGCCCCTAAACTTTTGCATATTTACACTTTTGCCCCAAAGCTCGTAAATTAAACTTCAGCCTATTTTCTTATGTTTCATGACATGCTGGTCATTTTTCCCTTCTATGGCAACATCAAATTCATACTCTAACAAGCACTTATGACTATTAGGTATTTTTACCGATTAAGTCCTTTTACTCGTTTTTGCTTAAAACCGAGTAGTAGTACAAGTTGTCTAACATAATTTAAAACCTCATATTCTATCATAAAACACCAAAATACACAAATTTCACCTATGGGTATTTTTCCAAATATGAACCCTAACTTAAATTATTGCTAGCATAAGCTTTATCGAGCTCACGGACTCAAAAACGTAAAGAACATTAAAAACGGGGCTTGGAATCACTTACCATGGAGCTTGAAAGCTTGAAACAAACCCTAGCTATGGAGAACCCTTGAAATTTCGTCCTAATGAAGAAGATGGACAAAAATTGGCTTTTAATTTTGTTTTTAATTCATTTTAATAACTAAATGACCAAAATGCCCTTACTACTAAACTTTCAAAAATTCCTTCCATGTCCTAATTTTTGTCCATAGACTTAGAAATTGGTAAAATTACTATTTAAGGACCTCTAATTAATAATCTAATTCAATTTTATGCAAAATACTTCTAGAACACAAGTTTTGCAATTTATTCAATTTAGTCCCTAATTTCAAATTAAGTACTTTATGCATAGAATTTCTTCACGAACTTTTCACACAATCATGCAAACATATCATAGACCTCAAAATAATAATAAAATAAATTTTTCTACCTCAGTTTGTGGTTTCGCAACCACTTATTCCGTTTAAGCCCTATTTTGGGATGTTACATTTCTCCCCCCTTTAGGGATTTTCGTCCCCGAAAATCTTACCTGTGAAGAGATTTGGGTACTGTTTTCGCATAGCCTCTTCGAGTTCCCATGTAGCCTCGTCTACCCCATGTAGTCTGACTATCTCTGAAATATACAACTCGGCCAACTTGTCAAGTGAAAAATCCATACGAACTGGGATAAAATGAGCCGACTTCGTTAACTTATCAATCACAACCCATCACGCATCTTTCTTTCTCGATGTAAATGGCAATCCTCACCGATGTGATCAAGCATCTAGAAACAAACTCACGAAATGTCCCTTTTCATCCCTACCCACCAAACATTTCTTCAAATCATTATACATCTTTGTACTACTGGATGAATAGACAAAAACTACTATGTGCTTCCCTTAAGATCTTTTGAATAAGCTTATCATTCTTCCGTACACATACCTCAGGTGATAATCGATCACTAGCTCATAATCTTTAATCAACTCTAGCCATCTTCTTTGCTTCAATTTCAAACTTTTTGCGATCAAGTGAATATGTGGCACTTCTCACCGCAAAATGATGTCTCCAAATCTTCAACGCAAAAATAATGGCGAATAGCTCTAAATCATGTATCGGATAGTTCTTCTCATGTGGCTTTAGTTGTCTAAAGGCATAAGCAATTACCTTCCTTCCCCGCATAAGTACACAACCAAGTCCATTCATGGACGCATCACCATAAATCACAAACTCCTTACTGGTTCTAGTTGTACTAAAATAGGAGCTTTAGTCAATAATGCTTTTAACTTGTCAAAACTCTGTTCACACTTCTCACCATTCAAACTTGATATCCTTTCGCAGCAATTTTATCGATTGGGGTAGCTATCATGGAAAATCCTCTACAAATCACCTATAATATCCAAGTAAGACCAAGAAAACTTCTAACTTCGATACATTTCTAGGAGGCTTCCAATTAACAATGGTGAAATCTTGCTCGAATCAACCTTAATACCTTCACCGAGACAATATGTCCTAGAAAACCAACTTCTCGTAAACTGAAATTCATTTTTACTCAACTTGGCATACAACCGATTATCTCTCGAATATGTAAAATCGTTCTCAAATGCTCGCATGCTCGGTCTCATCATGAGAATAAATCAAGATATCATCAATGAACACAACTACAAACTTATCCAAGTACGGTCTAAAAATTCGGTTCATTAAGTCCATGAAAATGGCAGGAGCATTAGTCAAGCCAAATGGCATCACAAGGAACTCATAATGACATACCTAGTCCTAGAAGCGATCTTGGGACATCGACTCTTTAACTCGCATAGATCGATAGTATCCTGATCTCAAATCTATCTTGGAGAACATAGTAGCTCCTTCAATTGATCAAACAGATCATCAATTCTAGGCAATGGATACTTGTTCTTTCTTTACCTTGTTAAGTTGTTGATAATTTATGCACAATCTCATCGATTCGTCATATTACCTTGTTTCAATTCCAGAATTCCTTTCTCTTACAGTCAATAAACCCACGATCGATGTACTTTTTACGAAATTCCTCCCGAAAGAAATCCCAAGTGATCCTCTCCTTTGGTACAACTGATACAAGTGTCTTCCACCAAAGAGTAGGTCGAGTATCTAAGAAGTGATGCTACACATTTTACACATTCCTCGGGTGTACAAGATAATTCATCAAAGACTCGATAAAATTTTCTAACCAAAATTTCACTCTTTCTCGCATCATCATGTTTTGTTGCTCGAACTCTTCTCGCCTTTGTTTCCCGATTCTATCAACTAGTGGCTTTTCTCTTATCATTGTACCGTGATTGGGAAGCTTGAGCTACATGGGTAGCTTTGAGAGTCATGAGGGGGTGGAGGTCTAACTCACCGGATTCGCACGAACGAACTCAAGAAACCAATTATTCAAAGCTTGGAAGAGAGCTTCTCGAGTCACTCCTCCCGATTAATCATTCATCGCCAATTCTCGGATGGCGCTACCCCTTCTGCGGAGCAGCGCATTACTTTCTACATCATCATCACCACTCACTCGGGATCCATTACAATAAAACAAAATATTTAAAAATCGCGTCGAGTGAGTCGTCACACTATCAAAATACAGGTATGGCATGTATAGCTAGACTTTTACTCACACTAACTATTCCGAGAACCGAATAAACCTGCTCTGATACTAATAAATGTAACGCCCCCACGCCCGAAACCGTCACCGGATTCAAGCTTGAGGTGTTACTAAACTTATCTTACCTTTTAAACAACTCTAAACCACTTATTTTAATTTTCGGAATAAACTATTTTTCTGCATCATAGCTGCTTAAAAATTTATTTCTCGAGTTTCAAAAGTTAAAATTAAGATCTGTAAATTTTTCCTGAAACTAGGCTCATATATCTATCTACTAATTTTTTTCTAGAATTTTTGACTTAGCCAATTAGTACAGTTTATTAGTTAAAGTTACCCTTGTTTTAGAATTCGACTGCACTAGCCTCTACTTACTACAAACCACTTTTCTCTCTGTACAAAAATCATATGACTATACCGTTTATTTCTATTAAAACTAGATTCAATAAGGATTCTAACCATATAAATTACACCACCTAATTATTTTTTTAAAATTTATGGTGAATTTCTAAATTTGAAATAGGGGATCCAGAAATTGCTCTGGCCCTATTTCACTAAAACTCAGATATCTTATAAAATACAAAACCTTTACCTGTTTTGCTTATTCCATATGAAAATAGACACAATGAGTTTTAATTTCATATATTATTCACCATCAAAACATGTATCTAAGATTTTTAGTGATTTTTCAAAGTCATGTTATTTCTGATACTTGAATCCGTTTTTAAGTTACTTTCACATTTTTCATAGTTTTCATGTGATAGTTACTACTTATTCATACATACTATTAAACATGTATATCATCAGCCATTCTATTAGCTAATCACTAGAAAGTATTTACACATCATTCATTGATCATATCATATCAAAAGAAACCAAGTTCCTATACATGCCATACACAAAACTAAACGTCTAACTATACCAATGTGATTCCTTCGATAGTGTGATCGGGTCTCCGACGTTTCCTTCGATCCCCGAGTGGCTAGATAAAAACTATAAGAAAAAGAAAATAAAGAGAGTAAGCACTAGGCTTAGTAAGCTTACAAGCAAATAAATTACAACATTCAACATAACGAATAATTATACATAATGTCACCTAGCCTCATAAACTTTCTTTACTTCTCATTTTCTACCTTCTTCTTTACTCACTTACCTTCTTTCTTACCTGACCTTTCACTATTCATAAATATAATCTACCTTCCCTTTTGCTGATAATTCACTGTAATTTAACGTGTACAATGACCTATTGAACCACTCGGAATACTAAGGATACTCGGGTCGTTCTGTCGCTCATCAATATCTCGCCAATGCCATGTCTTCGACATGGACTTACATGAATTATTCCTGCCTCCAATGCCATATATATATATATCTAATATGGGCTTACATGGCTCATTCCTGTCTCCAAAGCCATATATCTGATATGGACTTACATGGCTCATTTCTCATCTCTCTGTCTGTCTCACCTCACAACCCCAATATCCTAACGTTCCTAAGGTTCAAACGGGGCTTCCTAATGCTTTTTCTCTGTCTCACTTACTTACTTTAATTTGACTTTAAATATTCTCATAAAATAAGTATATAAATGCTGAAATTTACAATAATAATGTAAAATAAAAGAATATTGCATTTATTTCTTCAGAACTTACCTCGTATGCAAAAATAGCTACTTTTACCATTTCGTCCCACAACTTGGTATTTTCTCCATTTTAGCTTGAATTTCAGTTTTCCTTGCTCTATCATTTAAAATATAGTCTAATTAGGACTCAAATTATTCAAATTGACCCAAAATCATATTTTGGAAAAATTACAATTTTGCCCCTAAACTTTTGCATATTTACACTTTTGCCCCAAAGCTCGTAAATTAAACTTCAGCCTATTTTCTTATGTTTCATGACATGCTGGTCATTTTTCCTTCTATGGCAGCATCAAATTCATACTCTAACAAGCATTTATGACTATTAGGTATTTTTACCGATTAAGTCCTTTTACTCGCTTTTGCTTAAAACCGAGTAGTACAAGTTGTCTAACATAATTTAAAACCTCATATTCTATCATAAAACACCAAAATACGCAAATTTCACCTATGGGTATTTTTCCAAATATGAACCCTAACTTAAATTATTGCTAGCATAAGCTTTATCGAGCTACAGGGACTCAAAAAGCGTAAAGAACATTAAAACGCAGGCTTGGAATCACTTACCATGGAGCTTGAAAGCTTGAAACAAACCCTAGCTATGGAGAACCCTTGAAATTTCGTCCTAATGAAGAAGATGGACAAAAATTGGCTTTTAATTTTGTTTTTAATTCATTTTAATAACTAAATGACCAAAATGCCCTTACTACTAAACTTTCAAAAATTCCTTCCATGTCCTAATTTTTGTCCATAGACTTAGAAATTGGTAAAATTACTATTTAAGGACCTCTAATTAATAATCTAATTCAATTTTATGCAAAATACTTCTAGAACACAAGTTTTGCAATTTATTCAATTTAGTCCCTAATTTCAAATTAAGTACTTTATGCATAGAATTTCTTCACGAACTTTTCACACAATCATGCAAACATATCATAGACCTCAAAATAATAATAAAATAAATTTTTTTACCTCGAATTTGTGGTTTCGCAACCACTGTTCTGTTTAGGCCCTATTTCGGGATGTTACATGCCATCACACATAAAATAATATTAAAATAATTTCTACGACTTCAAAATAGTGATTTCATAACCACTATTTCGACTAGCCCCAAAATCGAGCTGTTACAATTCTCCCCCTTAGGGATTTTTGTCCCTGAAAATCTTACTGGTGAATAAGTTTGGGTATTGGTCTCTCATAGTCTCCTCAGGTTCCCATGTGGCTTCCTCGACTCCATTTCTATGCCATAATACTTTCACGAGTGCTATACTTTTATTCCTCAATTGTTTGACCTACCGAGCCAGAATTTTAACCGGCTCTTCGCTACAAGTCATGTCTGGCTGAATTTTAACCTCAGTTGACGTGATCACATGTGAAAGATTTGATTTATATCGACGTAACATGGACACATAAAACATGTCATGAATCTTTTCCAAGTCTGAGGGTAAAGCCAATCGGTAGGCAACAAACCCTACTCTCTCGGTAATCTCATAAGGTCCTATGAAACGAGGACTCAGCTTGCCCTTTCTATCGAATCTAAAGACTTTTCTCCATGGGGATACTTTCAAAAACACCTTATCACCCACCTGGAACTCGATCTCTTTTCGTTTCAAATTTGCATAGGATTTCTGTCTATCCGAAGTGACTCTCAAGCAATCACGAATCACCTTAACCTTCTTTTTGGTGTCTTTGACCAAATCGACCCCCTGAATCTGATTTTCTTTAAGTTCTGTCCAATATAAGGGTGTTCGACACTTATGCCCATACAAAGCCTCATAGGGCGCCATTTTCAAACTCGACTGATAACTATTGTTGTAGGCAAATTCAACCAGCGGGAAATACTTTTCCCAACTGCCTTGAAACTCGAGAACATAACACCGCAACATATCTTCAAAGATTTGAATTATTCTCTCTGACTGGTCGTCGATTTGTGAGTGAAATACTGTACTAAAATCCAGTTTCGTTCCCAATGCCTCTTGTAACTTCTTCCAAAATCGTAAGGTAAACCTCGGATCTCTATCCAAAATAATTGACAAAGGTACTCTATGAAGTCTCACAATCTCGAAAACATACAATTCAACCAATTTCTCAAGGGAATAATTGGTACGCACTGGTATAAAATGTGCCGACTTGGTAAGCCTATCAACAACAACCCAAATGGAATCCTTTTTCCTAGGCGTCAAAAGCAACTCTGATACAAAATCCATGGTTACACGATCCCATTTCTATTCGAGAACCATGACGGGTAGAAGCAAACTCGAGGGTACTTGGTGTTCAACCTTCACTTGTTGACAAACTAGACACTTAGAAGCAAACTCAGAAACGTCTCTTTTCATTTCCGACCACTAGTACCTTTTCTTCAAGTCGTTATACATTTTCAAACTACCCGGATGGATAGACAAGCAACCACTATGTGCCTCTCGTAAAATCTTCTAAATGAGCTCATTATCCTTGGGTACACAACCCTATCTTGGAACATCAAGCATCCGTCGGTATTAATCCAAAAATTCGATTCAACACCCGACTCACACTGAGCTCTCTTGGCTTGCAATTCACTATAGTTATTCTGAGCCTCACTAATCTCTTGCAGGAACATCGGTCTAGCTCTCAACTCTACCAGAACCGAACCATCATTAGTCATGGTCAACTGAGCATTCATAGCCTTCAAGCCAAACAATGACTTTCTACTCAGAGCGTCAGCGACTACATTCGCCTTTCTTGGGTGGTAGTTTATTATCAACTCGTAGTCTTTTATCAACTCTAACCATCGCCGTTGCCATATGTTCAACTCCTTCTGAGTCATTAAATACTTTAGACTTTTATGGTCAGTGAATACCTGACATCTCTCACCATAAATGGTGTCTCTAAATCTTTAATGCGAACACTATAGTTGCTAGCTCCAAATCACGGGTCGAGTAACTTCTCTCGTATGGTTTTAGCTGTCTCAAGGCATAGGCTATAACCTTGCCTTCTTGCATGAGCACACACCCTAACCCATTCAAGGATGCGTTACTATACACCACAAACTCTTTTCCCTGTTCCAGTTGCACTAAAACTGGAGCCTCGGTCAATAAAGCCTTTAATTTCTCAAAACTCTGTTGCCACTTCTCTGTCCATTTGAACTTGACATCCTTTTGTAACAACCTTGTCATTGGAGTAGCTATCATAGAGAATCCATTCATGAATCTTCTGTAGTACCTAGCTAAACCCAGAAAGCTTCGAACTTCTGTTACATTCTTCGATGGTTTCCACTCAATAATGGCCGAGATCTTGCTTGGGTCAACTTTAATTCCATCTCTCGACACAATGTGCCCTAGGAATCCAACCTCTTTAAGCCAAAATTCACTCTTACTGAACTTTACATATAACTGCTTATCTCTCAAGGTTTTAAAACTGTTCTCAAATGCTCCGCGTGCTTACTCTCATCACACGAATAAATCAATATGTCATCGATAACAATAACGACAAACTTATCCAAATACGGTCAGAAAATGCGGTTCATTAAGTCCATAAAAACTGCCAGGGCATTTGTTAAGCCAAAGGGCATGACGAGGAACTCATAATGCCAGTATCTCGTCCAAAACGCGATTTTCGGCACATCTTGCTCTTTAACCCTTAACTGGTAGTAGCCTGACCTTAGGTCTATCTTAGAAAACATGGTAGCTCCCTTCAACTGATCGAACAGGTCATCAATTCTTGGCAAGGGATACTTATTCTTCACAGTCACCTTGTTGAGCTGTCTGTAGTCTATACATAACCTCATCAACCCGTCTTTCTTCTTCACAAAAAGTACCAGAGCACCCCACAGAGAAAAACTCAGTCTTGTAAAACCCTTGTCAATTAACTCTTGTAGTTGAACTTTCAACTCCTTTAACTCCGTAGGAGCCATCCTATTCAAAATGATCGAGATGGGTACCGTACCAAGGGCTAACTCAATTCCAAAATCAACTTCCCTTACTGGAGGCAATCCGGGTAATTCCTCCGGAAATATGTTCGTGAACTCACATACCACTGGCATTGAGTCAATCTTCAATTTAGATGCTTGAGTGTTCAATACAAAGGTGAGGTAAGCCTCGCACCCTTTTCTCAAATATATCTCTGCTGTCATAGACGATATCACTATAGGCAATCCATCCAAATCACTTGATTCAACTTGAAGAGCTTCCCCGCTTTCACATTTCAACTTGATGACCTTACGTCCACAGTCCACTACAACACATGAGAAGTCAACCAATCCATCCCAAGGATTACATCAAATTCGTCAAACGGTAACAACATAAGGTTAGCCAGAAAACAATGACCTCTAATTGTCAAGGGACAGTTTCTACATACTTGGTCTTCCAACACATATTTGCCTAACGGGTTAGATACTTTCACCACAAATTCAGTAGACTCTACTAGCATGTTCATATGGGGTATTAATTCTATACAAATATAAGAATGGGTAGACCCCGGGTCAATTAAAGCAATAGCATATACATATCATGGATAGAAAAGGTACCTGTAATTACATCTGGTGAAGCTGCCTCTTTGCGAGCGCAAATGGCATAAGTCCTTGCAGGCACTCGACCCTCAGACCTCATAGTTGAATCTCTAGGAGCACCCCTACTGCTAGCTCCACAGCCCGGGTTCTTATGTAGTCTACCCCTCAAAAGAGCACTACTTGCCCTCACACCTTGCTTTTTCTCTTTCTCATCCAATTCGGGACAATTTCGGATGAGGTGGTCTAGTGATCCACATTTGAAGCAACCTCTCTCATTCCCTCGGCACTCGCTAAAATGACGCCTATCACATTGCGGACACTCTGGCCTATTTGGCCGAAACTACCAACACTCGTGATAGTGGTTTGAGCTTTAGACGCCGTGTGATGCTTGTTCTTCTTTCTATATGAAATCTCCACTGAAGCATTCGATCGGGTAGTGAACTCTCTCGATCTTTTAGATGAAGACTGATGTGATTTCCCCATCTGTCTTCTCTTTGAGTCTCAGGACTCAATATCAACTTTTATCTTCTCTTTGGCCAATTCCTCGGCCTTACATGCTCTCTCTACGACCACCACAAATTCCCTTAGCTCCAACATGCCAACTAGTAGTTGGATGTCTTCATTCAAACCATCTTCAAACCTTTTGCACATAATAGCTTCTGTAGATACGTATTCCCACGCATATTTGCTGAGCCTCACAAACTCGCGCTCATACTCTATCACGGTTATACGGCTTTGCTTTATTTCGAGGAATTCTTTCCTTTTTTGGTCGATGAACCTCTGGCTAATGTACTTCTTTTGGAAGTATTCCTGAAATAATTCCCACGTTATTTGCTCTCTCGGTACGACTGACACGAGAGTGTTCCACCATTGATAAGCAATATCTCGTAGGAGTGACACTACATACTTCATACACTCCTCCAGCGTGCACGATAATTCATCGAATACCCTGATGGTATTTTCCAACCAAAACTCGGCCATTTCTGGGTCATCATCAATATTTTCCCAAAATTCTTCAGCCCTATATTTATGGATTCTGTCTACTGGAGGTTTCTCTCTTCTAGCCATCTCTGCTCATTGAGGAGCTATATGAGCGGGTTGAGGAATTGGGGAGGTGAGGGAGGTAGAGTATTCGAATTCGCACGAATGAACTCTGAATACCACGCGTCCATCATGTGGAGGTAAGCTTCTCTAGCTCATCCGCCCTGACTCATTGTCACGGGCCCACTATTTACTGGCGTGGTCCCTTCAGTGGGAGCCGGCGTATTACTCTTCACATCATCCACCGTAGCTACGTCAGGATCCATTTACTATATAAATGAAAACACAATTTATCTCGTCAGGAGTCGTCACACTATCATTATACAATTATCACATGTATAGCTAGATTCGTACTCACGCTAGGTTAGTCCTAGAATCGACTAAACCATAACTCTGATACCACTAAATGTAACACCCCACACCTGAGCCCTACGCCGGGATGGAATACGAGGCGTTACGACACTCAACATGCATAATCAATTTTGAGTTATAAGAATTAGGTCCAATTTAAAACCTTTCTTTTTTGATCTAAAAGCTTTTAATATGGGCCTATGAGGCCCGAATCACGCTTTGAAAATATCCTGGGATTAATCCCAACATCTTTGGAAACATTTGAAGTATACTACTTGAAGTAGGGCACACGCTTGTGTGGATAGGCAACACGCCCGTGTGGCTATCATGACATGGCCGTGCTAAAGGCCTATGTGGTTCATACGGCCTAAGCATGAGGGGACACGTATCCCGAGCCCGTGTGAATTAAATTCTAAATTTGAGCCTACAGAGGTTTCCACACGGCCTAACACACGCCTGTGGCCATGGCTCATGTTTCTCACACGGCTATGACACACCCGTGTCTAAAAACCTTGACACTGTTTCTAACGTCAACATCCAATTAGGGGTACACGATCAAGGCACACGCCCGTGGCCAGAGACCGTGTCCTCCACATGGTTGAGACACACGACCGTGTCTCTACCCGTGTGTTACTACCATACATACTGACTTGAAAATTTTACATGCAGGGGACACATGGCAGAACAACACGCCCATGGGGTTGACCGTGTGTCACACACGGCCTAGACACATGCCCATGTGTCTACCCATGTGGATAATATAAGGCTATCTACCAAACCTTTCGCCACCCTGAAACACAATCTAGCACCAACCAACATATCAAAGTTTACATTATCATGATTTCTCAGCCAAACAAACATAGTTAAGGTCTATATATATTTCATATATTCAACCATGCCAACAATTTCACATTCATTAAAGACTATTTTGCATTCATATAATAACTTTCAATATTAGCCATTTACCATGGCCTTATATAAAATGAATCAAATGCTAAAGTAAGCCAACACATTTGGCCAATTGACAATGACATAAAACTCAAAATTCAAGATCCTATACATGTCATAATCAAAATAAGAGATCTAACTATACCAAGTGCTTCAGATGACAGTGTGACTAGCTTTTCCGACGTAAGCGATGATCCTCGAGCTACTTTGGCGACACTAAAAGAAAATGGAAAGGAAATAGGGTAAGCAAAAAGTTTAGTAAGTTGCATGAAAATAAACATCAACTAATTATCATGAAACAATGTGGTCATAACCTTTCATAGCTTATTTCGTGAATACCATAAATAGACGAAAGTACAACTTACTCATCATTATCCATTACATTTCATATTTTATATATTGAGCCCACATCTCATACATTTCAAATAAGTGCCTGTACCATTCATCACATGATCATGACTTTTCTCATCTCGATATAGATCATAAATCTTTCGTTGAACCATTTGGAATTCTACCGGATATTTAATAGGCCTAACATGGGTTAAGATGCTGACGCCATGTCCCAAACATGGTCTTACACTTGTTTTCATATAGCGAGGCCGATGCCATGTCCTAGACAGGTCTTACACTGGCTCTCATTTATCAGTGTCGATGCCATGTCCTAAACAGGTCTTACACTGGCTCTTATCTATCAGTGTCGATGCCATGTCCCAGACAGGTCTTACACTAGCTTGTATATTGCGAGGTTTAGGGTGACGCCATGTCCCAGATAGGTCTTACACTAGCTTGTATATCGCGAGGCTGATGCATGTCCCAGATATGTCTTACACTAGCTCTCGTCTCAATGCCGATACATGTCCCAGACATGTCTTACATTGGCTTAAATATCTCGAGGCCAGCGCATGTTTACACTGGCTCTCATGCTGTGGCTGATGCATGTCCCATACATGTCTCACACTAGCACATATATCACCTATTATCACGGTTCAAATATCCAAGACTATTCTAAATGTTCAACGAAAGTCTTTACTACGTAAAATTCTCAACATGTATTCTCATATTCAAAATCAAGACAATTTATGTCATATCAACTCAATTACACATAATAAAGGTATAGTTGCATTATTAACATACAACTTACCTAGGATTGCAAAATATAGATGACTAGTTCGGCTTAGTCCACTAGCTTTGCTTTTCCCCAGTCTAGGCCTAGATTTTGTAATTCTTGATCTATAATGATAAAATTCACAAATTTAATCACTTAACCGATCTAAGTACTCAACAATTTATAATTGGGCAAAATGACCATTTTGCCCTTAGATTTTCACAAAATGACCATTTTACCCTTAGACCCAAAAATTAATTTTTATCTAATTTCCTTATTATCCAAGCCTAACCGACCGTTTCTTATGAAAACCCCAAATTCCCAATATTTTACAACATTACTATCTATTTTACAAACTTTACAAAATGGTCCTATTAGGGTTTTCATGAAAAGTCCTTTCACAAAAGTTGTTTATTTCACAACCATGCTTCATCCATAAAATTTTAGCTAACCTCATAAACACTCTCATGGTGAAACCTTAGACTTTCAACCATTTTGCAAAATAGTCCCCTCATTTGAAAGCTCATGCTACAAGGGTTCTAAAAATGTAAAAATTTTCAAGAAAAGCCATCAAAGTCACTTACTTGTGAGAGTTACAAGTTGCTAAAATGTTCAAGCTTTCAAACCCCTATTTTGGTGGTGTTTTTCAGTGGAGAAGAAGATGAAAAAGGGATGATATCATCTTTCTTTTATTTTATTTCTTTTTAATCAAATTAGCCACCCAATTTCACCTAACACTTTGACTATCCAATTTCCTTGTCTCATGGCCGGCCAAGCACTATCCTAGGGCCTATTTGCCCTTTGAGGACCTCTAATTTTGATTCTCTAGCTATTTGACACCCTTAGCTATCAAAATAGGACATTTGCACTTTATGCGATTTAGTCTTTTTTCGAAATTAAGCTCTCAAACGCTAAAATTAATTCACCAAATTTTTCATGCACTTTTATAATCATGCCATCACACATAAAATAATATTAAAATAATTTCTACGACTTCAAAATAGTGATTTTGTAACCACTGTTCTGACTAACCCCAAAATCAGGCTGTTACACTGATTCTTCGAATTGAAGTCTAAGAGATAAAATTTTGAATATCTACTTTAAACTTTTAGAAATTTTTTGAAACAACTTTAAGATCAAGTTAAAATGAGTTTAACCAAGTTAAAAGTCTTTTAACAAATCAAACTTTTTCAAACAAGTCAGAATTGCTCCAGGCAAAAAAAAAATCGATACCTTTTTGACCAAGTATCGGTATTTTTGAAATATCAATACCCTCTAAATAAACGATACCAATTTAGCATTTTTTTCACAAAATAAACCAAGTATCGATCCGGTACCGATACATTTTTATAAGGTATCGATAAAATTGTTATGGTATCAATATTTAAATTTCAACAGTCACTGAATTTAGCATTTATTGTAAACAATACGATACCTTTATTATCTAGTATCGATACTCGTTGTTGCAAGTGTATTAAATGATTTGGTTTTCACATCCCCAATAGTTTTATTAACTACCACAACAACCTCAACGATTGGAAATCATTTAGGGGGCATAAATACCGTTTCTAAAGATCCTACAATAGCAAGAAAGCATATTCAAATAAAATCATCAATCAAATAACCTTTGTGCTCAATACTTACATAATTCTCTTGTACACACTTGTGAGCTGTTATTGTTTTTCTTTTGCTCTAGTGTATTATTGTCTATTTATGCTTAATTAGCAAACATTCTGATCTTGTTAGAATTATTTCTTTGTTTGCTTTGTAATTCTTTGGGGGGGTTTGTCTCTTAATATTTTGGTAGAAATCTTAAGGAAGTTGTAAGGTTAAACCTTGTCCTCAAAGGTTGTACAAATTAGTGAATTTGAAAAAATCCTTAGTTGTGGAAAGCTAAGATAGTAGAGTAGGCAACTGAGGCTGAACCAATCTAAATTTTTGTGTTCTCTGTTCTTTCTTTTCTTTCTAGTTTTCCTAATTTTTTTAAAAATCCAATTCACCCCTTCTTGGAAATTTTAGATTGATCAATCGAACTAACAATTGGTATCAGAGCTAGTCTCTAAAAGACAGTCTAACAAACAATAGAAGATTCTTGAGGTAGCTTAACTTCCATCTATTCAAACCACACAAGATGATGTCTTCTTTTGACTCTATTTTTTTCTTTGAGCCTCAATTAATTAATAAACCTCCTTACTTCAATGGTGCATATCAGAAGACTAGAATGATGTTGTTCATACAAGCTAATGATCTTGTTGTATGGGACATTATCATGGATGGTCCATCCATAACTTAAAAGCAAGAAGGAGAAATCTTAATTCTAAAGAGAAAGAAAGAATGGAACGAGAAAGATCAGAGAAGCATACATTTCAACGCCAAGGCCATGCACACACTCTTTTGTGCACTTAGCCTGAAAGAGTATAGTAGGGTATCATCATGTGCCACAATACTAAGGAAATTTAGGACAAATTGGAGGTCACTCATGAGGCATCGATCAAGTTAAGAAATTAAATGTGGGAATTCTCACTCTCAATTATAAGACGTTTAGGATAAAGCCCGAGGGGGACATCAAAGCTATGTCTGATAGATTCAATATCATCATCAATGAGCTCAAGTCTTATGGGAAGAAGTATCCCAATGAAGAAGTAGTGCGGAAAATGCTTAGAAGCTTGTTTATGTTATAGGATGCCAAAGTTACATCTATAGAGGAAGCAAAAAATTTGGAGACTATTTCATTAGATGGGCTAATTAGTTCTTTTCCCATTCATAAAATGAGGCTCAAATGAATGAATAGAGAAGAATAAAAAGTTGAGAAGAAGAAGGTAGGTTGATATTGGCTTCAAGTCCACAATAGAAAATTGTAATTCAAGTGATGATCTGGATGAGGATCAAGAGATGACCATGTTTGCAAGAAGATTTAAGAAGTTCATGAGGTCTAGTAAAGGAAGGAAATTCCAAAAGAAGGAATGAGTCAAGATTGAATCCACTAAGGATAAGGACCCCATCATATACTATGAATGCAAGAAACTAGGACATATCAAGTTTGATTGTCCCCAATGGAATAAAAAGAGGTCAAGAAAACAAAAATTCAAGGTTCATGTTGCTACTTAGAGTGATGAGGATTCATTCGATAATGATGATGATGATGATGATGAAGTAGTCAGTTTTTGCCTTATAGCCATCGACGACTCTAAGGTAACTTCTTGACTTGAATTATTTTCTTTCTAAAGTTTATGATGATCATCAAAAGCAACTTGATTTGCTTAAGAGTGAAAAAGTTTACTCTAACAAAGTTTTACCAAAAATACTTTTTAAAGAAGAAAGCTCAAAATAAAACTTTGTCAAAACTAGATTGAATTTTTAAAACATAGAGGTCCCCAAAATGTTTACAAAGGAAAACTTATTAAAATTGTATGACTGCCAAAGGACTCATAAGTACTCAAGATAAAGACATCCTTTCAAAATGAATACCTAAAGAGACCAAAATTATATGAATTAATGCTTATGGACCCAAAATAATTTGGATACCAAAAATCAAAGCTTATATCTATATTTGTAGGAAGAGGAGCATTTTTTCAAGATGGAGGGTTCATTCAAAAACTCATGGTACCTTGACAGTGGATGCTCAAAGCACATGGCTAGTGACAAGAGTAACTTCATCAATTTGAAGCCAAAAAATGGATGAGTAATTACATTTTGTGACAACTCTAGATGACAAGTAGAAGGAATTGGCTCTATTGGTACAAGCTATTCAATTCTTATTGAAAATGTTCTTTATGTCAGTAGTCTTAAGCATAATCTACTTAGTATTAGTCAATTGTGTGATAGTGGTCTCAATTTCATTTTTGAATCTAATGGATGTAAAAAAGTTAACATTGTGTCTAATAAGATTATGCTTGTAGGACATGGGATAAAATATATACATATATATATATATATATATATATTATGCATTTAGATGATTTGCATGACTCAATCATATGCCTTGTTTCTAAAAATGAAAATAATTATTTATTATGACATAGAAAACTAGGACAGGCTAACATGAGCATATTGCATAAATTAGCTAAAAATGACTTAGTAAGAGGATTGCCTAAAATTGATTTTGAATTATAAAATTTGTGTGATGCATGTGTTAAGGCAAAATAGAAGAATTTCCTTTAAACCTATTAATGATGTATCTGTAAAACCCCTAACCCGTATCCGTCATCGGATTAGGTTTACAAAGCATTACCGTACAATCAAAAACATTTAAACTTAATATCATTCAATAATATAATCACATCATAAACCAATCATATACATACATACCATCCCCAAATCAAGCCCTCGAGGCCCTGAAAATATCTTAGAAGTAAATCAAAACCAATTTGAAATGATTTGGAAAGCTTAGGAAAAATATGTAAAATTTGCAAAATAGGGGTCAGACGGTTGTGTGCTTCACACGGCTGAGACACACGCCCGTGTATCAGGCCTTGTAACCTTTGAACTAGGGACGAACAACCGTGTTTTATATCGTGTCCTCACTAATGTAACTCTTTGAGTAGGGTCACACGCCCGTGTGCCAGGCCATGTAACTCTCTAAGTTGCCCCACATGCCCATGTGCTAGGCCGTGTAACTCACTGACTTGTACCCTAAGAAATAATCAGATGACAAATGACCGTGTCGCCAGGCCGTGTGTCTCACATGGCTAAGTCACACGCTCGTGTCTTAAGCGGTGTGGACCCAAATTTACCTAAAATCAAGCTATTTCCAAGACCATTTCATGCCTATATATTTAGACCAAATATGCACACTTTCAAAGCACCAAACATCTAAACACGGGCGTGTCCCTTGGCCAAACGGGCATGTGAGCCCTAAACCTAGGAAAAAATTTGAAAATTCATGAAATTTTTTTTGAGATCCCGACTAAGCCCCAATTTGATTCTAATGTTTGTATTGGATCTCGAGGGCCTATTCAAGGGACAATATGATTAGTATTGGACGTGAATAGTAAATGATGTGAAATATCTATAATTATTCTATAAACTTTGGTAATGCTTTGTAACCCTATTTCGGTGACAGATATGGGTTAGGGGTGTTACAATTATGCCATTCAAAGGCACCTCAAATGCGTACAAACACCATTTACCAAAATATTAATTTCATGCATAAAGACCAATCCCATTATTTGCCTAACCACAACATAAATACCTAATTCAAACACCTACCAAAACATACCACATTTATCACTTTCAAGCCATTACAAATCACCCTATACATGCCATTATAAACCTTATCCAAATTATTTAAAAACTACTGAATTGTCTACTGGATAGTGTGATAGGTCTCTGACGAGCTTTCAACCAAATCGAGCTTCTGATAATCTGTAAAATAAAGGAAAACAACTAAAAAAGCAATGAATGCTTAGTAAGCTCGTATAAAATTTAAACATAACATACCGTTTCAATAATAAACTTTATAAAATACGTATAAACCTTTTACCAATGTCATAAGCTTAATAAAAGCCTATATAACACCATCAAACTCACAAGTTAATATACTTGTTGATGATACATAAGAAATCAACCATATATAGACATAACATTTAATTCATCATCGTTAGCATACGATCATGATCCATTTCATTTGCTTACTTACCATTTCCAATACCATGAGTTACATATAAGCATATCAATGCAGCAATGACTAAGTACAGCGATTATTTGGAAATTTTCTTTTCTCCTCAATTTTTCACTCGTTCTTGATCTAAAATAATAATTCCATTTAATATATTAATCCAGAAAGAAAAATCAATTCATATTATGCAATTAGGTCCTTTTTGACCTTTTTAGTAAATTACCCCTAACATTTTACTTTTACACAATTTAGTCCCTAAGCCTAAAACATTCAAATTAACCATTTTTATTCAATTTCAAGATCAGGCAAATTTTTTTGAACCCTACTATAGCCCATATTTACTGTTAATTTTACAGCAAGTTCTTATAATTTTACTAATTCCACATTTTAGTCCTTCAACATTAAAATTACCAAAAAATACTTAAAAAAATACTTATATTTAACAACCAAGCTTATTAATCTATCATATAATTTCAAGAACACTTCAATTTCATCCATGGCACATTACATAACATTTGAAAATTTAACAAATTGACCCCCTGGTTAGCTAGATTAAGCTACAACAATCTCAAAAACATAAAAATCATTAAAAACGGAATCAAATTCACATACCATGCGAGGCTTTGAAGTTTGTCGAAACTTGAAACATGTAAAAATGGTTTTCTTCTCTTCAATTTTGGTGGAAGAAAGAACTAGAAAAAAGATGATAAGAAACTCTGTTTTATTTAATTTAAGTTTAATTGGTCACTATTTTAACCTTTAAAACTATCATAATTTCATTTTAACCATAACCAAGTACATCCACTATCACCTTAAATGGTATATTTACCATTCAAGTCAATTTACTTTCATTTCCATAGCCATTTAATCTCTTTAACTAATAGAACTCAACTTTTACGCTTTTTATGATTTAGTCCTTTTCACTTAATTAATCATTTAGACATCAAAATTTCTTAAGAAAATTTTAATACGACCTTAATAACACTCCGTAAATATTTGACACCCGATGCCTCATTTTTTAAAACCACTTGACTTTAGGGTCATACCACTTAACCCTGGCTATTTATTCAAATATCATAAATTATAAATTTATTTTAAAACCATATTTGACTCGTAATTAGTAAATATTTATGGACTCATACGTCAGATTTGTGGCCTCGAAACCATTGTTTTCGACTCCACAGATAAATGGGATGTTTCAATTCTCCCTCCTTATGAAAATTTCGTCCTCGAAATTTCTCACCTGATAATAGCTATTCAGACCAAGTTTTTCTTTTAATCCTTAATGGTAGTCCACAAAAAAAAATCAATCATGACTCGTTCCCAAACAAAACTCCCACTAGACTGTAATATTACAATATCTTTGTCTCAACCTATTATGCAGCTTTGTTGCTATTTAATGTAAATCAAATAGAAAATGCCATGAACCTCGTATAAGATGTCCTATTAAATCTCAGAATTACTCAGTGGAGCAATTCTAATATTTCTCCCTGGCTTGACTAAACAAACTTGTTGCTTTCCTATAGTAGATTCACCATTAGTAGTACAACTATTGAAAAATTCTTTATAAATCACCTGTCGAGACATAACTGAAAAATCCGGATCATCAGGCTCCAGATACATTTGGTAATTCATAGTGTTTAGCTAAAATTCATAATTTTCATAATAGACTCTCAACTGATAAACATTCCAATTATTCTAACTTAGCTAACTTGTTGTCGCTCTATCTAGTTAGCATATTAGGGTTCTGTATTCCATTTCATGAAAAGCTTCAAACAGTATCATTTAAATGCAAGTGAAAACTACTATTATCAATACGAATTTGACCTATAATAAAATTTTCCCAACTATATCTGATCTGGTTGATATATCCCTATATCATATCTTCTAGAATCTGAATTTCTCATTCTGACTGTCTGTTTGCTTTCCCATGAATTCGTAAAATTTATTCTCGAATCTTGAGATGAACTAAAAAACATACAACTCAATTAGCTCTTCAAGTGAATTATCCATTCTGGCTAAAACAAATGAGTCGATTTATTAACTTGATAGTCATAATTCCAATCAACCTTTTTCTTCTTGTCGTCAAGATAATCCAGACATATAATCTATCATAGTTCCCTCGGAATACCAATCAAAGATCATAACAAACTGTATTAAATCATGCAAAATATGACATCCAATTTTCACTTGTTGAGATAATTCGAGATCATCTGAGTAATGAGAACCAATATGCGATGCTATGCTTGATCATCCACTGTATACACTTTTACTACTATTTATCCTATCTTAAAAGCTAAAATTTGAATACATAATAAGACTATTCCCATTATTAACATCAAAGCATTGAACTATATAGGAGCTATAACCACCAGATGAATTAGAATTATTATTTTGCTCCTTCCTAGGAAAACCTTTCCCCAGACGGACCACAGTGTTCTAATAAGACAGACGCTACAACTGTATAGCTGAAACAATGCCTCAAGTACCAATAATGCATTCCGAAGAAAATGAGAAAAAGAAACCCAATATAGTTCCAATAACAACAAGTGCAGCAACTTGACCTCTAAAAAGCTGAGATCTGTAACAACATGCTCCCATGATCCAATCAATAATTTTAACCGTAACAAGTGTAATAACTCCATGCTAATGTATATCCTTTGTAGATGGACTATATAAGATAAAGTAGATAATAAGAATGATAAGAAAGCCAAGTTAAAGAAGTCCAATATGTAAAGCCCTACTAAACTCTCGAGAATATAACCCATTTCTATTCTATCAGAATATGTAAATTTATGAGCCTTTCGGACACACTCGTCCACATCCGAACCATTTCTATTGAAGACCATGCAGCATAATAAGAACATATTGATTGTTAAATAAATTGAAGATACCCCAAAGAAAAATCCAGAAGAAGTATCACTCAGATGCACTGGAACTAGCTGTGACATAAACAACACCAATTTCATATGAATAAACAAGGATAACAACCAGTAGAAGCAGAAAAATAACAACACATGAGTTTTGCCATTGAGTCCTCTACCAAAATGTATTTGAATAGAATGTCAAATATAGAGCAATGCTAATCATTATTCAACCAGATTAACCATATCTCTGCCTAACATTTTGATTAGCCAACATTCTCACATTATAAGAACCACATCTAGAGATAAAACACCTATATATACCATTAAGAACAAAGGAACATATAGAATACCCAAAGAAGATCATTATAAGATACCGAGCCATAATGGCTACACCCAAATCTATATACACATAGAACACTACTCCACTATCTACTAAACTCATCGGTGATCTCTGTAACAGTCCGGTTTAGACCCTAGTCGAAATAGTGGTTTCGAGACCACTAATCTAAGTTAGAAAAATTATTTTAATATTATTTCTAGTGTTTATAATATGTGAATCTATATGTGTGAAAGTTTCGTGTGAAAATTTTATTGTTTGTGTTCTTAATTTTGAAAAAGGACTTAATCGCGTAAAATGTCAAATTGGCCTTCTATTTGTTAAAGTGCCTATTTGCTATGTCTTCTTAAATGTGAGTCCTTATGTTGTAAATGGACCATTGAATTCATGAATTGACATTAATGGAGTTAGTGGAATTTAAATGAAATTAAAAAGGTTATGTTAGTAATTTAGTAATTTGATAATTAAATGTTGATTTAATAAAACAAATACATAAAATTTGTCCATTTTCATCCATATTTTTAAAAAATTTGAAAGAAAAAGAAAATAAAATATCAAGCTAGGGTTTGAAACTTGTGATTGGTGATTAATGTATGGTTTTAACTTGGTTTTTGATAATTTTTACGTTTTTGAGATTGTTGCCGTGAATGTACAAGCCCACGCTTGAATTTCTGATTTTGATAAATATTTTGACTTATTACATTGATGAATTCATTATTTTTATGATGTTAATTGGTGGAATATGAAAGCTTAGTGCTTGATATACATGTTTTTTAAAGTGATTTTGAGTAAAAATGCATATTAGGGATTAAATTGAGAAAAGTGTAAATTGAGGGGTTGCAATGTGAAATAAACGGAAGTTATGGGTTGCTAGGTACCACAGGAAGATTCAAATAAGGCATGGTTTTGATGAATTTTGTGTATTTTGTGATTTTATGAAATAGGGACTAAAGTGTTAAAATGTGAAAATATGAGGGCTAATTTGTAAATTTCCCTAAATATGTGTATATGGATTGAATTGAATATTTTTTTTTGAATAAAATGATTAATTTTGAATACATATAGATCAAGAAAAGAGGAATTCGAATTTAGACCGAGGGAAGTCGAAGGTCATTGAGTAAACGGTCTGAATCGTCAATTTTGAGTACGAGGTAATTTCGTATGTGATAATTGATGTTATAGGTATGCTTTAATGCTTTGATAATGCAAAAATTGTATAGATATTTGATTTCGGTTGATCATAATGTTAATAGATTATGTTCGGCACTAAGTGTGCGGTTCGAAATAGTTTCAGCTACAAATGGCACTAAGTGTGAGAGTTGGAATAGCTTCAGCTATGAAAGGCACTAAGTGTGTGATACCGAGATAGATTCGGTTTGTTGAAATGGCACTAAGTGTCCAATATTATTACGGTTTCGACAAATTAAAGATGCACTAAGTGTGCAAATTCTTTAAGCATGGAAAGAATTCTGAACGAACTAATGTATTTGAACAAGAGGTGAGTATGAAATGAAATTATACGGGAAAGCTCAGGTATGTTCGGTATCTATGTGGTAAATGATATTATGTATATGAAGCTTGATGAATTCGAATGAATATGTTGTATGAGATAGAATAGAATTGATGGTTGAATTATGAACTACTAAGTGTTTATTAGTTGATGTTTCATATATTATAAACTATTGTTTATTTGTGGTACAAAATTACTAAGCTTTTAAACTTACTATGTGAAATGTTCTCTGTCTTAGAATGTCTTAAAGCTAGCTCAGATCTAAGGATCGTCAGCGACTCATTCACACTATCGGACATCTTTTTTGGTACGATTTTGAGAGTTGTATATATGGTAGATGGCATGTATAGGCTAGTGTCATTTTGATATGTTTTGTGATGTGAATATTAACCATGAGTTTTGGCTTGAAGTTGTTGATATGTATGGCCTTTAAGTTGGTCTAAATGATGTATTGATAGCTAAGTTATATGATGTATAATGTTCATATAAAGGTTTAGTTATGGGATTAGTTGGCAAGTTTGTGGTATGAAATAAGTGATAAGTTGATGAAGTTATATATTTAAAATTTATATGAGTCTTAATGATTTTGGTAAATTGATTAGTTGTGTTTGGTTATGAAAATTAAGTAATGAATTGGATAGTATTTGAATGACATGGAATAGGTTTGAATTGGTTAAATTGAAGCCTATAAATGTTTGCAAATGACGTAAAAATATTGTGAATTTGGTGTATTTGTGATAGGTGGGAAATGTGGTTTAAATCAAGCCTAATTTCACCCCACACGGTTGAGCACACAGGCATGTATCTTGACCGTTTGTCTGTTGTAAGTTAGCTATTCAAGTCAGTCTCAAGCACGGCCTAGAACACGGGCATGTCTGAAGGCCGTGTGAGGCACACAGCCTTGGTACATGGGCGTGTGTGGCCATTTCGAAGGGTGCACGGGCTAGGCACATGGGCGTGTGGTTGGCCGTGTGACCCAAGTCAGTCTTGACCACGGCCAAGGCACACGGGCTTGTCTTGTGGCCGTGTGTGCAAGTCAGTTTGTATGCCCTGTTTTGACACGACCTAGACACACGGGCGTGTCTATTGCCGTGTAAGGCACACGGCCTGTACACATGGGCGTGTGACCTGTACATCTTTGAAAAATGTTTAAGTTTTGAAAAATTTTGTATGAGCTCGGTTTAGTCTCGACCTATTTCTAAAGTATGTTTAAGGTCTCATTGACCTATATAAGGGACTCTGTATTGATGTATGTCTTGTGATGCTACGAAGATTGTGAAATGAATGCTTAATGTTTTGATATGTTCGGTAATGCCTCTAACCCTATTCCGGCAACGAATACGGTTTATGGGTGGTACAATCTCGCATTATTCTATTTCACAAAAGTAATCAAATCAGAAGAAATCGCAATTAACCAGTTCTTTAGATACCATACTAGATAAAGTTGATTACCAGTGAATAACTTTTTCTTTTAAAGGTGAGGTTGCATATCTCAGATACTCTTCAGAAAGATCTATTATCTCATCTAGAACTCTCTCTATTTGCTAATAAACTCTCGGCTCTGACCACATTATTACACAACCAACTGCTGAACTCTTCGATTCCTCTTTTGTAGACTTAATCAACATAAATCTTGTAAATATTTTGTTGTATTAGACTTTGAAGATGAGGTGTGAAGTCGTAAAGCCACAAAATTGATTCTTATATATACACATCATACATGACATTCATTATTAATGTAAACATTATGAATCTTTAATTTAACCTTTATGAATTTTTTGCTCATCATTATCAATCCTTTAATTAAAGACTAGAATATTACTTTCAGCATCATCAGAATTAGCTCGCTTGGAAGACATATTTATCTGTGCAAAACAAATCCCATCAGGGTCAGGAAGCATCACACTATCACAGGTTACATAATGGTATGCATTTCTAGACTCCATACATGCTATGTTCATTTCAAGAATCAACTAAATCGTAGCTCTAATACCACTAAATGTAACACCCCTAACCCATCTCTGTTGTCAGATTATGGTTGCAAAGCATTATCTTACAATAAAAAACATTTAAACTTAATATCATTCAATAATATAATCATATCATAAATAAATCATATACATACATACCGTCCTTAAATCGAGCCCTCGAGGCCTTAAAAATATCTTATAAGTAAATCGGGACCAATTTAAAATAATTTGGAAAGCTTAGGAAAAACATGTAACATTTGTAAAATAGGGGTCACAAGGCCGTGTGCCTCACATGGCTGAGACACACGCCTGTGTATCACGCCGTGTAACCTTTGAACTAGGGACACATGATCGTGTCTCAGCCCGTGTCCTCATCGGTGTAACTCTCTGAGTAGGGTCACACGGCCATGTCACATGCCCATGTGCCAGGCCGTGTGTTAGGTCGTGTAACTCACTGGCTTGTAGTCTAAGAAATCATCAGATGACACACGACCGTGTTGTCAGGCCGTGTGAGAGTTACACGCTCGTGTCTTAAGCTGTGTGGACTCAAATTTACCTAAAATCAAGTCATTTCCAAGACCATTTCATGCCTAAACATTTAGACCAAATATGCATACTTTCAAAGCACCAAAACAACATTTAAACATACACACATATATATGTCATTTCCAAGGCCCTAATTCAACCAACCATTATGCCATTCAAAGGCGCCTCAAATGCATACAAACATCATTTATCAAAACATGCTAGCAATACCTAATTCCAAGCATAAAGACCAATCCTGTTATGTGCCTAACCACAACATAAATACCTAATTCAAACACCTACCAAAACATACCACATTTATCACTTTCAAGCCATTACAAATCACCCTATACATGCCATTATAAACCTTATCCAAATTACTCAAAAACTACCGAATTGTCTACTGGATAATGTGATAGGTCTCCGACGAGCTTCCCACCAAGTCGAGCTTCCAACAATATGTAAAACAAAGGACAACAACTATATAAGCAAAGAATGCTTAGTAAGCTCATATAAACTTTAAACATAACATACCATTTCAATAATAAACTTTATAAAATACGTATAAACCTTTTACCAATGCCGTAAGCTTAATAAAAGCCTATATAACACCATCAAACTCATAAGTTAGTATACTTGTTCATGATACATAAGAAATCAACCATGTATAAATATAACATTTAATTCATCATCGTTAGCATACAATCATGATCCATTCCATTTTCTTACTTACCATTTCCAATACCATGAGTTACATATAAGCATATTCAAGCATCATCAAGCTCACATATTATTAGATTCATTGACAATCATATAAACTCATTTATAACATAAATAGATTTCATAAGATACATTATATAAGCATCAACCTTTTCATATAGTTATGAACCTTTCCATTACATCACTTACCATTCCATTCCTTTTTTTACCCGTTGAACCATCTAGAATTACATCGGATACTCAGGAAAGCTCACACTAAGTGTGCTTTTATATATAACCGTAACCTTTCCTTTACATTATTGCTTATACGAGCTGTGAAATGCGTCTGCTCACACGAGCTGTGGGTCAGAATGTAAGCTACACGATGCTACTCACACGAGCTATGGAGAATCTACAACAAATTCAGGACCACAGCCATCGGTAGGACATTCAAGACTAGCACCCGAAACATGAAATCCCTAATGACATGTCATTTGTATCCTAAGAATTCTTAAGATTCAACTAAGACTCGATATCCCTCAATTCATCATAACAGTGAGACATTTGGATAATGATTCATTTAAATCAAAATAACATAATAAACATTCAATTTAAACATCATTTAAGCGATTACAGTTCATTCGAACTTACTTGACTAAATTGTAGCAATGACTAAGTACAAGGGCTATTTGGAAATTTTCTTTTCTCGATTTTTCACTCATTCTTGATCTAAAATAATAATTCCATTTGATAAACTAATACAAATAACAAAATCAATTCATTTTATGCAATTAGGTCATTTTTAACCTTTTTACAAAATTTCCCCCAATATTTTACTTATACAATTTAGTCCTTAAGCCCAAAACAAGCAAATTAACAATTTTTATTCAATTTCAAGATTAGTCAAATTTTTTGGAACCCTACTACAGCCCATATTTATTGTTAATTTTGTAGCAAGTCCTTATACTTTTATTAATTTCACATTTTAGTCTTTAAACATTAAAATTACCAAAAATTACTTAACAAAATACTTATATTTTACAAATAAGCTTATTAATCTATAATAAAATTTCAAGAACACTTCAATTTCATCCATGGAACATTCGATAACATTTGACAATTTAACAAATTGACCCCCAGGTTAGCTAGATTAAGCTACAACCATATCAAAAACATAAAAATCATTAAAAACATAATCAAATTCCCATACCATGTAAGGCTTTGAAGTTGGCCAAAACTTGAAAAAAATGAAAATGATTTTCTTCTCTTCAATTTTGGTGGAAGAAAGAACTAAAAAAAAAGATAATAAGAAACTTTGTTTTATTTAATTTAAGTTTAATTGGTTATTTACCATTTTAAACTTTAAAACTAACATAATTTCATTTTAACCATAACCAAGTATATCCACTATCACCTTAAATGGTATATTTACCATTCAAGTGCATTTACTTTCATTTCCATAGCCATTTAACCCCTTTAACTAATAAAACTCAACTTTTACACTTCTTTTTTATAATTTAGTCATTTTCACTTAATTAACCATTTAAACATCAAAATTTCTTAACCAAATTTTAATATGTCATTAATAACACTCCATAAATATTTAGTAAAATATTTTCGGCTCAGTTTATAGAAACGAGGTCCCGATACCTCATTTTCTAAAACCACTTGACTTTAGGGTCATACCACTTAACCCTAATTATTTATTCAAATAGCATAAATTGCAAATTCAAAATTTATTTTAGTACCATATTTGACTCGTAAATATGAAATAGTAAATATTTACTGACTCGCACGTCAGATTTAGGGCCCCAAAACCACTGCTTCCGACTCTACTGATAAACGGGTTGTTATAGTATCAACTAGTATAGTGCTTCAACTAATTCAGATAGACTTGTTTGGTCCTATTAGGACAATTAGCTTGGGTGGAAAATAATATGCTTTTATACTTGTTGATAACTATTCTAGATTTACTTGGGGTTTTTTTCTTAACTACTAAAGATGAAGCTTTAGAAAAATTCATCACATTTTCAAAAATGGATCAAAATGAAAAAGGTTATTCTATTACTAGTGTTAAAAGTGACCATGGAACCAAATTTCAAAATCTTGGGTTTGAAATTTTTTACAACTCAAATCGAATTAGCCATAACTTTTCTACACCTAGAACCCCTTAACAAAATGGAGTTTTTGAAAGGAAAAATAGAACATTAGAAGAAATTGCTAGAACCATGATTTGTGAAAATAATTTACCAAAATATTTTTGGGCGAAAGCCATAAACACCACTTGCTATATTGTAAATAAAGAAATAATTAGACCTATTTTAAAGAAAACTCCACATAAAATTTCAAAAATAAAAAGTCTAACGTTAGTTATTTTCATTCTTTTGGATGCAAGTGTTTTGTTTTAAATAATGACAAAGATAATCTTGGTAAATTTGATGCAAAAAGTGATGAATGAATTTTTCTTGGCTATTCATTAAATTTTAAAGCTTTTAGAATATTTAACAAAAGAACTTTAGAAGTAAAAGAGTCTAATCGTGTTGTTTTCTTATGATTCTAACTTTTCTTCTAGAAAGGATTCTTGTATTGATGATGATGTTGCAGAAATGATTCAGAAATTTTATCTTCTCTGTAATTCTTTGAAAGGGTTTGTGTCTTATGATTTTGGTAAAAATCTTAAGGTAATTGTAAGGTTAAACCTTGTCCTCAAAGGTTGTACAAATTAGTGAATTTGGTAAAGTCCTTAGTTGTGGAAAGCTAAGGTAGTGGAGTAGGCAATTGGGGCCGAACCACTCTAAATTGTTGTTCTTTGTTCTATCTTTTCTTTCTAGCTTTCCTAATTTTTTTAAAAAGTCAATTCAACCCCCTCTTGGCAATTTTAGTTTGATCAATAGAGCTAAAAGCTGTGAATGTCACATTATTACTGTCGTATGTGAATATGCTAAGCGAATTTTGCAAGTGTACACGTCAGATCAATCAATAAAGTGATAAGTGAGATCGTCTCCATAGGGACCAATTAGGTATAAATTGGTTAATTTATTATTAAGGAGTGTGTTTAATGCTATGGCAAAAACAATAATGAGAACACAGAGATGATTAAGGAATACTAATGTGTGTAAGATGTAAATTCTAACAAATAAATGAAAATGCTTTGGCAAGACAAGAGTAAGTATGCAATGGCAATTATGAGAATGATTATGTGAATAATATGTAAACAAGTAACAACTAAGGATGTGAAAATAGAGATGCTACGATAAAGGTCAAAGAATCTACGATGTTGACTTGGAAGGTTGGGAATACTGAGAATCTGCCCTTGTTAACCAAATATGCCTCTGCAAAATCAATTTTATTCTACTACTCGAAAGAGAGCTAAAATGGTCGGCTTCTTTCGAGAGCAAGACCACAAGTTACCTTGCCTAAAGCGATATATGTCTATAGGCCTTTAGCACAGTACCTAGCACTATTTGGTTTTCTTTCTGTATGGAACGCTGCTCTACGTCTAGAGACTGCTACAAGTATTTGGTCAAATACTTGCTCATATCATTCAATATTGATCTAACTAACCTAACCTTGTCAGTATTATAGTAATTTCATAAACATGTTGCACATTCATCTATGTCTAGAGATTATACACATGCAATTCATAAATACCATTGAATGAAACAGTAAATTAAAACTAATTTAGGCCTTAGTCATTAAAGGAAATAAAGGTTTCATCAAACAATCCCAACACTATGAGACTAACTCATGGGCTGGCAAATAACATTCAAATTTAGAATAGCATTCAACATCATTCTTCTCAGTTCAATTCAAAAAATAGTAAATAAATAAGTAAAAGAAGAACTTTAGGAAGATGGCTTTTGCCTATCCAACCCACAACTTCGGTGTTGCAATCTAATGGTTGCCAAGAGGAACTGCATTCATCTTCTCCCTTACGATCCTACCTTGTTCTAAACCGTTATCCTCTATTTTCCATCCAAGGAAGTTTGTTTTTAATTGTCTCTCTTTTTTTTTTTTGGGTTTTATATCTTTTCCTTTAGAGTAGGCCCATTATCCTATGATCCCACAATCTTTTTCCTATTTTTTAGGCTAATTTTTTTGGTATACGTACAATAGGGCTGATAACGGTTAAGTGTTGACTGGGTCTTTTCCAGGTATTGCCATGTCATTCATTTTGGATAACTGTCCAACCTTTTTCCACAACAAACCTTCACTCCTTTACTTCTTTTCCTCATTCTACACCTGCCACTTAACAAACAAATCCTTCCCGCAAACAATTAGAAGTAACATGTAATAACATTAAGCACAATCTAAGCCATTTAAAGCAATTTCCTAAAAACATTAATGGAAAATCCTAAAATGCAACTGAACTTACCTAAGTACAAGTAATCAACCAATTCTAAAGGCATAAAACATAAATCTTTTCAAGAGTTATCAATTTCTTAGTTCTTTATCAAATTTAGACACATCATCGTTAGTCTTTTATCGCTCTATGTAGTAACCAAAGATTTATGCTTCTTCTTGGTATTTGCACACTTAGATTGTATGTGCCCATACCCTTTGCATTCATAGCACTGGACATATTTCTTTCTAAATATTCACCTCTAAGTTGATTTTTTCTTAAACTCTCTTCTTTATGATAATCACAAACCATCTTTTTCTTAGTAAAACACTTCAAAGTTCTGTTAAAATTTGTAGAGATAAACACTATCTATTTCTTAATATCCTCCATAGTTTCGACTGATTTTTTGTCAGATATAGTATTATTTTGGACATTAAAAGCCATATTTTATTTTACCTTGTTTTGTTTAGCTTCTAGCAGATTCAGTTCAAAAGTTCTGAGGGAGTCGATTAGCTTACCTAACTTGAGTGTAGTAACGTCTTTAGCTTTTCCAATTGTCGTTACCTTGATAGTAAATTATTTCGACAGTGATCGCAAAATATTTCGCTCTAATTTTTTCTTGGAGAATCGTTCGCCAAGGAAAAATGCATCATTAGATATTTAACAAACACGAGTATAAAATTTAAAAATAGTTTCTTCCTCATGCATTTTTAATTTTTCAAACCTAGTGGTTAGGATCTATAGCTTTGACATTTTTACAACAGCATTTCCCTCATGTTGATTTTGAAGGATTGTCTAAGCTTCCTTGGCAATTTCACACATTGGTATAAACTTAAATTGCTCCATATATACGCCATTAAAATTGAAATTTTATGTCTTGGAGTTTCTGACAACCATTCGCCTCTTTTCGACAGTGAACTGAGCCTTTGCTTTTGGAAAACTAGTTCCATCTATCCCAATAATAGTTCGCCAAGTCCAACCTCATTCAATGGCCTCCCAAGCAGCATCATTAATAGGCATGATGAACGTCTTCATACGAGTTTCCCAGTCAGCATTATTCAATGAACTAACTAGAAGCGAAGCTCGAGATATCAAACTTCCTTCTCTTATAGGTTACATAGCTGCAAACTTATCATTGGATCGTCTTCAAATACCTTATGAAGTCAAGATCTGATACCAATTGAAAAATATATTAGTTTGCAGTAAATTTTTTTTTTACTAAACTCAGAGTTCATTGAAACAATAAATAGAATGAGAATGGAGTGTTAGAGGAAGTAAGGTAAGGAAAGAAGAAATGACAAAACCAATATTTGTTTATGTAGTTCAAATACAATGATCTTATGTCTGTAGAGCCCTACTTAGGATATACTCTTTTTCAATCACCAAATCAAACAACTATAATTATTCGTCTCTATCAGATACTGCCCATAACCTCTTACAAGCTAAGTTCATGCAACCCTAATAGAGAACAATACCGCAATCAACATACACCAATGTCAACTCTCCACTCCACTCAAGAAAGTTTATCAATAAAAAACTAAGAAAATTAAACACTTAATACAAGAAAATAAACAAAGGTTGGTTACAAAGATCTTTAAAAGTATTGTAGATTTCCATCTCCTAAACTCGTGTAGCACCAAAAGAAAGTGACGCCTATTTATAGGATAAAACAACAGCAAGATAATATGCTTAAATCAATAGATAAACCCTTGAAAAAAATCTGATAATTATCTCTAAATTAGTTCTTTAACCACCAAAGTGATAATGATAAGAACTTAATACTTAGCCAATACCCTCAAGCACATCAAGGAATTAGTTGGGAGTCTTTGCATCCTAGCCAAACTATGTTAGTTGTTTTTTCAAACATGCCATACCATGCTCAAGTAGGCCAAAATCAGTCAGTCGAAACCCTTTTTAAATGCCCATTTCGTCAGCCCAAGTAGAAAAATAAACTCATTCTAACATAACATGGAACGAGCAGGTCAAAAACCCCAACATGAAGGATAAAACATTTTTTTTCTTTTATTTTCAAGAAAATCTCTTTTAATAATTTATTCACTTGTTCTTTGATTATGAGTAGCTAAATTCTAATCCAGCCAAATGTCGACAAAAGTTTAGTGTTGAATTGTGAGATCCAAAACCATACTCAGTTCCTCTTCGATTTGATATTTCTTTTATTCAGATTATGAAAAAGATAGGATTGTCTCCTAGTATAATTTTTGGAATCACTTGGAGAAGGGCCCCTTGTTCGATACTTGAACAATAAATGATTGATAAAAAGAAATCGATCCGTAATTGTTCTTTTATTTTACCAAAGAACTAATTGGTGTGATTCAATTGGGTGTATAGTTGGCTGACATCACGGGAACTAGAGGTCTATTTAAATGGTCCACGCAGTTAAAAAGATTGATTAGAGTCGGGTTTTCTTACTTGTAATGTTGTTGAAGAATTAAATTTTAAGAGCTAATCTCAAGGTTATTCGTTTGAAAAGAACTAATTATTAGGATGTTCCCACAACCTATAATTAGTTTACCACTATGGAAGAATTGGTGGTTTGAGATTGTTTCTTGAACACTATAATCGACTTATTATTGAGTACAGTTGTATCCATAATTAGTGATTAGTTCAGAAATCAAAAGTGAAGTTGATACAAACTCGTTTGGTGATGTGATTCGAGTAGTTTAGATGCCCGATTGTAAAGTTAAGTAAAGGTTAAGTTGTTTGCAAGATAGGCTCGAAATAGAAAATGATAGGCTTGAACTAAGTGGTTTGGGAATGGTTTAGGGAACAATAGGATAGATTCGGCTAAGGCTTAAGGATGAACCTAGCAGAAATAATAGAAACTAGCACCTCATATAATCTAACAATCTTAAAAAAAAAATAATTTCGGCAATCTATCAAGTGTGAAATTCACTCATTCCAGAATGGAATGTGCAGGTTTTGTCAAACAATCAACAATTACTCAAATAGTATCTTTCTTTTTCATAGACAAGGATAATCCCTATATAAAGTTCATAGTAACTTTGTCTCATTTCCATTTCGGTATCTTTGCTGGCTATAACCATTCTGAAAATTTCATCCTTATCTTGCTGATACATCCAACATTTAAATACAGATTCAGAAATACAACATTTCATTTCGAGCTACTAATAAATCTTTTTTTTAATCATTTTTCATTTTATCATTCCCCAGATAAACAAACATAGTACCACTGTGATCATTCATGTAAAATTTTCTATATAAACTCCAAATTCTTCAGTACACAGACTCTGTTTGTCAATAACAGACATTTATTAGATCTATTTTGAAATTCTAAATCAGAAATTATTTCACACTGTATTCATTTAACTTACAAATCATTATTACTTTTCTGAGTTTTACTGATCTGTCGTAAAATCATCAGTTTAACTCTATACTCAGCTAAAATTGAGCTATTATTAGATAATCATAATCGGCATCCATGGCTTACAAAGTATACAGAGATTTTCTACTCGAAATATTTGTAACCATATTCGCTCTTTCTAAGTGATATTCAACTATCAAGTCATAATCTTTCAAAAATTCAAGTCATAAACGCTATCTCAAAGTTAAATATTTTTGCAACATCAGATACTTCAACTTTTTATAATCGATGAATATATGACATTTTTCACCAAACAAGTAATTTTGTCAGATTTCAATACAGAAACAATGGCTATCAATTCTAGGTCATGTATCGAGTAATTCTTTTCATGTGGTTTTTAACTGTCAAGAAGCACATGCTATTGCTTTATCTTACTGAATCAAAATACAGTCTAATCCTATTTAATAATACATCACTGTAATAAAAAATTCCTTACCCATTTTAGGTTGAACCAGAATCAGTACTTTAATCAACATAGCTTTCAACTGGTCAGAACTTTACTGATATTTATCGGTCCATTCAAATCTTACCTCTTTTCTGTGATGACTGGGTCATCAATGTAGCTATTTCAATTATTAACATTGAAGCTTTGAGTTTTTCCAAAGCCATGACCATCAAATAGATTCAAAACCATAGTGCTATAATATGACTGACATTTCAACCATATAGATAAAGCAGCACTTCAGTATTAATGGTATACCTCAACTTAAAAGAGGGAAAATTAAAAGTGGCCCCAATAATAACCAATGCAGTAATACAGTTTCTATAATTTGTGATCTCTATCACCATACCTCAAGATCGAGTCAATATTTATAACGGTAATAAATGTAATTACCCCCGATCAAAGAATACCTGTAACATCGCGATTCTAGGTCTAGTCGGAACAGTGGTTTCGAGACCACAAATTTGACATAGTAAAATTTATTTTGATTATATTTTTATGGTTTACAGGTTTATGGAACTATTCTGTGAAAATCTTGTTCGAAAATTTTGACATTAGGGAACTTAATTTAGTTTTAAGGACTAAATTATAAAAAGTGTAAAACTTAAATTTTAGATGTTAAAAGTGTCCAATCGCTATGATATTTTAAATTATAGGTCCTTATATGATAATTAGACCATTTGTTAAGTTAGTGGACAAAAATGGACATGTTTAGAAAAAAATTTAAAGAAAGGCTTCAAGGGCATTTTGATCATTTTAAAAATTTGGTTTCCATCTTCTCTCCTTGGCCAAAATTCTTAAGACACCATATCTAGGGTTTTATTTAACTTTCACGATTGATTGTAAGTGCACCCTAGTCCCGTTTTTAATGATCTTTACGTTTTTAAAGTCGTATTCACTCGATCTTTCCATTTCTACCATTATTTTGAAGTAGGGTTCATGTTTAAAAATTTAACCATGTGTGACATGCATGTATTTTGATGTTTGATGGAAGATATGGTATGTTTGAGGTGTCATAAACAACTTTTACTAGGTGATTTTTGATGGAAATGCATAAAAGGACCTATTTGTAAAAAGTTGTAAAATGGGTAGTAAAAATCTAATTTAATGGAAAATATGGGCTGATATGAGCATTTATATGGTTCGGCTAGGCTTGGGTTACCAAGAAGTTGAACACATTTCATTTTACAAGCCTAGGGACTAAAATGTAAAATGTCACAAAGTTAGGGACAAAATGGTAATTTTGTCTAGGATGCAATTTAATGTAAATGTATGTGTAAAACGATGAATTGATAGTCGATTTTGCTCATATGGACCCGGAACAACCGATTACTGAACTAGATCAAGGAAAACAAAAGGTCTTGGAATAGTTGAGTTCGAATACGACCCATTCTCAAGGTAAGTTCGTGTAATTTAATTTGTTATGTTATTATTTTTTAATTGAATTATGTGATTGAGATAATATATATACGTAATGATACACACTACGAAATAATCATAAGTTGAAAGACATGAATAAAATATCATTGTCCCGGTTGAGCATTGTATTTCGATGGATTATAATAATTTCCTTGAGCTGAACAAAAATAATATAGAAAGGATTTAGCCCGGACGGGTAGTCCTGAGCTACACTCTCTTGAGCAAATGTTATGGAATGGATTTAACGAAAATGGGTAATCCATAGTAGGCTCATTAAAGCAAACGTTATCAAAAGGGTTTAGCCTGGACTGGTAATCCTGAATAAGCTCTTGAGAGCGAATGCTAAAGACGGGATTTAGCCTAGACTGGCAATTCTATTATATAAACGTGGCTTGAGAGTGTGCTCTATGAATATGTGCTCAAGGAGCACTCTGGATGTAAATTGACAGACGATTGACAAGTATTCCTCGAGTATACTACCTGAGTCTCCATCGAGATTTACAATAGTTCAAAGAAAAAAATCTTGAAAAAAGAAAATTGTGAAATAATATGAAAGTTTATATTATGGTGAGCTCATCTATGTTGGTTTGAATACTTCATGATATGTATGACTAACTTGTTTAATAAGTGATTGTGTTTAGGTAACTTGTCAAATTTATTGATAGAATGAATGCGTACATAAATTGATAGACGATTGACAAGTATACCTCGAGTATACTACCCGAGTCTGCATAGAGATTTACAATAGTTCAATGAAAAGAAATCTTGAAAAATAAAAATTGTGAAATAATATGAAAGTTTATATTATGGTGAGCTCATCTATGTTGGTTTGAATACTTCATGTTGTGTATGACTAACTTGTTTAATGAGTGATTGTATTTAGGTAACTTGTCAAATTTATTGATGGAATGAATCCGTATGTATGCTTATTTGAATAATTATGACCAGTAAGCTTTCTTTCTATTACGCGAACTTACTAAGCATGAAAATGCTTACCCTGTTTTACTTTTCCTTGTTTTGTAGTGCTCGTAAAGGTCGCGAAGGTTGGAGTATTCGGTTGGAGCAAGATCACGCTATCCACAAATCTCCTTTTGGTATAGCTAAACGATTCATTTTGGTATAATGGCATGTATAAGCTACTTGGCATAGATGACGGCCTGTAAGTAATATTTTGTGACTTAGCCATTAGAATGGATAAGGATGTTCAAGTGGTACATGTATGATGTTAATGTATGTCCAAATTCTTAAGTGTCAAGTATGGTTGATGATACATTTTGTAAATGGCCATTAAAATTGGCTAACATTGGTATAAGTTTATATGCATATGAAGATGTCTTTCATGGATGTGGAAATTTCATGGAATGAGTTAATAAGTATGTAAATGATGTGTGGATCCCTTAGTTGTAGATAAATTGGTTGTATGTTTATACTCGTAATGGTATTACATGTTGTTGTGTAGGTTGTGCATGGAAGGGTGGCAAAAAGGCTTCGTAAATAGCCTTATTTTTGTCTACACAGGTAAACACACGGCTTGCCTCATGAGCGTGCATTCCAGACATGTGTCCCTTGCACCTTAATTGTTGCAAAATAGAATGCTCAGTACACGGGCAAAGACACGGCCCTGTGTCTCATCTGTGTGGACGACACGGCCTTGAACACGAGCGTGTGCCTTGGTCGTGTGAAGTCTGCACCTATTTTATAAAAAATTTGAAAATTTATTCGACCACACAGTCTAAGCACACGGGCGTGTGCCTTGGCCGTGTGACTTCAATTTGTTGATGATGTCATAAACAGAGAGTTACACAGGTTAGGGACACGGGTTTGTGTGGCCACACGGGTGTGTCTCAGACCACACGGGCGTGTGACCGTTGTTTTGGTGAAAAATTTTCTAAGCATTGTAAAATTTTTTAAAGTTTTCTGTTTAGTCCTTAACCACTTTCAATGTATGTTTTGAGCCTCGTAAGCTCTTTTTAGGGATGAAATGATTGTTTATGAAAAGTTTTAAATTTGAGTGGAAATTCGTGTCTCGATTTTGAATGTTTGTTTGAGTTTAAGTTCGATAATGCCTTATACCCTGTTTCGATGTCAAATACAGGTAAGGGGTGTTACATTTACTGGTATCAGAGCTACAATTTAGTTGATTCTCAGACTAACGTAGCTAGTACGGGTTTAGCTATACATGCCATTATATAAATTGTGATAGTGTGATAACTCCTGACCACTTTTGAATGTATTTTCATATAGTAAATGTCTTCCAACCAAGCTCGAGATGAGTCTGAAGAAGTTGAGGGCACTGCTCAAGCTTCTGTACAACGGGCCGCAACTAGTAGTAGTAGGAGACCCGTGTCAGAGGGTCATGAAGAGGCGCAAGAAGCCTTTTTCAAAATGATGGATGAATGGTTTAGTGAATACATGAGAACAAACCCCGCTATCCCACGACCTCCTCCACTTGTCCCGCAACCTAATTATGAGAGCCACGGGGTGTTGAGCCCGAAAGGGTCAGAAAAGCTCCTGTTAATAAAATAAGAAAATATGGAGTAGAAGAGTTCAGATCTATTACCGATGATGATTTTGAAAAAGCAAGTTTTGGTTAGAGAATACCATTTGAGTTTTCGAGGAATTATCATGTACTCCAGCAGAATGTTTGAAATATGGGATATCTTTACTGAAAGACACAACATACTATTGGTGGAAAACTATATCCTCAGTTGTATCGAGGGAAAATTTGACGTGGGAATTCTTTCAAGAGAAGTTCCGAAAGAAGTATATCAGCCAAATGTTCTTAGATCAGAAAAGAAAAGAATTTCTAGAGCTCAAACAGGTAGACAGGACCATGCCAAAATATGAACGAGAATTTGATCGGTTGAGCCAGTATGCTAGGGAAAGGGTTCAAACCGAAGTTGAGATGTGCAAACGCTTTGAGGAAGACTAAAAGAAGACATTAAACTACTAATTAGGATTCTCAAAATAAGGGAGTTTGCCGTGCTAGCTAGTCAGGCCAAGAAGGCTGAGGGTTTAAGTATAGAAAAGAAGCAAGCCGAAAGGGAAACTCGGGTTTCGAGTAAAAGATTCATGAGTAAGTTAAAACCCTCTGCTTCAAAGAAATCAAGAAGTTATCATGAGTGTTTTACCTCATCAGTGGGACATACAGGAAATGAAAGAAGTTCCAAACGCTCTAAATCGAGGACGTCGTCTCCTTTAGCAGCTAGTATAGGGAGTGTTGGAAACGCAAAGCCACAGCGTAATATATGTAATAAATTGCATTATGGTGAATGCAGGATGAAAAGTGGGGCATGTTTCATGTAGCAGCCCAATTTAGACCCTAATCAAAATGGTGGTTTCAGAACCATGAATCTGAGTCAAAAAATATTTTAAAATTATTTTCTGTGTTTATTTTGTGTGAATTTATATCTGTGAAATTTTCGTGATTTAATTTTGTCGTTTAGGAGTCCGATTAAATAAAAGGACTTAATCGCGTAAATAGAAAATTTGATAGTTTAGAGTACAAGGGTCAAAAAGTTAGTGGCTTTTTAAATTGAGGCATTCATGTTGTAAATAGCCCATAATTTTTTTAGTGGACGGTAATGGGTTATATTATAATGTTTTGGCATGAATTAATTAAGGTTATTTTTGTAAACTAATATTATAAAATATTATAATAAAACATATATAATATAAAACATAAAATAAAGTTTACATACTTGTTATATTTGTTCTTCATTTTCTGAAACTAAACAAAAATAAAAAGAAAGAACACAAGGCCAGGGTTCAGCCAATTTGGAGCTTAATTAATGTATGAGTTTATCTCGGTTTTTGATAATTTCTCCGTTTTTGAGATCGTTGCTTAGAAATCTTCAAGACCCATGCTTTAATTTTTTATTTTGATCAATATTTTGAGTTGTGCCATTGTTTATAGCTTGTGATTTTTGTTGTTTGATGATGAAAAATGAAAGATATGTTTTAGATTAACATATTTTGTATTGAAATTTTTGATGATTTTGAGTAATTAGGAATTAATTGCAAAAATAATAATTTGAGGTACTAAAATGTGAAATTAATGAATTATATGGACTTGTATAGACATGGGTAATATTCGGCCTAGCTTGGGTATGGAGAAATTTGGTGTATTTTGTGTTTTGTGCAATAGGGACTAAATTGTAAAAATTGTAAATGTCAGGGGTAAAATGGTAATTTTCCTATTTATGTGTTTTTGGAATAAATTGAATGAAAATATGTTTGAATGATCTTAATTTTAATGTGTTTAGATCAAGAACCAAAGAAATCGGATTTGGATCAGGGAAAAACGAAAGTTGTCGACTAGCAACCCTGTTCCGTTTTACGACGTCCAAGTTAAGTTTTTAAGCAAATAGATGTGTTTAAGTGTAGCTAAATATAAAATATACATGCTGTTATGAATATTAGAATTTATGTTTGGTATAGCCGAGTATAAAAAGCTTGGTTACTACATTTTCGAGTTCGATTCGACCGAGATACGACGTCAGAAAGCCCCGTATGAACCCTAGGAATAGCTAGGATACATATGTCATGACATAGGATTTCGATATATGTGTGCGAGTAAGTCCATGGCATCGATTTATGATTCTGATATGTGTTTACGAGTAAGACCTTGACAGGGACAGTGGCATCGATATGTGGTTACATGTAAGACCACGTCTGGGACGTTGGCATTGTACGGTTTATGTGATTATCCGAGTGTCTTATCTAATTTCAAATGGTTCATCGGGCAAAGGTAATTGTGTTCGGATTGTATAATACGAGCTAAATGGCCAGGTATGAGTTAACTTCATATCTATTTAAGATAAGGTAAGAAAGTATTATTATTATGAGCTATAAATCATGTATAATGTAAATGAAGAATTCAGGGATAATGATATGTGTATTCAGCTTGTGGATGATTAATTTGTGTAACATTGAAATGTTATTCAATATATATATAAGATTTGTATATTCGGTTACTTAAGTATTATAGATGAGATATTAATAGTTGACTTTTAAGTTGCATAAAAAAATAATAAATAGATGTGTGGATATTATGATTATTAGATTTGGAAAATTGATTTGTGTTGCATTAAACGATTGTACATGTATTCGGCTTAGGTGGTTAATGTTGTTAATGCAATTCGTATATTTAATATGAGTTAATTATGATAATGAGTTGTTTATGTGCTTACGACTTACTAAGCTACTGTAGCTTACTCTGTGTATTATGTTACTCTGTTTTATAGATTTTTGGAAGTCAGCTGCAAGCTCAGGGATTTGTCAGCCAAGTTCATCACACTGTCTACTGCTTTGGTACCTTTAAGCTAAACTTAAATTATGGCATGTATAGGCTGGTCTTGGGGTAGTTATTTTAGAAATGAATGTATATTAGCCATGCGAAAATGGCTTAACTACCTTGCTTAAAATCGGTTAAGTTTAGTTATGGTTTGTGTTTATTTTGATAATAATATTAAGTGCTATGGTTGAATGTTTTTATTGATATGTATTTTGTGCATTGAAGCTGATTTGTGGGAAGGATGTATTTTGAATGATTTGGCCTTGACAAATTGGTAAGTATAAAATATATTTGATATGTTACCTTGGTTGAAATACTACGGTATTGACTTGTACTAAAAGTAATAACTTCTTTGGTTGGCAAGTTTATTCGGTTAAATGGTAGCTAGAAATGTTAATTATGATTGAATATTATTTCGGCATATATATATATTTTTTCATGTTAAGTGTGGCAGCTCATGATGTAAAAGGACGAGTTGTTATGTGGTCTTGGATTAAACTCATGTTAAGGTTATATTCATGTTACAGAACGTTTAATAAGTTGTTATGTGTCTCGGCTATACAAAGTATAAAGGTTGTAAAATGAACCAAGTTCATAACCTACTAGTTAAATGACAAGTAAGATATATGTATAAGGTCTATTCGGTAATTCCTTACGGCTTGGAACAATGATATGTACTTATTATAATTTGTTTATCATAGTAAAAGACAAGTGTTAATTTAATTAGAGATGCCTTGTTAGTTGAGCTTATATATGTAAAAGTATGAATGCACTTACGCTGTGGTTGTTATATGAATAAAGTATAATAATATTTATTATTATTTTTCGGTTTGTTTTGAGAGTACATACGCATGTGTCATGCATATATAATTTGTAAAATAGGTTTAGTTGATTAAAATAAATAGGGAGTACATGTTGAGTATGCATTAATATTAAAATGGTATATTAAAATGGTTATTTTATAAATAACTTATATATATATAATATTTGTATGCAGATATGCATTTACAAAGTTTTTAACTTAAGTTTAAATGATAGAATTGTTATTATTTAATTGTTTAGTGTGTTATTATTGATTATTTGTGAAATTAATTTTGCCATAATTGTTAAGAGGCATAATATTTTGTAATATGACTTAGGTGGTTAAACTTGCACCTGTATAGAATTATTAAATAAAATCTATAATTTTTATTATAGCATTCGATTATCATTAAGGTGATTAATCTGTGATTTGTAAATGTAACATGTTATATTTAATTAGTTTTATGCCCTTCTTATATATATAAGATAAGGCCTGTTATAATATGTGAATGTTCGGAACTGTGTGCATATTCAGTAATGCCTTGCAACCCTAGTCTAGTGACGGATATGGGTTAGGGGTGTTATAGTTTATTGGTATCAGAGCTACGGTTTAGTTGGTTCTAGGACTACGCAGCGTGTGTGAGTTTAGCTATACATGCCATAATTATATACTGTGATAGTGTGATGACTTCTTACATTTGAAATGTATTTTCATATAGTAAATGGATCCCGACAGAGTTGTAGCTGATGATGTCGAGAGTGTTGCGCCTGCTCCCGCGCAAGGGATAGTGCAGGCTGATTCTCGACCGACTTCGAGTAATGAAGAAAGTGAGGCTAAACAAGCCTTCTATCAAATGATGAATGACCGGTTCGCTCAATATATCCAGACTAATCTGGCTATACAACAACCTCCACCCACGATTAATCCATCTTCCATGCCTGTTGTACCTCAAGTAAGTGATCTGTTTCTATTGAATAGACCACCTGTGGATAAAATTAGAAAACATGGAGCTGAAGAGTTTAAAGCCACTGATGATGATGACGCTGAGTGGGCTGAGTTCTAGCTTGATAATACCATCCGTGTGTTTTATGAGTTGTCCTGTACTCCAGATGAATGTTTAAAATGTGCTATATCCTTACTCTGAGACACAACATACCACTTGGGGAATACCCTAGTATTTGTAGTTCCGAGAGAGCAAGTGACCTGGGAATTCTTTCAGACTGAGTTCCATAAGAAATATATCAGTCAAAGAATTATCAATCAGAAGCGTAAAGAATTTCTGAAGCTGAAACAGGGTCGGATGACAGTGACAGAGTATGAGCGAAAATTTGTGAGACTCAGCCGGTATGCCCGAGAGTGTGTTTCTACTGAAGCCATAACGTGCAAAAGATTTGAAGATAGGTTGAATGAAGATATCAAACAATTAGTTGGCATACTTGAGATGAACGAGTTCGTGGTACTTGTTGAGCGAGCCTGCAAAGCCGAAGAGCTCGGGAAAGAGAAAAAGAAAGCTGATTTTGAGGCTAGAGACTCGCGTAAGAGATCATTCAGTAAGCCAGTCCAGTCAACATAAAAAAAGTCCCGAGATGATTTCAGTCATTCCAGAGCCACTTCGAGTTACTCCAGACGGGATCAGAATAGACCACCTACTAGCTCGAGAGCTACCTCAGTAGCCAGTGTGGGTAATGTTAGATCTAATCAGCCTGAGTGTGAGCATTGTGGTAAACGATATCCTGGCAGTTGCAGATTGCATGATCGGGCCTGTTTTAAATGTGGATCGATAGATCATTTCATTCGAGATTGCCCAGGGTTAATTGAAGAGAACCCAGTGCAAAACACGAGGTCAGGTAATACTACTGCCCGAGGTAGACTACCGAGAAATGCGAGTAATGCGAGTGGCAGTCAGAGAGGAAAAAAAGATATAGCAGTCAGATTTGAGGCTAGTGCACCTGCCATAGCCTATGCTATACGTGCACGAGAAGAGGCTTTATCCCCAGATGTCGTTACTGGTACATTCACTCTTTATGATACTAATGTAATTGTATTGATTGATCCTGGTTATACTCATTCTTATGTGTGTGAGACATTAGTATTCAGCAAGACTTTACCTATTGAGTCTACTGAGTTTGTTATTAGAGCGTCAAACCTCTTAGGCCGGTGTGTCATGATTGATAAAATATGTAAGAATTGCCCTTTGATGGTTCGAGATCTGTGCTTTCCGGCAGATTTAATGTTATTTCCATTTGATGAGTTCGACATGATGCTGTTGTGAACTGCAAAAGAAAGACCATTGACCTACGAAGCCAGAATGATGAAGTTATTCGGATTGAATCTAGTGGCTTGTATGGTTTACCAGCACTGATTTCTTCGATGCTAGCTCAGAAATATGTGAGAAAAGGGTGTGAAGCTTATTTTGCCTACGTGCTCGATACTAAAGTGGCTGAAAGAAACATTGAATTGGTACCTGTTGTATATAAGTATCCGGGTGTATTTCCAGAGGAATTACCAGGTTTGCCACCTATTCGGGAGGTAGAGTTTGATATTGAGTTAATGCGTAGGACGAATCCGATATCCATAGCCCCATACAGAATGGCACCTATAGAATTAAAAGAATTGAAAGCTCAGTTGCAAGAATTGACAGATAGAGGTTTCGCGCGACCGAGTTTTTCTTCGTGGGGTGCACCGATATTGTTTGTGAAAAAGAAAGATAGAACTATGAGAATGTGCATCGATTACAGACAGCTTAATAAGGTGACTATAAAGAATAAGTATCCATTACCGCGGATTGACGATCTATTTGATCAACTGAAAGGGGCTACAGTATTTTCAAAGATAGATTTGAGATCAGGCTACTATCAATTACGAGTTAAAGATTCAGATGTGCCAAAGACTGCTTTCAGAACGAGGTACGGACATTATGAGTTTTTGGTTATGCCTTTCGGACTTACTAATGCACCTGCTGTTTTTATGGATTTGATGAATCGGATCTTTAGACCGTATCTGGATCAGTTTGTGGTTGTGTTTATTGATGTCATTTTGATCTACTCCCGTGATGAAGCTAAACATGCCGAACATTTGAGACTTGTGTTGCAGACATTGCGAGATAAGCAATTGTAAGTAAAATTTAGTAAATGTGCGTTCTGGTTAAGTGAAGTCAGTTTTCTGGGTCATGTGGTATCAGCATCGGGTATTCGGGTTGATCCGAGTAAAATTTCAGCCATACTTGATTGGAAACCTCCGAAGAATGTTTCTGAAGTTTGAAGCTTTCTGGGACTTGCTGGTTATTATAGACGGTTCGTGAAAGGTTTCTCTATGATTGCAGCTCCGATGACAAAGCTATACGGAAAGATGTTAAGTTCGATTAGTTAGAGAAGTGCCACAAAAGATTTGATCAGTTGAAAGCCCTTTTGACCGAAGCTCCAGAGTTAGTTCAGGCAGAGTCGGGTAAATAATTTTTTATTTATAGTGATGCATCTTTGAATGGTTTGGGCTGTGTTCTGATGCAGGAAGTCAAAGTTATAGCTTCTGCCTCGAGACAGTTGAAGACACATGAAAGGAATTATCCGACACACGACCTGGAACTGGCAGCCCTTGTGTTTGCGTTGAAAATTTGGCGTCACCATCTGTTTGGTGAGAAATGTCATGTTTATTCTGATCACAAAAGCCTGAAATATTTGATGACTCAGAAAGATCTGAACTTGAGACAACAGTGATGGTTAGAATTGGTAAAAGACTACTAATAAACCGTAATTTATGCATATTTTTATCCCCTGCGTAACACATTTATGAATGATTTCTCCTTAGATTTGGTAAATTTGATGCTCCTAATCCTTTAATTTCATATTTTATACTTAGGTGAGCATAGAAGAGCGAAAAGTACACGGCCTGGATTTCCTCACACGGGCAAAACATAAGCCATTCGTCTTTGGTTATTCTCTTTTTTTTTAAGGAACAAAGCTAAACAGTGGTTGAATTCCTTACCACGAGGGTCAATCACTACTTGGGAACAAATGACTGAAAAGTTTTTATTAAAGCATTTTTCGCCGGCTAAGACGACCAAATTACGTAATGATATCTCTTCTTTTGTGCAAATGGATTTAGAAACACTTTACGATGCATGGGAGAGATACAAGGACCTACTACGAAGATGCCCTCACCATGGGTTACCTCTATGCTTGCAAGTTCAAACATTCCACAATGGCCTGAATCCCTCGTCTAGACAAATGGTTGACGCAGCCGCTGGTGAAATCATCAACAACAAAACACCTTAAGCAGCTTACGAATTATTGAGGAGATGTAACTGAATAACTATCAGTGGCAAGTTATAAGGATTAAGCCAACCAAAATAGTAGGCGTTTATAACGTCGATGCAGTTAACATGTTATCAAATCAGGTAGAACTTCTAAATAAAAAGATTGATGATTTACTTGGTTCTATGCAGGTACATCTAGTAATGAGGGGTGATTCAAGTGGAGGAGGCATACATATAGATTATCAACCCTTCAATCCTACAACCGACAAGGAACAAGTCCAATATATAGGTAACAATAACTCTAGATCTCAAAATAACCCATACGGTAATACCTACAATGCAAGTTAGAGGAACCACCTAAATTTCTAATTGGGTGGTCAAGGAAATCAAAGGCAACAAAATCCTACGGGTTTTCAACAACCACCTTACCAATAAGAGAAAAAGCCAAACGTTGAAGAGATGCTAACGAAATTTATCGTAATGTCAAAAACTTGCTTCCAAAATACCAAGATTGCACTTAAAGATCAACAAGCATCGATTCAAGGGCTTGAAACCCAGATAGGCCAGCTGTCCAAACTAATTTCCGAACAACCACAAGGTAGCTTACCAAGTAACACTGAATCTAACCCAAGGGAACGGCTCAACGCGATTACTGTTCAAGGTGAAGAAGGATTCGTTGAGCCTGAGCTAGAACCGAGGCAAGAAACTGTGGTAAGCAAAGGTAAAGGTGAGGTAAGTCACAATGAAAACAAAACGGTAAGTGTGGAATATAAACCACGTGTGCCATATCCCAAAATGACAAGGAAAGACTGCTCAGATGAACAATTTGGTAAATTCCTTAAACTCTTAAAAAAAGTACATATCAACTTACCGTTTATTGAAGCTCTCTCGCAGATGCCAAACGCAATGAAATTTTTAAAGGAGCTTTTAGAAAATAAGAGGAAATTAGATGAGGCGTCGCACGTGGAGCTAAACGCAGTTTGCTTAGCTATTCTATAGAATAAGCTACCCAACAATTAAAAGATCCAGGGAGTTTTAAAATTCCTTTCTTGATTGGTAGTTTAGATATTAATAATGCATTAGCAGATTTAGGGGCTAGCATTAATGTCATGCCTTACAAAATGTTTAAGCAACTAGGTCTTGGGAAACCCAAACAGACTAGGATGAGCATTCAATTAGCGGATAAAACTATCAGATTTCCTAGGGGTATTATTGAAGATGTGCTAGTTAAAATCGATAAATTTATATATCCTGTTGACTTCATTGCTCTAGACATAGAGGAGGATAGCAACACTCTTTTAATTTTAGGAAGGCCCTTTTTAGCAATTGCTAGAACGATTATTGATGTTGGCACAAGTGAACTCACACTTCGTGTGGGGGACAAAACAATCACCCTTCAAGCTCGCAATTCTGGCAACACATCGAAAATTAAAAGTGATATTATAAACCATTCTACTAAAACTGACAATATAGTGCAGCCTACTTTGCAGGAAATGAATTCGAAGGATATACATGAGCCATGTTCAAGCAACGGTTGAGAACCTATCCTTGAAGAACGAAGGTTACAAATTGGGGAGCTAGATGAATGGCGAACACACAAACCGAGAATATACGATAAACTAAAACTACGCCAGAACGAGCTCAATACCTCACCCAATTAACTTAAGGTTGGAAATAAAGTTCTATTAGACGCCGCAGATCCTCACATTGTCATTGCCAAACTGAATGAAGAAATTCCTCTTACGGTACTTATCATTTTCCCATTCGGTACAGTCGAGGTAAGTCATCCCAAATTTGACACTTTTAAGGTAAACAATACCCGCCTAAAACCTTATTTTGATGAGATTGATAGTAGGAATGAGGAGTATAAACTTCTCGAACCACCATGACCATTCAATGGAGAGGTAAATCAAGCTTAGACTATAAATAAGTGCTTCTCGGGAGGCAACTCGAGCACTAACGGTATTAACTCCTTTAAATTCTAGTGTTTAACACCTAACTTACTAATAGAGCTCTTGAATACAGGTTTACCACACTCACACGGCAAAGCACACGAGCGTGCTTAGGACCATGTGGAAATAGGGCAAAGATTTTTCCCAAACACAGGCTGCGATAAATGACCATGGTCGTGCGACATGGTCGTGGACGATCTTGCCATTCACACGCCCGTGTCATAGAACCGTGGGTGAACCTAAAAAAATAGCACGGGCGTGCAACACGCCGTGTCTAGCACCCGTGGTCAAACCTATCAAGTTAACGCGGGCGTGGACCTACATACATGGGCGTTGGAGAAGCGAACGAAGTCAAACATGACCGTACGACACGTCCATGTGCATCAACACGCCTAAGGTACACGGGCGTGGGGTGAATGCCAGACGCACCGAAATTCAGAAAAATACGAAACACACGGGCTGAAATTCCCAAAAAATCCCTAACCCTAGCTACTGTAAGTCCACACGCCCTCCCTACCACGCCAGTGCTCCACCTTCAACTCTATTTTTGACACACATTCTCCTCTTTCTAGCCGTTTGTTTACTCTTTTCTCTTTTATTTTACTTACTTCTAATGCTATTTATCATAATAATCTACATTTTTTTCATATTATTTCTATTTTTCTATCACTCAAATTCCATGTATAGGGTAGTTATCATCTATTTCATGTTGAACTTTTCACTTATTTTATGATTTCTTAAGCGCTATTTACCTATTCTAAGTTAATATTCGTAGTTCTCACTTGCTTACTATTCTTTGCCATTTTAACCCATGCATTATGATACATTCATGCTTTTTACGTTTCCATAAAGTTCTTTGCCACTTTTATATTCATGCTACTACCATGCCAATGCCACAAAAGTATGCCATAAAATTGATTAGTTTGGTTAAGTTTGTTAGTGGTAGTAGTTGTGGCTTAAATTATTTATGATTTTTTTCTTTTTAAATTTGTTTTCGTTTTACCTTGACCATTCATCCAGATGAAATAATGGTTTTGCTTGCAGGTATACCATGTCATTTTCACGAGGTAAGAAAGTCGCCATCTCCGTTTCGAAGAAAAGAAAGGGAGCGTTATCCTCTTCGGGTCCCACTGCTAAAATTCGCCACCCCTTCCTACAGTTCTCAATTGGGCCCCAAGAAGAACTTTTCCAAATACTCCGGGCCCAACCTTTAATTGCGGGCTGCTACATCGACTGGGCTGTAGTAGAACAAGTCCAATTGGCTGATGTGATTTGGGCCCTCCTCACCACTGACCCATGGAACCTCTTCTTTGAGATCGTCGAGCCAACGTATCTCGAGCTCACGATGGAATTATGCTCAACATTCCATCTTCAGACTGTAATGACCAACAATGATGATCCCGGCACGGTCCAATTTCACATTGGCGGTCTAGTCCACCAGTTGAGCGTTCCAGAGTTTGGTTCAGCACTGGGCCTTTACACGGAGGAGTTCCAGAAGGAGAACAACCTCGATACCCTCAACCGCCACATCCATTATTCTCTCTCGAAGTGCTAAAACGCCCTCGTCCCTCGCTCGGCCACTACGACCCCAGTTGCTCCAAGGCATTAGCTCTCCCTCCTTCATTGAGGTACTTACACTCTATCTTAGCTCATACTCTGATAGGGAGGAGAGAGAGCACCGGTGTCGTCAACACTCATGACGTCTATTTCTTATGGTGTATGTTGCACGGGCACGTCTTCAACCTCGCCTATTTCATCGCCCTTGCCATTCACCATCAGACGTAGTGACATCGGAAGGGGGTCATCTTCATTTGCCCTTACGTGACTCAACTGGCTCGGCACTTCGGGCTCCTCAACATCGCGGCAGACGAATCATCCTTAACCCTCATTAGCCAGATGTCTCCACAAGGCATCTCGAGCATGCTAAGCATGAGGATGATCAAAAAGTGCAAAGGAACCTACATTCCTTAATATCGTCTCGCCCAATCAACCGAGGAGGAAGCCCCCGAGGACATTACTGATGATGCCCCTCCACAGCATGAGGACCCACCATCTCAGCCACCACGCTCCCATCACTCAGTCCATGCGGCGACTTCATATGCTAACATTTCTAAGCGCCTCACTCAATTCGAGCAGCAGTGTTTTCAGCGATTTGATAACATTGATGCTACTCTACAGCAGATTTGTCGGCACTTCCACATCTCATCGCCACCACCACCTCGCGAACTATCCGACGATGCTGATATTTAATTTTATCTTATCTTTATTTTTATTTTTATTTTTATTTTTATTTTTATTTTTATTTATCAATGTTTTTATTAATTTCACTTTTAACTTTTAATGTTATTTCCTTTTTTGCTATTGTTTTATATTTAGGTTTTATAAACAAATTTTAATCTCGGCTAATTCTTTATGAGTAATTATTCTTCCTTATATCCCCTAAAAAGTTCCTGATTTTATCACAGTTATAAAGAGCTACATAGCTCACAATTACTAGGAACTTCAAACTCCATTGGAAAGGGTTCTCCACAACTGCCATGCCCTGCTCGATCACGAGATATAATATTCTTTTGGTGTAGCACTTGTGGAACCTAACCTCTACCACCACTGGAGTATCCTCCTCCACTCTACGTAACTCCAAACTAGGGAGTTCGTTCATTTAACACTCAAGAAGTTTCATTTCTCTCCCTATCTTATGATATTATATCTCTATTTGTCACTAACTTTGTATTTGTACATTGAGGGTAATGTACATCTTACGTGTGGGGGGTATTCATTTCATTTTTAGAAAAATCCCTAAATATTACCTTGTTCTTTTGTAAATCTCTCATATCATTTTTAGGATAAATTTTGATTAATTTATGATTTCTAATGATATATCTTGAATTAAAACATAGGCATTCATGCATTGATTATTTAAACTTTAAGACATTAAAGAATGAAGCATGATAAGTTGATTTTTGAGAATTTAAAAATTTTAGGTTGTTTTTCCCAATTTTAGGTATTACCTTGAATTGAAATCTACAGTTTTGAACATCAAAAAGCCATAATTTTTGTGAGATTTTGAGCCTTTAAAGATCATATATTATTCCCTTCATGCTCACTTTTATTATTGCTTGAGTGCGTCAATATCGAATTGTCATTCTAGAACTTACTTGGTTTTACATGTTAAGACCACACCAATTGATTTGATATGTCAAGATGATAGAGGCACTTAGGATTAACCCACTCATGCCATGAAAAGCCTACCTCCATGATTAACCCTTAGTAAACCCCGTTGAGCATAACAAACCATTCCTTATATTACCCTTAATATTAACCCTTAACTCATTATTGTTGAAATCCCCTTAATTAATTTGATCGCTATTTTTGTCGAGATTTGATTTGAATAAATTGCTTAGCTATGTCTTGTTCTTAATAGTTAGTCTATGTTATTTGACTTGTTCTTAAAAAAAATACATGTATACATATTAGTAGTAGTGATCTTTTGTTTTTGAGCTTAAGTTTTTAAATTCAATATTTTGAGAAGATGCTCTGTTGTACACAAGTGATGATTAAATATTTTTCTAGTTATGTAATTTTTCAATTCAATCTCAATTCTAACCTTTTCTTTTAGCCTGTGATCACACCCCCTAACCGAGCCTCATTACAACCTATAAAGACCTTTTGATTGATGTATCACCTTAATATATAGTGGTAGAGATTTGATTTTCATGCAAGCCTATGGTAATAACTTTTCATATTGACTGTTGAGTGCTAATTTCATTATCCTTAAACACCGTGAGTGATTTGAGTGAATCTTTAGTGAGGAGGTTAAAATCTGTGAGATTTCAAATCAATGGTAACTACTTAGATAAGGGGAGATGCTTATGTTTTCCGTGATTAAATACTCAACTTGGAATGTTTGAAATTTTAGTGCTCTTCTAGTTGAATTCTCAATGTATGATTACTTATGAATTAGTTTGAGATATTATTAATAGGAATTATAAGTTAAGATAAGGGAATTCTTAATTGTGAATTGAGGATTTTGCTTGAGGATAAGCAAACGCTTAAATGTGGGGGTATTTGATAAACCGTAATTTATACATATTTTTATCCCCTGCTTAACACATATATGAATGATTTCTCCTTAGATTTGTTGAATTTGATGCTCCTAATCCTTTAATTTCATATTTTATACTTAAGTGAGCATAGGAGAGTGAAAAGACAAGAAACGGGACAAAAATGGAGAAAATGGGTCATCGTGGGAAAACAACATGGCCTAGACTTCCTCACACGAGTAGAACACACGCCCGTGCCATTCTAACAGGCTCGACCACAGCTTAAAAAAACCTCAGCACGGGCGTGTTGATCTCTCAGCCTCGACCACGGCCTGAAGTAATCGCACACGGGCGTGTCACACGGGCGTGGCCCTACCGAGCCCTAGTTAAGTTCTATTTGGAAAAGGACGATTTGGAAGGCTTTTAGGCATTCTAAATCCTATTTAAACACCCTAGAGGAGGACTAAAGAGAGGTAGAGTGTAGGGATTAAGGAATTACTCCAAGAAAGCCGATTGAATTATCTCAGAAGCCAGATTCATCATCAAAACTGAAGATCTCTCCTCAATTTCCCTTCAAGAGTTTTGGGTTTTCTTTATGTTTTGTATTCATTATTCTTTTGAGATGTTTTCCTATTTAGTTATGAACTAAAACCCCTAAATACCTAAGGGGAATGAAACCTAAGGCAAATCTTGTTATTATTTTCTGAATTGTATGATAAATATTTGACTTGTTCTTAATTATGTGTTCTTAATTCTTGTTTCGGTATTTCAGGATATTGATTCAAGTTAATGCTCTTAGTTGGAGGATGAATAGTCCCTGTCTAAGGGTGACTTTGTCATAATTAAGCGGAGTTGATTGCACGCCTAGAGATAGGGTGACAAGATTTTACTGGATTAGGGTGAAACCTAATAAGGGGATCCATAGATCTAGTTAATGCAACCCTAGGGTGTTAATTAGAGAGAAATTTCAATTATTCAATCTAGGGTTAGACGTTATTAGTCTTGAGTAGGGATAATAACATAACTTAGGGATTTCTACGAAATAAGTTAAATGAATAAATCGTCCGATTCAGAGCCAAAATAACAAGTGAAGTCTAGGTGGATTTTTCCTTAGGTATTGTCTTAATTCAATCGTTTTTCCAAAAGTAATTCCCCAATTCTATTTTCTGTGATCTCTTAGTTTAATTAATTAGTTAAAACAAACCCCATTATTCTTAGACTAGATAATAAAAAGACAGTCATTACTAGTACTTTTAGTTCCTTTGGGTTCGACAATCCGGTCTTGCTAAAGCTATACTATTGTTCGATAGGTACACTTGCCTACGTCGTGATAATAGTTAGTTTCAAGAACGGATAATTATAAATTTATAAAACTTATCACGAAAAATCACGATCAAGATTTTAGCACCGTTGCCGGGGAACTAGAATATTAGGAACACTCAATTTTTAATACTTTAGCCATTTGCTTTTACTACAATTTAATTTTGTTTTTGTTTTTATTTTTATTTACTAAATTTTCTTTTCCTTCCTTCTGGCAGGTTATTATAGTTTATGACTAGAAGAAACCTGCCAGGACCATTACTTTTTTACGAAGAAATCGATCGCACCACTCGTATAAACTGACGAGAAATAAGGCAAAGTCTAAGATATACAGAGGAAGAGCAAGAGGAAAATATCTCAACTACAATCGAGGAGATGGCTAAAAATCAGGAAAATTCACTACCTCCTGCGATACCAGCTGTTCTAGTAAATCAGAATCCTGCTCCTCGTACTATGTATGATTATGCTAAACCTAATTTAACAGGAACTGAGTCAAGTATAGTTAGGCCTGCTATTACTGCAAATAATTTTGAATTGAAACCTAACACAATTTAAATGATACAACAATTTGTTCAGTTTGATGGTTTGTAGGACGAAGACCCCAAAACTCACTTGGCAAATTTTTTGGAGTTTTGCGACACATTTAAAATTAGTGGCGTTTCTGACAATGCCATTCGTCTTTGGTTATTCCCTTTTTTGTTGAGGAACAAAGCTAAACAGTGGTTGAATTCCTTACCATGAGGGTCAATCACTACTTGGGAACAAATGACCAAAAAGTTTTTATTAAAGTATTTTCCACCGGCTAAGACGGCCAAATTACGTAATGATATCTCTTCTTTTGTGCAAATGGATTTAGAAACACTTTACGATGCATAGGAGAGATACAAGGACCTACTGCGAAGGTGCCCTCACCATGGGTTACCTCTATTCTTGCAAGTTCAAACATTCCACGGTGGCCTGAATCCCTCGACTAGACAAATGGTTGACGTAGCCGCACATGGGCGTGTCATACGGGCATGGCCCTGTTGAGCCCTAGTTAAGTTTTATTCAGAAAAGGATGATTTGGAGGGCTTTTAGGCATTCTAAAGCCTATTAGAAGAGGACTAAAGGAAGACAGATAGTAGGGAGCAAAGAATTACTCCAAGAAAGCCGATTGAATCATCTCAGAAGCTGGATTCATCATCAAGACTGAAGATCTCTCCTCAATTTCCCTTCAGGAGTTTTGGGTTTTCTTTATGTTTTGTATTCATTATTCTTCTGAGATGTTTTCCTAATTAGTTATGAACTAATACCCCTCAATACCTAAGGGGAGTGAAACCTAAGACGAATCTTGTTATTATTTTCTGAATTGTATGATAAATATTTGACTTGTTCTTAATTATGTGTTCTTAATTCTTGTTTCGGTATTTCAAGATATTGATTCAAGTTAATGCTCTTAGTTGGAGGATGAATAGGCCCTGTCTAAGGGTGACTTCGTCATAATTAAGCGGAGTTGATTTTCCCAGATTAGGGTGAAACTATTAAGGGGATCCATAGATCGAGTTAATGCAACCCTAGGGTGTTAATTAGAAAGAAATTTCAATTATTCAATCTAGGGTTAGACATTATTAGTCTTGAATAGGGATAATAACATAACTTAGGGATTTCTATGGGACAAGTTAAATAAATAAATCGTACAATTCGGAGCCAAAATAACAAATGAAGTCTAGGTGGATTTTTCCTTAGGTATTGTCTTAATTCAATCATTTTTCCAAAAGTAATTCCCTAATTCTATTTTCTGTGATCTCTTAGTTTAATTAATTAGTTAATTAAAACAAACCCCATTATTCTTAGGCTAGATAATAAAAAGACAGTCATTACTAGTACTTTTAGTTCCTTTGGGTTCGATAATCCAGTCTTGCTAAAGCTATACTATTGTTCGATAGGTACACTTGCCTACGTCATGATAATAGTTAGTTTCAAGAACGAATAATTATAAATTTATAAAACTTATCACGAAAAATCACAATCAACTACGAGCTTGTGATTGACTATCACCCAGGAAAGGCTAATGTTGTTGCTGATGCTTTAAGTCAAAAATCATTATTTGCTTTACGAGCAATGAATACGCATATGGCCATGTTTGATGATGGTTCGATAGTAGCTAAATTGTAAGCTAGACCATTATTTGTTCAACAAATATATGATGCTCAGAAGGTTGATAATGAATTGATTGCAAAACGAGCTCAGTGTGACACAGATGCTGATTCAAAGTTTAGAGTTGATGCTGATGACTGTTTGAGATTCAAAAATAGAATATGCATTCTGAGGAATTCAAATTCGATTCAAATGATTTTGAATGAAGCTCGTAGTGGTCGGTTATCTATTCATCCGGGTAGTACAAAGATGTATAATGATCTAAAACAGCTTTATTGGTGGCATGATATGAAACGAGACATTTCTGACTTTGTTGCAAGATGTTTAGTCTGTCAACAAGTAAAAGCTGAGCATCCGGTGCCTTCAGGATTGCTTCAGCCTATCATGATACCTGAGTGGAAGTGGGATAGAGTCACGATGGATTTTGTATCTGGTTTACTGTTGACACCGAGTAAGAAAGATGCAATCTGGATTGTTATTGATAGATTGACTAAATTAGCTCATTTCGTTCCGATACGTACAGACTACTCACTTGATAAGCTAGCTGAATTATATGTTTCTCAGATTGTGAGATTACAAGGTGTGCCTATATCTATTGTTTCAGATAGAGATCCGAGATTCACATTCCGGTTTTGGAAGAAACTACAAGATGCACTAGGTACGACATTACATTTCAGTACTACTTTTCATCCGTAAACAGATGGCCAATCTGAACGAATCATTCAAATCCTTGAGGATATGTTGAGATGCTGCATTCTCGAGTTTGAAGGTACATGGGAACGACACCTGCCTCTGATTGAATTTACGTATAATAACAGCTTTCAATTGAGTATCAAAATGGCACTTTATGAGGCTTTGTATGGTCGTAAATGTCGTACACCGTTATACTGGACTGAGCTCAGTGAAAATAAGATACACGGGGTTGATTTGATCAGAGAAACTGAACAGAAAGTGAAAGTGATCCGTGAAAGTTTGAAAGTAGCGACAGATCGTCAAAAATATTATGCAGACTTGAAATGTAAAGATATATAGTTTCAGGTCAGAGACAAAGTCTTCTTGAAAGTCTCACCGTGGAAGAAAATACTCAGATTCAGTCGTAAAGGCAAATTGAGTCTGAGGTTTATTGGGTCGTATGAGGTAATAGAGCGTATTAGGCTAGTTACTTACAGATTATCATTGCCACCTGAGTTAGAAAAGATCCACAATGTATTCCACGTTTCGATGCTTAGGAGGTATCGATCTGATCCTTCACATGTAATTAATCCGTCTTAGATTGAAATTCAGCCTAATATGACCTACGAAGAGGGACCGATTCACATTTTGATTCGAGAAGTTAAAAAGTTGCTGAATAAGAAGATTCCACTAGTTAAAGTATTGTGGCATAAGCATGGAGTTGAGGAAGCAACATGGGAGCCAGAGGATACAATAAGAGAACATTATCCGAACCTGATCGCTGGTAAGATTTTCGGGGACGAAAATCCCTAAGGGGGGAGAGTTGTAACAGCCCGATTTAGACCCTAATCGAAACGGTGGTTTCGAGACCACAATTTTGAGTTAAAAAAATATTTTAAAATTATTTTTTGTATTTATTTTGTGTGAATTTATATCTGTGAAATTTTCGTGATTTAATTTTGTCATTTAAGTGTCCGATTAAATAAAAGGACTTAATCACGTAAATAGAAAATTTGATAGTTTAAAGTACAAGGATCAAAAAGTTAGTGGCCTTTTAAATTGAGGCATTCATGTTGTAAATAGCCCATAATTTTTTTAGTGGAAAGTAATGGGTTATATTATAATGTTTTGGTATGAATTAATTAAGGTTATTTTTGTAAACTAATATTATAAAATATTATAATAAAATATATATAATATAAAACATAAAATAAAGTTTACATACTTGTTATATTTGTTCTTCATTTTTCGAAACTAAACAAAAATAAAAAGAAAGAACACAAGGCCAGGGTTCAGCCAATTTGGAGCTTAATTAAGGTATGAGTTTAGCTCGGTTTTTGATAATTTCTACGTTTTTGAGATCGTTGCTTAGAAATCTTCAAGACCCATGCTTTAATTTTTTATTTTGATGAATATTTTAAGTTTTTCCATTGTTGATAGCTTGTGATTTTTTTTGTTTGATGATGAAAAATGAAAGATATGTTTTAGATTAACATATTTTGTATTAAAATTTTTGATGATTTTGAGTAATTAGGACTTAATTGCAAAAATAATAATTTGAGGGACTAAAATGTAAAATTAATGAATTATATGGACTTGTATAGGTATGGGTAATATTCGACCTAGCTTGGGTATGGAGAAATTTAGTGTATTTTGTGTTTTGTGCAATAGGGACTAAATTGTAAAAATTGTAAATGTCAGGGGTAAAATGGTAACTTTCCTATTTACTTGTTTTTGGACTAAATTGATTGAAAATATGTTTGAATGAGCTTCATTTGAATGTGTTTAGATCAAGAACCAAAGAAATCGGATTTGGATCGGGGAAAAACGAAAGTTGTCGACTAGCAGCCCCGTTCCATTTTACGACGTTCGAGGTAAGTTTTTCAGCAAATAGACGTGTTTAATTGTAGCTAAATATAAAATATACATGCTGTTATGAATATTAGAATTTATGTTTGGTATAGCCGAGTATAAAAAGGCTTGGTTACTATATTTTCGAGTTCGATTCGACCGAGATACAACGTCCAAAAGCCCCGTATGAACCTTAGGACTAGCTAAGATACATATGTCATGACATAGTATTTCGATATATGTGTGCGAGTAAGTCCATGGCATCGATTTGTGATTCTGATATGTGTTTACGAGTAAGACCCTGTCAAGGACAGTGGCATCGATATATGGTTAAATGTAAGACCACATCTGGGACATTGGCATTGTACGGTTTATGTGATTATCTGAGTGTCCTATCCAATTCTGAATGGTTCATCAGGAAAAGGTAATTGTGTTCAGATTGTATAATACGAGCTAAATGGTCAGGTATGAGTTAACTTGATATCTATTTAAGGTAAGAAAGTATTATTGTTATGAGCTATAAATCATATATAATGTAAATGAAGAATTCAGGGATAATGATATGTGTATTCAGCTTGTGAATGATTAATTTGTGTAACATTGAAATATTATTCAATATATGTATATAAGATTTGTATATTCAGTTACTTAAGTATTATATATGAGATATTAATAGTTGACTTTTAAGTTGCATAAAAATAATAATAAATGGATGTGTGGATATTATGGTTATTAGATTTGGGAAATTGATTTGTGTTGCATTAAACGATTGTACATGTATTCAGCTTAGTTGGTTAATGTTGTTAATGCAATTCGTATATTTAATATGAGTTAATTATGATAATGAGTTGTTTATTTGCTTATGACTTACTAAGTTGCGGTAGCTTACTCTGTGTATTATATTACTCTATTTTATAGATTTTTGGAAGTCAGCTGCAAGCTCGGGGATTTGTCAGCCAAGTTTATCACACTGTCTACTGCTTTGGTACCTTTAAGCTAAACTTAAATTATGGCATGTATAGGCTGGTCTTGGGGTAGTTATTTTGGAAATGAATGTATATTAGCCATGCGAAAATGGCTTAACTACCTTGCTTAAAATCGGTTAAGTTTAGTTATGGTTTGTGTTCATTTTGATAATAATATTAAGTGCTATAGTTGAATATTTTTGGTGATATGTATTTTGTACGTTGAAGTTGATTTGTGGGCAAGATGTATTTTAAATGATTTGGCCTTGAAAAATTGGTAAGTATAAAATATATTTGATATGTTACCTTGGTTGAAATACTACGGTATTGACTTGTACTTTGATAAAGCGTAATTTATACATATTTTTGTCCTATGCTTAACACATTTATGAATGACTTCTCCTTAGATTTGGTGAATTTGATGCTCCTAATCCTTTAATTTCATGTTTTATACTTAGGTGAGCGTAGGAGAGCAAAAAGAACAAGAAACGGGCCGAAATGAAGAAAATGGGTCGACGTGGGAAAACAACATGGCCTGGACTTCCTCACACGGGCAGCACACACGCCCGTGCCATTCTAACAGGCTCGAACACAGCCTAAAACAACCTCAACACGGGCGTGTTGATTTCTCAGCCTTGACCACGGCCTGAAGCAATCGCATACGGGCGTGTCCCTGTCAAGCCCAAGTTAAGTTCTATTCGGAAAAGGGCGATTTGGAGGGCTTTTAGGCATTCTAAAGCCTATTTAAACACCCGAGAAGAGGACTAAAGAGGACACACAGAGTAGGCAGGAAGGAATTACTCGAATAAAGCCGATTAATCATCTCAGAATCCAGATTATTCATCAAGACTGAAGATCTCCCCTCAATTTCCCTTCAGGAGTTTTGGGTTTTCTTTATGTTTTGCATTCATTATTCTTCTGAGATGTTTTCCCTTTTAGTTATTAACTAAACCCCCTAAATACCTAAGGGGAATGAAACCTAAGACGAATCTTGTTATTATTATCTGAATTATATGATAAATATTTAACTTGTTCTTTATTATGTGATCTTAATTCTTGCTTCGGTATTTCAGGATATTGATTCAAGTTAATGCGCTTATTCGGAGGATGAATAGTCCCTGTCTAAGAGTAAATTTTTCATAATTAAGCGGAGTTGATTGCACACCTAGAGATAGGGTGACAAGATTTTTTCAGATTAGGGTGAAACCTAATAAGGGGATCCATAGATCGAGTTAATGCAAATTTAGGGTGTTAATTAGAAAGAGGTTTCAATTATTTAACCTAGGGTTAAACGTTATTAGTCTTGAATAGGGATAATAACATAAATTAAGGATTTCTACGGAACAAGTTGAATGAATAAATCGTCTGATTCAGAGTCAAATAACAAGTGAAGTCTAGGTGGATTTTTCCTTAGGTATTGTCTTAATCAATCAAATTTTCTAAAAAGTATTTTCCCCAAACCTATTTTCTGTGCATTCTTAGATTAGTTAATTAGTTAATTAAAACCCCTATTATTCTTAGGCTAGATAATAAAAAGAAAGTTAATACTATTACTTTTAGTTCCTTTGGGTTCGACAATCCGGTCTTGCTAAAGCTATACTGCTATTCAATAGGTGTGCTTGCCTTCGTCGTGATAATAGTTAGTTTAGGTACGATCATTTATACATTCATAAAACTTATCACGAATAATCACGATCATACTGAAAGTAATAACTTCTTTGGTTGGCAAGTTTATTCGGTTAAATGGTAGCTAGAAATGTTGATTATGAATGAATATTATTTCGACATATATATATATTCATGTTAAGTGTGGCAGCTCATGATGTAAAAGGATGAGTTGTTATGTGGTCTTGGATTAAACTCATGTTAAGGTTATATTCATGTTACAGAACGTTTAATAAGTTGTTATGTGTCTCGGCTATACAAAGTATAAAGGTTGTAAAATGAACCAAGCTCATAACCTACTAGTTAAATGACAAGTAAGATATATGTATAAGGTGTATTCGGTAATTCCTTACGGCTTGGAACAATGATATGTACTTATTATAATTTGTTTATCATAGTAAAACACAAGTGTTAATTTAATTAGATATGCCTTGTTAGTTGAGCTTATATATGTAAAAGTATAAATGCACTTACGCTGTGGTTGTTATATGAATAAAGTATAATAATATTTATTATTATTTTTCGGTTTGTTTTGAGAGTACATACGCATGTGTCATGCATATATAATTTGTAAAATAGGTTTAGTTGATTAAAATAGATAGGGAGTACATGTTGAGTACGTATTAATATTAAAATGGTTATTTTATAAATAACTTATATATATATATATAAAATATTTGTATGCAGATGTGCATTTACAAAGTTTTTAACTTAAGTTTAAATGATAGAATTGTTATTATTTAATTGTTAAGAGGCATAATATTTTGTAATATGACTTAGGTGGTTAAACTTGCACCTGTATAGAATTATTAAATAAAAGCTATAATTTTTATTATAGCATTCGATTATCATTAAGGTGATTAATCTGTGATTTGTAAATGTAACATGTTATATTTAATTAGTTTTATGCCCTTCTTATATATATAAGATAAGGCTTGTTATAATATGTGAATGTTCAGAACTGTGCGCATATTCAGTAATGTCTTGCGACCCTAGTCTAGTGACGGATACGGGTTAGGGTTGTTATATTTTATTGGTATCAGAGCTATGGTTTAGTCGATTCTAGGGCTACGTAGCGTGTGTGAGTTTAGCTATACATGCCATAATTATATAATGTGATAGTGTGATGACTTCTGGCATTTGAAATGTGTTTTCATATAGCAAATAGATCCCGACAGAGATGTAGCTAATGATGTCGAGAGTGTTGTGCCTGCTCCCGCGCAAAAGACAGTGCAGGCTGATTCTCGACCGACTTTGAGTAATCAAGAAAGTGAGGCTAAATAAGCCTTCTATCAAATGATGAATGACTGGTTCACTCAATATATCCGGACTAATCCGACTACACAACAACCTCCACCCCCGATTAATCCATCTTTCATGCCTGTTGTACCTCAAGTAAGTGATCTGTTTCTATTGAATAGACCACCTGTTGATAAAATTAGAAAACATGGAGCTGAAGAGTTTAAAGCCACTGATGATGATGACACTGAGCGGGCTGAGTTCTGGCTTGATAATACCATCCGTGTGTTTCATGAGTTGTCCTGTACTCCAGATGCATGTTTAAAATGTGCTATATCTTTACTCTGAGACACAACATACCACTTGGGGAATACCCTAGTATCAGTAGTTCCGAGAGAGCAGGTGACCTGGGAATTCTTTCAGACTGAGTTCCATAAGAAATATATCAGTCAAAGATTTATCAATCAGAAGCGTAAAGAATTTCTGGAGCTGAAACAGGGTCGGATGACAATGAAAGAGTATGAGCGGAAATTTGTGAGACTCAGCCGGTATGCCCGAGAGTGTGTTTCTACTGAAGCCATAACATGCAAAAGATTTGAAGATGGGTTGAAAGAAGATATCAAACTATTAGTTGGCATACTTGAGATAAAAGAGTTCGTGGTACTTGTTGAGCGAGCTTGCAAAGCCGAAGAGCTCGAGAATGAGAAAAAGAAAGCAGATTTTGAGGCTAGAGACTCGCGTAAGAGATCATTCAGTAAGCCAGTCTAGTAAACATCAAAGAAGTACTGGGATGATTTCAGTCGTTCTAGAGCCACTTCAGGTTACTCCAGACGGGATCAGAATAGACCACCTACTAGCTCGAGAGCTACCTCAGTAGCCAGTGTGGGTAATGCTAGATCTAATCAACCTGAGTGTGAGCATTATTGTAAACGACATCCTGGCAGTTGCAGATTGCATGATCAGGCCTGCTTTAAATGAGGATGATAGATCATTTCAATCGAGATTGCCCAGGGTTAATTGAAGAGAACCCTGTGCAAAACACGAGGTCAGGTAATACTGCAGCTCGGGGTAGACCACCGAGAAATGCGAGTAATGCGAGTGGCAGTCAGAGAGGAAAAAAAGATATAGCAGTCAGATCTGAGGCTCGTGCACCTACCAGAGCCTATGCTATACGTGCACGAGAGGAGGCTTCATCCCCAGATGTCATTACTGGTACATTCACTCTTTATGATACTAATGTAATTGCATTGATTGATCCTGGTTCTACTCATACTTATTTGTGTGAGACATTAGTATTCTGTAAGACTCTACCTATTGAGTCTACTGAGTTTGTGATTAGAGTGTCAAACCCCTTAGGCCGGTGTGTCATGTATGATAAAATGTGTAAGAATTGCCCTTTGATGGTTCGAGATCTGTGCTTTCCGGCTGATTTAATGTTATTTCCATTTGATGAGTTCGATATAATTTTGGGTATGGATTGGTTGACTTTACATGATGCTATTGTGAACTGAAAAAGAAAGACCATTGACCTACGAAGCCAGAATGATGAAGTTATTCGGATTGAATCTAGTGGCTTGTATGGTTTACCAGCAATGATTTCTTCAATGCTAGCTCAGAAATATGTGAGAAAATGGTGTGAAGCTTATTTTGCCTACGTGCTCGATAGGAAAGCGGCTAAAAGAAACATTGAATTGGTACCTATTGTATGTAAGTATCCTAGTGTATTTCCAGAGGAATTACCGAGTTTACCACCTATTCGGGAGGTAGAGTTTGATATTGAGTTAATGCCCGGGATGACTCCGATATCCATAGCCTCGTACAGAATAGAACCTACAGAATTAAAAGAATAGAAAGCTCAATTGCAAGAATTGACAGATTGAGGTTTCGCGCGACCGAGTTTTTCTCCGGGGGTGCACCTATGTTGTTTGTGAAAAAGAAAGATAGAACTATAAGAATGTGCATCGATTACAGATAGCTTAATAAGGTGACTATAAAGAATAAGTATCCATTGTCGCGGATTGACGATCTGTTTGATCAACTGAAAGGGGCTACAGTATTTTCAAAGATAGATTTGAGATCAGGCTACTATCAGTTGCGAGTTAAAGATTCAGATGTGCCAAAGACTGCTTTCAGAATGAAGTACGGACATTATGAGTTTTTGGTTATGCCTTTCGGACTTACTAATGCACCTGCTATTTTTATGGATTTGATGAATCGAAGCTTTAGACCGTATCTGAATCAGTTTGTGGTTGTGTTTATTGATGTCATTTTGATCTACTCCCGTGATGAAGTTGAACATGCCAAACATTTGAGACTTGTGTTGCAGGCATTGCGAGATAAGCAGTTGTAAGCGAAATTCAGTAAATGCGTGTTCTGATTAAGTGAAGTCAGTTTTTTGGGTCATGTGGTATCAGCATCGGGTATTCGGGTTGATCCGAGTAAAATTTCAGCCATACTTGATTGGAAACCTCCGAAGACTGTTTCTAAAGTTCGAAGCTTTCTGGGACTTGCTGGTTATTATAGACGGCTCGTGAAAGGTTTCTCTATGATTGCAGCTCCGATGGCAAAGCTATACGAAAATATTTTAAGTTCGATTGGTCAGAGAAGTGCCAAAAAAGCTTTGATCAGTTAAAAGCCCTTTTGACCGAAGCTCCAGTGTTAGTTTAGCCAGAATCGGGTAAAGAATTTGTTATTTATAGTGATGCATCTTTGAATGGTTTGGGCTGTGTTCTGATGCAGGAAGGCAAAGTTATAGCTTATGCCTCGAGACAGTTGAAGACACATGAAAGGAATTATTTGACACACGACCTGAAACTTGCAGCCATGTTTATTCTGATCATAAAAGCCTAAAATATTTGATGACTCAGAAAGATCTAAACTTGAGACAACGCTGATGGTTAGAATTGCTAAAAGACTATTGATAAACCGTAATTTATGCATATTTTTATCCCCTGCTCAACACATTTATGAATGATTTCTCCTTAGATTTGGAGAATTTGATGCTCCTAATCCTTTGATTTCATATTTTATACTTAGTTGAGCATAGGAGAGCGAAAAGAATAAGAAACGGGACAAAAACGGAGAAAATAGGCCGTCGTGGGAAAACAACATGGCCTGGACTTCCTCACACGGGCAGAACACACGCCCGTGCCATTCTAACAGGCTCGACCACGGCCTAAAACAACCTCAGTATGAGTGTGTTGATCTCTCAGCCTCGACCACAGCCAGAAGTAATCACACACGGGCGTGTCACACAGGCATGGCCCTACCGAGCCCTAGTTATGTTCTATTCAGAAAAGACGATTTAGAGGGCTTTTAGGCATTCTAAATCCTATTTAAACACCCTAGAGGAGGACTAAAGAGAGACGGAGTGTAGGGGGCAAGGAATTACTCCAAGAAAGCCGATTGAATCATCTCAGAAGCCGGATTCATCATCAAGACTGAAGATCTCTCCTCAATTTCCCTTCAGGAGTTTTGGATTTTCTTTATGTTTTGTATTCATTATTCTTCTGAGATGTTTTCCTATTTAGTTATGAACTAATACCCCTAAATACCTAAGGGGAATGAAACCTAAGACGAATCTTGTTATTATTTTCTGAATTGTATGATAAATATTTGACTTGTTCTTAATTATGTGTTCTTAATTCTTGTTTCGGTATTTCAAGATATTGATTCAAGTTAATGCTCTTAGTTAGAGGATGAATAGTCCCTGTCTAAGGGTGACTTTGTCATAATTAAGCGGAGTTGATTTTTCCAGATTAGGGTGAAACTAATAAGGGGATCCATAAATCGAGTTGATGCAACCCTAGGGTGTTAATTAGAAAGAAATTTCAATTATTCAATCTAGGGTTAAACGTTATTAGTCTTGAATAGGGATAATAACATAACTTAGGGATTTCTACGGAATAAGTTAAATGAATAAATCGTCCAATTCGGAGCCAAAATAACAAGTGAAGTGTGGGTGGATTTTTCCTTAGGTATTGTCTTAATCAATCGTTTTTCCAAAAGTAATTCCCCAATTTTATTTTCTGTGATCTCTTAGTTTAATTAATTAGTTAATTAAAACAAACACCATTATTCTTAGGCTAGATAATAAAAAGACAGTCATTACTAGTACTTTTAGTTCCTTTGGGCTCGACAATCCGGTCTTGCTAAAGCTATACTACTGTTCGATAGGTACACTTGCCTACGTCGTGATAATAGTTAGTTTCAAGAACGAATAATTATAAATTTATAAGACTTATCATGGAAAATCACGATCAAGTTTTTGGCACCGTTGTCGGGGAACTAGAATATTAGGAACACTCAATTTTTATTACTTAGCCATTTACTTTTACTACAATTTAATTTTGTTTTTTTTTTTTTTTTTTTTTTATTTACTAAATTTTCTTTTCTTTCCTTCTGGCAGGTTCTTATAGTTTATGACTAGAAGAAACCCTTCGGAACCATTACTTTTTTACGAAGAAATCGATCGTACCACTCGTATAAACTGACGAGAAATAAGGCGAAGTCTAAGATGCACAGAGGAAGATCAAGAGGACGATATCTTAACCACAACCGAGAAGATGGCTAAAAATCAGGAAAATCAGCTACCTCCTGCGATACCCGCTGTTCTAGTAAATCAGAATCCTGCTCCTCGTACTATGTATGATTATGCTAAACCTAATTTAACAGGAACTGAGTCAAGTATAGTTAGGCCTGCTATTGCTGCAAATAATTTTGAACTGAAACCTAACACAATTCAAATGATACAGTAATTTGTTCAGTTTGATGGTTTGTAGGACGAGGACCCCAAAACTCACTTGGCAAATTTTCTGGAGTTTTGTGACGCATTTAAAATTAGTGGCATTTCTGACGATGCCATTCGTCTTCGGTTATTCCCTTTTTTGTTGAGGAACAAGGATAAACTGTGGTTGAATTCCTTACCACGAGGGTCAATCACTACTTTGGAACAAAGCTAAACAGTGGTTGAATTCCTTACCACGAGCTCCACCAAGGACATATGTCATACGTAAGGGAAGAGGCCTCGGCACCCGATGTTATCTCCTGTACTTTTTCTCTCTATGATTCTAATGTAGTCGCATTGATTGATCCTGGAGCAACCCATTCTTAGATTTACATGAAGGTAGTATCTAGTAAGGATTTACCTGTTAAGTCTACTGAATATATGATTAAAGTGTTGAACCCTTTAGGTAAGTATGTTATGGTTGATAGTGTTTGTAAGAATTGTCCTTTGATAATTCGAGGTCATTATTTTTTGGCTAACTTAATGTTGTTGCCATTTGATGAGTTTAATGTTATATTGGGTATGGATTGGTTGACACTACATGATGTAATAGTAAATTGTAAACAAAAAATTATTTAATTGAAATGTGAAAATGGTGAAATTCTTCGGGTTGAATCAGATGACGCAGATACACTACCTGTTGTGATTTCTTCTATGTTGGCTTAGAAATGCATAAGAAAAAGGTGTGAAGCCTATCTTGCTTATATGTTGAACACTGAGAAGTCTGAATTGGAAATTGAATCAGTGTTGGTAGTATACGAATATTCAAATGTATTTCCAGAGGAATTGCTAGGGCTACCTTCGATTAGAGAAATTGAGTATGGTATTGAATTAGTCCCTGGTACCTCGCCGATATCAATTGCTCTGTATAAGATGGTCCCGACTGAATTGAAAGAATTGAAAGTTTAGTTGCAAGAATTGACAGATAAAGGTTTTGCTAGACCGAGTTATTCTCCCTGGGGTGCACCCGTATTATTTGTAAAGAAGAAAGATGGCTCTATGAGGCTGTGCATCAATTATCGGCAGCTCAACAAAGTGACCATAAAGAACAAATATTCATTTTCGAGAATTGATGACTTGTTTGATCAGTTGAAAGGGGCAACGGTGTTTTCAAAGATAAATTTAAGATCGGGTTATTATCAGTTGAGAGTTAAGGAGTTGGATGTATGATAGACCGCTTTCAGAACAAGGTACGGGCATCATGAATTCCTTGTTCTGCCTTTTGGACTGACGAATTCTCCCATAGATTTTATGGACTTGATGAACCGAATTTTCAGACCATACCTAGATAAGTTTGTGGTCATGTTTATTGATGATATCCTGATTTATTCTTGAGATGAATCTGAGCACGCTGAGCATTTGAGAACTATTTTACAAATTTTGAGAGAAACGCAGTTATATGCTAAGTTCAATACAAGTGAGTTTTGGCTCAGAGAAGTTGGATTTCAGGTAATAGTATTCGGGTCGATCCCAGTAAGATTTTGGGAATAGTTGAGCGGAAACCACCAAATAATGTATCCAAGGTTAGAAGCTTTTTGGGCTTAGCCGGTTACTACTATCAGTTTGTCAAAGGTTTTTTGATAGTTGCTACTCCTATGACGAGATTGATGCAAAAAGATGTCAAGTTTGAGTGGTCCAAAAAATATCAGCAAAGTTTTGAGAAATTGAAAGCCTTATTGACTGAGGCACCGATTTTAGTGCAACCCGAGCCGGGAAAAGAATTAGTGATTTATAGTGATGCGTTATTGATTAGTCTTGGATGTGTGTTAATGCAAGGGAAAAGTGATAGCCTATGCCTCGAGACAGTTGAAGCCACATGAGAAGAATTACCCGACACATGATTTGGAACTAGCCGCCATAGTTTTTGCCTTGAAAATTTGGAGACATCATTTGTACAGTGAGAAATGTCATGTTTTCATTGATCATAAGAGTTTGAAATATTTGATGACTCAGAAAGATTTAAATTTGCGGCAATGATGATGGCTTGAGTTACTAAAGGACTATAAGTTGGTGATTGATTATCACACAGGTAAGGCGAATGTGGTCGCAGATGCCCTAGGTAGGAAATCCTTATTTGCCTTGAGAGCCATAAATACGAGGATGACCTTATCGGATGATGGTTCAATTCGAGCCTAGTTGAGAGCTAGACCAACATTTCTTCAACAGATTTGCAAAGCTCAGAAGTGCGATGGTGAGCAAGCTAAGATAGCTATGTGTGAATCGAGCAATGACTCAAATTTTCGTATCAGTTTCGATGGTTGTTTGATGTTACGAGATAGGATTTGGGTATCAAAAGGTGACGAACTTATTCAAAAAATTCTTCAAGAGCGGTTGTTTATCCTTTCATCCGGGTAGTATGAAAATGTATAATGACTTGAAGAAAATGTATTGGTGGTCGGGTATGAAAAGAGATATCTCCGAGTTTGTTTCAAAATGTTTAGTTTGTCAACAAGTGAAAGTCGAACACCAAGTACCTTCAAGTCTGCTTCAGCCAATGATGATTCCCGAGTGGAAATGGGATAGAATTACAATGGACTTTGTAACGGGTTTGCCTTTGACCCCGAAAAAGAAAGATGTCGTATGGGTCGGTGTTGATAGATTGACGAAGTTGACTTATTTTATACCGATACGTACTGACTACTCGTTTGATCAGTTAGCTGAATTGTACATTGCTGAGATTGTGAAATTGCACGGGGTGCCTATATCGATTATTTCGGATAGGGATCCGAGATTCACTTTGCAGTTTTAGAAGAAGTTGCAAGAAGCCTTAGGTACGAAGTTAAATTTTAGTACCATTTTCCATCCACAAACCGACAGTCAATCCGAAAGAGTAATTCAGATTCTTGAGGACATGCTCCGGTGTTGTATTCTAGAGTTTCAAGGCAGTTGGGAGAAATATCTACCGTTGGTTCCTACAACAATAATTTTTAATCAAGCATAAAGATGTAACCGTATAAAGCATTATATGGCCGTAAGTGCCAAACTCCTCTATATTGGACAACGCTTAGTGAGAAACAAATTCAAGGGGTTGACTTAGTTAGAGAAACCAAAGAAAAGGTAAATTAATTCATGATTGTTTGAAAGTAGCTTCAGATAGACAAATGTCATACGCGGATTTGAAAAGAAAAGAAATTGAGTTTCAAATTGGGGATAAAGTATTCTTAAAAATATCTCTATGGAAGAAAGTTCTCAAATTTGGCCGAAAATGCAAGTTGAGTTCCCGCTTTATTGGGCCGTATGAGGTGATTGAAAGAATCGAGCCAGTAGCGTATTGGTTGGCTTTATCGACGGAGTTGGAAAAGATTCATGATGTGTTTCATGTGTCTATGTTGCGGCGGTATCGATCTGACCCTTCACATGTGATTTCTTCGACAGAGATTGAGATTCGATCGGATATGACGTATGGTGAGGAACCGATCAAAATTTTAGCTCGAGAAGTGAAACAATTGAGAAATAAAAGTATAGCCCTAGTGAAAGTCTTGTGGAAAAGACACGGAGTCAAGGAAGCAACATGGGAACTTGATGAGCCTATGAGAAAACAGTACCCAAACCTCTTTTTCGATAAGATTTTCGGGGATGAAAATCCCTAAGGGAGGAGAGTTGTAACATCCCAATTCTAGGTCTAGTAGAAACAGTGGTTTCAAGACCACAAATTCGACGTAGTAAAATTTATTTTTATTATATTTTTAGGGTTTACTGTTTTATGAAACTATTCTGTGAAAATATTGTTCGAAAATTTCGACGTCTGGGAACTCAATTTAGTTTTAGGACTAAATTATAAAAAGTGCAAAACTTGAATTCTAGATGTTAAATGTGTCCAATTGCTATGAGATTTTAAATTAGAGGTGTAACAGTCTGGTTTTGACCCTAGTCAAAATAGTGGTTCGGGACCACATATCTTAGTCAGAAAAATATTTTAATATTATTTTTCGTGCCTATTATAAGTGAATTGACATGTGTGAAAGTCTCGTGTGAAAATTTAACTGTTTGTGTGCTTAATTTGCAAAAAGGACCTAATCATGTAAAATGTAAAAGTTGTGTGCTAGATGTTAAAGTGCCTATTTGAGTTAGGTTTCTAAAACAAGGGTCCTTATGTTGTTATTTGTGCATTGAGAATGTTAATAGACTAAAACAACCATCCATTAAATGGTTTTATAATTGTTTATAAAAGGGCAAAATAGGAAATTGGTATTAAAGTCATATTAATTAAAAGAAAAACAATCAAATTCATATTATTTCTTTTTGTTCATCAACCGAAATTGGCAAGAAAGAAAAAAAGAAAAAGATTTTTAGGGTTCGGCTAGGTTGAAGCTTGATTAAGGTATGAGTTTTGTTCGATTTTTTATAATTTCTACGTTTTTGTAATCGTTGCTTCGTATACTATCGAACCCATGCTTCAATTTCTGATTTTGGTGATGATTTTGAAATGTGCCATTGATGAAACTATGAGCTTTGTGATGTTAGTTGATGAATTATGGAAGCTTGATGTTGGGTTTAAATGTGTTGTCTTTGAATTTTTGATGACATTGAGTAATTTGGGCTAAATTGTAAAAATTTTATTTTGTGGGACTAAAATGTGAAATAAATGAAATGTATGGACTTGTATGAGAGTCATGAAAATTCGGCTAAGCTTGTATACAAGCAAATTTTGTGTATTTTGTGATTTTGTGAATTAGGGACTAAAGTGTTGAAATGTGAAAATGTGAGGGCTATTTTGCAAAATACCCTAATTGTGTGTATATGGATTGTTTTGAATGATTTGGTGAATAAAAGGGTTAATTTTGAATACCTATAGATCAAGAAAAGAGGAATTCAGACTTAGACTAGGGGAAATCGAATATTGCAGAGTAAACAGTCCGAGTCGACAAATTCCGAGTATGAGGTAAGTTCGTACTTAAAATATGATGTTAAGTAGGTTTTGATGCCTTTATTATACATGGATTTTATATAATTGAGTTGGATGAATATGATGATGAATCGAAAGTATTTGGCACTAAGTGTGCGATTTAAACTAGCTTCGGCTACTAAAAGCACTAAGTGTGCGATACCGACTTAGTTTCGGTTAGTTGAGATGCAACTAAGTCTACGGAATCGTTCTAGATTTGGCTAACCTTTAAGCACTAAGTGTGCAGATGATTAAAGCATTGGTGATCTTCGAAAAGTCTTAAAGTATTCATACAAGAGGTGAGATTGAAAATGAATGAATATGAAAATGTTCCGGTAAGTATAATACCTATGTGGTAGGTGGTAAAATGCATAAAAGTTTATTGAAATTATATAAACATATAGTTGGTGTTGGCATCGACTTGATGGATGAGTTGAGAAATTACAATTACTTATGTATTGATGTCTCATATTTTATATTGTTGATGTTTTTGGTACGAGCTTACTAAGCTTTTGAAAGCTTACTTTGTGTGTATTTACATTGTGTTATAGATATCGAAGCTACTGCAAGCTCGGGGATCGTCTGAGATCGTCACCACACTGTCGAACCTTACTTTGGTACCTTTAAAAATTGCATATTTTTGAAGGATGGCATGTATAGGCTAGTAGTTTGAGAAGTATGTTTTGTGAGGTATATGCTTAGCCATGTGACTTGGCTAATTTGTGCTTGAACTCATAGTTGATAATGGTTCATGATATGTGATGGCAATCTGAAATTGTGGTATGTTTTAGTTGGTAAGTTTTGGTAAGATTAACTTGAGATTGAATGATGTTTGGAAGAAATGTTTTAGTATGATATTACCTTATGTTTAGCATGAATTGGTAAGGTTTATGAGTATGAATTTTGGTGACTATTATATGATATGAAACGGCTATGTTTTGGTGTTGAAATTGGCTAAAATGGTGATACAAATATGCTTGTTTTCTTTTCTTGTAGGATGACCAAATTGGGGTGGAAACTGGCTATTCAAATGGCCTGTTTTTGTCCACACGGGCGTGTGTCTCAGCTGTGTGTGACACACAGCCATGTTGCACGGTCATGTGTCCCCTGGGGTACCCTATAATTGCAAGTCAGACTCGAGCACGGCCAATGCACACGAGCGTGTGGCTAGCCGTGTGACCAAGTCAGGCTCGACCACGACCAAGACATACGGGCGTGTCTTGCAGCCGTGTGGGCAAGTTAGTAGCTATGCCCTATTTTACCACGGCTTAGACACACGAGCATGTCTAGACCGTGTGAGGCACACGTCCTGTTTACATGGGCGTGTGACTTTTTAAAAGTTGAAAATTTGTATAAGTTCTGGAATTTTTACACGTTGTCAATTTGGTCCCGAATGTATGTTTAAGTATTGTATACTAGCTTTTATGATCTTAATGAATATGATCGAATGAGAATTTCTGTAATGAGATGATATTTGATATTCAATTATTCTGGATTGTGTTATGGATTAAGTAATGCCTCTTAACCTATTCCGGTGACAGATATGGGTTAGGGGTGTTAAATAGGTCCTTATATGATAATTAAACCATTTGTTAAGTTAGTGGACAAAAATGGACATGTTTAGGAAAAAATTTTAAGAAAATCTTCAAGGGCATTTTGGTCATTTGGTAAATAAAAGAATAAAAAGGGAAAATCAAGTAAAAAATTGGTGTCCATATTCTTTCCCTGGCCGAAATTCTCAAGACACCACAGCTAGAGTTTTCTTCAAATTTCAAGCTTGATTGTAAGTGCACCCTAAACCCTTTTTTAATGCTCTTTACGTTTGTGAAGTCGTATTCACCCGATCTTTCCATTTCTACCATTATTTTGAAGTAAGGTTCATGTTTAAAAATTTACCCATGTATGTCATGCATGTATTTTGATATTTGATGGAAGATATGGTATGTTTAAGGTATAATAAACAACTTTTACTAGGTGATTTTTTATGGAAATGCATAAAAGGGCCTATTTGTAAAAAGTTATAAAATGGGTAGTAAAAATCTAATTTAATGGAAAATGTGAGCTGATATGAGCATGTATATGGTTCGGCTAGGCTTGGGTTACCAAGAAGTTGAACATATTTCATTTTACGAGCCTAAGGACTAAAATGTAAAATGTCAAAAAGTTAAGGACAAAATGGTAATTTTGTCTAGGATGCAAATTAATGTAAATGTATGTGTAAAACGATGAATTGGTAGTCGAATTCGCTCATATAGACCCGGAACAACTGATTACGGAACTAGATCGAGGAAAACGAAAGGTCTCGGAATAGTTGAGTTCAAATACGAACAATTCTCAAGGTAAGTTCGTGTAATTTAATTTGGTATGTTATTATGTTTTAATTGAATTATGTGATTGAGATAATATATATACGTAATGATACACACTACGAAATAATCATAAGATAGAAGACATGAATAAAATGTCATTGTCCCGGTTGAGCATTGTATTCCGATAGATTAATAATTTCCTTGAATTGAACAAAAATATTATAGAAAAGATTCAGCCCGGACGGGTAATCCATAGTAGGCTCATTAGAGCTAACGTTATCGAAAGGATTTAGCCTGGACTAATAAGCTCTTGAGAGCGAATGCTAAAGACGGGATTTAGCCTAAATTGGTAATCCTGTTATATAAATGCGGCTTGAGAGTGTGCTCTATGAATATGTGCTCAAGGAGCACTCTGGATGTAAATTGACAGACGATTGACAAGTATACCTTGAGTATTCTACCCAAGTCTCCATCGAGATTTACAATAGTTCAACGAAAAGAAATCTTGAAAAATGAAAATTGTGAAATAATATGAAAGTTTATATTATGGTGAGCTCATCTCTGTTGGTTTGAATACTTCATGATGTGTATGACTAACTTTTTTAATGAGTAATTGTATTTAGGTAATTTGTCAAGTTTATTGATGGAATGAATGCTTTCTTTCTATTAAGCGAACTTACTAAGCATGAAAATGCTTACCCCATTTTACTTTTCCTTGTTTTATAGTGCTCGTAAAGCTTGTAAAGGTTGGAGGATTCGGTCAGAGTAAGATCACACTATCCATAAATTTCCTTTTGGTATAGCTAAATGATTCATTTTGGTATAATGGCATGTATAATCTACTTGGCATAGATGACGGCTTGTAAGTAATGTTTTGTGACTTAGCCATTGGAATGGCTAAGGATGTTCAAGTGGTGCATGTATAATGTTAATGTATGTCCAAATTCTTAAGTGCCAAGTATGGTTGATGATACATTTTGTAAATGGCCATTGAAATTGACTAACATTGGTTTAAGTTTATATGCATATGAAGATGTCTTCCATGGATGTGGAAATTGCATGGTATGAGTTAATAAGTATGTAAATAACGTGTGGATCCCTTGGGTGTGGCTGAATTGGTTGTATGTTTATACTTGGAATGGTATTACATGTTGTGTAGGTTGTGCATGGAAGGGTGGCAAAAGGGCTTGGTAAATAGCCTTATTTTTGTCCACACGACTAGTCACACAGGCGTGTGTCTAGGCTGTGTGTAACACACGGCTTGCCCCATGGGCATGTGTTCCGGCCATGTGTCCCCTACACCTTAATTGTTGCAAAACAGAATGCTCAGTATCGAGTACGCGGGCAAAGACACGGGCGTGTGTCCCAGCTGCATGGACGGCACAGCCTTGAACGCGGGCGCGTGCCCTGGCCGTGTGAAGTCTGCACCTATTTAATGAAAAAATTTGAAAATTTATTCGACCACACGGGCATGTGCCCTGGCCGTGTGACTTCAATTTGTTGATGACGTCATAAATAGAAAGTTACATGGGTTAAGGACACGGGCGTGTGTGACCACACGGCCTGCCCACACGGGGGTGTCCCAGACCACACGGGCGTGTGACCCTTGTTTTGGTGAAAATTTTCTAAGCGTTGTAAAATTTTCCAAATTTTTCAGTTTAGTCTCGAACCACTTTCAATGTATGTTTTGAGCCTCGTAGGCTCGTTTTAGGGACGAAATGATTGTTTACGAAAAGTTTTAAATTTGAGTGGGAATTCGTGTCTCAGTTTTAAATGTTTGTTTGAGGTTAAGTCCGGTAATTCCTCGTACCCTATTTCGAAGTCGAATACGGGTAAGGGGTGTTTCAATATCTTTCACAAATAACCCATGTTTACATAATAAAGAGTTTGATGATATCTAAGAGAAAATTCAGAACAGTAATATCACGCATGCTCAATAGAAACAACTGTGATAAAGACAATATAACTTGCACATTCGTAATTCAAGGCTTCAATGAGTAGAAGTAGAAAATAACATCATATGAATCTTATCCTCAAATCTTATATCCATCATCATGAATTAGAAAACCCAAGTATGATAGAGCAATACCACTCATGAATCTACCAGACTTTCAGTAATTCCATTTATCATAATTTACTAGCCTTTCAATACGATAAATATTGCATCTGTACATGCACAATTTCATAAGCCTCTGAGAATAACAGAACATATAGAAGATCCAGAAGAGATTGTTGTAATATACTTAATTATAACAGTTGTATTCACATATCTTTGCAATTTCATTACTATTCCATTGATTGATAAAGTCATCAATAATCTTACATTATTCAATTTACTGAAAGAGTCAATTCAAAAGAATTTTTTGGCTAATCCATTCTGTAAATATCATATCTGAATAAGTCATTTACTCATGAATAACTTCTTCCTTAACAATGACATCACGTATTCAGAATAATTTTCAGAAAAATCTGATATCACTTTTTAATACCGTTTTTACTTACTAACCCATTCTCAATTCTGACTACATTATTAATCATCCAGACTTTGAACTCTTTAGTTCCACATTCATGAGCTTAATCCAATAAATCTTGTGAATTTTATTGTATAATACTATACTAGTAAAGGGGTGGAGATTGTAAGCCTCAAAATTTAACTTTCATGCATATACTCATATAACATAACATTCATCATTCTCATGTACTATAAAACATTTATTCGTACCATTTCGAATTCTATTTCATCATAAGTAACATTTTTACTCAGGCACGTGAGTATCACTTTCAACAATATCGGAATTAGCTCGGTTGGAAAGCATTTTTGTCTATTTGTAAAACAGTTTTCATCAAAGTTAGGAGATATCACACTATCACAGCTTATATAATGGCATGTATTCCTAAACTCCACATATTCTATTTTTAGTCCGAGAATCGACTAAACTGTAGCTCTGATACCACTAAATGTAACACCCCTAACCCGTATCCGTCACTAAAATAGGGTTATGGAGCATTACCGAAACATTCAGAAACATATACAGATAATTCATGTAAATGACTATTCATTAGCCGAGATCATTCAAAACGTCCCTTAATTGGACCCTCGAGGCCCAATATGAGCATTAAAAAGTAGTTGGGACTTAATCGAGCACTTTAAGAATTTTTCGTGATATTTCAAGAAAAATTCAAGTTACAGGGCTCGCACACCCGTGTGGTCCAAGGGACACACCCGAATGACCCTGGAACATGCTCATGCTATAGGCTGTGTCTGACCCCGTATAACTCTCTGACCTGTGCACACGGCCAAGACACACGCTCGTGTTCTAGGCCATGTAGCACACACGGCTGAGACACACGCCCCTGTCTCTGCCCGTGTGCTCAATTCTGAGCATTCTGTTTCTCAAAATTAAGGTGCAGGGGACACATGGCCTAACCACATGCCCATGTTACCAGGTCATGTGTCACACATGGTCTAGACACACGCCCGTGTGTCTGCCCGTGTGGACAAAATAAAGCCATTCCTAGCTTCATTTCTCACCCAAAATCACACTCATGACCTGCACTTGAAACACACGTTCAATACCAACCATTCCAAACATTCAAATTAAACAAATTCTATCATTCAACATGGCATACCATTACATGCGTACATTTTCATATTCTTGCTTGGTTTAATCCATATAATAGGCATAATTTGATCAACTACTTAACACATGTGTAGTTACCATAGTATGACATTACAAATATATCAAAACCAACCATTACTAGCCATTCCAATGGCTAGATTACAAGCATCATCTACATTTACATGCCAATATGGCCAATATATCCTATACATGCCATTACAACCATAATTGATTTACCATATTATACCGACATGGGCCGATGGATAGTGTGAGTGATCTCTGCCAAGCTTCCAATCCAACGAGCTTTCGATTTACTATAAAATAGGGAAATAAAACTAAGTAAGCATAAAATACTTAGTAAGTTCGTATAACATGGTACTTAACTTACCATTCATTCTATTACGAGGTAACTATGTAAGGCATATTCAATCAATTTGACCTCAAGCCCTACACACACATCCTCATTGCCTTTGTTAGTCATATAATCCAAAATAACACCAAAACATATATGGGCTCAACAACAATCAAGATTCCAAGCACATATGCTTTCCACAACATGTATTCATTCAACATGCATAATTTATCTCATTATTACAAGTATAATTTTATACTAGTTCATTTCGAGTTCAGATCATTTCATATTTACTCATATTGCTCGGAATATCAAGGTCGCAGTTAGTACACTCAAGGTGTACAAGTCTATAATCAAGGGTGTGCATATTCATTAAATAAATTCCATGTACAATATCATAATTTCGTATTTCCATATACCAATCATCGCGTATCATCATTTTCATGTGTTTCAGGCCTATATACATAATAAATCATTTCTTATTCATATCTTTACATGTCAAGAACTTCTACCTGATGAATTTATTCGAAATATCGATGGATACACAGGTAGTACACTCGAGGTGTACGAATCAGAATCTGTCAAATTCGTGTTCGATGGTACCTATAAGGTACTATTTCATAGAGTACACTCTCGAGCTACATACATAAAAACAACAAGATTACCAATCCAGACTAAATCCTTTTTATGACATATGCTCTAAAGAGCTTGATCTGGATTACCCGTCCGGGATAAATCCAAACTATAACTTGTGCTTGAGAGGACTCATATCAGGATTACCTGTCCGGGCTAAATCTTTTCCTGTAATAAGGTCAATAGGATTACTTATCTGAGCTAAATCCTGTTAGCAACAAATGCAGGACCTCATTCATTTCAGGTAATCATATATCCATTGATTTTCCACTTTTATTCAACAAGGATTTAAACATTTTTCTCAAGTATTATCAAGCATGTGATTATTTCATACATCCACAACATTCATAGAATTTAAAAAAACACATTTCACATTCATTTCAAACATATAAGTAACATTCTAATCATTTATCCTTTTTTATCTATCGGGCATTATCATTTAATTTAAACATTTTTATTTATCAGGCTTGATCGGATATGTAATCATTTCACATATTTATGACATTTATACAATTTACATAAACACAATCAATGCAAGCATGTAACTAAATGTAACACCCCAAACCCGGCCTAGATGTTATGGCTGAATCTGGCAATACTACATGATAACGTTTGAAACTAAGTTGTTATGATAAAATAATTTTCCATTTGTTTACACTTGTTAACCCCAAAGTCATCACTTGTCTAGTCGTTCGTTTTTACACATTTCATTGCAGAAGTTTTTAAAACTTGTTTTGAGTGAATCGCTTGTTTAGAGAAAACTTTGCCTTTTTGAAAATCGAGTTTTTAAACGTCCTAGCAGTTATAGAGCCATAAAAAAAATAATAACCCAAATTAAGTAAAAGTCCCAGAAAGTCTGCATTTTACATCAACAATTACCCAGTATAATTAAAAATTAAATACCCAAAGTTGGAGAAAAAGTTTAGGTTCGTGTGGTCACCGCCAAGTCCTCCACTACACCGATTTGTCAAGTCTGGGGATTACCTGCACAGATTAAGCAGAAGGAGTGAGTTTACGTAAACTCAGTGTGTAATTCCCTGTGCAAAAAAATAGACAGTATACAAAATAAACTCAGTTTGGACCTAAGCCCTTTTCAGCATCAGTAACAGTATCAGTTAGGGCTTTAGCCAATCTCAGTACGAAAGTAGTCATGTATTTGGGCCTTGGCCCATTACAGTATCAGTAATTAGTAGAATAACGAGTATGCAGTAAACAAGTCCTACCTAGCGAGCCTCTACACACCATCTCCGTCCAACCCTGCACTCCATGTAGGGATATAATCAACCTCCTAATCCCTACACTCTAAAATAGTACCAAAAGCGGCACTAGACAGTAATTTGCAGCTGAGTTGCCAGTATATCAGGCTGAAAGCCTTTCAGTACACTTCCTCCACATATATCATCCCATCCCCATGCAATGCAACATACAGTCATGGCATGGTATCACATAGTGTCATGCATATAATCAGTACAGTATTCTAACCATGCTCAGTAAACAATCATACATATATCACTCAGTCAACTAAGGAAATCAAAGCATTGCTTACCGACCCCACACTAGTTTCACAGTCATCTCGGGTGACCCGTGCAACATTAGTAAACAAATCAGAAAATTGGGCTTACGCGCCCATGTGATCTGCCCGTGTGGCCCACACACTCGTGTAGCCTACACGCTCGTGTGGTTCACACGGCCCAAATTGGCCTTGGCTGTGTGGATCACACGGCCTGACCCAATATCCAACACGCCCATATGGTTCACCCATGTGGGCCCGCATGCCCGTATGGCCCACACAGCCCAAATTGGTCGAGCCCGTGTGTCACACAGGCTCACTTGGCCGTCACACAGCCGTGTCATACGCACACAGCCTGGCTCATCGCTCACACGTCCGTTTCTGTCACACGGCCTACTACACGGGCGACCACACGCCCGTGTGGTGTCGACAGAATACTTTTTGGGCATTTCATCGATCCCAGTTTTCGGTGTTTCGAGTACACCCCTGGTTCAATTTCGATGCGTAGTCACTCCCGAGCAGTTCAAAACCTATATTCGACAAAAAAACCCCAACTTCAGTTACTTAATCCAAATTGCTACGAACAGACAGTTCTCAAAAACCATCGACAACTTTACTTGCTATCGAATAACAGGAATTCCACACCCTTATAATGCCAATGTACCATATTCAACCCTTCGATTAACACCTACAACCAGCCAAAACCCCTCTTTAACCAATATTCAAAGAGAAAAAAATAACAAAAACAATCATAAACCACTTACCGAATTTGGTCAAGCACTAGCCACGTTCCAAGACAAAGGAAAAAATAAAAGGGTGAAAGAATAAGAAGCAGATAAAGGGGAAACCTCAACAAAATTTTGGCGAGAAAAGGAAAGGGTGAAGGAACTGTAGAAAAATTTGAGAAAGAAGGAGAGCCGAAAAGTTTTTGAAAACAGAACTGTTCAGAAAATCTGATAACTCCCTAACTTCCCTTCCACTAACTCTACTAACATACCACCACTCAGTTCCCCATTTCAACACAACTCTAGCCGAAATTTAGAGCAAAAATATTACTTATTCCATAGTGGAGATTCGAACTCAGGACTTCCAACACTCCAACACTTCACTTAACCACCAGACTAGTAGGCCCAGTCTGACAAATTTTACCAACATATATTAATAAGCCTGCTGATTAGAGCTAGGGGTTGATTCATTTAAAAGCAAAAATTTGCCCAAGCTAAAGCTTGAACTTGGGCTCTCTCAGATACACCTAGAACATATAACCACTGAAGCAAATACACACTTGTGTCAAATTTTAGCAGAACCAAAAATATAAATTTTGGGGCATTACAACTCTACCCCCTAAAAGAAAATTTCAGCCTCAAAATTTACCTAATCAGATTAGATGAGGGTATTGCTGACGCATCGCATCCTCAGGCTTCCACGTGGCCTCGTCAGTGCTATGATTATGCTAGAGAGCCTTAACCAATGGAATCAACTTCCTCCTCAGAACCTTCACATCCCTATCCAATATTTGTATCGGCTCCTCCTCAAAAGTCAGATCTGGCCTAAGCTCTATCTCCTCAACTGGCACAACATGCGTTGGATCCAAGCGGTAGCGCCTTAACATCGAGACATGGAAAACATCATGAATCCAATCTAATTCTAGAGGTATCTCTAACTGGTAGGTAACCAGTCCCACTCGTCTCAGAATACGATAAGGCCCAATAAATCTAGGGCTTAACTTGCCCTTTCGACCAAATCTCAGAACCATCTTCCAAGGTGAGACCTTCAGAAACACGAAGTCCCCCACAGAACAATCAATCTCTCGCCTCTTCAGATCAACATAAGACTTCTGCCTATCAGGAGCTGCCTTTAGGTGGTCCCTAATCAGCCGAACCTTATCTTTAGTCTCAGAAACTAACTCAGGGTCTAAAACACACCGCTCACCCAACTCAGTCCAACATGAAGGAGTACGGCACTTACGACCATACAGACCCTCGTAAGGTGCCATCTGTATACTATACTAATAACTATTGTTATAAGCAAACTCTGCTAGCGGTAAGTACCCCTCCCAACTATCATAGAAATCAATCACACAACTCCTTAACATGTCCTCCAGTATCTGAATCACCCTCTCTGACTGACCATCTATCTGAGGATGGAAAGCAGTACTAAAGTCCAATCTAGTACCCAGAGCTTCATGAAGCTTCTTCTAGAACCAAGATGTGAAACGAGGATCCCTGTCAGAGATGATCGAAACCGGTACCCCATGCAGTCTTACTATCTCAGACACATATAATTTAGCCAACTTTTGCAGAGAGTAATCAGTGCAAATAGGTATGAAATGCACGGACTTGGTCAATTGATCTACGATGACCCATACTAAATCCTTCATAGTGGGCGTTAAGGGCAACCCACTAACGAAGTCTATAGTCACTCGCTCCCACTTCCAAAGTGGAATCTTAATTGGCTGAAGCAACCCAGAGGGTAACTGATGCTCAGCCTTAACCTGCTGCCATGTCATACATTTACCCACAAATTTTGTAACCTCACGCTTAAGACTTGGCCACCAATATAACTCACGAAGGTCCCGGTACATCTTATTTCCGCCAGGATGCATAGCATAAGGGCAACTGTGCACCTCTCACAGCATAAACTGCCTCAACTCGGTATCCTTTGGAACACAGATTCTCCCACGAAAACAGAGTACTCATTCACTATTCAGTCCAAAATCCACAGTATCCCCACTCTCAACCTGCCGGAAGCGAAGACCCAACGACTCATCCTCTATCAGTTTACCCTTAATCTCATCCATCCACGTCTATTTAACTTGAAGCTCGACCAACAAACTACCATCATCAAATAGACTGAGGCGAGCAAACATCGCCCTCAAATTAGTCATAGCTCTACGGCTTAGTGTATTGGCCACCACATTGGCCTTACCCGGATGGTATTCTATCGTACAGTCATAGTCCTTAAGCAGCTCAATCCATCTATACTGCTTAAGATTTAACTCCTTCTGAGTGAGTAGATACTTGAGGCTCTTGTGATCCGTATAGATGATACATGTTTCACCATAAAGGTAATGCCTCCAAATTTTTAGTGCGAAAACCACTGCTGCCAACTCCAGGTCATGCGTCTGATAATTCGCCTCATGAGTCGTAAGCTGACGAGACGCGTAAGCTACCATGTTACCCTCCTGCATCAACACACATCCCAAACCAACATAAGATTCATCGATGTAAACAGTGAAATCTTTTCTAGACTCTGGCTATATCAAGACAGGGGCCTCAGTCAGTACGGTCTTGAGCTTCTCAAAGCTCTCTTGCTGCATAACAATCCAGCTAAATGGAAAACCTTACGTAGTAGCTTAGTTAAAGGTACAGCAATAAGTAAGGACCCCTTTACAAATCGTATATAATACCCAGCTAGTCCCAGAAAACTGCGGATCTCAGATATAGTTTTAGGCTGCTTCCAATCCAGGACAGACTCAATCTTTCAAGGTTCAACTCTAATCCCCTCCGCTAAAACCACATGTCCCAAAAACGTTACTTCATGTAACCAGAACTCATATTTATTAAACTTAGCGTACAGTTGTTTCTCTCGTAGAATCTATAGAACCACTCTGAGATGTTCATCATGCTCATCCTCGGTCTTCGAATACACCAGTATATCGTCAACAAATACCACTACGAACCGATTCAAATAGGACTGAAACACTTGGTTCATCAGATCCATAAAAGCTGTCGGTGCATTAGTCAGTCCAAATGGCATTACTAGGAGATCGTAATGCCTATAACGAGTCCTAAACGTCATCTTATGCACATCAGCCTCCTTAACTCTCAACTGGTGGTACCCCAATCTGTAACAGCCCGATTTAGACCCTAGTCAGAATAGTGGTTTCGGGACCACAAATTCGAGTCTGAAAAAAATACATATTTTTTAATATTATTTTCTGTGTCTGTGATATGTGAATTTATATCTGTGAAGTTTCAGTGATTTAATTTGTCTGTTTCTGTGCTTAATTATGAAAAAGGATTTAATCGCATAAATGATAAAATTTGCATGCCATATATTCAATGTGTTTAATTGGCATGGCTTTGGATTATTATGGCCTTATGTGGCAATTACTCCATTGAATTTATGAGTGGTCATAAATGACCTTGTTTTATGTAATTGATATGTTTATTAATGAGGGATACAATGGTAATTTTATGCTTTAACATGAATTAAAGAAAACAAATTGCATGAATGTGTTCAAAAACACATATTACAACCGAAAATCAAAGAAAATAAAAAGAGGAAAGCCATTTTAGGTTTTGGCTAGCTTAATCCTTGATTAAGGTATGAATTTTCATCTGTTTTTGATAATTTCTACGTTTTTGTGATCGTTGCTTCGTGTTCTTCAAAACCCATGTCTGAATTTTTGTTTCTGTTGAAGATTATAAAATGTGCCATTAATGATTATATGAGCTTAGTAATGTTTTTATATGGATTATGAAAGATATATGTGAGATTATCATGCCTTGTTCTTGAATTTTTTATGGAATAGAGCTATTTGGGCTAATTTGTGAAAATAAGATTTTGAAGGACTAAATTGTAAATTAAATATATTATTTGGGCTTGTATGGAAGCTATGTATATTCGGTCAAGCTATAGTCTTAGTGAATTTTGCATATTTGTGATTTTGTGAAAAATGGACTAAATTGTCAAAGTGTGAAATTGTAAGGGCTAAAATGCAACGTGCCCTAAATATGTGTTCAGGGATTATTTTGAATGAAATGAATGATTGAATGGTTGAATTTGAATTGTATTAGATCAAGAACAAAGAAAATCAGACTTAGATAGAGGGAAATCCAAAATAGTTGAATAGTCGACTCGTTTCCATCCGAAATCCGTACGAGGTAAGTCAAATTACAATTACGTGTTAAATTGACTAAATTTTGTGCATACAAACTGTAATCTATATTGGATGGCCTTGAGAGCCTGATGAATAAATTTTGAGTAAACTACGATAATATGCTAGTATCTGAAAAGCTCTGTACATTTCTAAAAGAACGTTGACATTGATCTGAGATATCGTGTAAGACTGTGTCTGGGACACAGGCATCGATTTGAAATTTATGTGTAAGACCATGTCTGGGACATCGGTATCATATTTGATTTCGTGTAAGACCATGTCTGGGACATCGGCATTGTCTCTGATTTCACGTAAGACCCTGTCTAGGATAGAGGCATCGATACTGAATTATATGTAAGACCACGTCCAGGACGTCGGCATTGTACCCGTCTATGAATATCTGTATCATTTCTGAACTGTCTGATGATAGAGTACGAGATATGGGAATGAATATATGAAATGTGTAATCTATACAGGTACGTTTGTATCGTACTAAACTTTTGAATATGAAAGACTCTATTTCTGTGAAATAATGAATGCGAAGTATGTATAAAATTATGGAAATGCAACATGACATGTATACAAGCAAATGAGCATAGTTAAGCTCATGAATTACTCTATGAAATGGCTATGAATTCTTACTATTGACTTTTACTTTATATGCTTTAACAGTTAGACCAATTGTATTTGGCTTACTAAGCTCTTTGTAGCTTACTCTGTGTGATTTCTATCTGTTTTACAGTTATCGTAGCTACTGAAGGCTCGGGAATAGTCAAGGATTGTCACCATACTATCGAACTCATTTTGGCACTTTTGAAAGTGTAAATATTTTTAAGTATGGCATGTATAGGCTAGAATGTCTATGTATTTAAGCTTTGATATGTATATATGTTATGCCATAAGAGTTGGCTAGCAAATGAGATGTTGTGAATAGTTTTGGTGTTGGTTAGTGATGCCAAATTGTGTATGCTTGTAATGGTTATATGGCATTGTATGTGGTGGTCATTTTGAAAATTCCAAGTTGAGGAAATGGTAAATTTAAGCATTGTATTGACTAAAAATTTTGGCTTGAATGTTGTTTAATATTGCTTATAGGAATGTCCCAAATAGGGGTGACAAGTTGGCTTAAACCAAGCCTGCATTGTGCCATACAGTCAGGGGCCATGGGCGTGCCTTGTGGTCGTGTATGCAAAGCAATAACCTCTTAAAGTCACATGGGTAAGACACATGGGCGTGTCATATGGCCATGGGCTTAAGTCAGTAGCTAGCTAAGTTTCACAGGACCATAGCACACGGGCATGTCTGTTGGCCCTGTGTAAAAGTCAGTATATATACTCTATTTTGGCACGGCTAGATGACATGGGCGTGTCTAGTGCCCATGTAAGGCACACGGCCTGATCACACGGGCGTGTGACCTCAACAGAATTGAAAATTTTGAATGTGTTCGGTTAGTCCTGACCTTTTCTAAAAGTATGTCTTAGGTCTTGGAGACCTCCATAAGGGATGAATTGTTGATTTGCTTATGCATTAATATTATGTGATATCTGTGATTCTGTATTGATCTGTAATGTTCTGTCTGTCTCGTAATACCCCTTACCTATTTCGGCGACGGTTACGGGATAGAGGTGTTATACAATCGGAGATTAATCTTAGAGAAAACTGAAACACCTTGGAACTGGTCAAACAGATCGTCTATCCTCGGTATGGGGTACTTATTCTTGATGGTCAACTTATTTAGTTGCCGGTAGTCGATACATATACGCATGGATCCATCCTTATTTTTCACAAATAGAACCAGTGCTCCCCATGGAGACACACTTGGACGAATGAATCCATGATCCAGTAATTCTTGAATTTGAGCCCTAAGCTCCACAAGCTCTTTCGGTGCCATTCTATAGGGAGCGATGGACACCGGAGCTGTGCCAAAAAGAAGCTCAATCCCAAACTCCACTTCTCTACTCGGAGGTAACCCCAGTAACTCTTCAGGATACACGTCTGGAAAGTCTTTAACTGTCCTGACATCCTTAACCGCTAAATCCCTAGAATCTGGAACACTGATGTAGGCCAGATACACCTCACACCCCTTACGAACCAACTTTTCGGCCCCTAATGCAGAAATCACATTCGATAAATAATTCCGACTCTCCCCTATTACTACAACCTCACTGCCCTCAGCAGTTCTCAGTACAACCCTTTTTGTGGCATAATCCAGGCTCACTCGGTGCTTGACCAACCAGTCCATTCCCAATATCATATCAAACTCTCTAAAAGGAAGCTCCATCAGATCAGCCAGAAAGATAGTCCCTTGAACCTCTAGAGGGACATCCCTAAACTGTTTATTTACCCTTACAGATTGCCCCAACGGACTCTATACAGTTACCTCACTCGTAGTGCTCTCAACCAAGATACCCAAATTCTCGGACACAGTACAAGCTATATAAGAGTGAATGGATCCTACATATATCAATGCAGTATATGGTACATCATAAATAAGAAACGTACATGTGATAACATCCAGAGCATCTGCCTCCTCACGACGACGAGCAGTATAAACTAGAGCCGGCTATCTCACCTCAGCCTGACCTGCACCTCTGTTCGGTGCTCTCTGACCATGACCCAACCTATCACCACCTCTAGCCTGACCATGGCCTCTCAGTGGCTGCTGAATTGCTCTCGGAGGTGGTGCAACACCAGTACCCGGGGCTTACATCTGGTCGGACCTCCGCAGACAATCCCTAATACGGCGCTCTAATGAACCGCACCTTAAACAAGCCCCAGTTCTTTTCCAACACTCGCCCTGATGGCGTCTACCACAATCAGTACAAGGCAGCTGTCCAGTAGCAGCTAGAGGAGCCCCAACCTTGATCTGCCCATCAACTCTGGCCTTTTTCTTAGGCCTCTGAATAGAACTTGAGGGCTCTGATTCCCTCTTATTCCTACCTCTTTCTCTGTTCTGGCACTCCGTGCACTTCACTTCCTCGGCGATCTTCACCTTATCGACCAGTAGGCAAAGTCTCGTTCTCTCTGTGGAGCTATTAGAACCCTTAGATTATCCCTGAGGCCATCCTCGAAGTGAACATATCGCTCGTACTCAGTCACCACCATACCTCGTGCATAGCGGATCAGTCACAGAAATTTGGCCTCATACTCGGCCACTGATCTATCACCCTGGGTCAAACTTAAGAACTCTCTCCTATGGGCATCCACATAACTAGCACCCGCATACTTCCCCTAAAAGGCAGTCTTGAAGAACTCCCAGGATAGTCGATTGGGCTGAGTGCCCTCCTTAACCATAAGCTACCACTGGTAAGCCTTATCTTTCAACAGTGACACTGCACCCTTTAGTTTCTGCTCGGGGTGCAGTCTAGATCGTCCATGATCCTCTCTGTGGCCTCAATCTAGTACTCAGCCTCATTAGGAGTGGCCCCAGTGACACTCCTGAATATTTCAGCTCCATTAGACTGGAGTCGTTCTATAACCGACCCTCGGCCTCTAACTCCAGTATTGGGCCCAGCGACCCTTTCCAAAATCCTTAACATGGCCTAGGACAGTGCATCGTCCCCAATCACTCAATCATGAGACCCAGACCCAGTCTCTGTAACAAGTGACATCGGCGTCTCGCTAGTGTCTAAATTAGACATATCACCTAGTGAAGAGGACTCAACTCGAGCCCCTCTACGGCCTCTACCACGGCCTCTTGTACCTCATCCACGAGTACCTCAAATGATCATTATCGAATCGCGTTTATCTGAATTCAAAAGTTCTATGCATCAGTTTACAGTTTCAGTAATTGTTTAACAAAAGTTTTATTTAGAACAGTTGTAACACCCCCTACCCGTATCCATTGCCAGAATAGGGTACGAGGCATTACCGGAGTTTACTGAACATTTTCAGATAATTCTAAGTCATTTATTATTCAGATTTTGAAAATAATCATAATGTCTCTCTATTGGGCCCTTGAAGCCCCAACATATACTAGAAACCAAATGGAATTAAATCGAGATTATAAAAAAAATTTGCAAAATCTTAAATTTTATTTTCATCTAAGTACTTACCATTTCAAAGTTTCTTGTAATTAAACATATTACCATTCAATCAATAGCTTGTCCTTTGTCTAAGTGTCAAGCCACATCATTGTTAGTATACTTGCATTTATTTCATATAAATTCAACATTGATATACTTATTTTCTCGACATGTCACACTTGAGTTTAATAATTGTCTTTACTTACATAATTTCCTTGTATCAACATATCAAAGATAATCATATATATACGTGTCATGAAACATATCATTCTTTTACCGTTTCTTTATAAGCATATATCATTCATTTCATTATATCAGTATTTCATACTCCATCATTTCCATATATTTTATGTATATTTATTCCGGTAATAGCTTATATCAAACTTAACATAAACTATATTCCATGTACTTATACTTATTTCGTTTATCTATCTTCATAATTATTTCATATAACCATTCGTCATCTGATACATATTACCTGAATATCAATTGTTCAACAGATGTCATAGCGTCTCTCATCCACGGTCTTATTTATCTTTGACATGATGCCATAGTGTCTTTCAACTATGGTCTTACTCATTTTCTCATCATGTTGCCATGGTATCTTTCAACCATGGTCTTAAACATTTAATATCAGGTTGCCATGGTGTCTTTCAACCATGGTCTTACACATTTCATATCAGGTTGCCATGGTATCTTTCAACCATGGTCTTACACATTTCATATCAAGTTGCCATGGTGTCTTTCAACCATGGTCTTACACATTTCATATCAGGTTGCCATGGTATCTTTCAACCATGGTCTTACACATTTCATATCAAAGTTGCCATGGTATCTTTCAACCATGGTCTTACACATTTCATATCGAGAGCACACTCCCACGAACCTCATCCTTACAAAGTGGGATTACGGTCCAGCTAAATCACTGTAATATAAACTCATAGAGTATTGTCGGGATTACGACCCAGGCTAAATCCTCGCAAACGACAATTACTCTAATGAGCTTGGATCTCAATTACAGTCCAGCTAAATTCGGACCCTTATTCGGATTACCCGTCCAAGCTAAATCCATTTTCCACATATTCTTCTGGAGGGCTATGTCGAGTTAGGATCACCCGTCCGGGCTAGATCCTTTTACCGTCAATTCCTTTTCGTAGATCCATCGAATTTTCCTTCCATTCAACCGGATTTCTTTCCTTTTATCAAATATGTTAATGTTTCATCAATTTTCATATAATGAATATTCAAATCATATTCACATCAATAACATACATTTCAAGTATTTAAGAATATAATTCAAGTTACATGAACTTACCTCATTGATTGTTCGTGTTTATGATTTCATTATTCTAATATCTTTTCTTTTCCATGATCAAGTCTCGTATTTGTGTCGTCCGGATCTTTATAAATAAATTTGATCATCATTTTTATTCATTTTATACTCTAATGCATTTAATTAATACTCTAGGCAAAATTACCATTTTGCCTCTAAACTTTTAATTAATGACGATTTCATCCTTAGGGTCAAGAAAATAAAATTATTGCAATTTAATCCTTATTTCCAGCCATTATTATCATACATATCGATAACAATCCATGAATTCTATAAATATCAAAATTTTTCACAATTTCAACACTTTTCAATTTAATCCCTAAAACATGTTTTCCCCCGATCTTGAACTAAATTGATAATTTCGTTAAATTTTGTAATTTAAATAATAAAATAATCTATTTCATGCAATTTAGTCATTTCTAACATTTTTTACAAAATTGCCCATAAAGTTTTACCTTTATTCAATTTAGTCCTTAAGCTTAAAACATGCAAATTAGTCATGCTTGCTGAATATTCATATATATTTTTCCTCCTCCTCCTCTCCATTCCACATCCTTAAATTTATATAATATGCTTATAAGTAACATTATCAATAATTTCACTATTTACTTATATGTATATTCAAAGCTGTCCATTTGAGTCATAGTCACTAAATTATTTATTTCTTGAGTTACAGAACTCGAAATTAAGATATGTAAATTTTATCTAAAACTAGACTCAAATATATCCTTACCATAAAATTTTTAGGATTTTTGGTTTAGCCAATTAGTACAGTTTATTCATTAAAGTCACCCCTGTTTTGCTGTCTGACAGTTCCGACCCTTATTCACTAAAAATTAATTATCTCCTTGTACAGAATTCAAATTATGTTATAATTTATTTATAATAAAACTATACTCATTCAGTATTCTATAAATATAAATTTAATCCCCTAACTATTTTTATTCATTTTTTTATGATTTTTCAAAGTCTAAACAGGGGAGCCCGAATTCATTCTGACCTTGTCTCACAAAATTATTATATCTCAAAATTTACAAATCCATTGCTTACACTGTTTCTTCTATGAGAAACTAGACTCAATAATATTTAATTCCATATTTTTTTAATCTTCTAATTCGATTTCTACAATTTATGGTGATTTTTCAAAGTTAGACTACTGCTGCTGTCCATAACTGTTTTAGTGCAAGATATTAATTACCATGTTATAACACCCTTATTTTCTTTTTGTACACCATTTCTCATCACTTTCTCTTATTTTCTCTTCACTAACATATCAAGAACATAGGACCTTATGTAAGAAAACTCTACTATAACATTATTTCCATGCTTTATCAACAATAACAAACTTAAAAACATATTGAAATCTTGATGTACTTACCTTGTTCTCTTGATACCAATCTTTAACTTGATTTTCTCTCTCCTCCAGGTTCTATTTCTTGAATCCAACTTGATATTCTAACTCCCCATGCTCTCCTTAACATTTTTCTCTCTTGGTAGCTATGGAAATTCATTTGATTTTTGGGTGAAAATGGTGAATTTTTGGTAGAAGGACCAAATTGTAAAGAAAAGAAAGTTTTTTCTTCCTATTCTCTTCATATCGTTGGGTGCATGGGAAAGATGAAGATTCTTCATCTTTCTTTCCTTATATATATACTAAATAAAATAATAATAAAATAATAAAATATCATTTAAAAAAATTAAATTAAAATATTAATAAACTATTATTTATTTATTTAATCTAAAATATCTCCAACATCATCATTGCTTTCTAGATTTCTCTCTCTTCCAATTGACCATTTTGCCCTTTATTATCTTTTAATATTCCATCCTTGAGTCATCATTTAATTTGGTAAAATTACAATTTAGTCCCTCATAGTTCTTCACCTATTCAATTTGGTCCTAATTCATCTATTTTTCTTAGTTTCTAGATCATTCCACTCTTAAAATATTTACACTATTGGTCCTTCAAATTTTTCATGTTTACACTTTAACCCCTCAAATTTTAAGTATTTACTCTTGTGCAACAAAACTTATCTCACTTTTACAATTTAGTCCTTTCTTGAATTAATATATCATAATATACTTCTCAATTTTGACATAACTCAAAATTTCCGTTTTTGTCACTTTATTTCCTTATTTTACTATATCAAGGATAATATCTTGCTGTAAAAGTTTTCGGGGTATTACAACAGTATCAGTAATTTGAAGTTCATTTTCGTACAAAGTAGTGTCTATCAGTTTAACTACAGTCTCAGTGTACATTATTTTGAGTGTTTTCAGTACTGTCCATCTATAGTAGTCTCAGTATATACTACCTATAACAGTTTCAGTCAAAACATTTAACAGTTATAGAGAACTTACAGAATCGGCGCCAGAGACTCAATGTACCACACATTCAGTAGAAATATTCCAGTATTTAAAACTTTGTTAAAAATAATTTTTTCTTTGTAAAACCCAAATCCACAGTCGAGTTTTACAACCTGGCTCTGATACCACTAAATGTAACACCCCAAACCCTGCCTAGACGTTATGGCCGAATCTGGTAATGACACCGGAGCTGTGCCAAAAAGAAGCTCAATCCCAAACTCCACTTCTCTACTCGGAGGTAACCCCAGTAACTCTTCAGGATACACGTCTGGAAAGTCCTTAACTGTCCTGGCATCCTTAACCCTAAATCCCTAGAATTTGGAACACTGATGTAGGCCAGATACACCTCACACCCCTTACGAACCAACTTTTCAGCCCCTAATGCAGAAATCACATTCGATAAATAATTTCGACGCTCCCCTATTACTACTACCTCACTGCCCTCAGCAATTCTCAGTACAACCCTTTTTGTGGCACAATCCAGGCTCACTCGGTGCTTGACCAACCAGTCCATTCCCAATATCATATCAAACTCTCTAAAAGGCAGCTCCATCGGATCAGCCAGAAAGATAGTCCCTTGAACCTCTAGAGGGACATCCCTAAACTGTTTATTTACCCTTACAGATTGCCCCAACGGACTTTATACAGTTACCTCACTTTTAGTGCTCTCAACTAAGATACCCAAATTCTCGGACACAGTACAAGCTATATAAGAGTGAATGGATCCTATATATATCAATGCAGTATATGGTACATCATAAATAAGAAACATACACGTGATAACATCCAGAGCATCTACCTCCTCACGACGACGAGCAGCATAAACTAGAGCCGGCTATCTCACCTCAGCCTGACCTGCACCGCTGTTCGGTGCTCTCTGACCACGACCCAACCTATCACCACCTCTAGCCTGACCATGGCCTCTCAGTGGCTGCTGAATTGCTCTTGGAGGTGGTGCAACACCAGTACCCGGGGCTTACATCTGGTCGGACCTCCGCAGACAATCCCTAATACGGTGCTCTAATGAACCGCACCTCAAACAAGCCCCAGTTCTTTTCCAACACTCGCCCTAATGGCGTCTACCACAATCGCATACAAAGCGGTCATCCAAAGGCGACTAGAGGAGCCCCAACCTTGATCTGCCCATCAACTCTGGCCTTTTTCTTAGGCCTCTGAATAGAACTTGAGGGCTCTGATTCCCTCTTATTCCTACCTCTTTCTCTGTTCTGGCACTCCGTGCACTTCACTTCCTCGGCAATCTTTGCCTTATCGACCAGTAGGCAAAGTCTCGTTCTCTCTGTGGAGCTATCAGAACCCTCAGATTATCCCTGAGGCCATCCTTGAAGTGAACACATCGCTCGTACTCAGTCACCACCATACCTCGTGCATAGCGGCTCAGTCGTAGAAATTTGGCCTCATACTCGACCACTGATCTATCACCCTCGGTCAAACTCAAGAACTCTCTCCTATGGGCATCCACATAACTGGCACCCACATACTTCCCTAAAAGGCGCCTTGAAGAACTCCCGGGATAAATGACAATGAGTGCCCTCCTTAACCGTAAGCTACCACTGGTAAGCCTTATCTTTCAACAGTGACACTGTACCCTTTAGTTTCTGCTCGGGGTGCAGTCTAGATCGTCCATGATCCTCTCTGTGGCCTCAATCCGATTTTTCGGCCTCATTAGGAGCGACCCGGTGACACTCCCCGAATATTTCACTCCATTAGACTGGAGTCGTTCTATAACCGACCCTCGGCCTCTAACTCCAGTATTGGGCCCAGCGACCCTTTCCAAAATCCTTAACATGGCTTAGGACAGTGCATCGTCCCCAATCACTCGATCATGAAACCCAGAGCCAGTCTCTGTAACAAGTGACATCGGCATCTCGCTAGTGTCTAAATTAGGCATATCACCTAGTGAAGAGGACTCAACTCGAGCCCCTCTACGGCCTCTACCACGGCCTCTTGTACCTCGTCCACGAGTACCTCAAATGCTCATTATCGAATCGCGTTTATCTGAATTCAAAAGTTCTATGCATCAGTTTACAGTTTCAGTAATTGTTTAACAAAAGTTTTATGCAAAATAGTATCAGTAATTCGAAGTTCGTTTTCGTACAAAGTAGTTTCTATCAGTTTAACTACAGTCTCAGTGTACACTATTTTGAGTGTTTTCAGTACAGTCTATCTATAGTAGTCTCAGTATATACTACCTATAACAGTTTCAGTCAAAACATATAACAGTTATAGAGAACTTACAGAATCGGCGCCAGAGACTCAATGTACCACATATTCAGTAAAAATATTCCAGTATTTAAAACTTTGTTAAAAATAATTTTTTCTTTTTAAAACCCAAATCCACAGTCGAGTTTTACAACCTGGCTCTGATACCACTAAATGTAACACCCCAAACCCTGCCTAGACGTTATGGTCGAATCTGGTAATGCCACATGATAGCGTTTGAAACTAAGTTGTTATGATAAAATAATTTTCCATTTGTTTACACTTGTTAACCCCAAAGTCGTCACTTATCTAGTCGTTCGTTTTTACACATTTCATTGCGGAAGCTTTTAAAACTCGTTTTGAGTAAATCGCGTGTTTAGAGAAAACTTTGCCTTTTTGAAAATTGAGTTTTTAAACGTCTTGGCAGTTATAGATCCACAAAAAAATAATAACCCAAATTAAATACCCAAAGTTAGAGAAAAAGTTTAGGTTCGTGTGGCCACCGCCAAGTCCTCCGCTGCACTGATTTGTCAAGCCTAGGGATTACCTGGGCAGATTAAGAAAAAGGGATGAGTTTACGTAAACTCAATGTGTAATTCCCCATGCAAAAAAACAGACAGTATACAAAATAAACTTAGTCTGGGCCTAAGCCCTTTTCAGTATCAGTTAAGGCTTTAGCCTATCTTAGTATGAAAGCAGACATGCATTTGGGCCTTGGCCCATTACAGTATCAGTAATCAGTAGAATAATAGATTATGCAGTAAACAAGTCCTACACAGTCAACCTCTACACACCATCTCCATCCAACCCTGCACTCCATGTGGGGATATAATCAACCCACCCATCCCTACACTCTAAAATAGTACCGAAAACGACACTAGACAGTAGTTTGCAGTTGAGCTGCCAGTATATTAGGTTTAAAGCCTTTCAGTACATTTCCTCCACATATATCATCCCATCCCCATGCAATGCAACATACAGTCATGGCATGTTATCACATAGTGTCATGCATATAATCAATACAGTATTCTAACCATGCTCAGTAAACAGTCATACAAATATCATTCAGTCAATTAAAGAAATCAAAGCATTACTTACCGACCCCATAGTAGGTTCACAGTTGTCTCGGGCGACCAGTGCAACCTTAGTAAACAAATCAGTAAATTGGACTCACACGCCCATGTGATGTACCCGTGTGGGCCCACACGCTTGTGTGGTTCACACGGCCCTAATTGGCCTTGGCCGTGTGGATCACATGGCCTGACCCAACATCCCACAGACCCGTGTGGTTTACCTGTGTGGGCCCACACGCCCGTGGGGCCCACATGGCCCAAATTGGTCGAGTCCGTGTGTCACACACGGCCCACCTGGCCATCACACGGTCGTGTTACTCACGCACGGCCTGGCTCGTAGCTCACATGCCCGTGTTCCGTCACACGGCTTACCACACGGGCGACCATACGCCGGTATGGCGTCGACAGAATACTTTTTGGGCATTTCATCAATCCTTGTTTTCGGTGTTTTGAGTACACACCTAGTTCGATTTCAACGCGTCACTCCTGAGCACTCCAAAACCTATATTCGACAATAAAACCCAACGTCAGTCACTTAATCCAAATTGCTACGAATAGACAATTTTCGAAAACCATCAACAACCTTACCTTCTATCGAATAACTGGAATTCCATGCCTTTAGAACGCCGATGTATGATATTCAGCCCTTCGATTAACACCTACAACCAACTGAAACCCCTCTTTAACCAATATTCAGAGAGAAAAATAAACCAACAAGAACAATCATAAACCACTTACCGAATTCGAACAAGCACTTCCCACGTTGCAGAACGAAGGAAAAATAAAAGGGTGAAAGAATAAGAAGCAGATAAAGGGGAAACCTCAGCGAAATTTTGGCAAGAATGGAAAGGGTGAAGGAACTGCAGAGAATTATGAGAAAAAAGGAGAGTCAAAAATTTTTTTAAAACAGAACTGTTCAGAAAATCTGATAACTCCCTAACTTCCCTCCCACTAACTCTACTAACATACCACCACTCAGTTCCCCATTTCAACACAACTCTAGCCGAAATTTAAATCAAAAAATATTACTTATTCCATAGTCGGGATTCAAACTCAGAACTTCTAACACTCCAACACTCCACTTAACCACCAGACCAGCAGGCCCATTCTGACATATTTTACCAACATATATTAATAAGTCTGCTGATTAGAGCTATGGGTTGATTCATTTAAAAGCAAAAATTTGCCCAAGCTAAAGCTTGAACTTGGAATCTCTTAGACACACCTAGAACACATAACCACTGAAGTAGAGACACACTTGTGTCAAATTTTAACAGAACCAAAAATATAAATTTTGGGGCGTTACAAATGTTTGTGTACGAAAAATCTACTAATCTGACATTTTCCCTATTTCCTTGTTCTAGCTCCGAATTTGGTCTATCCGGATCTATATGAGTAAATTTAGCATCAATTTATTACATTTCATATTTATTTGGACTCAATTTACGTCTTAGGAAAAATTACCATTTTACCCCAACTTTTTCATAAATTCTGATTTCGTCCCTAAGCTCGGAAAATGAAACTTGTGCAAATTACTCCCTATTCCAAGGCTAACCAAAGCCCCATTACAAAATTTACAGCACATGTACTCATAAAAATTTAGAATTTTTCATCAAATTTTACAACTTTACATTTTAGTCCCTAAATCATGTTTTCATCAAAAATCACTTTGTAAAAGTTGTTTATCTAACAATAATCTTTTATTTTCTACCATAAATTTCTAATTTCCAGTATATACGTCCATAACCCATTTTCCATACTTCGATAACTTTACAAATTGATCCCCAAATAAATAGATTAAGTTATCCCGGTTTCAAAAATATCAAAATTACTAAAAATGGGCCCAGGAAACTTACCCAATTTGGCCATGAAAGCTTTTTCTCTCTCTCTTAGGGTTTCCATGGAATATTTTTGGAAAGAAGATGATAAAAATTATTTTTATTTCTATTTAATAATTTATCATCTTTTAATAATTTTGATTTCCAATTTAGTCCTTAGCCTTTTTCTCATTTTCCATGGATGAATCATCCAAAAATATCTACATACTTTTTATTAATGGTCTAATTACCATATAAGGACCTTAAATTTTGAATTCCATAGCTATTTGATCCTTCTAGCTACTAGAATCTAACTTTTACATTTTATGCGATTTGGTCCTTCTCGTAATTAAGCACATAATCGATAAAATTTTCACATGACATTTCTATCATATTACGGACCATATAATAAAATAAACATAAATTTTATTTTTTGGCTCGAATTTGTGATCTCGAGACCACTGTTCCAATTTCACCTAAATTGAGCTGTTACATAAGACTTGTCTTGATAAGCCAATTCAGTTGAGAGAGAACTTTGAGAGTTCAACAATCACAAATGGTAGAGTATTCATAAAATGAGCAAAAAGTCCTTACAAGCTAAGTATTTATAGGCTGAGCTAGCTCCAGCCGAATGGACAACTTGTAATTAGCTCAATTGTGCTATTAATGAGTTGAATTAACTTCTAAAATGATTAACATGACTTTTAGCAACTCCTAGACCTAGGTGATGCCAATAGGCAGGTTGTTTAGCATTCCCAATCAGTCAACTAAGTAGACTTAATTTGTTGAGTTGAATCTTGCAAAGGATTGAGCAGCCAAGAGTTATGAGCTCCATTTAATTCCCCTTGGGAAGCTGAATGTACAGCAGGCCTCTTGAATGTGTTGTGGTGCACGAACAGCCCCAATGGTGTGAACACAAGAATTCAACTAGCCTCCCAAGTGTGAACATACGAATTTAGGCAGCCTTTAAGGTGTGAAATCAATTGCAAGTCGAATGGTCTAGTGTGAATGTGCTTGTGGCCATTGCTCTTCACGAATAGGCACCTGGAGAAGAGAAAACAACAGCTTGGTCTTTAATTCAGCTCCAAATACATTGATTTCTTTTAATGTCATCTAATGCATCTAACTAGCTGATTCAGCTGGTGTAAACACCTACAAATATCATTAAATTCGGTTAAGGACACATTCATAAGCTCATTTAAGTTGCCTAAACTTAGGACACATTAAGTAGCTGTAAACTTAGGACATATTAAATAGCTGAACTAATTAGAACACATTAAATGAACTTAAGACAATTTAAATTGCTGAACTAATTAGAACACATTAAATAAACTTAAGACAATTAAATACTTAAACTAAAATAACTAAACATTATTAAAGTTTATTCCAGTAACCAGTTAGCTTAAAAATGAAAGCTAAAATTCAGCTTTAAGTAAGCTGCATGGGATGCATGTAGTTGAACTCCATGAATGATCGATAAGGCCTGTCACTTCTTCTCCCCATGCTTGATCAATGTAGCTCGAAAGGGCTTCTTGGAACTTCTTGGCTCGTGACCGAGTGATTGGACCTAAGGGCAGCTCAATGGGATCGGCAGCAACTTCCTTGGCCATGATCGCATCAGAAGTTGTGTATAAGGTTGGAGTTTTTATACTTTTGGTTTAATTTACTTCTATTTCAAATTTCTATATCTTAATTTGCATTTATTTGTTTAATTTTGTTATAATTTTATCCCCCTTTGTTTATTTATGCAGGTTTGCACAAGTCTTGGGCACGAAATTGCCCACAACAAAATCTGGTTGTGATAAATCATAAAATTAATCAGTTCAATCTTTGTGAGATCAACCCTACTTCTTTGACTATGAATTTAAATTCTATTTTAGGCGTAGGACCTTTTATTTTTAGTAGATTCGACACCCATCACTTAGTTCAATTGGCATTGTTGTTATTGCAACAATCATGAGTATGGATGCATCCAACATTCATAGAAGTATTAGTGGTTTTTAAGATTATACATCCATAGTGGAATGAGCAGATGGTAGAACAAAGGATGTCAACTTTGAGTGGTGAAAGAATTGACAAAATCCACCCTTGCTTTGCTCCATTTCCATCCCTACGAACATAATATGAATACCCAAATATCTCAAAATCTATGAAATTACAAATTATTAAATTATCAAAATTTGTATAAATAAAAAAAATAGCCTAAATTCAATTATGAAAATGAAATAATATAAAGGCCAAAACACACTATTTGTCAATGTACTGCGCATACGTTGAAGATTGAATCTTCGTACTCTAGTTTGGTCAATTTCAATCCTTCTACTTTTTTTAATTTTGATATTCCAATCCTAATCCCAACGATAGTAGTTAAATCTATTAGATCAAGTTCTACTATTAGTCTCATACTATGCGTAAAGTATGGATTTAGTTACTAATCTTCAATTTGATCATTGTTATTTCATATATGTTTAGAATTTTATAATTTCAATCCTGAATAAAAATTATAACCCTTAAATTCATTAATTAAAATGACATTTTTTATGAGTAATATATGAAATTAGTAAGTTGATAGGATATTACACACGTGATAAATATGTTTGTTATATAAGATCTTAGATATAACAAAATTTAAGTTAACAACTTTAACAAATATAATTTGAGTTTGGATTGAAATGCTAAAATTCGAAAAATATAGAAACTAAAAAAATTAAATTAAAAAATTATAAACTAAATTCACAACAAAGAAAAATTTAACCTAAACCCTACACATGTAAACCTTGAATTTTCTATAAGATGATGCAACAAGAAAGACCAAATGCATTAGCAAATCCAACATTGAGATTACATGAGCGAAAGATAAGTTGGCATTAAGAATTGAGCAGTACGGCAGCCATTATTGGGGAAGTTAAAAGAATACCAACCCACTACCCACCACTCACCAGTCACCACCCACCACGAGAGGGAACCAACTTCATTGCTTCAACCAGTCATTATACACACAAAAGTGAGAAAGGAGTGGTGAGTTTTAAATTCTGAAATCTGAAACCAATAAGTCAAAAAGCATTGCTCAATGTTGGAATTTTGTTGGTTGTTTTTAAGTAAAAATAATATGAGATTCACCACTCTCGTATTGCTCTTTCTCAGGAAACTTCTGATTTTCATTCGGTTACCCTGCCCATTTCATAAGCAAAAAAAAAAAAAAGAAAAGGGACAACTGCTTCATAGAATTGGTTGAAATTAATTTTTATACTATTAAATGGATTAATTTTACCTTTCTACTAATAAAAAACTAAAATTTAGCACAATTAACATTTATTATAAATAAATTTAATTTATTGTATAATATAGTTAATATTTCTAAAGTTGTTATGGTTTTATAAATAAAATATTTTTTTTGGCTTAAGGGCGTAAAAAGCCTTCAAACTTTTTCTAAAAAAGTAATTAAGCCCTCCTTTTTTTTATTTTTTGCACTCAATTGAGCACTTGAACTTTCAAAATGCATCAAAAAGGCCCTCAAACTTCTTCAATAAAAGCAATTAAGCTCCTGCTTTTTTTCACTCAATTGGGTACTTGAATTATCAAAATGCATCAAAAAGACCCTCAAAATTTTTTTAAAAAGTAATTAAGCCCTTGATCTTATTAAAAATTATAAATAATAATAAATAATAAATTTTAGAAAAATTATTAAATTTTTTAAAAAAATAAAAAATTGTAAAATTTTATAAAAATCATAAAAGAAATAACGACCCCTAGTTTTTTTAATTAAATTCATCACGTGTCGCAACACAACGTGACTATGGTGAAAAATAATTAAAAATATAAAAATCAATAAAAGTTATCGAAAAATTATAAAATGCTTCTTTTGATACGATAATTTTTATAAAAAAAATTTACAAAATTTATATTTTTTACATTTTGTATAATTTTCCTACGACTTTATAAAATTTTATAATTTTTTATATTTCTATATATTTTCTAGTTTTTTATGATTTTTATAAAATTTTACATTTTTTATTTTTTTTATGATTTTTATATTTTTTATAATTTTTAATATTTTAATTATTTATTAAAATTTAATAATATTTATATATTTTATTGATTTTAATTTTTTATAATGTTTTTCTAATTTTTAATAAAAGCATGAACTTAATTGCTTTTTTTGAAAAAGGTTGAGGATCTTTTTTATGCATTTTGAAAGTTAAAGTATCTAATTGAATGAAAAAAAAAAGTAGGGGCTTAATTGATTTTTTTAAAAGGTTTGAGGACCTTTTTGATACATTTTGGAAGTTCAAGTACCCAAATGAGTAAAAAAATAAATTTAATTTTTTTTTTTAAGTTTGTGGACTTTTTACACCCTTAATTTTTTTTTTTTGAGTTAAATTGAAAATGAATAATTTTTATATAATTTTTTAAATTGTAAATATAACATTTAAATTTTTTTTATTCTTTTTACTAATTCACATATTAAATTAATCCATTTAATAATAAAACATTTAATTTGAACCAATCCTTAAAATAGAAAAACTTGATAGTTAACTTCACTACAAATAAAGTATACCTTAAAATTTGGGTCTATCTTAGAAGAGTTTTCTTGACAATAAAGGATGGCAAAGGATTTTTTTTCAAAGACATAATATAATACTATAGCTGAAACTGGAGTAATGGCTTGAAGCATACTCTGGTATCTAAGTTCGATTATAAGGGAAATGAACAAGTGTTGGATCGGGTTAGACTGTTGCTTGGTTTCAAAAAACAAAAAGTTATAATTGGATTTGGTCCTACCCTATGACCTTTCCTTTTGCTTGTATATTATAAATTATTTTAAAATTTTATACTGACATATAGCATAATTAGATTATTTTTTATATTATCAAATTTTAGTACGGTTGAAAATGTTATATTGTTAACTTAAAAAGGTAATTTTCGAAATTTAAACAAGGGAATATAAGTCTAAAATCTCAAATAAGGTATGAATTCGTGAACCAAATATCCTTTTAAAATAACTTAATGTGAACTAATGTATAAGACTTGAATCCAAAAAAATTTCATGTCTAACCTTGAATGGAACGTAGTAGGATTCTAGCTCATTGGCTCATTTTATTATTTGAATAATAGTAAATCATTTTAAAAACCTTTTACATTAATATTAATATAGTTTTATAATTAAATTTATTATTTCAACCATTGTTGATTTTTCAAGTGTCCTCTAAATCCGGAGCTGCTAGCTAGTTGTGAACTCAACAGCGTGGGGTCCAATTGTGCAACGTCAACTGTGGTTCCAAGTCCAACAATTGCCTTTGTGGATCTAATTCTATCTTTTATTTTATATGAATTTTAATTATTAATAAAACCCAATCCAAACGTCTTTAGGCCCATTTCATTATTTATTTTCCATTGATTTATAAATGGTCAAATTCTGTATTTAACACCTGTACTATGCAAAATTTGAGGAATTAGTACCTCTACTCCAATTTGTTCAAATTTAATACTTGTACTTTTTCGAAATTTAAACAATATTTTTGTTGTTTCCCTCCGTTTGAAAAGTCTAATGTGACTTTTATATATATAAATATTGAAATGGAATTATACATAATAAAAAAACATTTTGGCCAACACGTGTGCAAAACATGCCAAAAAAAACCTAAAACCACGAAAAATTACTTAAATTAATAATACAATTAAAATGCTAAAAATATTACGTTTATATTTATTCCAAATATCATATATCATATTCAACTTACTTGATGATGGGCTTTTTCTTCGACTTAGGGCCAGTTTTGCATTGTTTTTCAAAAACATTTCTGGCTCCAAAAACATTTCTGGAAGAAAAGCTGTGCAGAACAAGCTGCTTTTGGCTAAAATTTTTAGCTTTTCAGAAGTGCTTTTCAAAAGCACTTCTGAAAATGAGAAGTTAAAATTTTTAGCTTTTCCTCTCCCAAAAGCACTTTTAGTGCTTAATTACATTTTCACCCCTCTAATAACATATTACTTTCCCTTTTTTTTATTGGTACTTAATTACAAATGTGTTAAATTCATTAATTAAAAATAAAAAAATATTTTTTAAAATACTAATTACAAATATTTAATAGTTATATTTAAATATTTAAAATATAGTTTATATATTCTAATTAATTTTTATAAATAATTAATATTTATTGCTTATAAATATTTAAAATTTATATTTTATATATTAAAATATTAACAAGTTATAATAATTTTTTTATATTCTTACTAAAATATAATAATATTAACCAATTTAAATATTATTTAAATGCATATTTGTTATTTGATAATAACATGTCTAAAATGGACACTTATTTCTCAAAAGCACTTTTTGACAGCAATGCTGAACACTCAAATTTTAAACCAAACTTTTCAAAAGCACTTCTCAAAAGCACTTCTCAAAAGCACTTTTCCACAGCACTTTTCAAAAGCATTGCCAAACTAGCCCTTAGCAACCTAAACTTACAAACAACCCTAAAACTTTTTCTCTACTTACAAATACTAAATGCTCCTCCAAATTGCAACCAACAAAAAAAAAGGATTTTCTGATTTAATTTGAGAAAATAGAAGATGCAACCAACAGGGAACATACTCAAATCTTTCTTACCCAACAACTTAATTTGAGAAAGTAGAACAGAAATTTATAGTTTGGCAATTGATTGGGTTTGTTGTTTTCGGTTTGTGTTAGCGATAGTTCATCTTCTATTTGATTTGAGTAGAAGAAAATAGTTTGAGATTATGTGAAGGTTGATTATGGCTTCAAAAATCCAAATTTTGTTTTCATGAAGAAAAATTGCTTTGTTTATTTGATTTGTGATTTCGACGGAAAGTAAAACCCAAACTTTACCTTCTTATTTTTTGGCATGTCCGCACACGTACTGGCAAAGTTTTTTAGAAGTCAATTTTTTTATTATGTATAATTCCATCTCAATATTTATATACATAAAAAATCACAAATGATGGGAAACAACAAAAAAAACATCAACACCAAAATTTTAATTGAAAAAATACCAAGTACTAAATTTGAGCAATTTAGAGTGGGTTTTTTACTGAAATAGGACAAAAAAATAAAAAAATACCAAAATAATACAAAGAAAAAATTATGTACCAAAATGGTACATTTGGGGTGGTGCCGCCTATGGCAGAGGCATGACCACCCCATGTCAGATCAGAAATTACTTAGCTGTAGGTCAAATTGCGGCGTAGGACTAAAATGTAATAATATAAAATATTTAGGGACCTGTTATGCAATTGTTCCATTTAGAATGGCATTAGAGTAGAGGTACTATTTCAGTAAAAAACCCATTTAGAGTAGAGGTACTAATTCCATTAAATGCAAAATTTGACCTTTATAAATTCCTTACAAGGGATAAACAATCCTAGTAGAATGAAACAAACCCATATAAAATACAAATCAAGAAATCAGTATAAATACTTAACTAAACAATTCAGCTATACTCGATAGATGTCCAATTCTAAAATGTAACTCCTAGACAAACACAAATGTCACAGGCACAAGCCTCAACATTGGGCGTTAGCTGCTAGATTGAATCAACGAGTTGGTGCATTGAATTTGTCGTTGACAAATCAAGTCCATTATGAAAAACCTACCAACATTCGAAAAACATTACATCTATCAAACCAAATGTAGACAAAACAAGTCCGTTTAGGCTTGATAAAACTGACTCACCACGAACTCGAGAAAATTGAACCACCAAGGACTCCAGGAAACATCCTTTAAGGGAGACCAAGGCCAAACATTGGGCTAAATTTATTTTTCCAAAAAGAGGGGTATCTTTTTGCTGAAAAAAATGTGTATGGTAGGTTAAGAGGTTACAAGGGGAGACGGGGGAAGCAAGGGTGAGAGATACTAAAAGAGGTGAAGAAGAAGGTGGTGACAACGGTGAGAGAATGAGAGAAAAGAGGTAGTGAGCATGGTGAGCGAAGGGTGGGTCAGTGGGAGAGGGAGAGAGGGAGAGAGGGAGAGAGTTAGTTGAATAAGACATAGTAAAGATAAGAAAGGGAGGGTAACTAGGAAAGAAAATAGCTACCGATCGATAGCCTGCTTGGTAGTCAGTATTGCTGTCGACTAGGAAAACAACTTTGGGGTAGAAGTGGTAAGCGACAAAGTAGTTTATTTTGGAAATTTTGTTTCAATTTATTTTTATTCATATACGCAATGGTATAATTTATAAATCAATGAACTTAGGTGTTGTTTGATAAACTAAAAAAATTAAGTGTTGAAAAATTAAATATTGAAAATTTAAGTACTAAATTAAAGTTATAACATTTGTTTGATATATTACTTAAAATTAAGTATAGAATATAATTAGATTGTTTGATAAATATAAAATTTAAATTATGAAAAAAATTTAATCAACTGAAATAACACGTCTTCCTTTGTTTTCTTTTGAGTGTTTTTTCTATTTTCTTCTCTTTTCCTGGTGAGCGTATTCTTTTGATTTCCCATGGAAGCAAATAGATAGGATTGAAGATTGACGATGGAGAGGAAGTTGCCTGGAAAATTGATGTGGATGCTAATGATCCAGGTTTGAACTATGATTTGTGTTTTGTGGGAAGTTTTTTAATAGTAAGTATAGTTTAGTTTGAGGCGATGAGAAATAATTTGACCAATATTTGGCATCCATTTAGGGGGTGTTAATCTTATATACAGGAGAAAATCAGTTTTTGTTTTGATTCTATCATGAGATGATATTGCAAGAGTATTTAGGGGGATTTATGGACGTTTAATAATCATTTACTTGTCTCTCATTGATTGAAAAAGGATGAAGATTCGTGAATAGTGTTGTTATTATTTGTTGATTTATGGGTTCAAATACATTATATTTTGCACGGATTAGTGTCAAAGGCAATGACATGACAATTTGGTAACAGTATGGGTGAATTCATTGAGTATGACCCTAAGGTTGTTATGCATGGTATTAAGAGATTTATGGATATAAGAGTTAAGATTGATGTTTGTGTCCCATTGAAAAGGAAGAAAAAAATCATCTTTCAGGGTAAAATAGAGGTTTATAAGAAATTTTAGTATGAAAGGTTATCCCTATTTCGTTTCCTATAGTTGAGTATCAACACCAGCTTGTTGGAAAAAATATTTTGTTAGTAATGGGTAAATCTCACATCACTTGGGGAAAAAAGGCAAAGGGTTATGAAGGTATATAAAAACCCATATCCCACATAGCTTAAAAACAAAAAGTAGTTAGACTTTGGGTCTATATAAAGACCTATGTTGTAAGTATTATTTGCATCAAACCAAATAGTAAATTGTTTATTTGGTTTCTTTAAATTCCTACTTTATTTTCTTATATTAGAGTGTTAGGAGTTATACCTAAATATTAATTTAGTGGTATTGTGGGCTTGAGTATCCTACGATTGGTATTAGAACCTGGTTGGAGGAGTGAAAATTTTCTTAGTATGCTCTATGGTTGTAGTATTGTTTGATCTTCCACATCAGAAAAGAAATTCTCATAGCTACTTGAAGATTATCCTTAGTTGCTTAGTTGTTAGAAAGAAGTGTGGTAGTGTGAAATTGCATGTCTAGAAAAGGTTTTGGCTAAGGAAAAACTCGGTACTTAAAAGTATCTATTCTGACCCACCTCTCTTTTTTGGGAACTACCTGGTTCATTGTTCATGAAATACTTTCACTCTCTAGGTATTTAATTGTGAGAATCATCTGTCAATACGATGACAGACCTGCAAGTTGTCAATGAAATGAAAAAGCTTAATAACAATAACTATAATACATGGTTAACTTGTATAATGTCTTATATACAAGGACAAGACCTTTGAGAGGTTGTCAATGGTAATAAAGTGACACAACCGAAAGCGGAGAACGCAAGTGGCACGCTAAGAAAATGGAAATAAAATCCAGTAAAGCAAAGTTTGCGTTGAAAAAAATGGCTGAAGATGATGTGTTGGAGCACATCTGAGATGCCAAAACTCCCAAAGAGGAATAGGATACATTGGCAAGCTTGTTCTCCAAGAGAAATGACACAAAGCTTCAACTCCTCGAGGGCAAGTTATTGTTGATAGCGCAACGTGATATGACAATCTCACAGTATTTCCACAATGTGAAGTTGTTAGGCCGAGAGATTGGTGATTTGGATCCAAAGTCGTGTTAATTATCATCCAGAGTCGATGTCACAACACACTAGGACCTATATCGCAACATAAGAGTCAGTATACTCCTCTTAGGATATCTTCAGGGGCATGTCGTCACACCATTAGGCTGTGTCGCGACATCGAAGGTAGTTTCATGATTCTCCATTATGCTCTCTATGTTGCGATATTGAGCATTTTGTGTTGCGACATTACGACCAGTATCCATTTAATATGTCTTCTAATGGTCTATTGCACACTTATAAAGTTCATTAGCTCACCCTTAGGTCTCATTCGGCCCCTAAAGTTAATAAAAGACTTAATTTGCATATTTTATTGGATTTAACAAAACTTATTAAAACATAATTAAATCCTAATGAAATACTTAATTTCAAGCTCCTAAAGTGCGAAAACTAGTTTAATCTGCTACATCGAATTATGGAATATCAGACTAAACTTCAGTTCACCTATATAATAGCTCATAATATTTAATAAAAATATTCACGGGCTCGATTTATAGAAACGAGGTTCTGATATTTCATTTCCCAAAACCATTTAAATTTCGGTACACATCACTTGTACCTTAACTAATTGACTAATTAATAAAATCTATTAAATCACAATTCACTATTATACTATATTTAACTCATAAATATTAATTAAATATATCTATGGGCTCTTTCTTCGGAATTATGGTCCAAAAACCACTATTTTTGACACCACTGAAAAATGGGTTGTTACAACTAAATTTTTAGATTGGCCCTTAATCATGTTCAAATCTATTAAACTATGTTTGTTTGCTCGATTTAGTCTTTGTTTGGTTCATAACTTCTATTATGCATGTATTTAGAAAAACTTGATGATTTAAATTGAATTTAATGTTATGATTTGCATATGAATGTGTCAATAACTGTAGTAGCATCCTGAAACTCAGATTCGACAATCAGATTAGGTGAAGAATGTTACAGAGTGGGTGATGGTACTTGGATTTCAGTTTAGGAGAGCTATTGGTTGCTTAGAAAAGACCCTTAAAAAAGTGCAATATACAAGAGTGAATAATAGTATTAATATTGTTTTGGATATGATACTTATGGAGGAGAATAAATGGAATGAGGAAATTTTTTATACCATGTTTAATGCAAAAGAGGCTCGACTTATTTGTTGTATACTTTAGCTCAGTTTCCTTCTATTAATTCCTCATGCGTGGTGTGCAGATAATTCTAGGGAATATTTAGTTAAAAGTGGTTATAAGCTACTCTAGGATGGTCTTAGTAGTGGTGTCACTACTAACACTAATCTACTTATGGTGTCTAATCTTTACAAATAATTGTGGATTTTTAATGTTCCACTCAAAAAAAAAAAAAAAGAACAATTAAAATTACAGTGTGCAAATTTTTACACAACTATGTCCCTACTTTTCATAATCTACAAATTAAGAGAATAACTTCTAATGCCAAATGCTTTAGATGTGCTTCCTCTCAAGAATCAACTGCTCACATTCTAATGGAATACCCATTTTCTGTTGCAAATTTGGTCTATTCTAGAGATTTCTTGGCTGTCAAATTGCAATGCTAATTGTTTAAATGATTGGTTTGAATACTTTTTTAATGTTGTGGATACTAATGTGTGTCAAATTGTGACAATAACAATTTGGGTGATTTGGTGGTTAAAAAACATATTGGTGCATGAAGAGACTTTACAATTGGCAATGGGGTTTTTTACCTAGGATAAAAATCATGTCCAGGAACTCAATGCACTAACAAATTTGACAGTGACTCCTCAGTGTCACAAAATCATTCGACGGGTGCCCTCAGTTGATCCCGTTATCAAATTTAATTTCGATGTAAAATTTAAAGGGTAACACTTCAATCAGTATTAGGAATTTTTATTCGAAACTTTGAGGGTCTCGTTTTGGGGTCATGCATAGGAAAAACAATCACATACCAGATCCTTTTATGGTGGAGGCAATGTTGGCGGTCCAAGTGTTGGAGTTTGCTAACGAACTAGGTTTTTCCAACATCGAGTTAGAAGGTGATTCCCTTATGAGGATTAAAAATCTTGGTATGAAACAAACAAATAGATAAAATAGTAGTGCAATAATTGCATATGTGAAAGCTTGGTCTAAGGGTCTGGTGTCGCAACTTGGGTGATAGCAACAATATTTCTTCAAGTTTTTGCTTTCGTCACCTTTTTCACAAACTGAAATTAGTTGTTAAGCTCCAAAAGGCAAGATTTTTCCATTTTCGGTCCCAAAACACACTAAAAATGCATAACATTGAATTCTAAAGTAAAAATCTAATAAATACTAAAAAGCATGAAATAAAGCCTTAAAATGCTTAAGTACAAGCTCATTAAGTGTAAAAAAGGACTTAATTTACCATATCAATCTTTGGCATATCAAATTCCCCCACACTTAAGTCTTTTCTTGTGCTTAAGCAACCACACGAAATGCAAGAAACATGCAACAAGACGACCCTTGAGAAATAATAATGATAATGATCAGTTAAGAGGTACATACAATGTAGGTGATTCTTCTAACATGCAACCTAAGTATGATGTCTCAAGAATTCACAACTTCTGAAACATCCTGGAATAGGCCTTAGGAGTTTGGAGCCTGATGAGCTAGGGTCGCCATGTAACAACCTCTATTTCAGTGGTGTCAGAAATAGTGATTTTAGGGCCACAAATCTGACGAATAAGTTCGTAAATATTATTTTTTAATATTTACGAGTCAAATATGGTTTTAAAAAGATTTCTGATATGGTAATTTATGCTATTCGAATGATTAATTAAGTTCAAGTGGTAAGACCCTAAAGTCAAGTGGTTTTAGAAAATGAGGTATCGAAACCTCATTTCTATAAACCGAGTCATAAATATTTATTATATTAAAGTTTCATTAAGAAATTTTAATGTTTCAATAGTTAATTAATTAATAAGGACTAAACCGTAAAAAGTGTAAAAATTTATTTTTATTAACTAAATATGTTTAATAGCTATGAAAAAAGTAAATTCATGGACTTATATGGTAAATATACCATATTATATTTGAGTGGGTGATTGGCTTTGTTTTATTATGAATATATATATTTTATTATTTAAAATAAAATTAATTATTAAGGTAATAAAACAAAACAAAGCACAACCATCTTTCTCTTTTTATGTTTTGTCAAAATTGAGAAAGAAGGAAACCATGGAAAGGGTAAAGCATTCGATCTTCTTTTTGAAGTTGCATGGTATGTCATTTTGGCCCTGTTTCTAATAATTTTTATGTTTTTGAGATCGTTGCAACTAGGTCTAGCTAGCCCGTACATTCGTTTTTGAAAATGTTAAAGATTTTTAATGTTGCCATTGGTGAAAATTTGTGATCTTAGATGTTAAATGATGAATTTGAAGTGTTAGTTAGTATTTAAAAGTATTTTGTTAAGTAATTTTTGATGAATTTGTCGATTAGGGACTAAATTGTTGAAATAGTAATAGTTTAAGGACTTGATGTGAAATTATTGCAAAAATAGGCTGAAATGGATGCTATTAAGATTCAGTTGGCATGGGTTTGCAATAAAAATGGTTAATTTGCATGTTTTAGGCTTAGGGACCAAATTGAATAAAAGTAAAATGTCAGGGGTAATTTAGTAAAAATGTCAAAAATGACTAAATTGCATAAAATAAATTGTTTTACTATCCAAATTAATGAATTTAATGAAATTATTAATTTAGATCAAGATCGAGTGGAAAATGGAGGAGAATGAAAAATTACCAAATAGCCCCTATACTTTGACATTTCTGTAAATTTAGTCAGGTAAGTTCGTATGGTTTAAAATATAACATTTATATGAATTGTTGAATAATTTGGATGGTACAAATGATATATTTAATTTTTGTTGATGAAAGAATATTTGTGAAATGTTATTGAATTTGATGTTCAGATTGGATTGAACGAGAGATAGAGTACAGTTGTGATATGGTATGTTGTAGGGGATTGGAGTGGAGATGGTTTGGAGGGATGCATATATTTGTTTCCCGAGTAAACTGAGGTTCAACATTTGTTGCGAACTCTCGTGTTATACTCTCTGTTTGGTGTGTTTCGGTTGGACTAGCTCTTATAAGCATTGGCGTGTTTCAGTTGGACTAGCTCCTATGAGCATTGGCGTGTTACGGTTGGACTAGCTCTTGTAAGTATTTGATGTGTTTTAGAGGGATTGGCTCGTATGAGCATCTGGTGTGTTATGGTTGGAATGACTATGTGCTCCTATCCGTAAGTCAGTCTTTGAATTGGAAATCTTGATAAGGTAATGTTCAATGAAAGTATGTTTATGTTCATGAAATTTATGATTTCAAATGATGTTGTTCATGTATATGACTTACCTTATGTTATTTCAACTCTAACATGTGTTGTGGATGATGCTCTAACAAGTTTAGCCGATTCTAAAACTAAATCGAGCTCATAATCAAGTCTAGAGGTTCATGCTAGGGTTAAGTTGAGTTTGAGTCGGGATTTGGATGTTGATTACAATTGTTTCTGCTTTATAATTAAAAGATGTCGGGTGAATCGAATAATGAAGTCGATCAGGAAATTCATATTAGCTATCATTCTATAAAAAATTTAAATAGAGCTGAGTCAGTGGCATTAAGCATTCATTCAGCTGGTGCACAGCAACCTAACGTTGATAGAGGTAATAACGAGGGTCAAGGTGATTCAAATCTACTTTGTGCTATAGCTGAAACACTTCAGAGGGTAGCAGGAGTTACTCCTGCTGTTGTACCTGTACCTGTTGTTCGACGGGCTCCGATTAAGGAATTACGAAGATATGGTGCTACTGAGTTCTTGGGTTTAAAAAGGGTTGATCTCTCAACTGCTAAATTTTGGTTAGAATCGACTAAACGCGTTTTGCAACAACACGAGTTCAGCCCCCAGGAATGTGTAATTTGTGTTGTTTCTCTATTACAAAGAGAAACATATATATGGTGGTAAACGGTAACACGCCACGTACCTGCTGAGTGAACCGCTTGAGAGTTCTTTCAAAACAAATTTAAGAAGAAATATGTCGGAGAGTTGTATCTCGAAGACAACAAAAAAGAGTTTTTGCTGTTGAACAGAGTGAGATGTCAGTGGTTGATTACGAACGTGAGTTTTTGAGACTTAGTAAATATGCTATTGATTTTGTGCCATCCAAAGCTGAAAGTTGCAAACGATTTCTTTGTGGTTTACGTGATGAACTCAGAGTACAGCTTGTATCACATAGAATTTCAGATTTTTCTGATTTAATCGAGCAAGCAAAAATGGTGGAGTAAGCTTTAGGTCTTGATAAAAAGACTGAGACTACGCGAGTTGTTGGAAAGCGAATAGGAGCTATTAGTTCGCATCTGCAACCAAAGCGAACTAAAGATTCTCGTGGTAATTGGAAATCAACATATAAGTCTGATAGATCTGACAAAAATCAAAATTGACAACCGACTATGTCTGTGGGCAGTGTGCGAGGCCCGTCCCGAGATGTTGAGATGCCCAATTGCGAGTACTATGAGAAGAAGCATCAAGATGAATGTTGGAAATTGACCGAGACTGTTTTCGTTGTGGATAGTTGGAGCATTTTGCTCGAGAGTGCCCGATAGGTGAAAATGCTACTCCTGTCACTTCGCAAAAGTCTGCATCTGTGGCCAGAGGTCATGGAACTAGTTATGGTGGTTCTGTTTCTAGAAGTGGTGCAATAAAGAGGAATGATGCCATTACTCATCAGTCATAGGCCAGAGTGTTGATTTTGGCATATGTTGTACGAACTCGCGAAGAGGGTGACGTTACTGATGTTATAGCAGGTATCTTTTTATTATATTATGAGCCTGTTTTTGCTTTGATAGACTCTTCATACTCTTATGCTAGTTTTGAATTGGTCAAATCGAAAAGGTAAAAACTGAGATGTCTAAAGTATTCATGGTTATGTCAAATTTAAAGAATGTCTTTAAATAATAAGTATATTGGTGAATCTATTATATTGACATAACTATTGGTAATTAATCAAGAAAATTACCTTATAAATATAATTTTATTTTATTTAATATTATTAAAATATTTAACACAAAATTTATAGTAAAAATTAATTTTCGTAAAATACATTTATAAACATGTTTCCCAAATTTAGTTATGGCTTAATATTTAATATAACTTTTTATATTGCATCTTCTTTTCTACACATATATATATTGTAAGTAATTATCACATAATTAAAAGGTAATACTATAAATTTTCATAAAACTATTTCAATTTTCTCATATTATAAAAATTAAACTAACTTAAATATAACATACAATCACAACTTTAATATATGGACTACAACTAACTTAAATATGTTTTAGAATGCAAATAAATATTATAAATGTGTATATTATTTAATAAAATTTAAATTAAAAATTATTATTCCCTCCAGTCAGAAAAAACCTTCCAAATCACTCAAGAAATCAGAGAGAAATCCTGTGCGAGGTTTAAATTTTCTTCAGCTGTACTGAAAGACGCAAACCCCACACACTTTTCGGTTTTCAGAAAGAAACGGCTCTCATGCTAATCTCTCAATCTCATGTTCAATTCTCTCAAACCAAAACCTTGTTGGCTGCACAAATGTCTCTCCACTTCAGCACCTTCTTCCAAACCCCACCACTACGACCTCCTTCTCATCTCTTCCTTAAAATCCGCTGCAACTCATTGCTCTATTTCTCATGGCCGAATAACCCATTGCCTCGTAATTAAATCAGGCTTCGCTTCCAACCCTTTTATCCTGAACACCTTGATTAACATGTACGCCAAGTGCGGCTTCCTTCGAGACGCTGAACGTTTGTTCTCTTCTTCTCCCAACCTGGACCCTGTTTCTTACAACATCATGATTTCTGGGTATGTAAAATCTGGTCGGTTTCGTGAAGCACGTAGCCTGTTTGGTCAAATGCCTAAGAAGGGTTGTGTTTCTTATACTACCATGATAATGGGATTTGCTTCAAAGGGCTACTGGAGAGAAGCAATTGGAATTTTTAAGGAAATGAGATATGGTGGTATTTTGCCTAACGAAGTCACGTTGGCAAGTTTGATTTCTGCTTGTTCGGGTTTTGGAGGGATTTCCATTTGTAGGATGTTACATGGTTTGGCGGTTAAGGTGATCCTTGACGAGTTCGTTATTGTTTCAACCAATTTGCTGCACATGTACTGTGTTTGTGGGAGTTTAAAGGATGGGAGGGATTTGTTTAACCAGATGCTAGAGAAGAATGTCGTTTCTTGGAATGTAATGTTGAATGGGTATGCAAAAGCTGGGGATGTTGAGTTGGCCCGGGAGTTGTTTGAGAAAATTCCCGTGAAGGAAAAAGATGTTGTTTCGTGGGGTACCATGGTTGATGCTTATGTTCTAGTGGATTGGTTAAGTGAAGCTTTAACAATGTTTTGTGCTATGTTACGCGAGGGAGTTGAGGCAAGTGACGTTATGATTGTCGATTTGGTTTCAGCATGTGCGCGTTTGAGTGCGACCCTAGAGGGCCTTCAGCTCCATGGTAGGATTGTGAAGGCAGGTTTTGAATGTTATGATTTTGTGCAAGCAACTATCATTCATTTTTATGCAGCTTGTGGGAGGGTTGATCTTGCTTATTTGCAGTTTGAAGTGGGTGTTAAGGATCATCTTCCTTCTAGAAATGCCGTTATTGCAGGATTTATAAAAAATGGAATGATTGAACAGGCGAGACGGTTATTCGATGAGATGGCTGAAAGAGATGTTTCTTCATGGAGCTCTATGATTGCCGGTTACGCGCAGAGTGAGCAACCTAACATCGCTTTACAGCTTTTCCATGAAATGATAGCTTGTGGTATGCAGCCAAACCAAATAACATTGGCAAGTGTTTTCTCTGCAATTGCTTCTTTAGGCATGTTGAATGAAGGGAGATGGGCTGATGAATATGTACAAAATAACTGCATCCCTCTTAATGACAACTTAAGTGCTGCTATCATTGATATGTATGCAAAATGTGGGAGCATCAATGCTGCTTTAGAAGTTTTTTGTCAAATCCAAGGGAAGGCCTCTACTGTCTCACCTTGGAATGCAATGATATGTGGCTTGGCCATGCATGGAGATGTCAATTTATCACTTGAAATATATTCTTACTTGGAAAGGAGGCATCATATCAAGCAGAATTCGATAACATTCATTGGGGTCCTTACCGCATGCTGCCATGCTGGGTTGGTAGAACTTGGGGAGAAGTATTTCAAGCGTATGAAGAGTGTATATAACATAGATCCTGGTATCAAGCATTATGGTTGTATGGTAGACCTATTGGGACGAGCTGGTCGTCTAGAAGAAGCCGAGAAAATGATTATGAGTATGCCTATGAAGGCAGATGTTGTGATTTGGGGCACATTATTGGCAGCATGTAGAACACATGGGAATGTGGATATAGGGGAAAGGGCCGCAGAGAACTTGGCAAAGTTGGAACCATGTCATGGAGGGGGTAAAGTCCTTTTGTCCAATTTATATGCAGATGCAGGGAGATGGGAAGATGTATTTTCTGTAAGGAGAGCAATGCAAAGTCAAAGAGTGAAGAAATCTCCTGGCTACAGTGGTGTTGTATGATGCTATTTTAAATTGGGTGTGTATTCAATCGGTTCAGTCAATTCAATTAAATGCTAATAGTATCTGTAGCAGGTTGTTTCAAGATGGTTCTATCTATTAATCAATTTTTGGACATGCATTTATTTGTGTATTTACTCTCATTGTTTCTTCATTCCTGAATATTTCTATTGTTCTTTTTACACCTTTGAACAGCTTTTCGACATTGCAACTTCCTGTAAGCTAGCTATTGGTGAAAGCCGGAATTGTTGATCTTATCAAGAGGCGCACTGATGACATGACACTAGCTATTGGTGATGGTGAGTTTTGTTTGTTATTTGCTGTGCTTAGATTTTGCTCTAGTGGTTCCATTGGTTTCTACAATTCACATGTTTTAAGCTAGCAGTGATATTTCTCTGATAATTATGTCATGACGGGCTAATGATGTTTCAATGATCCAAATGGCAGATGTTGGTGTTGGAATATGTGGCTGGGAAGGAGGGCAAGCTGTGATGGCATCAGATTTTGCTATGGGCCAGTTCCTGTTTCTGAAAAGACTACTGTTGGTTCATGGTCATTGGAATTATCAGCATATTGGTTACGTAGTTCTTTACAACTTCTATCGCAATGCTGTTTTTGTGTTGATGCTATTCTGGTATGTACCATTTTTTTGTTGTGAATCTGAGCCTTTTGAATTTCCTAGGTGCATTGCTCAAAAGAAAGGGGGAAAATACTAGGCAATTTTCCCCCACAGGTGCTCATTATTCGCTTTAAGCTGAATTAACTGACCAAAATTTGATACTTGAATGTTATTTTGGTTATCGATTAGGACTTATCTTGTTAAGTTTTTATACCTTTTATTTGTTTTGGACTTTAATATGTGTTAATTTAATATCTTCATTGTATTTTGCTTCTAGATGTTGATTTCTTTTGATATTTTGGTTGGATATGTAGAATTATCTATTGAAAAAGAATGTTGAAGGGTTAATTTTGTTTGGTTAACGAAAACCGGCCAAATCAACCGATTAAGCTGTTCTTTCTTTTTCTGCAATTTGTGTAGTTAATGGATTTGGGTTTTCACAGTGAATTATTTTGTTTGTTGTAGGTACATATTATGCACGGCATCTATTGGCTCACCATTTTGCTTTTAATAATTGTGGCTTTACTTTTTCGCTTTCTTTTCAAAGTTATACATGAGATTTTTTGGCCTTCAGATATACAAATAGCCAGAGATATTAAGAGAAGTGACTCCTAATTTGAGGTCAAAGCCGGATAAAGATTCCAGTTAGCATGTACTGATGTACATTATACCCTGTTTTGAAATGGTTACGTCAATCATTCATATATGGCTGTCCTGTGGCATGCAATTATAAGTTATGGTAAGTGCATATTCCAATCTTTTTTGTGTTACAAGTTTCGTACACCTGTTACTAATGAAATTAGTCAGCATTAATAACGGATGCCTCTGAATGTTTTCCCACAATTCCCAACTTAATAATGAAAAGGACAAATTGTGATGATCCACTTACTAATATGATGATCCACTTACTAATATCAATCATAAATAATCTTTCTCGGTTGTGACATTATTTAGAGATCTTTTAAGTAAAGAAGGTTCAATGGAATATTTTGTAGCTAATTTGGATGTTTGGAAAATGTTCTTTTTATTACCATAGTTTGATTAGCATGGTTGGGAAAAGATTAAACTACAGATACATGCATTCCAATAAAAAATTAGAGGCAAGTGGTAATGTTGTACTCTTTCAATGCCTTGAACTGAGTAAATACAATTTCTTTCAAATATTTGACCATAACTTAATATATGGTAGTCATTGGGACCATTATAAGCTTTTTGAAAATACATTAATACAGCAGTATACCGGTACTCTATGTAATCTTATTGATGTTAAGGGTTCAGGGTTGGTTGGTACAAGGGAAGTGGCCTGGTGCTTTATATGTCTAATGAACAAGAAAAAACAAAATGGTTGAAATTTGCCTTCAACAATAATTCGTGGAAAAATACAAAAGAATGCCATGTATTTAAAGTTTACAGTCAAGAACTTGAATACTTAAATAGTTAATAGGGATCTTGTGAAAATAAATGAAGTATAGCATGTTTTAATTGGAAGATATAGAAGTTGTGATACAATTTGCAACCATTATATTTCATTTCAAAAGGAACAAATTATTAAATGTAACAAAAAAATCCATTAATGTGTCCAACCAAATTGATATGTATATGATAGTAGCAACAGTAGCATATAAACATTATTTCCATGGAACAGAAAATGTCTGATCGTTGCAACGCCAAGCTGTTGGTCTCTTTGAAAAAAGAGAAACAAAGGAATCAATCTACTCCCCCATTGCAACAAAAGGGATTCCCCTGGTACACATGATGCATAATATAGCCATAATTAGTACTCAAAATCTAACTTTCTATTGCTTTATCCTCACCCACACAGCTAAAATATAATCCAAGTAGAGCTTTTCACTGAATGTGGTCAGCTATTGGAAATGCAACATAAATTTCTTAATATGTAGTGCATTTAGACTGCATTCCTATGTTAACTGCAGTAGTTGCATCTCAAGCCTAGAGTTCCGAATGTCTTGGGGCATAATTCCAGTATTTAAGGTGGGATATTTGGTTAGAGATCTTATGTTTTAACTTCACGCTCTCTCTTGAACCCAAGAAAAAAAGTCTTAGTTTAATTGTGTCACAGAACGACTCTCACACAACATATGTCAGCCTAGACATATCATGCAAAACTTAGATTTCATTTGAAAAAGACAAGTAGATAAAGCAAAAAGTGCCTGAATCATGTGATGGCCTGATGGTCAAGAATGTTTACCGCCCTAGGTACGGCCTGAGTTTGAGTCGCGCTAGTCGCATTAGTTGTTTGGGCTTTGCCCTATTATTGTAATTCAGCAAAAAAAAGTGCCCAAATCACATAAAATATAGTCAGCTTTCTTTATAATAATCAAATTTTAATAAAATTAGCTATATTTCCAAGTGAAATAAATATAATAAATTTTAGTTAAGATATTATTTTAATAAAAAATTAAATTTTATCTAAAAAATATATTAATCATATTTTATTAAATAAAAATAACCTTTAATAAATAGAATTACATTTGTAAATTTTATTAAATATATAATTGAAATCTCACTAATTAATATTATTATTAGTATATTATAGATTTTTATTTTGAATTTTTTAAAAAGAGAAATCAATAATGATCTAAACCTCAAATGCTGTTAAGTGTTAACAACCACCTCTCTATAACATTTAAAATTTTGACAGACAAACAAACAGGACTATTATAGAGAGGGCTGACCCTAATTCTTCCTTTCTTGCTCCTCTAAATAAAATAAAAGGTTATACTGAAGTAAAAATTTAAACTCCATGCTCCCTTGCATAGATCAGAGAAAAAATGTTATACTAAGATCAATTATTGACAATGATTCTTACCAGCCACCATGCCTAGAGAAGTAATCATTATCCAATGAAATAGCAAGAGCAACAGCAATTGCTCGCTCTGATAGAGTCAGTGAACGGCTTACATCCAACTCTTGGATCTGCAACAAAACCAATAAATTTGTGAACAAAAGAAGACTTAGAAACTTCCAATCTCTAATGCAGAAATTACCATGCTAGCGGGACCAGTCTTCAAGACGGGATCAGCCTTCCCAAAGCGGATGACATACTGTCCGGCATCTGTAAATATCTACATGCAAATCATTTTGCCTATTAGATACCCATAACAAAAAGCTAAGAATTTTAATTCATGTAATAAAATGGATTCGGCAAAAAAAACCAACAATCTGGTAAGTTAGCATCAACCTTTTCATGCAATATCAAATATCATGTGTCTGAATAATGCAACTAGATTAGAAGTGATAGTATAGAAATGAACCCAACCAGGGCAAAATAAACAACAAAGAGCCATGCTCTAATAGCCTTAATTTCTCAAAAAGTAGCACCAATTGATATGTCAAGATTTTTCGGTTCCAATCAAACATTTTTAGTCTCCGCTTGCTTAGAGAGTAGGGAAGGCAATCTCATAAACATCACTAAGGTTTAGTTCTAAAGTTTGTTTAAATGGATAGGTCAGGAGAGGGAAAATAACAGTAGAAAAACGCAAGAGCTTAGAGGAAATACCAATTCTGAGTAGAATTATGACCGAATACACTACAGCAAAAATTCAAAGTTAGCTGAAACAGATAATTGCACTCCCACATTGTCATACAAATGGTATGAAGGAAGTCAAAAATGAATCCAATGGATTATGATGATTGAAGTTTTTCCACTGACAAGGTTACTGCTGCATGGAGCTGAGATTCTCTATGCATTGCCTTTCTTCCAGCTACACCAAGTCCTAGAGTCATATGCTCATTAAATAGTTGCAACCAGTGTGCTTCAAGGAAACAATATATGAAGATCTCATTTTTCACATCTAACATCTTTTACTATTTGCCGTTTTTGGTGAAAGAAAAGATGATAGAATTTATCAGGATGGAGAAAAAATAAGATAAAAGAATGAAAAACAAAAGTTCCAATGAAAAAGGGTTAAAGATATATGGTAAAATGAGATTTTCATCAGTTTTTGCTATTTTAAGCACTTTTGAAAAGATAAGATTATTGAGTCATCTTGGATTAACAACTCAATATTGAAAATCAAAAAAGAAAGCACAGATTTAGAAACAGGGAGGAAAAGAGGGTGGCATAAATCATTGATCATTGCTTTCAAGAAAACTAACCCTTATTCCCTAGAAATGCACAATAAGATCATCCTTTTCATATGCATAAAAAAATGTTTGTCAATGCCGACTATCAGTTTTCACCAACAATTTACCTTTTACAGAAATGAATATATAGAACACACTTTACATTTAGAAAAGGGGGACTGCAAAATGTATGAATCAACGGCATCCAAGCTAGTTAGGAGAATTAGGACAACTCACAACCTCCCTGTTCTCTCCATTCCAAAACATTGTAAACCAGATTTCTACAATGATCAATCCACATCTTTCTTCTTCTCACTTGACTCTTTTGTTCACTTTGAAACATCAAATCACACACTTCAACTTTTTGGACATCCACTAGCATCTTTCCTACGGTATGAGAAAAGATCTTAGAAGAGAAACTCCTACAGCAAACATGGAGCTCTACCAACTCTTCCAATCTCAAAATACTACACTTTGCTCCTAATAAGAGCTTTTGCTTATTTCAATATCTGATTACTAAGGGAACTATCTTGAGAGGTAGTACTTCGGTCTTTCTTATTTAGTATGCTAAAGTTACAAAGCATGTGCCATTATAAATTCAGGGACTATGACATTTTATGCCAGTCCCAGCAACTCAAAGAATTCATATCAGGCCAGAAACTTAAATGGAACAGAGGATTAATCTTTTAACCAGCCTTTTTTTCCCTCTTGTGGATGAACCAGTAATGTCCTGTTGGTAAATCTCAAAAATTGAAGGAAATTAAGTTTACTGAAAGACTAAAACCTCTGCTCTGGCGAGTCAATAAAATTTCACCATAATAATGTATAAGCAAATATTTATTATGGAAAACTATGAAAAAAAACTAGAGCCCATGAATCAAGTGTGGATTAAAAGATGATATTTTTGAAAGGAGAAAACCTCAAAGCCAAAACCCCTCCAATCACGATCTATTTCTGCCAAAACTTGCCCATCAATGTCCTTCAAAGTAAAAGTCCAATTCCATAAGCCAGGATTTTCGACCACAGCAAATTGCTTATTCCTACGAAGAAAAGACAACCTCATTTGAATACTAGATTTGAATGTAAAATAAAATTAACAAAACAAATTGCTCACCATCCTTGGTTAGACTCTAAACAAGCAGTCTTGCATGCATATGGAATTCTTAAAGTAATAGTAGTTCCATAATTCTGATAGATGCATAAAAGTGAGGAAAGAATATAAAAGGGGAAGGGGTGTTGGAAAGAAGATTCTATTGTAATTGTATGAAGAAAGTTAAAAGAAATAACTAAGGGCATACACACATCCATACTATAATAAAGAATTTGGTGCTTTTTGCGAAACCATTGAAACATTGGGAGAAAAAAACACAAAGAATTGGAGTAAGAAAGCAAATTAAAAGACAGAAAAAGATAAAGAATGAGGAAGAAGTAATGACTATAATCCAACCACCAAATATTTCAGTAAACTAATACCAAATTATACCACAAACTTCATATAATGTTTGCCAGAATTGACTATAAGCATAAAAAATTTGAACTAAAACAATCTAAAGCTGGTAAACAAATTAACATATATTTATAGCATTTAACAACTACTGAATATAATATTGAAAATGGCTTGTTAAGATTACCCCAAGTACAAATCATACACCCTCCTCCAAAGATGCCACCTTCTGTGAACCACACCAATTTCCTAGGAAGGAATGACATTTTAAATCCTTGAAACTAGACGTTCTGAGCTAGATTCATACATACAAGAACAAATGTCAATATTGAAAATTTGCATACCTTACCGTCAATTTCTACATAAATTGAGCTGGTTATCCACCAAAAAGGCCTACGAACCTGAGGGTGGTAAAACAAAGTCTTAAAGCTAAAATGATGATATATTCAATAGTTGTGGGCCTTAAAACTTGTTACATTAGCTCAAGCAAATGCACATAATCTGCTTACCCTAAACAGCTCATTACCCATTGCATCAGTAATGTAAGCAACGAAAGGGCGCCTTAAGCGAAGCAACTGCACAAACACATAGAAGTCAACGGTATGCAAAACATACCATTAAGAAAAGAATAGCAACCATGTGGTTGAAGCAATTCGGTGAAGCACAACTATAAACAATTTTTATACCATAAACCAGTAGAGGATCAGAACCCCAATCAATCATTACTCAAAGGAGAAGTTATTGAAGCTAAACAGGTGGCTAAGGTACAAGCAAACAAATAAACATAATAGTGATTCAAAAGAGTCCAAGTGAATGTAGACATATCTACAAGTCATCTAGACTTGTATCCACCTCTCAATGAGAAACCCTTGTTTACTTCTGTTTGTAAAGTATTCGGTGTGTCAGATGTTACTTCATTGCTTACAGTTAGAGTTCCTAAAAGTAATCTCAAATCAGGCCTAATGGACAAAGTTAAGTAATGCTCAACATTTTAGGATTAGGCAGTGCCTTCTACACCACATGACTGGTGATAAAAGCTAAAATATAAGAATAAAACTGGCTCTCCTTGCTCAATCTATTTATCTGACATAAAGAAACTTAGAAGCCATAGTCTACATGATATAATTGCAAGATAAACCAAAAGGCAAAAGTTGCAAGTTATTTTATCAACAATGATATATGTAGATGACAATTAAATTAGTAAAACATACTCCCTTGATGTCACTTTGAAGAAGAATAAAAAGATAAAATAAAGCATAGTCTTGCAGGGCTTTGGTCCAAGTTGGCAAGCTCAAAGTACTCAAGTGTACCAAAAAAAACTCACAATATCAAGCTTAGATTGTTAAAAACAAAAACCTTATAGCTTAGCCAAAAAAGGAATATGACTCAATTATTTGTAAAACGCTTAACCTTATTAGAAAGTTAACAAGTCGAAATAGAAAGCTAGTCCAATAAAAGCCTGCATAACAGAAGCCCAATCCTGTCTAGCAATGCATTTCTTTCCTAAGGCTGAAGCTAAGACACATGATTGAATGCAACAGACCGCAAACCTAGACCTAAAAAACCCCTATAGTCCCTCAAACCAAATTGCATCCATGGTTCTCACCAACTGTTTCTCTTCAAATGTCATCCGATCTACAATTGCAATAACCAAGTCTAGCTTTTTTCTATGTGCTATCTCTTTCTCTTATCTGTTCCTTAGCTTGAGACTGGTAGCTGCCATAGATTTGCTTTCAACAAGAGTTATTTGGCAGTAACCTTTTGTTGTTTTAAGCTTAAGCCTTTGCTTGATTGGAAGGGTAAAATGGTTCATGTAAAAATTTCAACCCAACAACTAAGATACAATGTAATATGATGATTATGAAATATAAACATTAGATTAGAAATAAGGTATATACTTTACCATATGCATTTCACAATCCTTTACACATTCCTTTGTGCATTTGATCAACCAAATACACAGCTAACTATTTCATGCTGACCAAGATCACAAAGCAAACAAGACTTTCCAGTGCTATGAAGTTTTTGAGGTGTGAATTTGTTCAAAATTGGTAAGTGGCTTTAGCCACTAAACTGGTATGTGAGCATTATCATTCTCATTTAAAGTGGCCGGCCAACAAATAGCATTAGTGCTCAATATTGACGCACCTTTGCCACCATCTCAAGTGCATACAAGTCCCATTTCATGCTATTTTGGGATCTTAATTTAAATAAAGCTTTTTCTTCATACAATTAACATAATCCAGAAAACAAGAGGGTAGAACTAATAACAAGACAATCAGACAACTGAGATTATCATTCATATCTGACCAAAGAATTTGAGGATTGGAAAAAAAGATCACAGAATCAGTCTTAATTGCTTCAAAAGAAAGGGTAACTGGAGGAAGTTGTGACTCATCATGAATGAAATGAACTTAAAGGCACTGTGAACAGAATTATACAGACAATTGCAGAAGAGCACAATGAATCAATACAATGGAAGCTTGATCTATAAACAACACGAAAGAGAATAGTCTAAGCTTGCAAATTGTTTCCAGCAAACATGATTAAAATTTAAAAATGCAACGAAGTAATTATAAAGTTAAAAAACAGATAAACCCTTGTTCAATATATTCATAGTAAAAAAAACTATCATAAAAAATGAAGATACATTGAGTTTAATAGCTCACCTGTCTAGCAATGACGTTACTCTGCTCACGAATAAAACCAACAGGCTACAAAAATAAAGCTTACAGTTAGGTATTTCAGAAGGATTTAAGGTGCACAATTCTTTTCGTTTCTTTTTTTTTTCAATTTATTTCCATTTTGATACAAACTTAATTTCTTTAGGGAAAAAATGTAAGAAAAGAATCTTAGATTCATACTTACTGACTGTGGGTAGCAAACATCCACTATTGCATATCGGTTCTCCTGTATTTTGACAAATATGATTAGAGAACAAATAAGAGAGTAAAAAGCAAAAGTAAGAACCAAAAAGAATATGAATATGAAAGAAAAAGGAATTTCTCAATTGAAATTCTACCTGATATGAAGTTCTCAATTGAAAGTTTTAGAGCAATAACTCGTCAAAGGAAAGAATGAAAATCAAGGATTGAATTGGGAATCTATGGCATTAAATGCCACTTAAAAGCAATTATTATATAAGGATGGAGTGGTTTATGGTAAGAGAACCAATCTGGCCAAGAATATGAAATCAAGAAATTCAAGCACCAAGTGCAAACAATTTAAAATTTGATAAGTGAAAACACATGTCTTGACCATTTCCGACCATATCTTTATTTTAGTATATTTTTCTCGTGTCCTAACATCTTCGGTGCGTATTCCGACAGGTCAACAGCGTATCAGTGTCAAACATCAACACAACACTGATACAACAGACTTTCCAACGTGTCCATGCTTCATAGCAACTAATGTCAGGAATTAACCTTAGCTAATTTTTAGGGATTTGATAGGTTATTATGTTTATTTTCTTTTCGTAAATCAATCTAACATGTATAACTAGGTTGTTTCCAAAAGGAATGAAATATAGAGTTTTTCTCTCCATTTGCGTTTTACTATTGTTTTAATCACCAAAATATGATCCTTGGAGGATTCTAATATTGTTTGTTAGCAAAAGATTATGTTTCCATTGCATGTATCTAATAAATACTACATCTATCCTTGCTTGAGCACGTAAACGACTCCCTTCAAAACAAATTTACTTCATCACTACTGCCAAGGAAATATGCAATAAAACATGTAGTTCAAGATCGTTGTTACCTTCTCAAAAGTTTTGAAATTCTAGTCAAGTTTCAACTAACAAAGAGAAATAGCACAATAAGAAAACCAAGTAAATAGAAGAATTCTTATTTATATCTTTTGTAACTAAATTTGTTAAAATTACATAATCTACTGTAATTTTGAGTAATTAGGGTGCTATAGAGTCCTATCAAGGATTTTGCATTTAAATACAATATTGATTTTAGAATATAGCCTACAATTGTTTATGATACATTAGCATCTAGGAGCTTTTGCATTGTAGGATAAAGATTTCTAGTTTTATTAAATATTATCTCTTCTCTTCGTCCTATCCCAATCTTCTGCAACTAATTTCAGCTAACTGCTCTTATTATATTCTAATTTTCTTTTTTCCCTTTTTAATCAATAGTTTCTCCCTCTTCCCTCCTTTTGAATCAATTATACTGGAATATCCAAAAGAATTAATTCATGCAGCATTTAGAACTAGAAAGTACAAACTATGTTTGTATGAAATATGGCTTTTAAACTACAACAAGATTATATAAAAGATCACCAAAGAAGAAATTACATATATGTAAACTCATTCACCACATAATAGTTAAACTCCTTATCAACTATAATATAACAAATAAAAACCTCTTTTCCTTTTAGTGAGCATTTAGAAACTTCTTCTAGTTGCCAAAGAGCAAAAACAAGGAAAAACTAACGAAAGGAAAAATATCAACATTTACAGGAGCATGACAATTTATAGATCATCTCACTGTTAGAAAAACAATTAGATGATAAGCATCCATGTGATACTAGATGCTCGTACAGTGCAAAAATCAAGCTCTAATTTCTATTATAAAGAAACCAAGTGATAGGGAAAACAAGAACTACCTGCTCAAAACCTAGTACAAGATTTGCCCACTCAATATCCCTGGTGATTAGCAGATTGGACCTAGCAAGAAGAGGTGCAATTTGAGCCTGAATAATATGAGAACAACATGCGTCATATAATTTCTTTAAGGTATAGGTGTCAAAACCTCTGAAAATAGCAACCATGAAAAGAAACTAAAACAAATGTAACATAACAGAATTAGCATCTAAAGTTAGTCTCAACTTTAGGTGAATGCATTCCCCTGCTCCAAGAGGTGGGTTTGAATCTCCCTTCACCCAGTCCAAAAAAATATGAAATGAAACAAAAACTACAATGGAATTTACCTCCTCTGGTGATGTTGGCTTAAGAAAACCTGAGACAGATTGACTAACTGGTTGTTGCTTGAAAACTGGTGCAGCTTGATAAGCAGATTCTTCTTCTGTGACTATCCTGCCTGTAAAGCTATTTTCGGATGGATGTTGGAAAGGTTCCTGTGCCTCATCATAATTTAGCTGCTTACCTTTTCTTCTTCTTTTTTCAAGATCCTTTCGCATTTTTCTATCTGCAACCCAAAGCTGTGCAAGAAACTTTCTACTCAAAGAAGTTTCATTGTTGGCAATGTCTCCATAATGGCAAAATGTAGAACCACTTTGCATTGACCGAAGAGGATTTCCTCTAAAAGAGCAAGGTAGGTTTGATCTCCGAAACAAATTTCTCCCAGACATCAAACTTTCCTGGGAACTCATTCCACCATACCCAAGACATTCCTGTTGCGGAAGTTGTTGGTGAAAATACCTGTGACCTCGAATACTATGACGAATGCAAGGCTTTGTTGGGTCAAAAATAACATAAAGATGTTTCTTCACAACATGACAAGGGAATGGTGCACCTAATGAGAATATCTCCCTAGCGGTTTCATTAACATTGGACAAGCAGCGAAACCACTTCATTCTATTCATCTAGTACAAATAAAGCAGTACCTGGAAGACCGTAGAACTTATCACAATTGTTTTATTGTAAACTTCGATTAAACGAAAATTGCTAACATATTAAGAGAATAAACTATAAACAACTGGTTTACATGAAGTTCCTTCCTTTCTTTCTTTCTTTTTAGGGGAAAAAATCTTAATCTTAATCTGCCCACATAGGGAAAACAAAAGCAATATTCATGAAATAACCCTATAAAATCAACACATTTATTTATTTGGGGGAAAAACAAACAAAAAGAGAAGAAAATACTGAAGAATCAAACCTGATTGCTTTAGCGTATTGCCAGCGTCGTAGGGTTTGGCTTAAACTGAAGGGATCGGAGCAGTAGCCATGTGAGAATAAAAAAGCGATTGAAGGTAAAGGGGCGGGAGCCGCTGGAAACGGGAGTTGGGTAATATTGGAACGGGAGGGACATACTCCACTTAGGAGTAAATATAATGAGTTTAATCTTTTGCGTTAAGGGAAAACCGTATCAATGTTCACTCATCTGTATATAAGCTTTTATTTTGGTCATTAATCAAAAAAATTACATTTTAATACTTAACTAAAAATTAAAAAGATAACTGCATATTTTAAGTATAATAATAATAAATTTAATCCTTAAAATTTATACGTTATTTTTATTAGTTAAGAGATCAAAACAAATACTTATTTATAATTTAGTGACCAATGATATGGTTTACCATTTACATAATTAAATATCATTAATTTATAGTGTGCTTTTTAAATTTTTTTATTTTCCTAGTAAAATAAATTGTAATAATCTTTTCAATTTATTTTTTACTTTTAGATTAAATCTAAAAAATAATATTTACACCCTTTCTTAAAGTCTTTTATAAAGTTAAAGAACATAGTTATAATTGAATGTTTAAGTCTCATGTCATTTTAATTTCAAAATCTTACTTCATATTTAACTTTTATTTGTTAAAAATATATCATTTACTTATACTTTTATTTAACCAAATTTTATATTATATTTCCTAACTCCTTTTTTAAGTATTTAGAGTAAAAGTGGCACATTAACCCTTCTAGAATAAAAATAATAAAATAAATTCAAATAACTACTTTTATGAATAATTAATTAGACAAATGGATGAACTAATTCCTTATCATCATCCACCCTCCTTCTTATGTAATGAACTGACTACAATAAAATCTGGTAAGACATTCTTATCCGCTAGATATGCATATTTAAGCTTGTTAGGCAATGGTTGCAACTCCAAAGTAGGTGGTTTCTCAATCGAAGGTATCATCTTGTCATAAGCATCGGGCAATCGTCCCAAAGGCTCTTTACAATGACGCAACCAATCTAGTTGAGTGGCAAGTCCTATATCACTATCTTCAAAAAGACTCAAATTGTCTTCCTCATTATTATCAGATAAAAAGACAGTGGACATGTAAACATCCAGAACCTTATAGTCCCACAGCTCTTGAAAATCATCATCACAATCTAAAAAGCATCCACTTTCAACTGATGGAGAAGGATTCATGGTTATCTCCTCACATTGGGATTGACCATACATAGTCTCATGAAAAGCATGTGTTTTCATTGGAGCCAACTGTAACACCCCTTACCCACGTCTGTCGCCAGAAGAGGGTACGAGGCGTTACCGGACTCAAACGCATGCATACAAACATTTTCAGGTCATAAAATTTCGTTCAAATTTAAAACTTTTCAATTTCTATCTTAAAGTCTCTTATATGGGCCTACGAGGCCCAAAACATACATTGGAGGTAGTTAGGGACTAAACCGAAAACTTTTGAAACTTTTGAGACACTAAGAAAATTTTCATATTTCGGAGAGTCATACGCTCGTGTGGCAAGCCATGTGATCACACACGCCCGTGTGGCTCAGGACACGCCCGTGTCCTCCACCCGTATAACTCTCTATTTATGACGTCATCACCCATTTAGGGTCACACGACCATGTCACACACCCGTGTGCTAGGTCGTGTGGCCATCGTGTGGATGATAGTTAGGCTATTTACCAAGCCTTTTTCCATCCAAAAACACTTACACACCCATACTAAGTTTATCAACACACAACATGGCATTTTTAGGCATCCCAATAACCACACCATGGCATTCACACACTATTTATAAATCACATTCATCATGCACAACCACACACACACTTAACTAATTATAGCATGTAACTTACTCAACCATTCACATTTAGTATTTGCCATACATAATTATCACACAATCACCCATCCAACCCAAACAAGCATGCACATCCATGTAATGCTTCATCGTAGACTTATAACATAGCAAATATTGGCCACACTAAATAGCCTTATACAACAATGACCTTTAATTCGCATAGGCCAATATTCTAGGCCAACTCATAATATCATGTACACAATAACCAAATTCCTATACATGCCATACACTTAAAATGCTAGAAAATCATTGATACCCATCAATAGGTTGTTAGTGTGATAGGATCTCCGACGACCTCTAGCTCCAGCAAGCATCTATGACACTGTAGGGAAAAAAAGAAAGGAAGAAAGAGTAAGCATATAGCTTAGTAAGTAGGTATGTAAATAATAAACAATTTATTAACATGCTTTTAACAATCCTCATAATATGTTCTCAAGATAATGCAATCATAATTGCACAAAGTTCCACTATTCACTTATGTTCATATCGAGCTATCTACGCGAGTTGCAGTCACTAAATTATTTATATCTTGAGCTATGGAACTCCAAATTAAGTTCTGCTAATTTTCCCTAAAATTAGACTCACATATCTCCTTACCATAAAATTTTCAGAATTTTTGGTTTAACCAATAAGTACAGTTTATTCTTTAAAGTAGTCTCTGTTCTGCTATTCGACAATTTCGACCCTTCTTCACTAAAAATTAATTATCTCCTCGTACGAGACTCGAATGATGTTCTCATTTGATTCTCTTGAAAATAGATTCATTAAGAAATAAAAAGTATAAATTATAACTCGTAATTATTTTTATACTATTTTTAATGATTTTCCAAAGTTAGAACAGGGGATTCTGAATTCATCCTGACCCTGTCCCACAAAAATTCAAACATCTCATAATATGAAATTCTTTTGTTACACTGTTTCTTCTATGTGAAACTAGACTCAATAATATTTAATTTCATATCTTATTCAACCTCTAATTCAATTTCCACAATTTTTGGTGATTTTTTAAAGTTATACAATTGCTCATGTCCAGGACTGTTTTACTACTAACTTTACTCTTTCATGATTTCTTTGTATTAACATCCATTTAATCATACATAACACCAAAGCATATCCTTAACTAGCCATTCCAATAGCTAGTCATTATCAAATATTTACATGCCATTCATTGGCCAATTTAACCTATACATCAACAACAAAACTTAAACTTATCACGTCTCAATTTAAATTGGCCTAAAAGCCTCACACATGATCATCAATCAAATTTACCAACTATTTATACATCATAAGTATAGACTTATAATCACAAGGTCAACACAAGATCATTTTCATAAGTAGGACTTACTCATTTATTTTCTTACCAAATGTCTCATATACATCATGTAACGCCCCGTACCCGAGACCGTCGCCGGATTCGAACACGAGGTGTTAACAGACTTAATTCATTACTTAAACCGCTCAAACAATTTATTTTTTTAAAATTTCCAGTCAAGCTAGCAATCTGCATCACAGTCGCTTAAAAATTCATATCTCGAGTTCCGAAACCCAAAGTCCAATTCCGTAAAATTTACCTGAAACTAGAATCATATATCTATTTACTAATTTTTTTCTATAATTTTTGGTCAAGCCAATTAGTACAGTTTATTAGTTAAATTCTCCCCTATTTCAGGGTTCGACTGCTCTGACCTCTGTGTATTACGAATCAGATATCTCTCTGTACAGAATTTCAATGTCTATGACATTTGTTTCTCTTAAAACTAGACTAATAAGAAATCTGTACATATAAAGCATGACTTCTAATTATTTGTTTACAATTTATTATGAATTTTTAAAGTCAGAACAGGGGATCCAGAAATCACTCTGGCCCTGTTTCACCAAAATTCAAATATATCATAAAATATAATTCATATACCTGTTTTGTTCAATCCATATGAAAATAGACTCATAACTCTTCAATTTCATAACTTACTCATCATTTAATTCCATTTCTACTATTTTTAGTGATTTTTCAAATTTACATCACTGTTGCTGCTAGATTCTGTTTTATGGCAAATTTCACTTTACTAAGGATTTTCATGGACTAAATATCATTTTAAACATACATAACATCAAATATGACTTAGATTGGCCATTCCAATGGCTAATAATTTACAAACCCTTTTCTTGCCAAACCATAGCCATATCATAAGATCATTTACACAAAGTGAGTATTTTGCCATACATGCCACATTCAAAACACACAAGCCATTTTACCAATTTAGGCCTTCGGATAGTGTGAACGAGTCTTCGACCTATCCCGATTCTCAAGCCGGCTTGTCAAAACTACAATGAAAAAAAAGGAGGGAGTAAGCAAGATGCTTAGTAAGTTCACATGCAAATAGCAAGTAACATAATCACACAATCCCACAAAAATATTATTTGCATAAACAACACCAAGACATTCATGTTTCATTTGTATTTAATATCTTACTACAATTTCATCATACCAAGTTCTCAACCCGAGGGTTTAAGCACATACTTGTCAAATTTTCTCATTACCACACTTACCAACATGTCACCTTCATTTTAGGCCTTCTTCTTATTCACTTAAGATTCACCCGTTGAACACATCGAATATAATTTGAATACGCGGATCTCATTAACCATAAGAGCAATACCGCAGCCTAGACAAACTCAATAGCTCATGGAACTTATGTAGCCAAGCTACCATGTAACCCGCCCATAAGTGAACTCCTGACTCAACTCAACGAGCTCGGGCATTCGCATCTATAAGTGAACTCCTGACTCAACTCAACGAGCTCGGATGCCTAGTTACATCTCACGAACTCGGACTCAACTCAACGAGTTCTGAACTCAACCATCCTAGTGACATGTCACTTGTATTCTAATCTATTCCCAAGGTTCAAACGGGCTTTTTCTCAATCACACATCTTTGCCGTCTTCCACTAATATCGAAACCGATACTCAAGAGCAATTCACATTTAACAAGTAATAAACATAATTTGCATATTACTCAACAATAACCACAAAGCATAATATTTCATAATAATAATCATCATATCATATAAATATCATTAAGTTAATTAAAATGACAATTATGTTACTACATTTACACATGAACTTACCTCGGTACAAAATTATTAAAGATCGAGCCTATTCTTTGTAAACTTTATTTTTCCCTCGATCGCGACTTGAATCTCGTTTCTCTTGATCTATAATGCCAAATTAATCTTATTTAATACATACATTCATCAAAATAGCATTTAATACAAACTTTGGCAAAATTACATTTTTGCCCTTAAATTTTTGCATAATTACACTTTTGCCCCTAGGCTCGGGAATTAAACTTCATCCCTTATCCTTATGTTTTATGACATGCTGATCATTTTTCCCTTCTATGGTAACATCAAATTCACACTCTAACATGTACTTATGACTATTAGGTATTTTTACCGATTAAGCCCTTTTACTCGTTTTCGCTTAAAATCGAGTAGTACAAGTTGTCTAACATAATTTAAAACCTCATTTTCTATCATAAAACACCAAAATACACAAATTTCACCTATTGGTATTTTTCCAAATATGAACCCTAGGTTGAATTATTGCTAGCATAAGCTTAATCGAGCTACCGGGATTCTAAAAACGTAAAGAACATTAAAAACGGGGCTTGGAATCACTTACTATGGAGCTTGGAAGCTTGAAACAAACCCTAGCTATGGAGAACCCTTGAAATTTTGGCCTAATGAAGAAGATGGACAAAATTGGCTTTTAATTTTGTTTTTAATTCATTTTAATAACTAAATGACCAAAATGCCGTTACTACTAAACTTTCCAAAAATTCCATCCATGTCCAATTTTTGTCCATAGACTTAGAAATTGGTCAAATTGCTATTTAAGACCTCCTCATTAATATTCCAAAACAATTTCATACTAAAAACTCCTAGAATGCAAGTTTTACAAATTATTCGATTTAGTCCCTAATTTCAATCTAAGCACTTTAGGCATAGGATTTCATCACGAAATTTTCACACAATCATGCAATCATATCATAAACATCAAAATAATTATAAAATAATTATCCCTATCTCAAATTTGTGGTCACAAAACCACTATTCCGATTAGGCCCTAATTCGGGATATTACAACTTTCCCCCCTTTAAGGATTTTCGTCCTCGAAAATCTTACCAGTAAACAGGTGTGGGTATTGGTTTCTCATAGTTTCTTCAGGTTCCCATGTAGTTTCTTCTACTCCATGCTTTTGCCACAATACTTTCACGAGAGCGACACTTTTATTTCTTAGTTGCTTGACCTCTCGAGCTAAAATCTTAATCGGTTCTTCTTCGTAAGTCATATCCGACCGTAGCTCAATTTCTGTCGGTGAAATTATATGTGAAGGATCCGAACGATACAGTCGTAGCATAGATACGTGGAATACATCATGAATCTTCTCTAATTCAGGTGGTAATGCTAGCCGATATGCTACCGGTCTAACTTTTTCAATTATTTCATACGGTCCAATAAAATGCGGACTTAACTTGCCCTTCCGTCCAAATCTAAGGACTTTCTTCCATGGAGACACTTTCAAAAATACCTTATCACCAACTTGAAACTCGATTTCCCTTCGTTTCAAATCCGCATAAGATTTATGTCTGTCTGAAGCTGCTTTCAAGCAATCTCTGATGACTTTTACTTTCTCTTCTGTTTCCTTAACTAGATCAACCCCGTAAATCTGATTTTTCTTAAGCTCTGTCCAATACAAAGGTGTGCGACATTTACGTCCATACAAAGCTTCATAAGGTGCCATCTTCAAACTCGTCTGATAACTATTATTATAAGCAAATTCTACCAACGGTAAATACCTTTCCCAACTACCTTGAAATTCCAATACGCAACATCTGAACATGTCTTCAAGAATCTGAATTACTCTCTCTGATTGTCCATCAGTTTGTGGATGAAAGGCAGTGCTGAAATTTAACTTTGTACCTAATACCTCTTGCAACTTTTACCAAAACCGTGAAGTAAATCTCGGATCTCTATCTGAAATGATTGACAAAGGTGTTCCATGAAGTCTAACAATCTCACGGATATACAATTCAGCCAACTTATTAAGAGAATAATCCATACGTCACTTAATAAAATGAGCCGATTTAGTCGATCATCAACTATTACCCGGATGGCATTTTTCTTCCCGAGTTAACGGTAACCCCGATATAAAATCCATAGTAATCCGATCCCATTTCCATTCAGAACCATGATAGGTGGAGTAATCCCGAAGGTACTTGGTGTTCGACTTTTTCACTTGTTGACAAATTAAGCACTTTGATACAAACTCAAGATATCTCTTTTCATTCCATTCCACCAATACATTTTCTTCAAGTCATTATACATTTTCATGCTTCGCCTCGTGAATCGCTAAGCAACCATTATGTGCTTCATACAAAATCTTTTGAATCAACTCATCATTTTTCTAAGACACAAATCCGGTTTTTAAACATCAAGCAATCATCAGAATTGATTCTGAAATCTGATCATGTATCAGCTTCACACTGCTTTCTCTTGGCTTGTAAATCTTGGTCATTTTTCTGAGCTTCACAAATCTCTTGTAAAAACATCGGTCTTGCTCTTAACTCTGCTAGAATCGAACCATCATCTGATACCTTTAACCGAGTGTTCATAGCTCTCAAAGCAAAGAGTAACTTTCTGCTCAAAGCATCAGCAACCACATTCGCTTTTCCCGGATGGTAGTCAATAACAAGCTCGTAATCTTTCAATAATTCCAACCATCTTTGCTGTCTCAAATTCAAATCTTTTTGTGACATTAAGTATTTAAGACTTTTGTGGTCGGTATCTACTCGGCACTTTTCACCATACAAATAATGTCGCCAAATCTTCAAAGCAAACACTATAGTAGCCAATTCCAAATCATGAGTCGGATAATTTCTTTTGTGAGATTTTAACTGCCTCGAAGCATAAGCCACCACTTTTCCTTCTTGCATAAGTACACATCCTAAGCCATTTCGAGAAGCATCACTATACACCACAAATTCTTTACCTGATTTGAGTTGTACCAATATTGGTGCTTCAGTTAATAACTTTTTTAATTCTTCAAAACTCTGTTGACATTCTTCCGTCCATTCAAATTTAACATTCTTTCGGAGTAGTCTAGTCATAGGAGCAGCAATTATAGAAAATCCATTTACAAACCACTGATAAAACCCAACTAGCCCCAAGAAACTTCTAACCTCGGTTACATTTTTCTGGTTTCCAATCAACAATGGCTTGAAATCTTACTAGGATCAACCCGTATACCATCACCAAACAATATGACCCAAAAATCCAACTTCCCGGCCCAAAATTCACTTTTATAAACTTGACATATAACTCGCTTATTTCTCAAAGTTTGCAAAACTATCCTCAAATGCTCAAAGATGCTCTGTCTCATCTTTTGAATAAATTAAAATATCATCTATAAACACCACAACAAATTTGTCCAAGTATGGCCGAAATATGCGATTCATTAAATCCATAAACACAAAGCAGAGCATTTGTCAACCCGAATGGCATAACTAAAAATTCATAATGACCGTATTTTGTTCTAAAAGCGCTTTTAGGCACATCCGACTCTTTTACTCGCACTGGTAGTACCCGGATCTCAAGTCAATCTTTGAAAACCATGTCGCTCCTTTTAGTGATCAAATAAATCATCAATTCTTGGCAACGGATACTTGTTTTTGATTGTCACCTTGTTTAATCACGATAGTCAACACACAACCTTATAGAACTATCCTTCTTTTTCACAAATAACACAGAGCACCCCAAGGTGAAAAACTCGGTCTCACAAAGCCTTTATCACCAACTCTTGCAATCGCGACTTTAATTCTTTCAACTCTGTTGGTGCCATTCTATATGGAGCAATTGAGATTGGAGTGTTCCTGTATCAAATCAATACCAAATTCTACTTCCCGATGGAGGCAAACCTCGACAATTCTTCCGGAAATACGTCCGCAAATTCACACACAACTGCACTCGATTCAACTTTCTTTTCAACTTCTTTTGTATTAATTACATACGCCAAAATAAGCTTCATAACCCTTTCTCAAATATCTCTGAGCCGACATTGAAGAAATTATACTAGATAATGCCTCTGATTTGTCTAGTTCAACCCGCAAAATTTTATCACTTTCACACTTTAATTCTATAACCTTTTCTTTGCAATTTATTATAGCATCATGCAATGTCAACCAATCCATACCCAAAATAACATCAAATTCATCAAACGGCAACAACATCAAGTCGGCCGGAAAGTAATGACCCCGAATCATTAAAGGGTATTTCTTGCATACTTTATCAACTATCACACATTTGCCTAACGGATTCGAACTCTAATCATAAATTCTGTGTTCTCAAAAGGTATATTCATACTAAACACCGCCATGCATACATATTAATGAGTAGAACAGGATCAATCAAAGCAATAACATTAACATCATAAAGAGAAAATATACCAATAATCACATCGGGTGATAAAGCATCTTCACGTGCCTTTATAGCATAAGTTCTAGCTGGAGCCTGTGCTTGATTTAGTCTTGAATCTCTGCTACATTTTTGTCGCTTGCTTCATTTCCAGCTTTTCTCGAATATCTTCCCCTCGAGTCTGCACCGCTGGCTTTTACACTTTGAAATTTTTCTTTCTGAACTCTCTCTGGGCAATCTCTAATAAAATGATCCGGAGAACCACACCGAAAACATTCATTCGCTCTACATGGGCCAAAATGATTTCTGCCACACCACTGGCACCCGGGCTTAACAAATCTCGTATTTCCCACACTAGCTGCAGAAGTAGTCTGAGATTTATGACCTACATTTTGCTTCTTAAAATTTCCATATGATTGTCCAACCGAAACCTGTGAACGAGGATTCATATTTCTAGATTTTCTGGATTGTTGTGAGAATGAACTGCTCGTCGGTCTTTTCTTCCAATTTCTAGTCTCAGCCTCTACCTTTTTCTTCTCTTTAAGTAGTTCTTCAGCCTTGCAAGCTCGATCAACCAGTACTACCATTTCTTTTAATTCAAGAATCCCAACAAATACTTTGATGTCTTCATTGAGTCCGTCTTCAAATCGCTTTGCACATTTTAGCTTCAGAGGAATATATTCTCTAGCATACTTACTCAACTCGACAAACTCCCTTTTGTATTCATGAAGAATCATATGTTCCCTGCTTTAATTCAAGAAACTCTTTACGCTTGATCAATAAATCTTTCATCGATATATTTCTTCCGAAATTCTTCTTGAAAGAACTCCCAAGTTACTTTCTCTTTCGGTACTCATCAAGTCAATGTCTTCCACTAATGATAAGTCAATCCCTCAACAATGATATAGCACATTTCAAGCATTCTTCAGTGTACAAGACAATTCATCAAATACTCGAATAGAATTCTCGAGCCAAAACTCTACTTTCTCAAGATCATCATCAATATTTACCACAAATTCTTTGGCCCCTAGTTTACTTAATTTTGTCAACTGGAGTTCTATGAAATTTCATCGATCTACACCTTGAGGCATCGGGGTACAGTTAAGGAATCGGGAGGTGGGGAGGTTGTGCATTCGGGTTCGTCATGAACGAACTCGATATACTGTGCACTCATCATCTGGAGAAAGCTTCCCGAGCCCCTTCTCCTCCTCCTTGACCGACAGTAGGAGGTGGATTTTCAGTTGGCACTGCCCCTTCAGCCAGAGCTGGTGCATTACTCTCTACATCATCAGCCGCAACTGGATCGGGATCCATTTACTATAAAAAAAATCATTTAAAAGGTCAGAAGTCGTCACACTATCACAATTTATATATATGGCATGTATAGCAAAACCCGTACATACAACACATTAGTCCGAGAACCGACTAAACCTACTCTGATACCACCAAATGTAATGCCTCGTACCCGAGACCGTCGCCGGATTCGAACACGAGGTGTTAACAGACTTAATTCATTACTTAAACCGCTCAAATAATTTATTTTTTTAAAATTTCCAGTCAAGCTAGCAATCTGCATCACAGTCGCTTAAAAATTCATATCTCGAGTTTTGAAACTCGAAATCCAATTTTGTAAAATTTACCTGAAACTAGACTCATATATCTATTTACTAATTTTTTTCTATAATTTTTGGTCAAGCCAATTAGTACAGTTTATTAGTTAAATTCTCCCCTATTTCAGGGTTCGACTGCTCTGACCTCTGTGTATTACGTATCAGATATCTCTTTGTACAGAATTTCAATGTCTATGAAATTTGTTTCTATTAAAACTAGACTAAATAAGAAATCTGTACATATAAAGTATGACTTCTAATTATTTTTTTACAATTTATTATGAATTTTTAAAGTCAGAACAGGGGATCCAGAAAGCACTCTGGCCCTATTTCACAAAAATTCAAATATCTCATAAAATATAATTCATATACCTGTTTTGTTCAATCCATATGAAAATAGACTCATAAATATTCAATTTCATAACTTACTCATCATTTAATTCCATTTCTACTATTTTTAGTGATTTTTCAAATTTACATCACTGCTGCTGCCAGATTCTGTTTTATGGCAAATTTCACTTTACTAAGGATTTTCATGGACTAAATATCATTTTAAACATAAATAACATCAAATATGACTTAGATTGGCCATTCCAATGGCTAATAATTTACAAACCCTTTTCTTGCCAAACCATAGCCATATCATAAGATCATTTACACAAAGTGAGTATTTTGCCATACATGCCACATTCAAAACACACAAGCCATTTTACCAATTTAGGCCTTCGGATAGTGTGAACGAGTCTTCGACCTATCCTGATTCTCAAGCCGGCTTGTCAAAACTACAATGAAAGAAAAGGAGGGAGTAAGCAAGATGCTTAGTAATTTCACATGCAAATAGCAAGTAACATAATCACACAATCCCACAAAAACATTATTTGCATAAACAACACCAAGACATTCATGTTTCATTTGTATTTAATATCTTACTACAATTTCATCATACCAAGTTCTCAACCCGAGGGTTTAAGCACATACCTGTCAAATTTTCTCATTACTACACTTACCAACATGTCACCTTCATTTTAGGCCTTCTTCTTATTCACTTAAGATTCACCCGTTGAACACATCGGAATATAATTTGAATACGCGGATCTCACGAACATAAGAGCCATACCCGCAGCTAGACAAACTCAATAGCCTGTGGAACTTATGTAGCCAAGCTACCATGTAACCCGCCCATAAGTGAACTCGGACTCAACTCAACGAGCTCGGATGCCTAGTTACATCTCACGAACTCGGACTCAACTCAACGAGTTCGGAACTCAACCATTCTAGTGACATGTCACTTGTATTCTAATCTATTCCCAAGGTTCAAATGGGCTTTTTCCTCAATCACACATCTTTTCCGTCTTCCACGGAATATCGAAACCGATACTCGGTAGCAATTCACATTTAACAAGTAATAAACATAATTTGCATATTACTCAACAATAACCACAAAGCATAATATTTCATAATAATAATCATCATATCATATAAATATCATTAATTTAATTAAAATGACAATTATGTTACTACATTTACACATGAACTTACCTCTGTACAAAAATTATTAGCAATCGAGCCTATTCTTCAGAAACTTTGTTTTTCCTCGATCGTGACTTGAATCTCGTTTCTCTTGATCTATAATGCCAAATTAATCTTATTTAATACATACATTCATCAAAACAGCATTTAATACAAACTTTGGCAAAATTACATTTTCGCCCCTATATTTTTGCATAATTACACTTTTGCCCCTAGGCTCGGGAATTAGTGTTCATCCCTTATCCTTATGTTTTATGACATGCTGATCATTTTTCCCTTCTATGGTAACATCAAATTCACACTCTAACATGTACTTATGACTATTAGGTATTTTTACCGATTAAGCCATTTTACTCGTTTTCGCTTAAAATCGAGTAGTACAAGTTGTCTAACATAATTTAAAACCTCATTTTCTATCATAAAACACCAAAATACACAAATTTCACCTATTGGTATTTTTACAAATATGAACCCTAGGTTGAATTATTGCTAGCATAAGCTTAATCGAGCTACCAGGATTCCAAAAACGTAAAGAACATTAAAAACGGGGCTTGGAATCACTTACTATGGAGCTTGGAAGCTTGAAACAAACACTAGCTATGGAGAACCCTTGAAATTTCGGCCTAATGAAGAAGATGGGCAAAAATTGGCTTTTAATTTTGTTTTTAATTCATTTTAATAACTAAATGACCAAAATGCCCTTACTACTAAACTTTCCAAAAATTCCATCCATGTTCAATTTTTGTCCATAGACTTAGAACTGGTCAAATTTCTATTTAAGACCTCCTCATTAATATTCCAAAACAATTTCATACTAAAAACTCCTAGAATGCAAGTTTTACAAATTATTCGATTTAGTCCCTAATTTCAATCTAAGCACTTTAGGCATAGGATTTCATCACGAAATTTTCACACAATCATGCAATCATATCATAAACATCAAAATAATTATAAAATAATTATCTCTATCTCAAATTTGTGGTCACAAAACCACTATTCCGATTAGGCCCTAATTCGGGATATTACACATCAAATTCGTTACTCATGAATTTTGCGTACATACCTGTACCCTTTCAACATGATCATACCTTGTCATTTCTTTGACATAATCTTTGGATTTACCCATTGAACCTCTTGGGATACTAAGGATACTTGGGAAAAACTCATACATGATGTATCGTACCGATGCCATGTCCCAGACATGGTCTTACATGAAAATCTCATATCGATGCCAATAGCTCAGCTATGGTCTTACACGATGCCTCATGCCAATGCCATGTCCCAGACATGGTCTTACATTGGCTTACATAACAATGCCGATGCCAAGTCCCAGACATGGTCTTACACTGCTTACATAACAATGCCGATGCCATGTCCCAAACATGGTCTTACACTGGCTCGCATTGGCTCACATAGCAATGCCGATGCCATGTCTCATACATGGTCTTACACTGGCTCACATAACAATGCCAATGCCATGTCCCAGACATGGTTTTACACTGGCTCACATAATAATGTCGATGCCATGTCCCAGACATGGTCTTATACGGGATCACATGCTGATGCCATATCCCAGATATGGTCTTACACGATTACACATATTGCCATGGTCCAACCATGGTCTATACCGTCAATTCATAACATGTCGTAATTCGATCATACTCAACCCTTCATTTATCTTAATTTGACCTTTCAATACGATCTCGTATTTTTATATTATTCGTGACCCAATAATAACATAAAAGATAATACATGATATCGATTAAGCAGTATCAAATTTAATGTTTATTAACATACGAACTTACCTCGGTATGAAACGACGAAATAAGTCAATTACTCGATTATCTTGTTTTTCCCCCGGTCTAATTTCGAATTTCATCTTCCTTGATCTATAATAACACATTTAATTTATTTATTCATCATGCTACTCAAATTAGCCAAATTTCATATTTTTGGTAAAATTACATTTTTACCCTTATACTTTGTCATATTTACGCTTTTTCCCCTAGGCTCGTAAAATGAAATGTGTTCAATTTCTTTACTACCCATGCATAGTCGAACCTTTTTTATACTTATAGCAGCCCACATTTTCCATTATTTCACACATTTACCACTTATTTTACAACTTTTACAAAATGACCCATTTTAGGTGTTTTCATGAAAATCATTTAACAAAAGTTGTTTATTTAACAACCAATATTCATTTTCTTCCATAAAAATGCAGCAAACAACATGAATGTTCTCATAGCAAAACACTAGACTTTCAATCATTTTATAAAATAGTCCCCTCATTAGCTAGATTAAGTTATAAGGGTTCCAAAAACATAAAAATCAACAAAAATGACCATCAAAATCACTTACTTGCAAGGGTCTAAAGTTGCTGAAAATTTCAAGCTCACATGGCCATTTTTCTTAGAGAAAATCGATGGAGAGAAGAAGATGGAAAAAAAAGATGACAACGAGGCTTTTTATTATTATTTTATTCATTAGTAAAATTTTGTCACCTAATGCCAACTAACCATTGACTTTTCATGATTTTTGTCTCCATATCCAGCCACCACATTAATATTTGTCTATTTCCTTAATAAGGACCTCTATTTTGACGTTCTATAGCTAATTAACACCTTTAGCTAATAGATCAAAACTTTTATACTTTATACGAATTAGTCATTTTTTCCAAAATTAAGCATGCAATCGCTTAAATTAATTCACCAAAAATTTCAAACCTCCATATAATCATGCTATAAAACATAAAATAACATTAAAATAATTTCTCGACCTCAGATTTGTGGTCTCGAAACTACTATTTCGACTAGGCCCAAAATTGAGCTGTTACACCAACTTTCCCAAAGATGACATTAACCACGAATCATCAACTTTATACACTTTATCACACTCTATGTTATTAGATTCTTGTTTACATTTAGCTTAGCAGATTGCACATAATCCCAAGCCATAGCATTAGCACTAATATTTTTCTAAGATAAGGAACACCTCTTGTACATCTTGAATCCAAATACTTCCACATGTTGAAACATTTACCTTCGCTTTTATAATGTTCTTCTGGTTTCATTAAATCGTAATGATGAGTTTTGGCACCACAAATCTAAGGTCAAAAAATTATTTTAATATTATTTTTAGTGTTTATAGCATGTGATTATTTATGTGTGAAAGTTTCAGAAATAATTTTAGCGTTTGAGTGCTTCATTTGATGAAAGGACTAAATCGCGTATAATGCAAAAGTAGCATGCTATAAGTTAAAAGTCTTTATTATTTATGGTTTATTAAATATGAAGTCCTTCTGATGTTATTAAACCATTTGAATAATGGATGGAAAATTATGCCTATAGTTAGTGGAATTTTAATGTTTAATCATTAAGGGTAATTATGTCATTTTGTAATTAAGTTAAATTTAAATAAAAAGAAAAGTTAAAATAGATTCATTTATCTTTTTTTACAACCGAAATTGGAGAAGAAAAACTAGGGCATGAAGCTTGTTTAAATTTGGCACTTTGGTAGCTTATTAGGTATGTGATTTTTGCTCGGTTTTTTAAGATTTCTATATTTTTGAGATCATTGCTTCGTGTTCTAGTTAGCCCATGCTTCAAATTTTGAAAGTGTTGATGATTTTGTGAAGTTCCATTGATGAATGCTTGAGCTTTTGATGGTTTGATGATGAAAAATGAATATTTGTTGATAGTTTTACATGTTTGGTAAATGGATTTTTGATGAAAATGCCTAAATAAGATTAAATTGTGAAAAGTGTAAATTGATGGGTTAAATTGTGAAATAAATGAAATTTTGGGCTGCTAGGGACCTACATAAAATTCGGCTAGGCTTGGGGGTAATGAAATTGATGAATTTTTTTGTATTTTTGAAATAAGGACTAAATTGAATAAATGTGAAACTTTAGGGACGAAAGTGCAAAAATGCCCATATAGGTATTTTTGGATGAAATTGAATGAATCGATGAATAAATAAGTTAATTTTAAATTCATATAGATCCTAAAAGAAAGAAATCGGATTTAGATCAGGGGAAATCGAAAGTTGTCGAATAGTTGACCTGATACGTCAATCCCTAATACGAGGTAAGTTCATATGCAAATAAATGTCTTTAAATTGAATTATCCATGTTAATTTTCATTGAATTTATATGAATGTTGAACGAGCGAGAATCGACAGAGTTACGACATCTGAAAGTCCCGTACGAACCTTAGGAATAGTATAGGATACAAATGTCATGACATTAGGATTACTGAGATGTGATTACATGTAAGACCATGTCTGGAACATTGGCATTGTATTGTGATTACATGTAAGACCATGTCTGGGACATTGGCATCGTTATTCGATTTCGTGTAAGACTCTGTCTGGACAGTGGCATCGATAAGTGATAACATGTAAGACAATATCTGGGATATGGCATTGTACAAGCTTTATGTGATTTTCGAGTATCCTTAACGATTCCGAATGGTTCAACGGGAAAAGTCAAGTTGAGAAAGAATGTGTGAATGAGTTAAGTAACTCAGGTACGTGCAAGATTCATACAAATATTGAAAAAGGAAGTATTTGATGAATTCAATTATGATATTGAATATGTGTACAATGAGAAAGGTTTGTGAACTTGTATGTGTTTAGCTATGCTTAGCATATTTGAATTGATATGCAAATATTCATATGATGACTTTATTTTTTATGGCTTACTAAGCTTTTAAAGCTTACTTTGTGTGTTTTTTCCCTGTTTTATAGATTATCGAGGCTAGCTTGGACATCGGGGATCATCAGGAACATCGTCACACTATCGATCAACTTGTTGGTACTTTTGGTGCTTTGTAAATATGGTATATGGAATGTATAGGCTAGAGATATGATTATATGTTTTGAATTATGATATAGCCATGAGATTTGGCTTGTAAATGATGTAAATGTTGGTGTGTATTTGGCCATTTAAGTTGGCTTAAGTTATGAGTTTGGTAAATGAAATATGTTGTATTAAATATAATGTGTTTTGGTATGATTGTCATGGCATATTTTGGATTGGTATATTGATGATGAAATGGTGAGAAAATGCTTATAAAAGTTAAGGTTATGACTTGTTGTTTTGGCATATGAAATCAATATGATTGGAGTAGTAAATGTGTATTGAATTGGCTAGTGTTATTATGGTATGAAATGTGCATGAGTTGATGATGTTTTGGATGCCTATAAATGTATTGAAATGGCATAAAATGTCTTGTTGTAGGATCCTTGAGGATGGTGAGAATGTGGCTTTAATCAAGTCTATTTTCACTCCACACGGCCGAGCACACGAGCGCATGGCTTGCCCGTGTGTGTTACACATAGCCTTGGTACACGGCCGTGTGTCCCCTGGGGTACCCTTTCGAATTAAGTCAGTATACCTTACAGGTTTGGCACGACCTAGACACATAGGCATGTCTACTGGCCGTGTTTGGCACACGGGTTGGTACATAGGCATGTGGCTGGTCGTGTGACCCAAGTCAATAACCCCTCCAAATTTTCCACGGCCATGGCACACGGGCGTGTCTCCGGCCGTGTGATGCAAGTCAGTATGTATGCCCTATTTTCACACGGTCTGAGGTACGGGTGTGTCTGGTGGCCGTGTGAGGCACACGGCCTGTTCACACGGGTGTGTGACCCCTGAATGCTTGAAAATTTTATAAGTTTCCCCAAGTTTGCAAATGTTATTAGTTTAGTCCCGAACCACTTCTAAGCATGTTTTAAGGTCTTGTAGAGCCTTATAAGGGACATTGTGATTATATTTGATTGATGGTTATGTGAAAATATATTATTTATGTTGTGATTGATCGATAATGCCTCGAAACCCTATTTTGGCTATGAATACGAGTTAGGGGTGTTATAGCTTTACTCAAATTACCCAAAACATAATAAAAACATTGTAATTGAGCTTCCTTAGTTACTCTATTTAAATGAAAAAAAATCTCTTAACTCACTCCCATGCTTGTTCAACCGTGCCATTTGCTTCTTGTGTAAAGTGGAAAAGCTATTGCAAAATGGCCATTCATGTAGTGCCAAACTCAATATACAAGTCACAAGCTCACTTGAAGTTGCGAGCTCAAACATGTCTGCAAGCTCTACGTGTACAAGCTCAATTGAAGCTGTAAGTACAACCATAAATATGAGCTCATCAAAAGATGCAATATCAACCCAAGTTGCTAACTAAGTTAAGAGCGAGCTGTTATGGGATTTTGGCGAACACCTAGTTCAAGTGCAAACGGGGTCCGCATATTCTACTATTGATGTTTTGTTTAAATTTGCTTGTTAAGGTTAACGTGTCGAAACAAGCAAAGTTAGTATTGAAATGATGTTTTTAGGTATCGATTTACCTAATCAAGTTGTGTACAAGTTTTACTTTTATTTTTCCAAGACAAATTTGGTAGGATTAGTTGATAACTTGTAACCATTTTACATATATATTGTAATCTTGTTGGAATGAAATTAGGAGAGACTTTGATAGTAGTTAAAAATCTGCTAAGTATTTTTTCTTATTTTCTCTTTATTTTTTGTTGCTTTGTTCTCCCAACTTTTCAAAACACCAACAATTGATATTAAGAGCCTAAGTCTTTGAAAGCCTTGTGTTTGTTTTTCTTGTTGAAAAGAATGTTGATTGTATCTTGTTTGTATTGCAATGTCATCTGGAAGTTTTACACCACCTCCACCTCATATCTTTGCTGGAGAAAACTACCATAGTTGGGTAGTGAATATGAAGACATATCTTCAAGCATATGACTTATGGGAAGTTGTTGATTTAGATAGAGAACCATCACCTTTGCGAGCTAATTCAACTATAGCTTAAATTAGACAGCATAGTGATGAGGCTACTAAGAAGTACAAAGCTTTGTCTTGCCTGCAAAATGGTGTGTCTAATGTTATTTTCACGAGAATCATGGCTTGTGAAACTCCCAAACAAGCTTGGGATAAGTTAAAGGAGGAATTCCATGGGACTAAAATGACAAGGCAACAAAAAATTTTGAATTTGAGGTGAGACTTTAAGAACCTGAAGATGAAAAAGACTGAAATGACCAAGCAGTATGCAGATAGGATCATGTCCATTTTCAACAACATAAGGCTACTTGGCGATCAATTCAATGATCGAAGATATGTTGAAAAGTCATCACAAAATTGCAAGAAAAGTATGAGTCCAAGATCTCATCCTTGGAGGACTCGAGAGACTTGACAACAATCTCTCTGTCAGAGCTCATAAATGCTCTATATGCACATGAGCAAAAAAGAGCAAGCAGGGAAGAGGGCCACGTAGAAGGTGCTTACCAAGCTAGAAACAAGGAGAGTCCATATTCTTCAAGCAACAAGGGCAAGAAGAAATGGAATCAAACAAAAGAAAGGCCAAAAAGAGATGGTGAGAAGAAAAAGTATCCACCATGCTCAAATTGCAAGAAGATGGGTCATTTAGAAAAGTTTTATTGGACAAGACCTGGTGTGCAGTGTGAAAATTGTAATTAATTTGGCCATAATGTTAAAATTTGCAAAAAAAAAAGTGCAACAACAGTCTAATCAGGCTCAAGCTGCAGATGAAAATCAAGCTCAGGACTAAAGCTCTAATGCTGATGAAAATCAAGCTGTAACACCCCTTGCCCGGTCCTGTCGTCGGGCCCGAGTTACAAGATGCTACATCAACTAACGAAACTTAATCACATGCATACATGGCTTCGGGAAAGATCTACAGTTACTAAATTAATATTTTTAGAGGCATTCAAGTTTAATTAAACATTTTTTAAGACAATAAAAATAGATATATAGGTCATGAAAGTTCATTTAATTTAAAACCTATTGAATAACGTAGGTATTGATACTAAAGTACAGGTATTGATATTTTGTAAAATAGGTATCGATACAAGAAAGAAAATGATACCAAAGTAGCATTCTTCCAATTATTGATTTAAACCTTTTATCAATACCTTGGTAGGGGTATTAATATTTTTGGCAGGAGTATCAATACTCGTATAAGGGTATTGATACCAAAGTTGGATTTTGACAAATTTAAAAACGTCTCAACTTCGAGGAATCGATATTCGTATCCTGAGTATAGATACATTTACCCAAAAAAACAAAAATTCACAAGTTAAAAATGTATTTCATGCTCAAACAACCTTCTAACTCAACATGCAATCATTATTCACTTCAACCAAACCCACTGTCAACATCAAACCATTCCATAAGCCATATAGACACGTATTCGTCAAGCAACTAAATAGTGCATTACTAATATCAATCTTAAGTATAAAATTTGTCTACATCTATGCTTTTAAATAAAAATATCTAACATGCATTATCAACCTTAATCTAAACGTCAATTTAATCATAAACAAAGTCCAAAACAACATTCACATTCCATCAATCCAATACCAAAATAGAATTAATAAAATCATGCTAATAATCAAAACTATTACTCTAACTCACATTGCCTTTATTCAAAATATCCAAAGATTATAAAACCACCTGCTCAAAAATTATTGCCTTGCTTGGATCACTTCCTTCGTCACTCTACTCACATCGAAACACTACTTATCTACATGGTTTTAATATGGAGTGTGTAAGCTTAAACAAGCTCAATGAATGTTCAAATAACCACAAGCATGCACAACACTATAGGTTAAGTAAGAGCATACAAAAACACATTCACAACCATATTTACTACAAGAAAAAAATATATTCATGATTCATTATTTCGTAAAATTAACAAATACTCTCACATGCAATTACATACAACTCATATATATAATTCATTATTGATAATTTGGCAACTTGAGAGTTTGAAACATAAAAGTGGGCTCTTCCACCACACATTGGATAAATGGATCTCCATCACACCAGTGACTTAAGAAGTCTAACATATCTAATAAGTGTAGGTCAGAGCTAACACTCTCCAACACACCAACATGTCTTGATGAATGGAGCTTAGCTCACATTCCCTTATTTCTCCAAATTGTCCCAAGGCCTCAATGCCCAAATTACAAAACACAAAGGTGAGTACTCACAATCCTATGCATGCCAACTATATCCAACAATTTTAAGAGATCACAAGACCAAACTATCCATAATTACACAATTTTTTTACTATTTCAATGCACATAATCCTTGTTCATAATTATCAATTCATATAACAAATTTGTACACAATGCATGCTTATCGAATTCACATTTATTTGTACTTTAAGTGCCACAATTATGCTCATTGATCCATCACATATCCGACCACATATGTGTGCATTAAAATTGGTTTATCACATACAAGTATTTACACACATTACCTATTATATCAACATCTCAAACCACAACTTGACATTCATTAAACGTAATTTCACAACAAAACAATAATATAAGAAAGACATACATTCGAAACTTAGGATAGGGGTTTAGGCTATTCCTAAACTCTCAATTAACACTATGAATCATGCATACCAGTAGCGACATTGGACACTTACCAATCACGCTTCCGCTTACAAGCCAAAAGCTCAAACAAGTTTTTCCTTACCTTTAGACTTGCTCATAATGGCTCCCAATTGATCCAACACTTTACATACATAACAAACACATTCTAAACACATCAAAAATAGCCTTGAACACAACAAAATAGCAAAGAAAACACAATTCAAGCCTCTCATTTCTCATTATAAAAAACTAGCTAGTTTTGCCGAAATTGAAGTTTTGACCCGTTAATCTTGTTTTTAAACCTCTTTTTCAATTCCAAACATCATAATAACATTTAATTTCATATCTAAACCATCAATTTCACCTAAATCTGTGGTCCTAGATTTTTCGAAAAATTGAAGCTTTCAAGAACATGAAAAAAAGGGAAAAACTCTTTATTCTTAAAATTTTGGTTATGAACTGTCAAATTGAAGTGAAATACCTTCTAATTAGGTTAGAATAAACCAAAAATAACTTTGAAAACATAGGTTTACTCAAGATTTCGAGATTTGCCAATTTTGAATCCAAGCTTGCTCTAAAAACGTCAAATCTAAATATAATCATTTAAAACTTAATTTTAATTAACAACACTCTTTATTTAACTATAGAAAGTCATAATATTACATTGATTTGATGAAAACGATGATCTACAACTCTAATTTGGGTTTTGAATTCCAGAAGAACAATGAAGATTTTGGGGAAGAAAACACGTTTTTCGTTTGAAATTTGGGGTTGTTTTGGTGTTTGGAAGGTTAATAAATCTAAAGGAATGAATCAATGTCAAAAAAACTCTCTGATTTTAGGTTTTGTAAAACTTTTCAATGATTTGGGGTTTTTGAGAAGAAAAGGGAGACTTGTGTGTTCTCTTGTAGGAGACTAATTTAAAAAATTGCACATTTTGCCATTTTGGTCACTATTAATTTTTATTTCATCCAATTAGGCCCAAAATCAATTAAAATGTACTAGCCCAATTTTGGGACCAGTCGAAACAGTGGTTTCGGGACCACAAATCTGACGTATAAAAATTTAATTTTATTACATTTTTATGGTCTATAGTTTCACGGAATGGTTTCGTGAAAATTTCGTTCTAAAATTTTGATGTTTGGGCACTCAATTTAGTAAAAAGGACTAAATTGTAAAAAGTGCAAAAGTTGAGTTCTACATGCTAGAGGTGTCCAATTTCTATGAGATTTTAAATTAGAGGTCCTTATGTGATAATTAAACCATTTGTTAACTTAGTGGACAAAAATGGACATGGTGAGATAAATTTTAAAGTTTGGCAAAAAGGGCATTTTGGTCATTTGGTAAATAAAAGAATAAAAAGGAAAAATCAAGTCAAAATTTTGTCCATCATCTTCTACCTTGGCCGAATTTCATAAAGACACCATAACTAGGGTTTCTTCAACTTTCAAGCTTGATAGTAAGTGCATTCTAGCTCCATTTTTAATGTTCTTTACATTTTTGAAGTCCTCGTAACCCGATTTACCTATTTCTACCATTATTTTGAAGTAGGGTTCATGTTTAAAAATTTACCCATGTGTGACATGCATGTATTTTGATGTTTGATGGAAGATATTATATGTTTAAGGTGTGATAAATAACTTTTACTAAGTGATTTTTCATGAAAATACCTAAAAAGGACCTATTTGTAAACAATTATAAAATGGGGACTAAAAATCTAATTTGATGAAAAATGTGGGCTGATATGAGCATGTTTATGATTTGGCTAGGCTTGGGTAACAAAGAAATTAAGTACATTTCATTTTACGAGCCTAAGGACTAATTTATAAAAATGTGAAACTTTAGGGTCAAAAAGGTAATTTTTCCATAATGTGATGTTCGGAATAATTTGAGTAATGTGAATATTAAATAAGCTAAATTTGTTATTATAGATCAAGAAAAACGAAGTTCGGACCTTGATCGGTGAAAGAATAATGTGTTTGACGATTAAATCATTATCTACTATTTTGGGTACCAAGGTAAGTTTGTATGTAAATAATGCATTATTTTTTATGCCCTAATTGTGTTAATATTGTATGAATTGTGATTTACTCTTTGAATGAATTCGACAAAGTTCGACAAGTGAGAAAATCCCAGTTGAACCTTAGGAATAGTTAGGATACAAATGTCATGACATTAGGGTTAGTTGAGATTACGTGTAAGACCATATCTGGGATATGGAATCGATATGAGATTTCGTGTAAGACCATAGCTGGGATATTGGCATCGATATGAGATCCCATGTAAGATCATATCTGGGATATGGCATTGGTATGGTACTATGTATGTGAGATATCCCGAGTATATTTTAGTATTCCAAGTGGTTCAACGGGAAACTGAACGATAATGTTAAAGTTGGGAAAGACTATGGTATGTTGTGAAAGATTATGGTGAGTTACAAGTTGGTACAGGTATGTACACAAAACTCATGCTTAATGAGTTTGATATGTGATGAAACCTCGGATTGGTTTGATCAAGTATGCTATAATGTTAATATTTTAAATACATCTATGCTAAGCTTGATTATGAATTCACAATGACATTTATGTTAATTTACTTTAAGTTAAATCTATGTTAAAGTGTGTTTATGATGCCTATTATTTGCATAGGAACTTACTAAGCTTTAAAGCTTACTCCCTTTCTTTTCCCTTATCTTATAGTGTCACCAAGCCAGCTCAGGGATCGAAAGCAGTCGGAGATCCATTCACACTATCAAATTATCATTTTGGGTACTTATGATTGCAATATTTTGAGCTATGACATGTATAGGGACTTGGTCTTTTGTTATGTGTCATTGTTGATTTGGCCAATGTTATTCGATGATTCATTTTGTAAATGGCCATTGAAATTGGCTAATGCTGGTTAAGTATATTTATGAATATGAATATGTCTTTCGTGGATGTGGATTTCGCATGGTTTGAGAAGATAAGTATGAGATATTGCATGTGATAGAAAATAGTATGTAATTGTTGTGTGGATGACTTGGTTGTGGTTGAATTAGTTGTGTGTATATACTTGGATTTGTGTTCCTTATTTTTGTTTAGGTTGGTGAAAGTAAGGGTGGCAAAATGGCTTGGTAAATAGCCTTATTTTTGTCCACACGGGTAGATACACGGGCTTGTGTCTAGGCCGTGTGTGACACACGGCTTGTCCCATGGGTGTGTGATCCGACTGTGTGTCCCCTACATTTTGAATTTTAGCTTCGAATTGGCCATACGGGTAGAGACATGACTGTGTGTCTCAGCCATGTGAAGGACACGGCCTAGGGACATGGGTGTGTGCCCAGGGCGTGTGAAGTCTGCACCTATTTTATGAAAAATTATAAAAATTAAATCGCCCACACGGCCTAAGCACACGTGCATGTGACTTGGCTGTGTGACTTCAATTTATTGATGACATCATAAACTGAGAGTTATACGGGTTAGGGATACGGCCGTGTGTGATCACATGGCCTACCTACACGGGCATGTCCCAAGCCACACGGACATGTAACCCTGTTTTGATGAAAAAATTTCTAAGTGTTGTAACATTTTTTTTAAAGTTCTCGGTTTGGTCCCGAACCACCTCCAATGTATGTTTTGGGCCTCGTAGGCTCATTTAAGGAACGATATGAATATTTTTGAAAAGTTTTAAATTTAAGTGGAAATTTATGCCTCAGTTTTGAATGTTTGTTTGAGTTTAAGTCCGGTAATACCTCTTACCCTGTTCCAGCGTCGTATACGGGTAATGGGTGTTACATTTAGTGGTATCAGAGCTACAGTTTAGTCGATTTTTAGACTAACGTAACGTATGTAAGAGTCTAGTTATACATGCCATAAATGAATTGTGATAGTGTGATGACTCTTGACAACTTTAAATTGTGTTTTCATATAGTAATGGATCCCAATCGAACTGAGGCTGATGAAGTTGAAAGTAATGCGCCGGCTCCTTCTCAAGGGGCAGGACCGTCTGATAGTAGACCCTTACGGTTAGTCAAGGAGAAGGAGGCAGGGAAGCCTTTCTCCATATGATGAATGAGTGGTATACGGAATTTGTTCGTACAAATCTGAATGCCCAACCTCCTCCACCCCCACCTATTCATCGACTGGTTCTTGTAACCCCACAATGTATGGACTTTGTAAGAATGAATAAGCCCCCAGTTGATAAGATCCAAAAGTATGGGGCTGAAAATTTCTGAGCTAATGTGGATGATGATCCCGAGAAAGCTGAGTTTTGGCTCGAGAACTCTATTAGGGTATTCGACGAGTTGTCCTGCACACCAGATGAGTGTTTGAAGTGTGTTATCTCACTTCTGAGAGATTTTACACATGTGACTTCTTTCAGGAGGAGTTTCATAAGAAGTATATATCCAAAGGTTCATCGATCAGAAACGTAAATAATTTTTTGAGTTGAAATAGGGTCGCATGACCGTAACTGAGTATAAGAGGGAATTTTTCAGACTGAGTAGATCTGAAAGAATTTGTGGTGTTGGTTGAACGGGCTTGTAAGGTCGAAGAATTGAACAAAGAGAAGAGGAAAGCTGATCTTGAAGCTAGAGACTCGAGGAAGAGACCAATGAGTAAGTCGTTTCCATCTCAGTCCAAGAAGTCTAAAAAAATATGTTCCCTTTCGAATTTTTTAGCAGGGTATTCACGCAGAGATCGTGAGAAGTAACATTCGAGTTTTAAATCTCAAGCTACCTCAATGGCGAGTGTGGGCAATGTAAAGTCTAACAGACCCGAATGTCAGCAGTGTGGCTGTAACAGCCTGATTTTGACCTTAATCAGAACGGTGGTTTCGGGACCACGAATCCGAGTAAGAAAAATAATTAAATATTATTTTTCGTGTTTTGAATGCGTGAATTAGTTGTGTGAAAAAAATTCATTTTAAAATTTCATCGTTTGAGTATCTGATCCGATAAATAGGACTTAATCGCGTAAAGCGAATACTTTGTGGTTGATTGTGTAATGGTCAAATTATGAATGTTTAATTTTAGAGAGTGGTTAAGTTGCAATTGTGCCATTTAGTTTAAAGTGGGACGACATTAGCTATTGAAAACAATTAAATTAATTGATATTTATATGGCATATTAGTTAATGGTTAAATAAATGAATTTATAATAAAATAAAATAGAAAGCCACTTTGCATGTTCATCTTCAAGCCGTGATTAACAAAGAAAAAGAAAGAAAGAAACAAGCTTCATACATTCGGTCATTTCCCAAGCAAATTAAGGTGAGTTTTCAACTTAGTTTTCATTAAATTTTGTGATTTTAAGTTGGTTGTTAAGTTACATTTAAAGCCCAAGTGTTAATTTTGAATTTGATAGCTATATGTTCATTCAGCCATGAAGAGATGTTGTTAGATTTTGTTTTGGAAGTTAGAAATTTAAAGTATGTATGGTGGATGAACGTCTTTTAGGTTGTGATTTTAATTGCTTTTGTGAATTAAGGATAAATTGTAAATTATTTTGTTTTAGAGGGGTTAATGTAAAAATTTCGTAATTATATGATTTTATTTGTTTAGTAAGTTAAATGGATAAATTGATTAAATGAGTTCAATTTATCTTTAAATTAAGCTCAAGATCAAAAGAGGCCTAACTCTGATTGGGGAAAAGCGAGGCTAGCTAAGTAGCCAAAACGATCGTACGAAATTATCAAGGTAAGTTCTTAAGTCACAAAATGAACTTGATTATAAGTAGAAATAAATTTAATTGTTGAATCGAAAAATATGATGTCATATAAGCAAATGCCGAATGAAGATTGGAGGATAATTTGTTTAAATGATAGTTTTATAAGTTGTTGATTGTGGCTTAAATCGTTGGACTTTCTGTCTATGTTAATTATGTTAGCCGAATGTATAAGACATTAAGGAAACATATTGGTTGTGGTTCATTGATGTTTTGGGGTATGTAAGAGTATCAAAATTTGCATGAACAAATGAGTAATATAATGTGATATCTAAGTGTTTGTATGAATTACATGTTCGAGCTATGCGCAGCTCGTCCTCTAGCAGCAACTCTGTGGCGGTGAAAAATAAATTAGGCTAATGGCCTAATAAGTTACTACTATGGAATGTATTCGGGCTTATGCCTAGCAAGCATATTGCTGGTGAATATATATCAGACTTTGGTCTAGCAGGCCTTGTGCCGGTGTGAGATTCAGGTTTATACCTAGCAGGTTGATGCCGGTGAATTAAATTCAAATTGATGAGGAATTTAAGTAAGTAAAAATTTGACCTTATGGTTTTATATGTGCTCGGTCACATTGTAGTTTATAAAAGGTGTTACTTTGGATATGGATCATTTAGTCATGATGATATGAAAAATGTGATGTTTATTTGAATTCGTATATTTGCTCGTATAGGTGAAAATCTATATGTAATGCAAAAGTCTTTCTTCTTAATTTTTGGCTATTTATGTGTATGCAAAGTTGACATAATGCAAGTATTGACAAATTTAGTAGTTGAATATTTGATTATAGATGCATAAGGGAGTGATTTGTTAAGCTATCTTTCGCATTGATGGAAAATGGTTATGAATTATAAAAATATTCGGCCAATTGAGGTATATGCATAATCTATGAAATGAAGTTATGTGTTATAAGAGATATTCGTTAATAGTATAGCTTTGAGGATAATTAAGTTGAGTATTGAGATATGTGACTTGTGACATTTGTTCTTTTTAAATTATGTGAGTTGTTTATTCGGTATTATATTGATTATAGAGTTGGACTTTGAACTAAGATTCTAGATGCAAGAACGAATTGGGTAAATGAATGGAAATCACATCCGGCAAGGACATAACAATTTCTAATAATCCAATTTTGATTCTTATATCTATCATTTATTCAAACTTAGTACAAAACATACCTTAAGGACTTACTAAGCATATGAAATGCTTACTTTAAATTTTATGTTTCTCTGTTTTATAGATTCTTGAAATCAGTTGAAAGCTCGAATCACAAAGATCTCGTCACACTATTTACTATTTTGGTATTTTATGTTTTAAGCTAAACTTATGGCATGTATAGGCTGAATAACATTTTGAGATGTTATATTTTGTTCCAGTACTTGTAAAAGCCATGCGAACATGGCTTGTCTATTTAGTTAAATGCGATTTCAAGTTTTGATCACTTTTATGGATGTTATAATTTTGAAGTTGGATGTTTAATCTATGTCTTATTTTTAAAACGAGAATCTAATTATTCATGTTCTTATGTATTTAGCCAGATAGATGGTTATTGAATAGGTTTTGGTTGCGTATTTCGTTACTTTAGATTTAGTTGGTGCATTAATGCAATAGTTAAAACTAGTTGCAATGTATTATGCATATATGTTATTTGTAGTGTAGTTATGCAAGATGAATTATGTTTGATACTTCGATATATATATATATATATATATATATATATATATATATATATATATATATATATATCTATGAAACGATTATGTGTATAGAAGGATTGAATATAGATAAAATGAACCTTAGTATTGAGCACTGATTGCATTCGGCTAAACTCGTGTAATTGATCCAAATGATAAATTGATTAAGTGGTTTTTCGAACAGATACTTTTATATGTAAAAGAGTTAAAGAAGGTTATATTTCTATTAAATGAGTTCTTATGGTGGCCTTTAAGTTGTGAACTGTTCGGTAATACCTTGTAACCTTTCCGGCGACGATTATGGGTTTGGGTGTTATAGTGGCAGGCGTCATCCTGACAAATGTAGAATGAATGACCGGGCTTGTTTTAAGTGTGGTTCTCAAGATCATTTTATCAGAGATTGTCGGAGATGGCAAAGAAAGAGAAATTTCAAATTGCAAGGCCTAGTAATACTGCTTCTAGAGGAAGGCCTCTAAGGAATACTGGAAATGGAGCTAGTAGTAAAGGCGTGACTAAAGATACAACCATGAGATCGGAAGCAAGAGCACCGGTGAGAGCCTATGCCATCCGTGTTCGTGAAGAAGCAGTATCTCCCGATGTTATTACTAGTACTTTTTCTCTTTATGATACTGACATTATTGCATTGATTGACCCTGGATCTACTCATTCGTATATTTGTATGAATTTGATAAATAATAAGAAATTGCCTGTTGAGTTTACTGAATTTGTTATTAAGGTGTCAAGCCCTTTAGGCAAGCATGTTTTAGTTGACAAAGTATGTAAGAAACGTCCTTTGATGATTAGAGGTTACTGTTTTCCAGCTGATTTGATGTTGTTGCCATTTGATGAGTTTAATGTTATTTTGGGTATGGATTGGCTGACGTTACATGATGCTATAGTAAATTATAGACAGAAAGTTATTGAATTGAAATGTGAAAATGGTGAAATTCTTCGGGCTGAATCAGATGAGTCAGATAGATTGCCTGTGGTGATTTCTTCAATGTCAGCTTAGAAATGTATAAGAAATGGGTGTCAAGTTTACCTAACTTATGTGTTAAACACGAAAGAGTCTAAAATGAAAATTGAATCAGTGTCGGTGGTGTGTGAATATTCAGATGTTTTTCCAGAAGAATTGTCTGGGTTACCTCCAGTTAGAGAAGTTGAGTTTGGTATTGATTTAGTTTCTGGAACTTCACCAATATTGGTTGCTCTGTATAGGATGTCTTCGACTGAGTTAAAAGAATTGAAAGCTCAGTTGCAAGAATTGATAGATAATGGATTCGCGAGACCAAGGTATTCTCCCTAGGGTGCACCGGTATTTTTTGTGAAGAAGAAAAACGGTTTCTATGAGACTTTGTATAGATTACCGACAACTCAATAAGGTAACCATAAAGAACAAGTATCCGTTGTCGAGGGTAGATGACTTGTTTGATCAGTTGAAAGGAGCAATGGTGTTTTCCAAAATTAATTTAGGATCCGAGTATTACCAGTTGAGAGTTAAATAGTCGGATATGCTGAAAACTGCTTTCAGAACAAGGTACGGGCACTATGAATTTCTTGTTATGCCATTTGGATTAACTAATGCCTCTGCTATTTTCATGGACTTGATGAATCGAATTTTTTAGTCATATTTGGATAAGTTTGTAGTCGTTTTTATTGATGATATACTGATTTATTATCGTGATGAGACCGAGCATGCCGAGCATTTGAGTACTATTTTACAAATTTTGAGAGACAAACAGTCGTATGCTAAGTTCAGTAAAAGTGAGTTTTGGCTCAGATAAGTTAGATTTTTGGGACATATCATTTCAGATGATGGTATTCGGGTTGATCCTAATAAAATTTTGGCAATTGTTGATTGGAAACCACCAAGAAATGTGTCTGAAGTTAGAAGCTTTTTGGGCTTTGCCGGTTACTACCGCCGGTTTGTCGAAGGGTTTTCGATGATTGCTACTCCTGTGACGAGATTGTTGCAAAAAGATGTCAAGTTTGAATGGTCTGAAAAATGTCAGTAAAGTTTTGAGAAGTTAAAGGCATTATTGACTGAGGCACCAGTTTCAGTGCAACCTGAACCGGGAAAAGAGTTTGTGATTTATAGCGACGCGTCACTGAATGGACTAGGATGTGTGTTAATGTAAGAAGGCAAGGTGATAGCTTATACCCCGAGACAATTGAAGCTGCATGAGAAGAATTACCCGACGCATGATTTGGAATTAGCTGCTATTGTGTTTGCTTTGAAGATATGGCGACACCATTTGTACAGTGAGAAATGTAATGTTTTTACCGACCATAAGAGTTTAAAGTATTTGATGACTCAGAAGGACTTGAACTTACGGCAACGAAGATGGCTTGAGTTGCTGAAAGATTATGAGTCGGTGATTGACTATCACTCGAGTAAAGTGAATGTAGTCGCAGACACCTTGAGTAGGAAGACTTTGTTTACTTTGAGAGCATTGAACACGAGATTGACCTTATCCGATGATGGTTCTATTCTAGCCAAGTTAAGAGCTAGGCCGATGTTTATTCAGTAGATTTGTGAAGCCCAAAAATGTGACAGTGATTTGCAAGCCAAGAGAGCTTATTGTAAATCGGTAGTGATTTAGATTTTCATGTCAGACCCGATGATTGTTTGATGTTCCGAGGTAGAGTTTGTGTACCGAAGAATGATGAACTTATTTAGAAAATTCTTCATGAAGCGCATAATGGTTGTTTATCTGTGCATCCTGGTAGTATGAAAATGTATAATGATTTGAAGAAAATGTATTGGTGGTCGGGCATGAAAAGAGATATCTCCGAGTTTGTTTTGAGATGTCTTATTTGTCAACAAGTGAAAGCCGAACACCAAGTGTCTTCGGGTTTACTTCAACCAGTGATGGTGCCCGAGTGGAAATGGGATAGGATTACGATGGATTTCGTAACGGGTTTGCCTTTGGCTCTGAGAAAGAAAGATACCGTATAGGTTGTGGTTGATAGATTGAAGAAATCGGCTCATTTTACTTGATAAGCTAGCTGAGTTGTACATTTCTGAGATTGTGAGATTGTACGAGGTACCTATATCTATTATTTTGGATAGACATCTGAGGTTTACTTCGAGGTTTTGGAAAAAGTTACAAGAAGCCTTAGGTACGAAATTAAATTTTAGTACCGCATTTCATCCACAGACCGACGGTCAATTCGAAAGGGTAATTCAGATACTTGAAGATATGCTTTGATGCAGTGTTTTAGAATTTGAGGGTAGTTGGGAAAAATATCTACTATTGGTCGAATTTGCTTATAACAACAGCTATCAGTCGAGTATAAAAATGGTACCTTATGAGGCATTGTATGGCCGCAAGTGTTGAATGCCTTTGTATTGGATCGAGCTTAACGAGAAACAGATTCACGGGGTTGACTTGGTTAAGGAAACCGAAGAAAAAGTGAAAATGATTCGTGATTGCTTAAAACCTACTTTCGATAGACATAAATCATACGCGGATTTGAAAAGAAAAGAGATTGAGTTTCAAGTTGGGGATAATGTATTTTTGAAAGTATCTCTGTGGAATAAGATTCTCAGATTTGGCCGTAAAGGCAAGTTGAGTCCACGTTTTATTGGGCCGCATGAAATTATTGAAAGAATAGGACCAATGGCATATCAGTTAGCTTTACCGACAGAGTTGGAAAGGATTCATAATGTGTTTCATGTGTCAATGTTGCGACGGTATTGTTCCGATCCTTCACATGTGATTTCTCCGACAGAGATTGAAATTCGACCGTATATGACGTACGGTGAAGAACCGATTAAGATTTTAGGTCGAGAGGTTAGATAATTGAGAAATAAAAGTATAGGCCTAGTAAAAGTTTTATGGCAAATACATAGTATTGAAGAAGCTACGTGGGAACTTGAGGAGGCTGTGAGAAAACAGTATCCAAACCTATTTTTTGGTTAGATTTTCGGAGACGAAAATCCCTAAAGGGGGGAGAGTTGTAACAGCCCGATTTTGGGGCTAGTCGGAACAGTGGTTTTGGGACCACAAATCTGACATAGGAAAATTTAATTTTATTAGATTTTATGGTCTACAGTTTCAGGAATGATTTCGTGAAAATTTCATTCAAAAATTTTTATTTTTAGGCACTCAATTTAGTAAAAAGGACTAAATTGTAAAAAGTACAAAAGTTGAGCTCTACATGCTAGAGGCGTCCAATTGCTATGAGATTTTAAATTAGAGGTCCTTATATGATAATTAAACCATTTGTTAAGTTAGTGGACAAAAATAGACATGGTGAGATAAAATTTTAAAGTTTGACAAAAATGGCATTTTGGTCATTTCGTAAATAAAAGAATGAAAAGGGAAAATCAAGTTAAAATTTTGTCCATCATCTTCTCCCTTGGCCGAATTTCATAAGGGCACCATAGCTAGGGTTTCTTCAACTTTCAAGCTTGATAGTAAGTACATTGTAGCTTCGTTTTTAATATTCTTTACATTTTTGAAGTTATCGTAACCCGATTTACCTATTTCTACCATTATTTTGAAGTAGGGTTCATGTTTAAAAATTTACCCATGTGTGACATGCATGTATTTTGATGTTTGATGGAAGATATTGTATGTTTAACGTGTGATAAACTTTTACTAAATGATTTTTCATGAAAATACCTAAAAAGGACCTATTTGTAAAAAGTTGTAAAATGGGAGTAAAAATCTGATTTGATGAAAAATGTGGGCTGATATGAGCATGTTTATGATTCGGCTAGGCTTGGGTAACAAAGAAATTAAGTACATTTCATTTTACGAGCCTAAGGACTAATTTATAAAAATGTGAAACTTTAGGGGCAAAAAGGTAATTTTTCCATAATGTGATGTTTGGAATAATTTGAGTAATGTGAATATTAAATAAGCTAAATTTGTTATTATAGATCAAGAAAAACGAAGTTCGGACGTTGATCGGGGAAAGAATAAGGTGTTTGATGATTAAATTCTTATCTATTATTTTGGGTAACGAGGTAAGTTTGTATGTAAATAATGAATTGTTATTTATGCCTTAATTGTGTTAATATTGTATGAATTGTGATTTACTCTTTGAATGAATTCGACAAAGTTCGACAAGCGAGAAAATCCCAGTTGAACCTTAGGAATAGTTAAGATACAAATGTCATGACATTAGGGTTAGTTGAGATTACGTGTAAGACCATATCTGGGATATGGAATCGATATGAGATTTCGTGTAAGACCATAGCTGGGCTATTGGCATCGATATGAGATCCCATGTAAAACCATATCTGGGATATGGCATTGGTATGGTACTATGTGTGTGAGATATCCCGAGTATCCTTTAATATTCCAAGTGGCTCAACGGGAAACTAAATGACAATGTTAAAGTTAGGAAAGACTATGGTATGTTGTGAAAGATTATGGTGAGTTGCAAGTTGGTACAGGTATGTACACAAAACTCATGCTTAATGAGTTCGGTATGTGATGAAACCTCGGATTGGTTTGATCAAGTAAATTATGATGTTAAGATTTTAAATACATCTATGCTAAGCTTGATTATGAATTCACAATGACATTTATGTTAATTTACTTTAAGTTAAATCTATGTTAAAGTGTGTTTATGATGCCTATTATTTGCATAGGAACTTACTAAGCTTTAAAGCTTACTCCTTTTCTTTTCCCTTATCTTATAGTGTCACCAAGCCAGCTCGGGGATCGAAAGCAGTCGGAGATCCATTCACACTATCAAATTATCATTTTGGGTATTTATGATTGCAATATTTTGAGCTATGACATGTATAGGGACTTGGTCTTTTGTTATGTGTCATTGTTGATTTGGCCAATGTTATTCGATGATTCATTTTGTAAATGGCCATTGAAATTGGCTAATGTTGGTTAAGTATGTATATGAATATGAAGATGTCTTTCATGGATGTGGATTTTGCATGGTTTGAGATGATAAGTATGAGATGTTGTATGTGATAGAAAATAGCATGTAATTGATGTATGGATGACTTGGTTGTGGTTGAATTGGTTGTGTGTATATACTTGGATTTGTGTTCCTTGTTGTTGTGTAGGTTGGTGCAAGTAGGGTGTCAAAATGGCTTGGTAAATAGCCTTATTTTAGTCCACATAGGTAGACACATGGGCATGTGTCTAGGCCGTGTGTGACACACAGCTTGTCCCATGGGTGTGTGATCCGGCCGTGTGTCCCCTACATTTTGAATTTTAGCTTCGAATTGGCCACACGGGTAGAGACACGGCCGCGTGTCTTAGCCATGTGAAGGACACGGCCCAGGGACATGGCGTGTGCCCAGGGCGTGTGAAGTCTGCACCTATTTTATGAAAAATTACAAAAATTAAATTGCCCACACGGCCTAAGCACACGAGCGTGTGACTTGGCCGTGTGACTTCAATTTGTTGATGACGTCATAAACAGAGAGCTACATAGGTTAGGGACACGGGTATGTGTAATCAAGCAGCCTACCCACACGGGCGTGTCCCAAGCCACATGGGCATGTGACCCTGTTTTGATGAAAAAAATTTTAAGTGTTGTAAAATTTTTTAAAGTTCTCGGTTTGGTCTCGAACCACCTCCAATGTATGTTTTGGGCCTCATAGGCTCGTTTAAGGGACGATATGAATATTTTTGAAAATTTTTAAATTTGAGTGGAAATTCATGTCTCAATTTTGAATGTTTGTTTGAGTTTAAGTCTGGTAATGCCTCGTACCCTGTTCCGGCGTCGGATACGGGTAAGGGGTGTTACATAAAATCCCTTTTTTTTTCTAAATTAAACCTTAAAATTGAATTTCGTTCTAAGCTAGTTAATAAAATAAAACCTAATTATGCAACTTTAATTCTTTAATTACTCACTTACAACCTATGTTCCAATACCTGACTCACCCCCGTTTAATGACCTATTTCTACTAAATCGAAACTACTAGGCTGAGTTTTGGGGTGTGGCATGAGCCTTGGAAATTTCATTGATTTCTGTTGGCACAATCTACGTGATCTTTATTGAATTCTGGTATTGTGGCAAATGTAATGAGAAGTTTGTACTAAAACTAAACTAAAACTAAAACTAAAAATGAAATGGAAAGTTATACTAAAACTGATAATGATTTGATATGAAATCTTTTAATAAATTGAATTAATAAAACAAAGCCCTAATAGCTTAGTGAGTTAGCTAAGATACGATTGACATGTCAATAAGGGATTTATGTTACTTTTGATAAGAGATGTTTTTTCGACCATGATTTAGCATTCAGGCATAGTACTTCTGTACTTCTGTTACTAGTACTTCGATACTTCTATTACTAGCACTTCGGTGCTTTTATTACTGGCATTTTGGTGCGATATTGTTCTGATCTTCGAATACTTAGATATGATGTTTCTGTTATTATGATGTGTTAGTTGGTTAGTCCAGTGTATCCAACCTTTGTCTTTAAGTCTACTAAAGGAGTAATTATTTGCAAATTGATTAATACGATTGATCATGAACATAAGAAAATGAGTATCAATAATGGTACGTAATAAAAATGTAATAAGCTATATGAATTTTAAAAAATCGAATGGAAATATAAGCCACTAACAAATTGGTGTAAATGCATGACTTAACCAATTGTGGTATGATTAAAAAGCTTAATGTGTTATTAAGGTGAGTTAATAATTGTGTAAGACCCTGAGATGAAAACTTAAATTGAATGGTAAGATTCATAAACGAAACAAATGTCAAAACTGGAGTATATGCATAATAGAAACAATTAATAAATTATCAAGCTATGAGTTGGGGCTTAACTTGCAAATTCACATGAAAGGATTAAACTCATAACAATGTGGCTTAAATAAACTTAAAACTATGATTCATCTAAAGGGCTTAGGGTTATTAAAGACTTAGGATAAAGTTTGATTATCCTTGTTACTTATTAAGATTTATACCTTACGCATTAGTTGTTTAGAACACATAGGTACGAGCTTGCTAAGAAGTTGTTATGATAGCTAGGGAGTATCACACCACCCGACAATCCTATAAGGTTTTTTTGAAATGTTAAAGTGTAATTTGTATCATTTTAGTGGCATATATATTAAGTCTCATGAAGAATTTAAAGAATGTAATGTGAATGGCATGTACTTAGAGCATCAATGTGTATAAATATGCTTATTTCATATTAAAATAGTACTTGAAAACTTGAGTCATGGTATAGTGGTTGAGTGTTTAATAAATTAGTTAAAGTTTAAGTAAATGCAAAAATTGTAAATAGTTTTAGTACCATCTAGGTGGCAGCTTAACAAAATTAGTATTAACTACATTATCACTTGAGTGGTGGCTTGAGTCGCCTAGTGGCTCCTTAGCAAAAAAAAAAAAAAAAACTAATAACTTCAGTATCGCCTAAGCAAAGGCTGTTACTGCTTGGGCGGCAACTTAACATATTGTTATTATTTTTTGTTATTCTTATCAATTCCTTAAGGATTTAAGGTTATTAAGTAACCTTTAAAAAATTAAGAAACTTTCCTATATTTTATAGATTACCTAATTTTTTTGTTTTAATTAGCACGATAAGATTTTTTTAAATTTTGTTTTGGAAGCATAAAATTCATTTTAAATAGAATTTAAATATTTTTCTATAAATTCACAAAAAAAAAATGTTTTATCACTTTATTTTCTATAAATTAGTTTTGCTCTAAAAATGTTCCATTAATTTCTCATGTTCGTATCGGCTATCAGGACAGGCGAGGGGCATTACACTTGGAGGTTCTAGAATTGTCCCTATAGCTCTAAAAATTATTGAGAGTTGACATTCTGGTTTTGGGTTGTGTAAGTTTGATTTTGCTATTGGTGATTAGGGTAAGTTTCATAATACCTCTATTGATATGGTATGGTGGGGCATAATGATTATAAGGGTCGTAGTAATAGGTCCTAAGATTTTGGTTTGTTCGGGTTTGATTAACATTTTGAGCTTGGTTTCGAGTTTGATCAGTGGAGATATTTGCCTCTAGGTTTTCCATCAAAAAAATATCACAACGAGAGTAAGTCCATACTCACCGCACCAATTGTTGATTATAAATCCAATTGGGAGGAGAAAAATGATGAGGATAGGTGATTCACCTCGCTCGAAGCAAGGTGGAGAGCCATCAAAGACGCTAGTCAAAGAAAAAAAGGATAGGATCAAGGGAGAAGATAAAGAAAAGATGGTGTATTAGGTATGAGAGAGAGTGTGTGTGTCCTTGTCTTGTGGGAGCTTTGGGCTTTATATACCCTTAGCTTCAATCTTGATGCACCATGTGTTGGGCTCTTGCAAGTGGGTCAGAAGCAAGTGAGCAAATAATTTGCCACTATAAACTTAAGTAAGTTGACGATTGAAAATGTTTTTAATCATCTTGAATGGGATATGATAGTTGAAGTTGGAAATGATAGTTGAAGTTGGAAGTAACGGTTAATAAGTAGAACTCTTATAAGTGCTAAATTAAAGAATATTTCTGAGGTGTGTAAAAAATTAAAGAATATTTCTGAGGTGTGTACGATGGGTTTACTAAACTTACCACTTTGGTTCTAAAAGTTAGGAAGTAGCACACTATATCAACAAATTCAATTCCATCAATCCATCTTTTCTTTAATTTTGTGTTTTTCTTATTTTATTTTAATTCTTTTTTCTTGAATTAATGGACTAACTTTTGGAAATTTTTAGATTTTAGGATAGTTTAAATCCTAACTAAGATTTGCCCTTATCCATTCGAAATTTCTTCCATTCAATTAACTAAATATTCAAATCCAAGATCCTTCGTCATATATCATCAACAGTACAGTGGATAATAATATACATATGCTTACAATGTAGAACAATTATATTAAAAACTGAATGGTTGGTATTTACCAAAAAAAAAAAAAAAAACTGAACAGTCGGAACTTTTCGAATCCATCTTTAATTAAATTAAATAAATTAAATAATCAAAAATTAAATTTGAATAAATATTAAATGTAACTAATATTTAAAAAAAAAATACACCAATCCCATGGTTAATACTTAAGCACGAGGATAGAATTCTAATTTCGTTAGTTGCAGAAGGTTTGAAATTTAAAATATGAAAATATTAATTCACAATTATTATTTATAAAATAAATAAATATTTTTTCAAATTTTGTATATGCTACAAAATCAAATAAATCTCTGTTTTCGATTCAACCAAATAATTCAATTTTTATTCACCTATCTACAACGAGTATTTGTGAGACAAAAAAAATACTATAAATATTTTTGCTAATTGATAATTTTTGTACAAAATGAAAATTAAGGGGCCGAACAAGCTTCAGCTCTGACTACAAGAGAAGACTAACATGAAAATTTTCTTCATCTCCTACCTCACTACAAAAAGATGCTACTCAAAAGATTACCGAATAACTACCTACATACCCTAATGAAAATGTTAGAAGTCTAAGAACTATATTACAGTTGAGGTAGTGGATCTCGTAGTGTAGGATAACACTCGTATATAATGGGGTATAGTGTATAAGAAAAAAAGAAGAGAAATTGATAGTAGAACCTGTGGCTTAATCCTGTAGTAAAAATTGGAAGGCTGGATTCGCAGTAAGTTCTGCAGCAGGTTTTACCTCGGCGAATTCTTTTACTCTCATAGAACCAATAATGTCCTCCACTGAGAATGGAAAGCTACATTCAAAGAGGAAGCCATTAACCTTTCAATATTAGAGGAACTAAAAAGCAACTTTAGTTTTCCAACTCTTACCTGATATCATCTTCCAACAGAAAGGTACTGCCACAATCATCTGCAGAACCATCTGATAATAGATGTTTCATGCTGGAAATTACCTGTACAATTGAAGAGGTAAAAAAAAAAAAAAAAGGGGGAAGGTCGTCCCTTTGTTGATAAAATTTTGTACTACCATTTAATTTTGGTGTGACTTACATCTGGTGAAACACTTGGAGCGTTGTTGTTGTCATCCCTAAAAAGTGCACATATTCGGTAAAGTTGTTGAACACTCAGAACCTGGAGAAGGACATATGTTTCAAATTCTGAAGAATTTCATATTTTATAAGCAAAGGATTTCCATGGTGAAAACAGAAAGCAAAGGATTACTTGTATCATGTTTCACTTCCAGGAGGAACATGTTCAAATACCACAAATACATTTCTTATTGATTTTCTAATGGGTATGTTGTATGAAACCATATTTTTCACCATCCCCATCATCTGAGGGATGGTTGAAGGAAGAAAGAAAAAGAGACTTACAGGACAAAGTTCATTTGTGATTTCATTGTAAGTTATGCAGGATTTTTCTTGCAAAACCTGACAAGACAAGAACAGTTGTTTAAATTGGAGAAATGAAAGATATCAGAATAACTAAAACATGAAACAAAGAGCAAGAATTAATGATTAGTTCATTGCATTCTGTTTTATACTCAAACTAAAACCAAAATTTGACAGCATTTATAAAGACCTTGCAAAAGAACTGATAAGAACAAAATCACATTTCTTTGAAGAAAAGAACTAAAAAGTTAAGGTTAGCAGATCCTAGTTTATCAAGCCTTGAAATTCAAGAAAAGATCATATGTTTTCAATTCCACAACATACCAACCCTAAAAGGTATATTTTAACATAAAAAACAGACCGAGGCTGGTTTATACACTTCAAAAGCCACAACTGCGACTAAATATTACAAAAACAAAGTGGCATGATTTTTATCAAAGAAAGAAAAAAAGTAATGCATATAGCTTGCACTGCATCATCCGTTTCAAGCTTACCAGGCACACACAATTTAGATTGTTGAGAATCTTTGATTATTTGATAGTATTGAATAACATGACTTTAGAGAATACAGCTGATTTTTAGGGATTTCATTTAGAGATACTTTTTCCTTAATTGATTCAATATTTCATGTGTATATAGCTGTACATATTTCTAAGAAATAGATACTTTTGAGTGAATTTTTCCTCGATACATTAGAGTATTCATCTTTAATTTCATAATGGTATCAATTTTTTGATCCGAATTTTTGGGATTTTTTATCTTCATTTTAAATTTTGTTTTAAAAAAAACCCTAGAAAACACAAAATTGGTACTTTCCACCCTAGTCTTATTTTTTTCTCTCACTGCCCCTACCATTGGAGTTGACATCCATTCATTGACAAAACCCCAGAATCCGGTGACTAGAAGACCTGTGCGTAGGCCTCATGCGCCGTCATAAGCTTTTACATCTTTGTTTCACGTGTCGTGCGTGGCCTTCACCTGCTACCTCCTTGTTTTTTCCGACGCTGGCGCTGTGCTCTCTGCTCCCTTCCAGTCATTCTCTTCTAAGTGAAGGTGTTTTTTGGCTAAATTTTTTTTGTGTTTTTTTTTGGGTGTTTTTTCCCCTAATTTTCCAAGCAACTTTTTTGGGTATTAGTTGTTTTTTCTAGCATTATGTCTAAAGGATGAGAAGCTCATAATTTCAACCGATAGTCCCTCATTGCAAATTAGTCCTATGAAGCTTGATGGATATAATTACCTTGCTTGGTCAAGGTCTTGTTGTTTATCGAGGCTTGTGGCTTGCAAGTATACATCACTAGTATAACGTCGAAACTTAAACTCACTGATTTAACATTTATTCATGGGATTCAACGAACTTTCTTATTATGGCATGGCTTATCAACTCTATGTAACCCAATATTTTCCAAACTTAGGGTCCGTTTGTTTACATGTAAAAGGTTTTACGGAAAATGTTTTCTACATTTTCCTGTGTTCGTTTCACAGAAAATAGTTTGGTCAACGGAAAATAACTTACAGGTCAAGGTAAAATAAGTCATTTTAACTTACCCTTTTAAAAAACGTAAGTCATTTTCCAAAAAAGAGCTCATCTATAGATTATTTTATTTTATAAGTTAACTTAAATCGAGCTTAATATTATTATATTGATAATAAATTTTATTTTTATTTTTAAAAATATTTAAAATATTATATTTTTCAATATTATTAAACATAAATATTTAATTATTTATATTTAGTCATATAATAAATTATTTAATATTTTAATTTTATTTTAATAATAAATTTTAAAAAATAATAAATTTAAACAATATTATTCACATATTATTTGAAAATATTCAATATTAATATTTTAATAATAAATATTTATTACAATTATAAATATATTAATAATAAATGTTTTGTAGTATAAAGGTTAAAATATGTCATAAGTCTATGTACACTTCACAGATTTGTAATTTAGTCTTTGTACATTTATTTTCAAGAATTTAGTCCATTTACTTTTCAAATTTGAAAATAAAATCCAATTGTTGACATCATTAATTTTTTTTGTCAGTTTTGCTAATGTCACATTTTTAAATAAAAATACTCACTTAGTAGTCATGTAATTAAAAATGACGTTGTAATGAATCTGAATTTAACATAACATTTTTAATATATGTAAAAATAATGTAAAATATAAAATTATAGATAAAAATAAATTTAATTAAGCAATGAAAAAATAAGAAAATCTCAACTGCATGTTTGTTTAGTTGAAAACAACTTTTATAAAATATTTTTAAGAACTCTACCAAACAACAGAAAATATTTTACACATATTCATCCAAACACTATAAATATTAGCTTTTCTAGAAAAGTAAATAATTTTCCAGAAATTATTTTCTGGAAGTCATTTTCAGTGAAACAAACGAAGCCTTATTTGTTGCTTGATACTGCAGAAAAAATTTGTAATGTTGCAGCTCTCACCTACTCTCTTATTGGGAATGATGCATAAATTTTTTTAGATTCGTAATAGGTCCATGGTACAAAACATAGAAAGCTAACGATTTCTCAATATTTTGTTGAATTAAGTGTGTTTTGGCAAGAACTTGTTTATTATCAAGATTTTTAGGCGTCTTGTACCAATGATGCTGAAAAATTTCAAAAGATGGTAAAAAAGGAGCACATTTTTTATTTCTTGGTTGGGTTGAATACTGAGTATGGTTAGATTTGGGTTCAAGTTCTTAGCAAAACTTCGTTCCCTTCTCTTCATGAGACATACTCCTATATACAATAAGAGGAGAGCCGTTGTGTTGTTATGCTCTATAATCCACCTCTTGAGAAAACTGGTCTCATTGCTAACTAGGATAGTCCATCAGGTGGTAAGTTTGATAAGGATCACTTGATGTGTGACTATTGTAGTAAGCCTCGGCACACTAAAGATCCATGCCAGAAGTTGCATAGTCACCCTACTCGAAATCGTGGTGGAAAATGATGGGGTAATTCTCGACCTCAGGCAAATTTGTCAAACTCTGTGACAACAGAGGACAAGTCTACTTTTGTTGGGATTTTTACCTCGGATGAGATTTAACATCTCCGATGCTTCTTGTCTTAATTGGACTCTACCTTGATTGTCAAGTCCAATCATGTGAAATCAGGTACTGTTTTAAATGCTTCATCTACTTCTAAATCTTGAATTATTGATTTCAATGCGAATAGACATGATAGGGTCAAACAAAAGCTTATTTAACTATATTACTTGTCCATCTAAAGATAGTGTGGGAATAGCTGATGGCTCCCTTACCTCCGTCTCTAGAACAAGTTCTTCTGTTTGTACATCCAATCTCACTTTATCCTTTATCCTCCATGTTTCTAAATTCCCGGTTAACCTTTTATCTGCTAGTACTATCACTAAAGTCTTAAATTATAAACTAGAATTCTTTCCCGATCAATGTGTCTTTCAGGACCTCCAGATAGGAAAGACAAATTGGTAGTGATAAATTGTGTAATAGCTTATATCTTTTGGACTAATCGTCCAATATGTCTCAAGCCTTATTTTCATACAATAAAGATGTTAACCGGGAGATAATTTAGTGGCATAGGCAGTTAGGACATCCATTATTTACTGTTCTTTGCCAAGATGTTTCCTACTTTGTTTTTAATAACTCAGTTAGACTCTTTAGTTTGTAATGCCTATAAGTTTGCTAAGCATACAAGAAACAATTATCCTTTACGTAATAATAAAAGTACTGTTCCTTTTGATATCATTCATTCGAATGTTTGAGGTCCTATTTGCCTTACTTCTTTATCCGGTAATCATTGGTTTATTACATTTATTGACTGTTCCACTCAGATGATGTGGGTATTTTTATTAAAGTCCAAAAGTGATTTTTTTCACGTTTCCATCCTTTTCATAAATTGATTACTACTCAGTTTGATGCTAATGTTAATATTTTTTGAACTAATAATGGAACCGAGTATAAATTTAATTATTATTTAGAATCACATGGGATTTTGCATCAAACCAGTTGTCCAAGTATAAGTGCTCAAAATGGTGTTGCTAAAAGAAAAAATCGACATCTTTTGAAGGTTGCTAGATCACTTATGTTCACTATGGACTTCTCAAATCCTTACTGGGGGATGTGATTTTGGTTATTGCTTATCTCATTAATCGAATGCCTCTTCGGGTCCTTGATTTTAAAAGTTACATAAAAACCTTACAAGGCAAGACAGATTACCTAGTTTCACTGAAGGTCTTTGGTTGTGTTTGCTTCGTACACCTTCGACATGGGAGCAAACTGAATCCTCGAGCAGTTAAATATGTTTTCATTGGATACTTCCTACACAAAAGGGTTACACATTTATCATCCGTCATATAGAAAGTATGTAAACATGGATGTAACATTTCGTGAGAATGAACTCTACTTTTCTTCATCACAACCATCTCTTCAGGGGAATATTATTTAAAATGAAGAGATGACACCCTGTTCTATTACCCTTCCGAGGGAGAATGTAGTTCCAACAGAGACTTTAATTCAAAAGAAGACTAGTGGATGGTTGTTGGATAGGCCTAGGAAAAGCAAAAAAGCAGATGTCATCATAAAATCTACTTTATGCCCTGACTTTTCACTGTCAGGTCAATCTTCTTTACCTAAGTTTGCTATTGATTTAGAATTACCAATAGCCCAATGAAAAAGTATTATAACTTCCACTTTACATCCTATCTCTGACTTTGTCTCTAATGATTCCTTATCTCTGTCCTATAGAGTTTTTACACTGTCTTTGTTCTCTATGTCTGTTCCACAGGATTGGAGAGAAGCTATCACTGATTCAAGATGGAAAGGCTATGATTGAATAAATGCGAGTTTTAGCAAAAAATGAGATGTGGGAACTAGTTAATTCTCTTGAAGGGCAGAAAATGGTTGGGTGCAAATGGGTGTTTACTATCAAGTATAAGGTTGATGATTCAATTGAAAGACTCAAAACCAGATTAATAGCGCAAAGGTTCACTCAGATATATGGAGTGGATTATCAAGAAACATTTGCTCCAGCTGCTAAGTTGAACACGATTAAGATCCTTCTATCATGTGCAACAAATCTCGACTGGGACTTATAGCAGTTTGATGTAAAGAATGCCTTCTTACATGAAGACCTCAAAGAAGAAGTGTATATGAGGATAAAGATACTCAAGGTATGTAAACTGAAAATGGCCCTATATGAACTAAAGTAATCTTCTAGAGCTTGGTTTAACAGATTTAGTAAGGTCATAGTGTCGTTTGGCTATCAACAAAATAATGTTGATCATACCCTCTTTATAAAACATCATAAGGGTAAGATTACTCTCCTTATAGTTTATGTTAATGACATAATTATGCTAGGAGATGACAAGGAAGAAATGACCCAACTAAAGAAAAAATTGGTTCAGAAACTCGAAATCAAAGACTTGAGAAAGTTACAATATTTCCACGGAATAAAAGTGGCTAGATCGAAAGGGAGAATCTTTATTTCCCAAAGAAAATATGTCTTAGATCTTCTGATAGAGACTGGCATGTTAAGTTGCAAACCAGCAAAATCACCTATTGAATGTAACCACAAGTTACAAGCAGGGATTGGTGAAATGGTGGATAAAGGGAAATATCAAAGACTCATCGAACAATTGATTTATCTTGCTCATACTTGACCTGATATAACCTATGCGATTAGTTTGATAAGCCAATTTATGCATGATCCTCGCGAAACCCATATACAGGCCGGGCAAAGGTATTCTCTTCTCGAAAAATAATCATCTCAAAATAGAAGTATTTACAAATGCAAATCAGGCTACTTCTTTTGATGATAGAAGGTCTACAATGGGTTATTGTACTATTGTGGGAGGAAAATTAGTCACTTGGAGGAGCAATAAACAAAGTATTGTGACTCGATCAAGTGCATAGGCTAAATATAAGGCCATGACTCAAGATGTTTGTGAGCTTTTATGGCTGTAAAAGGCATTGAAAGAGTTAAAGTTGTTAAACGAAAATGGATCAGCTTTGTACTGTGACAACAAAACGGCCATCAGCATAGCTCAAAATCCACTGTAGCACGATAGAACCAAACACATCGAAATAGATCATCATTTTATCAAGGAAAAAGTAGCCAGTGGTGCCTTAAGTCTATCTTATCTAACATCCAAAACACAGTTGGTTGATGTTTTTACTAAATGGCCCAACTGTAAGACTTATCATAAATTTCTTTACAAGTTGGACATGCGAGACATCTATGCTCCAACTTAAGAAGTGTTGAGAATATTTGATTACTTGATAGCATTGAATAACATAACTTTAGAGATTACAACTAATTTTTAGGGATTTTATTTAGAGATATTCTTTCCTTAATTGATTCAATGTTTCATGTATATATAGTTGTACATATTTCTAAGAAATACATACTCTTAAGTGAGTTTTTCCTCAATACATTAGAATATGAATTTAAAAAAGAATGGTTGTTGGATATGAATTTAAAAAAGGTTAATAAAACAAGGAAATAAACTTGGTTATGATTGCCATCGCTTTTGTCTAGATGAGTTTAGGAGTGTTTTATAGGATATTAAAGAGATATAGGTAGAGTCTATAATTGTTTGGTCCGCCTTCATATTCTACCATAGAGTTACCAACCTTTTTACTGGCAATCATTTTATCTATTCCTTGCACATTTGATTGAACACTTGATTTTCATTTCAGCAATAATTTCATCAACATTCCGCAACATACAATCAAGCATCTGTCTATCATCACTTGCATATGCTTGAGCTCCTTGTGTATTTCTCCCCACCACTCTCCAGCCATTGTTCTGCCATTATAGAGGATCATTGGCTCTGATGCCAAATTGTTACGACCTATTGTGGTTAATAGTGGTTGATATAGTTCAACTTACCAAAGGGATACTGAAACTTTAAAAGTCATTAGAGAAAGATTTAGATATCTTTCAGGCTTATTATTCCATATGTCCCTTTAAATAAGGGTTGATCTTATTACATTAATAGAAATGAAATAAATTAACTGACGAAAATCGAAGGAAAGAAATAAAATCACAATCTAAACCTTAATTAAAGAATCAAAATTAATGGTCTAACAACCCCTTTTTAGTGAAATAGGAGCAGTGGTTTCAGAACCACAATTTTGACGAGTAAATTATTATTTTATTATTATTTTAATATTTACAGGAATATATTAAGGTCGTGTTAAAATTTCGTTAAAATATTTTGATGTTTACATGATTAATAATATAAAAAGGACTAAATCGTAAAATAGATAAAAGTTAAGTTTTATTAGCTAAAGGGATCTTAAAGCTATGAAATCTTAAACTAAAGGAATTAAATGGTAAAAAAACCATTTAATGAATTAGTGGATGTAAATGGCATGGTTTTATTAAAATTTTGTTAGTTTTTAAGTAATTAAAGTTAAAATAAAAGAAAAGAAAATAGGTATCATCTTTTATTTTCACAAACCTAAACTGATTTTGAGAGAATGAAACCTCCATGAATGAGTGCTTGGTTCGGCAAGCTTCTTTATAGTGCATGGTATGTGCTCTTCATCCTATTTTTAATGATTTTTTATGTTTTTAAGTTCGTTATAGTTAAATTTAGCTAACCTGGGAGTTAACTTGTAAAATTGTTAAAGGTTGAAGGTTATGTCATGAATGTTTTTTAGTAAGTTTTGATGTTAAATGATAGATTATGCATCTTTTTTCATAAATAAACAAATTTTGTTAAATGAATTTTGACGAAAATGACAATTAGGGATAAACTTGTTAAAATGTGAAACTATAAGTTTTATTATGAAATGATGGTAATTATAAGTTTTTTCAAAGTCCCATGTATATGTGGTTAAATTTGATTTAAGTTAAAATGGTTCAATTACAATATATGAACTTAAGGATTAAATTGTAAAAAGTTAAAATGTTAAGGGCAAATTGATAATTTTGTATAAACATAAGTTATGGATGAAATTGAATATTAGAAGTACTAAATTGATTGAAATTACTTATCTAGATCAAAATAAGCCACGTAAGGACCTAGATCAAGGTAAAAAAAAAACTTCGTATTAGCTCGATTTAACTTTTACGCCCCTCGTCGTTGAGGTAAATTCGTATAAATAGTTATGATATTAATGCTATTTAAATCGTAAGTTATTATTTTATTTATAATGTGAATTGATCGATGCATAAACAAATCAATACTATGATGGTTAGCAAGTCCTGATTGAACCTTAAGAATTCGTAAGATAAAAATGATATGTCATTAGAGATTTCATGTTTCAAGTGCTAGTTTTTAATATCCTACCGATAAGTGAGGTCCTACATTTGTTGCAAATATTCCACAACTCATGTGAGCAGCATCATGTAGCTTACATTCCGACCCACAGCTCATGTGAGCAGACCCATTTTACAACTCGTGTGAGCAATAATGTAAAGGAAAATTTAAGCTTATATGTAAAGGTACACTTCGTGTAAGCTTTCCTAATTATCCGATTATATCCTAGATGTTTCAACGGGTAAGAAAAAGGATTAAAATGGTAAATATTCAAATGGAATCAAGCATGACCTTATGAAAAGAATGCATGAACTAATTGATGTATTCTATATGGAAAATGACTTATCTTATGGTTGGTTCATTTGATTTATATGCAAGTGTGCTAACTTGTGTATTGATGGTGATGTATAAGCTTATGACAAGCTTATGATTTGAGTTATAGTATGCTTATACTTTATATTATGCAAATGAAATGGTAAATTATGTTTTAATTTATACGAGCTTACTAAGCATTAATTACTTATGTATTTTCTTTCCTATATTTTATAGATTATCAGAAGTTCGAATTGGTTGAAAGCTCGTCAAATATCTATTACACTATCCAGCAAATATATTGGTAGTTTTTGAATGTTTTGGCTAAGGTTTATAATGACATGTATAGGGTGAATCGTAATAGCTTTTTGTTAAATGTTTGGTTGGTGATTTGGCATGTATAAGTTTTTGAATGTATAAGTTGTATCATTTTGGTTATCTTATAATGCATGTTTTGAATGACTTCCATGGTATGTTTTGAATTGGTATGATTATGGTCAAGTTATGGCATGTTTTGGAAAATATTGAACTAGTAATTGAGTATTGAAATGTGGTAAAATTGATATGTTTAGGTAAAAGTTATTGAATGCTTTTGAGTTGCCTTTGAATGGCATATTGGTTAGTTGAATTAAGGTCTTAGAATAACATATACATATGTATGTTTAGGTAGGATTTTGGTGCCTTGAAAGTGTGCATCCAAACGTTTATGCATGAAATGGTGTAGAAAAGGGATTGATTTTAGGTAAATTTAGTTCCACACGACCTGAAACACGGGCGTGTGTCATCTGATGATTTCTTAAGTTGCAAGTCAGTGAGTTACATGACCTGGCACACGAGCGTGTGTCTCAGCCGTGTGAGCCACACGGTTGTGTAACCCTATTTCTAAATTTTTATGACTTTTTCTTAGACTTTCTAAATGATTTAAAATTAGTCTCGAATCGTTTATAAGGTATTTTTAGGACCTCGAGAGCTCAATTTAGGGACGATAAGTATGTATATGATTGATTTATGATTTGTTTATGTTATGGAATGAAGTTAAGTTTAAACAACTCTGATTGTACGGTAATACTTCGTAACCCTAATCTAGCGACGGATATGAATTAGGGGTGTTACAAATGGTGTTTCTCTTTCTAAGGTTTGGGCCATAATACAAGTACTACATTAGACCACAAGAGTATAAATTAGTAACTCAACAAATTCTAACCTAGTAAATGAATAGAAGAAACATACCAAGAAAGCAACAGCTTGCCTTGTGTGTTTGAGTTCACCCCATGATGATCCTGCATACTGTAATTAGAGGAATCATCAAACACCAATTTTTAAGAAGGAATTGAAATTCAATAATGTGATACAAGCCTAAAACTAAAATTAAGAAAAGGTAAACTTTTCATTGAATGTGACAATGCGACCAACAACAGTCCTTAGTGAATTAAAGAAATTACCTCTTCTGTCACTTGGGCACACCATAGTTCCAGTTCAGCTAAGCCATACTTCACATACTGCCCATTGCTAAATGTGCAGCACTCTCTACGAACAAGAAAGCTGTAGCAGAAAATATTAACTTTCATTTTTTGTAATATATTCTTATTATTATGTTAGGAATATAAAGATAAAATAGTGATATACCTATTAAAGAGCTGTGTATTTATATATGCAAATATTTGAATGAAAATCTTCTGAATAAGTGTTGGAGGCACCTGAAAAGAATCTGTAACCATAAGTTCAAGGTTCATTAAAATGATGGCACTACTCCACTTTAATATCATTAAGACAACAAGTTACATACAAAATTTGCTTTTAATGTGCTCAGATGCTTGTTCAGGGATTCAATAATTCTTTGCCAAAGACAAGCGGGAGAGCTATCGACTTCTTCTGACTCTTCGAACGTTTTAAAAGCAGTTCCCTTTGATGCCCTAGGTACCTGACATGTAGGTAATGCATTAACATTCTAAAAGTTCAAACATAAAGCACTATAGAAGCTGGGGAGATGATTTAAAAAATAAGCCTCACAATTGTTTCTCGTGTATATAGAAATTAACAAAAGTTTGAAAGTAAATCAAATAAATCAATGGAGAGATTCTGCATGGCTCCTTATACCTGGATGCAACAAGAAAGAAGCAATGACAAGTCCTTTTTCAAGTTGTCTCTAATGATTCCATAGATTTTTTCTACATATGCTGTGAGCTGCTGCTTGAAAAGTAGAGCTGGATACTTGGCCTCAACCTGGCGTACTACGCCAACTGCTAGATTCGCAGAAGATGAACGAAAACTCTGAAAAGGAACAACACCTTATCAGATAATTTTCCTAGAATCATTCAACACTACATCCACAAAATAAAATATCCAAAGGATTTTGAAATATGAAGTAGATTCTTTCTTTCTTTCCTCTTTTGGGAAAGTGTTCAGAAATATCATGCAAACAATTTTCAGACATTGTAAGTGAATTATGTACTTGGGTCATCCTTGAAAAAAATGATGTTGGAGCAGGAGGCTTCTGTGCTGCAGCAGAGGATTTCAAACTACTTTGAAGCAAAAACAACAAAGCAGATGTGTTCGACAGCCAATAAGCCATGTGGTCGTTGTCATCTTGTTTCTGCAGAACATCAAACCAGATCATGAATGTCATATTTGATTTATTTATCTAGGTCCCTAGCAAAGAGAGTAATTCAACATTCATTCCCAGTCTCTGAATACGACAATAGTACAGTGATATCATAGGTATCAGCAAGAAAATGGTAGTTAATATTGATGAAAAAGATGGTCTTTGTGTGATAAATAAGTTACCTCTAGTGAAGAGCCAATCATCTGAATAAGATTATCAAATACACTTGTCCTTTCAGCTTCTAATGTTCTCCAGTGAACAAGGCATTTGTATATTGTAAATGCTGCAACAGGTTTTTCTTGGCTGAATCCAAGATTCTGTGTGGTACATTTTATTAGAGAATCAACACCCTCTTGTGCCTAGGCATACGACAAAAATTAATCCCAAAAAACTTCGATCCAATACAAGTTGAAAAAAACACAAAAGTAGAAATCCATATCATTTGAGTTCATACTTGTGGCAATTCAATCTTAGATCTCCTTATTCTGCTATCTTCTCTACCAAACCTTTTTGATGGACCAGAATTCAATTGAGCCTGTCAAAAAGAGCTTTCTATCTCAGGTTCAAACCAAGGATGCTGATATAACTGATACACTGAAGTTAAAAGCTGATCATAGAGTCTCTTCATTCTTCACTTACATGATTACCATTTTGCAAAGGCTGCAATGTGAAAAAAAAGACCAACAATGAAAAATAAGGAAAATGAAAGTAACCACAACCAACAAACCAACTGGAGAAAGATAAGAACATGTTTAAACATAGCTTACTGTAGATGATGCAAATGACGATTGTGGTGACATTTTCCTACTAGGTGCACTCTGCAATGCTTTCTGTCTCAAAATCTTGTCCTCAGTTTCCATGTCTGAGATCTTTTCTTCTAACCTGTTAAATATAGATAATTATTTGAATGGAAGAAAAGGAACAATTCAATTGACTAAACAGTCATACTATCATAAACATCAAACATCTATTACCACAATATAAAATAGGGATAAAACCTTTGCATTGCAGTTTTCAGCTCAATTATCTTCATCTCAGCCTCCGAAGCCTGCTTTAGCCGCTCTTCACTAAGCTTGTTTGTTTCTTCAATTTTCTTTTCTAATGAAGTTACCAGAGCCTGAAATGGCATTTTGGCAAAAAAAATTTCAGGAAACATAAATGAAATATCACTAAATTTAAAATGACATTAAGCAAGCCTTCTGTCCAAGTAAGGCTCTATTCAGAAGTAATAACCATCTAACAATACCTTAAGCTGTTCATTTTCAGCAGTAAGCTTAACCATAAATTCATTATCAATTACTGGGACCTCCTTAATTATAGGAACTTGTCCAGCAATGTTCTTTGTGCCTCCGCCTTCCTTCATTAGCAACTCTTTTTCACGTTGCATCTTCTTCAACTCCCATGTAAGTTCTTCAACTTGCTTTTCCAGCTTAGTGTTGGCTTCTAGGAGGGCACCAGTTTCCTTGGCAGCCTGCAGACAAGCAAGGAGAATCAACTGCAACAACCATGCACAGACTATCACCTCATGAGTGAACCTATGAGAACATCACATCAAACAGGTGAAAGCAATCAAAATCGATAAAGGAAGCTCTTGATCATCCAGAATGGAAGCAGTTTTAGAGGAGATGAATGCACTGAAAAAGGGCTGCACTTTGGAGATAGTTGACTTAACAATAGACAACAAGACCAGGGGATGTAAGTGGGTATTTACTATTAAATGCAAGGATAGTGAGAGTGTAGTCAGTCATGAGGTACAAGGCAAGACTTGTTACAAAAGGATTCACAAAAAACCATGGAACTGATTACCAATAAACATTGCCTGCAGTGGCTAAGGTGAACTACATCCGTGTATTACCCTCACAAGTTGTGAATTCAAGCTGGCCATTACACCAATTAGATGTAAAGAATGCATTATTAAATGGTGATCTAGAAGAAGTGTTTATGGATAGACCACCTGGTTTTGAAGGTAACTTTTATAGTTAAAATGTCTGTAGATTAGAAAAAATCTTTTTATGGCTTGAGACAATCTCTTAGAACTAGATTTAAATGTTTTGGGAGAACTGTGAAGATTCATGGGTGTTCTAAGAGTCAAAACTGATCGCACCATGTTTTATAAGCACTCAAATGAAGGTAAAGTTGCTAATCTAATAATCTATGGGGACGACATAATTGTGATAGGTGATTATGGTGTTGAAGGGTTAAATAAGGTATCAGCTAATGCCTTTGAAATCGAAGACCTAGATGCTTTGAAGTATTTTCTGTATTTTTGTTTCTAAGGGAAAGTATGTCCTTGGTGAAACAGGTTTTTTTAGGGTGTAAAGCTGCTGAGATGCCTATTGAACCTAATCTGCAACGAGAACAGGTCAAGAATGAGGAAGTACTGAATAAAGATCAAGTTCAAAGACTTTTTCAGAAGTTAATTACTTGTCACATGCATGTCTAGATTTAGTTGTTAGTACTGTAAACAAGTTCATTTGATGCAAAGTATGTCTTCATCTGCAATTCCTATAGGTGGGGAAACTCATTCTCTTCAAAAAACCCAATACAAACATATAAACCAATTTTCTTGAATGGTCTCAATTGGTTAAGTTCATAATTCGAGGCAAAGGAAAATTTGATTACTTGCAAGATGAAAAGGTAAAACCAAATGAAGGAGAAGTAGGTTACTCAACTTGGGAATCAAAGAAGTCAATGGTCACATCATGGTTAATTAATTCCATGGAACCCAAGATTGGCCACACTTATGTATTCTACAAGACAGCAAAGGAGATATAGGACATGTCCAATGATATGTAGAAGTTAGAAAGCTAGAAAGGTGTGATCTTAGGAACGAAAACGGAAACAGAGAGGCTAAGAAAGCCTCTTAGAAGTGAAATTGAAATCAAAGACCTTGGGTATTAAGATACTTTTTAGGAATGGAAGTGGCAAGAAGCAATAGTGATATTTTTATCTCTCAAATAAATTATACTTTGGATCTTTTAAGGAAACTGGAATGTTTGGTTGCAAGCCAGCTAAGACACCCATAGTTGTGAATATGAAGCTTGGAGAAGCAAGCAATGGAATTCCAGTAGATAGGGGAGCTATCAACGTCTAGTGGGAATAATGATTTATTTATCTCACACCAGGCCAGATATCATATTTGCTGCAAGTGTAGTCAGCCAATACAATTCTCAATGCGAAGAGCATCTTGAAGTAGTCAATCAAATCATACGGTATCTAAAATTTACTCCAGGTAAAGGCTTGTTCTTTAAGAAAAATGAGGAGTCAAGTGTGGAGGCACTCACTGATGCAAATTGGGCAGGTTCAATTGAAAGTATGAGGTTCACATCAGATTATTTCACAATGCTTTGGTGGAATTTGGTTACTTGGAGAAGCAAGAAGCAACTGGTTGCAACTTGCAGTAGTGTACAGGCTGAATTTAGAGCCTTTGCAGAGGGACTTGTGAGCTGGATTGGTTAAAGAGGTTAATGGAAGGAAAGGCAGCTGTAAGTATTGCATATAATCCAGTTCATCGTGACTGAACAAAGCATGTCGAGATAGATCACCATTTTATCAAAGAAAACATAGAAGATGGGGTAATTTGCTTCACTAACTTAGCCTAAGATGTATACTATAAATATGTATCATTTTTCCTCATTGAAGTTAGAGAGCATACAATAACATTAGTATTGACATGGCAATGGAGTACATTACTCAAAACTATCATTTATTAAGAACTTGTTGAAGCAAAAATTGAGAAAATGCCCTCGCAAGACATCATGAGGTTAAACTAATTCAAGAATAGAGAAATGAAAAATCACCATTCTTATATTCCGTAATTCTCTACGTGCAAGTTTTCCTCTCCAAGCACATTGTGTGGTGATTGCTGCTTTCTTTAACCTCAAGTAATGACGGCTGGCTAAGAATCGGCGACATTGACTCTGTTACAGACATTAAATCAAATGATATCAGTATGTTGATAATGATATAAAACTATAACAAAAGTAGAAAACAGACATTGCAGAAACAAAAAACAGCATTAGTAGTATTTCTTTTGTTGAACTAACCAGCATCAATATTTATTGCAACACAACTAAGATAACACTTCATTGAAGAGAAATGAGATTTCTTAGAAAGAATGAGTAAAATCTGAGCTATTAGTATTTCATTAATTGAAAGAAATTTTATCTTTACCTGAATTACTGTTACAGCTCTCATCTGCTTCCTCAATAGAAGTTTATCACGAGCAATCATCCCACGAATACCCGTTTGGATGGTAACAGATGAGAAGTACAAATTCTTGTATGCTTTCCTAGCAAGAAACTTGCGTGAATGTTTTTGAATATTCAGACAAGCAGCTGCTCTTCTCATCCTAGCATACTGATGGCGTACCCCTTGTCCTGCAACCAGGTTATAGAAAATAACAGGGAAAATAAATAAGTCACCGGATACAGGGCAGCAATTATAACTAATGATACTATCACAAATGCACAATATGAAATGCTTATTACCTCTACTGAAGGCTTGAAGTTTTATGGAGGAAAACCGCAACAAGTTAAAGTGTCTGCGACTCAAATATGCACGGACTTTTCTCTGTATAACAATTGCTGATACTCCTAAAACCGCACCTCGACGTGCATCTAGTTCAGCCATCTGACCCGCCCTCAGAAAAACTTTTGTTTTACCAACCTGCAACGGCAGCAAACCTATAAGCCATAGTATTAAGTGGTGGAAGAGCATAGCGGAAGCAATAATAGCAAAATGCAATATATGCAAAAACTGATATGATTAACCAGCCAACAAGAGATGTGACATGCATGATATTCAAGAACTACTTAGGAAACAAATGGAATGACAATAACTTTTCCAAAGCTATTTTATGAAAATCTATAAATGCAAGAAGTACCTGATAACCACTGAGGTTACTCTTTTCCAGAATCCTCTTGCTAGCAGCAACATCATTATAGCTACCACAAAATAAGCAACAAATAAAGAGAGTAATGCACCTCATAGGTAACTTAGGATTCTGGTAACATAATTCTAAATAATAAAAGATACACCAACACAGAAGTAATAATTTTGAACTACAAAAGAAAATCTTGGAAAAGCTACCTCCCATTGAGAACCTCTGGAGCCAATATGGAAAACCGATTTATAAATTCACGAAACATCTTTCGAGAGGGAAATCCAGCAGTGCTAATTCTAATTGCTTCCATCACTCCCTGGAATAAAATAAATGCCAAACCATCATACAAACAGGCTGCTCAAAGCAAGGATTGACCAAAACATGAAAACTCACCCCACAACGAAGTTGTTGTAGTATATTATTATTTTCAAATATTCCTGGCTTAAGAGCATTATTTGGCTTTATACAACGTACATAGTGTGGTTCAGTGGCATTCAAAGTCTCAAGTAAAGATTGGAGTTGTTGCTGTGTAAAATAGATAGTATAAGTGAAAATCAAATAAAACAAATGATGTATATAATTTGCCTTTGATTTAGACACTGGAGCAGTGACAGACCTTGAAGCCAGTAGCTATTGAGGAAAATTTTGATGATTTGGAAGTTTCCTCAGGTAAAGGAGGAAACAAGCTTGAAACAAAAGAGCATTTGGAAGCATTCAAGAGAGCCTGATGCTCTGGAACAACTAAATCTTTGTTCTTCTCCAGGAATAGCTCGGTTTGGTAAGTCACCTGTAGCAAAAATCAATTCATAGTAAATGCTCAAGAATTGTCTGTTTCATAAGCAGATTACAGAATGATATCTGATACTATAACATTTCTAGCTAATATTAAGACCACTTTACATTTATATAATATCGAATATTGTCGGTTGAATTACTTGCGGTACAAAACATGCTACCGGTTTATGTTATTTAATTTTTCAAATCGAGGCTTTTTAGGGGATTCAGCATTTGCTAAAATGGATTGTTAATTGAAGTTTGAGTAGAATTAGCTAATTGAATTTGTCCTTTAATCTTGACCAGTTTAGGCAGTGCTTGTTAGTCAAGTTTAACTTGTCTTTTCCAAGCTGAAGATCATCATGCCAACAGGTATAAGGTGTCATAAGCAGAAAAAATCACTAGATAATATAAATTTAGTAGAGAAAAATAGATATTCCCAACAGCCTTATGTTTTAGCTTAACATTAAGTGCCTCTTTGATGCGATTCATAAGGATGCCACAGCATAAAGATACTTACATCCCCAGCATAATGGCAAATGGTGAAGTCAGTGCGTGACAGCTTAGGCTTAATGAAGCGTTTATGGTCCTTAAAAGTCTGATAGAGTTTTTCCGCAAATGTCTCATGTGTTGATCGAGGAAACATGCTATGAAAAATAACAAGAGTTATTGTCACAATTTCAAAGGTTATAAAATCAAAAGAAAATTAAAATTAGATAAACCAAATTTCTTAAAAGGGAAATGGTGGTTTAACATTGTTATGTATCTGATACCTACCAAGCCTCGTCAAGAAGAGCAATGATGCCACCAGGTTTCTGTAAGCAGAAAAGTAAACATTATAAGATAAAACTATCCAATAGAGTACTAAAATATGGATTAATTCCACCAACCCCCTACAGTTTCAACATCTCCCACATAACACTTTTTTTCCAATTAGCACCATGTGATTAAGATATATTTCGAAAAGATGTTAGACTGTTAATCTGACCAAAAGAAAAGTCACATCTTATTTGTTTACAGTTAAGGGTATTTTCATAACTTTCTCATGTAAAACTAACAGCTTAAACTCTATGAGAACAGTACTTATTCATTAGTAGTTATTAAGCATGTGTTTAAATTACAGTGCTATGGGAAGAATTGAAACCAAAAGGAAGTTTCCCTTGAAATTTTCATGACATTAGCTTGTTATTAAGCATGTGTTTAAATTTTCAAGTGTATCCTTTATTTTAAATTTTGCTGGTGTTATCATTTATTTTGAATTTGCTGTCGTTGTCATTTTTTTTAAATTTTGTTTTTTGTTAGTGTTTTGTAGAAATAAGTCTCCTACAGAATAGGAGTAGGCTTTTTTTCACCTATAAATATCTTGCTGCATTCAACAATCATCTTTCTTTAACACTGTCACTTGCATTTATAATTGTAACATAAATTTTCTAAAAGATTCTCATTAACATAAGCAGACAATAATCTTTCATGATTTTAGCATCCAATGTATAAAACCACCATCACCCAAGTTATTATCTTAGTCATCAGATAGCATCATTTAGAGTTCCTCATACTCCTTTAAAAGGTTTACATATCCATATGAATTTTAGAAAAACTACCCCCACCTACCACCCCAACACACACACATTCAAGGCTTATATGTGTATTATATATATATATGCAGAGTTTTTCGCATAAATTGCATATTGCAAATAAGACACTGGCATAAAAATGACAAAATGGAATAGGACTGATGTTGTACCTTTTCAACAAGATCAAGAATATCTTGATTATCAACAAACTCTATATAACTCCAGTCAATTTGTTCCTTTTTATATTCCTCCTGCTCCATCTTAAAAACATGCTGGAAAAATGACGGCATTTGGTCATTTTAAGCATTGCTTTAAAAGCTGAAAATTACCTAAAGACAATAGCATCAATGTAATGTATAAACCTGATTAAAATGCTGTTGCAGCTTTTCATTCGTCAAATTGATGCAAAATTGCTCAAAACTGCGTACAATGGAAATGAATCATGTAGGTATTTACAGAATCAAACCAAAGGAACTGTGAAAAACAGGATATTTTCTATTATATCTTCCACAAGAGATTACATACATATTTATACACATAGTTAGCCTAACTAAGGTAACTTTACGCTAGGAAACAGAATAATTGTAGAGATACTGTACAGCCTTAAAGTTAGGGATAGAATATTTTTAGAATCATATTTGATATACTCAAATATTCTGAAATCTGACACTCTCCCTCAAGCTGGGAAGTGGATATCATCCATTCTCAGCTTGCTTACTAATTTCTGAAACAACTTCCCGCACAATCCTTTGGTAAGTATATCTCGCTAGTTGTTCATCGGTGGACACAAATGGAGTGCAAATTAAGCCACTGTCCAGTTTTTCCTTTATGAAATGTCTGTCCACCTCAACGTGCTTCGTTCGATCATGTTGAACTGGATTATGTGCGATATTGATAGCAGACTTATTATCGCAATACAACTTCATTGGACCTTCCCACTTGATCTTAAAGTCTTCTAATATAATCTTTAGCCATAACAACTCACAAACTCCAAGAGCCATTGCCCTAAATTCAGCTTCGCACTAGATCTAGCCACAACGTTTTGTTTTTACTCCTCCAAGTCACAAGGTTGCCTCCTAGGAAAGTGCAAGAACTGAGGTTGATCTTCTATCAACCATAGATCCCGCATAATCTGCTTTGGTATAGGCTTCAAGGGTTAAATTTTCTCCTTTTTTAAATAAGATTCCTTTGCACGGCATGCCTTTTAAGTCTTGTAGAATCGATATACACACTAAGATGTGATTCCTTAGGATTGTGCATAAACCGACTTACAACACCTACTACATAAGCAATATTTGGTCCGGTATGGGACAAGTAAATAAGCTTCCCACAAGTTTTTGATATGACCTTCTATCAATCACTTTGTATCTTCTAATACATCTCTCAGTCCGTGGTTCACCTCTATGGGTGTCTCTCTGCTGGTTTACACCCAACTTGCTGTTTCACAACAAATCAACCATGTATTTTTGTTGAGATATGAATATTCCTTCCCGAGAGTGTGCCACTTCAATACCAAGGAAATATTTTAACTTACCTAGCTCTTTGACTTGAATTCTTTTACTAGGCATTTTTTTAACTTCTCCATTCCTTCTAGATCATCACCACTATAATAATATCATCAACATAGACTAATAAAGCAATCACTCCCCACGAAGATGAATGTTTTACTGAACAGTAGTATGATCTCCTTGACTCTGCTTATACCCCAACTTGAGCATCACTTTGGTAAATCTTCCAAACCAAGCCCTCGGGACTGCTTTTAGCCCATATAAAAGCCTTTTTAGTCTACAAACCCGCCTCATCCCGTATTTGGACCGAATCTTGGAGGAACATCCATATAGACTTCCTCCTCAAGGTCACCGTGTAAAAGGCATTTTTGATGTCAAATTGCTGTAATTTCCAAATTTCGGTTGGTAGCTAGTGACAACACTCTTACAAAGTTTCATCTTTGCAACAGGCAAATGTCTCAAGATAGTCTATCCCATACATTTGAGTGTACCCTTTAGAAACCAACCTTGCTTTGTACCTCTCCAAAGAACCATCTCGACTTATATTTCACTGTGTACACCCAAATGACATCCCACCGGTTTCTTTCCTTCCTAAATTTCACTAAGTCCCATGTCTTATTTTTTTCAAGAGCTTCCATTTCAACCTTCATGGCATTTCTCCAATTCTCATCTTCTAATGCCTCGAATACGCTTTTAGGAATGGAAATAGAATTTAGGCTACTAAGAAAGGCTTTGTGGTTATGGGACAAGTTTTTGTAAGACATGAATAGGTGCAAGCGATGTTTTGTACAAGCTCTAGTCCCCTTTCTAATAGCAATGGGAGAATCATCTAAATCAGTAGTATTAGAATTCAAAGCGAGTTCAAATGAGCTACCCTCGGGTCATATAGGAGAGAAGAAGATGATTGAACTTGCACTGGTGCCTTCTTTCTTGAGTAAACCAATGAACTGACGAGTAGTGTCCCGAATTCCTCTTGGTGATTTGGGTGTACTAGGCTCAGTTTCAGGTTGTATAGGGGTCATTGTTTCAAGTTGGGCAGGTTGGGTAGCAGGCAAGGTCTGAGTGAGAGTGTTTGATTGCTGGACAAGAGCTGGAATGTCAAGAAGAAAGAATTCTTTGTCCTTATCTTCTTTGAATAAGATCTCCCCCTGAAGATAAGGACGAGTGAAGAAATTTTCTTGTTCAAAGAAAAGTAATATCACCATTATTAAAAAAAATTTTTGTGGTTGGATGATAGCACTTGTACCCCTTTTGAGTGGAAGAATATCCAAGAAAGATACACTTGACAGCTCGTGGATCAAATTTCCCTCTATTTTGAGAATGAACATGGACAAAGGCGACACAGCCAAATACTTTGGGAGTAAGATTACTGGAGGTATTGAAATCAGGAAAAAATTTGGCTAGAACTTGCATAGGACTTTGAGATTCAAGGACCTTTGTAGGCAATCTATTTAACAAATGAGTAGTGCTTAGAAACAAATTTCCCCTAGTATTGTTTAGGGACTTTTTTTGGAACAATAGGGCTCTTGTAATGGCTAAAATGTGACCATTCTTTCTTTCGGCTACACCATTTTGTTGGGGTGTACTAACACAAGATGACTCATGTATAATGCCTCTTTCTTGAAAATATGTTGAGAGGAATTGATTGAAATAATCCTTGGCATTGTTTGACCTAAACCTTTTTATTTCGGCCCCAAATTGTGTTTTGATCATGTTGTAAAAAATTGGAAAGACAGACCTAACATCAAATTTTTGTTTTAAAAGAAAAATCCAAGACACACGAGTACAATCATCAATAAAGGATACAAACCACCGAGCTCCAAAAATATTTGAAATAGTGGATGGCCCCCAAACATCACTATGAACAAGAGTAAAAGGAGTGGATGTTCTTTTATTGCTTACTGGAAAAGAGGTACGTTTATGTTTTGCAAGTTTACAGATATCACACTGAAATTTTTCAACAGTTAATCCTTTGAATAGTGAAGGAAACATAATTTTAAGGACTCTAAATGATGGGTGACCAAGGCGAAGGTGATAAAGCCAAATTTGGTCTTTATTGGTTTCAATAGACTCAGATATGAGAGATAAAGGTAAGGAATTCAGAACACTAACTTCTTCACTGGATTCTTTAAGATAGTATAAGCCATTTATTTCCTTAGCATGTCCAATCATCCTCCTCGTATTCTGTTCCTGAAAAAGACACCGATTATGATAGAAAACTACTTTACAGTTAGAGTCTTTGGTAATTTTTTTAATGGATAAAAGATTAGTAAATAATTTTGGAACATGAAGGACATTTTTAAGAATAAGGTTTTTGTTTATAACAATATCACCTTGACCGCCAATTGTGATCACGTAACTATCAACATCATCGTTATTTTTCTACTACTAGAACAAGGTGTATATGAAACAAATTTTTGTGAGTGGGTCATGTGGTCTGTAGCTCCTAAGTCAATGGCCCAAGAACTTTTGGTATCTGTATTTGAGACTTTAGAACTTTGAGGAGAGGATATACCTGAAAAGGCCAAACTACAAGTACCTGTTGAAGAAGTTTTTTCCAATGATCCCAACAAATTTTTTAACTTCTTAATTTCTTCTTTATTAAATTCAATAGGTAATTCCTGAGAATTATTTTTTTATCTAGTTTGTCTAACTGTGTTGCTAGTCCTTGTCCCTTTGATTGTCCACTTTTTTTTTGAAAATTTTTGTTTGTTGTCTGTGGCTTCCCATGGAGTTTCCAAAGATCTGTTTTAGTGTGACGAGCCTTTTTGCAGAGGGTGCACCATACGGAATCCTTGTTAAAAGACTTTGTACGTTCTATCTGCTCTATTATCTTCACTAGTTGGTCGCTCAGCCAAATCTCCTCTCATTTACAGCAAGCATTAGTAACCAAGGCTTTGAACTATCCACTTGATTGTTCTCCACCATAACTCCTCTTCTTCCTTCCTCAAAGACGAACAATTGCAATTGTTTCATTTAGTGATGGTAGTTCCTCTTTCCAAGTATTTGAACTCTTCGCATCAAACTCAACATTCATCCAAAGAAGAAAATCATAAATTCGATCATTTTCAACAAATCTTTTCGTGAGTGCTGCATCTTCACCGCACTTCATCCGAATGCATCGGTAATGATCCATCTCTTGCCACAAACTTTGCAATAGATTGGAATACTTCGTGATTGATCGACTTCCTTGCTTGGTGGATGAAATCTTAGTCTTGATTTTATAGATTTGAGCAACATCTCGAACTTTAGAATAAGTCTGCTTCACAGACTTCCCATATTTCTTTTGATGTGCTAAGAAACATGCATGTATCACCGATTTCCGGCATCATAAAGTTCCATAACCAAGACATTACCATAGAGTCTTATTCATCCCAAGCATCAAACTTAGGGTCCCCTCCTTTAAGTCCAGCCTCCGAGTAAGTGACTCACCTTTTCCTCTTCCTTTAAAGAAGGTACGAACCAGTTGGGACCATTTCGGATATTTTTTTTCCATTTAACTCAGAGGGCTTACTTGGATATTCTCAAACTCACTCATTGGATTTGAGTTGTTTACGTAAATTTCTCGAGCCCTCCCAGGTGTTCTTGGTCTTGTGATTTCAGTCATGTTGTGTCTGAACAAATTCTATGGACTTGAGGACTAGTTGGGAGTCAAAAAAAAAAAAGGCTAAAAAAATCGGCTAAAAAATCCCAAAAATCAGGCTAAATAACAGGCTCTGATACCATGTGAAAAACATGATATTTTCTATTATATCTTCCACAAGAGATTACATACATATTTATACACATAGTTAGCCTAACTAAGGTAACTTTACGCTAGGAAACAGAATAATTGTAGAGATACTATACAGCCTTAAAGTTAGGGATAGAATATTTTTAGAATCATATTTGATATACTCAAATATTCTGAAATCTGACAGGAACATTGTCCATAGTTCTGCACACTGTAAAACTTGAATAACAGACACAATGTGCAAGAAGGATGAATCCAAACTAGCAAAGAAAGAGCAATAGTAATACCCACAAATTTAATCAAAAATATAGACCCTGCATAATCGTTAAGGAAATTTTTAAAATCTCATGGACTTAAAATACTTAATTGCCCTATCTAGACATCCCAATCATGAAAAAAGCACGGGGATGCCATGAAAGAAATTGATGTTTGTAAATGATGAAAACAAAGCATACCAGTTAAGCACCTGTTTGTCTTGAAACTCTCAAATCCATAAATATCCAGAACACCAATCAAGAATTTTGATTCCGGATCCTGACCAATAGAAATATTTATCTTCTGAACGAGCCTAGGAAACCAAAGTGCAGAATGTCAAGAAAAATCATAAATGAGATGCATTTAATATGTGCCTTTACATGTTTCTCTCCAGAATGAACTGGTACATAGAAAGTTACCAGTCAAATAATTTTGAATAAACAATTTTGGCCAAAGCATCCCTGCTGATAGCTGCAGTAGCTGGATCAAGAGATTTTGTAATGCGATCACCACGAGTCACAATAACACGTTTACATAAGGAGTCTTCAAGAGACTTTTCATCACACCTAAACAAGAGAGGCATATTAGTGTTTTTCCATTCAAATATACCCTTGAAGACAATAACATGGATGTCTAAGTATAAAACTAGCAATGATGAATTACATGAATAAGTCTGCAGCAGTTTTTAGATGCAATCGAGATTTATCATCTTTAGGTTCAGCACCATCTGTTTTCTTTCCCTTTACAAACTCAACATTTCCTAAATGTAGAATAGCAGCCACAACTCGAAATATTGCCTCCTGAGATAGTAACAAGAAGAGGTTTAAAAGAAAAAAAAAATCATAGTCAAATATCCCAGCTAAAATAACAATCAAGATGCATTACCTGCTCTGCCTGGTTGATCCCAACAATATCCATAGCTCTCTTAGTCTCAAGATACTCTTTAGAATCATCTAGTACATCCAGCTCAAAACAATTTGACTGATTCAAATAACGAAAAGTTCGTGGATTTCCAACTTTGAACTTCTCAATATCCTGATAACATGTATTAGAAAATAAAACCATAAAAGTTTTAGATGCCTCATTAGTAACAAAAAAAAATTCAATGGAGGCAAAAATAACACTTGATGTTAGAATAATGGAGTTGACTTTTTTTACCACTAAAGGTATCAGCAAGGCTAAAAAAAAGTTTTAGTCTCATGTAGCATTAACTGTGTCCTTTGCAAACTTAGATTATGGAGCTCTAAACATGGCTATTATAACACATTTTAGCTTGGAAAAAAATTCAAAATAATGACCAGAATTCGTCACCTCTAACCCATATAACTTGAAAGTGCTCCAGGATATATTATTAGAGATCTTTTGAAGCAACTTAAAGATCACCGCTTTTCTTATACCCTGCATTTCAGTCTAAAAGATTAATCATTTGTTTTAAAAAAACCTATATCTAAACAAAAGAGCAAGCTTAAGTGCAAATAAGACTTCTACTTTGATTTTTTTAGAATTCCTTACAAAATAAAACCTGAATTAACCTGTGAAAACCAAATCTAAACCAAAAAGCTTTAGTTCTAATATATATGGGATCAGCTACTAGAACCAAAACATAGAAACATTTACTTTGGATACACAAATTCTCCCCTTCTAATCATTCCCATCCACCACCATCCTCTCTTCAAATTCTAATAGTTTCACATTATTATGCATCACATCCAACCTTTTTATTTCTTGGTTTCCCTTTCAACCTTTTACCATTTGCAATGTCCAACAAATTGAATTCCCCAATACGTGCCCTATCTGGCCAAACCACTATAAACAATTTTCTCTCACCTTTTCCTATATAAGAGCTATTCCAATTTGGAGACAACTATCCTTATTTCTAACCCTATCCTTCCGAGTCTTATCACGCATCCATCTTAATATTTGCATGTCAGCCGAACTTATCTTTTGCGTATGTTGATTCTTTTAGCCCAACATTTTGCACCATAAAGCAAAGCCAATCTGGTAGCCGTCTATAGAAATTCCCCTTCAAACACAAAAGTATATTACAATTAATAGAATTCCTATTGTGATTCTCCACTAAAGCCACCAAGCCTTGATGCTATGATTAACTTCTCCATCAATCAGCCCATCATTTAGGAATTATTGACCTAGGTACTTAAAGCACTCAACTATTGATTTCGTTGTCCAAATATATATATTAATATCACTTGACCATCGAGTGTAATCACATTTTATCACTATTCCCTTTCTACTAAACATAAACTTCATGTAATCAATCTTCAATCTGCTCAATCTAAGTCTTCAAGCTTTTAGTTTTTATCAAGTTGTTTAATTTGGAATGACTTTCATTATTTCATCCATTAATATTCCAAAGAGAAAAAGACTCAAAATCAATCCTTGATGCACCTCTACTTTAATCAGAAACTGATCTGTAAAGCCACCACTAATTCTTATGTTAATTACTACATCCTCTTACATATATTATCCTAACATATTTGCAAGAAACTATCTTCATGTTCAAAGCACACCAAAGAATGCCTTTAGGTACTCTGTCATAAGATTTCTCCAAATAAACAAAAATCATGTCCAAATCTCACCATGACACTCTAAACCGCTCAATGATTTGTTTCAAAAGATGAATCACTTCAATGGTGGATCTCATGGCATGAAAACAAACTAATATCGCCCTTGTTTTTATATAAAGGCACCAAGGTATTTTGCCTCTAGTTATCAAGCATCTTATCACTTCTCCATATCCTATTAAATAAGTTTGTCAACCACTTAACCCTAACATCACCGGTGAATTTCCAAACATAGATGGGAATTGCATCTGAACCTACTATTTTTCCAATCTTCATTTGACAACAAGGCCTTTGACCTCAAAAGGCCGTATCCCCATAAAATTACAATTTATGTCCTTTAAAAATATATTCAAGACTATAAGAGGAGCTTATAAAAATATCTCCTCATCTCCTTGTAAACTCTTCAACCTTCAATGAGGACCACAAGATTGTTATCCTTGAACACCTACTAGTTCCTAAATCTAGTCTTTTTCTCCTTCATCTAATCAAGACTATAAATATACCTCTCCATCCTTTAAGTTCAATTTGTTAGAAATGTTTTTATAGACTCTCACTCTAGTTTCCCTTATAACTCTCTTGGCCTCCTTTGCTACTTTTTTATTCTCAAAACTCATTGCATCCATATATAAGATTCTTCAATAGATTCATTTGTTCTTAATAGTTTTGTTTGCTTCCTCATTCCACCATGATGCATTCGTATATGGCTGAGCCACGCCCTTTGATTCACCAAGTTCTTTCTTAACACTTGTTAATAAATCATCCATCCTATTCCACATCACACTAGATTGGCATCCTTTTCCCCATTAACATCTTTGGTTAGTCTATTCATGAAAAATGCCGGTGTATCCCCCATGAACCTTCCCTATTTGATCCTAGGTTCTAGACATGTTTCACTTTCTTAATGTCTTTCTAAAACAAACATCTTAAACTAGTTGCGAATTCTTAAAACTCAAAGACACTTTTACCTCTGGCGGTGCAGCACAAAGCATGTAAAAGCAATGATAGTTTCTCTCTGGATCAGACACTTGGCAAACACGAGATCGTTCTAGCAAATAAGTCCTTATTGCAGCTCCAGAAATTCTCCCCCTTCCATCGAACTGAATTTCCACAAACTTGCCAAAGCGACTAAAATTACATTATATTCAATCAGGGGTAGTCTTTCGTCAAATAAATCAAGAGACTTGCACAAACATGAAGAATGAATTATGAGAAAAGATTTCCAACCTTGAATTATTGTTTCTGACAGTCTTCGCATTCCCGAATGCTTCTAGAACAGGATTCGACTACAAAGGTAAGAACAAAAAAGATATGAAAAAGAATACTTTTATTCAAGAAATCTTAGTTTCCAAGAAGGGGAAGGGGGAACCTCACATCCAAGAATGCAACATCAAATTGATCAATTTTACATATTGCAAAACTAAATAAGTTATGGAGTTTGATATACCTCTAAGACCTTTTGCTCCACAGATCGTTCCCCTGTGTTGTTATTTCTCCCTCCCATAAAAGCTAGATACTGCATAAGCATCTTTGTACTCTCGGTTTTACCAGCTCCACTTTCCCCACTTACCAAAATTGCTTGGCTTATTTGCTCCTTAATCATCTGTCTGTTTGCGACATTTATTACACTAATAATGCACATCAAAAATGCAAAAGAAAAGAGAACACAAAAACAGGTTACCTATAGGCAGAATCTGCAATAGCAAATGGATGTGGGCTAAGTTCACCCACATTTGCCCCTTTGTATTTTTCCATCACGCGATTTTCATATAAATGTGGCAATCTTTGAAAAGGATTTATAGCAATCAATATACCTCCTGTGTAGGTCTGGAATAACACATCAACATATTTAGCTTCAGAAAACAATGCATTATCTCCAGAATAAAAATGGAACAACCGTGCAACAAATTAAAGCCACATGTTGACACTTGGACATCATAAACCATGCTCAAAAGGACTGCAATGTGTGAAACAAGATGTGAAATAACTAATCTGAGTAAATAGTTCCATAAATTCATACTAAATTGAACAGGATAGAAAAGGAATGCAATCTGACAAACATGCTATGGAGCAAATAATCTAAGTCTATAAATCAAGGATGTTAACTGATACTTGGCAGAGATATTTTAGGAGTAAGTTTTGTTTACTAATGATTGGTAAAGATATTTTAAGAGAAATTGCTGCATTTTGAGCCCTTTATTAGGGACTTAGTACATGCTTTGTGATTGTTTCCTGTTTTTGGATTTTTAGCAAGTATATAGAGAGAGGCTATTGTAACTAACAAAACCGTATGATAGAGAATAAAACTTTTTTCTCTCTAAAAAATCCACTATCAAATTGTTATTAGAGCAGGTTCGGAATCATTCCTAAAAAGATAAAAACAACAAAAATCCTAAAATGAGCCATGGTGAACAACAGAAGAAACTCAGTCTTAGAGATAATTTCAACCTGAGAATCTCAATAGCACAAAACGGTAATTATCCAATTACTATAAGAATTAGACATGGGAAAACTAGCTTGTGGTTTTTTGGATTCGACTTTCAATCATATGGCAAGAGATTTCACTATTTTTCATAAATATAGTCCATGTTGTGATAATGCATTGGTACTTATTGCTCATCATTCTCCCTAAGGTGGCTGGTACAACTTCAGTTATTACCACTAAGGATATAATTTGTGGTGCATTACTGTTTGTGCTCAATCTTGATTGTAAATTGCTACATACAAGTTTACAAGGGCCAGCAATCGTGTTGCTTGATGCCACCCAATTATGTGTGCATTTCAGATATTGGACTTGTGGAAGACAATTAAAAATGCTAGGGCCACCAATTGTATTACTAGTCTACCTAGCTACATGTCACCAGATTACAATCATTGTTAAAAAGGCATTACCTCAAAATATTTTCAAGAACTTCAAATCCATGTAGCACATGATAGACGTTCATAGCCCAACTTGAGGGGGTGTGAAAATCAAGGGATGCGAACTGGTGCTTGGTAGAGATATTTTAGGAGTATTTGTTGTATTTTGTGCCCATTCTAAGGGCTTGATATCATGCTTTGTGGTTGTTTCTTGTTTTAGGATTTTTACCATGTATATATAGAGCCTATTGTAACTAACAAAAAATGACAGAATAAAAACTCTCTTTTTTCTCTAAAAGATTCTCTCTCAACATTGAGAAACCCTTGCCAGCTCTAAACATTTTAACAATAAAATGAAATGGATAACAGGATGCAAATCGTCTTATATACTTACATATATTTCATTAATATCAAATCGACATCTTAAATTCTGCAGAACTCCAGGTTCATGCAAATATGCTAGCTTTGTCATATCATCAACACCAGAGGGAGGAAATTCAGGGTCCTTTGGATACACATTAGATGTCTTGCTCACAACCTACACAAGGTAAAAGGGAACGAAAAAGCCAAAAGCCTTTCAAACTCTGATTTCATGCTATATAGTGAAGGAAAATTAGAGCTTGAAGAAAGATGCCTACTGCTGAAAGTGAACCGTGTCCATAATCTGAAGACATATGTTTTACCATTGAAAGATTTTACACAACAAAAGTTTAACAAGAAGTTTTAAACCAGCAGCAACAATGAAGCATGACCTCCTAGAAGAAAGTAAGAATAAAAGTAAATATAAGGAAAAATCCACAATTCAAGCCTTTTGTTGTCTTTACCATATTATACGCTAGCTGAATATTATGAGCCCTAATATTTCTTGAAGTTACTGCTCCAGTGAAGATCCTATTCTTAATTCCTTATTAATCACTACAATAGATCCTTCTCTAAAGCATAAAACATATCTAGGATTAGTTTGCTTATTGCAGTATTTTGAATGAATGGAAAGCCTCTTTTATTTATTTATTTATTTATTCTTTTGCAGGAAATGAACAGTTGAATATCTGGACAGCCAACATGAATAGTTATGCAACAAGAGCTGTAAAATGAACTTCCTAGTGCATATTTAGCAAAAATGATACATGATCAACATGCATTTATCCGTTCTACCACCCTTTTTTCTGTTCAAAAAAATTATTATCTCGTGTAGCCTTACACATTTAAATAGTTCCAATTTCTCAGCATTAGCTCATATTTTAAAATAAAAATTACATTTTGCTTTCTAACCCAAAAATCAAGCATAAGCAATATCCCCTAATTTGGAGGGTTAGCAAAACCACCCACATTTGATTCAAAATGCTAACACCTCCTTGCACTTCCAACTACAAAAACTTAACACCCTACACTATATATGACTTAACAAAGGAGCCCTTCTATTGCCACAGTCCATCACATTAGATACGATGGCACTATATATATATATTAAAAAAAATCATGAGTAAAACATTAGGGGGGTTTAACTTATATGTTAACACTAGCATAGTGGTCTCAAAGTAATTTTGAGCAGCAAACTAGACGAAACTCAAAAGTTAGAAGGTTTCATTTCTAGGTCTCTACATGTGCTTATATCTTATTTTACCTAAAAGTATCCTATCAACAAGGTCAAAAGAAATCCCAGCTTAAACTAAATTCCACCAACTTATCTTGTAACATATAGTAAACCATTGGTAACCAAGTACTAGAAGACCAATAACATCTTCTATAGTCTTCCACGTTTGCTACATTTCTATTTTTTTTGGAATGATATATTGTTTAGCCATAATCTCTAGATATTCACAAAACATAATGAAAATCATATCATCTCGTGAAGGAAATTCAGTAATATAATTTAGAACTTCCAAGTTCATTAAACTAGGATGATAGTGATTTTCTGTATGCCAAGTCTTTGATTCCAGTTTAATATACATAAACAAGTTTCATAACCGCAAGAAACAAAGCAAAAAATCCTTCATGAAATAAGTAAATCTTTGGTTTGTATCTAGACTATTGTTGGATGGAAGTTTAACATATTTAGCAATAAAAGGTAATCAAAATATAATATTTTGGTCCTTCCATAACATAAAAAATAAAAAGAGTATAACAAACACTCACCAGTTTCCCTGATGTACATTTTACTGTAATCTTTTCCCCTTTAATTTCTTTAACTTCCCCATCTATCCAAGCTACCTCAGGGTCCTCCACCCAAACAATAGATCCAGCAATAATATTGGATGGAGCAACCTGTGACACCATGTCAAATCATCAGCATTTCTAGGTGAAGGAATAGAGACTCATTAACATAAAATTAAGTTGCATTGTGCAATTAGATATATAGGGCTAGCAAAAGGGTTATATAGTGCATCTTCTGACCACCATCCAATGCCTCTGTTCTTTGGTTTTTCTGCATCTCTCTCACCCTATAATTATCTAAAACAATTTTGTAACATCCTTCAATTAACAAGTAAAACATTATTAATTTTTTACTTCGAAATCACATATTCAAGTCAATAAAACGAACTCTTAAAAGACAGGGCTAAGGCTGTCAACACCCTAAGCTGCCGTAAGTTCTACTAAGCTAGCTGCTTCACACGAGGCTAGTATTTTATGCTCACACTGCTGTGGGAAAATTATTGACTGAATTGCGTTAAGAAAATTCCTATAGTGCTATTTTTCAATTGATTTCAAATAAGAATTTCCAGATGACTATCTATCAAGAATCCTGACTACCAAGAAAAAGAGAAATGAGGCTCTAGAAACTGAAATTAGTTAAAGAAAACTAATTTTCTCTCATAAAAAAAAGGGTATAATCATAATGAACTTCAAAAAAAAAGAGAGCTCAAAACATAATAATTCACATTTAAACAGTACACATTTCTGAATCAACCCAACAACGAAATAGAAGAAACAAACAGCATTCAGGAAAAAAAGTAGAAACAGTTTTCAATTTGATTACTTCATTGTTGTTAAATGAGCTACCTCTTCATTCACGAAATAGAATCCAAAATCAACAGAAACAATTAACGGTACATAGGCAAAAGGAGGAAAAGAGTGAAAATAAAAAAAATCATAGAGGAAACAAAATGCAAACCATTGTTTCTGATTAGATTCAGATCCAAGGCAGAGCCAATAAACCCTTGATATCCTTCAACGCATAAATCCGAAACGAATCGTTATAAAAAAAACAAAAAAATTCCCTCCAAATCCCTGCCTCTATGTTCAACCAAGAAACACAACTTCCACACTCCTCGCTTCCTCCCTATATCTTTTCCCTAATTGGACCAAATGCATCTCTTCCTTGTCTCTCTACAATTGTAGACAATCATTATCGGCAATGCCGTTCCTTTCCATTTCGTTTTCATAGGAAAGTGAAAGGGGTGAAGAAGAGGTCACATTGATTATCGAATAATATGATATATTGTCTTTTATTCGGTAATATATTTGTATAAATAAAACAATTGCAGACCTTTAAACACCTACATGTCAATGCATGAGAGTGCAAACATAAAAAATATGGACAAACACTCCCTCGTCTCTGTATCTTTTCTTCGTTCTTCTTCTCCCTCCCGTTTTTTCGTTTTCCAGAACGACGAAAAAGCGTGAACTCAACATTAACAATACAAAATTCCTTATTTACCCTTGAATTTGGAGGATATTTACTGAGAGTGCCTTGCTTACTGGATTTGTGAATTAACAAAACGCCCCCGTCTGGATTATGAAATATATATGTTTTACAGGGAGTGGAAAAAGCTTCCGGACTATTGAAAATGTACAAGTTCATAATTTTTTAGATATTATTATAGCAATATTATTACAATTACTTTGATTAAAAATTTATTATTTATACTATATATAAAATGGTTGATTGAATCAGTGTCATGAATTAACTCAACACCAACTCAGTTATAAAACTACTAAAATATATTTACTTTATTTATACTATACTATATATAAAACAACTAACTAAATTAGTATCACAAGTCAAATCGATGCCAACTAAATTGTAAAATTACTAAAATACTCTTACTTTAAAAGGTAATTAATATTATTACAAGTGTATTTTTATCTTTTCATAATTTTATATAGCCCTCAAATAAAATAATTGTAAAATATTATTTGAAAATCGAACACAACACCAACAAGATATAAAAATTATTTACCCACCTCATCAATAATCATTGTTGAAATATTTTTATAATTATATTTTTAAAGTAAAACATTTTCATTCACCCACATAATGAATATAATAAAATCTAATTACAATTACATATATAAATCTCATGTACTAAAAAAATCTCAATAATTTAAGAAAAAAATTGCTATCTATCAAAATAACTTATGTAATCGGTGATGTTAGCTCAATTGATCAACCGAAATGCCAAAAGGGATGAATTGGGCTTTTAAAAATTTTGTGGAAGGAAGGATAAGAAAATGAGACAATGAACACAATGATTTTAGATTGGTTTAGTTCCAATTGCCTACTCAATTACCTTAGCTTTATACCACCAAGGATTTTCTCAAATTCACTAATTTGATGAACCTTTGATGACAAAGTTTAACCATACAACTCCCTTAAGATTTCTACACAGATCTTAAGACATAAACCCTCACAAATAGCAAATAAATAAGCAAATAAAGAAATAATCCTCATAAGATTAGAATGTTTGCAAACGAAGCACACAAAAAGAGAGATGAAAATATAACGAATGTTCATAAGTGTTTAAAAGAGAGATGAAAATTTTAACCATAAAAAGTTGGTAATAGATTTCTTGATGTTTCTTGATAGCTTTTTAATCTCTTGTAATCTCTCTTGTTATTGTAGAAGCTTTGGAATTTGGTATTTATGGCCTCTTATTGATTTCCAACAGTTGGGGTTGTTGGGAAAATGAATTCAACTATTAGAGGTGTAAAAATTAGAGTATTAATGACTCCTGCAACAAAAGGTATCGATACATTTGAAGAGGTATCGATATTTTAGGCATTTAATGCCTAAATTGAGTGAATGTTAAGCTTAAAGTATCGATACAACAAGAAATGTATCAATACTTGCTATGAGGTATCAGTACCTTAGGGAGAGTATCAATACTCGGGCAATTTTTCTTTAAATTTCAAAATATCAAATCGTAAAATAGTTTAATACTTTGTGTAACACCCTAAACTTGGCCTAGACGATATGGCCGAATCTGGTGATGTCACATGAAAGGTATTTTGAAAACGGAGCTAACTCGATAAAAACGTTAGACATATAAACCTTTAATTTCTAGCTAATCTGATGGAGCTTCCGTTTGGGGAGTTTGACCTGATTCTGGGTATGGACTGGTTGGTCAAGCACCGTGTCAGTCTGGACTGTGTAACTAAGAGGGTCGTCTTGAGAACTAAGGGGATAATAAGGTAGTTATGATTGGAGAACGTCGAAATTATTTGGCCAATGTGATCTCTGCGTTGGTGGCTGAGAAGCTGGTTCATAAGGGATGTGAGGCGTTCTTGGCCTATATTAGCGTTTCTGTTTCTAGGAACTCTACTGTAAAGGACATCAGAACTGTAAGGGATTTTTCAAACGTCTTTCCTGAGGATCTGTCGGGTTTACCTCTGAATCGAGAAGTGGAATTTGGGATTGAGCTTCTTCTTGGTACAGCTCCGGTGTCTATCGCCCCTTACCGTATGGCACCGAAGGAGCTTACAGAGCTTAAGGCTTAACTGCAGGCACTTTTAGACTGTGGTTTCATCCGTCCTAGTGTGTCTCCATGAGGAGCACCTGTTCTATTTGTTAAGAAGAAGGATGGGACCATGAGGATATGTATAGATTATCGGCAGTTGAACAAGCTGACCATTAAGAACAAGTACCCACTTCCGAGGATCGACGACTTATTTGATCAGTTCTGAGGGGCTTCAGTGTTTTTTAAGATCGATCTCCATTCAGGGTATCACCAGTTGAGGGTTAAAGAAGTGGATGTGCATAAGACTGCACTTAAGACTCGGTATAGGCATTACGAGTTCTTAGTTATGTCTTTTGGATTGACGAATACACCGACCACATTTATGGATTTGATAAACCGAGTGTTTCAGCCCTATCTGGATCAGTTTATTGTAGTTTTCATTGACGACATATTGGTATACTCTAAGACTGAAGATGAGCATGATGAGCATCTTAGAGTTGTACTTTAGATTCTGCGTAAGAAGTAACTCTATGCTAAATTCAGTAAGTGTGAGTTCTAGCTTCGTGAAGTTACTTTCCTGAGGCACGTAGTTTCTGCTGAGGGGATTCGAGTTGATCTTCGAAAGATCGAGGCTGTATTGGATTGGAAACAACCTAAGAATGTGTCAAAAATTCACAGTTTTCTGGGTTTGGCGGGTTATTATCAGTGGTTTGTGGAAAGGTTTTCATTGATTGCAGTGCCCTTAACTAAGCTACTACGTAAGGGTGTTCCATTTATCTGGACTGATGTGCAGCAGAGAGCTTTGAGAAGCTCAAGACTGTTCTGACTGAGGCTCCTGTTTTGATACATTCTGAACCTAGAAAGGAGTTTGTGATTTACAGTGACGCGTCGCATGTGGTTTGGGTTGTGTTCTGATGCAGAATGGTAAGGTTGTGGCATATGCGTCTCGTCAGCTCAAGACGTACGAGGCAAACTATCTGACGCATGATTTGGAATTGGCCGTTATAGTCATTGCTTTGAAAATCTGGGGGTACTATCTGTACGGTGAGAGGTGTATTATCTATACTGATCACAATAGCCTCAGGTACCTCCTGATGCAGAAGGAGTTGAATCTTAGGCAGCATAGATGGATTGAGCTACTTGAGGACTGTGATTGTACTATTCAGTACTATCCTGGCAAGGCCACTGTAGTGGCCGATGCGTTGAGCGGTAGAGTGATGACTGATCTGAGAGCAATGTTTACTCAACTTAGTTTGTTTGACGATGGATGTTTGTTGGCTGAGCTGCATGTTAAACCGACTTGGATAGGATAGATTCAGGATAAACAGTTAGAGGATGAATCGTTGGGTCTTCTGTTCTATAAAATTGAGAGTGGCAACCTACGGACTTTGGGCTGAATAATGATGGGGTACTATGTTTCCGTAGTCGGATTTGTATACCGAATGATACTGATCTGAGGCAGTCTATTCTGAGAGAGGTGCATAAAAGCCCTTATGCTATGCATGTCGGTGGGAATAAGATGTACCGAGATCTTCAAAAACTGTACTAGGGGCCAATGTTGAAACGGGAGATTACTGATTTTGAGGCATGATGTTTGACATACCAGCAAGTTATGGCTGAGCATCAATTACCTTTGGGATTTCTGTAGTAGGTTAAGATTCCACTGTAGAAGTGGGATCGAGTAACGATGGGCTTTGTTAGTGGGTTACCTCTAACACCCATAAAAAAGGAATCTGTTTGGGTCATCGTAGATCGATTGACCAAGTCTGCGCACTTCATTCTGGTTAGGACCGACTATTCATTGCAGAAGTTGGCAAAGCTCTACATTTCTGTGATAGTGAGACTGCACGAGGTACCGATCTCAATCATTTCTGATAAGGATCATCACTTCACGTCTCGATTCTGGAAAAAGTTACATGAGGCTTTGGGTTCGAGATTGGACTTCAGTACTGCGTTTCATCCTCAGACTGATGGTCAATCCGAGAGGATGATTCAGATATTGGAGAAAATGTTGAGGAGTTGTGTTATCGATTTTCAAAGTAGTTGAGAGGATTACCTGCGTTAGCCGAGTTCACCTATAATAATAGTTTCCAGTCAAGTATTCAGATGGTACCTTACGAGGCTCTGTATGGTTGTAAGGGTCGTACTCCTTTATGTTGGACTGAGTTGGGCAAACGTCGAGTTTTGAGTCCTGAATTGGTTTCTGAGATTGAGGATAAGGTTTGACTGATTCGAGATCGTCTGAAGGCTACTTCTAATAGGTAAAAGTCTTATGCTGATCTAAAGAGACATGAGATTGAGTATCCTGTGGGGGACTTCGTGTTTCTTAAGGACTCGCCATGGAAGAAGGTTCTGAGGTTCGGTCGCAAAGGCAAGTTGAGCCTAGGTTTATTGGCCCTTACCAAATTCTGAAACGAGTGGGACCAGTCGCTTATCAGTTGGAGTTACCTCCAGAGCTAAACCGTATTCATAACGTATTTCATATCTTGATGTTGAGGCGTTACTGCTCTGATCCTACTCATATTGTCCCTGTTAAGGAGATTGAGGTTAGGCCAGATTTGACCTTCGAGAAGGAGTCAATTCAGATTTTGCATCGTGATGTAAAGGTTCTTTAGAAGAAGTCTATCCCATTAGTGAGGTGTTGTGGCGGAACCACAGCACTAAGGAGGCCACATGAGAATCTAAGAACTTGATGCGTCAGCAATATCCTCATCTGTTCTAATCAGGTAAATTTCTAGGTTGAAATTTCTTTTAGGGAGTAGAGTTGTAACGCACCAAATTTGATATTTCTATTTTTGTGAATATTGGACACAAACTTGTATCTGCTTCAATAGTTAAGTGTTTTGGGTGTGTGTGTAAGGCCCTAAGTTCAAGCCTTGCATTTGGCAAATTTTGGTATTTTTCTGATTAAACCTTATTCTTGTTCAGCGGGCTTATATTAAATTATTTGTAAAACCATATCAGAATAAACCTGCTGGTTTGGTGGTTAAGTTGAGTGTTAGTTTACTGAAGGTCTTATGTTCGAATCCCTGCGTGAGCATGGGAGTTTATTTTTGTTCATTTGACCGAGAGAGATTCGGTCAAACAGGAATTCTAAGAAGTGGGTTAGTAGAGATAATTAAGGGGTTTGGGAAGTTATTAGGTTTTATTTTTGTTTTTGTTTTATTCTTTTTTTTTTAATTTCGGCTTCTCTTTCCCAAAATTCTGACGTTATTCAAAATTTTCTTTTCTTCTCTACTATTTTCTTCCTTTACTCTTTCGATTTTCGTGTTGCCTCCTTCTTGTTCAACGATTGAATTTGTTCGTTCAGTAAGTGCCGTTTTGTCTCTATCTTATCGTTCTATAGTTGGTTTTCTAAAAGAGGGCTGTTTGTTTTTGGTTCTTTTGATTAGGTGAAGATCAAACAGCAGTTAGTGCTTCTGCAGAGATTTGAACGTTTGGGATTTCAGTTCGTTGTCGGTAAATGATCGAGTTCACTATTTGATGTTTTAAGGTTTCGTTATGAAATATTCCCAGGTTAGTTTTCATTTGTGTTACTAAATTTGGACTTTGATAATGTCAATTATAGGTTCTGGAGATCTCGAGATTTTGATATCAGTAAAAATAAACCAGGTGTGTACCCGAAACGTAGAAAAGTAGGATTTATCGAAAGCTAAAAGACCCCACTGTTGACGCCACAGGGCGTGTGGTCGCCCGTGTGGTAGGCCGTATGGGCCACACGGGCTGAACCGAAATGGGCGTGTGGAAATTTAGGCTAGGCCGTGTGATCCACAGGGGCCAAGGCCAATCTGGGCGTGTGAGCCCACACGAGCAAACCACATGGGCGTGTGGGACCACACGGGCAAACCACATAGGCGTTTGGGCCTATTTAGCTAAAATGTTTCCTAGGGTTGGATGGGTCGCCCAAGTCTGTAGGGTCAGTAAACGCTACTTAGACCCTAAATTATGTGTTCTTAACAAACAATGTATGTATTAAGCCTGTTAAATTTATGCATGTTTACTGATATGTATGTATGACTGATAACTGAATAATAGCATGTAAGCATGTATTTCTGTATATAAACATTGAGCATGTTTAGTTGCATCTACATTGGGATAGGATGATTGATTATTGGAGGAAGTGTACTAAAAGGCTTTTATGTCTATTATCTTGCAGCTCAGCTACAATATTACTGATAAGTGCCGCATTCTGTAAGACTTGGAGTGTAGGGCTGGGTGGGTGTTTTAAACCCCACATGGTGTGTAGGGATGGTCATAGATGGTGAGTAGGATACTGATTTCTGTTACTGTATGCATACTATATTTGGGATGGGCTAAGGTCCTAATTTATATCTGAAATTGTATCTGAATGGGCTAAGGCCTAAACTGCATCTGAATCTATAATGGGCTTAGGCTTAGACTGCATTTAACTGATATATGTTGTTCGACTGTATGTATGTCTTCTGTGGGGATTACACACTGAGTTTACGTAAACTCACCCCTTCCTGTTTATCTGTACAGGTAATCCCCAGACTTAGATGGATCGGTGCGGCGGAGGGCTCAACGGTGACCACTTGATTATTGAACTGTTTTAATTTCAGTTATAGTATTTATTTCCTATTTGTTTTCTGGAGTATTTTGATGTAATTTGGGACTTTAGGACTTTTTGCCTTTGTTTTGTATTTTAACTGTTTTTATGAACTTTAGAACTGAAACGAAAACTTGATTTTATTAAATACAACGTTTTTCCTAAAACACGAACAATTTTCTTAAAATATCATGGTTTTAAAAGCTTCTGCTACAGAATATGTCTTTAATCGAATTAAATTAACAAGAAAATTGTTTTGAAATTGACGAAAGATAAATAAAAGCTAACAAACGGAAATGGTTTTAACTTGATAAATTGATTTCAAATTCCATTCCATGTGACATTGCCAGATTCAGCCATAACGTCTAGGCCGGGTTTGGAGTGTTACACACAGCCTACCACACGGCCATGTGGCGTCGACGTGAGATTTTTTGACTTTCAACGAACCTCATTTTTCTGCGTTTTGGGTACACACCTGGTATCGATTTGACGCGAAATCACTCCCGAGCCTCCTAGAGCCTAAAACAGAGTACCCAACAATGATTTAGCTAGTTCAATATCGAATTTGATAATAGGAAATCGGTACGAAACTAACTTACCACCAATGTCAAACACTGCCAATGCTTTCTAAACAGATAAAATGTGATCCTTTGCTCTACAATCTGTTCCTAAACACGAAACAACACTCTTAAATCTCCACCGATTGCTCTCACCAATTAAAAAAATCCCAAATCAAAATTGACGATAGAAATCTACTTACAACACCAAAGAGACGAATCCACAATTTGAATAGTACGAACGAACCACAGAGTTAGGAACCAAACGAAAGGAAAGTAAAACGACAGATCACAGAGATGGGAAGAAGAACGATAGGAAGGAACACAAAGAAAATTAACGTCAAATTTCTTGAAGGAAAGAGAAAAAAATATCAAAAAAAATACGATTGATGGATATCTCAAATCCTTTAGATTTCTCTCCACTATCCCACTATGGAACTAATTACTTAGAATTCCAACTATACTGAAGCACTTGTGCAGAATCGAGTAAAAATAAATTATCATACCTGTGCAGGGATTCGAACACAAGACCCTTAGCACCCCCAACTCCCATACCACTTGAACCAGCAGGCTCATTCTGATATGAGATTACAGATAATTAAACATAAGCCCACTGAACAGAGATAGGGCTTTATTCCAAAAATAACAAAATTTACCCAGGGTGAGCCTTGAACCCAAGACCTCGCACACACACCCATAACACTTAACCACTGAAACAAATACACACTTGTCACATTTTCACAAAAGTAGAAATAATAAATTTGGGGTGTTACAACTCTACCCCCTAAAAGAAATTTCGACCACAAAATTTACCTGATCAGAACAGATGAGGATATGACTGACGCATCAAATCCTTAAGTTCCTAAGTGGCCTCCTTATTGCCATGATTTTGCCACAGAACTTTTACTAAATGAATGGATTTCGTCCTCAGAACCTTAACATATTGCTCTAGAATCTGAACTGGCTCTTCCTTAAAGGTCAAATTCGGCCTAACCTTGATATCCTCAACGACGACTATGTGAGATGGATTAGATCGGTACCGCCTCAATATTGAGACGTAAAACGCATTATGAATACGGTCCAGCTCAGGGGGTAACTCTAACTTATAGGCAATTGGTCCCATACGTTTCAAAATCCGGTACGACCGAATAAATCTAGGGCTCAACTTGCCCTTACAACCGAACCTCAGAGCCTTCTTCCGTGGAGAGACCTTCAGAAACACAAAGTCCCCCACAAAGTACTCAATCTCACGTCTCTTCAGATCCGCATAAGACTTTTGTCTATCAGAAACTATTTTCAAACAATCCCGAATCAGTCGAACCTTATCCTCAGTCTCAGAAACCAATTCAGAACCTAAAACTCGATGTTCGCCCAACTCAGTCTAACATAACGGAGTACAACACTTACGACCATACAGAGCCTCGTAAGGTGTCATCTGAATAGTAGCTTGGAAACTGTTGTTGTAGGCGAACTCAACTAATGGCAGATAATCCTCCCAACTACCTCAAAAATCAATCACGCAACTCTGAAGCATCCTCTAGTATCTGAATCACCCTCTCGGATTGACCATCGGTCTGAGGATGGAACGCAGTACTGAAATCCAACCTTGAACCCAGAGCCTCGTACAATTTCTTCCAGAACCGAGACGTGAAACGATGATACCTATCAGAAATAATCAACACTGGAACCCCATGCAGTGTAACTATCTCGGAGATATACACCTTTGCTAACTTCTGAAGAGAATAATCAGTTCGAACTGCAATGAAATGAGCAGACTTGGTTAATCGATCCACGATAACCCAAACAGAATCCTTCTTAGTGGGTGTCAAGGGCAACCCAGTAACGAAATCCATCGTTACTCTCTCCCATTTCCATAAAGGAATCTTAACTGGCTGCAATAAACCCAAAGGCAACTGATGCTCAGCCTTAACCTGCTGACAAGTCAAACAGCAAGCAACAGAATTAGTAACCTCACGGTTCAATCTCGGCTACCAGTATAACTCATGAAGGTCGCTATACATCTTATTACTGCCGGGATACATAGCATAAGGGCTACTATGTGCCTCCCTCAAAATAGACTGCCTCAGATCAGAATCATTCGGCACACAAATCAGTCCTCAGAAACACAACACACGATCACTGTTTAACCTAAAATCAGCAGTAGTACCATTTTCAATCTGTCGAAACCTCAAGCTCAGAGACTCATCCCCTAACTGCTTATCCTAAATCTACTCAATCCAAGTCGGCTTAACTTGTAACTCGGCCAACAGACTCCTATCATCGAACAAACTAAGGGTTGCAAACATTGCCCTACGACTTAGAGCATCAACCACCATATTGCCTTTACTCGAATGATACTCTATCATGCAATCGTAGTCCTTAAGCAGCTCAATCCATCGACGTTGTTTAAGAATTCAACTCATTCTGAGTAAGAAGATACTTGAGGCTCTTGTGATAAGTGTAGATGATGCACCTCTCACCATACAGATAATGCCTCCAGATTTTCAACGCAAAGACAACTGCAGCTGACTCAAGATCATGCGTTGAATAGTTCCCATTGTGTGTGTTAAGCTGACGAGAAGCATAAGCCACAACCTTACCATCCTGCATCAAAACGTAACCCAAACCAACGTGCGACGCATCACTATAAATTACAAACTCCTTTCCAGATTCAGGCTGTATCAGAATAGGAGCCTGAGTTAGAACATACTTGAGCTTCTCAAAACTCTCTTGCTGTGCATCCGTCCAGAAAAAAGGGATACCCTTACGCAGAAGCTTAGTCAACAGTGCAGCAATCAAATAGAAACCCTCAACAAAACTCTGATAGAATCCCACCAAACCTAGAAAGCTATGAATTTCAGATACATTCTTAGGTTGTTTCCAATCCAGCACAGCCTCAATCTTTTAAGGATCAACTCGAATCCCCTCAGCAGAAAGAACATGCCCCAGAAAAGTTACTTCATGTAGCCAGAACTCACACTTGATGAGTTTAGCGTAGAGCTACTTCTCACGCAGAATCTGAAGCACTACTCTAAGATGTTCATCATGCTCATCCTCATTCTTAGAGTATACTAGAATGTCATCGATGAAGACCATGATAAACTGATCAAGATAGGGCTGACATTAGATCTATAAATGCAACCGGTGCATTCGTTAACCCAAAAGGCATAACTAGGAACTCATAATGTCCATAACGAGTCCTAAATACAGTCTTATGTACATCAACCTCCTTAACTCTTAACTGATAATACCCAGAACGTAGATTGATCTTCGAAAACATGGACACCCCTCTGAACTAATCAAACAAGTTATCAATCCTCGGAAGCAAATACTTGTTCTTTACGATTAACTTATTTAGTTATCGGTAATCAATGCACATCCTCATGGTCCTATCCTTCTTCTTAACAAACAGAACTGGTGTTCCCCACGGAGAAACACTAGGACAAATGAAACCACGGTCCAATAACTCTTGCAATTGAGCCTTAAGCTCTGTAAGCTCTTTCGGTGCCATTCGATAGGGAGGGATAGACACCTTAGCTGTACCCGAAAGAAGCTCGATCCCAAATTCAACCTCTCAGTTTAGAGGCAATCCTGGTAACTCCTCAAGAAAAACATTCAGAAAATCCCTCATAGTTCTGATATCCCCAATCAAAGAGTCTCCAAAAACAAAGACATTGACATAGGCCAAGTACGCCTCACATCCTTTCCGAACCAATTTCTCAGCCACAAGCGTGGAAATTACATTAGACAAATAATCCCGACGCTCTCCGATCACAACCACCTCATCATCCACCTCAGTTCTCAGAATAACCCTCTTAGTCGTACAATCCAGACTAACCCAGTGCTTGACCAACTGTAAACTGAAAAATATATAGGATTTTTCCTATATAATTCATCACATTTTTACTTAAATTTGTTGTTAAAACTAAGTAATTGTTTAATAAATTAATGAAATATATGAAAATATAAAATTAGGACATAGAAATTATTAAAATGTGATTTTATGCTTTATTATATAGTTTTCATGCAAAAAATGGCTTCTTTTATATTAATTTGAGTATATTATATTTTCAAGCTATAAAGTGGGCCATGCATGATTAAATTAAATAATAAAATATAAAGTTATATTTAATAATTTATTTTAATATATTTCATTAATAAATTGGGTTTTAATTTATTAAGTAAATTAATTAATTAAAGTTGTTAAATTATATTCTTTAGTCCTCTAAATTATCTACTATTTTTGGACAGGCCTGCGAGCTTTATTTTGATTACAAAACCATCCAAATGGAAGACCAAGTCAACCCAAAATTCGGCTGCATATGGATGTTTATAAATCAAATTTTGGTTTAATTACACAAGGTCCTTGAAGAGTTGAAGAAATCAGAGATTTACCCAGAGATTTGCAATTGACCGAGTCTTGATCCTGATGATGTTGTGGCACTTAAATCAAGAAAAAATTAGCCACACTTCCACAAATCATGGCCGGCCACCCTTGGATGAAGTTTCAAATGATTGGCACTCCTATTTTTAGCAAACTAGCTCCCTTGCCTCACCTATAAATAAGACCCCATTTCTTACTTTTCTAATCATCCCTCACTCATTCATCATTCTCTCCTCTCTCAACTCTTTTAGCTTTCTTTCTCCCTCATGCCTATCATTATCTTTGCATAAAGATTTTTAGCAAATTAGCCTCTTAAAGAGCCCTTGGTCGGCCACCTCGGAGAGCCATTAGCAAAGGAGCAAAGCGAAGGAACGAAGGAGCCCTCGTCAGTCAGAGTCTTGGGTGACAGCCACTTTGATTTGGGTTTAATCTTTCTTTTCTTTAATTTAATTCAAAAATGTTTGCTATGTGTTCACTGTTCTTGTTTACAACAATGATAGCTTAATTTTATTTAAGTTAGGATGATTGCTTTAATTAAATAATAATTATTTAATTCATGCTTATAATATTTGTGCTTCAATCGATCATGTTTTCAATTAAAATCAAGTCTGTATTTAGTTCATACGTGATTGAAATGCACCTGAATTAGTTGAGCGATCCTAACCAGATGACATCTAATGGATGCATAATTGAAATGTGCATGCTCAATTTAGATCCTAACCTGATTAAATTACAGGTTGCATAACAACCCTAACCAGGCTCTGTTATCTGCATAGTTTTTAGATTTGTGTGATTAAACTGTTTCAAACCTAACACGTCCCTGTTACCTCGCGTGAATATTAAGAAACCTTTAGTAAATAAGGATCAGTAAAATACCTATTTACTAAGTAAAGTATTCCGAAAGGACCTAATATGGTTTCCAAACTCATGAAAGATCGAGTTGCCATGGATTGTTTTTTCGAATATTGATAAGCATGTTGATAATAATTTGAGTTTAATTAAAGTAATTGTCCTAACTTATTTATGTTATAATTGTTGCTTATTATGTTAATTATGCTAAAATCTATTTCATTCATATGGTTGCATGTTAGGATAAATCACATTAGGGATCATTGCATCTAGATTAATTTTACATAGTTTTAATCAATACTTCCAAATCAAATTGTGTTTCTATTTACCAAGTTGTTAATAATATTTTATAATTGAGTGACTTAGCATGAATACAATCCCTGTGGAGACGATAACTCGATACTTACTTATTACTTGATAACAACTGTGTACACTTGTACAAACCCGAGCGTTACACCAACCAGTCCATTCCCAGAATTATATCAAACTCCCTAAACGGAAGCTCCATCAGATCTGTCAGAAAAACAATTCCTCACACCACTAAAGGTACATCCCTATAGAGTTTATAAGCTGAATAGATTACCCCAACAGACTCAGTACAGTGACCTCACTCGTAGTGCTCTCCACATAAATCCCCAAAGTCTCAGATACATTACTAGCTATGTATGAGTGAGCAGACACTATGTCTATCAAAGTAAGGTAAGGTACATAAAAAATAAGGAATGTACTGATAATGATGTTAGGAGTATCTCTGTCCTTTCAGCGACGTGCAGTATAAACCAAAGCAGGCTGCCTCGCCTCTATCTGACCAGCACCTCGGCCCGGTGCTCTCTACCCTCGGCCTAAACCATTACCACCCCTAGCCGCTCTACGGCCCCTAGGTGGCTGCTGAATTACTCTCTATGACTGTGCGAGACCTGATGTCGGAGCTTGCACCTGATCAGCCCTTAATGGACACTCTCGAATACGGTGCTCTAAAGACCCACATCTCAGACAGGCTACAATTCTCGTCCAACACTCGTTCGTATGGTGTCTACCACAACCACTGCACGGTTGTAACCCAATAGAAGCAACAGAAGAAATAGGAGCCCCCACTCTAACTGGCCCATCAGATGTGGCATTTTTCTTAGGCCTTTGTACAGAACTCGAGGGCTCAGAATCCTTCTTGTTCTTACCTCTCTCACGGTCTTTGTTTTGGTGCTCCACACGCTTAACATTCTCAGCAATCTTTGCCTTCTCTACTAGAACCGCGAACTCATGCCTGTTCTGCAGAGCTATCAGAACCCTCAGATTATCCTTTAGGCCATCCTCAAACCTAACACATCACTCATACTCAGAAGTCACCATGTCTCAAGCATAGCGGCTCAACCTCAAAAATTCGGCCTCATATTCGGCCACAGATCGATCACCTTGCGTGAGATTCAAAAATTCATACCTGCGAGCATCCACATAGCTTGTTCACACATACTTGCTCTGGAAGGTAGCCTTAAAGAAGTCTCAGGTCAGTCGATCAGGCTGAGTGCTCTCCTTCACTGTCAACCACCACTAGTAAACCTCATCGAGAAGCAAGGAGACTGCACCCTTCAATTTTTGCTCGGGGATATAGTCCAAATCATCCATAATCCTCTCAGTTGCCTCTAGCCAATACTCAACCACATTAGGGGCGACTCCTGTGAAACCCCTAAATAACTCAGCTCCATTAGACCAAAGTCGCTAAGTTACCGAGCCTCAACCCCCAGATCCAGAATTGGGTCCAGTGACCCGTTCCAATATCCTCAGCATGGTTTGGGACAGCGCATCGTCCTCAGTAGAACGACTCTGAGACCCTGTCTCAGTAGTAGGTGACATCGATGTCTCACTAGTGTCCAGATTTGGCATGCTGCCCAGAGATGAGGACTCAGCTCAAGCCCCCTAAGGCCTCTACCTCGGCCTCGAATACCCCGACCACAGATACCTCGTGCACTCATTGTGACTTAAAAGTTTTATCTACATTAGAAATTTTGTGCATCAGTTTCGATATTTATTAACAAATGTTTTATGCATAAGATATCAGAAATTTAGAGTTGTTTTCGAAAGTTTTAGTCTCAATCAGTTTCACTATAGTTTCAAAGTATACTAGATATAGTGTTTTCAAGTAGTCTGTCAATAATTTTTTCAAAATTTTCTATCAGAAATCAGAAATACTTACTGGATCGACGCCAGAGACTCGGTGTACCACATACTTTATCAAAATATTTAAAATCATTTGAAAACCATTTTTTTAAAAACCAAATTTTGGAACCTAAAATTCACAGCCGAGTTTTGCAACCTGACTCTGATACCACTATATGTAACACCCCAAACCCGGCCTAGACGTTATGACCGAATCTGGTGATGTCACATGAAAGGGATTTCGAAAACGGAGCTAACTCAATAAAAACCTTAAACATATAAACCTTTAATTTCTTTTGTTAACTTTCAAACATACATTTTATTAGTCGACTTACCTTAAAACATATTAATTTAGCGGAAGCTTAGGAAAATCATCGTGTTTAAGAAAAACAGTTCGTATTTTTAGAAAACCTTTGCTTTTGGTAAAATCTGAGTTATGTCACGTTTTGTAGTTATAAAATCATAAAATCACAGTCTAACTCAACTTAGAGTAAAACAGTCCATAAAGTCCAAATTACATAAAACAACCCAAAATAAACCAGAACATATAAAATTAGTTAACACTATAACCAGTTCGAACATGTAGTTGCCGAGGGACTCCGCAGCACCGAACCGCCTAAGACTATGGGTTACCTATACAGACAAATAGAAAACGGGTGAGTTTACATAAACTCAATTTGTAACCCATCAGAGTTAAGCATGTATACATAAATCATACAGATTCACGATCGGGCTTGAGCCCATTCAGATATCTGATCTGATATGCAGATCTGGGCGAGCCCATTTCGATCTGATGCGATTCTGAGACAAGTAATCGATAATGAGAATCCTACCCCTATCCTCTACACACCATCTTCGACCATCCTTACACACCATGTGGGGTTTAAAACACCCACCTACACACCACGTTGTACCGATGCGGCACATATCAAATATAATGCAGCTGTGTTGCCAGATATTAGGCATAATCTGCCTTTCAGAACATTTCCTCCAACATATATATATCATCCCACCCCAATCATAGTAACAGACATGCATACAGAATTAACTAATAAATCATGCTTTTACAAACAGATAATAGATAGACAAATATAGGCATGCCCATAACAGTACATCAGTCTAACAGAATAGATAGGTTTAGAGTTTAGTAAGCTTTTACCGACCATACGGTAGGTCCACAGTCAGTTAAGATGACCCGTGCGACCGTACAGAAAATTTCAGTATAATGGGCCCACATATCCGTGTGGGCCCACACGTCATGTGGCCCACACGCCCAGATTGGCCTTGCCCGTGTGGATCACATGGCCTGGCCCAGATATCACACGCCCGTGTGAGCCTACATGCCTAATTCGGTCTAGCCCGTGTGGCCCACATAGCCACACTCCAGCCATCACACGGCCATGTCATCACACATAGCCTACCACACGGCCGTGTGGCGTCGACAGTGGGATTTTTCTACTTTCGCTGAACCTCATTTTCCTGCATTTTGTATACACACCTAGTATTGATTCGACACAAAAGCACTCTCGAGCCTCCCAGAGCCTAAAACAGAGTACCCAACAACGATTTAGCGACTTGACTATCGAATTCGATAATAGGAAATCGGTACGAAACTAACTTACCACCAACGCCGAACACTGCCAACGCGTTCTAAATCGATCAAATGTGATCCTCTGCTCCACAATCTGTTCCTAAACACGAAATAACACCCTTAAATCTCCACCGATTACTCTCACCAATTAAAAAAATACCAAATCAAAATTGACGGCAGGAATCTACTTACCACACCAAGGAGACGAATCAACAATTCGAATAGTACGACTGAACCACTGAGTTAGGAACCAAACTAAAGGAAAGCAAAACGACAGATCGCAGAGATGGGGAAGAAGAACGACAGGAAGGAACACAAAGAAAATTAACGTCAAATTTCTTGAAGGAAAAAGAAAAAAATTTCAAAACAAAATAAAATACGATTGATGGATATCTCAAATCCTTTAGATTTCTCTCCACTATCCCACTATGCAACTACTTACTAAGAATTCCAACTACACTAAAACACTTGTGTAAAACCGAGCAAAAATAAATTCTCATGCCTGTGCATAGATTCAAACACAAGACCCCTAGCAGCCTTAACTCCCGTACCACTTAAACCAGCAAGCTCATTCTAATATGGATTACAGATAATTAAACATAAGCACACTGAACAGAGATATGACTTTATTCCAAAAATAACAAAATTTGCCCAGGGTAAGACCTTAAACACACACCCAAAACACTTAACCACTAAAACAGATACACACTTGTTACATTTTCACAAAAGCAGAAATAAGAAATTTGGGGCGTTACACTTTGTTAAGGGTATTGTCACTTTTAATTTTTGCTCAATTTTTTGAACTTCAAAGCTCAAATTGGTATCAATACCAGGAAAGGGTATCAATATTTGGGTCAGGGTATCGATACCATATAAAAGGTATTAATACTTTGATCCTTAAGAGCAGTTTTACACTTGATAAAAATATCTGAAAAAAAATGTTTATCAAAGTGTTTGAAAGATAAATTTAAAAGTTTCTCTCTTAGAAATATTTGAAACAAATTGTCGCTTGAAATTTATCAAATTTTATTTAAAAACATTATATTTATTATATCAAAATATTTATCAAATAAAACTTAACTTAACAGATGATGCATTTACATAAACAAGTATTATACATTTTTATTATCACTAAGTTTTCGATATTACATGTTTATATTTTTATTATTTAATAATATATTTTTATTCCGTAATTATTATAATAATGTATTATTTTCAATTATAAAATAAATTTTATATATGTCCATACTTATAATAATGCCTCTTTGTATATTGTATTATTTGTGTATATCTTTTTTTTATGTGTTTTATTGTCTGATAATAAAATTAATATCGGTTTAAATAAAAAATATTTTAAAGTAATAAGATATTATTTTTTAATTAAATTGAATGGTTTAAATTATAATGAAAGTATTGTAATTGAGGATAAATTATATAACACATATTATGATTTTGAATTAAAATTTTATGTAAATATTTTGAGAATTGAAATTAGAGTTTTAGTCAGTTTAGATGTGTGCGCATTAATAATAGATGAAATTAATTACAATTTTAATGTATTAATATTATCAAATTGATTATTAATTTTTAAATTCAATGTTAAAACATTAAATTCATTTTTTATTTTTAATATTAAAAATTATTTTCAACAATTTATATTAATTTTTTTTCTAATTTAGAACCAAATATCAATGCTATTAAATAAAAAAAATAACTTCAATTTGCATCAAATATAATCAAATTAAATTGTATGAAATCAATTTATTTAATTGAGATGAGACTATTACAATATAATTTTAAAATTTTATAATAGTTTGATTTTATAATTGAAACAACTATTAAATCATTTAGTTGTATTATAAAAAAATATGAAATTAATTAAAAACAAATTTAAAAACTTCAAGTTTCTAAAAATATTTAAAATAGAAGTATATATAGACACTTTAAAAAATTCTAACTTCCTAAAAATTTAAAATAAAATAAAATTTATAAACACTAATGATATTAAAAATATATTTAAATTTTCTATTTTAACATTTTGCGTCAATCTATTATTCTCGTCAACATCTTCTATCTTGATCTTCTTCTTAATTTTATAATTCTTGTCATCATCTTCAATCAACATTAGACTTCTAATATAATTAATTATTTTATAGTTACAAATTACTTAAACAATTATAAATTTATAATAAGTAAATATAAATTTATGATCACTGTAAATTTGATATTTTTATAAATTATAAGTATAATAGTAATAGTAATTAGAAAAATTGCATAAAGTAAAACTGAAATTAATAAGAATGTACACTTTCACACTAAACAATAGAATGATAGGAGAAAATGAATAAGGGTAAGTTTAAAATAAACGTAGTATAATACGTAGAATAAACTAAATAAGTGTGATAATCGATTAAAATAATTTTTCATCTTTCTTAGGTGCCATTGTCATACTCATTTGAATATGACTTGAAATTTCTTTTTTGAAAATCATTACTTTAATACTCTATTATTTTTGAGACGCTTCAGACTTACCAATATTAATAATCTCTACTTTTTTGTTGATATTGTTTAGATTCTATTCGTTTGAAAATATTTAAGTTCGAATGATATTTATAATTGTAAATCTTAATTTTAATTAGTGTTTAACTGTAACATTAATTAAATGATAATTAATATATTCAATTGTGTAGTTCAAACTAATAAAATTCTATGCAAAAATATAAAAAATATTAATTTTTTTTGTAGAAAATGATAGCATTAAGCGATTACATTAGATAGAACCATAATCAAGAGTAAATAGACATGTTGCAATCTCTTCCCAATAAGTTCATGACCGAAGTCTGTGGGGATCTAAATAAACGTATTAAAGAGCTACCTGTATCACCACATTTGATCAACAACACTATTAAGAATTCTCAGGATATGTTGGATACGAATCTCCCATTTCCAACTCAACTATTAATATTACATATTCTTAATATTATTGATATGATAGTATCTATTATTAATAATTAATTAATATTACTTATTCTTAATATATTGAATTCAAATCCAACTCAACTATATAGTTCAAATGAATAAAAACTCTATTATTTAAAAAAATAAAAATTTATCTTTTTAATGTCAACTTAGTAATATAATGAACAATAAAAGGTATTCCCTATTAATAAAATATATATCATATGCAAACATTACTACAGTATTTACATATACACTTATATTTCTATAAAAATATAATTTCTACAATTATATATTTAATATAGAAAATTTTTAATTATCGCATAAATAAATATGAATCAAATTTTGAATTGATTCCTTGAAACATTCTGATCGAATCTTCAAATTGCCTGAAACAGGCCAAATTTGTCTGGCCCAAATAAAATAAAACTAAAAAAACAAAATAAATAAAATAAAACACAAATAAAAAGTTCATTAAATAATAGTCCAGTTACAAAAAATATCCAAATATACAAATCCAATAACCCAAGACCCAATCTGCTAACCTAAAACCCTAAATCCCAAAAAACCTAAAGCACAATAGCCCAATATCCTAAATCTAAAACAGAAAACCCTAATTCCCTTAAGTCTCTAGTCACCGCCTTTGCCACATTAGCAGGCATACCTCTCGAAGTCACCCACGTCCCGAGGTTTGCCTCCTCTGCCACCATTTCATCGAAATGGCAAGAGGCACGACTCCCACCGCCGTTGACTCGGCCCCCTTGCCATCACCATGAAGAACTTGCAAAAAAGGAGAAACATAAGCAGAACAACAAGGAAACAGAGAGAAAGAAAAAACAAACAAAAAGAAAACAATATTGTAATGTATTTAGCTATAAAAGCCAAATTTATGGACTTTTTTATAAAATTAACCCAAACAAATTAATTAATTACGTAAATGACCTATTTTTTTATAAAATACATAACCTAAAATCTACAGTAAAAATTGGTGAAGCCATATCAGCAATCGGGATAAAAAAATTAATTTTTTGGTGGAGCCATGTAGAATGACGCCACCTATATAAATTCTGGGAAAATATTACGATTTTTGAAAAAAAAAAAGGGGGGATTTAAACAAATTTTCTTTTTTCTAGTGGAACCAAATAATTTGGCGCCACGAGATTCCAACGCCTCTGCTACCTTTTGTCTTTTTTCTATTTTTTATTTGTTTTTCTTTTTTTGTGTATTATTTGTTTTTTAAATTTTTTTATTATTTGTTTTATAATATTTTAAATGTTTTATAATATTTGTTTATTCAATATTTTTTTTGAAATTTTTATTATTTTTTATAATATTTTAAATATTTTATAATATTTGTTTATTCAAACGTTTTTTAAATTATATTTAAAATTTTTAAAAAATAATAATGGCTCCAACACTTTATTACAAGTGTAATTTTTTTAAAATGTGTTTTTTTAATATAAAAAATTAAAATTTGATATTTTATTTTGGTAGAGTAATTCTTTATGGCCTCACCACTTGGTTCTCTAACATATATAGAATGGTGAAACTGTTGTGTTTAGTAGGAGAGTTCAAAAATTCTGTTGAAGATGAATAACGAGATGTTTTTTGTGTACGTTCTTTTTTATGGTGAAATTGTAGAAGGTGATGTTGATTGTGCATTTCAAGGTCGGCAAAGAGTAGGGTTGTGATTAAAAAAAAGTGAAGCTAGCAGAAATGAAAAGCAAGATCAGTGCAAAAATAACAATCCCTTGTAGAAGGGCGACGTCCAACTTATTTTACAAGTTTCCAATCTCTACAAATTCGTTGAAATTTTCTGAGATGCAACTGTTAGATGATGATGACTTGGGCACTATGATGGAAATATGGTGGTCAACTGGGAGTGAGAACCCCCAACCGGTTGAGCTATTTGCTGAGTTAGCGGACTTAGAGCCTGTTGAGAATGTTAGTCCAATAAGTCAACATTGTGGATTTGACTTTGATCTCAATGTTGAATGAACAAACCAGTAAGAATGCAGAAGGACATTATAGATACCCGAAAATCTAAATTATGTGGGAGTTTGTATAACAACCATCCCCCGGTCCCCGTCGACAAATACATCCGGAGGTGATAATAAGTACAGAGGCAGATGTCAAAGAAAGGACCAATAATGGTGAAGATTCTAATCAGGACGTTGAAGATTTTAGTGACCTCGATGTTGATGAGGTTCTAGACAATAATGATGATGAAGGCCTGGAGGAGGTTGAAGATGTTCACGGCCCTTCATTTAGTAATCCGAGTCGTGGCATTGTTTTATGAAATGAACCTAGGGGCGACATGTTGAACATAAATCCAGATGCAGCGCATACATCTGAGTTCCTTGAGTACACTGATATAGTACCTGATCATAGATTGGCGTCAAATCCGCAGCTGGAAGAGTTGTTCGTTGGGTAATGGTTTGAGAACAAGGTAGACTGTGTGTTTGCCATCAAACGGTACAACATGAAGTTGTCGATTAATTACAAGGTTGCCAAGTCTATATCGACATTATATGTTAGGGAATGTTGGAGAGCTGACAATGGGTGTCGCTAGTGGGTTCGGGTTGTATTTATACAAAAGACTTAACAGTGGCAAATATGAAAATTAGAAGGACGTCATACATGCACTGTTGCACATATGTCTCGAGACCACTGGAAATTGGATGCCAAAAGTATCTGCAACTGCATCATGCCACTAGTGAAAGATAGCCCAATCGTTCTTGTGTCGACATTGATTGCAGACATGCAAGCCCATTTCCACTATAGAGTGTCATACAGGAAAGCGTGGTGGGCAAAAAAATGGCCATGCAGCAATTGTACGGTGAATGGGATAAGTCATACAATAAAATTCGAGGTTGGATTTCAACGATGATGGATAACATTCTATGAACTATTGTGGACTTGCAAACGTTGCCTTATAGAGGCTCAAATGGACAATTGAAACTGGGGAAAAGAATTTTCCGTCAATTTTTTTGGACTTTCAATCCATTTGTTAGGGCCTTCTCCCACTGCAAACCGCTAGTGCAGGTTGATGGAACGTGGCTTTATAGAAAATGTAACACCCCTAACCTGTATCCGTCGCCAGAATAGGATTATGAAGCATTACCGAATAATACACCTCATTTACATACATTTATGCATTTATAATCAAAATCCATTCAAATCATTCTCATTATCCCTTATAAGGCTCTACGAGACCTTAAAACATGCTTAGAAGTGGTTCGGGACTAAACCAATAACATTTGCAAACTTTAAGGAACATATAAACTTTTTAAACATTACAGGGTCACACGCCCGTATGAACAAGCCGTGTGCCTCACACGACCACCAGACACACTGATGTCATAGGTTGTGTGAAAACAGGCCATACATACTAATTTTCACCACACGGCCGCAGACACGCCCGTATGCCTTGGTCGTGGGAAAACTGGAGGGGTTACTGACTTGGGTCACACGACCAGTCATACGCCCATGTGCCAGCCCATGTGCCATACACGGCCAGTAAATGCGCCCGTGTGTCTAGGTCGTGCCAAAACTGTAGGGTATACTGACTTAATTTGAAAGGGTACCCTAGAGGACAGACGGCCGTGCAGTATGACCGTGTGCCGCACACGGCTGAGACACACGCCCGTGTCTCTGCTTGTGTGGACAAAAATAGGCCATTTGTAAAGCCAATTTGCCACCCTTTTCTCATGCACTCAAAGTAACTAAATTGGCACCATTTCAACGCATATATAGACAGCCAAAACATGCCAATTCATACACATATCATATTATCTATACTCAATCATTTCAACTACTTAATTCCATATTAAAAAACATACCAAATCAACATGCCACAATCATCAATCTCACATAATTACTAAATTCATTTACTCATCAAATTATCATCTATATCATGACACAAATTGCACCATATCATCATCTCAAAATCAAACCACAATATGCCAATCTTTCAAGCATTAATACATCAACTAATAATTAACCAAATGAACAACCATTTGGCTATATCAACAACTATGACAAACATACCAAAACAAGCCATCATATAAGGCATTATATACATCACATATATTACTTATCAAACACATAATTCAAGCCAACTTATATAGCCATATACACCAACATTTACAAGCCAAATCTCATGGCTAAAATCATAACTCAAAACATACCAATATGACACTAGCCTATACATGCCATATACCATAAATGCAAAGCTCCCAAAAGTACCAACGAGATGATCGATAGTGTGATGACGTTTCCCGAATATCCCGAGCTAACTTCGATAATCTATAAAACAGGGAAAGAACACACAAAGTAAGCTTTAAAAGCTTAGTAAGCCATATACAAATAAGATCATCACATGAATATTTGCATATCAATTCAAGTATGCTAAACATAGCTAATCAAATTCAATTTCAAAAACCTTTCTCATTGAACGTATATTCAATATCTTAATCGAGTTCATCAAATAGTTCCCCTTTTCAATACTCGTATGAATCTCATACATACCTGAGTCATTTATCTCATTCACTTGACTTTGCTCGTTGAACCATTCGGAATTATTAAGGATACTCGACAATCACATATAGCTCGTACAATGCCATATCCCAAATATGGTCTTATATGTTATCACATATTGATGCCACTGTCACAGACAGGGTCTTACACATAATCGATTAACGATGCCAATGTCCCAGACATGGTCTCACATGTAATCACATCTCAGTAACCTAATGTCATGACATTTGTATCCTATACTATTCCTAAGGTTCGTACGGGACTTTTGGATGTCATAACTCTTTTGACTCTTGCTCGTATTTGCTCATTCAACATTTATAGCAATTTAATGACAATTAAACATGTATAATTCAATTTAAGGACATTTATTTGCATATGAATTTACCTCGTTCATAGAAACAACAAAACTAGCCGATTAATCAAGCACTTTGTTCTTGCCTCGATCTAAGTCCGATTTCTTTCGTTCTTGATCTATATATATTCAAAATCAATCCACTTAATCATCAACTCAATCAATTTCATCCACAAACACATATTTAAGCCAATTTATACTTTGGCCCTAAACTTTCACATTTCTTACAATTTAGTCCTTATTTCATAAATACACCAAATTCACAAAATTAAATAAAACCCATGCTTAGTAGAATTCTCTAAAGGTCCCTAACAGCCTATATTTTTCATTTATTTCACATTTCAACCCTTTAATTTATACTTTTCACAATTTAATCTCTATTTGACATTTTTGTCAAAAATCATTTAACAAAACTTTAATATCTATCATCAAGCTTTCAAAATTCATCAACAGTCATTCAAAAGCTCAAGCATTCATCAATGGCAACTCACAAATTAATCAAAAATTTTGAAATTTAAAGTACGGGCTAGCTAGAACACGAAGCAACGATCACAAAATATAAAAATCATAAAAAACAGAACAAAAACGAACCTTCAATTGATCACCAATATGGTTGAACCCTAAAACTTCATATTTGTTTTCTTTCTCTTTTAATTTTGGTGATGACGATGATAATTTAGGCATATTATAACTTTGTTTTATTTATTATAACCTTATTAACCAAATTACTATTTTAACCTTAATTAAAACATTAACAAAACATTTAATGGTTGGCCATTTATGTCAAATTACACTAATCTTGGTCTAATTACATCATAAGGGCCTCACATTTAATAAACCATGGCAATTAAGCACTTTTAACATATAGAATGCAACTTTTGCATTTTACGCGATTAAGTCATTTTTCTCAAATTGAGCTATTAAACGATAAAATTAGCTCACGAAATTTTCACACATATATATTCACATGCTGTAAACACCAAAAATAATATTAAAATAATTTTTTGACCTCAAATTTGTGGTTCCAAAACTACTGTTCTGATTTGGCTAAAACCGGGCTGTTACAGAAAATATATGCAGATACTTTTAATTGCGGTTACACAAGATAGTAATAGAAATGTACTACAGATTGTTTTTGCCATCGTAGAGTTAGTCGTGGGCATATTTCATTCGAAACTTGTGGAGGCATGTTGCCAGGCAAGACAACATTTGCATTATCTCCGACAGATCGAAGGGCCCTGTTGCTGCGATTTAACAATCTGAGGTTCCGTAGAGGTCCATTTACTGTATTCGTCACATCGCTGTCAACTTCCACAATAAGTACAAGAACAAAGACTGGTACAAATGAATTGTGAACATGGGTAAAAACATCATATTTAAATTCGTATTTGTAAATATTTCGACTCCATTTCCTAATTGGGATGATAACGTGTTTTATCAGAATATATACGTAGGATACGAGCTAGAAGCACATCGATTCAGACATAATTTGGCGAGGTTAGAGACTGATATGAAGGGGTCCAAACCTTTTCTCAGACTGTAACAACCCAAACCCGGCCTAGACGTTATGGCCGGATTAGACGATGTCACATGGTAGTGTGTTTGAAAACCGTAAACTTTGCTTAAAAATAATTTTCGTTTAGAAACTTTGTATTATTACCTATTACTTCTAATATCGTGTTATTTAATCAGTCGAGTGTTTTAAAAACATTTATTTAATGCGGAAGCTTTTAAAACATATTACGTATTTGTGGTATTTTTGATAAAACATCTATTTTTTTAAAATTCGTCTCCTTTCCTACTGCTAGCAGTAATAAACCAAAAATGCAAATCCCAAATTAAGTAAAAATCCATAGAGGTCATATTACAGCACAATAATCCCAGCTAAAAGTAAAATCATAAAATAGGTAATAAACAACGTAATAGAATACGTGTGGCCACCACTGAGTCCTCCGTCGCATCGATCTGCCTATGTCTGGGGATTACCTGTACAAATTAAACAAAAGGGGTGAGTTTATATAAACTCAGTGTGTAATCCCCATATAAAAAAGTAGTCAGAATGCAATCATAATTTATGCAATCATAATTTAGGCCTAAGCCCATTTCAGTAACAGTTTCAGTTTCAGATAGCGCCTTATCCCATTACAGTATCAATATTTAGTACAGTAGCAATTATGCAGTATCAAATCCTACCCAGCCAGCCTCTACACTCCAACTCCGTCCAACCCTACACTCTATTTGGGGATATAATCAACCCACCCATCTTTACACTCTAAAAGTACCGGATGCGGCACTAGACAGTAGTTTGGAGTTGAGCTGCTAGTAAATTAGGCTCAAGGCTTTTCAGTACATTTCCTCCGAACATTATATTCCCCCAACCCAATGCAATGCAATATACAAATATGACATGCTATAACATAATACCATGCATGTAAACAGGGCATACAGTATCAAATCAGTGGGACATCATCATGCTTAATCATATCAGTCATACAGTCTTTTCAGTCAATTAGGGTTCTAGGTAAGCTTACCGACCTTACAATAGGTCCATAGTCGACTTGGGCGACCCGTGCAACCTTAGCAATAAACCAGTGAAAATAGGCCTACAAGCCCATGATGTTCGCCCATGTGGATTACACGGCCTGGCCCAAAAATCCCACATGCCCATGTGGTTCACCCGTGTGGGCCTACAAGCTAGTGTGGCCTACACGTCCCAATTTGGTCTAGCCTGTGTATCGCACATGGCCAGCCTCGTCGATCACACGCCCGTGTTTGATCACACGGCCTAACACACGGACGGCCACACGCTCGTGTGGCATCGACAACCTTACTTTTCAGCTTTTCACTGATTTTCGTTTACAGTGTTACAGTTACACACCTTTTATGGTTCCGCAGCAAAAACACTTCCGAGACCGGTAGTACCTTGAAATTGAACATTTCAACTTAATCGTTAGTCTCAACTCATGATTAGCACAACAACATAAAGTCGAATATAGTTCCAACTCAATCGCATGATACCTACCTTGAAACCCTGAATGAATAAACACATCAATACTTGAATCAATATCCTGGAATATTCAAACAAGAGTTAAAGTCATAATTAAGAACAAATTGAGTATTTATCATACAGTTCAGAAAACATTAACAAGATCCGTCTTAGGTTCCATCCCCCTTAGGTATTTAGGGCATTTAGTCATAACTATAAAAGAAAACATCTCAGAAGAACAATGACAAAACATAAAGAAAACTCAAAAACCCCTGAAGGAAATTGAAGGGAGATATTCAGTCTTGGAGGTGAATCCGGCTTTTGAGATGGATCAATTGGCTTTCTTCGAGTACTTTCTTGCATCCTACTCTTCATCCCTTTTAATCCTCCTCCAGGGTGTTTAAATAGGCTTTAGAATGCCTAAAAGCCCTCAAGAATGACCTTTTTCGAATAGGACTATACTTGGGTTTGACAGGGACACGCCCGTGTGTGATTACTTCAGGCCGTGGTCGATTCTGCCAAATGGACACGACTGTGTGGTCTACCCGTGTGAGGAAGTCCAGGCCGTGTTGATTTCCCATGTTGGCCTATTTTCTCCGTTTTCGGCCCGTTTCTTGTTTTTTTTGCTCTCTTGTGCTCGCCTCAGTATAAAACATGAAATTAAAGGATTAGGAGCATCGAATTCACCAAATCTAAGGAGATATCATTCATAAATGTGTTAAGCATGGGATAATAATATGTACAAATTACGGTTTATCAAATACCCCCAAACTTAAGTGTTTGCTTATCCTCAAGCAAAATTCTCACTCCACCATTAAGAAGTCATTTTTCTCAACTTATAATTCCCATAAATAATATCTCAAAATAACCCATATGCAATCATACATTGAGAATTCAACTAGAAGAACATTAAAGTTTCAAACATTCTGAGTTGAGCATTTTATCATGAAAAACATAGGTTTCTCCCCTTATCTAAGTAATCACCTTTGATTCAAAATATCAAAGAGTTTAACATCCTTACTTAAAGATTCACTCAAATCACTTGAGGTGTTTAAGGACAATGAATTTAGCACTCAGCAGTCAATATGAAAAGTTATTACCATAGGCTTGCATGAAAATCAAATCTCCACCACTATAAATTGAGATGATACATCACTCAAAAGGTCTTTAGAGGGTTGTAACGAGGCTTTGGTTAGGGGGTGTGGTCAGAAGCTGAAAGAGAAGGTTAGAATCGAGATTGAATTGAAGAATTACTCAACTAGAAAAATACTAAAACTTTGACAAATTACACCCCTAATTTAGATAACCTATAATTGAGTTTTTCTTTTGGATAACATCATTTTAACACAAGCATTATATAATTTCATCATCTCTCTTTTTTTTTTAAGAACAAATCAAATAACATAGACTAACTATCAAAAATAAAACATAGTTAAGTAATTTATTCAAATCAAATCTCGACAAAAATAAGGATAAAATTAATTGAGGGGATTTCAACAATAATGAGTTATGGGTTAATATAGAGGGTAAATCAATGAATAAGATGTTAGGCTTAAAGGGGTTCACTAATGGTTAATTGTGAAGGTAGGCTTTTATGGAGTGAGTGGGTTAAACCTAAGTGCCTCTATCATCTTGACATATCAAATCAAATGGTGTAGTCTTGACATGCATAATTAAACAAGTTCTAGAATAACAATTTGATATTGACGCACTCAAAGCAACAATAAAAGTGACCATGAAAGAAATAATAGATGCTCTAAAGGCTCAAAATCTCACAAAAATTATGGCTTTTTGATGTTTAAACCTGTGGATTTCAATTCAAGATAATACCTAAACTTGGGGAAAATAACCTAAAAATTTTAAATTCTCAAAAATCAACTTATCATGCTTGATTCTCTAATGTCTTAAAGTTTAAACAATTAATGCATAAATGCCTATGTTTTAATTCAAGACATATGAATAAAAATCATAAATTAATCAAAATTCATTCTAATAGTGATATGAGTGATTCACAAGAGAATAAGACAAAATTTAGGAATTTTTCTGATAGTGATATAATTGATCCCCCCACGCTTAAGATGTACATTACCCTCAATTTACAAAGATAAGGTTAGTGGAAAATATAGATATAAGATTATAAGGTAGGGAGAGAAGTGAAACTTCCTGAATGTTAAATAGATTCCTTAAATAGTAGTTGTGAAAAGTGATCGGCTAAGGCAATAAGGAGGATACTCTGGTGGTGGTAGAGGTTGGGTTCCACAACCACAGTGTCCAGCGAAGAGGTTATCATGGTGGTTGGGCAGGACATGGCAGTCATGGAGGATCTTTTCCAGTGGAGTTGTAATTTCCTAAATAATATTAAGCTTTGGAGCTCTTTATAACTACGATAGGTCAATAACTCTTTAGGAATATAGAGAAGCATGATTACTCATAAAGAGATAGCCGAAAACATTAATTAAGTAATATAAATTGTACTACCTAAAAATGAAATAAAAATAGTCTTAAATAAAATTAAAAATATAGATATTAAGGCACACGATCGTGGGGCACGCCCGTGTGCCTTTATTGCAGCCCTTGTTTTTCGTGGTTTTCAGCTTTGTGCGTGTTGGTGCACATGGCCGTGTCGTACGGCGTGTTCCACTTCGTTCGCTTCTCCCACGCCCGTGTATATATGCGCACGCCTGTGTTAATTTGACAAGTTTGACCACGGGTGGTGAGCACGGGCGTGCCGCACACCCGTGTTGATTGGGCAGGATTGCCAACAGTCATGTCGCACGGCCGTGGAAACTTATCGCATCCCGTGTTTTGGGAAAAATTCTTGCTCTGTTTTCACACGGCCGTGTCACCTTTTGTGTTATGTGCACTGCCTAAGGCACGACCGTGTGCCTGGCCGTATGAATTTGGGAAACCAATGTTTAAAGACTCAGTTAGTGATTCTGATGTTAAAACTAAAATTTAAATAAATCAAAATCGTTAGTACTCGGGTTGCCTCCCGAGAAGCATTTATTTATAGTCTAAGCTTGACTTACCTCGATTTTACGCGGTCATGGTGGTTCGAGGAGTTTACACTCTTCATTTCTGCTATCAGTTATATCAACATAAGGTTTTAAACGAATACTATTTACCTTAAACATGCCGAATTTGGAATGAGTTACCTCGACTGTACCGTATGAAAAAATGCTAAGTACCGTAAGAGGGATTGCTCCATTCGGTTCAAATGTGGCAATACGAGGGTCTGCTACATCTAATAGTACCTTGTCCCCAACCTTAAGTTGATTTGGTGAAAAATCGAGTTTGTCATGGCGTGGTTTCAGTTTATCATATTCTTTCGGTTTCTGTGTCCACATTCATCTAGTTCCTCAAGCCATAGCCTTCGTTCTTTATAGATAAGTCCTTTGTTGTTAAGTAAACATGACTCATTTACGCTCTTTGAGTGTGTTTCCTGCGAAGAAGTTTGCACCACATGATCAGTATTAGTAACGTGATTTATGCTACCACCCTTGTTATTCGAATTACAAGCTTGAAGAGTGATTGTTTCATCACCCACACGAAGTGTGAGTTCATCTGTACCAACATCAATAATGGTTCTAGTAGTCGCTAAAAAGGGCCTTCCTAAAATTAAAGGCACGTCACTGTCTTCTTCTATATCTAGAACAACAAAATCAACTGGGAATATAAATTTATCGATTTTTACTAGTACATCTTCAATGATACCCTTAGGAAATCTAATTGTTTTATCTGCCAATTGAATGCTCATCCTAGTTTGTTTGGGTTTCCCGAGACCTAGTTGTTTAAATATTTTATAGGGCATGACATTAATACTAGCCCCTAAATTAGCCAAATCATTTTTAACATTTAAACTACCAATTAAACAAGGAATCATAAAACTCCCTCGGTCTTTCAACTTGTTGGGTAGCTTATTCTGTAGAATGGCTGAGCAAACTGCATTCAATTCCACATGCGATGCCTCATCCAACTTCTGCTTATTCGCTAAAAGCTCCTTTAAAAACTTCATTACATTTGGCATCTGCGAAAAAGTTCAGTAAATGGTAAGTTAATATGTAATTTATTTAGCAGTTTAAGGAATTTACCAAATTGTCGTCTGAGCGGTCTTTCCTTGTCGCATTGGGATATGGCACACGAGGTTTATTCTTTACTTACCAGTTTCTGTTCAGGTGCAACTAACCCTTCCTCATTTCTAACGTTAATCGCGTTGAGCTGTTCCCTTGAGTTAGGTTTAGTATTACTTCGCAAGCTACCTTGTGGTCGTTCAGAAATTAATTTGGATAGCTGGCCTATCTGAGTTTCGAGCCCTTGGATTGACGCTTGTTGATTTTTAAGTGCTGTCTCAGTATTCTGGAAACGAGTTTCTGACATCGAGATAAATTTTGTTAGCATCTCCTCAAGGTTCGATTTCTTTTCCTGTTGATAAGGTGGTTGTTGAAAACCCAAAGGATTTTGTGGCCTTTGATTTCCTTGACCACCCCATGAGAAATTTGGGTGGTTCCTCCAACCTGCATTATAAGTATTACTGTATGGGTTATTTTGAGATCTGGAGTTATTATTACCCATATAGTGAACTTGCTCCTCCTCGGTTGTAGGACTGAAGGGTTGATATTTTGTATGTATGCCTCGTCTATTTGAATCACACCTCATCACTGAATGTACTTGCGTAGAACCAAGTAACCATCAATCTTTTTATTTAGAAGTTCCACCTGATTTGATAACATATTAATCGCGTCGACGTTATAAACGCCTTCTGTTTTGGTTGGCTTAGTCCTCATGAGTTGCCATTGATAGTTTTTCAGTGACATCTCTTCAATAAATTCGTAAGCCTCTTCAGGTGTTTTGTTGTCTATGGTTCCACCAGCAGCTGCATCAATTATCTGTCTGGTCGAGGGGTTCACATCATTATAAAATGTTTGAACCTGTAGCCAAAGAGGTAACCCATGGTGAGGGCACCTTCGCAGTAGGTCCTTGTATCTCTCCCATGCATCGTAAAGTGTTTCTAAATCCATTTGCACAAAAAAAGAAATATCATTCCGTAGTTTAGCTATTTTAGCAGGTGGAAAATATTTAAGTAAGAACTTTTCGGTCATTTGTTCCCAAGTAGTGATTGATCCTCGTGGTAATGAGTTCAACCACTGTTTAGCTTTATTCCTCAGTGAAAAGGGAAATAGCCGAAGGTGAATGGCATCTTCAGAAACACCATTTATCTTGAATGTGTCGCAAAGTTCCAGAAAATTTGCTAAATGAGTATTTGGGTTTTTGTCCTGCAAACCATCAAACTGAAAAAACTGTTGTATCATTCGAATTGTATTATGTTTCAGTTTAAAATTATTTGTAGCACTATACTCGATTCAGTTCCTATTAAATTAGGTTTAGCATAATCATATATAGTACGAGGAGCAGGATTCTGATTTACTGGGTCAGTAACAATAGCAGGAGGTAGCGAATTTTCCTGATTTTCAGCCATCTCCTCTGTTGTAGTTGGAGTATCTTCCTCTCCCTCTTCTTTTTTGTATCTTAGACTTCTCCTAATTTCTCTCCGATTTCTGCGAGCTGTGTTTTCAATCTTACTATCAAATAGTAATGGTCTTGACGAGTTTCTTCTAGTCATAAACTATAAAAATCAGCCAGAAGAAAATATAAGAAAATTTAGTAAATTAAAATAAAAACAAAGTTAAATTGCAATAAAAGTAAATGGCTAAAGTAATAAAAATCGAGTGTTCCTAATATCTTAGTTCCCCGGCAACGGCACCAAAAACTTGATTTTCACTTGCGATAAGTTTTAAAATTTATAATTGATAGTACTTGAGCTAACTATTATCACGTTGAAGGCAAGCGCACCTATCGAACAGTAGTATAGTTTTAGCAAGATCAGATGTCGAACCCAAAGGAACTAAAAGTACTAGTATTAACTTTCTTCTTATTATCTAGCCTATGAATAATGAAGGTTGTTTTATCTAACTAATTAACTAATCTGAGAATGCATAAAAAATAACTTGGGGAAATACTTTTGGGAAAACTGATTGATTTAGACAACACCCAAGGAAGAATCCACCTAGACTTCTCTTGTTAATTGACTCTGAACTGATTTATTTATTCACTTGACTTGATCCGTAGAAATCCCTAAGTTATGTTATTATCCCTATTTAAGACTAATAACGTCTAACCCTAGGTTGATTAATTGAAATCTCTTTCTAATTAAAACCCCTAGTTTTGCATTAACCCGATCTATGGATTCCCTTATTAGGTTTGACTCTAATCCGGTAGATTTATGTCATCCTATCTCTAGGATTGCATGCAACTCTACTTAATTATGAATGATCTACTCTTAGACAGGGACTATTCATCCTCCGAATAAGCACATCAATACTTGAATCAATATCCTAGAATATTCAAACAAGAGTTAAAGTCATAATTAAGAACAAATCGAGTATTTATCATACAGTTCAGAAAATATTAACAAGATCCGTATTAGGTTTCATCCCTCTTAGGTATTTAGGGGATTTAGTTCACAACTATAAAAGAAAACATCTCAGAAGAATAATGACAAAACATAAAGAAAACCCAAAAACCCTTGAAGGAAATTGAAGGGAGATCTACAGTCTTGGAGGTGAATCCAGCTTCCGAGATGGATTAATCGGCTTTTTTCAAGTAATTCATTGCTTCTTACTCTCCGTCCCCTTTAATCCTCCTCCAGGGTGTTTAAATAGGCTTTAAAATGCCTATAAGCCCTCAAGAATGGCCTTTTTCGAATAGGACTATACTTGGGTTCGATAGGGACACGCCGGTGTGACACACCCGTATGCGATTACTTCAGGCCGTGGTCGATTCTACCAAATGGACACGGCCATGTGGTCTACCCGTGTGAGGAAGTCCAGGCCGTGTTGATTTCCCATGTTGGCCCATTTTTTTCGTTTTCGGCCTGTTTCTTGTTCTTTTTGCTCTCCTGTGCTCGCCAAGTATAAAACATGAAATTAAAGGATTAGGAGCATCAAATTCACCAAATCTAAGGAGAAATCATTCATAAATATGTTAAGTATGAGATAATAATATGTATAAATTACGGTTTATCACAACCTTAATGCCAAAAATAAGGTTGAAATAAGCAAAATAGTTGGAGGCAGGACACGTGCACGTCGAAGATATCAAGGATGCCATGAAAGAGAACGCTCAAAGGGCCAGGTCGATGAATGCAAAACTATATCTCTAAACTTGGAAAATTTTCGAGTGATAAAGTACATTGATCGTCGATCGGAGATCCCGCCACGATCCTACGGAGTTGATCTTCGAAACCGGTAATATAAGTGCGGGATGTTCCAAACACTATGTCACCCATGTGCGCATGTGGTTGTAGCGTGTGCTACCTACAATTTAAATTGTCAAACAATATATCGATGATGTGTACACCCTTGAACGTACACTGCGTATTTGGGGTAACAAGTTCTCGTATTAAGGGATGTATCAACATGGGAAGTGCAATCGCATGCGTTCGAGATATTGCCATATCGATCACTACGTAGGAAAGTCAAGGTCAACTGACAACAATGAGGATTTGGAACGACATGGATATCAGAGAATAGGTCGATCCAAAGCGATGCACCATATGTAGAATAGTTGGCTACAATCAGAACAAATGTCCCCATGGAAATGTCTATACTGGTCAATCTTCACGATTTGAAGGAAATTAAATGTTATACCCAACGTTTGCATTTTATGGTCTTATGGAAATGAAGTTTATATTGTTTAGTGTTAAGCTTTTATTTAAAATTAACTGTTGCAACTTGTAATACTTTAAAGCTATTATAAGTTATACAAAAAAATAAGTTGCGGAATTATAAACCAATACAAAAAATATTACATAACACTTGAAATTTATACATATCAAAATTGGAATAAAAGGGGAGTGGTATTGTTGTTTGGGGTATAGTGGTTTACAGGCCTTCATTGACAGGGTGGATGTTGAGGTGTACCGTACACATCAAGAGGATTGACAACTGGATCGAATATGGCCTGAGGTGGGGTAGAGTACATGTTATTACCAAACATATCAAATAATATCAGTGGTTTCTCTAGGTGATACGAACTCGAACCATCCATGTCCGGGTGATATGAACTGTTCTGTGACCCATCACAAAAACCATTGGTCCGATGTGTTCAAAGGCTGGTGCTCCGAGTCGAGCTCCGCCATATGTTAAACCTCTGGGTCAAGCTCCCTCATAGGTTGACTTCTATGTCTGTATCCATGATCCAATACTATCATAAGTTGCCCACCATATAAATAAAAGAGCCATCAAGTCATGTACCATTGCGTGTATTCAGTCGAGGGACTGAAGTCAAACTTGCAGGAGTGCATATCAGGCCGCCTATCGTACAGGGAATTCCATAGTGCTATATACAAGAGTCATGTACCACACTCCAATCTGTTGCATCTTTCCCCCTCATGGTCTTACCGTGGACATCAGCAAATTGTTATGGATCGACCGACACAAATTGTCTACACTCAAACTGTCGCATAAATCGATCGGCGTTGTACTACTCAACGATTGAGAAGTTGAGCACTGACATGTTAATGCACCACACATGGGTTTTGACGTGAACCCATTGAAGAATAAGTGTTGTAATGTTTGGTGCAGGATACAACATGTATAAGAACTGCACAATATAACATAATGAGTCAAGTCACATCACATACTACAAGTGGATAAGTTAAATCAACGTTACTTAAACCATATTAATATATATTACTTTCTCTCCGGCGAATGCCTCTATCATTTGGCGGTAAATGATTAATGTCTGGCTCGCACCAATTCCTAGAGACGTGGCTTATCTGAAATCGAAACAAACACGTTAGCACTTAAACTTGAGAAAATATTATCCACATTTATGAGTCGTTAAATGTTAAGTATAATTTTGTTTTTACCTATTTACAAGTGGCCACGAATATAATTTTGTTTTTACCTATTTACAAGTGGCCACAAATATGGTTAGTGCCTAACAGTCACTAGAAATGACATCCTGTATAGAGCCCAGGATTGCAGCAGACCAAAACAACTAGCCATGTTACTAACCCCATGTTTTTGTTCCTTGGCAAAGCTCATGGTACAAGTTGGCCAACATGTTGATCCCCAGCTGTAAGTACCGGCATAAGAGAAATCCTCCAATGGAGGCAAGTATTTTATTAGACGTGTTTTCCAGCATAAGTACCCTCTGATCACCTACATAATATAGACTCGAGCAACACACATTAGCTTGTGCTTAGTGCCGGTGCTTGATAACTCCTTAAAATTTGCTCTCAACCATGCCAATGTCAAACATGTGAAAATTTTGTTCCCCATCACTAGGGGACCGTCCAAGCAATTTGTGGCATAGTACTGAAGGTTCCAACACTTTGTTTCGGTCCGTGACCACTGCACCATCAACTCTTTACCCAAGTTGCATAGTGACATCTTCCAATGTGATAGTGCACTCCCCGTACGGTATAATGAAATTGTGGGTCTTCGTACACCACCGCTCAACCAAGGTGGATACTAAGCTCACCCTTAGGTCAAACCTTCAGATCAATGTGACATCCCCAAATCCCACCAGCTGTAAGTATGACATGATCCGCTCGTTCGAATCGTACTTGGGAAAATAAAACCGTGACCTCAAAACCTGATATCCATCTTGTATGGTAAAATTTTTATAAAAATATGATAAATCAATTATCTATATAATTTAAACATAAAATTATATATTGAAGAGTAAAACTGAAAGCTTGAGAAAACAAAAACATCACATTTATATTATACCAACGTAGCCATTCTAAGTTTTTTTTATTTAAGTTAAATTAAATGAGTAATAAAATATTAATAATAGAACGAAGATTTGTCATAAATATTAATAATAACACGTAGAGGTCAAATGTGATTGCCAAATCTGTTTGAAGCTTAAGTACCATTAATTATTTTTCATTATTATGTCCTAATCATAGTTAAGCATTAAAACATAAGGCAATCATATAATTACAAAAAGTACATAAAAAAAATAATGTCCTAAAAAAACATAAGTGGTATGAGTAAATATTAAAATAAACAAGACTTATTTTTATTGAATCAATATCTATAATAATACATAGAGTTTTACATATAATATAAACCATGCATATTCAAACTCGAAAACTTATCTTACATATGAGAACTTTTATAAATATATATATATTTTTTTCTTTAAAGATAAATTTAATTGTAACTCTAATAATTTCGAGCTTGATTCAATTTGATTTGAACACTTATAATATGATATATAGATTAATTGAAGCCAAATTAATATGTATTCCTAGTTTCCTCATGTGAATGCGATTTTTAGTTTTTATTTAGGTGGTGTCAAATTAGTGGAAGATAAATGTAACTTTTTTGTACCCCACAAATGAAACCAAGCACAGCAACAATGTAAAATTAAGAAGAAATGTCATCATATTAAAAAAATTAATATATAAATTTATGAATGTGACATAAGTTTAAAAAAATATTATTAACACGTAGAGATCAGTTTCATGCAAAAAGTAGTTAAAAAAGGTTAACAACAACCAAACTAAAACAAATTTTTTATTTAATTTATAATTAATTTTACTATTTGGTTGATCCTCGATAAAGTGTGATTCGTATTTACTCGAGAAGACATTTTGATATTTGCATAATTTTAAAAAAATTACATAAATTAAATATAATTAATTATTATATTACAATAACTATAAAATAAAAAATACAAACTATAAATACATTATGAGTTTTTTTTCTCTTTTATTCCTTCTCTTCTTCTACAAAATATAAAATATTTGAAGGGTGACCAAAACTCGACCTTCTTAAATAGAAACGTTGATTCTTCTTCTCCTCTTCTATTTCTTTCTTTTTTTTTAAACTAACAATTATTAACATTATAGACCTATTGATCAGTCACATCGCTGATGCCACTGACACGATATGACTAGTCATGATATTTATTTTTAAATTTTTAATATATTTTTTTAAAAAATTCATAGTTTTTTTAACAAATAAATCCTTTTTTTTAATCAATTCAACTTTCACATTTTTTTCATTTTTTTTCAAATTTTTAATTTTTTGGTCCTCCGTTTTTTATTTCTATTAAAAATGTCCCTTTAATTTTCTTGATTTCACATTACATAAATTATTTACATGAAAAATATATTTCACAAAATAACTATCAATTTGCATTATTCAAAAAAATATATTTTATAAAATATAATTTCACATTTCAAACATTCTAAATAGTTTCACTTAACTTACAATATATCATTTTACAACACGAACAACTTTCTCAATATTAAAAATAAATAAATGATTTTTTTCAAAACCGACAATATTGCGTCTTACAAACAAAACATAATTAAATGATTTTGTTCAAAACTGACATCATTCTATCTTACAAATTGAAAAATAAACTATTTAACTGTAACAAAAGCAACTTTCTCGGTGTTATTAAATTGTAGCTTAAATGCTGCTGATATTGATGATCTCACCTGTGTGGTTCGATTTGGGATTCCTTTTAACCTTTAAACATCCCATTTACCAAGGGAATCCCAAATAATCCACTCGTTGATTGCATAACCAATTTGAACCCGTTATCATCCTACCACAACCAACAGAAACACTTACATGACCAATTTGAACCCTTTACCAAATAAATAATTAGCATCCGAAAATAACCATTAAATTTACCGGTGTCAAAGCTCCACTAGATTATCGTTAAACAAAACAAACCTTCAAATTAAAAAAAACACAAATACATAAAAAAAAAAGGCTTCCACATCTCTCCCATTCACCCTCTAACAAAGTATAAGTAATTGTTTTTTCTTTCAACTCAGATTCATGTATCATTGAGAGGCTTATATATACAAATTTGGTCATGCCAAATAGAATGGCTCCACCAAATAAACTATTATTTTTTAAAAAAATTAAATATAAAAAAATAAATTTAAAAAAAAACATACTGGTGGCGCCATTTAGAATAACTCCACCAAAAAAAATATACATAAAATATTATAAAACAAATAATAAACAAATAAAAAAAAGAAAAAGGACAAAAGGTAGTAGAGGCGTTGGAATCTGGTGGCGCCAAAATATTTGGCTCCACCAAAAAAAGGAAATTTTGTTTAAAGCCCCCCACTTTTTCAAATATCGCAGTATTTCCCTAGTATTTATACAGGTGGCGCCATTCTACATGGCTCCACTAAAAATTTGAATCTTTTATCTCAATTTTTGACGTGGCATGTTGGTGGCGCCAAACACTTTGGCTCCATGAAGTTTTACTGTAGATTTTAGGTTATTTACGTATTTTTATCAAAAAATAGGTCATTTACATAATTAATTAATTTTTTGGGAGTTAGTTTTATAAAAAGCCCAAATTTCTGTAATCCTTTGAACATCCGTATGAAATAGAATAAAAAGGAAAAACAACAACAATGTAAAAAAGGTAGTCTATTTTTTGTTCTTTTATTTTATTTTTCGAGAAATATAAAGAAATTAAAACCAAAAGTTTAAAGATTTTACTTGTTCATCTTCCATTGCCATCGTGGGAGCTTCCTACCGATTCGAAAGGTCTCCGAACCCATTAGGGTTCATCAATGGCTTCGTCGGAGAAGAGAAACCGAAGGGTTTCTTGACTTCCAGTCGAGTTTCAACTAGATTTTTAGAGGATCTAACCCTAGATCCACGGTTTGCGTGAAAAAGGGCCTAAAGGGAAAGCTTTTAGGGAACTTCAGCCACCGGAGGCGGTGGTCTCCATCGCCGATGGCTAGTGGCCACGGTGGAGCTCTGCCGTCCCTGTGGTAGGACAAGAAGGGGACTTCAAAGAAAAAAAAGAGAAAAAGAATTTTTTTTTAACTGGACACAAAAATGAATTATTTTTTTTTTAGTTTTTTAGTTTATATAGCCCTCTGAAACGGCGTTGTTTTAGGTTTGACTTTCAAACGCCCAAAACAGCGTCATTTTGGGGCTGACTCGGTGATCGGATCCGGATCTATCCAGGATCCATGTGTTTTCAAGGGGAGGGTCTATTTGTTGTTTTGGTCCTTCCATTTTTTTGCTATTTTTCAATTTCATCATGTATCTTTTATTTTTTTACCCCTTTAATTTTATTTTCTTACAAATTAGTCCCTTGACCCACTGTTGACCCATTAAGGGAATGACACATGTACTGAGGTTGGTGAAATAACACCCTAGGTCCATGTACTTTCTATTTTGTTTTAATTTAATCATTTATTTACTTTTTTTTGTTTTTTGCAATTCATACTTTAAATTTTGTTTAAATTTCAATTTAATCCTATATTTATTTAAGTTAGCCCCTTTTACTTTCTATTTTCTTAATTTTTAGCACTTATAATTTACACTATTTACATTTCCCCCTTTAAATTATGCATTTTTCATTCTCACCCTCGAAAGATTATTTTGTGTATTTTTATCGTTAAACACGGTATTGATGATGTCATAATTTTAATTATCATTATTATTATTATTATCATTATCATGCTATCATTATTATTAAATTATTATCTACCAACACAATTACTAGTATTTTTATCTTTTTATTATTATTTCACCATATCATCATTTCGCTTTTTTCCCTATATAGCTATTCTGTTATATTTTTGCCATCACCATATCATATCACGTTTAAATAATCTTGTCTAGTTTTGTACCATACTCGAATAAATTAATCGTATATCAAATTAAATGTTGTATCCATTTTTATACGACACGTAAAGAAGTAATTAGAATCGAGGTGATGTTCGTTATCTTGGGGATTTGAGGAGTCGTGCTCCTAACTTACGGAATATGGTTTAATCCTAGAACCAAGATAACTAAACATCCTTCAAAATAAAAAAATGCGTAAGATTTAAGTAATAATTAAATGACGAGCATTCTTGTTTTCGGGGATCAGAGACGTCGTGCCCTAATTTACGGGACACGACCTTTTCTTCTCGATTAACTTGAAATAAGAGAACCTTCTTCATAAGATTTAATTTAGATAGTAATATTTTTAGTATTACCATCAGATAATATCATTTACATGCATAAAAGGGTCATATTTTTTAATCTTTATCAAATTCGCAATTTTCGACATTAAGACATCAAGTAATCAACTAGGTACCAATTCTGAGCGTGATGAGGGTGCTGATCCTTCCTCATATGTAACCAACTCCCGAACCCACTTCTTGGATTTTGTAGGCCGAAAAATATCATTTTAGTATTTTTAACCTATGTTAAAATGATTAAACTTCGAGGTGGTTCAATCACACCTAATAAAAAGAATTGGCGTCAACTCCGTCTTCGTTTTCAAATAAAAGTCGAGTTCCAAAAATGTTTCCACACTGCCATTTCATTACTTTTTCCAATGACACATTACCAACTAAATATTGATTGTGTCATATGTTAGTATTTTTTGTTTTGTTTTCTCTTATATACTATATTTTTATATTAATCACTCTTATAAATAAATAGTAATTAAAGTAATTTTAAAATTTATAATAATTAAAAATATTTATTTATATCAAATTTTAATAAATATTTTTATTTAATATGAATAAATATAAAAAACAAAGACTAATTTACCAGAAAATGCCCATTTCCAAAACAAACTTACGAAAATAGGTCATTTTGCTTGATATTTACTGGAATGGCCTGCTTTCTGTGAAATGCGCTAAGTTGGAGTCATTTTCAGGGGAAAACCAGAAAAGCTCGTCCAGCTCAGTACTTTTTCCCCTTTGACTTGTAAATAGCGTCCACATCAGTGCGCTTTACTAAATTGCTTCCCCATTAGCATGCTTTTGCCCGTGTTTTCTCAGTGGTTTAATTGCTAATTAGGGTTTAGGGTTTATGAAATTGGGTTTGTGGGAATTTTAAATTAAATTTTAGGTTTAGGGTTTTGTTTATTTTTAGGTGTTTATTAATTATGGGTTGTAGGGTTTTATTTAATTTCTAGGGTTTAGGGGTTCTGAAAAAAAATAATTTTGAGGAGATGGGTTCTGAAGAAATAATTTTGAAGAAAAAAACGCTCGAAGCAGGATGCATAGTCAACAAAAGTAAAAAGAGTGCTTACAGCTGGATGCCCTTTTTAGTACTGCTGCTTTTGAAAAAATAAATTTGAGGAGATGGTTTTGAAAAAATTATTCCAAGATTCCTGAGATTTTTTAAAGGTTTGTGAAAAATATCTTGAATAGTGGGGGTTGAGGTTTATAGAGAAAAACACTCCAAGCAGGATGCACTGTCAGCAAAAGTACTGAAAATGCTTTCAGCTGGACGTCTTTTTCAGTACTGCTGCTGTAGTGCATCCTGCTTGGAGTGTTTTTGCTCTACAAATTTCAACCCCCACTATCCGAAACATTTTAGAAAGGAGTGGGATGTTATCCCTTACGCTATAAATGACCCTATTTAAGTCTCTGGTGGCATAAGTTGAAGCAATAGAAATTAAAGAAATTTAGAAGAATAGAAGTTCGTAGGGAAGGTATAAGCTGATTTTTCCTATTAATATTCATATAAAGCATTATATTTTTTTGCATAATGTTTATGTTTCGAATTTCTCTCGACAGATAATTTGGTTAAAAATGAGTGGACGGATTAGTGCTATTATTTATTATGACAGTGAGGTCTGTGACACCGAGAACGGTGTGATTTTTTATCGAAGAACACAGTACGACTGGCTTTTAACCAAAACATAGAGTTGAAAGAACTTTGTGAAAGAATTAGGCAAAAAATCTTCAGATCTATGGCAATGAAAGTTTTATCAATTAAGTATCGATTTTGTGCTTTGGTCGATCCTGTGAGATATGACTCATTTGATATCAAAGGTACTCGGGGCATGAAGGCGATGGTGCAGACGTAAATCAACAATGGATCATCGTTTCTTGAGTTATATGTGGAATTTTCAAGGCTAGATGAAAGACTTGCGACTTTAACATCTCTTCCTGTTCGAGAGGTGAGAACGGTTGAAAATGTCGATAGTCCAACCACTTTGTTAGAAAGCTCCCATTATTATAACCCAAAATCATCAATAGGAAAACACTCATCCGTCTCAGCCTTAGATTTCAATCGTGAGAGGCAGAATACCGAACCACTGGGTTTTGGTGGTAGAACGAAATACATGACCCCTGCACAACACTCAGTTAGTGGATAGGACATGCACCTCGATGGTTCGATGTTCAATGCTGGGAATTCTTACTGGGGAATGGCATTAACTTCCATTTGTTGGCAACCGATGTGTGATTTTGGACGTTCTAAAACGTACAAGGAAAGGGATGATTTACTGCCTACAATGTCCACCGGGGAGGCGACCTCTAACATGTCATATGTTGGTGGGTCGAAGAACGAAGATGATAATGAATCTGATATGGATCCACCTCGGGGGCCTGGTGTCAATGGTTTAGAAGTTGTATTATTTTCTAAATAGGAACCTATTCCAACTGAACCTGAAGGCGGTGAAGAGGGTGAAAATGAAAAAGAAGAAGATCCACGATTCAAGGTGTACTCACCTCCAGCCCACATGCATAATGTCGATCTTTTGGCAGAGGATGCGTTAGGGTTTGTAGAACTACCATACAGAAGGCTTGGCCACGAAAGTGTATTATTGGATTTGGGTGATTTGGAAGTGGGCTGGGAGTTTTCCAGTAAAAATGGTTTTCTCACTTCATTGAAGCAATACAACATTAAAAATGGGGTTAACTTTCACCTAGTTAAATTCAAATCTGATAAGTTCAATGCCAAGTGTGCAATGTGAGATGGTAGCTATGCATGTAAAATAATGGTTTTTGTTAAGAAAAAGATGGAGTTATGGACAATAAAAAAGTTCACCAGTCTGCATACATGTGTTACCTCTGGTACAGTATAATTGGATTCTTAGGGTTTTATTTAAGGTTTAAGTACGTACTCGTGGGGTTGCAAGTGTTTTATGAGATTATCCAAAGTTGGATTTAAATATGATCGCAGGCCCAATATTACCAGTGGTAAAAGTGGATCCGAGGACTACTATGTCGGTTTTAATTTCCAATATTCGTAACTAATTCAACTACATGTTTTCGTACTGCAAGGCGTAGATAGCTAAGCAGAGGGCCTTAGAGAAGATACATAGTGGGTGGTACGTGTCATATAACGAGGTATGATAGTGGTGTCAAGTGTTGGAGAGGTACGTACTAGGATGTGTAACAAATATTGAAATGGGTCCCATGTACTACAATGATTACTTGCTCCGTAGGTTTCAAATGTTCAAGCGTCTGTTTTGGACCTTCAAGCAATGTCGGGATGCATTTCAATACTGCAAGCCATTGGTACAAATAGACGATACCTTTTTATATGGTAGACATGCCTATCAGCTGTTGTTGGCTATGACACAATATGGTAATCAGAGGATCCTTCCAATTGCGGTTGCAATAACACCGGGGGAGAAAATAGACGACTAAATTTCTTTCTGCCTAGGTTGATGAGGCATTCTACCCCCAACCTGATATTTGCATCATCTCAGATCGAGGAACTGAAATACTATCTACAATTGAATGACAGGAAAGCCTCTGGGATCTTGCACACCATCAATACTATGTAAGGCATGTTGCGTCCAACTATTACCAATAATATCAGTCTATCGCTAAGCGACGACAAGTGACCAACGTGGATATTTAATCGCCACCAATATTATTTGGTTTGTAATATTCCGTTTGTTTTTTTTTATATATATATTTTTGGTATGTAATCATCGTTATCCATTTATTTTGACAGGGTACGTGTAACAGTCCGGTTTAGACCCTAGTCGGAATAGTGGTTTTCGAACCACAAATTTGAGTCAGAAAAATATTTAAATATTATTTTCTGTGCTTATTACATGTGAATTAACATCTGTGAAAATTCTGTATGAAAATTTAATCGTTTGTATGCTTAATTTTGAAAAAGGACCTAATCGCGTAAAATGTTAAAGTTGGTTGCTACTTATTAAAGTATTTATTTGACTTGGCTTTATGATTGTGAGGTCCTTATATGGTTATTATACCATTTACATGGCAAATGGACATATATGACCTTGATATGCATAATTTGTTAATGTTATAATTCATGGATAAAATGGTAAAATGCATATTAAAGCAATTAAAATAAAACAAAAGCATGAAAATAAATCATTTGGTTTCTTCATTGCAAAAAATCAAAATAAAAAAAAGATAAAAAACTTTGTTAGGGTTCGGCCATTGAAGGACTTGATTAAGGTATGGTTTTTGTTCAGTTTTTGATAATTTCTACGTTTTTGTAATCGTTGCTTCGTATATTATCGAACTCATGCCTCAATTTCTAATTTTGTTGATGATTTTGAAATGATCCATGGATGAATTCATGAGCTTTATGATGTTATATGATGAAATATGAAAGTTTGATGTTGGGTTTACATGTTTTGTCTTTGGATTTTTGATGATTTTGAGTAAAATGGGCTAAATTGTAAAATTTGTAAATTATGTGAATAAAATGTGAAATAAATGAAATTAATGGACTTGTAGGAGAGCTATGAAAATTCGGCTAAGCTTGTGGACAAGCAAATTATGTGTATTTTGTGATTTTGTGAATTAAGGACTAAAGTGTCAAAATGTGAAAATGTGAGGGCTAGTTTGCAAAATGCCCTAATAATGTGTATAAGGATTGTTTTGAATGAATGTGTGATTGAATAAGTTAAATTTGAATTGATTTAGATCGAGAAATAAGGAATACAGAATTAGATCGGGGAAAGTCGAAAGTCATCGAGTACCCGATTCCATCTTTCCAAATCCGTACGAGGTAAGTCGATATATCAGTAAGCTTGTTTGAATTTAATTATTATTATTCATTTGATATTGAATCGTGATGAATGAATGTCCGAGCTAAATATGTGCTATCTGAGAAAGTATCGATAAAGTTTCGACGTCCGAAAAGCCCCGTACGAACCTTAGGAATAGTTAGGATACATATGTCATGACATAGGATTTTTTATATTTGTTCTGCATGTAAAACCACGTCTATGGCATTGGCATCGACATCTGTTTTGCGTGTAAGACCATGTCTGGGACATCGGCATCGTATTTGATTTTGTGTAAGACCCTGTCTGGGACAGTGGCATCGATATTTGATTACATGTAAGACCACGTCTGGGATGTTGGCATTGTATATGCTTTCTGATTTATCTGCGTATCCTTACGTTTCTGAATGGTTCAAACGGGCATTCCGAGAAAATGAATGACTTTGTGAAATTATATCCGATTCAGGTATGTTTACTTTGTATAACTATTTGATAATGAAAGGTAAGTATATGAATATGAGATTTGTGTTAGCATTTGTCTACAAAGTATAAAGGATTTAAAGATACCTATTGGCTTTAAAAGATATGTTTCTTTGTATATGGCTTACTAAGCTTTTGAAAGCTTACTTTGTGTGTGTTTGCATTGTTTTATAGATATCAAAGCTACTGTGAGCTCGGGATCGTCGAGGATCGTCACCACACTATCGAATCTTATTTTGGTACTTTGAAAATGTATATATTAAAGTATGGCATGTATAGGCTAGAAGTTGTGGAATTATGTTTTGTGATGTATATATATTTAGCCATGTGATATGGCTAGTTTGTGTTTGAAATTATAGCTTGATAATGGTTTATGATAAGTGATGCTAATGTGCAAATTTTGGTATGTTTTTGGTTGGCCAAAAGAAATGGTAAATATTGAGAAGTTTTGGTAAGTTTAAGCCTAAGATTGAATGATGTATTGATCATATGTTTAGGTATGATGTTAGTTTAAGTTTTAATGTGAATTGATTGATGAATTGAGATTGGAATTGATTGATAATGCTATAGCATGAATTATGTCTGGTTTGGTATAGATATTGGCCGAAATGGTTGTACATATATGCTTAGTTTGGTACTTGTAGGTTTGACCCAATTGGGGTGGCAAGTTGGTTATTCAAATGGCCTATTTTCGTCTACACGGGCAGAGACACGGGCGTGTGTCTCAGCCATGTGTGATACACGGTCACGTTACACGGCCTTGTGTCCCTTGGGGTACCGTACGAATTAAAGTCAGTATACCCTCTAGTTTTGACATGGCTTAGACACACACATACGGTCGTGTCTATTGGCCGTGTGTGGCACATGGGTTGGCATACGGACGTGTGGTCAGCTGTGTGGCCAAGTCAGTAGCCTCCCTGATTTTCACACGTCCTGGCACACGGGCGTGTCTTGTGGCCGTGTGGACAAGTCAGTTTGTATGCCCTATTTTGCCACGACTTAGACACACCGGCGTGTCTAATGCCGTGTGAGGTACATGGCCTGTTCACAAGGGCGTGTGTCATTAAAATGTTGAAAATTTTTCTAAGTTCTGAAACTTTCTTATGTTATCAATTTGATTCTGATTGTATGGTTTAGACTTTGTATGCTTAGTTTAAATTCATACTGAATATGAATGATCTATGTTTATTGAAATGAGATGATATTTGATATTTAATTGTTTTGATTTGAGTTACAAGTCCGGTAATGCCTCTTAACTTATTCCGGCGACGGTTATAGGTTAGGGGTGTTACATTTTATTATTCTCCCCCATTAGGGATTTTCGTCCCCAAAAATCTTACAGTTGAACAGATTCAGATATTGCTATCTCATAACATCTTCGGGCTCCCAAGTGGCTTCTTCAATACCATGCCGATGCCAGATCACTTTTACTAACGAAATTTTCTCATTTCGCAGTTCTTTAATCTCACGAGCTAAGATACGAATCGGCTTTTCTTCGTAAGTCATATTAGACTGAATCTCAATCTCAGACGGAGAAATTACATGCGAAGGATCAGATCTGTATCTTAGAAGCATTGATACATGAAACACATCATGAATCTTTGCTAACTCTAGTGGCAACAACAATCTATATGCTACCAACCCAATACGCTCGGTAATCTCATATGGCCCGATGAACCTCAGACTTAATTTTCCTTTTCTACCGAATCGAAGCAATTTCTTCCACGAAGATACCTTTAAAAACACTTTGTCGCCGATGCCAAACTCAATGTCTTTTCTTTTCAAATCCGCATAAGATTTTTGACAATCAGAAGCTGTTTTCAGACTATTTCGGATCACTTTCACTTTCTGTTCAGTTTCTTTTATCAAATCAACCCCGTAAATCTTATTTTTGCTAAGCTCCATATAATACAAAGGTGTACGGCATTTGCGACCATATAAAGCTTCGTACGGTGCCATTGTAATGCTTAACTGAAAGCTGTTATTATAAGCGAATTCAATCAAAGGAAAATATTGTTCCCACGTACCTTCAAACTCAATAATGCAACATCTCAACATATCCTCGAGTATTTGAATAATCCGCTCGGATTGACCTTCTATTTGCGGGTGAAATGCAGTACTGAAGTGCAATTTAGTTCCCAGAGCATCTTGTAATTTCTTCCAGAATTGTGATGTAAATCTCAGATCTTTGTCTGACACAATAGACAATGGCACACCATGCAATCTTACAATATCAGAAATGTATAACTCAACTAACTTATCAAGTTAGTAATCAGATCGTACTGGAATAAAATGAGCTGATTTCGTCAATCTATCAATTACAACCCAATTTGCATCTCTATTTCTCGGAGACAGGGGCAAACCTGAAACAAAGTCCATTGTTACTCGATCTCATTTCCACTCCAAAACCATAATCGGTTGTAACAAACCAGATGGCACCTGATGTTCAGCTTTAACTTGTTGACAGATCAAACATTTAGAAATGAAGTCAGAAATGTCTCTTTTCATTCTAGACCACCAGTAATGTTGTTTCAAATCATTATACATTTTTGTACTACCCGGGTTCACAGATAACTGACTACTATGAGCTTCACTCAAAATCATCTGAATTAATTCTGGATTTCTCGGAACACAAATTCTATTATGGAATCTCAAACAATCATCTTTATCAACTCTGAATTCTTATTTAGACTTTAAATCACACAAAGTTCGTTTAGCTAAAATCTCATTATCAATCTTCTGAGCTTCAATAATTTGTTGTAAAAACAAAGGTTTTGTTTTTAATATAGCTAAAACTGAACCATCATCAGACAGAGCCAAATGAGCATTTATCGCACGCAAAGCAAATAATGATTTCTGACTTAAAGCATCTACAACAATATTTGCTTTACCCGGATGATAATTTATTACAAGTTCATAGTATTTTAGCAGTTCTAACCATCTTCTCTGTCATAGATTTAGATCTTTCTGAATCATCAGATATTTTAAACTCTTATGATCAGAATATACATGACATTTCTCACTGAAAAGATAGTGGCGCCAAATCTTTAAAGCAAACATAATCGCAGTTAACTCAAGATCGTGTGTCGAATAGTTCTTTTCGTGCGGCTTTAACTATCTCGAAGCATAAGCAATGACTTTGCCTTGTTGCATTAAAACACAACCGAGACCGATCAATGAAGCATCACTATAGATCACAAATTCTTTATCCGATTCGAGTTGTACCAATACCGGAACTTCAGTCAACAAAGTTTTCAACTGATCAAAGATGTTTTGACACTTTTCAGACCACTCAAACTTCATGTCTTTCTGAAGCAGTTTCGTTAAACTTAGTTGCAATCATAGAAAATCCTTTTTACGAATCTTCTATAATAACCAGCAAGTCCTAGAAAACTACGAATTTTGGAGACATTCTTCGGAGGTTTCTAATCCAGAATAGCCGAAATCTTGCTCGAATCAACTCGAATGCTAGATGCTGATACAATATGACCCAGAAAATCAACTTCTCGCAACCAAAATTTGCATTTACTTATTTATCTCATAGAGTCTGTAACACTATTCTCAGATGCTCGGCATGTTTGGATTCATCACGTGAATAAATCAATATGTCGTCAATGAATACAACAACAAATTGATCTAGATACGGTCTAAAAATTCTATTCATCAAATCCATAAAGATAGCAGGTGCATTAGTCAATCTGAAAGGCATAACTAAGAATTCATAGTGGTCGTACCTTGTTCGGAAAGTAGTTTTCAGAATGTCTGAGTCTTTCACTCGCAACTGATAATAGCCTGATCTCAAATCTATTTTTGAAAACACAGCAGCTCCTTTTAACTGGTCAAACAAATCATCAATTCGGGGTAGATGATACTTATTCTTGATAGTCACTTTATTCAACTGACGATAATCTATGCACATTCTTATCGTACCGTCTTTCTTTTTTACAAATAGAACCGGAGCACCTTAAGGTGAGAAACTCGGTCTTGCAAGTCCCCTATCGGTCAACTCTTGCAACTGAGACTTTAATTCTTTTAATTTGGTCAGAGCCATTCTATACGGAGCTATCGAAACCAGAGTAGTACCAGGTACCAATTCAATGACAAATTCAACTTCTCTAACTTGAGGTAAACCAGGAAGTTCTTCAGGAAAAACATTAGGGAATTCACACACAATAGGCACTGATTCAACTTTCTTTTCTGATACTCTCGAATCAATCAAATATGAAAAATAGGCTTCACAACCCTTTTTCACAATACTTAAAGCTTTCATCGAAGATATCATAGCAGACAATCCATTCAAATCACTAGATTCAATTCTGACTATTTCATTATTTTTGCATCTCAAATCAATAGTTTTCCTTTTGCAGTTCACAATAGCACCATGCAAAGTTAACCAATCCATAATCAAAATTATATCAAACTCATCAAAAGGCAATAACATCATATCAGCCGAAAAACAAATGTCTCGAAACATTAACGGACAATTCTTGCAGACTTTATCAACCAAAACACATCTACCTAGGGGGTTCAAACCTCTAATTACAAATTCAGTAGACTCTATAGGCAAAGTCATATTGTTCACTAAGTTCATGCATATGTATGAATGTGTTGATCCAGGATCTATCAAAGCAATCACAGAAGTATCATAAAGAGTAAATGTACCCATAATCACATCTAGCGACGAAGCTTCTTCCCGAACTCGGATAGCATAGGCTCTGGCAGGTGCATGAGCCTCAGATCTAACAGTTGTATCTTTTGTTCTCCTTTGACTGCCACTCATGTTTCCCGTATTTTTAATAGGTCTACCACGAGAAGCATTTCCACTTGGTCTCGGATTTTGTACACTATCTTGATCAACAGATTCAGGGTAATCGCGGATAAAATGGTCTAACGATCCACATCTGAAACAAGCCTGATCATACAATCTACAATTACGGGGATGTCTTTTACCATAATGCTTACACTCAGGGCGATCAGATTTAGCATTTTCAACACTGGCAATAGATGTAGCTGGAGCTTTGAAGTTCGACTGCGATCTATCACGATCTCTATTCGAATGTCCCACATTAGCCTTTGAATTGGCTATTATCATCTGTAAACTTCTTTGATGTAGACTGAAATGACTTGCCCGATAATCTCTTTCGTACATCTCTTGCTTCAGAATCAGTTTTTCTTTTCTCTTTCTCCAGATCTTCAGCTTTATATGCTTGTTCAACAAGCACAACAAATTCTTTAATTTCAAGAATCCCGACTAACAAACGAATATCCTCGTTCAAGCCATCTTCAAATCTTTTGCACATTATTGCTTCAGTAGATACACATTCATGAGCATACTGACTTAATCTTACGAATTCCCGCTCATATTCTGTGACAGACATACGACCTTGTTTAAGCTCGAGAAACTCTTTATGTTTTTGATCGATGAATCTCTGACTGATATATTTCTTTCGAAATTCTACTTGAAAGAAATCCTAGGTGACTCGCTCACTCGAAACCACGGATGTCAAAGTCTTCCACCAATGGTACGCTATATCTCTCAGAAGGGAAACGACACATTTTATACATTCTTTAGGATTCAAAGATAATTTATCAAATACTCGTATTGTGTTCTCTAACTAGAATTCGGCCCTTTCAGCATCGTCATTCGTTGTAGCTCAGAACTTTTAGGCCCCATTCCTTTTGATCTTATCTATCGGAGGCTTACTTAGCTGAATCGAATTCACTGATGGCATAGCAAGAGCTTGTGGTGAATTAACCGGGGTGGAGGTTATTGTACATCCGAATTGATTTTAATATATTGGGTGAACCAATCATTCATCATCTGATAGAAGGCTTGTCTAGCCTCACCATCACAGCTACTTGTATTCGATCTAGAATCGGATGGCGCTGTCCTTTGTGCGGAAGTAGGCGCATTGTTTTCGACATTGTCCACTACGGCTCGTTCGGGATTTATTTGCTATATAAAAGCACATTTCTATGTCAGGATTCATCACACTATCGCAGTTCATAAATATGACATGTATAGCTAGACTCACACATGTTATGGTAGTCCTAAAACTGACTAAATTATAACTCTGATACCAATAAAATTAACACCCCTAACCCGTAACCGTCGCCAGAATAAGTTAAAAGGTATTACCGGATTGTAACTCAGATCAGAACAATTAAATATCAAATATCATCTCATTTCAATAAACATAGATTATTCATATTCAGTATAAATTTATACTAAGTATACAAAGTCTAAACCATGCAATCAGGATCAAATTGATAACATAAGAAAGTTTCAGAACTTAGAAAAATTTTCAACATTTCAAATGACACATGCCCGTGTGAACAGGCCGTGTACCTCACATGGTATTAGACACACCCGTGTGTCTAAGCTGTGGTAAAACAGGGCATACAAACTGACTTGTCCACACGGCCATAAGACACGCCCGTGTGCCAGTCCGTGTGAAAATTAGGTAGGCTACTGACTTGGCCACACAGCTGACCATACGTCCGTGCGCCAACTCGTGTGCCACACACGGCCAATAGACACGCCCGTGTGTCTCGGCCATGTCAAAACTGGAGGGTATACTGACTTTAATTCGTAGGGTACCCCAGGGGACACATGACCGTGTATCGTGACCGTGTATCGCACATGGCTGAGACACACTCCCGTGTCTCTGCCCGTGTAGACAAAAATAGGCCATTTGAATAACCAACTTGCCACCCCAATTGGGTCAAACCTACAAGTACCAAACTAAGCATATATGCACAACCATTTCAGCTAATATCTATACCAAACCATACATAATTCATGCTATAGCATTATCAATCATTTCCAATCTCAATTCATCAATCAATTCATACCAAAACTTAAACTAACATCAGACCTAAACATATGATCAATACATCATTCAATCTTATGCTTAAACTTACCAAAACTTCTCAATATTTACCATTTCTTTTGGCTAACCAAAAATATACCAAAATTTGCACATTAGCATCACCTATCATAAACCATTATCAAACTATAATTTCAAACACAAACTAGCCATATCACATGGCTAAATATATATACATCACAAAACATAATTCCACAACTTCTAGCCTATACATGCCATACTTTAATATATACATTTTCAAAGTACCAAAATAAGATTCGATAGTGTGGTGACGATCCTCGACGATCCCGAGCTCACACAAAGAGCTTTGATATCTATAAAACAATGCAAACACACACAAAGTAAGCTTTCAAAAGCTTAGTAAGCCATATACAAAGAAACATATCTTTTAAAGCCAATAGGTATCTTTAAATCCTTTATACTTTGTAGACAAATGCTAACACAAATTTCATATTCATATACTTACCTTTCATTATCAAATAGTTATACAAAGTAAACATACCTGAATCGGATATAATTTCACAAAGTCATTCATTTTCTCGGAATGCCCGTTTGAACCATTCAGAAACGTAAGGATACGCAGATAAATTAGAAAGCATATACAATGCCAACGTCCCAGACGTGGTCTTACATGTAATCAAATATTGATGCCACTATCCCAGACAGGGTCTTACACGAAATCAGATACGATGCCAATGTCCTAAACATAGTCTTACACGCAAAACAGAAGTCGATGCCAACGTCATAGACGTGGTCTTACATGCAGAACATATATAAAAAATCCTATGTCATGACATATGTATCCTAACTATTCCTAATGTTCGTACGGGGCTTTTCGGATTTCGAAACTTTGTCGATACTTTCTCGGATATCATATATTTAGCTCGGACATTCATTCATCACAATTCAATATCAAATGAATAATAATAATAATAATTAAATTCAAACAAGCTTACTTGTATATCGACTTACCTCGTACGGATTCGAATAAATGGAATCGGTTACTCGATGACTTTCGACTTTCCCCGATCTAATTTCGTATTCCTTAGTTCTCGATCTAAATCAATTCAAATTTAACTTATTCAATCACACATTCATTCAAAACAATCCTTATACACATAATTAGGGCATTTTGCAAACTAGCCCTCACATTTTCATATTTTGACACTTTAGTCCTTAATTCACAAAATCACAAAATACACATAATTTACTTGTACACAAGCTTAGCCGAATTTTCATAGCTCTCCTACAAGTCCATACATTTCATTTATTTCACATTTTAGTTCCTCAATTTAAAATTTTACAATTTAGCCCATTTTACTCAAAATCATCAAAAATCCAAAGACAAAACATGCAAACCCAACATCAAACTTTCATATTTCATCATATAACATCACAAAGCTCATGAATTCATCCATGGCACATTTCAAAATCATCAAAAAAATTAGAAATTGAGGCATAGGTTCGATAGTAAACGAAGCAACGATTACAAAAACGTAGAAATTATCAAAAATTGAACAAAAACCATACCTTAATCAAGTCCTTCAATGGCTGAACTCTAACAAAGCTTTTTATCTTTTTTTTTATTTTGATTTTCGGCAATGAAGAACACCAAATGATTTATTTTCATGCTTTTGTTTTATTTTAATTACTTTAATATGCATTTTACCATTTTATCCATGAATTATAACATTAACAAATCATGCATATCAAGGTCATATATGTCCATTTGCCATGTACATGGTATAATAACCACATAAGGACCTCACAATCATAAAGCCAAGTCAAATAAATACTTTAACAAGTAGCAACCAATTTTCACATTTTAAGCGATTAGGTCCTTTTTCAAAATTAAGCACACAAACGATTAAATTTTCATACGAAATTTTCACAGACGTTAATTCTGATATAATAAGCATGGAAAATAATATTTAAACATTTTTTGACTCAGATTTGTGGTCCCGAAACTACTATTCCGACTAGGGTCTAAAATAGACTGTTATAGTACGAGATCATGAAGGACCGTCTTCATGAGATGTTAGAGATATTGTGGTCAACTAGGTCAGTAGGGACAACATACCTCACTAAAATACCCTTCAATCAGTGGACACAATTATACGATGGTGAGCTACGATATGGCTACATGATCTTAAACTTAACGGAATGCATCAATTCTGTTTTAAAAGGAATGCATCATTTGTCAATAACCTCGATTGTGAAAGAGACATACTTCTGTTTGGTAGAACTATTCCCAAAGCAAGCGGTGAGTTATGTCAGGCAATTGCAGAGAGGCCATGTATGGTGCTCGGCAATACTGGAACAAATTAATAATGGTAAGGCATGAGTTAACTGCATGATGGCAGTTTGTCACTCATACCACGACATATGGTTTCAAGTGATGGAGTTCGACAGGCCAGACCAAGGTATTGCAGAGGGAGTGTACCGGGTACACTTGAGAAATAGGACTTGCAACTGTGGAATATTTGATGCATTTCATTTTCCATGCGCTCATGCAATTGCAGGTTGTATGAATCCCTATTTGGATCCCATGAGCTTTGTCGACGAAGTGTACAAATTAGAAAACATTTATAATGTGTGGAGATACGTATTCCCATCAGTCCCAGATGAGCGTAAGTGGTCGTCTATATCGATTGCTCTATTTAAGTTGTTACTCGATAGAGAATTGTGTCGCAAACCAAAAGGTCGACCGTTCTTGCGTGGGCACTGATGACGGGCCCACCTTACCATCCCTTGGATTTAAAGGGAATCATCGTGACCTACTCATGTAGGGATGTCGACGCCTCACCTCTTTCCCGTACAAATATGGCTTGTCATGTATCTTAAACCATGGCATGTACTCTAGATCGCATGCTAACTCCAGAATGATAATATTTTCACGAGTAGGTAAAAAATCATACAGATTATTTCACATGTTGATATATTGAAAGTGGAATACCGGCCAATTCGTATCAGGTCTCCATAAGTTGATACGATGCAGATCATCAAGCTTCTGAGGTGCCACAAGAATCGATTATCGAAATCTGAACTGCTGCAACACTCTATCTGCCTCGTGCATCTCAACGGTAGCTTACATTACCAATGGGACCTTAACGTGCCAGGCGTTGGGATCATAAAGAATTCTTCAGGAATTACTATCCGAATTGCTGGGTCCTCGTATGGTGTCCATTCAAACTATATAAATGTGATAAAAATTAGTTATATATTCTACTAAATACTAAATACTAAATACTAAATACGAAATCGACTACGTTATTTGTGTATAGTTTAAAATTAAATAAATACATACATCTACTTCTGATCATTGATCTAATAAAAGTCTATATCTTCAAGCTTGGTAGGTAGTCCCACGTGACTCGAGGCATAGTTCCACATATTTAAATAACTCATTAGCATAATAATTTTATTTTAAATCAATTTAATAGTGGTAATATCTATTAACTTTTACCTTGTTACGAGTGGGAGTGTATACGAGTAGCTCACTCGAGGACGTAAAGTTGGAAAGTGGTACCGAGCCCATGATTGTAGTAGTAAAAGGCAACCAATAATTTTGATTTTTTCTGGTTACGTCGCCCGACACATCTCTCGGTACAATATCGCCAACACGGTGGACCTCCAATTGAGTTCGTTAGCTCCTCTAAAATTTACGAGTTTCAACAACCACCTTAGATGTATGAGGTTTTGTGACTTATTCAGCATCAGCATACCCCCGATAATATGAAAGATGTATGTCGGAGCGTATCATTCTCTTTCCTCTTTAGTCGAATCCTTCGCCAGCTCCACGAAATTATTTCGTAACCAAGCCATTTCGATCCGAGCTCCGTAAATTGTCTCTGGAACCACACCCAAAAGATCGTAACATATGGTTCCCCAATCACAGTGATCGAATGCACTTCGGTGACTCGGCCCGTCCATGAGTAACTCCAATCAGAAATGCACATCCTCTAGAGTGATAGGACACTCAGCGCATGGAATATGGAATGTGTGTCTCGGGTCTCCACTTATCCACCAACGTACTTATGAGTTCTAGGTCTAATTTACACCCCTGGCCTACAAGGGCCACGTGCAAAAAATCGACTTCCCTCAAGTATGTCTCGATCAACGGTGATGGAGGACCGGGTAGATTACGAATATGGCATTGCAAAATTTGATTTTTCGGCTATTTACACAAAAATTATGAAAAAAATATTAAATTCAATTATAACTATGAAATGAAAAAATTAAAAAAAAAAGATTAAAGTTTATTCTTACAATTTGCAATTGGTTGATGGAGATGTGCTTGTTATTAAAATGGATTAGAGACTTGACCATTACTAAATATTTTTATTTTATTTATTTTTACTAGTTATAATTAAATTAGTGAAAATAAAATTTATACTAACTTATATAAAATTGTACCTTTTTTCTTTGTATTTGTTTACATACAATAAAAGAAAAACAAGGTAAGAAATATAGGAAGGAAGAATACAAAATATATTGAGTATTTTTATGAGCCACTATAATTTATTTGTTTTTGTTTGAAGTTTAAAGGAGAAATAAAGGAATAGAAAGAAAAATTATTAAATTTTAAAATATATTAAGTTCAATATTTTTATAAACGATCTTTTAAAAATATTAATTTAAATTTAATATAAATATCTTTTCTAGAAAAAAAGAAATTATAAATATTTTTATAAAAATAATACAACTAAAAAACATTATAATTATTTATAAATCTAAAAATTGTTTTAACTATAACATTTGTTAATTATTTATTTTTTCTTGAATTTATTTATAAAAAAAAAAGGGAATAGAGGAGTAATGATGTCAAAAAGAAAAAGAAAAAGAAAATAGGTATAAAAGACAGACAAGTGTTATAATAAAAAAAACCTTGATTGAAAGTCGAAACAATAATAACGTTTTGAAATTTAAAATTGTAATTCATAACTTGAAGATTTGGTGCAAAACTAAGATCAATACATCATATATATTAATTATAATCTGAAAATATGTATATATTTTTCAAAAATAAAATAAGTAAACATTAGTTTTGAAAAAATTCTAAAATTTCAAATCTTGCACCAACTTGAAAGGAGCAATATGAGCTAGAAAACTTGAGTCTGTGCAACAATCATAAGGATAGAAATTTGAAAAGTTGGGGAAAGCAGAGTAAGTTCAAGCTAGAAATGAGCATTACATTTGAAATAATTAATATATAGTTTTTCACACTAAATTATAAAATCCTTTAAAAGAAAAAGAAAAAAGAACTAGGGATCATCAACTTTACAAGATATTCTTCTAAATGTACTGTCAAAATCTAAGAAAATAATTGAGGTGTTATCTTTCGTTCGCTGTGTTCTAGCCTCATTCAACAAAACATTCGCAATCTTCTCTGCCAAATTCTCCTTCGCCGACTCTGCCATCAACTCTTTCTCCCTCTCCTGACCACCACACCCCAATTGTTAGTGAGATTCGACATTTATCCCAAAAAAAAAAAAAAAAAAAAAAAAAACCGAGTAATAACTAGCAAGAACCTGTTATTGTGTTATTAAACAATACCTGAGCAACTAACTGGATTGCCTTCTTAGCAGTAACAACATCCCAGAACCCATCGCTGCAATCGGTGCACACAAGTGGGATCCATATTTCAACAAAATCACAAGTAAATTTTGCCAATAAAAAATTATACAAGCAAGAAAGTATGTCATTATTGTAGTTTCAGTGATGATGGATCAATATCATACGAGCTAAGAAGAGAAAAGTAGATAAAATAATCTGTTTTGATCAAAATTGACCGGAAACAAGTCACAATATGTTCTAGCATGCAAAACTATAAACAAGTTTTGATAGAATCACCTAGCCAGCAGTGCAAATGCCCCACTTGTTTGATTGATATGCACAGGTTCACTTATAAAAGGCTCGGAGCTAAAGCGTGAATCTTGCTGCTTCACAAACTTGTCTCCAAGCATCCTTGCGAGGTTCAAACCTGAAAAAAGTGGTCAATTACTTGATATGTACCTTCTTTTGGCGATGTCACCAAGTCTTGTTTCCTAATGTAATGACCAGATACAGAAATTTGAACGTACCACATAGACGTGTCTCCCCATCTCTTAATGGCTCCCCCATTCCTTCCATTCGGAGTCTTTCAGAATAACTACTTATTTTATGGTCTTCTGTCATCTTAATCTGCTTACCTCCGACACTGTACCATTAAAATTGAATTTGGTAGTAAGTACAGCAAAATCACCAATATGACCATAAATTTCATTTTAAATAAACGAGAACAGAATTTTTAAAAATATATATTATATGAAAGAACAGAAAATGGGGAGAAAATTCTGCAGGAGGTAGGACAAGGACAGCAATATGCAGGATGGCACTACAACAGGCAAACATTGCATTCACACTACAGTGTCATTATCTATATTGCTTGGGCACTTTATTTTTCTTCAAGTACTCATGTCCAGTGACCGTGTTCAATGTATATTTGGTACTAGTACGAAGATACGATCCCCCAAGAACCCTCTAAATACATGAAAGAACTTCAAAAAATTGAACAAATGCAGATACATACCGGTATCTGGGATTGACACCCGAATACAAGTAACATAGGTGATTATAACAAGTACTTCAAATATCAAGTAATGTTTCGATGAATTAAAGACTTAAGATACACCAATTAGCATAAGTAGCCTCTAACAGATGCCAATAGATTTCTTTATGGATTGCTTACAGCAATTTAGCCCATATTTTAACTTGCAAATTACAACATTACCTAAGATTAACAGAAATCTTCTTAAATGATTATAAATAGGACATATTCAAGACTCCAAGTGATGGATTTTGATCATAAAATACCATTATAACCCTAGAAATCCTACAACTTGCAACAATAAGAATTGAAACACTTACTTCATAAGACATGCTGAATCCCCAACATTTGCACATTGTGCATAGAAATTTTCGTCAGCATCAGCCCAAACAAGAAGAACCGTTGCAGTACAGCCCTGCAAGGAATTAATATTATGATATGCAAACTATCATATTCAATGAAGGTGGATGAAAGAGATTCAGTCCTTCAGAACAAGCCATTATATTATCATGAATGCCAAAAGGACATGAAAGTCGATGGAAATAAGTGCAATAGCCTTAATAAGAATATGACTCAACAAGAATGGTAGTAATAGCACATCTACAAATTATAAAAGGAACAGCAGAAATACAGTACACAAGGGATGCTAAAGGGGCAAATGCATTCCAGAGCTCTATGAGAGATTTACAAACTAAACAATGAAAATGTCTATAGGAGTACAAGGAAAAGAAGAAAAAGCAGGTGAGGTAAAAACCTCATAATAGTTATTCATGCTCGCTTCTGCTCGAAGGAATGCGTCTTTAAGAACATCTGAGGCATCATGCTGTGACAAAACCCTCTCTCTTATAACAGAATCCGATAAAATGGTAGCAAGCATCTCAGGCAGAATCCTGGAGATCAGATTCTTAAAACTTCGGTAAATAGTTAAGTCAAAATCAAGCATATCAGCTAAAATGAGCAGAATTGCTAAGTTTGTTTGTCAAATCAGAAGCCTTAAATCTTTAACTGAAGGCTTCATGGTACAAGAATAATGCAAATCAGGCCTTCAATGTGATAATTGCTAGACTGAAGAAAAAGTAACTAAGAACAATGTTTCCTCTTTTAATGTGTATATGTAAATATAGCCAAAGAGAACAACAGAAAACAGAATCTACTAATACGATGACTAAATCCATTTTATGCCACGATAATCCTCCATCTGTTTGCCACATGAATTCATACACAAAAGTGGAGAGAAAGCCAGAGAAAAAAAGGAGATAAGTAAAGCAACACGAAACTTCTCTCATTTCCATTAAATTTATAAGCCTCCAACAATCCCCTTCAGAACCATAAAAAGGTCATACCAAATGCACAAAGCTCCCCCACTATAAGCAGGGTTTAAGGAAGGTCTTGACATACACAACCTTTCCCCCATTTGTGCAGAGAGACTGCTTCCAGGGTTTGAATCCATGACCAAGGGGATAGCAACTAGATTAGTAGACAGACAATGGCAATGACCTTATCCCATTATGGTATTTAATAAATCTTCCTTGCCTTTCTAATATGTATTCCACTTTGTTTTTCACTATATTCCAAATTTCCACTATTCAGTAAATACTCTAGTACCACATGCAATATTGACCAGCCAAGACCATAAAAAAACTTGACTGTCAATCAAGACAATAATTAGGTTTTGCTTGGTAGGAAGGATAGGAAGGGGTAAAAAGGAAAAATTTGTTAATCCAATGGTTAAGCTAATTGTTTAATGATTTTTCCATCCTTCTTTCTATCCTGGCCTACCAAGCAAAGCCTAAGTCAGCATTTATCATACCAGAAGCTCATGAAAATCCAACTATCTGAATATAAACAAACATAACGGAAACATGGATTGGAAAACTGAAAAGATGCATAATACTTTGAGACAAGCTTTGAAGACAAGACACACTCTAGAAAGCACGATTAGCATATGCATGGGAAACAAAAAGTGTATCTAATAATTAATCATAAGATGAAAAGTCTACAAGTCAACCACAAACCCTGACAAAGAAGCACACTAAAAGATGTAATAGGATTACTAACTTGCTCGCAGATTTGGCAGCCTCAACACCACCATGCCCATCACAGATACCAAACACTCCAAACTGCAATGTCAGCAAAAATATAAGATTCATCACATTTGATACAAGGATAAAAACATCAAGTAAAAGCACTAAAACATGAAAACCTGATCAATGCCGGGAAGAGGCCATTGATAATAGCAAACATCTTCCATGGGAAGTTTCTTTCCCCCTCGACGCAACGACATAGGGTCCGAAATCATACCAACTCCAAAAGGTACCATGCACTCATTTTGGGATAAAATATGAACCTGTCACAAAAGACAACAGGCAATCAATAAAATATTGCCATGGATTACAAGCTGATATGCACATTGTACAATCAGAAATGAGTAAATAAGAGAAAACACTTCACAACAATGGTCTATCAGAAAACAAAAGTAAGTTACATAACAACCGTGTCTATAATCCTAACTATATGGAATTTTTTCTTATGGAAGCAGTCTATCAACTGTTAACTGAAGGTGCAACATTAATGTTCAGTTCTTCAATATACCTCAGAACTCTTGAAAGCTAGTTATGAAGACAAGTAAACAAGAGTTCCGGAGAACAAATAAATGATATTGGACAAATAAAAAAGCTCAAAATTATGTACTTCTAGAATGTCAGAAGTGCATGTGGCTTGCAGCATATGAAAATTTCTTAGAAGGTATTTTATATCAATGGGATGATCCTGACAGTAAAAATATACAAAAGATGAGTAAGATATCAATTCTAAACTCATGGTCTCAGATTATTACAACCTTATGAAAATGCTGAAATAAGAAAATGAACAAAAATGCAAATACTTCAATTTCCTGGAGAAGTGAATAATGAAAAGCTTTTGTTCATGCAAACATTCAATACTTAATAACATAATAAATTATATCTAGAAAGTTTTAAATTTTCAGAAGCAAAAAAAACCAGAAAAAAAAAAAGCATATAGACTTACTTGTATGTTTGAGGTTGTGCCAAGTGTTATTGTGTCTCCACTTGCAAGTTCCATTGGATGGCCCCATTGCCTACTTCCAGAATCAGGATGATTAATTGGTTGAGAATTCAGTAGCGTTCCATTGAGGCTACCCATATCTACCAGCTCCCATTTCAGTTTCTGCAAGAGTTTATGAAATTCGAAACAATTAATAGACCACACATATAGCATGCACCAAACGCAAACTAATGTCATACAACTTGTGAGAAGTTTACATTTGAATTCCAAGTTATCATTGCATGCTTTCCGGAAACCTCTGCATCCTTCAATAATAAATCACTCGGAGAAACTCTCCCTAGGGTCAACGGCAACCTTGAAGGGTTTGTTGACTGTACAGAACAGCGAATTCCACGAGAAGGACCAGAGACAACCTCAAGAGAGAGGCAACTTCCTGTACTTCTAAAAGAAAGATATAATTACATGCTTTCCACATTCAATCTATTGAAAGAAAGCAATACATTAATCTCTTTATAGCAGTGAGAGGAAACAGAAATTACGTTGATCACTAATAACTTTGGGCACAAACTCTTGTATACTGTTTTCATTTTGATTTTCAGGCCTACCAAGTTTTAGCGCTTCAATTAGGTGCTCTGTCGCCAATGGGCGCTTTAGCGTCTGACCAACCAAAAGATCCTCTGAAGGATCAGATATTTCTAGAACCAAGCTATCACCTGTACAAGGTAAATCATTAGTATTGGAAATGATTTACAAAGCAGAACAGTTAAAACATAATTATAAGAGCAAAACAATAAAAGATGGAAGCAAAAGGTTAATACCCTGAGCCAAATGGGGAGATGCGGGGGGGAGCCGCTGTTTGTGAACAAGTCCCTTATTACGAGGTGAGCGCAAAAGAGCTTCACTTTGGTAACATGCACCCTCTAAGTCATAATTTCTTGTCAAATCATTGCTTTGATCTTGACCGTGATTGGCATCATCTGATACTAGAGGCCTCTCGACGTCTTCAACCTAGAAATCCATGCCAAATGTCAAATGAAAGAGGACCACAAGAGATTCAAACAGAAAGAAATCTCCAACAGTTTCCAAGTATTTCCCTTTATTAAATGGAAAGAATATATATATATATATATATGAACAAATGCTATGACAATGTTTTGCATTTAGATAGACAAATACATGAAGGCTTTTAAAGAAAGATCCCAACTCTTTCCTCCATCACATGCATTTAAATCATATGGATTGAGAGGATAAATGATAAAGGAAGACTAGTCATTTAAAAATAAATTTTAATTTTAATATAGTTGTTTGGAGATAAGGTAGATGACGTGAATAGGAAGATGAAATAATTATACGATATTGAGATTGTTCTTCCACATTTGGAACGAGTCTGTATGTTTAGAATATCAGTCTATTTGTCGGTCTCACTGACTTCCAAATTTGTAACTTACAAAAAGATTGTAAAAGTAAGCTATATGATAATTATAAATGAAGGTTCTTCTACTCTCAAATTTTTTCAAGTAAGGAAAGAAATCAACCAAGTTCTTGATGAAGAGCCCTAGACTACAACAATGGATACATACTTATATATTTCTAAAATCGGTAGCTTCATAAAGTGTTTCTTGGATACGACACTCATTGCCATCTATTCTCAGCAGATATGGGTTAAGTGATCAATCATTGTAGACTGACTCAGAATAGATGCCACTAATCTCCAAAAGATTTCCTAGCATATTAAATCAGCTAAACTACATGGCATATCAGATTTAAATCTACCCGCAATCAACTTTTGATCCACTGGAAAATCAGTTACTCCTGTAGCATCAATAGAAATTTACCGACACCGTAGAAGAATACCAAAAATAAATAAATTAAATGCATCACTCCACTTTCACGAATCAAGAAAATTCGCACTGCATTTCCAAAGATTTCAGCAAACAAAAAGCTGAACTGCAGAATTCTCTACTGTCTATTCAAAACATTACCAATTACCACCAAAATGAAAAATTCCTAATTGAACTCGCGGCATTGATTCATTGCACAAATAAAGAGCTAATAAATGGATCAACCTAAAGTTCTGCAATTAAATCAAAAGAGAAATATATATATATATATATATATATATAAATAAAGCTCCTAATTACGAAAAATTAATAATAAAAAAATAGAAATCGAGCTCCACCTAAGCTGAAACAGCAGTGATCCGCGATCAGGAACATAGAATCAAACCTAAACCAATGCGTCATAAACTAGATTTTTGCTGTTATAAAAAAAGGAAACCCTGGTTGGTCAAACAACAGATCAGATTTTGATGGTGTTACCTTGATGGAGCGAGAACGAGAAGAGAAAGAGAAAAGGGAGAAGGAGAAGAAACGCCATGGTTTGAAGGCGAAGAGAATGAGGATAATGATAAGGATCAACATAAGGAGAAGGAGAGTGAAAACGACAATGCTTTCTAGCATCGCCATAGTCGTTCAGCGTCCGCTCTTCTCTCTCCTCTCACACTACGATTTCAGATTCGGCTCTGCTTCGCGAGAACCTCGCTTTGAATTGGTCGCTCACCATTTTCCCCCAATTTTTTCATTTTCTTTTCTATTTGCCATTTCTTTTCCTCAACGTATCTATTAAATTCTTTTGTATTCTTATTCTTATTCTTCTTCTTCTTCTTCTTCTTCTTATTATTATTATTATTATTATTATTATTATTATTAATACTGGGGGGGTTTTCTTAGTGACTTGTTGGTGCATGCCACGTGGTATGCATGCATGAATTTTTTAATACCCAAAACCTGAATTTAGATTTACTCATTGAAATTAAGAAAAAATCTTTAATTAATTAAATACAAGTTGAATAGAAGAAACTGCACATGCCTGTCTATTAAAAAATTACTTTTATATAATGCCAATCATTTTTCTCTACTCTTAACATACTTTCCACTTCACTCAAACATTGAATTCCACTAAATTCATCTTACAATTTAATTTCTATCATATTTTTTAGTTTATTACCAAAAACAATGTAAAAAAAAATTACCTTGAATTTGCAACATAAAAATATTTAATAATGATAATTATATTGAGGGTGAAGCTAGAAATATTTTGTTAGGAGTGTTGAAATTAAAATTTAATTTTAAATATTGTATATCTTTATAATTTTTAAATGATTAAATTAAAATTTTATTATTTTTAGATGATTAAAGTGCGATTTTATCTTTACTAATTTAAATTTTTTTAAAAAACTTAAATAAAATTTTTTTTATTTTAAGAGAAACTGCCCCTACCAACCCCAAAATACATCACTGATTATATGTATTATGGTGATTATATATGGTGAACAAAAAAAAAAAAAAAAACTTATTGACTCAACTTGGAAAAGGCAATAGTTTCTTAAAAAAAAAGTTATTTAATTATCTTTAAATAATTAATTTTCTCTTTTTATTATCTTTTTCAAGGCAGACTTCTTTTTAATTTGATAATGTAATGAGTGTTTGTTAATTGAGTAATACTTAATCTTTAAGTAAAATCAATAATTTTTCTTGCTTTTAATGATCATTTACAACCTTTTATACTACAAAAAGATTAATCTTAAGTAAAGGTTTTCACCCTTCATCTTAATATTTCTACTTCTGTTGGTTTTCTACTATTGGTGTCTTTAAGTATCAAAACAATAATTAAAGCAAAGGTACTTATGATAATATATATATATATATATATATATATATATATATATATATATAAAAGCATCCCATGAATTTAAGAATATATAAAAAAATTACAAAATAAAATTATTAATATGTTAAATTTTGTATAAATATATAATAGATAAACACAATCACTCATATGATATTAATATATGAATTATATATTTAAATTAATAAGTGTTGAATATAATGGTAAAATATATTGCATTTTCAAATAAAGAGTAAAGTTGAAACCTTAAAAATAATAATATTAAAAATAACAGCCAACAACTCCAAATATAAACAATAAGATAAAAATAAAAATTAAAAGGAAATTTGTGTAAAACCTATGAAATGAGTTTGGGGTAAGGTTTTCATGAAGTGGCAAGTAAAATTATTGTTTTTTTTATGGATTTTTGTTTGGCATAAAAGCAAAGACTCTTTTTCAGTTTCAATTTTCTATATATGCTATGAAGCTAAGCAATCATTGGTAAGAAAAATCAATGGTGTTGGGTGGAGAGTGAGTAAAAGTAGGTTTAGGTGACAAGTTTTTGAGTCTAATTCCAATTTACTTTATTTATGGAATTGTTTTTATAAAATGCAATATTCAAATCCAACAACCCTTTATTTTCATGACTAAGGCTAAAAGAAATTAAAATTTGCTTCAATTCGAGTTTTATTGAATTCAATTTAACTTTGATTTTAATAATAGTTGATTGGTTGAAAATAAATTAAAAATTAAAAAGAATTATACTAATTTGAATCTAATCTAATTTTAATTTTAATTTTTATAATAAAAATAAAAAATATTTCTGAAAAAGAATTTAAAATACTTATAAAAAGACTTTTTAAAAGAAGATGGACTGAATTCATCCGACTGGATGGAATTTGGTTCAATCTATTTGGGTTTTTTTTTTTTTTTTTAAGATCGGTTTTTATTTTGTTTTTTTAAATCAGAATAATACATATTAACTACATATTTTTTTTCAAAATTAAACTAAAGCATTATCAGAGTGCAATTTTAAAAATCATAGTCAAAAGCTTAAATCAAAATTAGTTTTGAAAAAATTAAAATTACAATAACAAAAGAAGCGAGGGTATTTAAGTCTTTTAGTTTTAATAAATAAAAATCAATTTTATATTTTTTAAATTAAATTTAAAAAATAATAAAATAAAATACTCTCTCCTTTTTTCCTTGTATTTTTATAAATAATGGTATATATTTTTATAAATTTATCAACTGATGAATGGGATTGAAGAAGGATTTTAAACCGATTAACCCATGAATTAACATGAACTAATTAAATCAGTTGAATCGAATTGTTTAATTTTTAATAGTTTTTAGTTAGATTAATTGAACCGATCGGGCCGACAAGCCAGTGGCCTAATCGATTAAGCGTTTAAGCGTTATTATTACAATAATTAAGATGATATAACTTTGAACGTATTTAAGTGTGTATTATCTTTCAATTTATTCCATATATATAAATAGATGTTGCACACGGATTGATATAGATATCTGAAAATAATTAAGTTAATATTCGCTCAAATAGAAAAGCAGAATGAAAAATTGGATTTGAATTCAATTTGTCTTTAAGTTATTATCAAAATTTTCAATGAAGAAGGAATTATAATAATAATAATAATTATAATCCATCAAATAAAAAATTATATACCTGCTTGTTCTCCATGATTGTCCTGGCGAAAATATTTGAGTGAAAGTAAGACAATCTTTGTTGATTTGTTCAGAAGTAAAATGCAAAAAGCAGAAAATGATTTACTAATAATTTTGAAGGGTAATTTCCACGCATGCTTCAATTACTCTTTTATAATGATTTTTTATTTACTTAACAGGTGAAAAAGTGGACCACGTAAACGGTAAATATTAGTAATATTTTATTGGCCAATTTATGCTATTAGACCCTGTACTTTTAGTAAGTTATGGATTTAGTACTTGTACTTTATTTTAGTCATTTTTAGTCCTTGTACTTTTAGAATTTTAAAATTTTAGTCCAAACTAAATGGCAACTATTAATTTCATTAAGTTAAGTTCTATTTCTTTTTTCAAAATTCGATGCGTCAAATATATTATTGCATGTGTAATGCCATATCAGCTTACCATCTCTACTTTATTACTCACAAAAAACCTAGTTACTAGATTTATTGACTGTAGTTTACATTAAGACTAAACTTTCTAAATCCAAAAAATATAACAATTAAGAATGATCCAGTTGGAGAACATAGACTAAATTTCTAACTTTACGCTTAATACATGACTAGTAATAGAATTTAACTAAACAAATTTAATAGTTTTAAAAAATACACAACTTATGCAAAGAACATGGTCTATTAGCACAATTTGCCCTATGTTATTCTATTTATAAGAAATATTTATGTTTAATACATATTAGATAACGTTAGTATTTAGTACACTACTAATAAAATGTTTTAACTTCACAAGAAAGTTTGGCACATGCTCTCTTATTTAATTCTTGAATTAGTAACTTTTACAAGGATAATTATTTTATACACTATCTTTGGAATATAAAAACTCTACAAACAAATTTAGAATGTTGTCATACATTTTTATAAAAATAAAAAATAACAAAAGAAATTTATATATAATAGTATCTTAAACCAGCTTGTGTAATTTTTATTTTATTTTATTAGCAACGTACTCCATTAATAATATACTAAACAAAATTTCTAAGTAATTGAATCAATATTTGATATGAGTGAAATATTTTAATTTTATAAGTAGAATTCAAATACTATCACGTGTGTTTTTTTTAAATTTTTGAGTTTTTAGTAAATGAGACAAATTATTTTTATAATTTTATTTATAAATTCAAATAATTTTCCTATTTGATAAAAATAATATTTGGTGCTCTGGAATGTTCCTATTTCATTAAAAAAAAATCCGAATAACATATCACTCATATTTTACCTTTACCATTACCTGTGGGTCCACATTTTTACCAGAAAATAAAATGTAACGGAAAAGTAAAAAAAAAAAAATTGAAACCGTAGTGTGAGCACCATGATGCGTTACCATGTATATCAATTGATATATATGGTAATGTATCAGTGTATGTGATTTTATTACCAAAAATAGAGTAGATAATTTACGTATTTGATTTTATTGCCATATAAGATTAGTTAATTAACTATTTTTTGTTATGTATTTAATTACATTTAATTATTAGCATTTATTGGTATGGAGTTATTAATATAAGCAAAATTAATGTCATATTTAATAATAAATTTAGTTTTTAATGTTTATATTTTTTATTAGAGGAAACTGTATCAAACATCTCCAAATTATAACTTACATTCTAAATTAGTCCTTAAATTTTAAATTATTTTAATTACATCCTCTAACTTATGGAGGTTATATCCATAAAGTCCTTCTGCTACTAAAACTGTTAATTTCACCTTTAAATGACATTTTAGATCCTATGTAGCATAATTTAAAACTAAAAAAATACACCTTAAAATTAAATTAAGGGTTTAGTAGTAGAATGATTTGATTAATATATCCTCCAAAGTTAGGAGATGTAATTAGAACGTTTAAAAATATATGGACCAATTTAGAATGTAAGTTATAGTTTAAAGATAATTGGTGTAATATTTTACTCTGAAAAAAATATAAAAATTAAAGACTAAATTTATTATTATACCCAAAAATAAAATAAATATAGCTTTAATTTGTTTATATTAATAACTCCATAACAATAAATGCTAATAATTAAATTAATTAAATACATAAAAAAAGTTAACTAATAATATTATATATGGCAATAAAATCAAATACATAAACTATTTACTCTATTTTTGGTAATAAAATCATCTACACTGATACATTAACATATATATCAAATTATGTATATGGTAATGTATTAATGGTGCTCACACTACAGTTTCAATTTTCTTTTTTACTTTTCCGTTTCGTTCTTTTTTCCTGGTAAAAATGTGGCCCCACGGTAATGGTAAAGGTAAAATATGAGTGATATGTTATTCGAATTTTTATTGAAATAGGAAAATTCGAGAGTATCAAATATATAATTTAGAATGTGAGTCATTGTTTGAGGTTTGATGCAATTCATTGGTTATTATTCTTTTTAGCATATATTCAATTTTTAATTTTTTAAAAATTTTAATTTGACCATTAACTTTTAAAAAAAAAGTTAAATGGTTATTTTTAATAAAAATATTAGCTAAAACATTAAAAATTTAAACATAACAACTTGCGTGGTAATTTATGTGTACTCCATGCTACTTTTTTGAATTTTTATAAACATTTTATAATTTATAGTTATTTGTTAACATGGCTATTAAGGAGGGATCGACTCCTCCGAGATAAGCCTTCAAAGTGTCGTCATCGAGAATACCGACTCAATCCCTCAACAATGAAAGATATTGTCCTCCAAGGGAGGGTTATGCCTCCTCTTGCGAAGAGTCGTGTACGGTTCACGAAGTGAGGTGCCTCGACTGTACATAGTATTATATACCCCAATACGTGACCTATATGGCATAGGTCAGGGATTTGAATCTCATCAAGGTCAAGACGCTCATGTCACTTCTTGGTAGGTGGTCATACGTCCAAGTACAATCAATGTGCCCTCTTCGTGAATTGTACATAGCTCTCCACGGAAGGAGGGGCAAAACCCTCTACTAGGGGAGGACAATACCTTCTATTATTGATGGATTGGGTCTGCGTACCCGAGGACGACACTTTAAAGACTTCTCTCAAAAGAGCTGATCCCCCTCAACAATAGCATGTAAGATAAATAATGTCATATCAATATAAAGTATATATAGATTGCCGTGCGGTACTCACTGAAAAAGTTGCATTTTTAAAAAATTGATACGAATCCTCAAAATCATTTAAATTTTGATGTAAAAGATTTATAGATGGAGTTAATAATTTTGATAATATATCCAAATGCATTCCTTCTTGATTAAAAGGAATTGCTATAGCTCCAACAAATAAAGTAAATAGAAGCAATATAAGCATAGGAAATAGCATAGTATTATCTCATTCATGAGGATAAGAAAAAGCTTTCTTGTAGCCAAAATTCGTAATAGTAATAAGAGCTTCTTTAATATTGTGATCTAACTTTGTCATTATGCCTTTTTAAATACAAGAAAAATTACAATGATTTTTTTCTCCATCAAAATTGGATCAGTAGTCGAATCAATCAAACTACCAGTTTGATTTAATTAAATAAATTATTAAAAATTATAAAAAATAAAAATAAAAATATTATTTAAAAATATTTTTACCGATAATTCAATCAACGCTTTAGCTTGGTTCAACCGGTTCCGAGCAGTTAGTAGATCAACTGGTTTAAACCATCTGTCCAGACCGATACCATGAATAGTTATCGATCCAACCAGTTCGATTGGCTAGTCCAATCTAGTTAAACAACATTGCAAAATCAATATTCATTTATATCAATTTGCAAAATTAAACCACTCATTAACAAGTCAACAAAACATATAAACAAAATTTAACAAAAACAAATAACTCATCCTTAGATCAATCCTCAGCAAATCTTTGATTAACTTCTGATTCAATTAAGGATGCTTTAGTTTAGTCAAAAAGAAGGGCACTAAACCCATCCTTGTCTAGAATATGCACCAAGGTAGATGAAGGGTGATTTATCCAACCTTGCACGCACATCTCCCTCTTACATACTAATTTATGAGTACTAGTAATTCTGTCCACCTTAATTCCCTTCTTACTTTGCAACTTACTGATTTCAACTTCTAACTCTTTAATTCTATCTTTATTATTGTACATAGTTTCATACTTAAATACACATGCTGAAACCATTTTTAAAAGAGTTTTGAAAAAAAATGAGAATTGACTTTTAAAACGAAAGTTTGGAGTCGCCATCGACCTTTTTTGAGGTGTAATCGGATCACCTTAAAATTGATCATTTTAATAAAAAAAATTAATTTATTAAAACAATAATTCTAGGTCTACGAAAATTGAGAAAATAGGTTCGGAAGTCGGTTACACACGAGGAAGGGTTAGCACCCTCGTAACGCCCAAAATTGGTACCAATTGATTATTTAATGTCCCATCGTTGAAAATTTGGAAAGGAAAAAAAATCAAAATACGATTCCTTTAAAAATGTATGAACAATTCGAAATGGATATTAAAGTTCTCTCGCTTCAAAGAAATAAAATACCACATCTAGTACGTTAGGACACGATACTTTAAGCCTCCAAAAACTGAGATCACCCCAAAATTTGTAAAATACGCAACGAACTCTTAAAAGGATCCTCCGCTATTTGGCAAAACGGAAAAACAAAACCCAACACGTTAGGGCATGATTTCTCGAATTTCCAAACACGAAACATTGCATTGTTTTGAAGAGTTTTCGAATAAGTTAGAATTTAAAAACCATATGAACAATATACAAAGGGATAATATATGTTAGAATTTAAAAAAGCTTATATGTATTAAAAACTGATAATATATAAGTGATTATTAAAGTATATTTGTTGAATAATATGTAACATAATTTCAAATGAAATAAATTGATTTAACCGATGACATACATATTTATATGAAAATAATAAATGAAAATAATATATATACAAAGATACCAAAGCAATTAAAGTAAACAATATAAAGCAAGATCCTTAAAAGAAAGCCAAATTATATATGAATAGTTTTAAAGAAAATTTACATAAAAATAAATTTAGAAAAAAAAAATATTTACATAACAGATTTGAAAAGAAAATATGCATTAAAGATTTTTAAAGAGACTATATAAATAAAATACCATTGAACTAAGAACATAAAAACATTTGAAATAAATACAAACACATCATAAAATAACCTTAAACAACATTGATTATGTACAAATTTAAAAGAAAACATGCAATCATAAGCAGATTCAAAAGAAAATACATAAAATAATAATATATATATATATATATATATATATAAAAACATAATATATAACAATTTAAAACTACTGATACAAAAAAAATATATATTTACATATACATATGTGTAAAAAAAACAATATAGATAATGTACCAAACCACATATATATACACATAAATAAATAATATTGTAAAATGCAAATAACTTAATATAAATAATATATGCATAAAGGAAGGAGATTAAGCAAAAAAAATAATTGAAATAAATAGTATATAGAAAGATTTAAAATAAATAATAATAAAACAGAAAAGTAATAAAGAAATCAAAACAGGGACAAATTTGAGATTAAAGTAAAATCTGAGATCTAAAAACTAAACATCACATGAACAAGTGGAACCAAATTGAAAGCGCGTGAGAAAAAGAGGGACTGAATAGAAAATTATCCCCGAACCCTCAAGCGTGACACCTTAATGCAGACTCAAATGAATCACGGGTAAAATCATATGGCAAGATTGAAACATAAAAATGAATGAATTTGAAAGAACAGAGAAGGAAGAAGGACCAAACGCGTAAATAAACCATTTAAAGAAATTATGCGTGTAGACCAAGTGAAAAAGGCTGTCAATTCCCTTCCCCAATGCCATTCCCTTTATTACTTAAAATTAACCTTCTTTAAAAATTCATTTTTTTTTAAAAGAAAACATTTAACTTTTTCCTTAAAAAAAAAACCTAAGTTTTGAGACTCTTCTCCTTCACTCTCCCCTCTTTTTCTCTTCTTCAACAGATCAAATGAAATGTACTCCACCACCATTTTGTGCCAAACTTCGACTTCAGAGGTTCCTCTTGCGCCCGATATGGTGAGTTCCCTCTCCTTTCTTTTTATCTTTTCGTATGTGGATCCAAATGAAAAGGAAAAAAGCATAAATAAATTACTGATAATAATCACCTTAGAAGTATATTTTGACCGCTTTCTATTAATCTTTGTATGTATTTTGTATACACTTTCTCTGAAAAAGAATCAAAACCCAAAAGAGAACCCCATTTCCCACAAAATCAAGGCTTTATAGCCAAATAAAAACAGTTTCTTGTTTTTTTTTTTGTTCAAATGCAGTTGTGAAGTCGTGGAGAATGAGGGGCATGGAGTATGGGTAGAGAACGTGGGCAGTAGTATGAGGGGAGGCGAAAGCTGTTTTTTTCTTCTTCTTCTTTTTTTTTTTTGAAAAAATTGGCTTAGTTTTGGGTTGTTTTATTTTGGGCTTATTATTTAGTGTAATTGGGCTGGCTATTATTTGTAAATATTTTGTTTTATTTTTTTGGTTTTAATTATTTTCTTTTATGTGTGTATGGGCTATAATTGGGTATTTGGGCAAAAATTGGGTTTTACAGCTGCCCCTCTTTGCTCATTGTCGTGTAACGAGAATGAAACAAAGACCACAAAAAGGCCAATTTTGCCCGGTCTTACCACATCTCGACCTCTCTATGCCCATCTTCTTCAGGTAGCCCCATTCCAACCCACTGCATCTTCAGGGGTATAGAAATTGTGCTTTTAATCCACTCCACATCCTCAGTCTGCTCCATTAATTCTGGAAGATAAAATTTGTAATCTTGAGCCTGCTCCGCTGCATCTTCAAGGAGATAAGACTTATCACTTCAACCTGCTCCACTGCAACTTCAGGGAGATAAGGTTTGCTATGATTTGTTTGTTTAGCTTCAATCTGTTCCACTGCAACTTCAGGGAAATAAGACTCGCTATCTTCAGTCTGCTCCACTATGCTTAGGGGGTTAAGGCTCGTATCTTCAACCTGCTCTCTTGCTACCTCAAAAAGATAAGACTGATGGCTAAAATTTACTCCATAGCCGATACATGAAGATAAGACTGTCATTCCTGATCTGCTCCATAGCCGATACATGGAGATAAGACTGTAATTTTCAGTCTGCTTCCTGCAACTTTAGGAAGATAAGACTTGTGGCTAAAATCTGCTCTATAGCCGATACATGAAGATAAGACTCGCCATTTCTGATTTGCTCCATAGCCGATACATGGAGATAAGATATGTAATTTTCAGTCTGCTTCCTGCAACTTCAGAAAAATAAGACTTGTGGCTAAAATCTACCCCATAGCTGATACATGGAGATAAAACTCGCCATTTCTGATCTGCTCCATAGCCGATACATGGAGATAAGATCTGTAATTTTCAGTCTGCTTTCTGCAACTTCAGGAAAATAAGACTTGTGGCTAAAATCTGCCCCATAGCCGATACATGGAGATAAGACTCGCCATTTCTGATCTGCTCCATAGCCGATACATGGAGATAAGATCTGTAATTTTGAGTCTGCTTCCTGCAACTTCAGGAAGATAAGACTTGTGGCTAAAATCTGCTCCATAACCAATACATGGAGATAAGACTCGTCATTTCTGATCTGCTCCATAGCCGATACATGGAGATAAGATCTGTAATTTTTAATCTGCTTCCTGCAACTTCAGGAAGATAAGACTTGTGGCTAAAATCTACTCCATAGCCGATACATGGAGATAAAACTCGTCATTTCTGATCTGCTCCATAGCCGATACATGGAGATAAGATCTGTAATTTTCAATATGCTTCCTGCAACTTCAGGAAGATAAGACTTGTGGCTAAAATCTGCTCCATGCCGATACATGGAGATAAGACTCGCCATTTCTAATTTGCTCCATAGCCGATACATGGAGATAAGATCTGTAATTTTCAATCTGCTTCCTGCAACTTCAGGAAGATAAGACTTGTATCTTCAACCTGCTCCACTGCAACTTTAGGGAGATAAGATTTGTAATCCTCGATCTATTCCGCTGCAACTTCAGGGAGATAAGATCTAACTTCACCAATGTCACTACATTGTCCTTTGGGACATGTCCTGTAGACTCGGTTTCATGTATCTATGCTTATGCTAAAATAATTAGGATGCTATGATCGAGATGAATCAAATGCTCCTAACTAGATGCGATGCTTATGTCAAATAATTAGGATGCTATGATTGAAATGAAATCAAATGCTCCTAAGTAGATGTGCTATTGTATGAATGCAGAAATGTCATGAGAATGATTCATTTTTAAAATCTTAAAGTGTCATCACTCGTTATTCATCTGAGTTTTATCACTGTCGTATTATGCTGCCTTCCTGTTCGATTAGCATTTCCTACGAAAACAATAGAAACAGCCCATTTTGCTCAACTGGCTTGCCCCACTGTAGTTTCAAAGTCTCTTTCACTGTACCTTCTGGGACATAAAGTTTGTATTTCCCACTGCAACTCTAGGGGAATAATTATTTGATTTCTTCTACCCATCCTACTGTAACTCAGAGGTATAAGACTTGTATCATCTTCAATCAATTTGATCTGCTACACCATTTCCTGGGTGTAATGAACAGATGTATATGCTTGATATCTGCATTAATACAGAATACCATTTTTCTTCTCTCGAGAATAATCCCATTGCTCAAACTTTTCCAGGATTGTAACACTAATGTAATTGTCTTTTTGCTCAACCAATATCTTTGAGAGAAAACTCAATGAGATAATTTCAATTTGGGCTTAAATATTTCCAACCCTTAAGCTTGGTGAGTTTTAAACAATAGTCCCGTTTCAGGTTCCTATATTATTTAGAAACTTCCAGAGTAATATGTGAAACTCCTTTTATGAAAGTGTTATTAGTCCATTAATCATCATTTCAATACAAAATGCTTAAAAAAGATCATAACAATGAACCAGAAACATAGCTCGAAGTAAGTACGTTAACCAATGATGGAAAGATACAATGAATAAGGAAATTTATTGGAATGTATCTTGGAAAGAAAAAGACAATCAAAGATATCAAACCCAAAAATGGGTAAAATGGAAAACTAGGTGCCCTAGATATCGCAGCTTGAGCTTCTCTATACCAACTTCTTGAGGACCATTTTGAGCTCAATCTATGTTTAGAGAATCCAGAGTACTTTGTCAATGCCCCCAGACGTAGCATACTTCTTCATTGTTAATTTAGGCATAGAAAGGCTACTGTATACCCCACTTTGATCCAAATTTGAGTCGCCCTTTTCGGGTTTTTAACTCAAATCCCCTTTGGTCTCAAGGCGCCCTTTGCGGGTTTTCGCTTGGCCTCTCCTGTTTCTTTTTCTTTTCTTTTTTGTGTTTTTTCTTTTTTGAAACTGCTAACTGTGACTAAATCTGAATTCACCAGATTGGGCAAGTTTTTGCCATCCGTCTCGGTTAATATCAATGCTCCTCTAGGAAAGGCTTTCTTTACTACATAAGGTCCTTCCCAATTTGAGAACCACTTTCCTCTGAAGTTCTTTTCTATAGAAATCTTCAATGTCAGGTCCCCCTCGCGGAGTTCTCTGGGGCGAACCTTTCTGTTGTAAGCTCACATAATTCGTTTTTGGTACATTTTGACCATGACGGATAACTTTCACCCTCTTCTCTTTAATTAAGTTCATTGAATCCTTCTGCCTCATCCAGTTCTCGACTCAATCAAAGCTTGGAGAGAAGAATCTCGATTTCAATATCATTTTTATCCCATAAATCAATGAGCAATATGTTGCCCCAACGAGTCCTGGTCGATGTTCGATAAACAAAGAGGGTAAATTATAACTTCTTTACGCCAATCTTTATAAGTTTTGGTCGCCTTTCACTTTGTTTTTTTTTTTGGGAGGGGTTTGATGACTTTGTAACATTGGCATATGAAGTAACCTTTACCCTCCTCTTGAAGTAATCGACAACTGCCAAGATGAATCAATGTATATTAGTCGAGAATGACCTGATAACATCCATGCCCCACATAGAGAAAGGCTGTGAAGAAATAAATGAGGCACATGGATCTTGTCTCAATAGTACCCAAACCTCATGATTAGTGTGGCTACCGTGAAGCCATTAACATATGTCCTTCTAACACCCATATAGACATTTTTTGCATCTCCAGGTATATCTTGATATGGTTATGAGAAAACATTTTTGAATTCTTGAAATAACTCAATGACGATTCACTTTGTCTTTACGGTGACTCAGACCCCGATCTTTGCCTCCTGCTCACAGTGTTCATTGACTCTTCGTAGAGTAAGATCTATTTTTCATATTTTACCATCCTTAACAAAATCAAGAGATAAGCTATAATCTTTATCATCTTCAAAGTCCTAAAATCCGTTTAAACACATATCTCACCCCAAAAGGGAGTCAGTTACAACGTTGCTCCTGTCGTTGATATCTAGGGACCTATTGTAGGTACAAAGGCATATTTTCAAAGAACAAATGATTCTAAGGATGTTATGGATATGGCATGATCATGAATGAAAAATAAAATATATTCAAAAGAGAGTCCAAATAATAAAATAATATGTCACGAATGAAAGAACATTTACTCAAAAGGATGCATTTTGATTGAAATAAAGACTTTGAACACAAGCCTATTTCACAAAAAGGATTCTTATTACTTCTAGGCTTAAAGTAACAAGCGTGTTTTGATTATTACTCTGGATTAGCTCTAAAAATGCAGGGATCTCTTCCACAGTCCCATTATTCAAAACACTCCCAAGTATACAAAAGTTTGGAGACTCTTATTCCCCGATTCCCTCCTCGAATATGTCATTCAAATTTTTCAATATGATTCTGATACAATTCCCTATATGACATCGGGATAGGCGTAAACTTTGTCCTCAAGTTGAATTCTTGCCCTGAAGAGCCTTGATAACTAGTGATTACAGTCCTTGACTGGTCTATATTGACCAATTTAGAAGGCATGCTCATGATGTTCACTTTATTTTCTTTATTTCTCGGAGTTGACCTTTTAATGCTTTCTGCCATATCTATCCTTCCACTTCTTATCGCATTTTCAATCATCTCACTGGATATTACCACATCTGAAAAGCTCAGAGTAGTGCTTCCCAACATATGGTTAATGAACGGGGCTTTAAGAGTATTGATGAAAAGTATGGTAGTTTCTTTTTCTAGGAGAGGTGGCTGAACTTGTACGGTAACTTCCCTCCACCTTTGGGCGTATTGCCAGAAACTCTCATTCAGTTTCATTTTCATGCTCTGTAAAGTAACCCTATCAGGAGTTATATCCATTACATGACTATATTGTTTCATGAAAGCTTGTGCTAGATCTTTCCATGAATTGATCTGGGTACGGCTCAATTGGTTGTACCATTTGGATGCTGCCCCAACCAGACTTTCTTGGAAACAGTGAATCAATAATTGGTCATTATTGACGTAGCTTGTCATTCGTTTGCAAAACATGGTGATGTGAGCTTCGGGACAGCTAGTCCCGTTATACTTTTCAAATTCAGGCATCTTGAACTTGTAAGGAAGTATTAAGTCTGGAACCAAGCTTAGGTCCCTGGCGTCAATTCTGCGATAATCATCAACATTTTCCATCGCCTTGAATTTTTCCTCCAACCACCTATACCGATCATCGAGTTGTTTTGGCAATTCCATATTTGCTTTTCCTATTTCGTTCAAATCAGGAACTACAAAGGTAGTTGGATTACCCCACGGATTGGAGTCTGAGCCTATCAAATAATTCACTGGTGCTGAGGTACTAGCATGATTTTGTTGAGTTTTGATAATTGGTACACTTTGTGGACATGCCTGTGCATTTGTCGGAGTGAAACCCGGAGGATAGAGAGGCTCCTCATTGTTCACCCCAGCTTGATCATAGAGTTTTCCCTCTTTTATAGCCCCTTAGTCAGCAATTGGGACAACTGGTTCATCATATTCCTTTGAGACTCTAGCACTTGGTCTCTCATATCTTGCCGTATCCTCATCAGTTGCTCTTGCATTTGCATTTGTAACTGGTCATGCATATCTCTTTGAAGTTGTTTAAGTCTTTCCAATCTTTGTTCCATATCTTTTGTCTTAGCACGGGTACCGTAACGACGCTTGGTTGGTAAGTTCTTATCGGTTTCCAGATTAACTGAAATGATTTCAATTAATTAAGGTCTTTTTATGAAAATAAAATGCAAATGCATGGAATGCCAATGCATGAAATGAATGCAAAAGAAAGAAAGGCGTTGATTCTAAATTCAATTCTATTGGAACAACTTTTCTAGAAAACAAATTCCTTTACATAAAACGGATTACATATGCCGCCCTGCCCTCATGTTCTAGGTGAAGACACGAATTTCCTTTCTTCGTAAAAGTCAAATCTCCCAAACTTCCAATAGATGCCTCCACTAGCTCATTTTTGCTTGATTCAGACCGCGACTTATTATCCTCGCGATGTTGATTAGCTTATTTAAGAAAGTCGGGACGCGACGGCTCTCAAACAATCTTTACCAGCTTGAATCCTCGGGTAAAGTCTTGTTTTCCTCCACGAACTATCAGTTTTCTTTCGTTGTGCTTACTTAGACCATATTCAGACAACTTTATTATAATTCACTTTATCAAGAAATCCATTTTCTCATGACAAACTGTTCTATTTAGCAATCAAATATGAATCAACACATACTTTCTATGATGATGTAATGCAATACGGTCATGAACAAAACAAAACAAAACAAAATAAAACAAAACAAAACAAGTTACTATCGAAAAATAAAAATCAAAGCAAATAGAAAATAATCAAACACTTAACTAGGTAATCGTTAGGGTTCAACATAGCTCTACCTAGGGCGGGATCCTAGAGTTCACTATATATGGCTTGGTTCTAAGAAAAGGGTACCTGAACCAGCAGATTCCTCAACCCTCACCCATTATAGGCTCGTGTGGATCGAGTTCGATTCAGGAGAATACATTTCCCTATAGCCATGCGGAGGTGAAAACCTCACGAAGACATAGGTACGGATGTATCCCGAAAGCAGTCCACTAGCCCATGCGGAGGTGAAAACCTCACGAAGGCATAGTTTTTCACTCCCACTTAGAAGGTACGACCACAATGGTCATGCAATATGATGCGAGGGAATATAAAGAACTCAAAATGCAAAATACGAATAAAATGACAAAATCTATAAAACCCATGAAATGCAACGAAAGGATCGTATCAAAACCAAATTTAAAATTTTCAACAAAAGGACATAAAATAATCAATTTTACAGCTTGACTCTCTTATTGGTCCCCAGTGGAGTCACCAAGCTGTCGAAACCATTTTTAAAAGAGTTTTGAAAAAAATGAGAATCGACTTTTAAAACGAAAGTTTGGAGTCACCACCGACCTTTTTTGAGGTATAATCGGATCACCTTAAAATTGATCATTTTAATAAAACATTTAATTTATTGAAACAATAATTCTAGGTCTACGAAAATTGAGAAAATGGGTTCGGAAGTCGGTTACGCACGAGGAAGGGTTAGCACCCTCGTAATGCCCAAAATTGGTACCAATTGATTATTTAATGTCCCATCGTTGAAAATTTGGAAAGGAAAAAAAATCAAAATACGATTCCTTTAAAAATGTATGAACAATTCGAAATGGATATTAAAGTTCTCTCGCTTCAAAGAAATAAAATACCGCATCCAGTATGTTAGGACACGATACTTTAAGCCTCCAAAAACTGAGATCACCCCAAAATTTCCAAAATACGCAACGAACTCTTAAAAGGATCCTCCGCTATTTGGCAAAACGGAAAAACAAAACCCCACATGTTAGGGCATGATTTCTCGAATTTCTAAACACGAAACATTGCATTATTTTGAAGAGTTTTCGAATAAGTTAGAATTTAAAAATGATATGAACAATATACAAAGGGATAATATATGTTAGAATTTAAAAAAGCTTATATGTATTAAAAACTGATAATATATAAGTGATTATTAAAGTATATTTGTTGAATAATATGTAACATAATTTCAAATGAAATAAATTGACTTAACCGATGACATACATATTTATATGAAAATAATAAATGAAAATAATATATATATACAAAGATACCAAAGCAATTAAAGTAAACAATATAAAGCAAGATCCTTAAAAGAAAGCCAAATTATATATGAATAGTTTTAAAGAAAATTTACATAAAAATAAATTTAGAAAAAAAAAATATTTACATAACAGATTTGAAAAGAAAATATGCATTAAAGATTTTTAAAGAGACTATATAAATAAAATACCATTGAACTAAGAACATAAAAACATTTGAAATAAATACAAACACATCATAAAATAACCTTAAACGACATTGATTATGTACAAATTTAAAAAAAAAAAAATGCAATCATAAGCAGATTCAAAAGAAAATACATAAAATAATAAAATATATATATATATATATATATATATATATAAAAACATAATATATAACAATTTAAAACTACTGATACAAAAAAAATATATATTTACATATACATATGTGTAAAAAAAACAATATAGATAATGTACCAAACCACATATATATACACATAAATAAATAATATTGTAAAATGCAAATAACTTAATATAAATAATATATGCATAAAGGAAGGAGATTAAGCAAAAAAAAATAATTGAAATAAATAGTATATAGAAAGATTTAAAATAAATAATAATAAAACAGAAAAGTAATAAAGAAATCAAAATAGGGACAAATTTGAGATTAAAGTAAAATCTGAGATCTAAAAACTAAACATCACATTAACAAGTGGAACCAAATTGAACGCGCGTGAGAAAGAGAGGGACTGAATAGAAAATTATCCCCGAACCCTCAAGCGTGACACCTTAATGCGGACTCAAATGAATCACGGGTAAAATCATATGGCAAGATTGAAACATAAAAATGAATGAATTTGAAAGAAAAGAGAAGGAAGAAGGACCAAACGCGAAATAAACCATTTAAAGAAATTATGCGTGTAGACCAAGTGAAAAAGGCTGTCAATTCCTTCCCCCAATGCCATTCCCTTTATTACTTAAAATTAACCTGCTTTAAAAATTCATTTTTTTTAAAAGAAAACATTTAACTTTTTCCTTAAAAAAAAACCCCTAAGTTTTGAGACTCTTCTCCTTCACTCTCCCCTCTTTTTTCTCTTCTTCAACAGATCAAACAGAAACAGCTCCACCACCATTTTGTGCCAAACTTCGACTTCAGAGGTTCCTCTTGCGCCGCTATGGTGAGTTCCCCTCTCCTTTCTTTTTATCTTTTCGTATGTGGATCCAAATGAAAAAGGAAAAAAGCATAAATAAATTACAGTAATAATCACCTTAGAAGTATATTTTGACTGCTTTCTATTAATCTTTGTATGTATTTTGTATACACTTTCTCTGAAAAAAGAATCAAAAACCCAAAAAGAGAACCCTATTTCCCACAAAATCTGAAGGCTTTATAGCCAAATAAAAACAGTTTCTTGTTGTTTTTTTTGTTCAAATGCAAGTTGTGAAGTCGTGGAGAATGAGGGGCATGGAGTATGGGTAGAGAACGTGGGCAGTGGCATGAAGGGAGGCAGTAACTGTTTCTTTCTTCTTCTTCTTTTTTTTTTTTGCTGAAAAATTGGCTTAGTTTTGGGTTGTTTTATTTTGGGCTTATTATTTAGTGTAATTGGGCTGGCTATTATTTGTAAATATTTTGTTTTATTTTTTTGGATTTAATTATTTGCTTTTGTGTGTGTATGGGCTATAATTGGGTATTTGGGCCGGGCAAAAATTGGGTTTTACAACACAAACACTATTTGTATCTTATGAAACAATATCCATTGCAAAATCTAAATTTGCATAAAAACATATAAGAAAAGTATGCACAATACATTTTTTTTATGAAAACAATCCCACGTAAACAGCTGAAAGTACCAATTGGTATAAAATATTAAAACAAAAAAGAATCATATCAATTGTTAGGGAATGAGCTAAATAAGGAGGAAATCACAAAAGAAAGAGGATATGTAAGACAAATTTTTTTTCATAAATACTTGACACATGCAAAAACTGAAAGAAGATTAAAAAAAAAAAAAAACTTCATAAAGTTAAGTATAAATGGGGTTTAATGATTAAGGATAATAAAAGAATTCAACAAGGATATCACTTATTTTAAAAGTGATTTACATTAAAAGCATATTTTGGTTAAGGTTCTATAATAAAACATGAAAACATGATTGAACAAATCAATAGGATGAGATCATAAGGGATAAAAATATTTAAAGTAATATAAGCTCATCTCTAAACAATTTTAGTATGCATAAGCCATGAAAGTATATAAAAATATGCATTTGATTTTGAAAAATTCTATCAATAAGTTAATGATGTAAATAGACACCGAATGAGTCATGAATTGATGTCACAAGATGAATATAAGATCAAGTACTCAAAGCATTTTGAGTGAAATCCATTTAAAATAGAAACAAATATGATGTTTTTAGCAACAAAAAAGATTCGAAACACATCAAAAACATCATTTATGACTTGGAGGAACATAAAATTAGGATCATAACACATTGTAAATGATTTTGTCATAAGATGTGGAAAAAAAAAGTGTCATAAAAATGCATTGTATGCCAAAATGTACTGAACAAGGGATTTCTCAATTGAATGACATTTAAACAAGTCAATAAACATATTCAATCCTAATACAAACTTGTTTATGTCATTTATGAAAAATGATAAGCTTATTCATGCACATTATAAGAGAATGGATCATTCAAAGCTTAACTTTTGAATTTAAAACCACATTTTTGCTTTCTAAATGGCTTTTAAGGTAGTTAAAACTTTGATAAAGAAAATTTAATCGGATTGACCTCTCCAAAAACTTCCAAATGATAAAGAAAATTGGTATTTGATACTAACATAATTAAAGATTTTATAATAATAGAAATAATTAAAATATTCATGCGAAATTAATTAAATACATAATCGAGAAAACAACTAAATAGAGCTATTATTTGATACATGATCAATAGAAAATAAAAGTTCAGAAATAAAATTAAGATGTGTTTCTTGAAATATATTTAAATTTTTAAAAATTAAATAAATAAAACACATATAATAATTTTAACCAGAAAGCATACTTATAATTTTTTTATACAAAATCTACTGTCATCAATTGCATATGTGTTATGACACTACTCTTCCAATATTAATCAAGTATTATATGTTGTTAATTAATTAAAATAAACAAATTAACTAATGAACAATGAATCATATATTTAAATAAAATTGGTCTAAATATACATATATTTATATGATGAGATTCAAAATTTTTGTTTGTTATTAAGCTAAAACAACAATGATGATTAGTACAATTTTGTTTCGTCTATTTCATGGGTAGAGCATTGCATCACTATTTAGAATCATGATGGGGGATTTTCTTTTTCTTTTTCTTATTAATTCTTATGGATCTAACAATAACAATTCTTGAACGAGATATTTGATTTTAGGGATGACTAAAGAAAATAATCTTAATCAGCTGTTGACCAAGAATAAAAATTGATTTGACTTTGCAGAGAGAAAAATAAAAGGGAATTTGATAGTAAAACTTACCTGTTGAGGGAGACCCAACTCCACCTTATTGTCACTGAATGATTATATATTTTTTCCCCTAAACTCAAATAGACCAAGATGATTAACCTCGTTTAAACGCTTTGTCACTTGAGATTATCGCATAAGTTTGTAGCGTTGTTTGGATGCTTTATCACTTGAGATTATAATGTAAGTTGTGTTAATTTATAGCATTGTTTTGACGCTTTCACTTAAGATTTCCATATAAGTTGTTTAAGAATATCATATAAGCTATGATAGTTTGTAGCGTCGTTTGGACGCTTTATCACTTGAGATTGCCATATAAGCTGTTTAAGAATATCATATAAGCTATGATAGTTTGTAGCGTCTTTTGGACGCTTTATCACTTGAGATTACCATATAAGCTGCGTTAATTTATAGCATCGTTTGGACGCTTTCACTTAAGATTGCCATATAAATTGCAATAGTTTATAGCCTGGTTTGGACGCTTCACCACTTGAGATTACAATATGTTCCAATAATTGACTTGTTCACTCATTAAATGCATAATTCATATAATATATATTTCATGCAATGATAATGTATAAACCTATATACCAATTGTCGAAACCATTTTTGGAAACGGGCATCGACTTTGTTTGAAAACGAAAATTAAAACGGGAGTCGCCACCGATCTTTATTTGGTGTGATCGGATCACCTTTGTTTTAATAAAACAATTTTAGTTTACTAAAACGGTATTTTGGTCTACGGAATTCAAGAGAACAAGTTCGGGAGTCGGTTACGTGCGAGGAAGGATTAGCACCCTCGACACGCCCAAAAATTGGTACCGAATTGATTAGTTAGTGTCTTAATGTCGAAAATTGAAAATCGGGAATGGATTTGAAATACGATCCTTTTTATTAACATCGATTTTAAAATTCTTGAATTAGCCCAAAACGATTGTTAAAGATTTCCTTATCTCGAGATATCGGAGTATCACATCCCTTAAGTTAGGACACGATACTATGGACTCCTGAGTGCAAGGTCGTCTTTAATTTTAATTGGAATCTCGCGTCTTTTAGAAATCAAAAGGATATTTAGCTATTTAGAATCAACGAAAGAATCGAAACGCCATAAGTTAGGGTACAATTCTTCGATATTCCAAAATGGGAAACATTGCCTTATTTTGAAATTTTTATTTTGAATAGTAGCAAATTCGATATTTAATCGATGTGTTATTTGTTTGGATTAAAAAAGCGATTCAAGTTGGATAAATGCAACGAGGCTTGATTCATGAGGCGATGATATGAAATAAAATAGCAATGAGCATGAGACGAATATACATGGATACAACATTACACGAATGAATACAATAATGCAACAATATGAAATAAACGAATTAAAATACACAAGGGAAATAATCACACAACTTACATTATTTAAATACTAATCGTTAATAATCAAAGACAAATGAATTTAAAAAAAAATCATAAAGAAAATTAAAATGAATAAAACGTAAAACAAATTTTAAAATGACAAGAAATGAATTTAAAATAAATAATGAAAAAAAAGAAATTTAATATCAACAATGTGCAAAACAATTAAAAAATAGAATATATGTATAAGAGATTTTAGAATAGGTAATATAGGCAAAAGTTTGAAATAAATAATATACGGGAAGAGTATAAAATGAATAATATGTAAAATAATTTAAGATAAATAATATATAAATGAGTTTAAAATAAATGTTATGTAAAAAGAAACTTAAAATAAGTAATACACAAGACGTCTAAGAAATAACTAGTATATATATAAAAGAGATATAACGATTTGAAATTGATAATATATATAGAATTTTACAATAAATAATAAAACAATTTAAAATGAATGACGCATAAAGTGAGTTTGTAAAATGAATGATGTAAGAGAATTTTAAAATCTATATTACATAAAGCAAATTACAAAAGATTCATATGAATAATTTTAAAATAGATGATATATATAAATAAAAGTGTAAAATAAATAATATGGAATAAGTAGAATGGGTTTAAAATAACGTATAAAAATAACTTTAACATAAATAATATATAAGTTAATTTAAAATAATAAATAAGAAGTTTAAAAAATATAATACGTAAAAGGATTAAAAATAGGCAATATAAATATACTTTATAATAACGATTCAGATATAATATATAAAGAATTATTAGAAATACATAATAGGTAATAACTAAAGAATAAACAATATAAAATAATTTGAAATAAATATATAGCAAAAACAGTTTTGAAAGAATAGCAAACATGTAAAAACTTGAAATAAATGGTTTATATACATGTATAATAGGTAAGGATTATAAAATAAATAATACATACTTAAAGTAAGTTAAGATAAATAATAATAATTTGAATAAATAATATATTAAAGTGAGTTACAAAAATAATAATGATATGAATAAACAGTATATTAAAACAAATTAAGATAGATGTAAAGAGAATGAATTAGATAAATTTAGGACGTGATTGAAAATAAATCAGAATTCAGGGTATAAATTTGAAATTAAAAAAAGGCCTCTAGGGACTAAATCGATACGCGCTTAGACTTGCGAGGACCAAATGGGGTAATATTCCAAGTCTAATGCGCTGCGTTTCATTTGTCCAGTCCAGGGATCAAATCAGAAATGGAATAAAATAACTGGGCGAGATTTGAAAGAAAAAAAATTAGGACTAAATCAAAGGTCAAAAAAGGGGGAGGGACCAAAGTGGGCAATTTCCCATTTAAGGGAAACACGCGGATCCCTTTTTGGAACCGGGTCGGGTTGCAGGTTCCCCCCCTAAATGACGCCGTTTTGAGGCGTGGGGGGGTGTGCAAAACTATGCCGTTTTGCTGGATCTTTTAAATCCATTTTTTTTGTTTCCCTCATTTCAGCCCCCCATTGTTTCAAAAAACAGCAGAGAGTCTCATTGCTCTCTCTCCCCCTTCTATTTTCCTCCTTGCTAGGGCTATACGAGACCCATCATTGCAAGCCGTCGGACCACCGCAACTCCACCGTGGGTGGTGGTCGAGGTCACTCGAAAAGGGATTTTGACCCTTATTTCTTGTATTTTGAGGGGGCTAAACTCATTCAATCCATCAGTCGAAGGACGAGGCACGATTCAAGTAAGTCCTCCCCTCTTTTTATTTCAAAATAAATCGGTATTAAAAGAAGAAGAAACAAGAAAATGAAACGAAAACTAAAAGAACAACCTTTTGAAACTCCTGTTCTGTTCTTGTATTTTCAGTGTGCGTAGAAAAAATTACAAGGGAGGTGGTTTGGCTTTTATAGCTGAGTTAAGCAACCCTCCGTTCTATTCTTTTTGTTTTTTGCCATTTATTTCTCTATTTCTCGCATGTCCTTTTGCCTTTTTTTCATTTGGTTGTAGGTGTTGTGCGACGCGTGGAAGAGGCGATGGTCAGGGGCGTGGTGGCCAAGGCTGAGGCGGTTGAAGCTTGGAAGGTCAAAATTTTGGCAGCAACATGTTTGGAGGCTAGGGATGCTGCTGTTTTCTCTCTTTTTTTTTTTTTGCAAAGGGCTAGGGTTTAGTTTGTTTGGCTGTTGGGTTAGGTAACTTGAGTCTGGTATGGGCCATATACATGTTGTAAATGGAGTTGAAATTTGGACTCTTTTTTATTTGGTTATTTGGGTTTTATTTGTTTTATTAACATGTGGCCAAAATTGGCTATTACACTAACAAAAAGTCAATTGTCATTGTTTCATAAAACAAAAATTATTTATAATTTATTCTTGTTTACCTTAAAAGAAATGGAGAAGGGAGAAAAAAAGAGGAATAAGGAGAAGAGAATGGAAAAAGAAGGAAAGCTTAAAGAACGTAAAAGAAAAAAAATTAAATTGTTCAAAACGAAAAAAATGTAAGGACTAATTGTATAATTTAACTTAAAATTTTTGTTTGAAATGATGATTTAAGCTTACCGTTACACCGTTAATGAAAATTAACGCTCAGTGACTAAAATGTTACAATATGATATCGTAAGTGACTCAAAGGTAACATTTCAAACATAAGTGACTAAAATGTAACTTAAGACAAACAAAAGTGACTATTTTAATAGTTTACCCTATTAACAATGCATCAAATAAAAACCATAATAAAATGAGGTATAAATATATAAAATAAAAGCCCATAATAATTACTAAATCTCAAATCCAACCTAATTAAAAGGTTAACTAATAAATCATGTCTGATTAAAAAACATGAAAAAAAATATTTTTTAAATTAAATAAATTTATATTCATATTCATTTTACTATTCATATTTGAAGTTCATGATTGTCCCTTTTAATAATATTATTTTTAATGTTTGAACATGTGTCTCCCTCTAAAAATGCAATGTGCCTTATAATGACGAAGTCACTTTAATGATTATAAGGTTAAAAAAATTAAAAAATATGTATTTAATTTTTTATAAGATTGATATATTAATTCACAAAAAAAATTAAAAATAATCCCACAAAAATTTGAAAAGTGACCATCGAAATTTTTTAAAAAGAATTATTTTATATAAAATAAATCAATCACTCTAGTCACTAAAACTCAAAAATCCCTAATTCTTTTGATTTTCTTCCAACACTTATCACTTTTTTTTCTCAAGTTTATTTTATTGTCTTACTTTATAGAATTTTTACAAGATAGATGTTTAGTCTTTGAATACTTTAATGCTGATCTCCCAATTTGATAACAATTATTTTGTTTCTTTTTATGCTTTATTGATTAATATATAGAAAGTTAGGATTGTGGCTTTTCTTATAACAAATTAGGATTTTTATGCAAGATTTAGTTTTTTTCTTTATTGAATGATTTTAGAATTATTGATTTTGTATGAGATTCTTAACATCGTGAGTGGGTAATAATTTTTAAATGATGATTAATACAAATACTTGAAAAAATTAAGACTGATTAATACAAACCCTTGAAAAAAATTAGATTTATTAGAGTTTTGATGTTTTTATTTAGAAATTGTTGTTGTTAGTGTGATTATTGTGAATTTTGTGTTTGAAAAATTGATATATTACATTCTCATGACACCAAAAAACACTTAAGTGATGTTTATTTTTGTGAAACAAAATTACTAGTGGTATATCGGCTCCATGGAAACTATTATGTTTTTAAGGTTTAAATATATTTGATCTAAATGTTTAACAAGAATAAAAAAAATTTTAAAAGAAGGTCTACCAAAGAAATAGAGAAATAACAACAAAAAAATTATATATTAATTTATATGACTTTTATAAACATTTTAATATTTTTTTTAAAAATTAACTTCACGATTTATAATTTCTGACTTTACCTTCAATATTTTACCACTGCACCAACCCATGTTAGTTTACATACGTTTAAATGTATTAACATTTGAAATTAAAATCTTTAATCCGAGCTCTCTAAATTGAAATGATTTGGAATCGATTTCCAAGGGTACGACATTTTTTTAAATTAGAAATTCCATTGGATCATGCTAATGTTAATGTAACGGTTTAAAAACCATTTTTAAACCATTTTTCAAGTTATTTTGGAAATCTAGTTGCCTTATCGATTTGTTTTTCAAAAACGGTTCCTTTGCAATGCAGCAAAAATTAGGGAACAATGTCAAATTTTACTTAAGCCTGATATCATGCATTTCCCGGTTATTATGCTTAAGTAATCCATGCATGCAAAAATCCCTAAATGAAAAGTTACCAAGCAACAGACTGGAAATAATTAAAAATTCCAAACCAAAACCAATAGAGACTTATTAATAAGACTTATTAAAAATAGTCCGAGGTCCAAGGTGATTCTTCGTATGCCGAGTTCAGTCTTAGTTTCAAGGTTTACTTGAAAAGTTAAACACTATTACACTGAGCTTGGGAAAGCTCAGTGTAATTTGAACAGTTATTCAAACGGACACATCAAATATAGCGAAACATATTAGCATTAACAGAAGAACACAGAACCATCATAGGAATTTCATATCATTACATAGCCATTACCAAAATCGATGTCAAACGGTGTATGAGCATGAGCCATCATTCATTCGAGCAACAATCATTAATTTCGATACCATTCAATACAACCCAATACAATACGTGGCATAAATCAATAACATTCGAGTATGTCATGAGCATGATGCAATGCAAAAAGTTTCCTACCCAAACCATTCACTACACACCACGAGTTCCCCAGAACCCATATGCCAAACTCCAACATATGCAAGCAAAGCTCGATGTGGTAGAAACCACTGTATAACATAAATGTAGAAAATCTGACGAATAATATATAATGTAATAAAATCACCAATCCCCTCGGTACTCCAGGTGCAATGCACTAACTACGTATAAATACGGACTTAATATGCCGCCAGTACTCCACGAAACTCTTTTGCAACCACAAAATAACCCGCCTCAATGTACATACAATATGTCATACAATCTCATACATAGCCATAAATCAATACTTTCACATTTATTTGGCGTTTTCAACATATGCCCTTAATTATTAAATACTTTCAGTGAATGGAAATAATATTCCCCTTTTCAATTTACCCATAAAATGGTATCATTCAACAAATTACAATTTCATGTTCATTTACAACTTTTATTTGTGTGCATGTATAGTAGTCTTTCGAACATATCATAACAAATCACCTGTACGAATATATCATGCATAAGCCTTATTTCATTCATAATCATGTCATTCATTCAACCCAAACATATATCATATTAACCAAACATTCATGACGCCAACCATTCAATTATTCAGTCAAACTAGCAACAATGCTACCATGCCAAATAGTTAGGGCTCGAAACATACCTAATTCAACCACTAACAAAATTAATTACTTAGCTATTAAGCCAAGCCCAACCAGCAAGCTAAATAATCAAATTAATCATAATAATTATTATTACGAAACAAGTTATTAAGTTTAGGACCAATACCTTGTAACACCCCTAACCCGTACTCGTCTCTGGAATAGGGTTACTAAGTATTACAATAAAAACATAACTTAAAATTATTCATTTCCAAACATTTCATTAAGCATAGCAAAGTCCATTCATGCACATGCATATCGTCCCTTATTCGAGCCCTCAAGGCCTTAGAAACACTTTAGAAATGATTCGAGCCTAGATCGAGAATGTTTAAAACCTTAAGGAAAAAGTTAGAAAAATTTACACTGCAGGGGTCACACGGCTGAGACACATACCTGTGTCTCAGGCTATGTAACATTTGAAATAGGGACACACGATTGTGTCCCAGCCCTTGTCCATGCCTGTGTAACTCTCTGACTTAGGTCACATGGCCAAGCCACACGCCCGTGTGCTAGGCCGTGTAACAATCGAAATGGCCTCACACGCCTGTGTGCCAGGTCATGTAACTTTCAAAAAACAACCATTAAAACCTACAGGGTACACACGACCGTGTCGCATGGCCGTGTGTCATACACGGCTGAGACACATGCCTATGTCTTAGGTCGTGTGGATGAGAAAATGACCAAAATCAAGCTATTTTCTTCACCCATTCAAACATGAACCTACAAACAACTTGCACATATAGTTAAGACCTTAAAACATACCTAAATCATGCATAATAAGACCAATTCCCTATACCAAATTTCTATACAACCAATATGCCTAAAGGCACCTCAATCTCAATTCATCAAAACTATCTAAACATGTGCATATTTATCCATTCATCAACCATTCACAACTAACCTATTTCCATACCAAACTTACCATATATGACCACACTTATACCAATACAAATGGCTCATAACTACCTCAAAGCATAACCCAACTTGGCCGCATTATAAACATAACAACACATACCAAATTTAGTCATTCAAAACAGACATCAACCTAACCATATTAACATCAACCATCAAGGCATCAAAATACCATAAGTACCACAAATTCAAAGCAACATTACATGCCATAAACATCAACTAAACATTAGACATAAGTCCACCTATACATGCCATTATAACTATGACTAAAACATCCAAATCTACAGATATAATCGCTGGATAGTATGGTAGGTCTCCGACGAGTTTCCAAACTGATCAAACTTCTAATAATATATAAAACACATGAAAGAAAACTATGTAAGCATATAATGCTTAGTAAGTTCATAAATCATGAACGTAGCTTACCATTTCAATGCATAATCTTATAAAATAGACATGAATCAATCCAACATAAGCTTGGCACAAGCCTAAGCATCAATCAACAACACAAGTTAGTGATTAAACACATAACTTAGCAAAATCATCACATGGTAAGATAGATTTCATGAACATAGCACATTTGATTTCATATTTTCCATAAACATGGTTATACATACTTTGATCATCAACAATTCTTATCTTTTTATAAGTTCTCAACTCAGCTATCGGAACACTTATCGTTCCTTCCCTTTTCATGCCCTTTGAACCACTTAGAATAATATTAGAAACACGGGAAGCTGACACAAAGTGTGCTAAACATATGGTCGAAACCATTTCCTTTACATCGATGCTCACTTGAGCCATAGATGGGTCCACTCACACAAGCTAATGGTCAGAATGTAGTTACACGATGCCGCTTACACAAGCTGACGAATATCTACAACAAATGCCAGAACTCAACCATCGGTAGGATATTTAGGACTAGCATCTGAAACATGATAACCCTAATGACATGTCATTTGTATCCTATATATTCATATGGTTCAAACGAGGCTTGATAGTCGTTGTAACGTCGTTGGATTTTCATTGTAACATGATATGATAAATAGCATGACAACATATAAATCAAATAACATTAAAACATTATTTAAACATATGAACTTACTGTAACAACCTGATTTTGGGTCTAGTCGAAATAGTGATTTCGGGACCACAAATCCGATGCAGAAAAAATTATTTTTCTTATATTTTTATGGTCTACAATTTTATGAAATGATTTTGTGAAATTTTTTATCGAAAATTTTGACGTTTGAGCACTCAATTTAGCAAAAAGGACTAAATTGCAAAAAGTGCAAAACTTGAGTTCTATATGCTAGAGGTGTCTAATTGCTATGAAATTTTAAATTAGGGGTCCTTAGATGGTAATTAGACCATTACTTAAGTTAGTGGACAAAAATGGACATGAAGTAAGAGAAATTTTAGTGTTTTAAGAAAAGGGCATTTTGGTTATTTGGTAATTAAATGAATTAAAAAGAAAAAATCAAGCAAAAATCTTTGTCCATCTTATCTCCCATGGCCCAATATCCTTAAGAAGACATAGGTAGAGTTTTTTCATCTTTCAAGCTCGATTGTAAGTCCGTTCTTGCTCCGTTTTTAATGCTCTTTACATTTTTAAAGTCGTTGTAACTCTATCTACCTATTTCTAGTACTAATTTGATATATGATTAAGGTATACGGTTTGAACCATGTTATAAATATATGAATTTTATAGCTAGTGGTAGAAAATGCATGTTTTTTGCTAGAAAAACAACTTTTGCTAAGCGATTTTCGGTAAAAATGTCAAAAAGGACCTATTTGTAAAAGTTATAAAATAAGTAGTAAAAGTGTGATTAAATGAAAAATGTAGGCTGCTATGAGTATGAAAATGGTTCGCCTAGGCTTGGGTTTTGAAGAAATTGAATAAATTTCATTTTACGAGCCTAAGGACTAAAATGTAAAAAGTTGAAAAGTCAGGGGCAAAAATGTTATTTTGCCATAATATGATTTTTGGACTGAATTGAAAAATGTGTGTATTAAATGAGTTGAAATTTTATTATAGATCAAGAAAAATAAGGTTCGGACCTAGATCAGAGGAAAAACAAAGTGTTTGACGATTAGGTCAAATTCTACTATTTTTGTACCAATGTAAGTTCGTATGTAAATAATGCATTGTTATGTTTATGTTTTAAATGCTTTAATATGGTATGAATTGTGATTGATTCTTTGAACGTACTCAATAAAGTTTCGACAAGTGAGAATTCCTGGTTGAGCCTTAGGAATAGAATAGGATACGAGTGACATGTCACTAGGAACCTATGTGTTTATGTGATCCGGGTGCTGGTCTCGTACGTCCTACCAGTGGCTGGGTAGTTCGACATGTGTTGTGGATACTTGATAGCTTGTGTGAGCAACACTAGGTAGCTACATCCCGACTGACAGCTTGTGTGAGCAGGCCTGTGAATAGCTCGAAAGCGAGCCTATATGTATTATGAGATGTGAGGTAGTTTTGGCTACATATATGGCACTTATGTGCAAAATTTCTGAATATCTGTTAATATTCCGAGTGCTCAACGGGAATGTCAAAGTTGTGAAAGACTATGGTTATATTGCGATTTGGTACAAGTATGTACGTAAAACTCATACGTAATGAGCTCGATATATGATGAAACCTTGGTAAGGTTGTGATTGAGTAAGTATGACTATAAGATTTTTATAACATTCATGCCATGTTTCATCATGTTAACTGTATGCTTATTGTGTGGTTATGATGGTTATCATTTGCATAGGAACTTACTAAGCTATATAGCTTACTCCCCTTCCTTTCCCTTATCTTATAATGTCACCAAGTTGGCTCGGGGATTGGAGACCGTCGGAGATCCACTCACACTATACACAATTACTTTGGTACCAATAATTTCAACATTTTGAGTTATGGCATGTATAGGGGACTTGGTCATTTTGTTATGTGTCATAATTGATTTGGCCAAATTTGTTGGCTTCTATTGGTTGAAAGTTCATTTTGTATAAGGCCATTTGAAATTTGCTACTATTGGTATAAGTAATTCATATGATGATGGCTTTCATGGATGTGGGATTCTACTTGATTTGAGTTCATAAGTATGTGATGTTTGTGTATGACAGATGGTAGCATGTGAATGATGTGTTAATGTCCTGGTTGTTGCTGATTTGGTTGTATAAAAATGCTTGAATTAGTGCTATGTTGTGTTGTGTAGGTGTGTGTGTCAAAGGGAGTCAAAATGGCTTGGTAAATAGCCTTATTTTTGTCCACACGGGTAGACGCACGGCTTGCCCCACAGGCATGTGCTTAGGCCGTGTGTCCCCTGCACCTTAATTTTGAGAAACAAAATGCTCAGAATTGAGCACACGGGCAGAGACACGGGTGTGTGTCTCAGCCGTGTGGATGACATGGCCTCAAGCACAGGCATGTGTCCTGGGCATGTGAAGTCTGCACCTATTTTATGAAAAATCATAAATTTTAAATCGACCACACCACCTAACACACGGGCGTGTGACTTGGTCGTGTGTCTTCAATTTGTTATTGGATGACAAACAGAGAGTTATACGGGGTTGGGACACGGGCGTGTCCCATATCCACATGGGCGTGTGACCCCTGTTTTAGCAAAAAAAATTTTAAGTGTTGTAAAATTTCTAAAGTACTCGGTTTAGTCCCGAACCACCTCCAAAGCATGTTCTGGTCCTCGTAGGCTCGTATTAGAGGCATTAGGATTAAATGTAAAAAGTTTTAATTTGGACGAAAATTTATGGCTCGTAAATGTGTGTTTGCTTATGTTTAAGTCCGGTAATACCTGGTACCCTGTTCCGGCGTCAAATACAGGTAAGGGGTGTTACACTTACCTCGATTTTAAAGATGTTAATATATGATCACTAATCCGAGACTTTATCTTTTCCTTAATCTAGATCCGTACGAGGCTTAACTTGATCTAAATAAGCAAATTCAATTCATTTAATATTCATTCTATTCCATTCAGTCCAAAATTCATACTTTTTTAAAATTACATTTTTGCCCCTAATATTTTAACTTTTTTACAATTTAATCCTTAAGCTTGTAAATTAACATTTATGCAATTTCATCCCTATATCATGCTTGCCAGTTTACCTAGGGACTCATATCAACCCAAAAAAATCATAAATTCACAATTTCATCATGATATTTTACTACTTTTACACATAAGTCCCTAAAAGATAATTTCATCAAAAATTACTTTACAAAAGTTGTTTATTTAACAACAAAGACTCATAATCTTTCATAATTTTTCAAGAATCATACAATAATGTTCATGATAAAACCCTAAACCTTTAATATTTTTGCAAATTAGTCCCTGGGCTAGCTATATTAAGCTATAACTTCAAAAACATAAAAATCATTAAAAAGGGGAAAAAATCATACTTACATGCAAGATAGTGATGACCAAATGCTCAAGGCGTTTTCTCTTCTTTAATTTCGGTGAAGAATGGATTAGAAAATATGATACCTTAATTATTTATTTTTTTGTTTTAAGTTAATTTACCAATTTACAATTTTAACCTTTAGTTATAACATCAAATTCATTCAATTCATACCTATAAATATCCACTCAATATAATAATGGTCTAATTACCACATAAATACCTTAAAATTTAATTTCATAGCTAATAGGTACCTTTAACTAATGGAACTGTATTTTTGCTCCTTTTACGATTTAGCACCTTTCACCAAATTAAGCATGCAAACGATAAAATTTATTAACAAAATTTTTATTCGACACTACTAACACACCATAGACATTAAAATAATAATAAAATAAATATTTTCACATAAAATTTGTGGTCCCAAAACCACTGTTCCGATATAATTGAAAATGGGCTATTACACACCTTATTTTACACTCTTTCGCAACATACTTGTAAATCTTGTGGTTTCTCTAGTAAGCTTTAAAATTAACCTAAATTAAAAATCAATATAAAGCTCAATCAATAAAATTCTTAAACGGATCCTAACAACCACTTACGAGTTCAATCTAATTGTCACAATTACAACTATTTCTCAAATCCAAACTAGTTAGATGTCTTACACTGATTTAATGCGAATCATACGCGTGAACGTCTTTCAGATTTACTACTGATTCGAGGCGTTTAATTTGGCACCTAACACATTTAAATATTGAAAAATCAATAGCTAATCTATGATTAAAAATTACTTATTTGATCAATTAACAACTTTTCCCAATATTTAAACTGAAACAATTCACTAGTTTACAATTAACCACACTTACGCTTCCCGAATTGTCAGATTTGAATTTTCGATTGATCAAGATAGATTTTCCCTAACTAATGTAATACCCTAAAATAGGGTCTAAGAGTTTTAGGAATTTTAGCCTTAGAGTACTCGAAATTTTGCGACATGGTTTATTGGTAACGTTTTCGACTATGGTTTTTAGAAAACCAAATCAATTTTTAGAAATGAGTTTTAAAGACCTTAAATTTTAGAAAAAGGGATGATTTGTAACAGGGTCCAAATTTAAAGCATTTATGTTGTAGTTAGACCAAATTTTTAAAACCAACTTAAAAACCCTTATTCTCAATTTTGTTTTCACAATAGGTTTTTCCCCAACACAAACTTTGCTGTCCCATGCTTTTCCTTATTCTTCCAATTGATTTTTGATTCCCAAAATATATTACTTTGATTTCCATCATTCCCTGTGACAGCCAAATTTTGGGGCTAGTCAGAACAGTGGTTTCGAAACCACTAACCCGAGGTTGGAGAAATTATTTTATTATTATTTTGGTGTTATAACATGATTATATGAGTGCATGAAAATTTTGGTGAATTAATTTTAGCATTTGTGAGCTTAATAGTGAAAAAGGACTAAATCGCATAAAGGGAAAAAGTTTTGTTTTCTAGCAAAAGGGTGTCAAATAGCTAGAGAACCATAATTTGAGGTCTTTAAAGTGCAATTAGACCTTAATAGAGGTGGCCGACCATAGGGGACAAAAAAAGTCATGTTGACTAGGTTAGGTGGACATTTAGTGACTTATTTGACTAAAATAAAAATAAAATAAAGAGAAAAAGATATCATCTTTTATCTATCCTCTTCCCCACCGAAAATACCAGCATAAAAGGGGTTTGAAAGCTTGAAAAGTTGTAGCCGCTCTTCACCCTCACAAGTAAGTGATTTAGATAGCTTTTCTTGATGATTTTTGCATTTTTGGGACGCTTGTAGCATGAGCTTTCTAATCGGGGGATATCTTGCAAAATGATTGAAAGTATAGCATTTTGCCATGATAGTAATCATGTTTATTTCTGAAATAAACAACTTTTGTGAAGTAGTTTTCATGGGAACCCTAACTAAGGACCATTTTGCATAAGTTATAAATTAGGTGATAAATGTGTGAAATATTTGGAATTGTGGGTTGATTCTAGTATAAAAAGAATTCGGCTAGGCTTGGGTAATGAGGAAATTTGATAAAAATCAATTTTCGAGCTTAGGGGAAAAATGGTCATTTTGTGAAAGTCTAGGGCAAAAAGGTCATTTTTTCAATTATAAATTTTTGAGTACCTAGATTAATATACTGATTAAATTAGTGAATTTTTATCATTTTAGATCAAGAATTACAAAATCCGGGCTTAGACCGGGGAAAAGCCAAGCTAGTAGACTAAGCCGAAATAGTCGTTCACATTTTGTATACCGAGGTAAGTTGTGTGTAAATAATGCAACTACATTGTTATCATGTATGAATGAATTGTTATAGCATAAATTGGTTGATTTGTGAATATGAATATGCATGATGAGAATTGATGTAGTAGAAACTCCCGGTTGAACCTTAAGAATAAATCGGATATTCATGCCATGATATTTGGGTCATTTGTGTGCTAGTGTAAGACATGTCTGGGACATGCATCGGCCACATTATGAGAGCCAGTGTAAGAGCATGTTTGGGACATGGCATTGGCATTGAGACGAGAGCTAGTGTAAGACATGTCTGGGACATGCATCAGCCTCGAGATGTAAGCCAGTGTAAGACCATGTCTGAGACATGGCATCAGCTATGAGATGTGTTAGTGTAACACCATGTCTGGGACATGGCATCGACTTGATGTGAGAGCTAGTGTAAGACCATATCTGGGACATGACATCGACATTCTACCCTACGTTTGAGGCTTATCGAATATCCTTGAGTATTCTGATTGGTTCAATGGTGAGAATTACAGTTTAAGCTAAATGAGAAAGGTTATGACCATGTTGTGAGTGGTACAGGTACTTATTTGAATCGTATGAGATGTAAGCTTGATATATGCTATGTAAATTGTATAGGATAGTGAGAAGTAAGTTGTATTTATGTCCATTCATGTATTATGAACAAAATATGATCTGCTGTGAGCAAGTTGTGGTATGGTAATTTGTTGTTTTATATTTACATGCAACTTACTATGCTTTATGCTTACCCCCTCTCCTTTCCATTTTCTTATAGTGCCGCCTAATTAGCTCGTGGATCATCGGACGTCGGAGATATTGATCACACTATCGATTGAAGCACTTGGTATAGTTAGTCTTTTTCTATTTTGAGTATGGCATGTATAAGAACTTAGACTTTTGGGTTTTGTGTCATTGTTGGTTTGGCCAAATGTGTTGGCTTTGGATGAAACCCTTCATTTTTTATGAAGCCTTGGATAATGGCTAATATTCATTGTCGATATATGCATATGATGATATTTTCATGGATGAATAAATTGCATGAATTAACTAATGCCTATTGTGGCTGATTGTGATCTTGTATTGCTGGTGGATCGGTTATGTTAGATTATGGTGTTCGTTAGGGCTTGTAAGAGTGGCATAAAGGCTTGAAAGATAGCCTTGTTTTTGCCCACACAAGTAAACATACGGGCGTGTGTCTAGACAGTGTGTGACACACGGTCAGCCCTATATGCGTGTTGCCCAGCCGTGTGTCCCCTGCACATTAAATTTACAAGTCAGTATAAATGGTAGTAAACACACGGGAAGAGGCACGACTGTGTGTCTCAGTCGTGTGAAAGGCACGGCCTAGCACGCGGGTGTGTGCCTTGGACGTGTGACCCTTAAGGGTTGCTGACGTCAGAAATAGAATGTCTAGGTTTTTGAACATGGGCTAAGACACGGGCGTGTACCAGGCCGTGTGAAAACCCTTGTAGGTTCGACTTGAAAAAAAATAAATCCACATGAGTAAGGGGCATGGGCGTGTCCCTATATGCTTAGGCTATGTAAGTTGCATGGGCCTTCAACACGACCATGTCAAAATGACCACACGGGCCTGTCGCCCCTCTCACACGAGCGTGTGCCCCTGTTTCAGGTGTCATTTCTCAGAATTTCCTAACGGACTCGTGTTGGTCCCGGATGGTTTTCAATGGGTGTTGTGGGCTTTGTAGGCCCATATTAAGGAGTCTAGGCAAGGTTTGAAAAGTTTTAAATTTGATTAAGACTTTATGACTTGAAAATGTCTATACGCTTGTGTTTAAGTTTAGTAACGCCTCGTATTTCGTCCCGACGTAGGGCACGAGTGTGGGGTGTTATATTTAGTGGTATCAAATCTATGGTTTAGTCATTTTTAGGACTAACCTAGCGGGAGTACGAGTCTAACTATACATGCCATAGTTGTATATTGATAGTGTGAAGACTCTTGACGACTATAAATTGTGTTTTCGTTTAGTAAATGGATCCCGACGGAGCTATGGCGGATGATGTGGAGAGTAATGCGACGGCTCCTGTAGAAGGAACCGCGCCTGTTGAAAGTGAGCCTGTGACGATGAGTCAAGGCGGAGGGGCTAGAGAAGCTTACCTTCGTAAGATGGATGCTTGGTACTTGGAGTTTATTCGTGTAAACCTGAACCCTCCACCTCCCCTACCTCCTCCGATTCCTCAGCCTGCCACTGTAGCCCTTCAAGGGGTAGAAATGGTTAGGAGAGAGAAACTTTCGGTAGATAAAATTTGAAAGCAAGAGGCCGAAGAATTTTGAGCTAACATTAATGATAACCCAGAGAGAGCAGAATTCTGGTTTGAAAATACCATTAGGGTATTTGATGAGCTATCATGCACACTGGATGAGTGCATAAAATGCGTAGTGTCACTCCTACGAGACTCGGCCTACCAATGGTGGAATACTCTCGTGTCTGTTGTACCGAGAGAGAGGGTGACTTGGGATTTCTTCCTAGAGGAGTTTCATAAAAATTATATTAGTCAAAGGTTCATAGATCAAAAGAGGAAAGAATTTCTCGAATTGAAGCAAGGTCATATGTCAGTGACAGAGTATGAACGAGAGTTTGTGAGACTTAGCAAATATGCATGAGAGTGCGTCTCTACAAAAGCCACCATGTGTAAAAGGTTTGAGGATGGTCTGAATGAAAATGTCTGAGTATTAGCTGGCACCTTAGGGTTAAGGGAATTTGTGGTGCTTGTTGAGAGGGCTTGCAAAGCAGAAGAGTTGGTTAAAGAGAAAAGAAAAGTGGCTATCGAGTCGCGTGACTCAAAGAAAAGACAGATAGGAAAATTGCATCAGTCCTCATCTAAAAGATCGAGAGAGTTCATTACCCCATCAAATGCTTCGGTGGAGTTCTTGAGTAGAAACAAGAATAAGAAGTACACAGTGTCTAAAGCCCAAACCACTTCCATCGTGAGTGTTGGTAGCGCTCAGCCAAATAGGCCGGAATGTTTGCAGTGTGGTAGGCGTCATTTTAGCGAGTGCCGAGGAAATGAAAAAGATTGTTTTAAATGTGGATCACTAGACCACTTCATCTGAAACTGTCCTGATTTTGATGAGAAAGAGAAAAAGCAAGATGTGAAAGCGAGTAATGCTCTTTTGAGGGGTAGACCACAGAAGAACCTAGGCAGTGGGGCTAACAGTAGAGGTGCACCTAGAGATTCAGCTGTGAGGTCTGAGGGCCATGCGCCTGCAAGGACTTACGCCATTCGCGCTCGCGAGGAAGCTGTGTCTCCCAATGTGATTACGAGTACTTTCTCTATCCATGATATACCTATTGTTGCTTTGATTGACCTAGGATCCACCCATTCCTATATTTGCATGAAATTGGTACCCAGTATGAAAATGCTAGTTGAGTCTACTGAATTTGTGGTAAAAGTGTCTAACCCGTTAGGCAAACATGTGTTGGTTGACCAAGTATGTAGAAATTGTCCCTTAAAAATTAAGGGTCATAGTTTTCTGGCTAATCTCATGTTATTGCCGTTTAATGAATTTGATGTAATCCTCGGCATGGACTGGTTGACTTCTAATGGTGTTGTAGTAGATTGTGGATAAAAAGTTATCGAGTTGAAATGTGGAAGCGGGGATGTTCTTCGGGTTGAGCAGGGTGAATCAGATAACTCACCTGTAGTGATATCGTCCATGACTGCGAAAAGGTATTTTGAGAAAAGGGTGCAAAGTTTATCTCACTTTTGTGCTTAATATTCAAGTATCCGAATCGAAGATCGAGTCAGTGCCAGTGGTATTTGAGTACCCAGATGTGTTTCTGGAAGAATTGCTCGGATTACCTCCAACTAGGGAAGTTGAGTTTGGTATCGAGTTAGTCCCTCGTACGGCACCTATATCGATTGCTTCGTATAAAATAGCTCTGAGAAAGCTAACGGAGTTAAAAATACAGCTATAAGAGTTAACTGACAAGAATTTTGCGAGACCGAGTTTTTCTCCGTGGGGTGCCCCAGTGCTATTTGTGAAGAAAAATGATGGATTGATGAGATTGTTCATTGACTACCAACAACTCAACAAGGTTACAGTTAAGAACACTTATCCTTTGCCAAGAATCGATGATTTGTTTGATCAATTGAGGGGAGCCACTGTGTTTTCAGAAATAGACCTGAGGTCCGGTTACTACCAACTGAGAGTCAGGGAACAAGATGTACTGAAAACTACTTTTCGGACGAGGTATGGTCATTATGAGTTCCTCATCTTGCCCTTTGGCTTAACAAATGCCCCGACAGTATTTATGGGCTTAATGAACCGCATTTTCCACCATATTTAGATAAGTTCGTTGTCATTTTTATCGATGACATATTGATTTACTCGCGTGATGAGAGTGAGCACGTGGAGCATTTGAAAATGATTTTAAAAACTTTGAGAGATAAGCAGCTATACGCTAAGTTCAGTAAGAGTGAATTTTGGCTTAAAGAGGTCAGATTATTGGGACACATTGTGTCAGGTGACAGGATTAGAGTTGACCCGAGTAAGATTTCGGCTATCGTTGAGTGGAAACCGCCTAGGAGTGTGTCAGAGATTCGAAGCTTTTTGGGTTTGGCTGGATACTACAAACAGTTTGTAACTAGATTCTCAATGATAGCTACTCCGATGAAAAGATTATTACAAAAGGATGTCAAGTTTGAATGGACAGAGAAGTGCCAACAGAGTTTCGAGAAACTAAAGGCCTTGTTGACCTAAGCCCCAGTCTTAGTGCAACCAGAATCGGGAAAGGAATTTGTGGTGTATAGCAACGCCTCTTTGAATGGATTGGGGTGTGTGCTCATGCAAGAAGGAAAGATCATAGCATATGCCTCGAGACAACTTAAACCGCATAAGAAAAGTTACCTGACCCATGATTTGGAGCTAGCAGCCATCATGTTCGCATTAAATATTTGGAGACACCATTTGTATAGCGAGAAATGCCAATTGTTCACCGCCCACAAAAGTCTCAAGTATTTGATGACTCAAAAGGAGTTGAATTTACGACAGCGGAGATGGTTAGAGTTGATAAAAGACTATGAGTTGATAATAGACTATCATCCAGGGAAAGCGAATGTAGTCGCCGACGCTTTGAGTAGGAAGTCACTGTTCGCCTTAAGGGCTATGAATGCTCAGTTTTCTGTGACTGATGATGGTTCAGTTTTGGCAAAGATCAGAGCTAGACTAATGTTCTTACAAGATATTTGTGAAGCTCAGGGTAATGATAGTGAATTACAAACCAAGAGAACTTAGTGTGAGTCGAGTGTTGAATCAGATTTCCAAATTGGTCCCAATGGGTGTCTTATATTCCGAGATAGGATTTGTGTTCTTAAGGTTACCAAGTTAATTCAAAAGATCTTACTTGAAGCTCATAGTAGTCGTTTATCAGTACATCCCAGTAGTACGAAAATGTATAACAACATGAAGAAATGGTATTGGTGGTCGGGGATGAAGAGAGACATTTCAAAGTTTGTTTCTAAATGCCTAGTTTGTTAGAAACTGAAGGCTGAACACAAAGTACCATCGAGTTTGCTTCAACCCGTAATGGTTCCCGAGTGGAAATGGGACCTGGTAACCATGGATTTTGTATCGGGGTTACCTTTGTCGCCGAGGTAAAATGATGCGGTATGGGTTATTGTTGATAGGTTATCAAAGTCAGCACATTTTATACCAGTGCGTACCGATTACCCACTTGAGAAATTGGTCGAGTTGTATGTTTTTGAAATTGTGAGACTTCATGGAGTACCCTTGTCGATTATTTTGGATAGGGACCCGAGGTTTACCTCGAGGTTTTAGAAGAAGTTGCAAGAAGCTTTAGGGGCAAAGTTGAATTTTAGCACCGCTTTCCACCCGCAAATCGACGGCCAGTCAGAGAGAGTAATTGAAAACTTGTTGCATTGTTGTGTCCTTAAGTTCCAAGGCAGTTGGGAAAAGTATCTACCGTTGGTCGAATTCGCTTACAAGAATAGCTATCAGTCGAGTTTGAAAATAGCGCCTTATGAGGCTTTGTATGGACGTAAGTGGCGAACACCCTTGTATTGGACTGAACTAAGAGAGAATCAGATTCACGGGGTTGACTTAGTTAAAGAGACCAAGGAGAAAGTAAGAGTAATCCGTGAGTGTTTAAAGGCGGCTTCAGATAGACAGAAATCCTACGCGAATCTGAAACAAAAAGAAATTGAGTTTCAAGTCGGTGATAAGGTGTTTTTAAAAGTATCCCCGTGAAAGAAGGTTCTCCGATTCGGTAGGAAAGGCAAATTAAGCCCACAGTTTATTGGACCTTATGAGGTGACCGAGAGGGTTGGACTGGTAGCATACCGTTTAGCCTTGCCATCCGAGTTAGAAAAGATCCAAAATATATTCTATGTGTCCATGTTTCGTCGTTACCGTTCTGACCCCTCACATGTGATCTCGTCGACAGAGGTTAAAATTATCTCAAATATGACTTATGGCGAAGAGCCAGTTAAGATTTTGACTCGAGAAGTTAAAAAGTTAAGGAATAAGAGTATAATACTCGTGAAAGTTTTACGGCATAGACATGGAGTCGAAGAGGCCACGTGGGAAACCGATGAGACTATGAGAGACCAATACCCGAACTTATTCACCGGTAAGATTTTTGGGGACGAAAATCCTTAAGGGGGAGAATTGTAACAGCCCGATTTTGGGGCTAGTTGGAACAGTGGTTTTGGAACCACTAACTCGAGGTTAGAGAAATTATTTTATTATTATTTTGGTGTTATAGCATGATTATATGAGTGCATAAAAAATTTGGTGAATTAATTTTAGCGTTTGTGAGCTTAATTTTGAAAAAAGACTAAATCGTATAAAGGGCAAAAGTTTTGTTTTCTAGCAAAAGGGTGTCAAGTAGCTTGAGAACCATAATTTAAGGTCTTTAAAGTGCAATTTGACCATTTTAAAAGAGGTGGCCGGCCATAGGGGACAAAAAGAGTCAAGTTGACTAGGTTAGGTGGACATTTGGTGACTTATTTAACTAGAATAAAAATAAAATAAAGAGAAAAAGATATCATCTTTTATCTATCTTCTTCTCCACCGAAAATACCAGCATAAAAAGGGTTTGAAAGCTTGAAAAAATGCAGCCACTCTTTATCTCACAAGTAAGTGATTTAGATAGCTTTTCTTGATGATTTTTACATTTTTGAGACCCTTGTAGCATGAGCTTTCTAATGGGGGGCTATTGAAAGTATAGGGTTTTGCCATGATAGTAATCATGTTGATTTTTGAAATTTTATGGAAGAAAAGGAATCATGGTTGTTAAATAAACAACTTTTGTGAAGTAGTTTTCATGGAAACCCTAACTAAGGATTATTTTGCATAAGTTATAAATTAGGTGATAAATGTGTGAAATATTTGGAATTGTGGGTTGCTTCTAGTATAAAAAGAATTTGGCTAGGCTTGGGTAATGAGGAAATTTGATAAAAATCGATTTTCGGGCCTAGGGGTAAAATGGTTATTTTGTGAAAGTCTAGGGCAAAAAGGTTATTTTTCCCATTTATAAATTGTTGAGTACCTAGATTAATATGCTGATTAAATTAGTGAATTTTTATAATTTTTTATCAAGAATTACAAAATTCGAGCCTAGACCAGGGAAAAGCCAAGCTAGCTGACTAAGCCGAAATAGTCATTCACGTTTTGTATACCGAGGTAAGTTGTGTGTAAATAATGCAACTACATTGTTATCATGTGTGAATGAATTGTTATAGCATAAATTGGTTGATTTGTGAATATGAATATGCATGATGAGAATTGATGTAGTAGAAACTTCCGGTTGAACCTTAGGAATAAATCAGATATTCATGCCTTGACATTTGGGTAATTTGTGTGCTAGTGTAAGACATGTCTAGGACATGCATCGACCACATTATGAGAGCTAGTGTAAGACCATGTTTGGGACATGGCATCAGCATTGAGACGAGAGCTAGTGTAAGACATGTCTGGGACATGCATTGGCCTCGAGATGTAAGCCAGTGTAAGACCATGTCTGGGACATGGCATCGGTTGCGAGATGTGTCAGTGTAAGATCATGTATGGGACATGTCATCGACACGAATATATAAGAGCCAGTGTGAGACCATGTCTGGGATATGGCGTTGGCCTCGATTATGATAGTCAATGTAAGATCATGTCTGGGACATTACATCGACTTGATGTGAGAGCCAGTGTAAAACCATGTCTGGGACATGGCATAGGCATTCTACCCTATGTTTGGGGCTTATCGAATATCCTTGAGTATTCCGATTGGTTCAACGGTGAGAATTACAGTTTAATCTAAATGAGAAAGGTTATGACCATGTTGTGAGTGGTATAGGTACCTATTTAAATCGTATGAGATGTGAGCCCAATATATGCTATGCAAATTGTATGGGATAGTGAGAAGTAAGTTGTGTTTATGTCCATTCATGTATTATGAACAAACTATGATCTGTTGTGATCAAGTTGTGGTATGCAATTTGTTGTTTTATATTTACATGCAACTTACTAAGCTTTATGCTTACTCCCTCTCCTTTAAATTTTCTTATAGTGCCTCCTGATTAGCTCGTGGATCACCGGACATCGGAGATATCGATCACACTATCGATTGAAGAACTTGGTATAGTTAGTCTTTTTCTATTTTTAGTATGGCATGTATAGGAAATTAGACTTTTGGGTTTTGTGTCATTGTTGGTTTGGCCAAATGTGTTGGCTTGGGATGAACCCTTCATTTTGTATGAAGCCTTGGATAATGGCTAATATTCATTGTCGATATATGCATATGATGATATTTTCATGGATGAGCAAATTGCATGAATGAACTAATGCCTATTGTGGCTAATTGTGACCTTGTATTGCTGGTGGATTGGTCATGTTAGATGATGGTGTTGGCTTGGGCTTGTATGGGTGTTATAGAGGCTTGGAAGATAGCCTTGTTTTTACCTACACAGGTAGACACATGATCATGTACACACGGTCAGCCCCATAGGCGTGTTGCACAGCCATGTGTCCCCTACACGTTAAATTTACAAGTCAGTATGAATGGTTGTAAACACACGGGCATAGACATGGCCGTGTGTCCCCTGCACGTTAAATTTGCAAGTCAGTATGAATGGTAGCAAACACATGGGCAGAGACACGACCGTGTGTCTCAGCCGTGTGAAAGGCACGGCCTAGCACACGGGCGTGTACCTTGGCCGTGTGACCCTTAAGGGTTGCTGACATCAAAAATAGAATGTCCAGGTTTTTGAACAGGGGCTAGGATACGGGCATGTCAAGGCCGTGTGAGGGACTCGAGCCATGGACACGGGCGTGTACCAAGACGTGTGAAAAACCCTGTAGGTTCAAATTGAAAAAAAAATAAATCCACATGAGTAAGGGGCACGGGCGTGTCCCTATATGCTTAGGCTGTGTAAGTCGCACAGGCCTTCAACACGACCATGTCAAAATGACCACACGGGTGTGTCGCCCCTCACATGGGCGTGTGTCCCTGTTTCAAGTGTCATTTCTCAAAATTTCCTAACAGACCTGAGTTGTTCCCGAATGGTTTTCAATGGGTGGCCCATATTAAGGAGTCTAGACAAGGTTTGAAAAGTTTTAAATCTGATCAAAACTTTATGACTCGAAAATATCTGTACGCTTGTGTTTAAGTTTAGTAACGCCTCGTATTCTGTCCCGACGTAGGGTACGGGTGTGGGGTGTTACATTCCCCAAGCATCAAGCCTTCATAAATCTTCAAGAACACATCCAAAATTCTATTAATTTCATCATCTTCTTCATTTGTGAGTTTCTCGGGTTTGCATAAAAAAATTTTTATTTCTTCCATCAAAGGTAACCATTCACTTTGTTATTAGTTTTTAATGTTATTAGGCCTTTGAAACTGAAATTTTAACCATGAAATTGCATGTTTTAAATAAAAGCCGTAAATAGAGTCGTTAATGGTGAATTTTAGATTTTCGAGTAAAAAATGTGATTTCAAAGTGTTAATCAATAGGTTTTGATATGATTAAGAGGTTTCTAAACTTTTTTTTAAAGTATCGTTAAGGCTTTCTTGAGTTTTAATGAATTTTCAGAAAATAGCCATAAAACATTTCGAAAAAGTCGATATTATGAACTGAGTATTTTAGTGTACTTTAAAGGTTCAAAATTAGTCGTAGGTGAATTATAAGTTGAACAAAATTGGTTTTAAGTGAAAAGACTGAGTATAGACTGAGATATTTGATCTTAAAGTTTGCTATGTTAAAGGTTTCAGTTGCATGAGAACTTAGTTTAGGCTTATGTTTTTTGATTGCTTGTGGTGAGTCCTAAACTGATTTTTGAATGTGTTGTTACGTGAATTATTGTGTTGAAGTTATGGATTCACTAAGACCGTCTACAAGCTAGGAGATGCTAGGTTGAGCTTTCAACATTTCAGTGAAAGCGTAGTGGTGAGTGTTTAGATTAACTACTTGTGGACACTATTTAATGCGTTATTTGGGAATTTAGTGGTAGCCTAAACCCATACTCTAAATTCTGAGTGTAAGCTTTCTTGTACCCATGGTTATCTTGTGAGATATGTGCTTACGTTATTGTGAAATTGTGAACTGAAATAAGATGCTATATATGTGTTATATGTTCATGATTATTATTTCACTATTGCTTGATGAACTGTTGCATGATAGTTGTTCTAGAAATTCATTGAGCTTGTTAAGCTCACCCACTCCCTTCTTAAACCATTACAGATTAGTCGTGTGATGGTGTGAGTGGTGTGGTTTCTGAAGGGTGATCGACACCAAAAATCTAGTAGTTATTTGTAGGTGTTTATTTGCTTGTTTCTGTTTTGGGAACTAAATGCAATGTGGCATACTATATGCTGGCTTTTGCTACGATTTTAAGTTTTTTACATGGTTATTTTGCTTAGGACTTATGAACTTTCAGTTTGAATTCTTGGTTTCTTTCTCAGTCATGATTCTCGGTCATGATTATCATGTTTTGGGTTGTTACTTCAGACATTTTACTGACCATTTGATGAAGTGAATGATACATGATGATTAGGCATTAGTTGGTATGAATTATATGCTTGTAATTGCTATATTTTTTTTATGTCTAGAGCAGAGGTATCGATATTCGGGTTTTAATATTGATACCTCCATGTTTTTGAAAGTGTAGGAAGTCAATAACATAATTTGGAATCGATACCTTATCACGAGTATCGATACTCGGGGTAAAATAATCGATACTTTTTGAAAGGTACAGATAATTTATGAGACTTTGGATTTTAGTCGAGAAAAAAATGTTGATTTGGTACTGATTTTCTAAGTGGTATGGATACCATTTGAGAGAAGTATCGATACCTATATTCTAGTATCGATACATACATACTTGATTGGAAAATTTTGCTAAATGGACCCTATGCATGTTTAATTATTATTATAAAGTCATTTTATGTATGTTTAGCATGTAATGATGATAATTAAAGAGTATGATTGTCTTAAACCCATAAAAATGATAATATGAGAGATGTTTCTTCTAGAATAAGCTTTTATTTGTTGTGTGTGACATGAGACGGTGGTGTGACATCCAGATATTCAGGCTCGATGACTAGGCCGAGTATAGTGTGTTACAATTAACACATGATTAAAGGATGATTAATAATGGTTCAAGAATCCAAGATAATGCTGGAAAAAGATAGGGAAAAAATAAAGAAAAACTGCCCCATTTTCTTGCTCATAGGCGCGCGCACCACCACCGAGGGTTGCCAAGTTGGGGCTGATTTAAAACCATTTTTGAGATCAATTAAAAATATAAAAAATACTAATTAAATCTTTCAAAATCCCCCAAATTCCAGATTTGGAGATTTAGGTTTTTATTTAACAATACTTATCAAGAAATTAAGAGAAAAGGAGATCTTACACAAGCTAGATGATAGGGCAGCAATGACACTTCTTGAAAACTATACGAATCAATCTTGAAGGTTCAATATTTCAGATTTGGGGTTCAATACATTAGGGAAAAATTGAAGCAATGTGGTGGAGGAGATATGTAACAGCCCAATTTCGATGAAATCAGAACAGTGGTCTCGAGACTACAAATCCAAGTCGAAAAATAAAATTTATTTTTATTTTATTATATGGTTCATATTATGATAGACATGTCATGTGAAAATTTTGATAAGAAAATTTTATTGATTAAGCGTTAAATTACGGGAAGGACCAAATCACATAAAATGAAAAAGTTGGATTCTAGTAGCTAGAAGGATCAAATAGCTACGAAATTCAAAACTTAAGGTCTTTATATGGTAATTAGACCATTAATAAAAAGTATATAGATATTTTGGTGACTCATCCATGTAAATTTAGAAAAAGGATAAGGACTAAATTGGAAACTGAAAATATTTAATTAATTAAAAGATGATAAAAAAGAAATATCATTTTATTTTATCATCTTATTCCCCAAAAATACATGGAAATCCTATGAGAGAGAGAAAATACTTTCATGGCCAAATTGGATAAGTTTCCTTAGCTCATTTTTAGTATTTTTGATATTTTTGAAATCAGGATAGCTTAATCTATCTATTTGGGGGATCAATTGAGAAGTAATCAAAGCATGGAAGATGGGTCATGGATGTGTATGCTGAAAATTAGAAATTTATGGTAGAAAATGAGAGGTTGTTGATAGATAAACAACTTTTACAAAGTGATTTTTGATGAAAACATGATTTAGGGACTAAAATGTAAAGTTATGAAATTTGATGAAAATTCTAAATTTTTGTGAATACATGTGCTGTAAATTTTGTAATGGGATTTTGGTTAGGCTTGGAATAGGGAGTAAATTGTACAAATTTGATTTTTCGAGCCTAGGGACGAAATGAGAATTTATGGAAAAGTTAGAGGCAAAATGGTAATTTTGCCTATGATGAAAATTAAGTCCACTTGAATGTGAAATATGATAAATTGATGTTAAATTTACTCGTATAGATTCGGATAGACTAAATTTGGAGCTAGAACGAGGAAAGAGAAAATTGTCGGATTAGTAGATTTTATATGCTCGAACGTTGTCGAGGTAAGTTTGTGTAACTAAATTGTATATGTTTTTATGCTTGAATTTAATGTTGTGTTTGTGAATTGAATAAATGCCATAAATATGTGAAATGATCACATATTCGTTATAGCCCGATAAATGAAAGTGCCCGATTAATAATAATGCCCTATAAATGGTAAATGATAAAAATGTTACTTATATGCTTGAAATGAATGTGGAATGTGTCTATTTAAATTATATGTATGATTTAGATGTATGAAATAATCACATTCTTGTTAATGCTTGAAAAAAATGTTAAATCCCATTTGAATAAAGAAAGAATCAATGGATAAATGTAATTTTCTGAAATGAATGAGGTCCTGCTTTTGTTGCTGATGGGATTTAGCTCAGACGAGTAATCCTATTGATATCGTTTATGAAAGGATTTAGCCCAGACGGGTAATCTTGATATAAGTTCTCTCAAGCATATGTTATGGATTAGATTTAGCCCAGACGAGTAATCCAAATTAAGCTCTGTAAAGCATATGTCATAAAAAGGATTTAGCCTAGACTGGTAACCCTATTGTTTTATATATGTGGCTCAAGAGTGTACTCTCTGAAATAGCACCTTATGGCTACCATTGGACACGAATTGACAAATTCTGATTTGTACACCTCGAGTGTACTACCTGTGTATCCATTGATATTCTGAATAAATTCAAAGGGTTAAAGTTCTTGACATGTGAAGATATGAATAAGAAATGAGTTATTACACATATCGACCTGGAACTCATAAATATAACGATACGTGATGATTGATAAATGGAAATATGAAATAATGATATTGTACATGGAATTTATTTAATGAGTATGTATATCCTTGATTATAGACTTGTACACCTTGAGTGTACTAATCGTGACCTTGATATTCCGAGTAATATGGGTAAAGTTTGATATGAAATGATCTAAACTTGAGATAAATTATTATGAAATTATACTTGTAATATAAAGAGATGATTTATACATGTTAAATGAATACATGTTGTGGAAAACATATGTGCATGGAAACTTGATTGTTATTGAGCCCATATATGTTTTGATTGTTATTATGTGTAGGACTTGAGGTCAAATTGATTGAATATGCCTTACATAGTTACCTCAAAATAGAATGAATGATAAGTTAAGTACCATGTTATACGAACTTACTAAGCATTGTATGCTTACTTAGTTTTATTTCCCTGTTTTATAGTGAATCAAAAGCTCGTTGGATTGGAACCTTGGCGGAGATCACTCACACTATCCATCGGCCCATGTCGGTACAATATGGTAAATCAATTATGGTTGTAATGGCATGTATAGGATATGTTGGCCATATTGGCATCTAAATGTAAATGATGTTTGTAATCTAACCATTGGAATGGCTAGTAATGGTTTGTTTTGATATACTTGTAATGTCAAACTATGTTAGCCACATATATGTTAAGTAATTGATCAAATTATGTCTAACTTGAGGACTTAATTAAGGTAAGATTAGACACATGTATGCATGGAATGATATGCCAATGTTGAATTATGGAATTTGCTTGATTTGAATGCTTGGAATGGTTGAATTGCACTTAGTATGTTTTGGTGCAGGAAAATGGTGAATTTGAGTGACAAATGAGGCTAGGAAATGACTTTATTTTGTCCACATGGGTAGACACATGGGCGTGTGTCTAGGCCGTACGTGACACACGGCTGAGTACATGGGCGTGTAGTTAGACCGTGTGTCCCCTGCACCTTAGTTTTGAGAAACAGATTGCTTAGAATTGAGCACACGAGTAGAGACACGGGCGTGTGTCTCAGCCGTGTGTGCTACACAGCCTAGTACACGGGCGTGTGGCATGGCCGTGTGCACAAGTCAGAGAGTTACACGGGGTTGAACACGGCCTCCAAAACGGGCGTGTCCTAGGGTCACACGGGCGTGTCCCTTGGACCACACAGGCATGTAAGCCCTGCATATTGGAAAATTTTTAAAATTTCGTGGAAAATTCTTAGAGGTTTCGATTAAGTCCCAACTCGATTCTAATGCTCGTATTGGACCTCGAGGGTCCATTTAAGGACATTACGAATGATTTCAGAATTTGAATAGTAACTTGCATGATTTATCTGTAAATGTTTTTAAAAGTCCCGGTAATGTTCTGAAACTCTATTCTGACAAAGGATACAGGTTAGGGGTGTTACAAGATGATGCAAAATCTTGTGGCAAAAAGAAAAGAAAAAGATGATAAATCAAAGCTATGGGTGGTGGCAACAACGAAGAAAAAAAGAACAAATTGAAAAGAGAGGAGGAGAAGAGAAGGGAAGAATGGCTAGGGTGTATGAAATATGATTAAAGGCTGATTAAATTTTTTAAAAATAAAATTTATACCTAGGTTAACAAGGGTACATAAGGCACACACATTAAAAAAAAAAGAAAGAGATTTTACAAAATCTAATTATTTAGCAAGGGAAAATGTTTGAACTTGGGACCTTAATTTAACTTCCATTATTTTTCATTTATCAATTAACCACTAGACTATTTCCTTCTTTTTTTTTGAAATAATTTTACAATATTTATTTTAAAAACAAGGCATGTCACATACTAGGGTTTGATGCAAAGTTTGCAAAATAATACAAATGGTGCGACAGAAGGGATTTGAACTTGGGTTTCAAGGAACGTTTCACTAACACTTATCGAACAAGCTAATACCTCATTTATTTTCTAAAAAAGCATAGATAATCTCAAATTTTAAGGCATGACCACTCTCTCTCGATTTACAAACCTGATTATACTAAGCCCCGAATTTTGGGATGTTACAATACAAGTGATGGCGCCAAATCTTAAGTGCGAATACCACAATAGCTAATTCCAAGTCATGAGTTGGATAATTATGCTCATACGTCTTCAACTATCTTGAGGCATATGCCAGAACCTTTCCCTCTTGCATTAAAACACAATCGAGTCCCAAATACGAAGCGTTATTATATATCACAAAATATTTCCCAAACTCTAGTGGGATAAACATATGTGCCTCTGCCTTAAGCTGTTCAGAACTTTTTTGCCTTTCATCAGTCCACTCAAACACCACGTTCTTCTAAAGTAGTTTCGTTAAGGGTGTAGCAATAAGGGATTAACGAATCTATGATAATAGCCAACTAAACCCAAGAAACTTTGAACCTCGATTACACTCCTTGGCGGTTTCCACTCTAGAATCGCCTCAATTTTCTTCAGATCCACTTGTATTCCATCTGCTGACACAACATGGCCTAAGAATATTACCTCTTTCAACCAAAATTCACACTTACTCAACTTCACATAGAACTACTTATCCCTAAAAATATGCAAAAAAATCTTCAAATGTGCATCGTGATCCTCTTCAAAATGAGAATACACCTAAACGTCATCTATGAAGACAACCACAAATTGATCCATGTATGAATGAAACACACAGTTCATCAAATCTATGAACATAGAAGAGGAATTAGTTAAACAAAATGGAATGGTCAAAAACTCATAATGCCCATACTGAGTCCTAAAACTAGTTTTCAAGATGTTACACTCCACCTTCAACTGATAATACCCTCATCTTAAGTCAATCTTCGAAAACACCATTTCACCTCCAAATTGATCAAATAAATCATCAATTAGAGGCAAAGGGTACTTATTATTGATGGTCAACTTATTCAACTACCTATAATCGATACACAACTGTAATATATCATTCTTCTTTTTCACAAACAAAACTGGTGCACCCCACGAAGATACACTCAATCGAATGAACTCTTTGTTGAGCAACTCTTGTAACTGAACATTTAACTCCTTGAGCTCTTTTGATGCCATGCGATAGGGCACAATAGACACCGTGCAATACCAGGATAGAGCTCAATACCGAACTCTACTTCGTATTCTGGCGGCAAACCAGGCAATTCTTTAGGAAATACATTTGTAAAATCCTTAACGATACGAATATCCTAAACTCTCAATTCCTTGCTAACTAAGTTTATCACATAAGCCAAATAAGCTTCATAACCTTTCCCCGTCATCTTTTCAACCTTGATATCTGAAACCACATTAGACATAAATTCGGGTCTTTCACCAACCACTACAATTTCCAACCCATCACAATTACGTAAAGTAATTCATTTCGCTTCAAAATCAACCTTAGCCTTACGTTCAGTTAACCAATCCATCCCAAGAATCACATCAAAATCGTAAAAAGGCAATTCCATAAGATCTACAAAGAAAACATGCCCTTAAATCATAAGGGGAAACCTACGATACACTCAATTTACCATAACACTATCACCAAAAGAGCTAATAACAATCATACCCAAACTAATAGTCTCTACAGGAATCCTTAACTTACATACCAATTCACTCAAGATATATGAATGCATAGAACCAGAATCAACCAAATAGAATAATGAACTAAATTGTAAAATGAAAGTACTTGCAATAACATCAGTCGGATCCTGATCCTACGGCTCTCTAATAGCATAAACCCAAGCCGGACCTCCAGATTCAACTTGAGTAGCAATAGTATAAGCAACAACTCGCTGCCCCACCAGTCTCCCATTACTTCTACCGTGACAACGACCTCTATCAGACGCAGATGCAAGTGCAGAACTCTGTTTGGACAATCCATCAACATGTGCTCCTTCGAGCCACACTTGAAACATCCACCTGTCAACTTATGACATACAGTAGGAGGTCTATGCTCACTATGTGTATAAAGCGGCCATTCAGAACAACCCATCAAACCTCCAGTACTAACCACAACACTGCTGCTATTTAGACTGAGTCGATTGAAATCCACGTCTCACATCTTTACAAGAACTTTGATTATCACACCCTCTTTTAGACAGTCGTCCAGATGCACCATCGGAAGTCCTCTTACCCAATTTAGTTACCACAGAATGAGGTGGCTCAGCCAAAGTCTCCTCAATTACTTTGCCTTCCTTAACCAACTCATCAAAAAACTTCGCGTTTTGAGCTACCAAGTAAACCCAAATCTCACGTTTAAGCCCAAAACAAAACCTCTTACAATGATCCCTCTCAGAAAGAACCATTTTAGGAGCATATTGACTAAGTCATACGAACTTCGACTCATACTCAACCATAGACAAATTACCTTGAACCAATTCCAGGAACTTACATTTATGAGCTTCCATGTACTGCTCACCCATAAAATTCCCCTTGAAAACCTCAAGAAAGTAATCCTAAGTCAACCGGTTAGCAGTAGTACCTCTCTTAATAGTATTCCAACAATGATGAGCCTCAACGTCGAGTAGGGACATAGAAAGTGAATTTAATTAATCAACATAGAGTTAGTTGCTCTTATGCTCGAAAGAGATATTAGCATAAATTAGGGATTTATACGGATCAAAGAGCTAAAAAAAGAAATTGTATAAATTAGATTGAGAAATATAGATGAAATCTAGGTGGATTCTTACTTAGGTATTGTTTTGTCACTTAGTTGATACTTAACTATTTTTGTTTTTCATTTTTTGGTGCATTTATTAGTTAATTTAGCTAATTTATTTTATTTTCAATTAATTCTTTCAATTGTTAGGTTAAATAATAGAAGAATATTAATTACTCGTAATTGTAGTCCTCGAGGGAATGATATCTGTACTCACCATAGCTATACTATTAATTGATAGGTGCACTTGCCTTAGTTAATTTATTAGTTAGTTTAGTGGGCATCACTTGGTAGGTAGTTGTTTGCCACGCATGGTCCATCTCGACGATGCGCTCTCATTAATTTGAACACATTGTCACTTTAGGTAGCCTTCGACACTGAGGTTCTTCATAGAGTCAGAAGACAATACCGATTGAAGTAAATACCAACCTGTTGAGGAGTCTATCAGGTTTCGACATACGACACTTCCAAGACTTCTCTAAAGCAATTGGCTTCCCCTTAACAACATGTAATTTATATACTTGTAACACCCCTAACCCGTATCTATCGCGAGGAATAGGGTTATGAAGCGTTACCATAAAATCGTAACTTAAAACATTTATTTTTAAACAATAGATAAATCGTAGCATAATTCATTCAAACACATGCATATCGTCTCTTATTCCAGCTCACGAGGCCTCAAAAACACTTTAAAAATGATTCGGGACTAAATCAGAAACATATGAAACCTTAAGGAAAAAGTTAGAAAAATTCACATTGCAAGAGTCACACGGTCGTGTGCCTTACACGGCTGAGACACATGCCTGTGTCTTAGGCCATGTAACATTTGAAATAGGGACACAAGACCGTGTCCCAGCCTGTGTAACTCTCTGACTTGGGTTCCACAACCAAGCCACACGCCCTTGTGCCAAGCCGTGTGCTAGGCCGTGTGCTAGGCTATGTAACTGCTTGACTTGCATCCTTTTGAAACCTACATGGGACACATGGCCGTGTCGCATGTGTCACATACAACTGAGACACAAGCTCGTGTCTTAGACAAGAAATAGGCCAAATTCAAGCCATTTCTTTCACCCAATTTAAGCACACACCTACAAGCCATTTGCACATACAACCAAGCCTTAAAACATACCTAAAACATGCATAATAAGACCAATTCAATATACCATAAATCCATACAACAAATATGCCATTAAGGCACCTCATTCGGAAAGAATCAAATCTATCCAAACATATGCATAATTAACCATTCATCTAGCATTCATATCTAACCTATTTCCATACCAATACTTACCATAATTGACCACATCGAAACTTTATCAAGACATACAAAAATGGTCATTTAAAACATACATTCATTTAGCCACATCAACACCAACAATTAAAGCATCAAAGTGCCAAAAGCACACCAAACATAATACCATATTTAGAAGCCAAACATAACAATTATTTCATCAAACACAATTCACCTATACATGCCATTATAACCATGACCAAAATATCAAAATCTACCAATATAGTCATTGGATAGTGTGATAGGTCTCCAACGAGCTTCCAAACTAATCGAGCTTCTGATAATCTATAAAACATTGGAAAGAAAAATGACGTAAGCACATAATGTTTAATAAGTTTGTAAATCATGAACATAGCTTACCATTTGAATTCAAAATCTCATAAAATAGACATGAATCAATCCAAAATAGCTTGGCACAAGCCTAATCATCATCAATAACACAAGTTAGTGGTTAAACACATAACTTAGTAATATCATCACATGGTAAGATAGATTTCATGAACATAGCACATTTGATTTCATACTTTCCATAAACATGGTTATACATACTTTGATAATCAACAATTCATACCTTTTCATAAGTTCTTAACTTAGCTATAGGAACACTTACCGTTCCTTCCCTTTTCATGCCCGTTAAACCACTTAGAATAATATCAGATACGCAAGAAGCTCACACAAAGTGTGCTAAACACATGGTTGAAACCATTCCTTTCCCTTTTCTTTACATAGATGCTCACTCGAGCCATAAATGGGTCTGCTCACATAAGATGACGGTCGGAATGTAGATACAAGATGCTGCTGACAAAGCTGATGAGTATCCGCAACAAATTCTGGAACTCAACCATTGGTAGGACATTCAGGACCAGCATTCGAAACATGATAACCTTAATGACATGTCATTCGTATCCTATATATTCCTAAGGTTCAAACAAGACTCAATTATCGTAATGTCGTTAGATTTTCATCGTGATATAATATGATGAATGGCATAATAACATTTAAATCAAATAACATTAAAATGCTATTTAAACATATGAACTCACCTCGATTACAAAAACATAGAAATAGGATCATTAATCCGAGACTTCATTTTTTTCTCGATTTAGATCCGTATGAGGCTTAACTTGATCTAAGCAAGCAAATTCAATCCATTTAATATTCAATCCATTCAATTTAGTCTAAAATTCATACTTTTGAAAAAATTAGACTTTCCCCCTATTATTTTAACTTCTTTACAATTTAGTCCTTATTTGACATTTTCAACAAAAATCACTTTACAAAACTTATTTATTTATCAACAAAGATTCATTTTCTTCCATCTAACATAAAAAATCACATGAACACACTCATGGCAAAAACCTAACTTTTTAACAGTTTTACAAATTAGTCTTTGGGCTAGCTAGATTAAGTTACAACGATCTCGAAAATATAAAATTCATTAAAAATGGGAAAAAACAACACTTACATGCAAGAAGAATGTCTAGCCGAAATTAACAAGCTTCCTTGGAGGTTTTTCTCCTTTTTTTTTGGGTGGAAAAATATGAACGACAAGATGGTATTTTCTTTTTCTTTAATTTACTAACATTTATTTATTAAATTACATAATTAACCTTATTATTAACCTTTGAAATCACCTATTTAATGTCCATATAAGTCATCAAAATGATCTAATTACCATTTAAATCCATTAACCATTTAATCTCATAGCCATTTGATACCTTTAACTTATAGAACTCTAATTTTGCAAATTTTACGATTTAGTCCCTTTCACCAAATTAAGCTTGCAAATATCAAAATTTCTTAACGAAATTTTTATACGACACTACTAACGTAATAACTCATTTTTGATCAAATCGAAACAATAATTTTAGGACCACAAATCTGAAGTCAAAATATTTATTTTATTATTATTTTAAGGTCTACAATGTGAATATATGATTGTGTGAAATATTCGTTTAGAAATTTTATTGTTTGAATGCTCAATTCGATAAAAAGGACTAAATCGCGTAAAGTACAAAGGTGCTATTCTAATAGTTAAAGGTATCTATTAGCTATGGATTATAAAGTGAAGGTCCTTATGTGATGAATAATCCATTAACTTACTTATTGGACAATTTTGGATATTAAATAGATAATATTAATAGTTTTATACTAAGGTTAATTAGGTAAATATGTTAATAAACATAAAATAAATAAAACCAAAATAAAAGTGATCATCTTTTATTGTTCTTTCAATAGAAATTTGAGAAAAGAAAACGTTCATGGAAGCCATTAGGTTTCCGTAACTTCAAGCTTAAATTGGTGAGTGTTTTTGACCCGATTTTTAATGATTTCTATGTTTTTGATATCGTTGCAACTAGGTTTAGCTAGCCCAGGGACTATTTTGCAAAATTTTTAAAGATTGTGAATTATTCCATTTGATGAATACATGTGTGTTTTGAATTTTTTATGATAGATTATGAATATTTGTTGTGAATTATACAAGTTTTATAAAGTGATTTTTAGTGAAAATGCAAATTGGGGATTAAATTGTGAAATGTGGAAACTTTATGGTTAAAATGTGAAATAAATGAAAAATATGGGTTGTTGGGGTATAGTAGTAATTCGGCTAACATGGGTTAGTCCTAAATTGCATTAATTTATGTTTTTATGAAATAAGGACTAAATTGTAAAAGTGGTGAAATAATAGGGGCAAATGTGTAAATATCTTTTAAAGTGTGTTTTGGACTAAATTGAATGGAGGGATAATTCAATGAGCTGAATTTGATATTATATAGATGAAGAAAAGCAGAATTTGGAATAAGATCGGGGAAAAGACAAAGTACTTGATTAATAGACCAAGTTCATCGTTTTTGAACCCGAGGTAAGTTCGTATATTATAAGTTTTAATAAAAATGTATTTCATATGCTTTGATATTGCATAAATTGTGAATACGAGACTATGGATATGATTGATAGTGATTCTACGGTGATTCAACATTTGAAATCCCGGTTGAACCTTAGGAATAGTTTAGGATACTAGTGACATGTCATTAGGGGATACATTGAGTTGGCTTCAGGCCATAATATTAGCACTTCGGGTGCGATTTATACTGATTTGGCTTTGGGCTATGAATATCAGATGATTTGGCTTCGGGCCATGATATCAGTATTTTGGATATAAGCTACCTTGATTTGGCTTCGTGTCATGGTATAGGTACTTAGTGTGTGAGACTCTTGAGTATCAGACTTCTATTCCGAATGGTTCAACAAGTAAACAAAAGATGTGATTGAATATGAGAATGATATTAGATGGTACAAGTACGTACGTGTCATGTATAAGCTTTGGTTCGAAGAAACTTGTGAAGAATGTGATAAATATCATAATTGTGTATATGAAAGGTTTGTTAGATAATATATGCTTAATGTTGATATATTCAAAATTTTGAATTATAATCTTGCGATTGAATTGAGTTTATTTCATGTGAGCTTACTAAGCTTTATAGCTTACTTTTTTTTTATTTTTCCATGTTTTATAGTGTTATCAAGCTAGCTCGGATTTGGGGATTGTCGGGGATCGCTTTACACTATCCACCTATCACTTGGTACCCATGAACTTTGGTATTTTTAGTATATGGCATGTATAGGGATTTGGTCTTTTTGGTATATGTATTTTGACCATTTGTTTTGGCTTATTTTGTCTAAGATGGTGATGTGTATATATATGTGTTAATACTCTTTATTGATGAGTTCATAATTACTTGTGATAGGTAATATGGTTATTAAATGGTTGATATTAGATATGAATTGTGCTTGTGATTTGGTGCAAAATGAGGTATGTTTGGGAAAGGTTTAGTTAGTTGATTCATATATGTGTATTTGGTATGTTTTGAATGAGTAAAACATGAGTTTATAAGCATGTTGGTTGCTAGTACTGGAAATGGTATGATTTATCCTTGATTGTGGTTAAGTTGGATGTTCATTTATGCTATGAATTTGTACCCTTTGGGTTGTGTAGGTACATGCAAATTTGGGAGGCAAATTGGCTTGGAAAATAGCCTATTTTTGTCCACACGGGTAGAGACACAGGCGTGTGTCTCAGCCGTGTGTAATACACGGTCAGGTTAAACGGTCGTGTGTTCCCTGGTGTTGAATTAGAAATCAAGTTAGTATGCTCCACACGGCCTCACACATGGCCGTGTGACATGGCTGTGTGGCATAAGTCAATATACCCTATAGATTTGACACGACCTAGCACATGGTCTGACACACGGGCATGTATTTCCATTTTTAGGGCACACGGGCGTGTATGTTGGTCGTATGACCCAAGTCAGAGAGTTACACAGGGTCGGACACGAGCCGGGACACGGCGATGTGATCCCATATCAAGTGTCCATACGGCCTATGACACGAACGTGTCTTTGGCCGTGTGAGACACACGGCCGGGCCACACGGGCTTGTGTCCCCTGTTTTTAAGAAAATTTCCTAAGTTTTGTAAAAATTTCTTGAGTTATCGATTTAGTCCCGAACCACTCCCAAAGCATATTTAGGGCCTCGTAGGCTCATAATAGGAACAATGTGATTGTATTTTATTGGAATTACATTTGATTGATAATTTTTTATTCAAATTAGATGGTTGTTTATTTTGTAAGTCCAATAATACTCCGTAACCCTATTCCGGCGTTGAATACGGGTGAAGGATGTTACAACTAACATAATGTAGACATAAAAATAATAATAAAATCAACATTTTCATGTCAAAATTGTTGTCCCAAAATCACTGTTTCGATTTCAGTAAAAACGGGCTATTACAATACTAATAGATAAATCATATAATGCCACATGTTAAGTAGTTTGCATACATCGATTTCGAACTTGGAGAGAAATTGTTGAGAGGTGTTACCATGAACTTTGAAAGAATTAGTCTTCATGAATTGTAAAACAAATATGAAAGGTACATTTATCATACCAAAAACAAATAGTTTGCATGCATGAATTTAATTTTTACTATACTAATAAGATATGTCCATAATATTTAAATATTAATATTGTATTGAATATAAAACCATATATATATTGAAAAAAAATGGATATTAATATGGCGCCCCAAACCCGGCAGGGATGGTTTGACCCGAATTTCAAACGTCATATTAGCCACCAAAGTGACTCTCCATTAAAACTACCATAAATCACACCAATCACCAAACACACCTCACACAATTATTCATGGAATATTTGATAACCTAAAGTCATGCTTTCGTTGCGCTACTCTAATCATCAAGTCATTAGCATAATTCGTAAATTGAATTTTTAACAAGTAAATATTCTAAAAGCTTCAATTGAACATTCATGAAGGTGATAGGGTATTTAAAAGGTTATATTTTAAAGGATTTTAGAAATCGTTTTATTAAAAAACAAATGATTAAATCTAAATCGTAATGTAGTAAAATGTTGGAAAACACCATTTTATAAGGATGAAAATAGTAGAATAATATATATAAATCTTGTTTAGAAAGATTTATTAAAACATCATGCATCTCTTCATAAATCATGATTATTTAATTAGTTCATAGAACACATACTATTCACGTAGTTTGTCCAACTTTATATTTCATGCATACTAAACTCATGATTAATTTCCAAATAACACATAAAACATATAAGATTTACCATAATAACTAACGGCTCTTCAACCTGCACTTACAAGTTAGTCGAACAATAAGTCATACCATTCATCAAGCATTCATAATCTACCATTCAATCATCTATTTGAAGTAGTAATAAAAGCTCCAAATCAAACCAATTAAAGAGTCCACAATTTCCAATTACAAACCATTAATAGTTCAAAGTCTAAAACCATCTAGATTAGTCACACATTGCCTTCCTTACTAAGTTAGAAACACATCAAACATACTCAAGGTAAATTGCCTTTCTTTGGATCACTTGGTAGCTCACTTCTCCTCCTCGTTTCAGCTATATCCTTGCATTGTTAAACATAAAAGAGTGTGAGTTTTTTCAAGCTCAGTGAGGGCTCAAAGATTGCCACAAGTAGTCATAATATCCAAAGTTAAAAGAAAGCATATTATCACAATTAATCATGGTAAGCAATCGAGCATAACTCATAACATTCATATTGATATGTTGGCAGAATGTGATCATGAAGCATATATACAAAATATATTGTAACACCCCTAACATGTATCCGATACCGGAATAGGGTTAAGAAGCATTACCAGACTTATACAATGTAAATTTTTAAATTTTATATTCATTTCCCATTCTAAATTAAAAACCATTCAAATTCAATCCTATAGTCCCCAATACGAGCCTCGAGGCCCAAAATGGATATTAAAAGTGATTCGGTACTAAACCGAGTGCTTACTAAATTTTTTTAGAAAAATATGGAAAATTTTCAAAGTGCAGGGAACACATGCTCGTGTCTCAAGCTGTGTTGGCATTTGAAATGGGATTACATAGCCGTGTCCCAGCCCGTGTCTGACCCCGTGTAACTCACGGACTTGGGTCACACAGCCAGACCACACGCCCGTGTGCCCGGCCGTATAAAAACTATAGGATATACTGACTTGTGCCACACGGCCAAGCCCCACACTCGTGTGTTAGGCCGTGTGAAAGTTATAGGGTATACTGACTTGTGCTACACGGCCAAGCCCCACGCCCGTGTGCTAGGCCGTGTGAAGCTACTGACTTGCATTTTATAAAAGTATCAGGGGACACACGACGATGTCACCTGGCCGTGTATCACACATGGCTAATACATACACCCGTGTCTCGGCTTGTGTGGACAAAGATAGGCTATTTTCCAAGCCTTATTTCTCACCCAAAGTGGTACCAACCTAAGCTCAACAATGCACATACAACCATGGCCTAAATAGGCACTCAAAACCAACCAATATCAAGTTTATACCATGTACTATCCTCACAAGCAACATGTTATACACAATTACATTCCATTGCTCACTTTAAAAACATACCAAATATACTTCCAATTTAGACCTAAATGGTCAACCTCACATATGAGACCTTGTGCCTAAATTCAACATGCATAATACATTTCAACTTCAACAATTTGGTACCCAAAATACAAACTCACACCAAGGCATTCATATAACAAATATACACAACATAACATAAGGCCATTTACAACTATTTACATATCAAAACAAATATTATTCTCAAGCCAAATCACTTGGCTAAAAACACAACAACATATAGACCATATTAGCCAAAATACCTATACATGCCATTTAACCCAAAATAGAGTTTGATAGTGCAACGTGGTCTCCGACAACTTCCAAAATCGAGCGAGCTTCTGAAACACTATAAAATACAAAAAAGTAAACAGAGTAAGCAATCAAGCTTAGTAAGTTTATGTAATATAGAATTAGACTTACCAATTGACTACAACTTAAGTAAGAAACTCAAAGCAAAGCACAATTCAATTTGGCCAAAGCCTATCATACAATCCATAATCATGTTAGCCATATACTCACATAAAACCGAGTATCATAATTGAATTCATCAATTAATTGAATTTCATGTACATATAACATCTATGTCATGTAAACATATATCAAATATCAACCATTTCCATATAAATACCTGTACTTGTTCATATCGAACTTGTATAATCTCATATTAAAACTATGCCCGTTGAACCACTTAGAATATCGTTAGATACGAGGGTGGTACACACGAGGCGTACTGAACTATAATTCGTCAAATCTTATACATGTATGCTCCTACGAGCGATAATCGGTAAGCTCCTCTAAGATGAGTATCGGTAAGCTCTTACGAGCTACAAATCAGTAAGCTCATACGAGCTGTAGTGAGTCCGCAACAAATGCAGGACCTCAACCAAAACGGTAACCCTAATGACATGTTATTTGTATCCTACGAATTCCTAAGTTCAAACGGGGCTCAGTAATCTTCGTACATCGTCGGTTATGTGTTCAATAATTATGCAAAAATAACTAAGCTATTCACATACATATATTTCAATTAAAATATATAAATACTCAATTTATATATACAAACTTACCTCGAATTCGTATGACGGAAAATAATTGTTAGCTGATAACTTTGTCTTTCCCCCGGTCTAATTCTTTACATTGCTTTTCTTGATCTATATACTCAAATTTAAACACTTTAATCTTTATTCTAATCAATTTAATCTAAAATTCAAGTTTTAGAAAAATTACTATTTTGCCCCTATACTTTTGACTTCTTTACAATTTAGTCCCTAGGCTCGTAAAATTGAAATTCATGAAATTTCACCTCATTCAAGCCTAGTCGAATATTCTATGTGTTCATAATAGCCCATACATTTCAAAAATTCATACATGTGACTCATTATTTTCACATTTCACAATTTAACCCCTAATTAACACTTTCATCAAAAATCACTTAACAAATGTTGTTTAGCTAACAACAAGGATTCATTTTCTTCCATTAAACTTCAACATCCTCACATATTCATCAATGGAAAAACTCAAACTATTCAATATTTTTGCAAATTAGTCCCCTAGTTAGCTAGATATAGCTACAACGATCCTAAAAACATAAAAATCGACAAAAATGGGAAGATGATTAATGTGGAGATTAGTGTGGCGCCCCAAACCCAGTCAGGATGGTCCGACCCGAATTTTGAACGTCATATTAGCCAACGAAGTAACTCACCATTAAAACCACCACAAATCACACCAATCAGCAAACACACCTCACACAATTATTCATGGAATATTTGATAACCTAAAGTCATGCTTCCATTGCGCTACTTTGATCATCAAGTCATTAGCATAATTCGTAAATTGAAAATTTAACAAGAAAATATTTTAAAAGCTTCAATTGAACATTCATGCATATGATAGGGTATTTAAAAGGTTATATTTGAAAAGAATTTAGAAACTATTTTATTTATAAACAAATGACTAAATCTAAATCGTAATGTAGTAAAATGTTAGAAAGCACTATTTCATAAGGTTGAAAATAGTAGAATAATATGTATAAATCTTGTTTAGGAAGATTCATTAAAACATCATGCATCTCTTCATAAAATCATGATCATTTAATTAGTTCACAAGCCACCTACTATTTACATAATTTATCCAATTTTACATTTCATGCATACTAAACTCATGATTATTTTCCAAATGACACTTACCTTAATAACCAATGGTTCTTCAACTTGCACTTACAAGTTAGTTGAACAATGACTCATACCATTCACCAAACATTCATAATCTACCATTCGATCATCTATTTGAAGCAGTAATAAAAGCTCCAAATCAAACCAATTAAAGAGTCCACAATATCCAATTACAAACCATTAACAATTCAAAGTTTAAAACTCTCTAGATTAGTCCCACATTCCCTTCCTTACTAAGTTGGAAACACATCAAACATACTCAAGGTAAATTTCCTTGCTTTGGATCACTTGGCAGCTCACTTCTCTTCCTCTTTTCAACTATATCCTTGCATTTTTAAACATAAAAGAGTGTGAGTTTTTTCAAGCTCAGTGAGTGCTCAAAGATTGCCACAAGTAATCACAATATCCAAAGTTAAAATAAGGCATTGATGGTCACGAAATTAACTAAAAATATGACAAAGGCAAGTGCACCTATCGATAAATAGTATAGCTATGGTTAGTAGAGATATCATATCCACAAGGACTAGTAATTATTGTTTTCCTATTGTTTAGCCAACAAATTGGAGTGATTGTTTTAAACTATGATTTACTAATTAATCTAACTAAAGAACTCAAGAGAGAATAAATCAAGAAAACAATTAAATAATAACCAATAAGAGAGACAATACCCTAGAAAGAATCCACTTAGACTTCATCTATTATTATGAATTTGAATTAAACGATTCATTCACTTGGTATCTTGATCCGTAGAAATCCCTAAATTATGTTAATATCTCTTTTGAGAGTGAGAGCAACTGACTCTAAGTTGATTAATTGAAATTTCTTTCTAATTAAAACCCATATTATCATATTAACTCGATCTATGGATTCCCTTATTAGATTTTACTCTAATTTGAAAGATTTATTTCATCTTATTTCTAGGATTTTATACAACTCCACTCAATTATACTAGATCTACTCTTAAATAGGGATTTTTCCTCCTCTGATTTAAGCACATTAAACGTGAATTAATATTCCAGAAATATTAAAATAATAGATAAGCACATGTAACTGAGAACAAGAATCAAATATTTATCGCGTGAAACAAAAATTAAATAATAAAAATCATCATAGGGTTCATCTTTCCTGGGTATCTAGGGAATTAGTTCATAATTCTGAATAAAAAACGTCTCAACGTTAGAATAACCGTAAGAAATAAAGAAACTCATAAAAACTTGAAAAGATATTAAAAGGAGGTCTTCGATCTTGATGGAAATCTGCTTCAGAGTTGGCTCCAATGGTGTTCTTCGAGTTGTTTTCTTCAATATACTCTGATAGCTCCCATATCACTTCTTCTATTTAGTATTGATAGACTTTAGAATTCCCAGAAAGCCTAAAAATTATGTTTTTCCACGTGTTTGGGATGCGAGTTGCAAAATCGACACGGTCTAGCACATGGTCATGTGTCCAGCCCATGTAGCTCTTGAAATCTACTTTTTTTGTCTGATTTTCGCTCATTTTTCGCTCCTTTTGCTCCCATATATTCACCTAATTATAGAAACATGAATTCAAAGGATTAGGAGTATAAAATTCACCAATTTGCATAAATAATCATCCAAAAATGCATTAAGAATGGGATTAAAATTTGTTACTTTCATCACTTATCACGCATACTATCTCAATTAATCATGGTAAGTAATCAAACATAACTCATAGCATTCACATTAAGATGTTGGCACAATGTGATCATGAAGCGTATATACAAAATAAATTACATTGGATTATCGGATTTCCAAATATGACGAATACAATATGTAGCATAAAGCTATCACCTACCAAACACAACCAATCATAGCCTCCAAACACAACCATATGTACCCTTCGGACACAACCAAATTTACCCTCCAAACACAACCATATATATAACATCCGAACATAAGCAAGTATACCCTCCAAACACAACCAATATACCCTTCAACATATCCACTTAAACATGTATGCTTACTATTTTATACACACTTTCACATGTCACACAACTCATGTTCATATCACACATTCTAGTATCATATCATGCACTTACAAGTGCTCACATTATGTCCAAATAGCCACAATATATAGATCTCATATAGTACATATAAAATCAGAAAGATTCATATCATATTCAGTCATAAACGTATAACGTTTTCATTGTCATCTCAATATACATCACATAACATACTACATTTAAGCATCATTTGCAAATCATCATTAGTTTAGGTAGAAATACTTACTCTGGAACTTAATATACATTATTAAGCTACCAAAGCTCCCCTTTAACACTTTTATTTGTGCATAATTGTAGCACACTAAACCACTCATCTTGCCACCTTGATTTTAATGGTAAAAGCTCAAATAAGTCTTCGTTTGTCTTTGTCCTTACTTGTAGAACCTCGCAACGAGTCCAACACTTTGCATTCACATTAAATACATTACAAACACGTTATAAACAGCCTCAAACACATTTAAATCATATAAAAAATTCATACAACAACTTATCTATCTTACTTATCGAAAACTAGCTAGTTTTATCAAAAATTTAATTTCACCTCTCGAATCTAGTTTCTAAGCCTTAGTTTCAATTCCAAACATCCTAAATATCATCCAATTACATATTTAAACCATCAATTTTACCCAATTACACCGATCTAATTTTTCCAGAAAAATTAAGCTTATGTGATCTTTAAAAGGGGGAAAACATTGAATTTGCTTAAACTCATTAAGGATTTGTTAAATTAAGTTCAAATACCTTTTGATTATATCAAAATGAGTTAGAAATCACTTTAAAACCAAATCTTAGCCAATAAATACAATATCTACTATTTTCAAGCCAAAAATCAACTTAAAGTCAATTGATATATTGAGATATTGATTAAATCATTTAAATCTTGAGTTGAAATAACAGATCACTTAGGTTAATTATAAAAAAAATTAATAATCTCACCTCAATTTTCCAAAGCTAATCTGAGCTAAAACGTGTGAAGATCTCTTGAGGATTTTAAAGATGAAAACATGAGTGACCTTCAAAATTGAAAAGAAATTTTGTGTTTAGAGAGCTTAAGACTAAAAAAGGGTAAACTAATTTCGAAAGAAAAACTTTGATTTCGTGTTTGAATTTTTTTTGAAAAAGATGAAGAATGGGAGGGAAGGAGACTGGGTGTTGTTAAATAGGCAACCCATTTTTAAAAATTCAATCATTGCCCATTTAAACATCTCCAGTTTCTTTCCTTTTTCTAATAAGTCCTTGCTTTTCAATTAAAACCAATTTCAAAATTATTTTCAAATCCAATCTCATTTTTAATATTTGTTTTAACCAAATTAATTCTCGAACACCTAATTTTAATTTCTTAACCTAGAATTTTTTAATTCTAATTATTTTAATACATTATTTAATTAATTCCTAATTATTTAAATTATCTGACCCAATTACGATTTCCTATTCACTTACCATCGATTTACTATCCCGATTCTACTAGCCTGGTTTTTGGGATTTGACAATTATAATATAAGAGTAGAGACAGGAATGTCGTTTATTAAAAACAAAACTGTATAAAAAACTAAATTAAACTCTGAATTCATCTATCCTAAATTTTGTTGCCTTAACAATTTCCTCATTTCACAAAAGTTATCTTGTAGGGGATTTTAACTGAGGATTAATAAGGAGAAATGGTGATAAATTTTCACTTTGTTTCAGGAATATTTGTATGGGAAAGTGTAACGCCCCACATCTGACCCGATCATCAGATTTGAATATGTGATGTCACATTTCGTTGCCGACGCAACTCAGACTAGCTCAATACAATTTCACAAGTTTAGCTTATAAGACCATTCATAAAATAAACTAAATTAAAATTTATAACAAAATTAAAATAGAGTTAAATCTCAAATTCAATAAAATCCTTTAAATATATTGAGTTATTGACATCGAATTTCGTTATCAAGATAATGCTAATAATAATTTTTTTTTAAAAAGATAATATTACAATTTAGAAACAAATTTACATTAGAAATGATCACACCAAGGCGTGTAGTTGCATAACAAAATCATCCATGTAAGAGTTTTCAAGTCCTGGTTTTAAAAGGAACTCCTTCCATTTAGCATGGTTGGTCCTTACCTCGTTCCCCAACTCATTATCTTGATCCATTACAGTTTTTATTGCTTTGCAAACATCATATTTTGTAAATACTCCATCTTCATCACCTTTCTCAACCTCTACTCCGATTTTTAGGTCTCCAGCCATCAATCTTGCATTAATTATTTGATCTCCAACATGGGGTAGCAGCACCAATTGACAATCACTCACCATGGCCTCTGCTAAAGAACCTGAGCCGCAATGAGTCACGAAATAACCTACAGAGCGATGCCTTAAGATTAGTTGTTATGGTACCCAACCTCCGTGAAGTATCCCTCTTCCTTTTAATCTTTCTTGGAATCCTTCTGGCAAGGCTGACTTGATTGTTTTAGCTCCCATTGGTGGTTTTAGGGCAACTAGAAATGGCAAACCTGTTAACTCAAGGCCTAAAACCAATTCTTGAAATTGATCCTTTTTCAAAACACACTCACTTCCGAATGCACAAAAAATCATAGTCTTAGGTTCAAACTTGCTTAATAACTTTTCCCATGTTCAAACTTGCTTAATAACTTTTCCCATTGTTTCTCTAGTTCTAATTTAGGTGGATTTGGCACTACTCGACCTGCGAAAATGACTGGTTTTCCAAATTGGCTCCCAATATATTCACCATAAGGCCCTTCGATTTCCCTGCATGTCTTGAAACCAATAATATCGCAATCACTTGAAGACATCAATTGGCGTTCTACAAATGAAAGACCCCTTCCATAATCCATAGTTGTTACCGCGGCTAATGCTTGAGCTTCATGTGCACGTAATTTAATACTTGAAGAAGGGAAACCTTCTGGAGGCTCTAAAAGATCAGACCCTATAATACCTTTCTCAAGAGTCTTTCTTGCTGGACTAAGAAGATAGCTAATAGTGGCAGAGCTAATGATACAATAAACCATGGACTTGATACCTAACCTACGAGTCAAGGCTGGAAACCAACAAGTGAAATCATAGAAGACAAAATGGGGTTTGAGGTCACGAAGGTAAGCTTCAATATGAGGATCCGTGAGGTCCATAGCCGTCATAATGAGAGGATGCAAAGGGAAAGGGACATCATTTGTTGTTTCGGAGCCGAGAGGTAAACCTTCAACATGCGGAACAATAATTGGAATAAAAGTTATGAGATGTGGATGGAGATTGAAAGCCTCAACCTTATGTTGTGTTTTGGGTGGTAAAAAGAAGGAAATTTTATGGCCTCTCTCTGCTAGTTTGTTGGCCATATGAACATATGGAGTGATATGACCGAGGGCAAACCATGGGTACATTGCGATGTGAAAGCTTTTATCTTCCATAATTGGTAAGTGTTGCAAACAAACTTAAAATTTTAACCTAACAAATCCGCTTTAGGTGAACCAGAATGCCTAAAATCTCTTTTGAAATTATTTACTCGAAAGCAAAGAAAGCTGGAATTCCTTAATGCAATCCATGAAATTGCATATATAATACCACAATTGGAAACTCTTGTAACTATAACTGGTTGGTTTTCTTACTAAAATCAGTACTTAATTTTGTCCGAATCTTTAAAGTAAGAGTACCAAAATATTTTTTAAAGAAACAAGTTTACGGTTCTAAAACTTTAGTTCAACGGTTCTTTGATTTAAAAGTTTAGTTATTAAAAATATATTATAATTTATGGACTGACCTACACCATCCATTTCTTTGTTTGATTAATTACATAACATATGGATATCTCTCTCGGTTATAGTTCATAATTTGTTTCATTTTCTAAATCTTAAAGTGATGGTATAACATTTTCACTTGTGGCAAATATTTATAAAAAAAAATTAAAACATTGAAATGAAAACTAAAACAAAATTAATATTAAAACCTATTTAGTTGTGAAAGGCTATGACACGTAAATTGGTGTAATATTTTGTAAATATATCTCTAATCATTTCAATAAAATAATAACCAATCATAACAAGAGAAGAATATTGTAGAAAATTTTAGTATAAAAAACATGCATTTATTTTTTTTTTATATGGAACATTAAGGGACATTTGGATAATCATTTTCTTAGTCCAAACCAAAATATAACCTAATTATTACATCCAAAACCAAAGTTAATAACTTAATTTTTTTTGTTAAACAAGGAACATTTGGATAAACATTTCCTTCATCCCAACTTTGAACAACATTCGAACAATGAGATTTGGGGTGCCCCATAATATATTTCACCATTTATTCCGTAATGTATGTCTTTCATGCGGATTTTTTTGCATGAAACTTGACTCACTGCATGAAAGTACCACTGCAATTTCAATATTCATTGTCCCTCTTAAATCATTATACAAGATATTGTTAATCTCCGCAGCTGTACTCTGTAAAATTAAAAAAAAATACAAAAACATCATTACAATATATGTGTTAAATTGACGTGAACACAATATTACATTAATTAAAACAAAACTTACATGATTATTGCAGTGTTGATGAGAAGGACAACTGTATTGATCAATAATAATAGGTCTAATTACTCTATTAAATGATAAGCGTTCAAACCTTATATGTCTTGTATATCCATGTCCTCCCTGTACACATAATATGATAATTAGTTAAATATAATATAAAAAATTAATCATAAAATACATTTAATGAAAATTTTAATTACCTGCCATGTCTTTATTCTAACTCCATTCTCTGTAGTATAAAAGTTAGCTCTACTTACAGTAACATATTCAACTGTCTCATTTCTTCCATTTTTACCAAGACTTCCAATACTTCATATAAAAGTAAAAAATAAAAACTAAATAAGTAAAAAAATTGTGTAAAAAATTAGAAATTTTAAATCAAAATACCTAATTCTACAAGAGTGAAAAACAAAACAAAAAAAAAAAAAAAAAACACCTAATTCCATGACCTGTACCACAAAAAATCCGATTAATGTTAATATATTTTGACCCATCTCCAATTCCTATACAATCATCACCTAAAAAGAAGGGAAAAAAAGTCAAACCCAATACTTGTTCTATGAAACTACATATATCATGTTACGAAAATAAATACTTATTTTTTTTATATACCAATCTTAATGATTGAGGAGGCTATGGTAACATTGGTGGAATGTTCGATACAAATGTCATCAGTTCTAGGACTGTCTTTTGGAGCTTTGATATTGAGTTTAGAGGCATGAACGAATGAAGATCTTTCAATTGAAATATGCCATTTTCGACTATCCACAGAAGTTAAGCCACTAATATGCACATTCTTAGAGTCTAAAATGGCAAAGCCCTAAACAAAACAAACAATAAAAGGATAAATAAAATTGAGACTAAATGCTTGTTAAGAAAAAATCTCCTAGGACATGATCAATTTGCATACAACTGCTTTTTGAGATGAACAACGCTGTTGACATAGAAAGATTGACAAATATAAGAAAATTTTTTTAAAAATACATATTGTATTATATAAAATTGTCTTGAAGCAAACATTAAAAAGCTGCAAAATATCCAAAATAATGGTATGTGTGTGATAGACTTACCACTTTATTTTGTATGCAACCCATTTGCCACCATTTTTGTCCTTGGCCATGGAGGCTTCCAGTTCCTTGAATGATGAGGCCATCAAAATGTTGAAAGGTTATTCAATTGTTACAGTTTGCATCTTTGCATTTCCACGAAGATGGATCACTTGGGGCAACGAGAAAGCCATCAATCCGAATAACCCGAAAATTTTTGTAAATAATATCATAAAATTAAAGAAAATATGAAAATAATAATAATAATTACCTGAAAAGTAATATTTTTTTTATCGACATTCACCATTAAAAGTCAAGGGTTGCAACAGAAACTTTTGTCCATGAGGAACACGAAATATCCCTGAAGAGACATAAGAACTACAGACAACATACCATGCATTCTTGAAAGCCTACAATAGTTATATAAATAAACAATTAGAATATCATAAACTTCCCCTTCCTAACTATAGCATTTAAGAAGAAAACAAACGTCTGAATCATCACTCTCTCTATCTCCAATGGCTCCTGCAAAGTTAACGTCATAAACAAATGGTTTTAAAGATTGAACCAATAAAACCCATTGAAAGAAAGAAATCAAAAACAACATTTTTAAACCCATTGTAGATATTTACTTGTGAATAATAAAACATAGCAATGATGTGATATATATATATATATAAAGGATTGTATGAAACAGTGACTCCACGTCATCTGTATCCCTTTCCAATAGTTTTATGCCACATCAGTACTCTTATCCTGAATTTCAGTATTTTAATTTGGATTTAATTTTTTTCAGGATAAAATCTTGAAATTCAGGATATGGCATAAAACTATTGGAAAGGGATACAGATGACGTGGCGTCACTGTTTCATACAATCCTTTCCCGGAGAGAGAAAAGCATAGGCTTATTTTTAGTATTATCCCAAAAATAGATTATTTTTTACATTGTCCTTTAATTTTTTAAATTTAAACATCAAAATTTTTAAATCTCTTTATCTAATTTATTTAAATCCAAATCCAAATCCAGTTTTTAAACTAATTTAATTAATTTGGTTCTCAATTTTAAATTTACTGATTTTAAAAATTAGTTTATAATTGACAATTTTATTTTATGGAATATATTTCGAATGCAATGAGATTGAGTCAAATTCTTGTATGTTTTTATGTGCTATAGTCAATTCCACCAATTTTTTTGTGAGTGAAATGATATTGAGCTAAATTACAAAATTTTATCATTTATGTATGGTTAAACTTACTTTTTTGGTCACTAAACTTCAACAAAGTTACAATATAGTTACTGATACTTTCAATTATTACATTTTTGGTCACTAATTTGTTAATTGTTGTTAACAATATAATAAGTAGTTGTGGCACTTAAATGAAAATTTTAGATCAAATTACACAACTAGTCCTTATATATTTCTTTTCGAGTAATTTAATTCTTTTTGTCCTTTTAAGTTTCTTTCTTTTTCTTTTATATTTCATTATTTTGCTCTCTTCTTTTCTTCTCCTTTCTTTGTAACACCCCTCAACTGGGATGAATCGATACGTTCTGAGCAAGAGATGTCACATTTGAACGCTAGAACTAAGTTAATCCAATCATCAAATTCAAGACTTTACGTTAACATAAATAGACTTTTTGAATTTAGTCAAGTCATTTCTAGGCTTATTTTAAATTTTGGTTACGAAAGGGGTTCGTTCGGGGCTTATTCGGGTCATAATAAGGTAACAGGGTTAATGTCGCGACACTGGAATGATGTCGTGACACGGATTTCCTAATTATTTTTATTGTATTCATGTTATATTTAATATGAATTATTAAATTAAGATATATTATATAGTACACAAGAAAAGCGAAGCAATGTATGTAGAGGAACAATGCTATTCTAATATTTATGTTATATGTTAATTATTTTATTTTGTTGTTAATATTAAAAAATTAAAAAATACGTTAAAAACATGAATGTGATTATAAAAACATGAATGTCAAAGAGAAAGTAAAAGGGAAAAACGTTATCCTTTAATTTTTTAAATTAAACATCAATTTTTTTAAATCTCTTTATCTAATTTATTTAAAACCAAATCCAAATCTGGTTTTTAAACTAATCTAACTAATTTGGTTCTCAATTTTAAATTTATTGATTTTGAAAATTAGTTTATATTGAATATATTTCGAATAGCTATAGCGATTTTGAAAACAATGGGATTGAGTCAAATTCCGCCAATTTCTTGTGAGGGTAATGATATTCAGCTAAACTACAAAATTTTATCATTTATGTATGGTTTAACTTACTTTTTTTTGTCACTAAACTTCAACAAAGTTACAATATAGTTACTAATACTTTCAATTATTACATTTTTTGTCACTAATTTGTTAATTGTTGTTAACAATGTAATAATTAGTTGTGGCATTTAGATGAAAATTTCAAATCAAATTATACAACTAGTCCTTATATATTTCTTTTTGAGTAATTTAATTCTTTTTGTCCTTTTTAGTTTCTTTTTTTTTCTTTTATATTTCACTTATTTTGCTCTCTTTTTTTCTTCTCCTTTCTTTGTAACACCCCTTAACTAGGATGAACCAATACGTTTCGAGTAAGAGATTTCACATTTGGATGTTAGAACTAAGTTAATCCAATCATCAAATTCAAGACTTTACTTTAACATAAATAGACTTTTTGAATTTAGTCAAGTCATTTCTAGGTTTATTTTAAATTTTGGTTACAAAAAGGGGTCGTTCGGGGCTTATTCGGGTCATTATAGGGTAACAGGGTCAATGTCGCGACACTAGAATGATGTCGTGACACGGATTTCCTAATTATTTTTATTGTATTCATGTTATATTTAATGTGAATTATTAAATTAATTATATTATATAGTACACAAGAAAAGTACAATGTATACAGGGAATATATAATTAATTGGAAGATGGCATGTATATGGGAAGGTGAAGCAAGGTATGCAGAGGAACAATGCTATTCTAATATTTATGTTATATGTTAATTATTTTATTTTGTTGTTAATATTAAAAATTTTAAAAATACAATGAAAGTAAGAGGGAAAAACGTTAAAAACATGAATGATTAGATCAGTACATGCATGAGTACGTGACGTGCATGACTGGTTGGTTCTAATACTTGCTGTTTAATATTATATATTTGTACATACATATATTTTTATATATATTCAGAATGGCATAGTTGCCCATGTTCTTTCTTAACCATATGGTATGATTGTTATCCGCCCAGAAATCCTTTGTTTTCCCACACTACTCTTATATGTAGGTGTGTTTTGGAGCGAGGATAACTCTTTCAAAAAGAGTTTTCGAGCTATCGCTTTTATTGGAGTCGACAAACTCCTCAACAGGGTTTTATCTCCTCACTTTACGAATAGCTGGAGTACCTAAAGTTACCTGAAGAGCTAGCCCAAGCTGTAGCATAGTTGTCCACAAGTGTCCCATATGATGTAGGGCATAATAAAATTAAATATTCAAAAATATCTTATTAAAATATTAATAAAATAATATTTATCTAATTAATTAATTTAAAATATCACCAAAATATCATCAATATAATCATTACATTCTAGAATTCTCTTTCTTGGTAAATAACCATTTTACCATTTATGATCTTTCAAAATTCCATCATTGAATAATCATTTAATTTGGTAAAATTACGATTTAATCCCTTATAATTCCTCACTTACCCAATTTGGTCCTTGCATGTCAATTCCATGTCATAATAAATTAGATTGTTCTCACTTTTGGTCCTTCAACTTTTTTATTTTTACACTTCGATCCCTCAAATTTTTAATATTTACACTTGAGCCATAATTTTTTTTCATATTTATGATTTAGTCATTGCTTTAAATTAATGTATCTCAACATACTTCTTAATTAAAATTTTCTTTGACAATACTCAACTTTCTCTTTTTGTCACTTTTATTTCCTTATTTCACTTTATTGAGGACAAATTCTTGATTTTTGCTACTTTCATAATGTAACAATTTTTTGGGGTGTTACAGAAAATCAGAATTTGGCATAACTCCCTAGCTTGGAAACACATATACTAAATTTGAAAAAGTTTATTGCTATAGATAATACAACAAAATTTTGAATTTATGAAAACATTTTAAACTTCCGCTAGGCAACAAATGCTTTTCATAAACGATTTTTTCCAACAATATTTCCAAATTACTATATATAAAATATTTCTGTAAATATACATATTCATATTAAAAAGGGTGAGTATTTTGTACATGATAGTGTACTTTTTTAATCCCAACGTCCAGGAAGAGAGAAAGAAATTTTGCTTTCTTTATAATTTGGTCCTTCCACAAAAAATCTACCATTTTCACCTAGAAATCAAAAGAATTTCCATAACCACCAAGAGAGAAAAATAATAAAGAGACTGTGGAAAGTAAGAATATCAATTTAGATTCAAGAAAATAGAAGTTGAAGGAGAGAGAAAATCAAGTTAAAGCATACTTTTAAGAGAACAAGCTCAAACTTTTCAGATACTCGAAGATGTTGCCTTATAAATACCATACAGAAGTTTAATAGTATAATCATATGGAAAAACTGTGGGGCTTCCCGCTATAATTGGTGTAATTTTTTCTTTATTTCCACACACCCAGTATATTTAACCTTCCTTCTTATCTGAAGGCTAATACTGCCATGGACGTAAGAGGACTTTCAAGAGAGCAGCGACTGTTACAGTGCCGTAAAGGTGATACTCGTTTCGAGGACGGTTGTTATTAAACAACTCATTAATAACTACAATCACTGCTGCGCCAACTTGATTTTGATCTCTACTGCTTTAGAACATCCACTCTCCACCTGAGATCCCTCTTGTGTCCACCTCGATGTTAGCCTTCAAATAATAATGAAAGGTTAAAGATACCAACTGCTTGGAAATAGAGAAGAAAAACTACGTTGATTACACCTACGTTGGAAATAGCCTTTCGTTTTTCCCTATAATTATAACATCAATCTTATGTATGATATGTATAAGAAATCATTTGCAAGTATCCAAAAAGCTTGAACTCATGACCGCATAACGACCGTCAACTGAGCCCGGGTTATACTCTAACTCATGATCGTATCAAACACTGTCAACCTGAAACTTGACTTCCACAAGATGGGTTTCTAAGGTAATGTATGAAATGTATGTATTATGAGACGCGTTATCGCATCACCGACCCCTCAAATCTACATATAAATTTTCACAGTTTCACTCCTAAAATACTAAAAACTAAACCCTAATTCCTAATAAAAAACCTAACCTTAACCCTAAACCTAAACCTTAAAAAATTTAAAAAAAAGGTTGAAGAAAGAGAGTGTGAAAGCGCGCCCAACTGAATGTGCTTTCACAGTCTCTTCAAAATCGACCTATTTCTCTAAATTAAAAAAAAGGCCTAATATGGCAATTAAAAAACAAAAACAACAGATTATGCTAATTTAGCCTTATCTTTAAGCATCAGTATATATAAATTTTATTAAATACAAATACCACATTAAAATAAAACATAACTATTACATTAAGAAATGTGAAATACAAATTACCAAAATACTTAAGGATTCTATTGGTAATTCACGAGTCGAATCGAACATAAAATGCCCTCCTTTTAATACTTTAAAACTTTATGTTTAAAACAGAAATCAGATCAAAAGTTAAATGGAATCCATCTTCGGTTTGCAACAAAACCATAAAGTGCTTAACTCTTTGTCCTTACTTTAGCCAATAAGAACTTTTTAAGTACAACTTTCTGACAGAATTTCGAAATTCAAAGAAATTGATTTCTTTATTTGAATCAACGACCTCTCAAGAAAAAATCAAAAGTTCTCAATACAATCAATTAAAACATCATTTTTTTTCAATATTTTTAAATTTATTTTAATAAATAAATATATATAATTAGCTTAAATATACATTAGGAGTGTAATTTTTTTATTTTACAAGCATTCTTAAAAAATTATTGTGTCTCAAAAAATTGTCATGTATTTCTTTTTCTTTTTAATATTTATTTTTTAATATTATATTCTATCTCTATAAAACATTTATTAATCTGATCCTACTTCTATACCAAGTATTTTCTCATTAATTTAATGGTATTAGTTTTTGTATTAAGAGTATAAAGTTAAATCTCATTAAGTACCTAAATTTTGAAATAAAATAAAATATATAAATTCCAATTTAATTTAGTTTTTTTTGTCAATTCATGTATATCCTCTTAAATGATTAGACCAATTCCGTGGAAGAGGAAAGACAAAGGCAACAAGCAACTATAAATGCTTATAATAAATTTATTTAGCTGAAAATCAAGAGCCATGATACAGCATGAAGATCGTACTGCCATGCTACTCATGCATATGTATACATTATTACTACAAATACGTTGTTCCAACTTCATTTTTCTTTAAGTAACCCATGTTTGAGACATATATGACTCTTCCAAAGATCTTCCATAAATATGAAAGAACTTTATAGAAGCAAAAAAAAAAAAAAAAAAAAAAAAAAAAGAAAATTAAATATATTCATATCAAATACATATTCGTATCTGACACGCATAAATAAAGCCCGGGTAACATTATTGGGCACCATTCTCACCAAAAATAGAATACAGAAATGAACAGTCCCAATGGAATATCAAAAGAGGTAAAATTGGATACATTTACTTGCCAGGAAATGGAGACCGTATTTGTTCTCTTTGTCCAAATAGAAACTTATCCTTTGGAGATGATGTCTTCCGCAGCATCTCTGCAATATACATTTTGCTTGTTAGGCATCTGAAAGGGATTAACTGTCTTACTGCATATGAACTTCTAACTAAACATGGAACAAATAAAATGTCATTTTAGCCAAAAGAACAGCAGGCTTCCATTCTTTAACCATTTATGCACGCGAAATATGCCTGCATCGTATCCCCACCATGCATGATGCAAAGAATTGAGAAGCTTAATTCAGTTTCAAGTTCCAATAACATATTTTTATATAAGCTTGGAAGAAATTGAGATAACGAGATGAAAATCACAACATGCCTCTCTTTCTCTCAAGCTCTTGGTCAAGCTCTTCCTTCCATCTCCTTTGTCTCTCAGAAAAGCTCATGCTGCAGTGTCATTAGCAAGATTAGAGAATAGGAAATAATTTTTTTGTATGCAAGGATAAACTAAAGCAGACCGCAAAGAAGCATTAACAAACCTCGGACTAATTATATCCCGCCCTTTCCATTCTTCAACAGACGGTGGCTGAATTTCTTGTAAAGTCCGGTCATGAACAACTGCAGTATTTGACAAATGATTCATACGACTCTTTAAGCTAACCATGTTGGCAGCATCAGCAACTGCTGAGAGTCTTCTGCTTGGCAGCCGCTTAGGTGACCTACTTTTAGGAGGTAAGCTCAAAATATTTTCACCATTTGCAGTTCCAACAGAAGTTGGAAGACTACCATTCAATGTGTTGTAGAACTGTTCATACAGAGGAGATTGCAGCTTCTTCAGTTCCAGAGCCTGGTGAAATGATAATACAGAATTAGCTTCTATCATACAAGTCTTCGTGGAAAAAATATGATCCTGTCAATCATCCATAAAAGATCATTGAATTTGAAAAACGAACCACACCTTTTCATCCAGGAAGGCTCTAATTTTTGACTCTGTAACTTCTTCATCATCATCACCTGTTGGAGGTCCACAAAGAAAAGTGAAGCCATTCTCCTCCTTACAAGACATTCCAGGAGTGCTAGCAGCTTCCATTGTTTCATCCAAAGACAAATTTACTCCGCTTCGGCTTAGCTCAGAACTTTGATCTAATCTGGGTGGCCAATCTTCAGTGGGTTCACACATGGGATTGAAACTCTGATGAAAATAAATAATTAAGCAATTTAATTTGAGCTTATTATAAACATCTGACGAGAATGGGGACTTCCAAGAACAGATGATTACTTTATTCAAGTCAGCAGATGATAAAACAGAGGAGAACTTTACAGAAGCATTAAATTCTAGATCATCTTTGTCATCTATCTCACACATGCTATTGTCACAATTGCTTCCCCTCCAATAGGCTCCTCGTTCTGAGAATTTCCCAAGAAATGCTGTAGAGCAACTCACACTACCCATTTCACAAACGTCCTTTAAACCCGTGCAGGTTGACCTGATCTCCGAATTTATTCTGTGACATCAATATGGTTATTAGCATTAAGTTCAACCTACATATAGGAAAAATCAATAAACATACTCCCTGAAATTTGGACACATACGAGCTTCTCAGGTTCACCCCAGATGCCATCTCCAGATTTTCAGGTTCCTGATAGATTGATCAAGAAAGGTCAAAAGAATAAAAGATAAAATAATAAAGCTAATGCAATCAGAGTTACCATAATTGATCTACGAAGCACCGCATGAGGTTCCTGATAGTCCCCAGTTACAAAGGGGTGCTGCATTTATTAAGATGAAGATGTTAAATTACAAGTGAACAGAATACTATATATGTGGTCATATCCATGGCTAAATGCATGTACCAGAACAGGTATGACTATCTATGAAATGTTCAGGCAAAAACTGGTCAGTGATTTCAAATTACCTGAAGCAAGTCTGATGCACTAGGTCTCAGTCCTGGTTCCCTGGCACCAAAAATAATGGTTGATTAGAACAAAATTGAAATTTTTACAAAAAATAAGCTCTCGCAAATTATGCATGATTCAACTATTTTATTGGCTTTTCTAGAAAACAGAGAACTGATAAAGAAAACATGAAACTCTAACACGACAAGAAAAATAAATATCAAGAATGTACTTCTGTAGGCATTTTAACAACAGGTCTTTAGCCTCAGGGGAGAGATGCTCAGGGATGGGTGGATGAGATTTAGTTGTCCCAATATGGAAGAGAGCAGCAACCTGAAAGAAACACCAGTTCAGTCTTTAAACTAAGGGGAAAAAATCAAGCGAATTCCAGCCTAGAATTGGATTATTCTTATAAATCATATTTATGGTGGTTTTCTAGCAGCTTCCGGTACATACCTCCTGATACTGTTGGCTCCAAGGGGGCTTTCCAGTAGCCATCTCAATCACAGTACAGCCAACACTCCATATATCGGCAGAGCTAGGAAAAAGAAGACCAAAATAGATAAGCTCCTAATATCAGATAGCAAGGATTACAAGCATGAAATTTTAGTTCAGGGCAGCAAGTGTATATGCTGCACAACTATAAATCTTAGGTTCGGAGATTCTTGTAATGATTTATATTGTAAGCTGCTTCTACAGTTTATACATTTTTGTTTTGAAAATGAAATAATTTTGCAATATCTGAAAAGGATTCCAGCAGCTGATCTGAAAATCTCAAAGGAAACTTTCTAGGAGAAACACAAAGGAACCATGATTATATATGTCTCCAGTCTCGAGACAAGTTTGAAAAAGTTTTATCATAAGCATGAAGTTTAATGATTTGCTTACAAGCTATGCCCAGTTTGGAGAATAACTTCAGGAGCCATCCAATATGGAGTTCCCTTCATTGATTTGGCTCCATTTATTGTAGCCTGAAAAAACTGAAAGCCGTCACTCTAATTGAATAATTTTTAGTGCATGGACGGAAAAGAAAGAAAATTAGTTTTTTTACCAACTCGACAACTTTTTTGGATGCACCAAAGTCTGCTAGTTTGATACAACCCTTGTTATCCACAAGAATGTTTGCTCCCTGCATAAAAAGCACAACACCAAAATCAAACGGATGCGAGCGAAAATGCAACAGTTTTTTCAATGAGAAAAAATGAAGTACCTTGATGTCTCTATGCACGATTCTATTTCTGTGAAGATATTCCAGTCCCAACAAAAGTTGTTTAGTGTACATTCTTATAACCTGTTTTTACGCAATTTAGTGAGTAAAACAAAATCATCACGGTCTTGTGGAAAAGGGGAAACACTAAACATTCTAAAACTTAATCACAAAACAATAGCTTACAGATTCGGGGAAAGATCCAAACTTCCCTAAAAGTGAGGAAATGGATCCACCCGGTACAAACTCCAATAGAATATTCAACGAATCGTCCTCTCTTGCGGTGCCCAAATATCTCTAACAAACACAAAATAGCGAGTTATAGTTTATAAATTACCCACATCAAAATTTAAATAGAATTACAGAAATCACGCTTACAACTATGTTTGGATGTGATAGATTCTGTAGTAGCTTCACTTCTTCTTCGAGCTCTCTAATATGAGCCTACCCATAATCAATTCAATTAAAGAAACGAAAATTATCTTATTAAGTGTATAGTGTTAAACACACTTTCAGATGATCTTGTAAAAGATTTCCTTGATACCTGTGTTTTCTCCTTCGAAGCATTTGCCGCTATCAAAACCTTCATCAACAAAAATATAATGAAAATTAAATATTAAAAGAAGAAGAAGAAGAAGAAAAGCAAAAACATCACTCTCTCAATTGACAGCAACTCACCTGTTTAACAGCTAGTAACTCGCCGGAGTCAAGATTCATCCCCATGTAAACCCGACCAAAGGCGCCACAACCGATCAACTCGCCCTTCCGCCACCGGATCGTAGGAGCGTCCCTTTTTTTAACAGAAGGAAGAGCGGGTGGAGGAGGTGGCTTAGCGAACAAGCCGATTCGCGATCTGCGAATGCTGGCGCCGATCTTCTCAACAAAGCCTCCAAGTCCTCCACCGGCATCGTCGCCGGAGGTTGAAGACCTAAAGACAAAGGACCGGCGAACCGATCCAACAAGCTCCTGCATTTAGAGTACAAAAATCCTCTTTCTTCAGATCCGTTTGCTTAAAGATTTGGAGGTGTTAGGGTTTGAGATGGAGAAGGGACAGTGAAGAAAATTTGAAAGGAGAGGGAAAACTTTTTTGCTTTCTTTTTTTTTGAAAAAATAAAGAAATGGGAAAAAAATGATGGGTGTCGTCGTCTCGGGTTCAACTCTTTCAAAGATTAAATTTTCAAATCTTTAGGCTTAATGGCTTTTTTTTATATTTATTTATTTTTAAAAATGTTAGTGACCGTTACATTCGGTGGTGGTTGAGGAAAGTCGGAGAGTGCGACTTTTATTTTGATTAATTTCATTTCCCTTCCATTTTGGATCTTCTATTATTATTATTATTATTATTTATTAAATACTTAGTTTTCTTCCTTATGTATGAGTCTGAATATATGTGTTAGTCAAATTATATTATGTGATTTATTCAAAATTTTTAATCAATTTAAATTTTCACTAATAATTTAAGTATGAAATTAATATATAATAAGATAAGAATTGATTTTTAAATCAAATTCTTTTACAAAAATATTTATATAAAAATTTTAAATGATCAAAATTTTAATTGTTTGGGATTATTAAATTACGTGTTGAAATTCGTTTAAATCAACTTACATCTGTATATAGCGATATTTTACAAGTCATATTGTATAATAATATATATTATAAACTGTTTTCAAACAATATATAAACATTTCTTGTTAGTTGTTGTAGATTTTAATTATAATTTTCTGTATTTTCTATAGTAAAAATTAGATTAAAATTAAAATGGAAATTAATTTATCAAAATGTTAAATATTTTTAAATTTATGAAAATGTGGATATTAATTTATTTTTTTTTTAAATTAATGAAAACACTAATACCATAATTATGCATACCTTGATATTAAAGTCAAAATTAATAATTAAAAAAATTGTATATTTATATTTTAAGAAATGTGAATTATAGATGTCCTTTTTCTAAATTTAGTTGATGTAGTAAGGACTGATTCCGTAACTTTAAAATAACAATTTTAGTTAAGTGGGAGATTGAGCCAATGTGAGGAATAATAAATGAGGTGGCAGAAAAATTGCACAATTGTTAGTAATGTCTTAAAATTGAATACTAATATTTAAATATTTAGATTATAGGGCTTTTATTTAAAAGTAAATTTTAAATTTGTGCAGGAAAACTAGTAATACCAGAGAGCTAAATAAGTAGGGCGGTGTGGGTGAAACTCAATTCTTATTTCCTCATAGTGCACCAATAATTATAAATATAAGATAATAATGTATTTTAGCGTATTCGAACTTATATTTTTTTACATCAGTAATAATATTAATGCCAACTAAATTAAGACTCAATTAGCAAAAAATTATAAAAATTAATTCAACTAATTTTATATCATGATTCAATTGATTTGTACCGACTCTTTGAACCCATACAGTACTTAATTTTCAATTTAATTGGAGGAGATTATTCAAGAAGCGAATTGTGTAATCAACTCAAAGACGAAATTGAAACTCTTCACCAGTAGAAGAGATCAAGAATGTTCTTTTAGGTCACCTTTATAAGTGTTACTAATAGTACACTTTGCTATATATATCGATTCAAAATAGTTAAGTTTTGATTCGAATAAATTGATGGTTAAAATTTTTGTCATACACTTGTTTAGTACGGATTTAAACTATATTACCCCATCCTTATTTTTAATATTATATCCAAAAATATCAAAATAGTTAAAATTTTAAATAAAACTAAGATTTAAGAGCGATAAAAAAATGAAATGTCACGAATTACCTTATTACTCAATTATTTGTTAGGAAAATTATTTGCCATAATGATCTAATCTTTAACTTAAAACTAAATTTTCTGATAAAGAAAACCAAAATTCTATTAATTAGTTTCTTCGATACAAAATTGAAGGGAATTATATTAGCAAAGATCACCTATATTAGTTGATAAGTTCCTAATGGTAGTCGATACGTTTAATAAGTTATGCATTGAATGTTGGATGAACAAAATTGATTCAAAAAATTTCATTAAAAAATTTAAATTTTAAATTAAATAGTTTGAGTTATTCAAGTTAATTGGATCAACTCGAATAAAAAATTAAATTTTTCGGTTTAACTCAAATATGAATTATACAATTCGAGTTATCCAAAAATCTGAGTAAGAAAAGGCAAAACTACGTCATTTTGATAAATATTTACCTTTACTAAACTTAAAAGTCAAAAACATTACGTTAAAATACAAAACTACGTCGTTTTGATAAATGTTTACCTATTAAATTAAAAGCAAAACCATTATATTATTTATGTAGTTAAATAATTTTGTACTTCGTCTACTAGTTAAATAACCGGCCCATGTAAACGCAACATTGAGTATAAATAATAGGATTCGTTAACTCAACTCGAAATTTTTTTACTTGATTCGATTCGATTCGAAAAAATTTCAAATTGAGTTCGGTTACTAAAATAGAATTTGTCAACTCGACTAACTCAAAATTTTTAACTCGACTCAATTGAATGCTCACCCCTAGTTCTATCTATTTTACGTTTACTTATATTATATTTTTTAATTGGGAGGGATTTACTTACATTTCTATAAAACTGAATATAAAATTGAAGTGATTTTATATTTTTTTTAATTTTTTATACTATTAATATTTTAATGACTCAACTGTTGAACTATCAAGATATTTGTAAGTATTGTGTATGTTAATTTTTGAATCGATCCTATATCTCTACTTTATTGATCTAACGAGTGAGAATTATAATGAAAACTTTTAAAATAAGAACCATCTAAACCAAAATGATCTTAGCCATTACATCAAAATAAATTATTCTAAGCCTTAAATTTTGTATGTATCTTACTTTATCAAAATAGAACCAGCAGCACCCAGTCATTGCTTTTCTTTCTTTTTTTGCTTTTTACAGTGTTATTGAAGTATTAGAGTGAAATTTTTTTGGATAATATTTACTTAAAAAAATTTTTGACAAAGAATTAGAATGGAAAGTAAGAGATTAGAGTTATTACGATTAATCGATTTAGATATTAGGTATTTATTTTTCTTGATTGAAACAATTTGTCAACATTTTATTCTAAAAAAATGAGATTTTTTTCTTGATTGATTTCAAGTACTCACTTTTTACTCAACTAATGAAAAAATCCCAAACATTTTTAGAATGATATGGTCAACCAATTTTTTCAATAAAAAAAATATCTAATACACAAATTGATTAATCTCAATAATCCTAACCTCTTACTTTTCATTTTATTTTATTTTTTCAAAAAAAATTAAATCTGAAAGTAAAGATTATCCAATTTTTTTACCTTGATAATTTAATTACATGGTAAAAAAAAAGAGAGAGTGAAAATTTGAGTATTGTTGATTTTATTTAAATAAAGTAAGATAAACAAAAAATCTAAGCATCGTTTATTTTGATTTAATGGCTAAGATTATTTTAATTATCATGACTCTCATTTAAAAAGTTCTCAATATAATTGTCACCGTATTTAACAATTGAAACTTTTTTCTTACAAAAAAAATGAATGGTTGAAAATTTTTAATTTATGTTACATGAATAAAACATATATTTTAACTATTAAATTATTAAAATATTACCCGAAAAAAATATTTTTACATCCATATAAATAAATTTTTTTTCTTTTAATTTCAAATTCCTAACATTCAAGAATTTTTTTTTTGGTAAAATAAACTAAGAAATTTACATAGATAATATCATAAGAAAATTATCAAGAGAGTTATCATCCTTCAAGATCTCTTTAATCTCCAAAGGGGGATCCTCGAATAGTTTCAACGATTCAGCACTTGATAGAGCCATTTTAGCCAAAGCATCCGTTATTCGATTTGTCTCTCTAGAAGCATAATTCAAGGACCAATTCTCTTCAAAGGCTAGAATTTGTTGAATCCTCCTTATTAGAGAGTTTTTTGGACCACCATGCTTGTTGCCACTGATAGAAATTACATTCTCAAGATTATCCGTGTGAATAATGACCTCATCATAGCCATGTTTCTGAAGGATAAGTAATCCATCCAATAAGCCCCATAATTCAGCAGTCGTAACTGAGCATTCCCCAAAAAAGCGATTATAGCCTAGGATCCACTCCCCATTGCTATTATGTATCACACCACCTGTAGCAGAAAAACCAGACACAAAATTAACAGCACCATCAGTATTAAGGAATACGCACGTACCAAAGCTATGGCTGTTTGAAGATTGCTTCGTCTGAGATGCCACCACTTCATTATGGGTGGAGAGAAAGTGTTTCGCCCAACTGTAGGAAACACTGATAGGTTTCTTCGAAGTCATGGTGTTTCCTTAAAAGATGATCAAATTTCGGTTCTTTCAAATGCGCCAAAGAATGATTCCAAATAGACAAGCCCAAGATGAGTCGTTCAACTTATTTGTAGAAATCAATTGCAAATTCGAGGATAACCATTCTGAAATATTTTTGGAAAAGAAACTTCCAAGTTGGTTAGCAGGAATGGTATTGTGCCAAATCTCATTCGCAAAAGAACAATCACTAAGAATATGAAGAATATCCTCCTTAAAATGGCCACAAAGAAGACACGGTGCGTCTTGCGCAATACCCCTTCTAACTCTTTCAGAGTTAGTTAAAAGCCTCTATTTGAGAATTAGCCATGTAAAATGTTTCACACGTTGTCCTGGAATTTTTCAAAGCATGCTCCAATTCACCTCCCTTGGGTTCCAAGAATCTTCTTTCAACAAAAGTACGCACTCTTCACAGAAAAGATCCCATTAGTCGTTCTAGACTAAGAAAGAATGCCAGGTCCGGCCTGGACTAAAGGAGGAGGGATACTGATGATGTGTTTAACTGCTTCTTCTGGCAACTATAATTTGAAAAGATCAAGATTCTAATCACCATTACCCATAATCATCACATTAACTTTGGTCTCAAGATCAATGTTGCCAGGGCCTGGGACATACTGACTAAGTGGTCCTCTATTGGGAACCCAATTATCCTTCCAACATCTAACAAACTTCCCATTACCAATGGACCAGATCATATTACTGTGCAACAGAGGCGAAGCTTTGGCAACAGTTTTCCATATATAGGAACAATTATTCCTCATGATAGAGTCCAGCATACTTTCACACAAACCATACTTAGCTCTAAGGACCTTAACCCAAAGCGCTTCAGACTTAGTAATAAGATTATACTCTATTTTCATCATGAAAGCTTTATTCTGATCCCTAAGCGACAGAAACCGAGGCCTCCATGAATCCTAGGCTAACATATACCATCCCACCCTACTAAGGCCATCTTCCTTTTCCCGTCCGCAGCTCCCCAAATGAATTATCTTGCTAATTCTTCAATAGAGTCACATATTCCTTTAGGGACAAGGGTCGATTACATAAGGTAGCTTGGTATAGTCAACAGAACCGACTGAGTTAAAGTAACCCTTCCTACAAATAAGAGTCTCTTAGCATCCCAACTAGAAAGACTACTACGAACTCTTTCCACCAAGAAATCCAATATGTTATTAGTAACTCTTCGATGAAAAAATGGAACCCCAAGATAGTGACCCAAGTCATTTACTTCTTGAAAACCAAGGATGCCATTAAGGACATTCCTTAAATATTCATTCACCCCTGGAGAAAAGAACACATTCATTTTCCTAGCATTAACCTTATGATCAGATAACTCACAAAAAATGCTCAGAAAATCCTTGAGAATACCACTATGAAATAAATCAGCTTGACTAAAAATCACCAAGTCATCTACAAAGAAAAGATGCGAAAGATTCAGACCTGTACGTGATAAACGAATAGGACTCCACTCCCCTGTAGAGATGTTTCCATGAAATCTATGGCCCAATCATTCTATACAGAGAACAAAAAGGTATGGTGACAGTGGGCAGCCTTGTCGAATACCCCAAATCAGCCTAAACTTTTGAGTTGGCTCGCTATTCCATAAAACCTGTATAGAAGACAAGGAGATAGCATTCATAATAACTTTAACCAAATGAGAAGGAATACCTACTGCATTGAGAGATGCTTTAACAAAATCCCATCTGACTCTATCATAAGCCTTTTCCAAATTAATCTTGACTACTATCCATTGAAGACTTTTCTTAGTCCGCATAGAGTGTAAAACTTCCTAAGCGATAATGATGTTATCAATAATACTTCTTCCAGCAATGAAGCCTGCTTGTTCTTGACCTATGATCTTTGAAAAAATACTCTTAAATCTATTAGTGATAACCTTTATAACCAACTTGTACAACACCGAGCAAAGGCTAATGGGTTGGAACTGAGAGAAATTCTCCAGATTTTGGACTTTGGGAATTAACACAATAAGTGTGTTATTAAACTCCGAATCGATGATACCTCCTCTGAAAACTTTCTTGACCCACTCACAGATGGTATCTCTAGTAATATCCTATTGGTTCTGAAAGAATGCAGGCTGAAACCCATCGCTACTTGGAACTTTCAAGGGTTCCATATCAAAGATAGCATCCCTTATTTCATCATTCATAACATTCCTTCCAACAAAGTCAACACCTTAATTTTTGCTTCCAAAGCATCTCCTCATGATGAAGAATATTTTCAAGCTCCTCACGAATCAAAAATTCTTGATGTATAAGATATTTAGACCCTAAAAGGTCAAACGCATGTTGAGTTCTAGAAAGCTTATGCATTAAATGTCTCTCCTTTTGGTTGATGTGTCCATAAACATATTTGTTCCAGTTTCTAAGTTTATCCATAAAAACAGCAATCGTACTAGACAAATTACCTTCGGAGCTCCAATTCTCCTTAACAAAGTCAGGAAAATTTTGATGGTGTAACCAGCTAGCTAAAAAACGGAAGGGACGATTAGGAGCAAGCTTTCTTCATGGCAAAATTTAAAAAGGAGGGGACGATGATCGGACTTAATTTTGGGTAAATGGGACACCGAACAATTAGAAAAGTAATCTATCCAAATGTCGTTACCCACAACCCTGTCAAGTCTTTCAGACAGATTACCATGATGCCATGTAAAAGGTGGTCCTTGAAAACCCAGATCATGTAAAACGACTTTATCCATAAAGTCACCAAAGAACTGACATCTGTGACCTTTGATATGACCACCTTTTTTATCATCGAAAGAGAGGATGGCGTTGAAATCTCCAATTGCCATCCAAGGAACATTGTAACAGCCCAATTTTAGGTCTAGTTAGAACAGTGGTTTCGGAACCACAAATTTGGCATATAAAAATTTATTTTTTTATATATTTTTATGGTTTACAATTTTATGGAATTATTTCTTGAAAATTTCGTTCGAAATTTTTGACGTTTGGGCACTCAATTTAGTCAAAAGGACTAAATTGTAAAAAGTGCAAAAGTTGAGTTCTACATGCTAGAGGTGCCTAATTGGTATGAAATTCTAAATTGAAGGTCCTTAAATGGTAATTAGACCATTGGTTAATTTGGTGGACAAAAATGGACATGGTTAGGTATGTTTCTAAAGTTTTTCATTAAGGGCATTTTAGTAATTTGGTAATTAAATGAATTAAAAAGCCAAATTAAAAGCCATTTTTTGCTCATCTTCTACCCCATGGCCGAATGTACCAAGAAGAAACCATGGCTATGGTTTTTCAAGCTTCCAAGCTCGATTGTAAGTCCGTTCTAGCCTAATTTTTAATGATTTTTTATGTTTTTGAAATCCTCGTAACATGATCTATCTATTTCTATCACTAATTTAAGACATAATCAAAGTCTAAACCCATGATGGATATTTGTGTATTTTGATGTTTAATGGTAGAAAATACATGTTAGTTGTTTGATAAACGACTTTTGCTAAGTGATTTTTGATGAAAATGCCTAAAAAGGACTTATTTGTAAAAAGATATAAAATGGGTGTTAAAATGTGAATAAAAGAAAAACGTGGGCTGCTATAAGCATGTATAAGGTTCGGCTAGGCATAGGTATTGAATAAATTGAGTACATTTCATTTTACGAGCCTAGGGACTAAAATGTAAAAACGTAAAACTTTAGAGGCAAAAATATAATTTTTTCCATAATTTGATTTTGGGCTGATTTGAATAGTATAATAATTAAATAAGTTAAATATGGTATTATAGATCAAGAAAAATAAGGTTCGAGATTAGAACGGGGGAAAAATAAGTATTTAACGGCTAGACCCTTTTCGTCATTTTTATGCCAAGGTAAGTTCGTATGTTTAATAAGCATTAAATTATATATGTATAAATGCCTAATTGATATAATTGTGGTAAAATGCTATATTATTGAAATAAAATGTGAATGATATTGAGTACGAAACTACAGAAATGACCGATAGAGATTCGTTACAGCGAAAGTCCCGGTTGAACCTTAGGAATAAATAGGATACAAATGTCATGACATTAGGGTTACTAAGATTACGTATAAGACCATATCTGGGATATGGCATCGATACGAGACTTCATGTAAGACCATAGTTGGGCTATTGGCATCGATACGTGATTATATGTAAGACTATATCTGGGATATGGCATTGGTATGGTATTGTGTGTATGAGATTCTCGAGTATCCTTTAGTATTCCAAGTGGTTCAACGGGAAATTCAACGGGTATGTTAAAGAAAAGAAAAAGTATGTAAGTATTATGAATTGGTACAGGTATGTACGTAAAGTCTATATGCATTGACTTCATGAAATTGTGAGATTTCCACAAGAATGATATTGTGAAAACCTTGTGATTTTTGGCCTACTTGTGACGTATGAAATTCATGATAAATTTGGTTGAGGATCATGTGATGAGCTTTAGGGCCAAATTGAGTTATGATATAGCATGTTTTATTCACACAAATTGTGATTTATAAGATATGAGAAAAAAGAATGATTGGCATAATTGCCTATTAAAATGACTATAGAAGTATGGGAAGATATGAGCTTTAACAATTAAAAGATGTTAAAATATATGCTTGAAAAGTGAATACTCATAATTAATGTGTATGTTTATTATGAGGTTTGAAATGATTGGTTGATTGTGGTAATCGATTATAATGGAGAGATTACGGTTGTTAAGCTAAAGTCAAGACATGTTAAATTATGCTTGCAAATTGATATAGCAAACAATGTGACTGAATAATTTATAACTATGAGGTTTATAGCAATTTATATTACTTTGTATTGTGTTTATATTGTAGATCGGGTAAATGATTGGTAAGAGTTGCTTATTATGTTCATACAGACTTACTAAGCTATATCCTTTCCCATGTTTTATAGTGCCGTGAAGCTAGCTCGAGTTAGAGATCACCGGAGATCCTATCACACTATCAAGCTATCATTTTAGGTATTTATGAATTCAAGTATTTTAAGTTATGAAATGTATAGGGACTTGGTCATTTTGTTATAGCTTGTAATCGTCAAATGCTTGTTTGGCTATTTGGCCATATAAGTTGGCTTATAGTGGCAACATGGTTGTAAGCCTAAGTATATTCATATATGTGTCAATTTCTATGGTGATATGATCATGGTATGCTTGGTGAATGTGAAATATTTTAGAAATGTGATTTATGGCATGATTGTGTAATGTTTGGAATTGTGACCTATTGATGAGATTAGGAATTTGAGTATAATTTGGTAACTAGATAGTAATTGAATGAAGCCTAATGAATGTGAGATTTGTATGTTTGATTTAGGGCTTAATAAATGTAGTGAATATGTTAGATAAAGATATAAAGTTGATATGTTTGAACCATGAATATGGATGTTTTGGTTGCCTAAATATGTATTGTTTTGTGCCTTTGAATTGGGGTAAGTGTATGTGTGAATAAGGGTGGCAAATGGCTTGGTAAATAGCCTTATTATTATCTACACAGGTAGACACACGGGCGTGTGTCTAGGCCATGTATGACACACGGTCAGCCCAATGAGCGTGTGATATGGCCGTGTGTCCCCTACAACTAAATTGTTGCAAAATAGAATGCTCAGTATTTAGCACACAGGCATGAGACACGGCCGTGTGTCTCAGCCATGTGAAGGACACGGCCTCGGGACACGAGCGTGTATCTTAGCCGTGTGACTTCAATTTATTCTTGGGTGATAAATAGAGAGTTACACGGGTTAGGGACACGGCCGTATGTGATCACACGGCCTACCTACACGGGCGTGTCCCAAGCCACACAGGTGTGTGACCCCTGTTTTAGCAAAAATTCTCTAAGTGTCGTAAAATTTTCTAAAGTTCTCGGTTTAGTCTCGATCCACTTCCAAAGCATGTTTTGGGCCTCGTAGGCTCATTTTTGGGATGATGTGATTGATTGTTAAAAAGTGTTAATTTGGTGCCAAATTTACAACTCGGAATGTATGTTTGCTTGTGTTTACATCCGGTAATGCCTCGTACCCTGTTCCGGCGTCCAATACGTGTAAGGGGTGTTACAAACATTCCTAATTGGAATTGAGTGACTTAAGTTATTCTACAAAACCTTCCTCTTCATTTTATCAGGATTCCCATACACAAAAGCAATAAGGATCGACTTAGAAGTTAAAAAAGAATAGATACGAGCCAAAATGAATTAAGAATGGTTACCAACCACCTTTAAGTCAATCGAATTTTCCCATCCAATCCATAAACCTCCAGAAAATCCTGCTACTTCAACATGGTGAGACTTATCCCAACCCAACTTAACAATGATTGTGTCAGCTTTATTCCCACTAATTATTGGCTCAAGTAAATTGACTATATTAGGCTTATACTGATTATTATACTCACAAAAAACTCGCAGAAACTTATCAGACGCACATCCTTATACATTCCAAGGTAAAATAGACAAATTTATATTAATAAAATAAAAAATAAAAGGATAGAAAACTTATCTCATTGAGGAACGGAAGAAGAAAGTTCCACGTCCTCCCTAAGTTGCCTCTACAGATCCTTAGCAGATTTTCCATCAAATTTCGAAGAAATAAGTTCCGTTGCTCTCTTTATAGAATCAGCAAATGAAATTCAAATATTTTTCAAAATTTTTAAAACGACTTCCTGGTCCTTTTAAGGTTTTATTGAGCTTCCAACCTCCTTTAGAACCAGTCTCTTTGGAATTTTGACCTTTAGGAGACTCCTTAGATAAATTAATTCCAACCGGTTGATTACCCCCGATTCTCCAGTCATATTTTCCAGCATACTTTTGTTATAAAACACGACTATCGAATGATTTTTGGCCTCCAAAACACCTTCCTTCACCTCCATATTAACAAAAGAGTTTTCTTCAAAAGCAGGATTAAAATGCACAACATGGTTCGCTTGTTTATGAAGAGATAATTGAGGTTCCACTTGTATTTGACCTGTACCATCAATATTCTATGAATTTAAAATTGAAGGAAAAACCGTATTAGAAATAGCTGAAATTAAAGGCCTATTATTTTCTTCAGCATTTGGCAAAGAAATAAACGAGGTAATTGAGTCTTTTGAAGGTTCGCTTGCATGTGCTTCCAAATCCTGGACTCCCTGTTGTGGCCTACTGCAACCTTTATTGGAGGCCTGCTTGCTGTTGAACAAAAGGGCCAGGTTATTACCAGCTGGATCCAATTGTTGACCCAGGCTCGTCTTAGGTCGAACCATGGACTGACCAGCTTGAGGGGAAAAGATCATTGGGTCAAGGGCATGGCTCTTAGGCGAATTCACCACTGACAAATCTATTGTGGATTTCTTAGAACCGTTAACCGGTTTCTTACCCGTTGGAGCCTTGATTTGAGAGCTAATTAAAGGGGCTTTCCCTTTATTCTTCATAGCCACCTGTTCACTATTAATCACACCCGCTCCTAATGAAATCGCCTCCAAATCAGCTAAATCAGCCAAGGAATAGAATCGCGATCCCTGAATTTTCTTTCCTCTTAGATTATGTCCTTTTCTGTTTCCTTCTAGATTGCCGCGCTTGGACCAACTCTCCACCAGCATCCAAGGTCCATACTCCTTTTCTCCAGCGGCCGCAACAGTGGTAGAAACATGCCCCAATGACTCACCCTTCTCAGTCTCCCCTGAGGTCCATATGTCCGATGAACAGGTTTCTTTAGTGTGGCCGTAACAGCCACATTTAAAACATACCACGGGTAAGTTTTCATATTCAATCCTCTGTGGACTGCCATTAATAAGAATTTTAGGGACCAACGGCCGCCCTAAATTGACAAAAATCGCCATACGAGCATATCGTCCCCTTGCTCTATTGTTTGTGTTCAAATCCAACTTAGTGACCTTGCCTATCATACCCCCGATCTCCATGAGAATTTGTTTCTTATAAAAATGACTGGGCAGATCGGGAAACCGAATCCATGTGAAAACTGAATTTGGATAGGGTAGGTTAAGGTCGAAGTCGATGGTCCAAGGTTGGACAGTAAGGTAGTGACCAAAAATACCCCATGGTCCCTGAGAAAGGATTTTGTCATAGTCTTCAGTATTCTGAAACTTTGCAAGAAAATAGCCATTTTCAACATCCATTAATTGAAAAGGCTTGACAGTCTCCAAATCCCATATAACCTATTTTGCAAGGCCGAGATTCTAAGGTTTCTTCCCAGCATCTTAAGTACCACCGAGGTTGACATTTCCTTTTCTAAGAGTTGATAAACTCTCTCCAAAAAATCAATGGAAGAAACCCCATCAATAAAATATTTCTTGACATCTTGCTCTGTAAGGGCGAAACTATCAGTAAAGTGCTAGCCATCCTTCTTATTATTCTGATCTAAAGTTTCCTTTCCCACTAACATATCCTTCCATGACAACAAAGGCTCTGGTATAGAATCCACAACCATCACATCATTAGAAGACACGTTCGAATCCTTGAAGTGAACCTTCTTAGCGTTGGAGTCATCAGGAATAGAAGCATCATCTCCATTCCAGTTAGCAATATCAACCGATGAAGATGAGAGCATTTTTTTGAAGATTTTCCAAGATTCAAGAAAATTTCTTGATATTTCAACTTAAATTCCCTAAGTGATTTGAAAAAAAAAAAAACCTCAAGATTTGATCGACAGAATCTATAGTTGCTAGATTTCCTAATCAATTAACTCAAAGGGATAAAATAAAATAAAGTAAAGTAAAAGGCATCTCTTTGGTTAGGAGTGAGAAAAAAAACAATGAACAGAAAATTGATTCATGCTTGAACGATTTTTAGTAAAGTGGATTCAAGTTTAAACAATTTTTATTTTACAAATTAAAAAATTGTAATTACTCGAATTAAACTGATTTTTATTTTTATTTAATTTATAATTAATTTTTATAAGGTAAAAAATAAATATTTTATATTTAAAATACTATATAAAATTTATTGTTCAAAAATATTTTATAAAAGATAAGATAAATTACACCATTAGTTACTAAACTATATGTAAGTTTTTATTTTGGTTACTTAACTAAAATAGTTACAATTTTGTCATTAAATTATTTGAAAGTTTTTCATTTAAGTCGCTAAACTATTCAAAAAATTTTATTTAAATCATTGGGTTGTTAAGTTTTTTTTTTTTTTTTAAGTTCTAAAATCCAAGTTGACCTGAAGATCAATGTCAGAGATTGAAAAAAATTGTTGAATTTTGATTTGCAGATTCGTGACATTCAAAATCAAATGAGCTATAGAAAAGAACAAGAAAGAGAGCTTTCGATTGGTGTAGGCAATGCGAGCAAAGAAAGCCATATAACATTGTTATGATACTTACTATTACCGACCCGCTATCTAATTACGTGATTGGATCCTAACTCATTCTTTACACGGTTCCCACTTTGGGTTCGCATGGAAGGTGCTCGCACCCTTCTATGAGACTGCATGATGTGGGTTCGCACCACCATATAGGCAAACCCACATCTAGAAAACACATGTTAACCCTAGAGTAGGGTACGTGTCGGCATGCATGAGAACCTATTTATGATATCACATCCCTAAACAATAATCATATCATATAAATACACAGTTTAACTCATTACACTCTAAAAGACTCAACAAGCATCAATTTAACAACCCAATGATTTGAAATGAAAACTTTTGAATAGTTTAATGACTAAATTGTAATTTGTTTTAGTTAAGTGACCAAAACAAAAACTTACCCATAGTTTCATGATTAATGGTGTAATTTACCCTAAAGGTATTAATTATTTTCTATTTATTTAAAAAATTAATATTTTAAAAATGTTAATAAAAAAACTTGAAAACTTAATCTAATAATATCCAAAATTCAGCCTATTTTTGTTAAAATAAAATAAATTAAAAACCCATAATTAATATGAATAATTGAGAATCAAACTTAATTATTGTAGATGATTCGAGAACTCTAAAAAACACGACTTAACTAACCAAACCGAACTTAGCCATATCTTTGGCTGCTAATATGGAGATGGAAAAGGGACAAAGCATTCCCAGAACTTGAGTAACGAGACAACATACAACAACATGATGATGCAAAGGAAAAACTGAGTAGTACAAGCATATAATATGATGGTGTGTAATCCAATCCAACCATTCAAACTACAAACGACTGCCTTTATCTAATGAAAGTGCGTATATTGTGGTGATATATATAGTTTCTCTATATGATCAAGTAATGGAGTATGGTCAATTTCTTATCCTCTGCAAATGAATAACAATGTCGTAACCAGAAGCTTGGTGCTTATAACAAGTAAAAAGCCGCCATCACAAGGAATAAAACGTGATAAATTAGACCAATCTCGGAAGCCACACTAGCTGCACCAGTAGCTGGCGAATAGCTTCCTTCAGGTGTGCCTGTTGTGAGAACAACAACTATCCAGTCTCCATCGGAACCGATCCCAGCTCCTGTATACTTGGTGTCATTGAGGTTATCATTATACTGAGACTGTGTAAAGTTAGTGAGTACAAGATTTGGAACTAGGTTAGGAACACAAGCAGGCATTACTGCTCCATCCCTTGTGTTGGAGACATTCAAATGGCATTTGGCCAGGAGGTTTGGGTAGTTGGCAAACTGCGGTTCAGTGCCCGGAACGGTGTTGGCACCGGTGGAGTTTGTGCAAGGTTGGTTCTTAAATTGATCTGCTAGTTCGTCAGCAAGGCACTCAGCATTGTCATTTTTCTTCAGAACTGTCAAGTTCAATGAAGCCCGGTAATCGTTTATGCCTTTAAGAAGATTATCCTCCTCATCTGTAAATGGTCAAGAATAAAGTCGGTGATTACATATAATATTTGACTGCCATTTCGTATTAGAAAGAATAAACAAAAAAGTTCTATTTTGGGTGTGAACCAAAATGCAAAGAAGATCGATTTTCTTCGCCTCTTGAAACAAAAAGAAAATCATAGTTACATGGCAGAAAATTTCCAGCAAAATAAGTTTATATCCTCCCATGTAGTTAAATTACTGAACAGCTAAACATCAGAAAGATCCAGTGCTGCAACTCATGAAGTTATCAAAATTCAAACCAAGTAATCCATACAAAAGCCAAATCTCATCAGTCAGCTTAGGATATCAGAGAGGAAAAAACATTTTTATTCAAAGGGGAAACCATACAGGCTAATAAAACCCAGATTTCTAGCTATATGACTGCACTCTAGACCCTCCAAACAAAGTCAATCTGAACCCGCACCTAATTCAAATTTGTTGGCTCATATTAGCCATAGTTATGATGGTCGGAGCTCATGGTTAGGTTTAGGACTGTAATGAAGCTGAGTCGAAAATTGGATCCAGCTCAGTTAAGTACCATTTTTTGAGATAGAGCTTTGCTCAAGATGAAATCGAACTATTTTTCATACAGGAAGGACAACTTGAAATCTGCATTCTGCTGGAACAGTGAGTCCAAAAATTCTAAGACATATTACATGAAAAATTAGGGAAGTGCTTAGGTTTAGGGTTAACAAAAGGCGAATCCAAAATTCCAAGACATATTACTCCAATTTGGGTGTGAGTATTTCACAACGATTTTCATGTACTTAAAGAGCTTTTGGTAGAACATATCTACGTACCCATGTCCGGAAATGCTTTAGATATAGATACTTCAAGAAAAAATAAGAGTCAGAGCATGATCTTCTCAACAAAAAACCAAAGATACCAAATAGGCATTATACATGTAAATGTTTAAGAATGGGCAGATCAAGTCATTATTGGGAGATCAAACTGCCATATAATTTTTATCAAGAACTAGAGGTGGGATCAACAGCAACTATCCACAAGTAAAAGGATCTGTGAAGTTGAAACTTGAAAAGACTCTAAAAAAAAAACTATAAACAAACAGAATCTTCAATTACATTAAGTTAATTGCTAGCAAAATAAGAACAGAAAATTCTACTACAAGCATCCAATTGAAATCTAAAATGGGTTCATGTACATGGAAGTATCAAGTCCAAAAGAGCAAAAAAATATCTACATTGAATAACCATATAAACACGCAAAAAAAAAAAAATATTTATATCCAATTCCAATACCCAATTAGCAAATAAGAAGAAATCATACAGAAAAGAAACCCCAGCTGAAAACAAAATTTGCTTAAGCAACAAAAAGAAAGGCAGATCCAGAGTTAAAAAAGAGGAAAGGGAGGTTACCAGTGTTGCAGGAGACAAGGGAGTTGAGGGAGAGAAAGGAAAGGAGAAGCAATGAGAAGAAAAGGGAGAGCTTTGCAAATGCCATTGGGTTGAGGGTGAGATTGATGAATGATGGGAGTTTGAATTAAAAATGGGAGATGAGAAAGAAGAATTTGGAAGACTGAATGTAGCTGTCACTCCACTCCTTCAATTCAACAACCGGTAAGTATAGTGTTTCATGATTTTATTTTTTATTTTTAATTATAGGTGTTTGGAACCAATTCTATTTCCATCGAAGTGGCATTTTGATAAACTTGAGATAAACTTTTTCTAAGAATCGTATTACAAAATAAAAATCTAACATCACATTATTCATTAGGATAATATATTTATTAAAATTTTAAGAAAATTAAAAAAACTAAATTAGAATATAAACACCTATATTGTCCGTAACGTAATTTTGAAAATACGTAGGAGTTGGGAACAAAACCTATTTTATTATTATAAACTTAAATAAATATTAAAAATTATATTACTTTTTATAGTTAAATTTAAATATAATATTAATTTATTATAAAAATTGTAATTCGAGATGTACTAAACCAAGTCAATTAAAATTCTATATTGTTAAACTTAAAACAAAGTTTTATATCGTGTAATTCTAAACCGACATGATTTGGTAGAAATAATTTTTAGGGTAAGTTATACCAACAACTACTCAATTTTGGAATAGTTGACAAAATAATATTATAAGTTTAATTTCAGTCTCTCAACTTTAGAAAAATAACAAAACAATCACTAACATTATCAAAAAGTGATAAATTAGTCACTTATTAACATTTTTCGTTACTTCTTAACGAGACCGCTGATGTGGCAAGTTAACTTGCCATGTTGGAAACCCAATTAACCCAATTAGTTGACGTGGCAGATTGACATGAAGTTTACCCAAAATTTACCTAAAATTAGGGCCCAAAATGGGCAAACGGAACCTGAAAAAGCTCTTAGCTACCATGAAGCTTGATTTTTTTCTATGGTAGTGAAAATTGAAAATCGACAGCGAAAATGTTGAGGCTGGCATCAAAAAGGTTCCTTGAGGTTGGTATCATAGCCTGTTCATCGGCACCGGTTTGGTCGGAGCTCCTACTTGTGGCAATGTTATGAAGCTTCAAATCAAAATCAATGACAAAATAACAAAAATCAGCAAAAACAAAAGTACCAAATATCAAGTATCCAAAATCAAAACAGCAAAAAAGAAACAAGAATCCCAAATTGGCTATCATCAAAAGAGAGAAGTAAAAAAAAAAAAAAAAAAAAAAGAATAGAATCAAAAGAGAAGAAACCCACACCCATCTCAGGTATTGCGGGCTGGAGAACTCAAGCCACTTGTTCGATGATCCAAGTGGTCAAGAGTCATGGTTGGTCGAAGAAAAGCTGTGGCCGGAATATGGTGGTGATCAGATGGTGGACAGCGAAGATCTGTTGAAGCCTTGTTCGAAGCTTTAAGGTCTTAATCTTAGGATTTTGAAGGCATTTGGTGATGATGATTGGCCAGAGAAGGTCATGAACGACGACGACTAGAGTTAAGAAAAAAAAAAAGAGAGGAGAAGAAGAGAAGGAAAAAAGGGATCAAGATTCAAAAGAGAGGAGAAGAAGAGAAGGAAATATTTAAAAATATTTTTATAAATTTTAATAATTTTAAATATTTTTAATTTTAAAAAATATTTTTTATAATTTTTTATAATTTTTAAAAAATTAATTAAATGTTGATGTGTTATCCACGTGGCAATTCACATGTATGCAGTGTCAGCTAGGGGTGAGCAAAATCTAATTCTGTTGGAAAAACTTGATAAAAAATTTAAATTTTGAATTAAATAGTTCAAATTATTTGAGTTAATCAAGTTATTCGGATCAACTCAGATAAACAGTTAAGTTTTTCGGTTTAACTCGAATATGAATTACACAATTCGAGTTACCGAAAAATCCAAATAAGAAAAGCCAAAACTATGTCATTTTGATAAATGCTTCCTTTTTTTATTTTAAGTTAAAAGTCAAAATAATTAAATTAAAAGGCAAAACTATGTCGTTTTAATAAATGTTTACCCATAAAGTTAAAAAGCAAAACCATTATATTGTTCATGTAGTTAAATAATCCTGTACTTCGTCTACTAGTTAAATAATCAGTCCATGTAAACGCAATATTGAGTATAAATAATAAGATTCGTTAACTCGACTCAGCTTGACTTGAAATTTTTTGACTCGATTCGATTTGATTAAAAAAAATTCAAATTAAATTTAGTTGTTAAAACAAGATTCGTCAACTCGACTAACTCGAAATTTTTTGACTTAATTCAACTCCACTCGATTGAATACTCACCCCTAATGTAAGCAAAGTTAACAAAAATTAACGTTTCTACTCATACCGGCAAGATTCAACAAAAAATACAAATTCAAAAATTAAATAAAAAGTTAAAAAATATATATTTTTATAAAAGTAGAGGGTAAATAAATCATTTTGCCTTGTTTTAATAGAAATGTTAGACGTTTGAAAGCATTGTTTCACCAAGTAGTGAACGACACAGATAGCAACGAAACATGATTAACGACCACGTTTTGAGAAAAAAAAAAACTCTTTTTTCTTTTTTACTTGTTCTTTTAAAAGTTTGTATTTATGTTTTTTTTCTTTCATATTATAAATTCTAGGTATAATAATAAATTTCACTGTTTGCATTTTTTTATCATTTGATAATTATTTATTCTTTAGCTAAATTTAGTTATTAACCTTTCAAAAAGAATTCAATCATTTTTTAATGAAAATGTTGACTAAAACATTAAAATTTTAATGTTGTTGACATGACAACTTGCATGGTGGTTCACATGTACTTTATGTTAATATGACAATATTTGTTTTATATGCCATATCAACAAATAATTTAAAAATTATAAAAATATTTAAAAAATAATAATTCATAATTCATAAAAAAAATAGCATGAAGTACTACTCATGTATTGTCATGTAGACTACCATGTTTAAAATTTTAAATATTTTAGTTAATATTTCTATTAAAAAACACCAATTCAACTATTTTTAGAAGGTTAATAGTCAAATTCAACTCTTTTAAAAAGGTTTGGGCCAAAGTTAGATAAAAAAAGAATAAGGGTCAAACTGATAAAATATATAAATGTTAAGGACTAAATTTGTCATTGTACCTAATATTTATGCTTAAAGCCATAAAAAGACCTTAAGAAAAATATTAATAAATTAATTAAGACATCAACTTAATTTGCATCCAATTGAGCACTTATTGTTAATAAAAAAAAAATAGTTAAACCCTTCGACTTAATATGCGTCCAATTGAGCTCTTATCATTAATAATAAAAACATTAATTAAGCCCATTCGTTAACAGTTTTTGACTTTGATCACATTTAACATTAAAATCAATTAACATGTAAACCCCAAAAATTTTCGATAAGCCACATGGCACTATTCTAGGATCGGCGGGTACAATGAATTTGCAAGAAAGATGGAATAAGAGTTAGATAAATGATTTTATGAAAGGAAATATTCATGTTAGAGATGGAAATCAAAGAAAAGTATTGTGGATATGAGAATACAATAAAATGGAGATTGCAATTTCAAGAAAGTTAGATTTGACAAAAAATAAATAAGAACTTTTATTGACTATTTGACATGAGAATAAATTATAATATATAATGGTATGGTGAAAATCACTTTTGAAACCAAATTAGATAAGATTTGAAGAAACGAGGACTAAGTTATAAAATTTTCATTTTTTCCAAGAAAAGGGTAAATATATGATTTTCATTACCCAAGTGTTTTTATTAAGCATTAAATGAGAATTATGGAATTTTGAGTTGATTTATAACTATTTGTTGTGAAGAAATTGTATTTAGAGGCATAAAAGGGCAAAAATGTAATTTTATCCTATAAGATTATTTTAGTTATTTCTCGAGAATTTTATGATGAAAATATTATTTGGATGATACTTTTGATATATAAAATTTATTTGGACATTTGGATTTTAACACCCCTAAAATCATCATGCTATATAAGTGGTACTAAATTGAGAACGTGCATGGTGGATTTCTTGGTTAAATAAAGTATATCAGTGATAGTAGATAAGGAAGATTTATATTGAAGAAAGTTGAAACAAGTAGTATGTCGTGAGATATTGAGTTGAGGTATGAACTAAATTATAAAGAAGTAAAAAATGAAGGGGTCAAATTGTAACACCCTCTACTCGATCCGAATAACCGGCTTCGGATATCAGATGTTAGCACTTACAAATATTTAACATAAACTTTAACAAAGTTATGAATAATTCTTTTCCAACATATTACTTTCTATTTTATTTAATTACATAAGATATAAATAATAATATCCAAAAGTACCACAGACATTTAAAGGTGATTTAAAACCTTATATCACGACAATTTATTAATAACAAACTCTCATGGCGTAGAGAGCTATACGTCCTACTCCTAAGACATTCTGTAACTCCTCAAACTCGTCTTAGATGTTATGATCGAATCTTGCAAATTACATTAACGACGCTCGAATTTATTTGCTTATTGAAAATCACTAGGTTTGAGTTGTTTTAAGAAAACCTAAAAATTTAAAGATCAAATAATTTTATTTCTTTAAAAAAAATACTTAATAATATATATTTATTTGAAAAAGGAGACATTTATCAAAATATTGTTTTAAGTTATAAAGAATTTTGCATTATAGTTATAAAAATGGTTTTTGGAATAACTTCGCAGCGGATTTTAATAAAACTATTTAGAAAATTTACGAGTTATTATTTTGTTTAAAAATCAAGTAAAATTATAAATAGTTTAGATGAATTTCATAATTTAAAAATACTTAGAAATCTCATAAATTTGCATGCATGTATGATAGTTCTAAAATTGTAAAAAAAAAAAAAAAAAAAACCCACAACCCACAATAAAAGTAATGTCCAAAGTCCAAAGTCCACAAACCAAAATTCAAATAGTTTTTAAAATTCATAAAAATGTTCATAAGATAAAAACATCCGAGAGGCTCCACCGAATGATGAATCCAAGGCCTATATCTGAGTGTTACCTGAAAGATTATAACATTAATAAGGTGAGTTTTTAAACCCAGTGTGAGATTAACATAAACACAATCACATACATATGAACATACATTATACATTGATAATAATCATATCAGTTTCATATAACACAATATTTCAGATTTATACTATGCATGATCATGTTAATGCACATCTTGTAAAACGATGCAGGTTTTAAGAAAATGGTCCTACCCATCTCCGCTACACACCACAATTGAGTTCTTCAAAACTTGTCCATCCGATAACACACCAAGTTGTGAACAGTGTCACGGTAATGCATATAAGCTGCCACATAATCAACTTGTGGACAAGCCATCACTTTTGTAGATATACTGCCACATAATAAAATTTGTGGATAAGCCACCACTTTTGCAGATAAACTACCACATTCTTCCACCTTTCATATATCCCACCCCATGCATGTGATATGGCCACAAAACCAATTTTCACTTAAAAATCACTTTTCACTTTGGCATGTGAGGCATGCTCATTATATCACTTTTCACTTAAAATCACATAAGCATGCTTAACATGCAAATCACATATATACACTTTATACCAATATTTTACATTTTATAAATCATGTGAAAAGAAAATATGTCATAAGATCACATAACATGAGAATGAGATTTTCATACATTTCATATCAATAATAATAACAATAATAATCAAGATCACATAACATGTTTTTCACAACATATATGGTTTGAAATCACTTACTTGACATAGTCCATATCAATTGGTTTTATCTCTCTTAATGGATACTAAAAGTATCCTCATTAAACATAATTTAAATAATAATGATTTTAATCAATACAAAACATAGATTTATTTTTGTTTAATGTTAAAACCCACACCTAATTATAGATTCAATGTGTTACAACTCTCTAAGACGCCTAAACTTGGATCTGTCCAATGGATTACCTAGTCACACAACTGGTAGTCCTTCGTTAAAGTTTACCATGATCATCACAAGAGATAAGTTTATTAAACGAATCTCTCATTTGACACTTACCCTTATGAATTAAAAATCACGATTCCTTTCACAAGGTTGACAATTTTCTGTGTTGATGTCAATCGGCCTCTATCTCGATCGAAAAGGAGAGATCGATGGATCGCCTTGATTTCGATTCGAGAAAATTAAACGATCTAAAGAGGGGGTTGATTAAGAGTAAGTTTACGAAATAAAAGAATTAGAATTGAAGAAAGTAAGTGAAAAAATAGTGCATAATTTTATTTATTAAAAGAAATAATGTAGGTTGAAAAATGATGAAGAAAAAAGTAGGAAACACAACCATCAGCGGTGGTGCTACAGCAACAGCGGTGGTCCGGTGATGGAGACGGCAGTTCGACGGAGGAAAAAGAAAGGATGAGGATTTCAATTACTAGATTAAAGAAGAAAGGAGAAGAGAAAAAACATAAAGAAAAAATGTGATGTTTCGCGGTGGCGAGTAGTGGTTGTCACGATGGTGAAGGGCGACGTTAAAGGCGACGGTGGAAGAAAAAGAAAAAGAAAAGTAGTGGTGCAATGGAGGTTCGGTGGTAGTCAAAGTGGTTCAAAACCAAAGAATGGTAGAGGAGAGGAGGAATTAGAGAGAAAATGGGTGGTTGATGGCTAAACAAAAGAAAGAAAACGAGAGAACAAGGAGGCGCATTAGGGAGGTATGGCAATGAGAGGAGAGTGATAAGATGGATGACGAGAGTTGTGGTCAACAAGTTTAGGTTCAATAAATCATTCGTATGGAAAAAATGGAGAGAATGGTAAGTTAGGGGGAAAAAGGAGTGAAAATGGGATCATAATCTCCAAAAATAAGGTATGTTGACCAAAAGAAAAGGAAAGAATCTCCCTCCACTATGGCAAGAAAGTTTGGACGGTAAGGGGCTTTAAGCACATGGGAAAAATCACAAAAATTAAATAAAAAGGTGTTGGTGAGGAAACTTGAACCTTGGAACTAAAAAAAATAATTAAAGCTTTTAACCACTTTACCATTCACTTCCTTGTTTTCATTTTACCAAGAAAATAATTAAAACATGGGATGTGACCTTTGCTAAGGTTGGAAGCAAAATTGCACCAAATAAAAAATTAATGAAAGGGAAGGGATTCGAACACTGATCATCAAGAAAGCTCCACCATTACTCAATCACTAAAAAAAATTTCAGGCATAACCACTCTCGGTTCATTAACCCATTTTCTACTAACCCGATTTTTAGGATGTGACATATTCCCTGTATGCATAATATCCTAACTCATTGTTTCTCTGCCGCGTTCCTGGCTTGACTCTCCTAGTGCACTTATTCATACATCAACGCTTTAAATAAGAACAAACATTTGTAAGATCAAGAGAACTTAGTGAGCTTCAATACAAAATACATTGGCGAGTACTTTTATATTATTAGATATATGCCTATACACCAGTTTCCGTCCTTAACATATCATTTCTGTTTTAGGCGGACACATACATTAAATCAGACTTGCACTTCTATGCCAAATACCATACTTAATGAACCAACTTTCACTTTACTACTTGGCTGACTTCAGACCTTACTAGACGATATTCTATTATCTTCTTTTTCTTAGAACAAAAAAAGGTGCTACTTAGAGGAATATCTCTACAGAGGCCACTTCTTATGGATTTTCTCTTCAAATCAACACTTAATAATTTTCCCAGAATTGGTTATTTACAGATACTGTTCACCGGCAGATACTTAATATATGAATTCACATTTGGTGGATCCCCAAACTGAGTTTGATACTATCAGTCTACCGACCAAATGATATCCCAGTTTCAACCCAACACATGCTCATACTGATCAGAAGAATTCCACACATCTATGTTACAAAACACAAAAATATCTAAGATATCAACAGTTTAGATTCCATAAAATCCTAAAACTAGACGTAATACTATTTAGATTTGATGGATACTTAATAATTCAGATTTCAACCTTCATAGCGCAGACAAACATATGCCAACTAATTCTTATATATTTCATAACAACAAATACACCTATATTCTAAACTGACAAATTACCATGGCAGATACCCTCTTTGAATCATGCAGATACATACTACCTTTCAGGAGACCTCCTTTAAGACTCATTTGATTACATCACAAAACTAATCAAACCAAAATAACTCTAGACATATCATGTCCTTATCATAGAATTATTTATCAAAGTACTCCCAGACTTGCCCAAATCTTACCACAAAGGTAAATAACCATATTATACCATACAAACCTAACCGAGTACCCCAATGAGACGAAACAAAACCTGCCACAAAGACCATACAGAGTACTCCATGAAGGCTTAGCAGATCATGCCACATAGGTAACATACAGAACCACGTGTTTACTGTCCCGTCAAGCGTTCATGGAAGGTGCCATGGGTTACTCCCTCATGGACTTATACATAACTCCGGTTTACATATTGCCAAAGATATCACTATGAATATTCTTACTATCATATTATGCCATGGGTCTCAGCCACATGGGCTTACACATTCTCATGTTGTGATCTACCAGTCCAGTCTTTATCTTACTAAAGGCATCACCATAAGTATTTTCATAAAACACAATACTATGGGTCTCAGCCACATGGTCATGCACTTATTTTCAAATCATGATTCGCCAGTCTGGTTAGCAATATAACTGCTTTACTAGAGGCATCACAAAAGGACATTTCCAATCAGGAGTTACTTTCCCAAATCTTATTCACATACCTGATTGATTCTTAACTTCTCATAGAAGATCTTACTTGCTTACTTCTTAATTGACTTCTTATTCAAATAGTATCTCATACGTAATCTCATTATTTTACAATCCTTTCAATATTTCCCATATGCGCTTACTAGTTGTCTTAGAGATTTTCTTTATATGTATTTTAATTTGAAGAATCCACATGCAAGAGTCAAGATAAAGAGACTCACCTTGTAACACCCCTAACCCGTATCCATCGTCGAAACAGGGTTTTGAAGCATTATCAAAACTTTTAGAATATTTTACAAATAATTTATGTAAATTACCTTTCATTAACCGAGATAATTCAAAACGTCCTTTAATTGGACTATTAAGGCCTAATACGAGCATTAGAATTGAGTCGGGACTTAATCGGGAACTCTAAGAATTTTTTGTGACATTTTAAAAATTTTTCAAGTTACAGGGCTCACACGTCCGTGTGGTCCAAGGGACACGCACGTGCCACAGGCCGTGTTCGACCCCGTGTAACTCTCTGAATTGGGCACACGACCATGCCACACTCTCGTGTGCTAGGTCGTGTGGTTAATTAATTTATTTTGAAACTAGGTGCAGGTTTCACACGGCCAAAACACACGCCCATGTTCTAGGCCATGTAGCACACACGGCTGAGACACACGCCCGTATCTCTGCTTGTGTGCTCAATTTTGAGCATTCTGTTTCTCAAAATTTTCCGCAACAAATGCAAGACCTCATTCATTTTGGGAAATCACATATCAATCGAATTTTTCATTTATTCAAACGGACTTTGGCATCTTTCAAGCATTATCAAGCATGTGATCAATCTCATATATTTATGCATTTATGAAATTCAAATGTTCACATTCAACTCAAGCATAAAATTAACATTTTTATCATTTATCATTTGTCGGGCATTATAATTGATCGAGCATTTTCATTTATCGGGCTTTATCATTTAATTTAAACATTTTTGTTTATCGAGTTTGATCGGATATGTAATCATTTCATATATTTATGAAATTTATACAATTTACATAAACACAATCAATGCAAGCATGTAAATAAACACAATTTAGTTACATGAACTTACCTAGACAATGTTCGTGTATGTTAAATCAACTAATCTGATATTTTCCTCTTTCTTCGTTTTAGCTCCGAATTTGGTCTATCCGAATCTATACGAGTAAATTTAACATCAGTTTACCATATTTCACATTCAAGTGGACTTAATTTTCATCCTAGGCAAAATTACCATTTTGCCCCTAACTTTTTCATAAATTCCCATTTCGTCCCTAGGCTCGGAAAATAAAATTTGTGCAATTTACTCCCTATTCCAAACCTAACCAAAATTTCATTACAAAATTTACAGCACATGTATTTAAAAAAAAAGCATTTTTCTTCAATTTCATAACTTTACATTTTAGTCCCTAAATCATGTTTTCATCAAAAATCACTTTGTAAAAGTTGTTTATTTATCAACAATCTTTCATTTTCTACCATAGATTTCTACTTTTAAGCATATACATCCATGACCCATTTTCCAGAGTTTGATAACTTATCGAATTGATCCCCTAAATAGATAGATTAGACTATCTCGGTTTCAAAAATATAAAAATTACTAAAAACGGGCTAAAGAAACTTACCCAATTTGGCCATGAAAGTTTCTTCTCTCTCTCTAGGGTTTCCATGTATTCTTTTTCTCTTTTATCATCTTTCAATTAATTAAATATTTTTACTTTCCAATTTAGTCCTTGCCCTTTTTTTCTAAATTTACATGGATGAGTCACCAAAATATCTACATACTTTCTTTAAGGACCTAATTACCATATAAGGACCTCAAGTTTTGAATTACATAGCTATTTAATCCTTATAGCTACTAGAATTCAACTTTTGCATTTTATGTGATTTGGTCCTTCCTGTAATTAAGCACATAATCGATAAAATTTTCTTATCAAAATTTTCACTTGACATTTCTAACATAATATGGACCATATAATAAAATAAAAATAAATTTTATTTTTAGCTCAGATTTATGGTCCCGAAACTACTGTTCCGATTTCATCGAAATTGGGCTGTTACACACCTGATACTCACTTTGATTGTAGCTTGAACTCTAAACTCGAACACCCTTCTTGAACCAGCAGCAACAACTGCTTAAAGAACATAGATTTACTACTAAAACCTATTTTCATACAAATTGTTAACATCTCAATAGTAGACAACCCCCATGCTAGGCCTTATATTCATAGCCTATTGTTTATAAGCTTCTTAATAGTCCTATTCCTTCAAAAACTTAACATACAGAGCTCTTAGGCTTACCTAAAGTGGAACATCCACTCATAAATTTGGAATCCTTAGCTTCTAGAAAAGAAAACATATTAGTTATAAGAGGAAAAACTAGAGAGTAGATTTTAGAGAAAGACAAACCATCTAGACTAATCATTCTCACAATATATATTTAATTTCCCTTTAGTAGCGCTCGAAAAGTGTCAATTGAATCCAGAGTTTTTCCTTCATAATGGCCTACAGATTCCGAGATGAATATAAATGAGAATCCTGTATGTTTGATATTTGACCATTCAATCTAGTTGGCTCTTAACCAGATCATTTTACAAAGCCTGTTCAGTATAGTGCTCAGGTAATTGGGCGTACCATACTTTTGGCAGTAACCTCACCAGTCTTACTCTTTACTTATCACATCATTTTCTTAAATAGTAGAATAATTTGTAACACAATCCTTAATCATTCTACGACGAATATACTACGCTAGACTCTAACACACCCGAAGGCTGTTAATTGGCTGATTACACTACCCCAAATAGATAACTTCACAACTATATGCCTTTATCTTGGATCCATCAAACTTGGGTTGTGACACAAATAGTAATATTCGAAAGTTGAGGGGTTAAATTGAAATTTTGAGAAAATTTTAAGGACCAAAGTTAAAATTATACAAAAATTAGGAATAGATCAATTGTAAATATTACAAAAGTTTTAAAGGCGATCATCTTGCAAGTAAGATAATTTTGGATAAAATTACCAAAATACCCTTAGGCATGTATATTGAATTTGAGCCATTGAATTTACGTTATGATGAATGATTTAACATGGGCCATTAGACCAAATATAATTACAATTATTATATTAATTAATTCATGAAATGTTGGCACAATATGAGTCATTACATCTTGATGAAAAGTGAGATGAAATTATGACCATTGAATTGAAATTATGGTGTTGGAATATTTTTATTATTCTTATTAAGTCATATTTAAAGAAGAAAATGGAGAATTTTATCCATAATTCTCTATCCAAATGTGCATGAAGAAAATGAAAAAAGAAAACTTTTATTTTCTTACAATTTTGTTCTTCTCCATTAAATGTCAACTTTTCAACCCAAAATCTTAGGAATTTTTATAGCAACCAAAGAGGAAAAGTGATGTTGAGACCCTAGTGAGCTTATATATCACCTTGGAATCAAGATACTTAAAGGTTGGAAGTGAAGAAAATTAGGAGTGTGAGAAATCATGGTTAGAAGGTAAGAGTTTAAGTGTTCATTTATGGATTTTATGTTTAGTTGAAGTAGAAACTTGAGAAAGTGATTTATAGTATAGATTTTAAATATGTTCTTAATGTGTTCATGAAGAGAAAAAAAAAAGAAAAAAAGTCTTAGAATCAATAGAAAAGGATGTGAAATCTAGCATAGATTGGTAAGTACTCAAAGAATTCATTTTCTACCTAAAGATTAAGTGTAAAACATGTTAAATTTATTTATGTTAATTATATGAAATATTAATGGATATGATAAAGGCTTGAAAGGTTAAATTATATAGAAAGAACATGATTTATTTGTGTTAGTGAAATAATAGTAAACTAAAAAACTAACGCGCTGAGAGTTTCACTAACAAAATATGTGAAAAGTGAATAACTAGAATTATAATATGTGAAAAGTGAATAGCTAGAATCATAACATGTTTCCTGTATTAAGTTTTAATATATCATTAGTGAAATGTCTAAAATAAGACATAAAATAAATAAATATATTTATGGTAAATCAATGAATCAATAAATTTTATATTAAATATTTAGATAAGTAAAGAATTCGTATGAGTACTTGCTATGTTTTGTAAAGCTTAATACGTTTGTTGTTTAAACACGAAGTGTGTAGAAAGTATTCGTGAGAAAATGACTTGAACATGGCTTGACAAATCACTCATCAACAGCAAGTATGGACTAAGAAGTGTATTTAAATTAAGGAACTAGTGTGGCATGTACATAGGGATTTATTAGTCATAAAAGTGTTTGAGTAGTTGAGCAACGATATAAGGTTGTGAAGTGATTTAAATGAACATGTTTTGCAGAACCTTGTAACATATTGACTAGTCTTTAAATGTAGCATTTCTTGCTTGAGTCTAGGTTTGGGCTTGGGTAAGGGGTGTTACATGGACCATGAATTAGGGAAATGACCTAGAAATTTTAAAACTTTGGATTTGGATGGAAGGAATTGGGCCTTGGACCCACTTAAATCATTTTTCTATTGCTTTATCTTGAAATTTCTCAAAAACGCAACACTCGAACTTTGAGATTTTGTTAAAAGTACTTGGAAAATGACCTTCTAAACACATATCCACAATCAGTCTCTTAAAGTTTCATGGGTTCTTAAAAGATAAAATGAAGCTTAAAAGAAAAAGCTTCATAAATGTAAGAAATGGTGATTTCCACATCTCCTAACTTAATATTTGAGTTTATTTATTTTGAGAAAACTTAGGAAGCTTGGATATTAATTTTTTATATATTTGTTTAATGTGAATGAAATACTAAAAGATAATTTATAAGGCATAAGAAAAAGAGAGAATGAAATTCTATTTCTTATTCATCCTCAAACGATACATATATATATTCATGTAAGAGTATACTCTATAAAGAAAGTGAATAAAAAGAATAAAATCAAATCAAATCCCTAATATCTTTCTATAATCCTTAATAATCAGCTACATTCCTATTTACATATTCTTAACAATCCCCCTCAAGTTGAAGTATAGATGTTACTCATATATATATTCTTATTCTCATGCCTGGCTTGCTACAAATATAATAAATTCGAGGTCCACTAAGAGATTTCGTAAAGATATCTCTTAATTGATCTCTTGTTTTGACATAATTATTGATATAAGCTTTTGTTGAATCTTCTTACAAATAAAGTGATAGTTGACTCCAATATGCTTGGTTTGCTCATTAAAAAGATGGATTGTAAGATATATAAAGAGAAATTTGAATGTCACACCATAATTTTGTTGGTAACAACTTTTTAAATTCCAATTCATCCAGTAACTTTTGTAACCACATAATCTTACACATAAATTGTAACACACCTCACTCGTATTCAACTTCAAAATAGGGTTACGGAGCATTACTGGACTTACATCACATTTATACATACTTTTATCAAACATTTAACCAATTCATTCAATCATCATTTAATCTCAATCAATTTGTCCCTAATACGAGCCTACGAGGCCCTAAACATACATTGGGAGTGGTTTGGGACTAAACCGATAACTTAAGAAACTTTCACAAAACTTTGAAAAATTTGCTCAAAACAGGGGACACACACCCATGTGGCCAGGCCGTGTGTCTTACACGGCCACTAGACACGCCCGTGTGTACATTCGAAATGGGAGCACATGGCCTTGTCCCAGCCCGTGTTCGACCCCATGTAATTCTCTGAGTTAGGTCACACGGCCAACACACATGCTCGTGTGGCTAGCCCGTGTGCCCTAAAAATGGCCATACACGCCCGTGTGCCAAACCATGTGCTAGGCCTTACCAAGCTTGTAGGGTATACTAACTTATGCCACACGGCCAAGTCACACGCCGTGTGTGAGACCGTGTGGAGCATACTGACTTGATTTTTAAAACCACACCAGGGGAAACAAGGCTGTGTAACATGACCGTGTGTCACACATGGCTGAGACACACGCCCGTGTCTCTGCCCATGTGGACAAAAATAGGCTATTTACCAAGCCATTTTGCCACCTAAAATTAGGCACACCTACAAAACTCATATGGCACATAACATAGCATCAATAGGCATAAAATTCAATTTCAAATCAAGCATGATCTATACCAATACAAAACCTAAATACCACAGTATATCATCTAAGTTCATACCAATCTTATTCTTCTCAAAACATCAAAATGACCATTAACCAATATGCATTATTTGATCTATACTCTTAAGCATTTCAACCATTCATTTACCTAGAAACACAAACATATCAAATCTCAAATTTAACCAATAACTACTCCAATTAATAGTCCACAATCAACCTTCCACAAGCAATATAAACCACATCATAAAATGGCATTAGCACACCCATATACATACATCACCAACCAAGCCAAATAGGTCAGCTTACATAGCCATACACAACATTATAAACACAACTTTTATAAGCCAACACAAATGGCCAAATTTATAACAACACCAATACCAAAAAGACCAAGATCCTATGCATGCCATATATTAAAAAACTACCGAAGTTCATAGGTACCAAAAGATAGGTGGATTGTGTGAAACGATCTCCGACGATCCCCGGCGATCCCCGAATTAGAGCTAGATTTGAAAACTATAAAACATGGAGAAATACACAAAGTAAGCTTTATCGCTTAGTAAGCTCGTATGAAATAAACTTAATGCATCACATAAATATAATTCAATAATTTGAATACACCAACATGTAGCTTACATTAGCTAACAAACTTTTCAAATACTCAATTGTGAGATTATACACTACCTTCACAAGTTTATTCAATTTGAAACTTATATAATTTATGTACGTACCTGTATCACTTAACGTCAATCTCATACTCATCCACCTCTTTCATTTACCCTTTGAACCATTTGGAATAGAAGTCGGATACTCATGGGTTTAACACGATAAGTACATATACCATGGCCTAAAGCCAAATCAAGGTAACTTATATCCGAAGTACTGATATCATGGTCCGAAGCCAAATCAGCCGATATTCATGGCCCAAAGCCAAATCGGTATATCTCACACCCAAAGTGCTATCTCATGGCCCGAAGCCAACTCAATGTATCCACTAATGACATGTCACTAGTATCCTAAACTATTCCTAAGGTTCAACTGGGATATTGAATGCCAAATTATCATCAAGTCAATGTCAAACTTATTTGAAATCTTGTATTCACAACTTATACAATATCAAAGCATTCACAATACATTTATAACGAAATTTATCGCCTACGAACTTACCTCAGGTTCGAAAACGATGAAATTGGTCAATTAATTGAGTACTTTAGTTTTTCCCCCAATCTAGATTTGAATTTTTCTTTTCTTGATCTAAATATATTCAAAATTAACTTATTTAATCATCTCTCTATTCAATTTAATCCAAAACACACATTAGAGCTATTTTACACATTGGCCCCTAAACTTACATTTTTACAATTTAGTCCTTATTTCGTAAAATCACAAATTAATGCAATTCAAAATAAACCCATACTAGCCGAATTACTATTGTCCCCTTAGCAGCCTTGTTTTTCAATTTTTCACCCATTTAACCACACATTTTCACATTTTCACAAATAAATCCATATTTTCCATTTTTACTAAAAATCACTTTACAAAATATGTAAATCTAACAACAAGATTTTATATTTCATAATCAAACATCAAAGAATACATATTTTCATCAATGGCAACTTTCAAAATCTTTAACAGTTTTGCGAAATAGTCCCTGGGCTAACTAGTTCTAGATGTAACAATTAGAAAAACGTAGAAATCATTAAAAACTGAGTTAAAATCACTCACCAATTTAATCTTGAAGTTTTTGAATGCTTTAAACCCTAAATTGGTTTCTCCTATCTTCTATTTTTGGCAATTGAGAGAAAGATGGACAAAATTTTGATTTTGTTTTGTTTTATTAACCTTTATTTGTTAATTTACATTTTTAACCTTAATTAATAACCATCAAAACACCTTAATATATGTCCACTTATGCTATTAGTGGTATAATTATAGCATAAAGAAATTTACTTTAAGGTTTTATAGCTATTAGATACTTTTAACTAATAGAACTCCACTTTGACACTTTACACGATTTAGTCCTTTTTTTTATCAAATTGACAACCAAATGATAAAATTTCTTAACGAAGTTTTCACACCAACATAATATCATAATGTAGACATTAAAATATTAATAAAACAAATATTTTGAGCTCAGATTTGTGGTCCCAAAACCACTGTTCCGATTGACTAAAAATGGGCTGTTACACAAATTATGCTATAGCTCTGTATTCAAATTTCGCACTAGACCACAAAACTACACTATGCTTCTTGATTTTCCAAGAAATTAGATTTCCTCCCACAAACACAGTAACTATTAGTTGATCTCCGATCCATCTTTGATCCTGCCCAATCTGTATCAATGAAGCATTCAGTGCTTGTGTGCCCATTATTCTAATATAGAAGACCATAAACTTTTAAGTAACATAAGATTTTTTCTAATGCTGACCAATGTTTAATTGTTGGTGAAGACATGAATTGGTTCACAACAATAACAGAATATGCGATATCAGGACGAGTAACTTTGAGATAATTCAGTTTCCCAACTAGTCTTCTATACTTCTTAGGATCCTCAAACAAAGCATTATCATCCTTCATAAGTTGCAAATTAGAATTCATTAGTGGGCTACACAATTTACATCTCCACTTTCTAGTTTTTTCAAGTAAGTCAAGGGTATATTTCCTTGAAGACAAGAAAATACCCTTCTTACTCCTAGTAACTTCAACTCCAAGAAAATACGTCCCAAATATTTCATTTGAAACTGAGTATAAATGAATGATTTCAAAGCAAGAATGCATGCATCACCACTCTCAATAATAACAATATCATCAACATAAACTACTAGAAGAATCATGCATACCTCCGAGTGTTTGTAGAAAATTTAGCGATCACAACTACTCTTTTGTAAACCAAAATCATGGATCAATAAATCTTCTAAACCAAACTCGTGGGCTCTGTTTCAAGCCATACAAATATTTTTGAAGATGACACACCTCCGCACTCTCTCCTTGGGCAACAAACCTAGGTGATGGCTCCATATAGACCTTCTATTATAGATCACAATATAGAAAAACATTTTTGATATCAAGTTGTTGCAAAGGCCACCCATATGTAGCCACCATAAAAATGAAAAAAAAAGCAAAAGTTATCTTATTATTAGAGAGAAAGTATCCAAGTAAACACCCCATAGGTCTGAGCATATCTTTTACCCATAAGATGGGCTTTTAGTTGAGAAATGGAACCATCAGGATTAGCTTTGACTGTAAACACCCATTTACATCTAATAGCCTTCTTTCCAGTAAGCAAATTAACCAATTCCCAAGTACCATTACCATCTAAAACATATATCTCCTCTATCATTGCATCTTGTTAGCCAAGATGAGATAAAGCCTTCCTAACATTTTAGAAATGGAAATAGAGTGTAATAAAGCAATCAAAGAGTTAGTAATAAGGGATAAATAATCATAAAAGATAAAATAGGAGGTGGGATAAGTGCATTGTTTGTTTACCTTTTCGGAGGGTAATGGGAAGGTCGATAGTAGGATTAGATTGACTAAGGATAGAATCTTTCGACGAAAAGACTGGTGACAAACATGTTTCTAGGGGATTTTTCCGTCTTGAATAAACATTAATGATTGGTGATCAAGTTGTTGCAGGTTCTAGTATATCTATTTCAGAGGATCTGACAGGATAGTTCACTGTATATAACAACAGATCATCATTTTCAAAGGAAGTATTATACGAACGACACAATGAAAAAGTGTATTTTCATGAAAGGTGACATCAATAGAAACAAGATACCTCTTAAGATCAAGAGAGTAACATTTATAACCCTTTTTTAAGTTGGCAATAACCAAAGAACACGTTTGAGAGACTTTGGGTCCAATTTTGTAATTTGTGGATGAACATCATAAACCAAACATATGTTACCAAATATTTTGGGCTCAACAGGGAACAAAGGTTTTAAAGGAAAGATGATATAGTAAGAAATGTTGCCGTTAAGTATAGAAGATGACATACCATTAATGTAATGCCCCAATATTTTTATTTCTATTTCTGTAACTGTTTGACACAACTGTCTATCTACTTCAGTGGTTAAGTGTTCTAGGTGTGTGGGAGAGGTCTAAAGTTCAAGCCTTATCTTTAGCAAATTATGTTATTTTTGGGTTTAAGCCCTATCTTTGTTCGATGGGCTTATATCAATGTATCTGTAAATTCATATCAGAATGAGCCTACTGGTTCTAGTGGTAAGGAGTAAAAGTGTTAGAGGTCCTGTGATCGAATCCTTACGTAAGCGTAGGTATTTATTTTTGATCAGTTCTGGGGGAGAGAGTTCTGATTGAATTAAAAGGCTGTGTGAGTAGGTAGTTATCATTTAGTAGTGGATTTAGTGGGATTGAAGGGGATTGTGAAATCTTCTTATTTCCCAAAAATCTTTTTATCTATTTCTTTTGGCTTTTTTTTTCTCATTCCTTGGAAAAATTTCGGCTTTTCTTGCTTCTTCAATTGTGCCATCATTCTTAGTTTCCATCGTCATCTTTAATATTTTGGGGTTTCTCGCTCGGTTAAGATATGTGAGCATAGATTGGTTTACTCGAGTAGGGAGTTTTCAAAATCTTTGATTGGAACCTTATTGTCTATTTTGGCAGCAACGAATCAGGAAGATAAGGCTCTCTTCATTCAGAATCATAATCGAATGATTCGGGGTGTTTAAGTAAGTGTTAAACATTCGATTTAAAATATTATCGGTTTCATGATTTTAGTTTAATCGAGAATTATAATTGATTTTGGAAGGTTTGTGGTATCGTTTTTAGGTGGTGGTCTGTTCGAGAGTGTTTTTGCAGTGAAACAATATTAGGTGTGTACCCGAAACGCAGAAAAATGAGGTTCGACAAAAGTTGAAAAACCCCATTGTTGACACCACACAGCTGTTTGCGATGACACGGCCGTGTGATCGATGAAGGCCAAGCCGTGCACAAGGCACGACCGTATGATGGCTGGAGTGTGGCCGTGTGGGCCACATGGGCATGTTGGCCCACACAGGCGTGCGATAACTGGGTCAGGCCGTGTGATCCACACGTGCAAGGCCAATTTAGGGGTGTGGGCCATACGGGCGTGTGGGCCTATTGTACTGAAATTTTTCGTAGGGTCGCACGGGTTGTCCTAATCAACTGTGGGCCTACTGTGGGGTTAGTAAAAACTTACTAAACCCTAAAATTATGTGTTCTGTTAGATTGATGGATTGTATCAGTATGCCTACGTTTGTTTATCCGTTATCTTTTTATGAAAGCATGTTAAGCATGAGTTATTTGTTAATTCTGTATGCATGTTCTGTTACTATGATTGGGGTGGGATAATGTATATTGGAGGAAGTGTTCTGAAAGGCAGATTATGCCTAATATCTGGTAGCACAGCTACATTATATCTGATATGTACCGTATAGGTACAACGTGATGTGTAGGGCTGGGTGGGTGTTTTAAATCCCACATGGCATGTAAGAATGGTCGGAGATAGTGTGTAGAGGATAGAGGTAGGATTCTAATATCTGATTTGCATATCTATAACTGTATCTGTATCTGAAATGGGCTTAGGCCCGAATCTGTATCTGTATCTGACATGGGCCTAGGCCAGATTGTGAATCTGTCTGATTTGTGATATTTTGTATGTGTACCTGCTTAACTCTGCTGGGTTACACACTGAGTTTATGTAAACTCACCCATTTTCTATTTGTCTGTATAGGTAACCTACAGTTTTAGGTGGATCGGTGCAGCAGAAGACTCGACGGTGACTACCTATTTTACTATTTTATTTTGCTTTTGGTTTATTAAGTTTTGGAGTTGAGGTTGTATTTTCTAGGACTCTGGACTCTTTAAAAATTTTAACGTTGGTTTTGGGTTTTGGTTTTTACCTATTTATAACTGTGATGGTTTTCTAAAATTTTGAACGGATTTTTTGGACACAACGTTTTTTTACAAGTTTCCACTACAATCACATTTTATCTCTAAATGATTAAATGAAAGAAAGCTTTGAAATTAATAATAGCTCTAAAGGCTAATGAACTGGAAAGGTTTTAACTTAACGACAATGGTTTGTCAACCTATTTCATGTGACACTTTCGGATTTAGCCATAATGTCTAGGTCAGATTTGGGGTGTTACATTTAGTGATATCAGAGTTAGGTTTCAAAAACTCGACTATGGATTTTTTGCTTCCAAAATATGTTTTAACGAATTGGTTTTCAAATGGTTTAAAAATATTCTGATTTAGTATCTAGTTTACTGAGTCTCTGGCACCGATTCTATAAGTATTTTTATACTTAGTTAAGCTATTCTAAAACTTTAAAGGTTGTAGTTATTGAGACTGTACTAAAATAGTTAAAGACTGAAACTTCTGAAAACGATTCTGAACTTCTGATAGTTTTTTCATAAAACATTTGTGATAATAAACTAAAACTGATGCATAAAATTTTAATGTAGATAAAACTCAAATTAGATAATTAGCTCACAAGGTATCCATAGACATGGTATTCAAGGCCGAGGTAGGGGCCGTAGGGGGGCTCGAGCTAAGTCCTCATCTCTGGGCAGCATGCCGGATCTAGGCATTAGTGAGACACCTGTGTCACCTACTACTAAGGCTGGGTCTCAGAGTTATCCGGCTGGGGATGACGCACTGTCCCATGCCATGCTGAGGATATTAGAGTGGGTCACTGAACCTAATTCTGGATTTAGGGCCCGAGGGTCGGTAATTGAACAATTTCGGTCTAATAGAGCTGAGTTTTTTAGGGGTGTCACAGGAGTTGCCCCTAATGTGGCTGAGTATTGGTGGCCGAATATGAGGCCAAATTTCTGAGACTGAGCTGCTATGCTCGAGGTATGGTGGCATTAGAATATGAGAGGTGTATTCACTTTGAGGATGGACTGAGGGATAATCTGAGGGTTCTGATACATCCACAGAGGGAGCGAGAGTTTGCTGTAGTAGTGGAAAAAGCTAAGATCGCTGAGGATGTTAAGCACGTGGAGCGCCAGAATAAGGATCAAGAGAGAGGCAAGAACAAAAGGGAGTCAGAGCCCTCTAGTTCTATTTCGAAGCCTAAGAAAAAGGCCAGGTCTGATGGGCCAGTTAGAATGGGGGCCCCTGTTGCTTCTGTTGTTCCTAGGGGTGGTAATAGTTTAGGTAGTGGACAGAGAACACCGGGCAGAGGTGCTGGTCAGACCGAGGTGAGGTAACCTGCTTTAGTTTATGCTGCACGCCACTAAGAGGACGAAGATGCTCCTGACGTCATTATTGGTACATTTCTTATATTTGATGTACCTTACTTTGCTTTGATAGACATAAGATCTACTCATTCCTATATGGTCTGTTCTGTTTCTGAAAATTTAGGGTTGTCGGTTGAGAGCACATATAGTGAGGTTACCGTGATAAGTCCATTGGGGCAGTCTCTTCGGGTTAGTAAACTGTATAAGGATGTTCCGTTAGAGGTGCAAAGGGAGATATTTCTGGCTGATTTAATGGAGCTTTCGTTTTGGGAGTTTGTCCTAATTCTGGGTATAGATTATTCGGTTAGGCTCCGAGTCAGTTTGGACTACGTATTTAAGAGGGTTGTTTTGAGGACCAAGGATAATGTGGAGGTGGTTATGATTGGTGAGCGTCGAGACTATCTGTCGCATATGATCTCTGCCCTAGTAGCTGAGAAACTGGTCAGGTGAGGATGTGAGGCGTACTTGGCCTATGTAAGTGTTTCAAATTCTAGGGACTCTTCTGTTGGAACATCAGAACAGTAAAGGACTTTTTGAACGTCTTTCCTGAGGAGTTACCAGGATTACCTTCGAATCAAAAATTGAAATTTGGGATTGAGCTTCTTTCGGGTACAGTTGTAGTGTCCATCGCTCCCTACAGTATGGCACCGAAGGAGCTTGCAGAGCTTAAGGCTCAACTGCAGGAACTTTTGGACGGTGGTTTCATCCATCCCAGTGTCTTCTTAGGGAGCACCAGTTCTGTTTTTTAAGAAGAAGGATGGGACCATGAGGATGTGTATAGATTATCGGTAGTAGAACAAGATGACCATTAAGAATAAGTATCCACTTCTGAGGATCGACGACTTATTTGATAAGTTTCAAGGAGATTCTGTATCCTCTAAGATTGATCTCCATTTAGGGTATCATCAGTTGAGGGTTAAGGAGGTGGATGTGCATAATACTGTATTTAAGACTCGTTATAGACATTACGAGTTCCTAGTGATACCTTTCGGCTTGATGAATGCACCGACTGGATTTATGGTTCTGTTAAACTGAGTATTTCAGCCTTATCTAGATCAGTTCGTCATGGTCTTCATCGACGACATTCTGGTATACTCTAAGACTAAGGATAAGCATGATGAGCATCTTAGAGTAGTGCTTCAGATTCCACGTGAGAAGCAACTGTACGCTAAATTCAACAAGTGTGAGTTCTGGCTTTATGATGTAACTTTTCTTGGGCATGTAGTTTCTACTGAAGGGATTCGTATAGATCCGAAAAAGATTGAGGCTGTACTGGATTGGAAACAACCTAAGAATATGTTTGAGATCTGCAGCTTTCTGGGTTTAGTGGGATATTATCGATGGTTTGTCAAGGGATTCTCACTAATTGTAGCTTCCTTGACTAAGCTTCTGCGTAAGGGTGTATCGTTTGTCTAGACTGATGTAAAAAAATCGAGCTTTGAGAAGCTCAAGTCTGTTCTGACTTAGGCTCCTGTTCTAATACAGCCTGAATCAGGTAAGGAGTTTGTGGTTTATAGCGATGCTTCGCATGTCGATTTAGGATATGTTCTAACGCAGGATGGTAAGGTTGTGACTTATGCGTTTCATCAGCTTAAGACACACGAAGGGAACTATCCGACGCATGATCTCAAATTAGCTGCGGTGGTTTTCACATTAAAGATCTGGAGGCACTATCTGTATGGTGAGAGGTGTATTGTCTACACTTATCACAAGAGCCTCATGTACCTCCTTACTTAGAAGGAGTTGAATCTTAGGCAGTGGTAATGGATTGAGCTGCTTAAGGACTATGACTGCACGATAGAGTATCCCTCTGGTAAGGCTAATGTGGTGGCCAATACTCTAAGTCGTACAGTGATGACTGATTTGAAGGTGATGTTGTCTCGCCTTAGTCTATTTGATGATGGGGGTCAGTTGAGTTGCAAGTTAAACTGACTTAGATTAATTAGATTCGAGTTAAATAGTTAGGGGATGAGTCTTTTGGCTTGTGGTTCCATCAGATTAAGAGTGGTACTATTGCTGATTTTTGGTTAAACAATGATGGTGTGATATGTTTCTGAGGGCAGGTCCGTATGTCGAACGATTCTAATATGAGGCAGTCTATTCTGAGAGAGGCGCATAGTAGCCCTTATGCTATGCATCCCGGCGGTAATAAGATGTATCGCGATCTTCGTGAGTTGTACTAATGGCCGGGTTTAAAGCCTAAGGTTACAGATTTTGTGGCTGGATGTTTGATGTGCCAAGAAGTTAAGGCTAAACATCAGTTGCCTTCGGGTTTGTTGCAGCCATTCAAGATTCCTCTAGAGAAATGGGAACGTGTAATGGTGGATTTCGTTAGTGGGTTGCACTTGACGCCCACTAGAAAGGATTGTGTTTGGGTCATCGTGGATCAATTGACCAAGTCTACTCACTTCATTTCAGTTCGGACGAAATTTTCTCTTCAGAAGTTGGCGAAGCTGTATATCTCCGGGATAGTTAGATTGCATGGTGTTCCAGTGTCAATTATTTCTGATAGAGAACCTTGCTTCACGTCTCGATTCTGGAAGAAATTACACGAGGCTTTCAGGTTAAAATTGGATTTCAATATTGCGTTCCATCCTCAGACCGATGGTCAATCTGAGAGCGTGATTCAAATACTGAAGGATATGCTTAGGAGTTGTGTGATCGATTTCTGAGGTAGTTAAGCAGATTATCTGCTGCTGGCTGAGTTCGCCTATAATAATAGTTTCCAGGCTAGTATCAAGATGGAACCTTACGAGGCTCTGTATGGTCGTAAGTGACGTACTCCACTGTGTTGGACTGAGTTAAGTGAACATTGAATGTTAGGTCCTGAATTGGTTTCCAAGACTGAAGATAAGGTTAGACTGATTCGGGATCGTCTAAAAGTAGCTTTTGACAGACAGAAATTATATGTAGATCTGAAGAGGCGTGAGATTGAGTATTCTATAGGGGACTTTATTTTCCTTAAAGTCTCTCCGCAGAAGAAGGTTTTAAGGTTCGGTCGTAAGGGCAAGCTAAGCCCTAGATTTATTGAGCCGTATCAGATTTTAAAACTTGTGGGACCAGTTGCCTATCAGTTGGAGTTACCTCTTGAACTGGACCATATCCATGATATTTTTCAATTTTCGATGTTGAGATGGTACCGATCTGACCCATCTCACATTGTCTCAGTTGAGGATATCGAGGTTAGGCTAGATTTGACCTTTGAGGAAGAGCCGGTTCAGATTCTGGAGCGAGATGTTACGGTTCTGCAGAAAAAGTCCATTCCATTAGTGAAGGTGCTGTAGTGGAATCAAAGCACTGAGGAGGCTACGTGGGAACCTGAGGAGGCTACGTGGGAACCTGAGGATTCGATGCATCAACAGTATCCTCATCTATTTTGATCAGGTAAATTTCGAGGCTAAAATTTCTTTTAGGGAGTAGAGTTGTAACGCCCTAATATTTGTATTTCTGTTTCTGTAACTATTTGACACATCTGTGTATATGTTTTAGTGGTTAAGTGTCCTGGGTATATGTGTGAAGTCCCAAGTTCAAGCCTTGCCTTTAGCAAATTATGTAATTTTTGAGTTTAGGCCCTATCTTTGTTCGGTGGGCTTATATTAATGTATTTGTAAATTCATATCAGAATGAGTCTGCTAGTTCTAATGGTAATGAGTTAAAGTGTTGGAGATCCTGTGTTCGAATCCTTGCGTAAGCGTAGGTATTTATTTTTGATCGGTTCTGGGGGAGAGAGTTCTGATTGAATTAAAAGGTTGTGTGAGTGGATAGTTATCAGTTAGTAGTGGATTTAGTGGGATTGAAGGAGATTGTGAAATCTTTTTATTTCCCAAAAATATTTTCATCTGTTTCTTTTGACTTTTTTTTCTCCTTCCTTGGCAAAATTTTGGCTTTTCTTGCTTCTTCAATTTTGTCATCATTCTTAGTTTCCATCATCATCTTTAATATTTTAGGGTTTTTCGCTTGGTTAAGTTATGTGAGCATAGATTGGTTTGCTCGAGTAGAGGTTCTTTAAATCCGTTATTGTATTTTCGAAATCTTCGATTGGAACCTTATTGTATGTTTTGGCGCCAGTGAAATAGGAAGATAGGGGCTCTCCTCGTTTAGAATCGTAATCAAATCGTTCGGGGTGTTTGAGTAAGTGTTAAAAGTTCGATTTGAAATATTGTCAGTTTCGTGATTTTGGTTTAATCGAGAATAATAACTGATTTTGGAAGGTTTGTGGTATCGTTTTTAGGTGGTGGTCTGCTTGGGAGTGTTTTTGCAGCAAAATAATACCCGGTGTGTACCTGAAACACAGAAAAACGAGGTTTAGCAAAAGTCAAAAAACCCCACTATCGATACCACACGGCCTTGTGAGATGACACGGCCGTGTGATCGAGGAAGGCTAGGCCATGCGGAAGACACGGCCGTGTGATAGCTGGAGTGTGGCCATGTGTGCCACACGAGCTAGACCAATTTGGGCGTGTGGGCCACACGGACGTGTGGGCCCATTGTACTGAAATTTTTTGTAGGGTAGCTCGGGTCGTCCTAATCGACTGTGGGTCTACCGTGGGGTTGATAAAGATTTACTAAACCCTAAAATTATGTGTTCTGCTAGGCTGATGCATTGTATGAGCATGTCTATGTTTGTTTATCCGTTATCTGTTTATGAAATTATGTTAAGCATGATTTATTTGTTAATTCTTTATGCATGTTATATTACTGTGATTGGGGTGGGATAATGTATATTGCAGGACGTGTTCCGAAAGGCAGATTATGCCTAATATCTGGCAGCACAGGTGCATTATATCTGATATGTACCGCATCGGTACAGCGTGGTGTGTAAGGGTGGGTGGATGTTTTAAACCCCATATTAGGGCGTTCAATCAGTTAATCGACCCGAAATAACATTAACCGAATTAACCAACCCTTCAAAATTTTTAACCATTAACAGAACCAAAATTTTTTCAAAAAAATTAACCGAACAGAAATTTTTTAGGTTAATTCGGTCGGTTAACCGAATTAATCAAAAATTATATTTTTTTTATTTTTGGTTAAAATAAGTATAAAATTAACCGAATTGCCCGAATTATCAAAATTAACCGAATTACCCGAATTATCCAAATTATATGTTTTTTATTTTTATTTTTAGTTTTAGATTTTTATTTTTGTTTATTAAATTATTTGTAATTTTTATGATTGGGTTGGGTACTTGGGTTAATATATATTAGATTACGTATTTGGGTTTATGTTGGATTGGGTTTGAGTGAATAGTAGGCTATTAATATATTATAATTATTAACCGACCCCCGACCGAATTAATTCAGTTAACCGACCGATTAACCGAATTCGGTCGGTTAACTGAATTTTTTCGATTTTACCTGAATTTTACTCACCCCTACCCCATATGGTATGTGGAGATGGTTGGAGATGGTGTGTAGAGGATGGGGTAAGATTCTGATATCTGATTTGCATAGTTGTAACTGTATTTGCATCTGAAATGGGCTCAGGTCCGAATCTGTATCTATATCTGTATCTGACATGGGCCCAGGCCCGATTGTGAATCTGTCCGATTTGTGATATTATGTATGTGTACCTGCTTAACTTTGCTAGGTTACATACTGAGTTTACGTAATCTCACCCATTTTCTGTTTGTATATATAGGTAACCTACAGTCTTAGGCAGATCAGTGCAGCGGAGGACTCGACGGTGACCATTTATTTTACTATTTGATTTTGCTTTTGGTTTATTAAGTTTTGGCATTGAGGTTGTATTTTCTAGGACTCTGGACTCTTTAAAAATTTTGGCGTTGGTTTTGGTTTTGGTTTTTACCTATTTATAACTGTGATGGTTTTTGATGAACCGTAATTTATACATATTTTTATCCCCTGCTTAACACATTTATGAATGATTTCTCCTTAGATTTGGTGAATTTGATGCTCCTAATCCTTTAATTTCATATTTTATACTTAGGTGAGCATAGGAGAGCAAAAAGAACAAGAAATGGGCCAAAAACGGAGAAAATGGGCCGAAGTGGGAAAACAACACGTCCTGGACTTCCTCACACGGGCAGAACACACTCCCGTGCCATTCTAACAGGCTTGACCACGGCCTAGAACAACCTCAGCACGGGCGTGTTAATCTCTCAGCCTCAACCACGGCCTGAAGTAATTGCACGCGGGTGTGTCCCTGCCGAGCCCTAGTTAAGTTCTATTCGGAAAAGGGCAATTTTAGGGGGCTTTTAGGCATTCAAAAGCCTATTTAAACACCTTAGAAGAGGACTAAAAGGGGGGAAGAGAATAGGGAGCAATGAATTACTCCAAGAAAACTGATTGATCCATCTCAAAAGCCAGATTCATCATCAAGACTGAAGATCTCTCCTCAATTTCCCTTCAGGAGTTTTGGGTTTTCTTTATGTTTTGTATTTATTATTGTTCTGTGATGTTTTCCTATTTAGTTATGAACTAAAACCCCAAATACCTAAGGGGAATGAAACTTAAGACTAATCTTGTTATTATTTTCTGAATTGTATGATAAATATTTGACTTGTTCTTAATTATGTGTTCTTAAATCCTGTTTTGGTATTTCAGGATATTAATTCAAGTTAATGCTCTTAGTTGGAGGATGAATAGTCCCTGTCTAAGAGTGACTTGTCATAATTAAGCAGAGTTGATTACGCGCCTAGAGATAGGGTGACAAGATTTTTCCAGATTAGGGTGAAACCTAATAAGGGGATCCATAGATCGAGTTAATGCAACCCTAGTGTGTTAATTAGAAAGAAATTTCAATTATTTAATATAGGGTTAGGTGTTATTAGTCTTGAATAGGGATAATAACATAACTTAGGGATTTCTACGGAACAAGTTAAATGAATAAATCGTCCGATTTGGAGCCAAAATAACAAGTGAAGTCTAGGTGGATTTTTCCTTAGGTATTGTCTTAATTCAATTGTTTTTCCAAAAGTAATTCCCTAATTCTATTTTCTGTGATTTCTTAGTTAGTTAATTAGTTAATTAAAACAAACCCCATTATTCTTAGGCTAGATAATAAAAAGGCAGTCATTACTAGTACTTTTAGTTACTTTGGGTTTGACAATCCGGTCTTGCTAAAGCTATACTACTATTCGATAGGTACACTTGCCTACATCGTGATAATAGTTAGTTTCAAGAACGATTAATTATAAATTTATAAAACTTATTACGAAAAATCACGGTCAAGTTTTTGGCGCCGTTGCCGGGGAACTAGAATATTAGGAACACTCAATTTTTGTCACTTTAACCATTTACTTTTACTGAAATTTAATTTTTTTTTCTTTTATTTTTATTTACTAAATTTTCTTTTCCTTTCTTCTGACAGGTTCTTATAGTTTATGACTAGAAGAAACCCGTCAAGACCATTACTATTTGACGAAGAAATTGATTGCACCGCTCGTGAAATCGACGAGAAATAAGGCGAAGCCTAAGATACACAGGGGAAGAACAAGAGGACGATATCTCAACTACAACCGAGGAGATGACTGAAAATTAGGAAAATCCGCTACCTCCTGCGATACCCGCTGTTTTAGTAAATTAGAATCCTGCTCCTCGTACTATGTATGATTATGCTAAACCTAATTTAACAGGAACTGAGTCAAGTATAGTTAGGCCTGCTATTGCTACAAATAATTTTGAGCTGAAACCTAACACAATTCAAATGATACAGCAATTTGTTCAATTTGATGGTTTGCAGGACGAGGACCCCAATACTCACTTGGCAAATTTTCTGGAGTTTTGCGACACATTTAAAATTAATGGCATTTCTAACGATGCCATTCATCTTTGGTTATTCCCTTTTTCGTTGAGGAACAAAGCTAAATAGTGGTTGAACTCATTACCACGAGGGTCAATCACTACTTGGGAACAAATGACCGAAAAGTTTTTATTAAAATATTTTCCGCCAGCTAAGACGGTCAAATTACGTAATGATATCTCTTCTTTTGTGTAGATGGATTTAAAAACACTTTACGATGCATGGGAGAGATACAAGGACCTACTGCGAAGGTGCCCTCACCATGGATTACCTCTATGGTTGCAAGTTCAAACGTTCCACAATGGCCTGAATCCCTCGACTAGAAAAATGGTTGACGCAGCAGCTAGTGGAACCATTAATAACAAAACACCTGAAGAGGCTTACGAATTTATTGAGGAGATGTCACTAATAATTATCAGTGGCAAGTTATGGGGACTAAGCCAACCAAAACAGCAGGCGTTTATAACGTCGATGCGGTTAACGTGTTATCAAATCAGGTAGAACTTCTAAATAAAAAGATTGATGGTTTACTTGGTTTTATGTAGGTACATCCAGTAATGAGGTCTGATTCAAGTGGAGGAGGCGTACATATAGATTATTAACCCTTCAATCCTACAACCGACGAGGAACAAGTTCACTATATGGGTAACAATAACTCTAGATAGCAAAATAACCCATACAGTAATACCTATAATACAGGTTGGAGGAACCACCCAAATTTCTCATGGGGTGGTCAAGGAAATCAAAGGGAACAAAATCCTCTGGGTTTTCAACAACCACCTTACCAACAAGAGAAAAAGCCAAACCTTGAAGAGATGCTAATGAAATTTATCGCAGTATCAGAAACTTCTTCCAGAATACCGAGACGACACTTAAAAATCAAAAAGTGTCGATCCAAAGGCTCGAAACTCAGATAGGCCCGTTGTCCAAACTAATTTTCGAACGACCACAAGGTAGCTTGCCAAGTAACACTGAACCTAACCCGAGGGAATAGCTCAACGTGATTAATGTTCAAGGTGAAGTAGGATTTGTTGAGCCTGAGCTAGAACCGAGGCAAGAAACTGTGGTGAGCAAAGGTAAAGGTGAGATAGGTCACAAGATAAACAAAACAGTAAGTGTAGAATATAAACCTCATGTGCTATATCCTGAAGCGGCAAGGAAAGACCGCTCAGATGAACAATTTGGTAAATTCTTTAAACTCTTAAAAAAATTACATATCAACTTACCATTTATTAAAGCTCTCTCGCAGATGCCGAGCGCAATGAGATTTTTAAAGGAGCTCCGAGCAAATAAGCGGAAGTTGGATGAGGCGTTGTATGTGGAGCTAAACGCAGTTTGCTTAGCTATTCTATAGAATAAGCTACCCAGAAAATTAAATAATCCAGGGAGTTTTACAATTCCTTTCTTAATTGGTAGCTTAGATGTTAATAATGCATCAGCTGATTTAGGGGCTAGCATTAACGTCATGCCTTACAAAATGTTTAAGCAACTAGGTCTTAGGAAACCCAAATAGACTAGGATGGGCATTCAATTAGCAGACAAAATTATCAGATTTTCTAGGGGTATTATTGAAGATGTACTAGTTAAAATTGATAAATTTATATTTCCCATTGACTTCGTTGTTCTAGACATAGAGGAGGATAGCAACACTCCTTTGATTTTAGGAAGGCCCTTTTTAGCAACTGCTAGAACGATTATTGATGTTGGCACAGGTGAACTCACACTTCGTGTGGGGGACGAAACAATCACCCTTGAAGCTCGCAATTCTAGCAACACATGGAAAATTGAAGGTGATTGTATAAACCATTTTACTAAAATTGACAATATGGTGCAACCTACTTTGCAGAAAATGAGTTTGAAGGAAGTACATGAACCATGTTCAACCAACAATAGATGACCTATTCATGAAGAACGAAGGCTACAAATCGAGGAGCTAGATGAATGGCGGACACATAAACCGCGAACATATGATAAACCAAAACTATACCAGAACGAGCTCAATACCTCACCAAATCAACTTAAGGTAGGAGATAAAGTTCTATTAGACGCCGCAGATCCTCACATTGTCACTGCCAAAACAAATGAAGAAATTCCTCTTACGGTACTTAGCATTTTCCCATTTGGTACAGTCGAGGTAAGTCATCCTAAATTCGACACTTTTAAGGTAAACAATTCCCGCCTAAAACCTTATTTTGATGAGATTGATAGCAGGAGTGAGGAGTATGAACTCCTCGAACCACCATGCCCGTTCAATAGAGAGGTAAGTCAAGCTTAGACTATAAATAAGTGCTTCTTGGGATTCAACCCGAGCACTAACAGTATTAACTCCTTTTAATTCTAGTGTTTAACACCAAACTTACTAACGAAGCTCTTGAATACAGGTTTACCACACTCACAAAATCAAGCACACGAGCATGCTTAAGACCGTGTGGAAACAGGGCAAAGATTTTTCCAACCACGGGCTGCGATAAATGGCCACAGCCGTGCGACATAGCCGTGGATGACCCTGCCAAAACAACACGGGCGTCCGACATGCCCATGTCCTAGAACCGTGGGTGAACCTGAGAAAATAGTAGCACGCCCGTATCTATCACCCATAGTCAAACCTGTCGAAGCAACACGAGCGTGGGAGAAGCGAGCGAAGCCAGACACGGCCATGTGACACGGTCGTGTGCATCAACAAGCCCAAGGCACACGGGCGTGGGGCGAATGTTAGAGGCGCCAAAAATCGAAAAAATACAAAACACACGGGCTAAAATTGGGGCACACGGGCGTGGCCCCTGGCCGTGTGCCCCAAAATCTATAAATACCCTGTACTATTTATTGTCTTCTTTGCTCAAAATCCCTAACCTTAGCCGCTGCAAGTCCACACGCCCTCCCTGCCATGCCCGTGCGCCGCTTCCAACTCTATCTTTGATGCCCAAACTCCTCTTTTTAGCGTTTGTTTTCTCTTTTCCCTTTAATTTCACTCATTTCTAATGCTATTCATCATAATAATCTTCATTTATCTCACACTATGTTCATTTTGTTATCATTCAAACTTCATTTTTAGATTAGTTATCATTCATTTTATGTAACATATTTTTGTGATTTCTCATGCCTTATTTATCTATTCTCAGTCAATATTCATAGTTCTCACTTGCTTCTTATTCTTTGCCATTATAATCCATGCATTGTGATAAATTCATGCCTTTTATATTTCCATAGAATTCTTTGCCATCTTGATTTTCATACTAATGCCACGACATTATGCCATAGAATTAATTATTTTGGTTAGACTTGTTAGTGTTAATAGTTGTGGCTGAAATTATTTATGACTTTTTCCTCTTTGAATTTAGTTACGTTTTACCTTGTTCATTCATCAAGATGGAATAATGGTTTTACTTGCAGGTATACCATGTCATCTTCACGTGGAAAGAAAGCCGCCGTCCCCATTTCAAAGAAAAGGAAGGGAGCATCATCTTCTTCGGGCCCTACCTCTGAAATTCGCCACCCCCTTCTGCAGTTCCCTATTGGGCCCCAAAAAGAACTTTTCCAAATACTCTGGGCCTAGCCTTTAATTGCAGGCCGCTGCATCGACTGGGCTGCACTAGAACAAGTCTAATTTGCTGATGCGATTCGGGCCCTCCTCACCACTGACCCATGGAACCTCTTCTTTGAGATCTTCGAGCCGATGTATCTCGAGCTCACGATGGAACTATGCTCAACATTCCATCTTCAGACCGTAATGACCAACTATGATGATCCCGGCACGGTTCAATTTCACCTTGGCGGTCTAGTCCACTAGTTGAGCGTTCCAGAGTTTAGTTCAGCACTGGGCCTTTACACGGAGGAGTCTCAGGAGGAGAACGACCTCGATACCCTCAACCGCCACATCCATTACCCTCCCTCAAAGTGCTAAAGCGCCCTCGTCCCTCGCTCGGCCACCTACGACCCCAGTCACTCCAAGCATCAGCTCTCCCTCCTTCCTTGAGGTACTTACACTCTATCTTAGCTCATACTCTGACAGGGAGGAGAGAAAGCACCGACGTCGTCAACACTCACGACGTCTACTACTTATGGTGTATGTCACATAGACACGTCTTTGACCTCGCCTATTTCATCACCCTTACCATTCGCCATCAGACGGAGCGACATCAGAAGGGGGTCATCTCCATTGGCCCCTATGTGACTCGACTGGCTCAACACTTCGGGCTCCTTAACACCGTGGCACAAGAATCATCCTTTACCCTCATTGGCCAGATGTCTCCACAAGGCATCTCGAGCATGCTAAGCATGAGGATGATCGAAAAGTGCCGAGGAACCTACCCTCCTCAATATCGACTCGCCCAATCAACCGAGGAGGAGGCCCCCGAGGACATTACTAATGATGTCTCTCCACAGCACGAGGACCCATCGCCTCAGCCACCACGCTCCCATCACCCAGTTCATGCGGCGACTTCATATGCTGACATTTCTAAGCGCCTCACTCGATTCGAGCAGCAGTGTTTTCAGCGATTTGATAACTTTGATGCTACTCTACGGCAGATTTGTCTTCACTTTCACCTCTCATAGCCACCACCACCTTGCGAACCGTCCGACGATGATGATATTTAATTTAATTTTATCTTTATTTTTATTTTATTTTATGTTTTTATTAATTTCACTTTTCACTTTTAATGTTATTTCCTTTTTGCTACTATTTTATATTTAGGTTTTATAAACAAATTTTAATCTCGGCTAATTCTTTATGAGTAACTTTTCTTCCTTATATCCCTTAAAAAGTTCCTGATTTTATTGTAGTTATAAAGAGTTACAAAGCTCGCTATCACTTAGGAACTTCAAACTCCATTTGGAAAAGGTTTTCCATGATTGTCATGCCCTGTTCGATCACGAGATATAATATTCTTTTGGTGCAGCACTTGTGGAACCCAACCTCTACCACCACTGGAGTATCCTCCTCCACTCTACATAACTCCAAACTAGGGAGTTCGTTCATTTAACACTCAGGAAATTTCATTTCTCTCCCTATCTTATGATATTATATCTCTATTTGCCACTAACTTTATCTTTGTGCATCGAGGGCAATGTACATCTTAAGTGTGGGGGGTATTCAGTTCATTATCAGAAAAATCCCTAATATTGCATTGCTCTCTTGAAAATCTATCATATCATTTTTAGGATAAATTTTGATTAATTTATGATTTTTATTGATATATCTTAAATTAAAACATAGGCAGTCACGCTTTGATTATTTAAATTTTAAGACATTAGAGAATTAAGCATGATAAGTTGATTTTTGAGAATTTAAAATTTTTAGGTTGTTTCCCCAAGTTTAGGTATTATCTTGAATTGAAGTCCACAAGTTTAAACATCAAAAAGCCATAATTTTTGTGAGATTTTGAGCCTTTAAGAGCATCTATTATTTATTTCATGCTCACTTTTATTATTGCTTTGAGTGTGTCAATATCGAATTGTTATTCTAGAACTTGCTTGATTATGCATGTCAAGACCACACCATTTGATTTGATATATTAAGATGATAGAGGCATTTAGGATTAACCCACTCATGCCATGAAAAGCCTACCTCCACGATTAACCCTTAGTAAACCCCTTTGAGCATAACAAGCCATTCCTTGTATTACCCTTAATATTAACCCTTAACTCATTATTGTTGAAATCCCCTCAATTAATTTGACCCCTATTTTTGTTGAGATTTGATTTGAATAAATTGCTTAGCTATGTCTTGTTCTTAGTAGGTAGTCTATGTTATTTGACTTGTTCTTAAAAAAAAAAACATGTATACATATTAGTAGTAGTAATCCTTTGTTTTTAAGCTTAAGTATTTAAATTCCATGTTCTGAGAAGAAGCTCTGTTGTACGCAAGTGATGATTAAATATTTTTCTAGTTAAGTAATTTTTCAATTCAATCTCAATTCTAACATTTTCTTTCAGCTTGTGACCACACCCCTAACCAAGCCTCGTTACAACCCTCTAAAAACCTTTTGATTGATGTATCATCTCAACTTATAGTGGTGGAGATTTGATTTTCATGCAAGCCTATGGTAATAACTTTTCATATTGACTGTTGAGTGCTAATTTCATTATCCTTAAACACTGTGAGTGATTTGAGTGAATCTTTAGTGAGGATGTTAAACTCTGTGAGATTTCGAATTGATGGTAACTACTTAGATAAGGGGAGATGCCTATATTTTTCATGATTAAATGCTCAAGTTGGAATGTTTGAAACTTTAATATTATTTTAGTTGAATTCTCAATGTATGATTACTTATGGATTAGTTTAAGATATTATTGATAGGAATTATAAGTTGAGATAAAGGAATTCTTAATTATGAATTGAGAGATTTTGCTTGAGGACAAGCAAACGCTTAAGTGTGGGGGTATTTGATAAACCGTAATTTATACATATTTTTATCCCCTACTTAACACATTTATGAATGATTTCTCCTTAGATTTGGTGAATTTGATGCTCCTAATCCTTTAATTTCATGTTTTATACTTAGGTGAGCATAGGAGAGCGAAAAGAACAAGAAACGGGCCAAAAATGGAGAAAATGGGCCGAAGTGGGAAAACACGCGACCTGGACTTCCTCATACGGGCAGAACACATGCCCCGTGCCATTCTAATAGGCTCGAGCACGGCCTAGAACAACCTCAGCACAGGCGTGTTAATCTCTCAGCCTCAACCACGGGCTGAAGTAATCGCACACGGACGTGTCCCTGCCGAGCCCTAGTTAAGTTCTATTCAGGAAAGGGCAATTTTGGGGGGCTTTTAGGCATTCTAAAGCCTATTTAAACACCCTAGAGGAGGACTAAAATGGGGGAGGAGAATAGGGAGCAAGAAATTACTCCAAGAAAGCCAATTGATCCATCTCAAATGCCGGATTCATCATCAAGACTGAAGATCTCTCCTCAATTTCCCTTCAGGAGTTTTGGGTTTTCTTTATGTTTTGTATTTATTATTCTTCTGAGATGTTTTCCTATTTAGTTATGAAATAAACCCCTAAATACCTAAGGGGAATGAAACCTAAGACGAATCTTGTTATTATTTTCTGAATTGTATGATAAATATTTGACTTGTTCTTAATTATGTGTTCTTAAATCTTGTTTCGGTATTTCAGGATATTGATTCAAGTTAATGCTCTTAGTTGGAGGATGAATAATCCTTGTCTAAGAGTGAATTTTTAATAATTAAGCGGAGTTGATTACGCGCCTAGAGATAGGGTGACAAGATTTTTCCAGATTAGGGTAAAACCTAATAAGGGGATCCATAGATCGAGTTAATGCAACCCTAGGGTTTTAATTAGAAAGAAATTTCAATTATTTAATCTAGCGTTAGGCGTTATTAGTATTGAATAGGGATAATAACATAACTTAGGGATTTCTTCAGAACAAGTTAAATGAATAAATCGTCCGATTCGGAGCCAAAATAACAAGTGACATCTAGGTGGATTTTTCTTTAGGTATTGTCTTAATTCAATCGTTTTTCCAAAAGTAATTCCCTAATTCTATTTTTTGTGATTTCTTAGTTAGTTAATTAGTTAATTAAAACAAACCCCATTATTCTTAGGCTAGATAATAAAAAGACAGTCATTACTAGTACTTTTAGTTCCTTTGGGTTCGACAATCTGGTCTTGCTAAAGCTATACTACTGTTCGATAGGTACACTTGCCTACATCGTGATAATAGTTAGTTTCAAGAACGACTAATTATAAATTTATAAAACTTATCACGAAAAATCACGATCAATTTTTTAAAATTTTGAACGGATTTTCTGGAGACAACGTTTTTTTACAAGCTTCCGCTACAATCACGTTTTATCTCTAAATGATTAAATGAAAGAAAGCTTTGAAATTAATAATAGCTCTAAAGGCTAATAAATTGGAAAGGTTTTAACTTAACGACAGTAGTTTTTCAACCCATTTCACGTGACACTTTCGGATTGGGCCATAACCTATAGACCGAGTTTGATGTGTTACAATTAATAAGAAAAGTGGCTATTGAAATGACATCATCCTAAAAACATTTAGGTACACACATTTGAAAAAGAAGGTCTCGAGCTACTTCAAGAAGGTGTCTGTTTTTTCTTTCATCTACTTCAATATGATGAGTATCAACATAAGATGATTGGTGAATAATACCAGTCTGAGTCATATAGCAGTTAAAAGTATCAGAAAAATATTCCTTAGCATTATCACATCGTAAAATAAGAACACTAGCATTAAATTGTGTCTTTATTTTAGCACAAAAGACACAAAAAATAGAAAATAACTTAGAACATTTTTTCATTAAATATAACCAAATGGCTCGCAAATAATCATCCATAAAAGTAACAAAATAACAAAACCCAGTTTTGGAAGTAACAGGACTCCAACCTAAAACATCATAGTGAACTAATTCAAAAGGAAACTCAACTTTTTTATTAACTCTCGGAACAAAGGCTAAAAGGTGATGTTTAGCAAATTAACATGACTCACAATTTAATGACAACAAACTATGAAGCTGAGGACACAACTTCTTCAAAGACAAAAATGAAGGATGACCTAACTGACTATGTACCTCTAAGGGAGACTCCATACTAGAACAAGAAATAGCTTTTAGCATTTTTGCATTAAGTACATAATGTCCTCCATACTCATGACCTCTACCAATAATTTTCTTCGTCATAAGATCTTAAAAGAGAAGATGAGCAAGAAAAAGAATGATACACAATAGTTGAGAGCACATGTAAGCTTAATAAAACATAATAAGTTAAAAGAAAATTTGAGTAGACTTAACATAAAATTGAAGGAAATGAATGATGTAAGATTAACGGTACCAGATCTAAGAACATGAGAGGTGGATCCATCAGTAAAAATGACGTTAGGAGTATGTGCATAAGCTTTGAAGTTTGAAAAGAGATTTGGATTACTTGTCATATGATCTGTAGCACCGGAGTCAATGACCCAATTGAAGAATAAGGAAATGAGGCACTTATAGGAGTTACTTGACTCGAAAATAGTAGTGATACGAGTAGATTTTCATATGAAATGGTCTTAGTACTTGTTATTGCAACATGTGTCATCTCTGTTCTCCTAGCCTTTTCCTGAAGCTTTTGGAAATAACGCTTAGTATGGTTAGGCTCATGGAAATAAAAGCACACCACCTCCCCTAGCTCGTGGTTTTCCCCACTTTTGTCACGACTAGTTGATCTTCGTGTCTTATTTCCATGGCTCACCATTGCATTACTATGAATCTGAGTAGAATATTTGTTCTCAGTTTGTATTATCCTTGTAAATACATACTGTAAAGATGAGATTTTGACACTCAACAAATTATGGTATTTAGCAACCTCAAGTTTCGAAGGAAGAATAAAAAAAAGATCATAACCACCATTTGTTCTCTATGAGATTATTGCATTTTAACATCTAAATTGAATGGCAACATCACATAGAGTTCTTCATACACTCTTTTGAAATCCTAGTAGTAAGCTGCGAGGGATTTAACTTGCTTCTTCGGACAATAAAATGCCTGGAAAACTTCATACATGTAAGAGATATCACCTTTCTCAGAATACAAAAAGTCCAAACACTCCTTTAGTTGTTTAACAAATTCATATTAATTAATAAAGGAAATTACCTCACTATCAATAGAATTGCAAATTTGTAAAAATAGTTTGGCATCGTACTTTAGCCACACTTGTTTTTTCTCATTAATGGGTGGATCATCAGTTAGATGATTATCCTTATCAATGTTTCTCAAATAGATTAAGAAAATCTTACTCCAATTAAAGTAATTGGTTCTATTGAGCTTATGTTCCATAATTTTGGACAATACAGGAATCATCTCACTCACCATACCTTTTGTCTCAATCCCTATCATATTCCTCAAATCAAGTTAAGAATCCAACTCAAGCAAAATAGTAGCAAGAAAACAACAACAAGAAAATAGCCTTAAAATGCTTTAGGCTTTATCTAAGGGCTAGGCATCCCCAAATCCTAAAATGCTTTAGGCTTGGCTTCTTGTTATGCCACAATTGGTATGGAGTTTTAGATGCGGTCTTAGCTGGTACATCATTCAGAATATAGAAAATTGTTTATAAAGCATATCCCCAAAAAGAGATTGTTAGCTTAACATTGATCAAACTATTTCTAACAAAGTTCGATTCCTTCTCTCTGCCACACCATTCTACTGTGGAGTTCTTAACGTGATTAAACATGAATTAATTACTGTAAAACAAACTTAATGTTGGAAAAATTATTTTTGGAAGTAGAAACTATTTTCAAAATTTTAGAATTATTAGGTAATGAATTGGGCCATGATCGAAAAGAAATGGAAATAGATGATTGTTCTAGTATTGGGACTAATTCAAAAAAAGGAGGAAATAAGAGTTTTAAAAAGTAATAATCCCAATGGCTTAATGGCCAATTGACCTGTAACTAGTCTCTGTTACCGGGTTAGGGTTATAGAGTATTACAACATGCATTCAATCAAATGATATCATTAAAAATTTAAATATTAATTTAAATATCAATATTCAATCCACCTATTAAACATAATATATATACACTTACAGGCCTTAAATCAAGCTTACGGGACCTTAAAAATAGTTTGGAAATAATTAGGGACTAATTTGAAACAAAACAGACTAACATGGAAAAAATTGAAAACATTGAAAACGGGGTCACATGCCCATGTGGATAGGCCGTATGACAGCTCCCAGACCGTTTGGCTCAGAAACATGGTCATGTGGCCAAATCGTGTACAATTTGAAATTTGGGTCGCACAACCATGTCGCAAACTATGTGCCAGACCGTGTGAGATTTTAAATAATATCACACCGCTGTTTCTCTAGGCCGTATAACAGCCTGATGGCTAGTGGAAAAACCTACACTTAATATCAATATGGTATACGGCTATGTGAGGAGACCGTGTATGACACACGACCATGTGACAACCCATGTCTCAGGTTGTGTACACTTAAAATCACTTCCAAATCAAGCTAATTCATTACCCATTTCTTAGGTACCAAGCCAAACCAAAAACAAGCATTCTTATACCTTTAAAACACATTCAAAGAAGCTTAAAAGATACCAAAACATACAACCTAAGTGCCTAACCAATTTGCCCTTAACGGCACCACATTTCTTATACCAACCAATTCATATTCAAAGTTCACAAGTACTTACTTTAAACACTTATCAAACTTACAATTCATCCATTCCATTCATATCTAATTCTACCATAACCTATTCATTCATAAGTAGCATAAACAAAATGACCAAAACCTATACATATGGACCTTTACAAGCCAAAAGCCAAAGACATATATACAAGTGAGCCAAAATCAAGGTTAAACAACATCATTCATGTATAAGATGTATCACAAGTAATAAGTATCCAAAACGTATACAAGACACACTTATTACATGCCATATAACCCAAAGGTAAACATGTCAAAATCTACCAAAAGACATCTGGATTGTGTGATTTTCACATTGATCCGATCGCTCGATTCCACAAAATGTTATCTACAAAGAACCAAGACAATGACACAAGTAAGCTTCAATAGAGCATAGTAAGTTTAACGGTTGAAATTATAAAACTTACCATTTAAACATAGCAATTTTACATTAACATGATTAATAAACAATAATCCTATCAACCATGATCATTCAACAGGTGAGTTATACATATACGAGTTGCACAATATATTCAATCACACGAGATCATTCGATATCAAGTCACGATAATATCAAAAAATCATGAAAACATTTATATAATTCAATAACAAGTCATCTACCACTAGAAATTTTCCCGATGAACGATATAACTGATACGGATACGCGGTTATCCACCCGAAACATGCTAGAAAACTCAAATGAGCCAAACCAACTGAGAACACGCCTTGGCACCAAGTGCCTAGCCCGTAGGCTAACATCCCACTGGAAACACGCCTGAGCACCAAGTGCCAAGCTTAAAGGCTTTACATCCACCCCTAGTAACATGCTAGAATCACTATAAATATAACATGATAGTCCGCAACAAATGCTGAACTCTAGTATATTTAGTGGAAAATAACAAGTTAGGAATTATTGTCTCATCACAAGTCAATTCTGTACAATGTGCAATATAACCTATTGGCATGCCAATTGTACCATATCCTACATTCATTTAGGCTCAAAACATATCATGTTAATAATGTTCAAGTCAATTATTTTCTCAACTCACAATAGTTTATAATAATTCAATTATACCAAAAATATTCAACAACCATAATTCGCAATCAATATAACATTTCAAATTATACTAAACTAAACCAAATGAACTTATCAGGGCTAAACTGCAGAGGTAGTAAAAGTTTTAGGGACAAGTAAACAACTTTCCATTTTCCACGATTATCTACTTGTTCTTGATCTATAAAATAGTTTATTCCAATTTATTAGCTTCAACTTCATATAATATTCAATTTAATGCATATGACTTCCTATTTACAATTTCTCACAATTGCCCCAAAATTTTACATTTTATTCAATTTGATCTTTAAGAGCAAAACATGATTATTTTCACAATTAAACCCTATACCCATTAACCTAATCCATAACCATTCCAAATCAATCCTCACATGCTAAAATTTCACAAGAAAAACATGTTATATTTACTTTGTTTTCAATTAAATCATTAAACTTAAAAATTATACAAAATTACTTTATAAACTAGCTCAAAATCACCATCAAGTTTCCAACCAAACATTTATAATTAAAGGGTTTTAAAAAATGATAAAATTTCTAAACTATGCCAACTTCACAAAATAGTCCTTAAACTCGCTAGATATCATGACAACAATCACAAAAACATAAAATTTATGAGAATCGACTTAAAACGAACATACATGCAAGAGGAAAAAGTGACTGAACATTCAAGCTATTATTAATGGTGTTTTCGGTGAAGAACAAACAAGGATGAAGAAGATGCCATCATGTTTTCATTTTTTTTACTTTTAATATAATTATTATAATAACATATAACATATAATATTATTTAAATATTATGCGTAAATCGTCCATCGTGAAAATTTATGGTTTATTTACCTCATAAACCCTTACGTGTTTATTAATTAAACCATCCAAGTAATAAAAATTCAATAATGACTAACTTTTACGACTTGTACGATTTAATCCTTTCTTAATTAACTATCTAAACGTTACAATTTTCTAACCAAATTTTAATATAAAATTAAAAATCTCGTAAATATTAAATAATTAATATTTACAGACTAACATGTCGATATTTGTGGTCCCGAAACCATTATTCCCGGCAGTACTGGAAAATGGGTTGTTATATGACCACAACCTTTTTAAAACACCAAAGCATGTTCTTTTTCATTGTGGTGTAACCTACCACCAAATGTGGTAGTAGTTTTTGGTACATTTTGGCACTTTAGGAACTTGTTTCTAGGAATTGTAGGCTTAATTATGTTATTTTCAACATTAGTAGCTTAAGTACACAAATAAGTGTTTTCACACATAAATTGACGTTTATTGATCTATTAAGCCAACTTGGGTCTTAGGTAGTTTTAATGTGTTAAATTGAGTGTACAAGATGATTATTTAGCAACCTAATAGCCTCACGGACAACACCTGAGTGGAGCACAAGTTCTCAAGGCGCAACATGCAAAGCCGGAAAACTAAGCATGAGATGACGGTGTCATGTCACAACACAAGCAAGGTGTGTCATGTCACATGGTTAAACATGGGGATCAATGACCGAGAAGGCTAAATTCATTCATACAATTGATATATTCCGAAACTAGGGCTTCCATTTGACCTAGTTAGGGTTTCTAAATGTTTCTATAAATAGTAAGGTTATTCCTAAGATGAAGGAGGTCGTTAGGAGTCGTAGTTAGTACATTTAGATTTAGGGTTTAGATTTTACATTTGAAGTATTCAATTTTCTTTCATGGTTCTTATTCAAACATCGAAGATTAATTACGATTACGAGATTACGCAGCTCTAAGCACATCCAATTCAATCGATTAAAATTTCTTAATTTTCTCTTATTTAATTTATTTGTGTTCTTTTGTAAGCTTAAATAAAATTTAAGAGTTATGGCATCTAGATCCATGAGAGGCTAAATCTCTAGAAAGATTAACAAGTGGATGTAAGAGTAATTAATGAATGGATTAGGGTTTCTCGAAAGAAATTAACTGGTTTTAAATTATGTGTGCTTAAACCCTATGGGTGACGACCCTAGGAAGTAATCTAGGGTAAGCAAGGTCGGGAGCTAAGTTTACTGAGTAAATCATAAATTATCCTCGTAGGGAAAGTGAGGTCTAGAGATAAGCGAGTACTTGTCGATTAATTAGTTAGTAGAGATAGGGAAGTAATACTAGTTAATTAATAGTTACTTCCAGCTAAACCCTAATTTTGAAGTTAGTTATGACCACTGGAACGAGTTAACCTTTTTATTTAGTTGTTTGATTATTTCTGTTTATTTAATTTAGTTAATCTAGTTATAATTGATTCTATATTTTATTATTCAATCGTAATATAATTTTTAATTAGTACTATTTAGACTTATTATTGTAGAAATATATTTTTAGTTTAATTCGTCCTCCCTTGGGTACGATCCTCGGAATACTTCCTTGTGTTCCGTTATAACACATCTATACTATAATTTGACTAGTATACTTGCAAACATCGCTGATCTAATTTTGATGTGGTATTTGTACTCTAAACGATAACAAGTTTAGAGGTGGTCATGATGTTGTGTTTATTTTCACTTTATGTTCCTATTAGCTGCTAACCATAAATTCTCTACCACAATTTATCATCATCAGTTGCCTTCAAAAATGGCTTCAATTCACTCTAAGGTGCTGCCATCGTTTTCCTTCAACACTACCTATCATATGCCGTCCAAATAGTTGTCACTGATTACCTCCAAAATACTACTACCGCCCATTTTCACTTTAGGTAAGTCAAGGTATTTAATTTATTACTGGATTGATGAATCATTTAAGGTAAAGGTTGTTGAGGATTGATGACTTTTAAGCAACGAATGTTTAGAATTATGATTTGTGATCCATATGTTTTAAATTATTTAATGTTGTAGGTAATTTATTAGCTTTGTGATGTTGATATTTTTAGCTCGAAAGACCAACTCAAAATCAGCAAGAGGGAATGTGGATTGGCCTTTAAGAAAAATGGTGGAAGCAATGAAAGAATATGAAACAATGAACACAACAATTTATAGTGGTTCGGACCCAATTACCCACTCCACTACCTTATCTTTTCACAACTAAGAATTTTTCCCAAATTCACTAATGTGACAACCTTTGAGGACAAGGTTTAACCTTACAATTTCCTTAAGATTTCTACCCAAAAACTTAAGATTGCAACTCCCTTTAGGTTGCTACCCAAACCTTGAGATTCAGCCCTCTCAAAAAGATACAAAAAAAGCAAACAAAAAAAATCCTTACAAGATCAGAATGTTTTCCCATTAAGCACAAATAACAAGGATACACTTGAGCTAAAGAGTAACAATGAAAGCTCACAAGTGTGTACAAGAAAACTATGAAAGAATTAAGCACTAAGGTTGTTTTGGTTGATCTTTAAGCTTGATGATCTCTCTTGTTGTTGTATGACTTTTGAAAGATGGTATTTATACCCTCTAATTCATTTCCAACTTCACCTGCAACAACGAGTACTGACACTTGCCAACAAGGTATCGATAATTTTTACATTCAATACAAAGTTCAGTGACCGTTGGTGCTAAAGATATCAATACCAATGGGCTTTTATCGATACCATATGAAAAGTATCAATATTGGATCAATACTTAGCTAAATTGGTTGAAAGCAGAATATCAATTTAGTACCGATTTTAGAATAGGTATCGATATACTTTTTGGCTTGGAGCAATACTGACTTGTTTTAAAACAATTTTAAGTTGATTGAAAATATTTAACTCAATTGAAACCATTTTAACTTGATTGTATTATTTTGACTATTTTGTTCAACTTTAACTTTTATTCAAAAATATTTTAATTTGTTATATCAAAACATATTATCAAATAAAGCTAGGTTAACAATCTCCACCTTTTTAATATAACAAAGCATTTTTTAAATTTGTTTTTGAATAAATCACTCCTCCTATATAAAAGTCATTTTTAATTTAAGGTTAAAAAAATTGATAAAAGATCAAAGTTAACATTCATTTTACTTTGAAAACATGGTCACTAAATTTGGCATAAAATTAATTAATCATAATCAATCAACCATTAAATTTACTTTTCTCTTCTCCCCTTTTTGTTATATCAACAATAAAGCTTCAGAGAAGCATGTCTACTAGTAGGAGAGTGCTGAGAAAGCAGCGAAGCGCGTTTAGTGAGAATTCTCCAAGATTGATGCGATTTGGTTCTTGTTTTTTCTGTTCGTGAGTCTGCCTTTATTCATTCGTGAATAATTGGGCAGGAGAGGTGGGGTGTGTGTGTTCCGGTTGGTTTCAAAGGGACTGGGGTCTGCTCAAGGGCGTACGGTGGTGACTGCCTGTTGTGGCAATAGGTTTGCATCAAATCAATGTGGGGCAAGGTGCCAAGATTGAGGCAGCGTTCTAAGCGGTGAATCTTGTCCTTTGTTCCGTGCTGTTCTCCTCAACTGTAGATTTTTGTACTATTTTTTCTTGTTTTTTTCATGACACAAAGAAATCTACGTAACTTTTTGGATTTCTTGTTTTTTAAGTTCTCATGAAAATTAATGCCGAAAAGATTAGTGTTGACTTTTCTACGAAAGGTGCATGAAAATAGGTTTTTCTGTGTTCTTTATTCTTTGGCTTTTTACATACATTTCCTTTACGTTTTGCATAGGTTTTCTTTAATATCCTTTTTCAAGAACGTTAAACTTATTAGTTAGGTTTTAAAGTTTTCCTCTGTATTCTTTTATAGATTATGATTTAGGCTTTTCAGTTTAGTTTTTCTGTTAATTTTTTATTGCTTTCTCGTCGTAGGGTTTCTTTTTTCATATTCATCATCGGGACGATTATCTCTATTGGCTTTGTTGCGATTTTTCTTTTTCACTATCTTGTACAATACTTTCTTGAGAAAATCGTGTCTCTGTGTTTTTAGGCATTGTCCTTGTTTCTATCTGAATCTTTGCGATTGTTATCCTAGTTTTATCTCTTACTGTTTTGTGTCTTGTATGATTCTGGATTAGTCTGCTAATATGAGACATTGTTCTCTTTGAATTTCGTTGTTTTTTCATTTGTTAGGTTATCTTGGTTTGGGCTTTTGTTGCTTTTCGTGTTTCTTTGGAGCAGGTTGGAACGGCTATAGGGTTGTTGGTGTTGATCGTCTTGAGGTTTGTATCGAGGGTGTGGTTAATTGTGGATCGGTGCATTGGCCATCCTTCGGTCGATCAATAGTTGAAGAACTAAATGAGCTTCTTAAGAAGCTGACCTTCTCTGAAGGGGAATCAAAGAGAGTGTTTAGCTTCACTCGACTCTCATCAAATTTTAAGGGTTATGAGGCTTGGGCGATCGGCAAAGTAATGTCGGATGAAAAAATTAATAAAGAGGCAATGTTTAAGGTTCTACGATCTCTATGGTTCACAAAAGAAGAGGTGAACTTCGTGGTTAAGAGAAAAAGTCATCTTGGTCAAATTTGGGGCGGTTGAAGATAGAACAAGAATCTTGAACCTTGCTCCATGGCTTTTCGATCAAAATCCTTTTTCCCTAGCTTCGTATGTAAAGGATCAGGACATAGAAAAATATACCTTCAACCTATCACCCTTTTGGGTGAGAATATATAATATACCTTTCGACCAAATGGACAGACAAACGGCGTTGGAAGTAGGAGAAGCAATTGGCTAGGTGATGGCAATTGATTGAAGGGATAAGGATGGTGGCTGGATTGAATATATTAGAGTTAAGGTTAAAATAGGTGTCCTCAAGCCGATAAGAAGAGTGGTCTACCTTGTGGGAAAAGATGATACTGAAATTGTTTGTGCCTTAAAATACAAATGACTCCCGATCTTTTGCTACAAATGTGGGATCATTGGCCATAAAACACAAAAGTGCAACGAAGAAGGGAGTTAAAAGAAGTTAGACAAGATAGAATTTCAGTATGGTAATTGGCTAAGAGTGCAAACCGGGAGTACAACCCAAGGAAAAGGAAACTGGAGGAATGGCGTTGAGTTTTTAGAGGGAAAGCTAGGGAGTAACAGTGAGACGCAAGCAAACAACAGGGAAAAAATAGAAAATGAAAATGAAACCATGAGAGGTCTCAAAAAAGAAAAAATAAAAATTGGAGAAAAGGCACTACAGCAAAACAGACTTTTAGCGGCGCTTTTTTTAGCCTTTAGCGGCGCTTCTAAGCGCCACTAAAACATTTTGCGGCGCTTTTGAAAACGCCGCAAAAAACGCCGCTATAGGCGACGCCGCAAAAATTGGTGGCGTTTATTAATAAAAAGCGCCGCTAAAAGTCAAGGCCTTTAGCAGCGTTTGAAAAACAAGCGCCGCTAAAAGTCAAGGCCTTTAGCGGCGTTTGGAAAACAAGCGCCGCTAAAAGGCAAGGCCTTTAGCGGCGTTTGGAAAAAAAGCGCGGCTAAAAGGCAAGGCCTTTAGCGGCGTTTATTATAAAAGCGCCGCTAAAAGTCCCTTTAGCGGCGTTTTTCCCACAAACGCCGCTAATTTTAGCAGATTTGCAATACATTTTTTACACCTATTTTCAGCCCTTCCTGCATTAAAATCCAACCAAATACAACAAATATAGCATAAAATGCAGCCAAAATAGCAAATTTAGCATAAGAAAATACAACCAAAAATATTAATTCTAAATAATACTTCAAATTTAACGAAAAATATATGATGTAATTAACAAAGTATGATTTAAAATATTCTTAGAATAATGTTAAACGTGACAAAGTTAAAAATATTCTTACAACGAAAACTAATGTCTAAGATGGCGGCTTTTTATGATCGTTGAAACATTTGCATCATCTCTTTGAAGAAGTCGTGAGTTGGAGGTCATCGTACTTTTCCTATGCTCTGCTTCTCCCTTCTTCTGCCACTTTGCCTCCTCTCTCTCTCTCTGCCACGCCTCTCTCTCTCACGCCTCCGCTCTAAGTTGTTGCCGGAGTTCTTCATATTTTCGTTGAACCTCGCAATTTGCTCAACTGTGTTCGCTTGCATCCGAGCCATCGATCTCTTAACCTCTGAACTTCGCTTTAGCTTGACTTCCTAAGGCATGTATTGCTGGGAGCCGGATCCAAAATATTGGGTCTGGGGTAACACTGCATCCTTGAAATCGAACCCGACCGCACCTTTTCAGGACCTAAAACTTGATAATTCATTATCAATGTTCTCAAGATTAACAGAACTATCGATCGAGCGATCGCTTCATATTCCGCCTTCTTATCCTTTAGTTTCTCCTAAAAATCAATTAAAAAGTTAGAAACGAAATATATAATAAAAAGGAATGCAACATAGCATTATTTAAAACTACTAACGATGAATTGAATTAAACAATTATAATTAAACATTATAAATATTTAGAATAAATCAAATATTATTAAAGTAAATATACCATAATTTCTCCAAATTTTCTGATGTTATAGGAGATCCATCTTTCTTCCTATGCGTAATCTCAAAAAGTCAAGGCGCCAACTTTTTGTCCAGATTTGACTTCCTACAATATAGTAGTAAAAATATTATTTAATATTAGAAAGTTATTAATATTTGAAAGAATTAATAAAATTTTGATACCTCGGCCTCAGCTACAGAAGCAAAACTTCTCGACCCTGCCGTGTGCATGAATTTTTGTTTTTGCCTGCTGCTTATTCCAACTCGCTCACGGTCCTACATAATGAAATTATTATTATGTATATAGTAAACACTATATATAAGAGTTTGGAAATACGTAATACCTCTCCTTTCTTTGAATTCCAGAATCTAACCGCATCTTCCCATTGGTACCTCAAAGATTCCCATGGGACATTTCTCAATTTTTCCTCGAGGCTTATGTCTTTCTTAAAATATTGTTTTTTTAAAGTGCTTTTATTGTCTCTCATTTTTACCCAATGTCTTCTTGATATAATCATCGGAGACCTCTAAAGCAAATCTTTCCTAAAAAAACACAGTTTAGAATGTAAATATGAATGAAACTTAAACCAAAATATTATAAATTACATTCACATTTTGTTACCTTAATATTAGCGAGAGCCTGATTTTTTTACTATCGTGCATGTGATGCCATGATTCGTAGTTGATGGGCAACATATTGGCATTTCGTGCTAAAATGCCAATATAGCCTCGCTAAAAGTCGAGCTTCGAGATCCAACAGTGGCCATAAGTATTTCTACTTACTTTGACACGGTTGGCGGGATCTAAGTCGTATAAATCACTAAGTAGTGTACGTCCTCGAACTCACAAGCGTCCCCACCATTTTCAAATTGAAAAATGATATACTATTATTATATTAAAATTTACAAATAAATTAATAATAAAAGTCAACACATGTAAAATAAACGTAACATTACTTTGAATTTCTTCAGCTCGTCAAGTGTCTCTCGCACATTCAAGATCCAACAATGTTGTTGTTCACTATTTCCTTTTTCGAATTTGGAGTATTCGGACAATACTTAAACCACGTAATTTTCTTCTACGCATTTTTCCCCGCAATACACATAAAATAGTTAAAGTTTTAGTAACAAATTACAACAATAATAGTACATATAAAATAGTCAAATTATATAACATGACCAAGATTAAAATTATAATATTACATATAATTAAAAAAACATAAAATCTTACTACATCATTATTCGTAAATATCTTCATTCACATCATCTCGAACCCATTGATATTGTGTACTAGTACTAGGGATATTTTCATCTAAGTTTTGTTCTGGAAAAGGTAATGTTTCTGATCTTTCGACAATGTCATCTCTACTTCCATTACCCATGTCAAACAAGTCTCTAGGGGTGTTCCGGAGTACAACATACCAACCCTCATCAGTTGGATCTTTTGAATAAAAAACTTGTTTCACTTGAGAGGAAAATACATATGGCTCGTCCATCAATTGTTGTCCAGTGTGAATCAAGCGAGAGAAATTCACCATTGTAAAACCAAATTGATCTTTTTAATTCCTCGAGCAAAGATTAACATCAGCCCAATCACACCGAAATAAGATAACTTTCCATCTGCCATAGTAATCCAACTCAATAATGTCGGTAAGAAGTCCGTAATACTCCACATTACCCTCAACCGGATTACTATCCCTAGCACTAGCATAACTTGTAATTGAAGAATTAACAACAACTCCACAATTTTGAGTTCTCCTCATTCTCTCGCGATACTTTGTATGAAATCTGTATCCATTGATGAGGAAGGCACTATATCTTTTTATTACTTTGTTCGGACCTTGGGAAAGCCATTTAATTTCGTCATTGACGTCCTTCCCACTCGAAACCTATTGAATCGAAAGTAAATTAAATAATTATAAATGTATTATGTAAAAACATTCTTATTTGATTAACTAAATTTCGCGATTATATGTAACTTATTAACTTTAGTTACATACCGTTTGACTTAACCATTCATGAAAAGATTCTGTGAATAACTTATTAATCTCTCGATGTTGTAATCTTCGAGAGCGTGCACGAGATCTCAAAATTTGTTTGTACTCACTATGTTAAAAACAAGTTTAATTGGTTAGAAGATAAACAAATCAAAACCGATTTAATATGTAAGATAATTTTATAACTTACTTGCGCATACGGGTTCAATTGAATCGTGGTGAAAAAGTATATATCGATGTGCTCGTATCCACGATATATCATCTAATTCTACAATTTCAACTTTGCCGATTGGTTCTCCATAACTTTGAAATAAATAAGTTTCGCCAAGTCATGATCATTGAGCCCAAAGATTCTACTTGGTCTATTCAATCGTGTTTTAGCATCTTCTAAATATCTAGAAATGAAGGTCATGCACTCTTACGCCAAGTAGCCTTCAAAGAATTGATCCTTACGGATAACGCTTATTGCGACAATATGACTTCAATTTGCTTAGGAACCTAAACACGATATACAATATTTATCAAAAGTCAGAACTAAATGTATAGAGGTCAATGAATGAATAATTGAGAAATAAATTAGCACCTTTCTATAGGATACATCCATCGATAAAAACCGGTCCACCAAGGATTGCTTCGTGAGGAGATGGATTACCAAGTGCACCATAATAGTGAAGAAGGAAGGTGGAAAGATCTTCTCTAAATTGCATAAAGTCAAAGCCGCTCGATCCTCATTTTCTCAAGTTCTTCGACATTCAAAACTTTGCCACAAATAGCTTTCATTATATTGGATAGTTCAATTATACAGACGTTACATTTTTTGACATACAAAGACCGTAAAGCAATTGGGAGTAAATCTTGCATCAAGATGTGGTAATCATGTGATTTTAATGAATATAATCTTCGATCTTTGAAACTCACACATCGAGATATATTTGACGATACGCATCTGGGACCTTTATATCCTTCAACACCATGCAGAAAACTTCTTTCTCTTTATTTGACATTGAAAAAATAGAAGGCGGCAATCGATATTTCCCATTCGGAAGTACTTGAGGATGAAGATCACGCCGGATTCTCATGTCAACTAAATCAAGTCGGCTCTTAAGATTGTCTTTTGATTTTCCATCGACATTTAAAATTGTCCCAATTATGTTCTTCATGAGATTCTTCTCAATATGCATGACATCAAGATTGTGGCGTAAAATGTTGTGCTCCCAATAAGGTAACTCAAAAAAAATACTCCTTTTCTTCCACAACTTCCGCCTCATTAGGATCATCCTCTTCGTTAGATTCATCATCAAATTTATCCTTCGATCTTCTCCTTGTTTGTGTGATAGGTGGTTGATTCATCTTCCCGTAACTAAAGTTGATATCTTTTAACATAAATAAGATTTCAGATCCAACGGTCTGCTTAGGAGCTCCTCTGTACTCTTCAGTACCGTCAAATAGAGTCTTCTGAAATCTAAATTTATGATTTTCATCTAACCATCGACGATGGCCCATGTAAGAGAACTTCTTCCCATTATACAACCACTTCGAACAAGTTTGCGCAGCACAACAAGGACAGGCATAACGTCCTTTAGTACTCCAACCCGATAAATTAGCATAAGTCGGGAAATCATTAATTGTCCACAATAAAGCTGCACGTAAATTAAAGTTCTCCTTTCTCAATACATCATATGTTTCAACACCCGACCATAATTGTTTTAACTCTTCAATAAGTGGCTGCAAATAGATGTCAATATCATTTCCGGGACCTTTCTCTCCAGGGATAATCATTGATAAAATAAATGAAGATTGCTTCATGCAAATCCATGGAGGCAAATTGTAAGGAACAAGCACTACAGGCCAAGTACTGTACGAAGTACTCATGATTTTAAATGGATTAAAGCCATCACCGCTAGCCCAAGCCTCACATTCCGAGGATCGCTTGCAAAGCTTGGAAATTTCTTCACAAATGACTTCCAAGCTAAAGAATCCGCAGGATGTCTTAATAATCCATCATCGGTCCGTTGATCATTATGCCACCTCATAGATTCGGCTGTCTTTGAGGACATGAAAAGCCTTTGAAGTCTTGGTATCAGGGGAAAATATCGCAAGACCTTGACCGCTTCTTTCTTAATCAGCCCCACCTTCATTCGTATTCACATCTTACAGACATTATTACTATTCATCCAACGAGACTTACATAAACATGACAAGATTGTTGGTTTTTTCACCCCAGTATAACATGCAATCATTTGGGCAACTATGAATTTTATCGTACCCAAGGCCCAAATCTTTTATTAGTCTCTTCATATCTTGACAAGATGGGAATTTTTGCAAACGGAAACATCTCTCTTAGAAACTCTAGCAAGATTGTAAAAGAGTTTCCGCTACCCTCCCAAACATTTTAAGTGAAATAGACGAATGCGTAAGGACAATTTCGAATATTTTGATCCTCGTAGAAAGTTCTTCATTCATTTCATTAAGTAAATTGTAGAACTTAGCCGCTTCTTCATTTGGCTCCTCATTAGGTGCACTTGTTCCCGTTTTCAAAAAAAACATTTTCACCAATATTACAATCCTCGGATATAATAAAGTCGTGTAGAAACGATTGCTCACCATGACTACGCATATTAAATGCATCCCGCAACATATCTTCCATGTCATCTTGTCTAACATGCTTTGATGGTAATCGATGATCGAGGATAAGTCGGATTAATCGTTGAAGAAGTTCCACTAGATGTACACTCTCCATGGAAAATCCATTTTTTATACCCCCGAATAAAGCCATCAACAATTAGATGTTCGTAGACAACTTCACGAAAATGCCAGTAGATGTTGCCACACTTCTTACATGGGCAAAGAATCATATTCTCTTGGCTTGCATTTTGAAATGCAAAATTTAGAAAAGTTTGTACTCCATTTTGATAGGCATTGCCTACCCTTGACAATTTCATCCAACTCCTATCCATTTTGTAGTTCTTGAAATCTAAAGTTGACAACATATTACAGTTACTTAAATGTTCTCAATTATGATTTAAATCATATCATTATACTAAATATCAAGTCTGTAATGGGTATAAACTAATTTAGGCAAGTTGCAGGATTTTCAACTATAGATTTATGTATTATGTAAGTTAACTATAGATTTATGTATTATGTAAGTTAAGTAAATTTCGTAAACTAGTTATGTATGATATGATATATATTTAAGTATTATGTAAGTTATGTAAGTTATGATATGATATATATTTATGTAAATTATATATTTATCTAAGTTATATAAGTTATGTAAGTTATGTAAATTATGATATAAAATATATTTAAGTATTATGTAAGTTATGTAAGTTATATATTTATCTAAGTTATATAAGTTATATAAATTATGTATGTTATATAAGTTATGTAAGTTATATATGTTATATAAGTTAGGTAAGTTATATATGTTATATAAGTCATGTATGCTATATAAGTTATGTAAGATATGTATGTTATATAAGTTATGTACGTTATATAAGTTATGTAAGTTATATATTTATCTAAGTTATATAAGTTATGTACGTTTTGTAAGCTATATAAATTATGATATCAAATATATTTAAGTATTATGTAAGTTTTTTATTTCACGATGTGGAATATCACATGGATAATACATATCAAATATCAAGTATCTACAGGTAAGTAGCGGGATTAAATAATATTTAATTAAATAATATTTATAAAAATTATTTTAATTAAATAATATACATGTCGTTCGTTTTTATTTGACAAATCACATGTGCAGTTAAAATAGTCCACACTTAGTTTAATTTATGTTTTACGAGTCATCTTTTCTTAAGTACATATTAAAGCACTGTGTGGACATCCGTATTTAGCTTAAAAGCTATGATTTAGTTTGAATAAAAAATTTAACTTTGATGGTAAAACGGACGATGATAAAACGGAGAATAATATTTGTGATAAAACGGACGAGAATATTTCAATAATAATTTAAATTTAAGTTAAAAACTATATAAAATATTTTATTAAATATTTGTATATTAGATGGGACATATTAAATTGAAACAAGTAAATTTTTTAAGATTCATCATACGTGGCGTTGTTACACCTAGGGAGGATCCATTATATCTTGCAGCTCGATATAAGGCAACCCGTCAGGTTTCCAGCCTATATACTTTGAATCTTTAAAATATTTAAATATTAAAATCAAACATTATTAATATAAAAAAAATAGTAATTTGAATATAATAATATAAAAAAAGAATCGTAGTTTAATTTTTATAAGTAAATTGGAAATAAATTAAGGTTATATAAATATTCAATAGTAAATGAGCTCGATAGAACTTTTTTCAAGTCTTTTTGAATTTTTTAAGATTCATCATACGTGGCGTTGTTACACCTAGGGAGGATCCATTATATCTTGCAGCTCGATATAAGGCAACCCATCAGGTTTCCAGCCTATATACTTTGAATCTTAAAATTATTTAAAATAAGGTTGACATGTGCAGTTAAAATAGTCCACACTTAATTTAATTTATGTTTTACAAGTCATCTTTTCTTAAGTACATATTAAAGCACTGTGTGGACATCCGTATTTAGCTTAAAAGCTATGATTTGGTTTGAATAAAAAGTTTAACTTAAATGGTAAAACGAACGATAATATTTGTGATAAAACGGAGATTAATATTTGTGATAAAACGGACGAGAATATTTCAATAATAATTTAAATTGAAACAGGCAAATTTTTTAAGATTCATCATACGTGGCATTGTTACACCTAGGGAGGATCCATTATATCTTGCAGCTCGATATAAGGCAACCCGTCAGGTTTCCAGCCTATATACTTTGAATCTTTAAAATAATTAAAATAAGGTTGGAGAGAAAGTCAGCTATTGTTGTAATTATAACGGACAAGCAAGCTACATATATGGTAATAAAATTAATTCATACTTATTCATACTTCAAATAATTAATACTATAAGGTCAGGTTTCCAGCCTATATACTTTGAATCTTTAAAATATTTAAAACGTACCTTAATAAAACGTTCCCTGGTCTACTCCACTCTCACCAGCAAACAGAGGCTGGAGTCCAAAAAGTAATATTTATTAAGTAACTTAAAGTGAAAATGCATAGAAATAAGGAAAAAATTTAGCAACTAAACGGCTGTGCGTACCTAGAACAAATGTCAATGGTCAGGTGTATTTAGTTGCAAAGAAATATTATTTCAGTGCTCGATAGTACCTAGAACATATGTAAGATTATAAGAGTAGCACCAAATATATTTCAGTTTAAGCAAATATAAAAACTTTATCTATATCAGTACCAAATTTTAATTCTAAGATTAAATGGCAGCTTCAGTTGAACCAATACTTGCAGGAGGAGCAGGAAGCAGTAAATGAAGCTGTACACATCAGCAAAATCTGGCAAAACTGCACATCTTTTCAAACCATTTCTGCAAAAAAATACAAAATCTTATATGAGCATACAAATGACTTCCATCTCTGCAAAAAAATTGTAAATACAAGGCACATAACACAATTAGCAAATCCAGTCAGCTGTTTCTTCAAACATTGACTTTCCTAAAGTGCCCAAATCGAACACATTATCCAACATTTGAAAACAGGTTTCAGAATAAGTACAAGCAAATACTAGCATGCTCATTCCCACTCACACATGAATTTTGCAGCATCTTCTAGAGGCAAACTTCCTTCCAAAGAGTTGTTAGCCAATGATAAAACCCTCAACTCCTTACACTTGAATAAGCTATTTGGAATTTTACCAGAAATCTGATTTGATTCTAAACTGAGTACTTGCAATTTGAGTGAAAGTCTAAATTTTGTAAATAATTAAATTCATAAAAATTAAAATTAAATCCAATTTTTAATATGAGAGTATTAAAATAAAAATTAATTAAAACAAATCAGACGATTAAATGTCCAATTTATAATGGAGGTTTGTAATTGTCAACGTCCATTTTAAATAAAAAAATCCAAGTTATGAATATAAATAAAGTATTAGTGTAATTAAAATAAGATAAAATTCAATGATGGTGATGTCATCAACTTTAAACCAACTATGACTCTTGTCATCACTTCCCATTTCATTCACTTTGTTTTTCTCCTAAATTATTAAGAAGAATTGGCAAATATAGTTAATTAAATTCCTTATGAAAATCGCTGCAGATTAAGTTATTTAACACTACTACTAGAGCCTTATATAGTTGAGGTTCCCATTTTTATTTTTATGTCAAAACCCATTTTTCAAGCCTATTTTGTTCAAACCCTCCTACTTTTCAGACAAGGCTGAGTGGCCTGACTCATGGATAGGCGTAGCCTTATACTACTATTTTTTTCTTTATTCGATCTAGCCCATGAATAGATCTAACCTTATATTACTATTTTTTTTCTTTATAAAAAGTTCTGGGTACAATTATTTGTTAGGCCGAAGGCTCAAGACAAAAATGGGTCCTTAAGGCCCATAATGGTATAGGGATGCCACAACAAGACCAACGTACATGATGGGGAGAAAAAAAAGGTTTTGAGTTTCATATGATGGTATAGGGATGTCACTTTGAAGATTGGAGGACTTACAAAAATGGGTCCATAAGGCCCATAATGGTACAGGGATGTCGCTAAGATTGGAGGACTTAGAAAAACTTGGAATCAAGCTAAGTTGTAAGGGTGTGATAAATGATGGTCCACTTTATATTGTTATACCAAAAAGTATGACCAAGATTTTAATCTAATATTAAGATGGGTCATAATTCAAATAAAGCTCAATCTCATAGGAGTTCAAATACCATCATAATCATCTATTAATAAGGGAATAAGTCACTTGATATAACAAGTAGCTATCAAAAATTAGTTGTATTAATAAAAAGGCTTTAAAAAAAATCGAAATTGGAAGGTATATAAACTAATCGCAAAATAGATTAGCATGTCAATATGATCAATGAAACAACTAATGAGTCACACCAAGACGGCATATAAATACCCTTGGTATAACTTTCTTTATCTCTCTAAACTCTTAGCTTCTACACTTGTTTAATCTTTTCTTTCCTTCTCTATTTCATGATACCTTTTGCAAATTTAAGTATCGAAAATCATCTTAGAACACACGCTCCGACACATCTACCTTGACTTTAAAAAATTTAGAACAATCAAGTCCAACTCACTTTCCCCCAATAATATCATCAAGCCAAGTCGCAACCAAAATAGGCATCTATAAATTTAAAATAGCTTTGGAGGTATTCAGAAAAATTTATAAATTTAAGGTGAAATTCTACAAATGTTTTTCATGGACCAAGAAGTGTTAGTAGCTAGAAGATCACTCAAACTAATTTGTTTCTTTAGAGACAAGCATTACTATAGTAAGAAGCTAAAATAAACTACAACAATATAAAAAGAAAGTTTTAACAGAAAAAAGGCTATTACATCTGAAAACCAATCATAAACAACTCTTAAACCAATCATAAGCCAATCTAAAACAACAGTACTTTTGCTTTAGTTCTTTCATATTTCTCACAAAGAACAGAGGTTGACGAGATATCTCACTCTGTTATTCCTCAAGTATGGGGTTGGGGAGGTGACTATGAGTTCTGATGTGTTCCTACCCGCTATTAAGGGTAAATCAGGAGTTGCATTGAAAATCTGACTAAGTTTCGTTTGACACCAATTAAATTCGTTTGACATAAATAATATATATACACTCTATGATTAAGTTTGCTTTTGCTAGCACTGAACTTACTGGTTATTGTTTAAAGACCCGCTTCACTATTTAAAACAACTGTTGATGGAAATTAGATAAAAATGAATGAAACAATAACCAGGAATTGTTTACCTTTGAGGTGGTTGTCACCAAGATACAAAGTGTCGAGCAAAGTCAAATTTCCAGTTTCTGTAGGTATACTTTCATCCAAGGAGTTTCTATACAATGATAAATACTTCAGCTATTTGCAATTGAATAAACTAACAAAAAAAACTAATCATACATTAATCTGAAGGGGACTCGAAAACTAACCATTCCAAACCTATTGAGCGTATGACCGTCGACGAGAGAAAAGGGAAAACAGTTAGGGATTTTGGGGATGGGGGAACAGAATAAGGGAAAAAAAGGGGAATTGGGGAAAATATTAGGGATTTCGGGTTTGGGGAATTAGGGGATGATTTGGGGGAAAAAGAGAAGAGAGGTTTTAGGGATTTAGGGAAGGAAGAGACGAAATGGGGGAAAATAACTTAGAAAAAAATGAAACTGATTTCGGGTAAAGGGGGAGAGAAAAAAACGACGCCATTTGAAATATGGAAATTTTGTGGCGTTTTCAACAAAGCGCCGGTAATGAGACCTTTTGCGGCGTTTTCATCAAAGCGCCACTAACTCCTCTTTTATCTACACTACAAAACGACGCCGTTCTAACACGAGTTGTGGCGTTTATTACAGAAACGCCGCTAAAGCCATTACTATTCAGAGGAAACGACGCAGTTTTACTGTAATGTATAATGAAATTTTATGGCGTTTTCTTGAAAAACGCCGCTATTTCCGATCTTTAGCGGCGTTTTATGTACAAACGCCACTAATACCTTAATATTTTATAAAAATTGATCAAAATTTAAAACTATATATTTAGAATTTCATTAAATTATATCTAAATAATGTTATCTGTGATGAATGTTAGTGTAGTACAATATCTATATTTCATATATTTATATTAGGTTTAGTACAAATTCCCAAGAATCTCATAAAATTCTAAATATTAAATATTGAATAATAATATTATACCTTAAACTTTAAACCTCAAACAATAAACTTACACTCTAAACCCTAACTATAGTTGAAACTTTAATTTTGATTTAATACACATTTTAAAATACATATTATGTATGCATATAAATTAATTTAAAAAATACATGATGCTGTTTATTATATCAATAACGCGTAAATATTTTACAAGATCTACATCAAATTACAGAATTCATGTACACAATTGCACACTAAACCACTTTTCATATATATATATTTATATATATTTTTCAAATAATAATATATATATTTAACTTCTCTACATTTATCTTCTAAATTAAAATCTAAAATTATACTCGATCTAAATTTAAAACCCTAAACTTAAGACTCTAAACCCCTGAACCTTATACCACAAACACAAAATCCCTAACCCCAAACTTTTAACCCCAAAACCATTCGGTAACCTTAAACCAACCATAACTCCTAGACCATTAAGCCCAAACTATAAAGTACTTTAAAAACTGCTAACTTTAAACCATAATCGTATACATATTATTGGGAATTTGTGTGGCCAATGTTAGTGTAGTACAAATTAAAACACACACATATATATATATATATATATATGTTTATATTCTTATATTAAATAATATGAGTATATACAAAATAGCATGAATCTTAAATGTTCTTCAGTTAATTTCTAGCTAATAGTTCAACAAATGCTAATTCCACATAGTTCAACAAATGCTAATTACACATTCAAAATCACCCTTTCTTAATAGCATCCCATGTAAGAATCTGGAAAAAAAATTAATTATCTCTTAAGAAGTTAATAATTGTCCCATTGTAAACTTCAAACCCTAACCTTTAAACCCTAAATCATAATCCCTAAACCCATAATTCATCATAAACCTTCAAATACTAGTTAACTCCTAAACCGTAAATCTTAAACCATATATAGTTAACTCATAAACCTGTTTAAACCCTAAACCATATATCTTAAACTATAATGATAATTAATTTAATTAATATTTTAAATTTAATACTATATATCTCTTTTACGATTATATAAGACAATACTTAATATATTGTATAACCATAAATTTTAATAATTATTGTTTTAGGGGTTATAAGATTAGTGTTTATGATTTTTGTTCGGGTTTAGGGGTTATATGACTTTTAGCGGCGTTTTACCCAAACCACCGCTAATGCCCTTGTTTTTAGCGGCGTTTTACCCAAAGCGCCGCTAATGCCCTTGTTTTTAGCGGCGTTTTACCCACAGCGCCGCTAATGCCCTTGTTTTTAGCGGCGTTTTAACCGAAGCGCTGCTAATGCCCTTGTTTTTAGCGGCGTTTTAACCAAAGCGCCGCTAATTCCCTGGTTTTTAGCGGCGTTTTACCCAAAGCGCCTCTAATGCCCTATTTTTAGCGGCGTTTTTTATTAAAGCGCCGCTAATGCTCTGTTTTTAGCGGCGTTTTTCTTGAAACGCCGCTATTGCTCTGTATTTTAAAATTTATGCGGCGTTTGTTGTTAAAACGCCGCTAAAAACGCCGCTAAATCCCTATTTTCTTGTAGTGAGGTTGAGCTCTCATGTGAAAAAACAGCCAGCTCTGTAATACCCTTAATCCGTATCCGTCGTCGGAATAAGGTTATAAGGCACTACTGATCAAAATTACAAATTCAAACATCAATAAATTTCCACCCAAATCAAAACTCATTTATATATATGAATAAAAAATGTAGTTAACTTACAAATTCAGAACATATATTGTTTTGCAAAATGTAAACAAATATCATGTCAAATTCCAACCTAACACTTACTGCATATAATTAATGCATATATATTCAGCATTAATTATTAACAGCATGGTCAAACATCTTATTAAGTCACTGATGAAGTTATGCATAACCACCAAATATCACAAGCATATTCATATAATTTAATAAGCAATAATACATATAAATAAAATTTCTTACATATGTAACTTAAGTCAAGATCAAATTTGAACTTGCATGCTTTGTACTTATGTACAAATTGATACAATTATTAGGCATCAACCATACACAACCATATACTTACATTTAAAAATATTAATCATAAAAGATTATACATTTTTATTCTAGGTCATTAAATCATACGCATTTGGCTTTAGCAAATTTAATTATTTTTAAAAAAACAATACAAATCACTCAAAAGTACTCTTATTACCTAGACTAACTAATATGTCTAAGATCATATACTTAATAGCTAAATAACAGTTAACACTTGGACAATATAAGCTTGGACAATATAAGTTTGGATTTACTTATTGACATTTGAGACCCAACTTTAATAACATATTCATGATAGCCAAATTTAAGTATGCAACCACAATTTACTAAGTTAGACCCAAAATACATATCAACTAAAAGAGATTATATCTATTATTACAAAGCGCAAATCACGTGAAAACATACTCAAAACATAAACCTTGCATATGACTTGATATTTACCTATTGATTTCATAATTTACTTTAACTCAACTAACTTCCATTATGAATCATACGGCCGAATACGTAACATCACCACAAACATAATGCATTTTGGTTACACTCTCAATTTAGGCTCAATACAAGACCAAACATATATATATATATATAGTCCAATCAAAATATTCAATATATTCATGTCTCATCCGAATTCAACAATTAACCATAAAATGCAAACACATAGCATAAAGTAGAATCAACCATGACACATTATATAATAATCAAAAAGAACTTAAGTCATAGTCTATCAAAACCGAAATTAAACATAAAATTTAAGCCATAATCAAGCATAACCGATCTCAATATAAAAGATTAGCCATTTTCGCATGGCTTAGATTATACAAACCAAAGTTCTACTTTTCAAAACACATTCCAGCCTATACATGCTATAATTCAAGTTTTAACTTATAAAGGTACCAAAATAGCTGATAGTGTGATGAACTTTGCTGACAGTCCTCGAGCTCGTAGCTTGACTCCAAAATCTATAAACAGAGACACAAATATACACAGAGTAAGCTTTTTATAGCTTAGTAAGTCATAAGCAAATGAACAACTTAATAATATCATCAACTTAATTAAACTAGTCCAAAGTATATCATCTTAACACATTTAAATCCCAACATATAAAGTTCATATTATAAATATAAATATTCATTCATAAAAGTCACCTTGACTGAATGCTCATATCACTAAGTTAACATATTACCATTTAATTTCCAAAGCCAAATAATCATTATCAACCTAGTTCACATACACATAAATACACAAACTCATGAGTCACAATATAATTTCATATACATATATAAATTATGTAACCGAATACACATAATCATGCATGCATAATTTTTAGGCTCATTCTAATAATAATCTCAAGGCCGAATACACTTACCTTATTTTAGGTAATAACAAGCTAATTCATACCTGGCCATTTATCTCGTTTTACACATTCGAACATAACTTATCTTTGCCCGATGAACAGTTCGGAATTGGATAGGACACTCAGATAATCACACATATATTATACAATGCCAACGTCCCAGACGTGGTCTTACATGTAATCACGTATCGATGCCACTGTCCCAGACAGGGTTTTACTCGCACACATATATCGGAGTCACATATCGATGCCATGGTCTTACTCGCACACATAAATCTGTAACACCCCTAACCCATAACCGTCGCCGAAATAGGTTAAGAGGCAGTACCGGACTTATCATTCAGTTCAGAACAATTATAAACCAATTATCAACTCATTACAATAAAAGTCATTCATTCTCATAGAATATGAACTTAAATTCGAGCATACAATACTTAAATCATGCATTAGGGACCAACTCGGTAATAAATAAAGTTTTAGAAACCTAGAAAAAATTTTAACTTTTAAAGGGCCACACGCCAGTGTGAATTGGCCGTGTGCCTCACACGGTCTCAGACACACCCGTGTGTCTAGGCCGTGGCCAAACAAGGCATACATACTGAGTTGATCACATGGCCAGACCACACGTCCGTGTGTCTAGCCCGTGTTCCTATCACACGCCCGTGTCCAAGCCATGTGCTAGGTCGTGTCAAAAATAGAGGGTATTCTGTTTGTGACGTCAGCATGCCAATTAGGGTCACACGGCCAGACTACACGCCCGTGTGTCTTGGCCGTGTTCGAGCCTGACTTATAAATGTAGGATACCCTAAGGGACACACGGCCATGCAACATGGCCGTGTGTCGCACACGGTCGAGACACACGCCCGTGTCTTTGCCCGTGTGGACAAAAACAGACCATTTGAATAGCCAATTTGCCACCCCAATTTGGTCAACCTACAAGAAATGAAAACAAGCATATTTGTATCACCATTTCAGCCAATTTCAACATCAAAACATAACCTTTTCATATCATATAATAGTCACCAAATTTCATACTCATAAACTTTACCAATTTATGCAAAACATAAGGTAATTTCATACCAAAACATTTCTTCCATACATCATTCAATCTCAAGTTAATCTTACCAAAACTTACTAACTAAAACATACCACAATTTCATATTACCATCACATACATGATTCACTATCAACTATGAGTTCAAGCACAATTTAGCCAAGTCACATGGCTAAGCATATACATCACAAAAGATACATCCCAAACTACTAGCCTATACATGCCATATTTTAAATATATGCATTTTCAAAAGTACCAAGGTAAGGTTTGATAGTGTGGTGACGATCCTAGACGATCCCCGAGCTTGCAGTAGCTTCGATATCTATAAAATAATGTAAACACACACAAAGTAAGCTTTCAAAAGCTTAGTAAGCTCGTACCAAAAAATCAATAATATAAAATATGAAACATCAATACATAAGTAATTATAATTTCTCAATTCATCTATCAAGTCCATGCCAACACCAACTATATGTTTATACGAATTCAATAAACTTTTATGCATTTTACTACCTACCTCATAGGTATTATACTTACCGAAACATTTTCATATTCATTCGTTTTCAATCTCACCTCCTGTTCGAATACTTTAAGATTTTTCGATGATCACCAATGCTTTAATTATCCGCACAGTTAGTGCTTAAAGATTAGTCGAAGCTAGAACGATTCAGCACACTTAGTGCCATCTCAACTAACCGAAGCTAAGTCAGTATCGCACACTTAGTGCCTTTGGTAGCTAAAGCTAGTTTAAATCACACACTTAGTGCCAAATACTTTCGATTCATCATCATATTCATCCAATTCAATTATATACAATCCATGTATAATAAAGGCATCAAAACCTACTTAACATCATATTTTAAGTACGAACTTACCTCGTACTCGAAATTTGTCGACTTGGACTGTTTATTCCATAATCTTCGATTTCCCTCAGTCTAAGTTGGAATTCCTCTTTTCTTGATCTATATGTATTCAAAATTAACCCTTTAATTCATCAAATCATTCAAAAAAAACCCAAAAAAACCCCATATACACACAATTAGGGTATTTTTCAAAATAGCCCTCACATTTTCACATTTCGATACTTTAGTCCCTAATTCATAAGATCACAAAATACACAAAATTTGTTTGTACACAAGCTTAGCCGAATTTTCATGAATCTCATACAAGTCCATACATTTCATTTATTTCACATTTTAGTCCCCCAAAATAACATTTTTACAATTTAGCCCAAATTACTCAATTTCATCAAAAATCCAAAGAAAAAACATTTAAACCCAACATCAAACTTTCATAATTCATCATATAACATCACAAAGCTCATGAAGCCATCCATGGTACATTTCAAAATCATAAATAAAATCAGAAATTGAGGCATAGGTTAAATAGTACTCGAAGCAACAATTACAAAAACGTAGAAATTATAAAAAACCGAACAAAACTCATACCTCAATCAAGGAATACAATGGCCGAACCCTAGGTGTTCTTCTTCTTTATTTTCTTTGCTATTTTCGGCTATGGAACAAGAATAATGGCTTTATTTTATGCTTTGTTTTATTTAACTAATACTTATTAAACAAATACCCATTTTACCCTTACATTGCAAACCTTTAAAACATTAATAACATGGCCATTAATGTCCACTCATATGTTCAATTGTCAAATACCAATATAAGGACCTCTCCTTTAATAAGCCAAGTCAAATAGGCACTTTTAACATCTAGCACACAACTTTTACATTTTACGCGATTAAGTCATTTCTGCAAATTAAGCGCACAAACAGTTAAATTTTCACACGAGACTTTCACACATGTCAATTCACTTATAATAGGCACGAAAAATAATATTAAAATATTTTTTTAACTCAAATACGTGGTCCCAAAACCACTATTTTGACTAGGGTCAAAATCAGGCTGTTACAAAATCGGAATCCTATGTCATGACATATGTATCCTAACTATTCCTACGGTTCATACGGGGCTTCCAGACGTCGTAACTCGGTCGAAACGAATTCAGAAACATAGTAACAAGCTTATTCACAATCAGCTATTGCATAAATAAAATCACATATTTCATTTCAGCAAGTATAATTTACATATAATTATAATTAAGTACGTCTATTTGCTTATAAACTTACCTTGAACTATGTAAAACGGAACGGGACAGCTAGTCGACAACTTTCGCTTTCCCCCGATCCAAAATTAATTTCTCTGGTTCTTGATCTAAACATATTCAAATTAAGCTCATTCAAACATATTTTCATTCAATTTAGCCCAAAAACACATAAATAGACAAATTACCATTTTACCCCTGACATTTACACTTTTTACAATTTATTCCCTATTGCACAAAACACAAAATATGCAAAATTTCCCTATACCCATGTTTTGCCGAATCTTACCCATATCCATACAAGTCCATATATTTCATTTATTTCACATTTTAGTTCCTCAAATTATTATTTTTGTAATTTAGTCCTAATTACTCAAAATCATCAAAAATTCCAATACAAAATATGTTAATCTTAAACATGTCTTTCATATTTCATCATCAAACAACAAAAATCACAAACTCTCAACAATGGCATAACTCAAAATATTCATCAGAATCAAAAATTCAAGCTTGGGTCTTGAAGATAACTTAGCAACGATCTCAAAAACGGAGAAATTATCAAAAACTGAGCTAAACACATACCTTGATTGAGCTTTAAAGATGGTCGAACCCGAGCTTTTGTTATTTCTTTTTCTTTTTGTTTAGTTTCAGTCAAGAGAGAATGAATAAAACATGGTTTATTTTATGTTATTTTAACATATATTAACATTTTTACCTAATTACATTTTTAACCTTAATAAAATTATAACAAAACCATATAATATATGCCTATTACCGTCCACCTCTCTAGCTAAGATATGAATTGACTTTTCCTCATAAGTCATATCAGACTGAATTTTAATCTCAGACAGAGGAACTACATACGAATGATCGAATCTGTATCATCGAAGCATCGATACATGAAGCACATTGTGAATCTTTTCTAACTCTGGTGGTAACAACAATCTATAAGCTACCGGTCCAATACGTTCAATAATCTCATACGGCCCGATGAACCTCAGACTTAATTTTTCTTCTCTACCAAACCGAAGCACTTTCTTCCACGGAGACACTTTCAAAAACACTTTATCGCCAATCTCAAACTCAATGTCTTTTCTTTTCAAATTCGCATATGATTTTTGACAATCGGAAGCTGCCTTCAAACTATCTCGGATCACTTTTACTTTTTGTTCAGTTTCTTTTATCAAATCAACCCCGTGAATCTTATTTTCGCTAAGCTCAGTCCAATACAAAGGTGTACGACATTTGCGACCATATAAATCTTCGTATTGTGCCATTTTAATGCTCGATTGAAAACTGTTATTATAAGCGAATTCAATCAAAGGTAGATATTGTTCCTATGTACCTTCAAACTCAAGAATGCAACATCTCAACATATCCTTGAGTATCTGAATAATTCGCTCAGGTTGACCATCTATTTGCGGATGAAAAACAGTACTAAAGTGCAATTTAGTACCTAGAGCATCTTGCAACTTTTTCCAAAATCGTGATGTAAATCTCGGATCTCTGTCTGACACTATAGATAATGGCACACCATGCAATATTACGATATCAGAAATGTATAACTCAGCTAATTTATCAAGTGAGTAATCAGATCGAACTGAAATAAAATGAGCTGATTTCATCAAACGATCAACTACAACCCAAATTACGTCTTTCTTTCTTGGAGACAAGGGCAAGCCCGAAACAAAATCTATGGTCACTTGTTCCCATTTCCACTCCGGAATCATAATCAGTTGTAACAAACCATATGGCACTTGATATTCAGCTTTAACTTGCTGACAGATCAAATATTCAGAAACAAAATCAGAGATATCTCTTTTCATTCCGGACCACCAATAATGTTGTTTCAAATCATTATACATTTTTGTACTACCCAGATGCACAGATAATCGACTACTGTGGGCTTCATTCAGAATCATTTGAATTAATTCTAGATTTCTCGGAATACAAATTTGATCTCGGAATCTCAAGCAATTATCTTTATCAACTTTGAATTCTGAATCAGACTCTACATCACACTGAGCTTGTTTAGCTAAAATCTCATTATCAATCTTCTAGGTTTCAATAATCTGCCGTAAGAACAAAGGTCTCGCTTTTAATTCAGCTAAAACTGAACCATCATCAAACAGAACTAAATGAGCATTCATCACACGCAAAGCAAATAACAGTTTTCGACTCAAAGCATCAGCAACAATATTTGCTTTTCCTGGGTGATAATCAATCACAAGTTCATAGTCTTTTAGCAGTTCTAACCATTTTCTCTATCGTAGATTTAAGTCTTTCTGAGTCAACAAATACTTCAAACTCTTATGATCTGAATACACATGACATTTCTCACCGAACAAGTAATGGAGCCAAATCTTTAGGGCAAACACAATCACAGCTAATTAAAGATCATGTGTCGGATAGTTCTTTTCGTGCGGCTTTAATTGTCTCGAAGCATAAGCAATAACTTTTCCTTCTTGCATTAGAACACATCCTAGACCAATTAACGAAGCATCGCTATAAATTACAAATTCTTTATCCGATTCAGGTTGTACTAATACCGGAGCTTCAGTCAACAAAGTCTTCAACTGATCAAAACTGTTCTGACATTTTTCAAACCATTCAAACTTCACATCTTTATGTAGCAGTTTTGTCAACGGAATCACAATCATCAAAAAACCTTTCACAAATCTTCTATAGTAACCAGCAAGTCTCAAAAAACTACGGGCTTCAGAAACATTCCTCGAAGGTTTCTAATCCAAAATAGCTAAAATTTTCCTCGGATCAACCCGAATACCAGAACTCACATTTACTGAACTTCGCATACAACTGTTTATTTCGCAGAGTCTGTAGCATTATTCTTAGATGCTCGGCATGTTCGGATTCATCACGTGAATAAATCAATATGTCATCAATGAATACCACAACAAATTGGTCTAAATACGGTCTAAAAATTATATTCATAAAATCCATAAAGATAGCAGGTGCGTTAGTCAATCCAAAAGGCATAACTAAAAATTCATAGTGGTCGTACCTCGTTCTGAAAGCAGTCTTCGAAATATCTGAGTCTTTCACTCGCAGTTGATAATAGCCTGATCCCAAATCTATTTTCAAAAACACAGTAGTTCCTTTCAACTAATCAAACAAATCATCAATTCGGGGCAGGGATAACTTATTCTTGATAGTCACCTTGTTCAACTGACGATAATCTATACACATTCTCATCGTATCATCTTTCTTTTTTACAAATAGCACCGGAGCACCCCAATGTGAGAAATCGGTCTAGCAAACCCTTGATCGGTCAACTCTTGCAACTGAGACTTTAATTCTTTTAGTTCGGTCGGAGCCATTCTGTAAGGAGCTATCGAAATCAGAGTAGTACCAGGTACCAATTCAATGCCAAATTCTACCTCTCTAACTGGAGGTAATCCCGAAAGTTCTTCAGGAAACACATCAGGGAACTCACAGACAACAGGTACAGATTCAACTTTCTTTTCTGACACTCTTGAATCAATCACATATGCAAAATAAGCTTTACAACCCTTTCTCACAATACTTAAAGCTTTCATCAAAGATATTACAGCAGGCAATCCATTCAAATAACTAAATTCAATTATGACTATTTCATCATTCTTGTATCTCAAACCAATAGTTTTCCATTTACAATTCACCACAGCGTCATGCAAAGTTAACCAATCCATACCCAGAATTATATCAAACTCATCAAAAGGCAATAACATCAGATCAGCCGAAAAATAATTGTCTCGAAACATTAACGGACAATTCTTGCAAACTTTATCAACAAGAACACATCTGCCTAGGGGGTTCAAAACTCTAATTACAAATTCAGTAGACTCTACAGGCAAAGTCTTACTGTTCACTAAGTTCATACATATATATGAATGTCTTGATCCAGGATCTATCAAAGCAATCACAGAAGTATCATAGAGAGTAAATGTACCCGTAATCACATCTGGTGATGAAGCTTCTTCGCAAGCTCAAATAGCATAGGCTCTGGCAGGTGCACGAGCCTCAAATCTCACAGCTGGGTCTTTCGTTCCTCGTTGACTACCACTTACATTTCCCGAATTTCTGGGGGGTCTACCATGAGAAACATTACCACTCTGCCTTGGATTTTGAACATTATCTTTTTCAGCTAAATCTAGACAATCTTTAATAAAATGATTTCTTGAACCACAACTACAACAAGCTCGATTATTACTTTTTCCCCAACATTCACCAAAGTGTCATCTTCCACATTGATCGCACTCAAGCTTTTCATTCTTTGCATTATCAACACTGGCAACAAACGTGGCTGAAGATTTGAAATTCGATTGCGATCTAGCACGATCTCTGTTCGAATGTCCCACACTAGCCTTTGAACGACTGCTATCATCTCTAAACTTCTTGGATCCAGATTGAAATGATTTGCCCGATAATCTCTTTCATACATCTCTAGCTTCAAAATCAGCCTTTCTTTTCTCTTTCCTAAGATCTTCAACTTTACATGCTCGTTCAACAAGCACCATGAATCCTTTGATTTCCAGGATCCCAACTAGCAAACGAATATCTTCGTTCAAACCATCTTCAAATCTCTTGCACATTATTGCTTCTGAAGATACACATTCTCGGGCATATTGACTCAACCTTACAAATTTCTGCTCATATTCTGTGACAGACATACAACCTTATTTAAGCTCGAGAAACTCTTTGCGCTTATGATCAATGATTCTCTGACTAATGTATTTCTTCCAGAATTTAGTTTGGAAGAAATCTCACGTAACTCGTTCACTCGGAACCACAGACGTCAAATTTTCCCACCAGTGATACGCCGCGTCTCTCAGAATTGAAACGGCACATTTTATACATTCTTATGGACTCAAGGATAACTTATCAAACACTCTTGTTGTGTTCTCTAACCAGAATTCAACTTTTTCAGCATCATCGTTTGTTGTAGCTTGGAACTCTTCAGCCCCATATTTTCTAATCTTATCAATTGGTGGTCTACTCAACTGTACCGGATTTACTAGTGGCATAACAGGAGTTTGAAGAGAATTAACCAGGGGTGGAGGTTGTTGTACAGCCAAATTGGTTCTAATGTATTGGGTGAACTAATCATTCATCATCTGATAGACGGCTTGTTTAGCCTCACCATCACGGCTACTCATAACCGATCGAGAATCAGCTTGCATCGTCCCTTGCACGGAAGTAGGCGCATTGCTTTCAACATCGTCTGCTACAGCTCTATCGGGATCCATTGCTATATAAAAGCACATTTCAATGTTAGGATTCATCACACTATGACAGTTCAAAAATATAGCATGTATAGCTAGACTCACATACGCTATGGTCGTCCTAGAACTGACTAAACCATAGCTCTGATACCAATAAAATGTAACATCCCTAACTCGTAACCATCGCCGAAATAGGTTAAGAGGCATTACCGGACTTATCATTAAGTTCAGAACAATTATAAACCAATTATCAACTCATTACAATAAAAGTCATTCATTCTCATAGAATATGAATTTAAATTCGAGCATACAATACTTAAATCATTCATTCGGAACCAAATCGGTAATATATAAAGTTTCAGAGACCTAGAAAATTTTTCAACTTTTAAAAGGTCACACGCCTGTGTGAATTGGCCGTGTGCCTCACATGGTCTTAGACACACCCGTGTGTCTAGGCTGTGGCCAAACAAGGCATACATACTAACTTGATCACACGGCCAGACCACACGCCCGTGTGTCTAGCCCGTGTTTCTACTACATGCCCGTGTCTGGGCCGTGTCAAAAATAGAGGGTATTCTGTTTGTGACGTCAGCATGCCAATTAGGGTCACACGGCCAGACCACACGCCCGTGTGTCTTGGTCGTGTTCGAGCCTGACTTACAAATGTAGGATACCCTAGGGGACACACGGCCTTGCAACATGGACATGTGTCGTACACGGCTGAGACACATGCCCGTGTCTCTGCCCGTGTGGACAAAAACAGGCTATTTGAATAGCCAATTGGCCAACCCAATTTGGTCATCCTACAAGAAATGAAAACAAGCATATTTGTATCACCATTTCAGCCAATTTCAACACCAAAACATAACCCTTTCATATCATATAATGGTCACCAAAGTTCATACTCATAAACTTTACCAATTCATGCCAAACATAAGGTAATTTCATTCCACAACATTTCTTTCATACATCATTCAATCTCAAGTTAATCTTACCAAAACTTACAACCTAAAGCATACCACAATTTCATATTGCCATCACATACATGAACCATTATCAACTATGAGGTCAAGCACAATTTAGCCAAGTCACATGGCTAAGCATATACATCACAAAAGATACTTCTCAAACTACTAGCCTATACGTGCCATACTTTAAATATATGCACTTTCAAAAGTACCAAGGTAAGGTTCGATAGTGTGGTGACGATCCTAGATGATCCCCGAGCTTGTAGTAGCTTCGATATCTATAAAACAATGTAAACACACACAAAGTAAGCTTTCAAAAGCTTAGTAAGCTCGTACTAAAAACATCAACAATATAAAATATGAAACATCAATACATAAGTAATTATAATTTCTCAATTCATCTATCAAGTCCATGTCAACACCAACTATATGTTTATACAAATTCAATAAAGTTTTATGCATTTTACTACCTACCCCATAGGTATTATACTTACCGAAACCTTTTCATATTCATTTATTTTCAATCTTACCTCCTGTTCGAATACATTAAGACTTTTCGATGATCACCAATGCTTTAATTATCCGCACAGTTAGTGCTTAAAGATTAGTCGAAGCTAGAACGATTCAGCACACTTAGTGCCATCTCAACTAACTGAACCTAAGTTGGTATCGAACACTTAGTGCCTTTGGTAGCCGAAGCTAGTTTAAATCGCACACTTAGTGTCAAATACTTTCGATTCATCATCATATTCATCCAATTCAATTATATACAATCCATGTATAATAAAGGCATAAAAACCTACTTAACATCATATTTTAAGTACGAACTTACCTCGTACTCGGAATTTGTCGACTCGGACTGTTTATTCTTCAATCTTCGATTTCCCTCAGTCTAAGTCGGAATTCCTCTTTTCTTGATCTATATGTATTCAAAATTAACCCTTTTATTCACCAACTCATTCAAAACAATCCATATACACACAATTAGGGTAGTTTTCAAAATAGCTCTCACATTTTCACATTTTTACACTTTAGCCCCTAATTCATAAAATCACAAAATACACAAAATTTGCTTGTACACAAGCTTAGCCGAATTTTCATGACTCTTATACAAGTCCATACATTTACTTTATTTTACATTTTAGTCCCTCAAAATAACATTTTTACAATTTAGCCCAAATTACTCAATTTCATCAAAAATCCAATGACAAAACATTTAAACCCAACATTAAACTTTCATAATTCATCATATAACATCACAAAGCTCATGAATCCATCCATGGTACATTTCAAAATCATCAACAAAATCAGAAATTGAGGCATGGGTTAAATAGTACTCGAAGCAACTATTACAAAAACGTAGAAATTATCAAAAATCGAACAAAACTCATACCTCAATCAAGGAATACAATGGCCGAACCCTAGGTGTTCTTCTTCTTTTATTTTATTTGCTATTTTTGGCTCTGGAACATGAATAATGGCTTTATTTTATGCTTTGTTTTATTTAACTAATACTTATTAAACAAATACCCATTTTACCCTTGCATTGCAAACCTTTAAAACATTAATAACATTGCCATTAATGTCCACTCATATGTTCAATTGTCAAATACCAATATAAGGACCTCTCCTTTAATAAGCCAAGTCAAATAGGCACTTTTAACATCTAGCACACAGCTTTTACATTTTACACGATTAAGTCCCTTTTGCAAATTAAGCACACAAACAGTGAATTTTTCACACGAGACTTTCACACATGTCAATTCACTTATAATAGGCACGAAAAATAATATTAAAATATTTTTTTGACTCGAATATGTGGTCTCGAAACCACTATTCCGACAAGGGTCAAAATCGAACTGTTATAAAATCGAAATCCCATGTCATGACATATGTATCCTAACTATTCCTACAGTTCATACGGGGCTTTCGGATGTCATAACTCAGTCGAAATGAATTCAGAAACATAGTAATCAAATTTATTCACAATCGGCTATTGCATAAATAAAATCACATATTTCATTTCAGCAAGTATAATTTACATATAATTATAATTAAGTACATCTATTTGCTTATAAAATTACCTCAGACTATGTAAAACGGAACGGGACAGCTAGTCGACAACTTTCGCTTTCCCCCAATCCAAAACTGATTTCTCTGGTTCTTGATCTAAACATATTCAAATTAAGCTCATTCAAACATATTTTGATTCAATTTAGTCCAAAAACACATAAATAGGTAAATTACCATTTTACCCTAATATTTACACTTTTTACAATTTAGTCCCTATTGTACAAAACACAAAATATGTAAAATTTCCTTATACCCATGTTTGGCCGAATCTTGCCCATATCCATACAAGTCCATATATTTCATTTATTTCACATTTTAGTCCCTTATATTATTATTTTTGCAATTTAGTCTTAATTACTCAAAATCATCAAAAATTCCAATACAAAATATGTTAATCTAAAACATATCTTTCATATTTCATCATCAAACAACAAAAAACACAAACTCTCAACAATGGCATAACTCAAAATATTCATCAGAATCAAAAATTCAAGCTTGGGTCTTGAAGATAACTTAGCAACGATATCAAAAAGGTAGAAATTATCAAAAACTGAGCTAAACACATAACTTGATTGAGCTTTAAAGATGGTCGAACCCTAGATTTTGTTATTTTGTTTAGTTTTGGTCAAGAGAGAATGAATAAAACATGGCTTATTTTATGTTATTTTAACATATATTAACATTTTTACCTAATTACATTTTTAACCTTAATAAAATTATAACAAAACCATATAATATATGCCTATTATCGTCCACCTTTTCTTTTAATGGGCTAATTGCAACATAAAGGCTTCCATTAATAAAGCCAATAGCAATTAGGCCTTTTTTAGAAATAACCACCAAATTTTCATTTTATGCGATTAATTCATTTATTCAATCGGACACTCAAATGATAAAATTAAAGCACGAAAATTTCACAGATATAATTCACACAAAATAAACACAGAAACTAATTTTAAGATATTTTTTTGACTCAGATTGGTGGTCCCAAAACCATCATTTCAATTAGGGTGTAAATCCGGCTGTTACAACTCTCCCTCTTAAGGATTTTCGTCCCTGAAAATCTTACCGGTGAATAGGTTTGGATATCGCTCATTCATTGTATCCTCTGACTCCCATGTTGCTTCCTCAACTTCGTGTTTATGCCACAGTACTTTAACCAATGGAATTTTCTTATTTCGCAACTCTTTAATCTCACGAGCTAGAATGCGTATCGGTTCTTCCTCGTACGTCATATCGGGCTTAATCTCAATCTCAGACGGACTAATCACATGTGAAGGATCATATCAATATCTACGAAGCATCGAAACATGGAATACATTATGGATCTTTTCTAACTCAGGTGGTAACAATAGTCTGTACGCAACTGGACCAATACGTTCTATAATCTCATACGGCCCAATAAACCTCGAACTCAATTTACCTTCGTGACCAAATATGAGTATTTTCTTCCACGGTGAGACTTTCAAAAAAACTTTGTCTCCAATTTGAAACTCTATATCTTTTCGTTTCAAGTCTGCATATGATTTTTGATGATCTGATGCTTCTTTCAGACTTTCATGAATCACTTTTACTTTCTGTTCCATCTCCTTGATCAAATCGACCCCGTGTATCTTATTTTCATTAAGCTCAGTCCAGTACAATGGTGTACGACATTTACGACCGTACAAAGCTTCATAAGGTGCCATTTTGATACTCGATTGAAAACTATTATTATATGCAAATTCAATCAAAGGTAGGTATCGTTCCCATGTGCCTTTGAACTCGAGAATGCAACATCTCAACATATCCTCAACTATCTGAATGATTCGCTCAGACCGACCATCTGTTTGCGGATGGAAAGTAGTACTAAAATGTAATTTCATACCTAGTGCATCTTGTAGTCTCTTCCAAAACTGCGATGTAAACCTCGGATCTCTATCTGAAACAATAGACATAGGCACACCATGTAATCTCACAATCTGATAAACATACAATTCAGCTAGTTTATCAAGCGAGTAGTCTGTACGTATCGGAATAAAATGAGCCGACTTAGTTAATCTATCCATAATAACCCAAATTGCATCTTTCTTGCTCGATGTCAATGGTAAACCAGATACAAAATCCATAGTAAATCTGTCCCATTTCCACTCAGGTATCATAATCGGCTAAAGAAATCCAGAAGGTACCTAATGCTTGGCTTTTACTTGTTGACAAATTAAGCATTTCGAAACAAAGTTAGAAATGTCTAGTTTCATACCATGCAACCAATAAAGTTGTTTTAGATCATTATACATCTTCATACTACCTAGGTGAACAGATAACCGACTGCTGTGAGTTTCATTCAAAATCATCTAGGTCAATTCTAAATTTCTCAGGACACATATTCGGTTTCTGAATCTCAAACAGTCATCAGCATCAACTCAAAACTCTGAATCAGCATTTGAATCACATTGAGCTCGTTTTGCTATCAACTCGTTAACAACCTTCTGGGCATCACAAATTTGTTGAACAAATAACGATCTTGCTTTCAATTCAGCTATTATTGAACCGTCATCAGACATAGTCATATACGCATTCAATGCATGCAAAGCAAACAGTGATTTTTGGCTTAAAGCATCAGCAACAACATTAGCCTTTCCTGAGTGATAGTCAATCACAAACTCGTAGTCTTTTAGCAATTCTAACCATTGGCGTTGTCTCAAATTCAGATCTTTCTGAGTCATCAAGTATTTCAGACTTTTGTGATCAGAATAAACATGACATTTCTCACCGAACAAATAGTGGCGCCATATCTTCAGTGTAAACACAATAGCTGCCAATTCTAGGTCGTGTGTCGGATAGTTCCTTTCATGTGGCTTCAACTGTCTCGAGGCATAAGCTATAACTCTACCTTCCTGCATCAAAACACAGCCCAAACCATTTAAAGATGCGTCACTATAGATAACAAATTATTCACCCGATTCTAGCTGAACTAGTACTAGAGCTTCAGTCAAAAGGGCCTTCAACTGATCAAAACATTTCTAGCACTTTTGTAACCATTCAAACTTAAAATCTTTTTGTAATAGCTTTGTCATCGGGGCTGCAATCATAGAGAAGCCTTTCATGAACCATCAGTAATAACCAGCAAGTCTCGAAAAACTTCGGACTTCGAAAACATTCCTTGGGGGTTTCCAATCAAGTATAACTAAAATTTTACTCGAATCAACCTGAATACCCGATGCTGATACAACATGGCCCAGAAAACTGACTTCGCTTAACCATAATTCACATTTACTGAATTTTGCATACAACTGTTTATCTCGCAAAGTCTGTAACACAAGTCTCAAATGTTCGGCATGTTTAGTTTCATCACGAGAGTAGATCAAAATGTCATCTATGAACACAACCACAAACCGATCCAAGTACTGTCTAAAGATCTGATTCATCAAATCCATAAAAATAGCAGGTGCATTAGTAAGTCCGAAAGGCATAACCAAAAATTCATAGTGCCCATACCTTGTTTGAAAAGCAGTCTTTAGCACATCAGAGTCTTTAACTCACAACTGATAGTAGTCTGATCTCAAATCTATCTTCGAAAACATTGTAGCCCCTTTCAGTTGATCAAACAAATCATCAATCTATGGCAACGGTATTTATTCTTTATAGTCACCTTATTGAGTCATCTATAATCAATACACATTCTCATAGTTCCATCTTTCTTTTTTACAAACAACACTGGTGCACCCCAAAGTGAGAAACTCGGTCGCGTGAAACCTCTATCTATCAACTCTTGTAACTGAGCTTTCAATTCTTTTAATTCGTAGGTGCCATTCTGTATGGAGCTGGATATCGGAGTCGTCCTAGGCATTAACTCAATACCAAACTCTACCTCCTGAATAGGTGGCAAACCTGGTAATTCTTCAATAAACACATCCGGATACTCGCACACAACAAGTACTGATTCAATGTTTCTTTTGGTCACTTTACTATCAAGCACATATACAAAGTAAGCTTCGCAGCCTTTTCTCACATATTTCTAAGCTAACATTGAAGAAATCACTGCTGGTAACCCATTCAAATCATTAGATTCAATCTGAATAATCTCATCATTCTAGCACCGTAAATCAATAGTCGTTCTCTTGCAGTTTACAACAGCATCATTCAAAGTCAACCAGTCCATACCCAAAATTATGAGCCCAAAAGCACGAATCTCGAACCATCAAGGGACAATTCTTACACACATTGTCAACTATAACACACCGGCCCAAAGGGTTTGACACTTTAATCAAAAACTCAGTAGACTCAACAGGTAAAGTCTTACTGAATACTAATGTCTCACACACATAAGAATGAGTAGAACCAGGATCAATCAATGCAATTACATTAGTATCATAAAGAGTGAATGTACCAATAATGACATCTGGGGATGAAGCCTCCTCTCGTGCACGAATAGCATAGGCTTTGGCAGGTGCACGAGCCTCAGATCTGACTGTTGTATCTTTAGTCCCTCTCTGACTGCCACTCACATTACCCTGCATTTTTGGGTGGTCTACCTTGAGCTACAGTATTACCCGATCTCGTATTATGCACTAGATTTTCTTCAGCTAACACTGGGTAATCACGAATACAATGATCCATCGATCCACATTTAAAACAAGCCCGATCATACAATCTGCAACTGTCGGGATGTTGTTTACCGCAATGTTTACACTCGGGTTGATTTGATCTGACATTACCCACACTAGCTACTAAGGTAGCTCTCGAGCTCACAGGTGGTCTATTCTGATCCCGTTTAGGGTAATCCAAAATGGCTTTAGAATGGCTGAAATCATCTCGAAACTTCTTTGGTGTCGACTGGAATGACTTATCGAATGTTCTTTTACGTGTATCTCTAACTTCAAAGTCAGCTTTTCTTTTCTCTTTCCTAAGCTCTTCAGCTTTGCAGGCTCACTCAACCAGTACTACGAACTATTTTATCTCAAGTATGTCAACTAACAGTTTAATGTCTTCATTCAGCCATCTTCAAATCTTTTACACATTATGGCTTCAGTAGAAACTCACCCTCGGGCATACCGACTAAGTCTTACAAATTTCCACTCATACTCTGTCACGGTCATCTGACCCTATTTTAGCTCTAGAAATTATTTGCGCTTCTGGTCAATAAATCTCTGGCTGATATATTTCTTACGGAACATAGTCTGAAAGAATTCCCAGGTCACCTGCTCTTTTGGAACCACTGATACTAGAGCATTCCACCAATGATATGTTGTGTCCCGAAGCAAAGATATGGCACATTTCAAACACTCATCCGGGGTACAGGACAACTCATCAAACACACGGATAGTATTATCAAGCCAAAACTCAGCCCGCTCAGCATCATCATCATCAGTAGCTTTAAACTCTTCAGCCCCATGTTTTCTGATTTTATCGGCAAATGGCTTATATAATCTCAGCGGATCACTTACTTGAGGAACAGCAGGTACCAAAGATAGTTTAGTCAGGGGTGGAGGTTGTTGTGTAGCTGGATTAGTCCAAATATATTGAGTAAACCAGTCATTCATCATTTGGTAGAAGGCTGGTCTAGCCTCTCCTTCTTGGTTACTCGAAATCGGTCAAGAATCAGCTAGCGCTGTCCCTTGCGTGGGAGCAGGCGCTACACTCTCGACATCATCAGCTACAGCTCTGTCGGGATCCATTTACTATATGAAAATACATTTTCAAATGTCAGAAGTCATCACACTATCGCGGTATATAATATGGCATGTATAGCTAGACTCACACATGTTACGTTAGTCCTAAAACCGACTGAACCGTAGCTCTGACACCAATAAAATGTAACACCCCTAACCCGTATCTGTCGCCAGACTAGGGTTATGAGGTGCTACCGATCAAAATTACAAATTCAAACATCAATAAATTTCCACCCAAGTTAAAACCCATTTATATATATAAATAAAAAATGTAGTTAACTTACAAATTCAAAACATATATTGTTTTGAACAATGTAAACAAATATCATGTCAAATTCCAACCTAACACTTACTGCATATAATGCATATATATTCAGCATTAATTATTAACAGCATGGTCAAACATCTTAATAAGTCACTTATGAAGTTATGCATAACCACCAAATATCGCAAGCATATTCATATAATTTAATAAGCCATAATACACATAAATAAAATTTCTTACGTATACAACTTACGCCAAGATCAAATTTTAACTTGCATGCGTTGTACTTACGTACAAATTGATACAATTATTCGACATCAACCATACATTACCATATACTTCATTTAAAAATATTAATCATAAAAGACTATACATTTTTATTCTAGGTCATTAAATCATGCGCATTTGGCTTTAGTAAATTTAATTATTTTTAAAAAAAATACACATCACTCAAAGTACTCTTATTACCTAGACTAACTAATATGTCTAAGATCATATATTCAATAGCTAAATAACAGTTAACACTTGGACAATATAAGCTTGGATTTACTTATTGACATTTGAGACCCAACTTTAATAACATATTCATGATAGCCAAATTTAAGTATGCAACCACAATTTACTAAGTTAGACCGAAAATACATATCAACTAAAAGCGATTATATCTATTATTACAAAGCGCAAATCACGTGCAAACATACTCAAAACATAAACCTTGCATATGACGATCTTTACCTATTGATTTCATAATTTACTTTAACTCAACTAACTTCCATTATGAATCATATGGTCGAATACGTAACATCACCACAAATATAATGTATTTTGGTTACACTCTCAATTTAGGCTCAATGCAAGACCAAACATATATATATATATATATATATATATATAGTCCAATCAAAATATTCAATATATTCATGTCTCATCCAAATTCAACAACTAACCACAAAATGCAAACACATAGCATAAAGTAGAATCAACCATGACACATTATATAATAATTAAAAAGAACTTAAGTCATAGTCTATCAAAATCGAAATTAAACATAGAATTTAAGCCATAATCAAGTATAACTGAACTCAATATAAAAGATTAGCCATTTTTGAATGGCTTAAATTATACAAACCAAAGTTCTACTTTTCAAAACACATTCCAGCCTATACATGTCATAATTCAAGTTTAACTTATAAAGGTACCAAAATAGCTAATAGTGTGATGAACTTTGCTGACAGTCCCTGAGCTCGTAGCTTGACTCCAAAATCTATAAACAGAGACACAAATATACACAGAGTAAGCTTTTTATAGCTTAGTAAGTCAAACAAATGAACAACTTAATAATATCACCAACTTAATTAAACTAGTCCAAAGTATATCATCTTAACACATTTAAATCCCAACATATAAAGTTCACATTATAAATATAAATATTCATTCATAAAAGTCACCTTGATCGAATGCTTATATCACCAAGTTAACATATTACCATTTAATTTCCAAAGCCAAATAATCATTATCAACCTAGTTCACATACACACAAATACGCAAACTCATGAGTCATAATATAATTTCATATACATATATAAATTATGTAACCGAATACACATAATCATGCATGCATAATTTTAAGACTCATTTTAATAATAATCTCAAGGCCGAATACACTTACCTTATTTTAGGTAATAACAAGCTAATTCATACCTGGCCATTTAGCTCGTTTTACACATTCAAACATAACTTATCTTTGCCTGATGAACCATTCAAAATTGGATAGGACACTCGGATAATCACACATATATCATACAATGCCAACGTCCCAGACGTGATCTTACATTTAATCACGTATTGATGCCACTATCCCAAACAGGGTCTTACTCGCCACATATATCGGAGTCACATATCGATGCCATGGTCTTCCTCGCACACATAAACTGGAATCCTATGTCATGACATATGTATCCTAACTATTCCTACTGTTCATACGGGGCTTTTGGACTTCGTAACTCGGTCGAAACGAATTCAGAAACATAGTAATCAAGCTTATTCACAATCGGCTATTGCATAAATAAAATCACATATTTCATTTCAGCAAGTATAATTTACATATAATTACAATTAAGTACGCCTATTTGCTTATAAACTTACCTCGAACTATGTAAAACGAAACGGGACAGCTAGTCGACAACTTTCGCTTTCCCCCGATCCAAAACTGATTTCTCTGGTTCTTGATCTAAACATATTCAAATTAAGCTCATTCAAACATATTTTCATTCAATTTAGTCCAAAAACACATAAATGGGCAAATTACCATTTTACGCCTGATATTTACACTTTTTACAATTTAGTCCCTATTGCACAAAACACAAAATATGCAAAATTTCCCTATACCCATGTTTGGTCGAATCTTACCCATATCCATACAAGTCCATATATTTCATTTATTTCACTATTATTTTTTCAATTTAGTCTTAATTACTCAAAAGCATCAAAAATTCCAATACAAAATATGTTAATCTAAAACATATCTTTCATATTTCATCATCAAAATATTCATCAGAATCAAAAATTCAAGCTTGGGTCTTGAAGATAACTTAGCAACGATCTCACAAAGGTAGAAATTATCAAAAATCGAGTTAAACACATACCTTGATTGAGCTTTAAAGATGGTCGAACCCTAGCTTTTGTTATTTCTTTTTCTTTTTGTTTAGTTTCAGTCAAGAATGAATGAATAAAACATGGCTTATTTTATGTTATTTTAACATATATTAACATTTTTACCTAATTATATTTTTAACCTTAATAAAATTATAACAAAACCATATAATATATGCCTATTACCATCCATCTTTTCTTTTAATAGGTTAATTACAACATAAAGGATTCCATTAATAAAGCCAATAGCAATTAGGTCCTTTTTAGAAATAACCGCCAAATTTTCATTTTACGCGATTAAGTCCTTTATTTAATCGAACACTCAAACGATAAAATTAAAGCACGAAAATTTTACAAATATAAATTCACATAAAATAATCATAGAAAATAATTTTAAGATATTTTTTTGACTCGGATTCGTGTTCCCGAAACCATCGTTCCGATTAGGGTCTAAATCGGGTTGTTACAAGCTCGTGGGATGCATGATGGAGGCAGAAAAAATCGAAACAAAAGGAAAAAAGAAAAAAATGGCAATCAGGAGAATCGCAATGATAGTTCAATTCGACTAGTGCGCAAAAAACTATTGGAGAGTATCTCACCTTGTAAGGAGCGTGGCTGGAGACCAGCCTCTCCAAGAGCAATGAATCTCCTATGTTGAAACTGTCGTGGGATTGGGAACCCTACAACAGTTTGGGAATTGAAGTAACTTCTTGTTGCGAATGACCTTGATGTTATTTTTTTCTATGAAACTAAAGTGCAAACTAACAAGTTTTCTCGTATTCGAAATCTTTGCAGGATAGAAGGCTGTATGGTTGTTAATGCTATAAGAAGGAGTGGTGGTCTTGCAATGATGTGGAAGGAGGGCACAAAGGTTGAAATCAAAAACTACTTTAGCAACCATATCAATTCTTTAATTTACATAGAAAACCATAACCTCGTCCAATTCACTGGCTTCTACGGGAATGCCGATCCAAAAATAAATAAAAAAATCTCGTGAGAAATGCTTTAGAGGGTGAGGAGCTCAGTTAAGGAAACTTGGATTATCGATGGTGATTTTAATGCCATCTTTAATGATTCAGAAAAGGAGGGAGGTCGAAGGAAACCGAAAGCTTTGATGGATGACTTCCATGAGGTTGTTGAAGAGTTCTCCTTGGTCGATTTAAAAACGAATAAAGGGTGATTTACTTGGGTCAACAACCGAGATGGAATTGTAATGGTTAAAGAAAGGCTCGATCGCTTTATAATCTCGGCAAGCAATGTGACTAACGTCCCCTTCATTGAGACTAAGGTGATCCGCCAATCTAATTCCAACCATGACGCTATTGTTTTAGACACCATGGGACGTAAGCTGAGAGAGGGTGCAAGGGATCTTAGGCTTTGATTTAGATATTATGTATGCTGGGAAAAAGAGGAAGATACGAAGAAAAAAATTAAAAATGCTTAGAATGATGGTACTGCGGATATTAAGGGAAAGTTTAAGAAGGTGGGTGATGCCATTGGTCTTTGGCAGTATAAACGGTACAAAAATATGACCAACCAAATTGGTGCTTTGAAATAAAAAAATTAATAGCATCATTGATGGCCTTGGGAGATTGTACTAGGGGAACATACTTAAAGCTATGAGGTTGAAGCTCGGGCAGCTGCTGGATAAAGAAGAGAAATACTGAGCACAAAGATCGAGGGTTAGGTGGCTAAAAAAGGGAGATAGAAATACCTGATTTTTCCATGTGAGGGCTACTAGTAAAAGGAAGAAAAATAACATTGATAGGCTCAAAGATATTAATGGTTGTTGGAAGGATAATACCAATGATATTTGTGCAGCTGCCAGGGAGTATTTCCAAAACCTATTTGTCTTTACTTTATTTACAAATCAAGTGTTTAATCTTGACTATATTGAAAAGTGTATTTTAGGGGAGATGAACGAAATACTGACGAAAGAGTTCACGATCAATGAAATTAAGGAAGCATTCAATCAAATAGACCCTCGGAAAGCACCTGGAATTGACGAACTTTCGGAAAGTTTTTTCAAAGAAAATTGGGAGGTGGTGGGAGCGGATATTATAAAGTTGTGCCATGAGGTTTTAAGTGGAAATAGAACTGTGGATAGTCTCAATGAGACGATTATTGTTCTTATTCTAAAAATTAAAGAGCTTATCGACATGACTAATTTTCAGTCCATAAGTCTTTGCAAGGTTATTTACAAAATCATTGCAAAAGTTCTAGCAAATCGTTTGAAAGATACTCTTCCGAATTTCATAAGCCAAAACCAAAGCGCCTTTGTTCCCGAACGGATGATCCATGATAACATCTTGATCGCCCATGAGTTGGTTCATTACCTTTGAAATGAAAAGAACGGGCCCAACAAAGGCTTTGTGATTAAGCTAAATATGAACAAAGCGTACGATCGGGTTGAGTGAAATTTTATTGAAGAGATCATGAAAAGAATGGGCTATGCGGATGTTTAGGTAGATCAAATTATGAACTATGTTCGTTCGGTCCGTTACGTTGTCAAATGCAACTCAATCCTGTAAGAGACTATTGTGCCAGAAATGAGTCTTAAACAGGGGGATCCTCTCTCTCCCTACCATTTTCTTTTTTGCATGGAATCTTTATCTAAATTGTTAATTCAAGCTCAAAACAACAATATGATAAAAGGAATTCGAGCTAGCATTAATGGTCCTAGAATTAATCACCTATTTTTTTGCCGATGATGCACTTCTTTTTATTCGTAATAAAAAAAAGGATGTAGAGAAAATTGTTAAAATTATAACAAATTTTACCAGAGTGTTGGGCCAAGAGATTAACAAAGATAAACCCATGATTATGCTTAGCTCGAAAACACATTTACCTCAAAGGCAATTTTTTTGCTCTATGCTCGGGATGCGTATGGTTGACAATCTTTATAGCCATCTAGGGTTACCTTTACCTATTAGTAAAAAAAAGTCAATTGCTTTTACTAATATTATTAATCGTTGTGCTTGCAAGATAAATAGTTGGTCGAAACGACTTCTTTCTTATGGAGGGAAAGAGATTCTCATTAAAGCTATTATTCAGTCTATTCCGACATATGTGTTTTCTATTTTTCTTGCTCCTAAAGGTATTATTGATGATCTACAATCGAAAATGAGCCATATGTGGTGGACGAGCAATGAGAAGACTCGTGGTTGGGCTATGCTGGCGTGGGATAGTTTGTGTCACCCAAAAGGGATGGCTGATACTAGCTTTCGGGATATGCATTTGTTCAGTTTGGCTCTCCTCGGCAGACAAGTGTGGAGACTTATGCATTTCAAGGACACTTTATGTTTCAGGGTGCTTAGTGCTAAATGCTTCCTCGAAGGGGACGTTCTTCGGGCTAAATATGGTGACAAACCGTATTGCACTTAGTCCAATATAGCAAAGGCGACCGAAGCTCTTAAGGAAGGTTTTTTGTGGCTTGTTGGGGACAGCAACACGATTGACATTCGAAGGGATCAATTGGGTTTTGAGGTCCTTAATAGGGACTCTGTTTGTCGGTCATTGTTGACTAATGATGAAAGAAAAGTTAGTGACTTGTGGGACTATAACTGCGGGTGTTGGAAAAGGGAAAGGGTGATTGAATTGTATGGTAACACAATGGGGGATCAAATATACACATTACCCATTATTCATAATGGCGGTAAAGACATCAGAACGTGGAATCAAAACCCCTATGGGTTCTACACGTCAAAGTCGGCTTACTCCTGGCTATCTCTAAAGAGAATAGGGTTCGATCCTTACAGATTTTTTTAGAGAATAATTTGGAAACTAAATATGCTCCCCAAGATCAAAGTGTTTAGTTGGAGAATCGGTCACAATATCCTGCCCATGTATGACAATATTGCTCAAATTCATCATAACTTCTAAAATGTCTGTCCAAGATCCAAGAACAGAGAGGAGACGTTAATCTATGCTATGGAAGACTGCCCCATGACACGTGACATTCTTACCCTCGGTGGCTTAAATTACAAGTTGCTTGATGGGAGCGACGAGCGCTACATCGATTGGTTGGAAGATGTCCTCCGTAAGTTGGACGCTAAGGCTGCTGTTGATTTTTTTACCCTCCTATGGAACTGCTGGAATAACAGAAATAAGACGATATTCCATGGTAAAGAAGATGCTATTTTGGTGGTGTGGGAGAGGGCGAAGACCCTTAGCAACGATTTCAGAATTTTCAACCTGGCTGATCCCCATGTTTTCCTCCAATACTGGTGAGTAAAAGTTGGATAAAACCTCCTAACGATTATGTAAAAATAAACTTTGAGCGGTTTCGAACGGCAATGTGGGGTATGGAGCCATTGCTAGATATTCAGATGGTTTCGTTCTCGGAGGCTGTTATGGTTCTGTCAATAAGCTTCTGGATGCGAACTGGGCTGAAATGGAAGCTTTGGTTGAAAGTTTGAAGTTGGCGTCTACTTTAAATGTGTTGAAAATTATCTTTGAGTTTGACAGCGCAAATTTAATCAACAGAGTCAACAAGAGAGACAAGGATCTGACTATATTGGGCTGATATGTGAAGAATGGCCTTTAAGAATTTTGACTTGGTCCAAATTAAATGGATCAACCGTAGTAGCAACAATATGGCAAATTTATTATGTAATTTGGCTATTAAAAAGAGATGTAATTTGTCTTTTAAAATGGATTATCCTTTGGAAATCCATAACATTGTAATTCAGGATGCAACGTTTTATCCAAAAAAACAATAAAGCTTAAGAGGAAAAGAAAGTTATTTGTTCAAATATAGATATTAAAAATAAGGAAGTGAACTAACATACCAAGTAAACAGTAAGGTGCAATCACATAGAATTTGCATTAGTGATGTTCTCCTTGAAGCAATGCAACTTTTCCTATAAACATATAATTGAATTTTTGTTTTTGGTGCCCAATTTCTTTTGGGTTCGTAAGCATCAGTTTTCAAGATTCTAGTCCCTTTAGGTATCCATTTAGAAAGGATATCATTATCTTTAGTAGTTATGAATCTTTTAAGAACCCATATATTTTAAACAATTTTTCCTTTGTAAAAACTTGAAGGACCTCTATGTTTATAAAAATTAAATCTAGTTTTAACAAAGTTTTGTTTTAAACTTTCTCCTTTTTTAAAAATTTTATTAGAGTGAGTTTTTTCAATCTTAAACAACTAAAGTTGATTTTGATGATCCTCATGAACTTTAGAAAGTAAATTATGCAAGTCACAATTCTTTTTCTCAAAATCATTTATAATAATTTGCTCTTAATTTACTTTACTTTTAAGTTCATGATTGACTTTGGACTGTGAACTATTTTCATCTTTTAGTTTTGAAATAGTTTTCCTTTATTTGGAAATCATTAATTCAAACTCCAAGCCTAATTCATCATAGGCATATTGCAGCTCATCAAAAGAATAAGAATTTGAAGTAGATGAGTTAGAAGTTACCTTAGAATCATTGATGGCCATAAGGCATAAGTTGGCTACTTCTTGATCTTCATCATCAGAGGAATCCTCATCACTCAAAGTAGCCACATTAGCTTTAGGCTTTTGTTTTCTTAATCCCTTCTTCTTCCATTGAGGACAATTAAACTTGATATGTCCCAGTTTCTTGCACTCATAGCAAATAATGGGATCTTTCTCCTTGGTAGATTCAAACTTCAATTCCTCAATCTTTTGTAATCTTCTTCCTTTATTGGACGTCATGAACCTCTTAAATCTCCTAGTAAAAATCTCCATCTCTTTGTCTTCATTCACCTCTTCACTTGATTCACTATATTTATTTGTGGTGAATTTTAGAGCAAAACCAACCTTCTTCTTCATAACTTTTTCTTCTTCAGCCCCTTCGTTGAATCTCATCTCATGTGTAAGGAAAGAACCGATGAGCTCATCCAAAATCAATATTTCTTAATTCTTTGCTTCTTCAATTGTAGTCACATTGGCTTCCCACGATTTAGGTAAGCTTCGAAGCATCTTCCTTACCACCTATTCATTTGGATAAATCTTTCTATGAGACACTAATCCATTTATGATGATTGTAAATCGATTGGACATCTCCTTAATATCCTCTTAGGGCTTCATTTTGAAAGTTTCATAGTTGAGTGTAAGGATTCCAACTTTAGACTTTTTGGCCTTTGACCTTGTTGTTAGGTCTGGAGATAGTGTAAGTCTATCACATCCATGGGTTTAAAATAGGGTCTTGAGACTTACATAGTTTATTTTATCTTTAAATTTGATTTACATTTTATATAATTTTTGGTGATACAAGTACAATTCCAGGTACAATCACAAGTTTAAGTACAAATCACAAATAATATATGTCTCATCAACTTGAACTAGAATTAACTCAATACAAAGCATAATAAACTAAAAATCAAAATATCTTCAGACCTAAACTAAATTAAATCTGAAATTACCCATACATGATAGGATTTAAACTCTAAATAATTAGGACAAAATGATCATGTAACATTTGTGTATAATAAAACTTAATCTAAACAATTAATCCAACCCAACGAACCATTGACCCAACCAAAAAAATAAAATCTATAAATTTTAAAACAAAATGGATAAAACACTAAAAATCTAAAATAGGAAGGAACTAGGGCTAGGGATTTGTGTGGTGCCATCTCTAACCTGCAGCTTTACCCTTAACTTCAACCCATTTCTCAGTTTCATCAAACACAATTTGAACTCATATTAAAATCATTTTACTCAAGTTAAAATTATTCTTTCCTTTTATTCTTTTCTTTTATTGAACACTAAATCTTATGGTTTCTTTTCTAAAATTTCATTGGTCGAATTGAGCACTATGATCGTATTAGTTTCTTCGCCTGGCCTTATTCGTACAAAATTGATTATTATTATAATTACTCGAGCTATTAGATGAAATTTGGGACCCTCAAACAAGCTTTTATTAGACTAGAAGTTGAAGCTGACATTATGATGTACAAAGGACGAACCAGGAATAAAAGCTAGTTTTAACATAAAGCTACCTAAACAGAAAGTTACTACCATTTCTCATAACCAAACAGTTCTTTTTCTTCTTTTTTTTCTTCTTTTCATTTCCCATTCTACAAGTACTGGGACTCAGTTATTCACATGGAGACTGATCCATATGCTATGCATTTGCAGCTCCTATATTCCCATGGATCCATAGATTTAGAAGGAGAAAGCAAAGGACTACTCTGTGGCAGCAACAACTGTTGGCCCTTCCACCTGAAACCCCAAACCAAACATAAGCAGTGATTGATTAAAGATATTATTTACAGCTGGTTAAAATGAACATAATCATTTTTTACCTTGAATTTAGCACCCCATATCTCCTCTTCTCCAGCAGGCACTGCAGTGATCTTGTTCTTAGGGTTCTCATAGCTTCTTAATCCTCCTACTGCTGTGGAGTAGAAACAGCCTGCATAATTGAAATATGAAGCTCCTCAATTCAAGTTCACGATTCCACTTTAAAAAAAACATCAGTAAAACTGTATAAGGGGAATCCACCTTGAGGGAAAGAAGCAAGAGATTTGCCACAGGCACCTTTCAGCAATTCAGCATTATCAGCAAAGGCCACATATCCGTCGGCGGTGATTCCCCAATAGAGAGGAGCCTTACCAAATTGATCCTGTCAATATCATTCCACCTCACTTGTTGTTAAACACCAACCAAGCAAGCACTTAAAGTCAATAATACCATTTTTTTAAAAGGTAGGTGAGACCTATTTGAATACTTACAGAAGCCACAAACAAAGTGGAGGTGGATTTGTCAAAGACAATGAAAGCAAAGCTCCCAATTAGATGGCCAACCACATGGTTTGGAGGATAAGGTGCTCGGTCACGAAGGGCCTTGTAAGCTTCAATGACCAATATCACTTCATTTGCTGATTTTGCCAGACCATATTGCTGCTTTAAACTCCCTAGGTTATCAAGGGCTCCCTCAAACAAGCAGAAGATTTCATCTTTCACAGCAAATGATCTGCCATTTACCAATGCCCAATAATTTATATCCGTGTGATATGGCATGTTTAATTAACTAAAAAAAGTTTTTACTGGGTGAGTTATTCATCCAAACTCAAATATTATCGAAATGATTTATATATAAAAAAAAATCAGAATATCCAAATTCATATTTTCAAACATAGCAAAAATAAATTATTCGAATCCATTTTTACAATTGAAACAAAGACCCCAAGAGGGTTTCTTTTTGAACCTTTGATGTTGGGATTCATGCTTTGGGGAAGAGTTATGAGAATTATCTACTTACAGTGTTCGCTGCGTTGAACAAAACTGTTTTTTTTTCTTTTTCAAAAATACTTTAGAACTATTTTTTTTAAAAAAAAAAGTTGAATATACTAAATTCCAAAATATATGTAAGTTCAAAGAAAAAACCCGATTTTTGGTTAATGGAAAAAACCGTTCACTCTCATCGGCCTAATCTATACGGTCTTTAAGTTGGCTTGAAAACGATTACATGTCAGAATAGGAAAAAGATAAATTATATGGATAATACAAAATATGTAAATGTAAAGTATATTAAAATAATTATGAAAAATAAAAACAAAGAAAAATATGAAGTGTCGACTTGAGAGGATTGTGGGTCCAAAAATTCAAATTAGGCAACCCTAATTCACATAAATGGACTGCCCTTACTTGGAAATCCCAACTAATGCACCTTGTAATAATTGAGCCCTTTTGCTTTATGAAAAGTTAGTAGTGATAAGAACAAAGCACGAGTTTCCTGTATGTTAGACACGTGTATCGCTAAATCAAGCATAGCCGTTTGATTGATTAATTGATCTATGACAGATCTGATCGGAATCTTTTTCATTGAATTCAAACATCAAACGTGATTTTGAAATCACGGCCTCTCTCTCTCTCTCCCATTTCCGCAGAAAAAGAAATTAAGAAAACATTTTAAATCTTTATTCACACATTAAATACTTCCATCTCACGTCAGATTCGAACTTCTGATTGCCTGTTTATTTCTTTAAGAGAAACGGTCAAGTAAAAATTTTTTTTATCGTTTCTTATCCTTTTTTGAGTCTTTTTTTATGATTTATGATAATAAAAAATCATCGGCCAAAAAATCGTAAATTATTCGATTAAACAAATTATAGTAATTCCTAGGTTCGTTCGAAAGCACTCGATGATCAACTGAAGTTTGATTCATAATTAATTTTCAACGATTGAGATCATCCAACAGCCAATACCATATATGATTTTTTTTTTTTTACCTGGGCTGTAAAGGAGACTCTTTATGATGAGAATAAGCGAATTGGACATGGTCTCCGATCTGCATGGACACGCCGGAGGAGTTCGTCTCAAGGAACCGTTTCACCAGAGCATCCGCCGTTATCTTAGGTGATGGAGTTCGGCAACCGGCCGCCACCAGCTCGTCCGGCGGAGACACGATCGCACTGCTAAATACCCCCAACATTTTTTTCTCCCCAAAAACTAAAACCCGACTTCAAAAAGAAAACGACTGTATTTCTTCTTTTTTTTCGTTTTCTTTTGTCGGAACTAAAAAAGATAATATGAAGCTTTGTATTGGAAAGCTCGAATATAGGAATGGAAAAAGGGCAGGGAGGGCAATTCCATTTATAGGGAAAAATATTTGTGATGAGGGTATTATTGTAAATCTAGATCGGTGATTTTTTTTAATTATAGTTTTTTTACTTTTTTTTTTTTCATTCTGTCGTTTTGTGATTATTTAAATGGGAGGATAAATTAATAGTCCAGGAGGAGGACATGGCACGTGATAGTGGGTCCCACAATACGGGCGATGATTTTTGAGCTTGGATGCTGACGTACTGAGACGAGGACCATGGGGTCCACGCGAAGGTCATCTTTGTAAATTAGCAGCTGATCGTTTTGGTTACTATTAAAATAATGTGTAGTTTAATTAAGAAAAGACTCTTAGGTGTCATTAACGTCACAAAAATGTTCTTAATTTCGGTAATTATGGAGTAATTTAGAGAATAAAATATCAATGATATTAGAGCTTACAAAATCTGAGGTAAAAATATATTAGAGATCCATGAATTAAGAGTTAAATTATAGTTTATTTATTTTACTTAAAAAATAAGAAAATTAATTATTATACATTAAATTAAAGAGCGCATTAGTACTTTATCTTAAAATGTCATTTATTTGTACTGTTAAAAATTAGTGTGTTTGACGAAATAACTAGATAGCGACATGTGGTGTGTCATGTGTATATCATGCTGACTTACAAAAACCAGTTTTTAACAGTATAAATAGATGAAATTTTTAACATAATGACATGTTTGCTCTTTGTCTAACATACAGAGGCTAATTTACCTATTTTTTGAGTAAAAGAGGTAAAATTCAATCTGACTCCTACTACAAAGTCCTCAATGATACTTTTACTCAAAATCCAATCGGTTCATAAATTTCACATTAATCCACTTAGAATAAAATAATATCTCTAAAAAGAGTACAATAAGGGTGCTCACAAACTTGGAAAGAATTAATTTTAATACTAGAAATTTTATCACACATATTTAGAGAATAAAAATGTGTTTTAAAATTTTTTTTCAATTGATGGAGGTAATAAAATGTGCATAATAAACTTAATATATAAAAATCAAAATAGAGTTTTAGTTAAGTGATATATTTAAGGTTTTACTAATGCAATTGACATGGGTTTAAATCTCACCCTATCTATATATATATTAATTAAAAAGACTAAAGTATCCTCAAATAATATAACTTGTTTTAAATACAAATATATATTTTAGTAATTTCCCTAACTGAGTTGGTGCCCAATTAACTTGTGACACCAACTCAATCAGGGATTTAAATAATAGTATAGAGAACGTAAATTGACATGAAGAATACTTTTAATCATACAATTATCTAGCTGAAGTATTACAATAAAATAACAAAAAAAAAAAATCATTGCCCATCTAGTTGGAGCATTGGATTTTCATCTATGATCTGGGAAAATCTAGGATTGACCTCTACATCTAAAAAGTCTAGACCTTTGTTAGGTTCAACAAATATGATAGTCAAGGCAACTTCAGTAGGAATACCTCTTCCTCTATCTCAAGCTCAAACTCAACCTTGACAATATTTTTGAACTTAAAATTGGATGTTGAATATGATTTATAGGAGCTTGTTCCAATGGATACAAATATGATTTACCGTTGGCCATAAACCATTCTTTATAAATTGTCGATGTTGCAAAATGATCATAGTCGATCAATGCAATATGTGGCCTATGTTAAAAACGATTGACCCAATGTGCGTTGTGCCCGAAAAATCCAATGGCTTGATTATGCTCCGTCTTAAAATGCAAATCTATGGGATGATAGTTATTCATGTTCTCTAAATTTGTGGAAGTTTTTTTGGTTCAACATCCACACAAATTGCAAAATAATAGTAATAATAATTAAAGTATTGCATTTAGGTTTCATTATGAGGTCATATTAATTCAAGTAAATACATTGGACAATATAAAACACAAATTATTGAATCATTTGATTCACATAAATAAATGCTCGTATTGCTAAGTTGTATATCACAATGCCTAGAAGCATGAAACATTTAGAATGCAATAGACTTTATAACATTTTCTTCTAATTTTACTTTCTAATAAGAGGGAATTTTAGGTTCTCATAGGGGATAGGTGCAATCCATGGAAGTCAATATCAACCCTATGATTGTCAAATAACAAGGAAATCATTCACTTCTTTGTTCCTTATTCTACATGCTTTACGTAGCATACTGTATAAGAATATGCCAAAACAGTAAACTCTAGCTATATCTACAAACCGTTATGAAATTAGATAAAAATAAGAGATACATAATATGACTTAAGTTGCCCACTTTTTTGACACCAACATACCTACGACCAACCAAAGAATGTAAGCTCTAGTACGATGTTAAAAAACTTTAAGTGGTGGATTCTATGAGAGATGCTCGAAGCTTGTCTTCAACCATGCTAACTTAATTCGATGACCTTGAAAATCAGACTTAAGGTTGATACCTATTTCAAATGGTCAATAAAGGACCTCCCTTAGATTATGCTAAAAACTTCCTATTACTAAATGCCTATTCAGTATAAGTCATATTAGCAACGCTATATCTTCCAACGTTATTATCACTTCGCCATTATTAATGAAATGTTTAGGTCTTAAGTCTTCATTGTTCAATCAAAGTGTATATAAATGTCAACATGAAAGTTACTTTTCCAATTTGGGTAGTGTGATAGAACCTGATTTCTATTAATTGAGAAATTATTCTATTGTCAGATATATTTCTATGAAAAATAAAATAAAATAAAAATAAAGAACACACAGATTTTTACGTAGAAACCCTTTCGGGAAAAAAACTACGGGCAAAGGAGAAGAAAATTCACTATGTCGAATTCAAGTAATTACAAGAGGAATAGACTATGTCTATTTATAGGCTTGTTAAGTCATATTCTAGTAAGACTGAAACACCTTATTCTAACCAATATCAAATAGATGGAATTTAATAAGGTTTAAAAAAACCTTATTCTAAAATAAAATAAAAGAAGTGTAATTCTATATGGATTCTTCTTTTATTTTATTTTATCACTATATTTTATTTAAATAAGGATTCGGGTCACTTAATTCTGACAATCTCCACCTTGACACGGATTCTCAATGAACAAGTTCTTCATCGCGAACTCTCAACGAACAAGTTCTTTACCTTTTCCATAAAACCCCTTAAGGGTTTAACTTCAACAATAAACACCAACCAAGTTTTAGCAATGCTCAAACTTGGTTATAGGAAGTGACTTAGTCATCATATCTGTAGGATTTTCATTAGTACTAATTTTGCTCACAACAATATCACCACGAGTAATAATATCACGAACAAAATGATACCGAACATCAATGTGTTTAGTTCTCTCATAAACATTTGATCTTTTATAAGAAAGATGGCACTCTGACTGTCACAAAATACTGTGCTGATTTGAAAGTCTTCATTGAGTTCACTAAAGAGTCCCTTCAACCAAACAGCTTCTTTACAAGCCTCAGTGATCGCCATGTACTCAGCTTCAGTGGTAGACAAAGCGACTGTAGTTTGCAAAGTGGCTTTCTAACTGATTGCATAACCTCCGACTGTAAAGACATAACCTGTTAGAGATCTTTTTCTATCAAGGTCTCCAGCAAAATCAGCATCAACATACCCAATGGCTCCATCTTCAGTTCTTCCAAACTGTAAGCAAACATTAGTAGTACCTCGTAAGTATCTTAAAATCCACTGAACTGCTTTCTAGTGTTTTTTACGGGGATTCGCCATATATCTGCTAACTACACTGACTGCATATGATAAATCTGGACATGAACAAACCATAGCATACATGAGAGATCCCACTGCACTAGGGTATGGAAAATGTGACATGTACTCAATCTCATCATCTAATTGTGGAGACAAAGCCGATGAAAGTTTAAAACGGGCTGCTAAAGGAGTACTAATAGGCTTAGCACTCTGCATATTGAACCTGCAAAGAACTTTCTCAATATACCCCTTTTGACTTAGGTATAATTTACTTATTTTTCTATCTCTGAGAATCTCCATACCAAGTATCTTCTTTACTGGTCCTAAATCTTTCATCTCAAATTCTTCACTTAGTTGGGCTTTGGCCTTTCTTATCTCTCATTTATCTTTTGTTTCTATCAACATGTCATCAACATAAAGAAGTAGATACAGAAAAGAACCATCACTATTTTTCTTAAGGTAAACACAACTATCAAAACTACTTCTTTTGAAGTCATGAGAAGTCATAAAGGAATCAAACCTCTTGTACGACTATCTTGGTGACTGTTTTAAACCGTAAAGAGACTTTTTCAGCAAGCAAACATAGTCCTCTTTTTCTAAGACTGTAAAACCCTCTGGTTGTTACATGTAAATGTCCTCCTCAAGTTCTCCATGTTAAAATTTAATTTTTACATCTAATTGCTTAAGCTCCAAATCATGCATAGCCACAATACCAAGCAAAGCTCGAATCGAACTATGCTTCACAACTGGGGAGAACACATCTGTGAAGTTTACTCTTGGAATTTGACTGTAACCCTTTGCAATAAGCCTTGCTTTATATCTGGGTTCTTCTACTCCTAGAGTCCCTTCTTTCTTTTTAAATACCCATTTATAACGAACAACCTTTTTATCTTTAGGAAGTTTCACAAGATCCCATGTTCTGTTTTTGTGAAGTGATTTCATCTCCTCTTACATAGCAAACATCCACTTTTCTGAGTCTTCACAACTAATTGCCTCAGAATAATTAGATGGCTCTCGGTTTGCATCTATATCTTCAGCCACATTTAAAGCATAAGCAACTAGATCAGCCTCGGCATACTTCTTTGGAGACTTAATTTCTCTTCTAGTTCTATTTTTGACGATAGAGTATTGCGGTGAATAAGCAACTCTATTCTCAATTTTTGTACTAGCTTGAGGAGTCAACTCTGTATTAATCTGATGCTCTACCTGCTTTTGATTTTTTTTATTGGAAGAGTCTTTAAGAGATAAGTTAGGTAGCATAGCAGTTTTATCAAAAACAACATCTCTGCTAATCAGAACTTTGCTATTTTTAGGACACTATAACTTATACCCTTTTACACCAACTTTATGACCAAGAAAAACACATTTAATGGATCTCGGTTCCAATTTTCCATTATCAACATGAGCATACGCAGGACACCCAAAGATCTTTAAATCAGATAATTAGCAGGATTACTAGACCATACCTTTTGTGGAGTCTTTTTTTCAATGGCAACGGATGGAGATCGATTGATCAAAAAACATGTAGTAGAGGCTGTTTCTGCCCAAAACAACTTTGATAAGTTGGCATTTGACAACATACATCGAACCTTCTCCATGATTGTTCTGTTCATTCGTTCTACAACGCCATTTTGCTGTAGAGTATGACGAACTGTCAAGTGTCTCATGACCCCTTTTGACTTGCATAATCTACTAAACTCATCAGAACATAACTCTAAGCTATTGTCTATACGGAGGTATTTTATTTGTTTTCCTGTCTGTTTTTCAATCATAATTTTCCAAAACTTAAATGCGGAAAACACATCACTTTTCTGCTTCAGAAAGAACGCCCAAACTTTTATGGAAAAATTATCAATAAAGGTTAGCATATGATTAGATCCACCTCTCAAAGGCACTCTAGATGGCCCCCACAGATCAGAATGAATATACTCCAACGTTCCCTTCGTGTTATGGATTCCTCTGGTGAATCGAACTTTCTTTTGCTTCCCAAAAACATAGTGCTCACAGAAATTTAGTTTGCAAATTCCTTACCAATCAAGAAGTCTTTTTTTGCTCAATTCTACCATGTCATTCTCACTCATATGCCCTAAGCGCATATGCCAAAGTTTAGTAATATCATCATCTGACAAGGAAGAGGAAGCGACAGCTGCATTACCAGTAATAGTAGAACCCTACAAAACATATAACTTAGTAATCTTTCTTTGCCCTTTCATCACAACAAGGAAACCTTTGGAAATCTTTAAAACCCTACAGTCAGCTGTGTATCTGTACCCTTTTGAATCAAGAGTACTCAACGAAATTAAATTTCTCTTCAATTCTAGAACATGTCGTACGTCACTAAGTGTTCTGACAACTCCATCAAACATCTTAACTTTAATTATTCCAACACCTGCGATTTTACACGAAGTATTATTCCCATCAAAATAACACCTTCAGACACTGTTTCATAAGTTGTAAACCAATCCCGATTGGGACTCATGTGAAAGGTGCAGCCTGAATCAAGTATCCACTATTTGCTTACTTTAGAAGTTCACCATCGCTGTAGTCCTCTACAACATCAGCTTCACCAGAATTTTTTGGTTATTTTGCCTTTTGATTCATAGCCTCCCTTTTAATCTTGTTCTGTAGCTTATAGAACTCAGATTTAATGTGCCCTTTCTTCTTGCGGAAGTTATAAGTTTTACCTCTGTTTGAAGACTTCGATCTACCCTTAGATTTACCGCGAGAATTTCATTCCTGTGTCCTTCCACGATCATTATCAGCATTCTGATCTTGTCTCACGCGAGCAATGAGACTCTCTCCCTGAGAGTCAGGTTTAACCACAAGATGCTTTATCTTATCATACGAGGTAAAAAAATCATAAACCTCATCAACTGTGAGAGACTCACGGCTATATAAAATCGTGTCTCTAAAGGTTGAATAAGACGGAGGCAACGAATAAAGTAGAATCAACCCTAGATCTTCCTTATTATACTGAACCTCCATGGCCTCCAAGTTTGAGAGAATTTCTTTAAACACTGTTAAGTGTTCGTGTACAAACGCACCTTCCTCCAAACTATGAGCATAAAGACGTTGCTTCATATGCAACTTGCTTGTTAGAGTTTTCGACATACATATTTGTTCTAGCCTCTTCCATAATGCAGCGGCGGTCTTCTCTTTCATCACATCCTGTAAAATTTCATTGTACAAATGCAGATGTAATTGTGTTAACGCCTTTCGATCCTTACGCTTCTTCTCTTCATCTGTTAAATTCGAAGACATCTTATCTATCCCTAGCAAGGGCATCCTCTAGATCCATCTGCGCAAGAACTCCTTGCATCTTAATCTGCCACAACGCAAATATGGTGTTGCAATCCAACAGCGAAATTTTATACTTCAAAGACGCCATTACCGTGATGGAGATGAACAACCTGGAACTCGGATACCAATTTATGAAAAATAAAATAAAATAAAAATAAAGAACACACAGATTTTTACGTGGAAACCCTTTCGGGGAAAAAACTACAGGCGGAGGAGAAGAAAATTCACTATGTCAAATTCGAATAATTACAAGAGGAATACAATATGTCTATTTATAGGCTTGTAAAGCCATATTCTAGTAAGACTGAAACACCTTATTTTAACAATAAAGATTCTTCTTTATTTTATTTTATCACTATATGGATTCTATATGGATTCTTCTTTTATTTTATTTTACCACTATATTTTATTTAAATAAGGATTCAGATCACTTAATTTTAACAATTTCTTCTCTTATTACTGCAACCTTAAGCCACAAAAGAATATTTCAATGTTGCTACATCTTAGAAACTTATCATTATTCAGATTTCAGTAAGCGAAAAACTATTATAGCATGAGTGGAAAATAGAATTAAGAAATACTTGGTACCTAGGATAATATAAAATGCAACGAAGGAATGCTTTGCGTTTTCTATGAAAATCTAAGAAGTTGAATGGGCTAATTATAGGATTTGAAGCTATGATTTTATTAGTGTTTTTAAGATAACCTTGATACCCATAAGTGCTGAGGTGCTTTACAATTTCCATTTATCATTCAAATAATTAGTTACTGTAATAGCCTAAATTTCAGTGATGTTGGGAAATAGTGATTCAAAATCACAAAATTCGATAATAAAGTTTAAAAATTTAGTAATCAATAATTATGAGTTAAGTGTGAATTTAGAAATATATTTGAATTAGAGAATTTTGTGAATTAAAAGAATTTATTAGGTCAAGTGAGTAAAAAATGAGGTATCGAGACCTCAAATTTATAAAACCGAGCCATAAATATTTTTAGAAATATTTATGGAGTGTCATTCATTTAGTATTAAATTTTCGTTAGAAAATTTTAACGTTTTGATGGTTAATTAATTAAAAAAGACTAAATTGTAAAAGGTGCAAAACTTACTAGAATGATTAAATTGCTCAAGTGATAAAGAAGGAAGGATTTAAAAGGCAATTGGACCTAAAAGTATAAGGTTGGACGTTTTGGGTATGGAAATTAGTAAAGAAACAATGTGAACAAGGGGTAAAATTGGAATATTTGTAAAATTAAGCTTAAAAACTTAATTTTCATGAGAATTCTAGAGATTTTCTTCTAAAAATATTAGCAAAAACACCATATCAGGTCTCCTAAGCTGGTTTTTCATATTTTTTCACCAAGTGAGTTCAATTCTTGCTTTTTCTTTGTAATTTTTATGTTTTTGTGACTTTTACAATTAGGTCCAACTATTGAATTCATTAGTTTTTGATTCTATAAGTGAAATTGAAAGTTTCCATGGATAAGTTTTGTATGTTTAAGATAAATTATCATGGATTTGAAGCTTTTAATTCATTATATGATGAATTTATTAAGTGATTTAAGTGGAAATTGGTTTTTTAAGACCTAATTGTGAAAAAGTTTAGAATTAGGGTTTGATGTTGAAATTCTGAATACCAAAGAGTATATAATGGTTTAAAATGATAGAATAAAGTGTTAATTTAGGAAAAATTTGTTCAATTGATGGGTTAATTGAGCAAGGATTAAATTGTAAAAATTATAAAATTTGGGGTAAAAGTGTAATTTCAAAAATTGAAGGGCATAAATTATTAAGTGAATTAGAATTTAATTTGGTACTAATAAATGAAAAAATTTGAAATTTTAGATAAAAAATCCGAAGATAAACACGAAAAAGAGAAAGAGACGAATTAGTTCCTGAATTTCCACAAATTCTACAAATTGGTTCAGGTAAGTTCATATGGCTAAATTCTTATGTTAATTTTGTTATGGATACAAAATTTATAATTTATATTTTTGCTATTGAATTATGATAATTATAACGATATGGAAATCGAATTGAAAGTTCAAATTAAGAGAAACGTAGGATCAAGTACGTTCATTCAGTAATCAGTGATGAATTTACGGATAAGACGATGGTTAAACCATGGCAAAGTATGAAATGTGAGACTATAGAGGAGCTATAGCAATGTGAAAGTGAACGTAAGACCATGATTGAATCATGGCAATTATATATATGTTTGTGCAAGTGTAAGACCATAGCTAAGCTATGGCAATGTGATAAAGTGTGTGGTGTAAGACCATAGCTAAGCTATGGCAATGTGATAAAGTGTGTGATCATGGCAAAGCCATGGTAAAATGTGTGCAAGACCAAAGTGGAATATGGCCTCAAGCTATTGACGTACTCAATTCCGTAAGATGTTCATTAATTTGATAAGCATTGGTAAGTGTTATTGAATTTAAGTGTTGGAAATCAATTAGATATTAATATTGAGCTCAATCAAGTGAATTCATCTTTTGAAATTGTATATGACAGGAAATTTTATTAAAAAATTTGTTATTTGAATTATATTGTAATTCGGTAAGATTTATGTTTTGAGCCGATAAGCTTACTAAGCTTTCATAATCTTACTTTTTCATGTTAATGTTCTTTGTAGATTAACAAGAGTTCGGAAGATCGGATCATCATATAGGGTCACACTATCCAGATTTCACCGGTAGATTTTGTATTGTAACTTAAGGTTTATATGGCATATATAGAATGGAATTAAACGAAAGTAAACTTGAAATATGGTTATGAATGACTTTCATACATATAAGTTAGTTTATGTGTTTGTATTTATTAGTATATAATGATAGTTATTGAATGAAATAACATAGTAAGTTTATATAAATAAGTAGTGTAGTTATAAATTTGGCTTACCATATGAGTTATTGACTTGAATTGGTTTTTGATTTGGAGTATATTGGTATATGAAAGTATTGAATGTAGGTTGAATGTGTAAAGGGTGAGAAAAGTGGCCTTAAAATGGCCTATTTTCGTCCACACGGGTAGACACACGGGCGTGTGTCTTGACCCTGTGTGACACACGGCCTAGCATATAGGCATGTGTTTTGGCCATGTGTCCCCTGCACCTTAAAAATAAGAAATAGAATGTTCAGAATTGAACACACGAGCAAAGACACGGGCATGTGTCTTAGTCGTGTAGGTGACACGGCCTTGGACACAGGCGTGTTACATGACCATGTGAAAACTACACCTAATTTATGAAAATTAAATTAACCACACGGCCTAGCACACCAGCGTGTGACTTGGCCGTGTGACTTTAATTTCTTCAAGCCTTATACGTCAGAGAGTTACATGAGTTTGGAAGACGGGTGTGTGTGTTCACACGGGCTGTTCACACGGGCGTGTTCCTATACCACACGGGTGTGTGGGTACTGTTCATAAGAAAAATTTTATAAAATCAAGAAAATTTCTCAGAGTTTTCGATTTAGTCCCGATTCGATTCCAATGTTCATATTGGGCCTCGAAGACCCAAATAGTGGCCAATATGGTTGAAGTTAGTTATGAATAGTATTTTGATCCAACTTATCTGTAATTATTCTGTAAATTTCAGTAATACTCTGTAACCCTGTTTCGGTGACATGTATAAGTTAAGGGTGTTACAGTTACAAATCATATATATATATATATATATATATATTACATTTTAACAAAGAACTTAACACCTACAGATGTCTCATTGCGTTTAAATATTATCCACAACTGTTAAAAAAATTGAATTATATTATTGTAGTTTAAAATTTAAATATTTTAAAACGTACTTAACCTCGTTGAGTCTTAAGGTGTTGTAATTATTTCAAAATAATTATTTTGATTCCAACGTAGCATGAAGAACTTGACAGCGCAACTCACATCACTGAACTCGATACCTATGTATATTCTAAAGTTGTTATAATAAATAAATAAAAACCCATCCGAGTTGTTTAAATTTCATTATTTGATTCGTTTTGAAGGATTTCAACATTTTGTTGGTCACCAAGCTAAAGCTCATCCTCATCAATCAATAAAATATTATAATCCATACTATTTTCTTAGTTTTATTTCAATTTAGTAAATAATTTATCTTTTACGGAAAAAATATAGTATTTTGTCAATATATATCATATCTATATACACACAAAAGTACGACATTGAAGCGAAAAAAGAAAAAAGGAAATATCCTACGTGGCATGTGTAAAATGATGATAATATTAAAATATTAATTAGGATCAAACTATTAATCACAATATTTGCTATAATTAAGTTAATGTATATCCTCAATTTATTTGGACCTACATTAATGTTTATACATATTTAGGTAAATATATACTTAGTTAACATATCTAGCATTAATATAAACTTACCATAATTAATTAATATATATTTACCATTATTAGTTAATATATATTTACATAATATAAATTCAACATATTTAGTTAATATATTAGTTTGAATATCTATTTATATATCACAATTAATTGCAACTACATATATTTAAAAAATGTATTTAATATGTAAACAAAAAAAAAAAAAAAAATCACGAATGTCATTTATAAAATGATGGCAATTGGCGGCTCTAATTTGGATAACACCTTATCAATTATAGTATTAAAATATTAACTCAGACTCACTAATTACAATATTCACAATACTTAAGTTAATTAAACCAATTACATGTATTTTTACATGATTAATATTTTAACGGTTCAACTATCGAAGTAATTGATATAATTGTACTTATTATGTATGTAAAATTTCAAACTAATCCGATATCTTTATCATATCAATTTAAAATATTGTGTATATTAATATTTCTTGAATGATTGAATTCTTTTAATATAAAATAAATAGTTAGAAAATTTTAATTTACGTCAATTTGGGCATGTATGATCTATATGAATGAAATATAAAATATGAGCTTTGCAAAGAGATATGGATGGGTGTAAAATTATAATTTTACCCTAAACCTTAAACCTTAAAATTATAATTTTACACCGGTGTAAGTGGATCTCTCCCCTTAAAATAATATATATTCCATAGTTAGTTTAATTATTTGTTGAGGCATATGTTAATGTTTAAACATATTTACGTAAATATCTAAAGAGTTAATATATATTTATCATACTTGGTTTACATTGTATAAATTCATCATAATTAAGTGTTGTTTGATGAACTAAAAAATTTAAATGTTAGAGAAATTAAATATTGAATTTAAATGATAAAATTTATTTAATATATTATTATAAAAAAATAATTAGATTGTTCGGTGAATGTAAAATTTAAATTATGAAATCTTTTTATATAGTTTTTATCTTCATTCTTTTAAAAATTTCACATTATTTAAAGAAAATCAAATTTTAAAGGTAAGTTTTTAATAGCATGCTTGTATGAAGAGTTTTAAGATTTTTGAGATTTTTAAAATGCTAGTATTTTAAAATTTATAAATTTAAAATGTTTCGATCTACAATTGCTTTGTTTGGATAGGTAATTGATTTAAAAAAAATTAAGTTAATAAAATTTTACAAATTAAAAATAATTATAAAATAAGAATAATTATTCTAAAAATAAATAATATAAAAATTATTCAATATGGATATCATTATATTTGTAAAAAAATATAAATAATTATAATATAATAAAATTTAAAAAACATATATTATAATTAAATAAAAATACATTATGAATATGTTATAGTAGGATTATGTGTATTAAATCAAATGAAATTAAGAGGAATTTTGAAAAACCACCTGAAATTTGGGAAAATGATTGAGTTATTAAAATTTCTTCTTGAAATTATCCAGAAAATTTGAAATTCTCCAAAATGTTTACCCAAATAAATAAATTTATTTCTTCAAAAAAATTCATCATCCAAACACACCCAAAAAAACAATATCATTTAAAAAGAAATGAAATAATTCTAGCTTCTTATGCTCCTTATCATTTCCACAAAATTTTTTTTATAGAAATAAGTCTATCAGACAGTTTTTATAATGGATTATTAAAGGTGTGTAAAAATTTAAATGCAGTTAACAAAAATTGTGCATTTTACAAAAATCTCAATGATGAGCTGAATACAAAGATTTAAGGGAGAAAGATGGGGAAATTTTTCTGGATTAATTCTATAACAAAGTAGGCTAAAGAATCAATTTTAAGAAGGAACTTTATAAATTATTTATGCTAAGAATTAAATTATGAGGATTAATGTAGATCTTATTTTGCATTATTCTAATAAATTCTATTTTAATATCATTAAAAAAATTTACATAATTTCTTAATAAAATTCTTCAAATTTGATCCCTGATTTAGCATAAGTCAAATTTAGTTTTCTAACCTAATTTAACAGCAATTTTTTTATTAATTTAAAATTTTTTCCATAATCAAAATATGTATCTGGTAAATCATAAATTGAACGAATAAATGAGAGATTTATTCAAAACAATGTTATGATTTTAATTCATGCCAATTATCTTTTTCTGATAAAATGTTGGTAATTTTTTTTCATAATCAAATGCTAATGCTATGATTTACCAAACGATTCATTTTACATTTGCTATTCATAAATGCTAAAAGATAAATAATACATTTATTTTCAATTGCTTATATGTCGGTCTCATCATTAACCTGAAATGCAACTAATTTCTTAAAAACGAATAATTTAACTTAAATTAATTGTAAATCCTGTCAACCCCAATGATTTCGTTTTTGTAATGTGTTATTTTTTATTCAGTAATTTTAGTTGCACACTACTTGACAATATTAATGGATTAGAAATAATACAACGATTAAGATTTATACCATAAATTAATTTCATTTAACCATAATATTTAATTTTATAAAAAAAAAATCATGTATATGCCCATTGAATATTAGCTTGATTGACATGAATATTGTTGCCAATGTAGGAAGACATGGATTTGAGTGCGCTAAAGCATATTATGCTCTATATGGGTTAGAGAGGGGTTATGGGTAATTCTAAGCATTGTGTCAAAAAAAAACATATATGATTAGAATCTATAATGAGATTGTTAAAAACAAACCATGTATATGTGTCGAAGCTTTTTCATTCCAATATTTTAATCGATAAAATACCTAGTTAGTCATTCAACTTTTAGGGCATTTTCATTTTGGTCACTCAAAATGAATTCTTTGCAATTTCGTCATCCAACTTTTAAGGCGCTTTTATTTTAGTCATTCAAGCGTTAAATCTCTAACGACGATTAATTGTACATGACATCACATCGTGTTTACACTTTCATTTTGGTTACTGACTTCTAGGTCACTTTTATTTTGGCCACTCAAACAAATAACTTTTTTAAGTATTGATAATTAAAGTGAAAAAATAGTAGAAACTAAAATCATTATTAAAAATTGTCAAATTCTACTTGCATACCCTATTGCCGAAAGTTTTAAATTTCTTTTTTGTTTCTTAAAATTGAAATTTTATATTTCAAAACATCAAAATCAAATAAATAAATTACTGAAAAAAATTATCCCTTTATAGTGTCAACCTATTTGTTACTATAATATTGAGATTAATTAAATTAATTACTTGCTCCAAAAGGGTAATTACACCTATGAAATTATCAACCGAAATTTGAGGGAAAAAGAACTTAATCACACCTGTGAAATTAAGTATTGATAAGTTCTTAAGGCTAAATGTTGTGCAAGCATGATTTATAGTCCAAGATATACGTGCCTCCACATTGATCATTACAAATCTTGTTCTAATTTTTTTTTTTACCAGTTGTTGTTGCTCCAGAAGGGTAATGATTCCTTATACTTTATGCGGTGTATTTACATATTTGCCCTTAACATAATACTAAGGGAACCTCCCTTTACTTTTCACACGTTCAACCGAAATTTGAGGGAAGAACGTAATTAAAATTGTGAAATTTCGTATTGGTAACTTCTTGAGGCCAAATGTTGTGCAAGTATGATTTATAGTCCAAGACATACATTCCTTTATAATGATCATTAAAAATCTTATTCTAATCTTTTTGTTTCCAGTTGTTGTTGCTCTAGAAGGGTAATGATTCGTCATAATTTATGTATATATGTATTTGCCCTTAACATAATACTGAGGAAACCTCGCTTTGCTTTTCATACGTTCAACCGAAATTTGAGGTAAAAAGAACATATTTTATTGGTGAAATTACATATTGATAACTTGTTGAGAATAAATGTTGTGCAAGCATGATTTATAGTCTGGGACATAAGTGCCTTCACGTTGATCATTATAAATCTTGTTCTAATCTTTTTTTGCTAGTTGTTCTTACTCCAAAAGGGTAATGATTCCTAATCCTTTATGCGGTGTATTTACGTATTTTCCCTTTACATATTACTGAGGGAACCTCCTTTTGCTTTTCACATCTTCAACTAAAATTTTAGGGAAGAAGAACATATTTACACTAGTAAACTTTAATCTTAAACCTAAACCCTAAACCATAATACTGAGGGAACCTCTCTTTGCTTTTCACCCGTTCAACCAAAAATTAAGGGAAGAAGAACATAATTATACAAGTAAAATTAAGTATTGATAACTTCTTGAGGCCAAATGTTGTGGAAGCATGATTTATATTCTGAGACATACGTGCCTTCATGTTAATCATTACAAATCTTATTCTAATATTTTTTTCCATTTTTTCTTGCTCTAGAAGGGTAATTATAGTCATACTTTATGCGTTGTTTTTACGTATTTGCCCTTAACATAATACTAAGAGAACCTCCCTTTGCTTTTCACATCTTTAATCGAAATTTGAGGGAATAAGAACATATTTATACCTGTAAAACATATTGATAACTTGCTTAAACCAGATGTTGTGCAAGCATGATTTATATTCTAAGACATATGTGTCTTCACGTTGACCATTACAAATCTTATTCTAATCTTTTTTTGTCAGTTTTCTTGCTCTAGAAGGGTAATGATTTCTCATACTTTATGCGATATATTTACGTATTTGCCCTTAACATAATACTGAGGGAAGAAGAACATATTTACACAGGTAAACCCGAACCTTAACCCTAAACCCTAAACCATAATATCAAAGGAACCTCTCTTTGCTTTTCACACGCTCAACTAAAATTTGAGGGATAAAGAACATATTTATACTAGTGAAATTACTTATTGATATCTTGTTGAGTCCAAATGTTGTGGAAGCATGATTTATAGTCCGAGACATATGATATTTATACTGGTGAAATTACGTATTGATAACTTGTTGAGTCTAAATGTTGTGCAAAAAAGGACACTCATAGAAGAGAGGAAATTTCTCACATTAACTGGCTATATAGCAAAAGGTTTCAACAAAGAATACGCACCTTAACTTTTAAAACAGTTAATTATTCTACCAAGTGTGCATATAAAACATTTGGAATTGCCATATATTGGTAAAATTTGAACTTTGGAGTCGAAAATGGAACAAACCAAGCAAGCACTAATTCACTTACACACGTAGATACCTTTAATAGAGGAAAATATACCATGTAAATATTAAAATGTCATCTTCCTTAAATGACATACTTATGTCTCAAAGGATCAAATCATCAATAGAGGCATAAAATCTGTAATGAACAGAAAAAAAAACCTTTGAGTTCATAATCGTTTCCAGTTAATAGATCTTCTACCAAAATCTATCAGCAGAGTTTGCCCCTAAGGTAATAAATAGGGGGAAAAGATCAAATACTATATATGAAAAAAAAGGGGAACAAATATAACCAATAACTAAATTGAAAGCTTGAAAGAATCACCTTTTGAGTTTATAGGAGAAATAGTCATCCCAAAAATCCTAGGAAGATTAGATACACCAACTTCTAACCGGTGATGGTAGAATTCCTATAACGCAAACAAATCCTTAAGCAATATGACAAAATATAGAAACCATGTCTGACTATAGTTATGAGGAAGTAAAACACACTTAGGGTAAAAGATAGAAAATAACATTTGACAGCTCTGTAAGTGTGAGCCATTAATGTATACAATTTAATTAAACATAGTTAAGTGCATAGCTTTCCACATTTTGCCATACATATAAATTTTGTGGAAAACTATCATAAGATCAATAAGCCAAAACATAGAACAAAGCAGTCATACATATATGATAAGCCTCAATCCATCAAGTAAAATTTTAGGTGTCATCACAAGCACCTGTCAGTAAGAAACACATGTTATTACTAGTTGTATGTTATTTTGCAAACCACAAAAAACTTAGGAAAAACTTAACAAAAGAACAAACCAAAGTCTCCCACTATAAACTTTATTTTTCATCTTGAATAAGTTTCACTAACTAGTTCATTTCATTCCAATAGCATCCTTCAAAGCCCCTCACAAGCACCTGTCAATAAGAAATACATGTTATTGCTAGCTGCATTTTACTTTGCATACCACAACAAACATAGGAAAAACCTAACAAAAGAACAGACCAAAGTCTCCCATTATAAACTTCATCTACCATCTTGAATAAGTTTCACTAACTCGTTCATTTAATTCCAACAACATTCTTCAAAGCCCCTCAAAATAAATTGAAGATTACCTAGCATATATACGAGACTAAAAATTAGAAACAAACATAAACACAAACACAAACAATGACAACTTGTTTGCTGAGAGTAACATAGAGTGCAGTTACTATTATTACGTCATCAATAAAGGTAGACTTACGTCAATATGAATGTTAGCCTAACAAGTTCATCTTTCATTTGCCTAACTCATGTAAGATTAGCCTGCAAGATAGAAAACATTCACCGATTTAAATAGGACATGCAAACGAGAAAAACAAATTGCATGAACACAGGTGTAGTGCATACCTAACTGATTCTGTTATTGCCCCTACTGCTGCTATAAACACAACAAAGTCAATCATATTTTCCAACATGTATTAACTTATCATGGACATTTTAATACATGCACATTCTTAAAACAAAAAAAAATGTGTCAATTAGTTACCCTTACTTTTTCACCATGAAGCCTAGTAATAATATTGTCCCTTCTAAATTTAGACTTGGAAGGAAAGGGTGGCATTCGCAATTGTCTTTTCATGCCGTAGGAAAAATATTTTCCAACTCCTCTTTACGGAGATGAGCCTTCCACTCAGGTTTCTTATTTATAATTTTATTGAGAGGATTCCCTAGTAAACTAGGACTTTTGCTATATACTTGCACACATTTTTGGCGCATCTGTCGAAAAATAATACTTCTACTGTATAGGAGCCCATACCTGCCCTGTGAGCTACGGATCATCTGCTCCTACTACATGAGGTCATCATGCCTCAACGGATCATCATGATCTATTTGTTGTTGTCCCGTGGGGTCATCATGCCCTAACTAATTATCCTCTCCATTTACGACATTCCAAAAAGTTTAAAAAATAAAGGAGGCAACAAATAAGTAAAAAATTTAGAATACGAGGGAAGAAACATTTCAGGATTACCTACAATATATAAACATTGTTAATGATCAAACCATACTGAAATGAACATTTCATGTATAAGGGTCTCATCTCTCTTCTTTCCTCCCCTAGATTTGTGTTTTTTATAGTAATCATGTCTTTTGTGAATAGTAGAGATATGACCCATCTTGGACTAAAGATGATCAGATACATGTAGCTATTTTTGCTTCGACATCACAGGATCATGGGGAAACCTTCTCTATAGATATTAGAGATTGCAAAGCCCATTCCAGGGGCACTTGACCATTATATATACAAGGTAAAAAATTTCTGGGTAGTTTGGAATAGAGGGTCCAGTCAACCTGTTTGAAACATTGAAATAGGAAAGAATAAAAAATAAAAAATTCATATGAAAGAATTAAAAACAAATCATTAGAAAGAAGAAAATGATTTCATTTACTCTAGTTGGCCTTAACTTTCTAAAATACTTATTAAATTAAAAAACAATTGGGTGATTTCATTTACTTTAGGATGATTTTTCTTGTCCTCGGCTATGGTAATTTCATTTGTTTCTTTAGCGGCAGAATGGAGCAATCGGGATGCAACCTACAATAAGTGCTCAATTATAAACACCTACAACAAAGAAAAATAAAACCTTAATCCACATGAAATAAAAAAACTACTAAAGAAATAAAACAATAAATATAACTTGTATCCTCACCGTGACAAAATGTAAATTTCCATATAGATATCTTTCCTTTGATTTGTAGTTCTCCAAGCTACGGTGAAGAGTTGCTAGCATGGTCACACCTATATATAAGTTCCAATTTCTTCAACATTCTTCAAGAATTTTAGATAAAATAGAGACACCACCTTAGCACTATTAGGGAGTATAATAGACATTTGATGTAGAATACAAGAAATGGAAAAATTAACACTATACTCAGAATAGAAATATCAGAGATAGCAATGTTGGTAATGGAAAAATCAAAGCAAATTTTACCTAATAATGAACCTTGATGTTGAAAGAGATGAAGAGAGAATGATGGTTTTCCATCCTCGGTATTGAAAAAGGTGAAGCGAGAATGATGGATTTCGACAATCAGTTTCAACAATGGCTGTTGGTGATAGGATTCAATCGGAAGGCATATTTTACTATATTAACCTTCTATTCGATAGTCTTGAAAAATAAGAGGGAAAAGGAGATTTCTTACCTGAGTTGCATTCGAGTTCTCAGTCTTGCTGCAACAGTGGAAATATGTGAAGCGATAGAGGAAAAAGGCGACAAGGATTAGGTCTAAGAAAATTTTGGCTACCTGTTTTGCTATTCAAAATACTCTTGTTGTCATTTGGGTTGCTTGGAAATAATTAAAATACTAGTTTCAATGTTGTCCCATTCTTTTGGATTTTTTTTTAAATTTGACCTAAAATTATCTATTAATTACAAAAATATCCACTTGCAAAATTTTGCACGAAAATTTGAACTTTTGGTCTAATTGTATGTTAGGTCTGTCTCTTTTTAAAATTAAATTTAAATAGTCTTTCAAATATTTTAGAATCGAATTAAAATTGAACTTGGTCATTTTAATGCGATTTAAGTATTTTAAATCAAATTAAATTTTTAGTGCAAACATTTGAGGGAAGAAGGAATTCTTTACACCAATGCAATTAAGTATTGATAATTTAGAGCCAGTTAAGGGTAAAAATGGAAATGGATTATGTGCTAAGCTTTTTCTTTTTCTAACTTATGTGTTAACTTATGGGGAAATCAAACTTTGAAATTCTTGTCTATGAATGTTTTACCAAACTGCCAATGGGCGGGGACGATGTTCCAAGAGGTGGAAGTGCGCCTGTCACTGCTTGTGACCCTGAATGAGCATGACTGACCAAATAGCATAGCGTTTGACTGCCAGTTCTAACCCCAATTTGACTCATGCTCATCCACCCTGTTCTTGATCTTTTCATGTCTTCACGATATCCCCTGCACTCGCCACGTTGAAGATCAACACTAAGTTAAAGTATCAGAATTTATTGATTGTGAACCTTATCCCTCCCCTTTTCCAGCATGGTACCCTGTGTAATTTAAATCAAAACCACCACCATTTTTAATCTTATACAAGTCTCATTATAACAATGGTTAAAGAAATTTCTTCTTTAAAAAATACATATAATAATGATTTGACTCTTAAAAAGGTTTTGAAAAAAAATTCCATACTTTAAATTGGAGAGTCTTGACCAATTTGAAAGATCATTTAATGTAGTTGAAATATTTGAATTTTTTATTGTTTGATCAAGTAAGGGAAATTCGATGGAATTTGTACTCAATGTTCTTATTGCTTTTACTTTTTTTTTTCTTTTTTTTTTTATTATCTGAATATTTAGGAACTAAGACAATTCTAATCCTTCTTTTCACCATGTATTAACTGAACCAACAATTAGGAAAAATCAAGGCTTCAATGAATACAAGTACCCCCAATACATCAAAACTCATTACTCATGGATAAAGAAAAAATGTTTCAACATCAAAAACAACAAAACCTAGATAAAACATATAATAACGAAACATAAATTATAACCAAGCATTGCCCATAGGTTCTATCCTCGATTCATAACAAGAAAGTTTTTCTGGACCCTTCCTAATCCTGGCTAAAACTCCAAAAATTAGAAATGCCAAAATAGGAATAACACTCGATATTATTAGAAATGCCTAGAAAATATCATATTTGTAAAGCAAAAATATAGACGAACTCCTATGAATGTGAAAAATAGATTGGGTTAGTCGCTTTGACCTGGAATTCATTGTCAAGTCATTCGCAGCTATTTGTTTAGACAAAACAACAATTTAGTTTGATTGAAACATGTAGTTTCGATTGTTTGTTGTGTTTCCATGTTGCATTTTAAGATTTATTTATTGGAACTAATCCTATTTTATTTACATTCCACTTATTTCAATTTAATTTTGATATAGTACAAATTTGTATAGTACTAGTATAAACATTTATCTATAAATATATTTATACTATATATAGTATAATACTATACAAATCCAAAACAAGTAATATTTTTTTCAAAAAGAGAAATCACCCTAACAAAATAAAAGTTGGGACCCATCAAGTGTAAATCTGGAAATGGATTATGTGCTAACTTTTTTCTTTTTCTAACTTATGGGAAAATCAAACTCTAAAATTCTTGCTAGTGAATGTTTGACCAGATTACTAATGGATCGGGACGATGTTCCAAGAGATGGAAGTGTGTTGTATCTGTTCAAACATTTTTTCAACTCTAACCACAGCTGAAAGGTGTCTATTGTAGTTCATCTCATTGAATACATCAAAAGGAGGATCAATAAATATATTTATTAAAATTTCATATAAAAAATTAAAAAATTATGAATCATAATATTATAAGTTTAAATCTTATCATAAAATTTTTTTTATTAATTTTATATATAAATAAAAAATAAAAAGACTCCTAATTAAATAATAGTATATATTTATTCAAAAAAGTAATAGTATATATAAGCACACGCTACTTCCTCTGTATTATAGGCATTAAATGTGAGTTGATTGATTTAAAATCATGCACAGTTCCCGTCCCCCAAGTTTCCTCAGTCCTAATCCTTATCGCCTGCTTCGCTTTGCCTGCTTCCACTTAGGTAAGAAACCTTCCCCTCTCATGCACATTTACCCTCCCCTAATTTACCTCAATCTTAATCCCAGCATCTACTTCCTCTGTCGTTTCAATTGCTTCCACTCAGGTAAGAAATCTCCCTTTCCCTCTCATGTTGCAAGATTACTGGATCAAAGGTTATAATAAAATCTCCCTTTCGATTGAATCCTATCGCCAACAGCCATTGCTGAAAACCATTGCTGAAAACCATTATTTTTACTTCATCTCTTTCAACACTGAGATCAAAAAACCATTATTCTCGCTTCATCTGATTTTTCTATTCTGAGTAACAATGTTGATTTTAATACTACTAATATCTGTTATGCTCGATTGATATATACTTGCTTATAATTATACTTTTCATTTGAATTATTAGGTAAAATTTGCTTTGATTTTTTTACTACCAACATTGCTATATTTGATTTTTCTATTCTGAGTACAGTGTTGATTTTTCCGTTGCTTGTATTCTACTAGTTTGGACTCCCTATTGTGTCTTTATTGCCATAAATGCTATTGCCATAAGAATTTTTCTATTCTGAGTATAGTACTGATTTTTCTATTGCTTGTATTCTACTAGCCTAAACTCCGTGTTTTGTCTTTATTGTCATATATGTTATTTCTATAAGAATTACCTAGTATAAACTTTTGTTTTTCTTGACAACTCAGGTAAGAAATCTCCTTTTCCCTCTCATTTTGCAATGGTTAGTCTGCTTTTTATTTAGTTAGGGCCTTATTTATCATTATGTCCATGGCTTGATAGTTTTTACTTCTTTCTTGTATTTGTTTATCATTATGTCCATGGCTTGATAGTTTTTACTTCTTTCTTGTATTTGATTGTTCTCTCTAAGTATTTTCTAACATTTCTTTTCTTTTCCTGCTGTTTAAGTATGTTATTATTCATTCTATTTTCTGTTTCTTTGTTAGTAATTTCATATAAATCATGGAAGTGAATTTTTGTTGGTTTTCATCATTTTTATGTTCCTTTCATTCTTTGCCTTGTCAATTTATTCAATTGTGCCGTAACAGAGAAATGGTGAATTTGTCAATCTGGTGCAGCCAGTCAACTCTGAATAGCTTGATCTTGAGTCTCAAACACAATCAGTCAAATGTTGTTTTCTATCTTTTGCCCTAAGTGTGTTTTAATTATGAATCATAATATTATAAGTTTAAATCTTATCATAAATTATTTTTTTATTAATTTTATATATAAATATAAAAAATAAAAAGGCTCATAATTAAATAATAATATATATTTATTCAAAAAAGTAATAGTATATATAAGCACATGCTACTTCCTCTATATTGTAGGCATTAAATGCGAGTTGATTGATTTAAAATCATGCACATTTCTCGTCCCCCAAGTTTCCTCGGTCCTAATCCTAGTCGCCTTCTTCTTTTATCGCTTTGCCTGCTGCTTCGCCTGCTTTCACTTAGGTAAGAAACCTTCCCCTCTCATGCACATTTACCCTCCCCTAATTTTCTTCAGTTCTAATCCTAGTTGCCTATTTCCTTTGCCGTTTCGACTGCTTCCACTCAGGTAAGAAATCTCCCTTTCCCTTTCAGGTTGCAAGATTACCGGTTCAAAGGTTATAAGAAAATCTCCTTTTCAATTGAATCCTATTGCCAACAGCCATTGTTGAAAACCATTGCTGAAAACCATCATTCTCACTTAATCTCTTTCAACACTAAGATCGAAAAACCATCATTCTCGCTTCATCTGATTTTTCTATTTTGAGTAGTAGTGTTGATTTTTAACACTACTAACAAGTTATATCTGTTATGCTCGATTGGTATATACTTGCTTATAATTATACTTTTCATTTGAATTATTAAGTAACCTTTGCTTTGATTTTTCGCTACCAACATTGCTATATCTGATTTTTCTATTCTGAGTATAATGTTGATTTTTCCATTACTTGTATTCTACCAGTTTTAACTCCTAGTTGTGTCTTTATTGTCATATATGCTATTGCCATAAGAGTTTTTCTATTCTTAGTACAGTGCTGATTTTTTCATTGCTTGTATTCTACTAGCCTGAACTCCGTGTTGTGTCTTTATTGCCATATATGCTATTTCCAAAAGAATTCCCTGGTATGAACTTCTGTTTATCTTGACAACTCAGGTAAGAAATCTCCCTTTCTCTCTCATTTTGCAATGGTTAGTCTGCTTTTTATTTAGTTAGGGCCTTATTTATCATTATGTCCATGGCTTGATAGTTTTTACTTCTTTCTTGTATTTGTTTGTTCTCTCTAAGTATTTCCTAACCTTTCCTTTCTTTTCTTGCAGTTTAAGTATGTTATTATTCATTATATTTTCTGTTTCTTTATTTGTAATTTCATATAGATCATGGAAGTGAGTTTCTTTTTGTTTTCATCATTTTTATGTTCCTTTCGTTTTTTGCTTTGGCAATTTATTTGGTTGTGCTGTAATAGAGAAATGGTGAATTTTTCAATCTGGTGCAGCCAGTCAACTCTAAACAGCTTGATCTTGAGTCTCAAACACAGTCAGTCAAGTGTTGTTTTGTATCTGCTGCTTTAAGTGTGTTTTACTTCCTCATAGCTATAGCTAGGCATGGTTTTTATATTTGTATGTATATGTATACCATTTAGTATTTTTCAGGAGAAGGAAAAGGGAGGAGGGTTGTGTGCATGACATCAGACACTCAAATAACTCATCTTTAATAATTGTCTATGAAATACAAATTTCTTTAGATTATATGATCTTCAATCTTCTATGCTAAGCTAAGAGTAAAGAAAAATCCTTGGAATTAATTTAATTAATTAATTTTATCTTCCATGCCAAACAAAATTCATACTTTTTTTATCACTTCTTCACCCAAATGAAGAACAAATAAATTTAATTAAATGGAAGGACTTTTTTTTCCTTTGTTTTTAACTTAGCATGAAAGATTGAGATTACATAATCAAAAGAAATTTATGTTTTGTAGGCAATTATTAAATATGAGTTATTTGAGTTGATCTCGTTAAGGATAATTTGAAAATATAAAATAAAAATTTAAAATTTGTAAGGGGATTAAAATAATTAATTTCAATATTTTAGTAACAAATCGGTTGACATTTTCAAGGGATAGACTATTTTCAACAATTTAGCTGATTTATTTTATGTTTTGAAATTTAAAATTTCAATATTTAAAAAAATAGAATTTTAAAAAATGGGATAAATAAGTACAATTTAACAATTTTTGTGTATTATTTTAATTTTTACCGCTTTTTACTTTAATCATTGATTTTTTACCCCAATCAATACTTTAAAGAATATATTTTTCTAGTGACCAAAATGAAATTGAGTTAAAAATTGAGTGACCAAAATAAAAGTATAAAAATAGTGTAATGTGTGCAATCAACCACTGTTAAAAATTTAATACTTGAATGACTAAAATAAAAACACTTTAAAAATTAAATAGTAAAATTGTAAGGATTTCATTTTCCCTAAAAATTGAAACAGAAAATATTTACTTAAAAACATTTTAATTAAAAATAATTGAAAATGCTTAAATTATGGCAAGTAAGGTTTCTATTTTAAAATATCAAACTATATTAAAGTGATAGTTTTAATTCCTTAGAATTAGTCAATTAGGTCAAAACTAATCAAATGGAGATAATGAGCACATTACCTTAACTAAACACATTTAAAGCTTAAACCAAGTAGTGCATAATTTGGAACTAAAATTTACTTTTAAGGGAATCAAAATCAGGCTCTAAATCACTTCGATTGATATTATTAATTAAATATTAATTTATATTAATCATAACAAATTATCATGATTCTAAAAAAATTAAATATTTGTATTATAATATTTTACTTTCTCATATTTATGAAACCTTATAAATTTTGTATCAAAATTTAATAAATAAATAAAATATATTTTAATTCATACGTACAATTAATTCTTCCATCATATATATATATATATATATATATATATATATGCGTGCATGCATGCATATAAGTGCCACCGAAAATGAACATACATCCATACATTCAAGACCATAATATTCTACTATTTCAATTTAAAACTTATTCCAAGATATTCTCTTCCCCAGTAGTGATCTGAATTAAATAAAATTCAATTACACACAAGGTTTAAATAATTTAATTTGAAACTTGAATAAAACGGCTCCATCCAAGCTTCTAACATGCCAAAACTGTGGATGAAAGCTATATTTTCCTGTGTTCTGATGCCAACTTGAACCTAAATTAATTCATCACAAATCCTTGTTTGGCAGGGACCCAAGAATCAAAATGTCTTTCCTTGCAACATCTTTTATTTTAATTTTAATCATTTTTAATATAATATTAATATATGAAATATATTATTATGTCCCTTTCATGTTTGTTTTATAGTTTATGATCAATATTCGCGACTATCCCTCTTAATAATGTCGTTTTCAAAGTTTGAACTTAAGTTTTTATTTTGAGAGTGTATGTGATGTGCAGGAGCAAAGTCAAGAAATTATTTTAGAGGCCAAAAATGAAAAAAAAAATTGGAGGGTGAAAGTACAATTTTATTGTTGTATTAACTTATGATTTCTCAAAAATTAAAGGGATTATATAAGCAAACTTTTCATTTTTAGGGACCAAGGTCTACCCTCTCTTCACCCTGTTTATATGTTTTACTGTTATACCAAACACCTATAAATAAATATATTATCATGTTTAGTAAAAAAAATAATGTAATAAATATGAGATGATAGGTTTAAGCATGATTAATTTAATAGGTTTAACTTATGATACTAAAAAAAATATATTTAATAATTTTATTATATAATATTAGCATAATTAACAAACAAATAAATAAAATACCTAAAATATAGGTGAATTATCAGAAAAGCTATTTGGGTGAGGTTAGTCTACATGTCGTAATCTGAGTTTGCTTAGTGGCTTCCTACTCACCTCTAGGAAAAAGGAGATACTTAGGAATCTTGATGCCATTAATTATCAAGACTTTGATTACGGTGTTAACATATAAAATCATTAACTTAGAGTGAAGTAAAATGTAACTAAAATGACACTTTTAATTCATTTTATTATGCACAAAAGCTTATGTGTTTCACTCACATGGATGATTTTCATGTCAACGAAATGTTTGAATTAGGCTTTTCTATTTTCTTTTTTAACTTAGGATTTTAAAATAATAACCATCTTCCAATTTTAAAATTTTAAAAATAATTATTGATTAAGCTTTAATTCAATTGACATAGTTGCTTTTATAATATGCTGAAAAATGTGAATTTAATTACGTTTAGTAACATATTTTTTTTCTGATTTAAAAGTTTGGAAGTTATGAGTAACAATATGATTTGTATCAGTTGTAAAAAATAATTAGAATAAAAGATACATATTTAATGTATTAATTGCATATAATTGTATTTGGCTAATATAATTTAGTTCTGCATTATTAAGTATTAATTTATTTGATTAATTAAAATTAAAAATTCTAAAAATGATAAGGGTAAACTATACTCAAAGGTGTTAAATTATTAGTAAGTTTATATTTTGGTCACTCAACTGTAAAAAATTACAAATAGTCATTAAATTATACGAAAATTTTTGTTTAAGTCACTAGGCTGTTAAAATTACTATTGTATGCCATTCTCTATTTGCATTACTTGTACTAATCGAAATCTCTTCTTCCCCTTCTTTTTTACAATTCATTTTTCCCCTAAACAACTTTGAACGTCATGAATCTTTGAACCAAAATCCAAACAACTTTCTTCTTCAATTTTTTGACATTGAATGTCAAATCGACTTGGATTTAAAGTAAGTTTTTCTACTCATTGATAAGTATTGATCTATCATACTGATCGACGAATTATTGCTTAGAGCTAACTAACTGATTCAAAAAAAATTAACATCTTAATAACTTTAGAACAATTCAATAATTATTTAAAATTAAATAACTAAAATATAAATTTACTAATAATTTAATAACCTTCAATTTAGTTTACCCAAATGATAAAGCGAAGGAAGAGACACGTTGAAGTTTGTATTATGTTACTGAACTGAATTAGAATTAAATAATTTAAATAAAGCAAGTAAATTAAATTAAATTGATGAACCACTATTTTTCTGTGAATCATGATAAATTAACAATCATGTTTAAGGAGGGGTCCACTGAAGTTGGGGGATTAGGTTGAAACTTTTGGATATTTACCTGCAAATGGAAACAAAATTGAAAAGAAAAGAAAAAAGGAATCTTAAATTTGTGGAAACATATTTGAGGGAGACAAGATTGACAACCCAACCCATTGTTTTGCTTTTAGCCCACGGGTTAGGTCCCAAAACTCTTTATTTTTTTCGGCTTAATACCCAGAAATTTAATTTTTATTTTATTTTTAAACGTACTTTCATTTTTTCTTCAAAAACAAATTTCATATTTTAATAAAAGGGTTTAGAATAGTTTTCGTTTCTTTATTTTTCAACAATACAAATTGCTTTTACTTTTTTCATATTTTGAAAATTAGGACACGTAATAACCATGTTAGTCCAGAATTTTTCGGGTTACAACATGTTATCTTTTTATTCAGGTTTGGCTGCCTTCATTTGCTATGTTATTGTTTTAAGAATATGATTTAATGAGTTGACTGTGTTTCGATGTTGTTAGAAACTGAATCGCATCGCTTAGTTATTGTTAGACAAAACATGTTAGCGATTAAAATAAATAAAATATAAATAAACACATGAAATATAATATAAATAGAATGATTTATAATTAATTTATTAAATACGAAAATCAAATAAAACCGTAATACAAAGTTGAAATAAAGAAAAAAGAATAGGGATTTTACGAAATGTTGAGGCCTGTGAAGCACAGTTTCCTTAAGATAGATTTGGCCGCTCTTACGGTACTTGGAGTAACGTTGGTCGAATATCTCCCAGGATACAACAACAACAGTGATCAAAGTAGCAGCACCTCTACAACGATCAACGAACGAACAAAGCATTTTTCTATCACTGGAATGTTTGAAAATACGAAGAAGAAAAGGAAGAGTTTTGAGAGCAACAGAGTTTCGGTAAGAGAAAAATATCAAAGAGTATTTTTTTTTTTTGTGTGTGTAAAACCCTTCAGAAACCATGGTCTTTTATAGGTATGGAGAATGTTGAAATTTTGGAAAAAAAATCCGAGGAAAATAAATTCGTGTTGGGACCGACCGGTCTAGACATTTCGCGTCGCTCACGTCGTGCGGATGCGCCCCAACCCCGTCAGGTTTGGACCTGCACCACCCTTGCGCGAGGCAAAATTACAAGCTTAGTCATTTAATCGCCTTTTAAGAGGGTTTACATATATAAACACATCTCACACTTTGGTATTTAACCAATGTGGGATCTAAGTCTTTACTTTTCCTCAACAATATTTCCAAGTAGCTTACTTTGAGCATCAATTTCTCATTCATCACTCAACCATTTTGAGCATATGATATACCGTTGTAAAGGTCTCATGGAGTAGAATATGAAACCATAATTTTATGATTCAACTCTCCACCTTTACCTATTGAGAATATGTCTCAAAGTTCCCATAAAAGCAATTTTTCCAACAATCGCTCACATGAATGAAAATTGATAGTTTTATCGAAAACATTGACTTGATGTGGTGATAGAATCTATGATCGATAGTTGCATAGGATAGGTAGGTATCCACCCTTGAACCTTCTATTGCGAAAGTATATTTACTTTACTAGCTGACCAGTAGACGTGATGTCCTTGAACTGTTCTACCTTTTGTGTAAACGATGATATACCTCACACAACTACTTCATTGGCAAGGTTTTAGTTCTCATGGGTATGTTCATATAGCAGTGAACATCTCCTGGTTCTGCAAGAGTTTGAGAGAACTATGCCCCAATAATCTCCTTGAAGTGGCCCCACTTCACTCTCACATAGGTGACTTATGTTGTTCGGCTCACCGAAACATACAATGGTCATTAAAAGCATTGCTTAACCTCTCCCATTTTTAGTTATTATTTACATTATAGGAACAAACTTGGGATAAGTACCCTCATAGTGACCTCACAAGGTTTATGCAATTAAGTTGTCCTTTTGAACCTAGATTTTGGGATCTCCAGTAAACTAGGTAGGGTTTTTTTTTCACATAGTGCCTTTTATTTTTATGAGCTTTAGTCACATTCCTTTTGATGTTTTATCAACATGATCTCATTTTAAGCCTTTAGTTAGCGGATCCATAATGTTATCTTTTGATTTTTCAAAATCAATAGAGATAACTCCATTAGAGATCAGTTGTTTTAATGGATTGTGTCGACCTACCATTATACGTACGCTAGCAAGACACCCCCCACACTTTCAAGTAGTTGTAGGATGGTTTTCTACCTTTCCATAACTCATATTGTGTCTTGTCCCTTTTCTTGTGGGGTACCTTATATGAAAGGTAATTAACTTATAGAAGTGCTCCCCTTACATTTCCTATGATAACCCAGAACTTTTTAGCAGTACGCTCACCTTTTCCTTTAGAGTTCAGTTTTTTTACTTGGCTACTCTATTTGAGGAAAGTATGGTGGTGTTATTAAGTTGTGAACATTATTCAAATGGTTCAACATATCCACCACCACGGTCACTTAATCTTTTTATTAGGTTGGTTTTCAACTTCTTGCCTATAGAGAATAAAATTCTCTTCGTCTTAGCTCTTAAACAAATATACGTAGCAATGAAGATAATAAACATTTTTATTCCTTCCTCTCATTTAAACAAGCTTTACAAGCATTGCTATGTATTATATCAAGTGATTTTTGACCTTTGTTAATTTTTCCTCAACACATGTTTCAAATTTATAATTATAATTATTGTGAAACAAAAGAATGTGCTCTAAGTTAATTTATGTACGTAAAGTATCATAATTAACATGTCTGAGCCTACTATGCTATAAATTAAATGACTTAGCATATAAACAGAAAAAGAACAACATTTTTATTCATAGTTTTGCTTTTACAGTGATAGAATTTAGTTTAATACATATCCCCTTCCCATAAACATTCCCCCTTTTTGAAAGAACATTCTTATTCATAGTTCTTGTGCATATTAGACACATAATTCCATATCGGACACTTCCTTGAAAATTTCTTCCACAGCATTAGCCTCATTTGCTCTAACTTTCTTTAGGATCCTACAGTTGGATGACTTGTGCCCCATCTTGTTACAATTGAAGCATTTTCCTTGAAATTTTTGCTTCTTGGAAACACCACCTTTTGGTCCCAGTTTAGACCTATTCTGTGGTTGTTTTCCCTTTTTGAAGTCTTTCTTAACTTCTATGACTTTACCCTAGCAACATTGTCATTTGCTGTTTTATTAAGCCTATTTTCCGTACCTCTATTGTCTTCTTCAATCTGAAGTCTGACAATTAGGTCTTCCACTGACATTTCCTTTCTTTTGTGTTTTAGGTAATTCTTGAAGTCATTTTAAGTAGGAGGCAACTTCTCAATAATGGTTGCCACTTGGAAGGATTCACTTATTATCATCCCTGCAGTAAGAATCCAGTGAATGATCAGTTGAAGTTCCTGCACTTGATTCATAACTACTTTAGAATCAACCATTACAAAATTTAAGAATTTAGCAATTAAGAACTTTTTAGTTCCAACATCTTCGGCTTTGTATTTATGGTCCAATGATGTCCATAATTCTTTAGCTATTTTCTTAACACTATACACTTCATATAGTGCATCAGACAATCCATTCAGGATGTAGTTTCGGCATAAGAAATCTAAATGTTTCCAAGCTTCAATAGTAGTGAAAGCTGTAACTTCATCTACCTCGTCCTCTTTAACAGTAGGAGGGCCATCTTTCAAAGTTTGACCAAGTTCAACATGATCAAATAAAACAACATTTTATGTTGCCAAGTCTTGAAATTCTGTCCCGAGAATTTCGCAGGTTTCTCGTTGTGGCTTACAGCAGTCGCCACTGGCAATACTGAGTTTTGGATCGAAGATTGTGTTTAAACCAAAGCTTCAGATTGTGAATTGATTGAATTGGTGGGAGTCTCCATTTTTTCTGTTAAGAAACAAAATCAGAATTAGAAAACTCATTAACTCTTGTTAGATGGCAAGAATCTAATAAAACCCGAAAAAAAGTTTATACGGTCTAATAAAAAATACAATAAAACAATGCACCAAGTAGGTAACCCTAAAAGAGAGGTGGTGCTCTTGGCACGCTTAAATACCAAGTCTTTCAAAGAACCAATCCTAACATGCATTCTCATATTGTCTTTTTAATTCACCGTTGATAAATTTCTTTTAATTCACTTTAAAGCCACAATTAAGGCCACCATAAACAGAAAAATTTTCCTTTGATTTGTTAAATGGAAGAATAAAAATTTTGAAACGAAATCAAAAAACAATTTTGTTAAGCGGCAGGATTAAATCCCGAAACAAAATTATATCATTAAATCAAATTAAAATCTGTTAAACGGCAGGGATAAATTCTGAAACAGAATTATTCGATTACGTCTTTTTTTAGAAACAGACCAATATCGAATAAAATCTTGTAAAACGGCGGGAATAAATCCCAAAACATATTTTATTTAATTTCCAAAATATATTTTATTTAATTCAATTCAAATTAGAAAACAAAATAAAATCAAATAAAATCTTGTTAAATGATGGGAATAAATCTCGAAACATATTTTATTTAATTCAATTCAAATTAGGAAACAAAATAAAATCAAATAAAATCTTGTTAAACAACAAAAATAAATCCCGAAACAAATTTTATTTAATTCAATTCATATTAGGAAACAAAATAAAATAAAATAAAATCTTATTAAATGGCGGGAATAAATCTTGAGATAGATTATATTTAATTTTATTCTAATTTGGAAACAAAATAAAATAAAATCAAATTTTGTTAAACGACGAGAATAAATTCCGAAACAGATTTTATTTAATTTAATTTCTCGTTTTTGGCAAAAAAATCAAATCAAATAAATCTTTATTAAACGGTGTGAATAAATCCCAAAACAGATTTTATTTTATTTAATTTCTCATTTTTGGCAACAAAATCAAAATGTAATAAATCCGTTAAACGGCGGGAATCAATCCCGAAACTAATTTTATTTTACTTGTTTTTGGAAATAAAACAAAATATGGAATAAAATCGTTAAACAGCGGGAATCAATCTCGAAACGAATTTTATTTACCTTTAATTTCCCGTTTGGAAATAGAAACAAAATAATATAATAAAATCTATTGAACGGCGGGAATAAATCCCGAAACGGATTTTATTTACCTTTAATTTCCCGTTTGGAAATAAAATCAAAATAATTGAATAAAATCCGTTGAACAACGGGAATAAATCCCGAAACAAATTTTATTTACTTTTAATTTTGGAAACAAAATATAATAAAATCTGTTAAATGGCGGGAAAAATCCCGAAACAGATTTTATGAGTTTTAATATTCATTTGGAAATAAAACAAAAATAGAGGAAAAAGAAATCTGTTGAACGGCAGGAAAAATTCCGAAATAGATTTATTTAATTTTTAAAAGAAAATTGATTTTGTAAAAAATAATTTTTTCTTCATCTTGGTGTCTCGTTTGTCTCGGATTAGAAAATTGAAAAAAAATCGGATCTATCTTAAGATTGTTAGACAAAACACGTTAGTGAACAAAATAAATTAAATATAAATAAACACATATGAAGTAAAATATAAATAGAATGATTTATAATTAATTTATCAAATACGAAAATCAAATAAAACCGTAATGCAAAGTTGAATGTGGGTGCACCCCAACCCCATTGGGTTTAGACTTGCACCACCTTTGCGCGAGGCAAAATTACAAGCTTGGTCATTCAATTATCTTTTAAGAGGGTTCACATATAAAAACACATCTTACAATTTGGTATTTAACCAATGTGGGATCTAAGCCTTTACTTTTCCTCAACAATATTTCCAAGTAGCTTACTTTGAGCATCAATTTCTCATTCATCACTCAACCATTTTGAGTATATGATATACCGTTGTAAAGGTCTCGTGGAGTATAATATGAAGCCATAATTTTATGATTCAACTCTCCACCTTTACCTATTGAGAATATGTCTCAAAGTTCCCATGAAAGTAATTTTTTCAATAGTTATCGATTTAGAAAAAGAGGCTGAAATGGTTGATTTGTGAAATAATACAAATTAGTTGAATAAATTATTTTTAATAAATTTTTATTTTTTAAAATTTTTTTGAATTTATTTAATTAAACTAAACTAATCGATCAGAGCAGTCGAACTAGTTAGATCGAAAATCGATAGTTGAACCACTTTGACCACTAATCCAATTACAAAAACATTGATGTTTTGATATTGTTGTTGTTACAATAATTTGAAGTTTGTGACTTTTAATGTGATAATAAACCCAATTTACATATTTATTCTACTTAATTTTGATTAATTCTGGGATGAGATGTTACTAATTTTGAATTTATTATTTGAGTTTTGATTAGGTCCACAAGTAAAGTCGAAAAAATAAAAAAAAAAAAGTTGAAAATTAGGCTGACCTGTAGAATTTTAAGAAGTTTATTTTGAAGATTTATTTCTAAAAATGTTACTTTTAAATTTCTTAATTAGGATAATATTTTAATTTCTTAATACTAATGAGATTAGATTAAAAAGTGGGAGTCGAGTTAAGTTTTATTTTAAATTTTGGGCAGGAATAGGAATAAGAATAGGAAGATGCACGCCACTGGTGATTTTTGGCTTTGCTTTGATTTCAATTCATCATTTCTTTCCCTGCTTCAATTCTCAGTTTCTTTTCTCTTTTGCGCCATCGCACCTCCCACTTTTCCTTTCCTTTTATATTTTATTATTTAATATTTATTAAAAACCTACATTAATATGTCTAATTTAATGAGTTTCCATCTAGCTTTAGGCCAGTAAATAATCTGGTATAGAGCTGTGAGATTTAAATTTGCATTTAAAAACCTTCGATCACTTATTTGTTGTTTCTTTGATTTATGAGATAAATATCGTCATCTCATAAGGTTATATTGATACCAAATCAAACAAAATTAATTGATTCGGCGCTGGTAGGTGTACTATTGAAAGTACCGAGTCAATTGTCTATCATATTTTGTCTATTAAATAACACATTGACACGTCTAAGTAAGAAGTTAACTGGATTCTGTCAAGGGAAATAGCAATAGGATCTAAACGACCCGCGCGATTGAAGCTGTTGGATTGAGTTGGGCCCTTCTAGTTCGCAAGCCTATCGAAGAGTTAAATTGTGGACGTGTGTTTCATGGTTGTTCATTCAGTAAGGGTTAGTTATTGGGTGTTCCTATAATTAATTTACACAAACAAAGGTTGGTGGTTTGAGGCATTCTCGACCAGTATAACTAATTTATCGGTTGAATGAGAAGATTTGTTATCAATGATCTGTTTGAAACTGGAGCAAAATCAAGCTTGAAGCTATAAATTCGTTATATCGGTTTATTTAATTAATTTTCGTTTCAGCTTATTTTTACTGTTATTTTAATTTCAATTATTTTTACTTTTATTATATTTAAATCCTCCCTTTTGAATTTTGCATAGACTATTACATGCCGTGTGTAGGGGTAAGTGTTTAATTGAATCGAGTTGAATTGAGTAGAAAAATTACGATTTAATAGAGTTGACAAGTCCTATTTTATTATTGTAACTCGATTTAAATTTTTTTTGAGTCGAGTCGAATCAAGTGAAACTAAAAAATTGAATACGATAAATTAAAATCTTGTTACAGTATAACTAATTTCATATTAGAGCACATAAATTTGAAACCATATATATTTAAAAACTTTTTCAAAGTAAAATAATAAAAAGATATTTTAGTATGATAAACTTGAATCATTAATTAACTTAGGTCCCCAAAATTATTATTCTAGAAATTTTATAATCTTTTTAACTTTTTTATATATTTTTTATATATTTTTTAGAATTTTTTTTGAAAATTTTATAATTTTTTAAAATATATAAATTTTATAATTTTTATAAATATTTTGAAATTGAAAAATTATTTTGATTTTTTTTTTTTGTAATTTTTGTTGAGAAAGAGAGACTAATTTGCTCATTTTCAAACTCGACAGGGATCAATAGGGTATTTACACTAATCTGTTATTCGAATTGTAAAATTCAACTCAATTCGAACTTGAAACTCAAATTACTTATTGGAGGTTACTCGAATAAATCGAATAACCTGATTCAATTAAATAAAAAAACTAAAAAAAAAATTAATTTTTTCGAATCGAATCAAGTTTTATTCACCCTTAAATATGACAACTGCATAGATACGTAAACCTGATTGAACCAGACAACAATTTTAAATATTTAGTCTTAATATATAAAAATATTATTTTTGGTGAATTTAAGACCCATTATAATTTATTTAAATACATAATATCCTTCACATTAGAAATGACAGAGATATGAGAAAAGACTATCTTTATATAAAAAATAATTTTAAATGAAGATGCATAGATGTTAACGCAAAAGTATTTTTTTATATTTTAATATTTTAAAACTATAAAATAAACTTCCAAACAGAGGATAAAAAATTTGAGACTACATGTCAAAAAGAGACAATTCTACTTACAATTTTAAATGCCAACAATTAGGGCGAAATTTTTTTAAATACATATACCCATTGGTATGTTTTAGAGTATACCCATTGATTTTAAAATACATGCACTAAGGGAATCAACATCCATTCTTTTATTTTTATGTCTGATTTAACTTTTCCATGCTTGATTTCTCTTGCTTTGATTTTATTGTTGTTGATAATATACTGAATACGATCATAATATAAAAAGTGGGATAAAGTATCTGCTAGTCATTTAAGTAGGGTTGTTTTTATTTCCATCACTTCAAATTTTTTTGTTGTTAAATTAACTTTTTTAAAAAATTGATTAAATTAGTCACTCCACGTTAAATGGTAACGGAATGTTGACTGTACATTTCTACATTAGTCACTCAAAAATTAAGGTAAATTATCCATTAGTCACTTTAAATAGTGATTCTTCTTGTTGTTACCTCAAAATAGTACGTGAAAATGCACCATTAGTCTTTTCATTACATTTAACGATGGAGTAACCAATTTGATCAATTTCTTTTCAGAATGACCAAATTAACAAAAAAAAATCTTAGAGCAACCAAAATAAGAACAATCACTATAAAGTGATTAACGAGATAAATTACCCTAAAAATAACTATTTTTTTTATATTAAATCATTTTATTGAAAACAATATTCATTTCATATATATTTGAAAATATGACATTGCCATCCAATCTTGAGAGCCACTCTCGTACCCTTTGTAAAAGAAAAAAAAAAAAAAACAATCTTGGTAAATGTTATATCTCATTTAGACATTTGTAATACTTTCTACAAACTTTATATCTAATATTTCAGCAAATGTAAATAAAACAAATAACTAAAACAAGTTAATGGTCAAAGAACATGTGTTAATCAAGATCAAACGTAAATTAATACAAATAATAATAATAATAAACAACCTCATGGAAAGACCTCTACCGAATAAATTAAAAGTTATAAAGTAAAAAACTTTAAACAAACCACTAAGATCAAATTGAATAAATTGAAAGCTGGGCTTTGGACTTAATTATAAAACTTAAACTAGGCTCAAGGTTAAATTAAATAAAAATGGTTTCAGGGATTCATGGCATGGGATCAAAATATTGAAGGGTTTAAATAAAAAATAACCCCGATAACTTTTAACTCGAACCTTTATAATTCCAATAAAAAATATTTAGGGTTTCAATACCCTTACATTTTCATCTTAACACTGCAAGGTCTCTTCCCCCCCTCTCTCTTATAATTCCAATAAATTTATTGAATTAATTTATGAAATATATCATATGATTAAACTCAATAAACATATATAATGTAGTTTTTAATCTTATATTAATCTTGTCTTCTGACAAACAATAAATACGATATTTGTTAAATTGATTGTAATTTGTTATTTGCATGTTTCTTGCTAAGTAAATTAATTTATAATGCTTAGGCTTTGAGTTTTACTTGAACTTAAGGCGTATTTCCCTAAACTTATATTGTATTTTACAGGATGGTACAATATAATTATTTAACAAAAATAGATAAATGATAAGAAAGAAAAAAAAGAAGTTTTTTTGTTTGCTACAACTAATTTAATCTATTTTATTAAATAATTTAAATTTTGAACTATTTCTTTAAATATTATTTTATAAAAATATATTCAAAATAAAAAAAAAAAACCCTCAAAATAAGGTCCAATTAGTTGAAGTCGAGGTAAGAAAATTATCCATAAAAAGACATTTGATGTACCCCCACCAGTTACGTACCCTCTTGGTAGTTCTAGACTTTCAAATGTTTTATAATAAAGTCAAACTTTAAATTCTCACTTAGTTAAGTATATAGAAATCAAAATTGTAAAATGTCTTTGAAAAATATCTATTCAAGACCAATTTTACCTTATTCGAACATTGCTACCGATACAAGTGGACACTTGTATCGATAGAATTAAGTTAGAGAGTACCTTAAGAATTCCTCTAAACTTCTACAGATACTTGGGGGTCTTCTACTAATACAAGTAAGTCAGTGAGCATTTTTGGGTTCCCCTGCACCTTCTGTCGATACAAGTTTGAACCCTTGAAACTGTCAGGCTTCTATTGATACAAGTGGTCTTCTACTAGTATATTAGGCTCTAATGGTCACATTTTTGAAGACTTCTACCAGCACAAGTCCACTTGTACTGATGTAAGTGATATGCAAATTAATGTTCAAATTTAATGTTGCAACGAATCTAATACACTCCTAATGTCCCCAAACATCCCCAAGGTTGTTAAAAGACAAAAATACAAGTCAATAGCTCCATGTTGAAGACAAGAAACAAGTTTTTAAAGTCAATTGTACAAAAATCCAATCTTTTCATTGATATTCTCTTTGTTCTTCATACACACAATTGGGCTTTTATCTCTTTTATTCTTTTCAAGTGTTGTATTGTTCTTGAGTCTTTATTATTGTAATATCTTCATTTGAGAGGTGTCTTTAATCCTTGCTTTTATTTCTCATCTTTGTAAGTGTTTGAGAAAACTTTAAGGGAAGTGGCTTTATCTTGCCTATTGAAAAGATAGTGTTTTTTAAAGGTTAATCCTTGTCCTTGAAAGGTTCAAATCTAAAAAATTTGAGAAATCCTAGTTGTGGTAAGCTAAGGTAATAGAGGTAGGCAATTGGGGTTGAACTATTATAAATTTTGGAGTCTCCATTGTTTAGCATATTTTCTTAGATTTTTAAAACACCCATTCACCATCATCTTAGTGATTATCAAGTTTAACAATTAGTATCGAAGATTGATCAATAAAGAGGATATAACAACCAAGAGAAAAAATCTTTAAGAAGCTCAATATGGAAAGCAAGAAACCAAGAAGTTTATCTCATGGAGTTAGAGCAAAATTCTACTATGTTGGAAGAAGGTCATTCCACTACAAGGCCTCTTCTATTTAATGGGACCAACTACTCATATCGGAGGACAATAATGAAATTATTCATCCAAGCAAATGATTATAAAGTATGAAGGGTGATTACAAATGGGACATCCATTTCAAAGAAAACATTTGATGGTGTCATTGTCACCAAGGAGGAAAATGAATAGGATGATGTTGATCTCAAGACGGTGTAGCTAAATGCCAAAGATATGCACACTTTATTTTGTGCCTTTGGTCCTTGATCACGTGATTCGTAACAAGTAATAAATATTTATAATAAAGATCAAACCTAGACTAACTATTATCACGATGAAAAGGCAAGCGCACATATTGAACAATAGTATAGTAATGGCAAGACCGGGATTTCGTACCCAAGGGAACCAAAAATACTAGTAATAACTATCTTTTATTATTTAGCCTAGGAATAAAAGGGTTTGTTTATTAAACTAATTATCTAAACTAATTAACTAATTTAATTAAAGCGAAGAGAATATTTAGAAAAAGACTTGAAGAGAAGCAATTGATAAAGATGACACCCAAGGAGGAATCCACTTAGATTTCACTTGTTATCTGGCTCTGAACCAGGCGATTTATTCACTTGACTTGACTCGTGAGACTCCCTAACCTACATTATTATCTCTTTCGAGACTAATAGCGCCTAACCCTCAGTTGAATTAATTGAAATCTCTTTCTAATTAAAACCCCCAGGGAAGTAGTAAATCGATCTATGGACTCCCATATTAGATTTCACCCTAATCTGGCAAAATCTCGTAACCCTATCTCTAGGCGTTCGATCAAGTCCGATTAATTATGCCAAATCTACTCTTAGGCAGGGTCTATTCCTCCTCTGCATAAGCATATTAAATCATGAGTCAATACCCGAAATATTAACTCAAGCATTAGAAACACAGAATTAAGAACAAATCAAGTATTTATCATATAGTTCAGATAATAATAACAAGATCCATCATAGGTTTCATCCCCCTTAGGTATCTAAGGGGTTTAGTTCATAATGAAATAAGAGTACATCTCAAAAGTATGAAAATAACAAAACATAAAGAAAACTCTAAAACCTCTAAAGGAATTCTGAGAGAGATCTTCAGTCTTGGAGTAACTCCAGCTTTTTGGGATGACTCGCCTGGCTTTCTTCAAGTAATTCCCGATGTATGGTTCTGTGTTTCAGAAAAGTTCTGGAAGCGCCCCTTGAAAAAGCCCCCTTGGTCGGTTATACTTAGGGTGTTTATATAGGCTTTGGATTGGCTTTCTTCTTCCCTAAGTATCCTTTTTCCGTGTAAAATACAACTCTTTGAAAAAGGGGCACGCCCGTGTGCCACGGCTGTGTGAAGTGTTTGCCAGGCCATGTTCGTTCCGCTAAATTTCACACGGCCGTGTGGGTCAATGGCCAGGCCGTGTGAATCGTGAAATCCTTGGACAACACCCTCGACAGACACGAGCGTGTGAGCAGCCCGTGTGGCAAGGCTTAGGCCATGTGATCTTCTTGATTTGGTCTTTTTTGTCTCTTTTAAGCTCGTTTTTGGCTCCTTTTGACTCTTGGTGCTTTCCTGAGTACAAAACATGAAATAACCGGATTAAGAGCACCAAAATTCATAAATCTAATAGTAAATATCCATAAATATGCTAAGTATTTGGGGTAACAATATGTATAATTTGGCGTTTATCAACTACCCCCACACTTAAGCATTTGCTTGTCCTCAAGCAAAACTCTCATTTACTTCTAGAATCCATTCCTTTCAATCATATAATCATTACCGATAATGTTACAAATTATTCCATGGAGAATCATACAGTGAGAATTCAACCATAGGGGCATTAAAAACCTCAAACAATCTAAATCGAATATTTTGATAATAAAATTATAGGTAATTTTCTTCCTCTAAGTAATTAACTTTAGTCCTAAATATACAAGAGATGAAATCATCACTAAGGATTCACTCAAATCACTCAAAGTGTTTAAGGTTCAAAATTAAGCACTCGATTGTCTAACATGAGATGTTATCACTATAGGCTTGCATGAAAATCAAATCTCCACCACTTGTAAATGATATGATACACAAATTAAAATATTTTTGTATGGTTGTAACGGGGTTTAGGTTAGGGGTATGAATACAAGCTCAAGAAACAAAGGTTAGAGTCGAGATGATTTCAATATATCACCCCACTATCAAAAACTTAATTACTGAATGACAACAAATATCTAGAACTATATTACATGAGTTCTCTTTTTCATGACAACTTTATCTTGCTAAGAATTACAATAATAATACTGAGGTTATTATTATTTTTTTAAGAACAAATCAAGTCAATACAATATAGAAGTTATACTCCATGATTCAGTAACAAAAATTGGTGATCATAGTAAGGTAACAATATTAAAATCAATCTCGATAAAAAGGGTCAAATTAAGTAAGGGGATTTCAATAATAATGGGTTAATGGGTTAATGATGTGGGTTAATCAATAAAGAAAAAATGTTAGTAGGCTCAAAGGGGGTTCACTAAGGGTTTAATTATGTGGGAAGGCTTTTTATGGAGCAAGTGGGTTAAATCCTAAGTGCCTTTATCATCTCAGTATATCAAATCATACGTGTGATCTCGACATGTATAATCGAAGCAAGTTCTAGAATAACAGTTCAATGTTGACACACTCAAACCACAAAAGAAGTGAGTAAGAAAGAAAGCTATATGCTCAAAAAGGCTAAAAAATCTCACCAAAAATTTGGGTTTTTGATGTCATTCCTGTATACTTAAGATTTCAAAATAATACCTCAATTCAGGAAAATAATTTAAAAATTTTAGTTCTCAAAATATCAACTTATCATGCTTGATTCTTTAAGGTCCTACAATCAAATAATAATGCATAATTCCCTTGGTCTAATTCATGACATATCAACGATAATTATAGATTAATCAGAATTCATTCTATCAATATTATGAGAAAATCACTTAAGCGCAAGACCACATTTAGGGATTTGAGAATAACACAAAAAGTTAGTTTTCATGTTTATGTTCACCCCCCACACTTAATATGTACATTGCCTCAATGTACAAAGATAGACTATTCAAAATAAAGAAAATCATAAGAGGGAAGGAGGTGAAACTCCCTGTTATATGGGTGCAGAGCTTGATTCTGAGGCTGTAATGTTTGGGGAAAGTAGTAGCTACCATTGTTCTTAGCTAGATGAAGAAATTGGGTCGTTGAACATGGCATTCCTTTTGTATTGTTCCCTGTTTGTTTCCTCATTCCGTAAAATATTCCTAGCAGCTTGCTTGGAAATCTGTAGAATCATGAAGGGCTTATTAAGAGTTGGTGTGGAAGAAAGTGTAGTGGGATTACTTGTTAGAAATACCAGAAAAAAATGAAGAAAGTAAAATTTACTAATATAGATATATCTTTCATAAGAAAATAATAAAATTGAAATGAAATTAAAAATTAAGAATAAAAATAAAAATAAAAATAAAGATAAAAATAAAAAGATAAGAGGATTCAATGATCCTCGTCAGTGGGGGCCTCAGGTAGTAGTGCTGGAGTGGCGATGTGAAAGTGCTGGCACAGCTGCTGCATCATGGCCTGTATGTCGTCCATCTGTCTATCTCGTCGCCGATCTTACTTGTGGATTATCTCGAACTGTGTAGTGCAATACTGCTCGAAGTGAGCGAGTCAGTCGGAAAGGTGTGCTAATGAAGCAGCCACATGAACTGGTCATTCCTTAAGTGACGTGGTCGAAGGCTCCTCGTACTGTGGGGGGACATCATCAGGAATGTCCTCAAGATCCTTCTCGTCAATGGCATGAGAGAGACGGTACTGAGGAGGATCGGTTCCACGTATGCGCTCGATCATCCTCATGTGTAACATAGTTGTGATGCCCTGTGAGGACATCTGACTGATTAGTGTAAGCGCTGATGACTGGACCACAGTGTTGAGGAGGCCGAAGTGTCTGGCAAGGCGCGTCAGGTAGGGGCTGATAGAGATCACTAACTTCCGATGTCGCTCGGTCTGATGGCGAATGGCGAAGGCGGTGAAGTATGCTAAGTCAGTCACGTGTGCATTCGCCATGCACCATAAATAGTAGGCGTCGTGTGTATTGACCACACCGGTGCTCTCTCTCTTTTCGGTCAAGGTGTATGCCAATATGGCATGGAGGTAGCATAGGGAAGGGGCGAAAGCTGAGGCCTTCGAATGGCTGGGGTCGTAAGTGGAAGAGAGTGGTGCCCAAGCCTTCCAGCATAAGGATGGAGAAATGTGGATATTGCGTGGTAGTGCATTCATGTCCTCCTCCTTCATAAATTTATTGGTGTAAAGTCCAAAGCGACTCTAAATTTTAGGACACTCATCGCACGAACTAGATTGCCTAATCGGAAGTGAATGGTGCCTGGGTCGTCATTGTTCGTCATCACCACCTGTAAATTAAAAGTAGAGCATAATTCTAAAGTTAGCTCTAAATAAGTGGGCTCGGTAATAGCGAAGAACCGTTCCCATGAGTCTGTGGATAGGAGGGCGCGGATGGCATCAGCTAGCTGGACTTGCTCTACGACGGCCCAGTCAATGCAGCGACTTGTAGTAAGGGGTCGCGCGCGTAGTATCTGAAATAGCTCCTTCTGCGAAGCTTGTAGAAACTCAAGGAATGGGTGCCGAACTTCGACTGTAGCACGTACCGAGGAAAAACCTGGTCCCCTACGTCTCTTTAGGGAAGGGACTGCGACCTTCTTGCCTCTTGATGATAACATAATGGACTTGGAAATTTATAAACAGTGATATAGTAGGTCCAAGATATGTTAACATTGAATGATATCAAGCGAGAGATGAAAAATATATATGGTTGGTCAGAAACATTTACTGAAATCAAAGATGCATCATTGGTTAAGCAAGAATCCTAAAACTAGTATATGCTATTTAGTAGTTTAAACAATTTAAATATAGAAAATACTAGAGCAAATTCCTAACTTGAATTAGAACAAGTACTAATATAGCAACACAAATTGGAAAAACAAGGTTGAGAAAGTGAACTGAAAGCTACTGTAGGGTGGCACACAGGCGTGTTTGTAGCAAGCATGAGCGTGTGACATGGGAATACAGCCGTGTAGAGGAAAACTAGACGGGAAAGAGAGGAGAAAGTGGGGATAAATGTAAAGGGAATAAATTTTAGGGTGGTTTGAGGGTTGGGAAAGTAAGAATCTGGGAAATGGTGGCTGGAATAGAGATTAGGGAGTAGGGGAGGGGAGATTTCGGCTAGGGTTTTGAAAAGAGGAAGAAGATGAACAGTGGTTTGCTTATATAAGGGAGGGTCACACGACCTAGGGACACGCCCGTGTACTCTGAGAGTGAGCCCGTGCTTTTCGAATTTTTTCAATTTGGGTCGTGCCTGACTACTATCCCACGCCCGTGTGTCTTAGGCATGTGTGGTACACGGCCATATCGCACGGCCGTGCTTAGCTTCGTTCTCTTCTCCCACGCTCGTGTATATAGTACCACGCCTGTGTATTATTGTCCACGGTTTAATAGAACGGGCATGTCGCATGCCCGTGTTAGAGAAACATAATCGAACCTTTCCCCTGGCACGCCCGTGTTTCTCTATTCCCATGCCCGTGTTCATCTATCAACCTCACCCATGGCCATGTCTCATGGCTGTGGGGATTTATCGCATCCTGTGTTTTGGGGAAATCTTTACCCTGTTTCCACACGGCCGTATCGCACGGCCGTGTCACTTCTCCTGTTTTGCCACGGCTATAGGCACGCCCGTGTTCCTGGCCGTGTGTGCTAAAAAACTTTGTAATTCAAAGACTAAATTAATTGATTCTAAGTGTGAGAAGTTAAAGATAAAGAAATCAAAATATGTTAGTGCTCGGGTTGCCTCCCGAGAAGTGCTTATTTATAGTCTAAGCTTGACTTACCTCTCTATTGATTTATCATGGTGGTTTGAGGAGTTCATACTCCTCGTTCCCACTATCAATCTTAAAATAATGTTTTAATCGGGTGTTGTTTACCTTAAAAGTGTCGAACTTGGGATGACTCACCTCAACCGTACCGAATGGGAAATACTGAGTACCGTAAGAGGGATCTCTTCATTTGGTGTGGTAGTGACAATGTGGGGATCTGTGGTATGTAGTAAGACTTTATCGCCTACCTTCAGTTGATTAGGAGAGGCATCGGGCTTGTTTTGGCGAAGTTTTGATTTATCATGTGTTCTCGGTTTATGTTCTCGCCATTCGTCTAGCTCCTTTATCCATAGCCTTCGTTCTTCATAGACGTCTTTGTTCTCTTCATGATAGTAGCGCACTGTCTCTGTTGTCTTGGTTCGAGGAGGTTCCTGCAAGGACGATTGAATATTAGTTTTATCATCGACAGGTTTTATAGCATTATCCTGAGTCTTAGAGATTTTGACTGAGTCACGTGCTTGAAGTGTTACTGCGTCGTCACCTACATGAAGTGTTAGCTCTCCTGTGCCGACATTAATAATTGTTCTGGCAGTTGCTAAAAAGGGTCGTCCTAAAATTAAAGGTACCTCATTATCCTCATCCATATCTAGGACGACAAATTCTACTGGGTAAATAAACTCATCAATTTTAACGAGAACATCTTCAATAATACCTTCAGGAAATCTAACTATTTTGTCAGCCAATTGTATGCTCATCCTAGTCTGTTTGGGTTTACCGAGACCTAGTCGTTTAAACATTTTATAAGGCATAACATTTATACTTGCCCCTAAATCAGCTAAAGCATTATTCACAGATAAACTACCAATTAAGCAAGGAATTGTAAAACTCCCTGGATCTTTCAACTTGTTAGGTAGCTTATTCTTTAGAATAGCTGAGCAGACTGCGTTGAGTTCCACATGCGATGTAGCGTCTAATTTTCTTTTATTGGTCAGAAGTTCCTTTAAGAATTTTGTTGAGTTGGGCATCTGCGAAAGAACTTCAATAAAATGTAAGTTAATATGTAATTTCTTTAAGAGTTTGACGAACTTACCGAATTGTTCTTCCGTTCTTCCTTTCGTCATCGCTTTAAGATATGGCACACGAGATTTATAATTCGTACTTACCGTTTTATCATGACTTACCTCACCATCACCTTTGCTTTCAACATTTTCTTGCCTTAGTTCTGGTTTAGTCTCATCGCATCCTTCTTGAGTATCAATTGCATTAACTTGTTCTCTTGGTTTTGGTTCAGTGTTACTAGGCAAACTACCTTGTGGTCGTCCAGAAATTAATTTAGATAGTTAGCCTATCTGAGTTTTGAGTCCTTGAATTGATGCTTGTTGATTTTTGAGTGCTGTCTCAGTATTCTGGAAGCGAGTTTCTGACACCGAGATGAATTTGGATAGCATCTCTTCAAGGTTTTATTTCTTCTCTTGTTGATAAGGTGGCTGTTGAAAACCCTGAGGATTCTGTGGCCTTTGATTCTGTTGACCACCCCAAGAGAAATTTGGGTGGTTCTTCCAACCTGCATTATAAGTGTTACTATAAGGGTTATTCTGAGATCTAAAATTATTGTTACCCATATAGTTGACTTGTTCATCTTCGGTTGTAGGATTGAATGGTAGGTATTCTGTATGCACGCCTCCGCCACTTGAGTCACACCTCATTACTGGAAGTACCTGCGTAGAACCAAGTAAACCATCAATTTTCTTATTTAGAAGTTTTACCTGATTAGAGAGCATGGTGACCGAATCGATGTTATAAACGCCGGCTGTTTTTGTTGGCTTTGTCCTCATAATTTGTCACTGATAGTTATTTAGTGACATCTCCTCTATAAATTCATAGGCATCTTCCGGTGTTTTATTGTTGATGGTTCCGCCAGTAGCTGCATCAATCATTTCTCTTGTCGAGGGGTTCACACCATTGTAGAACGTTTGAACTTGCAGCCATAGAGGTAACCCATAGTGAGGGCACCTTCTCAATAGATCCTTGTATCTCTCCCATGCATCGTAAAGTGTCTCTAAGTCCATCTGCACAAAAGAAGAAATATTATTATGCAACTTATCTATTTTTGCCGGTGGAAAATATTTTAATAGGAATTTTTCGGTCATTTGCTCCCAAGTGGTAATGGATCCTCGTGGTAGTGAGTTCAACCACTGCTTAGCTTTATTCCTTAGTGAAAAAAGGAATAACCGAAGGTGAATGGCATCATCAGAAACGCCATTAATTTTGAAAGTGTCGCACAGTTCTAGGAAATTTGCCAAGTGCGTGTTGGGGTTTTCATCCTCGCAAACCATCAAACCGAACAAATTGTCAGATCATTTGAATCGTGTTAGGTTTCAGTTCAAAATTGTTAGCAGCAATAGCAGGTCTAACTATACTTGACTCAATTCCTGTAAAATTAGGTTTAGCATAATCATACATAGTACGAGGAGCAGGATTCTGATTTGCTAATTCAGCGGGTATGGCTGGCGGTTGCAGATTGTCATGATTTTTAGCCATCTCTTCAGTAGTAGTTGAGATATCGTCCTCTTACTCTTCTTCTGTGTATCTTAAGCTCTGCCTGATTTCTCGTCGGTTTCTACAATCTGTACGATCAATTTCCTCGTCAAAAAGCAACGGTCCTGACGGGTTTCTTCTAGTCATACACTACTAGAACCTGCCAGGCGAAAGAAGAAGAAAGTTAGTAAAATAAAAATAGAAATAAAGTTAAATTGCAAGAAAAATAAATGGTTAAAGGAATAAAAATTAAGTGTTCCTAATATTTCAGTTCCCCGGCAACGGCGCCAAAAACTTGATCGCGTGATTCGTAACAAGTAATAAATATTTATAATAAAGATCAAACCTAGACTAACTATTATCACGACGAAAAGGCAAGCGCACCTATCAAACAATAGTATAGTAATGGCAAGACTGGGATATCAAACCCAAGGGAACCAAAAGTACTAGTAATAACTATCTTTTTATTATTTAGCCTAGGAATAAAAGGGTTTGTTTATTAAACTAATTATCTAAACTAATTAACTAATTTAATTAAAGCGAAGAGAAAATTTGGAAAAAGACTTGAAAAGAAGCAATTGATAAAGACGACACCCAAGGAGGAATCCACCTAGATTTCACTTGTTATCTGACTCTGAACTAGACGATTTATTCACTTGATTTGATCTGTGAGATTCCTTAACCTACATTATTATCTCTTTCGAGACTAATAACGCCTAACCCTCAGTTGAATTAATTAAAATCTCTTTCTAATTAAAACCCCCAGAGAAGAAGTAAATCGATCTATGGACTCCCATATTAGGTTTCACCCTAATCTGGCAAAATCTTGTAACCCTATCTCTAGGCGTTCGATCAAGTCCGATTAATTATGCCAAATCTACTCTTAGGCAGGGTCTATTCCTCCTCTGCATAAGCATATTAAATCATGAGTCAATACCCGGAATATTAACTCAAGCATTAGAAACACATAATTAAGAACAAATCAAGTATTTATCATATAGTTCAGATAATAATAACAAGATCCATCATAAGTTTCATCCCCCTTAGGTATCTAAGGGGTTTAGTTCATAATGAGATAAGAGTACATCTCAAAAGTATGAAAATAACAAAACATAAAGAAAACTCTAAAACCCCTGAAGGAATTCTGAGAGAGATATTCAGTCTTGGAGTAACTCCAGCTTTTTGGGATGACTCGTCTGGCTTTCTTCAAGTAATTCCCGATGTATGGTTCTGTGTTTCAGAAAAGTTCTGGAAGCGCCCCCCGAAAAAGCCCCCTTGGTAGGTCATACTTAGGGTGTTTATATAAGCTTTGGATTGGCTTTCTTCTTCCCTAAGTATCCTTTTTCCGGTAAAATACAACTCTTTAAAAAAGGGGCACGCCTGTGTGCCACGGCCGTGTGACGTGTTTTCCAGGCCGTGTTCGTTCCGCTAAATTTCACACGGCCATATGGGTCAATGGCCAGGCCGTGTGAACCGTGAAATCCTTAGACGACACCCTCGACAGACACGGGCGTGTGAACAAACCGTGTGGCAAGGCTTAGGCCGTGTGATCTTCTTGATTTGGTCCTTTTTGTCTCTTTTAAGCTCATTTTTGGCTCCTTTTGACTCTTGATTTGGTGCTTTCCTGAGTACAAAACATGAAATAACCGGATTAAGAGTACCAAAATTCACAAATCTAATAGTAAATATCCATAAATATGCTAAGTGTTTGGGGTAACAATATGTATAATTTGGCATTTATCAGTCCTAATAAATACAATAGAGTCTCTTTGTGTGATAATGCCAAAGAGATGTAAGACAAGCTTAAAATCGATCATGAGGGTACAAGTAGAGTCAAGGAGTTCAAAATTAACTTCCTTACCCTTGGTTATGAACTCTTCAAGGCAAGACCTAATAAAGGAATCAAGAAGATGCTCGACCACTTTATCGATATCATTAATGGTCTCAAGGCTCTTGGGAAGACCTATGCCAAAAAGGATATGGTGAGGAAGATGTTAAATAGCCTCTCAAAATCATGGGAAGCTAAAGTGATGGCTATAGAGGAGTCAAAGGGTCTTAACACCCTTTCTCTTGATGAGCTCATTGGGTTCTTGTTGACATAATGAAGATCAATCATAATGCAGAAGAGACTAAGAAAGCTCAAAAGAAAGTGGAAGCAACATTCAAGTCTACAACTCATGAGAAAAATGATGAATCTAGTAATGATGATGATGATGAGGAGATGGTAATGTTTGCAAGAAAGTTCAAGAAATTTATGAAATTCAATAAAGCTAAAAGATTTCCATGGAGAGACATCATCAAAGGTGAATCAAGTAAGAAGGAAAAGAACCCTAATATATGTTATGAGTGCAAAAATCCAGGTTATATCAAATCTAAATGTCCTTAATGAAAGAAGAAGAGGATATTAAAATAAAAGAAGAAAGCCATGATGACAACTTGGAGTGGTAACTACTCTGCCGATAATGACGAAGAACATAAAGTTGCCAATCTATGTCTCTTGGTTATTGATGAGCCAAATTTAATCTCTAATCCTAATGTTTTAAATGAATACACTTTTAATGAATTCTAAGATGCCTTTGATGAGCTTTGCTATGGATTTTGATATTATAAAATCCAAATAAAATAAAATGATTTTAAAATTAAAGGAGAAAAATGAATCTCTAACCATAGCCAAGGAAAATATAGAAAAGAAATTGAATGGAATACAAGTCCAAATTGATTATTTGAACATAAAGAACAAGAACTTGTATGATTCTTTTTGCAATGTTCTATATAGGGAACAAAAATTCAATGACATGCTTGAGTCTTAAAGAGCTTTCTTTAGTAATAGTGGTTTGGGATTTATAAATTTACAAAAGAAGGATTTTTTTTTTTTGAGAAACCAAACTATACATATGATGCCTTACTTTCATGCATTCATTGTCACAAAAAGGGACATTATAGGCAAGTTTGTCCTTTGAGGAAACTCATATTTAGAAGCAAATTCACTAGGAGTGTGTGGCTTTTAAAAGAATTAAACACATATCAAAATCAATATGCTTTGAAGTAATATATTCTTAAAGGGACAATGATTGTAAAAACTAATGCTAATGGACACAAGAAAATTTGGGTACAAAAGTCCAAAGTTTAATTTTGTGTTTGTAGGAGGGAGAGCATTGCTTCCAGCCTAGAAACTTAAAGAAGAATTCTTGGTTCCTTGATAGTGGATGCTTTAAGCACATGACCGGAGAAAAAATCCATTTCATGAAGCTAATGCCAAAAAGTGGAAGATATGTTACATTTGGTGACAACTCCAAATGACTTATTGAAGTTATTGGTTTTATAGGTATAAATTCTTCCACCATTATTGAAAATATGCTTTATGTCAATGGTCTCAAGCTAGTGAATATTTAACCAATTTTAAATAGAAGTTAGTGGAGAATGATAATAAAACCACTAAACTTTCATAACCAATATTACAATGTTAATATGTTTAATTAAAAAAATTAATTAAGCTAACCAAGGTTGTAATGCCCCAAATATTTTTAGATTTTTGAATTTGTTTGGTTGTCAGATAAGTTGTCTTAGTCTGGTGGTTAAGTGCCTTGGGTGTTCGCCTTGGGTCCTATGTTCGAGTCTTGTTGGGTATGAATTATGGAATATTTTTCTTTTGTGTGAGGCTTGTTGAGAACTGGAGTTTAGTTTAAATTTTAAAAGTTTCAATATGTGGGGTTTTTTTTATAGGGATTAAGATATTATCAGATTTAATTAGATTTTAATTAAATCAAATATCCCTTATTTTTATTCTTTTGTAACCAAACTAAACCCTTCTTTTTGGGTTTCACGTTCCTTTCTTTTGGCTGCCAATTTGCCACTTAAAATTCCTACTTTTGGTTCATCTTTTGTTTGGTTATTGTACACTTACATCTTGTGTTCTTGTTGCCATTTCTCATTCTTTTGTGCTTTTGATTTTGGTTTTTGACACTTTCGTCTTGTGAGGGCTTCGCTGTTATAGTTAGGAGGCTGAGTGGAATTTGTGTGGGCTGTAGGAAGATAAATTGGTGCAAGTTGTTTAGGTATTATTTTGGCATTGTTCGTTTGTACTCATCCTTGTTTGGTAGTTTATCAATTAGTTTCATTATGTAGAAATATTTCTTTTTAATACTTAGTGCGATTGGTTTGTTCTTTCTAGGTGAAGGAGTAGTGGATCAAGATTCTCCGATGGTGTAAGCATTGATTTTGATCGTTGTGCGTGAAGAGTAAGTGTTTGAACTCATTCTTTGGAAACTATTTGTATGGAAAATAGGGTATTTTAGAGTAGGCTTTTGGGACGATTGATGAGTAATTAGTTTGTTTTAATGATTAATTATAGGTTTCGTGGGCTTCCGGTAGCGTGGTTGGTCGTTTACACAATCAAGTGGGTGAAAACAACCAAAAAATATATTTAAAATTTGATAAAAATCACAAAATAGACGCTGCTTCAAAACTGCCTAATTTTCACATGGCCGTGTTAGATTTTGCAAACTGTGTATAGTGGCCGTGTGTAGTACATGACCGTGTGAGATTATGTAGCTTGTGTCGCTAGGCCGGGTGAGACACACAGTCGTGTGGATCTTTACAGATCATGTGGGTGGACCGTGTGGGCCACATGGGCTGGGTTTTTGGGCCGTGTGGGTCTTTTTGGCAAATTTGAAGGCCTAATTAAGGGTTGCTTAGGGGAAAGATATTTGGATCCGAGGACATCACGTAGGTCGAGAAATTGTAAGTTTTGTCTTTATGTATGTTCGAACAGCTTGAAAAGCATGGTAAATATGTTAAACTTGGATTAAAAACTAATGGTTTAGATATGTATTTGGTAAGTATGTATATGAGTATGACATGTAATATATGCTATATGTGAATATGCCATCTATATGAGATTACGATATGTATAAAGCATGTGTATGATATGTACGTGTCAAGGCGGGATATGTATGATAGAGGTAGTGTTGATGGCAGTTTATACTACAAATATGGCGGCTAGACTACAACACTATATGTGTGGTAGCTCAGTTGCAGATTGTTAAGTGGCATCCTGCCACATATTGGTCTGATTGGATGGATGGACTTTTGTAGTCCAATGTGGTGTGATTGGTTGGACGGAGATGGTGTGTAGCGAATGGGGGTAGGTTTATGATATGTGTGTTATGGTTTGAGAAGTTGTGGTCTAGCATGTTACACCAGTGTATGACAAGCTATAACCGTATGGATTTGATATGATATGAAACATTTGGAACAAATGCATTATTTGATATTTTACTATAATATTAATGTATATTAAATGCATGAATAGTGGCAGTGGGCCAAATCACTCACTGAGTTATTAGCTCACGATTCTGTATGTTTTAATTCAAGGAATCCTCCGCTCTAGTAACGAATGGCGTCTTGGGAGGCTCGGGTTTCACTTCTTCAACACAGTATTTTATGGTTTTATTATGTTCATCTTAACTAGACATTACAAACTTTATTTTGGTTGTTAGCTTTGGACAACTTATGGATCGTTTAGTTCATTAAGACTCAGATGGCTTGTTTTGCCATTATCCTATCTAAGGTAACTAAAATTAATCGATAAGTTTTTCAAGTAATAATCGCTGTAAGTTAAGTTTAAGGTTTTCAATAAAATAAGTTGGTATGATTTGGTTATGGCAGAATTTAACTTGGGATTTTAACATGATCAAAATGATTTACAAATAACAAGACGGTGGAACTTTCAACTCACATAAAAATTGTTTTTCTTTTACTTAACAAATTTGTTTTCTTTGTTCTTTTGTTTGCAATGTGACCTCTATAATCTGATCGTAACGTCTAGGTCGAGTATGTGGTGTTATTTAGTGGTATCAGAGATAGGTTTAAAAACTCGACTGTGTGTTTTTGGGTATAAATTATTTTTAAGAAAAATTGTTGCTAAATTGGGATTTTGTTGAAATTATTTTTGAACTTTCGGATAAGTGAAACCAAGACTCCAACGTCGATTTAAGTAAGTACTTTAAATTTTAGTTATACAATAATAACACTTTGTATGGGATACTATAGTGTAAGGTATAGCCTTTAGCGCCTGTAGTATAAGAAAAAAATGTTCTCTATGTTCTGATAAGTCTTATGATAAGACTTTACTAATAAAAACGAAACTTAAACTAATTGCATAAAATCTCTAAAAAAAATGTAGATAAGAAAATGAGTACTCGCGATTCTCGTGGACGTGGCTCTTGTGGACGCGGTGGACACCGTCAGGGCACACAAGTCGAATCTTTTTCAATGGGCAGTATGGCTTATTTAGATATGAGTGAGACCGTTAGGACTCCGACTGCTGAGACTAAGCCTGTGACTTAGAATGTCGGGGATGATGCACTATCCCAGGCAATGTTGAGGCTTTTGGAGAGGGTCGCTGGGACCAATACTGGATCTAGATCAGGGAGCCGAGGGTCTATTACGAAATGAATTTAGTCGAATGGAGCTAAATTGTTTAGGTGCTTCACTGGAGTTGCTCCGAATGTGGCTGAGTATTGGTTGGAAGCCACTGAGAGAATCATGAATGACCTAGATTGCAGCCCTGAGCAGAAATTAAAAGGTGCGATATCCTTAGCTATAAGGGGATTATAGAGAATTCGGTTGGCCTTGTTTGGGTTAAATTATGATTGAATTGAAAGTTTTGGGTTTAGGGACTAAATTGAATAAAAGATAAAAGTTTAGGGTAAAAGTGTAAAATGATGATTAATGGTCAAATATGTGAATTTAAATGTTTTATGATATTTGAGTTGGTTAAATGAATAAAAATGATTATATTTAGATCAATAAATAGATCAGTCGATTGATAATCACGAGAAAGAAAAAGTCATCGAGTGTTGATAGCTATCATACCTTAGTAAGTTCGTATTAGATTTTGTTATGTTTATTGATGTTTTGAATTAAATTTGTATTATGTGAATAGGTATATAAATATGCATATGTATGTATATATGATTTACATGACTAAGTAAGGTAAGTTTTGAAAATGGAAACAAAGAACTGATTTGTAAAATATGACAAAGGCAAAGAACTGATTTGTAAAATATGACAAAGGTATATGTATGAACTGATTTGTAACATTATATGGAATGCAAATATTCATGTTGGATATGGTATAGTATTATGGAAATGTAAAGGATTATGTGATCTATTGAATAGTTATGAAATGGAATAGTAATGGATCGAAATGTAAAGTTTGAACATGTGATAATCTCAAAAGATAGGATAAGCCCTTGTGAACTTAGTGAATAGTTAGGATGCAAATGACATGTCATTAGGGCATATTAGGCACTAGATGCCAGTGATTATAGTATCAGGAACTTTGTGCCGGTGTTATATTTATCAGGTACTTTGTATCTGTGTTATAGTATTAGACATTCTATGCCAGTGTTATATTTATTAGGTATTATGTACTGGTGATGGATACCATACCGATGGCTTGAGATCCTGCATGTATTGCGGATTCTCTAAAGCTTGTGTATGCAGCATTGTGTATTGGTAACGTCCTATTGTCAGCTTGTGTGAGCATTACCCTTCCTTGTATCCGAAGTCAATTTACTATTGTTCTCTGGGCAAAACAGTTAACTAATGAAATGGAAATGAGATGAGATGATATGATATGATGAATTATATTTGGTTGATTATATCTTGGCATGTGATTCTTAACATGTTATGTATCAGTGATATGAACTATTCAAGTATAACCATTTGGTATAGTTGGAATGATACAACAAGACAAATGATTACTAATTCTATGTTATATATATGATTGTAAATTAAATTGTCAGATATGTGCTGTTTTGTTTTATGAACTTATTAAGTTTTACGTAAGCTTACTCTCTTTGGTTTTTCTTATTTGTAAATCGTCGAATACGAGCTGTCAATTGGATTGCTTTTGAAGATCACATTATCTGTCAACTCTTTCGATAGTTATGCATTTATTTTGGTTGATTATAAGTGGCATGTAAATAGGGTTTTGGTATATGCATGTTGGTAATCATTTGGTCATGTTTTGTGTCACTTGAATTATGAAATATGTAAATCCTTAATGGTGTTTTAGTTGGTTTGGCATTTGATGGCATAGATGTGCTTGAAACATAAAACATTGTTGGTTTTTTGAATTGATACATACATGATAGGTTAATTGGTGAAATTCAGTTGGTGATAAATTGACATTAAAGGACTTGGTAAAAATGGTTGATTATAGCATATGTTAGTTGGAAATTATTGGATGATTGAATAAGGTTAATATGTTGATTATGTTTTGTTTTGGATGGTTGTTGTTTATGTTGAAATGTGGTGCCAGTGAGGGGATATTGGTTAGGCATATAGGTTGAATGTGAATTGACATATTTTGGCATGTTTTGGTACACATTGAATAGGTTAATGTGATATAAATGTATGGGTTGATGTCTAAGAAATTGTAGATGAATTGGCTAGTGTCTAAAGGTATTTTGGGCACACACGGTTTGTGACACGGTCCACCAAATGGTCGTGTGTCCCACATGGTTGCATGACGCGACCATGTGACCTCTTTGATTTTTGATACAGGGTTGTCCACACGGCTACAGACAGTTACATGGCCTAGCGACATGACCGTGTGACCCTAAAGTACAAGGGCACAAAAGTTACATTGTTTGGCCACACAACCATGTTCTTGAGTCACACGAGCTGAGCTCTGTCACACGGCCTGGCCATATAGTCGTGTGACCCTTGTTTTCACTATTTATCTGAATTTTGTAAAAGTTTTAGTTTAGTCTAAATTTGTTCCTAATTTATTTTAAAGGCTTCATATGCTTGATTTAGGCTAAGATATCATTGAATAACATGGAAATGAATGTAATATAATTATGAAATGAATGATTTAGTTTTTTTTTATTGAATAGTGAATAATGTTAAATTTTTACAATTGTAGTACCTTATTGCTCAGTCAGATGACCGGACAGGGTATAGGGTGTTTCGAAAAATATGTATATCCCGAGTATAGGGACTAAACTAAAATATGAGTGGTTGTGTATTTGGTTGTGAATTGGGTCTAAAGTGATAATGTTTTTATTATTCAATTATCAAACATAGCTAAAGACAACGTCAAGTCGTTGCGAAAGAAAGGAAAGACGAGAGTCGTTGGTGAATAGTAAACAACTTCAGTTTGTTTTTTTATGATTTAGGATCATTATATTTACATACATATGGATGTGTGATTGCATGGTTAATTATTGATATAAGATTATATTGTTGTATGAATTGATTCGTTTTGGATAAAATTGATTATAAAAAATCAGACTGAATTGAATATAGTAGAAAATAGTATAATATAATTGATAAATGATTACAAATGATGATGAAATTGATATGAAATAAGCTATGTTGTATTGTATATACATGAATTGATGATGAGATGAATTGATAATGATGATATATGAATTGGTTGTATAATGTTGTAATGACCGAATTTTCAATGATGTCAGAAAATGTAGTCTCAAGACTTTATTTTTGTAAATCGAGTTTATAAATATTAAATTGGATATTTACTGAGTTATTCTATAAATGAATAATTTAGCTGAAATTGTGGTTAATTAAGGTCTAGGGACTAAATTTTAAAAGTTCAATCATTATAGATTTTTAAGAATGATAAGGATTGGGGATCTAGATAGCAATTATCTAAGGGACTAAAATGGTTAATAAACCAATAAGAATTATCATTAGTTAGTGGAATTTGATGATGGTTACCATTAAAGATTTAATATTACTAAATTAAGATTAATTAAAATATAAAATAAGTTTAATTTAATTAAACTTGGTTAATTAGTGATTAATCACACTATATAAACAATGTAAGTGGATAAATATGATAAGTATCATCTTCCCCACCGTCCATCGAAGCAAAAACCAAAGAAAACTCCATATTTGGGGATTTGAAGCTTCGACAAAAACAATTGTCAAGGTAACTAAGCCCTTTTCTGGTTATTTTTATAGATTTGAGGTCATGTGAGCTTGATTTAGCTAGCCCGTGTACCAATTTGTAAAATTGTTGAAGTTTTAGAAAGTTTTCATTGTTAATTTCGTGAAGAATTAGGTGTGAAACTGATAGATATTAGCTTAGTTTAAGAAAAGACTAAATTGTAAAGCTTAATTGATAGTTTCGTACATTAGGGACAAAATTGAATAAAATTGAAAACTATTATGAAATTTTGGTAGGAGTAAGAAATAGAAGGTCCTTAATGAAAATATGTGAAATCAAATTTTAATCCTAAGATCTAGATCAAAAGTTATGCTTGTTTCGGGTTTAGGGACTAAATTGAATAAATTACAAAATATGTGTGACTTTGTAATTGATTGTGATTTGAGCTGGAATTTGATATTTTTTTATTGTTGGATTATTTTTCATACGTAAAGACGACACAAGGTCGTCAAGAATGAAAAGGAAGGTGAGAGCCGACGATGAGTAACTAGAGTCTTCGGTTTGTATTTCTATGATTCGAATCACTAAAATTGTTACATATTCATACTATTTTGCATAGTATGATATTGAGGCAAGATGAAAGTGATTATTTGAATTGAATTTTAATGATTGAGGTTAGTTATTGGAATAGAGGACTAAATTGAATATAATAGAAAACAGTGTAATTTGACGAATATATGAAATTGGATTTGAATTGGGTTGAAACATGTTATGTAATAAATTGCTTAATTGGATTATAAATTGGAGATGATGAAAATGTAAATTGTGCAATACAATGAAATTGGATTATTGGTTACCCTATTAACTGTTTGGATAGAGTTGAATATAGTTGGCATACCATAAGATAGATTGAGTACAAGTTACTTCAGCTATATGTCGATTAAAGCTGGACACATTTTCCTTCAGACATTCTGATGACTGTAGGGCACAAATTTTATTTCGGTTATACAAATGAGTGTTGGGCGTAATCTATTTTCTTCAAATGTTTCGATGAGGCACTAGGTGCTAAATTGGTGTGTTGATTGGGATCCGTGTATCTGTTTGAGCCCGAGTCATGTTAATAGGGAATATAAATTGAAGATTCGTTGATTGATACTCAAAAATGAATTCGACATTATGAAGTTGTACTACATGTAACGACTCGATTTCCAGTGGTGTCGGAAAATTGACAATTGGAATGATAATTAGGATGTCCCTAATGAGAAATTGTGAAATCAAATTTTATCCGAAGGTCTTGATTGAAAATTATGCTTGTCCCGGTTTTAGGGCCTAAATTGAATAAATTTTAAAACTTGTTTGAATTAATGTTTGATTATGAATTGGTTGAAAATTGATAGTTTTATATATTTTGTGATTATTTGTAGCTAACATTGGCCCGAATCCATAAAGAGGGAAATGAAATTCCAAAGTTGACAACGAGTTGCTTGGAATTTCAGTTTGTATTTTTATGATTCAGGAACCATTTATTTTTTGCATGTTCATGTCATTTTGCATTAAATACATGTTCATGTTCATGTCATTGTGCATTTATTGTTTCATGATTTGATTGATAGTTGAAAATTGACATGAAATTGAGTTGAAGTATATTGTGTTGTATAATAAATTGATGATTGGTTATAAATTGAGATTGAAAGAATGTGATTTGATCCACACATGTATTGAATTGGAAATTGGTTATCCTATTAGTTGTTCATGTCGGGTTGGATATATTTGGCATACCATAGGGTCAGGATAATGATTGAAAACCATTGTTGTTGCGCAATCGGGGCTGGTAGATTTTATACTTAATTACACCTGAATGCTCCTAAAATGTCATCTCAATAGCAACGAATTCAAAATCTACAAACGATATCCAAACTGAACTCATTAACAATCATACACCAAAACTGAATTCAAGCATTCGACACTAGATTACGAAACACAATAGCCCTTAAACTCGACGTTTGGTCGCTTACCTAAAAAATTAACAATCCTTCAGCACCTAATCCACCGGAGGATGGTTGAGCGTCTCGCGAACTTCATTTAACCTAATCAAAATCAACATGATGAATCCATCAAACCTCCACCAACAACAACCGAATAAAAGCTCTCCAATAAGAATAAACGACCTTCTAACAAAAACAATAATGAATTGCGAAAACTTACGCTACTAAAACACCCTTTAACATGCAACCAACAACTAAGAATGGAGGACCAACGATGGCGCTACAACAAATGAACAAGGAATTGCCATAAAATTAAGGAACAAAACAAAACGAAAAAAATAAGAGGAAGAATAAGATGAGAAGGAAACGACAAAGAGAAAAGAAATTTCCAATAGTTAGTTAAGGAAAGCAAAAAAAGAAAAAGAAAAAGGGAAACATGGAAATAGTGGAACAATAGGATAAAGAAAATATTTTGAGATAATTTTAATATTTTCAAATAAAAATAAATATGATATAAGCTCAACCTATAGATTAGTTAGCAATTGGATTAAACTAAAACTCTAATCCCTTTGGCGGCAACAACAGAATCTAAGCAAAAATTTATTTCGTTTCACACATAGAGGATTCGAACACGGGACCTTTGGGTAAGCTAAGGTCTTACCACTAAACCAACAAACTATTCTTGCCAACAAACTAAAAAGTTTAAAATATAACCCACACGAAAAGAGCCAAAAGAAGGAATAATAAAAATAACACAAATTTTCAAGGAAAGGGATTTGAACATAGGACCCCAAGCACACCTCTAAGGTACTTAAACAATGAACCAGATTAGATTACTTGACATGATTTAGCAATTTAAATTTAAGAAATTTGGGGCATTACAACTCTCCCTTCCTTAAAAAAATTTCGTCCTCGAAATTTACCTGATCTAAAGAGATGGGGATACTGCTGACGGATTGAGTCTTCCAATTCCCAAGTGGCTTCTTCAGTACCATGATTTCGCCACAAAACTTTTACTAATTGACTATTTTTTCTCCACAGAACCTTTACCTCAAAATCCAAGATCTGAACTCACTCCTCCTCAAATGATAAATCTGGTCTCAACTCAATATCCTCAACTAGGATCACATGAGATGGATCAGATTGATAATGCCTCAACATCAAGACATGAAAAACATCATGCATATGTTTTAAATTTAGAGGTACCTCTAATTGATAAGCAACCAACCCTACTTGTCTCAAAATCTAATAAGGCTCAATAAACTTAGGGCTCGACTTACCCTTACAACCAAACCTCAAAACCTTTTTCCACGGAAGAACCTTAAGAAAAACTTAATCCCCCCAATCAAAATCGATATCCTTCTCTTAAGATCTATGCAAAATTTCTGTCTTAGGTCGATCCCAAATCAATTTAACCTTATCTTCAGTTTCAGTGACCATATCTAGACCCATAATCTTTCTCCCACCCAACTCGGTCCAGCACAGTGGAGTGTGAAACTTACGACCATATAGTGCTTCGTAAGGTTCCATCTGAATACTAGACTAAAAGCTATTATTATAAAAATTCAGTCAGCGGTAAAAACTCCTCTCAACTACCATGGAAATCAATAACACAACTTCGTAGCATATCCTCCAAAACCTGAATAACCCTCTCAAACTGTCCATCAGTCTGCGCAATGAATGTTGTACTGAAGTCTAACTGAGTATCCAGAGCCTTATGCAGTTTCTTCCAAAATCGAGATGTGAATCAAGGGTCTTGAGCTGAGATAAACAATATAGGAACCCCATGAAGTCTAACAATCTTGGAGATGTACAACTTAGCTAGCTTTTACAACGTGTAGTTAGTCCGAACCAGAAGGAAGTGAGCAGACTTGGTAAACAATCCACAATGACCCAAATAGAATCTGTCTTAGTAGGTGTTAAGAGCAAACCACTAACAAAATTCATGGTTTCCCTTTCTCATTTCCATTACGGAATCTTGACGGGCTGTAACATACCAAAAGGAGGTTGGTGCTCAACCTTAACCTGCTGGCATGTCAGACACAGAAATACATAATCAATTACATCTCGCTTCAGACCGGGCAACCAATACAACTCCTAAAGATCACGGTACATTTTATTATAGTCGAGATGCATAGCATAATGGCTACTATGTGCTTCCCACAAAATAAATTGGCTCTACTCTATCCTTCGGCTCATAAACCTGGCCTCTGAAGCAAAAAACATCTTCACTATTAAACCCAAAATTCGAAGTCTTACCCTCATCAATCTATTGAACCCAAAGAACCAGAGAGTCATCTAGATGCTGCATACCTCGAATCTCATCAATCCAAGTCGGCTTAAGTCGCAACTCATCTAATAACCTACCATCCTAAAATAGACTTAGGGGAGAAAACATCGCCCTTAACTCAGACATTAATCTCCGACTAAGAGCATCAGCTATAACATTGGCCTTACTAGGATGATACTCTATAGTGCAGTCGTAATCTTTAAGCAACTCAATCAATCTATGTTGCCTAAGGCTCAACTCTTTCTGAATAATGAGGTATTTGAGGCTCTTGTGATCAGTGTAAATAATGCACCTCTCACCATATAGATAATGCCACCAGATATTGAGGGAGAAGACAATTGCAACTAACTCGAGATTGTCTGTGGGATAATTACCCTCATACGGCTTAAGCTGTCTAGAAGCATATGCCACTACCTTATCTTCCTACATCAAAACACAACCAAGACTAGTGTGTCATGTGTCAATATACATGAAAAACTCTTTCTAGATTGAGGTTGTATCAGAACGGGTGCGTGAGTCAAAACAGACTTAAGTTTCTCAAAACTCGATTGTTGATTATCGGTCCACCTAAAAGGAACATTCTTACGTAGTAGCTTTGTCAAAGGTGCAACAATCAAAGAAAACCCTTCCATAAACCTTCGATAATAACCTGTCAAATCGAGAAAACTTCAAATCTTTGAGACATTCTTAGGCTGTCTCCACTCTAAAATAGCTGTGATCTTTTTCGGGTCCACTCAGATACCCTCGATAAAAACTATTAACCTCATTCAACCAGAACTCACATTTGCTTAGCTTAGCATACAGTTTCTTCTCACGAATGATTTGCAAAACCACCCTAAGGTGCTCTTCATGCTTAGCCTCAGACTTAGAATATACTAGAATATCATCGATGAAAACCACAACAAATCGATCCAGATATGGCTGAAAACCCCTATTCATGAGGTCCATGAATGTGACTGGAGCATTGGTCAGACTGAATGGCATAACTATGAACTCGTAATGACTATAACGAGTCCTAAAAGTGGTATTAGGCACATCAACTTCTTTTACTTTCAACTGATGGTATTCAAATCTCATATCGATTTTTGAAAACACAGATGACCCCTGAAACTGATCAAACAACTCATCGATTCTCAGCAATAGATACTTATTCATTACCATTAACTTATTTAACTATCGTTAGTCCATACACGTTCTCATTGTACTGTCCTTATTTTTTATGAATAGTATTGGTGCACCTTAAAGCCATACACTAGCCTAATGAATCCTCTATCTAGTAGCTCCTGAAGTTGAACCTTTAATTCCTTAAGCTTCTTTGGTGCCATGTGGTAGAGAGCAATCGACACCGGAGCTGTACTTGACAAGACCTCAATCCCAAACTCCACCTTTCGGCCTAGTGGTAACCTAAACAACTTCTTAGAAAAAGACATCAGGAAAATCCTTAACCGTTTGAATGCCCTCAACAGTAGAACTTGTAACGTTTGTGTCACATAAATAAGCTACACTTCACAACCTTTCAGGACTAACCTTTTAGCTACAATGATGGAGATAACATTAGAGAGGTAATGATTGAAAGAATGTGATTTGATCCACACATGTATTGAATTGGAAATTGGTTACCCTATTAGTTGTTCGTATCAAGTCAGATATAGTGGGCATACCATAGGGTCAGGATAATGATTGAAAACCATCGTTGCCGGGCAATCGGGGCTGGTAGATTTTATACTTTAATTACACTTGAATGCTCCTAAAATGTCATCTCAATAGCAACGAATTCAAAATCTACAAACGATATCCAAACTGAACTTATTACCAATGACATACCAAAATCGAATTAAAGTATTCGGCACTAGATTACTTAACAAAACAACCCCTAAACACGATGTTTGGTCACTTACCTAAAAAATCAACAATCCTTCAGCACCTAATTCGTCGGAGGATGGTTGTGTGTCTCGAGAACCTCACCTAAATAAAATCAACATGATCAACCCACCAAACCTTCACTAACAATAACTGAATAAAAGTTCTCCAATTAGAATAAATGACCTTCTAACAAAAACAAAAATGACTTGTGAAAACTTGCGCTACTAAAACACCCATTAACATGCAACCAACAACTAAGAATGAAAGACCAACGACGGCACTACAGCAAACAAACAAGGAATCGCCCATGAAATTAAGGAATAAAACAAAACAAAATTAAGAAGAAGAATAAGTAGAAAAGGAAACGGTAGAGAGAAAAAAAAATTCCAATAATCAATTAAGGAAAAGAAAAAAAAGAAAAGAAAATAGGAAACGTTGAAAGACTGGATATGGAAACTATTTTGGGATATTTTTAATATTTTCAAATATAAATAAATATGATCTAATCTCAACCTACCAGATTAGTTAACAATTGGATTAAACTGAAACTCTAATACCTTGGGCGGCAACAACAAAATCTAAGCAAAATATTATTTTGTTTCATACAAACAACATTCAAACACGAGACCTCTGAATAAAATAAGGTCTTACCACTAAACTAGTAGGCTCATTCTTGCTAACAAACTAAGAAGATTAAAATAAAACCCACATGAAAAGAGCCAAGAGAAGGAATAATATAAATAACACAAAATTTTTAAGAAAAAAGATTTGAATATAGTACCCCTAGCTTACCTCCAAGGTACTTAACTGCTAAACCAAATTAAATTAATTAACATGATTTAACAATTTAAATCTAAGAAATTCGGGGCATTACATCGAAAATTATTATCTAAGGCATTAACTTACCTTGACATCAATATTATCCCAATCATGGTTTTATACCAAATCATATAGCCTAGCAATTTAGGTCTCAATTTGAATACATCAACTTACATAGGGTATAGTCACTCACCTTGTAATCAATCAAGCTTGGAGGTCACCACTTTATATTTACACTATTATTTGAATTTCAATCACAACATGAAACCATTAATTTAAAATATATAATCACCAATTAAAATTATGGATTAAGACATATCAAGTCAGCACAAATCAAATAAGTTATCATATACTCAAACTGGCATTTGTCTCTCGACATTTCCACTTCATCTCAGCTCTTAATCTATGGCCGATTATGAACACAAACCAAACTTTGCTTTCCTCTTGATTTCGGTTGGAGAAGAAAACAATAATGAATTTTTCTTTTAGTTCTTTTCTCTCCCACCATATCATGCTAAATGGATATTAAATTAAGTATACAAATAATAATTACAGTAATTTAATGCTATTATTTAAGCTTGACCTTATTAATGGGAATCGATGGATATGATCACACCAATCCACTAGCCATTAACATATTATGGTTTATTTTTGATAAAAATGTAATACAAAATGCAAAAAATAAATTAAATGTAACACCCCAAAATCGGCCTAGACGTTATGGCTGAATCTGGCAATGTCACATGGAATGGAATTTGAAATCGAATCTAATGAGTTAAAACCGTTTCTGTTTATTAGCTTCTATTTATCTCTCTTCAATTTAAAAATTATTTCCTCGTTGATTTGATTTGTTTAAAAACTTATTCTGTAGCGGAAGCTTTTAAACCCATGATGTATAAAGAAATCACTCACATTTAGGAAAATATTGTGTTTAGTAAAATTGAGTTTTCGTTGCAGTTCAAAAGTTCATGAAACTAGTTAAAAATCCAAAACAAAGGTAAAAAGTCCACAAGTCTAAATTACATAAAAAAATACTCCCAAAATAATAGGAATTAAAAACCTTAAATGAAATTAGATCAGTTCAATGAACGTGTGGTCACCGTAGGGTCCTCCGCCGCACCGAACCGTCTAAGTCTGAGGATTACCTGTACATATAAAACAGAAAGGGGTGAGTTTACGTAAACTCAATGTGTAATCCTCACAGATCACATGCATACAGCCAATCACAACAAACAGTCAAAAGCAGTCTGGGCCTAAGCCCATTTCAGTTTCAATAGCAATTCGGGCCTTAGCCCATTTCAGTTACAGTACTAGATATGTATTTAGGGCCTAAGCCCATCACAGTAACAATATCAGTAAATAGAATCCTACCCAACCAGCCTCTACACACCATCTTCGTCCATCCCTACACTCCATGTGGGGTTTAAAACACCCACCTATCCCTACACTCCAAGTAGTACCGAATGCGACACATAATTAGTAAATTGCAGCCGAGCTGCCAAATAATAGGCTTAAGAGCCTTTTAGTACACTTCCTCCAAATATCAACATCCTAACCCAATGTAATGCAACATATAGTATATGACATGCTAATACAAATGTAGTTCAGTATTCATTCATATAATCAGCATGCTCAATACATACATCATACATATAGTTCATGCATTTAGGGGTCTAAGTAGTACTTACCGACCCTACAGTAGGTTCACAGTCGACTTGGGTGACCCATGCAACCTTAGAACACATTTCAGTTAAATGGGCTCACAAGCCCATGTGGCCTGGCCGTGTGGGCCCACACGCCCAGATTGGCCTTAACCTGTGTGGATCACATGGCTGGCCTAAATTCCCACACGTTTGTGTGGACTACCTGTGTGGTCGCACACGCCCGTGTGGGCCACACGACCCAAATCAGTCTAGACCGTGTGTCGTACACGGCCTACCTGGCCATCACACGGTCGTGTCTTGCGCACATGGCTTGGCCTCGTCGATCACATGCCTATGTTATAGCACACGGCCACACGGGCAACCACATGCCCGTGTGGCATCGACAGTGGGGTTTTTGGCTTTTGCAAAACCCTATTTTTTATGTTTTTGGGTACACACGTTGTATCAAATTGATGAGAAACACATTAAAATAACGCTCAATTTTAACCTTTACGTACGATTAAACCGTAAACCCGAAGCCAACTCCAACATAAGTCAACCACTTACCATTACTTCAGCACTCCGAGAATTAACCACTACCTCGCAGGAGTAGAACCACGTTCTTCTCGACTCGCTGCTATTCGAAACAAAGATATAACCCCAATGAACGATGGTAAAGATGCAAGTTAAAGAGAAGTAGAGCCTTACTTACCCGAATGCACGGTGAAAAATGAAATAGCAAAATGAAGGTGCGATAGTCGATGAAAAAAACAGATACCGAAAGTGGGAAGGGGAAGAAATGGCAGAAATAAAAAGAAGATTTTTTAAAAAAGTCAGAACTTGGGAAGGAGAATCGAAATTTTTGAAAAAGAATAAATTAAAAAAATAATAACAAAATAAAAAATAATATCTAATAACTTCCCAAATCCCTTAACTTCCTCCCACTCACCCACTTCTCAGACTTTAGGTTTAATCGAAATTCTTTCTGACAATCGAGTAAAAATAATACCTGCGTTCGCTCAGGGATTCGAACACCAGACTTTCAGCGAATTAACACTCAACTTAACCGCCAGACCAGCAGGCCTGTTTTGATATGATTCTACCAACAATTAAATGTAAGCCCACTCTCCAACACAAGGCTTAGATTAGAAAAATATCAAAATTTGCCAAAGCTAAGGCTTGAACTTGTGACCTCTCACACAAACCCGGAACACTTAACCATTGAAGCAGGCACACAGTTGTGTCAAGAATTTATTGAAATAGAATAATAAAATTTGGGGCATTACAACTCTACCCTCTAAAAGAAATTTTGACCTCGAAATTTACTTGATTAGAATAGATGAGGATACTGCTGACGCTTTGCATCCTTAGGCTCCCATGTGGCCTTCTCAGTGCTATGATTCTGCCACAACATCTTTACTAAGGAATAGATTTCCTTTGGAGAACCTTTACATCGCGATCCAGAATCTAAACCGGCTCCTTCTCGAAGGTCAAATTTGTCTTAACCTCAATCTCCTCAACAGGGACAATATGAGTAGGATTAGAGCGGTAATGCCTTAACATCGAGACATGGAATACGTAATGAATACGGTCTAGTTATGGAGGTAACTCCAACTGATAAGTGATCGGTCTCACTCGCTTCAGAATTCGATAATGCCCAATAAACATAGGGCTCAACTTGCCCTTACGACCAAACCTCAGAACCTTTTTCCATGAAGAGACCTTAGGAAACACAAAGTACTCTATAGAATACTCAATCTCACGTCTTTTCAGATCAGCATAAGACTTCTGTTTGTCAGAAGCCGCCTTCAGACGATCCCTAATCAGTCGAACCTTATCCTTAGTCTCAGAAACCAATTTAGGACCCAAAACTCGACATTCTCCCAACTCAGTCCAACGTAAAGGAGTACAGCACTTACGACCATACAGAGCTTCGTAAGGTGCCATCTAAATACTCGACTGGAAGCTATTATTGTAGGTGAACTTGGCTAACGGCAGATAGTCCTCCCAATTGCCTCGAAAACTGATAGCACAACTCTTCAACATATCCTATAGTATTTGAACCACCCTCTCTGATTGACCATCGGTCTAAGGATGGAACGCAGTACTGAAGTCTAACCTCGAACCTAGAGCTTCATATAACTTTTTTCTAGAACTGAGACGTGAAGTGAGATCCCTATCAGAAATGATTGAGACTGGTACCCTATGCAGTCTCAATATCTCAGAAACGTAAAGCTTAGCCAACTTATGAAGAGAATAGTCAGTCTTAACGGAAATGAAGTATGCAGGCTTGGTCAAGGGCAACCCAGACAGAATCCTTTTTAGTGGGTGTCAAGGGCAACGCACTAACGAAGTACATAGTTACTCGTTCCCATTTCCATAAGGGAATCTTAACTGGCTGCAGCAAACCCGAAGGTAACTGATGCTCAGCCTTGACCTGCTGACATGTCAAACATTGTGCCACAAAATTAGTAACATCACGCTTTAACCCTGGTCACCAATACAGCACCAGTATAGTTCTCGAAGATCTTAGTACGTCTTATTCCCACCAGGATGCATAGCATAAGGGTTACTATGCGCCTCTCTCAGAATAGACTGCCTCATGTCAGTATCATTCAGTACACAAATCTGACCACGAAAACAGAGTACCTCATAATTATTCAGCCCAAAACCCGTAGTGCAGCCACTTTCAACCTGATAGAACCGTAAACTCAAAGACTCATCCCTCAAATTTTTATTTCGAATTTGCGTAATCTAAGTCGACTTAACTTCCAACTCGGCCAACAAACTCCTATTATCAAACAAACTAAGTCGAGCGAACATCACTCTCAGATCAGTCATCATCCTACATCTCAACGCATCGGTCACCACATTGGCCTTGCCAGGATGGTACTCAATAGTACAATCATAGTCCTTAAGTAGTTCAATCCATCTATGCTGCCTAAGATTCAACTCCTTCTGAGTTAGGAGGCACTAAAGGCTTTTGTGATCAGTGTAGATAATGCACTTCTCACCGTACAGATAGTGCCTCTAAATTTTCAAGGTAAAGACTACTGCAGCCAATTCCAAATCATGCGTCGGATAGTTTGCCTCATGCGTCTTAAGCTGACGAGACGCATATGCCACAACCTTACCATCACGCATTAGAACAAAATCCAAACCCACATCTGATGCATCATTATACTCTACAAACTCGTTTTCAGGTTCAGGCTGTATTAGAACAGGAGCCTCAGTCAGAACAATCTTGAGCTTCTCGAACCTCTCTTATTATACATCAGTCTAGACAAATAGTACACCCTTACATAACAGATTAGTTAAGGGCGCTGCAATCAATGAGAAACCTTCTATAAACCGCAGATAATAACCCGCCAAACCCAAAAAACTACAGATTTTTGACATATTCTTAGGTTGTTTCCAATCTAGTACAACCTTAATATTCCTAGAATCAACTCGGATCCCCTTAAGAGACACTACGTGCCCCTAAAAAAGTAACTTCACGAAGGCAGAACTCACACTTACTAAATTTAGCGTAGAGTTGCTTCTCACGTAGAATTTGAAGCACTACTATAAGATGCTCATCATGCTCATCTTCAGTCTTAGAGTATACCAAGATGTCGTCGATGAAAACTACGATGAATTGATATAGATAGGGCTAAAACATACAGTTCATCAGATCCATAAATGTGGCTAGTGCATTCGTCAACCCGAAAGGCATAACTAGGAACTCGTAATGCCCATAACGAGTCCTAAAAGCAGTCTTATGAATATTCATATCCTTAATTCTGAGCTGATGATACCTTGAACGGAGATTGATCTTAGAGAATATTGAAACCCCTCTGAACTGATCAAACAGGTCTTCAATCCTCAAAAGCGGATACTTGTTCTTAATAGTCAACTTATTCAACTGCTGATAATCTATACACATCCTCATAGCCCCATCCTTCTTCTTAACAAACAGAACCGGTGCTCCCCATAGAGACACACTGGGACAGATGAAACCACGGTCCAAAAGTTCCTGCAGTTGAGCCTTAAGCTCTGTAAGCTCCTTCGGTGCCATATGGTAGGGGGCGATAGACACTGGAGCTGTACTAGGAAGAAGCTTAATCTTAAATTCCACTTTCTGGATTGGAGGTAAACCTAGTAACTCATCAAGAAAGATGCCTAGAAAATCCCTTACAATTCTAATGTCCTTTATAGTAGAGTCCCCAGAAACAAAAACACTAATGTAGGCCAATAACGCCTCACATCTTTTACGAACTAGTTTCTCTACCACCAATACAGAGATCGTATTAGCTAGATAATTTTGATGTTCTCTAATCATGACTACTTCATCATCCTTCTCAGTTCTTAAGATGATCCTCTTAGTCGCACAATCTAGACTAACATGGTGCTTGACCAACCAGTCCATACCCAGAATTAGGTCAAACTCCCCAAACAAAAGCCCCATTATATTAGCTAGAAATATCGACCCTTGAACCTCTAGCGGAATATCTCTATATAGTTTGCTAACCTGAATAGATTACCCCAACAGACTCAGTACAATGATCTCACTCGTAGTACTCTCAATTGATAACCCCAGATTTTTAGAAATAAAACAGGCTATGTAGGAATGAGTAGATCCTATGTCTATCAAAGTAAGATATGGTAAATAAAAAATAAGGAACGTACAAGTGATGACGTTAGGAGCGTCTCTGTCCTCACGCGGCGTACAGCATAAACTAAAGTAGATTACCTCACCTCAGTCTATTCGGCACCTCTGCCTGGTGCTCTCTGTCCACAGCCCATATCATTACCACCTCTAGCCTGACCATGACCCCTCGGTGGCTGCTGAACTACCCTCTATAGCTGTACAGTACCAGAACCTAAAGCTTGCATCTGATCGGCCCTCAGCGGGCACTCCCAAATGCAGTGCTCTAATTACCCACACCTCAAACATGCCTCAGTCCTCCTCTATCACTCACCCTGATGGCGTCTAACATAACCTCCACACAGCTGCAAAACAGTAAGAGCAATAGGGGGCCCAGCTCTAATTGGCCCATCAATCCTGGCATTTTTCTTAGGCCTCTATAACGAACTTGAGGGCTCCGAATCCCTCTTGTTCTTACCCCTCTCATGGTATCTGTTCTGGCGCTCAGCGCGCTTAACCTTTTCGGCGATTTTCGCCTTCTCCATCAGCACAACAAACTCTCACTTGCTCTGTGGAGCAATCAAAACCCTTAGATTATCCCTCAGCCCGTCCTCAAATTGGACACATTTCTTATACTCATCTACCACCATGCCTCGAGCATAGCGGCTCAGCCTCAAGAATTTAGCCTTATACTCGGCCACAGATCGGTCTCTCTAAGTGAGGTTCAGGAACTCACGTCTCTTAGTATTAACATAACTGGCTCCTATATATTTACTCTGAAATGAAGTCTTAAAGAACTCCTAAGCCAGACAGTCAGGCTAAGCGCCCTCCTTAACAGTCAACCACTACTGGTAAGCCTCATCGCAAAGCAAAGAGACTGCACCCTTCAATTTTTGCTCAGGGGAACAATCCAGATCGTCCATAATCCTCTCTTTGGCCTCCAACCAGTACTCAACCAAATTAGGGGTGACTCTTGTGACACCCTTAAATAACTCAGCTCCATTAGACCAGAGTCGCTAAGTAACCACCCTCGACCCCCAGATCTAGAATTGGGCCCAACGGCCCTCTCTAATATTTTTAACAGCCTAGGACAATGTGTCATCCCAGTCGATCGACTCTGAAACCCAGTCTCAATAGCAGGTGACACGGGTGTCTCACACATGTCCAAATTCGGCATGCTACCCAGAGAAGATGACTCACCTCAAGCCCCTCTACGGCCTCTACCACAGCCTCGAGTACCACGTCCACGGATACCTCGCGTGCTCATGTCTAATCAGATTTATCTGTATTATGAATTTTATGAATTAGTTACAGTTTCAATATTTATTAACAGATGTTTTATGTAAAGCAGTCTCAAAAATTCATAGTTTTTTTTTTGTAAATACGGTCTCTATCAGTTTTAGTTTCACTACAGTTTCAGTATACACTAACTAGAGTGTTTCAGAACAGACTATTTATAATAGTTTATCAGAATACTTACAGGATCGGCGCCGGAGACTCGGTGTACCACATTTCAGTCAAATAATTTCAAACCATTTGAAAATCAGTTCTTAAAACCAAGTTTTAAAACTCAAAATCCACAGCTGAGTTTTGTAACCTGACTCTGATACCACTAAATGTAACACCCCAAAATTGGCCTAGACGTTATGGCCAAATCTAGCAATGTCACATAGAATGGAATTTGAAATCGAATCTAACGAGTTAAAACTGTTTCTGTTTATTAGCTTCTATTTATCTCTCATCAATTTAAAAATTATTTCCTCGTTGATTTGATTTGTTTAAAAACATATTTTTTAGCGGAAGCTTTTAAACCCATGATATCTAAAGAAATCACTCGCGTTTAGGAAAATTTTGTGTTTAGTAAAACTGAGTTTTCGTTGCAGTTCAAAAGTTCATGAAACCGGTTAAAAATCCAAAAAAAAGGCAAATAGTTCATAAGTCCAAATTATGTAAAAAATACTCCCAAAATAATAAGAATTAAAAACCTGAAATGAAATTTGATCAGTTCAATAAATGTGTGGTCACCGTAGGGTCCTCCGCCGCACCGAACCGTCTAAGTCTGGGGATTACCTGTACAGACAAAACAGAAATGGGTGAGTTTACGTAAACTCAGTGTGTAATCCCCACAGATCACATGCATACAGCCAATCACAATAGACACTCAAAAGCAGTCTGGGCCTAAGCCCATTTTAGCTTCAGTATTAGATGTGCATTTAGGGCCTAAGCCCATCATAGTAACAGTATCAGTAAACAGAATCCTACCTAACCAGCCTCTACACACCATCTCCGTCCATCCCTACACTCCATGTGGGGCTTAAAACATCCACCCATCCCTACACTCTAAGTAATACCGAATGCGGCACATAATCAGTAGATTGCAGCTGAGCTACCAGATAATAGGCTTAAGAGCCTTTCAGTACACTTCCTCCAAATATCAACATCCCAACTCAATGCAATGCAACATATAGTATATGACATGCTAATACACATATAGTTCAGTATTCATTCATATAATCATCATGCTCAGTACATACATCATACATACAGTTCACGTATTTAGAGGTCTAAGTAGTACTTACCGACCCTACAGTAGGTTCACAGTCGACTTGGGCAACTTGTGCAACCTTAGAACACATTTCAGTTAAATGGGCTCACACGCCCATGTGGCCCACACGCCTAGATTGGCCTCGGCCTGTGTAGATCACATGACTTGGCCCAAATTCTCACACGTCTATGTGGACTACCCGTGTGGGCCCACACACCCGTGTGGCCCACACGGCCCAAATCAGTCTAGACCGTGTGTTACACACGGCCTATCTGGCCATCACACGGCCGTGTCTTATGCGCACGGCTTGGCTTCGTCGATCACACGCCCGTGGTATGGCACATGGCCTACCACACGGACAACCACATGCTCGTATGACATCGATAGTGGGGGTTTTGGCTTTTGTTGAAACCCTATTTTCTGCGTTTTCGGGTACACACCTTGTATCAAATTGATGAGAAACCAACCCTGAGCCTACCAGAACCTAAAAATACATCAAAATAACACTCAATTTTAGCCTTTACGTAGATTAAACCGTAAACCCGAAGCCAACTCTAACATAAGTCAACCACTTACCGTTACTCCAGCACTTCAAAAATTAACCACTACCTTGCAGGAGTAGAATCACGTTCTTCTTGACTCGTTGCTATCCAAAACAAAGATATAACCCCAATGAACGATGGTAAAGAAGCAAGTTAAAGAGAAACAGAGCCTTACTTACCCAAATGCGCGATAAAAAACAAAATAACAAAACGAAGGTGCGAGACCCGACAAAGAAAACAGATACCGAAAGTGGGAAGGGGAAGAAACGGTAGAAACGAAAAGAAGATTTTGAAAAAACGAGAGAACTTGGGAAGCAGAACCAAAATTTTCGAAAAAGAATCAATTAAAAAAATAATAACAAAATAAAGAATAATATCTGATAACTTCCCAAATCCCTTAACTTCCTCCCACTCATCCACTTCTCAGACTTTTAGTTAACCGAAATTCTTTCTAACAACCTAGCAAAAATAATACCCACACTCGCGCAGGGATTCGGACACCAAACCTTCAACAAATTAACACTCAACTTAACCACCAAACCAGCAGGCCCATTCTGATATGATTCTACCAACAATTAAATGTAAGTCCACTCTCCAACACAAGGCTTAGATCAGAAAAATATCAAAATTGGCCAAAGTTAAGGCTTAAAATTTGGGACCTCTCACACAAACCCAAAACACTTAGCCACTGAAGCAGACACACAATTGTGTTAAGAATTTACAGAAACAGAATAATAAAATTTGAGGCGTTATATTAAAAAGATAGAGAAAATGAAGGGAAGAGCATCTGGCTAAATGTTTAAAATTAAAAGACAACTGATTTATTATTCTTTAGTTGTAAACCTTTTATTTTAGTTATTTTTAAAATTTTTTTAATTGATTCATTTGAATTTCATGTTTTATTTGAGGAAAGGAGTGAGTGAAAAGGAATTGAATTAAAATCGAGTTTAGTGTTTATTTTAGAAAAATTAGGGGAAAATATTTAACTTATATTCCATCCATAAGAAACTAGTGTTTAGTGTTTAGATATGAGTTTAAGTATTTCTTCTTTTTTAATCATACCTTAACCTTAGCCTAAGGTTACAAGCCTATAACTATAAGACTTAGTGCTATTGTTACATATGTTAGAACCAAATTAAAGGAGAGGCCAACTGCTAGCAGACATATGTAATCTTGATTGATTTTTTTTTTTTTTTTTTTGCTAGAGTCAATGTTTTGTGCCTTTATATATATATATATATATATATATATATATATATATATATATATATTCACCCATGTTATTAATTATTTGAATTTTAGACTTTTTAAAATTATGTCTTAATGCATGTATTAGTGCTTAATGATTTATCTTTTGTAGCTCAAGTATCAAATTGGGATGGGCAGGTAAATTATGGTGGATGTTTTGGTAGAGAGTAAAGTATGAATTTTATCTTTCATTTTATTTGATTTTTTATTTTAGTAATTATTTTATTTTTAATCCAAAACTAAGAAGAAAAAAAAAACTAAAGAGAATTACAAATTACAGAAAAAAAAAGTGAAGAACACTTAATTAAATGTTTCAAAATCAAAAGAGAAGCGATTTATTGCAGTTGTATACCTTTTATTTTAGTTATTTTTTTAATTTTATGTTAATTGTTTCATTCTTTATTTTTTGGAAAGAAGAAATAAGGGAGTGAGTGAAAAAGAGTTGAGTTAAAAATTGAGTTTAATGTTTATTTTAGAAAAGTTTATGAAATGGTTGGGTTTGATTAATTAACAGAAATCTTTATTTATAGTGGTAAGTATAGGTGATTATATTTAAAACATAAATTAGATAAAATAATTTAAAATAATTTAAGATTAGGATAAAAGATAATAATTTTTTTTTAGAATATTTTAAATCTTAAGATTACGTTATTAGGCTTTCGCAAAATTGATGCTCAACAGAGCAACAATTGGATTGATGATAATGAAAAATCCTAAGATTATATTATTATGTATCATTGTTGATAGAGCAGTAATATTGGATTGATGATGACAAAAAATGTGCGAACAATTGATAATAAAAAAGTGGTGGATTTTCAAATTGGTGATGTCGAAACCATTTTTTTGAAAACGGGAATCGACTTTGTTTGAAAGCGAATATTAAAACGGGAGTCGCCACCGATCTTTATTAGGTGTGATCGGATCACTTTTGTTTTAATAAAAAAGTTTTAGTTTACTAAAATGGCATTTTTGGTCTACGAAACTCAAGAGAACAAGTTCAAGAGTCGGTTACGTGTGAGGAAGGATTAGCACCCTCGACACGCCCAAAAATTGGTACCGAATTGATTAGTTAGTGTCTTAATGTCGAAAGTTGAAAATCGAGAACGGATTTAAGATACGATCTTTTTTATCAATGTCGATTTTAAAAATGCTTGAATTAGCTCAAAATGATTGTTAAAGATTTCCTCGTCTCGAGATATCAGAGTATCACATCCCGTAAGTTAGGACACGATACCATGAACTCCCGAGTGAAAGTTTCTCTTTAATTTTAATTGGAATTCCGTGTATTTTAAAACTCAAAAGGATATTTGGCTATTTAGAATCAACGAGAAAACCGAAACCCCGTAAGTTAGGGCACAATTCCTTGATGTTCCAAAGTGCCTTATTTTGAAATTTTTGTTTTTGAATAATAGCGAATATGATATTTAACAACGTATATTTATTTTGTTTGAAATAAAATAAAGCGATCTAAGTTGGCTAAATGTGTTGGGGTTTAATTCATGAGGCGATGATATGAAATAAAATATAGTAATGAGTGTGGACAATAATACATGAATTCAATATTACACAAACGAATGACAATAATATGAACAAGAATAAAAAAATTAAAGAACACACAATGGCAATAGCCTCACAACATACATCATTTAAATGCTAGTTTTAATAATTAAAGACAAGTGAATTAAATAATACAATTTAAAAATAAATAGTTGAAAGAAAACTAAAATAAAACAATTGCAAAATAAACTTTAAAATGACAATGAATGAATTTAAAACAAATATTGTAACAAAAAAGAAAGTTAAAATCAACAATATACAAAATGATTTTTTTTAAAAGAAAGAATGATATATATATATATATATATATATGGAGAACTTTAAAATAGATAATATGTATATATAAAAATGGTTTGAAATAAATAACGTATAAAATATCTAAAATAAATAATATGTAAAAGAAATTTGAAATAAATAATGTATAAACAGTTTAAATAGAAAAATATGTATATGAATAATCCCAAACTGAATAATATATAAAAGCTTAAAGTAAGAAGATATATATAAATAATCTCAAAATAAATAAGGTGTAATATCTTGAAATAAATAATACATGTAGAATTCAAAATGAGTAATAGTTTAGGTATATATAATATGTAAAAAATGATTTCAAATAAATAATATATAAACTTAAAATGACTAATAATAATAGTCTTTTTTTTTTAAAAAATGGAAAAATAAATAAAATAATCAATTAAACAGACTAAGGATTAGGCTAAAATAAAATTAAAATTTAAGGTAAAAATTGTAAATAATGAAAAGAAGGCCATCGAGGACCGAAATGAATCACGCTGAAACGACAAGGGACTGGCTAGGAAATATTCCTAGCCTTTATACGCATCATTTCAGCAGGGACTCAAATGTAATCAGAAGAAAATTATGTGGCCAGATTTATAAAAAAAAAAAAGTGAATTAAGGGACCAAAATGTGATGCGCACAAAGGCGGAAGGACCTCGCGCATAAATATCCCAAGAATGGGAAACACGCGGATCCTGGTGCCCATGCGGGTCAGTTCGGATTGGCAGGTTCTTGAGTAAAACAACGTCGTTTTAGGGCTTTAGAAGACTACCCTAAACGACGTCGTATTGGGGTGCATATAAATACAAAAAATTAAACCCAAAAATCTCATTTTAGCCACTTCTTTTTTAAAAAAAAGATTCAAAACTCTCTCAACTCTCTTCTCTTTTCCTTCCAGCCTCATGTCCGGCCAAACTTTGGTCGTCAGCCACCGTGGCGGCCGCCGTCCATGGTGACCGGAAAAATCAAAAGTCCCCCTTTTAATTCCCTTTTCGAAAAGAACCCAAATTCGGGGTTTAAAAACCCCAAAATCTAACCGATGTCTAGCCGTGGGCAAAGAAGCAGAAAGGTTTTGCCCCTTTTTTGAAGAGGCCTCCGAGGTGGCTAGATACGGAGTAAAAGGTAGATTTTCACCCCTTTTTATTTGTTCTTTTGTTTTATTTAAAATAATTCAAATCAAAAAAGAGAAAAAGTAAAATAAAAATGAAAAATACAAAAAATAACCTTTTTTTTTACTTTAAGTTTATGTTTTCTATGATATTGTGTCTGAAAAATTTACAACGAAATTGGTTTGGCTTTTATAGCCAAATTACAAGACTTCTAGTTTCTAATTTTTTTGTCGTTTTGCTATTGTTTCTTCTACTTGGTTCTTCTGCTTGGCTTCTTGCTGTTGTTTTTTCTTGCAGGTAACAGTGGTGTCAGACGAGTGGAGGTGGCTGACGTGCGGTGGTGGTGGAGCACGTGAAGGGGCTAACATGGGAGGAGCGACTAGGGTTTCTTCACTTCTTTTTTCTTCTGAAAATGTTTTGGGTTAATGGGGCTATTAGGCTTGAGGTTATTTGGGCCTTGATAATTTGGGCTGGCAATTTGTAATGGACTTTGGTATAATTTTTTTATTTTGGGTTTTATTTTCAAAACAAGGCCAGGTCAAAATTAGCCTATTACAGGTGACGCTGAAATGACAAATTCTTGTTGTGAGTAATGATATAGTAGAATTGAATTCAACCAACTATTAAGATAATTGAGCATGAACCTCACCACTTTAAACTAATATATAGAAGTCGATGATTGACTGGTAATAAAGAAAACTAATTGGTTGGATTTGGTAATAAGAGTTGGTGTTGTTTCAGCTGAAAATGATAAATAATTTGAGTTATATAAAGATTTAAGAATATGCCCATTTGAGCAAAAGAGAAAAAAGGCATATAGGCCAAGATAAAAAAACCATATTGTTAGACAAAAGGCTCAGATACCATACTGAAGTAATGGGAAGCTTATGAAAGGGCTCCACTTGATTTATTAACAAAAACCTCTATTTATAGAGGTAAACATAAATGATTACATTTAAAATATAAATAAGATACAATAATAATTTAAAAAAATTCAAAACTAGGATACAAGATAATAAAAACTTCTCTCTCTAAACTCGTTTTCAAGATCAAGTATTGACAGGTCTTGAAATGAATATCATTGATTTAAGATCAAGTCATGAAGACCCTTAAATCCGAATTAAATTAAATTCTTAAGTAAGCATCTTACCAAATCTAATTTCAGGATAAAGTCTCAACAACTCTTTAATTGACCTGCATCCATCCAAAATCAAGTCTAGATGACCTTTAGATCAAAGTTTCATTGAAGAGAAAAATCAAATAATTTTTTTTATATTCGAGAAATTTCTAAAAATTGTAACTTACTTTTATAAATAGATTTTTTATTTGCTCCAGTTTTTAGGTCAATATTATACTCAAAATTTGTGTATGCATATATGCCAACTTAGTTTAAGGGGGAAAGAATAAGTATTTAAATCTTAGTGATCATATATAAGATATATACCAACATTGGTATGGCTAAGAACTTATAATTAAGCTATACACCTACTTGGATATCTTGGTCCAAGATTTTCTAGGTTAATATATAGAAAGGATTATTAATTTGATATAGATTGCTACACCCGCATTGTAAAAAGAATTATTATCACACATTAAAAAACGTGGTCCATAACTTTCCCTAATTTTCTCATCGTTGCTCAATTTGTACAATTTTAAAAAATTCAGAAATGAAATTAATAAGAAAAACGAGAAAAAATAAACAAGGAAAGCTCATTGGAAACCTTTTTTTTTTTTTTTTGCGCTATATTTTTATTTTCAAAAAATTCTGAATTTTTAAAAAAAATATTAATACTTCAATTAAGAAATATCAATATTTGGTTTTATATATTTTTAATTTTAATTATTTTTTAAAAATTTAATTACAATTCTTTTACGTTATTTTCATTTCATAATTTTTTTTTATATTTGAGGAAAGAATTCCGAATTTTCAAAACGATTTTTCTTTTTTTGGAATTTTCTGAATTTTTTAAAGAATTTAAATACTTTTATATTTTTAGCACTATTATAAATTCAGAACTTTTTTATATAATTTCAAAAAAAATTTAAAATTTCAAAAGATTTTAATGTTTTGTTTAAGAACAAAACTTTCAAATTATGCAATTAAGACAATTTTTGCTGATGTTGGTAAGGAATTTGCAAACTAAATTTCTGTGAGCACTGTGTTTTTGGGAAACAAAAGAGAGTTCAATTCACTAGAGGAATCCATAACACGAAGGGAACGTTGGAGTATATTCATTCTGATCTGTGGGGGCCATCCAGAGTGCCTTCGAGAGGTGGAGCTAATTATATGCTAACCTTTATTGATGATTTTTCCAGAAAAGTTTGGGCGTTCTTCCTGAAGCAGAAAAGCGATGTGTTTTCCGCATTTAAGTCTTGGAAAATTATGATTGAAAAACAGACGGGAAAACAAATAAAATACCTCCGCACAGACAATGGCTTAGAGTTTTGTTCTGATGAGTTTAATAGATTGTGCAAGTCAGAAGGGATCGTGAGACACTTGATAGTTCGTCATACTCCACAGCAAAACGGCGTTGCAGAACGAATGCATAGAATGATCATGGAAAAGGTTCGATGTATGTTGTCAAATGCCAACTTACCGAAGTCGTTTTGGGCAGAAGCAGCGTCTACTGCTTATTTTTTTGATCAACCGATCTCCATCCGTTGCCATTGAGAAAAAGACTCCACAAGAGGTATGGTCTGGTAATCCTACTAATTATTCTGATTTAAATATCTTTGGGTGTCCTGCGTATGCTCATGTTGATAATGAAAAATTGGAACCGAGATCCATTAAATGTGTTTTTCTTGGTTATAAAGCTGGTGTAAAAGGGTATAAGTTATGGTGTCCTAAAAATAGAAAAGTTGTGATTAACAGAGATGTTGTTTTTGATGAAACTGCTATGCTACCTAACTTATCTCTTAAAGACTCTTCCAATAAAGAAAATCAAACGCAAGTGGAGCATCAGATTAATGCAGAGTCGACTCCTCAAGCCAGTACAAAAATTGAGAATAGAGTTGCTTCTTCGCCGCAATACTCTATCGCCAAAAACAAAACTAGAAGAGAAATTAAACCTCCAAAGAAGTATGCTGAGGCTAATCTAGTTGCTTATGCTTTAAATGTGGTTGAAAATATAGATGCAAACCGAGAGCCATCTAATTATTCTAAGGCAATTAGCTGTAAAGACTCAGAAAAGTGGATGTTTGCTATGCAAGAGGAGATGGAATCACTTCACAAAAACAGAATATGGAATCTTGTGAAACTTTCTAAAGGTAAAAAGGTTTTCGTTGTAAATGGGTATTTAAAAATAAAGAAGGGACTCTAGAAGTTGAAGAACCCAGATATAAAGCAAGGCTTGTTGAAAAGGGTTACAGTCAAATTCCAGGAGTAGACTTCACAGATGTGTTCTCCCCAGTTGTGAAGCATAGTTCGGTTCAAGCTTTGCTTGGTATTGTGGCTATGCATGATTTGGAGCTTGAGCAGTTAGATGTAAAAACTGTATTTTTGAATGGAGAACTTGAGGAGGACATTTACATACAATGACCAGAGGGTTTTACATTCTTAGAAAAAGAGGACTATGTTTGCTTGCTGAAAAAGTCCCTTTACAGTTTGAAACAGTCACCAAGGTAGTGGTACAAGAGGTTTGATTCCTTTATGACTTCTCATGATTTCAAAAGAAGTAGTTTTGATAGCTGTGTTTACTTTAAGAAAAATAGTGTTGGTTCTTTTGTGTATCTACTTCTTTATGTTGATGACATGTTGATAGAAGCAAAAGTTAAATGAGAGATAAGAAAGGTCAAAGCCTAACTAAGTGAAGAATTTGAGATGAAAGATTTAGGACCAGGAAAGAAGATGCTTAGTATGGAGATTCTTAGAGATAGAAAGACAAGTAAATTGTACCTAGGTCAAAAGGGGTACATTGAGAAAGTTCTTTGCAGGTTCAATATGCAGAGTGCTAAGCCTGTTAGTACTCCTTTAGCAGCCCATTTCAGACTTTCATCGACTTTATCTCCACAATAAGATGATGAGATTAAGTACATGTCACATGTTCCATACTCTAGTGCAGTGGGATCTCTCATGTATGCTAGGTTTGTTCACGTCCAGATTTATCATATGTTGTCAGTGCAGTTAGCAGATATATAGCAAATCCTGATAAAGAACACTGGAAAGTAGTTCAGTGGATTTTAAGATACTTACGAGGTACTACTGATGTTTGCTTGCAGTTTGGAAGAACTGAAGATGGAGTTATTGAGTATGTTGATGCTGATGCTGATTTTGCTGGAGACCTTGATAGAAGAAGATCTCTCACAGGTTATGTCTTTACAATCAGAGGTTGTGCAATCAGTTGGAAAACCACTTTGCAAACTACGGTCGATTTGTCTACCACTGAAGTTGAGTACATGTTGATTACTGAGGCTTGTAAAGAAGCTATTTGGTTGAAGGGACTCTTTAGTGAACTCAATGAAGACCTTCAAATCAGCACAGTATTTTGTGACAGTCAGAGTGCTATCTTTCTTACAAAAGATCAAATGTTTTATGAGAGAACAAAACACATTGATGTTTGGTATGATTTTGTTCGTGATATTATTGCTCGTGGTGTTATTATTGTGAGAAAAATTGGTACTCATGAAAATCTTACAGATATAATGACTAAGTCATTTCCTATAACCAAGTTTGAGCATTGCTTAATCTTGGTTGGTGTTTATTGTTGAAGTTAAACCCTTAATGAGTTTTATGGAAGAGGTGGAGAACATGTTCGTTGAGAGTTCGCGATGAAGAACTTGTTCATTGAAAATTCATGTCAAGGTGGAGATTGTTAGAATTAAGTGACCCGAAGCCTTATTTAAATAAAATACAGTGGTAAAATAAAATAAAAGAAGAATCCATATAGAATTACACTTCTTTTATTTTATTTTAGAATAAGGTTTTTTTAAACCTTATTATATTCCATCTATTTGATATTGATTAGAATCAGAAAAACCTTTATTTGTGTAAAATCATCGTTTTTGTAAATCGTTTCGACAGACAACGCAGGATAGAAAACAATCAAAACCAATACTAACAGTTAAAACCATACAGTCCAGAGAGTTCCAAAAATTACAATCTCTCAAATAAAATCTAGAATTTTTTTAAATGAAAATATCGAAATCTCATAGGCAGTTTTAACTACTGGTCACCGCTGAGCCTCTGTCACACCAACCCGCCTACGTCCGAGGGTTACCTATGAAGAACAGGTAAATAGATGTGAGTTTTCATAAACTCAGTGTGTAACCTAACAGAGATAGACTTGCAAATGTACACAGTATTCTTATATGCATAACATATACAAATACGGACCTAAGTCCTTAGTAAAAACAAATATCGTAATAAGATAATCTAGACAGATATACAGAATCCTACCCTCATCCTCTACACAACATCTCCGTCCATCCTATCAAACCATGTGAGGTTAAAAACACCTACCCATCCCTACACACCATATAGTGTCGAAGCGACACATAACAGATAATATGCAGTCAAGCTGCCAGAATATAAGTGAAAGGTTGCCGTACAGATCACTTCCTCTGCGTATACAAATTTAACCCCAAACATATACAAAATACAAATACAGAATTAACATATTTAACATGCTTAACATGCTCGTATACCGATAACATACATACTTAAACAGTACAGTCAGACATATATATCAGTTTCCTACTCATATCAAACTATCAAAATATCAAATCATATGAAAAAGGGTTTTATTAGCCTTTAACGACACTACGGTAGGCCCACAGTCGATCGAAAAGATCTGTACGACCTTAGGGAAATTTTTAGAATTTTGGGCCCACATGCTCGTATTGGCCCACACGTCCAATTTGGCCTTACCCGTGTGGCCCACACGACTTGGCCTAAATCCCACACTCCCAACCCAGCCTAGCCTACGTGGCCCACACGGTCATACAATCGCCATCACACAGTCGTGTCTCACACACGACCACTACTTCGATAGTCACACGACCGTGTGTAGCACACGGCCAACCACATGCTCGTTTGGCGTCGACAGACCAAATTTTTAGCTTTCGCCGAACATCATTTTCTCGTGTTTTAGGTACAGACCTGGTTTGTTTTTGAAGAAACCGCATCACCAGAGTGAACAATACCTAAAATTGTCAACCAAAACACCCATAATTAACTTTAATTCACAAATCCAACCAAGACGCCTCAAAGCACAATGCAAAATCATAATAGAAAATGCACTAAAATGATTCAAAAGCTTACCCTCGACAATGACAGCCTCAAAGGTTCATTACGCAGCTGAAAGGTCTTGGTTTTCCTAAAGAGCACCTACCAAAACTGTATACCGAATTAAACTCATATATCAACAGAAACTAAGGTAAAAATCAAAACTCCCTCAACACTGCAACAACCCTTACTTATGAAGCAGCATGACTAAAACGATATGTTAAAACACTATAAGTTGAAAGGAGAATTCTGACAGGAACCAGAAAAGAAAACAAAAGTTCAAGAATGGGGAAAAAACAGAAATAACGTCAGAGGAGGAAATTTTTTTCGAAAGAGCAAATAAAAAATAAATATAAAAAAATTAAAAATATGCTAACATATCCCTAATTTTCCTCCAACTCCCCACTAATCCACTAACTCTCAACTCCCCCAGAATTCTAACTCCACCCAGACTCTCTCATACAACCGGAGGAAAAATTAATATTGCCACTCGCACGAGGATTCAGACACAAGATCTCCAGCAAGCTAACTTCTTACCACTCGAACCAGCAGACTCATCCTAATATAAGTTTACAAACAATATAACAAAAGCCTACTCAGCAAGAAAAAGGCTAGGATAAAAAATAATAGAATTTTCCAAAAGTAGGACTGGAACCCAAGACCTTTTACATACCTGCACATCACTTAACCATTGAAGCAGATACATATTTGTGTCAGGATTTATAGAAACAGAAATAAATTATTCAGGGCGTTACAATTTTATTAGATTGGTAGTTAATAAAATTTTGATATGTGTCTAATGATTGTTGTTACATACTTACATTCATTACTATAAAGTGAAGTTTATATTGAAATACTGGAAAGATCTAAAATATTGAAAGCATATAAAAATGTTCAGGAAACTGTTCAATATGATTGCGTAATATTTATGTAGATTGAAATGATCAGAACTATAACACCCTAAACCTGGGCTAGACGTTATGGCTAAATCTGGAGTTGCTACTTAAAATGATTGAAAATTTAGTTTTCGTATATCTTTAAAATCATCACAAACTCTTAAAATCCCAGATTATTCGAAAACATATCTTATCTAAATATTTTATTGAAAACAATGTTTGATTATATTTTCTAAAACTTATGATTTTACAACAAAAGTTCTTAGAAAGTTGTATTTTTGAAAACATAGTTTGTTATTTGAAACCCATTGTTTTTGCATAAAACAATCGTTGTCGATGAAACGTTTAAACAATATTATACAAAAAATAGAAAATAAAGTCGAAAACCCAAAACAGTCAAAAAGTCCAAAATTTACAAAACACTTAAATCCCAATTTAAAAATATTTAAAATGAACACAAAACTTTAATAATCGACCTCCCATCGCACCAACCCACCTAAATCTGAGGATTACCTGAAAATATCAGTTAAACAAAATATAAATTTTTGAAACTGAATGTGTAACACATAACTTAACAGTTAATTTATATCAGACAGATTTTACAGAAACAGAATCATATCAAAGCAGAACAAATACAGTCATGCTTTCCTGCCCTCATTTGTTACACACCATCTTTGACCATCCTATGGGGTATGAAACACCAATGCAACCCTACACACCACTTAGTGTCATTAAGATACTTTTCAAAATATTTGCAGCTGTGCTACCAGTATAATGGGTGAGATATCGCCTCTCACAGAAACACTTCCTCCACATAATATAACCAGTCCCAGATGTAGATATAATCAGAGTGGAAATCATACATGCTACAGTTATACACGCATGTCATAATAGACAGCCTATTACAAGATTAGCTTATCATATGTTATCTCAAATATACATACATATAACATAATTATCCTAATAGATGATCGGATTTCATGTTTTATAGATTATTTGATCACATACTGACCCTACAGAAGGCTCACAATCGATTGGAAAGATGTGTATGGCCTGGGGAAAATTTTTAGAATTTTGGGTCCACATGCCCTTGTAGCCCACACGGCCTGACACATGCCCGTGTGGTCTACACGGGCCAAATAGCCCAGACCACATGTCACACACAGTCTAGCATATGGTCATGTGTTGCATACGGTATGTCATATGACCATGTGATGCACACGGCCTGGCACACAACTGTGGCGTCGGCAGTGTTGTTTTTCAGCTTTTGCCGTTCACTAATTTTCAGGTTTCTTGTTACACACCTAATTCATTTCTGATGCGAAATCAATCATAAGAATTCCAAAACCTAAACACGTCAAATAAACATCCATTAAGATGGTTTACCAAACCCGATTCGTAAAAACTCAACAACTTTTCCACTTAAAGTTTAACAAAATTATGATCTCGAATTCCCAATTGATGACTTACCTTCAAGAAAACAACAACCCAAAAGCAGTTTAACTCAATGAAGGCGTGTACAGTTCAGATTCTCCACCTAAGAAATCAACGCCATTACAACGATACACAAAATAACCTGAAACCCCAATCTTCCCACAAAACTACCAACATGAAAAACCAAAATCTAACGATACAGCCAAAAAGACTTTTGAGAAAAGCACTACAAACAGAAATCCCAAAACACTACAATGCCCTCAATATATAGGAGAAAGAAGTCAGCCAAAGTGGGGAATAAAGAAAGAACAAAAAAGAAAAAAAAAAAGAAAGATTGAGAAACGTAAGGAACTTCTGTTTGAAACAAAGAAAAAAACCACTAGCAGATTACTCCTAAAAAATATATACCAATATCTTTTAACAGCTAACAATTATTTACTAAAAGAGTTTAAATTATACCAGAACTCATCCTTAATCTTGTCAAAATAAATAAAATGTTTCACATGCACGCAAAGGGACTTGAGCCTAAGACTTCCAATGCACAACAAGATAATTAACCACTAAGGTAGGAACTTAATTAGAAAAAAATTCTACAAGTCATAATTAACCTAAGTCTATTTGATGAACCTTCTTTTATGGGGATACCTTAAGGAAAACAAAATCACCCACAAAATATTTGATGCCCCTCCTTTCCAGATATGCATAAGACTTCTGCTTATCAAAAGCTACCTTAAGACAATTATGTGCTTCCCAAAAAATAGACTGCCTCAAATCAGAGTCGTTAGGCACACACATCTGTTCTCGAAAACATAGAACCCTATCACTGTTTAACCCAAAATCAGACGTACTACCATCCTCTACTTAACGGAACTATGGAGCCAAAGAATCATCCCCAAACTGTTTAACTTGAATCTGATCAATCGAAGTTGACTTAACTTGCAACTTGGCAAACAGACTCCTATCATCAAATAAACTTAGGCGAGCAAACATCACCCTCAAATCAGACATTGTTCTACGACTAAGAGTATTGACCAGCACATTGACCTTACCGGATTGTTACTCAATAGTATAGTCGTAATCCTAAAGCAACTCAGTCCATATATGTTGCCTAAGGTTTAACTCTTTCTAAGTAAAGAGATACTTAAGGCTCTTATGATCTGTGTAAATGATACACCTCTCATCATACAGATAGTGCCTACAAATCTTTAAGGCAAGGACAACCGCAACTAACTCAAGATTGTGCGTAGGATAGTTGCACTCATGTGACTTAAGCTGTCGGGACGCATAAGCCACTACCTTCCCATCTTACATCAGAACACAACCCATACTGACATGCATTACTATATAGTGAAGTTTATATTAAAATACTTGAAAGATCTAAAATATTAAAAGCATATAGAAATGTTTAGGAAATTGTTAAATATGATTGCATAATATTTATGTAGATTGAAATGATTAGAACTATAGCACCCCAAACCTGGCCTAGACGTTATGGCAAAATCTGGAGTTGTTACGTAAAATGATTGAAAATTTGGTTTTCGTGTATCTTGAAAATCGTCGCAAACTCTTAAAATCCGGGATGATTCGAAAACATATCTTATATAACTATTTTATTGAAAATAATGTTTGATTATATTTTTTAAAACTTATGGTTTTACACCGGAAACTCTTAGAAAGTTGTATTTTTGAAAACACAGTTTGTTATTTGTAACCTGTTGTTTTTGCAGAAAACAATCGTTGTCGATTATATGGAAAATGAAAAATAAATGTAAGCTCCCAAACTCGACCTAGACGTTATGGCTTGATTGAGAATGCTACATTAGCCATCAAAATGGCTAAGCTAACTTATGTTACTTTTGCAGATCTTTCATAAACTCTTTTTAGAGAAAATTGTAGTTGTACTTTGAGTTAGCTTAAAAGCATTCATTCATTAGGTCGTGTATACTTAGGATTCATTTTATTGTTGATAGCGTTGTTTTAGAAAAACCGTTTGTTTATTGCTCTTCTTTAAAAAAAACTCAATGTTAAACTAATGCAACGAAAAAACCAATTTTTTCAATTCATTTTGGAAACTTATCGATTTGTTTTTTAGAAACAGTTCCCTTGCAATGCAGCAGAAACCAGGGAACAATATCAAATTTTACTTAAGTGTGATATCATGCATTATCTGGTTATTATGCTTGAGTAATCCATGCATGCAAAAATCCCCAAAAGAAAAGTTACCATGGCACAGACCCGAAGTCATTAAAAATTACAAACCAAAACAAATAGAGATTGATAAATACTTATTAAAAAATAATTCAAGGTCCAAGGTGATTCTCCAAATGCCGAGTCTGGTCCTAATTTTGAGATTTTCCTGAAATGCTTAGTGTGAGTTGAACAATTATTTAAAAAAACATAAATATCAAATATAGTGAAACATATTAGCTTTAATAGAAGAAAACAGAACCATCATAGGAATTTCATATCATTACAAAGTCATTATTAATATCGATGTCAAATGGTGTATGAGCATGGGTCATCAGTCATTCAAGTAACAATCATTAATTTCAATATCATTCAATACAACAAAATACAATTCGTAGCATAAATCAATAACATTCAAATATGTCGTGCACATGATGGAATGCAAAAAGGTTCCTACCCATACCATCCGCTACAAACCACGAGTTCCTCATAACCCGTCACACGAACTCCAAAACATTATGGGTTTAAGCCTGTTGTGATTAAAACCATCGATAACAATATGCATGAAATTCTGTCAGTAAAAACGCGATAAATCGCCATTCTCCTTGGTACTCTAGGTGCAGTGCATTGAATATGAATAATATAGACTTAATATGCCGCTGGTACTCTACGGAACTCCTTCGTCAACCACAAAATCCTAACCCAATGCATATGTAATATGTCACACAATCTCATATATAATCATATCTCAATATTTTTCATATTCATTTGACATGCTCAACATGTCCTCAATAATCACATACTTTTAATAAACGGAAATAGTGTTCCAATCTTTCAGATTATCATTGTGTTGGTATCAATCAATATCGTTTAATTTCACATACTTTGTGGAATTTCATTGTGCATAAGTGGCACCAATTTCAGTACACAATATAACAAATATCTCATGCGTTTAAATCATACATAAGCTTAATATCTCAACACATTATATCATTCAGTCAAACATTCTCATATCTCATAACTCAAATATACAATTACAAACTCAATCAAACATTCATACTATTAAACTAGCAATTTTGCCAACATGTCAATCTTTTAATGCTCGAAACATATCTGGTTCGGCCACTTACAAAATCACTAATTTGGCTATTAAGCCAATCCAATAAGCAAGCTAGTTTATCAAATATAACTTTATATTTAACAATTTCAAATAATTTTATGAGTTTAAGACCCACACCTTTTTCTTCGCTTCCTCGCAGCACACTAACGAATCTTCCAATTTTCCTTAATAATTCCTTAAACGAACCTAAACCAAAATTCAGTATAAATTCAATCAATTTACCATTAAACTAGTCCTCAAACACCCAATTATGAGTTCAAACCAATCATTGAAATTATAACTATTTTATGAATCCAAACTAGTTAGATTCCTTACAATGTATCGATGCAAACTGTACGTACAATCGTTCTTCGCCTTTACGAATGATTTGGGGTGTTTGGGTTAGTAACTAATTCAATAATATACTTGAAAACCAGTAGCTAATTAATGATTAAATTCCTTCATTTAATCTATTCATAACCTTTACCCAACAACTATGTCGAAATAACAAACTAGTTACCCTTAATTGCACTTACGCTTCACTATTTGTGGGTTTCGAATGACCAATCTATCAAGAACATTTTTCCCTAATTTAAATGAGTTTAAAATATGATTAGGAAGATTATAGAACTCAAATTAAGGCTCGAAAAATATAAGCAATAACCAAGAAACAAAACAGCCCCTTTTCTTGCCCATAGGTGCACACACCACCACCCGCGGTGGCCAAAATTGGGCTGAATTTTAAAACGGTTTGAGATTTCATTAAAATCTGGGAAAATACCTTTGAAATCATTTAAAATCCACCAAATTCCAGGTCTAGAATTTTTTTTAATTGAAAAAATTAATCAAGAAATTTAAGAGAAAAGAAACCTTACCCAAGCTAGTCAAGAGAAACGATAATGAAACTTTCTTGGCAATGTTTGGGATCGATCTTGGAGTTCAAGATTTCAGATTTGAGACTAATTTTAATGAGTAAATATTACAGCAATATGGTGGAGAATATGTTAACAAGTCTCGTGGAAAAAAGAAAAAAGAAAGAAATGGTAAAACTAGGTATAGGCGACGACAATAATGGAGGAAAGGAAAAAAAATTAAAATCAAAGAGGAGAGGAGGAGAGGAACGACAAAGGCAATGTAGAGGAGGATTAAAGGCTGATTATTAGTGAAAAAAATAATATTTACACCTAGGTTAACTAGGCTTGGATGACCCACACATTAAAATAAGGGGTTTTTGTCAAAAAAAAATTAAATTATTTGCATGGAAATGGAATTGAAGTTAGGACATCAAGAATAAATTCACTAATGTTTAACCATCAAACCAATAACTCATTCTTGATATAATTTTGAAATATTTATTTTAAAAAAATAAAACATGTCATAGACTAGGGTTTAAGGAAAAATTTGTAAAATAATAAAAATGGTGAGAGAAAAGGGATTTGAACTTGGGTTTCAAGGAACATTTCACTAACACTTAACCTACAAGCCAATACCTCATTTATTTCCTAAAAATGCATAGATAATCTCAAAAATTAAAGTATCACCACTCTCTTTTGATTCACAAACCCGATTCTACTAACTCCCAATGTTTGGGATGTTACAATAAAGTCCAAAACCCAAGACAGTTCAAAAGTCCAAAATTTACATAACATTTAAATCCCAAATTAAAAATACTTAAAATGAACACAAAACTTTAATAATCGAGCTCCCGTCACACCGGCCCGCCTAAGTTTGAGGATTACCTGAAAATATCAGTCAAACAAAATATGAGTTTCCAAAACTCAGTGTGTAACACATAATAGTTAATTTATATAAGACAGATTTTACAAAAACAGAATCATATCAGAGCAGAACAAATACAAACATGCTTTCCTACCCCTATCCTCTACTCACCATTTTCGATCATCCCAACACACCATATGGGGTATGAAGCACCCATCCAACCCTACACACCACTTAGTGCCATTAAAACACTTTTCAGAATATTTGCAGCCGTGCTACCGGTATAATGGGTGAGATATCACCTCTCACAGAAACGCTTACTCCACATAATATAACCCATCCCAGATGCAAATAGAATTAAAGAAAAAATCATACATGCTACAGTTATACACGCATGTCATAACAGATAGCCTATTACAAGATTAACTTACACATGTTGTCTCAAATATACATGCATATAACATAATTATACTAATAGATGACCGAATTTCAAGTTTTATAGATTATTTGATCACATACCGACCCCATAGAAGGCCCACGATAGATCGAAACGATGTGTATAGCCTTGGGGAAAACTTTATTATTTTGGGCCTACACGCCCGTGTGGCCCGCACGGCTTCACACACTCCCGTGTGGTCCACAAGGCCCAAATAGCCCAGACCGTATGTCACACACGGTCTAGCACACGATCTTGTGTCGTACTCGGCCTGGCACATGGGCATGTGGCGTCGAAGTGTTGTTTTTCAGCTTTTTTCATTCACTGATTTTTGGGTTTCTTGTTACACACCTAATTCGTTTTTATGCGAAATCACTCACAAGAATTCTAGAACTAAACAAGTTAAATAAACATCCATTAAGACATTTTACCAAACCCGATTCATAAAAGCTCAAAACTTCTCCGCTCAAAGTTTAACAAAATTATGATCTAGAATTCCCAAAAGAGCAACCCAAAAGTAGTTGAACTTAACGAATACGTGTAGGGTTCAGATTCTCCACTTAAGAAATCAACACCATTACAAAGATACAGAAAATAACCCGAAATCACAATCTTCTCGCAAAACTACCAACATGAAAAACCAAAATCTAACGATACAGACAAAGGGACTTTTGAACAAAGCACTACGAATAGAAATCCCAAAACGCTACTATGCCCTCAATATATAGATTTGACTTTTTGAAAGAAAATAACAAAGCAAGCAATAACAATGGAATAGAAAAGAAATAAAAATAAAATAAAATAATAAAGAAACAAATTATAACAAACTAGAGAAAGAAGTCGACCAAAGTGGGGAATAAAGAAGAACAAAAAAAGGATTGAGAAACACAGGGAACTTTTGTTTGAAACAAAGAAAATAACCACTAGCAAATTACTCCTAGAAACATATATGCCAATCTCTTTTAACAACTGACAATTATTTACTAAAATATTTTAAATTATACCAGAATTCATCCTTAATCTTTTCAAAAGAAATAAAATGTTTCACATGCACGCAAAAGGACTCAAACTCAAGACCTCCAACGCATAATGAGACAATTAACCACTGAAGCAGGAACTTAATTATGATAAAATTCAACAAGTCAAAAATTTAAATTTTGGGACGTTATAAGAACATATGTATTTTTCTAGAAGCTTCATGATCAAATTTTGCTCTAATTATTGTTTTAACTCCTGAAGAGATCAAAATATATTTCCCCAAAATTCTTACACACTCATGACTTCTAGAAGAATGATGATATAAATGTTTATCAAAGCCGTTCAAGTGATCATTTGAAAAGCTAGTGTTCAAGATTGAATACATAACATATGATATATTATGTGATGTTACTATGATGGGGAATAAATATGTGATATACTCTTTTTTCATTAATCGAGGTTTTGACCCATTGGATTTTGCTGGTAAACTTTTTAAGGAGACAACATGTTATGTGTATTATAAATATGTGTACTCTTTTTTCTTCACTAAGATTTTTTCCCAACATGGTAATAAAATTTTAACAAGGCATATTATCTATCGATAGGCATCCAAGGGAAGTGTTATGAATATATTATTATTATGAAGTGGATGTCCATTAAGATAGGAAGTTTGATATACTTTAGGAGTCTAATGTTTATTAGGAATAGAAATTTATTTCATTCATATTTCTTATGCCTATAAATATAGACTTTGAAGAAGCATTGTAAATATCCCTATTGATCAATAAAAAATTTACTTCTCTTTTGTTCTCCTATTTTTCTATTTTCTTTTCTCTCTTTATTTTTTATTTCATCACACTATTATTTTTTTAACACATGTCGCAAGTTGATTCATCTAAAGTGCTACACTTGCTTTTTAAATGGACTTACAGTTCATGAGCCAAAACACATGACGGAATAAAATGTTAGGGACTACTTATGACAAAAAAAATTACGAGTCAATCTAGGAATTGGGGTCTAGCTCAGGGTTCATTTTACTACTAAAGGCAATAAATTTTCTACCTTTGTCCTTTTTTTTCTACTTTTCATTTGGCTAAATTCTCAAATTGATTCAAACTTTCTAAGGGTTACTCATATATAAGGGTTGTAACTCCCTAAACTTGGCTTAGATGTTATGACAGGATTTTGAGAAATTATATTAACCCGTTCAAAAACTTCTGATTTAGTCATACTTAGTGTACGTTTCGAAAACACAAAATTTAACAGAACTCTCAAAAACTTACGTCTGAAAACACTTATTTCAAACCCAGAATTTAAATTCGAACTCGTGTTTTTTTTTAAAATACAAATGTTGGCATATCATTTCCAAAACTAAGGCAAACATTCGTTAAAAACCACTTAATTATTTACAGAAAAACACTTAAGTGATTACTTAATCTTTCTAGCAGAAATTTTCAGGTTTTTAATTTTGAAAATCGAATTTTAGTTTGGTAAATCATACTGTTTTGCAGTTTAACGTTAACATGCCAAAATCCAGCAAATAGTTCAAAAACCAAAGAGCAAAGCCCAAAACAGATTTACAATCCAAAAATAATTAAAACATAATCGAACATATATATTAAACCAGTAATCAATTGAAGCTATCGCACGCCGTCCGATACTAAGTCTGTAGTTCACCTAAAATGTATTAACAAACGAGTGAGCTAGAAGCCCAGTGTGTGACTCGACCCAAAAAATAGAATTTCCTTAAAACATACACAAATGTAAATACCAACACATAATTTTACTTCTAATGTTCACACATACGAAAAATCATATTAGAATGACAAAATGCCAGAAACATATATCAAATTGGAATATAATATCTCCAAAACATATATCATATCAAAATGTCATATCATATCAGAATAAATCCTACCCCCATCCACTACACACCCACTCGTCCAACCAATCACATCAATAAGACTACATGAGTCCATCCAGCCAATCACACCGAGTCGTGGTGGTATGCCACTCATAATGGTGCAGCTGAACTGCCAAATATAAATTGTGATTTAACTGCCAAAATTGCAGTAAAGCTGCCAGAATACACTTCCTCCTTTCAATATTAACCCAACCCCATGCGTGTGATATGACATACAGAAACAAAAGCAGAATAATGACATGCTTAACATGCAATCACATATGGCTATTTCAGAAGTTTATCTCGTATTAAGAGATCAGATTAACAGAAACAAAATCATGGCATAATATCACAAAACATGAGTGTTAGAATACAACATATTCATTATCACACAACAAATCAAACACTGCAGAATACAAGTCAAAGCACTTACCTTAGATTTAGAATTTGTAACCATTTTAGTACTTCCCAATCGTCACTTAGTAAAGTGTCAGAACATATATTAATCATACTTGATTAACATTTAAACATAAATAATTAATGCACAGTTTTTACTTAAAAACCCACATTACTTACAATATCATATTATCAGATTTCATATTTTCAAGTCTTATTTAAGCAGAATGGGCCGCAAGAAATGTCTAATTATGAATTTTGTAATCAAACGAGCCTAGATGAAAATTGTCAAAAAATGGGCGTACACAACCCAACTAGCCCAGCTCATGTGACCTACACGGCCTACCTAACATGCCCTGTGATCACACATGCCCATGTGTCCCATACGACTTACCCAAATTGCCTGTGTGATCACCTATGCCCATGTTCTCCACACGACCTAGCACACGGCTGACCACACGCCCATATGGTGCACATGATAGTGTGACGCAAAGCAATTTCAAAAATAACCTTTTTTTTTTAGTGTTTTTCGAGTTCTAATCGAGGTTTCAAGTTAGAATCACACACCTGATGGCAAACTCGATCGATCACACAACAGGAACCAACGAATTTACAATCGAAGCCAAAACACATCGATTACCAACCCGAATTACTCCTAAAATTTCTCTTAAACACAACCCTTTTCACAAAGGAGCACAACCCCAAAAAAATTATTGTTCAATCACTTACTACGAAATTAATAACCATCAAAATCGCTCCTAACTAGCTAGGGAATAGTTGAGCAGCGTAAGGTTATCTCCTAATAACATAAGAATAAACAACACAGAGATTAAATTTGAAAGATTTTCAGCAAAACAATGATTGACTTAATCCAACTTCAAACACTTGCACACTTACCAAACCCGTCATGATTTCACAACGAAGAACGAAAGAAAACTGAACTAATAGGAGGTTCACAACAGAATGTAAACTTTAGATGCGTCAGAACCAAAAATTGGAAACAAAACCCACAAAAAGAGCAAAAAGAAAACTAAGCAAAAGAGACCGTGGAAGAAACAAAAGGGAAAAGAAAGGAAAGTGAAAAGCAAAAGGAAGTGGAAGTGGACGGTTAATGGGTGAGAAAAAGTAGGGATTTGGGAAAAAATTTAAATAAAATAACTAAGGATTTAACCACCAGATCTTATAGAGTTTAAATTGAACTCTACTTCCCAACAAAAGGCAGAGCAAAAATATTCCAAATTTGCGCAACACATGATTCAAACACAAGACTTAAAGATAAGTTAATATCATACCAGTAAACCAACAAGCTCATTTTGTTATAACTTATACAGAAATAAGATTTAAGTCAAATGATCTGAAATAGGGGTAGAACCAAAAATTAACAAAATTTTAAAGGAAAGACTCAAGCCCAGAACCTCACACACAAAAGCACAACACTCAACCATTGAACCAAATTAAATTATTTTACAAAATTTTCCACAATCTTAACTCAAAAGCAGGACGTAACCTCTATTGGTTTCACTAACCTAATTTCTTCTAACCCAGTTTTTAGGATGTGACAATGGTCAAATATTTTAAAATAGTTATATAAGGGCCTCAATTTTACAAATGTGCTCAAATGAAGGCCAAACATTTAAAAATGGTCAAATAAGGGCCAAACCTTGTTGAAAGTTTTCAAATAAGGCATTCTCAAATGCCATATATCATGTTTCAAATTATGTTTATTGGTTTTTTTCTTTTGAAGTAATATTTGATTAAACAATCATGTATTTTATTCTAAACATGTCAGCATTTACCTAATTTTTACTATAAACTTGGTTGATGTGTTTGAAAAACTCTTATTTGAGCATTTTTCTAAAGATTAGGACATTATATGAATATTTTGAAAGGTTTGACCCTTATGTAAGCAACTTGTAAAATATTCGGCCTTATGAGCATTTAGCCTTTCCATTTTAACTAGTTTTTTAATTAAAATTTTAAATTACTTAATTTGGTCAATTATCTGTTTTTTATATTTTATTTATTTTTAATTTTTAATTTAATGACTTCTAATTTTTTTATAAAAAAATTGTTTATTGATTTAATAGATATATTTATATTATTTAAGAATTAGTTTTTGCATTTTTTTAAAAACAGTTGGTTAATAAATTAAAATATTCAAATAAATATGTAAAACAATATTTTTAATTAAATATAGATGTTAAATGTTACTAAAAAGTTTATAAATAATATATCACTTTTTAAATTAATATTTTTTTTATACTCGTCTCTATTTTTACCTCGCATCACCACTATTTTATTATCTTTCCATATCCACCATTAATTTTAGAAATTTTAGGATGATTTTTGGATCCAGTGATTTTTTTTTTATTTTTATAAGTGAAGTTAAAAGGTTGTTATGTATATGGTTTTTGGAATTATATTAATGGTTGAATTGGTCAAGTCATTAGTTTTCGATCTAATTGATCTGATCGTTGACCATGTTTCAATTAAATAAATTATTTAAAATCATAAAATTTTAAAAAAAATAAAAAAATAATGGAAAATTTTAAAGACGATATTAGTCGATTCAGTTGTTAGTTCAACCAATTTTTTATCTCAATTCAATCGGTTTAGAGTGGTCTATATTTCAAATAGTTCAACCCATTTGTATCAACTAATATACCAATTAATTCATTTCAACAAACTATAATCATGAACCATTAATTGATGTTTAAAATAAATAAATAAGACATATGTTACTTTTTCAACCTTAGTATTCCATATAATAATCCTTAGTTTTAATTGGACAATTAAAGCTATTATTTTTCATTAAATTTTATTCATACCAACCAACCATCCTACCCAAGAGATGAAACAAGGAGAATGGTTATGACTTGGTGGAGAACCCTAAGAAAATCTTTGGCTGATGTTTGCAAATATACTGCAGGAATCCTACAAACGGAAAGGGGATTCTAATGAGAATAAAAAAATCAATCCTACCCATGAAAAAAGGGTTAAAGCACAACCACTAGTACCAACGATAAAGACTTCTTTTCTTCTTATTAAATATCAAAATTCAAAAGTATTTTGGGTTTGAAGGGAAATTGTCAGATTCAAACACACATATTCATTTCTTGTTTGACGCATTTGTGTATCTAACTTGAAAACAACTGTAAGAGATGGTGCATTATGGAAATATCCATTTCAAATTCCCAGTTGGCCTGCTATTTGTTGTTCTACAAAAGACCCCACTTGCACCACCAAGACCTCTCATTTCTATGGAATAAGAATAATTGTTTTATCATTAATGTCTAATTTCATAAAATTATCTACATTTTTCTATGTTAGGGATCACGAAAGAATTCTATGTCAAAAGAGGATCAACAAATAATTGCATATAGATAGGAATCTCAAGCTAATTCCTTAATGATCTTTACCCTCATTGCATATAGAATTTGACTTTGGCTATTAAAATTATGCTTTAACAAACCAAAAAAAAAAAAAAAAAAAAAAAAAAAAAAAAAATCTGATCTTTTGCACGTCTCTAAAATAGAGTTTTATTTTTTTGCTTTTGGGTTTTTAAATTACGTTGACAGATTTAGGGGTTTATTTGTTTCTTTTCGAGGTTGTTCGTCTTGTTTTGTCTGAGGATGGAAACGGGAGCTAGGCAGGCTGCTCAGATGGGATGGAAGAGGAAGTATTACAATTTTGGGGAATTTCTGAAGGAAAAAATAGGCAGTATGATATGTGTTTAGTGGGATGTTTTCTCACTGCAAGCGTGGTTCAATTTCAGGCTATGCGAAAGACTCTGGCACCCTGTAGGAGGAATTGAGATCTTAGATCTGGGGGGAAAGAGATTTTTTATTTCATTTTTTTCATAAGGTGGATCTTGAACAGGTGATGAGAGGAGCGCCTTGGACTTCCATTAATCATTTGCTGAGTTTTCATAGGTTGAAGGAGATGGAGGACCCGATGTCGGTTCCTCTGTTTTTCACTCATTTTTGGGTACAAGTCCATGATTTGCCCCTGGGGTTTTATTCGGAGACAGTTGCAAAATAGTTGGGAAACTTTATTAGGGTCTTTGGCGAGTATGATTGGCAACAACTAAGTCGAGGCAATTAGCTTTTTATGCATATTAGGGAGCTACTTGGTGTCAGATCTCCGTTACAGAGGAGGAAAAAAATCCAGGTGTCTCCCAATTTTTTTCTATGCTCGTTCTAGATATGAAAGCCTTACTATGTTCTGTTTCTTGTGTGGGTGTTTGGGTCATAATGACTGTTTTTGCCCGATTTGGTTACGAGTGGATGAGAATTTGTTGGAGTTGGAATGGGACATATCTTTAAGAGCTCATCCAGCACGATGTGCAACAGTAACTGAAAGTGTTTGGTTAAGGAATAGTCGCATAGAGACTGAAGGTTCTAATGCACTAAATAGTATAAATCGTGTTTTGGAGAGATGGATGGAAAAAAATGACAAAGAATGAATGTTTCCTTTGAGAGATTTCTTGAGATTTTAGATTCTAAAAAGAAAAGGGATGAGCGTCTACAGGCTTACCAAGCAATTTTATCGGCAACCACTAAGGGACAGGTTGACCAGTAGCAATAAAGCTCTTGTATTGGAATGTTTGTGGATTGGGGATTCCACGAGCAACAAAGGAGACTGCAACAAATGTTGAAGCTTCATGAACCCCAAGTTGCCTTCTTCATGGAGACAAAGTTGGATTTGGGAAAAATGGAAATTGTGTATCGAATAGGGAGTTTTGTGTATGGAATTGATGTTCCTGTGGAGGGTAAGAGTGGAGGACTTTGTTTGGGTTGGAAATCTGAGGTGGAAGTACACTTACGAAGTTTTTCAAAAAATCATGCTGATGTTGCTATACGAGGGCCGAATGATGATAACAACTTGAGGATGACAGGATTTTATGGATCTCCTGAGTCGAGGAATTGAAATGAATCTTAGCTTCTTCAGGATTTAGGTAGGGATCAAATCTTGTTATGGTTAGTATGTGGGGATTTCAATGAGATCATTTATTCTTATGAGAAGAAAGGGGGAGCATTGCGTAATGAAAAAAGAATGAAGGAGTTTTAGCAAGTGTTGTAGGATTGTCAGTTGGAGGATTTAGGTTTTGAAGGACCTTGGTTTACATGGTAGCAAAGGAATTTTGCACATAACAACATTAGGGAAAAATTGGGTAGGGGTGTGGCGAATTTGGCATGGTGGACAATTTTTCCTAATGTTCTTCGTCATTTACCTCATTCTTTCTCTGATCATTGTCCTCTTTTATTATGTGCAGATAAGGAAGAGAGGCGTTCTAAGAGTTCTAGGTTCCGATTTGAATCAGCTTAGACATTGGAGGATTCATGCAAGGCTAAAATCCATCGACTTTGGATCATAGTAGGGGGTGTTCCTCAAAGGCTTGAATTTTTTAGGATGGGGCTACAAACATGGGTGAACAGAATTAAATGGGATAAGGGGAGGAGGGTGAGGCATTTTTTTGAAAGGAATGAGGAGTTGAATTTGGGAGAAAGGGACGAGGAGAACATTTTAAACTTTTTAGATAGTAAGGTGAACCTGAATTTTAAATTAGAAAAGAAATATATGTACTGGGAGTAGAGGGCGCATGTGAATTGGTTGAAGCAGAGAGATAAAAATATGAGCTTTTTTCATCGAGTGGCATCCCAAAAGAAGAGGAAAAATAGATTAAAAGCTTTGGATCGGCGAGATGGTTAAATCACAGCGACGAAGTGAGATAAGTAAGATTTCTATTGAGTATTTTATGGAATTGTTTACCTCATCGGGTTCGAGAGACTCTAATCATATTCTAGAGGGGGTGAAGGGGTGTATCTTGAAGGAAATGAATAGGGGTTTGTTAGCCTAATATGAAAGAGAAGAGATTTTTGTAGCTTTGAAAGAGATGGCACCTACAAAGGCGTCAGGTTTTAATAGTTTTCTTATAACTTTTTTCAGTAATATTGGCATATCATTGGCCAGGATGTTGGTTCTTATTATCTTGTGGTGTTACATGGAGGTAAGTCATTAGAAGACATTATTAATATTACTCACAATGTGTTAATTCTGAAAACGTCAAACCCAAATTGTATGATAAATTTTTTCCCTATAACTTTGTGTTCGATTCTGTACAAAATTATTTCAAAAACTGTGGTGAACTATTTTCAGAAAGTGTTGAGCTATTGTATCGCTGAAGCGCAAAGTGCTTTTGTTCCTGGAAGACTAATCACTGATAATATTTTACTCACTTATGAGATTTTAGAGGTCTTTAAGCAAAAAAGGTATGGGAAGAATGGGCATTTTCCTTAAAACTCAATGTGAGCAAGGCATATGATAGGATGGAATGGGAATTTTTACGAAAGATGCTTTTGAATATGGATTGTGTGGAAAGATGGGTGAATTTTATTCATTATTGTGTCAAGAATATTACGTTTTCTGTAATGCTTAATGGCGTAGTAGGTAACAAGTTCTCACCTGAACGTGAACTACGTCAAGGGGATCCGTTTAGCCCATATTTCTTCTTGATTTGTAGTGAAGGGCTTTCCTCACTTATGCGTTTGGCAAGTCAAAAGGGTTCAGTTAATGCAGCAAGGATTAGTATGGTAGGGCTCAAAATTTCACATCTTTTATTTGTTGATGGCTGCATCTTATTTGGGGGAGATACTGATAAACCGTAATTTATACATATTTATAACCCATGCTTAACGCCTTTTATGAATGATTTCTCCTTAGATTTGGTGAATTCAATGCTCCTGATGCCTTAATTTCATGTTTTATCCTTAGGTAAGCATAGGAGAAAGAAAGGAACGAGAAGCGGGCCAAAAATGGAGAAAATGTACCAAATCACGAAATCAACATGGCCTGGACCTCCTCACACGGGCAGATCACACGGTCGTGTCAATCTGGAAGAATTGAAGCACGATTCACACGGGCAGCTCACACGCCCGTGCCAATCTAATAGGCTCGAACACGGCTTGAAGTAATCGTACACGGCCGTGCCACACGTGCGTGTCCCTGTCGAACCCTAGTTAAGCTTCATTCAGAAAAGGCCAAATTTTAGGGCTTCTTAGGCATCCAAAGCCTATAAATGCACCCTAAAGGAGGAAGAAAAGGGAGACAGAGAATAGGGAGTAAGGAATTACTTCGAGGAAGCCAATTGATTCATCTCAGAAGCCAGAGCCACCATTAAGACTAAAGATCTCTCCTCAACCTCCCCTTCAGGAGTTTTTGCGTTTCTTTATGTTTTGTAATTTTTATTATTCTGAGATGTGTTCTTGTTTAGTTAAGAACTAAACCCCTAAATACCTAAGGGGGATGAAACTTATGACTAAACCTTTTATTATTTCTGAATCGTATGATAAATATTTAACTTGTTCTTAATTACGTATTCTTAATTCTTGTTTTGGTATTTCAGGATATCACTTCAAGTTACTACTCTTAGTTGGAGGAGGAATAGACCCTGACTAAGAGCAACTTTGTCGTAATTAAGCGGAGTTGATTGCGTGCCTAGAGATAGGGTGACAAGATTTTGCCAGATTAGGGTGAAACCTAATAAGGGAATCCATAGATCGAGTTAATACAACCTTAGGGTGTTAATTAGAGATAACTCTCGGTTATTCAACCTAGGGATTAGATGTTGTTAGTCTCAAAAGGGATAATAATATACATTAGGGATTTCTACGGAACAAGTTGAATGAATGAATCGTCCAGTTCGGAGCCAGAATAACAAGTAAGAGTCTAGGGGGATTTTTCCATAGGTATTGTCTCAATCAATCGTTTTGCACAATAGTAATTTCCCAATTTCTATTTTCTGCAACCTCTTAGTGTAATTAGTTAGTCAAAACAATCCTCTTTTATTCGGCTAGATAATAAAAAGACGGTCATTACTAGTACTCATAGTCCTTTGGGTTCGACAATCTGGTCTTACTAAAGCTATACTACTATTCGATAGGTACACTTGCCTACGTCGTGATCATAGTTAGTTTCAAGAATGAGTTATTACAAATTTATAAAACTTATCACACGAAAAATCGAAGATTCAGCTTTTGGCGCCGTTGCCGCTGACTAAGATATTAGGAGCGCTCAATTTTTATTACTTTAGCCATTTATTTTCTTACAATTTAACTTTAATTTTTACTTTACTAATTTTCTTTCTTTTTCTCCTGGCAGGTTCTTATAGTTTATGACTAGAAGAAACCCGTCAGGACCATTGCTTTTCGATGACGAAATTGATCGTACAGCTCATAGAAACTGAGGGAAAATCAGGCGCAGCTTAAGATACACAAAAGAAGAGCAAGAGGATGATATCTCAACTACTACTGAAGAGATGGCTGAAAATCAAGACAATCCGCTACCTTCAGCCATACCCGCTGAATTAGCAAATTAGAATCCTGCTCCTCGTACTATGCATGATTATGCTAAACCTAATTTTACAAGAACTGAGTCAAGTATAGTTAGACCTGCTATTGCTGCAAATAATTTTGAACTGAAACCTCAGATGATACAACAATTTGTTTAGTTTGATCGTTTGTAGGATGAGAACCCCAACACACAGTTGGCAAATTTCCTAGAACTGTACGACACTTTCAAAATTAATGGCGTTTCTGATGATGCCATTCACCTTCAGTTATTTCCTTTTTCATTGAGGAATAAAACTAAAACGTGGTTGAACTCACTACCACGAGGGTCCATTACAACTTGGGAGCAAATAACCGAAAAATTTCTATTAAAATATTTTCCATCGACAAAAATAGCTAAGTTGCGTAATGATATTTCTTCTTTTGTGTAGATGGACTTAGAAACGCTTTACGATACATGGGAGAGATTCAAGAACCTTTTGTGAAGGTGCCCACACCATGGGTTACCTCTATGGCTACAAGTTCAAACGTTCTACAACGATGTGAACCCTTCGACAAGACAAATGATTGATGCAGCTGCCAGTAGGACCATCAATAACAAGACACCTGAAGAGGCTTTTGAATTCATTGAGGAGATGTCACTGAATAACTATCAGTGGCAAGTCATGAGGACTAAGCCAACGAAAACAGTAGGCATTTATAACGTCGATTCAGTCACCATATTGTCAAATCAGGTAGAACTTATGAATACAAAAATTGATGGTTTACTTAGTTCTACGCAGGTACATCCAGGGATGTGGTGCGATTCAAGTGGAGGAGGTGTGCCTATAGAATACCCACCATTCAATCCTACAACCGAAGAGGAACAAGTCAACTATATGGGTAACAATAATTTTAGATCTCAAAATAACCCATATAGTAATACTTATAATGCAGGTTAAAAGAACCACCCAAATTTCTCTTGGGGTAGTCAAGGAAATCAAAGACCACAGAATCCTCAGGGTTTCCAACAGCCACCTTATCAATAGGAAAAGAAGGCGAACCTTGAGGAGATGCTATCCAAATTCATCTCGGTGTCAGAAACTCATTTCCAGAATACCAAGACAGCACTCAAAAATCAACAAGCATCAATTCAAGGGCTCGAGACACAGATAGGTCAGCTGTCCAAGTTAATATCCGAACGACCACAAGGTAGTTTGCCAAGTAATACTGAACCAAACCTAAGAGAACAGCTCAATGCAATTGATGCTCAAGAAGGATGCATTGAGACTGAGCCAGAACCAATGCAAGAAAATGTGGAAAGCAAAGGTGGTGAGGTAAGTCATAATAAAACGGTGAACTTAGAATACAAACTTCGTGTGCCGTACCCTAAAGCAACAAGGAAAGACCGCTCAGATGAGCAATTCGGTAAATTCCTTAAACCTTTAAAAAAATTACATATTAACTTACTGTTTATTGAAGCTCTGTCACAGATGCCAAAGGAATGAAATTTCTAAAAGAGCTTCTAGCAAACAAGCGGAAGTTGGATGAAGCATCACACGTGGAGCTAAACACAGTGTGCTTGGCTATTCTACAGAATAAGCTACCCAATAAATTGAAAGATCCAAGGACTTTTACAATTCCTTGCTTAATTAACAGTTTAGATGTGAATAATGCATTAGCCGATTTAAGGGCAAGTATCAATGTCATGCCTTACAAAATGTTTAAACAACTAGGTCTTGGGAAACCTAAACAAACTAGGATGAGCATCCAATTGGCAGATAAAACTATAAGATTTCCTGGGGGTATCATTGAAGATGTACTAGTAAAAATGGATAAATTCATATTTCCTGTTGATTTCGTTGTTTTAGACATAGAGGAGGAAACGAACACCCATTTGATTTTAGGGAGGCCCTTTTTAGCAACTGCTAAAACAAGTATTGATGTTGGCACAAGTGAACTCACTCTTCGTGTAGGAGACGAGACGGTCACCCTTCAAGCTCGTAATTCTAGCATCACATCGAATAAGGAATGTAATGATCCACATCATCTTACTAAAACTGACAATATGACGTAACCTACTGTGTAGACATTGAGCCTGAAAGAAGTACACGAGCCATGTTCCAACAACACTAGAAGACCCATTCATGAAGAACGAAGGCTACAGATAGAGGAGCTAGACGAATGGCGAGTACTGATAAACCGTAATTTATACATATTTATAACACATGCTTAACGCATTTTATGAATGATTTCTCCTTAGATTTGGTGAATTCGATGCTCCTGATGCCTTAATTTCATGTTTTATCCTTAGGTAAGCATAGGAGAATGAAAGGAACGAGAAACGGGCCAAAAACAGAGAAAATGGGCCAAAGCACAAAATCAATACGGCCTGGACCTCCTCACACGGGCAGATCACACGACCGCGTCAATCTGGCAGAATTGAAGCACGATTCATACAGGCAGCTCACATGCCCATGCTAATCTAACAAGCTCGAACACGACCTGAAATAATCACACACGGCCATTCCACATGGGCATGTCCCCACCGAACCCTAGTTAAGCTTCATTCAGAAAAGCCAAATTTTAGGGCTTCTTAGGCATTCCAAAGCCTATAAATACACCCTAAAGTAAAAAGAAAAAGGAGACGAAGAATAGGGAGTAAGGAATTACTCCGAAGAAGCCGATTGATCCATCTCAGAAGCCGGAGCCACCATCAAGACTGAAGATCTCTCCTCAACCTCCCATTCAGAAATTTTAGGTTTTCTTTATGTTTTGTAATTTTTATTATTCTGAGATGTGTTCTTGTTTAGTTATGAACTAAACCCCTAAATACCTAAGGGGGATGAAACCTATGACTAAACATTGTTATTATTTCTGAATCGTATGATAAATATTTAACTTGCTCTTAATTACGTGTTCCTAATTCTTGTGTTGGTATTTCAGGATATCACTTCAAGTTACTACTCTTAGTTGGAGGAGGAATAGACCCTGACTCAGAGTAACTTTGTTGTAATTAAGCGAAGTTGATTGTGCGCCTAGAGATAGGGTGATAAGGTTTTTTCAAATTAGGGTGAAACCTAATAAGGGAATCCATAAATCGAGTTAATGCAACCTTAGAGTGTTAATTAGAGATAACTCTCGGTTATTCAACCTAGAGATTAGACGTTGTTAGTCTCGAAAGGGATAATAATATACATTAGGGATTTCTATGGAACAAGTTGAATGAATAAATCGTCCGGTTCAGAGCCAAAATAAGAAGTAAGAGTCTATGTGGATTTTTCTTTAGGTATTGTCTCAATCAATCGTTTTCCACAACAATAATTTCCGAATTTCTATTTTTTGCAAGCCCTTAGTTTAATTAGTTAGTCAAAATAATCCTCTTTTATTCGGCTAGATAATAAAAAGACGTTCATTACTAGTACTTATAGTCCTTTGGGTTCGACAATCTGGTCTTGCTAAAGCTATACTACTGTTCAATAGGTACACTTGCCTACGTCGTGATCATAGTTACTTTAAAAAACGATTCATTACAAATTTATAAAACTTATCACACGGAAAATTGACAATCATGTTTTTGGCGCCGTTGCTGGGGACTAAGATATTAGGAACGCTCAATTTTCATTACTTTAGCCATTTATTTTCTTGCAATTTAACCTTAATTTTTACTTTACTAATTTTCTTTCTTTTTCTCCTGGCAGGTTCTTATAGTTTATAGAAGAAACCCGTCAGGACCATTGCTTTTCGACAAGGAAATTGATAGTATAGCTCGTAGAAACCGACGAGAAATTAGGCGCAGCTTAAGATACAGAGAAGAAGAGCAAGAGGATGATATCTCAACTACTACTGAAGAGATGGCTGAAAATCAAGACAACTCGCTACCACCAGCCATACCCGCTGAATTAGTAAATCAGAATCCTGCTCCTCATACTATGCATGATTATGCTAAATCTAATTTTACAGGAACTGAGTCAAGTATAGTTAGACCTGCTATTGCTACAAATAATTTTGAACTGAAACCTATTACGATTCAGATGATACAGCAATTTGTTTAGTTTGATGGTTTGCAGGATGAGAACCCCAACACGCACTTGGCAAATTTCCTAGAACTGTGCGACACTTTCAAAATTAATGGTGTTTCTGATAATGCCATTCGCCTTCGGTTATTCCCTTTTTCACTGAGGAATAAAGCTAGATAGTGGTTGAACTCACTACCACGAGGGTCCATTACCACTTAGGAGCAAATGACCAAAAAATTTCTATTAAAATATTTTCCACCGGCAGAAATAGCTCAATTGTGTAATGATATTTCTTCTTTTGTGCAGATGGACTTAGAAACGCTTTACGATGCATAGGAGAGACTCAAGGACCTTTTGTGAAGGTGCCCACACTATGGGTTACCCCTATGGCTGCAAGTTCAAACGTTCTACAACAGCGTGAACCCTCCGACAAGACAAATGATTGATGCAGGTACCGGTGGAACCATTAATAACAAGACACCTGAAGAGGCTTCTGAATTTATTGAGGAGATGTCACTGAATAACTATCAGTGACAAGTCATAAGTACTAAGCCAACGAAAATAGCAGGCGTTTATAACGTCGATTCGGTCACCATGTTGTCAAATCAAGTAGAACTTCTGAATAAAAAAATTGATGGTTTACTTGGTTTTACGCAGGTACATCCAGCGATGAGGTGCGATTCAAGTGGAGGAGGTGTGCCTACAGAATACCCACCATTCAATCTACAACCGAAGAGGAACAAGTCCACTATATGTGTAACAATAATTTCAGATCTCAAAATAACCCATATAGTAATACTTATAATGCAGGTTGGAAGAACCACCCAAATTTCTCTTGGGGTGGTCAAGGAAATCAAAGACCACAGAATCCTCAGGGTTTCCAATAGCCACCTTATTAACAGGAAAAGAAGCTGAACTTTGAGGAGATGCTATCCAAATTCATCTCGGTGTCAGAAACTCACCTATTTTTTATCAACTACTAAAACAATTATTGATGTTAGCACAGGTGAACTCACCCTTCGTGTAGGAGACGAGACGATCATCCTTCAAGCTTGTAATTCTAGCATCACATCGAATATGGAATGTAATGATCCACATCATCTTACTAAAACTGACAATATGACCCAACCTACTGTGCAGAGATTGAGCCTGAAAGAAGTACACGAGCTATGTTCTAATAACACTAAAAGACCCATTCATGAAGAACAAAGGCTACAGATAGAGAAGCTAGACGAATGGTGAGTACATAAATCGAGAACACCTTATAAACTGAAACTACTCGAAAATAAGCTCGATACCTCTCTACATCAACTTAAGGTTGGAGATCAAGTCTTATTAGATGCCGCAGACCCTTACATTGTCACTCCCAAACCGGATGAGGAAACCCCTCTTACGGTACTTAGTATTTTCCCGTTCGGTACAGTAGAGGTAAGTCATCCCAAGTTCAACACCTTTAAGGTAAACAATTCAACAGAGAAGTAAGTCAAGCTTAGACTATAAATAAGCGCTTCTCGGGAGGCAACCCGAGCACTAACTGTATTAACTTATTTAAATTTTAGTGTTTAACACTTTCCATGACTAGCATTGCCCTTGAAAACAGGTTTACCACAGGGACACGGCTAAGCACACGGGCGTGTGTAAAACCGTGTGGAAACAGGGCAAGGTTTTCCCAAAACACGGGCAACGATAAACCACCACGGTCGTGCGACATGGTCATGGGCGAACCTGCCAAAACAACACGGGCGTGAGACACGCCCGTGTCTAACACCCGTGGTCGACACTGCCAAAAAAACACGGGCATGTGCATAGGAACATGGGCATGGAAGAAACAAACCATATCGCACACGAGCGTGTTTAAAGGCCGTGTGACAAACTCCCAATTCACGACCGACACAGGCATGTGCGATGACCGTGCCACTTACAAAATTACATTATTTCTTTTACTTCCACTTTTATTCTTCATTCTTTTCTTTATAATTCATGTATTCTCTAAACACGGCTTCTCTTTATGATTACTACCAGCTTATGTCTTCCTTAACATCATGCCCTACTCTATTGTCAATCATCGTTCTCACCAAACTAGGACATTCATTCACTACTCAGGAAGTTTCAATTCTCTCCCTATCTTATGATCTTATATTTTTCTTATATATCTAACCTTGTACATTGAGGGCAATGTACATCTTAAGTGTGAGGGGGTATTTATTTCATTATCTGAAAAATCCCTGAATATTGATTTGTTCTCTTGTGAATCTATCATGTCATGTTTAAAATGAATTTTGATTGACTGATAATTTTGATTGATATATCTTAAATTAAAACATAGGCATTAATGCATTGATTGTTAAACTTTAAGACACTAGAAAATCAAGCATGATAAGATGATGTTTAAGAATTTAAAATTTTAGGTTGTTTCCCCAAATTTAGGTATTATCTTGAATTGAATCCCACAGATTTAAACATCAAAAAGCCATAATTTTTGTGAGATTTTTGAGCCTTTTGAGCATCTATTAATTCTTTCATGCTCACTTCTATTATTGCTTTGAGTGTGCCAATATTGAACTGTTGTTCTAGAACTTGCCTGATTATACATGTTGAGACCACACTATTTGATTTGATATATCAAAATGATAGAGGCACTTAGGATTAACCCACCCATGCCATGAAAAGCCTACCTCCACAATTAACCCTTAGTAAACCCCTTTGAGCCTAACAAACCATTCCTTGTATTACCCTCAATATTAACCCTTAACCCATTATTGTTGAAATCTCCTAAATTAATTCGATCCCCATTTTTGGTCGAGAATTGAGTTGGATAAATTGCTTAGCTATGTCTTGTTCTTAACAATTAGTTATGATTATTTAACTTGTTCTTAAAAAAACCATGTATAAATATTAGCAGTTATCTTTTGTTATAAGCTTCACTATTCAAATTCCATAGTCAGAAAAGAAGCTATGTTGTACGCAAGTGGTGATTAAATTTTTTTCTAGTTAAGTAATTTTTCAGTTCAATCTCGATTCTAACCTTTTCTTTCAGCTTGTGACCACACCCTCGAACCAAGCCTCATTACAACCCTTTAAAGACCTTTTGATTGATGTATCATCTCGATTTATAGTGGTGGAGATTTGATTTTCATGCAAGCCTATGGTAATAACTTTTCATATTGACGAATGAGTGCTAATTTCATTGTCCTTAAACACTTTGGGCGATTTGAGTGAATTTTTAGTGAGGATGTTAAACCCTGTCAGGTTCCGAATCAATGATAACTACTTAGATGAAGGGAGATGCCTAAGTTTTTCATGATTAAATATTCAACTTGGAATGTTTGAGGCTTTAATGTTCTTTTAGTTGAATTTTTAATGTATGATTACTTATGAGATGATTTGAGATAATATTGATCGGAATTATAAGTTGAGAAAAAGGAGATTTTAACTATGATCCGAGGATTTTTCTTGAGGACAAGCAAACGCTTAAGTGTGAGGGTATTTGATAAACCGTAATTTATACATATTTATAGCCCATGCTTAATGCATTTTATGAATGACTTCTCCTTAGATTTGGTGAATTCGATGCTCCTGATGCCTTAATTTCATGTTTTATCCTTAGGTAAGCATAGGAGAACGAAAGGAATGAGAAACGGGCCAAAAACAGAGAAAATGGGCCAAAGCACGAAATCAACACAGCCTGGACCTCCTCACACGGGCAGATCACACGGCCATGTCAATCTGGCAGAATTGAAGCACGATTCACACGGGTAGCTCACACGCCTGTGCCAATCTAACAAGCTCAAACACGGCCTAAAGTAATCGCAAACGGCCGTGCCACACGGGCGTGTCCCTGCCAAACCCTAGTTAAGCTTCATTCAGAAAAGGCCAAATTTTAGGGCTTCTTAGGCATTCCAAAGCCTATAAATACACCCTAAAGGAGGAAGAAAAGGAGGACGGAGAATAGGGAGTAAAGAATTACTCCGAGGAAGCTGATTGATCCATCTCAGAAGCCAGAGCCACCATCAAGACTAAAGATCTCTACTCAACCTCCCCTTCAGGAGTTTTGGGTTTTCTTTATGTTTTGTAATTTTTATTATTCTGAGATGGTTCTTGTTTAGTTGTGAACTAAACCTCTAAATACCTAAGGGGGATGAAACCTATGACTAAACCTTGTTATTATTTCTGAATCGTATGATAAATATTTAACTTGTTCTTAATTACGTGTTCTTAATTCTTGTGTTGGTATTTCAGGATATCACTTCAAGTTACTACTCTTAGTTGGAGGAGGAATAGACCCTGACTAAGAGTAATTTTCCCGTAATTAAGTGGAGTTGATTGCGCGCCTAGAGATAGGGTGACAAGATTTTGCCGGATTAGGGTGAAACCTAATAAGGGAATCCATAGGTCGAGTTAATTCAACCTTAGGGTGTTAATGAGAGATAACTCTCAGTTATTCAACCTAGGGATTAGACGTTGTTAGTCTCGAAAGGGAGAATAATATACATTAGGGATTTCTACGGAACAAGTTGAATGAATAAATTGTTCGGTTCGGAGCCAGAATAACAAGTAAGAGTCTAGGTGGATTTTTCCTTAGGTATTGTCTCAATCAATCATTTTCTACAACAGTAATTTCCCAATTTCTATTTTCTACAAGCTCTTAGTTTAATTAGTTAGTCAAAACAATCCTCTTTTACTCAGTTAGATAATAAAAAGACGGTCATTACTAGTACTCATAGTCTTTTGGGTTCGACAATTCGGTCTTGCTAAAGCTATACTACTGTTCGATAGGTACACTTGCCTACGTTGTGATCATAGTTAGTTTCAAGAACGATTCATTACAAATTTATAAAACTTATCACACGAAAAATCGACGATCAGCTACAGTGGGAGAGGCTATGATTCTAAAACAGATTCTTCAGTAGTATGAAGCCTCCTTAGGGCAATGTGTGAATTATGACAAATCTGATACTTATTTTAGTGCGAATGTGGGAGAGGACATTCGGCATGGGATTTTAAGATATTTGAGGGTTTGTATTTCTATGGATCTTGAGCACTATTTAAGATTGTCGAATATGGTTGAAATGAGTAAGAAAAGAGCGTTTCATGGGTTAAAAGACAAACTGAGAAGTCACATTAATAGTTGGTGTGTAAAATTGCTATCCCATGGGGAAAAGAAGTTTTTATAAAAAGCGTACTACAAGATATAGCCATTTTAACGATGTCTTGTTTTCTGTTACTAGGTATGTTATGTTTAGAGTTAGAGCAAATTATTTCTTGTTATTGGTGGCAAAATTTTTTAGGGTAAATGAGGAATTTATTAGTGTGCATGGCCCTAGATGTGTGTTTCAAAACACTTTGGTGGGATGGGATTCCGTAACCTTAGCCAGTTTAGCATTGCTTTACTAGCTAAACAAGGTTGGTGTTTAATTAAATATCAAAGTTTATTATCAGCACATTCATTCAAAGCCAAATATTATCCCAATTTTGATTTTTGGAAATTGAGGTTAGAAGCTTACCCATCTTATACATGGAATAGCATATGGTCTGCGACGTGGCTGCTTTTGGAGGGTTTGGGATGACAAGTTGGAACGAGTACAAGTATTGATATATGGGAGGATGTTTGGCTCTCTGGCCTAGTAACAAGTAAAATTTGGGAAATGGGTCTAAATGCGTCGTATAGAATTGTTTCAGATTTAATTGTGCCTTATGAAAGAAAATAGGATGTGCGAAAGATTACTAGCATTTTTGTCCCTAATGTGGTGAAAAAGATTTTAGGTATCCTTTTAGCTTTGCACCTGTATCTGTATATGGTGGTTTGGCAGGTTGATTACTTAGGCGAGTATTCAGTTTGAAACAAATATAGATTATTATAAGGCCATAATGAAATACATGATCATGAAGCTACTAGTTGTTACAAGACTTTCTACAAAAGGCTATGGAAACTAATATTGCTAGCAAAGATTAAAATTACAGTACAGAGAATCTTTAAGAATCTAATTCCTAATTCATGCAATCTATACAACTGGCGTTTGATTGGCTTAGGGATATGCGTAAAAGGTGTAAAGGATTTGGAGCATGGTTTTCGGGATTGCTCATTTTTTGCTGAAGTTTGGAACCTGCTGAATATAAAATGGAATGGGGTGAGAGGGGAACAATCTTTCCAGGATTGGCTAAAGGGAATTTTCAATGCATGGATACTTGTTGTCGGATAACATGTGCGATATGGTTCATTTGGTCAGAGAGGAATATGTGGGTCCATGATAGAGTTTTTGCATTGACACAACAGATTGCACATAAGATTTTACAGTATTTACAAGAACTAAATAGGATTCAGAAGAAGTTACCTATATCATCGGCGAGTTTTGAAATATGGAAATCGCCGGAGGATCCTTATATCAAAATAAACTTTGACACAATGTTTCTTGAGAGTTCTTCAAATTCATGTTCAGGTATAGTTATCAGAGATAGCAAATCCAGAATATTAGCTGAAACGATAACTCTAAATGACAACTTACCGTCGGCTTTTGCAGCTGAGGCTCTCAAGTGTCTTCAAGTGCTCAGGGATGGGATTTTCAAGATTTGTTGTGGAAGGTGACTCTTTGTCTGTAATAAAGAAGGCTAACTCGAGCGGTGTGGACAGATCTACCATCGGGACTTTTATTCACGATATAAAAAAAGAGCGGTGAAGGTTTAAAGAGTTTTCAAAAGTTGAGGAGCAATACTTGGTGGGGGTAGTGGACCAGAACCGAGGGCCACTGTAACAGTCTGATTTTCAGTGGTTTGAGGCCACCAAATCCGGCAAGTAAGTTCGTAAATATTAAAAATATGGTTTTAAAAATGTTTTTGAATTAGTAATTTGTGTATTATAATAATTTATTAGGTCAAGTGGTTTTAGAAAGTGAGGTATCAGGACCTCGTTTCTATAAAATAAGTCGTAGATATTTTTATAAATATTTACGGATTGTCGTTAAGATGGTATTAAAGTTTCGTTGAAATATTTTAACATTTTAATAGTTAATTAATTAAAAAGGACTAATTAAAAAGGTGCAAAACTTGCTAATTAAAATATTTAAGTGATTAAATGGCTTGATTAATAAATGAGGGATGACTTAAATAGTAAATATACCTAAATGAATAGGATAAGGCGGCATAACAAGAAAAAATAATAAAAAAGGTCATTCAATGGCAAAATGGTAATTATTATGAAATTAAAAGTACAAATTGAATTTCTAAGAGATTTCTAGGCAATTCTTCTCCCAATTTTGGTTCAAACAAACATGGGGAGAGCTCCTTGAGCTGGTTTTGTATATTTGCTTCATGTGAGTCCAATTCTTACTCGTTTCTTATAATTTTTATGTTTTTTAGATTGTTACAATTAGGTCCAACTAAATCTTACCTTAGTTTTTGATTTTGTTAAAGATTTTGGATGTTGTCATTAATGAATCTATATGATTTTTTATGTTAAATGATGAAATTGAGATATTATTTGTTAATTAAAAATATTTTATTAAGTGATTTTTGATGAATTTCCTGATTAAGGACTAAATTGTTGAAATAGTAAAAATGTAAGAGATTTTTTGTGATATTATTGCAAAAATGGGCTGTATTGAATGCCATGAATATTCAGCTAGCATGGTTTGCATTAAAAATGGTTAATTTGCATGTTTTGCACTCAGGGACTAAATTGAATAAAAATAAAACTTTAGGAGTAATTTTGTAAAAATATAAAAAATGAAAAAATTGCATGAAATGAATTTTTTTATTTTCTAAATTAATATAATGAATGAAATTATTAATTTAGATCAAGGTCGAGTGGAAAATCGAGGAAAATGGAAAATTTCTAAAATGCCCCTAAATATTGATATTTCTGCAATTTAACAAGGTAAGTTCGTATGAACTGTATTATGTATAATTTTGAGTAAAGTAAATGTTAATTGGTGATTGGTAATATATATATATATATATATATATATATATATATATATATATATGTTCTGTTGTTGGAATTGAATTATTGTTGGAAAAATATTATCTAAATTAATACTTAGTTTGGATTGAACGCGGGATTTGAATACATTCGTGATTTGGCGAATTGATGGCATTGGAGGAAAATGACGAAAAATTACCTAAGTAAACTGAGGTTCAGAATTTGTTGCGAACTCTCGTGTTTTACTTTCCGTTTAGCTCTTACGAGCTTCTGTTTAGCTTCTATGAGTTTTCATTCAGCTCTTTTGAGCTTATGTTTAACTCTTATGAGTTTTTGTTCAGCTCTTATAAGCTTCTATTTAACTCATATCAGTTTATGTTCAACTCTTACGAGCTTCTGTTCAACTCTTATGGGTTTCTGTTTAGCTCTTATGAGCTTCTGTTCAGCTTTCGAGCTTTTGTTAACGATGTACTCAAATCCGTAAGTCGTTCTTCAAAAGGTAAAATATCTGGAGCTTTCTTGAATGATATATGTATATGAAGAAATGGTAAGAGAATGATATGTATTATGATATATATATATATATATATATATATATCAATATCTTGATTTGTTGATACATGGAAATTGTGTAGTTGAGACGAACAATAAACTCAACTGCAACATGTTGAGATAGTAAGGTTATTGATGTTGAAGTTATATGAAATATGTTCATGTGCGCTAACAAGTGTTGTTGTTTTATGCTTAGGCAAGTGCCAAGCTACTGGTTGAATGATAATATGTTTAATTATAAGATGCACTAATATGGTAAGTGCTCAAATGAAAATATACTTGTACTCATGAAAAAGTGGTAAGTTTTAAGTTATGTAATTTCTTATGAAATGGCTTATTATGTTATTAAGTTGAAAAGGGCTATGTTTGCATGCACTAGCTTGTGGCTATGGTGGTATTGTAACGTCCCGATAGTTACGGGTATCGAAAAGTGAATTTTCGGGTATCCGTTTTTGTAAAACAGACTCGAAAATATTTATTAAAAATATTTACGAAGCTAGTTGAGTAGTTAATTAGGTTTTGGTTAGGTGAATTTGCATGAATTAAGAGTAGTTAGGTATGAGGACTAAATCGTATAAAAGGTGAAAGTTGAATTATAGATTAAAGAAAAATTAAAACAACTAAATAGGCAATTATTCCAATTGCATTGAATGAGGCAGGATAAGTGCATTTATTTATAAAATTTAACGTTCAAAAATATAATATAATATTATTATATTATATTATATTATATTATATTATTAAATAAATGAAAAAGAAATAGAAAAAGGAAAGAAAGTGAAATGAAATAGAGGGAAAAAGAGAGAAAGAAAAAGGAGAAAGTTAGGGTTTTCAAGGATTCAAAGCTCAATTGGTTAGTCAATTTAGTCCCTTTTCTTATCATTTTTATGTTTTTGAAATCCCGGTATTAAATACTACCCAACCTATGTCAAAATTCTAAAAATTATTGAGTTTTTAAATGTTGTCTATGTTGAATAATTAGAGTATTAGGGACTAAATTGATAGATTTTTAAGTTAGAAACGAAAAAGGATTCAATTGTAAAATAAATTGTAAATTTTGAGTATTAGGGACTAAATTATGAAAAAATTCAAATTTTAGGGAATTAAGTTAAATTAGATAGTTAAATCTAGTTTAAAGTGGAAATTGAATGAAAATATATAATTAATTGTGAAGAAATAAGGCTAGTCTCGATTTAGGTACTAAATTGGAATTTAGGCAAATGTTGAATAAAAAAATTAAAGTATTCAATGTGAAATTGAATTTTATTATATTGATGAATTTTAATTATTTTAATTCCGTAGCTAACGTTGTGCCAGAAACCTCGACTAAGAAAGGAAAAGATAAAGTCAACGAGGAATAGCTCAGAAATTCTAGTTTGTATTTCTATAATCCGAATTTAATTATTAATTGTTATATTTTGATTTAAATGTTTATGGTAAGTAATTAAGGTAAGTCTTAGCATCTTGATATTGAATTGAATTTATATGAATATGTGATTAATGTGGAAATTGAATATTGGATGTTTGTTGCACTTGAAAAGTGAATTGAAACCCTATTAACTATATCAGGCTGAGTCGATGAGACACTAGGTGTCAATCTATTACATCGAATTAATTCGATAAGGCACTGGGTACCAATTTACTTCAGTTTATCCAATAAGACACTGTGTGTCAATTTATTACTTTGAATTATCCGATGAGGTACTGGGTATCAAACTGGTGTGCTTTGGTTGGATCCATGTATCCGTCAGAGTCCGAGTCATGTTAATAGGGGTAACTAAATGAAATAATACTATGATTGGTATTGGAAAACATTGAATGTGAAAAGCTATTTGAACAACAAGTATGAGATTTGAAATAGCAAGAGATGAGAATTGAATATGTTATAAATGATGTGTTGATGAATTGATTAATTGAATGATTAATGTTATTGTGTGATTAAATATATATATTAAATTATAATATTTGGATTATAAAAATACCACTGAGTTTATACTCAGCCTACGGTTTTGTTTTTTATGCGCAGGTTAGGTACTTAAGTTTGATCGCCTATTTCAACATCCATCAACAATCCCGATCTCAGACATGGTGATGTATATCTCTTTTGTGTCGGCATGTACCTAGGGTGTCTAAATGTTAACTATTTTGTGGTTTAATTGTAAATAAGATTAAAATTTTAATGTTGGTTGATATATATCTATAAGCATGTGTTTGTGTTTGAAGCTTTAACATGGTATGTTAAATTGATGTTTAAGAGTTCATGATTTAGGTAAAATTAAATTGAAATTGGTATGTTTATAATATGGATTAAATTGATGTTTTGATAATATGTTTAGATAATATAAATGTGTAATCTATGAGGGAACATTGGATAGGAATCTAAGTTGATTGTTTTGATATGTTTTTAAGGTATTTGATTGTGTTTTGAATTGGTTGAACGAATGATTTTTCAGTTGCTTGGTGTCCAAGATTGCAAGGAATGGTAAACTTGATGTTTAAGGTTCATTTTGAGTCCACATGGCCAGACACACGGGCGTGTGACTGGACCATGTGAGACACACGGCTAATATATGGGCGTGTGGTTTGACCGTGTGTTCCCTACAACTTTAAAATTTCTAAATAGAATGCTCAGGTATTTTCACAGGGGCAGAGACACGGGCATGTGTCTCAGCCATGTATGGCACACAGTCTAGCACACGGGCATGTGACTTGGCCATGTGAACCCTGCACCTTAATATTGCAAGTTAGTATGCTTGCACGGCCTAGCACAAGGGCGTATGGCTTAGCCGTGTGACATAAGTTAGTGAGCACCCAATTTTGGACAAAGCCTAAGACATGGGTATGTCTCTTGACCATGTGAGCCACACGGGCTAACCACACGGGCGTGTGTTCCCTATTCTTTTGAAAGATTTTGATGTTTTCGAAATTTTTTTCTAAGTACCCGGTTTAGTCATGATATGTTTCTAACACATATTTTAGGCCTTGAAGGCTCATTAAAGAGACAATATGATTAATTTATTATATGCATGTTAAATGATATATATAATGTCTGTATTTGATCTGAAAAGTCAGGTAATACTCTGTAACCCTGTTTCGGCAATAGATAATGGTTAAGGGGTGTTACAGGTATGATATGCTTATGACTTGTGCGTTATGCATTTGGAATGGGTGTAATAAGTAAAGAAATACAAATGAGAATAAAGAAACTTGGAAGAGTACAAAGTTGTTTAAAACTCTACTATACTTGGGATAATATGTATAAGTGATGCTATGGATTTACTCATTTTTTGAGCTGTTGAATATGGTTTCTTGAATCTTGCGGTATCAGTAAATGTTTATTCTTGATAAGTGTAAATTTCATAATGAAATGGATTGATTTGATTAAAGTTTATACGAGCTTACTAAGCATCCATTACTTACGTAGTTGTTTTCCTTTACTTTTCAGATTATCGGAAGCTCGATTGGGTTGGAAGCTTGTCGGAGTTATATCACACTATCCATATTCTATCGGTACTTTCGAATGTTTTGATTTTGGTTATAATGGCATGTATAGGCATTTTGTTTAATGTTGGCCTATATGTAATTTGTTGAGATTTGCCACTTATTTTGGCTTGTTTTGGATGCCTAATTATGACTTGTTGACATGTACAAAATTGATTGTAGGTTGGCACAAAATTGGGTGAGAAATATGGCTTGTAAAATGGCCTATTTTCATCGACACGGGCGTGTGTCTCAACCGTGTACGACACACGGCCAGGTGACACGACCGTGTGTCCCCTGTATCTTTTAAGAATGTAAGTCAGTATGCTCATACGGCCTAGCACACGGGCATGTGACTTGGCCGTGTGACCCAAGTCAGTATACTCACATGGGCACAGACACGGGCTGAGACAAGGACCTGCGTCCCTATTTCGAGTGCCCACACAGCCTAAGACACTGGCATGTCTCTTGGTCGTGTAAGTCACACGGCCTAACCACACGACCGTGTGACCCCTGTAGTGTTGAAAATTTTAAATATTTCTGAAAAAAATTTAAGTTTTCGATTTAGTCCCAATATGTTTTTGATGCGTAATTTGGACCTCGATGGCTCGTATAAGGGATAATATGTATGATTTTGATTGGTTTTTGACGTGAATACCTATTTTATTTGTAAATTTCGGTAATGCTTTGTAACCCTATTTCGACGAAAAATTTGGGTTAGGGGTGTTACAGGCACCATAGCAGTCGACGGTGCTGGTGCAATAAGGGATCTTGATTGAATAACTGTGCATGGGAGAAGAAAGGAAATTTTGATTTTTCTGGAGCATGAATAAATGATATTCGAGTTTCCAAGGGAAGGGTTTGATGACTTGCTCATGCTGTTTAGAGTTCCCCAATGTTTGCACATGTCATGTAATTGAGGGGGTGACTCTTTATCTAGGTTGGAGTTTATTTATTAGCCGCTATTTTGTTTTGCTTCTGCTTTCTGGTTTTTGGTTTTGTAATTTGTTACTTTTTTTAAAAATAAAAGTGCTCCAGTTGGATTTCCATTAAAAAAAAAACAAAAAGGAACCCCGTGTGTTGGCCTGATGGTCAGAGTGTTTATCACCGCCATGTGTAGCCTGGGTTCGAGTCGTGCTAGTCGTGTTATTGTTTAGGGTTTTATCCTCCTCTTATAATTCACCAAAATAAAAAAAAAAAAAAAAAAAAAAAGAAGCTTTGGTTTCTAAAAGGCTACTTTTGGATAAAATTACATTCTTCTTTTTTCTCTATTTTTGCAGGTCACGAAATTTGAATTATACCTTTTTTTCTATTTTAATACTTTGATACATATATATTTTTTTAATTCCATTATAGTACTAATCTATCCTAAAAAATTCACGGTATAGAAAACAAACATGTGATTCATCCAATTAACGATAAAAACGCGGCACACGATATTCTTTTACACATGCATTTAATATATATATTATAAAATAAAAATTATAAATTTGAGAAAATAATTTCTTGAATTTTTAATTATGGATCAAATAAAATAAAAATTAAAGAAACATCATATAAAATAAAAAAATTTCAAAGACCAAACCATTTTCATTGAAAGAGGTCCTAATTAGAAGAATCAACGACTACAACATCAAGGAGTTGATGAATTACGAAGTCCTCAAATCTAATGCAACCGTTTATACGACCAAATGCAAAAGATTTGATGACAGTTGGAATTGGAAGATTTGGGTAGCCTATATACAGAAGAAACATATGAGTGAAATTCTTGAATCATAGCATAACAGGTATTTAAATTCTTGCTTTTTAAGTACTTTTTACTATTCAAGTTTAATTTTTTCTACTCTACACTCATCTCCTAGGCAAAAGATCCCATAGTAAAGATTGTAGTTGGGTTGGAAAAATGAAAACAATTTTCAATCATAGCAAAAGTTTAAAATTTTTGAAAATCGATCCAATTTGTAATATTTATGGCAATAAACTTTGGTTTTTCAAAAAGTGCATGTGCTTTGTGCCAGATGGATCTGTATCGTTACCGACTTTTAATCGAATGATATTTTCTGCTATCCTCGTACCTTGAATTTCACCGAGTGTGGACTCAAGCAATATGAACCAAATAGAACAAGAAACGATTTAGTTACTTTCAGTAGGGAAGTAATTCTCTCAATAGAAACCAGTATAAATTGTAATTCTTAAAAAAATAAAATTTATTCTAAGAAAATAAAATTTTACTACTTTCTAGCAGAATAACAATATAGAAAATTTGTGTGTTAATAGTTCTATCAATACCATCTATTTATAGGGAGAGATAGAATCATCTTGGTTGAATAAGCATAATACAAAAAGTATTTATTTAATAAAAAACACTTTCTTAGTCTAACTAGGAGAGAGAGGGATGACACACCCTAGATAATAACACTAGGGTTGCTGCTACTCACATGTAATATGAGGGGATTTGGATCTCTCCTATATTGAGTCCAATTATATGAGCTTCTTGGGCTTTTAATTCAACATTTTATAATTTAATTCAACTTAATATCTATTTTCTATTTTCCAAAATAAATATTATTTAATTTAATTAATTAAACTAAGTACATCAATTTCCCAATTAAATAATTTTCTCAATCCAATAGGAAATATTTTTAATTTCCATATTCAATGGATTATTAATGACTAATTAATTTAATTCCATTTTTTATCTTCAATTATTTCATTATAATTAATTAAATAATAATATGAAAAGCTTAAATTAATTCTCTAGTCATTTCTATACTTAGTGAGAAAACACATTCATTGGTGAATGCAACCTATTCCCTAACTTTATTATTTCCATTCAATTCTATTCATTTAGTTTTACATGCAATTCATTTATGGTTTCAATTATCTAGTGGAAGGACCGAATGAACATATATAATTAGGGCTCAAATAATTTATAATTAAGTTCCAACTTTTTGCCTATTAATTATAAAATTATTTAGTCACGAAGTAATTCCACGATAGTATCGTGACTGAGCTCTCCCTAATTACATACTTGTAACACGAACATTGTTATTTAAGCCTAAAACTAAGGAAATTATGAATAAATTAAGAGGATTAGCAAACTATCAAGCCTCGCCGAGTAAATAAAAAATTTTAGTGGTCAAAATTTGATTATTTGTATCTCAACCCTTGTTCGGTTAGGATATAACCAGCTAGTCCCATAGTGGAAGACTTAATGATTAGGATTGAGTAGCTGAAATAGCCCTTTGAGACCATGCTGAGGGAGTATTTATAGACGTGAGTGGGAATGAAATTCCTCTCAATCCTATTTCCCAAACCTTTTTCTTTAAGAATTGTCTTCTTCAGTCACTCTAAAGAAAAATATAATGTAGTTGAAGGAAGTTCTGCATGTTGCAGTTGTTGTGCGAATTTAAGTCTAGAAGTAGAAAGATTGGGAACTAGTAAGTTTCCTTATCCATCTGAACTTTTGGATTGAAGAAAAGAAGTAGAGTAAGAAAGCTCAAAGTTTTTGGATAATTGTGGAATCAAGGTCTTAAGGGTTGAACACCTTTTGGTTTAAGTGATACATAGTTGTCATGTTTAACTGCTAAGATGAAGGAGGATTAGAGTTTGGAGAAGCTAAGCTAAAGAGGAAAGAAAACAAGATGAGTTTCTGCACATTGCCTTCTGGTTGCTAAATGTTGCTATGAAAATTTTATATGTTAATTTTGATCGTAATAGTAGATGATTGTTAAATAGTTATCTGGTGTAGTGCATTGCATAAAGATGTTCTGTAAGGAATGCATAATTAGTGTATGCATGATTTGGAAGGGAAATTACTAGTGGGTTAGATGAAGTTAGGAATGGGAAAAAGGGTTGATTATGTTAGATAACGTCATACGGTGTTGCTGAGTGCACCTATGATGAGCGAAGCTCCAGGCCTTACGAAGGGGACACTGTGGTGTTCGAACATCAAGGTTAGGACGACGAATGGAGTAATGGTTGGGTTGCAATGGGAAAAGTAAATAAAATATCATGGCTAGGCTATGGGACCAGTCGGAGGCTATACGCATAAAATGAGTAAGACCATAGCTAAAAGATGCTATGGCGTCATGATAAAATGAGTAAGACCATATTTAAAAGATGATATGGCATCATATAAAAGCACACCAAAACGATAAATAGGACTAAGACCATAGCTGAAAGATGTTATGACATCCTTTGGTAGTCCGCCGGGACAGTAAACACGGGGTTATTGTGTGTAAGACCATAGCTGAAAGATACTGTGACATCGTAGATGATCTACCGGGACATTAAACACAGGATAGTTCACAGAGATAGTAATCAAAGGGATTACGAGGTGTAAGACCATAGCTGAAAGATACTATGACATCATAGATGATCTATTGGGACATAACACAGGATAGTTTGTCGAGACAGTAATCACGGAGATTACAAGGTGCAAGACCATAGCACAACTATAACAACCAATTGATTCTGTCGGGACATTAAACACAGGTATTTTGTGTAAGACCATAGTTTAGCTATGGCAGCATGCTAAGTCTGTCGGGACACTAAACACGGGGTGGTCAGCTGGGACCGTAACATTGGAATTCAGCCATGGTGTAAAGACATATGGATTGTAATTGGAAAGCCCATGGTTTATGAAGAAGGTTAAGGGTAAAAGTGGAGTTCACGGGTGACTGGAGTGATAAGTCATATGAAAAAATAAGTTGGTGTGACCAAGGAATATAGACTACGGGAATGATGAGTGACGCCAAAGTTATGTTTCAACCCAAATATGGTGGAAAGAAAAGAGGCTCCTCAGATAAAAGGGTATTCGTAGTATACGCATACACTGGTTCGCCATGGAATTTGCAGATCCCATACAAGGTAAATAGGCGTAGTTAAGTCTGCACTGGAACACAGTCCTATACATATATTAAAACGATGGAAAAGATCAACCAAAGGATTTAATAGGTTGAACTAGCAAAGTTTACCAAAAGATATGAGAAATCAGAGGTCAGAATTGCCAAGGGGAAGGGCAATGATTTCGTTGAGCTCCCAAGGAAGGAATTGTTTATGTTAAGAAGCCCTCTTTGGGGATATTTTAGGAAGAGCAAGGCTCTCGGCATTTTTAGTGAGTCAATACTTACTTCCATTTTGATTTTTGTGCAGAAACATTAAGGACAATTTATAAAATGTACTAATGTAATTAATGGTTATTTTTATTAAACCAATTTTTTTGAAAAATAAAAATTTACAAAATGAATGCACTAGATCTAATAACTTAGTCAAAACCTAATCTGAAGCTTAAGTCACGAACTGCACATATGGCCTATACAAGAAGACAATTCGTCAATAAAGGGTTGTGACACTCTCAAATTTGAGATGGTTTCAAAAGGGTAAACTAAGGAAATTTGATGCAAAGTCGAGACACTCATTTTGCAAGGTCGCAACTCTGCGAAAACTAAAGATTCATTGAGGGCCAATTTGTAAAATCACTTATCTAGAAACTTCAACATAGGAAGGGATTTTGTTTTTTAGTTATTTGGAAGAGAGGGAAGGTTGATAGAGAGTTGTGTTTTATTTTTCTATTGTTTTAGCTTACGATTTCATTAGTTTTGAGTATCTTTTACATTTCTTTTGTTGTCTTTTGTAATTTCTCTAAATTATTTTGTAAGACCTTTTCTCAAGTTTCAATGCAAAGTATTTTCTCTTTAGTTTCTAGTATTTTTTTTCACTTAATATTAAAACTGGAAGTGAAAGAAGATGTTTAGATTCTACACTTAGATTCCATAATATTGGGCTTACACTCTATTATTAAGCAATCTTAAATTTTTAACTCTTTATTTTTACTGCAAAAATATCATATTTGGTTGATATTGTTGTTGTTTACTTGGATCTTACGAATAGTATTAGTTTTGATATCTCAACCTTTTGATATAACATCGTTTAAGATGATTTTTATATATTAACTAAGTCATTTAATGATCAAACATTTTCAATACATTTTAAAGACCTGTAAAATACTCAAAAATATATTTATAATGTGTTTTAACTTTTTTTTTTTTTTTGAACCAATACTAAAATGTTTTAAGATATTTTGATGAATCAATAACAATACAAAAAAGTCTAAATATTAATACACTACAAGTCAATAGTCAATAAAATTGGAAAGACGCATATCCATACATTGCTTCAAGGAATCAATAAACGGCGTAGACGAATCTAGTTCTCTATATTTAGCTCTCTCTTTTTTGAAATTAAAATTTAATTTGGCATTTAGTTTTCTAGGTTCACATCAATTCTAATTTTTACCTAATGCGATTAATAATCATAGGCTGATCACTTAAACTTAATAGCTTCAATCTCTATTTCTTATGTGGTTACAATCAATCCTCCAAAAAATTGCGGTTATAGAGACTTCAAATTATTTTATTTTATATTAGTGTACTGTGGCTGCTTCAAAAATCTTGATGATGCTAAAATATAAAGCACCTTATGAGTGTCTAAATACCCTAAAAGCTTTATGGTTAAAAATAAGTTTCATGTTTCAAGAAATGTTACAATATCATTGATTTTCAGTCGAGAAACATAAAGCTATTTCTATCTCAATTGTAGGTAAAAGTATCATGAAGATTCTTATATTAAGAGTTGGATTGTATTTTTTTATTTACTCAAAATATGTATAAATTAGTAAACTGATTTTTTTCCCAAAAATGTCATCGATTTCTATTGTTAAAAAATTGCATATGTATGTCATAATTAAGGTACACATGACACATCACTATTTAGTTTTTCCATCAGCCACGCAAGTTTTTAATAGTAGGAATGAATGAATTTTTTTAACATAAATGACCGGGCTATTATTTGATTTAACATATAAGAACTAATTAACTTATTTATTTAGTAAAAGGAAACAAAATACAATATGACTCATAATACAATAAATTTTATGATACTTTTATTACCAATTGCATTATCCATTTTCATTTTCAAGCAACATTTGAAATAGTGTTTTGTTTTTTTATGGAATATGTATCATTAAAGGTTCCATAGTCAACACGAGATTTTTGTTTTCATAGACCACATCTTAAGATGAGAACAGAAATATCGTATGGAAGAAGAAAAAAAAAGTATTGTTTTAGCCATAAAAGTCAATATTAACCTAACAAAAAGCATAGCATGCCACGATAGTGTTACCATTTACAAAGATCCTCTCACTGAATCTTAAAGAATTGGGGAATTTGATTCCATCCATTTCATTTCAATTTCTTCAATATAATTAATATGTTTTCAATTTTCCCCCTAATCGACTTAAAACTAGGGAAAGCATATAAGCAAATTTCTTCTTCTTCTATTTTTTTTTTTTTTTGGTAAATGGAACAAGTTGGAAATATAAGAATTCTCTGAGCAAGATTATCTCTTGCTTGAATAATAAGAGAAATGATTAGCTCTTCTTTTAGAATCTTTTCAAACACTTTTAGACTTTGGTTCATATTAAAAACTATTTTAATTATACGGTTAGTAATTTTATTATAATCTTTAAGAATATGTTACGTATCTCATAATTTTTATATTCGCTAAAAGATGATGAATATGCTTAATAAAAGCAAAGCTCAAAATTGTTAAAAACAGTTTTTGAATGATTTTGACCGCCTCCAAATTATGCGATTAGATAATCACTCCAACAAATTTGAGTAGGTAGTAAATACATCTTGATTTTTGCAATTTCAAGTTTGATTAGTATCATTGGTGGAGTTTTAATTCCTCAAAACTGTCGTGTGTCGTTATGTTTTATTAAAAATATATAAAAACTAACAAAATAATACATTCTTTTAGCACTTTGTAGAGTTAAAAACTCCTCAGTAATACTAAGAAATATTAAAATCCTCATAAGTTTCATTACATTTAAAATTTATTTTTAACACAACAATTTTTAATTATAAACTTCAATTTTAATACAAATGGTTTTCTCGATAACATATAAAGAATTTTATAATTTTCAGAAAATAAAGTGTTTTTTATTAAAGAAAATATATTTAATTAGAAAATTTACAGAAGAATTTTAGAAAATAAAAATAAAAAATATGAAAATTAGAAAATAATAAAAATTTGTTTTTATTGTTAAGGATAACTATTAAAATTATACATGAACATTGATCTAATGTGCAATGTCATACATAAACTTTGATTTTGTATAATTTTATACATGAAATTTTAATTTGATTCAATGTTTATAAATCATTGACAACATTATCGAATTAACACTATTTTACATTGATATATTGCATACATAAACAATTATATTAAATATAATATGGAAATAAATGTGTGTATTTATTTTTTTTAAATGTATACAATTGAATCAAAATCAAAATTTCATGTATACATATAAACCACAATTCAAATTTTAAGTGTATAATTGTACTAAATCAAAATTCATATATCAAATTACATACTAGACTAAAATTGATATATAAATTTTGATATTTATCCCTTATTATTACTAATAATGTTTTGTAGAACTGAAAAAATTGGAAATAAATTTTTTTTAATTTTAAATGAATTGATAATGGCTGAAATTCATATAAAACAAAAATAACTTTCAACAGTTTTTAAATATCAAATTTATTACCATGATTTGGATGTATATAAAAGTAGGAATTTGTTTTATTCTATTTTGTTTTCCTAGGAAAATAGATACTACATATTTTTCAAATTTTTATTACTGAAACTAAATTTTTATTTCTATTTGTCTAACATATTTTTCAATTTAAAAAATAAAAATTATTTTTTAAAAATAAAAAAAATATTTTCATAAATCAAACCAACGTTAATTCTGCCACTTGCAATTTTTTTCAATTTTCGCTTCATTTTAATTTTATTCTTTATTACTTAATAATAAAATACAACCTCAAATTATACCAAAAATAAAGGGTTAATATGTAGTTTACCCTTTAAACTTGTTTAAAACTATTTAATCAGTACTTGAATTTTTTTTTTTTTTTTGTATTTAGTTGGTACTTAAACTTGTATTCCCTCACCTAGGTTGATACCTTCGTACTAACACCATTAGTTTGTGCTGACGTGGCATTGATGACCGATCATATAGTGACACGTGACAATCTCTCAGTATGACATGTGACAGATATAAATTAAAAAATTAGAAATCCCCCAAAAATATAAATTAATTTTAAAAAGTTTATTTTTTTTGAAAAAGTTTAATTACTAACTAAGCACTTTTAGACAAGTTCAAATACCACGGTACTTTTACACAAGTTCAAGAGAAAAACTACATGTTAATTCTTAAAAAATTAATGCTTTTAACAAATTGAAATAATGCATATGAAAAAATACAAATTTAGATACCAACAAAATAAAAAAGAAATTAAATATCATTTAAATAACTTTAAACAAATTCAGGACTATTTTACTTAAAAAAAACCCATTTCCAACTTTATTTATGGAAACGGGCCACTTTAAACTTTATTTATTGGAATGGGCAAAAAAACCAAAAACGCTTTCATGTAAACGCGTTTTAAGGGGAAATTTCAGAAAAGCGCGTCCCTGAGGGAGCGCTTTTTCCATGTCAACATAAAACGCACTGACATGGAAGCGCTTTGCTGACATGGTAAAAGCACTCCTTTAAGGATGCGGCTTTAGCCCGAGTTTTTTATAGGGTTTAGGGTTATTTGCATATTTAAGGCTTAGGGTTTAGGTGTTTAGGGTTTTAGGGTTAGGATTTTTGTTAAAATAAAGTAGGACTTTATTTATTTAGGTTTTATGATTTTGGAGAAAATAAATTAGGGTATAGGGATTTTAAAAAATAATTTAGGGTTTATGGTTTTTAAAAAATAAATTACGGTTTAGGGATTTTTAAAAATAAATTTGTGTTTAGGGGTTTTAGTGTTTTTGTAATAGGTTTAGGAATGAGTTCTGAAAAAATTATTTTGACGAGATGGATTTTTTTTTTGTTCAGTCAACAAAAGTTTTGAAAAAAGCCCTCAGCTGGACGCTATTTTTTTACAGTAGTTTCTGAAAAAATAATTTTGAGAAAAAAAATAGGATAAAAAAAGCTTCAAGCAAGATGCACTAATAGCAAAAGTACTAAAAAAAGCTCCCAACTGGACGCTCTTTTTCTACAATAATTTCTAAAAAATAATTTTGAAAAGATGGTTCTAAAATAAAGGGTCAAAAACGTTTCAAGTAGGATGCACAGTCAGCAAAAGTACTGAAAAAAGCTCCCACTTGGACGCTCTTTTTCTACAGCAGTTTCTAAAAAAATAATTTTGAGAAGATGGTTCTGAAAAAATAGGGTAAAAAATGCTTCAAGTAGGATGCACTGTTAGCAAAAGTACTGAAAAAAGCTCCTACCTGGACGCTCTTTTCCTACAGTACATACTGCTTGACCTTAGGCTATAAATGAGCTAAATTTCATTCTCATATTGCATAAGTTACAGCAAGAGAAACTAGAGAAGTTTAGAAGAATAGAAATTGAAGAAGTTCAGAAGAATATAAATTGAAGAAGTTGAGAAGGTATAAATTGGTTTATCGTATTAATATTTATACGAATCATTATATTTTTGCATAATATTTTTTGTTTTGAATTTCTTTCAACAGATCATTTGGTTGAAAATTAGTTAACGTATTAGTGTTGTTGTTTACTACGACAGTGAGATCTGTGACACCGAGAACAGCATTGTTTTTTTATCGGAGAACACAACACAACTGATTTTTAACCAGAACATAGATTTGATAAAACTTCGTAAAAGAATTAGGCGCAAAATCTTCGTAACAATGCCAATGAGAGTTTTGTTTATTAAGTATCAATTTTGTGCTTCGGTTGATACCCTGACATATGACTCATTTGATATCAAAGGTGGTCGTAGTTTGGAGGCGATGGTGCAGACTCATCTTGCTAGTGGATCACCATATCTTGAGTTATATGTACAATTTTCATTGCCAAATGAAGCACTTGCGACTTCAACATCTACTGTTGTTCGAGAGGAATACACGACCCCTGCCTGACACTTCGTTAGTGGAAGGCAAAAAAAGGAAGTGCCCGTGTTTGGTGGCAGTATGGAATACACGACCCCTGCACGACACTCCGTTAATGGATGGGACATGCACCTCGGTGGGTCAATGTTTAATACTGGAAAGACATACTGGGGAATGGCATCAACTTCTAGTGGTTGGCAATTGGAACGACGGAAATGTGCAAGTATACACAATCGCAACAAGTAATAAAGTGACAAGTAAATGTTGAGTTATCGTACCCACAGGGACTGTGAAAAGAATTATTTATGAATGCAATTTAAAACACTTTGGTGAAGAAAAATATTTTGATTTGAGAAATGATTAAAAACTAGAAAACAAAGTAAAATAAATAAAATAAAATAAAGTTCTAATGCACGATTTCAAAAGCTGATTTTAATCAAGATGACATAATTGTGTTAGATTAATTACATTTCTTAACTTAGAATTATTAAACTCATGTTTATATTGTTACGAATAAAGTCACGGCAACTCAGTAATTTGCTAACTTATGAACATACTTACCTCCAAAATCCATTCATCTCTTGACTATATCTCTATGTCAATTCAACCGATTAAACAAACTTTAATTGGCAAATGTGTTAATGCACATACATACTTATGAAATTAAAATAATCTCTTGTACATATCTCTATGTCAATTCGAACAATTAATTTAATCGCATAAGCACATAAAAGATGTAACGGCCCCAAATTCTCGAGTCAACATTCGAGTGTTGACCTAGATTGGCGATGGATAAATTTATTTTAGGATTGGGTTTTTGTTAGAATTAAGTTGGGTGAATTTTGCACTTTTTTTATAAGAAATTAAGGATGTTGGGAAGCTTGTGTGAAGTAAGGGGAAGATGGATGGCTAGTATGGTGATTTTACCATTTTTGAATAAAAATCTTCTCCCAATTAATGAGAAAAGATTGTTTGGTAGATTGAGGTATGGGATAAATTAGATTTGTCCTTATTTTTCCCTATATTATAATTACCCTATAGTTTTTTTTTCCTTTTATATTTCTTCATTTTTCTTTTTCTTCTTTTCTTCATCTATTTTTTTCTTAGCAACTCTTTTAGAGGGAGAGAGAATTGAGTGAGTTCTCACCATTTTTTTTCATCCTCCAAATCTCAAAGAAGGTAACGGTTTTGATCTATTTTTTTTTAAAACGTTCCATGGAAGAAAAAAATATCTATGTTCATCAAGGATAAAGGTGGAGGTTTTTGGGTGTTTAGAAGGGTTTGAGTTTGAAGAAGTTTGTACCCATCTTCTCATATTTTATTTATTTATTTATTTAAAGTATGTATTTTTACACCCTATTAACTCTTTTTTTTTTTTTGTGGGAAATCTTGTGTGTTACATGGTTATTAGTTAAAAGGATGGTGAATCTTCTAAAGCTAAGGGTAAAGGCAAAGTGGCGGAGAGCTAGGCAAGAAACTTTGTTGGTGTTCTTCCATCAAGGTGGTACCCTCTAACTCTCCTATACTTCTTGATAAGTCATAAATATGATGTTTGTGTGATAATGCATGCATGTTATATGTCTTTAGGTGGAAATCTTGTTTGGATGTTTTAAAATGAAGCTAAAAACTTAGTTGTGAAATATGCTAGAAACAGATTATTACATGAACAGTAAGTTCAAAAATTCACCATAAATTCTGTAAATATAATTAAGAAGTGATCTATACATCTTGTAATCGTGAGTCAGTATAGTTTCGTTTAGAACAAACGGAGATCATTTTCGATTTGTATTTTAAAATATATGAATTTTTGAGTGTTGAAAGGTCATAAAAATCTGGCAGCAGAATTCTTATAAAACAGATTTAGCAGTGACTTTGAAAAATCACCAAAAATTTCATAAGATAAAATAGGAAGCAAGCCTTATATTTCTATAATCATACAGAAGTCTAGTTTCGTTTAAAATAAACGGTGCTCAATCTAGAGTTATATATTAAGAGTTATTAATTTTTGAATGAGGAAAGGTCAGAATGTTAAAGTAGCAGACTGTTACATCTCTTTTGTTAATATTTTAGCTGGAATGATAAGCAAGTTGAAATGAGTATGAGACTCGAATGTCATGGTTTTTTTTTTGTGATTATATGTTTGATGCTTTGTTTGCGCTCAGCCTTCAGGCTCTAACCTAACTAACGGCCATGAGTGACACTCGGGATAACCCTATGGACACCCGCGATTATTTGACTAGCTGCCATGAGTGGCGCGGGACTATCCGGATACCCAATTATTTGAGCAGTATGTGTAATCTAACAAGTTTGACAAGTTTGATATGCAAGTGATTTGGTTATGTAGATTTAATGACTCGTGTTTTAATTATTCGATACTCATGTCATGTTTCTATGTATACATTTGATTTGCATGCTTATATTTATGAATTGCTTGAAGTATGGTAGGTTTTTTATGTACCACTGAGCTTGTAAAGCTCAGCCTTCAAATTTTCCTAATGTTCATATTTGTAGACTTTTGTTCATGTGTGAGGAACATCATCGACGAGAAACTCCTAGCATCACGTATTCAGAGTACATTACCTTATCTATTAGTGGGCATTGTATTCTTAAAGCCTTACTTGTATTTTTTTTTTGTAGGTCTGTAACTCATTTATCATTTTTTGTTATTTTGACTATTTTGATATATGATGATATTGGAGCTCCACATATTTTATATAACTACTTTTATTACTATTTTTAGTATAATTATGTATGATATTTTCTCTTATATAAAATGTATTTCAATGTTTTAAAATTATTTGAAAATTTTGCTGGGTTGCTCCGGTGACCTGATATAGCACCGTAGTATTCGAGTACTTCGTATTCAGGATTAGAGTTTTATATTTAATGGTATCAGAGCAAGGTTTAGTCTGTTCTAGAACTAGCTGATCAGTCGTAGTAAGGTGCCGATGAATACATGCCCTTAAGTTTAAGAGTGTACTCTTCTAAGACTAGAAGTCTGATGATGCTTTATCTTTTCTGTTTCGTCTTTTGATGATGCTTTCTCTTTTTTTTTTCGTCTTTAGATTCAACATGCTCGACGATTCAGATCGTAGCCATGAGGATAGGGAGAAGAGTCACGCTTCTCTGATGGATGCTACGAGAGATGAGTTTATCCCGAACACTAACGAATTTGACATTCCAATGGGTCCGGGCGTGGATGAGGCAGCTTGCTTCCAGAATCCAAATTTTGTGCTGTATCGTATCCTTCGAGCGATCCCGAGGGTTCAGCCTACCCTACCTGCTCCACCACCATCTGTGTTCCACAGGAGACTCTGATAGAGAGATTTCGCAGATGTAAGGCAGAGGACTTTTATGGCACCAGCAAGGATGACCCAATAGCTACTGGTCAGTGGTTGAGGGACACACTGAGGACTTTGCAGCCGCTCCATTTTACCCTTGAGGGTAACTTAGAGTGCATCTTCTCATTATTGAAGGGTGATGCATATGATTGATGGGAAACGGTCGAGATGGCTTTGTAACCAGAGCAGCCGACATGGGATCAATTCTTGTCTGAGTTTCGAGGGAAGTACATTGGTCAGGCACGTATGGATGACTTGAGGATCAGTTTTCATGACTAGTCCAGGGCAATCAATCGGTGTATGAGTACGAGAAAGACTTTTTGTGATTAAGTCACTTCACTCCTAAATTAGTGGCTTCTGAGAGTCTTAGGTGCAAGAGATTCCGTGAGGGGCTGCACATTGATATTCACTCTTATTTGGCAGCAGACCCGCCTGAGGTATTTTCAGAATTGGTATGGCAAGCCAAAGTTGTAGAGAGGGTTTTAAGTATGAGATTGAGCTTGTCAAACAAGTCTAGTATCCAGAGTAAGAGGGCTTCTGACACTGCGAGTTCGTCTCAGATAGTAGCCAAGAGGATTCGAGATTCTAGAAGATTCATGAGAGCTCCATCGACATAGTCTTAGAGATCAGGTCAAGGGTCAGGACCAGGGGCTCGTAGGAGACCATTGACTTCCTCCTCGCTAGCAAGTTCAGGAGGATCAGTCAGGACCCCGACTTTTTCAGTTTGTAATTTCTGTGGCAGGTGACTTCCCGGGGAGTGTTACTGGAGTACTAGAGCATGTTTTCAGTGTGGGTCCATCGAGCATTTTGTCAGAGATTGCCCTAGAGCTAGCAGTGTTTCACCTGCTCACACTCAGAGATCAACACATTCTTTTCAACGTGGTAGAGGGTCAACTCATGGTGGTGATATTGTCGCTTCAGGCCAGTAGAGTAGAGGCATGGTTAGATCTGCAGTCGTATCTGATATTCGAGCTCTATCTAGGCAGTATGCTGTGAAAGCTTAGAAAGACTGCAACACCGTTGATGTGATTATAGGTATTTTTCACATTGTTCTCTATTCTCATTACTGCATTAGTAGACTCCGGGTCCATGCATTCATATATTTGTAGTGAGATCATCCGAGAGAGAGGTATTCTTGTTGAGGAGTTAGATGTTGGGGTTCGAGTACCCAGCCCGTTAAGACTTGATATATTGGTGGATAAGGTGTATCAGAGATGTCTAATTGAGATTCAGGGTCAACTATTTCAGGCAAACTTGATGGAGTTACCCTTTTGAGAGTTTGATGTAATTTTAGGCATGGATTGGTTGACTGAGCATAATGCAAGTTTAAGATATAGAGCGAGGCAGCTTAAGCTCCGTGTGTTGGACGGAACCAGAGTCCTAGTGACTAATGAGATTAGTGAATGCTTGTCTTATGTCATTTCTGCGACTGCAACTCAAAGGATGATCAGTAAAGGCTACGAAGCCTTATTAACTCATATGGTGGATACAAGGGTCCAAAGTCCGGTATTGGAAGACCTACGAACTGTGAAGGAGTTTTCAGATGTTTTTCCTGAGGAGTTACCAAGATTACCTCTAAACAGAGAGTTAGAATTTGGGATCGAAGGGTTGTCTGGTAGAGCTCCGATATCTATTGCCTCGTACCGTATGGCACCTGCTGAGTTGAAAGAATTGAAGACTCAGTTGCTAGAGTTACTTGAGCGCGGTTTTATACGCCCTAATATGTCACCATGGGAGTACCAGTGTTATTTGTTCAAAAGAAGGATGGGTTGATGAGATTGTGCATTGATTATCGTCAGCTTAATAAGGTGACAATGAAGAACAAATACCCACTTCCGAGGATTGATGACCTATTTAACTAGTTGATAGGTGTTTGTGTGTTTTCTAAGATTGATTTAAGATCGGGGTATCATCAATTGAAAGTTAAGGAGGGGGATATCCCAAATACAACTTTTAGGACTAGATATGGCCATTATGAGTTCTTGGTGATGCCATTTGGGCTCACAAATGCTCCTGCAGCCTTCATGGATTTAATGAACTGTATTTTTTAGCCCTACTTAAATTAATTTTTGATGGTTTTCATTGATGATATATTGATGTATTCGCAATCTAAAAATGGGCATGATCACCATATCCGAGTTGTGCTTCAAACCTTTCAAGAGAGAACTTTTTGTCAAATTTAGTAAGTGTGAATTTTGGCTTTCTGAGGTGGCCTTTTTGGGTCACATTGTTGTGGCAGATGGTATCCGAATGGATCCATAGAAGATTCAGGCAATGGTAGATTGGAAGCTACTACGTAATATTTCTGAAGTTCGTAGTTTTTTAGGTCTCATCGGGTATTGTAAACAGTTTGTTAAAGGTTTTTTTGATAACTGCTGCTCCGTTGACCAAGTTGTTGCATAAGGGAGTTCCATTAAGTGAAATGATAAGCACCAACAGTGTTTTGATCAGCTTAAGACAATTCTGACAATGGCACCAGTTTTGACCCAGCCAAGAGTCAGGTAAGGACTATGTAGTGTTCAGTGATGTGTCCTTGAATGGACTTGGTTGCGTTCTCATGCAGGAAGGTAAGGTAGTCGCTTATGCATTTAGGCAGCTTAAGTCACATTAGCATAACTATCCTACCCATGATTTGGAGTTAGCAGCAGTGATTTTCGCATTGAAGATTTGGAGGCACTATCTCTTTAGGGAGATGTGTTATATCTATACTAACCATAAGAGTCTTAAGTATTTGCTCACCCAGAATGAGCTAAATTTGAGGCAACGTAGATGGATCGATCTTCTTAAGGACTATGACTGCGTCATTGACTACCATCCGGGTAGAGCTATTGTGGTAGCAGATGCATTGAATCGTAAATCAGTGGCAGCGTTACGAGCGATGTTTACAAATTTGAGCATGTTAAAGCACGGTGGTTTATTAGCTGAGCTTCAGGTTGAACAGATATTGGTGCTAGAGGTAAAAGAGGCGCAGAAGTCTGATGATAGTTTGGTTGCCAGAGCAGATAGGATGAGGTAAGGAGAAGCATCAGGTTTCGAATTACAAGATGGCAATGTATTATATTTTAGAGGGCGACTTTGTGTTCCAACAGGTGAACTAAGGGATAAAATCCTTCGTGAGACATATAGTAGTCCGTTTACTATGCACCCAGGTAGTAATAAGATGTATTAAGAGCTTCGTCCATTTTATTGGTGGCCAAGAATGAAGAAAGATGTGTCAGAGTTTGTGACTCGATGTTTAGCTTGTCAGTGGGTGAAGGTAGAGCATCAAGTTTCTTCAGGTCTTCTTCAGCCTATCCAGATTCCGCAGTAGAAATGGGATAGAGTCACTATGGATTTTGTGACTGGGTTACCTATGTCTCGGTGCAGACACGATGCAATTTGGGTAATCATGAATAGATTGACAAAGACTGCACATTTCCTACCAGTGCGCATGGACTTCACTTTCGAGAAGTTGGCCAAATTGTATATTGGTGAGATAGTGAGGCTTCACGAGGTGCCGACTTTGATTATTTCAGACAGAGATCCGTATTTCACTTCAAGATTTTGGAGAGCCCTTCATGAGGCGTTGGGTACTCGCCTGCACTTTAGTACAGCTTTTCATCCGCAGACTGATGGTCAGTCAGAGCGAGTCATTCAAATTCTCGAGGATATGCTTCGTTATTGTATCATTAAGTTTTAAGGAGGTTAGGAGGAGCACCTTCCTTTGGTCGAGTTCGCATACAATAATAGTTATCAGTCAAGCATTCAGATGGCTCCTTTTGAGGCATTATATGGTCGTAAGTGTAGGACTCCTTTGTGTTGGACAGAACTTAATGAGAGGATGATGGTTGGTTCGGAGTTGGTCAGGGAGACTAAGGATAAGATTTGGATGATCCATGACAATCTAAGAGTAGCTTTTGATCATCAGAAGTCATATGCAGATTTGAAACGCAAAGAGATAGAGTTTGCAGTGAGGGACAAGGTCTTCCTTAAGGTTTCACCTTGGAAGTTTTACGCTTCGAACATAAAGGGAAATTAACTCACAGGTTCATTGGACCTTATGAAGTTCTAGAGAGAGTTGTACCAGTGGCATATCGGTTACCCTTGCCACTAGAGTTGGAGCGTATTCATAATGTGTTCTACGTGTCCATGCTTAGGAGGTATCGTTCTGATCCTTCCCATTTCTTACCGCTTGAGTAAATTGAAGTGAGCCCAAACTTGTCATACGAAAAAGTGCCGATTCAGATTTTGGCCTAAAATATTAAAGAACTTAGGAATAAGAAGATCCTCTTAGTGAAGGTCCTGTGGAGGAATTACAGAGTTGATGAGGCGACATGGGAGCTAGAGGAGTCCATGAAATTGCAGTATCCGTACCTTTTTTATTCAAGTAAATTTCGAGGACAAAATTTCTTTTAAGGAGGGGAGAGTTGTAACGGCCCCAAATTATCGAGTCAACATTTGATGTTGACTTGGATTGGTGATGGATAAATTTATTTTGGGATTAGGTTTTTGTTAGAATCAATTTGGGTGAATTTTGCACTTTTTTTATAAGAAATTAAGGATGTTGGGAAGCTTGTGTGAAGTAGGGGGAAGATGGATGGCTAATATGGTGATTTTACCATTTTTGAATAAAAATCTTCTCCCAATTAATGAGAAAAGATGGTTTGGTAGATTGAGGTATGGGATAAATTAGATTTGTCCCTATTTTTCCCCATATTATAATTACCTTCTTGTTTTTTTTTCCTTTTACATTTCTTCATTTTTATTTTTTCTTTTTCTTCTCTTCTTCATCTAGTTTTTTCTTAGCAAGTCTTTCAGAGGGAGAGAGATTTGAGTGAGTTCTCACCATTTTTTTTCATCCTCCAAATCTCAAAGAAAGTAAGGGTTTTGATCTTTTTTTTAAAAGTTCCATGGAAGAAAAAAAAAAGTATCTATGTTCATCATGGATGAAGGTGGAGTTTTTTTTTTGTGTTTGGAAGGGTTTGAGTTGAGGAAGTCTCTACCCATATTCTCATATTTTATTTATTTATTTATCTAAAGTATGTATTTTTACATCTTATCAACTCTTATTTTTGTGGGAAATCTTGTGTGTTACATGATTATTAGTTAAAGAGGGTGGTGAATCTTCTAAAGCTAAGGGTAAAGGCAAAGTGGTGGAGTGCTAGGCAAGAAACTTTATTGGTGTTCTTCCATTAAGGTGGTACCCTCTAACTCTCCTATACTTTTTGATAAGTTATAAATATGATGCTTGTGTGATAATGCATGCATGTTATATGTGTTTGGGTGGAAATCTTGTTTAGATGTTTTAAAATGAAGCTAAAAACTTAGTTGTGAAATATGCTAGAAATAGATTATTACATGAACAGTAAGTTCAAAAATTCACCATAAATTCTGTAAAAATAATTAAAAAGTGACCTATATGTTTTGTAACTATAAGTTAGTCTAGTTTCGTTTAGAACAAACGGAGATCAATTTTAATTTGTATTTTAAAAGATATGAATTTTTGAGTATTGAAAGGTCATAAAAATCTGGCAGCAAAATTCTTACAAAACAGATTTAGCAGTGACTTTGAAAAATCACCAAAAATTTCATAAGATAAAATAGGAAGTAAGCCTTATATCTCTATAACCGTACAGAAGTCTAGTTTAAAACAAACGGTGCTCGACAATGAGGAAAGGTTAGAATGTTAAGGTAACAAACTATTACATCTCTTTAGTTAATATTTAGCTGGAATGATAAGCAAGTTGAAATAAGTATGAGACTTGATTGTCATGGTTGTATTTTTGTGATTTTATGTTTGATGTTTTGTTTGCGCTCAGCCTTCGAGCTCTAACCTAACTAGCAGCCATGGGTGGCACTCGAGATAACTCTACGGACACCTGAGATTATTTGACTAGCAATCATGAGTGGCGCGAGACTATTCGAATACCCGATTATTTGAGCAGTATGTGCAATCTAACAAGTTTGACAAGTTTGATATGCAAGCGATTTGGTTATGTAGATTTAATGACTCATGTTTTAATTATTCGATACTCATGTCATGTTTCTATGTATACATTTGATTTGCATGCTTATATTTATGAATTGCTTGAAGAATGGTAGATTTGTTGGGTACCACTGAGCTTGTAAAGCTTAGCCTTCGAATTTTCTTAATGTTCAGATTTGTAGGCTTTTGTTCGTGTCTGAGGAACATCATCGATAAGAGACTCCTAGCATCACGTATTCAAAGTATAGTACCTTATCTATTAGTGGGCATTGTACTCCTAAGGCCTTGTATTTTTTTTATGTAACTCATTTATCATTTTTTTTATTCTGACTATTTTGATATACGATTATATTGGAGCTCTCCATATTTTGTATAACTACTTTTATTACTATTTTCAGTATAACTATGTATGGTATTTTCTCTTATATAAAATGTATTTCAATGTTTTAAAATTATTTGAAAATTTTGCTGGGTTACTCTGGTGACCTGATGTAGCGCCTTAGTATTCAAGTACCTCGTACTCGAGATTAGGGTGTTACAAAAGATTACGTGAAGTAACAATGTATTTCTACCTTGAAACAGTTTAATCACAATAATCTTGCAAGTTATGCAAGGCAATTGTATCGCTCAATATCGTTGCTAATTTAACCCTCAGCTACCTTAGATGATTAAACATGCACTGATTAAGTATCGTGTCAATTAATTACAATTTCAATCCATTTAAATGATTAATTCATTAGTTACCTTACAATTGTAATGCAATAATAACTTAGTCATGGTTTTACTTAATCAAACATCTTACCGAGGCCTAAAACAACACAAACACAATTTTAATAAATTAAGAAGATGAAATGCAATCAACCTAACACGAATTAAATTTAAGCAATATTAATTAAATAAATCATATCCACATAAATATTCATAGACATGTTCATCATAACAATAGCAGAATTTAAAAAGATAGGGAACAAGAAGCAAATATGGGGTTTCTCCATGGCTTGGCTGAGTTGCTCCACTCTTCCTTCTTCACTTATTCTTGTCGAACCAAGGGTTCTATGAACACCTGAATGCTACTCCAAATGATAGATGAACGACTCTTTTTTAAGAGATTAAATTAGCAATAGGATAAAGGAAAACAGATGGAAAAATAAAGATAGAAAGTTGAGAGAGATGAGATGAGATGAGATGAGAAAGTTGCGGTATGGTGAAATGAGCAGCCAATGGGGATTTTTCTAGGGTGAGAGGGCTGCTAAAAGCCAAAATCAGCAGCCAAACAGCCCTCCCATGGCCAACCACACGTGTGGCAAGTTTGAAGTTTTCAAACTTGCTATATTAAGGTTGGGGCAAATCTAGAAAGGCACAAATAGTAGAGGGGTTTGTTTGCAATTTGAACAAGTTTTCAAGGGACATTTTGCAAGATAATTAATCAGACAAGTAAGCTGATTGGGTCAGCATGTGGGACAGTTTTGGGCTGCCCAGTACTCAGTCGGTTCGGTTTTTCTCGGTTCAGCTCAACTGAGCTATTTTTCATAATTAATTAATAATAATTTATTTAACCCATATTAAATTGGATATAAATTAAAATTAATTATATTATGAATTAATACACATAACTTGGACTATCTTTGGCTGAAAAATTAGTTCTCCTTGATGCTTCAAAATTGTTTTTCGGTTTTGCGCTTCTAGTAGTGTCTGTCGAGTCGTTTTTCGCCTTTTGTGCAAATCTGTCAAAAATAATCAAAAATAATTAAAATTTATTATGTTAATAATTTAAGTCCAGAATAATTATTTTATAATAATTATATATTTTTCGACAATAATTTTACCTAAACTACATGAATTTGAGTTAAAAAGGGCATGAAAAAGTGTGTATATTTTCGTATTTCCAACAATCCACATCTAATTGGGGACATTATGAATTGTTCACGATAAGGGATAATGTACTCCCTACGACGTCCATCGACGAGGGGACCTCGTTCGTTGTAGATGATGGTGGGTTGGATGATGAGTCCGATTTGGATCCACCTCAAGAGCACAGCCCCGATGGTACAAAAGTTACATTATTTTCTAAACTTGAGCCTGTTCCAACCGAACCTAGAGATGGTGAAGAGGGTTTAGATAAAGAAAAAAAAAAGATATGAGATTCACGGCGTACTCGCCTCCAGCCCACATGCATAATGTTGATCCATCGGCAGATGATGAGTTGGAGTTTCCAGATCTACTACACAGAAGGCATGACCATATAAATTCATCGTTGGATTCGGGTGAATTGGAATTTGGTAAGAATTTTTCTAGTTTTCTCGATACATTGAAACAATATAACATCATGAACAGGGTTAACTACCACATGATTAAATCCAAATCCGAGAAGTTCGAGGCCAAGCATGCAATTCGATACGATACATGTTCATGGAAAATCATGGCTTCGGTTAATAAAAGGATAAGGTTATGGGAGATAAAGAAGTTTAAAGGTCCACATACGTGTATTGCTGGTACAGTATCACTGGGTGTTTAAGGTTTTTGAATATTACTGTCATTATTTAATGTTGCATTATTTAACGTACTCATGGGTTGATAGGTGTTTCACAAGATAATCTTAAGATGATTCAGATATGATAGCGAGCTTAATATTACCGATGGTGAAGGCAGATCCTAGAATTTCTGTGTCGGTCTTAATGGCCAATATTTGTAACCAATTCAAGTACACGCCTTCTTACCACAAGGCTTAGATAGCTAAGAAGAACGTGTTGGATAATATGCACAGTAGGTGGGATGCTTCATATAATAAGGTGTGGTAGTGGGGTCAGGTGCTGGAGATGTACATCCTAAGTTGCATAATAGACCTTGAAACAGGCCTTGTATACTACAACGACCACTTGTTCGTGGATGCCAATTGTTTAAGCGTCTGTTCTAAAGCTTTAAGCAATGTCAGGATACATTTGTGTACTACAAGTCATTGGTACAAATTGACAGTACTTTTATGTATGGTAGATATACTTATCGGCTATTGCTAGCTGTGGCACAAGATGGTGGTGGGAGAATCTTTCCAATTACGTTTGCAATAACACCGGGGGAGTTAGGTGATGATTGGGATTTCTTTCTTTCTAGGCTGAGGAGACATGTCTGCCCCTAACCTGATATCTGCGTTATATTGGATCGAGACACTAGAATACTAGCCACAATTGAGCAACAGGGAAGCTTATGGGATTGCACACACCATCGGTATTGTCTAAGGTATATTGCGTCCAACTACTACGGGCAATATCAATCTACCACTGAATGACGATAAGTGACCAACATGGGTATTTAATCACCACTAATATTATTTCGTTTGTAATATTCAATTTGTTCTGAATGGAAGAATGATATATAATTATCGATATCCACTTATATTGACAGTGTACAAGATCAATAAGGATCATTTTCATGAGATGTTGGTGATTTTACGATCAAGGTCAATTAACGATCAAGGCGTAAACTACCTCTGTAACATACCTTTCGATCAGTAGACACAAGTATATGACGGCTATCTACGATATGGTCACATAACCTCAAACTTAGCTAAATGCATAAATTCTATTCTAAAAGGAACACGTCATTTACTGATAACCTCTGTTGTGCAGGTGACATACTTCCTTTTGGTGGCACTGTTTCTAAAGTAAGAAGCGAGTTATAAAGGCCAAATGTAGAGAGGCCATGTATGGTGTCGGAAGGTAGTGCAAGAAATTAGCAAGGCGAATGAGCGAACCAACATCATGCCCACAGTGTGTTACGATCGCGACAACCTATGGTTTCGTGTGACAGAGTTCGACAGAGTGAACCAAGGTATTACTGATGGACAATATTGTGTACACCTGAAAAATATGACTTGCGATTGTGGAAGGTTTGATGCAGTTTGTTATCCATGCGCTCATGTAATTGTAGCTTGTTAGAATCTCCGTTTGGATCCCATAAGCTATGTCAACGAACTGTGCAAATTAGAATACATGTACAACGTGTGGAGAAACGTATTCCCATCAGACCCAGATGAACGTAAGTGGTCATTTGGATTACTTACTTTGCTTAAGTTGTTACCAAATAGAGAATTGCATCACAAACCAAAAGGTCGACCTTGCTCGATTAGAATACATGATAATATGGATATTTAGGAAATAACAAACCAACAGAAGTTATGCGAATGGTGCTGGAACCTAGGTCATACAATTCGAACATGTCCAAATCAAAATAGTTCATAATTGATTAAATGAAACTATGTTGCATTATTTCTATTTCCTTATTCAAAAGAACTTTTATTTTATTAAATAGGACAAAACATAAAAATAATTGACTACTAAAATATTCAAAAACTTCTATTTTATATTAAATAGTACAAAATATAAAAATAATTTGTACAAATATATTTAAAACAACTGCTATTTTATGAAATGAAATAATATAAAAATAGTTTGTGCAAATAAATTAAAAAAATCAATACATGTGCCAGTCAGATTCAGTGCCACATGGGGGTGGTCGATGGTTACGCGCTGGATTCCTTTTTGGTTTAATTTTTGACCGAGTTTGTGGCTGTTCGAGAATTTATTCTGGTTGTAGGTGTTCGGAGGATGACCCACCTTGATAGAACAAAGATCGTGAAGATGTTTGCATCACCCACGGCGGAGGTGTTTGAATCTCAAAAGGCAATGGGGATTGGAAATGATATGAGCTCCCCAATGGTGCCTCGTGCAATCCCTTCTACTACGATGGCCTATACTCGTCGGTTGAGTCGAAGTCATCGAGAAAGGAGATGCACCGGGCCATGTATTTTAACCTGGCATAGGACTGGGAAAAGGAAACATATAAAGGTTAGGATACATATAAGGGCTAGGATACGCACCTGGCATAATTTGAAGGGGCTATAGTGTGGGAATCGTCGCTTGAGGCGTTGGGCCTGATGATTGTGTGGGTGCTGTTGATGGACCCGCCCCGTCAGCCCTTCTCCTTGTATTTAAAGGGCCTTATCGTTCCCTTTCGACACAGAATTGCCGATGCCTCTGCTCTTCCGAGAGCAAATATGGATTGTCATGGATCTAAACCATGGCATGTAATCAGGCTCGCATGCTAACTCTGAAACGATGATCGGTTCGTGAGTAGGTATATTATCATATCAATTTTCCACATTTCAATATATTCCAAGAAGAAGAGCAGTAAATGTGTATTCGGTCGCCATAAGTCTATTTTGTGCTCTTTATCGAGCACCTCAGGTGTCATAGGAATTGGTTGTCGGAATCTAAATTGCCGCAACACTCTATCCATCTAGTACATTTTTTCAGTAGCGTAGTTGATCAATGGGACCCTAACATGCCAGATGTTCGGATTCTATAGGAATTCATTTGGAATTATTGCCTGAATTGTCGGATCCTCGCATGGTGTCCGTTGAAACTATATTGAACATGATAAAAATATTAGTTATATACATAATACTAAATACTAAATACGAAACGACTATGTTATGTATATATATTTCATTATACATATATATATATATATATATATATATTTAAATGCACTTTCGACCATTGGTCTAATAAAAGTCGTATATCTTCAAGAGCGGTAGGTATTCCAACATAACTCACCGAACGGTTCCAACTAATTAAATAAAATTTTAGCATAAAATTATATTTTAAATATATGTAATAATTGTAAAATCTAATATATATTTTACCTCGTTAAGAGTGGGAATGTATACGGGTGGTTCACTCGAGGACGTAAAAATAGAAAGTACAACTGAGCCCATAATTATAGCAGTGATAGGAAACATCCAATTTGGCTTTATTTGATAGTGTTGTCCGGCACATCTCCTGGTACAATGTCAACAATACGGCAGGCCCCTAACTGAGTTCACCAGCTACTCTAAAATCGACGAGTTTTAATAGCCACCTTAGATGTACGAGGTTTCGTGACAAGTCCAACATTAGATAACCTCCAATGATATCAAGGATATATGCTCGAGCGTATCGTATTCTTTCTACTTTAGTCGAATCATCCTACAATTCTGGGAATGTGTCTCGTAATCAGCCCATCTCGATCCAACCTCTGTAAATATTATCCGAAATTACACCCAAAAGATCGTAGCATACAGCTCCCCAATCAGCAGATTGAGCGAACGAGGTGAGTACGGACCCATCCACTGGCAACCTTAATTGTAACTGCACGTCCTCTAAAGCGATTGTACACTCCTCGCATGGAAGATAAAATGTGTACGTCTCAGGTCTCCACCTCTCTATGAATGCGTTGATGAGTTTCAGGTCCAACTTGCACCCCCAGCCTATATTGGTCACGTGCCAAAAACCCGTTTCTCTCAAGTAATTTTCTATCAACGGTGATGGAGGACCAGACATATTACGAATATAACATTGTAACACCCGATCTACTAACTGTTAAAAAAAATTATAAGATAAATATTAATAAAAATTACATAAATGAAAAAAATTAAAATAATATTTAAAAATTAAAATTAACCCTTACCATTTTCATTTGGTCGAGGGAGATATGTTTATGATCGAGACAAATTAATTCCCCGGCCATTGGTAACATAATCAAATATCTTAGAAATTAAAATATATATACTGATTTAGAAAAAAATTAAAAACTTAGAGATCTTTGAGAGCTTTTTTGAGAAATTTAAAGAGAACTTTGGAAGAAATGTGATTTAAAGGAAATTGTGTGAAATAATAGGTGGGGTATAAATTTTTTTGTTCATGACCATTGTCCCCCCAATGGTCAAAATTTTAAATAACTGTTAGGGCAAAAAACACGAGCTAAAGCGCGTCCCTGAGGGAACGCTTTTGTCATGTCAACAAAGCGCTTCCACGTTAGCACGTTTTATGCTGACATGGCAAAAACGCTTCCTTAACGATGCGCTTTTATTAAATTTCTCCTTAAAACGTGCTTATGTGGAACCGTTTTTTATTTTTTGGCCCATTCTAATAAATAAAATTTAAAGAGGCACATTTGTTTAGAAATAATTTTTTTTAGTAAAATAGTCCAAATTCAGAGAATAAATCTTAAAATAAAATAGAAAATAAATTTAAAATAACTCGCAAGAAAGAGAAACGGAAAGCGTTTCTTAAAAGAAGTGGAGGGCGAGTCTCAAGGTGTATAATCGGAAGGCACTTCATTCTTGTCCTTTTTAAGGGCCAGTTCTTCATTGCTTTTCAAAAGCACTTCTGGCTTCAAAAGCACTTCTGGAAGAAAAGTCATGCGAAAATTTCGCTTTTTTGGTTGAAATTTTTAACTTTTGAAGTGCTTTTCAAAAGCACTACAAAAAGGAGAAAGCTAAAATTTTTAGCTTTTCCTCTCCCAAAAGCACTTTTAGTGATTAATTACTTTTTCACCCCTCCAATAACATAGTACTTTCTCCATTTTTTTCTTGATAATTAATTACAAATATGTTAAAATCATTAATTAAAAATAAAAATATTTTTAAAAATACTAATTACAAATATTTAATAGTTATATTTAAATATTTAAAATATAGTTTATATATTCTAATTAAATTTTATAAATAATTAATATTTATTGCTTAAAATATTTAAAATTTATATTTTATATATTAAAATATTAACAAGAAGTTATAATAAATTTTTATATTCTTACTAAAATATAATAATATTAACTAATTTAAATATTATTTAAATGCATATTTATTACTTGATAATAACATGTCTAAAATGGACATTTTATTTCTCAAAAGCACTTTTGACAAAGAATGCTAAACACTCAAATTTTAAACCAAACTTTTCAAAAGCACTTCTCAAAAGCACTTTTCCACAGCACTTCTCAAAAGCACTTTTCAAAAGCAATGAAGAACTGGCCCTAAATCATTTCAATCACCTGCCGTTTGCTTCTTTCTCACTATATAACGCCTCAAAAAGTCGGTGGTATAAACTAAAGTACTTTATTTCAGAAAAAATAAACTAGAGTACTTTTTTGAAAAAATTAAAAATTATATATATTAAGAATAATTATTAAGAAAATTGAGCGGTTGAGTTTATAATTTCATAAATTAGCTAGGAAGTTGTGATATGTCTTTAATTAGTATTTTAAAAAATAAAAATATGTAGATAACATGTATCACGATTTTTTAATTTTATTTATGGAGCTAAAAATTTTATTGTTTAGTATATCTAAAAATAGTTAATTTTTAAAGTGCAATGTGACAAGTGAATTTTAATTTCATGCAATTATGCATATAAAATTTTGATTCTAATTCATCTATAGACATAAAATTTTAATTTTAATTTTGTCATATACATTTAAATGTAAATAAATAAAATTAATTTAATGGTGGATAAATATGATTATATATGTATTTTATACGAAAATTTAAAATAGAACTATATTTATAAGGAACTTTTCAACTCAAACCATTATTTCAAATAAAAAATGGTAAACAAAGAATTTTTTAAATCAAATTTTGATTTTAAATTTGGATTTTAGCTATGTTAAAAAGGTAATTTTTTTAGCTTTTCGTTTTTGAAAAGGTGTTTTCCAATAAAACCACTCTTTTATCCCCTATTAAGCCTTCTACTTTACAATTTCATATTTAAAATGAATATATTATCTTCTCAAAAATACTTTTTGATCATAATGGTAAATGCTACTAAATATTTTAAAAGCCATTTTCAGTATAATAACCCTAACAATACGTTTGGTTGGCTGTAATGGAATAGGGCTGTAATTGAATAGAGTTGTAATGGAATAGAGCTGTAATAAGTAATTCAACTGTTTGGTTGAATGGAATGGAATAGAACTGTAATAGTATTCTTGTATTTGGTTGAATGGAATGATGTTGTAATAGCATAAGGAAAAAAACTAAAATGACCAGAATACCCTTAGCAGAATTTTTTTTTTAAATAGATGATTATTGTTATTGTTATTAAATTTTAATAAGATTATTATTGAAAATAATTTAATAAAAATAATAAATAGTTTAACCATATTTTAACATAATTATTATTAAATATAATTTAATAAAAATATAATTTAATAACATTCTTAATATAATTATTATTATATGAATTAAAAAATCAAAATATATAATACTATAAAAATATATATAATCTACTTTATTATTTTTAAACCGCAATACATATTTAATGTGTTAAAATATCATTATCAAAACAAATAATTTAATTATTCTATAATAAAAACAATTAAATATTAGAAGTAATAAATAACTCATTGCTAAAAAAGTAATAAATAACTTGAAAATTATATTTCACATTCAAGCATAATATTCATATATTAACAAAACGTTACATGATTTCATTAGTATATATGTCATAATCCATATGTTTTAAAATTTTACAACATCAAAAAGTTACATCATTGTAATGACATTCTATCATGTCATTATACCATCCAAATATTACAAACACAAAAAGTTATCAAAATATCAACACAACCATGATTTTTAATGGTCAGCAAGAAATCTTCTGACCCATTCCAATCGCACAGCAGAAGGTAAACTAAAAAAAATGAGCATTTGCGTTGGATGATCTGGAATTTTGCTCAATGCTCGATAGCGTTCATCCTCAGTTAAACCTTCCACTTCACATAATGTTCATTTCTGACTTTTGTTGAATTACCACTTCGGATGCAATACTCTTACTGATTTCAAGGCCAACGGTCCGTATATTTTCCGCCAATAAAGCGGCAGCATCATTAAATGAAGTAGAAAAATCACTTGCATCAGAAATCTTTTTTTTCTTCTTTGAAAATGCAGAATCACCTTGGTTTCTAGCTAGTGGCGGTTCTGGTTGAGGTTGTGTAGCTGAAAGATCCATGTCATCTAAAGAAACATCAGCTTCGGATCCATGGAAATCGTTTCTTTCTTCATGAGAATTTGTAGCAGACTACATCTTCAACATTTATTTCTTCAATAATATCAAGAAATGTTTGAGCATCTTTTCCAGTGGCTCGATCTTTTGCGTAGATGGCGATAAGTTGGTCATAATAAGGGAAACTCCGATGTCCGAATTGAGTGCTTCTTTATGACTCTATAAAAATTAGAAATTCATATTAGATATAAGTTTTGTTAAAATAAGATAATAAAGACTTGAAATAATTCTTACACTTATATATGAGTTCCAAACCGCATCTTCAAAGAACAACAAGTCGCCTATGCTCATCCCAACCAAAGCCGCTATTGTTTTTTCCACTAAGCATGTCATAAACGATTGACCAATCCCTTTTCAATGTCCTAATCCTCGATTTAAGATTAGGTTTAGCCTTCAACATGGCATTGGGTAAAACTTTTTCTATCATTTTTTCTAACTCATTTAAATAGCCAGCTTTGAATCCCGTATCTGCATTAAAGGTTCCAGCATTGTGCAAGTCAACCATACAAGCAACCAACGCAGCATATTCTTCTGGAACCCATTTCCTTTTGGTTCCTCGAGAACTCTGGGAAGAAACACTTGATTAGGAAAAACCTGACATAACTATCTTAAGAAAAAACGCAAATGAAAATTAAGTTCAATATTATGCATCAAAAGGTCAACACTTTATAAAATTATAACACATGATGAATCAAAAGAAAATAAATTATCATTCAACAAGTTTAGTACAATACAAAAAAAATACAATTCAAACACCACCAAAGTTTCATAAACTAGATATATGAAATAACATAAACAACTTAAACGTTTACTATTTTTACCCTAAACCTAACTAATTTCTAGATGCTTGTCATTCATCGAACATTTGGTTGGCTAGTTCCATCCTCCAAGTAGCCCATGCATCCGACGGATGAATATTTATAATATTCGGTTCATCGTCATCTATCACATTACTAGGTAATCCTTCTCCCAACTCTTCTTCAATAGGATCAAGACTCATATAGGTTCAAATAAAATTATGGAACAAACAGCATGCAATAATAATTCTATTGTGCACCCTTACAGGATAGAATGATGGACTCCTAAGTATTCCCCATCTAAGTTTTAATAACCCAAAACATCTTTCAATAACATTACGCGCTGAAGCATGTTTCATATTGAAAAATTCTTCCGGAGTACTTGGCTGGTAACCCTGACGCCACCCATTCAAATGATATCTTTGTCCTCTAAAAGGCGCAAGAAATCCCTCACAATTTGTGTCCAGCATCAACTAGATAATAACAACCTATAAAAAGAAACTATTTGTCATGGTTAATTTCCCAAAAAAGTATGATCTTAGAAATTAATTCAAATTCTTTTAATTTTTGCATTTTACCATGAGGAACTTTTAGTCCATGTCTCCTACTTATGGCATCTCAAGAACTCGTCCCATCAAAGAATGTAACCTTCCCAACCAGGAAGAACATAAACAAATTGCATATCAGGTGTACAAACACCTAACATATTTGTTGCTATGTCACCTTTTCGTGTTTGATATCTAGGTTTATCAACTGTTGGAACCCTAATCTTGATGTGGGTTCCATCTAAAACACCTAAGCAATTCTACATCACATGTATAAAATCTCGAGTTAGAATACTATATTTAATTCCAAATGTACTAAATTATATACGAGCTATATATAGAACTCACTCCAATACCTTAAACCATTTCCACCTTGGGTCAGTAGAATTAGTCAGTAATTGGCTCGCCTTTTAAATAAACACATCTTGTAAGCGTATGACAGCATTTAAAACATTGTGAAATGATCTGCTAATGGTTTCCCCGGACCTATTAAAGTGATGCTTGATAACTCGATTTTTAAGGTGATGAGAAATAATATGTAAAAACATTGCCACTTGTTCATCAACAAGCATGTTCCTTGACGACTTCAATTCCCCTAAAGTTTGTAACATCTCACATAGTTTAAAAAAGGTAGTTCTATTCATCCTAACTTGTTCAATACACGTCTCGTCACTAGTATATACAAGTCTTTTCACATAATCTCGTTTTGCATAAAAATCTAAAATATAGGATCTAATCCTTGGTCTATAAGTATGCAGGCTATGAATGGCACCCAGTGCAACTAAGAACCAATTCATAATCTGTACACATTTGCAACCATATTGTAATAGCAAGACCAATTCTTTTACGCCTCTCATTTTGTACTATTAAAGGTAGAAGAGCCATTACTGCAAGATATTAAAGTGTTACATATCTTCAAATCGTAGTAAACGGGTCACATTTCTCCAATACTAATTTCAATAACAGTAAAACAAAATCAAAGAATTTAATTGCCAAAGAACTTACAAATGATTCGAAGAATACAAGATGCTCAACTCGGGTGAGGCAAAGAAATCAAACAAGCCAAATAAGAAGAGGAAGCAATAACAAACTGTCAAAGAAAAAAATGAGCAATACATATTAATAAATAGGATAAGTCTGTTTAAAAATATATTTGCTTATGTATAAGTAAATAATTTATCAAGCATTTACTAGTGTATAATAATAATATCATTTTCAAAGTTTTAAAGTTTTTTGCAATTGAAATTCGATCTTATTTTCAAAGAATTTCATGTTTATTTATATAAATACAATTATCTAAATAAATGTTTATTTAAATCACTCAATACTTATACTCCTTCACTTTATAATTGTTAAATCACTTTTAACATTTTACATGTAGTCATTGAAACGTTATAAATATTTTACATGTAGTCATTTGAGATTTATAAGCAATATTCTCTATTTATATTTATGGAATTGAAAATTTTATAATAATGATATAAGTAATAAGATAAAGTACATGAGTGTAAACTTTTGAATCATGAAATAAGATCATTATTTTTTAGATATTTTATAAATAATATTCCATAACAAAGATATGAAATGATAAAGTACTAATAAAAATATATATATATATATATATATATATATATAATTGTTTCACATATATATATGTATAACTCAATTCACAATTTTTAATAAAAATACATTTTAATAAAATTATAATCTTTTGTTTTGTATTTTAATAAATTAACAAGTGTCTTAAAAAAGTATAACAAAATGTTAAAAAAAGAGATGCCTGACAATTTTTTAAAATTGTTTGTGGAATTAAAAAAAAAACATATTATTAGTATATCAAATACTAAGTCATTATTTATTTGAGGAAAAAAGTATAATAAAAATACATGTAGGAATGTTAATTGAGGAAAAAACAAAAGATTGATATGAAGGCATATATGCCAAAATAGTTCTTTCCCTTTCTTTTAAGGTGCAAATTGCAAATTGTTTTATATTTGCCCTTAGCCTTTACATCTATCTTTTATATTTGCCCTTGGCTTTTACATCTATCTCGTCATCTTGATGAAATATCTTAGGAATTCTCATTACTTACATCAATCCTCATAAATGGTAAAACAGATCTTTTATATAATGCCAAAGATCTTGCTTATCAATCTTCTTTCAAACTATCTTTGTTAGCAATATTATTTGATAGTTTATATTTAAAAAGTTGCATTATTCCTCCCAATAATTATGCAAATAATAGATTTATGCAAAACAATACCCAAAACAATACCCAATAATTATTGTACTAAACCTCTCTTGCCCAAAGAAGATATGCAACTTGATCCTTTTTCTATCAAGCTCTATGGTCCTTATCTTGAAGTCAATTCTCACCAAAGAAAACACAACATTATTAAACCGTCATCTGTTCATTCATTAATATCTCGTAATTTATACAAATGATTACTTAAGGATTCAAAAAAGGTATCGAATGGATGTTATACCGATCTGCAACTCAATAGCAATATGAGAAGCATAAAACAATTCCTCAAGCTAACATGATGTTATACTGATCTACAACTCAATAGCACTTGGTACAAGGATTAAAAAGCATCAGAAAGTTCCAACCATGGATAGAAAGTTTTAAGCATGCAAATATTTTATTTTTAGTACAAGCAAGCAATTATATTACGGGGACCAAACCGTGTACCACGTGCCAATCAAATTGAAACTGGCTAACCATGCAAATAGAACTTCCCGTAATATATGTGTGTAATATATTTTTCTTTCTGCTATTCTGGTCTTATTTTAATTATACTCTTTTATAGAAGTCAATAATATCCATATCCATCTCCATATGTCTCTCCCTTGCCCTCTCCTCTTAGCAATATCCTTATTTAGGTGTTAGAATTTGGATCCTTGAGTCTTTCTCTAATAGGTACAAAAACAAAATTTTTGTTTTCCATTTGATGTAGTCCAGAGTATCCCTTCCGAACAAATGCATTAAAGAAATGACAAGGTATTGAAATACTTGGAACTGAAAGAGTTATTAGCACTCGTAGTTTTCTAAATGTTTTCGAATTGTATGCTACATGTCTCATCTAGTCATGTCACAAATGCATTTTAATTTTATATATAAACAAAAAAAAAAGCAACATTTAAAGTGATGATGATTCTGAGAAAATAACATTTTTTATATAATTCTCGTCGGTAACAAAAGAAGCAATTCAATCAATATCACATTTATGTTCTCCACATAGACATACGATAGTTCAACTTCAATTACAAAAAGGAAAAGATGTGACATTCGATCCCATTCTATCCTAGCAATACTAGCACTAAGTAAACCCCCAAACCAAATTCTCCATCCATATATGCACTCATAAAAGAATCTTACATATATATATATATATATATATATATATATATACGCATCTTAAGCCATTTTTAAAACAAAGCTTATGAGCACATTATCTGTTCTTAATCATTGAATTATGTTTGTGTTTTTTGGCTACTAGGGCAGATCTTAATTTCAACTCAACAAATAAAAATGTTGGACATGAGTTTCTTCCAAAATAGGAAAAAAAATTTAATATAAATAATTTTTGTAAATTACCATGTATCTAACATTTCACACCAAAAAGTTGCAGATATAAAATAATGATAGGCAGCAGAATACAAGCAATAGCAATATAGTCGTAACAAGATTAGTTTTGGCGCACCAAAATGGGTCCCTAGAGAAGAACATGTACCCTCGACATAGTTTGTTCACCAAGAAAGATCCAAAATGGGAAAATTTTTGTTTTCCCTTTGATGTAGTCCAGAGTATCCCTTCCGAACAAATGCATTACAGAAATGACAAGGTAATGAAATACTTGGAACTGAAAGAGCTATTAGCACTCGTAGTTTTCTCTGCTTATTTAGTTTATTCTATTAGGTGGTAGTTTAGGCCATATACTAGCCACTTTTCTAATGTCCAAAAGTTCAATTTTCATTTAATTCTATAGTTCTTTCAAACTGCCCCATCTGTCAATATCTATCTTCTGCCATCTGCAGAGAAAAATTGAAAACTACCTGATTCTTGTTTCTTATTTTAGTATTTTTTATTACACTTCCTTTGATCTTTGAATATGTCTATGTTCATTCCTGTTTTGTGCTACAATAGAGTTCTAGATTTCTCCCATCTTTGAGTAGAATTTTTCTCTTTCAAATGAAAGCTAAATTATTCATGGTTATCATTACATCTTAAATATTTTTATGGGCTGTTTACTTCTCTTTTTTAGGGTCTTACAATCATTGCATTCAATGATGGACATCTGAATGCCAAGACTTTACGGGAAGTTCTTACTCTTGGTCCAACTTTTGTAGTGATGAAGTTTACGGAAAGTACGTATTTTATATATATTATTTTTAGTACAAGCAAGCTAGAAAGTCATACTGCTCCCAGAAAAGTTCAGTTGAAGTTACCAATACCTATATGAGAAGTTAATTAACAGTGTTTAATGGCTCATGTATCCTATGTAAAGACTAAAGTAATTGTGCACAACCAATTAAACAGATTCTCCCTCAGTACTAATATAGCAGCTTCTAATGGCTATAAAATGTAATGCCAGTCAGTTAACCAAGGCATGTCCTATAAGTCTTGAATGCACATTCAGGGTGTAAAAAGACTTCTAGAAGTTGAATTTTCACCATTTTTCTCTTTTCGCCCCCCCGAGCATCAATTATTAATCATTACAAAGGAGCATGGTTAACAGAGCAAAATATCCTAAAAAAAAACAACTCAGTAAAAGTTTGAACGAGCAAAAGAACGAATCCTCATTTCTATCTTTGTCCTTCCAAATCTAATAACATATAAAAGAATCCTTCTTCTAGAAAACAATGGACACAAATAAAATAAACACCAAACGTTTACTTTAAGAAGTGTATATAGATTACCTTTCTACCTTCACTCAGTTTCTGCCTAACTATTTGCCCCAATATTGGCTGAAAAAAGGAAAAAGAGATGTAATTTACAAACAAACTAGCTAATAGAGAATAGTTTGATTAAGTAAAGTGTATTCTTGGGGATCTGGGATAGTTAAAGAAAAGGGGGGTCTTAATTAAGACAAAGCAAAATTACCTTATCAGCGAACTTCTTCACTCGATTTAGCACCGATTTAACATCTAGGTGTTGGATCGTTAGCCGTTTCCTTTCACACTGAAGTCAGAATTTTAAGCTGCGTTTTTGTTGAGAGGAAATTGAAACCGTTGACCTTAATTTCAACCGGAGCTTGAGGATACTGAGAATCGATAGAATTACGTGAAAAAGAGGGAGAAGGGTGAAACAAAATGGGAATAAGACTGAAAAGAGGGAGAAGGGTGGAGGAGAAGGGTGGAACGGAATAGGAACCAGACTGAATAGAGGGAGAAGGGTAGAACGAAAGAAGGAGAAAATGCTCAGATGTGAGAAGGGTAAACTTGAACAATTTTCACGCTGAATAGGTATTCCCTTGGGGGAGTGCTGAATTGTAAATGGTGATTTAGCCTTGAATAAGGCTGTAACGAATATGGATGTAATAGCCTATTCAGCCAACCAAACAATGAAATAAGGTTGGGCCACTGAATAAGGCTGTAATGGTTTAACATTACAGCCAACCAAACACGACCTAAATGTATTGGTGGTTTAAACTTGAAATAACATAATTTATATATTTGTAAATGTATTTTATATAGTTTAAACTTGTATAGTTACCCTATCAAGTTGTGGTTTGCTGAATTGGAAAAACAAATTATTGTTTAAGTTGGGTAAGGAGATAGTTCTTAAAACAATTGCACAGGCTAGTTGATGATATGAATTCCTATGTTGAGTCACTTCCATTAGCACGTTCCAGAGGTTTGAGGTTCGTTGGCTTATTTAGTGTTGATGGTTGTGCATGGAACAGAGACTTGGTTGAAGGGATTTTTTGTTTTTTTGGATTTGTCTGATTTTGCCTGTCATTTCTTCAAAGAAAAATATTTCCTAGACGGGTCCTTTCTTGATGCTTCTGAGAGTGATAATCTCTCATTTGTGTGGTAAAGCATTTTGGCATCGAAACAAGTGATTTCTTATGGCATGCGGTGGCAAGTTGGGAATGGTTGCGATATAGTTGTATTCCATGATCCATGGCTAGCTGATGATATGGATTCCTATGTTGAGTCACTTCCATTAGCAGGTTCCAAAGATTTGAGGTTCGTTGGTTTATTTAGTGTTGATGGTTGTGCATGGAACAGAGACTTGGTTGAAGGGATTTTGGCTCCACATGACGCACTACGTACGTTCTTAGCATACCAGTTAGTTACACTTCGACGATGGATCAACTAGTTTGGCAGTTTAGTACGAATGGAAGGTATAGTGTGAGGTTGGCATACCGAGTTGCGATTAACATGCGATTGGATCAGGCTTTATTTGATGAGAACATTGTTTGGGCTAAGTTATGGCATTGTAAACTCCCGTTGAAGGTAAAGGACTTTGTTTGGTGTTGTATTTAGCACTTTTTATCGACTCGGGTTCGCTTGAATGAGAAGGGTTTCCCGTTGTCCCCCTCATGTAGCCGTTATGGTAAGGCAGAGTGTATGGATCATGTTTTACTGCATTGTCCGTATGTGTAAGCTGTTTTGAGTGCTACTAGTTTTTCTTTTGGTCAGACGACGGTTGCTAAGTTATGTAGTAGATTTTCTGATTCGGTAGCTCTTGAACAATTACATTGTGTGTTGGTGTTATTTTGGATGATATGGTCCGACCGTAATTATTTGGTTTAGAAAGGGAAGGATGTTGGAGTGGCCTCGATCGTTCGAGCTGCTGATAATTTCTGACTTTGTTGGCTTCAGTGGTTGGGCGTGTTTGTTGTGACTAGTGAAGGTGGTGATCGGGCAGGAGTGTCGCGAGTTGGGGGAAGGGCTGGTTGGGAACCTTTGATTTGCCTGGTTCGAATAAGATAGGGTGACGAGGTAGTTTGAGATTGTATGAGCTATGTGCTTAAAAGTTTGGATTTTTTTCTCTCTCACGTTTATGTTCCTCAAACGAAAAATTGAAATAATATAAATTAGAATAATGTAAAAATTAGAAAAAGAAAAATAACTTGAAATTTTAATTTTTCTTTTACAAGTCAAAATGGCCAGTTGAGGCCCCACTAGCCATTCTCGGGTATTAGGCGCCGCAAGTGCAACCTCCTAAAATGTTGGTCCACTAATGATTATTCCGCAACAGCGAATATGGCTTACACGTACTTAATTGGGCCACATTGATTGCGTCCATGGACCGTGGCCACAAAATAACTCCATTTGTTTATTAACTAAATAAATAATTACTCACAAACAAATTTAGATTCAGACAATCACTGGGCACTGCCTAATGGTCGCAAACGGACTATTTTTTAATTAATTATTTTAGGTTAATGTTTATTTTGCATTCATATTATTTGGAGAATTTGATGGTGTAGGATTTATTAAATTCAGATTTAGGTATTTTTGGATTGAAGTAATTTTAGATAATTTCACTCTTAAGTTATTTTGGATATAAATTATTTTAAATCTGAATCACTTTTAAGTTTAGATGAATTTAAATGAATTTAGATAATTTTATATTTTCATAAATTAAAAATATTTCTCTTGAATAATTGATATGATCCTAAAAACATTAAGTTTTAGGCTATGAAATGGTGCCATCTCATCAATTTTCAATATCATTTATGTTTAATATCTTTTTCAGCTTCAATTAAAATATTTAAAAAATAAATAATTGTTAGGCTTGAAAATATTAAGAGGGATGAATTGGAATTTTTAAAAAAATTCTATAAAGTCTTCAGAAATGAAAAAGAAAAGGAAAAAATGTTAGCACAAATTATTTATAGTTGTTCGGCCTCAATTCTCTTCCTCTACTACCTTAGTTTTCTATCATGTTTGGTTTATTGAAATGGAATAGAGTTGTAATATAATAAAGTTGTAATGGAATAGAGCTATAATAGAATAAAATTATAATTAGTAATTCAATTATTTGATTGAATAGAATGGAATAGAACTGTAATAATGTTATTGCATTTGATTGAATAGAATAAATGTTATAATAGCACAAGGAAAAAGTTGAAATGACCGGAGTACCTTTAGCAGAATTTTTTTTAAGTAGATGATTATTATTATATTAAACTTTAATAGGATTATTATTAAACATAATTTAATAACATTTTTAATATAACTATTTTTATATTAAATTATAATAAAATATTTAATATTTTATTTTTATATTTTCTAAAATTTGGAAATAATATTTTATATTAAATTATATTAAATTTTTTATTTTTTAATTTAAATTATATTAAAATATTTAACATATTTTATATTAAATTATATTAAAAGATTTTTTTTATTTCCCTCATCTTTGTTGGCCCTCTCTCTCTCTCCCCAATTTCATCGTATCTTTCTCTCCAACAAACCACCGTCCTTGTTGTTGCCTTTCGTCACCGTCAACTACCAACAAGAATTTACCCAAATTTTACCAAGGATTTTTCTTGATCTCCTCTTTCATATTTTCCATTTTGATTTTCCTAAAACCCTTCAAAAAGTCTAGATCTATAAAGCTTTTGCATCAAAATTGCTTTTTTTTTTTTTTAGCTATTTTGTTTATTAATATTGTTAAAGAGTGCTACTATGAAAATACAAATATTGTTAAATAAGTAGTACCAACATAATCCAACCATCATCTCAGCATCTAAATAACATAACAAACCATGATCAACTTTCAAGAGTCTAATTACAGTAGAAAACTCATTTACACATATACAAAAAGTGACAATATTAATATGATACACTTCCATGTCAAAATATCATCCTGTAATTACATACAAAAAAGTTATATAACTCCACCACCACAGCCATTTACCCATACAAAAAGTTAATATATCATCTTGCTTTTCTTCCCTTTTGTCACCCTACTCCAAAGATCCAAACTAAAGCATTGAAAGGTGACAGCTAACAAAATTGTCTATACATTAGCAGCCTCACACTTGAAATGCAGTTGAAATACCCATCATCTTCTTGAGTAAATGAATACATGTTTGAGTGTAAATGACAACTTGATGATCTCCTTCTATTAGAAGATCCAATCCCTGTAACAAGCTAAATTCAGAAGCAGGTATGTATTCAATACAAACTATAGCGGAAAAGAAGCTAGCTTACCTTTCGATCTAGTAGAAGCCTCATACTGTTGATTGGTATCAAGTGCCTGCTTCAACTTGTAACCAAGGTGGATTGATAAGGTACTCAGCAAGGCACCACCAACATTAAGGTGAAAAAGCATTAAGAAATTCGTAAGTTTTACAAAGGCAACCTATCTTCACAAGAAACAAAATGGTCTAATAAATTGAAAGTGAACCAACTATGTACAGGCCCAATTATGCCCGGCCCAAAACCAAAATACCCAAACCCAAATTAAACCAAAACCTACCCAAAATTAAGACTCATTTTCAACCCAAATACAAGAAAGAAAAAAAAGAAAACCCTAGCCCATAATATTTTCTTAAAACAACAAACTTTAGCCTCCATAGCCGCACCGCCCCTAGCTCTTTACCACCGCCTCGCCTCACATCACTGGCTCCACTGCTTGAAAGACTCGCAAAATAAGAGAAAACAAAGGATGTGAGACCAATAAAAATAATATTTTAAATGGCTATATAAGCCGAGTAAAAAACAATGTAAAGGGGGAATAGGGATTGTATTTTAAAAGGGGAAAAAATCAAAATAAATAAAAGAAATGAGAAACAGCTTTTAAGGGAGGATATTCGTTTGATTTTCGATCGATTTTTTCTATACTTTCTAGTTTTATCTTGTTATTTTATTTTCTATTTTTACTTTCAAAAGTAAAAAAAGAAGAAGGTACCTTTCCGTCGTCGGAGCCCCCTTTCTCCTAAGCGTGCATATCGGACCAAGGGATGCCTTTTGTTCTCGTCTGCTCCCGAGCCATGAGCCACGATGCGTGGAGGCGCGTGGGGCGCCGATGAGGCCCTTAGTCGGCCAAGCAAAGGAAATAGAAAGGGGAGGGAGAGAGCAAAAGCTCTCTGATTTTTTGAAAAAAGGTGCAGAAATGAGTTTTAAAAAAATCGGTTTACATAAGCTTGTTTAAACGACGCCGTTTGGGTAAAAGGGTAGGGTCTGCATTCCAGCCTAAAGTGGGTAATTTGCGTGTAGCAACCCTCCTCATTTGTGCTCTTTGTTTATTTAGACCTGTTTATCCCTTTTTACTTTTTAAACATTTTGCCCAGAATTTTGTATCGCTTGCATTTTAGTCCGCATTGAAGCACCGTGTTTTGGGGACTTGGGTTATTTACCCTCTTGGTCCTTCCGCATTTTTAAAATTTTAAATTCTATTTGTTTCTATATTCTTTGATTTGTCCCTTTAATTTTATTGCTGTTTCACTTTAGTCCTCATGAAGCTATGCGTTTTTGGGGGACGGAATATTGCCCCATTCGGTCCCCATCTCATTCAAGCGTATCACAATTTGGGGCCCAATATTTTATTTTCATTCACGTTTTGTTCCTTTTAATTCATTTTAATTTCAATTCGGTCCTTTATTCTATTATTTTATTATTTTGTAGTTTATTCCCCTTAACTTCATTTCAGTTTCAAATCGATCCTTATTTTTATTATAATTTAGACTTGAAGTCCCATCCTAATTCCAGTTTAGTTCTTTACTGATTTAATTTAATTTTTTATTTATTTGTTCATTTTTTCTATTTTATCTTTATTTCTTACTATTTCGTTTTAACATCTATTTATTCATGTTTATACCTTACAGTTTGTATCATCAATATTTCTAGTATTTACTTATTTATTTATTTTCTCGTACATGTTTTATGCATATATTGTTGTCTTATTCATTTTATATATTTCATGATACATTTACCTTTCATACACCTTCCATTTTATTTCATCTTTTGGTCAATGTTATTTACTTTATTAATATTATGGTTTGGCCATCCATATTATTTTATTATTACTATTGTATTATTACTATCATTATTATTATCTTGTTTTCTTTGTTTGCATTTATACATAAGTTGTTATTATTATTATATTAAATGAGTTAATATTATTTTTAGCACATTTATTTTATCTTATTTATTATTACTATTATTACTATTATTATTATTATTATTATTGTTGTTGTTGTTATTTTTGAACATATCATATATTTCATATTATTATTAATTTTAAATATTTTATATCTATCATCTTTTTAAATCATCATACGTAGTATTTATTTTAAGATTCTTATATGTATCTTAATATTTTAAAATTATTACATGTATACATATATTTTTATTTAAACATTTTTCTATACATCATTTTACCTCAAATTTCTCTTTTCACATTATTCATTCTAAATATTTTACACGTCATTTGAGTTAAACCATCTTATATCTTATCTACTTTAAATTTTTATATGATATTTAGTTACACTATTTTATATGAAAACTATTTTAAATTCTTTTTATTATTTATCGTAAACCTTTTATTATTATTAATTTCAAGACTTCATATGTTATTTATTTTAGACTCGTATATATATTATTTATTTTGGATTCTTATGTATATATATATTTTTATTATTATACAACATTTATTTTAAATTTCCCTTCTTTCACATTATTTATCCTAACTTTATTCATTTTCATTTAAAAGTTTGTTTTGTTTTATTTACTTTAATTTGAATTGTTGTTCATTAATTATATTCTTTAGTTTTCATCAATGTTTGATTAAAATGTTTGTTTTCCGAAGTAGGATTATTATTGTGTATTTCAAATTGTATGGCCATATTATTATCCTCATCATTCATTTGTATAATGCTATTCATACATTATTTCTTGCATGTAAGTTATGCTTTTAGGTCTTGCTATTGCTCCATAAATCAAGCCTCATTACATTTACCCAACAAATCATTTTATTTTAACCTAAACAAAAATAACACACGTTGTTTAAACGATGTATTCGCTATTATTCAAAAAATGAAAAAATAAAGCAATGTTTCGCATTGTGAAATATCAAGAATTGTACCCTAATTTACGGGTTTCGGTTCTTTCGTTAATTCTAAGAAGTTAAATATCCTTCGAGTTCTAAAACACACGAATTCCAATTAAAATTAAAACTTGCGTTAGGGAGTTCATGGTATCGTGTCATAACTTACGGGATGTGATACTCCGATATCTCGAGACAAGGAAATCTTTAGCAAACGTCTTGATTAAATCCAAGCATTTTTGAAATCGATATTGATAGAAAAGATCATATTTCAAATTCATTTCGATTTTTGATTTTCAACATTAAGACACTAACTAATCAATTCGGTACCAATTTTTGGGCGTGTCGGGGTGCTAATCCTTCCTCGCACGTGTGACTCCCGAACTTGTTCTCTTGAAATTGTAGAGACCAAAATGCCGTTTTAGTAAACTAAAATTGTTTTAACAAAGGTGATCCGATCACACCTAATAAAGATCGGTGGCGACTCCGTTTTTTAATTTTCGTTTTCAAAATCCAATCGATTCCGTTTTCAAAAAAATGGTTTCGACGACTTGGCGACTCCACTGGGACCTATTAAGAGAGTCAAGCCACAAGTTGATTAACTTTTGTCTTTTGTCGAAAATTGAAAATTTGGTTTCGATATCTGATCCTTTCATTACATTTCACTCGTTTTTCTTACGGTTTTCATCATTTTATTCCTATTTTCTTTAATCGCTTGAGTTTTTTATGCATATATCCTCGCATTATTGCATTGCATGACCGTTGTGGTCACACCCTTTAGGTGGGAGTGAGAAACTATTCCTTCGTGAGGTTTTCACCTCCGTGCAGGATAGTGGATCGCTTTCGGGATACATCCGTACCTATGTCTTCGTGAGATTTTCATCTCCGTGCAGCCATAGAGAAATGTATTCCCTGAATCAAACTCGGTCCATATGAGCCTATAATGGGTGAGGATCGAGAATCTGCTGGTTCAGTACCCTTACTCTAGAACCAAACCACATATAGAGAGATTTAGGAGCCCACCCTAGGTAGAGCCACTCCGAACCCCTAGTGGTCACCCGAATTGCTTTATTTGTTATTTATTTATCCTGCACTAACGTGTTTTGTTTTTGTTTTGTTTATAACTGCATTGCATTACATCATTATAGAAAGGAGGTGTTGATTCATATTTGATTGCTAAATAGAACAGTTTGTCATAAGAAAACGAATTTCTTGATAAAGTGGATTATAACACGGTTGTTTAAATATGGTCCAAGTAAACACAATGAAAGAAGGCTGATAGTCTGTGAAGAAGTACAAGACTTTGCTTCATTGCCTGAGGATGCAAGCCGACAAAGATTGTTCGAGAGCCGTCATGTCTTAAAGAAGCTAACAAGTATCGTGGGGATAAGTGAGAAACGAGTCGCAGCCTGGATCAAGTAAAAGGAGTTAATGGGGACATCTTCTAGAAAATTCGCAAGACTTGACCATAAGATCCGGATATGAAGAGGAAGGTAGGTGTCTTCACTTGGAATATGAGAGAAAGGCCGTATATGTAGTCCGTTTTATGTAAAGGAATTTGTTTTATAGAAAAGTTATTCTAATGAAATTGAATTCAGGATCAATACCTTCTTTTCTTTTGCATTCATTCCATGCACTTGCATTTGCATTTGCATTGCATTGCATCATTTGCATTAGACTTTCCCTAAAAAAAACCCTAATTAGGTACAATTATTTCAGTTAACCTGGGAACCGACAAAAGCCAAACAACTAGGCATCTTTACGGTACTCGAAAAAGGATAAAAGATATGGATCAAAGATTGGAAAGACTTGAACAACTTCAAAGAGAGACGCAAGACCTGCTACAAATGCAAATGCAAGAGCAACTGGCGAAGATCCAGCAAGATATAAGGGACCAAATGCTAGAGTCCCAAAGGAATATGATGAATCAGTTGTCCCAATTACTGGCTAAGGGGCTAGGAAAAGAAAAAAACTCCATGATCAATGCTGAGGAGGACAATGAGGAGCCTCTATACCCTTCGGGTTTCACCCCGGTAAACGATCAGACATGTTCGCAAGATGTACCTATTGCTATCAGATCACAACAACATCAGGTCGGTACCTCGGCACCCATGAACTACCTGACGGGCTCAGGCTCTAGTCCAAGGAACAGTCCAACCGATCATAAAGTTCCTGATCTAAACGAAATGGAAAGAATAGAAAAAGCAAAGGTTGAACTGCCAAGACAACTCGAAGATCGATACAAGTGGTTGGAAGAAAAACTTAGAGTGATGGAGAATGCTGATTATCATCGCGGGGTTGGCGCTAAAGATCTCGGCTTGGTCCCGATTTAGTACTCCGTACCAAATTCAAGACCCCGAATTCGAAAAATATAATGAGACTAGTTGTCCTGAAGCTCACATCACGATGTTCTCTTTGAAAAATGACAGTCACGTTGATAACAATCAATCTGTTAATTCATTGCTTCCAAGATAGTCCGATTGGGTCGCGCCAAATGGTACAACCAAGCGTGTTGCGTCGCGAAAATTCATTCATGGAAGGACTTGGCACAGGCTTTCATGAAGCAATATGGCCACGTGACAGACATGGCGCTCGACAGAATTATATTACAAAGTATGGAAAAGAAGCAAAGTGAGAGCTTGAGACAATATGCCCAAAGATGGAGAGATGTAGCGACGCAAAGTCCAGCCACCTCTCTTGGAGAGAGAAACTACGATGCTTTTCGTCAACACTCTAAAAGCCCCATTTATTACCCATATGTTGGGAAGTGCTACCATAAGCTTATCAGACATAGTAATGTCCGGCGAGATGATCGAAAACGCAATCAAAAGCGGGAAGATAGATGCAAGAGAAAGTGCCAAAAGTCAACCCTAAATAGAAACGAAAATGAAGTGAATAATATGAGCAAAGGGTACCCCAAATTGGTCAACATAGGCCAGTCGAGGCAGGAATCCAACTCGAGGCTAAATACAGAAAGGCTCCAGTTTACACCCGTCCCGATGTCATATAAGGAGTTGTATCAGGATCTTTTCGATGTGCATGTGGTGTCTCCGTGCTACTCGAACCAGTGCAACCTTCGCTCCCAAAATGGTATAATGAGAATGCTCAATCACGAGTACCACGCGGGAATAACGGGACACTCAATCGAAAACTGCACTACATTCAAAAAGTTGGTCGAAAGGTTGATTGAAATAGGAATTGTGAAGTTTGACGATTCCACAAAACCAAATCGCCCTGATAATGCAGTAAAGACGATTTAAAAGTAGGGACAAAAGAGTTGCGATGCCTTGAACAAAGCTTACAAAGAATATTGAGGAATCTGAATGACTTATCCGAAGAAGGAATTAAGGAATAAAAGTTTCCAAACCCTTGCATTACTTGGAAGTGTTTTGAACAATGGGACTATGGAAGAGATCCATTTATTTTTAGAGCTAATCTAGAGAAATATTCAAAACGCGCTTGTTGCTTTAAGCCTAGAAGCAATTAGACCCCTTTTGTGAAATAGGCTTATGTCCTAAGTCTTTATTTCAATAAAATGCATCTTTTTAAGCAAATATTCTTTGATTTCATTTTATACGATACAAATAATTATTCTTAAATTCTTTTATTCTTTAGACTTTCTTTCAAATATTTATTTATTTCTTCGTTCATGATCATACCAAACAAATAATCATCCTTAGAATCATTTATTCTTTGGAATCTGCCTTCAGCAGGTCCCCAGATATCAAGGATGTGAGTAATGCTGTCACTGACTCTGAGTCTCCTTTGGAGCAAAATAGGGGCCTAAAGGGATCTCAGCACTTTGAAGATGACAAAGATATAGACTACTCCCTGATTTGTTAAGGATGGTAGAACAAGATAAAAAATGGATCATACCTTACAAAAAGTCAATGGACAGTAAGCCTAGGACAAAAGAAAAAGGCAAACATTGGAGTCTGCATCACAAGGACAAAGCGAGACATCATTGAGTTATTCCCAATTCAAAGACATTTTCGCATGATCGCATCAAGATATGCCTGGGCTATTAAGACGTGAGGATACTGCAAGGTGTTTGAACAAAGATACGCCAATGATTTTATGATGGTCGGGCCAATCATGAGATTCTGCCGGTCCACCGCAGAAAGGGATTGCATCAGTATGTCGTAAATGCCAAATTTATAGAGAGAAAATTCATGTGCCCATTCATTCTTTTGACTTTCTCTATGTAGGGCATGGAGGTTATTGGGCCGATCTCGTCAAAGGCTTTTAGCAGGTATCAATTACTTCGCCAAGAGGGTGAAAGTCGTTTCATATACTAATCATCAAATCCTAAAAAAAAAAAAAAAAGGATCATGGAAAGATAACTGAGACTTGTAAAAATTGGCATAAGAAGTTATCATTTACCTTCTATGCTCATCGAACGTTGGCCAAGACCTTTGCCGGGGCAACATATTTCATTAGTCTATAGGATAAAAATGGTTTTGAAGAAGAGATTTCTTGTCTCTGAATCTTGACAGAGTTGAAGTTGAATAAGGTAAAATGGATCCAATCCCAATATGATCAGTTGAATTTGAAGAAAGGAGGTTGAAAGCCATCTGTCATGGTCCAATGAACGATGTGAGCTTACGATGGAGAAATTTATCCTAGAGAGTTCTATAAGGGAAAACTTGATATTAAAGAAGACTCCTGCTATACAAAAGGACTTCAGAGAAAAGTGGATGCTAAACTGAGAAGGATCTTATGTAGTAAAGAAGGCCTGTTTTGGAGGGGCATTAATATTGACCGAAATAGATGGCAAAGATCTGCCCAAATCGGTGAATTCAGATTTCATCAAAAAGTATTTCACTTAGAAAGTGAGAGGCCAAGGCGAAAACCCGTAAAGGGAGCCTTGAAAAAAAAAAGGAGAGGCCATGGCGAAAACCCGCAAAGGGCGCCTTGAGACCAAAGGGGATTTGAGTTGAAAACCCAAAAAGGGCGACTCAAATTTGGATCAAAGTGGGGCATACAGCAGTCTTGCTATGCACGAATTAACAATGAAGAAGGATGCTACGTCTTGGGGCATCGACAAAGTACTCTAGATCCCCTAAACACATATTGAGCTCAGAAAGGTCCTCAAGAAGTTGGTACAGAGAAGCTCAAGCTGCGATATCTGGGGCACCTAGCTTCCATTTTGCCCAGTTTTGAATTTGTTACCTTTGATTATCTTATTCTTTTCAAGATAAATCCCAATAAATTTCCTCCTTATTGCATTGCTATATTTGAGTAACTTATTCATTTTGAGTTAATTTTCTCCTTATTGCATTTGCAATCTTTGATTAATTTATTCATTTCGAGCTATACTCCCAATCAATTTCCTTCTGGTCCATTGTTTTGATCTTTTTCTAGCATTTTTCATTGAAATAACGATTAATGGACCAATAATACTTTCACAAAAGAAGTTCTGCATATTACCTTGGAAGCTTCTAAATAGTACGAAGCTTCAAAGCAGGACTATTATTCGAACTTACCAAGCCCAAATTGAAATTATCTCGAGTGGGTTTTCACAAAGATATTGGTTGAGCAAAAAGAAATTACATAGGTGTTATAATCCCAAAGAAAGAACAAGCAATGGGATTCTTCTCGAAAAGAAAAATGATACTCTGCATTTATGCAAATATCAGGCATATACATCTGGTCATCACACCCAGGGGATAGTGTAACAGATCAAACTGATTGAAGATGATACAAATCCTGTACCGTTGAGTTGCAGCAAAATGGATGGAAGAAACCTAATATTGTTCCTCTAAAATTACAGCGGGGGGCACAAACTTTATGTCCCGAGAAGTACACAGTGGAAGGGACTCGAAATTACAATGGCGGGGGCAAGCTTGTTTGAGCAAAATGTGATTGTTTTTACGACTTTTCATCAAGAATACCAACCGAACAAGATAGCAGCATAATACATCAGTGATAATGTCCTGATGAACAATGAGTGATGATACCTTAAGCCTTTTTAAAGGGATCATTTTCATTCATATATCATTCATAACACATCTAGTTAGGAGCATTTGATTCATTTCAATCGTAGCATCCTAATTATTTGACATAAGCATCGCATCTAGTTAGGAGCATTTGATTCATTTCGATCATAGCATCCTAATCATTTGATATAAGCATAGACACATGAAACTGATTCTACAGGTCATGTCACTAGAATCAGTGAATTCACCAAACCTTAAATCCCTAAGCGATGAGGGAAACAGATCGAAGATGATGAGCTTTAACTCCACTAGCGGTAGGGTAACAAGTTTGAATTGACCGATCTTGTCTTTCCGAAATTGCAAATGAAGCGGTTTGAAGTTACAAGTCCCATCTCCCTGAAGTCGCGATGGAGCGGACTAAATTTACTGAGACCTTAACCCCTAAGCGGTAGGGTAATAGGCTGAAAATTACAGATTTTGTCTCCCCGGTTGCGGTGGTGAGCGGATCAAAGACAGCGAATCTTGCCCTCCGAAGTTGCAGTGGCGATTCAAGCCACCAGCTTTAACCCCTAAGCGGAGGGTAACAAGCGAATTTGCAGATCTCATCACCCTAGCGGTAGGGAAACAGATCAAAGAAGATGGGCCTTAACCCCTAGCGGTAGGGTAATAGGCTAAAAATCACGATCTTGCGTTCCTGAAGTTGTAGTGGAGCAGATCAAAGACGAAGGGTCTTAAACCCCTAAGCAGTAGGGTAACAGACCGAATTGCAGACCTTAACTCCCTAAGCAGTAGGGTAACAGGTTGAATTCATAGATCTTAACCCCCTAAGCAGTAGGGAAATAGATCGAAGATAACAAGCTTTAACCCCCTAGGCAGTAGGGTAACAAGCTGAGTTCACCAAGCCTTAATTCCCTAAGCAGTAGGGTAATGGCTGAAAATTACAGATCTTGTCTCCTGAAGTTACAGTGGAACAGATCGAATCCAACAGATCTTGTCTCCCTGAAGTCGCAGTGGAGCAAATCAAATCCAGTAAGTCTCATCTCCCTGAAGTCGCAGAGGAGCAGACTGAAGATTTACAGATCTTAAAACCCCTAAGCAGTAGGGAAACAGATCGGAGGTAATGGGCCTTAACCCCCTAAGCAGTAGGGTAATGGGCTAAAAAATGAAATATCTTCTCCCTGAAATGGTGTGGAGTGGCTTGAAGCCACAACAGACCTCCTTAGAATTTTAGTGGAATTGATCGAAGCTACAGCGGATCTCCTTGAAGTTTCAGTGGAATTGATTGAAGCTATAGCAGATCTCCTTGAAGTTTCAGTGGAATTGATTGAAATCTCCATAAAGTTACAATAGAGCAGATCAAAACAAACCCTATCTCCCTAAAGTTGCAGTGGAGCAGGTTGAAGTCAAGTCTTATCTCCCTGAAATTGCAGTGGAGCAGACTGAAGATAGCGAATCTTGTCTCTCTGAAGTTGCAGTAGAATAGATCAAGACAGATTTGGCGTCTCTGTATTAGACAGGGAGCATATTAAGGATAGCAGATATCGCCTTCCTGGGTTCCAGTAAGGCAGATTGAAGCCGTCAAGAGATTATTTAAAGAAGATCAAGGATCAAGAACTCAAGACACGGCGAGCCCGGGCAAAATTGGTCCTTTTATAGTCTTTGCTTTATTCTCGTTACCACACAATGAGCAAAGAGGGCAGTATCTGTGACAGCCCAATTATGCCCTACCCAAAACCAAAATACCCAAACCCAAATTAAACCAAAACCTACCCAAAATTAAGACTCATTTTCAACCCAAATACAAGAAAGAAAAAAAGAAAACCCTAGCCCATAATATTTTGAAAAACAACAAACTTTAGCCTCCATAGCCACACCGCCCTAGCCTCGCTACCACCAGCCTCGTCACATCATTTGGCTCCACCGCCCAAAGACCTGCAAAATAAGAGAAAAACAAAGGATGTGAGACCAATAAAAATAATATTTTAAATGGCTATATAGTAGAGTAAAAAACAATGTAAAGGGGGAATAGGGATTGTATTTTAAAAAGGGAAAATCAAATAAATAAAAGAAATGAGAAACAGTTTAAGGAGGATATTCGTTTGATTTTCGATCGATTTTTTCTATACTTTCTAGTTTTATCTTGTTATTTTATTTTCTATTTTACTTTCAAAAGTAAAAAAAGAAGAAGGTACCTTTCTGTCGCCGAGCCCCCTTTCTCTCGGCGTGCATATCGGGCCAAGGGACGCCTTTTGTTCTCGCTGTTCCCGAGCCATGAGCCACGATGCGTGGAGGCGCGTGGGGCGCCGATGAGGCCCTCGAGTCGGCCAAGCAAAGGAAATAGAAAGGGGAGGAGAGAGCAAAAAGCTCTCGATTTTTTTGAAAAAGGTGCAGAAATGAGTTTTAAAAAAATCTGGTTTACATAAGCTTGTTTAAACGACGCCGCTTGGGTAAAAGGGTAGGGTCTGTGCATTCCACCCTAAAGTGGGTAATTTGCGTGGCCAACCCTCCTCATTTGTGCTTTGCTTTATTTAGACCTGTTTATCCTTTTTTACTTTTTAAACATTTTGCCCGTGAATTTTGTATCGCTTGCATTTTAGTCCGCATTGAAGCACCGTGTTTTGGGGACTTGGGTTATTTACCCTCTTGGTCCTTCCGCATTTTTAAAATTTTAAATTCTATTTGTTTCTATATTCTTTGATTTGTCCCTTTAATTTTATTGCTGTTTCACTTTAGTCCTCATGAAGCTATGCGTTTTGGGGGACGGGAATATTGCCCCATTCGGTCCCCCATCTCATTCGCGTATCACAATTTGGGGCCCAATATTTTATTTTCGTTACGTTTTGTTCCTTTTAATTCAGATTTAATTTCAATTCGGTCCTTTATTCTATTATTTTATTATTTTGTAGTTTATTCCCCTTAACTTCATTTCAGTTTCAAATCGATCCTTATTTTTATTATAATTTAGACTTGAAGTCCCATCCTAATTCCAGTTTAGTTCTTTACTGATTTAATTTAATTTTTTATTTATTTGTTCATTTTTTTCTATTTTATCTTTATTTCTTACTATTTCGTTTTAACATCTATTTATTCATGTTTATACCTTCTGGTTGTATCATCAATATTTCTAGTATTTACTTATTTATTTATTTTCTCGTACATGTTTTATGCATATATTGTTGTCTTATTCATTTTATATATTTCATGATACATTTACCTTTCATACACCTTCCATTTTATTTCATCTTTTGGTCAATGTTATTTACTTTATTAATATTATGGTTTGGCCATCCATATTATTTTATTATTACTATTGTATTATTACTATCATTATTATTATACTGTTTTCTTTGTTTGCATTTATACATAAGTTGTTATTATTATTATATTAAATGAGTTAATATTATTTTTAGCACATTTATTTTATCTTATTTATTATTACTATTATTACTATTATTATTATTATTATTATTGTTGTTGTTGTTATTTTTGAACATATCATATATTTCATATTATTATTAATTTTAAATATTTTATATCTATCATCTTTTTTAAATCATCATACGTAGTATTTATTTTAAGATTCTTATATGTATCTTAATATTTTAAAATTATTACATGTATACATATATTTTTTATTTAAACATTTTTCTATACATCATTTTACCTCAAATTTCTCTTTTCACATTATTCATTCTAAATATTTTACACGTCATTTGAGTTAAACCATCTTATATCTTATCTACTTTAAATTTTTATATGATATTTAGTTACACTATTTTATATGAAAACTATTTTAAATTCTTTTTATTATTTATCGTAAACCTTTTATTATTATTAATTTCAAGACTTCATATGTTATTTATTTTAGACTCGTATATATATTATTTATTTTGGATTCTTATGTATATATATATTTTTATTATTATACAACATTTATTTTAAATTTCCCTTCTTTCACATTATTTATCCTAACTTTATTCATTTTCATTTAAAAGTTTGTTTTGTTTTATTTACTTTAATTTGAATTGTTGTTCATTAATTATATTCTTTAGTTTTCATCAATGTTTGATTAAAATGTTTGTTTTCCGAAGTAGGATTATTATTGTGTATTTCAAATTGTATGGCCATATTATTATCCTCATCATTCATTTGTATAATGCTATTCATACATTATTTCTTGCATGTAAGTTATGCTTTTAGGTCTTGCTATTGCTCCATAAATCAAGCCTCATTACATTTACCCAACAAATCATTTTATTTTAACCTAAACAAATAACACACGTTGTTTAAACGATGTATTCGCTATTATTCAAAAAATGAAAAAATAAAGCAATGTTTCGCATTGTGAAATATCGAAGAATTGTACCCTAATTTACGGGGTTTCGGTTCTTTCGTTAATTCTAAGAAGTTAAATATCCTTCTGAGTTCTAAAACACACGGAATTCCAATTAAAATTAAAACTTGCGTTCGGGAGTTCATGGTATCGTGTCATAACTTACGGGATGTGATACTCCGATATCTCGAGACAAGGAAATCTTTAGCAAACGTCTTGATTAAATCCAAGCATTTTTGAAATCGATATTGATAGAAAAGATCATATTTCAAATTCATTCCAGATTTTTGATTTTCAACATTAAGACACTAACTAATCAATTCGGTACCAATTTTTGGGCGTGTCGGGGGTGCTAATCCTTCCTCGCACGTAACCGACTCCCGAACTTGTTCTCTTGAAATTCGTAGACCAAAATGCCGTTTTAGTAAACTAAAATTGTTTTAACAAAGGTGATCTGATCACACCTAATAAAGATCGGTGGCGACTCCCGTTTTTAATTTTCGTTTTCAAAATCCAGTCGATTCCCGTTTTCAAAAAAATGGTTTCGACAAACTACACTAATGAAAAAAAAATACTTAAATTGCATGATTTCAATTATGACAGAAATTTGAATAACAAGAAATGCAATTAAGTTGTTCAATTAACAAAGAGCAGGTTTAGCCTATCTAAGAAGAAATCATCATCTATGGTTAGAATGTTTAAAACAATGATATAAACACGATCAACATCCCAAGCAATAAAATGAATTTACAAACACTAGATAACATCTTAAAAACAAATGAGCCACAGGTAAAGTTGGTTTACAGTTGAAATAGATAACAAAGATCAGGTTTAGCCTCTCTATTTTGCATGGAAGAGATGTGCTTACAGTTGCAATGGTTTGCAAATTTCACCGATATGTTCAGAAAAGAGAAAACCAAGCCGCTAGATTTGAACAACTAAATATACACTTTCTCTTTAAACAAAAACTACTAAATATCCAAAAATAAGCAATAGCGTGTGATGATATTATGAGTATAATCGTTTATTTCTTATATGAATTTAGTGATTTCTGCTTCCAAAGAATGCAGATAACTGGTCTCGTGAAAAGTACATATCATTGCATCTTTTCCCTATTAGCACTCATTTCCATTAATACATGGTTCCATATTTAGAATGAGAAAGATGCAAGTGCGCATTAAAACAGGGGAATACAATTAAAGCATATACCTGTCAATCCTTCTTTGCATGGATTGGCGCATGTAAAACCGGTGACACAACATCATTACACATGCTATTGCTACTTGAGGTCTACAAGTAAATTTTATCACCACTTAAAAAAATGTTACACATACTAAAACTTAAAATGAAAGTTAATTCTTCAAAAGAAATATTATGCGAAAAAAGTTAAGAACTGCAAAACTAAGGACCTAATTGATGATATATTGGAAAGCAATTAGCATCCCATCAAGTTAGTAAAGAACTTCAAAATAGGCATAGCCCTTGCGCTTACACTTTAAGCTTCATTCCAAGCTTTTGAAGAAAAGAACAATATGACATCAAAACTACTCTTTTTTAAGGTTGATTCCGTCCTTCCTAGGTGGAGAGTGGTTCTCAATTACTTCTTGGCTGAAGTACCACTTGTACGTAGATGAATGCGGCTAATCTGGTTTTCAAAATTTAAGAACATGTTTCAAAAACCCAGAAAAAAAGGATTAATGAGGTTTTTGTTTAAAATAGACAACCCCTTTAAATCCAAGATAACCATAAAAATTCAAGCTTTTGAGGTATCAAAAAACACCTCTTAAGCTGATTTTATCTACAAAAACAGAAAAATTTTAAAAAAAAAACATTGGATCTTGATTAGAGGTGTGCATGGGCCGGGCTACCCGGCCCGGCCCGAAGGCCCGCCCGAAATGTGAGAGGGTTTGGGCAAAAATATAGGCCCGAAAAATGGACTTGGACAAAAAAATAAATCCCGATTAAAAAATGGGTCGAGCCTCGGGTAAGGTATTTTTAGCCCGAGCCCGGCCCGGCCCGGCCCGGCCCAAACTCACTAAAGGACAAAAAAAATCTGCATATTTTTTTTATTTTTGAATATTATTTTCTTGTTGATTTCTCCATATTTTACTACCATTTTACTATTATGTTGCTATTATTTTGTTGTTATTGTTTGGATATTGTATAAATTTTATTTTATTGTTAATTTTCTTATTATTTTAAAGGCATTTGTTAATTTTTTTATTATTTTAGAAGCATTTGCTTGTTAAGTTGCATTTATCTTAGTGTTATTTAAGTTTACATATTTTTCAAAATTTATTTTCAATTTGTCGGGAAATATTTATTTTGATATTTTTAGTATTTTTGATGTATTATATATATTTAAAAATAATATAAAAATTAATACTGGTAGTAGGGCGAGCCCAGTTTTAGTATTTTTATCTGGGTCGGGCTTAGGCAAAATTTTAGGCCCATTTTTTGGGCCCGGCCCGGCCCGAGCCCAATAAATGGGTATAATTTTTTAGTTGAGCACGACCCGAACTCGGCCCGGCCCGGCCCATGAACACCTCTAATCTTGATTCTGAAAACATTTGACTTTTGAAGAAAATCCTTTAATCTAAGATTACTTTCAAACCACTGTCAATTACTGAAAAAAAAAACCAAAAATAAATAAATTTTTTTTAAAAAATAGATAATTAACATAAAGAGATTCAAAGAAGCAGGGATTAATAGAGAAAAGCATCAAAGAATCATACTTTTTAGTTTTCAAGTTCTTAAACAGTTTAAGGAAAAAAACAACTTAACAACTCAAATCAAACTTAAGTATCAAAGATCCATATTGTTTAGTTTTCGAGATGCTTGAATCTTCCCCATGAAAATTGATGCTTACCTAGAGACGTTTTCGAGTGTTTTGAGCTTTCTTTCCCCTTTAACTCGATAGAAAGATGAAAAGTGAAAGTTTAGAAGAAAATGGTGAAAGAATAACGTCTCCAGGTTTTTTTTGCCAAATATAAGCTTGTAAATTTGTGATTTTTTTATGGGTACACTGGGAAGAAAATTTTTTTAAGCTATTCCTTATTTTTGCTGAATAGCCATTTCATAGGTTAAATGCTGAATGACCATTCAGCGTTTTTAAGGAATACTGCTAGAATGAAGATTAGTATTCTGTGAATTAAACAATGGAAGAGCTACCTTATTCAGAATAGTCCCTGAATGGAATTACAATTCCATCCAAGTAAACATAGCGGAAGGATTTTCTCAATTTACTACAAGATTTGATACCTTTCAAGGATAAGGTATAACCTTTACAATCTATAACTTTTGAAAGCCTAAGTTAGAACCTCTTTCCCCTAGTTTTTGTGGCTAAACTAGAACCCTCAAGATTTTCAAGATTAATCTAGAATCACTCTAGTTTATATGGCTCAACTAGAAGCTCCCCCAATATACAATTGGTGTTTACAAGTTTGACTCACTAAATAAATGAAAATGAGAATGATAAAAGATCTAACAATAAGCTCTTAAAAGATATGTACAAGCGAAAATGAAATAAATAAAAAATTGAAGGTTTTTCTCTTGATCTTTTAGCTGAAATGTCCATTTCAAGAGTTTTGATGTGTTCTTGATGAATATTTATATCAAGGAAATGATTTGTGGTTGTTTATAGTTGTTGGAGATGATTCGAGGCCATTTGGAGCATCAATTTTGACATTAAATGCAGTTGCAAAACAACATTATCCGATACATAGTTCGTTCAATGTGAAGTTAGTCACAGTTGTCAGTATCCTTTTGGGGATATGTATTATAAATGTATTGCTATATTTTGAATGATGTGTCAACTAAAGAATTTCTTAAGACTCCATACAAAATGTGGTATGACAAGAAGTCCAACCTAAATCACGTAAGGATATGGGGATGTCCAGCACATGTACTAGAGAAAAATGCAAAAATGTGGGATTCATAAACATAATTGTGCATGTTTGTTAGCTAATTAAAAGTAACAAAGGGTAAATTATTTTATAATCCAAAAGAAAAACCGACCAAAGAATTGATACATGCTACTTTCCTTGAGGAAAGTTACATAGACAACTTTAAATCTCGAAGTAGATTGTTACTAGAGGAAATTTTAGGAAATAAATAGAACCATAAGTTTCGATTTTAGATCCTATCTTAAATAGTAGACTTGAAAATCAACAACATAGGGTGCCTCATAGTAGTGTGAGGGTCTCCAAAAGGCCAGATTTCTTCTTGTATGATGGTATTATTTTTAACACGGAGTTTGTCGAACAAAAAGATGACGATCCACTCACATATGATAAAGTGATACAGAGTGTTGATTCCAAACTTTAGGAAATAACTATAAATTTTGAAATGGATACTATGATGTCCAGTTCAGTGTGGAAACTTGTGAACTTATCGGACGAGATAAAACTTATAAAGTGTAAGTAACTATGCAAGAAAAAGGATTGCAAAAAAAAAATGTTGAAACTTATAAGGCTAAGCTTGTAGTGAAGCGTTATACGCAAAAATAAGGTATGGATTGTGAGGAAACTTCCATCCAGTAGCAATGTTCAAGTCTATCCGCATTCTATTATCCATTGCAACTATTCTCAATTACAAGAACTATCAAAATGGATGTCAAGACAAACTTTTTGAACAACTACTTTGAAGAAAAAATATATATGGTGTAACTTATTGGATATATAGTTAAAGGAATCAAATATAAATTTTGCAAATTGCTTAGATCCATAAATGGACATAAGCAAGCATCTGTGCATGGAATCAAATATTTGATCAAGCGATCAAAACTTTTGGATTTGAGAAAAACGTTGATGAACCTTATGTTTACAAATGTATTGTGGATGAAAATGTGGTATTTCTAATTCTTTACATTGATGATATTCTACTCATTTAGAAAGATGCAGGGACATTATCATCTGCTAGACAATAGTTAACCCAACAATTTAGAATGAAGGATTTAGGTGAAGCTGATTATGTTCTAGGAATTCAAGTACTTAAGAATCGAAATACAAAGTGATAGTTTTATCACAAGCTTTACACATAGGCAAGATATTGAAACTTTTTATAATGATCGATTTAAAGAAAGGTACACAACCTTCTATATCTAGCCTTCATATTTCTTTAGAGGATTGTCATAAGACAGCGAAAGAAAGAGAGCATATGAGAAAGGTTCTCTCTGCTTTGACGGTAGGAAGTCTTATGTATACTATGTTGTGCACACATCCACATATCTGTTTTGCAGTAGGATTGGTGAGTCCATATTAGAAAATCTTGGTTTAAGACACTAGCAGACAATTAAGCATATACTCAACTATTTACGAAGAATAAGGGATTATATGTTTGTATATTCTAGAAGGGATTTAACTTTCATTATATATACAGAATTTGACTTCCAACATGCAAGGATTCGAGGGAATCAACATCGAGCTGTATTTTTTTCGTAGACGACAAAGCAATTGTATAGAGAAGTGTCAAATAGAGTTGCATTGACAACTCCACTATGGAGGCCAAATACATGTTGCTTTTAAGGCAACAAAAGAAACTATTTGGCTTTAGAAGTTCTAAATAGGTTTCGAAGTCATCCCTGGTATATAAAAGCTACCACACCATATAGTGATAATAGTGCGTCAATAGATAATACTAAGGAAATAAAAAATCATAAACGAAATAAAGACATTGATTGAAAATACCACATTATATAAGCGGCGATGATAGATGGAATAGCTTATGTAGTTAAAGTTGCATCTAAGGATTACCTTGCAGATCTATTTACCAAGGTTGTAGTGGCTAAAAGTTTCGAGAAACATGTAGAGGGCATGAATATGTGAAATGTGGCCCATCTACTTTAAAAGGAAAAGTGGGAAACTGCTAGGAGCTAGTGCCCTTATTGTAGTTATTTCATCATTAATGTTTGTACTTCTTCGAACATATTAGTTTAATAAAATTCTATTATTTGCAGTATTATATTTTGTATTTGTCTTCGATGATTTTTTGGCACAAAAAAAAAGAGAGAAGAAAATATTGAGTTACTTATTACCTAACGTATAATAATATTAAATAATTTAAAACATAGTAGCCACAACCAAAATTTCTAAGCGTTAGTTGCTTAGAATCAGTCAGTCTCTGATAATTCTCGCTTCACCCTTAGATTACGGGGTTTGCCAAATTTCTTTCGCTTCAATGAAGAAAAACGTAAATTCCATGATAATTAGTTTAATTTTAATATTAAACAAATCTGTATTAGTCTAAATCAATTTAATATCTAATTTAGTTTGGCAAATTAATATCCAAAAATGATTCAAGTGGGGAGCAATAAAGCAAAACAATCAACCACAACAATTAATAAATTGCAACAGCAAAGTGATGGCAATACGCGGCAAGGACTGATGCAAATAAATGGCAAACATTAGCTTGGTCAAATGGTGGTAGCATTTGCTGGACAAACATGTTAACCAACAAATATATAAATATAAATAAATAAATATTTATATAAAATAAAATAAATTGAATAATTTATATTTAAAATATCATATATGAAATATCAATAATAACAAAATTAGAAATCAAAAAGAAGAATTGAGTTTACTATATGTTGATGCCTGTTTTATAGAGTTTCCTTAAGACAGATTCGACTGCTCCTACGGCACTTGAAGAAACGCTAGTCGACTGTCTTCCAGGGTACAACAACACAATGATCGAAGTAGTAGCACTTTTGCAGTGATTAACGAGCAAACATTGAATTCTTTTATCACCGAAACGTTGGAAAATATGGAGAGGAAAAGAGAAGAATTTTGGAAAGCAAAATAAATTTGATGTGAGAGTAAAAATTCTGAAGAATTCTTAGCCTTTTATAGACATTCAGTCCAGACATTTCACATCGTCCACGTCATGCGGATCCGTCCCAAACCCCATTTGTTTGAATCTGCACCCCCTACACGCGAGGCATGGTTTTAATCTTAGTCATTCAATCACCCTTCAAGTAGGTTCTCGTATATATATACACATCTCACACTTTGTATTTAACCAATGTGAGATCTAAGTTTTTCTTTTCCTCAATAAATATTCACAAGTAGCCTACTTTGAGCATCAATTTCTCATTCATCACTCAACCATTTTGAGCATATGATATACCATTGTAAAGGTCTCATAGAGTAAAATATAAAACCATAACTTTATAATTCAACTCTCTACTTTTACTAATCGAGAATATGGCTTAAAATTTCTAAAAAATTACAATTTTTCCAACTAACTTAAACTAAAGTATACAACAACCAAAAATTGAGGTGGCGGGAGCAGCAAATTAAAGAGGCAACCACTAGCTTAAATGACTAGCATTCGATGGCAATTTAGGTGACTAAACGATCCGATTTTCTAGAGATCCGACTAACATTATTATTTATGTAACAATCCAACAACTATTATTATTTAATGCATTTATAATATAATTACTTTATTTACGTCTATTTTTTAGAGTTCAAATTAAATGTATATATTCACATGGAACGTAAATGACGTAAAAAAAAAATCTAGGTATAAATAAACGAAAAAAATTCCTCTACTCCTCTATTGCTTTTTGTGGTTCACCCATAGTTGCGTGACAGGTCTCAACTAATAAATATATTTTCTTATTTTAACATTTTGACTTTTGACGACAAAAGATTAGATATCCTTACAAATCAAAGTTTTTACACCGAAAAAAAATTAGCCTTTTTTTTTTCCTAATAAATTTTTTTTAATGGTTAGTGTGTTGACTGATTCGATGAATTTTCCTAATTTCAACATTTTTAAACTATTAAGTTATTTTTCTTCTCCTTGTTCTTCATCTCCATGGTGATCATAAATTATCCTTATAAATAAAGTTGATTATCTTTGTCTTTGTTAAAGTTAAAGATTGTCAAATAAACCATTAGAAAAGTGTTTTTTAATATTGTTTTTCCGGATCTTGTCCTCTATGTAAGATGTAAATTTAAGTACCTTTAATTCTCCTTGAAATAAAAGTTTTCTAATCTGTTCTTTCATCTGCTTCTCTTGTGCTTGTTTAGTGTACCCAAAAACACATTTGGTTGGCTCTTCTATTAGTTATTCTTTGTTTTACGAAATCATTTGAATGCAACAAATGAAGGAGTCTTAAGTTTAAACAAATAACAAATATGTGAGTTTTTATTCAATTGCTACATTGTTTCATCTCTTTGTCCTTTGATGAAATGAGAAATCAGAAGTCTCAACGTCAGTTTCACGCTAAGAACGATTATCTGCTTTATTAGCAACATTCTTGTTAGTCTCTTTTAGTTTTCACTTCATCGTTTTAATATGTCAGTTTCATGTTGGAAAGGGTTATTTGCTTTATTAGCAGCATTCTTGTCAATATCTCTTTTAGTTTTCGGTTCATCGTTTTAAAGTTGCATTTTTCTGTTTTGTTTCAGAGTTCACACAGTTTTTTTCTTCTTTTTTCGACAAGTTTAACGTAGTCAAAACAAAGTGAAAAAAAATTATAAATATGAATTATTTTAACACGTGTAGATGGGTACAAAGAGGGATAGGAAGAGGAGGAGGGGCAGATGATTTTTGTCCTACTTTGATTAAGTCTGAAATATGCTAAATCAAATATTAATATACTTTATGAACTCAAATTTAATTTGATTAAAATTAAATCAAATTATAATTTTTTCAAAATGAAATAACCACCAACGCATCTTTTATACCTTATTACGTACCAAATATAGAATGTTGTATCCCCATATACAAAAGATGATTGCTATGCAACATTTATCAGCTTTAACAAAAGTAATCAACAAGTTGTATTTGTTCTACCATGTAAACTAATTGAGAACAATACAACATAAAAATATCATTGATAGTAATTTGTTTTCATTGATAAACCATTCGAGTATTAAAGTAATTCATCAAAAATGATAAGTTACAAAATATAAAACAAAGTAGCCTAAACTTTAGATTGTATTCCAAAGACAACACCAATTAAGCTATATATATATATATATATATATATATATATATATATATATGCGCATTTGTTAATTGTTAACTATTTTATTATTTTTAACTTTTCCCAATTTGATTTTTGTAGTCATATTAAAAACCAACTAGTAAGTGAGTCTGCTTTGTTAGCACGAGTTAGGGTTTCTTAGTCTGCTTTGTAGCACGATTTCAATTTTAGGGTTCGAATAGGGTTGTTTGATCAAAGGGTTTTGGATCTCTTTTCCAAGAGCGGCGGTATGGCTAGGGATAATACAGTAGATGAAGAATTCGCTAATCTCAACATCACGGATGAAGAGGAAGATCCCTTGGAGATGATGGGTGATGAAGTCGACATAGGGTATTTATATGATTTATGCTTGGTGGGGAGGGTCCTTACGGATAGCGTGGTGCACTTCCCGGCTTTAAAAAATACATTAGCAGATCTATGGCATCCATTGAAGGGGGGTATCAATAATGGAATTGGAGGATAAGCGAATTTTGTTTAGGTTCTATTGCGAGCTAGACATACAGAGGGTTTTGGATGGTCTGTCATGGTTCTTTAATCGACATCTTATTATTTTTCATCGACTAGTACAGGGCGAGGAACCTAGTTTAATTCCTTTTGGGAAACAGTGTTTTGGGTACAAATCCACAATCTACCAAGCGGATTCATGTCGGAAGGGATGGCTCTCAAATTGGGGACTTTATTAGGAAATTTTTGGAATATGATGCCTCATTGGTGTTGAAGGGGATTAGTAAATATATGCAATTACGAGTCTCTATGGATGTTCGGATTCCGCTTAAGAGAAAGAAAAGAATAGGCATTAACCAGAGCCAATTCACATATTTTTTTTTCAATACGAAACATTACCGCTATTTTGCTTTCTTTGTGGCCGTCTTGGACATGGGGAAAGCTACTGTCAGGTTCAGTTAACATTATGCAATCAACAGGTGGAGTTTGGATGGGATAGTTCGTTAAGGGCGGCTCCAAGAATGGAAGGACATGCGGTGAGTAAATGGCTAAGGAAGGAGAATGAGTCAGAAAAGTGGGTTTGTATGGATATTGATGGGGAAAGCAGAGAAAGGGTATTTGGTGTGGATGTAACAAACAGGAGTATTCTTAAAGAATGTGTGGGATCTTTGGAACGCTTTAACCGACAGTAGAGGGTAGCAAAGGATAAGGGTCTGATTGGCATGTCGAAACAAGATATGGGAGTGGGAGAGGGTGTAGAGATGGAGTATTTATCGGTAGATTTTGTTGATGGTAAGAAGAGGCAGAGATTTCATTCAGAAGGGGGGAGTGGTCTAATAGAGGTGGGTTCAAAAATTGCGATATCAGCGGCCAATAACAAGTTGGCTAACCAGGCACAATGAAAATCCTAAGTTGGAATGTTCGTGGGCTGGGGCACCCACGAACAGTTAGACGTCTCAAAAGTAAGTTGAGACAAGTTAAGCCTCATATTATGTTTCTTATGGAAACAAAAGTGTCGACTAGGAAGATGGAGACAATAAGAAAAAAATGTGGATTCGTTCATGGGATTGATGTGGATGCGGTAGGGACGAGAGGAGGGTTATCATTAGGATGGAAAGAAGGTTTGAATTTAAATCTAAGGAGTTTTTCGAAATCTCATATCGATGTGAAGGTGGAAGAAGAAGCCGAGAGGGTTGTTTGGAGAATAACGGGTTTTTATGGATCACCAGTGGAACAGAATAGGAGAGAGTCGTAGGATCTGTTGAGATATTTGAAGCGCGATAATAGTAAACCATGGTTAATTATCGGAGACTTTAATGAAATTCTATTTTCGTGTAGAGTTAGAGAGGAAAGACAGATGAGTGCGTTCAGAGAAGTCTTAGAAGAGTGTGAGATAAATGATTTGGGGTTTTCTGGACAATGGTTCACTTGGAAAAGGGGTAGGTTACTTAGTAACAATATAAGGGAAAAGTTGGATAGAGGGGTGGCGAATCCAAAATGGTGGGATCTTTTTCTAGGGTATAGGGTGTGTCACCTACAACATAGTTTTTCTGATCATTGTCATGTTCTGGTTGATACAGAGGGGGATAGAAGGTCGCGCATTGGGGATCAACAGTGGCAATTCAGATTTAATGCTGATTGGGTATTGCAATCAGGTTTCGAGGAGCAACTAAGATCTAAATGGAGCTCAAATCAATAAGATTTTTTGGTAAAATTTAGGGAGGTGGGGATGAGGTTAAATGCCTAGGCAGCTAAGGAGAAAAAGGGCAGAGAACGTCGGACGACGGAGTTAAATGCTAAGTTAATGGAATTAAATGCAGGCGAGATAAGTGATGAGGTGTTAGAAGAGATAACAGCGATAAAACTAGATCTGAACTTTGAAGCTGATAAAGAGAAGATATTTTAGGAACAGAGGGTGAGAGTCAATTGGCTTCGAATGGGTGATAGGAATACGTTTTTCTTCCATAGAAGTGCTTCAAACCGAAAGAAGAGGAATGTGATTAAGGGGTTGGTAAATAATTCTGGGACTTGGGTGACGGATTTTGAGGAAGTTTCAAAAATAGCAACAGATTATTTTAAAGGTTTATTTTCATCAACTGGAGCTAGAGATTGTGATCGTTTATTGGGGGTCGTTTGTTCCATGCATTACGGAGGATCTTAACAGGGACTTAATGGTGGAGTTTAAAGCAGAAGAGATTGTAGAGGCGATAAAATCTATTGGACCTCTTAAAGCATCAGGAAGGGATGGATATCCGGCGTTATTTTATAAAAAATATTGGCATATTATTGGGGGTGATGTTATTACGTTCTGTTTGGATGTGCTGAATGGACGAAGGGATGTGGGAGAAATTAACAGAACGAGCATTGTTCGTATTCTTAAAGTGAATTCACCAACTTCAATGAGTCAATTTCGACCCATCAGTTTGTGTAATGTTATTTACAAAATTGTTTCGAAGGTGCTGGTTCATAGATTTCGACGAGTTTTGCACTATTGTATTGAGGATACCCAAGGGGCATTTGTTACAGGGAGGAATATCACCGACAACATTCTTATGGCTTACGAAATTCTGCATTCATTCAAGAAACATAGAGGGACATCAAAGAAGGGCTTTGTTTTAAAACTGGATATGAGCAAAGCGTACGACCGGGTTAAATGGGGTTTTTTAGGAAAAATGGTATGAAGTATGGAATTCTGTGAAGAGTGGATTACTTTGATTATGAAGTGCATATCCAGTGTGGTGTATACTGTGGTGATAAATGGCAAATATGGAGAGGAGTTTTAGTCTCATAGAGGTTTAAGACAAGGAGATCCGCTTAGCCCGTACTTGTTCCTCATTCGCGCCAAAGCTTTTTCACGATTGCTTGCACTAGCGAAAGAAGATGGGCGAATTTTGGCAACAAAGGTGGGAAGAGGTAATATTTCGGTATCCCATTTATTTTTTTCTGATGACAATATGCTATTTGGAGAAGCATCCACTGAAGGAGCATCAAATATGAAAAGTGTGATTATGGAATATGAAAGGATGTCGGGGCAGTTGGTCAACTTTGAGAAATCTCTTATCTATTTTAGTGGCAATGTTGGCGTTGATGTACAGAATTAAGTGGGTAGCATTTTGGGGGTAAGGATTTCTAATAACCCAGAACAGTATTTAGGGCTGCCAACCATGGTAGGACGTCGGAAAAAAAATGCTTTTATCGACATTAAAGAACGTTTTGCTAAGTTACTGAATGACTGGAGTATACGAGTTTTTTCGACAGGGGGTAAGGAGGTATTTTTAGAATCAGCCTTACAGGCGATACCGATTTATGCAATGCAATGTTTTAAATTACCAGTGTCCTTTTGTCAAGAGCTAGAGAGTATAATGAACAAATTTTGGTGGCGTAGTTCGAAGACAAACAAAGATATACATTGGTGTAAGGGGCGTGATATGTGTTTACCCAAAGCGCATGGAGGTAGGGGATTTAAAGATTTATCAAAATTCAATTTGGCATTGTTAGCAAAACAGGGATGGAAAATTATTACGCAGTCGGATTGTTTGTTTGCTCGTGTAATGAAAGCAAAATATTTCCCAAAAGGGGATTTTGTGAGTGCGAGATTAGGCTCTTACCCTTCAAATACCTGGAGAAGTATTTGGGGAGCTCGGCATCTCCTCGAGGAGGGAATTGGTTGGCGAATCAGGAATGGTAAGACAGTGAATATATGGAATGATGCATGGCTACCGGGACCTGGATATGGGAGAGTACAAGGTCAGAATATTGACATTAGGTATACAAAAGTATAGGACTTAATCGACAAAGAAACTACTACCTGGAAGCAAGATACAATTCGAGAATTATTCAGAGAAGAACAACTTGCAAACATATTGTGAATCCCACTAGTGCGTAGTGAACCAAAGGATGTCTTAATTTAGAGGGTGACAACACAGGGGTGTATACAGTGAAGAGTGGAAACAAATGGCAAATTACAGCAGAGAGACCTCATGCTCAGACTGATTATCCAGATAAAATTTTAACAAAACTGTGGGGACTCCAAGTACCAAGTAAAATAAAAATACACATGTGGCGAATAGCTAAGAATTACATCCCTATTTTATACAATCTAAGGAGTCGTAATTAGTAGCTAATACAATCTGCCCGGTTTGTTAAGCAGCGAAGGAAACGATTAGTCACCTGTTCAGAGATTGCACTTCACACAGCAGGTTTTAAGGGAATTGGAGGCATCAGTTTTACCATGCAATGAAGAATCAAATTGGAAGATGTGGTTAGCAATAGGGTTCAATAATTTAAACATTGAAGCATGCAAAATCAGAGTTATTGCTTACTGGGCTATATAGTATAATTGAAATAAGATTTACCATGGGGGGGTTCGTGAACAAGCTCATGAGGTAGTGGGATTTGTTAAAGCTTATTGCACAAGAATAAATGCGCTGGGGGTGGTGTTAAGGCAAGCACAGGTAGTGGATAGTTCTGAATGGAAACCTCCAGAGAACGACACTATTACAGTAAACTTTGATGCTTCATTCAACTATCATACAAGAAAATCTTGTTCAGGAGTTATAGCGAGAAATAATGAAGGCCTGGTGATGGCAGCATGTACCTTTCCGTGGGAAAACGTCTCAGATCTGGTTATGGCCGAGGCAAGGGCGTGTTTACAAGCCATTACGATGGCTAAGGAAATGGGTTTTCAAGATATTTGTATTAAAGGTGATGCATTAACTGTAATCTGAAAGATTAACTCTGCAGGGGAAGATAAATCTGAAATAAGCAGTCTGATTAGAGAGATTAAGGAAAAAACATCCAGATTCAGAAGAGTGAGCGTTAGGTACATACCTAGGGAAGCTAATAAGGCGGCCCACGGGATGGCGTTGGAAGGAAGGCGACATGAAAACCCCCTATACTGGATAGAGGAAGTTCCGCATGCGGTGGAAGGACTGGTGGATGAAGAAAGGAGAAGTTGTGGAGAGCGTGAAGAGATGGAGAGTTAGAGTCCGAACTTTGCGCAGTATTTTGGTCTAATGAACTCGCGATTCTGATCGAGAAGAAGACGTCAATAGCTTTGATTCTGGGCGATAATCGATCCATGTGAGTAACTGATATAGTGGAGATTTGGGGTTTAAGTATAGGGAAGATGAGCTTTCAGGTCTGATTTTGCTTAAATTAGTCGTTTCATTTCAGTTCTTTTGTGGTTAAGAATGAGTTTCCTTTTCTTTTATGTTTTTTTATTGTTTTATTTTGTTTTAATCTTGCGTTATTAAATGCATCGATTCGGTGCCCTATAGAAAACAAACAAATGTAGGGTATTCTTTATAGGCCTGAGATGTTTATGTATTTTCCCATTAATACAAGTACCAGTTATAATTTCAAAAAAAAAACTATTTTATTATTTTTGATTGAGTTTTAACTCTACTGGAATCAATATTATTGTTAATGTAAAACGATATGGGTTCGAGTGCTCTAAAGTGCATTATCCTCCTAGAGAAGGGCTATGGGTAATTCTAAGCATTGTATCAAAAAGAGTAGATATGATAAGAACCTATAATGAGATTAATATTAAAAAAAAACTATTTTTATTCTTTATTTTACATTAAATAAACTTTAAAATTTTAAAATATATACCATCAAACCTAAGATTGAAAAAGAAGTACATTATAATTTTTTTAACATTTATGACTAGTAGTTTCCGAGTTCTAATTTCCTTGGCGAATTATTATTATAGTTAATTATATTACTAAATCGATATTAGAATAATAATTTATATATTAATATATAATAATAAAAATAATAGTAATTAAAATGATAGTATATTAATGTGAAATTAATTAATTTGATCCTATCTCTTAAAAACTCTACTTAAAAAATAACATAATAATATATTATTAATTAATGAATTTATAAATTTAAAAAATCTTTGAATATAATTGGATAAATTAAAAGTAATAAAAATCCAAGTTTTTTAGTTAAATAAATATTTTTTTATATAAAAATACCTTTTATTTTTCAACATTTTACTAAATTTAGCTTTAAAAATAATTATAATATTTAATTTGAAATTATTAGTTAAAAAAGTTGAAATAAAATATAAGTTGTCACACATTTAAAAATAATTAGAATTTAAACTACAATTTATTTGAACAAAAATTTAAACTACATTATTAGTGAAGAAAGGGTTGTATTAATTTTAAAATAGCTTTATTACTTAAATAGAACTTTAAGCATAAAATATAGAAAAAATTGTCATAATTATAATTTAAAATTATTAGTTAAAATTTTTTTTATGTTGCTAATTTTAATAAAGTAAAATAGAGTTGTTAATTGACTAGATTTTTAAGTATCTTAATTATCACTTAATTAATATTATAGTTAATTATATTAATTAATTATTATTTTGAATAATTTTACTTTATATTAATTACATAAAGTAAATTTGAGTTGTATGTTGAAAATGTTAAAAATGTATTAAGAAAATTTTCTATTATAATATTTAAAATGATAAATTAATATATTTTAATTATATTCAATAATTCAGATAAAATATTATTTTACACTAATTACTGTAATTATAAATACAATATTTTAAAAGTGATTAAATATTAAACATGTAAAATTAGCATGTAACATTAAAAACTAGTAAAATTGAGCGAAACTTGTTGCCTACGTACCAGTGGCAGCCAGATTCGATATTTTATCACCACTATTTCAGCAAGTCCAGCTTTATAATTAGCATTATATTAATATGGAAGTACTGATAAGTGATAATAACGCAAAATTGACATCCATAAATATAATGGCGCTGCATGATTCCTTTATATTCACCAAACAAAATCAAAATCCTCATAAACTCAATTTGCTTATGAGATGGGTCTGAGACGCAGAACTCGATACATGAGAGCCCCTAAAAGAGCTCCGATTACAGGTGCCGTCAGATATATCCAGATTCTATCGAAATTCCTTGAAACAATTGCAGGTCCCAATGACCTTGCTGGGTTGAGTGATCCTCCCGAGATAGGCCTGCATTCCAAAATTACAAAAAAGGTAGCTATGAATGTCGATTAAGTTCAGCAAATGGCCAATGCAAATTGAAGAGTTAGTATGCACCCTGTGATGAGGACTGCTAGCCCAATGGACATTCCAATAACCAGTCCAGACAGTGGACCAACCTGCATAAATTTCATGGTCATCATGGATTCCGATTTGTTTCACACTTTGTTTAATTTTGACATACTACAACTGATCATAGTGCAGTATTTTTGGCCTTACTGAACGTGCTTGTTGTGTCACCGCTGCAATCACAAACACAACGATGAAATCAGCGATGAGCTCCGCCAAGAAGGCGGCTTGGCAGCCTTGGCCAGGCCGGGTTGTCATAACATCCGATTTTATGCCATAGATAAACTCTCCCGTTAATGCTGCCATAATTGAACCCAGAATTTGTGCCAATATGTAAAGTGGTACCTGTTAGACGAAAAAAAAAAGAAAAAAAGAAAAAGAAAACAATGATGTAATTTCTTGGGTAAAAATATCATGGAGGCCCTTATATTAGGAGTTAGATTGAATATTATTCTCTACTAAAAAATGGACAGATTAGTCCCTATACATTAGATCAAAGAGTAAATTGGTCATTCTATTAAAAATTTCATCCACTTTTGTTGTTAAAAAATGGTTTCTATACGTCAGCATGAGATACATGTGACATGTCACGTGTCAATGTTTGGTTATTCCGCCAGTCATACCAGTTTTAATAGTAAAAATGAATGAAATTTTTAATGGGAAAGGACCAATTTGCTTTTTAATCTAATATATAGGGCCTAATTTGCCCATTTTTTGAGTAGAGGGGCTAAAATGCAATATGACACATAGTACAAGGGCCTCCATGGTATTTTTATCAATTTCTAGGTACCTAAATTAATTGAAAGTGTTTGATTTGTAGATAGTGGATATTAAATACAGCACCCTTGACCAGGGAAAATAGCCAAATGCAGCAAAGGCTATGGTGAGTGCAGGGTTAACATGAGCACCAGATATGGATCCTATGGAGTAAATGAGAACAACAATTGTTAACCCTGCTGTTGTGGCATACTCTAGCAGTGCTGCTCTAACTCCTCTTAGATTAGTGCTTGCTGTGATCCCACTGATGCAAAGCACTAAAATAAAAGTCCCCACCATCTCAGCCAAAATCTGCATCATAGTAGGAGCGGTAAAGTTGTTCTTTTATATCGTAAGTCAATTAAAGTTAGATTGTAAACAAAATAGAAACCAACTTCTTACCGCCCGAGCGGGATTGAGATATTTGGCATGTAAAAATCTGTGAAAACCGGAGGTTTGGATCATGGTATCACCATTTCCTGACATAGTAGTTCTTGAGCTCCCCTCTTGATCATCTCTATAAAGGTCTCCATTGGAGATATTAGGTTTGAAAATTTGTTTCATTTCTAGGAGCAAACCTTTCATGACAAGAGAGTTGATGAGAAGGATAAAGTGGGGTGTGTTATTGTACATCTATATATATAAAAAACCAAGCCCAAAAGCCAAGGTGTAAAGAACATGTACTTGTTTGAAAGGAAAAAAAGGGTCATTGATATAGTGAGGGAGAATTTTTAATATGGTCGATTTGTTTGTTGACGGAGTTTCAGCAAATTAACAAGAAATTGAGATTATTGTGATAGCTGCAACACAAAACATGTGATAATTTGATTATTTTTTTTATCCAATGTTTAGAATTATTCATAATTTTTTTTTATTATTAAATAAGAGAATAAATATATTTCAATATATTTAAACTTATATTCCCCTGTATTAGCAACAATATTGATATGAACTAATCTTATTTCTTTTCTCATATTGCATTTTGTTCGGGAAATTGAAAATAGCAAGACTCTTGTCATCGAGTAGCGGAGATTATTACGTGAACAGTTTATACTAAATGCAAAATTAAAGAATTTACAAAAAAAAAAAAGAGCTTGATAATGAATCGGTTTTAATTTATTGATCAGAGATATGATTATGCAAATAGAAATTGTTGACTTGTTGCAACATAGATGGTTTGATTTGTTGAAATAGAATTAAAAAAAATGAAAAGGTTATTCAATTTAAATTGAATAAAAAGAGAATAATTATTGAGAAGGTTTGGTTAATTGAATCAAATGAATGGTCCATTCTATTAGTATTAGGAATAACCAAAGAATCGATAAAATGTCAATTTTGCACAAAGGCTTTATTTGTTTCATTGAACATGACTTCTAGAAAATGATTTCTAAAAAATAACTTTGTAACGGCCTCAAATTCTCGAGTCAACGTTCAAGTGTTGACCTGGGTTAGCGATGGATAAATTTATTTTGGGATTGGGTTTTGTTGGAATTAATTTGGGTGAATTTTGGACCTTTTTATAAGAAATTAAGGATGTTGGGAAGCTTATGTCAAGTAAGGGGGAAGATGGATGGCTAGTATGGTGATTTTACTAACTTTGAATAAACCTCTTCTCCCAATTAATGGGAAAAGATGGTTTGGTAGATTGAGGTATGGGATAAATTGGATTTGTCCCCATTTTTTCCTGTAACAGTCCAATTTCAGTGAAATCGGAATAGTAGTTTCGGGACCACAAATCTGAGTTCGAAAAATAAAATTATTTACATTTCATAAAATGATAGGTATTATGATAGAAATATTGCATGAAAATTTTTATAGAAAAATTTTATCAATTATGTGTCTAATTGCAAAAAGGAATGAAATGAATAAAATGTCAAAGTTGAATTCCAGTAGTTATAAGGATTAAATAGTTATATAATTAAAAGTGAGAAGTCCTTAGATGGAAATTAGACCATTGATGAAAAACATGTAGATATTTTTAATGAGTCATCCATGGAAAAATTGAAAAAGGTTAAGGATTAAATTGGAAATTGAATTAAATAATATGTGATAAATGATTAAATAGAATTAAACTCATTTTATATCTTCTTCTTCTTCATAAAATACATGGAAACCCTAGGAGAGAGAAAGGAAATTTCTCAAGCTTGAATTGGTAAGTTCTATGTCCCGTTTTTAGTGATTTTAATATTTTTGAGATCGGGAAAGCTTAATTTCTTTATTTTGGGGATTAAATTTAAAAGAAATTAAAGTTTAGAAAATTACCCATGGATGAATATGCTGTAAATTGAAAGTTTATGATAGGAAATGAAAGGTTATTGATAGAGAAATCACTTTTACAAGATGATTTTTAGTGAAAGCATGTGTAGGGACTAAATTGCAAAGTAGTGAAATTCTTGGAAAAAATTTGAAATTTATGAAATACATGTGCTGTAAAAGTTATATTGAAATTTTGAATAAGCTTGAAATAAGGAGTAAATTGCATGAATTTTAATTTTCGAGCCTAGGGACGAATTTGGAATTAATTAAAAGTTTAGGGGCAAAATGATACTTTTGCCTAAAATGTGAAATGGGCTTGATTGAATGTAAAAATCATAGAATTGATAATTAAATTTATTTATATAGATCCGGAAGTGTCGAACAAAGAAAAAGATTGAGGGAAAGAAAAAGTTTCAGATTAGTAGATACGATCAATTGTCAAGGTAAGTTCGTATAACTAAATTAAGCATGTAAATGTTTTGAATTGATTGTTGAATTATATGCATCATGTCTTGTATTTGGTAAGTACATGTAATAAACAAATATTGATTTATGTTTTATATAAATGATGAAATGGTGCAAGAATACGTTTGAATATTGATTTCCGATTGGATAGGTGATTACCGTGAATATGAGATCTTGCATATGTTGCAATAAAGGTTGTCTCTAAAGGATAATCTTTTGATCTCATTATGAAAAGGAAATGTATCCCGAAAGGGTAATACTTGAAAAGGACTTATGTACCAAAATGGTACAACTTGAAAAGGTTATGTACACATTGTGTGTACACTTGGAAAGGTTAGGTATACTTTGTGTATACCATATAAAAAGGAAAGGTATACTTTGTGTGTACCACTTGGAAAGGAATGTACACCTCAAGTGTACAACTGGAAAAGGGAAATGTCCATCGAAAATTTAATAATTCAACAGTAACAACATACATAGTGATATAAAGAGAAATGACATGATGGGCTCATCTATGCATTTTAGTATTTTTTTTTTTAAACTAATCAATTGGTTGAATGATTGTGTATAGGCCTTAATTGCTAATTGACTAAGTTAATGGACATATTACTTAATGTATGAATTACTTGATGAACATGAATGGTAAGTGTAGTTTGGTTATATGAACTTACTAAGCATTAATGCTTACTAGGTTTATTTTTCCTGTTTTATAGTGCTCAAAGCTCGTGAAGGTTGGATTTGGGGTCAGAGTTATCATCCCACTATCAATCCCTTGATTTTGGTATAAATGTTAAACTTATTTTGATATAATGGCATGTATAGACTAATGTAGACAAGTAATACTTAAAATGTTGGTTGTAATCTAGTCATTGGAATGGCTAGTAATGTATGTTTTAATAATGATATGGTATGGTATTGTATCATGAGTTGTTTTTGGTTAATTAAGTCATTAAAGTGGTTAGAAATACATGTTTGAGATGGATATGCTGTGAATTAATATAGAAACATGTTGATTTGAGTATTGGTAAATGGTTGAATTGGTTGGGATATACTTGTAAGATTTCATGCAGGTAAATGATTTGGTTTGGGGTGAGAAATGAGGCCAAGAATGGCCTTATTTCGTCCACACGGCAAGCCCACGGGTGTGTGAAATGACTGTGTGTCCCCTGCATCCTTAAATATGAAGTCAGGATAGTACACGAGCAAAAGACACGGCCGTGTCTTTTGGTCGTGTAAAGGACACGGGTTTCAAGCATGGTAGTGTGTTAAAATCGTGTGAAAATGGCTTAAAAATGGTGAAAAATCAGTTTACCACACGGCTTAGCCACATGGGTGTGTGCCCAGGCCGTGTGCCCCTTTGATACTTAAGAAATTGCAAGTCAGAATTCTACACGGGCTAGCCACACGGCCATGTACCAGGCCACACGGGTGTGTGCCCCTATCTTCAAGGTAAAATTTTCAAAGTTGTTAGTTTAGTCCTGAGCCATTTCCAAAGCATGTATTGGGCCCCATAGGCCCATATTAGGGACTTTATCATAAAATTTGAAAAGTTTTAATTTGGAATGCAAATTTATGACTCGGTTTTGTACAAATGCTAGTGTATAAGTCTGGTAATGCCTCGTAACCCTGTTTCGGTGACGGATATGGGTTAGGGGTGTTACATTTCCTATATTATAATCACCCTATTGTTTTTTTATTTTCCTTTTTACATTTCTTCATTTTTTTTCTTCTTTTCTCCATCTATTTTTCCTTAACAAGTCATGTAAAGGGAGAGAGATTTGAGTGAGTTCTCGCCATCTATTTTTCATCCTCCAAATCTCAAAGAAGGTAAGGGTTTTGATCTATTGTTTTTAAAAAGTTTCATGGAAGAAAAAAAATATCTATGTTCATTAAGGATGAAGGTGGAGGTTTTTGGCTGTTTAGAAGGGCTTGAGTTTGAGGAAGTCTGTACCCATCTTCTCATTTTTTATTTATTTATTTATTTAAAGTATGTATTTTTACACTCTATTAACTCTTATTTTTTTGTGGGAAATCTTGTGTGTTACATGGTTGTTAAAAAGGATGGTGAATCCTCTAAAGCTAAGGGTAAAGGCAAAGTGGTAGAGAGCTAGGTAAGAAACTTTGTTGGTGTTTTTCCATCAAGGTGGTACCCTCTAACTCTCCTATACTTCTTGATAAGTCATAAATATGATACTTGTGTGATAATGCATGCATGTTATATGTCCTTGGGTGGAAATCATGTTTGGATGGTTTAAAATGAAGCTAAAAAACTTAGTTGTGAAATATGCAAGAAATAAATTATTACATGAACAGAAAGTTTGAAAATTCACCATAAATTTTATAAAAATAATTAAGAAGTGATCTATACATTATTGTAACCGCGAGTCAATCTAGTTGCGTTTAGAGCAAATAGAGATCGATTTTGATTTTTATTTTAAAATATATGAATGTTTAATGTTGAAAGGTCATAAAAATCTGGTAGCAGAATTCTTATAAAACAAATTTAGCAGTGACTTTGAAAACTCACCAAAAATTTCACAAGATAAAATACGAAGTGAGCGTTTTATCTTTATAAGTGTATAGAACTAGAGTTTTATTTAAAACAAATGGTGTTCGATTTAGAGTTATATATTAAGAGTTGTTCATTTTTGAATAAGAAAAGGTCAGAATGTCAAGGTAGTAGACTACCACATCTCATTAGTTAATATTTTAGCTGAAATGATAACCAAGTTGAAACGAGTATAAGTCTCGAATGTCATGGTTGTATTTTTGTGATTATATGCTTGATTCTTTTTTTGCACTCAGCCTTCAGGCTCTAACCTAACTAGCAGCCATGAGTGGCACTCGAGATAACTCTACGACACCCGAGATTATTTGACTAGCGATCATGAGTGGTGTGGGACTATTTGGATACCCGATTATTTGAGCAGTATGTGCAATCTAACAAGTTTGACAAGTTTGATATGCAAGCGATTTGGTTATGTAGATTTAATGACTCATGATTTAATTATTCGATACTCATGTCATGTTTCATGTATACATTTGATTTGCATGCTTATATTTATGAATTACTTGTAGTATGGTAGATTTGTTGTGTGCCACTGAGCCTGTAAAGCTCAGCCTTCAAATTGTCTTAATGTTCAGATTTGTAGACTTTTGTTCGTGTCCGGGGAACATCATCGACGAGAGACTCCTAGCATCACGTATTTAGTGTATAATACCTTATCTATTAGTGGGCATTGTATTCCTAAGGCCATACTTGTATTTTTTTGTAGGTCTGTAACTCATTTATCATTTTTGTTATTTTGACTATTTTGATATACGATGATATTGGAGCTCCACATATTTTGTATAACTACTTTTATTACTAGTTTCAGTATACCTATGTATGGTATTTTCTTTTATATAAAATGCATTTCAATGTTTTAAAATTATTTGAAAATTTTGCTAGGTTACTCTAGTGATGTGATGTAGTGCCTTAGTATTTGAGTACCCCGTATTCGAGATTAGGGTCTTACATTTAGTGGCATCAGAGCAAGGTTTAGTCGGTTCTAGGACCAGTTGGTCAGTCGTAGTAAGGTGACAATGAATACATGCGCTTAAGTTTAAGAGTGTACTCTTTTAAGACTAGAGGTTTGATATATGCCCCTAAGTGGACTTTTATGGCACCAGCGAGGATGACTCGATAGTTGCTGGTCAGTGGTTGAATGACATACTAAGGACTTTGAAGCCGCTTCATTTTACCCCTGATGGTAACTTAGAGTGCATCATCTCATTGTTGAAGGGTGATGCGTACGATTGGTGGGAGACAGTCTAGATGGTTTTACAGCCTGAGCAGCTGACGTGGGATCAATTCTTGTCCGAGTTCCGAGGGAAGTATATTGGTCAGACACATATGTATGACTTGAAGATACAATTTTCATGACTAGTCTAGGGCAATCGATCGGTATATGAGTACGAGAGGGACTTTCTGCGGTTGAGTCGCTTCGTCCTTGAGTTAGTGGCTTCTGAGAATCTTAAGTGCAGGAGATTCCGTAAGGGGCTACACATTGATATTCACACTTATTTGGAAGCAGACCCGTTCGAGGTATTTTCAGAATTGGTATGACAAGCTAAATTTGTAGAGAGGGTTCTAAGTATGAGATTGAGCTCGTCAGACGAGTCTAGTATCTAGAGTAAGAAGGCTTCTAACACTACGAGTCCATCTCAGATAGCAGTCAAGAGGATTCAGGATTCTAAAGGATTCAGAAGAGCTCCATCAATAAAGTCATAAAGATTAGGTCAAGGGTCAGGACCAGGGGCTCGTAAGAGACCATTGACTTCCTCGTCGCTAGCGAGTTCAGGAGGGTCAGTCAGGACCCTAGTTTTTTTAGTTTGTAATTTCTGTGGTTTGAGACATCCCAGGGAGTGTTATCGGAGGACTAGAGCCTGTTTTCAGTATAGGTCTATTGAGCATTTTGTTAGAGATTGCCCTAGAACTAGTGGTGCTTCGCTTGCTCAGATTCAGAGATTAGCATCTTCTTTTCAATGTGGTAGAAGGTCAACTCATGGTGGTGATAATGTCACTTCAGGCCAGCAGAGTAGAGGCATGGTCAGATCTGCAGTCATATCTAATATTCAAGTTCCATTTAGGTAGTATGTTGTGAAAGCTTGGGAAGATTACAACGCTACTGATGTGATTATCGGTATTTTCACATTGTTCTCCATTCCTATTACTACATTAGTGGACTCCGGTTCCACGTATTCATATATCTGCAGTTAGATCATCCAAGAGAGAGGTATTCCTATTAAGGAGTTGGATGTTGGGGTTCGAGTATCTAACCCGTTAGAACTTGATATATTGGTGGATAAGGTGTATCGGAGATGTCCAGTTGAGATTCAGGGTCAGTTATTTCCGTCAGACTTTATGGAGTTTCCCTTTCGAGAGTTCAAAGTAATTTTGGGTATGGATTGGTTGTCCGAGCATGATGCAAGTTTAAGATGAAAAGCAAGGTAGCTTAAGCTCCGTCGGTTGGATGAAACCAAAGTCCTAGTGACTAATGAGATTAGTGAATGCTTGTCTTATGTCATTTCTGTGACAGTAACTGGAAGGTTGATTAGTAGAGGCTGCAAAGCCTTCTTCGCTCATGTAGTGGATACAAGGGTCCAAAGTTCGGCATTGGATGACCTACGGATTGTGAAGAAGTTTCCAGATGTCTTTCCTGAGGAGTTGCTATAGAGTTAGAATTTAGGATCGAGGTGTTGCCTGTTACGGCTCTGGTATCCATTGCCCCATACCGTATGGCACCGACTGAGTTGAAAGAATTGAAGACTCATTTGCTAGAGTTGCTTGAGCGCGGTTTTAAATGCCCTAATGTGTTACTATAGGGAGTACTAGTGTTATTCATCCGAAAGAAGGATGGGTCGATGAGATTGTGCATTGATTATCGTTAGCTCAATAAGGTGACAGTGATGAACAAATGCCCACTTCCAATGATTAATGACCTGTTTGACCAGTTGAGAGGTGCTTGTGTGTTTTCTAAGATTGATTTGAGATCGGGGTATCATCAGTTGAAATTTAAAGACAGGGTATCTCAAAAATAGCTTTTAGGAGTAGATATGGGCATTATGAGTTCTTGGTGATGTTGTTTTGGCTCACAAATGCTCCTGCAACCATCATGGATGTAATAAACCGTATTTTTTATCCCTACTTAGATCAATTTGTGGTGGTTTTCAATGATGATATATTGGTGTATTCGTGATCTTACGATGAGCATGATCACCATCTCCGAGTTTTGCTTTAGACCCTTTGAGAGAGACGACTTTTTGCCAAATTTAGTAAGTGTGAATTTTAGTTTTCTGAGGTGGCGTTTTTAGGTCACATTGTCACGGCGGATGGTATCCGAATGGATCCACAGAATATTTAGGTAGTGATGGATTGGAAACCATCACGTAATATTTCTGAAGTTCTTAGTTTTTTAGGCCTCACCAGATATTATAGACGGTTTGTTAAAGGTTTTTCGATGATTGCTGCTCTATTGACCAAGTTGCTCCATAAGGGAGTTCCATTTGAGTGGAATGAGAAGCACCAATAGAGTTTTGATCAGCTTAATACAATTTTGATAGAGCCACCAGTTTTGACCCAGCCGGAGTCAGGTAAGGACTATGTAATGTTTAGTGATGCATCCTTGAGTGGACTTGGTTGCGTTCTCATGCAGGAAGGTAAGTAGTCGCTTATGCATCTAGGCAGCTTAAATCGCATGAGCGTAACTACCTACCCATGATTTGGAGTTAGTAGTAGTGGTTTTCGCATTGAAGATTTGGAGGCACTATCTCTGTGGCGAGAAGTGTTATATATATACCGACCACAAGAGTCTTAAGTATCTACTCACCCAGAAGGAGCTAAATTTAAGGCAATGTAGATGGATCGAGCTGCTTAAGGACTATGACTGTGTCATTGACTACCATCCGGGTAAAGCTAATGTGGTAGCTGATGCTTTGAGTCGTAAATCAGTGGCTGCGTTGCGAGCGATGTTTACGAATTTGAGCTTGTTAGAGCACGGTGGTTTATTAGCTAAGCTTCAGTTGAACCGATGTTGGTGTTAGAGGTAAAAGAGGCACAGAATTATGATGATAGTTTGGTTGCCAGAGCAAATAGGGTGAGGCGAGAAGAAGCATTAGGCTTCAAATTACAAGATAGCGATGTATAGTATTTTAGAGGGCGACTTTGCGTTCCAGCACGTGAACTGAGGGATAAAATCCTTCGTGAGGCACATAGTAGTCTGTTTACTATGCATCCAAGCAGTAACAAGATGTATCAAGAGCTTTGTCCATTTTATTGGTGGCTAAGGATAAAGAAACATGTGTCAGAGTTTGTGACTCGATGTTTAACTTGTCAGCAGGTGAAGGCAGAACATCAAGTTCCTTCAGGTCTTCTTTAGCCTATCCAGACTCCACAGTGGAAATTTGTAACACCTCAAACCCGATCTAAAAGTTTAGACCGAATTCAGAATGCTACATTGATCACCGAAGTGATCGTAGGAAAAATATTCAAAATAATTTATCTTATCAAACCAAATCATTCAAAACGTTTATTAACAAATCAGTTCAAATCCTAAAGTAAAGTTCAGTGTAAAATCAGTTCAGATTATACGAATTGAAACACAAATCAAAATTGTACCATAGCACTATAAGTCCTCACAGTTTAAACTTTAACCGAATAATGAACAAAATTGAAAATGTAAACAGAATCCATAGTTTATCCACCAAGACTGTCCGAGACCTCCACAGACAGAGTCCAGCAGTGTCCAAAGATCCAGAATCAGACTGAAAGGGGAAACAGAAGAGGGGTAAGCTATACGAGCTTCAGTGAGATCAAACTAACTAACTACTAAATGTAAAATGCATACGAGAAACCTAAAAATAATTCAAAGAATGGAACATACTTACAGAAATGACTTAACAAAATGACTATATGTAACTTTACAAATATATGGCTCATATAACACAATATTAGAAATTCTCGAAGTCATAAATCGTACTCTAAGCCCTTTTCCAGAATCAGAATCGGTTGGGCCTTAGCCCATCTCACAAAGTTCCTTTAGGCACGAGTGCCTTCCAATCAAATAATACAATCAGAATTAGCAGTCAATCAAACAAAAATATTCCAATCGATGTATATCACAAATACTCACGGAATCGAATGCATGATGCATATGAGTGCGAATGAGTTGTAAAATAACCTACCCATCCAACCAACACACCATCTCCATGCAACCCTACACATCCTATGGGGATATAATCAACCTACCCATCCTTGCACTTCAAGTAGGACCTCGAAAAGCCCATCCAACCTTATATCCCCTATACATTGTCCACGACCCTCAGGGAATTGGGACCATTAGAAAGTTGTACAGTGCCATGCGAAGACCGCGGTACAAACATGCAGTATGAACTGCCAGATTAGATATATCACGCAGCAAGGCTAGCGTATGAGTCAGATCTGTAAATGCGATAAAAATCATGCAGATGAGCGTGCAAAGATGATCGCTAGATCAGATAATGGTATGTAGCGTAGCTAACGTACATGTTGTACAGTGCAAGGTTGTAAGCCGCTATACCGTTAACAGAAATGTCCATGACCCTCAGGGTATTGGGACCGCCTATGACCCTCTTGGTATTATTAAGGCTTTCAGAATGCAGATAAGCTGCCAGATCGTAAATCTCCCTTCTCTTCGACATCCCACCCAAAAGCTCTATATGCAGATGTATATATGGAGATGTGTGTATACAGATGCACAAACTCAGAACACAAATCCAGACAGTCATTCAGAGCAATCACATACAACTAGTCAAGCAGTTACAAAAATGTGCATACTCATAACTCAAATTCGGTTTCAACCATATCACGCATTCAATCACAATTATCACATAAACCGAAGTCAGAACAGAGTCATAATCACCCTCAATAATCTTAGTCGAGAGGTTGGAACAAATAGAGGTCACGATTACACTTAAATCAACCTTAAACCAAACTTGGTGAAATAGGGCCACACGCCTGTGTGCTCCGGCCGTGTAGAGCACTTCAGGCCGTGTAGGGGTCCATACGCCCGTGTGAAAGGTAGCATACGGCCGTGTGATAGAGGCACACATCCGTGTGGTGCAGAGGCACGGCAGTGGGAGTAAGCCGTGTAAGACACTATCCAATTTCACTAAATTCAAGTGCAGAGTCGACACGGCCGTGTGTTCCGAAACACACGCCCTTGTGGAATCCCTAATTTCCAAATCAGTCACACAACTGTGTGGCCAGGCCGTATGACCCCAAATCTCAAATCCCTAATTCCTAAACTCACACGCCCGTGTGGACCAAGGGACATACTGGTGTGGTTTCGACAAAAATCCTCAAATCAGCCACACGAGCGTGTGGCCGTCAGGGCAGTCACAAAACCACCCTTGAACAGCCCCGAAAACACCACCTAGGCCACCAAACTGCCCCCTACTTTAGTACTATCAAAAACACATCAGAAAATAGAGTATCGCACTCCCTTTTAACCATCAAAACTTTAAAACTAAAGAATCCAAGCACTCTCACGAAAAGCCAAAACAACATTTGCAAAACATAAGAACGGTAGATTAGTCAGAGTTGAGTCCCACACCTGATTTCGACAATGAATGAATGATAGAAGAGCAGAAATCCACAATCCGTCAGCAACTGATTTCCTAAAACCAAGAAGAGCCAAAAAGAAAACCAAAGCAGGAGAACAGAGAAAGAAGAAGAAAGAAAAACGTCTAGAAAGAAAAGAAAAGAAATATAAAAGTAAAAGTAAAATAAATAAATAATAATAAACACTTAACGAAATAAGGGTTTTAACCTATAAAAAAAACAGAGATAATTAAAATGTCTTCCAAAATGCCTACACAAGGACTCGAACTCAGAACCTTGAGGAACACTAACACCCACTCAACCACCAGACCAGCAGGCCCATTTTGTCACTAAAACGCACAACTAATCACATAAGTGCAACCCTCTCACTGTCCCTAAGCTCAAAACCCAAAACTTCTAGGTCTAAAATTTAGGGCGTTACAAAATGAGATAGAGCCACTATGGATTTTGTGACTTTATGTCTCGGTGTAGACACGACATAATTTGGGTAATCATGGACAGATTGACGAAGACTGCACATTTCCTACCAGTGTGCATGGACTTCACTCTCGAGAAGTTGGCCAAATTGTATATTGGTGAGATAGTGAGGCTTCACGGGGTGGTGACTTCGATTATTTTAGATAGAGATTCGCGTTTCACTTCAAGCTTTTGGAGAGCCCTTCATGAGGCGTTGGGTACCCGCCTGCACTTTAATACAGCTTTTCATCCATAGACTGATGGTCAGTCAGAGCGAGTCATTCAAATTCTCGAGGATATGCTTCGTTGTTGTATCATTGAGTTTTAGGGAGGTTAGGAGGAGCACATTCCCTTGGTTGAGTTCGCATACAACAATAGTTATCAGCCTAGCATTCAGATGGCTCCTTTTAAAGCATTATATGGTCATAAGTGTAGGACTCCTTTGTGTTGGATAGAACTTAATGAGAGGAAGATTGTTGGTCAGGAGTTGGTCAATGAGACTGAGGATAAGGTTTGAATGATCCAGGATAATCTGAGAGTAGCTTTGAAGTCATATACAGATTTGAAGCGCAAAGAGATAGAGTTTGTAGTGGGCGACAAGGTTTTCCTTAAGGTTTCACCTTGGAAGAAAGTTTTAATCTTCGGACGCAAAGGGAAATTGAGTCCTAGGCTCATTGGACCTTATGAAGTTCTAAAAAAAGTTGGACCAGTGACATATCGGTTAGCCTTGCCATCAGAGTTAGAGCATATTAATAATGTGTTCCACGTGTCCATGCTTAGGAGGTATCGTTTTGGTCATTCCCATATCTTATCGCTTGAGCAGATTGAGGTGAGTCTTGACATGTCATATGAAGAAGAGCAGGTTCAGATTTTGGCATGAAATATTAAAGAACTTAGGAATAATAAGATCCCCTTAGTGAAAGTCCTATAGAGGAATCACAGAGTTGAGGAGGCGACATGGGAACCAAAGAGTCTATGAAATTACAGTATCTGCACATTTTTTATTCAGGTAAAGTTTGAGGATGAAATTTCTTTTAAGGAGGGGAAAGTTGTAACGACCCCAAATTCTCGAGTCAACGTTTGAGTGTTGACCTGGGCTGGTGATGGATAATTTTGGGATTGGGTTTTGTTGGAATTAATTTGGATGAATTTTGGACCTTTTTATAATAAATTAAGGATGTTGGGAAGCTTGTGTGAAGTAAGGGGGAAGATGGATGGCTAATATGGTGATTTTACCATTTTTGAATAAAAGTTTTCTCCTAATTAATGGGAAAAAAAGGTTTGGTAGGTTGAAATATGGGATAAAGTGAAATTGTCCCTATTTTTTCTATATTATAATCACCCTATTACTTTTTTTTTCTTTTTCTTTTTACATTTCTTCATTTTTTTCCTTCTTTTCTCCATCTATTTTTCCTTAGAAAGTCATGTAGAGGGAGAGAGATTTAAATGAGTTATCACCATTTTTTTTTTTTCATTCTCCAAATCTCAAAGAAAGTAGAGGTCTTGATCTATTTTTTTTAAAAAGTTCCATGGAAGAAGAAAAATATCTATGTTCATCAAGGATGAAGGTGGAGGTTTTTGGGTGTTTGAAAGGGTTTGAGTTTGAGGAAGTCTATACCCATCTTCTCAAATTTTATTTATTTATTTATTTAAAGTATGTATTTTTACATCCTATCAACTCTTATTTTTTTTGTGAGAAATCTTGTGTGTTACATAGTTATTAGTTAAAGAGGGTAGTGAATATTCTAAAGCTAAGTGTAAAGGCAAAGTGGTGGAGAGCTAGGTAAGAAACTTTGTTGGTGTTCTTTCATTAAGGTGGTACCCTTTAACTTTCCTATACTTCTTGATAAGTCATAAATATGATGCTTGTGTGATAATGCATGCATGTTATATGTCTTTCGTGGAAATCATGTTTGGATGATTTAAAATGAAGTTAAAAACTTAGTTGTGAAATCTACTAGAAACAAATTATTACATGAACAGTAAGTTTGAAAATTCACCATAAATTCTGTAAAAATAATTAACAAGTGATCTATACATTTTTGTAACCGCGAGTCAGTCTAGTTTTGTTTAGAACAAATGGAGATTGATTTTAATTTGTATTTTAAAATATATGAATTTTTTAGTGTTGAAAGGTCATAAAAATATGGCAGCAGAATTCTTACAAAATAGATTTAGCAGTGACTCTGAAAAATCACCAAATATTTCACAAGATATAATAGGAAGTGAGCTTTATATCTCTATAACTGAACAGAACTCTAGTTTCATTTAAAACAAACGGTGCTTGATTTAGAGTTATATATGAAGAGTTATTAATTTTTGAATGAGAAAAGGTCAGAATGTCAAGGTAGCAGACTATCACATCTCATTAGTTAATATTTTAGTTGGAATGATAAGCAACTTGAAACGAGTATGAGACTCGAATGACATGGTTGTATTTTTGTGATTATATGTTTGATTCTTTTTTTCCACTCAGCCTTCAGGCTCTAACCTAACTAGCGGCCATGAGTGGGGCTCGGGATAACTCTACAGACACCCTGGATTATTTGACTAGCGGCCATGAGTGGCTCGGTACTATCCGGATACCCGATTATTTGAGCGGTATGTGCAATCTAACAAGTTTGACAAGTTTGATATGCAAGCGATTTGGTTATGTAGATTTAATGACTCATGATTTAATTATTCGATACTCACGTCATGTTTCTATGTATACATTTGATTTTCATGCTTATATTTATGAATTGCTTGAAGTATGGTAGATTTGTTGTGTACCATTGAGCCTGTAAAGCTCAGACTTTGAATTGTCTTAATGTTCAGATTTGTAGACTTTTGTTCGTGTCCGAGGAACATCATCGATGAGAGACTCCTAGCATCACGTATTCATAGTACAATACCTTATCTATTAGTGGGCATTGTATTCCTTAGGCCTTGTATTTTTTTTGTAGGTTTGTAACTCATTTATCATTTTTTTATTTTGACTATTTTAATATACGATGATATTAGAGCTCCATATATTTTGTATAACTACTTTTATTACTATTTTTAGTATAACTATGTATGGTATTTTCTCTTATATAAAATATATTTTAATGTTTTAGAATTATTTGAAAATTTTGCTAGGTTACTTCGGTGACCCGATGTAGCGCCTTAGTATTTGAGTACTTCGTATTCAGGATTAGGGTGTTACAAATTTACTTTTCTGGAAAAGCTAATATATTCTAGTGTTTGGATGAATCTGTGTAAAATATTTTTTGTTGTTTGGTGGATTTTTTAAAAATATTTCATAAAAGTTATTTTCAATTAAACAAACATACATATGAGGTTTTCTTTTTTTTATTGCTTAATTGAATTTAATTTTATATATAATTTTATATTTTACATTATTTTTACATATATTAAAAATATTATGTTAAATTCAGGTTTATTTCAACATCATTTTTTAATTACATGACTACTAAGTGAGTATTTTTTATTTAAAAATGTGGCATCAACAAAATTGACAAAAAAAAGTTAATGATGTCAACAATTGGACTTAATTTTCAAATTTGAAAAGTAAAGGGGCTAAATTTTTGAAAATAAAAGCATAAAGACTAAATTGCAAATCTGTGAAGTGTACATAGACTTATGACATATTTTAACCTTTATACTACAAAACATTTATTATTAATATATTTATAGTTGTAATAAATATTTATTATTAAAATATTAATATTTAATATTTTCAATAATATGTGAATATTATTATTTAAAATTATTATCTTTAAAATTTATTATTAAATGAAATATTAAATATTAATAATTTATTATATGACTAAATATAAATAATTAAATATGTATGTTTAATAATATTAAAAAATATAATATTTTAATAATTTAAAAAATAAAAATAAAAATAAAATTTATTATCAATATAATAATATTAAGCTTGATTTAAGTTAATTTTTATATAAAAATAAAATTATCTATAGAGGAGCTCTTTTCTAGAAAATGATTTACGTTTTTCAAAAGGGTAAGTCATTTTACAGGAAAAATGGCTTATTTTACGTTGACTTGTAAGTCATTTTGCGTTGACCAAGCTGTTTTCTATGAAACAAACATAGGAAAATGTAGAAATCATTTTCCGTAAAACTTTTTATATGTAAACAAACGGACCCTAAATTGTATAATGGTATTTTTTTACCAACAAAATTACAATTTGTTGAAAAATATGGAACTTACAATTTGATGCTAAGGAAGTGCCCACTTCCATGTCCATCAAATATGTGTGGAGGCAGGTTTCATATGTATGTGTACAACTTATTAAACATTATATTTGGGCTATGTTGATTATTTAGTGAATAACTAACCTGTTATAGAAGACCATGTTGCTAGGAATTCGAATATTGGTAATGATTTGGATAAAAAAAATCCTTAAAGCAATCCCTTGGATTATGGACTTTAGATTAGATTGTAATTCTGATGTTGAGTGCCAATAGTCCATATTTATTGTATATCTTATTATTATTTTTTACTGTTGATGGAATTATTATTTCATTAAGATTCACTACAGCAAAACAGATTTTTAACGGTATTTTTTTGGCCCTATAGAAAAGTGCCACTAAAACAATTTACAGTGTTTTGATAAGTGCCGCTAAAACAATTTACGACGTTTTGATAAGTACTGCAAAAAAAACGCTGCTATAGATAACAACGCTAAATTTTGTGGCGTTTGTGGGAAAATGCCACTAACTTTAGTAAATTTTACCAAACCATTTTCATTCATATAGAACTCGAATTTTCAAGATAATTTCCTATAACATCAAATCCAACCAAAAACTTCAAATCTAAATAATACTATCATGAAAGAAATATGTATATGATCTAAATTAATAAATGAAATAACAAAATATATTATATTCAAAAGTTATATTGTCAAGATTTCTCACAATAAGAAAACAAAAGTCTAAGATGGCAGATTTTGTGACTGCTGAAACATAATGGTAGATTTTGTGACTGTTGAAACATCTTCATCACTTTGCCGGTCAACACCGCCAACATATGCCTCCCTCGGTCTTTTCTTTGTTTGCATGTTGGGTGGTTGATTCATCTTCCCATAACTAAAATTGATATCTTTTAACATGTTCAAGATTTCAGATCCGATGGTCTGCTTTGGAGCTTCTCTGAACTCTTCAGTACCATCAAATAGAGTCCTTTAAAATCTAAATCTACGATTTCCATCTAACGACCGACGATGCCTCATATAAGAGAACTTCTTCCCATTATATAACCACTTCGAACATGTTTGCATAGCACAACAAGGACAAGTATAACGTCCTTTAGTACTCCAACTAGATAAATTTGTATAAGCCAGGAAATCATTAATAGTCTACAACAAAGTTGCACGTAAATAAAAGTTCTCCTTTCTCAAGACATCATTCCAGGGACCTTTCTCTCCATTGATATCATAGATAAGATAAAAGAAGATTTCTTCATGCAAATCTATGAAGGCAAATTGTAAGGAACAAGCACTACAGGCCAAGTATTGTACGAAGTACTCATGATTTTAAAAGGATTAAATCCATCAAATGCTAGTCCAAATCTCGCATTCCGAGGATTTCTTGCAAAGCTTGGAAATTTATTGTCAAATAATTTCCAAGCTAAAGAATCCACAGGATGCCTTAATAATCAATCATCAGTTCGTTGATCATGATGCCACCTCATAGGCTTAGCTATCTTTGACGACATGAAAAACCTTTGAAGCCTTGATATTAGTGGAAAATATCACAAAATCTTTACTGGCTTCTTTCTTGACTGTGCCTCACCTTCATCCTCATTCGCATCTTCTGCATTCTTATTCATCCAACAACATTTATTGCAAACATGACAAGACTATTGGTTTTTCTGATCACCCCAATACAACATGCAGTCATTTGGGTAATTATGAATTTTTTCGTACCCAAGGCCTAAATATTTTATCAGCTTATTCATATCTTTGCATGAATTAGAGATTTTTGCAAACGGAAACATATCTCTCAAAAATTCTAACAGCAGTGTAAAAGAGTTTCTGGTCCACCCTTCCAAACATTTTAAGTGAAAAAGATGAATGCAGAAGGACAGTTTTGAAAATTTCAATCCCTCATAAAGTTCTTCATTCATTTCATTAAGTAACTTGTAGAACTTCGCCGCTTCTCCATTTGGCTCTTCATCAGGTGCACTTCTTCCCATTTCGGTAAAAGTATTTCCACCAATGTCACAATAATCGGATGCAATAATTTCAGGTGGAAATGATTGCAAACCATGACTGTGCATATTAAATGCATCCCGCAACACACCTTCCATGTCATCTTTTCTAACATATTGATGGTAAGCATTATGAAGATAAGTAGGATTAATCATTGAAGAGGTTCTATGAGGTGTACACTCTCCATGGAAAATCCATTTTTTATACCTCCGAATAAAGCCATCAACAATTAGATGTTCGTAGACAACTTCACGAATATGTCAATTGATGTTGCACACTTCTTACACGGGCAAAGAATCGTATTCTCTTGGCTTGCATTTTGAAATGAAAAATTTAGAAAAGTTTGTACTCCATTTCGATAATCGTTGCTTACCCTTGACAAATCCATCCAACTCTTATCAATTTCGTAGTTCTTGAAGTCTAAAGTTGACAATAAATTACAGTTACTTAAGTGTTCTAAATAGATTTAATTCATGTTTATAATATGATTACTTAAGTGACCTAAATAGATATAAGTCAAATTTTAATTTCAATTTTTATATTATGCTCAAATTTATATCTCAATATTTATAATATGATTAATTAATCTTAATTTTTTATTCCGTAAATTTAAGGCTGTAAATAAATAATTTATGAGTTGGATCCTTGTTTATTTATATTCATTTGTTAAGTTGAATAAATTAACATTAATAAAAATTTAAATTTTGTTTATTAAATTAACCTAATATAAATGAAACATATCCAAACTAATTATCTTCATGCTAGTAGTATCACAATAAGATATGTAAGATATTATGCCTTAATTCAAATCAAATCACTAACATGGATTTATCTCAAAAAAATGTTGTATTAAATTAAAACATGTAAGTAATACGATACTTACAAATTCAATTAAGGAGAGCTTAAAATGCAGTTTTTCAATTAGGTAATTCAAATGAGCCTATCCAATACTTCTTTTGTAGGGATCCAATTCACTGTTTCAATAAAAAACATAATAAATAAATGATAAGATAATTTATTGTATTTATCTATGTGTATTTCATGTTATTTTTAAATATTTTTTTAATTTTTTAATTATTTATTAACGTGATATATAAGATAAATATTGTCATATATACATGAAGTATATATGGAGCTTAAAAATAATTTAACTCTATTTTTTTAAAAAAATTAATAGCTAAATTTAGTTTTAAAAAAATAAAGGTCAAATTGATAAGAGAATATAAATATTAGTAACTAAATATGTTATTATCTTAAAAGTTGAGATGATTATTTTGAGAAACACTTTGAATACAATGCCATCGTAATGTGATTATGTAATAGTTAATTTATATTCCTTGATTTTTTTATTCATTCTTAAATAAAATCAAATATATCTTTACCTAAATAAATTAAAAATATGTATTAAAAGGTTCATACTTTAGGGATTTAAATTTTTATACTTAAAAAATATAAATGGTCATACTTATTATACTAACACTTTGTTCCATCGTTAATACTAATTAAAACCCAACTATCTCTATTTTAGAAGCAAAATATTATAAATTTAATAAACATAAGCAATCATTTCCAACAAACAAAATATTTAAAAAAATTTAAGCAAAATTTGATAAAAATACTAATTTTTAAAAAAAAAGTATTTAATCTTTATTTTTTTCAATTACAGAAACAAATCTCAAAATTTGTGAAAATAGAAGAATGATTTATGGATGTAAAATAAATAGAACGTCAGTAATGACAATATATCGCAAAGAAAAGAGAAAAAAAATAAAGAACACACAAATTTTACGTGGAAACCCTTTCGGGAAAAAACCACGGGCAGAGGAGAAGAAAATTCACTATGTCGAATTCGAATTTTTACAAGAGGAATAGACTATGTCTATTTGTAGGCATTGTAAAGCCATATTCTAATAGGAGTGTAGTAAGATTGAAACACCTTATTCTAATCAATATAAAATAGATGAAGTTTAATAAGGTTTAAAAAACCTTATTGTAAAATAAAAGAAGTGTAGTTCTATATGGATTTTACTTTTATTTTATTTTATCACTATATTTTATTTAAATAAAGATTCAGGTCACTTAATTCTAACAATCTCCATCTTGACACGAATTCTCAATGAACAAGTTTTTCATTGCGAACTTTCAACGAACAAGTTTTCCACCTCTTCCATAAAACCCTTTAAGGGTTTAACTTAAACAATGAACACCAACCAAGTTTAGCAATGCTCAAACTTGGTTATATGAAGTGACTTAGTCATCATATTTGCAAAATTTTCATAAGTTATAATTTTGCTGACAACAATATCACCACGAGCAATAATATCACGAACAAAATGATACCGAACATTAATGTGTTTTGTTCTCTCATGAAACATTTGATCTTTTGTAAGGACGATTGCACTCTGATTGTCACAAAATACTGTATTGATTTGAAGGTCTTCATTGAGTTCACTAAAGAGTCCCTTCAACTAAATAGCTTCTTTATAAGCCTCAGTAATCACCATGTACTCAGCTTCAGTGGTAGACAAAGCGACTGTAGTTTGCAAAGTGGCTTTCCAACTGATTGCACAACCAAGGGCCTTGTGTCGATGAACACTTTGTGGCGAGCAAGTGGCCCGATTTAAGGACAAATCGCTTCAAAGAGGGAGGGGATGATACGAACACGCCCTGGTAACGCCCTTGGTTCAGCTTATCAAGCGTTGTCTGCAATTTTTTGCAAGCTGATCTAGATCGTTCTAGCTCAATAGAGCTCAATTCGGCTAAATGCTAGCTCATTGGGCTTGATTCCATTTTATTTAGTTTCATGCATTTTAAGTTGTTGGAATAAACTTAGCTGTTTAATTAAATTAGTTAATTTAGTTTCTGTTCATAAATGTGTCTTATTAATTTAGTGTTAAATGTGTTTAATTTTAATGCATGTTTTAAGTATGTCATAGTTAGTACATGATTTTAATGTGTCTAAGTAATTAAATGTGTTCTGAATCCTATAGCCATTTAGTTTGTCTTAGATTCATTTAATTTGTCCTAACTCAAACAACTCATTAAAGTGTCTTAAGCTTAGGCTAAGTAACTGAGCTAATTATTATGTTTTAACCGAATTTATTTCATGTTATAAGTGTTCACACAAGCTGAATTCAACTAGCTCAAGTGCATGAAACAACATTAAAGAGGAGCATGTATTTGGCTGGAGCATTAAGTGGAATTAATTCAGCTGCTGTTTTAAGTTTCTCCAAGTGGCTGTTCGAAGAGCTCAATGGACAAGGCTATTCAAATGGAGTCTATTCAGCTGGTGGCTGATCAATTTCGCCCCTTCACACTTGGAGGTTGTTGGAGTTCCAGTATTGTAACACCCTTAACCTGTATCCGTCGCCGAATTAGGGTTATAAGGCATTACTAAACAAAAACATAATCCCAAACATTCACATATTCATGCAAGTCATATTCATAAATATTAAGCACATGGCTAATTAAATATAATACATGCATTATTAGTCACATTGTAATTACGAATCATACCTCAAATTTAAACCAAATCCATGGCATTCAAACAATCATATTTCCAACCCAATAATCATACGCATCTTAAACTTAATAATATTTATCACAAATCATTTATTCATTAGCAAATATATTCAAACACATATACTTTCATTATAAACCAAACCATTATGATAAGCTTCAATTGAATACACAACATGTACATGTATATAAATATATAAAATTAACATCTTATTAAAATTTCATATAACTCCCATAGTACATTATTACTCGAATCACTATTCATTTGGTAAATATCTTTAATCTAAATTAAACAATTATTCACTTTAAATACGCATACACTTACATGCAAATCGAACTAAATTCTATTCATTAACACAAAACATAACCAATATCATGTCATTCAAAATATGCATTAGACAAGCTTAATATACAAATAAACATTTATAATTAACCAAACATGTACTGTAACACCCCAAACCCGGCCTAGACGTTATGGCCGGGTCCGACGTGCCACATCGAAGCGTTCAAAACATTTTATATTGTTGATCTAGAAAAACTTACTTAGTGTTTTAAAAGATAATTTCGTTATAGGTTAAAGTGAATGGAAGCTGCGCACCAGGTAGGATTCAAGAAAAGAGGAGGTGAGTCAATTAGACTGCTTAAGTACCTAGCTCTTCCATGATCCAATCCTAGACATGCACACATCCATTGCCACACTTTAAGCTTATTACTTGTCCACGAACAACAAATTAAGTTTAAGTCTATTTAAAATATTTATTTCCTTTGAAAACATTTACGTTGCGGAAGCTTTACTCGGTTATCGTGATATTTTAAAAATAAGTAACTTTTATAAAACGCGCCCTAGAGCTAACCTATTTAGTGACCCAAAATATTAAGAATAATAAAAAGAGCGGCCTTATTACAACTTTAACCAGAATAAAAATAATCAAAATAATAAATGCAAAACTTATTTTAAAGAAAACAGAACTTAATCTTCGTGGCCACTCTGAATCCCGCCCAGCTCCAAGCCCATCGATCTAAGGCTCCCCTGCAAAGATGGGAAAAAGGGGGGTGAGTTTGGAAAACTCAATGTGTAAATTAACCCAACCAGAGCCCAAATCAGTTCAAGCTTTACTGGGCCTAAGCCCTATTCAGAAATCAAAGTTAACTAGGCCTTAGCCCATATCAATATTATTCTGGGCCATAGCCCTCACAAAGAACAGAGTATATCTTTGGGCCTAGCGCATATTAGTATCAATCTGGGCCGTAGCCCTATTACAAGTCGAGATATATTGGGCCTTGCCCATATTAACACAGTTGGGCCCACTTCAATACAGTTGGCCCATAACAAAACAGTCTCATATGATTAATGCATGATAACCCCATCCAACCCTGCACTTGCCTCCTTCCATCCCTACACTTCCTGTGGGGAATAAATCACCCACGCCATCCCTACACTTACAGTGTTAGCACCGACTGACACACACTAACTATAATCTGCAAAGAAAGTCGCTTATATCGAAATATGTGGCACACCACCGAACAGGTTCTTCCTCCATAACAAAACCCAACCCCATGCAGTATGACATGTATACAGAATATATATAATTAACAAGGCATGCTTCAGAAAGACAGTCAGATTATAGCTTAATAACAGTTATCTACCCTCGAGGGGCGTAATAGTAAACTTACCCCTTCAGGGGTATTACGATAATTCTATCTTATAGAGTAATTTTATCAGTCTTTTTAGGGTTTACGTACATATTCTAACCATTAACACATTAACAGAAGCACTTACGGAGCATTTTTACCGAATTGGGCCCGTTGGCCCACTAACCCGTTTTCGGCCCATTAAGCCTAAATATACCGAAGTGCACGAAATTGCGCACTCTGCAATCATACTGCTTGCGATTATCAAAATTAACAACCAAACCACCTCACAAGCACTCGCACGCTCGCAAGTTCATAAATACCGGCTTTTCGGCTTTTCGGCTTTTGCCGATCTAGTCTATGAGTGGGTGTCGTTTACACACCTGTTTTGCGATATTCCTCGACGAGATCTTCTACACGATTTCTCCTATAATCCATCGTTAATAATTAGCTTCCCATAATTGAACCAAACCAAAAATCATCTAATACTAATACTTACACATTTAGCCACCATCCGTAATGGCCTTAGGAATCTTACCTTTGCCGTGATTTATGACGAGATCTAGCCACCCTGGTGATCCAAGCTAATCCAAATCGACACTACGCCTTGCTGCTCCTCCACTATAGAAACCATAAAAATATTAAAAGAAGAACCCCATAAAGTCTATACCCATATTCAGCCACCTCCCTAAACTAGAGGGGTTTCGACTTTTCTTAACCTCCATAATACCGAATTGATTAAAGCTACGAGCACTTACCAAGGTTCACCTACCCAAACGGTTTTAATCCCGTGTCAATTTCGATTCAACACAGTCTCAGCTTCAAAACACCAGCAGAAATCGCACCACAAGGATTCTAAAAATCGGCCACCAAGTTACCCAAGGATGTTGTGCTTTCGGCTTCTGGATCACTGAAGAAGAAGTGGTTATGGACCAAAAAGGGTGTTGACAAAAGAGTTGAAAGGCTTCTGACATAACTTGAATCGGCTAAAAGAAAAAAACAAGTGCATACCTCTATGGAGAAATCGACTTCCTTTGCCTACTTCGGGATTTGGCTTGTTGCTATTCGGTTAGCAATGAAAAGAATGATAGGATCAGAATCGGCAAGAGAAAGAAAAGAGAAGAGGGGAAGAGATGAGAGAAAGAAAGAAAATAGAAAAGGAGAGAATTGTTCAGCTTTTAAAAAAAAATAGAAAAAATATGAGCAAAAGAAATAAGATAAGATTAGAATAAAATAAAATCCTTTTCCAATTTTAATTCCTTCCTTATCTCCTTAATTCATGGCCAAATTCAAAGTTCGAATTTAATTCAAACTCTCCATCACGAGCAGCAGATCCCACCTGCTTCACCCGACTCTTCCTCTTCTTTGGTCCTTCCCACACGCTGCATGCAAAAAGAAATTTCCTTTTTGCGCATAACGCTTTGTTCGAACTGGGACCTCCAGGTTGCCCGAAGACGTTGCTAGCCACCAGACAAGTCTCCTTCTTTGATATAATAGCGTCGCGTTTACCTTTAAACCTTATCTGTTAACGCCCCGAGTTCTTTTAAAAATAAAACAGAACATACCACTGTGCTCGGACTCGAACCCGAGCCACCCTAGGACTCCTAACGCACTATTGCGCCGCGCACAAGCCTCTTAGTGGCATAACTCGGTCGCAACTATACTTAAACCTTACTTTAGTGCGATCTGGCTTATTAAAATAAAAACAAGCATTTGCGTGTGCCAACCCTCGAACCTAAGCACCATACCACACTCCCAACGCCTCTCGCCATCGGACCAAGCATCCCTTTTTGTTACCTTTTAACCCAAACTTTATATAACACTTCCTGCGTCGTTCCACGATATAAAGAAAAAGAAAAAAACTTTTGCACATGACGGAGTTGAACCCCAACTCAACTTCCCACTACCTAGCATGCTTAGCCACTAGGCCAGGTTCTCCTTTATGCTAAAACTCAGCCCAATTTATTAATAAACCTTAATGCCCAAATCCCCTAAAGAAACAAAAATAATTATTTTTGCTAGAGTCTTGGACCGAATTTTTCCCACACTTTAAACATTTTTAAATTTATTTGAAAAAAATAAATTTAAACACCACATTAATAATAATATCTTCTATATTTTTAAATAACAATAATAACCATAACAATGACAATAATATATATTTTTTCCTAATAATAATAATTATAATTTCCATAAATCAATAAAAATAGATACAGTAAAATTTTTTAATAATAATTTAATTTAAACACTAAATTAACAACAATAATTTTATAAATATATTTGTATCTAATAACTATAATTTTCATAAAAATATCAGTAATAATAACAGAAATATTTTATCAATATATATATATATATATATATATTTTTTAAACACTAGTAATATTTAAAACTTCTCAATATTCAGGATTTCTTCTATCCAAATCCCAGACTCAAAACCCAACTCTTCTAGGCCCAATTTTTGGGGCGTTACATGTACCATAACCAAATTGACTAACCACATTTATACATACCATGACCGATTTATCAAGTACAACCAAATCCAATAGTCATTTTCAAGCTATTTCTAAATCATAAAACACCAATCACATATACTTTTCATTCATTTCACATAACATTAAAATCAAAATGAGATAAACCATTGCCAAACATAACCATATCCAAACTTTAAAGATAAGCCATATTCGCATGGCTCAATATATACATATTCAAAGTTGAACAAAATACATATTAGCCTATACATGCCATAAGTTTGAAAATAAACTTTTAATAATACCAAAAGTTGACGATAGTGTGGATGACTTCCATCACGATCCCTAGCTCGTAACTTACAACCAAAATCTATAAAACAGAGTAACAAAAATACAGAGAGTAAGCTAACTTAGCTTAGTAAGCCTTAAGCAAATTAAACAACTCAATGAATAATCAAAACATTCAAACTAAACAAATTATATCAATAATATTATACTTGTACACAATAAGATACATTGGCTGAATGTTCAATTTCAAATATTTATCACCACATAAATATTTCCTATATAACTGATTATACAACATCAAATATATCGTCACATAGATACTTACATGTAAGGCCGAATATAGAAGTTAAATAAAACATGCATGTAACCTATAATTCAACTTCAATAGAACATCACAAATGGCTTAATATGCACAGTCATATAACTTCACGTAAAACCGAATATATAAGTTCAATATAATTCGCATGTAATCGAATAATCAAGTTTGATATAAGCTTACATATCCTTACCTATGTGGCCGAACATATACAATGTCATTTAGCTCAATTACACTTGCTCAATATCCACAATAACTTGAACTCTTATAATCATGGACTTGAAAGCAAATCACCGGTATAAAACCTGCTAGGTATAAACCTGAATTTCGCACCGACACAAGGCCTGCTAGACTCAAAGTCTGATATTTATTTACCGGTACTAAGCCTGCTAGGCACAAAGCCCGATTAAAGTCACCAGCACAAGGTTTGCTAGGCTCAAGGCCCGAATATCACAAACATAAAATTATTCCACAACATTTTATATATGGAATCATATAATATTCCATGTAACACATACACACTTTCAGAGACTTTTATATCATTCAAATTTCAACTCAATCACATTAATTCATTGATAATTCTCATTCGACTAATACACTAATACATTATAAAATTTGAATCATCATAATAAATCATTCTATGTTCAAAATAAACCATGTTTAATTACTTAAAAACTTACCTCGGATATCGACGGACGTTACAAATCGGCTATTCAACTATTTTTGTTTTTCCCCGGTCCAAGTTCGATTTCCTTTGTTCTTGATCTATATAATTTTAAATTAAACTCATTTAAATACAATTTCATTCAATTTAATCCAACAACACATAAATGGGCAAATTACCATTTTACCCCTGATATTTCATGCTTTTACAATTTAATCCTAAATATACAAAACACAAAATACTCAAACTCCCACAACACTATAGTTGGGCCGAATCTTCAATATACTCATACTAGTCCATATATTTCATTTATTTCACATTTTAGTCCCTCAAATTATTATTTTTGCAATTTAGTCCTATTAACTCAAAATCATCAAAAACTTCAATACAAAATTTGTTAATCTAAAACATATTTTTGATATTTCATCATCAAACATCATAAAACACAAATATTCATCAATGGAATAACACAAAATATTCACCAAATTCAAAAATTCAAGCATGGGTTGGGTAGTACTCGAAGCAACGAAGTCAAAAACGTAAAAATTATCAAAAATCGACAAAGAAACGAACCTTGAATTTAGCTTGCCAAATGGCCGAACCCTAGTTCTTTTTCTTTCTTATTTATGGTTTCTGTGGATGTTGATATATGAACATAACTTAATATATTTTTGTATTATATGTTATATAATAACATTACATTATTTTACCTCTTTTTTTTTTAACCTTAGTTTTAAACATTTTATTTTCACTTATAATTGTCCATTACCGTCCACCCATTTTAATAATGGCCTATTTACAACTTAAATTCTCCCACTCTATAAGCCAACATCAATTTGACCCTTATACTTAAAACCATCAAATTTTCAATTTACGCGATTAAGTCCTTTTATTTAATCGGACACCTAAACGACAAAATTAAATCACGAAAATTTTACAGATATAAATTCACACAAAATAAACAAAGAAAATAATTTTAAAATATTTTTTTGACTTAGATTCGTGGTCCCGAAACCACCATTCCGATTAGGGTCTAAATCGGACTGTTACAACTCTCCCCCCTTAGGGATTTTTGTCCCCAAAAATCTTACCGGTGAATAGGTTCGGATAACACTTTTTCATTGTATCCTCTGGCTCCCACGTTGCTTCCTCAACCCCGTGTTTATGCCACAGTACTTTAACCAACGGAATTTTTTTATTTCTTAATTCTTTAATTTCGCGAGCTAGTATACGAATCGGTTCTTCCTCGTACGACATATCGGGTTTAATTTCAACTTCGGTCAGACTAATCACGTGTGAAGGATCGGATCGATATCTACGAAGCATCGAGACATGGAATACATTGTGAATCTTTTCTAGCTCAGGTGGTAACAACAGTCTATACGCAACTGGCCCAATCTGCTCGATAATCTCATACAACCCAATAAATCTCGGACTCAATTTGCCTTTACGACAAAATCTGAGTATTTTCTTCCACGGTGAAACTTTCAAAAACACTCTATCCCCGATCTAAAACTCTATGTCTTTACGTTTCAAATCTGCATACGATTTTTGACGATCTAATGCTGCTTTCAAAATTTCATGAATTACTTTTACTTTCTGTTCCGTTTTTTTGATCAAATCGACCTCGTGTATCTTATTTTCACTGAGCTCAGTCCAGTACAAAGGTGTACGACATTTACGACCGTACAAAGCTTCATAAGGTTCCATTTTGATACTCGATTGAAAGCTATTATTGTATGCAAATTCAATCAGAGGTAGGTATCATTCCTACGTACCTTCAAACTCGAGAATGCAACATCTCAACATATCCTCAATTATCTGAATAATTCACTCGGACTGACTGTCTGTCTGAGGATGAAAAGTAGTGCTAAAATGCAGTTTAGTACCTAATGCATCTTGCAATTTCTTCCAAAACCGCAATGCAAACCTCGGGTCTTTATCTAAAACAATAGATATAGGTACACCATGTAACCTCACGATCTGAGAAACATACAATTCAGCCAGTTTATCAAGTGAGTAATCTGTACGAACCTGAACAAAGTGAGCAGATTTAGTCAACCTATCAACAATAACCCAGATTGCATCTTTCTTGCTCGATGTCAACGATAAACCAGATACAAAATCCATCGTGACCCTGTCTCATTTCCATTCAGGTATCATAATCGGCTGCAGCAATCCAGAAGGTACCTGATGCTCGGCTTTTATTTGCTGACAGATTAAACATTTTGATACAAAGTCAGAAATGTCTCGTTTCATACCTTGCCACCAATAATGCTATTTCAGATTATTATACATCTTCGTACTACCCGGATGAATAGATAACTGACTGTTGTGAGCTTCATTCAAGATCATTTGAATGAACTCTGTATTTCTCGGAACACATATTCGGTTCCTGGATCTCAAACAGTCATCAACATCAACTCAAAACTCCGAATCTACATTTGAATCACATTGAACTCGTTTCACTATTAAATCATTGTCGATTTTTTGAGCTTCACAAATCTGCTGAATAAATAAGGGCCTTACTTTTTACTCAACTATTATTGTACCATCATTTGACATAGCCATATGCGCATTCATTGCACGCAAAGAAAACAGTGATTTTTAACTTAAAGCATCAGCAACCACATTAGTCTTTCTCGGGTGATAGTCAATGACAAGTTCGTAGTCTTTTAGTAATTCTAACCATCGACGCTGTCTCAAATTCAGATCTTTTTGAGTCATCAAGAACTTCAAACTTTTATGATCAGAATAAACATGACATTTCTCCCCGAACAAATAATGGCGCCAAATCTTCAATGCAAACACAATAGCTGCTAATTCTAGATCGTGCATCAGATAGTTCTTTTCATGTGGCTTTAACTGTCTTGAGGCATAAGCTATAACTCTGCCTTCCTGCATCAAAACATCAGAGTACAAATTCTTTACCCGACTCTGGCTGAATCAACATCAGAGCTTCGATCAAAAGAGCTTTCAACTGAACAAAACTTTCTAGCACTTTTTTGACCACTCAAATTTGACATCTTTCTGTAGTAGCTTCATCATCGGAGTTGCAATCATAGAGAAACCTTTCACAAACCGTCTATAGTAACCTGTAAGTCCCAAAAAACTCCTGACTTTAGAAACATTTCTTGGAGGTTTCCAATCGAGTATAGCTGCAATCATACTCGAATTAACCCGAATACCTGATGCTGAAACAACATGTCCCAGAAAGCTAACTTCGTGTAACCAGAACTCGTATTTACTAAACTTCGCATACAACTATTTTTCTCGCAAAGTTTGTAACACAAGTCTCAAATGCTCGGCATGTTCGGTTTCATTACGAGAGTAAATCAGTATATCATCAATAAACACGACCACAAATCGATCTAAATACTGCCTGAATATCCGATTTATCAAATCTATAAAAACTGTAGGTGCATTAGTAAGTCCAAACGGCATAACAAGAAACTCATAATGTCCGTACCTCGTTCAAAAAGCAGTTTTTGGCACATCAGAGTCTCTGACTCACAACTAATAATAACCCAATCTCAAATCTATCTTCGAAAACACTGAAGCCCTTTTCAACTGATCGAACAAATCGTCAATCCGTGGCAATGGGTATTTATTCTTTATAGTCACTTTACTTAGCTGGCGATAATCAATACACATTCTCATAGTTCTATCTTTCTTTTTCACAAATAGAACTGGCGCACCCCAGGGAGAGAAACTCAGTCGTACAAAACCTCTATCTGTTAACTCTTGCAACTGTGCTTTCAATTCTTTTAATTCAGTAGGTGTCATCCGATACGGAGCTATCGAAACCGGAGTCGTCCCTGGAACTAACTCAATACCAAACTCTACCTCTCGGATAGGTGGCAAACCCGACAATTCTTTAGGAAATACATCCGAATACTCACACACAACTGGTACGGATTCAATGTTCTTTTTAGTCACTTTACAATCAAGCACATAAGCAAAGTAAGCTTCACATCCTTTTCTCACATACTCCCGAGCTAACATCAAAGATTTAATCCGAATAATCTCGTTGTTCTAACATCTCAAATCAATGGTCTTTCTTTTGCAATTAACAATGGCATCATGCAAAGTCAGCCAGTCTATATCCAAGATTATATCGAACTCATCGAAAGGTAACAACATCAAATCGGCCTAAAAGCATGAATATCGAATCATCAAACGGCAATTCTTACACACTTTGTCAATCAGAACACACCGACCCAGGGGGTTTGATACTCGAATTACAAACTCAGTCGACTCAACAGGCAACGTCTTACTGGATACTAATGTTTCACAGACATATGAATAAGTCGAACTAGGATCAATCAATGCAATAACACTAGTATTATAAAGAGTGAAAGTACCGGCAATAACATTTGGGGAAGAAGCCTCCTCGCGAGCTAGTATGGCATATGCTCTGGCAGGTGCACGAGCTTCAGATCGAACCGTTGTATCTTTTGTCCCTCTCTGGCTACCACTCACATTACCCGAATGTCTGGGTGGTCTGCCTCGTGCTGACATGTTACTCGGTCTCGCATTCTGAACAGTGTTTTGCTCGGTTAACATCAGACAATCTCAGATGAAATGATCCATCGATCCAGATTTAAAACAAGACCGATCATGCAATCTATAGCTTTTAGAATGCCATTTACCACAATGCTTACACTCGGATCTGTTCTGTCGATCATTGCCAACACTAGCAATCAAAGTAGCTCGTGAACTCACAGGAGGTCGGTCTCGATCTCATCTAGAAAAGTCAGAAGTAGCTTTAAATTGACTAGAATCATCTCGAAACTTTTTTGATGCTGATTGACAAGTCTTGCTCAATGATCTTTTATGGGAATCTCGGGCTTTAAAATTAGCTTTTCTTTTCTCTTTCTCGAGCTCTTCGGCTTTGCAAGCTCACTCAACAAGTACCACAAACTCTTTAATTTCAAGTATACCAACCAGTAATTTAATATCTTCATTTAAACCGTCTTCGAATCTTTTACACATGATAGCCTCGGTTGTAACACATTCACGAGCATATCGACTAAGTCTCATAAATTTTCGCTCGTACTCGGTTACGGTCATACGATCCTATTTCAATTATAAAACTTCTTTGCGTTTCTGGTCGATAAATCTCTGGCTGATGTATTTCTTACGGAACTATGCTTAAAAGAATTCCCAAGTCACTATCTCTTTCAGGACCACTGATACTAGCGTATTCCACCAGTGATATACAGTGTCTCATAATAAAGATATGGCACACTTTAAACATTCATCCGAAATACATGATAACTCGTCGAACACACGGATAGTATTATCGAGCCACAACTCGGCCCATTTGGCATCATCACCATCATCATCATTAGCTTTAAATTCTTCGGCCCTGTGTTTTTTGATTTTATCTACAAGAAGCCTGTTAAATCTTATCGGATCACTCATCGGAGGTATCACAAGTATCGGAGATGGATTATTCAGGGGTGGAGGTTGTTGTACTGCCAGATTAGTCCGTATATACTAAGTGAACCATTCGTTCATCATTTGGTAGAAGGCTTGCTTAGCCTCCCCCTCATGGCTACTCGAGACAGGTCGAGATTCAACTAGAGCTGTCCCAAGTGCAGAAGCAGGCGCTACACTCTCGACATCATCAGCTACAGCTCTATCGAGATCCATTTACTATAGGAAAGCACATTTTCAAATGTCAAAAGTCATCACACTATCGCAGTATAAATTTTGGCATGTATAGCTAAACTCACATACACTACGTTAGTCCTAGAATTGACTAAACCGTAGCTTTGATACCAATAAAATGTAACACCCCTAATCCGTATCCGTCGCCAGATTAGGGTTATAAAGCATTACTGAACAAAAACATAATCCCAAACATTCACATATTCATGCAAGTCATATTCATACATATTAAGCACATGGCTAATTAAATATAATACATGCATTATTAGTCACATTGTAATTACAAATCATACATCAAATTTAAACCAAATCCGTGGCATTCGAACAATCATATTTCCAACCCAATAATCATACGCATCTTCAACTGAATAATATTTATCACAAATCATTTATTCATTAGTAAATATATTCAAACACATATACTTTCATTATAAACCAAACCATTATGACAAGCTTCAATCGAATACACAACATGTATATGTATATAAATATAGATAATTAACATCTTATTAAAATTTCATATAACTCCCATAGTACATTATTACTCGAATCACTATTCATATGATAAATATCTTTATCTCACTTACAATCTAAATTAAACAATTATTCACTTTAAATACGCATACACTTACATGCAAACCGAACTAAATTCTATTCATTAACACAAAACATATCCTATATCATCTCATTCAAAATATGCATTAGACAAGCTTAATATACGAATTAACATTTATAATTAACCAAACATGTACCATAACCAAATTGACTAACCACATTTATACATACCATGACCGATTTATCAAGTACAACCAAATTCAATAATCATTTTCAAGCTATTTCTAAATCATAAAACACCAATCACATATACTTTTCATTCATTTCACATAACATTAAAATCAAAATGAGATAAACCATTTCCAAACATAACCATATCCAAACTTTAAAGATAAACCATATTCGCATGGCTCAATATATACATATTAAAAGTTGAACAAAATACATATTAGCCTATACATGCCATAAGTTTGAAAATAAACTTTTAATAATACCGAAAGTTGACGATCGTGTGGATGACTTCGATCACGATCCCCGAGCTCGTAACTTACAACCAAAAACTATAAAATAGAGTAACAAAAACACACAGAGTAAGCTAACTTAGCTTAGTAAGCCTTAAGCAAATTAAACAACTTAATGAATAATCAAAACATTCAAACTAAACAAATTATATCAATAATATTATACTTTTACACAATAAGATACCTTGGCTGAATGATCAATTTCAAATACATATCACCACATAAATATTTCCTATATAACCGATTATACAACATCAAATATATCATCACATAGATACTTACATGTAAGGCCGAATATAGAAGTTAAATAAAACAACACATGTAACCTATAGTTCAACTTCAATAGTACATCACAAATGGCCGAATATGCACAGTCAAATAACTTCACGTAAAACCGAATATATAAGTTCAATATAATTCACATGTAATCGAATAATCAAGTTTGATATAAGCTTACATATACTTACCTATGTGCTCGAACATATGCAATGTCATTTAGCTCAATTACACTTGCTCAATATCCACAATAACTTGAACTCTTATAATCATAGACTTGAAAGCAAATCACCAGTATAAAACTTGCTAGGTATAAACCTGAATTTCACACCAGCACAAGGCCTGCTAGACTCAAAGTCTGATATTTATTCTCCGGCACTAAGCCTGCTAGGCACAAAGCCTGATCAAAGTCACCAGCACAAGGCTTGTTAGGCTCAAGGCCCGAATAGCACAAACATAAAATTATTCCACAACATTTCACATATGGAATCATATAATATTCCATGTAACACATACACACTTTCAGAGACTTTGATATCATTCAAATTTCAACCCAATCACGTTAATTCATTGATAATTCTCATTTGACTAACATACTAATACATTATAAAATTTAAATCATCATAATTAATCGTTCTAAGTTCAAAATAAACCATGTTTAATTACTTAAAAACTTACCTCGGATATCGACGAACGTTACGAATCGGCTATTCAACTATTTTTGTTTTTCCCCGATCCAAGTTTGATTTCCTTTATTCTTAATCTATATAATTTCAAATTAACCTCAATTAAATACAATTTCATTCAATTTAATCCAACAACACATAAATGGGCAAATTACCATTTTACCCCTGATATTTCATACTTTTACAATTTAATCCTAAATACACAAAACACAAAATACTCAAAATCTCATAACACTATAGTTGGGCCGAATCTTCAACATACTCATACTAGTCCACATATTTCATTTATTTCATATTTTAGTCCCTCAAATTATTATTTTTGCAATTTAGTCCTATTAACTCAAAATCATCAAAAACTTCAATACAAAATTTGTTAATCTAAAACATATTTTTGATATTTTATCATCAAACATCACAAAAACACAAATATTCATCAATGGCATAACACAAAATATTCACTAAATTCAAAAATTCAAGCACGGGTCGGGTAGTACTCGGAGCAACGATCTCAAAAACGTAAAAATTATCAAAAACCGACAAAGAAATGAACCTTGAATTTAGCTTGCAAAATGGCCGAACCCTAGTTCTTTTTCTTTTTCTTTCTTATTTATGGTTTCGGTGGATGCTGATATATGAACATAACTTAATATATTTTTATATTATATGTTATATAATAACTTAACATTATTTTACCTTTTTTTTAACCTTAGTTTTAAATATTTTATTTTCACTTATAATTGTCCATTGCCGTCCACCCATTTTAATAATGGCCTATTTACAACTTAAAGTCTCCCACTCAATAAGCCAACATCAATTTGACCCTTATACTTAAAACCATCAAAATTTGAATTTACGCAATTAAGTCCTTTTATTTAATCGGACACCTAAACGAAAAAATTAAATCACAAAAATTTCACAGATATAAATTCACACAAAATAAACACAGAAAATAATTTTAAAATATTTTTCTGACTCAGATTTGTGGTCCCGAAACTACCATTCCGATTAGGGTCTAAATCGGACTATTACAAGTATTCACACTATTTGAGTTGTTCGTGCTCCAAAACTCCCATTAAAATGCTGCTGCATGTTTAGCTTCTCAAGGCAGGATTAAAGGAGCTCATTTAAGCACGTGGCTAAACATAGACATGGCCAATCAGCTCTCAACTCTTCCAAATACATTTAGTTGACTTTCCTTCATCTAGAAGCTGTCCAATGGTGTTCTAAAGAGCTGAATATAGACATGGAATTTTTTTTTATTCTAGAATTTTTCAGCTCATTTAAGCTGAATTACTTAGCCATTAAGTTATGAATGTGCCTATTCGGCTAGCATTGTTTCTAGCTATAAATATTTAGCTAATTTGATGTATGTCAGACTTTTGCCAATTTGAATGAACATAGTGTTTTTTGTGAGGTTTCTTCCTCTCTAATTTCGTTTGAGTCTCATCTTGACTTATTTGCTCGTCAGTGGTGTCAACCTGATTCTCTTTGAACTTATCACCGACTCGGTGTGGCGTACATCCCTATATTGATACCTTTGGTTCCTACCTCTTTAGGTAACGGGTCAAGGTCCCATTTCTTTCATACACCAATCCACCTTAAGCAATATAAGTCATGGGTCACACTCTTAATAGTGTTGGTTCGTTCTTGACGCTTGAGTTCGAATTCCATTCCACCTACTTATCAAATTACCTATCAATATTTATTTGTTGACCGAACCTACCTATCTTATACTTAGCCCATTTTTAAACCTATTCCTGTTACTTATCAATATACTTAGCCAAATTCATCTTTGGATTCAAGCTGAACGATACTTTCTCGTCGACAATCGAGTAACTAAAAACGTCTCGACTCACATCATCGAGCCGATTCGCATTAGCCACAATACCAAGCAAATCTTGAATTGAACTATGCTTCACAACTAGGGAGAACACATCTGTGAAGTCCACTCTTAGAATTTGACTGTAACCCTTTGCAACAAGCCTTGCTTTATATCTGGGTTCTTCAACTTCTGGAGTCCCTTCTTTCTTTTAAAACACCCATTTACAACGAACAACATTTTTACCTTTAGGAAGTTTCACAAGATCTCATGTTCTATTTTTATGGAGTGATTCCATCTCCTCTTGCATAGCAAACATCCACTTTTCTGAGTCTTCACAACTAACCGCCTTAGAATAATTAGATGTATCTTGGTTTGCATCTATATCTTCAGCCAGATTTAAAGCATAAGCAACTAGATTAGCCTCGACATACTTCTTTGGAGGTTTAATTTCTCTTCTAGTTCTGTTTTTGGCGATAGAGTATTGGCGTGAATAAGCAACTTTATTCTCAATTTTTGTACTGGCTTGAGGAGTTCTGTATTAATCTAATGGTCCACCTGCTTTTGATTTTCTTTATTGGAAGAGTCTTTAAGAGATAAGTTAGGTAGCATTAGTTTAATCAAAAACAACATCGCTACTAATCACAACTTTTCTATTTTCAGGACACCATAACTTATACCTTTTTGCACCAGCTTTATAACTAAAAAAAACTCATTTAATGGATCTCGATTCCAATTTTCCATTATCAACATGAGCATACACAGGACACCTAAAGATCTTTAAATCAGAATAATTAGCAGGATTACCAGACCATACCTCTTGTGGAGTCTTTTTCTCAATGGCAACGGATGGGGATCAGTTGATCAAAAAACATGTAGTAGAGGCTACTTCTGCCCAAAACAACTTTGGTAAGTTGACATTTGACAACATACATTGAACCTTCTCCATGATTATTCTGTTCATTCGTTCTACAACGCTATTTTGTTGTGAAGTACGACGAACTGCCAAGTGTCTCACAATCCCTTCTGACTTGCACAGTCTATTAAACTAATCAGAACAGAACTCTAAGCCATTGTCTGTGCAGAGGTATTTATTTGTTTTCCCGTCTGTTTTTCAATCATAATTTTCCAAGACTTAGATGTGAAAAACACATCGCTTTTCTGCTTCAGGAAAAATGTCCAAACTTTTCTGAAAAAATCATCAATAAAAGTTAGCATATAATTAGCTCCACCTCTCGAAGGCCATTTGGATAGCCTCCACAGATCAAAATGAATATACTTCAATGTTCCCTTCGTGTAAACATATAACTTGGCAATCTTTCTCTGCCCTTTCATCAAAATAAGGGAACCTTTGGAAATCTTTAAAACCCTACTTTCAGCTGTGTATCTGTACCCTTTTGAATCAAGAGTACTCAACGAAATTAAATTTCTCTTCAATTCTAGAACATGTTGTACGTCACTAAGTATTCTGACAACTCCATCAAACATCTTACTTTTATTGTTCCAAAACCTACGATTTTACAGGAAGCATTATTTCCCATCAAAATAACACAATTAGACACTATTTTGTAAGTTGTAAACCAATCCCGATTGGGACTCATGTGGAAGGTGTAGCCCAAATCAAAGATCCACTCCTCGCTCACTTTAGAATTGTTGATAGAAGCGACTAGAAGTTCACCATCGCTGTATTCTTCTACAACATCAGCTTCTCCAAAATTTTTTAGTTGTTTTACCTTTTGATTCACAGCCTCCTTTTTTATCTTATTTTGTAGCTTATAGCACTCATATTTGATGTGCCATTTCTTCTTGCAGAAGTTACAAATTTTACTTCTGTTTGAAGACTTCGATCTACTCTTAGATTTACTGCGAGGATTTCGTTCCTGTGTCCTTTCACGATCATCATCAACATTCCAGTCTTGTCTCCCACGAATAATAAGACCCTCACCCTGAGAGTCAATTTTAACTACATGATGCTTCATCTTATCATACGAGGTCAAAGAATCATAAACCTCATCAGCTGTGAGAGACACGCGGCTATATAAAATTGTGTCTCTAAAGGTTGAATGAGACGGGGGCAACGTATAAAGTAGAATCAAACCTAGATCTTCGTTATCATACTGAACCTCCATTGCCTCCAAGTTTGAGAGAATTTCTTTAAACACTATTAAGTGTTGTTTGAGAGAATTTCTTTAAACACTATTAAGTGTTCGTGCATAGATACACCTTCCTCCAAACGATTGCTTCATATGCAGCTTACTGGTTGGAGTTTTCGACATATATATTTGTTCCAGCCCCGTCCATAATGCAGCGGTGGTCTTCTCCTTCATCACATCCTGCAAAATTTCGTTGGAAAAATGTAGATGTAACTGTGTTAACGCCTTTCGATCCTTGCTTTTCTTCTCTTCCTCCGTCAATGTCAAAGGCATCTTAACTACCCCTAGCAGGGCTTTTTCTAAGTCCATCTGTGCAAGAACTGCTTGCATCTTTATTTGCAACAATGCGAATCTGGTGTTGCGATCCAACAGAGAAATTTCATACTTCAACCGTGATCAAGATGAAAAATTCGAAAGCTCTGATACCAATTTGTAAAATAAATAGAACGTCGTAATGAAAATATATCACAAATAAAAGAAAAATAAAAAATAAAGAACACATAGATTTTACGTGGAAACCCTTTTGGAAAAAAACCACGGGCAGAGGAAAAGAAAATTCACTATGTTGAATTCGAATTTTTTACAAGAGTAATAGGCTATATCTATTTATAGTCTTTGTAAAGCCATATTCTAATAGGAGTGTAGTAAAATTGAAACACCTTATTCTAATCAATATAAAATAGATGGAGTTTAATAAGGTCTAAAAAAACCTTATTCTAAAATAAAATAAAAGAAGTTTAGTTCTATATGGATTTTACTTTTATTTTATTTTACCACTGTATTTTATTTAAACAAAGATTCGGGTCACTTAATTCTAACAATGGAAGCACTCTATATGTAAGCACTAATCTCCTAATAAAACGAGATTTATGTACTAATGGAACAACATTGCCTTTTAACTCTAGAGAAGGCCAATTATTGGCAATCGTTGGCAATTATTATACCCTATAAAGACCATGCCAAGCGACCTTCACCAAAGAAAAACAATACCAGTACTTGTGTTCATTATTTCCCAATACCAACTCCTCAACACAAAACTATGCCTTGACTAGTTACATAAAATCAACTTAGACACCCATAAGCCTAATTAACCATGACCCTATTTTAAATTTAAGCTCAACACAAAACTATGTATAGGGTCTACAATGAGAATTAATATATATATGAAAATTTGAATAGTTAAAGATGCTTTGTAGGAGAATGAATACAAAAATGAAATTGAGCTGCTTGTAGTCCTCCTCCAAGAATTTGGTCTGAGAGAAGCACAGCATAAAGTTAGGCAAATAAAAGCTTCACTTCACATATGCTACTTAAAGAATATGTATTTTTGCGTGTCGAATAAGCAGTTTATTTCCTCACCTTAATGTCTGACAATCTTAATGGTCCATCTACTCTAACTTTATTTCTTTGGTTCGTTGACCAACTGCTTGTAGCCTTATTTTGCTGATCTTTAGCTATAAACAGAAACCATGGCCAATCATATATTGTCCTCTAAAAACAGAAAAATATAAACCATGCATAAATAGGCATAGTAAGAAAGAAAATAAGGACATTGCATCCTCTTTTACGTGACAGTTTAGTTTTCAATAAACTAAAATATCATGTTAAAAGCAAATAAGGACAGAAAGCACATGCATGAATACCATTGAAGACTAAAACTAAACTCATTCTATAACAGTTTACATTTCAATTCATTGTATAAAACAAACAATAGGTTGTATAAACCAGTATACTTTTCAATAGATTGTATAAAACAAACAGAAACTAAACTCTTTCTATGACAGTTTACTGCAAATTAATCTATATACCAATCCGTTCCTCAATATCTAACAATCATATTTTATTTAGGTGAGATATTTAGAACCCTGACTCTTGCTCCAATATATTAAATTTAAATATATTAATCAACAAATACACAAAAAAATGCATGAACAGATTAAAAGATTTAAATTATAAAAAGGCAAAAGAAAAAAAAAGAAAAAAAACAAAGAGTGCACAGATAAGAGCAAAATTATGAACAATGTCTTTAAATTTCTCCTCATCAAGGAATTGAAGTATAAGGAACACAAGTTCCCTGCTAAGTACAACCCCAATTCAAAAGTACTCACTTTTATAATTGAGATTAAAAACAGTGAGATTTATGGAGTTTAATAAGATTTTTTAGTTCAAATTCAAGGTCAAAACCCTTAGATTAAGACTTCAACAAATTGATTCTTCTTTAAATTTTTTAATTTATTTTGACTTTGATAATATGGATATGAATTAAGCAACATGGAGCGAACTAGTAAAAAATTAAAAAATATATATAGTTCCAACTCGTAAAATTCAACAACCCAATAACATTATCCGAAAATTTAAAAAAAAGATAAAAAATAATATAGAATGAAATTAAAAATTACCATATTAATTGCATAGATTGAGAGAAATTTCTGGAGAAAGCGAAGAGAACGGCATGTCGTTTTACTAGAGAAAACAAAGTGAAGCGAAGAGAAAAGGTTTAGGATTTGAAAGATGAGAAAATAAATTAAGAAACAAACAAAATGAAAAACATAAAAACTTACATGGCGATGCAGCAGAGGACTATCGACAGCGATGCGGTAGACGGTAGGGGAAAATCTAAGGGATTTGGGGATTTTGATTTGGGGAAAAAACTAAGGGATTTAGGGAAAAATTTTAAGGGAAAAAAAATGAGGCATTTCGGGAAACTGATTTGGGGATAAAACTAAGGGTAGTAAAAACGACGCCGTTTCATTAAAAATAAAAGGATATTTTGCGGTATTGCTTTACTTATTGTGGTGTTTTTTTATTAGCGCCACTAATGTATAACATTTACGGTGTTTTCGGTCCAAACTCCACTACAAAAGCCGCTAAAAGTTTAATTTCTTGTAGTGATTGTATTAGATCTTCTATTGTAAACAAGTCTTAAAATTATGTTTATATATTTGACAGACTTGCATAGGAAAATGTACTGAGAGTTAGTGATCTGCCATAATTCATCATGGCAGATTAGAGTATTTTTGGCACTTAACGAGCTTATATTTTAGCATTTTTATGTTTATTTATTATTTTCAGTTTTATCATCTTAGATTCATTTTATTGCAAAATAAGCATTTTTACGCATTTTTTGGGGTTTTAATGACCCGTTAGGCCAACTCGGATCTTGGAACGACTAATAGGCTATTTGAGTGCATAGGGTGCCAATTCAAGCCCAATAACACAAAAGACGACGCTAGTGTCGCAACACCAGCATGCAGTATCTCGACACTGAACATTGAAGCTATTAAGGTTGAAATGGGGACGACATCGCGACGTGGGCTTTTTGACGTCACGGCTACGCGAAAAAATTATAGAAAAATACGACTAATTCCTTGGACGAATATTTTGGATTATTGCCTTATTTAGACCCTAAGCATTCAATAGTATATTGTATTAATTAGAATTACAGGGTATCTAGGGTTGCGTGGACACCAAGCAACAATCGAGCCTATATAAGTTGTCTTAGAGTCACCTGAGAGGTGGTTAGATTTTGGGTTAGACCTAGACCTAGACCTAGATAGTTTTATTTTATTTAGTTCTTAATATTAGTTTATTTTTTATGTTTGCTTACACGAAACTTTTCTTGTTTCGATGTGAAGATGATTGTGAATGAGGATTGCTCCAGAACCGCGTTTATATTTATTCATGAGCTTTCTCCTATCTCTTATTCTTTTCTTTATATTTTTGTTAACCTGATCAATTAGTGTTTGTATGAATAATTGAATAAATTATTGTGCTTTATTTAAATCTAGCATGTTTCACCTATGGATTTGATTTATTGATTAAGTTATTATTTATCTGAAATTGAGTGTTTATTCAAGAGTACTTAGTATATTAGGAAGTGATGCCCCTAATAGAATATCTAGACAGGTGAGACCGATTGAGTATCCTGTCGAGTATAAATTGTGTCAAGCAGTGAGATCTAGAGGGTAATCTTTCTAAGGGTGATAAAGACTTGATTAAGGTTAATTAATGTCTTAATTAGGGATTTAATTGATCATAGGCTAAGAGCTCACATTGTTGGCATTAGGAATAGGAAATTCCATTTGGTTAATTTTAAGTTAATTAATTTTATTAGTTTAATTAATACTTTAATTTGGATTCACACTACTAACTTGTAACTCGATTAGATTAGTAATTATTTTTAGTAATTAATTTAATAATAAATTTCTCCAATCTACAATCCCTTGGGTACGATCCTCAGAATACTAGAACACTTTTATATTACAATTTGATATGTTCACTTGTAGATACAACACTTAATTTATATATATTTGCACGATTTTAACTCTAAATGTTCGCACGTTTGGAGGCGGTTAAGTTATTAATATAATTGCTTTGTAAAATAATATTAGTTGAAAGAAAAACGAGTTAGATAGTGTGTTAATTTTTAATTATTTTTGTTATTTTTATTTAGTTAAATATTTTTAGGTACCTTGTCGACTATTTAATTTAATCATGGATTGTGACGTTGATGATGAAATTGATAATGATATAAGTTGGGATAAGGAATTACGAGATGTCTGCATGGTATAATGACAAAGTCTACGATAAAGGAGTATATGACCAATGGGAAATTAAGTAGAAAAAAAGATTGTTCATGATAAAGCTGCTCCAACGAAGAAACATATCAATAAATCCATTAGAAAAGGTTGTGCATAATGTTCCCAAATCTGACTACAAAGACCATTATATTGCTATCAACCATCCTAAACCAGATTGTAAAAATCAACAAGATTTGGAGAGGTATTTGTAATACGATGAGGATGGGTACATTAACGAAGCATCAAGTTGGATGAACGAAGCTTCGAAAACCAATGGAATGATGACAGAGAATATGGCATTCTCGAATATTTAGCTTAGCAAGAATTGGACCTAATCATGGATGGTAAGGTATGCCAAGATTTGTATGAGCAACATGGGAACAATCAAATATCACGATGGTTGAATGAAGCCTCAACTATCCAACGAAGTAACGACCAAAGGTGCGGAGATTACGAAAAATCATACAAATTTCCCTCAGAGTTGGAAGAATATGTCTTTTTACCTTAAGTTGGAAGTCCAAGTTAAAACCGAGGAAGTCCAAAGATAATCAGACTAGTTAAAGACATCCAAATATCCAACCGATCTCTCTTGTAATTCACATGAGATAGTTTCGTGCGAGAAAACCATAGCGACCTACATTGTGGATGTAGTGGAAATAAAAGAACTAATGGAGCAAACACTTGAAATGAAAAAAATCACTAACATGACAAATGGAGGCTCAAAGTTCTTTGGAAGAGATCGAATACGATGTTCTCAACTTGGATCATGAGAACCACCGTATCATCGTCAATCACTCCGTATTAAATGATAATAGTCAACAAGAGCTTAGAACCAGAGACCATAGGGAGATTTTGAATATAGCGAAAGGCGGTTCCGATCCAATTAACATAGAGATAGATGTAGTCGTAATATAGATGTAGAAGTAGACCTAACCACTAGCATTGAGCTTAACCAGATTCTAAATGAAGGTGTATACTAGCCGATACACTTTCTGGCCAAATTGAAGAGGTACTAACTAAAGAAACTGACAAGTTCGTCGTATTCTCGTTCGATAATAAGATAAATCTCAAGTTAACAGAACCTCACATGACATGGAGGTGAAGTGGCTCAAAGTATTAATACCCCAAAAAAATAATTTAGGGTTAGCTTAGATTCAGCATCAAGTGGCTCGTGATGTGGATATCGCACCGGTTGAAGATAAAGCAGCTTCAATGGAATCGAAAAATGGTGTTGGTTTACATCTCTCGATGGAGGAACAAATGATGCATTAAAGTCTCGAGGACCAACTGTAAGTTCTTTTACGGGGGCGATACGGATTACCCTGATTCCGAGAAAGGACTTTTGTTTAAATTTATTTTAATTTTGTATTCTTAATTTTCATGTAAGTATTTTTTAAGCATTATGTTTTAAATTTTAATTCAAGTATTTTTATGTGTTTTTAAGTGATTCCGAGTCCGTGAAAAGAAAGAAAAATGAACAAATCGAGTAGTCAAAATTTTGCGCACGAGGAGGCTGAAACAACTTATAATGTCGAGACGAAGAGTGCCGCGTCGTCTTGACGAAACCACTCCACGTATAAATGTGGATCAATGACATCACGATATGCCAGTCCAACATGCAAAGAAAAAGACGATGATGCCAGGACGAGGAAGTTCACGTTGTCCCGATGAACAGTCACACATTGCAACGAGGGGTTCTCTACATCGTGACGAGCCGTGATGTAATGGACTTGGAACTCATAATGTTACGCAACATCGGGACAAGGAAGGACTTGATATCATGATGAGGTAACGATTATAAAAGGGCCTCGTCACGATAAGCCCTAAGGAAAATCCCCTAAATAATTTTCTCTACTCTTTCTCCGCCACTCTTTGGCTCCAAAGGTCCAAACCTTCTGCTTTCTTAGTGTTTCCTTCATTTCTTAGCCATTAATATTTTATTTTCATTATTTTCCTTCCATTTTGCTCAGGATTATGATTAGGATTAAAACTATCCTCTTTGAGCAAGGCAACAAAATTTTGATAAAGGAAACATGGTGGTTGACAGGAACAACACCAGCAACCGATCGTATCATCCACAACAAAGCTTAGTGATACTCAATCTCTCATATAGTACTTTGAATATTTGTGTTAGATTGATATATTAGTGAATCAAGAAAATTTTTAATCAATTATATTAAGTTATTAGTTGTTGAAAATATATTAAAATTGGTTAAAATGTCATCTCGAAAGACAACAACAGATGAGTCAGAGATGTTTTCCATTACAATGGGCAAATTTGTGACATCGAAATTGGACTCATTTTTCTATTAGCCTAATCTGAAGATCTGGCATTCAATCAAAGCATAATGTCAAAAGAGCTTCGGACAAGGATTAGGCACAAAGTGCGGATCTGAAGAAGAATTTCGAGCATGAAATGTAGATATCTAATGTCATTTAACCCAATTAGATATGTCATTTTTGACTTCATAGAAGAGGACAAAGGTGGCTTGAGCTCGATTAAATCGTATCTGTCAGATTCCACGCTAGATCAATAAGAAAAAAGTCTGACAACACGGTTGTGCGATGTATTCACATCATTGCTACAAAGCTCATACCAAGACACATCGAAATCGTCATCAATGGTAAGGCATGCATCAGTTTCACCCCTCGATTTTAAATTTAGGGGACAATTGGGCGTATTTGGTCATCGAGACTGCGACACACCCGCACGACATTCTATTAGTGCCTTTGATTTCAACTTCAATACGCCTATACTCAACACTAGTAACAATCACACGGGTACGCCATCAAGTTACTAGGGTGGGCCAAACATAAGTGATTTTGGGATTGACATTAGATTTACAAGAACGAATGATTTACCCCCAACAATCTCGACCGATGAGGGCACATCCAACCAATAGGAAAAAGAAACTATCGTTGGTAATAAAGAGGGACAAGAGGACGAAGAAGGGTCAAAAATAGATAATAACCCAATAGAGGAAGCTGGACCGGATAGTGTAGAAATTGTAGTAATTTCATAATCGAATCTCATTCCCACTAAATCAAAAGATGATGGATCTAACAGTCAAGCTTCGGACATCGCTCGATGGGATGACCCGAGTTTCACGGTGTACGAACCCCTACCCCACATACGTAAGCTCGATCTTACTATTGAAGGTGGTTTAGAATTCTTAGACCTCCCTCATAGAAGACTAAGGCATATGACTTCATCAACAAGTTTTGGCCGTTTAGAGGTTGGGATAGAGTTTGACTCCAAATATGCTTTTGTAGCTGTAGTCAAGTGATATAGCATACAATGGCGTTAATTTCACCATTATATACTCCTGATCCGAGAAATATGAGGTGAAGTGCGTAGTGTAGAACAAGATGTCCATGGAAATCATGGCATCTGTCAGAAAGAAGTTAGCATTCTAAATGATCAGGAAGTTTATTACGCCACATACATATTTTGTAGCTAGTATGTATTATGGTTAACAACACTGACTCGAATTCTAACCTTTTTTATTTGGCATTTTATTACATATGGTGACCCAATTGTCACTTGTGAATATGATGTGTGAATTATGCAAGTATACACATCGAACAAGTAATAAAGTAATACGTGAGATCGTCTCCATAGAGATTAGAATGGTAAATTTGGTCGAGTTATTAGAGTTATACTGGATTAATGCTGAAGCAAAACAACAGTGAGAATGTAGTGGCAAAATGAGAGAATGATGATGTACAAAATGTGCAATACAAAACAAGTAAACGAAGCAATAATGTCATGACCAAGTAACTACAGAAAAGAAGATTACGTAATTGCAATGTTGATTAGGACAACTGGCATTACTGATGCATCTACCTTTTCTAACTATTAATTCCACAGCAAAGTCTTGAACATTCTACTACTCGATATGTTTTTACAGTAGTTTGCTTCTCTCAATAACAAACCTTAGGCTACATTCTCTAAGGTACTATATGTCTATAGACTTAAGTTCGGCTGCCACTAATCTTTTCTACCCTCTTTCGAATTAGGCAAGGCTCTATGTCTAGAGGTTGCTGTGAATAAATAATTTTTCATTTACTCATATTATCCAATGTCTATCCAAATAACCTAACCCTGTCGGCATTAAGTTATCTTAATAACTTACTGCATATTCGTCAATACACAGCCTGTAATAAGCATGAAATACCATTGAATAAAACAACAGAACAATTTCAACTTAAATTGTAAACATTAATAGAAATTAAAGGGTTCAGCTAAACAATCCCAAGCCTCAAAGATTTAGCTCATAGCTGAGTAAATCGGGTTCAAGTTTAATTTAGTAATCAACATCATCTTTTACAATTAAGTTCTAAAGGAAATACAATAAGAATCAAAATAGAAATTTTGAGATGTTGGCATTCGCCTATTCAGCTTTCAACACCAGCAGCACAATGTTTTGTAGCTGCCAAAGATGATGAAGTCGTCTTCTCCTTTTTCAGCTACCTTCTTTCTTGGTCCTTTCCTCATTTTCTGTCAAAACTGCTCATCTTTTTCTTCTATTCGAGAAAACTGCCCCTTTCTAGGGTTCTCCTTTTTGCTTTTATAAGTTTGACCTTTTAGGGTAGGTCTATCAGCTCATAATCATTTCTCTCTTTTTAGGTGGATTTTTCTAGTACAAGTACAACTGGGACTGAGAACGGTACGCATTAAGTGCTGACTAGGCATCTTCTATGTATTGCCATAGCATTTGTGTTGGCAAACTACTTGAAATTTGTAATGTCATACCTTCAACCCTCTACTCCTCTTACACTTTGTACTTGTCAATCAACCACCAAACAAGTCCTTCCAACAGGTAATTAAAAGCAACATGTAATAGCACTTAAGCACAATCTAAGCTTTTTAATGCAATGCTCTAAAAATACAAATACAATATCCTAAAATGCAACTAAAATCACTTAAGTACAGGTAATTAACTCAATCTAAAGGCATGAAATATAACTCTTTTCAAAAGTTATGACCAATTTATTATTTTTCAGGCATGTCAAACGGTCATCTGAAATTGGATTTGGACATGATATCTGACTTTATATTACCCATAGTCAAAGCGAGTCCTAGGATTTTGGTCCCAATTTTGATTGCACATCTATAAAGGTTTCGAGTACACCGTGTCTATCCACAAAGCATGGTTAGAAAAACAAAAAGCATTGGAGAAGATGCATAGTGGGTGAGAAATCCTACAATGAATTATGGCAATGGTGTCAAGTACTAGATCGGTACGGATTAGGTTCTATAACTAAGTTGAAAATAGAGCATGTGTATTACAACAATCCCTTGGTAATTGGAAAAAGAGTTTTCCACCATTATTTTTAGAATTTCAAGCAATGCATAACTACATTCCAGTACTGTAAGCCACTTGTCCAAATTGATGGCACATTCTTGTACGGAAGATATGACCATAAGTTGTTATTAGCTATTGCATAGGATGGTAATTGAAGAATCCTGTCAATAGCTTTTGCAGTAACTCTCGAAGAATCCAAGGATGATTGAGATTTATTCTTAATTAACCTGAGAAGGCATGTTGTACCGCAACCCGATGTATGCATCATTTCCAATAAGGGCACTGGAATACAGGTTGCATTCGATTGATGTTCAAGCTTATGGGATTGTGCACACTATAGGTATTGTTTACATCATATAGGGTCAACTACATGGGCCGATACCATAAGAACGCGGAGCGGTGACAGGTCATTAACATGGGTATGTTGTGCATAGAATTTTTTTCATGTATAATAGTTTATCATATACATTTGGGTTATTTTTCTTGAATGCAATATTGATTGTCATCGACAATGTATGAGCTCGTCCAACATTGATTCCATGAAATGCTGGAGAGAATACGAGCTATAAATCGATTGGGTGTGAAGTACCTCGATGGGATACCAAAGGAGTAGTGGGTGCAGTTGTACAACGAAGGACTATGATACGAGCATATAACCATGAGCCTAGCGAAATGTATTAGTTCTGTACTAAAAGGGATGCGTCATTTGTCGGTAACCTTAGTGGTCAAGGAAAAGTATTTTCGATTAGCAACCTTGTTTTCAAATCGGGTTGAGGCATACGCGGGAAATATAAAAGGTAGTCACGTTTGGTGCGAGTCGGTGCTGAAAGATATTAGGGAAAATGTAGAAATCACGAACTTAACAACTTTAGTGTGTCACTTGCTACCAAATCTACTATTTCAGGTTAAGCAGCCGTAGAAACCCGATCGAAGAGTTACTAGTGAAGTATACCCCTTAGACTTGAGACAAATGACCTACGATTATGGGAGATTTCAAGCACTTCATTATCCATGTGCAAATGCAATTATGGCATGTGCCTCAACTCGTGTAGATTGCATAACCTACATTAACAAAGTTTACAAACTTGAAAGCACTTGATTGTGTTGAATGTGTTGATACAAGGAATGGTTGTGCGTGTTGTGGTGCTTGTGTCAAATAAACTAGAGCTAAAAGTGTTGATGCGGGGAAAAATTGTGTGTGTTGTGATGCTTATGTCAAATAAACTTAGTTAGAATGAAAAATTTATGAACAATACTGACTGGGAGGTTGCACGACAATTGGGTCCTCTTGTAGAGGTAGAGCAGATGTTGATCCCTCGTGACATTTTCTTCCAACTTAGGATTGATGGGCCCTCATCTTGACCTTTTACAGTGACGTTGCCTACTCTATTTTGAAGTCAATAGTAGATAAGACTTGTTGTTGTGCCAGAACCAATCCATGTAATTCAGAGATATCACCAACTACGATGTGAGAAATGGTTTACACGTTGGCAAGTAATCGTACCTATGTTGCCAAATCTCGATATAATTTTTATGGAATGTTGGCCAATCTTCCTTGAGCCTCCCCCGCATTTTAATCTTGTCCAGGTCATCAAGCTCCTAGGGTGGCAACGGAATCATAAACCCAAACTATCGTATCACTCGATCAAATTCATGCATCTCTACCGTTGCAAAAATAACTAATGACACTTTCATGTGCCAGATGTTGCGATTGGCCAAAAATTCAACCGAAATGCATTCTTAAATCCTCGAATTCTTATATGGAATCCATACAAATTGCAGTACGAATTTATAAATTTTATTACGTGCCTAATATTTAATTTCAAATGTTGAAATAACTTTGAAATTCATAAACTAACCTCCTCTTCGATTTGTTGATCTAAAGCTAGTTGGATATCCTCAAGCTCGATTGGTATACCACTATGTCTAGTGGGGTTATTTCACCCATTCAAATAATATGTTATTCCAAAATTACAACAGTGAAAAATAAAAATGATAATGGTATTATCAAATGAATTTTACCATATTACAAGTGAGAATTTGTAAAGGAGTTTCACTCGGGGGCATAAAAATGGTAGTCGATATTATGCCCATAATTGAAGAAGGAGCATGTAACTAGTGATTTTAACTTAGTTGGTATCGTCGCTTGACACATTTCTTGGTACAATATCGCCACCACTAATCCCCAACTAAGTCGTGTTGCTTCTTTCAAGTCGGCTAGTAGTAGTAGCCACCTTAAATGTACAAGATTGCAAGATTTATCTGGTATTAATAGACCCCTGATCAACCTCCAGATAAATACACGTGCGAATTGTTCTTTTTCAACGCCACTCGAGGAAGCGTAGATAGTTTTGAAGTTGTCCTCCAACCATCACGTCTCGATTCGGCTACCCCTAAACTTGTTTGACACATTTCTTAGTAGTTACTCGCATGCTGCACTCCAATCGGCACTAATCACTGGCCTTGTAACGACTTCCTCCTCAACTGAAAGATCGAGTTGTAAACTAACATCCTCGAGTGTAATTGTACACTCACTATAGGGAAGATAGAACGTGTGTGTCTCAGGTCTCCATCTTTCGACCAAAACACTGATAAGTGGGGGATCCAAGTTAGCCCCCCTGAGTATGTGAGCCACGTATAAAACTCCTTCATCTTACAAGTCTTCATAAATAGCATTCAATGCACCTTCGCTTTAATTGTCTATGTACGTCTCCAAAATTCGATCTTCGGGCTGAGAATATGAACATAAAAAATTAATAATCTAATCAGCATAATAATTAACTTAAAATTAAATAATTAAATAATATTTTCTTACCATTTGTAATTGAACGTTAGAGATATGCTTGTCATCTGAACGAATAAGTTGATTTGTCATTTAAAAATTATAAGGAATAAAATAAGATCGAAGAGAGTAAAATTCAGAAAAAGAATTAAAGAAATAATTGAGGATTGATGATTGAGAATTGAGAATTGAAAATTAAAAATTGCGGATTGAGTATTGAGTATTGAGTTGAAAAGAATGAAATTTAGAGGAGTTTATATAGAAAAAATTATTGTTGTTGATTCCGTTTAATCATTGGAAAAGTCATGTCTAAATTTACTCTTAATTTAAATTTTTTTTTTTTGCAATAAAATTCATTTCTTATTATTGCGAACTCAACTGCAACTCAATCAAGTATATTAAAAACGTTGATTTATTACTTATTTGATATCAAGATCATACATATATATATATATATATATATATATATATATATATATATAATCAATTAAAAATTAAATGTGTAAATGAAGCAATGGTATTAATTGTATATAACATTGTATAAAGCTAATTAGTTTCAGAGTAAAATTTTTAATTCCTCTTATAAGAGCAAACGCAAAGATTAAGGACGAAATTAAACCTTTATCAGGCCAACCTAACTCGAACGAAAATTAAACATGGACATTAGAAAGGAAGCCAAGCTCACAAGCTTTCTACTTATCAACTTTTGGACGTGAAGACAAGAAGCATTTATAGTGCTGACACCAAACATGCAATAAATAACTGACAACTGGGACATTTGACATGATTTTTATAAAATTATGTAAATACTATTTAAAAAGTATCCAAAGTTTTGGTTAAAATTGAAAATTGAAGGTTTAAAATTTAAGTATTTTTATGGTGAAATCTTATAGTTTTTATATAAAAATATATAAAATACTTTCATAATAATGTATTTTATTTTTGTGAAAAGTAAGATTACTTTTAGTTATATTTTAATTAATTTGATATTTTGATTCATGATATTAATTTAATTAAGAGTTTAAATAATAATATAAATACAATAAATATATATTAAAATTTGTATAAATATATTTCTTATATTAAAAGAATAATATTTGATGCATCATTATTACATAAATCTAATGTGCTATTAATGAACAAAATCCTAAAATGTAATTGCATCATTGAGTTAAATAAAAAAATGTGACTAATAATTTTATTTAAACAGAATTAAATGTTAATTATAATCATTATTTTATTATTTCTAGAGTTTAAAGATTTTAGGATTTTGTGAGAGAAAAAATATAATATTATAAATAGTATCTAATTATATTTAAATAAAGTTGGTAGAATTTATATATAAGTTTGTTATATTTTGTTATATTTAATAATAAATTATTATTATTATTATTATTATTATTTTGATAATGTATGAGATTCATGTATCGAAAATAAGAATCATAAATGCAATTATAATATGAATGAAGATAATAATAATCACTATATTATAACACAACTATAATGTGAGTGAAAAGCAATAACATCTTTGTAAACAAAACAAAATGTCTCTTTGGTTGAAGATTATTAGGATGCATTGGGTAGCGAGTGGCCATGGACTCTTGATTAGTACCAAGGGAGAAGAATTCTGTTGCCGATTGATTGGGGCTTTGTGTGTTTGATCGGCTGCCACAATGTATTCTTGACTTGTTGCTGGCTGATACTATGGGCGTCGCCTTTTCACTACTAGAAGACATAACCTTTAAAATATGTTACAACTGAGTTAGAGGTTGGTTAGTGAGATGATGAAAATTAGACACAATGAAAAGACAAAATTGTCCCTTTCCATTCTTTATTCATTTGAGCCATCTTTTCTTTCATCCCGTTTCAGATGGAAAAGTAGAAAACGCAAAAGGATAGCTCTTATCTAAAAACCGTAACGAACTCTTATAATGTCATCATTAAAATCCAAACGCCCCATACCAGAAAACGGGAAAGGATTCACCTCAATGGATTCCACCAGAGCTCAACGTCGACTTAACTCCATTAATGCCCACCTTGTTTCAGCCGTTGACTCCGCCTTTTGTCATTCCCACCTCCGCTCTTCTCCAACCGCTGCTGAGTTCCTCTCTGGTACGTTTCAGATGAAAATTGCTTTCTCTGCTTTGGGAGGTTGCTTTAGGCTTAATATTCCCTTCCATTAAAAAAGTAACATCTTTTTATCAGTACTATAAATGTATATCCTGGGTCTGGGATGGTCTTGATTGATTGTTCTTTTTTCATTGGTCTATCTTATTATGATGTAGAAACTGGAAAAGATTCTTCTTAAAATAAAATCTGGCAATTATGCATAAGAAGCTTAAACTTGACAGTTCATTAAGACCTTTCGATTGTAGGATTTTGAGGACTGTCTTTCAGATAGAGACCAATAAGTATTTTGGTTGGATTTAATTTGTATCATAAGTATTTCGATCGTTCTTGTAGATCGGTGGGGAAATAATAATTGGTTTGAAGGGTTACTGGTGTCTTTCTTGAACTAATTCTAGAGGGTAAAACTATGGTTTGAGTTTGAATTTGAAGTGATGGTTGCATGTTTATGTGAAAAAGAGCTTGTTTGTAGGAAGTGACCATGTATTTTGAGGCAGAGGAAGAGATGTTAGCGGCTGATAGCCAATTCATCTGATTTATCATTCAGAAGCTGCCATCTATTGCTAATTTTTTCTATGATTAACTAACATATATTGATATTGAAATTGAAATTGAAATTGATCTTTGAGCAGAACAGAATTACAGTGTTGTGCTGCCAGAGAAATTGCAGACAGGAAAATGGAATGTATACAGGTAACACTCTGCTACTATCCTTTATTCTTCTTTTTGGTCTCTGCCTTATCCCATCTTTGTTCGGCTGTTGTCTTATTTTTCAACTTTATGCCTTATGGCAGATCTGCTCGCTCTCCGTTGAAGCTAGTATCGCGATTTCCCGATCATCCTGATATTGGTACATTGCACGACAATTTTTTGTAAGCATCTTCTTTTAGATAGCGTGTGGCTACTGTCCAATGCATCAATGCTTTATCATCTATTTCATTTTGAAGTACATCCGATGGTTTCTTCACTTACTGATTATTTTTTTTTATTTAGACTCGCCGTTGATTTCTTCGGCGATAACAATTATCTCGGTACAAGAATTCGAGTCGATGGAACGGCTGGAGAGTATGTTTCCTTTTGACAAAATGAAGGTCACATTTTGTTGTCAAAGTTCATTCATTTGCTTTCATTTTTATGTTCTATTCATCAAGGTATAAGTGGATGACATACCGAGAAGCTGCAACAGCTCGAACAGCCATTGGTTGCGGCCTAATACATCATGGAATACTAAAGGTAGAGTAGTTTTTCAGTAGTAATTATATGTTTATATTACCAGGTGAACATATGTGCATCACTCTGTCAGCAAACTCATTCATCTTTTATTGAAGTATCTCCCTCTGACCTTTGACACAGATGAAAAAACATAAAAAAATCTGAACATATCTGTATCCGACACTAACACCTCAAGTTTTGCTTTTATAATGACAGGGCTCTTGTATTGGATTATATTTCATCAATAGACCAGAATGGATCATTGTTGATCATGCTTGCTCTGCGTATTCCCTTATATCAGTTCCTTTATATGACACTCTAGGTTTGCCACTGCCCCAAATGCTTTCCTTTTCGATTCAATGTTTGTCCAACTTGGCCTATTGCTAAGATGCTATGTCGAAAATCATGTTTCTCTGCAGGTCCAGATGCTGTCAAGTACATCATAAATCACGCGGAACTAAAAGCCGTATTTTGCGTGCCTCAGACTTTGAATCCTGTAAGTTCAACCCTTCAATGGTGCATGCATGATTTGAAATGTTGGTATTTGGGATAAAAATAAACTTATAAGAAATTAAGGAATGCTTCAAGGCGTGTATTGAAGCCCCTTTAAGGTTCTATTCATCACCACCTATATTATTTTGGTCTGTAGGAGAATAAAAAAAAAATTTTTGATGTGTCAAACAAATAAAATTTGACTCCTATTTATAGGAGTTCTCATGTCTTTTCGCAAAAATACAACTATCTAAATGGATAATCACATCTTTTAACAATAAATATGATAATTCAATATATATCTCATTTAATAATCATGATTCATTGTTGATAATCAAGTGATATAATTTTTGAATTCAAGAGATATTACTCATCATTATGAAATACGATAACTTTTGGTTAATAATCAAATGATATAACTTTTTGTTACTTATAACTTTTCATTTGCAACAATTGGAACATTATATATATTTTGAAAATGTTCCAGCAATCTCCTCCCACTTTCAAAATATTCTAGATTTTGATAATCTTGGAAATCAATTGCATAAATGAAAGTGTCTTACGATAGAACCTCCACTTAGTGAAAACATGTTAAAGTTAATCGAAATTGCATGATAGGCTAAGCTTCAACCAGCTATTCCATTTGATTAACTGAATACATATCACACAACAATTTCAAAACCAATCAATACACAATATCTAGGGACACTATTTTGGCCATGTGTCTGTTACCTTTTTTCATGAGTGCTGTTAGATTCAAGCTCTTGAGATCTTAAAAGCAGTCACACTTTCACTCATATAGGTAAATCTTATCAAGAGTGTTTTTATAATTATAACACTTTAACATGTTTATGTTATGTATTTATTAAAAGTATAATACTCATCATTTCCCTATTATTATGGGTATCTAGCACTTTTCACTCTTGGATGATATTATATTTCTTTTATAGTGCTAGCAGTCACATATTGATAATGTACTTTGTTTCATTGGACTCAAGACTTGACGTTATATCAAGCATTGAGTCGAGTTTATTTCATGGGTGACTCAAATATTATGGGTTTGTATCTCATCCTCATTTCTACTATTATCAAATTACAATGATCACATTATCTTTTCTTATCATGATGGTTTCATATTTGGCTATCTTGTTTATTTATTGATATCCAAGAAATTAAATTCACAATTGCCAAATATATGAAATCATACGTCATGTCTTTTCCACCAAGTAAGTTGTTGTAAAGAAGCCTACAACAACATATTTGCTATTTGTCATAACTTCTTTTTAAATACATGACAACTTTTTTTTTTTTTTAAATTCATAGTCAAATATAATTATTTTTCTCAACACACCATATATATACACACAATGGTGTAACATATATAGTCATTAAATGAATATCAATTGTCCAATCAAGTGACTATAAAATCACACATTTATTAACCCTTCACCATGGACATTATTAATTGTTTTTTAGCTATGATCAAAATCATGCCATCACCTAAATGAGTTAAGTAGCATTCATATTGTTATTTTCATACTCACGAGATTTTTGATTCATAGCTTTCAAATTAAATTTTAAATTTTACTACATCTCAAAATTTTACAGAATCATGAGTTTATACACCATCATAAATATGCACAATATGATCTTGATTTCAAATATATAATTATCACATTCACATTCTTAATAGAATATTTCATACCAAAATGATTATCTTTATATAAGCCAATATTTTCCACTATTCTATTTGACAAGAAAATTTAATCATGCAAATTGCACATGATTTATTTCATTTATTGTCAAAATCACTTCTAGTACAAGCTTTATAATATAGATTAAAAAATGTGCAATCATATATAAAATCATTTAGGTTATGATTATTTTAAATCAACCAAGATGATTCATATTATATGATCATTTATATGATAAATTTTGATTTAGTGTATCTTTTATCAATTAATACACTTAAATAACGTCTCATGAGTAACATCCAAATGCTAGTTGCTAATATCTTGACTTGAATAAACAATTACTATCATATATCAATTAAATATATATATCAAATTAAATATATATATGAAAGAGAAAGAATACTTTTGCACTAAAAAGTCCAAACTTCTATATATAATGTACCAATAAGTACATAAGTGCCTTTTCAAAAAGTCATAATTTTTCATGTTTGGAAGTTTACCAAATAGACAAGATTATTTGGATTTGAAATCAGTGAACAAGCGCCAAACGAAACATCATTTCCTTCCATTTGCTCAAAAGTTTTCCTTTCTTTCTTCTTTCTTACATGATATATAATATATATTATCTAATTATGTATCAATTATATATGTAAAATATCATGTATATAATAAACTAACATTTAACTTTTTGAAAAATTAATCCATGAGACACTTATACTTTTTGCATAATATAATTAATCTCAATAAAACATAATCATAAAATTCAATTCATGCAACAATATTAAACCAAAAATTTAATGTACCTCTTGTTGCTAGAAAGATTTCTTCTAAAAAGTTGTCTCATTACTAATAGTCATTCTTGTAGTATCATGATTATAGTGGCATGTGAGTGCACGATGAACAAAAATATTTTTTAATTTATCATAAATTGCAAAAATAAAATCTTAAAATTGTTGGAGCGTGGGGATAAAATTAAATTTATGATAAATTAATGAAGGATTCAAGGCGTGTGTGTATCAATGTCATTTTCTTTAAGGTTCTATTCACCTTCACCTATATTTTGGTATGCAAAAGAGTTATTGACAAATGAGCCTCGATGATACAATGAAATCTAAAATTGCCTACATTTTATACTGACGGAAATAATCCACTTAGTATTGAGCGAAGTATAGCAATGATATCAATTTCTATAAAGAACTTCTTTAATTCTTTATAGAACAATTTAGGAATATTAGAAGATGGATGAGAGTAGAAAAAAACTTTTGATGTGTCAAACAAATGAAATTTGACTCTTATTTATAGGTGTTCTCATGAACACAACTATCTAAATGTTTAGTTGCATCTTTTAACAATAAACATAATTATTCAACATATGTCTCCTTGAATAATCATGATTCATTGTTAATAATTAAGTGATACAATTTTTGAGTTTAAGATACATAACTCATTACTATGAAGTGGTAATAACTCTTTGTTAATTTTTGATTACTTATAACTTACATCTGCAACTATTGTATAGCTATATATATTTTAAAAATGTTCCCACATGAAAGAGATTTACTTTGAAAATTCAATCACTATTAATCCATCTTTCTACTTGGAATTTGCAGTTGCTGAGCATTTTGTCCGAGATTCCATCTGTTCGTTTGATTGTGGTATAAACTTGCCTCATCTTTCTTTCCAAACCTTAACTTTCTTATTCTTTCCAAATAATCTGAGTATGGAGTATGGAGGATCGAAAGGCGAAGAGATTAAGGTTTTATAGTTGGTAGTGTTGGAAGAGTACATACTGATTGGAATCTCACGTGATCGGTGATGTGCCGGACATGATTTTCTGGATATGCAAACTTCATGGGAGCAACAAATGTACATACTCATTTGCCGTTTTTTCCAGAGTATAATATGTGCTTCTCTAATCTGCAGGTGGTTGGAGGAATGGAAAATGAAGTGCCTTCATTGCCATCATCAACTGGCATTCAGATTGTGACATATTCAAGATTATTAAATCAGGTAATTTTGGTGTAGCATAAGATCCATGTCTACTTTGTCAATGAACACATTTCTCCTGATTTTGGTGTCTGCTATAATTGTTTTTCATGTAAATATGGCTCCTTTAGGGCCGTAGTTACCTTCAGCCTTTTTACCAACCAAAACCAGACGACATTGCTACCATTTGCTACACCAGTGGTACAACAGGAACACCAAAGGTAACATTATCTTTTCCCTGTGAATTTTAACAGATCTTTTCTAATTAACCGACCCCTGTATTTGGCCCAACTATTTTGGAGTCGAGTCAGGTTGGGGCATCTTGGACCAACAAGCATTAGTATCTAAGTAATCTTATTAATTTTGGTAAGGGAGTTGTGTTGACACATGGAAACTTGATTGCAAATGCTGCCGGCTTCTCCTTAGCTGTAAAATTTAACCCCACAGACGTGTAAGTTCCATTGTTTTCAAATGATGTTTACATATTCACTTGTGTTGCTGGAAATATTTATTTCTGGTTTCTTCAGTTACATATCGTATCTTCCTTTGGCACACATTTTCGAACGATTTAATCAGATCAATTTAGCTCATTATGGAGTTGCAGTTGGATTCTACCAGGGGGTATGATCCTAAACCTTCACACCTCGTAATCATGTTTTATTAGTGTATTTTATTGTACCATTACCATGTTTATAATTTATGCTAGACAAATTTTAATTTATTTGATCATTTATATTGTGCATTTTTAGGTAAAAGTATTATGAATGTCCCTATATTAGGAGTTAGATTACATTTTGTTCCCTCTTCTAAGAAAGAGCAAATTAGTCATTGTTTGTTAGCTCAAAGAGTAAATTGATCTTTCCTGTTAAAAATTTCGTTTATTTGTACTATTAATAACTGACGTGTTGGAAGAATAACCAAACAATGATATATTGAGTGCCACGTATACCTCACGTTGATATATAGAGACTAATTTTTAATAGTAAAAATAGATAATTTTTTTAACAGAATGATCAATTTATTTTCTTATCTATCATATGAAAACTAATGTACTTATTTTTGAGTAAAAAAATAAAATACAATCTGAATTTTAATAAAAAATCTTGATGATATTTTTTTAATATTTTAATTATATTCTCACGGTATACTATAGTCTGACTCATTATTGGTGGTTCTGGATCTTTAAATGTAGGATAACATGAGATTGATGGATGATCTGGCTGCTCTACGACCTACCTTATTCTGCAGCGTCCCTAGACTGTATAACAGAATTTATGCAGGGTACTAAATCCGATTATTAAGTTCGTTATGGCCAGTGTTTAAAGAATGGGATTGGAGATTAACTATTTTATATAATTAATTGGATTCAGCTCAGTTAATTTAGGTTAAATTTTTATTTTTTTTATATTTTATTTAGGTCAATTTCAAATTCGAGTAAGTTTAGGTTTAAATTTTTCATGTCAGATTATGTATGGTTAATATTATTTTAGAATTCGGGTTATTAATTTTTAATAATAAGATTGAGTTGGCTCAAATTTGGATAGTACAAACTCTAATATAAAATCTATAGTAAAAAAACTAATATAAATTTTTAATGTCAAAATTTCATCACATACAATACATTTTGTCTCAAATGGATTTGTTTAGTTTTTCGGTTTTTTATTGGAATTTTTTGGGTTGGATTTAATCTTATTCAGTTTGAAAGATTCTGATTGCTTAATATGTATGAAAGTGGATGTAGTATGAATTCTTAGTTCAACTAATTTAACTGATCTTTAGGGGTCCTACATTTTTGAAGTTGGTTACCACTGATTTTTTAAATTAAATAATATTTTGAAACTCTTCCCATGTGCAGTATTCTGAACGCTGTGAAGGAATCGGGTACCCTGAAGGAGAGGCTTTTTAATGCTGCCTACAACTCTAAGAAGCAAGCAATAATGAATGGTAAAGACTTTTTCTTTGGTATGATAAATGGTAAAGACTTGATTGCATCATTATATTGGTGTGTTTTTTTTTTAGTATTAAATTAAACAATTATTTAAACTTCAGCTATATATATATATATATGTATATTCTCATAACGTACACAGTGGGTGTAAAAAACCTATGTAATAAATGTATTTATTAAATTTTCATATAAAAATTAATTTTTGCTTTAGTTATAACAATAAAGTGCGTTGTAAAGTATTTATTGATATATTATATTAAAAGATAAAAACATCTTCATAAAAATATGATTTAGTTTTTATATGTGAGGATAGTTTAATAATTTATTAATTGAGTTAATGTCTATTGACCCGTGACACCAACTCAGTAAAAGATTTTATTTAAGTAACTATGACACCAACTCAACAAATGACTTAATATAAGTATAAATAGATACGAATAGTTCGACTATATATTATCATAACATTTATACCAATATTTTAAGGAAAATGAAAATGTTAGATAGAATATTTTGTATTTTACGATAGATAATGATCCGAAAAATAAACATAATGATAAATTTGGTTGTTATTCTTATTTTAATTAAATTTGACTATTAACCTTTTAAAAAGAGTAAAGTACACATGGATTACTGTGCAACTTATCATATTTCGTTAAAAATAATGATTTAAAATTTGTTTTAAAGATTGATGGTTAAATTTAACTTCTTGAAAAAGTTGACATCAAATTTAGCTAGAAAAAAAATATGAGGCAAAATTGGCAAAAAAAGATGTAACTTTAAGAGCTAAAACGTCTATACTATTAAACTTCTAAATGTCAAAAAATGAAAATCAATTCTGAATATGGATAGATTTGAGAAGATGAAAAGTTAAAAGCTAAAGTCCATATATATTGCTAAAAGAAGATGCCCTTTGTTATCACTTTACTATATTGATATGTATATAATCTGTTATTCAGGAAAGAGTCCTTCTCCCATATGGGACAGATTGGTATTCAACAAAATAAAAGCTAGACTTGGAGGACGTGTTCGTTTTATGGCTTCCGGTGCTTCACCCTTGTCTCCTGATGTCATGGACTTCTTGAAGATGTATGTTTTTGGTTTCCTCGTGATTACAGTCAATTATGATAAATATCGATTGTGAATATCAATGAAGCAGGACTATGACGATTATAATCAATACATCTGGATAACTACATTTAGCCAAACTATTAAAATATACAGATGGACGTGTATGTACAACAATTGCAATTCTACCTTAAAAAATTTAACTGTAGCATTGCTTGTGGCCCTTATCTAAAATGGTCATGAATCTGCAGATGCTTTGGTGGTCATATAATTGAAGGTTATGGAATGACCGAGACATCATGTGTCATAAGTTGCATGGATGAGGGTGATATTCTTTCTGGCCATGTTGGCTCTCCTAATCCAGCTTGTGGTGAGTAGCTGCTTTGCACTTTTTCTTTTCCCTTTTTTTTTTTTATAAAAGTATTTTTGTTCGACATTTATGTGGAAATATAATCTCAAAAGACCTTTCAAAATACATGAAAAAGAATGAATATCTGACATTCACACATGAATTCAAGTACATAGGTTATTGGTCTATTCTTGTATATATATATATATATATATATTGGTATTGCGTTCATACATTATCCATGTTATTCCAGAAATAAAGCTTGTGGACGTCCCAGAAATGAACTACACATCAGATGACCAGCCTTATCCTCGAGGAGAAATCTGTGTTAGGGGTCCAATTGTTTTCCAAGGATATTACAAAGATGAAATGCAAACGTAGGCTACACACATGTGGATCCCACTTTTTCTTTTTTCTTTTGGGGTTCTTATTGAAAGTTGAAAATTTCATGAATAGAAGATTGAATGTGTCTAAAAATGTATGGGTTTTTGAACAGGAGAGAAGTACTTGATGAAGATGGATGGCTTCATACTGGAGATATAGGGCTCTGGCATACTGGAGGCCGTCTAAAGATTATTGATAGGTATACTCTAAAATGATGTGCTCATAACTTAAATGTTAAAACGCCTATTGGACCGAGTTGTTAGGAATTTAACTTCTCTGTAAAATCTTGATTTTTAGTCTTGTAAATAGAAATAATAGATACCTAAGAGGTTTTCCATTTAGAGTTTAACTCGGTTCGACTCCAATATAATCGGAGGTTAATGTGGCTACTAGATACCGAGTCTTAAGAGAAAAAAACCAGTCCAGGAAATAACTGGAAGCTTTGGTTTCAACCTAGTTGGTTCATGCTGTAAAGGGTTATCATTAAAAGGTGACATCTAGTAGGTTCCAACCTTTGCATATGCAAGCCCTTACCTTATTCTCAAACTGCAAACACGTTTATATAAATAAACTGCTACCTGAATTGAATTGTATATCTTACTGGAAAATGTGTGAATTGGTACAGGAAGAAGAACATTTTTAAGCTGGCTCAGGGAGAGTACATAGCTCCGGAAAAGGTTGAAAATGTATATGCTAAATGCAAATTTATAGCCCAATGTTTTATATATGGTAAGACAATGGGATTTGTTTGTAATTTCCTATTATTCTTTTTTTTTTGGTAGCTGCTGACACTGCAATTAATTTTGCTTCGTAGGAGACAGCCTTAATTCTTCATTAGTAGCAATTGTATCGGTGGACCAAGATGCTCTTAAAGCATGGGCTTCATCTCAAGGCATTAAGGTGATCTATTTTATGGACACAGGTATGACATGAAGCAACATTAAAGGGGCTAATTGTTATATTCCAATAATTAAGTGCAGTACAAAGATTTAGAACAGTTGTGCAATGACCCAAGGGCAAGAGCTGCTGTACAGGCTGAGATGGATGCTGTTGGAAGAGATGCTCAGGCAAATACTTGTTCATCAATTCCTTGTTTACTTCAATAATTTTTCATTTACTTCGTCACTAAAGCCTTGAATTTTGAATTGCTCGATTTTGGGACAGTTGAGAGGCTTCGAATTTGCAAAATCCGTGACGTTGGTACTCGAACCCTTTACCATGGAAAATGGTCTCCTTACTCCTACATTTAAGGTGAGTAATTATAAGAGAAAGAAAATCATCTGTATTTTCTTTTTAAGAGAAAGAAAATCATCTGTATTTTCTTTTTAATAATTTAATGTGATTTCAACATTTTCATATTTATCCTGAAAAAAAAAAATCTAACATAATGAGTTAAAATTTAGGATGAAAATATTAAAATAATATTAAATTATTGGAAAAGAGATGCAAAATAAAACAGATAAGTTAACAAGACGAATTCTGTGTCTTACTAATTTTTGTTGGCAGATTAAGAGAGCCCAAGCAAAGGCGTATTTTGCAAAAGCAATTTCAAATATGTATGCAGAGCTTACTACATCTGATTCCTCTCCTGTTAAATAATTGTGAGAATTGGATGCAACTAAACATATGTAGAATCCTTTTCCTCTGTAATTATTTGCCTCTGTAAACTATTAGCATATTGAGACAATGTCATCTTTGTTGAATAACATTTAATTAAATCACTATTTAGATTATAAGGTAAAGTTAGGATTTTTGTTTATAAGGGCTAAAATAAAATTATAAAATTTTGATGGGCTGAAGCTAAATATATTTTGTTGAAAATACTTAAATTATTTATTCTTTTAAAGGGACCAAAATTTGAATTTTTCATTTAATTAAAGGTTTAAAAGGCTTAAATTTAATATCTACTTATTGAAGGACCTTATATAATAATTTCACCATTTGGCCAAGGGGCCAAGGTCTTTGCTTGCCCCCTCCTACTCCTCCGGAAACTAATATTATTAACACATATGTAATATGTATTAAACTAAAGTAAAGTCAGTTTGAATTATGAGTAAAAAAATTAATTAGATAAAATACATTAGATTAAGAATATTAAATGCACTCAAATTGTTTATTATAGTATTGTATTTTTTCTTTAGTTGGTATCTAGTTGACTTGTAATACCAACTTAATTAACGACATTATCAATACTAGAAATTCTATCAGTCGCGTATGTATGTGAACACTATGTATTTAGAACACTGGTGTGTAACACCCCAAAATTAGTATTCATAGTTTGTTAGATTTTATTATTAGCAAGTATCTGTTTCAATGATTAAGAGCTTTAATTATGAGTTTAGGGTCTTGGATTCAAATTTCAAAATTCAATCGTTTTTGTTCTTAGTTTAAAATAAAAAATGTTTTGTTGTAGAAAAATTTGGAGTTGATTTTAAATGAGTTCGTTTTTTTAAAAAAAAATAAAATCAAATAATTAATATATAATGTTTTATTCCTTTCCTTTTTAAATAAATTCCATTTTTATTTTTGTTTTATTTATTTTTATTAAAAACCAAAACTCAAGTTGATCACTTATGTTATTTCCATAACCCGCGCCGCAAATTTCAATTCCAAATTTTACATTTTGCTTTTATCTTCTATTCTTTCGTCTCTTGTTCTGGGATTTTTCTTTATTCGTTTGGGCTACTGTAAATTCTTGAAGCAATAATTTGTGATCCTTTGACCGTAAATCCGAGGGTAAGGTGTTTAAGTTCAGTATGTTATGCGTTATTTGTAGTTGTGTTGGATGTTGGGTTGCGTTAAATCGATTTAGTGATATTGTATTAATTCTAATGCGTTTTTTTGGGAGTAGTACAAGAGGTAGTGGGTGACCCTCCAACGATTTAGAATTTGCATAGTAGCTATTCGTTCATCGGTAAGTGTGTGGATGTGTTATGAAGGGTTGTTTTAGTTTGACTGGGGTTGATTATTAGTTACGATTTCACGAATCATTATTGAAATTGGTTGTGTTATTTGTCAATTTAGGTTCTGGGATTACTCATGTTTGAATCAACATCAGAATATACCCAGGAGTTATTGAAAACATGAAAAAACAACAATCGAAAAAAGCAGAAAAAGTTTACTGTTGATGTCACACGGCCGTGTGACAGACCGTGAGCTGGATCGTGTGTGACACACAGTCAGGACTATTTGTGCCGTGTGAGCTACACGAGTTGGCCATTTGGGTTGTGTAGGCCACATAGGCGTGTGGACCCAAAGTTCTAAAATTTTCCCTAGGGTCGTACGTGAGGTCCTGATTGACTTGGGCCTTTCGTAGGGTCGGTATGTGAGTAAATGTACTGTATAACATGAAATCTGGACATTTGTTAGTATAGTTTTGCTATTTGTAAGAGTAATTAAGTTGTCGTCTGATAAATAAACCTGAAAATTGATGTTAAGTATATGATGTGTATCTGATATGTTGTGTATATAAAACTATAGCATGTATAATTCCTGCTTTGAATATGTCTGGCATTTATTATTTTATGTATCTGCATCTGGGTTGGGTTGTAAATAACATGTAGAGGAAGTGATTCTGTAAACTGGCGATAAATTGCCTATTGATCCGGCAGCTCAGCTGCAACTATTTTGTAAAGTGTCCTATTGACACTAAGTGTTGTGTAGGGATGGATAGGTGTTTTATACTCATATGGTGTGTTGAGATGGTCAAATATGGTGTGTAGCGGTTAGGGGTAAGATTATATGTTGTATCTGTTCTATTCTGTTATAAATCTGTTTATGATAATATGTCTAATATGCATTTAATTGCTTTAAGTTATTCGATATACACTGTGTTTCAAAAATTCACTATTTTCAGGTAATCTTCAGACTTAGGCAGGTTGGTGCAAATGGGAGCTCAGTTAATGTCATAACTTATTTAAAATTTGGTATTTTGGTTCTGTAAATTCTTGGACTCTCTGGACTTTTTGGACTGTTTGGATTTTTAAACTTATTCTCGTATTTTGCTTAATACTGTGCAAATGCTTTAGTTGACAAAATTCGCATCTCTATCAAATTAAAGTTTTTCAAACAATGAACCGTGTTTCTCAAAAATTCCTATTTAAGGAGGCTTCCGCTACAAAAATTATAAGTTCTAGAAAATATAAACAAAACAACATTTTTGGTAAAAGAACAATAAGAAATGATTTTGAATAAAACCAGGATTTTGAAAGTTTATGACGATTTTCTAGTTACTCAAAAACCAAAATTTTAATCATGTTAAGTAACAACTCTAAAGTTGGCCATTATATCTAGGCTATATTTGGGGTGTTACATTTAGTGGTATCAGAGTTAGATTGTAAAACTCGGGCTATGAAATTTAGGATAAATTTTTTTTATGAAAATTATTTTCTGAGTATAGTATATTTCTACATTAATTTGAAAAAAAAATCTTTGAAATACTGAGCTCCCGTACGTCGATCTTGTAAGTACTTCTGACTTAGTTAAAATCTTAGTTTAGAAAACTCTGAAACCATTAGAACTACTCTGAAATGGTTAGACTAAAATGAAGCTTCGTAAACTCTTTTGATAATATTCCGAGCATAAAATGTCTATTAATGAAACATCTGAACTAATATATAAAAATTTGTAATGTAGTTAAACGAACTATGAGTGCACGTGGAACTCGTGGTCGTTGTACTTGTAGGCACGGCAGGCACCGTAGTGGGGCTCGAGTTGAGTCATCCTCGATAGGTAGTTTGCCCAATCTGGATACGAGTGAGACACCAGCTACACCTACTGTTGAGACTGGGTCTCAAAGTCGCTTGACTGGGGATGACACATTGTCCCAAGCCATGCTTAGAGTTTTGGAGAGGGTCGCTGAGCCTCATTCTAGTTCTATGGGTCATGGGTCAGTAACTGAACGACTCTAGTCTAATGGCGCTAAGTTGTTTAGGGGCATCACTAGAGTCGCCCCGGTTGTGGCTGAATATTGGTTGGAGGCCATAGAGAGGATTATGAATAACATCGACTGCACCCTTGAGTCGAAATTGAAGGCTGTAGTATCTTTGCTTTGCGATGAGGCATATCAGTGGTGGTTGATGGTTGAGGAAGGTACTCAACTGGATCAGATTACTTGGAAACACTTCAAAAGCGCATTCTAGAGTAAATATGGGGGGAGTTATGTGGATGCTCGTAGACGCGAGTTTATGAGTATTACCCAAGGAGATAGAATTGTGGCCGAATATGAAGCTGAATTTTTGAGGTTGAGCTGATATGCTCGTGGGATGGTACCAACTGAATATGAAACGTGCATTCGCTTTGAAGAAGGATTTAGGGATAATACAATGGTTCTGATAGCTCCGCAGAGGGAGCGGATATTGTCGTCTTGGTGGACAAGCCAAAAATTGCTAAGAAAGTTAAGCGCATTAAGCACAAAAATAATGTACATGAGTGAGGTAAGAATAGGAGGGATTTGGAGTCCTCTAATTATGTTAATAGGCCTACAAAATGGGTCAAATCTGATGGGCCCTCGAGGGTTAAGGTTCTAATTGCACCTACCATGGTTTAACTGTGTAGGGTTTATGACAGACACCATTCAGGTGAATGTTGGAGGAGGTTGGGAATCTGCAATGTGGGTCGATAGAGCACCGCATCGGGGATTGTTCACAATGTTCTGATCAGATGCTAGCTCCAGCTCCGGGATTTGTTCAGCCTCAACAGGTAGTTCAACAATTGCCTAGGGGCTGTGGTTCGATTAAGGGTAGTAATGGTATAGGTAGAGGCCAGAGAGCACCGGGCAGAGGTGCTAATCAGACTGATACGTGACAACCTGTATTGGTATATGCTGTTAGGCGTCGTGAGGACAGAGACGCTGGAGATGTTAATATCTATACGTTCTTCATTCATACTGCTCCCTATTTTGCATTAATAGATATAGGATAAACACATTCCTATATAGCTAGTTCTATTTCTATAAACTTGGAGATTTCTACTGAGAGCACTTCTAGAGAGATTACTGTACTTAGTCCATTGGGTTAATTAGTTTGGGTTAATAGACTTTATAAGAACGTACCATTGGAAATACAAGAGGTTGTGTTTCTAACTAATGCCATGGAGCTACCATTTAGGGAATTCAATTTGATTCTAGGAATGGACTAGCTTGTAGAGCATTGGATCAGTTTGGACTGTGCTACTAAAAGGGTGGCTTTAAAATCTACAAATGGCGTAGAAGTAGTTTTGATCAGTGAGCGTCGGGATTACTTATCCAACGTAATCTCTGCTCTTATGGCAAAAAAGTTAGTTTGTAAAGGGTGTGAAGCGTATTTGACTTTCGTGAGTGACTCAACTTTTGTGGGTTCATCTATAGGGACATTTGAATGGTTTAGGAGTTTCTAGAAGTTTTTTTTGAGGAGTTACTAGGTTTGCCTTCGATTTGAGAGGTTGAGTTCGGTATCCAGCTTTCACTGGTATTGCTTCGGTGTCTATTGCTCCCACCGTATGGCACCAAAGGAGCTTATAGATTTAAAGGCTTAGCTTCAAGAACTCCTTGATCGAGGGTTCATTTGTCCTAGTGTGTCTCCGTGAGGGGCACCAGTTCTGTTTGTGAAGAAGAAAGATGGTACTATGAGGATGTGTATAGATTACCGTCAGCTGAACAAATTGATGATAAAGAACAAGTACCTGCTTCCAAGGATCGATGATTTGTTCGATCAATTTCGTGGGGCTTTTGTGTTCTCCAAGATAGATCTTCATTCTGGGTACCATCAGCTTAAGGTTAAGGAGGTCGATGTTCATAAAATTACTTCTAAGACTCGTTATGGGCCCTACGAGTTCCTAATCATGCCCTTTGGTTTTATGAATGCTCTGGCTGCATTCATGGATCTTATGAACCAAGTTTTTCAGCTGTATTTGGATCAATTCATTGTGGTCTTCATTGATGACATTCTGGTATACTCTAAGATAAAAGATGATTATGATGAGCATCTTAGAGTAGTTCTTCAGATATTCCAAGAGAAACAGCTCTACGCTAAGTTGAGCAAATGCGAATTTTAGTTGAGGGAGGTAACTTTTCTGGGTCATGTGATTTCTGCTGAGGGGATCTGAGTTGATCTTAAGAAAATCGATACTATGCTTGAGTTGAAACAACCTAGGGATGTTTCTGAGATCCATAGTTTCCTTGGGCTAGCGGTTTATTATCGAAGATTTGTCGAGGGGTTCTCACTTATCACAACTTATCTGACTAAGTTATTGCATAAGAACGCCCCGTTTCTTTGGACTGATGAACAATAATTGAGCTTTGAGAAGCTCAAATTTGTTTTGACTCAGGCTCTTATTTTGATACAGCTTAAAATCCAAGAAGGAATTCATGGTTTACAGTGATGCGTCACACGTCGGTTTGGGTTGTGTTCTGATGTAAGACAATAAGGTTGTGGCTTATGTATCCTGACAGCTTAAGTTACACAAAGGCAACTATTCTACACACGATCTTAAGTTGACTGTAGTTGTTTTCGCCTTAAAATTTTGGATGCATTATTTGTATGGTGAGAGGCGTATCATTTACACCGATAAAAAAAACCTCAAGTATCTTTTTACTCAGAAGGAGTTAAACCTTAGACAACGTAGATAGATTAAGTTACTTAAGGATTACGATTGCACTATTAAGTATATCCCAGTAAGGCCAATGTAGTGGCTGATGCTTTTAGTTGTAGAGTGATGTTTCATTTGAGGGTGATGTTTGCTCACCTAAGTATATTTGAGGATGGGAGTCTATTAGTTGAGTTGCAGGTTAAGCCAACTTAGATTGAGTAGATCTGGGTTAAGTAGTTGGGGGATAATTTTTTGGTACTACGATTTTGTCAGATTTAGGATAATAGTACTTCTAATTTTGGGCTAAACAGTGATGGGGTTCTATGTTTTCGAGAATGGGTTTGTGTGCCTAATGATTTTGATTTGAAACAGTCCATTTTGTGGGAAACACATAGTAGCCCTTATGCTATGCATCCCGGAGAGAATAAGATGTATCGAGATCTTTATGAGTTGTACTGGTGGATTGGTTTGAAAAGGGAGGTAACGAATTTTGTTTCTCGATGTTTGACGTGCCAGCAAGTTAAAGTTGAACACCAGTTGGCTTTGGGTTTACTTCAACCCGTTAAAATTCCCTTATTGAAATGAGAATGTGTGACTATGGACTTCGTTAATGGGTTGCCCTTAACACCCACTAAGAAGGATTCTGTATGGGTCATCGTGGATCAGTTGACCAAGTCTGCCCATTTCATTCTTGTTAAGATGGACTACTCTCTTCAGAAACTGGCCAAGTTATATGTTTTTGAGATTGTGAGACTTCATGGGGTTTCGGTCTGATTATTTTTTATAAAGATCCTCTTTCACTTCTTGATTTTGGAGGAAGCTTCATGAGGCTCTGGGTTCAAGATTAGACTTCATTATTACGTTTCATCCTCAGATAGATGGTCAATCCGAGAGGGTGATTCATATGCTAGAGTATATGCTTTGGAGTTGTGTGATCGATTTTTGAGGTAGTTGGGAGAAGTTTCTACTGTTGCCGAGTTTGCCTACAATAATAGTTTCCAGCCCACTATCTAGATAACACCTTACGAGGCTCTGTATGGTCGTAAGTGTCGTACTCCGTTGTGTTAGACTAAATTGGGTGAGCGACAAGTTTTGGGTCCTGAGTTGGTTTCTGACTAAGGATAAAGTTAGACTAATTCAGGATCATTTTAAGGGGGCTTCTGATAGACAGAAGTCATATGCGAATCTGAAAAGGAGGGACATCGAGTATTCTATTGGTGATTATATTTTCCTTAAGGGGTCCCCATGAAAGAAGGTTCTACGATTTGGACGTAAGGGCAAGTTGAGCCATAGGTTCATTGGGCCATATGGATTTTGAAACGTGTGGGTCTGATTGCTTATCAGTTAGAGCTGCCTCCAGAGTTGGACCGTATTCATGGTATGTTGCACGTCTCTATGTTGAGGGGATATCGGTCTGACCCATCTTATATTGTTTTCGTTGAGGAGATTGAGGTTAGACCGGATTTGACATTTGAGGAGCAGTCGATTTAGATTCTGGATCGAGGCGTTAAAGTTTTGAGGAGGAAATCTATTCATTTGGTAAAGGTTCTGTGGCAGAATCATGGCACAGAAGAAGCCATGTGAGAACATGAAGACTTGATTTGTTAGCAATATCGGCATATATTTGAATTAGGTAAATTTTGGGTTAAAATTTCTTTTATGGGGGGAGTTATAACGCCCCAAAATTAGTATTTGTGGTTTGTTAGATTTTAACATTAGAAAGTATCCATTTCAATGATTAAGGGCTTTAATTAACTGTTGAGGGTATTGGGTTCAAATTTCAAAATTCAATCGTTTTTGTTCCTTGGCCTATATTTAAAATAAATTATGTTTTGTTGCAAAAAATTTTGAAGTTGATTTTAAATGAGTTTGTTTTAAAAAAAAAATCAAGTAATTAATATATAATGTTTTATCTTTTGGATTTTGTTTTAAAAATAAATAAAACAAAATATTTAATATATGTTGTTTATATCCTTTCATTTTTAAATAAATTTCATTTTTACTTTTGTTTTATTTATTTTTATTAAAAACCAAAACCCACATTAATCACTTCTGTCATTTCCCTAACCCACGCTGGAAATTTCAATTCCAAATTTTGCATTTTGCATTGATGGTCACTAAACTAACTATAATTACGACAAAGGCAAGCGTACCTATCGAACAATAGTATAGCTATGGTGAGTAGGGAATATCATATCCACGAGGACTAAACGTACTAATAATTACTATTTTTCTATTATTTAGCTGACAAATTAATGAGATTGATTTTATCTAAAATTAACTAAACTAAGAACACAACAGAGAATGAATTGGGAAAATAAACGAATATAAACAATGAGATAGACAACACCCAGGAAAGAATCCACCTAGACTTCACCTATTATTTTGAATCTGAATTAAATGATTTATTCACTTGTGCCTTGATATGTAGAAATCCCTAAATTATGTTATTATCTATTTTAAGAGTAAGAACAATTAACTCTAGGTTGATTAATTGAAATCTCTTTCTAATTAAAACCCCTATTGTCGCATTAACTCGATCTATAGATTCCCCTATTAGATTTGACTCTAATCCAGTAGATTTATGTTGTCCTATTTCTAGGATTGCATGCAACTCCACTCAATTATGCTAGATCTACTCTTAAATAAGGACTTTTGCTCCACTAAAATAAGCACATTTAACCTGAATCAATATCTTGAAAATATTAAAACACGATTAGGCATACATAATTGAGAACAAGAATAAAGTATTTATCATGTAATTCAGAAATCAAATAATAAGATTTATCATAGGTTTCATCTTCTCTAGGTATCTAGGGAATTTAGTTCATAATCTGAAATGGAAACATCTCAAAGTTAGAATAACAACAAGACATAAAGAAACTCAATAAAACTTCTAAGGAAATTAAATGGAGATCTTCAATCTTGAAGGAGATCCGCTTTTGAGTTGAATCTGATGGCATTTTTCGAGTAATTTCTTTTTTCTTCTCTGCTTGCTCTCTTAGGTCTTCTTCTAATATGTATTTATAGACTTTAGAATGCTCAGAAAACCTAAAATTTGGGTTTTTTCGCGTGTTTGGGAAACAGGGTGTGAAATCGACACGGATTAGCACATGGCGTGTGGCCAGCCCGTGTGGAAATGCCCCGGCTGTGTAGATCCTGAAAACAGCTCTTTTTGCCCGATTTTGGCTCGTTTTTCACTTTTTTTTACTGCTTTCGTTCCCTTATGCTCACCTAAGTATAGAAACATGAATTTAAAGGATTAGGAGCATCAAATTCACTAATTTACATAATAAATCATCCAAAAACGCATCAAGAATGGGATTAAAAACATGTTACTTTTATGGCTTATCATGCATTTATCTTTTCTTCTATTCTTTTCTTTCTTGTTTTGGGAATTTTCTTTAATGGTTTGGGTTACTGTTAATTCTTGAAGCAACAATTTGTGATCCTTTGACTGCAAATCCAAGGGTAAGGTGTTTAAGTTCTGTATGTTATGCGCTATTTGTAGTTGTGTTGGACGTTGGGTTGTGTTAAATTAGTTTAGTGATATTGTATTAATTCTAATGTTTCTTTTTAGGAGTAGTACAAGAGGCAGTGGGCGACCCTCTAGCGATTTAGAATTTTTGTAGTAGCTATTCATTCATCAGTAAGTGTGTGGATATGTTATAAATGGTTGTTTTAGTTTGATTAGGGTCGATTATTAGTTACGATTGCGTGAATCATTATTGAACTTGGTTGTGCTAATTGTCAATTTAGGTTCTGGGATTACTCGTGTCTGAATCAGCATTAGAAAATACCCAAGTGTGTATCGAAAACACGAAAAATAGCAATCGAAGAAAGCCGAAAAAGTTCACTGTCAATGCTACATGGCCGTGTGTGACACATGGTATGGGCTATTTGGGTCGTGTGGGCCATGCAAGCTGGCCATTTGGGCCTTGTTTGCCACACGACCATATGGGCCCAAAATTCTAAAATTTTTCCTAGGGCTGTACGCGAGGTCCTGATCGACTGTGGACCTTTCGTAGGGTCGGTATGTGAGTAAATATAATGTATTACATGAAATCTGGACATCTGTTAGTATAGTTTCTGCTTTTTGTAAGAGTAATTAAGTTGCCGACTGTTAAATAAACCCGAAAATTGATGTTAAGTATATGATGTGTATCTAATATGTCGTGCATGTAAAACTATAGCATGTATAATTCCTACTTTGAATATGTATGACATTTATTATTTTTTGTATCTGCATCTAGGTTGGGTTGTAAATAACATGTGGAGGAAGTGATTCTGTAAAAAGGCGATAAATCACCTATTGATCCGACAGCTCAGCTGCAACTATCCTGTAAAGTGTCCTATTAACACTAAGTGGTGTGTAGGGATAGATGGGTGTTTTATACCCATATGGTATGTTGAGATGATCAAAGATGGTGTGTAGCAGTTAGGGGTAGGATTATATGTCATATCTATTCTATTCTGTTATAAATATGTTTATAAAAATATGTCTAATATGCATTTAATTGCTCTAAGTTATTCGATATACATTGAGTTTCAAAAACTCACTATTTGTTTGACTGATATTTTCAAGTAATGTTCAGACCTAGGTAGGTCGATGCAAATGGGAGCTTGGTTAATGCCATACCTTATTTAAATTGATTTATCTAAATTTTGGTATTTTGGTTCTGTAAATTTTTGGACTCTCTGGGGTTTTTGGATTGTTTGGATTTTTAAACTTATTCTCGTGTTTTGCTTAATAGTGCGCAAATGTTTTACTCGACAAAATTCGCATCTCTACCAAATTAAAGGTTTTCAAACAATGAATTGTGTTTCTCAAATATTCCTGTTTAAGGAGTCTTCCGTTGTGAAAATTATAAGTTCTAGAAAATATAAACAAAACAACATTTTTGGTAATAGAATAATAAGAAATGATTTTGAATAAATCTGGGATTTTGAAAGTTTATGACAATTTTCCATTTACTCAAAAACCAAAGTTTCAATCATGTTAAGTAACAACTCTAGAGTTGGCCATAATGTCTAGGCCGAGTTTGGGGTGTTATATGGTATACGTTTATAAATAGCATATAATAAATAATGAAATGTAATGCTTGGAAGTAATGATAATACATATGCAATAGGTAATAAATTAAAATAAAAAAGTAGTTTAAATTGTGAGTAAAAGGAAATTTAAATAGGTAAATACATCATATTAAGAATATTATATGCACTCAAATTGTTTATCGTGATATTATCATTTTTCTTAAGTTGGTATCAAATTGACATATACACAAAGTCAACCAACGACATTATTAAAATTATGGTAGACCCATGATATGGGAGAAAAACAATTATGTAATATATTTATTAAGAATAGACATGAAAAAAAAAATTTCTTTTGTTAAAATGGTAAAATTTGGAGAGTATATGTTTGGTGTTTTACTTTCAAATCACATCATAAGCATGATTTTTTTTTTTTTGGATTTTATATAAGGATAAATATCAAATTTATACATGAACTTTGGTCAATATACAATTTGATATATGAACTTTGATTTGGTGCAATTATATACATGAAACTTGAATTTTGGTTCATATGTGTATAAGATATTTTAATTTTGATTCAATTGTACAAACTTAATTAAATGAATACATATATTTATTTTCATATTGGATTAATATAATTATTTTTGTATGTAATATGCCAACGTAAAATGATGTTCATTCGATAATGTTATTAAATTGAATCAAATTCAAATTTCATCTATAAAATTGCACTAAATCAAAATTCATATATAGTTTTGATATTTACCATTTTTATATCAAAGGATATAATACACTTAAATTAATATTCATTACTTTGTTAAATAAGAGCCTTTTCATAATTTAATAACTAAATTGAGACCTGGTTATGAGTGACACTAATTTAATTATGTAACATATTTATTAACTACTAAGATGATAACCAAATGATACTTTAGTTGAAATGGTAAAATTGGGAGAGTGTATGTTTAGTATTTTTGGTCTGAATCCTATCACAAGCATGGATTTTATCTTTAGATTTTGTATAAAAAGATAAATTTACCCTTAAATTAATAATTATAATTTTATTAAAATAAAGGTTTTTTTAGTAATTTAATAAATAAATTAAGATTTAATTATAGGTTACACCAATTCAATCAAAATCTTTATATATAGGAGAAATACAAACATATGTTTGAGGAATGATTCAGTAATCCTTTTTACCTTGGGTTTGAATAAATAATAATAATAATTAATGAAAGGAGGGGAGTTAAACCAAGGTAAGGGTACATTTATTTTTGTTTAGACAGCAAAAATTAATGAAAGGGAGGAAAGGTTTGGTTAAAAACGAAATCTAGTGTAGTGCCCAACTGTAATACTTTTGGACCTTTTAATAAAAAGAAATTATAATGATTCAAATTTGAAATTGGTGTGATCGTCTTTCGTAAACATCTGACAGAAGTAGTGCTACTTCCTTTAGTTTGATAGGAAAAGTACATAGATTTTTTTTCTCCAACTTATCAAACACCCAATGTAGTGTGCGTCCCATTATGTTTTAGCAGGTTGACACATAACAAACCACCTGTTGTAGGTAGTCTTTGTATTTTTCTTTTTTACTTCCAGCTTATCCTTATCATTTTAATTATCATATATAATATATAAAAAATGACAATTAAGTGTCTAAACCAAGATAAAGACTTATTCTTATAAGGAATTAAGTTTATTCAACCACATTGTAAAGTTTTAGTCGAAACATGACTCCTAAAAATCAATATAAAGTTGAGAGAAGTCCTGGATTAATTAAGAACATACGTTGAACTTTTTTGAAGAGTCCAAGATCAAATATAATTAGTACCTATCTTAAAGGAAATAAAAAATCAATAGACTTGGTAAAGTTTTTGTCTAAGAGGAAGATTTTAAGATTAGCCTGCAGCATGCAAATAGTTACGTTGATAGAGTATTGATATATGTTTTTTTTTTTTTTTTTTTTAAATATTGATATATGTTGTTGATAACTTAATTATCATACTTAGATAAAATTAGGCAAGAGAAGTCAATATTAGCCTATCTATATTCCTATTCATGAGAGTTATAAGATTTAGTATATTTGTTTGACACCTTTGACTATTTATTATTCACTTACTGCTGCTAATTTGAGTGTTAGGAGCTTTCAGTAGAAAATACTCGTTGGGTTATAGTTCCTACTATTTGATTTCGTGAGGTTGCAACTTAACCGTTCTTGTGCACATACAACTAATAAACAGAAACAATTAAAAATTAAATAAAAAACAGGTTCAAATTGTAATATAGTATATAATTAACTACTCATAGGAGTACTCCAAAAGTCATTCTCCTCAGGGATTGAAAACGGAAAATTTATTAACCAATTAACATACTTGTGAAATGACTACTAGCTTACTAAACTCAAAGATCATTAATGCCAATTAAGAAGTATATCACATTAACCTAGTACAAAAATAAGAACAATCTAAATTCCGACTACCTCTTTCTTGATTAGATTATGCAAGTTAATTTATTAGTCTAATAATTTTGCTCAATTTCAATTAGACTAAGATTATGTTTAGATTATCTACTCATATAAAATGTCTTCTCACACTATGATCCTTCCACATAAATTACTTAGTATTAGTCTAAACGTTAGATAATCAACGAGCCAATATTTGCTTTCGTTTTAATTTGTGTGAAAAAAATCATTCAGGACCAAATACAAAAAATATTAATAATGATAGTGTCACATCCCAAAAACCAGGTCAGTAGAAATTGACATTAGATTGTGGGCTCGAGAGAAAAATAGAGTTTTGTGTCGTAGAAGTTGAAATAGGATAAAATAAATAATTAGTTAATAATAGTAAAAATAATAATAATTAAATAAAATAATAATGGTATTAATAATTGGGGAATTAGTAAAAATAAATAGAGACTATTTTGGAATAGTGGTTAAAATAGATGTTAAATGTGTAAATTAAGACTAGTTGTTCAAAAGGGAGTGATTAGAACAAGGGAGAAATTGGAGAGGACTTAGAGGGTAAATAGCCTAATTTAAAAGAAAAAACCTATTTGGCTATAAAATCCTTGATGAAACTATGAGTTTTATGAAGTTTGATGATAGTATATGGAAGCTTTAGGTTGGGTTAACATGTTTTGTCTTTGAATTTTTGATGAATTTGAGTAATCTGGGCTAAATTGTGAAAATGAGAAATTGAGGGACTAAAATGTGAAATAAATGAAATATATGGGCTTATATGAACACTATGAAAATTCAGCTAAGCATGTATATATGGAAATTTTGTATATTTTTGTAATTAAGGACTAAAGTGTTAAAATGTGAAAATGTGAGGGTTAATTTGTAAAATGTCCTAAATGTGTGTTTATGAATTGATTTGAATGATTTGTTGAATAAAAGAGTTAAATTTGAATTTATTTAGATCAAGAACCAAAGAAAACGGAATTAGATCAGGAGAAATCGAAAGTCGTTGAGTAGTCGATTCCGTTCGTTCAAATCCGTACAAGGTAAGTCGATATACAAACAAATGAATTTGAATTGATTAATTTATGCTTATATGTGTTTGAATTGTGATGGATGAATATGGAAGATGAAAATATGAAATTCGAGAAAGTTTCGATAATACGACGACGTCCGAAAAGTCTCGTACGAACCATAGGAATAGTTAGGATACATATGTCATGACATAGGATCCGATATGTGTTTTCGTGTAAGACCACATCTGGACGTTGGCATCAATCTGAGATTTACGTGTAAGACCATGTCTGGGATATTGGCATCGTATTTGATTTTGTGTAAGACCCTTTCTGGGACAGTGGCATCGATATTTGATTACATGTAAGACCACGTCTAGGACGTTAACATTGTACGAACTTTTCGAGCTATCCACATATCCTATTTGATTCCGAACGATTCAACGAGCATTCCGAGAAAATGGATGACTATGTGAATGTGTATCCAATTCAGGTATGTTTGAAATGTATAACATGATTGAGAATGAAAGGTAAGTATTTGTACAAGTGTGGATTTATGATATACGTATGTGAATTATGGTCAAATGAGCTATATGAGATTTAGGGATATGTACTTATATTTTTCCATAAGTTACATGAGTGAATTATATTATGTGATAAGTTTATTTGTATATGGCTTACTAAGCTTTTGAAAGCTTACGTTTTGTGTGTTTGCATTATTTTTATAGATATCAAAGCTACTGGAAGCTTGGGGGTCGTCGAGGATCATCACCACACTATCGAACTCTAGAACTATGGCACATATAGGCTAGAAGTGTTTGAATATGTTTAGTGAAATGTATATTTAGCCATGTGATGTGGCTTGGTTTTGGTTGTGTTTATGTATGACTTTTAAGTAATAACTATGTGATGCAATATTGCCAATGTGATGTGTTTTTGGATGGCCAATAGTAATGGTCAATTTGATAAGCTTATGATTTTGACTTATGATTTGGTATGGATTATAAGCATGAAATTGGTTGGTGATTATATGACATGAATAATGTATGTTTTGTGTTTGAAATTAGTTGGAAGTGTGGTATATTTGATGCTTGAATTTGGCTTGTAGGTATGACCCAATATGGGTGGCCAATTGGCCTTACAAATAGCCTATATTTGCCTACATGGTTGAGCACACGGGCGTGTGTTTTGACCGTGTACTTCAATGTTTCTTTTAGAAGCAAGTCAGTCTCGAGCACAGCCTAGACACACGGGCGTGTCTGGTGGCCGTGTGAGGCACACAGCCTTAGTACATAGGCGTGTGTGGCCGTTTCGAAGGGTACACGGGCGTGTCGTCAGTCTTGTGACCCAAGTCAGTTTCGACCATGGCCAAGGCACACAGGTGTGTCTCTGGCCGTGTGGTTAAGTTAGTATGCATGCTCTGTTTAGCCACGGCTTAGACACATGGGCTTGTCTAATGCCGTGTGAGGCACACGGCCTGTTCACAAGAGCTTGTGACCTTTGTAACTTAGAAAATTGTTAAATTTCAAGAAAATTTTGTATAAGCTTGGTTTAGTCCCAACCCTTTCTAAAGCTTGTTTAAGGTCTCGTTGACCTACATAAGGGACTTTATAATGATGTGTGACTTTGATGCTATGTTGATTATGAAATGAATGTGAATTGTTCTGATATGTCCGATAATTCCTCTTAACCCTAGTCTGGCGACGGATACGGATTAGGGGTGTTACAATTTGAGCCTCTACTTGCGGTGTAGTATTATTGAGACCTTGGGGTCCAAATGGGAATGGATTTCTGGGGATGATGTTACGATTAACTTGGCCTTGGCCCCTCCTTCTAGTGGTTGTTAAAACCATTTTTGTTAAAGAAAATGAAAGAAAACTAATGTTACCTTTGAGAAAGATAAAGACTGAAGACAAAGAGAGCAGAAGGATTGAGTAGAAAAGAAATTAGGGTTTCAATTGATTCAGCAAAGTGTTTAAAAACAACTCCTTCCATTTTTATCATACTAATATTTACATTAAAAATTACTCAAAAATTTATTTACCTTTATTATTTTCATTTTTTTACAAAATTTACCTAACTAATTTCATAATTTATGAAAATTCTCTAGGTGCAATAATACTAACTAAATTTGGATTAATTAAATTGCACAATTTGCTAATGTATTTTGAACTCCAACAAATCCATCTTTTACTTGAATCAAGTCTATCTGTAATAACCCATTTCTGCCCGGGCTCATAAATAAATAAATAAATAAATATAAAGTAAAAACAGTACATTAATAAAGTCTATTTACAAAACCCAAAGTTCGATTACCTTTGAAGCCCAAAAGCCCTATACCCAGTTACAACCCACACCAGATTATACCACTACCCAGCAGACCCGTTACACCCAAATACTTAAACTAACCTATTACAGCCCCAAGTCATCGGGCCCAAAAGGCCCAATGATTTAAAATACCAGCAGGAAACCCTAGGGTTTCCTTGGAACCTCAACGCCGCAAGAGCAGTTCCAGAAGCTTCGCCACGTCAGAGCCGTTTCAGCTCCCGAAGCAAGAGCCATTAATGGCCCTGTCCCCTCACGTCACCCCAGCTGGCTCTCATCAATGACAGTCAGATCGACGGTCACTTTGCATGAGGTCCCATCAAAGGCTTTGGGCACTCCGAACGTCACCGCTGTTGGCCTCACATCAGTGCGCCGTGATCTCAGGCCTTATCTCTGACCTTTTACACTTCCATCTGTGCCAAGATTTTCGCAGCAGAGGCCGTCTTGTGATCACCAGGCAAGATTCGCATCCATAACGTGATCTTCGCCAGATTTTTGGTACCTGCAAGACAGAAAAAGGAAAACAAACAGACAAAGAATGGCAAGAAATAGTACTAGGTAAACTGAAATAAAAAAGGAAAGAAATCAAAGATTTCTTTCCCAAACATGCATAGTCTAAAGGCTATAAAGCCTTCTTCAGATTTGTAATAGAGATACGGTTTTTTTTGGAATACACACAAAGAATCAATAAAAACAGAGTATTTTATCCACAAAGTAATCAAAAGCCATCGAAGAATATAAAGGTAAATATTTTATTTATCTTTTTTTAAATATATTGTAATAATAAAAACAGAAAGGAGAGACTTACCGTTTGGATGTCTCGTTAAACAGAAAGATTTCCAGCTTCCGATCGCCGTACGAGGTGGCGTTGACAGTGGCGCGTGGACGCGTACAAATCTCTGAATGGAGGCTCAGTAGCACTCCAAGAACCACCCCAGGCCCTCCTTCAGAGGGTTTTCTCTGTTTTTTTTTTTTAAACGAATGGCAGAAATGATTTCAAAGCTTAAAAATTGGCTTATATAGCCATATGTAAACGGTGTCGTTTTGCCTAAACAAAAACCTTCAAAAACGGCATCGTTTTTAGGCCAAGATCCGCGCGTTGACCCGCAACCTGGGGAGGATCCGCGCGTTTTTGTAAAATGGGAAAATTGTCCAATTGATCCTTCCTCTTTTTTTAAATATTTACAATTTCATTTTATTTTTATTTAAATTTAGCCCCTATATTTTATTTTTGTTTCCATTTAGTCCTAATGACCAATATAAAGCTTATCGTGGAAACGGTGTCGTTATGGGATTAGGGAAAATTACCCAATGAGTCCCTTGGTTTTAATACGTTTTCCAAATAGGTCTAATTTTTTTTATTTTTTTAAAATTAGCCCAAAATTTTTAATTGACTTTAATTTTAGTTCTCTTACACTTGTAAATTTATTTATTTCAAATTTTATTATTTATTGAATGAAATTATTATGTTATATTAAAATTATATGTTATACTATTAAATACAGGAAATCCATTTATTTTATTATATTATATATTATTATATTATTTTACATGGTATATGTATTATTTATATTTTATTAATTAAATATTTTTTAATATATGTATTATTTTTTTAAATGATAATTATATATAAATAATAAAATTATTTTTATTTATGTTATTATATTATTATATATGTTTCCTATAGATTTTATATACATTATATATTATTTTATTTTATTTTATATTTTATCATATATTTATATCTTAATACATATCATCATGTATAGTTTTAAAATTTTATAAATTACTATTAAACACTATTTTTATATATATTATTAAATATTTAAAATTCATTTATCGTTACATTATTTTATTATTTTTATATTTTATATGTTATTTTATTAATATATATTATACTATTATGAAATTTATAAATTATTATTAAGTATTATATTTATGTGTACTAAACATGTAGTATGTATATCATTATAAAGTTTTATTATTTATATATATATATATATATATATATTATACTACGTTTTAGTATTTATTAAACACTTTAAAATTTTCCTTATTTATTTATTGTGCCAAATATGTGATTCTTTTAAGTTTTATTTTCTTTATATATGTTCATATGTTGCTAATATATTTGTGTTAATTGTTTTAATATGTAAATTCATTGTACGAGTTACTTGTTATCATTAATTTTATATGTTTATATGAAAATTATTTATTCATGTAAGTTATATTGTTATGAAGTACATTTTATCCTCATTATTTATTATATTCTTGCATGAAATACAATTATCTTTGCCATTTTGTATTTGCTTGCATAAAATAATAATGTGTTTATTAATATTATTTGTGATTATATACGCATGAAATATCAAAGTATTATGTGACGTATGTCGTAATTACCATTTATTACATTATATTTGTATGAAATACTAAATACGTAGCTTAATTAATCCAATGTTGACCTTTTGTAATAGGTTAAATGTAATATCCTGATTTTGGGCTTAGTCGGAATAATAGTTTCGTGACCACAAAATTTGAGATAGAAATAATTATTTTATGATTATTTTGATGATTATGATATGATTGCATGACTGTGTGAAAATTTCGTGATGAAATTCTATGCCTAAAGTGTTTAAATTGAAAGTAGGGACTAAATCGAATAAGTTGCAAAATTTGCATTCTAGAAGTTTTTAGTATGAAATTGCATTGAAATATTAATTAGGAGGTCTTAAATAGCAATTTGACCAATTTTAAGTTCATGGACAAAATTAGGACATGGAAGGAATTTTTGAAAGTTTAGTAGTAAGGGCATTTTGGTCATTTAGGGGTAAAATGAATTAAAATACAAAATTAAAAGCCAATTTTACTCATCTTCTTCATGGAGGCCGAAATTAGCATGGGAGAAGCCATGGCTAGGGTTTTCAAGCTTTCCAAGCTCAATAAGCAAGGAAAACTGAAATTCGGGCTAAAATGGGAAAATACTGTTGTGGACGAAATGGTAAAAGTAGCCATTTTCGCATACGAGGTAAGTTCATGTGTAAATAATGTAGCATAATTGTTGTTTTTAAGTTATTGATGTTAATTATATGATATGCTGATTTTTAATCGTGAAATAATATGCTTTATGGTTAACGTTGAGTAATATGCAAATTATGTTTACTACTTGATAAATATGAATTGCTACCGAGTATCAGTTTCGATATTCCGTGGAAGACAGCAAATGTCAGATCGAGGGAAAAAGCCCATTTGAACCTTAGGAATAGATTAGGATACAAGTGACATGTCACTAGGATGGTTGAGCATCCGAACTCGTTGAGTTGAATCCGAGTTCACTTATGGATGCGAATGTTCGAACTCGTTGAGTTGAGTCCGAGTTCGAGAGATGTAACTAGGCATCCGAGCTCGTTGACTTGAGTCCGAGTTCACTGATGGATGCGAACGCCCGAGCTTGTTGAGTTGAGTCCGAGTTCACTTATGGGCGGGTTACATGATTGCTTGATTACATATATGGCACTTATGTGCAAATTATCCGTGTATCCGAATTATATTCCGATGTGTTCAACGGGTAAAGTTCTACTCAAATGGAGGAATACTAGAGATGAAATGGACATATTGGTAAGTGTTGTGAGATGGATACTTTGAACAGGTATGTACTTAACCCTCGGGTTGAAAACTCGATATATCAACAATGTGGTAAGATGATAAATGAAAATATGACATGAATGTCTTGATGATGATTATGCAAATGATATTTTATGTTTGCTTATATGGTTATGTTACTTGCTATTTGCATGTGAACTTACTAATAATTTATGCTTACTCCCTCCTTTTCATTCCTTGTAGTTTTGACAAGTCAGCTTGAAAATCGGGAACGGTCGGAGGCTCGCTCACACTATCCGTATACCATCTTGGCATAATGGCTTGTATATTTTGAGTATGGCATGTATAGCACTATAATCATTTTGTATATATGGTCTTACGATATGGTTAGTGAGTCGTATGAAAATTCTTGGTAATGATTAGCCATTGGAATGGCTAATCATGATCATATTTGGTGTTATGTATGTCAAATTGCTAGCTAATCCATGGAAACCATGAAATAGGTAAAATTTACCATAAAATAGATTCAGACAGCAGTAGTGACGTGAATTTGAAAAATCACTAAAAATAGTAGAAATGGAATTAAATAATTAATAAGTTATGGAATCGAAGCTTGATGAGTCTATTTTCATATGGAATGAACAAAACAGGCATATAAATTATATTTTATGAGATATTTAAACTTTTGTGAAACAGGGCCAGAGTGATTTCTGGATCCCCTATTCTGAATTTAAAAATTCATAATAAATTTTAAAAAAATAATTAGAAGTTTTCATTTATATGTACAGATTCCTTATTGAGTCCAGTTTTAAGAGAAACAAACCTCATAGTCATTGAAATTTTGTATAGAGAGATATCTGATTCGTAATACACAGAGGTCAGAGTAGTTGAACCCTGAAATAGGGGAGAATTTAACTAATAAAATGTACTATTTGACTCAACCAAAAATTCTAGAAAAAAATTAGTAGATAGAAATATGAGTCTAGTTTCATATAAAATTTACAGATCTTAATTTTGAGTTTCGTAACTCGAGATACGAATTTTTAAGTGACTGTGATGCAGATTGTTAGCTTGTCTGAAAAATTTAAAATTAAATTGTTTGAGCTGTTTAAGTAATGAATTAAGTCTGTTAACACCTCGTATTCGACTCCAGCGACGGCCTCGGGTACGGGGTGTTACATTAAATGCATCATTGTTTTTTAATTATTATCTTTAAATTTCATTTAACCTAAAGGAATCTTAAAAAACAAGGCAATGTCTTTTGTATTTAGGAATTCGAGAAATAGTGCCTTAACATGCTGGGTTGCGATTTCCCGTTTGTCTAAATATCTAAAACATCCTTTTAAATGAGTTTTACAAATCACGAGATGATTTTAGTTACGAAATTTTAAGGATATCGTGTCCAATTAGGCTGGATGTGATGTTTGTACTCTTTTAAAACGAATGAGTCTTGGTTCTTTTCTCAAAAATTACGGTTTTAAAGGAAATCTCATTTCTAAATTCTTTCAAACTTCTGACATAAAGACAAAATTATTCAATTTGGTACCAATTTTGGGCGTTACGAGGGTGCTAATCCTTCTTCGTATGTAACCGACTCCCAAACCTGTTTCCTCATAATTTTGTAGACCAAAACGTTTTATAAAGTGACCCAATCACACTTTAAAAGATTGGTGGCGACTCCCAATTTCGTTTAAAACCTGTTTTTAAGGAGGTTTCGATAGCTTGGCGACTCCACTGGGGATTTAAGAGAGTCGAGCCAAGAAATTGATTATTTTATGTCTTAATATTGGAAGTTTGGAAAATTTAAAAATTTGATCCCGTTTTACATATGTTTGTTGCATATTTTTGTTATCTTATTGCCTTACTTTGCATTTGCATGACCGTTGTGGTCGCACCTTTAAGTGGGAGTGAGAAGCTACGCTTTCGTGAGGTTTTCACCTTCGTATGAGCTAGTGGATTGCTTCCGAGGTACTGTACCTATATCTTCGTGAGATTTTCATCTCCGTATGGCCATAGGGAAATGTGTCCCCCTGAATTGAACTTGGTCTATATGAGCCTATAATGGGTGAGGACCGAGGAATCTGCTAGTTCAGGTACCCTTGCTTTAGAGCTAAAACTCATATAGTAAACCTTTAAGAGCTTACCCTAGGAAAAATAGTGATAGCCTTTAGTAAGTACTTGTTTATCATTTTTTTATATATATATGATACTGACTATTTTTATTTTGCTGTCATTGCATGTCATTTGGCATTTAAAGGTATCGATTCACGATTCGATTTCTGAGTGAGAAAGTTTTGTAATGAGGAACGAATATCTTAATAAAGTGGAGGACAATGCCTCTATCTTTACCTGGTCAGAGAAAACCCAGTTAGAGAAGGGAGGTAGTGTCACCGAGGGATATACATTAGAGTTATGGGACTTCACTCGTATTAATTCGACACAGAACGAGTTTCAGGGGTTGAGAGACATTTGGGCCTAATGGGATGATGAGGCTAAACAGCTTTTCTATCAGAATTACGGAGACCTTCCCTATATGTTAAACGTCAAAGTAGATAAGCATTTGTTGCGAGCTATGGTACAGTTCTGGAACCCTGCTTATAGTTGCTTTACATTTGGTGATGTTGATCTTGTACCTACTTTAGAGGAGTATACGACTTTACTGCGTTGCCCAAGGATTTAGGGTTACAAGGCTTATGTTAGGCCTGCTAGCCTTCCAACTTTTACGAAGAAGTTGGTGATGATTACTGGGATGAGTGAGCAATGGGCTGTAGCTCGTGTGCAGCAAAAGGGTGATAGTAAGTGCATTCCAAGGGTCGTTTTGAGGGATTTGATATCGACGCATCCAGATGTGAAGAAAAGGGTCGACGTCCTGGCTTTGAGTATTTACGGCATGGTGATTTTCCCAAAGGCGCTGGGGTATATAGATGAGGCAGTTGCGGATTTATTCGATCGACTTGGTAAACAGAACACACATGTTCCCGCAATCCTAGCTGAGACGATAAGATCCTTGAGCGCATGTCGAAGGGCTGGTGAAGGAAGGTTCGTTGGATGTGTACAGTAGCTGTTGGTTTGGTTTCATAACCACTTCTGGAAGCTTGATAAGGTTCCTTGCCGAGTATTCTTTGAGGGTTATTCTCCCTTAAAGGAAGCAGTGGGCATGCCTAGAAGAGATGACATTTCAGAGGAGAGGTAGATAGACATTCTTCAGAATCTTCGAGAGGAAGATGTTATATGGAAGGCTCCTTAGTTGGTTCCTAGTGAAGTCCTTTACCGATGTGGCAATTTTGATTGGGTCCCTTTGCCAGGAATTTGGGGAGTTGTTGCATATACACCATTTCTTGTTCTAAGGCAATATCAATCGAGGCAGTTCATACCGGCTACACAAGGCTTAGTTCAGAGTGATTTCTCTTATAAAGGAGATCACTAAAAGAAGAAGATGCGAGAGATTTCTGAGGCTTGGAATAAGCCTTTTTGTATGAAGATCTTGACTGAAGGCTCAACGTCAACCTTTGAGTATAAAGGGTGGTTTACTAGGAGAGTCAATGATAATGTCCCTGGGCCAATTTTGAGGGTGGCTCAATCATTAGAGGAGAGCTTACGAGTGATTCCATCAGAGTTGGAGGTTATGAAGCAAGAGTTCGAGAGAAATAATTCAGAGCTTGAAAAAAGGATGGAGAAGCTCGAAGAGGAAAAAATGTGTTTGAGTCTCGATGTCGATGTTCAGAATATGGAAGTCGAGAAGGTGAAAAATAAAAAGAGAAAGATCGAGATGATTTAAAGACGCACTACAAGAAAGCCCAGGTAACGTTGAAAAGGGTCGGATTAGGGAGATCTTCAGAGCAGTGGCAACAAGAGATTCAAAAGGAAAGAGCTAAAGCTGAGTATTGGGAGAAAATGTTCCAAGAGATGCAGTCACGTAATCAGACCCTAGAAAAGGAAAATCAAGGATTAAAAGTTAAGGTGACAGAGCTTGGACGATCTCTTCATCATCATCGAAGTCGTAATTTCACGACCGAGTTAAAAGCGAGTCTAAACAAGATCGAGGAAATGAAGTACAATATTTGAGGATTGAAAGCAGCATTACAAGACTGTGAGCTATGGATTGAGCAGCTCGAGGCAGGAGAAGAATAGTGGAAGGGAGAACTTCACCATCTTCGGGATCAAGTGGGGGATAGAGATCATGTCATGGAACGGGCCTTAATTCAGATTCAAGAGGTTGCTGACCACTTGCAGGATTTGGCAATACAAGCTAGAACCCTGAGTATAATGTATGAGTCATCGTCAGATAGAGGACGAGAGTTAGCATTGTTATTAGATAGGATTAACACTCTAGGCCTACGGGCGAAAGTGTATTTGTAATCCGTTTTATGAAAAAAAATTTGTTCCTTAAATAACGTTTTCTAAAATGAAACTGAATCAGAATCGATACCCTTTTTGCATTCATGCATTTACATCTCATCACATCATATGCATTCAAGATTATAGAAAGACCCTAATTAGTTAAAATTATTAGGGAGAAAGAGAGTAAGAGAAATAAAATCTGGAAGCAACACATCCTTACGGTACACGCGCTAAGTCAAAGAATATAGACCAAAGATTTGAATAGCTACAGAAGGACATGCAGGATCAATTGCAGGAGCAATTGGCAAAAATACAAAATGATATGAGGGAGCAAATGTTGGAGGCTCAAAGGAATATGATGGCTGATATGACTCAACTACTGAGAGCCACTGATAAGGGAAAGGCTCCCATGGCAATCACTGAAGAGGAGAATGAGGGTCATCCTCCTGGTTTCACTCCACCTCACCTACAAACCCAACCTGAGGCATATCCCCGAGGGCCATCTGTCACAATAAGGCCTCAACAGGGTCAAGTCGATGCTGGGATCCCCATAAATTTCCCAACTGGCTCAGGATTCAATTTGGGCGACAATCCTGCAAATCCTGCCATTCCTGACTTAGACATGGCTGAAAAAGATGATTTAAGGACTGAGGCTGCAAGACAGTTAGAGGAACGTTGCAAATGGTTGGAGGAAAAATTCAAGGCTTTAGAGAATGCTGATGGGCATCACAGAGTTGATGCCAAAGATCTAAGCTTGGTCCCAGACTTGGTGCTTCCTCACAAATTCAAGATGCCAAAATTTGAGAAATACAACGGGACCACTTGCCCAGAAGCCCACATTATGATGTTCTGTAGGAGGATGACTGGGTATGTGAATAACGATCAACTGTTGATCCACTGTTTCCAAGACAGTTTAATTGGAGCAGCAGCCAAGTGGTATAATCAACTAAGCCGGGCCAGAATAAGTTCATGGAGGGATCTTGCACAAGTCTTCATGCAGCAGTACAATCATGTGACTGACATGACTTCAGATAGGATCACGCTGTAAAACATGGAGAAAAAGCCTAATGAAAATTTTAGGCAGTATGCATAGAGATGGAGAGAGGTGGTAATGCAAGTTCAACCACCATTATTGGAGAAGGAGACCACCATATTGTTCATCAACACTCTAAAGGCTTCATTCATCACTCATATGATTGAGAGTACTACTAAAAGTTTTGCGGATATAGTCATGGCGGGAGAGATGATCGAGAATGCCATAAGGGGTAGCAAAATCGAGGGGGAAGCAACCAAAAGATCGGCCCCAAGGAGAAAGGATGGTGAAGTGAATAACACAAGAACCTACAATATGAGGGCAATCACAGTTGGTCAACCTAAAACAGCTGCGGTTGAGCAACAAAATTCTCAAAAGAAAGAGTCGGGTACAAGGCAGAATTCTGAAAGGATGCAATTCATATCTATCCCCGTGACGTATCGTGAGCTCTATCAAAGTTTATACGATGCACATGCTATTTCTTCTTTTCACTTAAAACCATTGCAGCCCCCATATCCCAAATGGTATGACGCAAATGCCATATGTGAATACCATGCAGGAATACCGGGGCATTCGATCGAAAATTGTACCAGTTTTAAGAAAGCCGTAGAGAGGCTTATTAAGATGGGGGTAGTGAAGTTTGACAATACCCCTGGTACTGAAAACTCGTTGCCAAATCATGGCGATCAAAGAGTGAATGCCATTGGCGAAGCCAGTGAGAGAAGAATCAAGGAAGATGTTGCTGAAGTGAGGATGCCTATGAAGGTGATTTGGGAGGAGATGATGAAGAGAGGTATGTTAACCTCTAAAAATGAGAGAGGAGAAATAAGGAACTATGGTAAGTTCCATGAGTTCCAAGGACATGAAGTTTAAAATTGTAAAGAATTTAAGGCCTTGGTGCAAGGCTTTATAGACAATAAAGAGCTACAAATTTTTGAAGGTGGCTCTCGTGAAAAACAAGTATGTGTGCTAGAGAATGAACAGAAGAATCAAAATCGGGCGAGGATTATTATTTCTCTACTAAGAAGTAATGAAGTTGAAACACCAATGGTGCCTAAAGTCATCATTCATAAACCTGTTTCCTTTCCCTATAAGGATAACAAAAGGGTACCTTGGAGTTACAACTGCCAGGTGTCGATATCAGAGAAGGAGGATATAGCCGGTACATCTAAAGATGTACAAGTTGAGGGCTCCCATACACGGAGTGGGAAGCGGTATGATACGGTGGGCGTCAGAGAGGAGCCCACAAAAATAAAGAATGTTAGTACAGAGAAGGAGAAAGTGGCTGAAGTACCTGTCAAGGAGCCAGTAAAAGAGGAGGAGGCTAAGGAATTTCTAAAGTTCCTTAAGCATAGCGAGTATAGCGTGGTTGAGCAGTTGCGTAGGCAACCAGCTCGCATATCAGTATTGGCCCTACTTCTGAGTTCTGAGGTGCATCGGAATGCATTGATGAAGGTGCTTAACGAAACATATGTCACCCATGACATATGCGTTAATAAACTGGACCGGTTGGTGAATAACATAAGTGCGGATAATTTCATCTATTTTAACGATGATGAAATCCCACCAGGGGCAGAGGGTCAACTAAAGCCCTGCACATCACCACTCGATGCAAGGGGTACACACTCCTAAGCATGCTCGTTGATAATGGATCGGCTTTGAATATTCTATCATTATCTACATTGAACAGATTACCCATTGATGATTCTCATATGAAGACATGTCAAAATATGGTAAGAGCCTTCGACGGTACAGAAAGGAAGGTGATGGGAAGGATTGACATCCCTTTAGAAATTGGGCCGAATATATACGAAGTAGATTTCTCGGTGATGGATATCAAGCCTTCCTACAATTGCTTGTTAGGCAGGCCATGGTTACACTCAGCGGGAGTGGTGCCCTCGTCGTTGCACCAGAAATTGAAGTTAGTGACAGATAGACGACTAGTAACCATCAATGCAGAGGAGGACATCATAGTCGCAGTCACTAGCAAAGCCCCTTATGTTGAGACAAACGAAGAGTCTATTGAGTGTTCCTTTCGCTCTTTAGAATTTGTGAATGCAACCTTCATTTTAAAAGGGAGTGAGCTACCAGTGCTAAAATAAGCAAGAGCTACGAGGATGGCTCTACAAATGATGGTGGGAAAAGGAGCCTTACCAGGAAGAGAGTTAGGAAAATACCTGTAAGGAGGGGCTCAAATTCTAGAATTGAAAGAGAAGAGAGAAGCGCCAAGAGGGAAGAAGGGCGCGCCTTAATAGAAGAGAAGTTGAGTGGGAGCCGATGAAATTCCCTTCAATATCCCAAACCTTCATATTGAGAGGGCCACTAATAGAAGGAAGTCATCAGATTAATGCAATACAAGATGAAGAATTGAAGCAAGGAAACCTTGAGGGCATTCGCCCTTACGAACCGGGAAGCTCTCTAAACAATTGGACTGTGGAGGAACTTCCTGTAGTCTTTAGGAATTTTTCAGAGTAATTTTCGAAACATTCTTGTTACTCTAGGGCCTAGAATTAATAGGGTTACATTTGTGAAATAGGCTTAAGATCATCTTTTTTTTAATAAAACATAACTTTTATCAATTTAAACGAGTATTGTTTCATTTTTATCAACCAATATTCTGTTAAATTTTGGTAATTCTTATTCTTTCATTCATAGCACATAAGTAATCATTCTTAAATTCATTCATTCTTTGTATATTCTTTATACTTCACAGATCCCTAGATATCAATGACATGAGCACTGATATTGCAAATCCTGATTTCTCTCATGAGCAAGACATGTGTTTAGAGGAATCTCAAGATTTTGAAGATGTCCAGGACTGTGATGTGTCTTTGGATCTTTTGAGGATGGTAAAACAGGAGGAGAAACAAATCATGCCACATAAGGGAGAGACAATAGATAATGTAGTCCTAGAGGAAGGAAAGGAGGTGAAAATTGGCACGCATATTGCCGAAAACACAAGGCAAGGACTGATTGAGTTGCTACGTGAGTTCAAGGATATCTTTGCATGGTCCTATCAAGATATGTCAGGGTTAAATACTAACATTGTGGTGCATCGTCTTCCAATAAGACAGGATTGTAAGCCAGTCCAACAGAAGCTGCGAAGAATGAGGCCAGATATCGTATTGAAAATAAAGGACGAAGTCAAGAAGCAGTTCGATGCAGGATTCTTACAAGAGGTGAAGTACTCTGAATGGGTAGCTAACATTGTACCAGTTCCTAAGAAGGATGGGAAGGTGCGAATATGCATTGATTATAGAGATCTAAACAAAGCTAGTCCAAAAGATAATTTTTCTTTGCCACACATAGACACTTTAGTAGACAATACAGCGGGATATTCATTATTCTCTTTTATGGATGGTTTCTCGGGGTATAATAAGATAAAGATACATCCTGAAGACATGGATAAAACCACCTTCATAACATTGTGGGGTACCTTCTGTTACAAAGTAATACCCTTTGGGTTGAAGAACGTAGGGGCAACATACCAAAGGGCTATGGTGACCTTATTTCACGATATGATGCACAAGGAAATTGAGGTGTATGTCGATGATATGATTGCCAAATCTCGAACGGAGGAGAAACATATTGAAGTTTTAAGGAAACTATTCTTGAGATTAAGAAAGTTTCAGTTAAAACTTAATCCGGTAAAGTGCACTTTCGGAGCTAGGTCAGGGAAATTGCTAGGCTTTGTGGTCAGCGAAAAAGGAATAGAAGTTGACTCAGACAAAGTTAAAACCATACGAGATTTGCCTCCACCACGTACTCAGAAGGAAGTTCGGGGTTTTCTTGGAAGGTTGAATTATATTGCTCGATTTATTTCACAATTAACTGAGAAGTGTGATCCTATATTCCGTTTTCTTAGGAAACACAATCAAGGTACTTAGGATGAGGAATGCCAGAATGCTTTCGATAAAGTTAAGCAATACTTGTTAAATGCTCTTGTGTTATCTCCACCTAGTCCAAGTAGACCATTAATCCTATACTTATCAGTGTTTAGCAATTCTATGGGATATGTGCTTGGCCAACATGACGAGTCAGGAAGAAAGGAGAAGGTGATATACTACCTCAGCAAGAAATTCACAGAGTGTGAGATGAGATATTTGCCAGTTGAGAAATTATGCTGTGCTTTAATCTGGACGACTCGAAGGTTGAGGCAATATATACTGTATCATACTACTTGGCTTATTTCAAAACTTGATCCTTTGAAGTACATGATGGAGTCAACAGCGTTAAATGGGAGAATGGTGAGGTGGCAAATTCTGCTTTCAGAGTTTGACATAGTCTATGTGAGCTAGAAGGCTATAAAAGGAAGTGTGATAGCGAAATTTTTGGCTAGTAGAGCTCTAGAAGACTATGAGTCATTGAATTTTGATTTCCCAAATGAGGAGTTAATGTGTGTAGCAACTATAGAGGATTATCCTTGGAAGTTGAGTTTTGATGGGGCATCCAATGCAATGGGAAATGGAATTGGGGCAGTCCTAGTATCCCCAAATGGCGATTATTATCCATTCACATGTAAATTGGATTTTGATTGCACAAACAATATGGCCGAGTATGAAGCATGCATCATGGGACTCCAAGCGGCTATAGAGTGAGGAATAAGAACCATGGAAGTATATGGAGACTCTGTATTGGTGATTTACCAGCTTAGAGGTGAATGGGAGACAAAGGATCCTAAATTGATCAATTATCGTAAGGTAGTTTTGGGGTTACTTGAGGAGTTCTATGACGTCACTTTCAATTACATCCCGCGAGATGAAAACCAGATGGCAGATGCTCTAGCGACCTTGGCTTCAATGATTAGAGCGAATAAAGATAAGGAGATGAGACCAATTCAGATGAGTATCTTTGAGGCTCCGACTTCTTGTTTTAACATTGAGGAAGAAGAAAAAGATGATAATCCTTGGTATCAGGATATATTGCGATATGTGAGAGATCGTAAATACCTAGAACAGGCAACTGAAAATGATAAGTGAACTTTAAGGAGATTAGCCTGTGATTACATTTTGGATGGGGACATCTTGTACAAAAGAAGAAAGGACCAAGTACTGTTGAGATGTGTTGACGCTGTGGAAGCTAAGTTAGTCTTGGAAGAAGTTTACGAGGGTGTTTGTGGGACACACGCTAATGGTTTCACGATGGCTAGACAAATCATGAGGTTTGGATATTATTGGTCTACTATGGAAGGGGATTGTATCAACTACGCCAAGAAGTGCCATAAATGTCAGATTTATGGAGACAAGATTCATGTACCACATTCACCTCTACATGTTATGACATCTCCATGGCTTTTTTCCATGTGGGGCATGGATGTCATTGGGCCAATATCACCAAAAGCTTCAAATGGGCATCGCTTTATTTTTGTGGTCATTGATTACTTCACAAAGTGGGTAGAGGTCGCTTCTTACGCAAATGTTACTAAGTCGGCTATAAGTCGATTCTTGAAGAAAGAGATTATTTGTCGATATGGGATACCTGAGAGGATCATATCAGACAATGCATTGAACTTGAACAACAAAACGATAGCAGAAGTTTGTAGTCATTTCAAGATTAAGCATCATAATTCATCTCCATATCGCCCAAAGATGAATAGGGCAGTAGAAGCTGTTAACAAAAACATCAAGAAGATAGTGGGGAAAATGACTGAAACTTAAAGAGATTGGCATGAGAAGTTACCGTTTGCACTCTTAGCCTATAGAACGTCCGTCAGAACCTCTACTGGGGAAACTCCTTTCTCGTTGGTTTATGGAATGGAGGCTGTATTACCCATTGAAGTTGAAATACCTTCTCTTCGAATTTTGTTAGAGATAAAACTAGATGAGGCGGAGTGGATTCAATCGCGGTATGACCAATTAAACTTGATTGAAGAGAAGAGGCTAAAAGTTATTCGCCATGGTCAGATGTATCAGAAGCGAATGATGCGAGCTTATGATAAGAAAGTTCATCCAAGAGAATTCCACGAAGGGGACCTTGTATTAAAAAAGATTCACCCCATTCAAAAGGACTTTAGAGGAAAATGGATGTCGAATTAGAAGGGGCCGTATGTCGTGAAGAAGGCTTTCTCTGGAGGCGTATTGATTTTGACAGAAATGGATAGGAAGAGTTTACCCAACCCAGTGAATTCAGACTCAGTAAAAAAATACTTTGTCTAAAGGAGAGGGGAATCCAAGGTAAAAACCCGCAAAGGGCACCTTGAGATTTCAAAAAAAAAATAGAGAGGTCAAGGTGAAAACCCGCAAAGGGCGCCTTGTGACCAAAGGGGTTTTGAGTTGAAAACCCGAAAGGGCAGCTCAAATTTTGAAGGGTATACAGTAATCTTGTTATATCTGATTCAACAAAGAGCGAAGCGCGTTGCATATCGGGGCATCAACAAAGTACTTTGATTTTTAAACACATGATTGAACTCAAGAAAGACTTCATGGAGCTGGTGTATAGACGCTCAAGCGGCGATATCTAGAGTATCTAACTTTTATCCTGTTTGCTATCTTTAGATTCTATTTCTTCTTAAAGATAGGCTTTCAGATTAATTCCCTTTGTATTTTTGACAAATTCATTCAAATCTAGATTAAATTCATTTTCCATTATCCTTAAAGTATGTTGCATTAAAATAATGATAGATGAACTAAATAAATTTCACAAATGAAATTTTGCTCATTACTCTAGAAATTTCTAGATAATACAAGAAATTAAAACAGAACAATTGTTCGAGGAATTCACGCAATTAAGGTTTGAAAGAACTCGAGAAATTTCTTTCTTTAGTCCAGAATGATGATTAAACAAATCAAACGATTCGATCCTAAGAGAGGATCATCTTACAAACATTTTTTATGGGTCATAGCATTTGAAGAATGGTACAAACCCCCAGGCTGAGTAAGAATGATATTTCGAGAGAAATAAGGATGAGCTTTGAGAAAGGAATAAGTAGTGACATCTGAAATAAGGGTCATATTCATAAACATTTTGCATTTTAACAGGTTTAATTAGGAGCATTTGACTCATTTCGATCATAGCATCCTAATCATTAGGCATGAATTCATACACAGTATACAGGTCATGTCCTTCAAAGGACAATGAAGATTGATGCGCCTTAACACCCTAAACAGTAGGGTAATAGGCTAAAGCATAGCAGGTCTGATCTTCAAGTGTTTACGCTGAAGCAGATCCAAGATGATTTGGCATCTCTGTATTGTCAGAGAACAAATCAAAGAAACAGATTTGGCATCTCTGTACTCGACGGAGAGCAGATCGAAGACATAGAAGATTTGGCTTTCACGCGTTTAAGTTGAAGCAAATCTAAGATGATTTGGCGTCTCTGTATTGTCAAAGAGCAGATCAAAGATAACAGATTTGGCATCTCTGTACTCGACGGAGAGCAGATCGAAGACATAGTAGATTTGGCTTTCACGCGTTTATGTTGAAGCAAATCTAAGATGATTTGGCGTCTCTGTATTGTCAGAGAGCAGATCGAAGATAAGATGATTTGGCGTCTCTGTATTCGACGGAGAGCAGATCGAAGACATAGCAGATTTGGCTTTCACGCGATTACGTTAAAGCAAATCTAAGATGATTTGGCGTCTCTGTATTACCAGAAAGCAGATCGAAGATAAGATGATTTGGCGTCTCTGTATTGTCAGAGAGCAGATCAAAGATAGCAGATTTGGCATCTCTGTATTGTTAAAGAGCAGATCGAAGATAGATGATTTGGCGTCTCTGTATTGTCAGAGAGCAAATCAAAGATAGCAGATTTGGCATCTCTGTATTGTCAGAGAGCAGATCGAAGATAGCAGATTTGGCTTCTCTATATTATCAGAGAGCAGATCGAAGATAGTAAATTTGGCATCTCTGTATTGTCAGATAGCAAATCGAAGATAGCAGATTTGGTGTCTCTGTATTATCAGAGAGCAGATCGAAGATAGCAGACTTGGGGTCTCTGTATTGACAGAGAGCGAGTTGAGGATATCAACATGGCGTCCCTGAGGTTGCAGGGAGCAGGTTGAAGATAGCAGATATTGCCTTCCTGAAGCTACAAGTGAAGCAAATTGAAGCTATTATATTTATGGTCCAATACCTCTGAAGTTGCAGATAGGTTGAAGACCATTTGAAGAAAAGATCTCAAAGACTGGGCCAGACCGGGCAAAATAGGTCCTTTCATAGTCTTTGCTCTCGTACCGTTACACGACAATGAGCAAAGAGGCGCAGCTCTAATAACCCATTTCTGCCCAGGCTCATAAATAAATAAACAAATATAAAGTAAAAATAGTCCATTAATAAAGTTCATTTACAAAACCTAAAGTTCGATTACCTTTGAAGCCCAAAAGCCCTATACCCGATTACAACCCACACTAGATTATACCACTACCCAGCAGACCCATTACACCCAAATACTTAAACTAACCTATTACAGCCCCAAGTCACTCGGGCCCAAAAGGCCCAATGATTTAAAATACCAGCAGGAAACCCTAGGGTTTCCTTGAAACCTCAGCGCCGCAAGAGTAGTTCCAGAAGCTTTGCCACGTCAGAGCCGTTTCAGCTCCCGAAACAAGGGCCATTAATGGCCCTATCCCCTCACGTCACCCAAGCTGGCTCTCATCAATGACGGTCAGATCGACGGTCACTTTGCATGAGTTCCCATCAGAGGCTTTGGGCACTCCGAACGTCACCGCTGTTGGCCTCACATTAGTGCGCCGTGATCTCAGGCCTTATCTCTGACCTTTTACACCTCCATCTGTGCCGAGATTTTCACAGCAGAGGTCGTTTTGTGATCACCAGGCAAGATTTGCATCCATAACGCGATCTTCGCCAGATTTTTGGTACCTGCAAGACAGAAAGAGGAAAACAAACAGACAAAGAATGGCAAGAAATAGCAGTAGGTAAACTGAAATAAAAAAGGAAAGAAATCTTTGATTTCTTTCCCAAACATGCATAGTCTAAAGGCTATAAAGCCTTCTTCAGATTTGTAATAGAGATACGGTTTTTTTTTGGAATACATACAAAGAATCAATAAAAACAGAGTATTTTATCCACAAAGTAATCAACAGTCATCGAAGAATATAAAGGTGAATATTTTATTTATCTTTTTTAAATATATTGTAATAATAAAAACAGAAAGGAGAGACTTACCGTTTGGATGTCTCGTTAAACGGGAAGATTTCCTGCTTCCGATAGCCGTACGAGGTGGCGTTGACAGTGGCGCGTGGGCGCGTACAAATCTCTGAACAGAGGCTCAGTAACACTCCGAGAACCACCCCAGGCCCTCCTTCAGAGGGCCTTCTCTGTTTTTTTTAAAACGAATGGCAGAAATGATTTCAAAGCTTAAAAATTGGCTTATATAGCCATATGTAAACGGTGTCGTTTTGCCTAAACGAAAACCTTCAAAAAGGGCATCGCTTTTAGGCCAAGATCCGCGCGTTGACCCATAACCCGGGGAGGATCGGCGCGTTTTTGTAAAATGGGAAAATTGCCCAATTGATCCTTCCTTTTTTAAAATATTTACAATTTCATTTTATTTTTATTTAAATTTGGCCCCTATATTTTATTTTTGTTTCAATTTAGTCCTAATGACCAATATAAAGCTTATCGTGGAAACGGTGTCGTTATGGGATTAGGGCAAATTGCCCAATGAGTCCCTTGGTTTTAATACGTTTTCCAAATAAGTCTAATTTTTTTATTTTTTTTAAAATTAGCCCAAAATTTTTAATTGCCTTTAATTTTAGTTCTCTTACACTTATAAATTTATTTATTTCAAATTTTATTATTTATTGAATGAATATTATTATTTTATATTAAAATTATATATTATACTGTTAAATACAGGAAATCCATTTATTTATTATATTATATATTATTATATTATTTTACATGGTATATGTATTATTTATATTTTATTAATTAAATATTTTTTAATATATGTATTATTTTTTTAAATGATAATTATATATAAATAATAAAATTATTTTTATTTATGTTATTATATTATTATATATGTTTCCTATAGATTTTATATACATTATATTTTATTTTATTTTATTTTATATTTTATCATATATTTATATCTTAATACATATCATCATGTATAGTTTTAAAATTTTATAAATTACTATTAAACATTATTTTTATATATATTATTAAATATTTAAAATTCATTTATCATTACATTATTTTATTATTTTTATATTTTATATGTTATTTTATTAATATATATATTATACTATTATGAAATTTATAAATTATTATTAAGTATTATATTTATGTGTACTAAACATGTAGTATGTATATCATTATAAAGTTTTATTATTTATATATATATATATATGTATATATTATACTACGTTTTAGTATTTATTAAACACTTTAAAATTTTCCTTATTTATTTATTGTGCCAAATATGTGATTCTTTTAAGTTTTATTTTCTTTATATATGTTCATATGTTGCTAATATATTTGTGTTAATTGTTTTAATATGTAAATTCATTATACGAGTTACTTGTTATCATTAATTTTATATGTTTATATGAAAATTATTTATTCATGTAAGTTATATTGTTATGAAGTACATTTTATCCTCACTATTTATTCTATTCTTGCATGAAATATTATTATCTTTGCCATTTTGTATTTTCTTGTATAAAATAATAATGTGTTTATTAATATTATTTGTGATTATATACGCATGAAATATCAAAGTATTATGTGAGGTATGTCATAATTACCATTTATTACATTATATTTGTATGAAATACTCAATACGTAGCTTAATTAATCCAATGTTGACATTTAGTAATAGGTTAAATGCATCATTGTTTTTTAATTATTATCTTTAAATTTCATTTAACCTAAAGGAATCTTAAAAAACAAGGCAATGTCTTTTGTATTTAGGAATTCGAGAAATAGTGCCTTAACATGCTGGGTTGCGATTTCCCGTTTGTCTAAATATCTAAAACATCCTTTTAAACGAGTTTTACAAATCACGAGATGATTTTAGTTACGAAAGTTTAAGGATATCGTGTCCAATTAGGCTGGATGTGATGTTTGTACTCTTTTAAAACGAATGAGTCTTGATTCTTTTCTCAAAAATTACGGTTTTAAAGGAAATCTCATTTCTAAATTCTTTCAAACTTCTGACATAAAGACAAAATTATTCAATTTGGTACCAATTTTGGGCGTTACGAGGGTGCTAATCCTTCTTCGTACGTAACCGACTCCCGAACCTGTTTCCTCATAATTTCGTAGACCAAAACGTTTTATAAAGTGATCCAATCACACTTTAAAAGATTGGTGGCGACTCCCAATTTCGTTTAAAACCCATTTTTAAGGAGGTTTCGACACTATCGTTGCATTTAGTAATATTAGGTTTGGTCGCCTTCTATCAAATACACCAGTGTTGCTTAATTTTATTATTAATTGCGCAAAAATTGCAATAACTTCTGTTATTCAAGCTTTTGACCAAGCAACGCTAAGCCGATCTTCAAATGGCTCCGTCAGGAACCTCGTGCCCTAAGTTTGGGGTTCTTGTGATACAAGGTTCGGTCCACGAAGATTGCCACCTACTTGTGTAAACCGTAATCGGCACCTTCGCCCTTTAATAGCATAACTTTTGCAGTTCTCGTGAAAGTATATAACTCAACCTCGTTAACGCATGATTGCCAATACATAATAGAAATCTTCAGTTGATAATACAATTCCCAAACAGAAAAAAAAAAATTCCAATCTCTCTCCCCTCCCACCCCCATTTTTTTCTCTATTTTTTTTCTCTTCAACAGGACAATCTCAACAAAAAAAAATCTCACTTCCCGTTTTATCAAAACCCAAAGTGCATCCACGGCTGGTATATGTAGCCTATTAGTGTTGGCCATTAGAAACACGACACCAAAGGAATTTAACTTTTTTTACTACCATGGGTGCCAACCACCACAATGTCGGTACCAAAAAATACTGAAAAAAATATTTTTTTTACTAGTATTGCCCACTACAATCACGGGATAAAATTTTTTTTACTAACCTGGGTGTCTGCCACCACAGTGCTGGCACCAAAAAATACTGAAAAAATTTATTTTTTGCGGTGCTAACCACTTGTACGCCACATCTAATAAAAAAATTTGGATTGAAGAATACCTATATTTTACAACATACGGGAAAAAAATACATACGAGTACCGACCATTGCAATGCCAGCACAAAAAAATTATTTTTTAAACCCCTAGCAATTAGCAACCAATGATGGGGGAATGATTGACTTGGGTGCCGGCCATAAGGGTGCCGACACCACCCTCCGCTGTTCATTTTAGGTCATTCCCATCACTATTTTTGAAATTGATTCATTCTTGTAAATATTTGTTTTTTTTAGGTTAGCTGTGTAAAAGGGCCTGAAGCAACTAAGCAAGCAAACAAGCTAACCTGTATATAAAATATTAATAAAAAAATTATGAATGGATGAAAGTTAAAAACAAATTTATTAATGATGGTAGGTGGCAGTGGCTACAAGGACCCATAGTCATTTTTTTAATTTAACTCGAACAAATATATTTGATTCGATTTGAAATCCATCTCACTCGACTCGATTTAAGAAAATTTCAAATCAAGTTAGGATGATAAAATAGGATTCGTCAACTCAATTAACTCGAAATTTTTTTCATTCGATTCGATTTGATTGCACTTACCCCTATGTTGAATAGGTTGGGTGGAAAGCTTGGAATAGGTACCAAATGGCTCAATTTATACCAAAAACAGAGTCCATGTCCGAACGTGCAACTTAGATCGTCGCAACATCAACCAAAATAATGAGTCACGCTAAGATGTCGAGTGGCCTGAGGTCACGGTGTGACATTCTATTTTGACGACGTCACGAAGTGGAGAAAGTGACGTTACAACGTCAGCCCTGAAGTTTTAAAACTTTGCAACTTGGTATTATTTCGTGCTCAGGTAATCAAAAGAGCTTTCATAAGCTCTATTGTGACTCGGATTTGGTTGTTTATCATAATTTAAAGGCAATTGACTCGTATTAGAATGTATAAATTATTATTTTATTGTGAATTTAACTGTAATTGCTCCAGCAACCAGGGGCGAAGCCAGAACAAATTTTTAGATGGGACAATGAAATTTTAATTTTTTATAGTCTATATCTTTATAATTTTTAAAGGATTAAATCGAATTTTTATAATTTTAGAGGGGGCCAAAGTACAATTTTACCTTTACTAATTTAAAATTTTTAAAAAAATTCAAGGGCCTAAATAGAAATTTTCCATTTTATGGGGGCCAGGACCCCTGCCAACCCCTTATATCCGCCTCTTCCAGCAACAATTGTAACATCTTGTAACTCAGACCCGGCGATCGGCTCAGACAAAGAGTGTTACATATATATATATATAGAAATATTTAACATTTGATGTTTAGCAAACTATTTCTTTCTTAATTTAAGTCAGTCTTAGTTTATAATATGTTAGGTTTTATTTTTTAAAATTGATCAATTTACTTTTTCTGTTATTACATTTTTTGTATTCTATTTACTTATTTCTTTTTAGAATCAGATAAAAATGTTAGTTTATTATTTAATCTTATACTTTACTGTGAAAAAAAAATAAAATAAAATAAAAAATAAAGAACACAAAATTTTACGTGAAACCCTTTTCTGAAAAAACCACTGGCAGAGAGAGAAGAAAATTTACTATGTCGAAAATTTGAATCAATACAAAAGGAATAGACTATGTCTATTTATAGGCTTGTAAAGCCATATTCTAGTAGGATTGAAACACCTTATCCTAGTAAATATAAAATAGATGGAGTTTAATAAGGTTTAAAAAACCTTATTCTAAAATAAAATAAAAGAAGTCTAGTTCTATATGGATTTTACTTTTATTTTATTTTTCATCGTATTTTATTTAAATAAGAATTAGGGTCACTTAATTCTAACAATCTCCACCTTGACACAAATTCTCAATGAACAAGTTCTTTATCACGAACAAGTTCTCCACCTCTTCCATAAAACCCCTTAAGGGTTTAACTTCAACAATGAACACCAACCAAGTCTAAGCAATGCTCAAACTTGGTTATAGGAAGTGACTTGGTCATCATATCTGCAGGATTTTCATGAGTACTAATTTTGCTCACAACAATATCACCACGAGCAATAATATCACGAACAAAATGATACCTAACATCAATGTGTTTTGTTCTCTCATGAAACATTTGATCTTTTGTAAGAAAGATGGCACTGATCATCACAAAATATCATGTCTGATTTGAAGGTCTTCATTTAGTTCACTAAAGAGTCTCTTCAACCAAATAGCTTCTTTACAAGCCTCGATGTATCGCCATGTACTCAAACTTCGATGGTAGACAAAGCGATCGTAGTTTGCAAAGTGGCTTTCCAACTTGTTGCACAACCTCCGATTGTAAAGACATAACTCGTGAGAGATCTTCTTCTATCAAGGTCTCCAAAGAAAATCAGCATCAACATACCCAATAACTCCATCTTCGAGCTTCTTCCAAACTCGTAAGCAAACATCGATAGTACCTCGTAAGTATCTTAAAATCCACCAATCGCTTTCCAGGTGTTCTTTACCGGATTCGCCATATATCTCGCTAATCGCACTTGATCGCATATGATAAATCCGGGCGTGAACAAACCATAGCATACATGAGAGATCCCATTTGCACTAGAGTATGGAACATGTGACATGTACTCAATCTCATCATCCGATTGTGGAGACAAAGCCGATGAAAGTCTAAAATGGTGGGCGCTAAAGGAGTACTAACAGAGCTTAGCACTCAGCATATTGAACTCGCAAAGAAGTTTCTCAATGTACCCTTCCGACTTAGGTACAATTTACTTGTTTTTCTATCTCTAAGAATCTCCATACCAAGTATCTTCTTTGTTTGGTCCCAAATCTTTCATCTCAAATTCTTCACTTAGTTGGGCTTTAACCTTTCTTATCTCTCCTTTGTCTCTTTGTCGCTATCAACATGTCATCAACGTAAAGAAGTAGATACACAAAAGAACCATCATTGTTTTTCTTAAAGTAAACACAATCACAAAACTACTTCTTTTGAAATCGTGAGAAGTCATAAAGGAATCAAACCTCTTGTACCATCGCTTTGGTGATCTGTTTCAAACCATAAAGGGACTTTTTCAAAGAAGCAAACATAATCCTCTTTTTCTCGAGATCAGTAAAACCCTCTGGTTGTTGCATGTAAATATCTTCCTCAAGTTCTCCATGCAAAAATGCGCTTTTTACATCTAATCGCTCAAGCTCTAAATCATGCATGGCCACAATACCAAGCAAAGCTCGAATCGAACTATGCTTCACAACCGGGAGAACACATCTGTGAAGTCCACTCCTGGAACTTGATCAGAAACCCTTTGCAACAAGCCTTGCTTTATATTTAGGTTCTTCAACTCCCGAGTCCCTTCTTTCTTTTTAAACACCCATTTACAACGAATGCAGTCTTCTTACCTTTAGGAAGTTTCACAAGATCCCATGTTTTGTTTTTGTGGAGTGACTCCATCTCCTCTTGCATAGCAAACATCCATTTTTCTCGAGTCTTCACACTAATCGCCTCGTAATAATTTGATGGCTCTTGATTCGCATCTATATCTTCACCACATTTAAAGCATAAGCAACTAGATCAAATTTCAAAGATACTTCTTTGGAGGTTTAATTTCTCTTTTAGTTCTGTTTTGGCGATAGAGTATTGAGGCGAAGAAGCAACTTTATTCTCAATTTTTGTACTTGACTTGAGGAGTCGACTCAGTATTAACTGATGCTCCACCGCTTTTGATTTTCTTTATTGGAAGAGTCTTTAAGAGATAAGTTAGGAAGCATAGCAGCTTTCATCAAAAACAACATCTCTGCTAATCACAACTTTCCTATTTTCAGACACCATAACTTATACCCTTTTACACCAGCTTTTATAACCAAGAAAAACACATTTAATGGATCTCTAGGTTCCAATTTTCCATTATTAACATGAGCATACGCAGACACCCAAAGATCTTTAAATCGTAATAATTAGTAGGATTACTGACCATACCTCTTGTGAGTCTTTTTCTCAATGGCAACGGACGGAGATCGGTTGATCAAAAACATGCGATGAGGTCGCTTACGCTTCAAAACGACCTCGGTAAGTTGGCATTTGACAACATACATCGAACCTTCCATGATGATCGTTCGTTCATTCGCTCGCAACGCCGCTTTCTTTGTGGAGTATGACGAATCGTCAAGTGTCTCACGATCCCTTCGACTTGCACAATCTATTAAACTCATCAGAACAGAACTCTAAGCCATTGTCTGTGCGGAGGTATTTTATCTGTTTTCCCGTCTGTTTTTCAATCATAATTTTCCAAGACTTAAATGCGGAAAACACATCGCTTTTCGCGCTTGGGAAGAACGCCCAAACTTTTCTAGAAAAATCATCAATAAAGGTTAGCATATAATTAGCTCCACCTCTCGAAGGCACTCTGGATGGTCCCCACAGATCGTAATGAATATACTCCAACGTTTCTTTTTCGTGTTATGGATTCCTCTAGTGAATCGAACTCTCTTTTGCTTCCCAAAACACACAGTGTTCACGAAATTCAGGTTTGCAAATTCCTTGCCCATCAAGAAGTCCTCTTTTGCTCAATTCTACCATGCCATTCTCACTCATATGCCCTAGGCGCATATGCCAAAGTTTAGTAATATCATCATCTGACAAGGAAGAGGAAGCGACAATTTGCATCACCATATGATGATGAGAACCACTCAAAAACATATAACTTGGCGCTTTTTCTTTGCCCTTTCATCACAACAAGGACCCTTTGGAAATCTTTAAAACCCCACTTTCACCGTGTATCCATGCACTTTTTTGAATCAAGAGTACTCAACGAAATTAAATTTCTTTTCAATTCGGAACATACCGTGCGTCACTAAGTGTTCGACAACTCCATCAAACATCTTAACTTTAATTGTTCCAACACTGCGATCTTACACGAAGCATTATTTCCCATCAAAACAACACCTTCGGATAATCGTTTAGTAAGTTGTAAACCAATCCCGATTGGGACTCATATGGAAGGTGCAAACTGAATCAAGTATCCACTCTCACTTACTTTAGAATCATTGATGGCGACTAGAAGTTCACCATCGCTGTAGTATTCTACAACATCGCCTTCACCGAATTTTCTACGGTTGTTTTCCTTTGATTCATGCAGCCTCCCTTTTAATCTTATTTTGTAGCTTATAGCACTCGGTTTAATGTGCCCTTTCTTCTTACATGGTTACAAGTTTTACCTCTATTTGAAGACTTGATCTACCCTTAGATTTACCACGATGATTTCTTTCTCAGTCCTACCACGATCATCATCGTGATTCGATCTTGTCTCCCACGAACAATGAGACCCTCTCCCCGAGAGTCGTTTTAACCACAAGATGTTTCATCTTATTATACGAGGTTAAAGAATCATAAACCTCATCAACCGTGAGAGACTCGCGGCTATATAAAATCGTGTCTCTAAAGGTTGAATAAGACGGAGGCAACGAACAAAGTAGAATCAACCCTAGATCTTCCTTATCATCATCGAACCTCCATGGCCTCCAAGTTTGAGAGAATTTCTTTAAACATGCATTAAGTGTTAGTGTATGACACGCACCTTCCTCCAAACGATGAGCATAAAGACGCCGCTTCATATATGCAACTTGCTTGTTAGAGTTTTCGACATACATATTTGTTCTAGCCTCTTCCATAATGCAATGCAGTGATCTTCTCTTTTCATCACATCCTGCAAAATTTCATTGGACAAATGCGATGCAATTGTGTTAATGCCTTTCGATCCTTACGCTTCTTCTCTTCATCCATTAATGTCGAAGGCATCTTATCTATCCCTAGCGGGCATCCTCCGATCCATCTGCGCAAGAACCGCTTGCATCTTAATCGCCACAACGCAAATCGGTGTTGCGATCCAACAACGGAATTTCATATTTCAAAGACGCCATTACCGTGATCGAGATGAACAACCCTAAGCTCGATACCAATTGTGAAAAAAATAAAATAAAATAAAAATAAAGAACACAAAATTTTACGTGAAACCCTTTCGGAAAAAACCACGGGCAGAGGAGAAGAAAATTTACTATGTCGAAAATTTGAATCAATACAAAAGGAATAGACTATGTCTATTTATAGGCTTGTAAAGCCATATTCTAGTAGGATTGAAACACCTTATCCTAGTAAATATAAAATAGATGGAGTTTAATAAGGTTTAAAAAACCTTATTCTAAAATAAAATAAAAGAAGTCTAGTTCTATATGGATTTTACTTTTATTTTATTTTCCATCGTATTTTATTTAAATAAGAATTAGGGTCACTTAATTCTAACATTTACTGTCATCAAAATATTGTTATGGATTGCCTCAATTCACCTGATATGGTTGTGATAGTGTCAAAGGAGGTGTTAGTAGGCTTACCTCTTTACTATAATTTCATATTTATGTCAGTTTACTATAATTTCATATTTATGTCAGTTTCATGGTGTTTATATTCCTACAAGTTTTTTAGCAGTATTGTCATAATTTGAAACTTTTAGTCAATTTGGTGCGGTGTTGTAACATGTATTTCACATTATTTGAGTTTTTTTTATGTAAACTGATATTAAGGGTGAGCAAAATTTAAAAAAAAAATCAAATTTCAAGTTATTCGAGTTAATTTGAATAAATAATTTGAGTTTTAAGTTCGAATCGAGTTAAATTTTATAATTTGAATAATTCGAACAACAGATTAGTGTAAATACCCCTTTGGTCCCTATTAATTTTGAAAACGAGCAAATTAGCCTCTCTTTCAACAAAAATTACCAAAATAATTCAAAATAATTTTCAAAATTCAAAATAATTATAAAAATTTCAAAATTTATATTTTTAAAAAATTTATAACAATTTCAAAAAAACTTCTAAAGAATATATAAAAAAAGTTAAAATTTTAAAAATTTTCGTAAATAATAATTTTGAGACCTAAATAAGTTAAGTAATGATTCAAGTTTTTTATACTAAAGTATCTTTTATTATTATTATTATTCTTTGAAAAGTTTTCAAATATATATGGTTTCAAATTTATGTGTTCTAACATGGAATTATTTATATTGTAACAAGGTTTTAATTTGAAATGTTTAATTTTTTAATTTCACACGATTCATTTCGACTCGAATTTAATTTTACTCAATTAAAAAAAATTAAATCGAGTTAAAATGATAAAATAGGACTCACCAACTCAATTAACTCGAATTTTTTTTGCTCGATTTGACCAAATGCTCGCCCTAATTGAATTCTCTCAAATAAATTCGAGAAAATTTTGCACTTTATTTCCATTTTATTTATTGAGTTATGTTTTTGATTTGTGAAATTTAATCCCAACTTTCTCTACTAACATCTTTGTAATTAGGGTAGGGATTATTTTCAATTGTTTTTTTAGTCTGAGTTATGCAATTTGATTATGCTTTTGAATTTGCTTTTCCTTTCTGAATCAACTTTTTAAAGATTAAGAACCATGGAAGTTTAATAAAATGAAGATATCAATTTTTTTACATAAATTATTATTAGTATATATAGTATGTTATTCTATATATTTTTATCTTATTGTCTTATTTTTAAATGTAATTATTTCATTATTCAATTTATTTTTATATTAATATAACTATTAATAATTAATGTAAATTTTAATCTAAAAAATTTGAAGAGAAAAGAAATGTATGAATTAAAATAACAATAAAATAAAATACTTTTTCTTTGACTTGCACGTGAAAAAAATATTTCATATTTCAATAATATTTTATTTTATAAATGATGTTGAAACTTCAAAAGAAAATGAGATTAAGGGGCTTTCTATTGATACATAAATTTATTAAATAATTCAACAAAAAGATAAAAATTCATATGATACACTATAATTTAATTACCCCTAAGATAACAAAATTCAGATTAAATTGGTATCAAGAATCAATTGGAGATCGGATGTTGATTTTGTTAGAAAATAATTAAAAAATATTATTTTTATAAAATAAATTATATTGTAACGACGTAAACAGTTTCTTTCGTTCCTCTCAATTTTAAAATTGAGCAAATTGATCTTTCTAAAAAAATCAAAACAATTTAATCACTATCAATTTCGAAAATGAGCAATTCAAGACAATTAATCACAACGTTAATATTTTCTATCAATTGTAAATTATTTTGATTGATAAAATAAATTCAGCCTTCAAAGTTTACACATTTTGTCAAAGTTGGCTTAATTTAACAATTTTATCCCGCAACATTTATATAAATGTTGAAATTGAATTTGTTAAATTATTTTTAGAATTAAGGCCAAATTGAAAAGATATGTAAACATCGAAGGCTAAATTTGTTACCATACTAACGAAAATTATGTACAATTGATGGAAGACATTAGCATTATAATTAATTGTTCTTGGTTGCTCACTTTTAAAATTGAAAGAGATTAAATTGCTCCATTTTTTTTAGAGGAATCAATTTGCTTAATTTTAAAATTTAGAGAGACTAAAAAGGTCTTTTTACCTTATCATCTTATTACAAATATGTTTTTTTTTTTTTTTTTTTTGTGAAAAAGGAACAAAACAAAGTTAAATTACAATGAAATTCCGAGAGGTACAATAATCCTCTCTTTATCTGCCTCAAGGTAAACTAACATTTCATCTAGGGGAGACTCAATCAAGTGGAAATCCTCCTCTCTTTCAAGAGCCAATTTAGCAAGATAGTCTGCACTTTTATTCTCCTCCCTGAGGGTGTGTCTTAGAATCCATTGTCTTTCTTGGGACAAAATCTAGTATATTCTCCTGAGTAGAGTAGAGGTTGAATTCTTCGAAATATTTTCATGAATAGCTTTGACTACCTCCAACTATCAGAGTAAATAATCACGTTGTTATGCCCTCTATATTGGATAAGCTTTAGGCCATCCAGAATGCCCCATAACTCTGCATTGAAAATCGAACAATTCCCTAAGAATCGGTTGTATCCCATTATCTAGTTACCTGTGCTATCCCGTATGACTCCTCCAGCAGCTCCTCTTCTAGATGTTCTGGAAACAGCACCATCGGTATTAAGATAAATCCAGTCCTTGGATGTCGGTTCCTTATGTAATGAAGCAATATAATCACTCGAGCTAATTTTAGAATCCAGAGACGCATGTTTAGCCCAGCACATTGAGACTTTAATGATTTCATTGGGGCTCTATGATTTCATTTGAAAAATGGAAAGGTTGCGATTCTTCTATAGACGCCAAGCTAATAATCCAAAAAGGAAAGCCCAGCTAATTTCCCCACCATGAAGCCTCGAAGTATCTTGTAAATTGAAAGAAATCCATTCGTGCAGAGGGTTAGAGAAAAAAAAGATTGTTGGTTTCTAGAAACAACCTGTTTCCAGACTTTCTTAGCCACAGTACAATCTCAAATGATATGCAAAATATCCTCAGAAGCATGTCCACAAATCGAACAAGATGCATCGTTCGCTAAACCACGCCTCACTCTTTCCATATTGGTGAGGATTCTCTGTTTTAACACTGTCCAAAAAAAGAAACGAACTCTTTGCAAACCCGAGATTTTCCACGCCCTCTTCCATAATTCATCCCTGAAATTCTAAGAATCCTCATTTAGCATCTTGTATGCGCTTCTAACAGAGAAAGCTTCGGTTTAAGTATGTCTCTAAGACAACTATCCGGTCCTTCGACTGGATGAGGAGGAGGAATTCCCATAATTTGGGAAATAATCTCCTCTGGTAACCATTCTTGCAAAAAATTAAGATTCTAATTACCTTCTACTGTGACCAAATCACTAAGCAAACAATCAGTATTAATATTAGCTTGAGCAGGTAAATAATTAATCAAAGGTCTAACATTAGGAATCCACTGGTCTTTCCAGCATCGAATTTTATTACTATCACCAACAGACCATATCATATTATCATGTAAAAGGGACCATACTTTTGATAGCGACTTCCAAAGAAAAGAACTTTTCACCTTCTCTATACTAGCAGGTAAAGAATCGTTCACCCCATACTTAGAATTGAGAACACAAACCCAGAGAGCTTCATCATCAGAAACCAATTTATAACCAAGTTTAAGCAATAAAGCGATGTTCTGATCCTGTAACTGTCTCATGCTAAGACCTCCACACCACTTGGGTTGGCAAATAGAGTCCCAACCAACTAATGACATCTTTTTCTTACCATCAGTAGTCCCCCAAATAAACCGCCTCACCAGACATTCAATCTCATCACAAATCTGCCTAGGAATCATCATGGATTGCATGAAGTAATTGGGGATAGCAAGGAGAACTGTCTGGGAGAGAGTGACATGACTAGCAAAAGAAAGTTGACTAGCATCCCAACTTTGAAGTTTCGCACGGACTTTGTCAATCACAAAATAAAGAGTGCTATTAGTGACTCTCTTATGAAAAAGAGGAATTTTGAGATACCGTCTAAGATCATCCACTTTTTGAAAACTAAGTAAAGTACTGAGCCGATTAGCCAAAGACTCCTCAACTCCTCTGGAGAAGTAAATATTAGTTTTCCTAGAATTAACCTTATGTCCTGAAAGCTCATAGAAATCATTTAGAATTTCTTTTAAAATTCTTCCATGTTATTCATCTACTCTACAAGAAATCACAAGATCGTTGGCGAAGAAGAGATGCGAAAGAGTCGGTCCCGAACGAGATAACCGTATAGGTTTCCAACTCTCTTCAGACAAAGCCGACCTGATAGAATGCCCTAACCATTCCATTCAAAGTACAAAAAGGTAGGAAGAGAGAGGGCGACCCTGCCTAATTCCCCTAACAGGTCTAAATTTAGTCGTTCGGACTCCATTCCACGAATCCTCATGGTGGAATTAGAGATAGTAGAAACAATAACATTTCTGAGATAACTAAGAATACCTGCTGCTTGGAGAGAAGTATCAATAAAATCCCACCGCTCTCGGTCATAAACTTTTTCCAAATCAATTTTAATCGCCATCCATTTTCGATTCTTGCAACTCCTCATTGAATGGATCACCTCTTGCGCAACGATAATATTGTCTGTAATATTACGCCCTGCAATAGACCCCGCCTGTTCCTGCGCAATAATTTTTGGGAAGATAAGCTTAAAGGGTTAGCAATTACCTTCATCACTAACTTGTATAGGACGGAGCAGAGGCTTATAGGGCGAAACTGAGTAAACTCCTCAGGATTCTGAATCTTGGGAATAAGGACAATCAAGGTGTTATTAAGCCCAAAATCAATACTTCCACCATTGAAGACCATTTCTACCCAATCACAAACAGCTGGACCTACTGTATCCTACTGCTTCTAGAAGAAGATAGCGTGAAAACCATCACTATCCAGAGCTTTTAAGGGAGCCATGTCAAATATAGCTCTCTTAATTTCATCACCAGAGACTGCTCTTCCTAAAAAATCAATATCGGTAGAATCAAGTTGTGGAATCCTATTTGGAAGAAAAGGCTCATGGGGCCAGGATCATCACCGTACAATTTTTGAAAAAAATTAGAGGTTTCCAACTCGATATCTTCAGGGTCGAACAACCATTCACTAAGAGAATTGTAGATGGCAGTGATACGATTATTTTTACGCCATTGTAAAGTACGGGTGTGGAAGAACTTAGTGTTTCTATCCCCTAGATGTAACCAATCGCAACGATCCTTTTGTTTCCAGAGAAGTTCCTCATGGTGTAATACATTTTCCAACTCATTCCTTATCTCTATTTTAATAGGAGCCAAATGATTAGCACCTAAAAGATCCATTTTCCTTTGAACAGTCGACAACTTATAGATCAGACTTGTCTTACGGGTGGCAATGTGGCCATAAGTGGTCTTATTCCAGTTTTTGAGATTACCAGTAAGATTATTTAAAGGAACAAACATGTTTTCTTGAAAGTCCCACTAATTCCTTACTAAATTATCAAAATCAGGATGTTCCACCCAGCTTGCTAAGAACCTGAAAGGTCTTCCTCTAGGCAAGACAATATTTGAATTAAGGCTGAAGAGAAAAGGTCTGTGATCGAATTTAATCCTCAGAAGATGAGTAATTAAGCTATTAGAAAAATAGTTCACCCAAGCCTCATTTTCCAACGCACGATCCCACCTCTCAAACAGTCTACCCCTGTGACAAGTAAAGGGCCCTGAACCCCAAGTCATAAAGTTTAGCCAAATCCATAAAATTACTAAAGTGATGGCATCTCTTGCCAGCCGAGAGGTCACCTATTTTCTTCTCTGAAGAAAGAATACCATTAAAATCATCGATCATCATCCAAGGAATTTTCCCAACAGGAATAGTAGCTCTCAAATCATGCCAAAGGTCTTCCCGCTTCTGATGATTAGGACTCCCATACACGAATCCAATCAAAATTGGATTTGATGAAGAACTAGGCCAAACCCGGGTAAAAATGAATTCAGGGTGGTTTCGAATAATTTCAACTCTAACAGACTTGTTCCAACCAATCCAAATTCCCCCAGCATAGCTAATAACCTCCACACGGTATGAAAATTAAAAACCCAAGTTACCAATAATTTTGTCGGCTTTGGACCCACTAGCTCTAGTTTCCAACAAGCTAATAATATCTGGTCTATGTTCCATGTTATACTCACGCAAAATGCGGAGAAATCTAGCATTAGCACATCCCTGACAGTTCCAAGAAAAAATCGAGAGATTCATAATTAATAATAAAATTAAAAATAAAAAAAACAAACCTCTACTGTCGGGAGTCATTTAAACCACTAGGATCAGATTCAGCTTGCATTCCGGTTTCAGCTTCATTCGAAAGGTCAGAGGATATAAACTTCGCCACATCTTTCATGGAGTCAGCTAAGGAAACCTGTAAATTTGCAGAAGCTTTAAAACGACTCCTACGTCCCTTTAAAACATTATTGTTTTTGCGTCCTCCCCTGATAATGCCAAGTTTCTCATTACTCTTCCGATCTTTATTTCCTGTAATGCCTGCACTTATATGCTCAAAAGTACAACTTTTAGTCTTGACCAGGGGAATTAAAAAAAATTTTAAAAGTGACAGCAGAATGTTTTCCACGATCTAAAATATTATTCAAATCTTCAAATGCTAGATTAAAGTAAGCCTTAATGTCATTCGAATTGTTGGATTGCAAGTTTGAATCAAAATAATTTCCAATGTTACCTGCACCCGACAAAGTAGACCCAAAATCAAGGTTAGTCGAAATCAAATTTAAATTAGAAAGAACCTGGGAATTTTCAGCATTGAAACATACAGGAAGGGCCTGCTGGTCACTAATAGCCTTGGAAAACGATAAAAGCCGGTCTTACTTTTCCACCGATCTAGCAGCTTGTAATCCCATGTCCCCTGGGCTCGTAATAGAGCTGGACGCAATTATGTTTTCTCCATATGGATGGACCTGCAAGCAAGATCCATTTGGGTTTCCTTTAGACGACGGCCCAAGCAAAGATCCATTCAACCCACTATCTAGCATTGTCTTTTTCCCCAGGCTTTTCAGCCCTAAACTATCATTTTCTTGGCCCGAACGGGTACCTCCCCTAGCGCATTCAACATCTGACTTATTAATATTCTTTTGGGCTTCCGAAACCAAGCCTGGATTGCAATTCTTCTTTTGGGTATCTGAAATAAAACCTAATTTTCTAGTAGATTAGTATGCGAGGAAGGCAAGCATTTAAAAATATCTTTTTCCCTAGAATCAGAAATAATTAATTCAGAATCCACCGCATGCTCATTCAGTCTCCCTAAATCTGCCTTGGTCGTCCTCTCTTCACCGCCGGTTCTTTTGCCACCAACATTAAGGGCATTAAACCTAGAGCCTATCCCCTTCCTTTTCCAGCACCTATACCGCCAGAATCCCGAGATTCCCCCAATCTCCACTGGGATCGACGCTCTACCAGCATCCAAAGTCTGAAAGACGATTTAGAGTCCTTCCTAAGACCGCCGTTGTTGCTACTAGAGCTGTCATCGGCCACCACTTTGTCACCATCTTTGTAATGAACCGAAAGTTACGGTATCGAAAATTAATTCATGAATATTTATTAGAAATTTTTGTGAATTATAGTTGACTGGTTGATTAATGTTTGATTAAGTTAAGTAGCTTGAATTTAGAATAAGGACTAAATTGCATAAGGTATAAAAGTTTAATTATAGATTAAAGATTAGTAAAGGGACTAATCTAGCAATTAGACCCTAAGTGACATGTGTGTGTTAATATTGTATAACATGTGTAATAGTTTGTAAAAATATTAAATGTGTTAAAGTAGTTTTTCTTATAGATTAAGTTATTTTATTAAAATAATATTATATTATTAATATTATTATATTGAATATAGATTTATGAATAAAGGAAATGAAATAAAAAAAAAAAGAAGATAGAAAGAGTTACAAAGAGTAAACGTGAGAAAAAAAGAAAGAAAGAAAAAGAAAAGGGAAAATTTGAGGATTAAGGCCCTAAAGCTTGATTGGTAAGTTGTTTTAGCTCATTTTCTTGTGATTTTTATGTTTATGGATGCCTAATTCAAAGTTCTACATGTATGAGGTTAAAATGAAGAAAAATAGAGAATTTTTAGATATTGATTTAGTTGAATAAATTGAGGTTTTATGGGTTAAATTGATAGAAATTGAAGTTAGAAGTGATTTGTTAAAGGAATTTTTAAGTTATGTTTAACTAGGGACTAAGTTGTATAGAGCTCAAAATTTATGTTTTATGATAATTTTTTTTATGAGCTTGAAATTGTTAATGAGTTGATTAAATGAAAATATGATGATTTAGTTAAAGAAAAAAAAAGATTAGTAATGGGAAAAGGACGAAATTGGAATTTTTGTAAAAGTTTGATAGAAAGTGAAAATGTGATTTTTTGATTAGTATTTTGATGATTTTCAATTATATAACTGTCCGTAGTTAACGTAGCACTGGATACGTTATCAAAGAAGGGAAAAGAGAAAGTGAACGAAGATATCGATTAAATTTGATAAATAGTGGTTTGTATTTCTATAAACCGAGCTTAATCGTTATTGCTATATTTGATATTTATATTGTATAAAAATATGAATGAGGTAAATATTCTTACCATATTGAAATGAATGTGATTTTGAATACCCTATTAACAGTGTCGGGCTAGTCGGATATAGTTGACATGTCATAAGAATTGGAAGTATTGGGATATTCCGACCCTGAGTCGATGAGACATTATGTGTCGACTACTGTTAAAGTTCCGGATTTGTTCCGATAAAGTACTTTGTGTACTATAATGTTAAAGTTCCGGATTTGTTCCAATGAAGCACTATGTGCTTATCCCGGAGTGTAGGTTGGATCCGTGTATCCGTTAGTGTCCGAGTTATGTTAATAAGGGTAAATAAAGTAAAGATTATTAAAGTATTGATTGATTGACTGCTATTGAAATGATGATTGATATTGAATAATAGCAATAATGTGTTTGAATTACCATGTTTTAAAGTTGATTAAGCTATTGTTTATAGAAATACCTCTGAGAGTATTCTCAGCGTACGGTTTGTTTCTGTGCGCAGGCTAGGTACGAAAGTATAAAGACTCATCATACAAGTCGATCCCCGAACTCAAATTGGTGAAGTTTCTATCTTTTTGGAAAATGGCATTGTACCTAGGATGTCTTTTGGTCATTTTGAAAGTACCTAAGTTGTTAAGTGATATTTTGGTATGTTTTGTAAATGTTACCAAAACCTTAAGTATGGTATGTTTTTGATATGTTATTGAAGAGAAATAAGAGGAAGTGTTGGTAAATATTGTAGAGAGAAGAAATGAAGATGTTATAAACTTAGTTATCAATATTTTTTTTTACTAAAACAGATTTGGGCAGTAGCAATAGTCCAACTTTGAAAATACACCAAAAATAATAGAGATAGAATTAGATGATGAATAAAGTATAGAATTGAAGTTATTTGAGTCTATTTTCATATGGAAGAAACCAAATAGGTAAATGAGCTGTATGTTATGAGATTTTTAAATTGATGTGAAACAGAGTCAGAATGAATTTTGAAATCCCCTGTTCTGACTTTAGAAATTCACCATAAATTGTACAAGAATATTTATGAGCTATAATTTATATTTTTAGAATCATTAATGAGTCTATTTTTAATAGAAATAGACGAGAACATTATTCGAGTCCTGTGCTATGAGATCATTGAACTTTAGTGTAGAAGGGTCAGAACTATCAAACAGTGAATCAGGGGTAACTTTGAAGAATAAACTGTACTATTTGGATAAATCAAAAATTCTGGAAATTTTTTAGTAGAAAGGTACATAAGTCTAGTTTCAAGGAAAATTAACGGAACTTAATTTGGAGTTTCGTATCTCCAAATATAAATATTTTATTGACTGGTGTACAAGAGGACAGCTTATCATGAATTATCTGAAAATGTTTTGTAATGACCAGTAATGTCTCGTAATCTTGTACCGACGACGGTATGGGGTTAGGGGGTGTTACAATCTTTGCCAGAATTTTCTTTCAACATTAGACACAACTCCCTCACATGCCCGTATTTTCCACAGGTAAAACAGACCGTTGGCAAGGCTTCGTATTCTACTCGTTGAATTTCTCCATTAACACAAATCTGAGAGATGAAGGGCTTATCCAGATTGATGAAACAAGCCATTCTAGCGAATCTTCCTCTAGTACTATTAACGATCTTGAAGCCAAGCTTAACAACCTTACCAATCATCCTTCCAATCGGCTCGAGAATTTTCCTCTTATACATAAACCCCGGTAATCCAGGTAGCCTAATCCACACCATAACTACACTTGGGTATGATTGAAGGGGAGAAAAATCTTTTGTCCATGGCTGAACTGTCAAATATTGCCCAAAAATTATCCATAGCCCCTGTGTTAAAACTTTATCATAATCCTCCTTGTTCTGGAATTTAACCAAAAAATACTCATTGGAATTTAACCAAAAAATACTCATTCTCAATATCCATTAGTTGAAATGGTTGAATAGGCTTCCAAAGGATACTAATTTGGTTAAACAGAACACCATAGCTAATATTTCGGCCTAGAAGTTTTAAAACAACAGTCATCTCCATCTCCTAGTATAATATTTCTTTGATCCGATCGGAGAAATCAATTGCCGGAATTCCATTAATGGTGGTCCTTATGATATCATCGTCTAATAGAATAAAATCTCCATCATTTCCCCCGACACTCCCTACAGCTTCCTGACCGGTCCCAGATGAACCAGTCCCAAAGAGTTTGTCTTTGTATCAGAATCCACAGCCATATCCACAGAAGTCCCATTGGAAACATCTTTAAACCTAACTTTCTTGGTGTTGCGATCTTCAGATAACCGCGAATCACCATCACCGTCTGTAAAAGCCTAATTTCAGTGGTGTCAGAACAATGATTCGAGATCACTAAATCTGACAAATGAGTAGGAAATATTATTAATTTAGTGAGTATAAGTTAAATGTGAAGTTAGGAAAAATTTTGAAATAGTGAATAGTATACAAAAAAATATATATATATTAAAATAATTAGAATCGAAAACGAGGTATCGAGACCTCGAGAATTTTAAATCGAGCCATAAATATTTTTATAAATATTTATGGAGTGTTAATAAGTTATTATTAAAGTTTCGTCAAGAAATTTTAAAGTACTGATAGCTAATTAAATAAAAAGGACTAAATTGAAAAAGGTGTAAAAGTTGCTAAAATGATTGAATAGCTTAATTGTCAAATGAGGAAGGACCTAAAGTGCAAATAAACCCAAAGGAGATATTTTGGGCGGCAATAGCTGAGAAAAATCAGAAAATGGGTGAAATAAGGGCAAAATTAGAAAATTGCCAAAATTAACTAAATAAAAATAGGACTAAATTGGAATATCTAGAATTCTCTTCATTTCTCTTCATATTCATCAGCTGAAAAACAGTCATGGATGAGGGTTCAAGCTGGTTTTCATACTCTAGCTTAATGTAAGTTTAATTCTTGCTTTCTCCTTAAAATTTTTATGTTTTTGGACTTTTACAATTGGGTCCAACTTACTATTTTATTAGTTTTTGATTCCATGGCTAATTTTTGAAGTTTTTATCGATGATTACTGGAAGAATATGATGAATAAACATAGAATTGAAGCTTTAATTTTGACATATGGTGATTTTATCAAGTAAAATTGATGAAAATTGGTTTAGGACCTAATTGTGAAAGAGTTTGGAATTAAGGTCTAGTGTTAAAGTTCTGGTTTTCAAGGGTTATGAAGTAGTTTAAAATGATGGAATAAAGTATTAAATGAGAAAAATTATCTCAATTGAGGAGTTAATTGAACAAGGATTGAATTGTATGAACTATAAAATTTGGGGCTAAATGGAAATCAATATTTTTCACTAAAACTGTTTTGGGCAGCAGCAGTAGCCTAACTTTGAAAAATCACCAAAAATTGTAGAAATCGAATTAGAGGATGAATAAAATATGAAATTAAATCATATTGAGTCTAGTTTCTTATAAAAGAAATTATGTAAGCAATGGAATTGTAAATCATAATCTACAATAACTTTTGTGAGACAAGGTCAGAATGATTTCGGGTTCCCCTGTTTTGAATTTGGAAAATCATCAAAAATTGGATAAAAATAATTATGGGCTTAAATTTATATGTTTAGAATCCTTAATGAGTCTATTTTCAATAGAAATAAGCAGGAACATCATCCAAATCTCGTACGATAAGATAATTAATTCTTAGCGAAGAAGGGTCGGAACTGTCAGACAGCAGAACAGGGGTAACTTTAAAGAATAAACTGTACTTATTGGCTAAACCAAAAATTGTGAAAATTTTATGGTAGTAAGATATGTAAGTCTAGTTTCAGGGAAAATTAGCGGATCTTAATTTTGAGTTCTGTACCTTAAGATATAAATAATTTAGTAAATATGACGCAAATAGACAGTTTTGAATATACATATAAGTAAATAGTGAAATTATTGATAATGTTACTTGTTGCATGTTATATAAATAAAGGATGTGGAATGGAGAGGAGAAGGAGGAAAATATGTATGAATATTCAGCTAGCATGGCTAATTTGCATGTTTTAGACTCATGGACTAAATTGAATAAAAGTAAAAAAATTTATGGGCAATTCTGTAAAAATGTCAAAAATGACCAAATTGTATGAAATGAATTATTTTATTATTTAAAATTACAAAATTGAATGAAATTATTAATTTAGCTCAAGATCAGGGAAAAACATGTTTTAAGGATTAAATTGAAAAGTGTTGAAATTATGGAAAATTCTGATATTTTATAGAATTCATGGGTCGTTATCAATTTGTTTAAGAAAAATGGCTGGAAATAAGGATTAAATTGCAATAATTTTAGTTTATTTTAACCTAAGGATGAAATCGTCATTAATTTAAAAGCTTAGGGGTAAAATGGTAATTTTGTTTAGAGTATTAGTTGAATGTATTACAACATGAAATAAATGAAAACGACGATCAAATTTGTTTATAAAGATCCGGATAACTCGAATACGAGACTTGAACGTGGAAAAGAAAAGATATCGGATTAATGAAATTATAAACATGTACAAGTAACGAGGTAAGTTAGTGTAACTTGAATTGTATTTTTAAATGCATGAAATGTCGATATAATGAATTCCCTGATTTTATGTTTATGAAGAAATGGCAAGAGAATGATATTTATCATGACATGTAAATAGGTGATTATTTTTGATACGTTGATACAAGGAAATTAATTAAATTGAGACGAGTAATAAATTCAAGTAAAACATATCGAGAAAAATAAATACGTTAAGGGACAATATGTTTGATTTTAATTGGTTCCAAATATGAACGTTAGATAAAATGAAATATCTGATAAATAAATCGGTAACTCTGGTAATGCTCCATAACTCTATTTCGGTGACGAATTCGGGTTAGGGGCGTTACATTTAGTGGTATCAGAGCTAAGGTTTAGTCGGTTCTCGGGCCGAATGTAGTACATGTGAAGTATGATTATATGTGAATATCTGAAATATGTATTGGTATTGAATTGTATACTGATTAGAAAGCGGAAAAGTGAATTTGAATTGAATTGAATGGAATGGAATGGAATTATGATTAATTGAAGTGTGTATTACTATAATTCAAATTTTAATTATTATTGATTGTTGAATTTTTAATTGTTATGTATGGTAAGTAAGAATTATTGTGTTTTGCAATTGAAATTGATTGATATAGTATGTGATGAATTTGTTGAATTTATATTGATTGAAATTATTTTGATTGAATTTATATTGATTGAATTATATAATATATATGATTTATGTAAAAATTTGAATATTGAATGAACGTTATATTGAAAAATATATTGATTGGAAATATGAGGAAATTGATATGAATATATGATATTTGTGATATTTGAATATTTGCTATTGAAAAGTGAATTGAATTGTATTGAATTATGAATTTATGTGAATAATTGAAATATATTTGTTGAATTAAATGAAAATGTATGAAATTATGAAAATGTGTGAATATATGTGAATATTAGATTGGTATATTGATAAAGGAATTATTAAATTTAGAAAGTGAATCAAATACCCTATTAACAGTATCGGACTAGATTGGATACAAATGGCATGCCATTGGATTTGTGATGTGATGAGGAGATTTGTAGTTCGGTCGAGAAGATGTTTCATTTATTATAACTTCGTTTTATCCAAGAGGCATTAAATGCCTTTCTGGTGTGTTATGGAGGATTTATAATATTCCGGGTGTGTTTGGGTTGGACATTCTGGTGTGTTTGGGAGGATATGATATACTGGTGTGTTTGGGAGGCTATATTATACTGGTGTGTTATGGAGGATTTATAATATTCCGGTGTGTTTGGGCTGGATATTACGGTGTGTTTGGGTGAAATCCATATCCGCCAAAGTCCGAGTCTTGTTAATAGGGGTAAATATGAATATTAAGAAAAATTGAAATAAGAATTAAATTCCCTATTAACTTGTCGGGCTAGTCGGATATAATTGGCATGCCATAGGATTGGAAGAGTACGGATTTATCGGCTTTACCGATCGAGCACTTATGTGCTTTATCATATTCAGTTAACGATTTGGCACTTTGTGTGTCGGATATTGTTACCGCATCATTATCATTATCGTTCGGATTTGTTCCGATGAGGTACTCGTGTACCGCATCGCTACTATTATTGCTTTTTGTTTCGGCCGATCGATGAGGCACTATGTGCCGTCTTTGTTGTGTTTGGGTTGAATCTGTGTATCACAAAGTCCGGATTGTTAATAGGTGAATAATGAAATGAGAAAATTAAATAAATTTGGTTGCTCGTACTATTAAAATATATATATATATATATATATATATATATATGAGAAAGAAATTATGAGTTGAATTCTCAATTGAAATGAAATGTGAGATTTGGAAAGATTCATGAATTTGGTAAAATATTGAATTATTGATATTGAAATCAGTTGAATAAATGAAATGAGAAAATCAAATGAATTTGATCGATTGAACTTTTGAAAGTATGAAAAAAAAAAAAGTGGAATTAAAAATTGAAATGTGAATTGAAATTGAGATATGAGATTGCAAGCTTGAACCAAAGGTTCATGAATTGATTAAAGATAGCATAGATGATATATGATGCTATTTGATGAAAGACTATTGTCGAGATATGAAATTAAAGCATAATTAACACATATGACTTATATTGTTACATGTTTGATGTTTATTATTTATTATAGTTTTTATAATTTGAATTATGGCAATACCACTGAGTATAAATGTACTCAACGTATGGTTGTATTACTATAATTCAAATTATTTATTATTAAATGTTAAATTTAAATTATGTATATGGTAAGAGAAGTAGGAGTTAGTGATATTGAGATAATTGAAATGTGTTTATGATGAGAAGGAACATAGAAAGGTATGAATAGAAGTTCATAATATGTATGTGATATTGTACGAAATGAGATAATCAAAAGTTGAGAAATGATGAAACGTGAATGAAATGAAAGTTTAAATTGTGATAAGTTTATCTATGTTTGTATGGCATTCATATGATATTATGTGTCTGACTTGTTTGGTTAAGTAAATGCTATGAGTAAATTTACTCAAAATTCACGAAATGTATGTTTAATTACACTAGTTTGAAATGGATAACTGAAAAGTTCGTGTAACATAATTATGTATGTTAATTTGTTTGAAGTGAATTATGTAATTGTGATGATATGATGTTGATGATAAATGCTAAGTTATATGTGTGTATTTATGAGAGCTCAGTTAGAGGCCTTACGACCTCACCCTCTTACCAATGTAGTATTTTATAACGAAAATTTACAAAAAAAAAAAATGTTGAATAAGTTCACAAATATGAAACTAAAGAGTACAGTAATGGAATAATTAATAATGTAGTCGGAGTTGAAAATAGTTTGACAAGTAAATACAGTTTTGAAAAAAGATATAAGATTACTCTAAAGATCATTCAGATTACGTAATGACACGGTTAAAGAAAAAGTTAACCTCGGCTAGTCGACTTATTCAGATATGATATCTGAAGTATGTGTTTGCTGAAATTTTTCCCGAATTGGTTTTCGTTAGTGAATGGAATGATGCGGGGCTCATGATGACAGAATTAATCAGAAAAATGATAATTGAGTAGTAAAGATGATTGTGCGTGATAGTTACAGTTGAAACGAATATGATCATCTTTTCTGGGTATTCTATATATTCTTTTATCCTCAGATATATGTGTGTGGTTATTCAGTCTCTGGTGGAGTTCTGATGTTTTGAGAATGCTAGTTAATTATGATGTTAGACGAAAGCTCTATTGGTCTTGTCGGTTTATGATCGTCATTTCTTCATTTTTTTGGAATTCTATTTTAATATGTTGGAAATGAAGTTAATGGTAAAAATTTATGTGAGAAATTTATGTAAGACTATTCTTATGTTTCTCACTGATCATGATTTTGTTTTATACATGCGGGAATATATTATCTCTCATTATGATGGAAGTCCAGTAGTCTGTAAGCAATGTTTTTCTTTTGGCTTTCTTTGAGAAATTGTCAAGATCTTTATTATCTTTTTGTGAGTTAGATGTACTAGTGATTGTATGAGTGTTACATAATATTTTTGAGTTCATATTCGATGTCTATTTGTTAGCAAGTGTTTCTAACATTAAGAACATTTAGGATTATTGCAATCGGATAATAATACTAGTGTGTTATGAGATAGAATGACTATAGATTTCGAATTGGGATTGTCATTAACATCGGAAAGGAAAATGTTATTTAGTTTATGGTTGTTCATTTGACAAAGAAGGATCTGTATGATCATTTCAGTAAGTACAGAGTTTTCATTTGACAGATCAGCTGAGTATATGTGTCCCTGAGAGGGTAATTTAGAATTTTGACAATATGTTCCAACATTGTGTTCTAGAGTTCAGAGGTGACAGGAAAAAGATATTCGAGGTTAAATCAAATTGTGATTCTGAGAAGTTAGTAAAAGTGTTTATGAGTGTTGAAAGTAACTTCTTCTGGTAAGATTTTCGGGGACGAAAATCCCTAAAGGGGGGGAGAGTTGTAACAGCCTAATTTCAGTGGTGTCAGAACAATGATTCGAGATCACTAAATCTGACAAATGAGTAGGAAATATTATTAATTTAGTAAGTATAAGTTAAATGTGAAGTTAGGAAAAATTTTGAAATAGTGAATAGTGTACAAAAAAAATATATATATATATATTAAAATAATTAGAATCAAAAACGAGGTATCGAGACCTCGAGAATTTTAAATCGAGCCATAAATATTTTTATAAATATTTATGGAGTGTTAATAAGTTATTATTAAAGTTTCGTCAAGAAATTTTAAAGTACTGATAGCTAATTAAATAAAAAGGACTAAATTGAAAAAGGTGTAAAAGTTGCTAAAATGATTGAATAGCTTAATTGTCAAATGAGGAAGGACCTAAAGTGCAAATAAACCCAAAGGAGATATTTTGGGCGGCAATAGCTGAGAAAAATCAGAAAATGGGTGAAATAAGGGCCAAATCAGAAAATTGCCAAAATTAACTAAATAAAAATGGGACTAAATTGGAATATCTAGAATTCTCTTCATTTCTCTTCATATTCATCAGCTGAAAAACAGTCATGGATGAGGGTTCAAGCTGGTTTTCATACTCTAGCTTAATGTAAGTTTAATTCTTGCTTTCTCCTTGAAATTTTTATGTTTTTGGACTTTTACAATTGGGTCCAACTTACTATTTCATTAGTTTTTGATTCCATGGCTAATTTTTGAAGTTTTTATGGATGATTACTGGAAGAATATGATGAATAAACATAGAATTGAAGCTTTAATTTTGACATATGGTGATTTTATCAAGTAAAATTGATGAAAATTGGTTTAGGACCTAATTGTGAAAGAGTTTGGAATTAAGGTCTAGTGTTAAAGTTCTGGTTTTCAAGGGTTATGAAGTAGTTTAAAATGATGGAATAAAGTATTAAATGAGAAAAATTATCTCAATTGAGGAGTTAATTGAACAAGGATTGAATTGTATGAACTATGAAATTTGGGGCTAAATGGAAATCAATATTTTTCACTAAAACTGTTTTGGGCAGCAGCAGTAGCCTAACTTTGAAAAATCACCAAAAATTGTATAAATCGAATTAGAGGATGAATAAAATATGAAATTAAAGCTTATTGAGTCTAGTTTCTTATAAAAGAAATTATGTAAGCAATGGAATTGTAAATCATAATCTACAATAACTTTTGTGAGATAAGGTCAGAATGATTTCGGGTTCCCCTGTTTTGAATTTGGAAAATCATCAAAAATTGGATAAAAATAATTATGGGCTTAAATTTATATGTTTAGAATCCTTAATGAGTCTATTTTCAATAGAAATAAGCAGGAACATCATCCAAATCTCGTACGATAAGATAATTAATTCTTAGCGAAGAAGGGTCGGAACTGTCAGACAGCAAAACAGGGGTAACTTTAAAGAATAAACTGTACTTATTGGCTAAACCAAAAATTGTGAAAATTTTATGGTAGTAAGATATGTAAGTCTAGTTTCAGGGAAAATTAGCGGATCTTAATTTTGAGTTCTGTACCTTAAGATATAAATAATTTAGTAAATATGACGCAAATAGACAGTTTTGAATATACATATAAGTAAATAGTGAAATTATTGATAATGTTACTTGTTGCATGTTATATAAATAAAGGATGTGGAATGGAGAGGAGAAGGAGGAAAATATGTATGAATATTCAGCTAGCATGGCTAATTTGCATGTTTTAGACTCATGGACTAAATTGAATAAAAGTAAAAAAATTTATGGGCAATTCAGTAAAAATGTCAAAATGACCAAATTGTATGAAATGAATTATTTTATTATTTAAAATTACAAAATTGAATGAAATTATTAATTTAGCTCAAGATCAGGGAAAAACATGTTTTAAGGATTAAATTGAAAAGTGTTGAAATTATGGAAAATTCTGATATTTTATAGAATTCATGGGTCGTTATCAATTTGTTTAAGAAAAATGGCTGGAAATAAGGATTAAATTGCAATAATTTTAGTTTATTTTAACCTAAGGATGAAATCGTCATTAATTTAAAAGTTTAGGGGTAAAATGGTAATTTTGTTTAGAGTATTAGTTGAATGTATTACAACATGAAATAAATGAAAACGACGATCAAATTTGTTTATAAAGATCCGGATAACTCGAATACGAGACTTGAACGTGGAAAAGAAAAGATATCGGATTAATGAAATTATAAACATGTACAAGTAACGAGGTAAGTTAGTGTAACTTGAATTGTATTTTTAAATGCATGAAATGTCGATATAATGAATTCCCTGATTTTATGTTTATGAAGAAATGGCAAGAGAATGATATTTATCATGACATGTAAATAGGTGATTATTTTTGATACGTTGATACAAGGAAATTAATTAAATTGAGACGAGTAATAAATTCAAGTAAAACATATCGAGAAAAATAAATACGTTAAGGGACAATATGTTTGATTTTAATTGGTTCCAAATATGAACGTTAGATAAAATGAAATATCTGATAAATAAATCGGTAACTCTGGTAATGCTCCATAACTCTATTTCGGTGACGAATTCGGGTTAGGGGCGTTACACCGTCGGCCACTTTCAGAGAGTTTTCCATTTACATTCAAATTGTATCTTGTCGTTTGTATTCTGATAGAGATTAAATTACTTTGATTTTTTTATAGAAATCAATTCGCTCAATATCGAAATTGAAAGAGATTCCAAATATATTTTTATATTTATATATATAATCAATAAAAAAAATTCAACCTAAACCACCTTAATTAAAAAAAAAAGTACTATTTCTACCAAAGTTTACTTTTTTATGGAAAATTTTATTATTTAATATATAGATAAATTTTCAATTAATTTTAGGTAATTTTCACCCAAATTGTGTCTTTAGTAAGCATGTTTAGGAGACTAAGAAAAGGATGCTACCTACTGAGTTGCAATTCTCAATCCTATCCCAAAATTTTAAGCTTATTCAGTACCCAAAATAACACAATAAAGCAATTGAAGTAAAAGCAATCAGACAAAATCCCAAAAATCTTTTGAGTGTTTGTTAGGCTAAAACCGCTATAGGAAGAAACCAAACACAAAGCTAGAACAATCCCACTTCTTTTTTTTTCTTTTCTTTTCATTTCTGTTTCCTTTTTAACTTTGCCAAATCTGGCAACCTTAGAAGGATTGAGGGCTCGTTCATCCCATAAACAAGAGATCCTCGATATTGACAACGAAGACGAAGAGTGTAGGCCTTGGCGTCGAAGGTTGTCAATGGCTTTCACCTGGGGTTCCTCTCTCAGGATCACTCTTCTTCTCCTTCTTATTGCTGCTATTGTTTTCGCTTGTTTCACCCTCCCTGTTGAAAAGGTTTGGTTTTTCTACCTATTTACACGTTTCCTTGATCTGGGTGAAGTTTATTTTTCTCTTTCTTTTTTTTCTTAATTTTGCTTTTTCATTTTGTTCTCCGATCTGGGTTATTTGTTTTTTTCTCTTTTTGATTGATAATTTGTTCATTTTGTAGGGTTTTTTTTTACTAATTTTGTTCTTTCTTTATGAGCTTTTTCTAATCCGGGGTTTTCCTGTTTTGACCCTTTTGGTTGATCATTTATGGATTTTTGGATGTTTATATCGATTGAAGATTTGAATGTTGGGTTTTCTACTCAAATGAGTTACCTATGTGGCACATTTTGGGGTTGAGGTTATAAGTGCAAATTTGTGATTTTGGTCTTAGGTTTCACGATTGATATGCTGCCAAGCCTGTACTTTTGAACCCAATGTATTTGTCTAATTGTGTTCCTTTTCTGAAACTAGTACAAATTGCAAAGCTGGGACAATGTATGAAAGAGTTATGAGGGGGACTACAAAATTAGCTAGGGCATTAATCCTTAGAGCTGAATTCTTAAGGATTCTGATACTCTCCCGCTTTCCCAAAGTTAGCTGTTAGTGTTTAAATTAAGCTGAGTTGTTATGTTGATGAAAATAAGTTTTTCTTGCAGATTCTGAAGGATTTTTTGTTATGGGTTGACAAGGATCTTGGACCTTGGGGTCCACTTGTGCTGTAAGTCACTTGAAATCCTGTATTTTTTTTGGCTTTCGTTAGCATCTATCATGTCATCTACTTGAATGTAATTCGTTTGATTCGGTAATAAATGAATATAATAAATCTAATATAAATTGATGTTGCCGTTGAAACATTGTTCAACTGAGTTGAAAGTTTGTCGGTTTGCTTGGTTCTTACTGTCTTTAGCTTTCTGTCCGTGTAAACAGAAAGTGGATCATTTCCTTTATGTGAAACATGGAGAGAAAGTAAGGTTGTGTGTTCTTCAGCATTGCATGAATAAAATGCCCCTCAATGAGTAATGAAATTAGCATCTCATAGTTATGTGGAATACCTCTTAAATTTGAAGCTTTGGCATTGATAATTGGCCAGTTTGCTGATGAATTGATTAGCTGTAGAATGTAGATAACTTAGTTCTGAAGTATTGGAATTTTTCTTTTTACTTTTCCAACTCATATTTCTTTGTTGGTTTGCAGGGCTGTTGCTTATATTCCTTTGACAGTCTTGGCCGTTCCAGCTTCAGTGCTTACCGTAAGCGTTAAACTCCTATACTGATGCTTCAGTTTAGCCAAATTTATTACTATTTTGTATGATCTTGCAATTTCTTGCATTCCAAACTCTGGAGTATTGATCGTGATTCTTTCTTAGTGGCTCTCTTCCATGGAGTAGGCATGGTGTCCATGTCAGTGGAGCCTACCTTTATCTACTAATTTAGAAGTATAATCCAGTCAGTGCTGATGCTGATTATTTACCACACATCGCTCTTTTAGGAAGCTTTCGGTCAACTCCTATATGGAAAAGTTAATTACCTGTTAATATACTTAGAATTAGGTTGAGATGAGTTGGTAGCCCTGTGTAAGGTGTCTGGATCAGGATTGAAGTTTCCTTTGCTACAACTAGTGTTGATAACAGTTTGCATTAATATCTAGAGTAATGGTATGGTAAATTGTGGCTCTTGACACTTTTTGGTTAAATTCTATGCTGCCTACCAAAACAAACCATTTTTAACCCAAAATTTTGTTTGTCATTTACTGGAGGAGAGTTGATGTATGATGACTTGCATTCTTACAGTTAATTTTAATATTAAACTATCCCTATGATCTTTTAACTTCTTTTTTCCTTAATTTTCTACAGCCTATTTTATCAAATTTCTTGTTGTTATGTGTCATATTGTACTTGCCCTGCACAGTTGTAGATTGAAACTTCCAAAAATTAGACAGGAAGTGAACAAACTTTAACCTCACCTAGTACTGTGTTTCAGCTTGGTGGTGGTTATCTTTTTGGATTGCCTGTGGGCTTTGTTGCGGATTCTATTGGTGCAACCCTTGGTGCGGGAGCGGCATTCCTTCTTGGCAGAACAGTATGTTAATGGATTTGTTTTGAAAACTTTTAATGTTATGCCTTATTACTTTACCTTCCATTGACTGATTTCTTGGCAGGTAATTGATGTGTTTAATATCAGTTTTCACTAAACTTTATCGCTTGCTATATATTTACTTCCGTTTCTTACTTATTTCTTGAGTCTCTCGTTCAATTTTCATCTTATTATGTTTTCCTTATACAGATTGGGAGATCATTTGTTGTTTCTAAGTTGAAGGATTATCCTCAGTTCCGGTCAGTAGCACTTGCAATACGGAGATCTGGCTTTAAGGTTTATACTCTTTTTCTTAATTTCTAAAGGATGGCATCTTGGTTTGTAGGATATGTCTATCCCTAAGCCTTAAATTAAATTTATGCTATTTGATAGGTTTTGGCTTAAATCATGCTTAATGCATTATGAGTTATCAAATTTGATGGCATCTTGACTTTATGAAAATGCTATTTGCCAAATAATGGGAAAAAGAAAGCAAAATTTCTTTTCTTCTGAAGTTTGAGTAGTTCGAAGGACATTGAATTAATAAAAGAAAAGTGGCTTTCGGGCTTTCAGTAAGTAATGTTTTGGATGATCAAGATAAAAATGTCATTTGTTATTTCTCCTTGAGGGTATTCATCTCATGCTACAAATACAATCAAGCATTTTTGTTCATTGAATCCATTTTGTATGATCTCAAATTGTGGATATGGGTTGTATTATGTTTGGTAATCCTAATCTGTTAACATGAAATTCCTTGCAATATCCGGGAAAAGAGGAAAGACAATTCTGGCTGATATTTAAAGTTTGTCTGATGGTTCTGTTGCAACACTGTATGTTAATTTATGCTTTATATTAGTTAATGTCTTATTGAGAAAATGGATAATACCATTGAGGAAAGCAGTGTGCTCATGTGAAATGGCTTCTTTTGAACCACACACTTCAGATTCTTAAATTTTGTTCTGTTGTTGCACAGATCGTTTTGCTTCTTCGACTTGTACCCTTACTCCCATTCAACATGTTGAATTATCTGTTGTCCGTGACTCCTGTTCCTATTCTAGAATACATGCTGGCCTCCTGGTTAGGAATGATGGTATTTGCATCTCTATTTAACTATCACCTTTCACTTATTGTTTCCAAGAATTTCTGCTTGCTATTTATATGTGTTTCGGTTTTTGGTGGTTTTGTTATGCTTTGGATTTAACACTGAGAATTGTGTTTTTTACAGCCAATAACACTTGCTTTAGTTTATGTCGGAACAACACTCAAGGATCTTTCTGACGTGACACATGGATGGAGTGAGTTTTCAACTACTCGTTGGGTAAGTCTTGTTATTCTTTATATGTTCGATTGTTTATCTATTTTCATTTTAAGTGATTGGTCTCAGTGTGTGGTTGCTGAGCTTCAATTGTGGCCCCTTTAGGCCAGGAAACGAACATAATTAGTTACTTTCCGATAAGATTCTTTGCTTTGACTGGCACGAAAGGAAACCCGGGTTGCATTTTCATTTTTATATAAGGCAATTCTGGTTAGGACAATGAAGATGATTTACTTTACAATTCTGTCTTGTGTTCTTACAACCCATGTTTGCTTTATGAGTGCAGGCATTTCTCATATTCGGCCTTTCTGTGTCTGGTAAGCTGCAAATCACCGAATTCTAGGATAAATGATAGTCAAGAAAATACTTAAAATTTACGGAACTGCAATGATGTCCTTGTTTGACATCGGTTAATTTTTTTTATGCAGTGGTTTTAATGATTTGTGTGACTAGAGTTGCCAAATCGGCTCTAGATAAAGCCTTGGCTGAAAATGAGGATATTGATAGCATCGTAGGCTCACCACCGTTGCCTATCGTGGGTGAAGCACCCACAGATTTCCACCAGCCTCTTATAATTAAGATAGATGCTGCTGCTGCCAATGAAGGTCATGAAAAATGAAGTAAAATTACCTGTAAATTCTTCTCTCCTCATCTTTTATATGCTGTGATTCAATTTCTTTGCTTGTTGGTTTAGTTCCCCATAGAAATAGCTGATTATACAATGGAGTTGTTGTTGCGAATAAGCAATTTAAGTTTAGTTCAGTGAATGAGAATGAATGAAACAATTGAGATATTGTTGAGAGTATGCTGATTTAGAGCTTTCTCTTTCCTCTATTTCTTGCACACTGCATGCATTATTTACTTATGTTATTCGAACTCGGATATGAGTGTATATCTGACATGGATAGGTTCAATTTTTTAAGGTTTCCTTGGAGGGTAATATCCTTAAAGCCATGTTCTTGTGATTTTCTTGTTCTCTATGGAGACATCATCTAAAGATTTACGAATACGACTTCAGATATTTTAATTACCATCTACAATGTATTCAGAGTGGATGAGGGTATTCACTTTGGTTAAACACAAACGTGTATATATATGTATATATATATATATATATATATATTATTATCTGGGTTGTTTTATTTGATTTGGATTTTATTATCCAAAAAAGGTAGAGTGAATTGAATCATTGATTTGGATTTAGATTTTCAAACCCATTTTCTGCTTTATTGTTCAAATTTCTTTGACTTTCCTAAATTTAGATGTTTAGTGGATTTGGATTTGAATTCATACACTAAAACTTGGATTTCAATTTAATGCAAATAATGAACTGCTTGGGATTTTAGAATTTGAATTTTAAAAACATTTTATCAAATCTATAAATTTGTTGGATACTTATTCGATAACAAATTTGAATTTCTTAAAATATTTTTGTATTTGATATTTCAATTAATTAGTTTAGTTCTTACGAGTGGGCGAGGCTAGCATTTGTATTTGGATCAGGCTTAGATAAAATTTTAAGTCTATTTTTTTAGTCGAGTTTGACCCAAAAAACTAACTTAATTTTTTTATTTGACTTGGCTTAACTCATGAAAAACTGTTTTGGTGGGAGACAATTATCTTTACCACTATTATAAACAGTCTTATAAAACAAAGAAAAGCATAAATCCTTGTTTTGGTATGCATAAATATTTATATTTAAATTTAACTATAAAATAGTGCATATTTATATCTATATAATTATCTAAATTGTTAAGTTGGTGTCATCGATTAAATAGATTTGAAAAATATCAAAAAAATTATTTAAATTGCTGATTAAATGTGTTATCTATCAATTGGGTTTAAGTATGTAGAAAGACTTGGTAGGTTTTATAAGGTAACAAATATTATTACTAGAGTATTTTTATTTTTATGTAAAATTTGAAAGAAAAAATATTGAGGATAGGATTAGAAGGTAAGCGATTATGATTTTTGATACCTTTACTTTTTTTACTTTATTTTCTTGTCCATTTTCTCTTTGTCTCCCCATATTTTGATTTAAACTGAGATTAGGGTGTAGTTTGAAAGAAGTTTGATGTAATGGAACCCCGTTTTTAGAATTTATATATTGTAAGATATTAAAAAATTATTTATTATTTGAATAATGTGAAGCCAACCTAAGCTGTTCTCTTCTCAATCTTTTCCTGTTCTAGAAAATATTTTATTTTTGACTTTTATCTTTGAATTCTCCATCAGCTTTTCCTTTCCATGTTTCTACTTATTTCCTTTCTTTTCCTTTTAATTTTAATTGGGGATTCACTTTTTTTTTTTTTTAATTTATAAATTTATAAACATTTTCTTAACCTGAATTAAACAAAAAAATAAAAGAAGCTAATTTTAAACATTTTTTATATAACATCTTAATTAAATTTTATTATTTTTATTTCACTTAGGAATTTCACTAAAACTTGAGACAAACTACTATAAAGAATTAATTTAATAATACAAATACTTTTTTATATTTTGCTAAAGTTATTCATCTTAATATTGAGGGGTTAGATCTATATTTGTATAAAATAAGGAGACTAAAAACATCATAAATAAAATTCATGTTATCAATGTGAAAGAAATTTAGGTGACCAAAGTTCGCCACATCAACAAAGCCAATGTGTAAAATTAACGATAGAAGCAAACAACTATTAAAATAGAAATGAAAATTTGAATTTCATTATTATATATTTTAGATTTGAATTCTAGCTTTTTGCTCTCTGATGGACTTTTGTGGAGAAGACGATTGCGTTGGATCACAAAAAAAGTGCGTTTTAAAGGAAAGGACGGGGATGAAGGTAGCAATATGGAGGTTGATTCATTACCGGAGAAGACATTTACTTGGAAGGACCGACTTCTGGGGAGAAGTGTTGTTGGATCTCAAGACTCATCAAGTGTTCTTGACAGAGGACTTTGACTTTTTGGAAGGAGATATTACGAGATCTATAGTTAATGAGGTTCCGTCAATTGAATTCTCAAATAGCGTACAACAATTGTTGGTTAAAGAGATGGCGACTATGATTGGAGTTAAGCTTTTGGGGAGAAATATTGGATATAACACCCTTCAAAATAAGATTTTCAATTTATGGAAGCCAGCCAAGCCATTTCAATTAATGGATGTTGAACATGGTTATTGCTTGGTAAAATTTCAAAGTAATGACGATTTCGAAAAAGTATTAACACAAGGGCCATTGGTAGTGTTTGGGCAATACCTAACCATTCAGCCATAGACACCAAATTTTAATCCTCTTCAACCATACCCAAGTGTCGTAATGACATGGATCAGATTACCGAGTTTGCTTGATTTTGTATACAAAAGGAAAATCTTGGAGGAGATCAGCGGTTTGGTTGGTAGAATAGCAAAACTTGACTATAATACCGATAGTAGATCGAAGGGGAGATTTGTACGAATAACAGTTTTTGTGAACCTTGATAAGCCGTTGATTCCTTAAGTTTTGGTGAATGGTAGGGCTCAACGTGTTGAATACAAAGCTTTGCCGTTGATCTGCTTTGGATGTGGCCAGTATGGTCATACAAAGAATCTGTGCCTGCATATCACTGGTAACTCTGAACTCATTAGAAAGAAGGTTGAGACGGCAGAACCAATGCCATGTGAAAGTGTGTCGGATAAGGGGCCGAAAGCATTCGAGCCGTGGACAGTGGTGGAGCGAAAATTATGACGAAATTTTAGAGAAAGCCGAACTCAAAATGCTAGAAGCCAGTAAGATGTTTCGGGATCAATATTTGATATATTAAATCCTTTGGAGGAAGGTGGCGATGCTGATAATAAGGGTTTAGTAGATTTAAAGGGCATCAAATTTCTGAAAGGAGACTTTATCAAAAGTAAGGCTAGGGTTGAGGGATTTGAAGCTGTTAAAAATTGGCCGGGCAAGAAGGAAGCAAAATAAATTTCTTTAGAAAGCTTGGAAGGTGAGCTTGGGCCAAATAGAAATGGAAAGGTTATTGGGTCAGCAAGGCACATGGCTGGATTAGAAAAGGAAAGTGGTATGTCACGTGATTCTAAGTGAGCTGAGGAATTTGGGCTTGCTGTGGAAAATTTTGAATTAGTTCAAGCCAAGTTAGCAATTCCCAATGTTGGGCATAAGAAAAATCCCTTTCTTTGCATAATTTTAATAATTCAAAAAAGAGTTGCGTTATAATGGATGGTGAATATGGAAACTCTCTCATTAATGATTCTTTAATGAAGGAGGTTGGTTTTGATAAAGGTTCAAAACTCTCATTTAGTCCCTATTTGGCTACGACATCGCATTTTAATCCTACTTTTGAGGGGTCAGTTGAAACCTCGGTATCACTTAGTGCTGGTGTTTTGGATCCTAGAAAGCATTCTGCTGTTACCTTCAAAGAAAATTTTAACTCGGTAACTAATAAACAATCAGATGGAGTTAGACTTGGTGGTTCTAGTAAAGGCATTCCAATTCATAAAGGGCAAAGTCTCACGACAAGAGAGGGATATGTTCGAAGAGGAAGAAACCTTGATAAAACCATTAGGGATCGGGGAGTTCGGTTCAAACTAGAGGGAAGCAATCAGATTCCTTTATCTGATACGATGAACTCTATGATTAAGCTTATTAGTGCACAACTTGAGGCAAAATCTGAAAAAGCTGTTATGATTATTGCTAGGAATCTTCATAAGGAGTCGACTAGCCAGGAACGGTAGAAGTTAGTATCTCTCCATCCTCTTATTTTTTAATTTTATGAACTTATCAGTTTTTTCTTGGAATTGTCAAGATTGCCTGAGTAGCAAGTTCCCTCGAATTTTTTGCGAGTATAATAGAGAGTTTAAGCTTGATATAGTGGGATTGTTAGAGACTAGAGTTAGTGGAAGTAAAGCAGATTGTATCATTGCCAAGTTGGGTTTTCAGTTCTCGCTTCGGATGGAAGCTATTGGTTTTTCTAGTGGTATTTGAGTTGGTTGGAAAGATCGATACAAGTTGAGATTATCCAGAATTATCCACAATTTTTATTGGTCTGGGTCATCTCTAATGTTACGAAATCTCCTGTCTTTATCTCCTTTTTTTATGAGAGTCCAGATAGACGGAAGAGAAGGCTTCTTTGGGAGGGTTTAAAAGTAACCATATTTGATGTTTCTGTGCCCTGAATGGCTATTGGTGATTTTAATTTCATGCTCTCTTCTAGTGAAAAGAAGGGTGGGCAGAATAATGGGAGAAAGTGTCATTCTTTTGGGGATTTTATGGATTCAACTGACCTTTATGATTTGGGTTATAAAGGCCCCTCCTTCACTTGGCATAGAGGTGGGGCTCATTAGCATTTTGACAGAGTAATAGGTAATAATGCTCGGATTGAAGCCTTTCCGTATTGTTTTGTGTCCCACCTTCTGAGAATTAAGTCTGAACAGAAGCCTCTCCTCATGTCTCTTAGATCTAAAGTTAACCTATATAGAGGGGGACTTTTTAGGTTTCTTGCTAGATGGACTGAACATCCAGATTTTTCAGAGTTTGGTAAGAATAATTGGAGTTATAATAGGGATATGACTCCCTCTATTGCTCAATTTAATTCCAATCTTAAAAATTGGAATAAGCCTGTCTACGGTCACATTGGATATTGTAAAAGGCAATTGTTACAAAATTGTAAAAGGCAATTGTTACAGAAATTTTCTAGCATTCAGAAGGCAATAGAAAGGTCATATTCTGATTCGTTAATTTAGCAAGAGATGGAGGTGCGGGAAGACTTGGAGAGTATCCTTCATCATGAGGAACTTTTTTGAAGTCAAAAAGTAAAATATGATTGGTTAGTCTTGGGTGATCGGAATACCAAACTTTTCCATAGGCATACAATCTAAAAGAGAAAGAATAATAGGATTACTACTATAAGGAATGATAATCGAGAGTGGATTTTCGAAGAGGAGGCTCTATAGGTTGAAGCGATTAAGTTTTTTCAGAAGCTATATGGGGAGGCTCTTGAACCTATAAAGGGATATCCATATAATGCATTTTCTAAGCTTGAGAATCATCCTCTTTGATATGGCTTCGCTTAAAGCTCCGGGAAGTGATAGGTTTCATGCTTTATTCTTTTAGAATCAATGGGAACATATTAGGACCACGGTTTGTAATTGGGTAAAGTTGGTTTTTTCGATAAAAATATTGATCTGGATTTGAATAACACTTTAATTGTTCTTATTACCAAGGTTCATAATCCTTAAAGCTTTTTTCAGTTTCAGCCAATCAACCTTTATTTAGTCCTTTACAAACTAAGAATGAAAATCATCACTAATCATTTTAAAGTAGTTTTTTTCCTATGATTAATGCACAAGAGCAGGTTGGATTCATCGCCAGAAGGAATATCATGGATAATATTCTTATAGTTCAGGAAGCTATTCATTCCATGAAAAACAAGCAGAAGAACAAAAATTGGATGGCTATTAAAGTTGATATGGAGAAAGCTTATAACCGGGTGAGATAGGAGTTTATCTATGCTTCTCTTTAGGTTGCAGGTATCCTTGATTTTCTTTGAAAATAATGCTATTATGTCTGTCATTATGAATTCTACTTTGCAGATCATGTGGAAAGGTTTCCCAACTAAAAAGTTCTGACTTGTTAGAGGCATTCAGCAGGGGTGCCTGCTTTCTCCACACCTCTTCGTTTTGACCATGAAATGGTTAGGACATGGTATTAAGTCTGCCATTACCATGGGTCAATGGAAGCCTATAAGATTTTCGTGTTTAAAGTCTGCCCATTATCACCTCCTTTTTGTAGATGACCTTATTATATTCGGACAAGCGAAGATACAATAAGTTAGAATCATAAAAGGTATATTGGAAAGTTTCTATGGTTATTCTGGTCACAAAGTTAATACTCGAAAGACGAACATTTTCTTTTCCAAAGGTATTAGTGAGGAGTTAGGGGAGCATATCAGCAATATTTTTGGTTATCTCAAGGTCCAAAACCTCGGTATGTATTTAGGAATACCCTTTTTTCATGTTAAAGTTACTAAGCATACCTTGAGGTTCGTTGTTGATAGGGTTTGGAGTAAGTTGTACAGTTGGAATGTTAAACAATTGTCTCTAGCAAGAAGGTTCACTCTGGCGCAATCTGTCTTATTGTCGATCCCAAGTTACTTCATACAGTACATAATGGTCCCTAAAGGTATTTATGCTGAAATAGAAAGTATAGTTAGATAGTTTATATGGGGATCCTCGACTGGGAAAAAGAAGATGGCAATTGTTAGATGAGAGGATATTTGTCAACCTCGATCTTATTGGGGATTGGGCATTAGACATCTATAGGATCAAAATTATTCCTTTATGGCTATGCTAGGGTATCATTTCATGACGAACTCCAATGCTCTTTGGGTATTTTTCCTAAAGTCAAAGTACAAGGTTCAAGACGAGATTCCAGAGGATATTTCGAAGGGAAGATGCTTGTTTCTTTGGAGGGCCCTTTCAAAGGCCTAGCCTCTAATCTGTGTAAACTTAAGTTGGTCTATGGGAAATGGTTGTAATGTTAAATGCTGGTTGGATCCCTGGATTCCAAATGTTGGGTCGTTGGTAAAAAGAATCTCTTCATATGCTAATCTTGATAGGGACTATTTTCTTATGGATATGGTTATAGAAGATTGTAGTCGGAATTTAGATCTTTCTCATCTCTAGTTATAGAAGGATATTGTTAAGAAGATTGTGGGGATCCCCCATCCGTACCCTTCTATAGGCCAGGATAGAGTGATATGGGCTAGATCTACAACTGGGGCATGCTCTTTTAAAAATGCTTATTGGAAACTTCGCGAGATGACATGGAATTCGAATGACAGATTATGGCAGATTTTGTAGAAACTTCAGGGTCTTCAATGAGTTATATTCTTCATTTGAATAGCGTTTAAAGAACGACTTCTTACTAATGTCGAGTACGTGAGGAGAGGGATAGTGAGTATTAGTTTATGTGGATTTTGTGGTCATGAAGCTAAGGATGTTTTACATGTTATCAGAGATTGTAAAGCAACTAAGTATATTTGGTTACAGGTGATTCCTGAAGATAAGCGCAGATGGTTTTTCTCTGGAGATTTGAGAGTATGGCTTGTGGCTAATTTGCAGAATCAATTGCGGATTTGGTTCGGGGAGGTGGATTGGTTTTGCATTTTTGGGTTAATCGCTTAGCATATTTGGAGAAATTGGAATTTACATGTGTTTCAAGGAGTCTCGTGGAGTGTTGACGAAGTGATTATAGCCTTATATAGTTGGGCTACATAGTATGTCTCTGTGGGTAAGGTGGTGTGACCAAGAGGAATACAACGATTTCCCACCCTATATTAACAGGTAATTGGATTCAGTTAAACACGGATGGCGCGGTACAAGCGGACTCGGGTTCTGCTGTTGCAAGGGGGTTATGCATGACATGAAAGGGAATTGGATCTTAGGATTGAATAAGTTTCTGGGAGTATGTTTAGTATTGGAGTTCGATCTATAGGGTATTTGTAACAGCCCGTTTTTAGTCAAATCAGAACAGTGATTTTGGGACCACAAATTTGAAGTTGAAATATTTATTTTATTATTATTTTAATGTCTACAGTATGGAGATATGATTGTGTAAAATTTTCGTTAAGAAATTTTATCATTTGAATGCTTAATTTAGTAAAAAGGACTAAATCGCGTAAAATGCAAAAGTGATGTTCTATTAGCTAAAGGTGTCTAATTGCTATGAAAATTTAAAGTAGAGTCCTTATGTGGTAAATAAACCATTTTTAGTATTAGTGGACAAAGATGGACATGCATAAAGGAATTTTAATGGTTTATATTAAAGGTTAATATTGTAATTTGGTTACTTAAGTATAATAAATAAAACAAAATAAAAAATTTTGAAGGCTATCATCTTCCTAGCCAATTTTTAGCAAAGAAGAAATCCATTTTTAGGGATTGAAGCATTCAGTTATCTCCTAGCTCAATTGTAAGTCTATTTTTGTCCCGTTTTTAATGATTTCTACGTTTTTGAGATAGTTGCAATTAGGTCTAGCTAGCCCAGGGACTAATTTGCAAAACTGTTAAAGATTTTGAATAATTCCATTGATGATTAAGCATGAGTTTTGAAGTTTCTTGATAGATTATGAATGCTTGATATATATATATACAAGTTTTGTTAAGTGATTTTTAGTGAAAATGTAAATTATGGGCTAAATTGTGAAATGTGTAAATTTAGTGGTTAAAATGTAACAGCCCAGTTTAGACCCTATTCGGAACAGTGGTTTCAGGACCAAAAATTTGGGCCAAAAAAATATTTAATATAATTTTTGGTGTCTACGGTATGTTAATTTATATGTGTGAAATTTTCGTGATTTAATTTTATTGTTTGATTAAAAGGACTTAATCGCGTAAAATGTAAAAGTGGCTAGCTAATTGTGTAAGTGCCAAATTCTTATTGTTTTTATAATGTGGGGTCCTTAAAAGGAAATTAGGCCATTAAAGGGTAGCATGGATGGTTTTGGGTTTATAATATATGGTTTACTTATTAAATTATAAAGGTTAGTTTTGTAAATTAGTAATATAAGTTAATATAATAAAACGTAATTAAAATAGCCATGCATGTTCATCTTATTTTAGCCTAAACTCAAAGAAAATAAAGCTTTTGAAAGCTTTAAACATTCGGCACTTTGGGAGCTTGATTCAAGGTTAGTTTTTGTTCAATTTTTGATAATTTTTACGTTTTTGAGATCGTTACTTCAAGTATTAGCTAGCCCATGCTTGAATTTTTGAATTTGATGATGTATTCATGAATTGCCATTGCTTATATCTTGATGATTTTTGTGTTTGATGATGAAAAATAAATATATGTTGTTAGATTGTCAAGTTTAATTAAGTGATTTTTTATAAAAATGTCTATTTAGGACTAAATTGTAAATTTTACAAATTGAGGGGTCAAAATGTAAAATAAATGAAACATATGGGCTTATATGGACTAGCGGTAAATTTGGCTTAATATGGGTGTAGTCAAATTTTGAATATTTTGTGTTTTGTAAAATAGGGACTAAATTGTAAAAAATGTGAAATGTCAGGGGCAAAAGTGTAATTTTCCCATTTATGTGTTTTTGGATAAATTTGATTAAATAAGTTTAATTTATATTAATTTAGATCAAGAAAAGAGAAAATTGGATTTGGATCGAGGGAAATCTAAAGTTGTTGCATAGTCGACCCGGTCTGTTCGTCTTCGTATGAGGTAAGTTCATAAGTAAATACATGTCGTTAAATTCGATTGTATATATTATATTTGTGCTAAATTAAATTATTGCTTTCATAAATATGTTCAAGCCGAATTTGTTTAAGTATGGAGAAGTATTTATAAGCCTGAATCGATCGAGTTATGACATCCGAAAGTCCCATACGAACCTTAGGAATACATATGTCATGACATAGGATTTCGATATGTGATTTCATGTACGAACACGTCTGGGATGCTGGCATCGATTTGTGATTTACGTGTAAGACACTGTTTGGGACAGTGGTATCGATATGTGATTACATGTAAGACCACGTCTGGGACGTTGGTGTTGTATGAGCTTTTGGACTATCCGAGTATCCTTATTAATTCCAAATGGTTCAACGGGCAATATCAAGTTAAGATCGAATGTGAAATTGAGCTAAAAGGTCAGGTATGTACTAAGTTAAGTGATTGAGTAGTAAGGTAAGTATATACTTTATATGAATATATGAAATGTGTATTATGAATGTGAGAGCTAAATGTGCTTAGGAATATATGTGTATTCGACCAAGTGGAAAAATAATGCTAAAGTATATGTATGGATATATATATATATATATATATATATATATATATATGAAGTTGCAAGCTTGATAATTGTATATGTGGTTATGGTTATTATGAATGGGTTTAATTAAATTGAATTATGAATGTCATTGAAATGATTTATTTGCTTATGACTTACTAAGCTATTCAAGCTTACTCTCTGTGTGTATGTTCTTTGTTTTTATAGATTTTGGAAGCTAGTTACGAGCTCGGGGATCGTCAGGGAAATCCGTCACACTATCAATCACTTTTATGGTATTTTATAAGTTTGAACTTAAACCTATGGCATGTATAGGCTAGTTAATATGTTTGGTTTTGAAGTTTGTATATATTAAAGCCATGCGAAAATGGCTAGAAATGATGTCTAAGCTTAGGTGATTTTGGTTATTATATATATATGTGTGAAGTGTTGGGTATGATTTGCAATTGTGGTTTGATATGTTAGATGAGTATTACGTATGCTATATGTGTGTGATGTGTTTGGAATATGCTTAAGGTTTAAAGTAATGTCATGTAAAGCTCATGATTGTTCATTTGGTAAATTTGATTATATGTGGTTGATGAATATATTTAGGTTATAAATAGTTAATGACTTATTATTGAGATGCATATTTTGTAATATGAATTGGTTTGAACATTTCTTATAAGTTAATTATGTATTCGGTTATGAAATGAAATATTTAGGTGATGAATTAAAGTTATTTATAATTCGGCTATGGTGTTTAAATCTTGTCATCAAGTGCTAGTTATATGTTAACTTTGGATTTTTGGTATTGGACATATGTGATCTATGTTAGGCTATGAAAATCTGATTAAGAAATGTGGTTTTTGTGTCGATTTGAAATGGCATGTTTAAATGGGTAATTTGGTTTAGAAATAATAATGTAAGTGTATATGTATATATGGTTAAGACATTGAAACTGTAATGATAAGCATGAGATTGGGTTTATAGCATATTTATATAGATATGTTACGTATTGAATGTTATATAGAATGACCGAATATGAAATAATTTAGTTTGATTGTGTGAATGAAATTTTGGCATGAATTAAAGCATATAAAATTAGCATATGAATTATGTGTATTCTTAGTTGTTATTTGTGCTTAAAATGGCTTAAGATATCAAGGTTTTATATGCATGGTTTTGTAATTAGGAAGAAGTATGTTTAGTCTTAAATTATGTTAGGTTAAATGCAATTAATGTCACATAAGTGAGTGATAATTAATTTGTGTTGTGGTTCATATTGTTTGGGTATAAATGCGCACAATGTTTGCTAATAAACAACAATACATTAGGCCATAATTTATAATGATCAAGATTGCATTTTTTTTTTTTGTGTGGATGTTAATTGGTTTTAATATTTGAACATGCTTAGATTATTAAATGTTATGTTTGATATTCAACTTATGAAAAATAGTTGCTATATGTTTGGTATATGTTGTGTAATGATTTATGTATATAATTGAATAAAATTTTAATATGCCAATGATAGTAATATAGTAGTTTTAAGTTCGAAATTGAATAAGATAAGTGTTCTGATGAGTTTAAATTACGAAGTAAGAAATGTAGTAAATGTCTGTTTTGAACTGTGATATGTCCGGTAATTCCTCGTAACCCTAATTCGGCGATGGATACGGGTTAGGGGTGTTACATAAAATATGAAATAAATGAAAAATATGGGTTGCTAAGGGTATAATAGTAATTTGGCTAGTATGGGTTGTGATTAAATTGTATGAATTTTGTTTTACGAGCCTAAGGACTAAATTGTAAACATGGTAAAACATTAGGGGCAGATGTGTAAATGTGCTTAAAAGTGTGTTTTGGATTAAATTGAATAGAGAGATTATTAAATAAGTTAATTTTGAATATATTTAGATCAAGAAAAGCGAAATTCAGATCTTGATTGGGGGAAAACTAAAGTTATCGACTAATCGACCTATTTCGTCGTTTTCACATCCGAGGTAAGTTCGTATGCGATAAATTTCATTATAAATGTATTTTAAATGTTTTGATATTGCTTAAACTGTGAATATGAGATTTTGGACAAATTTGTCAATGACTCTAGGGTAATTCGGCATACAAAATCCCGGTTGAACCTTAGGAATAGTTTAGGATACTAGTGACATGTCATTAGGGGATACGTTGAGTTGGCTTCGGGCCATGATATTAGCACTTCAGGTGAGAGTTATACTGATTTGGCTTCGGGCCATTGTATAGGTATTTATTGTGCTAGACTCTTGGGTATCCAGCTTCTATTTTGAATAGTTCAACGGGTAAATGAATGATGTGGTTGAGAATCAGTTTTGTACGAGATGGTACAGGTATGTGTATAAACCATATTAGCTTTGAATCGAAGAAATGGTAAAGAAAATATATAGTTTTGTAAATGAGTAATTGAAAGATTTGTTAGTTGACGTGAATTCATATATTTATAATCAATTGTTGAATTATGTGTTTACGATTATATTGAGTTTATTTCATACGAGCTTACTAAGCTTTATAGCTTACATCGTTTATTTTTTTCTATGTTTTATAGTGAATTCAAAGCTAGCTCGGATTCGGAGATCGTCGGAGATTTCGTTACACTATCCTACTATCGATTTGGTACTTTAAAGCTTATGTTTTGAGTATATGGCATGTATAGGGACTTTGATCATGTTGGTTAAGTTTTGGCAATGATTTTGGCCATTTGAATTGGCTTGTAAGTGTATATGTTTTGGTTTGTAAATATAGCCATGAGTGATGGCTTATTTTGAGTTATTTTGGTATGGTTGAATCATGTATATATATATGTCTATACTTTGTGAAATGTGTTGAATGGTTAAGGTTGGATTCATGATACTTGTTGATAATAGGTAATTTGAATGTCAATAGGTGATGATTTGTGAATTGGTATGTTTGTGGAATTGAGCATATTGATGCATATTTGTTAATGGTCATTTTGATGAATTGAAAAAAATAAAGATTGGTATAAACTTAGATGGCATAATGTGGTATTTATGTTTTGCATTGGTTGGTATTCGAAATGGTATAAATTATGCTTGATTTGGAATTGAATTATATGTCTATTGATGCTATGTTTTGTGCCATATGAATTGTGTAGGTGTGCCTAAATTTGGACGGTAAATTGGCTTGATAAATAGCCTATTTTTGTCCACACGGGCAGAGACACGGGCGTGTGTCTCAGCCGTGTGTGACACACGGTCATGTTACACGGTCGTGTGTCCCCTAATGTTGAATTTGGAACCAAGTCAGTATGCTCCATACGGCCTCACACACGGGCGTGTGACTTGGCCGTGTGGCATAAGTCAATATACCCTACAGGTTTGGCACGGCCTAGCATACGGCCTGGTACACTGACGTGTATGGCCATTTTTAGAGCACACGGGCATGTGTGTTGGTCGTGTGACCTAAGTCAGAGAGTTACATGAGGTCGGACACGAGCTGGGACACGGCCATGTGCTCCCATTTTGAATGTCGACACGGCTTGTGACACGGGCGTATCTAGTGGCCGTGTGAGACATACGAGCGGGCCACACGAGCGTGTGTCCCCTGTTTTGAGAAAAAAAATTTCAAGGTTTCGTGAAAGTTTCTAAAGTTATCGGTTTAGTCCCAAACCACTCCCAAAGTATGTTTAGGGCCTCGTAGGCTCATTATAGGGACATTATGCTTGAGTTTGATTAATGTTTGCATAAATTGTGAAATTATATGTGAATTGAATGTTTATATGTGTTATAAGTTCGGTAATGCTCCGTAACCCTATTCCAGCGTTGAATACAGGTGAGGGGTGTTACAGTATTTTTGAGGGTTTGTCTCTTCTGTTGAAGTAAGGATTTGATAGAGTGTTGATTAGTACAAATTGTATGGAAACATTTCAGATTATTCAAGTTAACAACTCAAAAAACTCTAATTTAGCTTTGGCTAGGCATATACACCAATTGTTGGAAATGACAGTACAATGGAGCATCCAACATGTGCCCAAAGAAGATAATAAAGTTGTGGATTTTCTAGCAAAATTGAATTGCAGTAATGGAGACATTTTACTTTTGTTTAAACAATCTCTTCTAGGTGTTTTAGGTTATGCCTTTGTGGACTCTTTGTTTTGTTTTATATGCATCATTTTTTTTTAAATTATTCAAATTTATAATCCCAAGTATCATAGCAGTTCTTGTACTATATTTTAGATTGCATTTTGGTATATTTATTGAAAAATTGATAAATTAATTCCTGTACATTAAATGAAATAGTAAAATGATTCCTTTGTTAAAATTGTGCTATTAAATGTTAATTTTGGTGTTTTATTTAAGGATAAAAATCAAAATTATACATGAACTTTGATAACTTTGACTTTGTGCGATTTTATAAATGAAATTTTGAATGATTCAATTTTCAAAAATCACTAACAATATTATCAAATTAGCATCATTTTATGTTGATATATTGCATACACAGACTATTATACTAATCCAATATGAAGATAAATGTATGTATTCATTTCTTTAAATTTGTATAATTGAATCAAAATCAAAGTTTCATGCATACATATGAACCACAATTTAAATCCATGCATATAATTACACAAAATCAAAGTTCATGTTTCAAACTGCACATTGAAACGAAGTTCATGTATAAACTTGATATTTATCCCTTATATTTATAAGTATAATAATACATTTAGCTTTTGATATTTACACCTTTATTTACTTTGACTCCCACTTTTTTATTTGGAGTAATATAAATCTTATTATTTCATTGTTGATGCGACATTATTTTACTTTATATATAATATCACAACAATTTATTTAAATCTTATAAATATTCAAAATTTGACAAAATCATAAAACAAATATTGTAATTCCAAAAATTACATAAAAAGCTCTTCAAAATTAAAAAGAAAATACATAAAAACAATTAAAAAAAAAGAATAAAAGCTTCACAATTTTTTTTTTAATCAAAAGGTCTAAAAGTTTTAATATGATGCTTAGAACTATCCATAGCTCATCCTTAACTTTTAAATAGGAGGTAAATTTATAACTATATTATTAAGAAATTTATGAAAAAAATTAAGAAATAATTATATATAATTTAATTAATAATAGACCTATTCATAGGCCGATTAGCTCCCCTGATTTGCTTTGGGTTAGGTTTGGACAAGTATTTTGCACCTTGGGCTAGTTCGGTCGGCTCGAATTCAATTTAAATAATAAAAAATATTTTAAAAATTTTAAATTTAATTATAAAAATATATAAAATATCAACTAAAAATATATTTTTATTATTTTATTATTTTTTAACAGTAAAATGAACATTTTGGACAAGCTAAGCCAAGTCGAAAACGAGCCTAGGCTTAAAACTTTTTTAGATCTGGATCTTAATTCGGCCCGACCCAATTCATGTAAACTTCTTCTTAAGACAAACAATGCATGGGTAAAGAAAATTAGTATTATATAGGGTTAAATATCAAATCAATACTTGAATTTATCTAATTCTTCTAGATTGGTACTTAAGATTTTTTTTGTCTTAAATTGGTAACCGAACTTTTTTTAGTACCAGACAACAATATGTGCCATTGATGTCACAATTTAAAAAATATATTAAAAATCAATAAAAGATTTTAAATATCATAATTTATTTTTAAAAAAATCTAAAAAAATATATATAAATGATAAATTAAAAAAACTCTTTCTTAGATTTTCTAAATTATCTCCATAAATTTGTTCAATTTCCTTTTGCTTGCATTGTCTTTCATCTCCTGCTTCATTTATTTGTCTTTTATTATTTGTTTTCTATTTGAGTTGCATGTGTTCAATTTGAGTTTTTATCGATTTTATTTCCATCGAGGGTTTTTTCGTGTTAAAGGAGAGCACTTTGTAAGAATTTATAAGATTTTGCAAATAAACTTGAAGAGAATTAAAAAAACATTCATCAATTACACAATAATACTTTGATTCAAGATAACATATAGATATGCAAACAAATAAAATAATTAAATGAATACTTCAAATAGATATTCAACAAAACCAATTAGAATATCAAGAAACAAACAAAAGAAAAAAAACCCTCAAATTTGAAATTGGTGCCCCCAACGTGCAACAATTTTGTTTGCTTACATACATCAATGGGATCTAAGGTGGGCTATGGGAGGAAGAAGGAGAAAAGAGTAAGACGAGGACAAATAGGGGAAATGAAAGAAAAAAAAAATCAAGAAATAAAAGAAACGGTGCAATATATTTTTATTATTTTTGTATATATTATTTTATTTATTAATAATTTTTAATTTAATTTTTAGATGATGACAATATCATGATGTCACTAATAACATATGCTATTATTCGGTACTGTCACTTGTTCCAGACTTAACAATGTTAAAAAAAATACCAAACTAGTTGACGGAAAAAAGTTCGAGTACTAATCTGGGACAAAAAAAACCGTACCAATATAAGAGAAGTGGACAAGTTCAGTTACCAATTTTATATTTAACTCTATTATATATTAAAGGATATTTTGATAATTATCTGAGGGCAACGTGGGTGGGACGAATTTTTCCTAAATACAAATCTATCCAATTAATTGGAGATTTAGGCCCGCTCTTAAATCTAATCTAAAAAGTCGATTCTATTGTATCAGATTGAATCGAAACCCATTTAGTTAGATTTTTTACCAACCCTAAATTTGACCAATAATTATATAAAAATAGAATTTAGAATTCAAAGTTACAGATGTGAATGGGTGAAGGCTTAGTTGTAAAATATTTTTCAAATTCAGGTTAGTTTTAGGGTCAGTTGGGCTAGTAAAAATACACGTTTTACTATTTAAAAATATTTTTAATTATTATTTTATATATTTTATAATTAAAATTCAATTTAAAAATATATTTTATTATTTAAATTAAATTCAAGCCAAATTGGATTAAATTAAAATAGAAAAAATCATTATTTAAATCCCACCCAAATTAAAGTAGACCTATCAAGCCAGAGTTCTAAGATGTAATCAAAGTCTAACAAGATTGTAATAAAATTTTTATTATTACAGAAAAATAGAAATTTAAACACAGACTTGAAAGCAAAAAAGTCAATAATGAATTAGAGTGTTAGGAACTTTCATTGGTTTCACCAAACTAAGAAATAAAAGCAACTCTCTTCCTCAACTGTCCATTTTCTTGGAAAATTTTCCTTTTTTCACTTTCACTTTCTTTCTCTCCAAACATGGGCATCTCATGGAGCAACACAAGCAATAGCAACCGGAGGAGAAACCAAGCTTACCTCCATGGCCCTCCACCTCCTCCACCTTTCTATTATCCCCAAGAACCCACTTCCCTTCCTCCTCCGCCACCTCCACCGCCATCCCAGCCTTCTACTAGCCACCCTTATCCTGCGCATCCTCCACCCCCACCGCCTCCAATTCCCAACAATTACTACTGTTCCCCACCCTACAACCCCTGCTGTTACTCAAACCCTGTCATGGGTCGTTACCCTATTCAATATCCTCCGTATTTCGCCAACCAGGCTAGTGCCTGGCCCCCGATTCGTGCTCATGCCGTGGCGGCGCCGCCGCCTCAGCCGCCACCTCCTTATGTGGAGCATTATAATGCCAAGAAAGTGAGGAATGATGTGAACGTGCACAAGGATACGTTGAAGCTGGAAGTAGACGAGCAGAATCCCGATCATCACTTGGTTTCTTTCGTTTTTGATGCTTTGTTTGATGGCAGGTAATTTTTTTCAAAAAATTATTTACTTTTGTTGCTTAATTTTGGGTCTGGTTCAAGTTCTTCTTTTTAGAGGAAAAAGTAAAGATGGGTTTAGTTTAAGGTTTATTACTTTATTTTTGGATGAAAAAAAAAATCAAATAAATGATAGTTGAAATATTTATTTGAAAGCATGAGTACATAACCAATGGAGAAAACAAAACGTAATCCTAATCAAATCCAATGTTAGTGTAGTTAGTTTGATATGAAAAACGAAATTGAAATTATAAAAAACTGTTCTTTGGTCATTAAATGATTAAAGAAAGATAGAGAATTAGATAATGTAATAGGGTTTGGATGTTATATGGATTCCAAAATAGTGCTTGTAGTTTCATTGCGTTTGACAGTGATGCCATGAACCTACCAAATCTGAAGGATTAAAAATCTTAATGCAGCAGCAGCTAGTCCTTATACTATTTAGAAGCATTTTTGCTGCTAGGATTAGAAATCTAGTTGAGGCATGATACAATTCACATTTTTATGAGCAGATGAGCTTTCTTATTTGAGTTCGGGATTGTGCATTTGGTTATTGCTTTTCTAGCTTTAACTAATCAAACTGTGAGTGTCCTTATCATATATGCATTAGGAACTATGAAAGCTATATTAGTGAATGTGGACTGTAATTGATAGGCTTACTCTTCAAAGTCCTTGCAAAGTTCTCTTCATCCTTAGGGTTGGCGATTGAAATGTCTAATCCTATATGGGATAGAAAAACAAGCATTGCCTTTATTTCATAACATTAATCAAATTTATGAATTACAGCCCTTTAAATAAACTCTGTGAACAACCTGACAAATCTGCTTTCAACTTTAAAAAAGGTGGTTCAGATAGGACCCTTAAACCTCTTAAGAACCTGCATATAAACAAAATTGCTTGATAAAAAGAAATTAGATAATCATCCAGATAAGATTGCAACGATCTTAATCCAGATAAGATCTTATGCATCTAAATTCTAATAAGATTATCTGAATCTAAGTTATGTGACATTTCCCCCCAAGTCAGGAAAAAGAATTGAACATTCCCCTCTTGTCCACTATGTTACCGTCCCGACTGGTGGATCTTGTAACCGAATGATTTACAGGCAACCTGTCTGTCTTGTCAGGGCTCTTTCCCTGATTTTTACCTCCTCCTTGCGAATGACCTATGTTGAACAAGTGAAACTCGTTGAAGGGAATTCCAAACCTTAAGACTTGACTTGTTAGAGAGAATCTTAAATCTCGTAAAAATTGGTTTAATCTGACTTGAATTTTGTTGCTACCAATTGGCCTCTTAAATAGAGGTTACATAAGTCTACTTATTTGAATAAGTGACTTATAAGCTAAGGAGACCAGAATAAAGACTCTAAATAAAGAAAGACTCTATCTCTCTAAAATACTTTTAATTTAAAAAGATCTCTCAAAAGATATAAAATACTCATAAATAAAATCGCCTAATAGAATAATAAATTAATCTAATAATAATTAATTGACATGTAACACACTAGCTTCTTGAATGTTAGCAACTCCTTTTGTAAGTATATCAGAAACTTGTTCTTTTGGAAAATAAACCATACAAATAGTATGCAAAATTGAGAAGAAAAGAAAGAAGAGGGAGAGAAGCTGTTGCCGTGGGAGGTGGCTGCTGCTGTGAGAAAAAAGAAAGAAGAAAAGGGAGAAAGGAAAGGAGAAATAGGAGAGAAATAATCTGGAAAAATCAGCTTAGTTATCTCTCACGCTTAGAGGGTATTTATACTATCTAAGAGTAAACAAAATAAGGAAGATAAAGATTTAAATCCCTAAATTACAGCAAGTATATTCTAACACTCCCCCTCAAGCTGGAGCGTATAGATAATATGCTCCTAGCTTGGCTCCTAGCTTGTTACTTGTATACTCAATTCGAGGTTTCCTAAGAGCTTTAGTGAGAATATCTGCCAGTTGATTATTAGAATTGACAAAACTCATGGCAATACACTGTGGCTCGATCTTTTGTTTGACAAAGTGACAATTTATCTCTATGTGTTTTGTCCTTTCATGGAACACCGGATTTGTAGCAATATGTAGAGCAGCTTGATTATCACATACCAACTTCATTGGGCTGTTAGTTTCACATTGTAATTCCTGAAGAAGTTGTTTCAACTAGATAAGTTCACAAGTGACTAAGGTCATTACTTGATACTCTACGTCTGCACTCGACCTTGCCACGGCATCTTGCTTTTTACTTTTTCATGATATTAGATTCCTTCCAATGAAGACACATTCTGCCCAGTTAGCATCTAAATACCCAATGACTTGTGTATTTCCTTTATCTTTGTATAACAAACCTTGTCTAGGAGCATCTTTGATGTATCAGAGGATGCACATCATTGCATTCCAATGGCTATCACATGGAGCTTGCAGAAATTGACTTACCACACTTACTGGAAAAGAATTGTGATGATAAGATAGTTCAATTTCCCAATCAACCTTCGATATTGACTAGGATCCTTTAGTGGCTCATACTTTCCTGGAACAAATTTAACATTAGGATCCATCAGTGTCTCAATAAGTTTAAAATCCAGCATCCCTATTTCTTCCGGTATATCCAATGCATACCTTCCCTGGGAAATAACAATGCCTGTGTTTGGTTGTGCTACGTTAATGCCCAAAAAAGTATTTCAACTTCCCCAAGTCTTTAGTTTGAAAGTGACCAAAAAGATGTTACTTACGTTGCGCTATCCCTTCATGATTATCACTTGTGATGGCAATATCATCCATATAAACAATCAAATAGATACATTTTTCATGAGTGTTATGACGATAGAAGACTGAGTGATCTGCTTCACTCCTTTTGATCCCGACTAGCTGGATAACAACACTGAACTATCCAAACCAAGCTCTTGGGAATTGCTTTAAACCATAAAGAGATTTTCGCAGTCGACATACTCTAGGCTCTCCTTGAGCAATGAAGCCTGATGGTTGCTCCATATAAATTTCTTCAAATAAATCACCATGAAGAAAAACAATTTTAATATCCAGCTGATGAATAGTCTGGTGATTCATTGCAGCAAGGGAGATCAAGAGTCAAACTAAGTAATCTTGGCGATTGGAGAGAAAGTTTCTTCATAATTAAGACTAGGAACCTTTGTAAACTCTTTGAGCAACTAGATGTGCCTTAAAATGATTGATCTTGCTATCAAGTCCAACTTTCACAGTAAAAACCCACTGATAACCAACTACAAGTTTACCAAGTGGTACAGGAACAAAATCCCATGATTATCAGAAATAGCATTCATCTCATCCACCATAGCTTGTTGAATGATTGCCGTTTTGATGCTTGATATTGCCAATATTCAGCATATTTTCCCTGATTGATGTGATTGGTTTATTCCCTTGTACTTGTGCATTTGGTTATGGGAGTAATCCATCCCTTTGAGGCTGAGCGGTATGAGCAGTAAGCAGATTATTTTGAACATTTCAAGGATTACCAGATGTGGAGCAGAAGGGTTTAATAAAATCTGAAATTTCAAGCCACGGCGAAGATAGAAATTTAAGAAGAAATATCAAAGGGAATCAAAATGACAGGTGGATAACACCATTGGAGTTGAAGGAACAGAGCATAGCTTCTGGAAGATTTGCATCAAAGAACAGTGACCAGATGGATGCTCAAGCGCTCTCACGCATTGACGTGTGGGAGAAGGGTAGAAATCTTCCAGAATTTTCCTGATCTGAGTATGCTCATTTGACAGCCTCCTCCCAAAGGTTTTCTATTGTTGTATGGTAGTAATATTTCTTCCAGTATAATCATTCATTGAATTCACAAGCCACACCTAGCCTGTAAGATCATATTTATATGGTTTCATGGTTGTACCATCAGGATAGCACCTTCAGCCTCTTCTTTGGATCACCATTTGAATGGAAAGTGACCATTGGAGATAGTTTTTTCCTGTTGAGTTGGTGAACAGTGATTTGGAGAGATGCGTTCTTATGCAAGCAATTGTTGAGGTAGGATGCTTGCTCCAGTCATGGTTGTTTTGGCCATTTTTTCTCTCAACAACTATACCAAGCCTGGTGCCATATAAACCTGTATAGGAGGGAAAACAATCCCTGCCTTTACTTCAGAACCATAATAAATGAATGAATGAGAGATGCAAAATAGAATCCACTATACTAGAACCTAACAATCATAAGAACAGACTCAAGATGAGACCCTTCAATCATTTGGATAAAGATTGCAAGGATCTTAAACCATATAAGGTCTCCAAAATCAGAAGTCCAATGTCACTATCAGAATCTGAAATCTGCTGCAAAATCTTTACAAATATGTTTTGGAATTGAACCTGGGGAACTTAACAGTGAAGTGTGATGATTAACAGAGAGAGCTCTCTAGTTCAGCAAGCACATGTGGCTACTCCAGTTTCCAGGACTATGGCTGTGATGTATCTTCTTGTCCATTACGATGTAGCCTTACGGTATTAGATCATGTCTTGCTGATATTGGCACTTACCTTTTCTATCACCTTTTACATTTTATGCTTCACAGAAATTTAGGATAACCCAGCATTTTAAGTTCTGGTTTCCTGGAATGTATTATTGGTTAAGCTTTTGCTAGCTGAACAGTGGATCATAATGCTATTATGCTGTTGCTTCTGAAGTCAATGACTTGATGTTTTAAACTTCTGAACTTGCATAGATTGCGCCATGCAAGCTGAATGACATTAGGTAACCGCCATTGGCTTGGTCATATGTTTTATTAAAGAACTGCCCCTTTATGGTCTGCTACTGCTTGTAAGTTTGAAATGATTTTCACAAATGTTGGCACACTTAGGATAAATGCCTTGACTTCTTTTCACAATCTCTTAGTTCCTTTACTACCATAGAACCGGCTATTTGTTCATGGAACCTTTTGAATAAACTGCATCATTTGCTCAACATTGTTGATGAGAGGAGGTAGGGATAGGATGGTAGCACATGTATTGGAACTTTACATCCTAGAATTCAAAAGAATGGGAGGTTGTTTTAATGTTAATTTTTGCTTATAGTTTTTTTTTCCCATCATTTTTCCCCCATAAAGTCTTTCCTTTTTAGAATCTGCTCTTCATCTTTAAAGTTTTTACTAGACCTAGATAAAGAACTAGATGTTGAAAATTTGCTTCTTGGAAGTTTCTTTCATGGCTTTATAAGCTGCCATTAATTTCCTTGGACTTGTAAAGAGTTCTCCCTTCTTCTGTTTTCAGGCATGTCTGATTCTTTGTTTGAGGGGTTCAGTGGCATATTGACTTTGCAACCACTGTTTTGATTGGGTTGAGATAAATACCATCTGGGTTTCTCTTACGGATTTTTTTCTTGCTTTTGAAGCAATTTTTTTTATGTGAATATATAGTTAATACCAAAAAGCCTTCTGTTATAGAGATTTTTAAGGTTAAGGGTTCTCAAAGTTCTATGGAAGGAAATTTCTTAAAATTGGATTATAATAGAATTTTGTTAAGCTGTAGATTGTGATATCCTGATTCAAAGGAATAATAATTCAATTCTTTATTTGGATTGGTTCGTTCATTTTTTTTTATTAAGTTCAGACCTTCACTTACACTTTTCCTTAGTTATCTGCATATGAAGAAAAGAGAACAGTCGGTTGCAATAATTCACTGCCTTGCCAAGCAAGTAATATGATATCAAAGGTATTGGTTTTGTATGGACTAGTGATACAGTTCTTTGTGGAAAAATGAATTTTTGGCCTTTTTAAAGCCAATTTGCTCTCAAATATCACAGAAGCTGAATTAAGATTCACAGTAAAGATTCTTTGTTTTGTCAAAAGCAACTAAGTTGTTGGCTCAATTATTCTTGACATAATTCTAGGGTGAATAGATGTAAAGCTTTCCAGGTAACTACGTAATTAATGTTTGGTACTTCTCTGATAAGGTATGCAAACTCCATTCAATGCTTTTATCTAATCATGTTGTTTTCTGATTTACAGTATCACCATTTTCTACTTTGCCAAGGAAGAGTTGAACTGTAGATTTGTTCCTGTATTTCCTGAAGCCTTCGAGCCTGTGAGAGTCCCATTTCAGAAGGGACTTGGCCAGAGATTCCAGCAGCCTCCTGGGACAGGAATTGACTTAGGTTTCTTTGAATTGGATGATCTCTCGAAACCATCACCGGGGGAGGATGTTTTCCCTCTTGTAATTTCTGCTGAAACATGTATGCTGCCGCATTCATCTGATGAACATGTTGATGATCCCACACAAAGTACATCAGCCCACATGCAAATTACTCAAGCCATTTTAGAGAAGAACGGTAGCTCTTTCCAAGCAAAAGTGATACGGCAGATATTATGGGTTGATGGAGTCCGCTATGAACTACGCGAAATTTATGGAATAGGAAGCTCAGCAGCAGCAGAAGGCTTTGATGATAGTGACCCGGGGAAAGAGTGTGTTATCTGCATGACCGAACCCAAGGATACTGCGGTACTGCCTTGCCGCCACATGGTAAGAATTCCCCATATTCCTTGAATATAATGCATGCTAATCAGCCTGATATAATAGTTTGAAATTGGCACTTATGAACTCTTGGAATAGTGTGATTAAAATCTATGTTGCCAGACTCTTCTTTTTTCTTGAAATACCAATGCTTATTCGGACATTGGTACAAGGATATAATCCTTCATAAATCCTCCAAACACATGGAAATCTTGAAAAAATTTAAACATATCTGTGTCTGGCGCATCCATGTCTAACATTCACATCTCAATCTGAGTAAATAACATGGAAACAAGCTCAAGCATTAGTGTTTGCCACTCTTGGATGTTGTGTAGGATCAGACACATCATTTACTTAAAAAGTTACATATTATCGTTCTGCCATTATGTGGGTTCCATATGGCATTCACTTTACCATCATACCCTCTAAGAGGATCATCTTTTATGGTTGGTGCTCATGCATTATAGCTATGACTTATGAGAAAGAGTGTCATGATTGATGATGGAATAATTTACTTTGGTTTTGTCTGGAGTTTGGAGCTTCTTTATTGGTTACCATGGAAATTATCAGAACTAAAATTTACCATGGGGTTATAATCTTGCAAAGACTCTCCAAATATGTTTAATTTTTTTTTTTTTTTATAAATTGAACATGTAATTGCCCTCGAGTCCAGGTAATTTAGAAGAACTTTTAGATTTGAGATTGTCTGAAATTGTTGCTGAATTGCCTTTTTTAACAATTTAGTAATGGTGAAAAGGCTTGCTTAATTTATACTTGCAAACGTCGAAATCTTTGATTAGAAGATAGGATCTATTTGTTTTTGTCTATTTTCTCAAATTGTAACTTTTCAAACTAGTAAATCATTCTTGCGAGAATTTTTTTTTTGGTTCCAGTGTATGTGCAGTGAATGTGCTAAAACATTGAGGCTTCAGTCGAATAAATGTCCAATATGCCGACAACCTATCGAAGAACTTATAGAAATCAAGATAAACAGCACTCATTGAAAAGCTTGCTTCCTTTGAAGTTTGATTGTACGGTATGACAAATTCTTCTTTGTGATCTTTCTCTGATTCACTTGTTTTACAATTATTTTGTATATTTTTCGTCTTCCCATTCTTCATAGTCTTTTGTATCTGCTCGTACGGGTTTATTAGATGTCACTTTTTAAGAGTGGTTGTATAAACCAATTGAGTTAAATCCCGAATTTCTCTTGTGAACAATTTCTGAACTTACACATTCTACTAGATATTATATATATGTAAAGCTTGCATATGTTGGAAGTTAACTCTGTTTTTTCTTTTTGGCTTTTCCCTTTTGGAAGCAATGTATATTAATGAGGTGAATAAACATAGGGTTTTTTCCAAGTTTGCTGCTTGATGAAGCTTTTGAAAGAATATGTGAGAACCATGTAAAGTGTTCAAACTCTTGGCTTTATTCTTTGTTCTTTCACTTTTTTTAGTAACGTTTTGTATATAATTTGCAGCCCTCTTTGTTTCGAAGTGCATGTGTCCGTAGGTTTGGCCGAGCTGTAGTCTGAAACTTTAAGAAATTCTGTCCAGATTCATTTGGGGTGATCTCGGGCCGACCCGAAATTACACACACTATTCCAAAATATAATAAAATACTATTTTCATATTAATATATAGTCTAGTTCGAGGGAGTTGGGCCTATTGGTCTGGACATGTAGCCTGGCCCTATTATCAATGTTTTACTGTTTTTTCAAAAAGGTTAGTAAAGATGGGATGAACATTTAAAGGCCAGTTGAGCTTTTTTAACTTGTGGAAAGAAAATCTGGGAATATCTTTTTGACTTCTGGAATGAAAAATCTGGGCATATCCGCCATTACAAGTTAAATCTTAGGGGACAGAAAATGAAAAAGAGAAAAAAAGGAAAAGGTTGGGAGATTCAGGCTGATATAATTACGGCAAAGTTGTAGTACATTGGTATTAAAAATTAGTGAATGAGCCTTTGCTTTGTTTTTTTTTTCAAAATTGTAATGATCCCAGAAACTTTATGAATGTTATTAATTGGATTAAAGAGTTTAAATTTTCCTAGTACCCACTTATAGGGCTTAGACTCTTTCAAAGCCTAAAAATAATTTGTTCCTTTAATCTGTAAATATCAATCTTATATGATTTTCTTTGTTAAAAGCTTTTTCAGTACTTACTAAAATTTGCAAAACTAAGAACCAAAAAAAAAGCGTGAAGGCAGGCAAGAGCATTTAATTCAACTGAAGCTCTCTTCTCTTGTATTTATTGTGCCCTTCTGGATTTACTTTTCTGCCCTCTACCCTGTTCGCATTACAGTTACATTCTTGTCCTAATAGCTTAGTGATGTAATTGTAAATGACAGAATTCTTTTGCTGAAAACAATGACCTTAAAAAGTCAGAATTAGCCCCAAACTCACATTTTTACAGCTTGGTGAATAAAACTTTTTTAATGAAAGGCATTGAAAAATAAAGCAAATAAGTTTTAATTATAGGAAAACATCTCCCATTATTAATAATATTTGCAGAGAATAAAAATAAGAATTGGAGTGAATGAATGATTAAGAAAGCATCGGCTATCTGATCCAACCATGTGGTCTTCATGTGATGTCCTCTGCCTTTGTTTTTTTATATATAGCAAAATGTCCAATTGGCTATCACCTAACCCTTCTCCCCCCCACCCCTCCTTTGCCCTTTTCAACCACTCACCATTTCTCTTATGTCATCATCTTTCCTTCTTTTACTCTCTTTCCATTTTGTTTTCCTTTTTCTTTTTTTCCTTTGGTCAAACTTTATTTCTTTTTATTTGGACAACCAAGTTGAGCTAAGTTGGACTTCTTAGCTAAGGACAAACTTCACTCTCCCTCAACACTTTACTCAATGGACACTAAATCCTTCCAACTCAACCTCACACGAGTTAAATTCAACTGGATTTGGAGTTCAATTCAATTGGTTCATGAAACCATATTTTAGAAGATGATATTTACCAATTTTGAGATTTGAATCTTAACATGTGCAACCTTTTCCCTATCCTCAACTTGAAATCTCCTTTGTACAAAGGAAAAAATTACAACATATTTGATGGTTCAAAATTTTATACTTAGAGAAATAAATAAAGAATGCAGATATGTAATGACCCCATTGATTCCGATAAAATTAAAAATAACAAAGGTGGTAAAACTAGTTATTATAATTATGACATTAGATATTGTAGTGATTGAGATTAAAATTAACAGTGGATCTAAATTTAGGTTCAAAAGAAATGAAAATGATCAAGGTGATGGTAAAATAGATAAAAGCATCATAGAGGTCCCTGTATTAAGAAATAGATTATATTTTACCCCTTTTTTAAAAAAATTAATAAATTAGTCCCTGTACATTAGATCAAAGAGTAAACTAGTTAGTTTTATTAAAAATTTTATCCATTTCTATTGTTAAAAGTTGTCATAGCTGACACCACATGTGCCTCATTCGACATACAATAATCAATTTAACAAGAGAAATGGATGAAATTTTTAATAGAAGAGTTAGTTCGTTATTTGATCTAATGTTACAGGGACTAATTTGTACTTCTTTTTAGAGGGGACAAAACACAATCTGACTCTTAGAACAAGGACCTCTAGAATATGATGATTGAAGATATTAGATTAAATTGTTGAGATATATAAAATGAATAATTATTATATAAATAAGGTTTGGCAGACAAAATTATTGTGTTTGTTAAGCCCTTCTTTTTCACCGTGGAATGCCAAAGAATCGTATGAAAAGATGCAGCAAAATCAGGGTAAAGTTAAGTTCAATAGTTAAGCAAGATTGGGTTTTAATTAAGGGAGAGAGAGAAACCCATTTTTCTTGTGTTTTTTGTTTGGTCACAATTCAATGCCCCTTTTTGCATATAAAAAGTGAAATCTTCAATGTTCAAACTTCAAATGGAAGAGAAGGAAACTAGAAAAACCAACAAAGCAAGAGAGGGTTTTAGGCTTTTGAGGGAAAAAAAAATCAATAATTTGCGTAAAAAAGAAGGGTTCAAACTTCAAACATTAAAAATTAAAATTAAAAAAAAGGGGCTACAAAAGAAACGTGATTTATCATTTCCATCATTGCATATAGGGTTAGTTTTCGTGTACCTTTTATTCTATTCTCCATACTATGCTACCTTAGAATTTCTAACTTTTGTGCATCATATAATAATAGAGTTTAATTATATAATATTAGTTCAATTGGTACCGTTGCTGTTACGTTAACTTGAAAGTTTTTAAACACACGCTAAAAGATAATTTTAATTTTTTTTGTTTTTCGATTTATTAAACAATTAGAACTTATTTTGAAGAAAATATTGGCATTCAATCAAATGCATATTTTTATTAGGGTAAGTAATTGATATACGGATAGTAGTATATCTCTTCTTCTTTTTTTTAATATTTGTCTACTTTTTAATATTTTACTATACCCTTATAAGATATTTATCAACCTCTTAACCCTACTTGTGGAGTTCAAAAACTTTACCGGTAATGTACCAAAAATTTTCCTCTTGTCATTTATTGTATGCGTCACTTGTTTTACTTCCAATACGATTTTTTTTTTTTTTGATAATTGAGGGTGAGAGATGAGTTGTTTGGGATCAAACTCAAACTCTCATGCTTTATAATTTAATATTCTTGTCACTAAGTCAAGAGGTTATTGAGTACTTTCGATACAAGTTTTAAAGATAAAAGACAAATAAAACAAAATGAAATGAAAATAGCATATAACACAATATTCTATAAAAAATTAAATACTATAAAAAATAAATAAATATTTTTTTTGCCAACATTGTTATGAAGATTGTGGTTACAAGTTTTAGGTTATGTTTAGTAATACTTTTTAGAAGCACTTTTGATATTAAAAGTATTTTTTAAGCAAAATGAATGTTAAAAAAGTAACTTTTAAATTTTTTTTCTTTTTTAACTTTTCTAAAGCACTTTTCCCCAAATGGGGAAGTTAAAATTTTTTAGCTTTTCTCTCCCAAGAGCACTTTGATAATTTAATTTCGTTTTCATCCCTCCAATATATGGTACTTTCCCTTATTTAGTTAATTGCTTACAAAATATTTAAAATTAATTTTTCATATATTAAATATTAAAAACAAATTATAATAAATTATTTTCTATATTTTTGTTAAAATATCATAATATTAACTAATTTAAACATTATTTAAATGCTATTTGTTACTTTATAACACTATGTTTAAAATGAAAATTTTATTTTTTAAAAGCACTTTTTGATAATAATATTGTTGTTGTGGTTGAAAAGTGTTTTTGAAAATTTTAATTTTAAAAAACTGTTTTTAAAAGTATAGTGAAAATGGGTAGGTTGTAAAGTTAAAATGTCCATGCTGGAAATTAAAAAAATAAATTAACTTAGATGTTATTTAAATAATTTAATATAATTATACATGAAATATACATTTTAAATAATTTTTAAGTATTTAATATAAATTATTTATAAAAATAATATATGGAATATTTTTAAAATTATTATAACAATAAATGGTATTTACATAATTTAATATAATAATATATAAATATAAATTAATTTAAAATTTTAAATATCATTTAAATAGTTAATATAAATAAAAAATATTTTAATAATTTCAAACAAAAATAGACAAATGTTAGCCTTCACATTTGGGTAAGAAAGCATTTTTTGACAATATTTTTTATTCCAAAAGTGTAGGGTTGAACAAAATTTGATTTGATTCGATTTTTTTTAATTTTGAGTTAATTGAATTGAATTATTTAATTTAAAAAAATCAAATCGAATAAGTGATTCAAATTTTTGAATTCAAGTTGAGTTGAATTTTAAAACTCGAATAACAAATTGATATAAATATTCATTGGGCCTTGACAATTTTGAAAATGTGCAACTTGGTCACTCTAAAAAATTACAAAAAAAATCGAAATATTCTTCAGAAATTCAATATATTTATAAAATATATTTTTCCAAAAATTTATATATTCAAAAAATTAAAAATATTAAAAATTATATAATAATGATAAATTATAAATTAAAAAAATTAAAATGACAATTTGAGGTTTTAAACAAGTAAATTATCAAATATAGTTTATCATTCTAATTATTATTTTTTCTTATTTTCTTCTTAAGATTTCTCAAATATATATATATATATATATATATATATATATGGTATTTATATTTTTTTAACTTAAAATTTAGTCATATTGTCAATAAGATTTGAATGGCCAGTTTAAAATTTTAAATTTAACTCCAATAAATTTATTCAACTCGACTTTGCTCAACTTAATTCTAAATATTTTCAAGTCAAGTTAAGTTGTGTCAACTCGATTAATTCAAAATAATTTACTTGTTTGACGTTATTTTTGTAGTTGAGGAAGGGAATTTTGAAGTGATAAGTTATTATAGGTTGGCATAAAAAATGAGAGTTGGAAGGCAGTAGTGGAATATTGAGGGAAAAGCCGAAAGCAAAACGTAAAGAAAATGTTATGAAGAAGTGGAAGGCTTAGGCTTGGCAGACTGTTGTCCATTAATACTCATATTTCCCCCATCAAACGAATAATGCAATCCCTCTCTGCACAAAATTTATACCCATGTTGCCCTACTTTCCTATTTTTGGACCAAACTATTTCTTTATAATTTCATTTCTATACTCTCTCCTTTTTTTTTTTTACGTCTTTCATATAAAAAATAATATTAATTCGAGTCAAATCAATTCAAATTTTTATCTAAAAATAAAAATATTTTATTTTCTACTATACAAGAAAATGTCTCGTTAACTTTATTTACAAAAAGTTATCATTTACCTTTTTTTTCTCTCTCATTTTATTATAAAAATATTTAAAATAATAATTATCAATCTTTTATTAATTAATCTGTTTAAGAATTTTGGATTTAATTAAATGGATTCAACTCAACAACCCCATTCTTGCATGATAATAACCAAGCATGTACTCATGGCTTTGAACTTCCTTCTTAGGTAATACCTTCTAACAAGGAAAGGAGGTTTATTAATCTTCCTAATTTAAACTAAAGTGAAAAAGAAGAAAAAAGCAATATTATTTTCAACAATTTAGTTGGTATGTTGAAATATATATATTTACACACAATATAGAACAAAGGTAGCACTCATAGTCTTATTTCTAGGCATGCCAAGTCTAGAAACTTTGATAATTATTCTCTCTCTTTTTTTTCCAACATTAACCATAGCCTTTGAATATAGCTTTACAAACAATTTTCTATTTTTCTTTAGTTTTAAAATATATTACAAATTAAACTTCGATTTAATACTGACTTTTTAAAAATATTTTGAATGGTACCAAATATACCCTTAATTAATTTGATAATATTGAATTAGCATCACGTGCACAAAATATAAAAAAAAATAACATACACATATTAAAATGTTAAAATTTGTATACAAAATTCACCATAAATACCCCACTTAAATAATCCATCTACCCACCCAAGGGGTCGGCCCGCTTAGCTTTAACCCTCCCCAATTTGGATACTATTTTCTTAACACTCATCTTACTCAACCTGTCTTCAATTTTTATATTTATTTTTTGAAAATATATATATATATATCTTAATTACTATTATACACTTAATTACATAACAGTCCTTAAAGTTGACAATATTTTTACCTTTTAACCTTACCCCATTTTAATAATGACAAGATTGCCCATGTCGAGTTGGACAAGTCAAAGCATCGAAACGTCTTATTTTGTCATTCCCCTACATCATTTGAAATATCAGTGAAGCATAAGCTAATTATTTTTGTTTACAACTAATTACACTACAGTCATAGTAACAAAAAGTAAAATGAGTTACCACCTCTGAATTATTATCCATTCAATATTAAAAATATAATTTTTTTATGTTTTAAAATACTTTTTAAGGGTAAACTATTAAAATAATTACTTTTGTTTACTTCAAATTACATTTTAATTACTTTTGTTTGAAATGTTACATTTTAGCCACTTACTTTATCGCGTTGTAACATTTTAGTTACTGAGTCGTTAACGGTGTAACAGTAAGATGACGTGGCATGTTAAATCATCATTTCAAAAAAAAAAGTTGATTTATAAAATCGGTTCCCATATTTTTTTTATTTTGAGCAATTTTATTTTTTCTTTTATGTTCTTTTAACTTTCTTTTTTTTTTCTCTTTATTTTTCATTTTTTTCTGCTTCTCCCTCTGTTTTCCTCCATTCTCCATTTCTTTTAACGTTATTTTTTTGTATGTTTTGCATTTCTTAAAGATAGTCCCTATACATTTATTTTTTTGAACAATTTAATTTTTTCAAGTGAGGCGAGCTTATGGACTAATTTTAACAAATGGAAAACATAGAAAAACTACATTAAAAAAATGAAGAAGGGAGGAAAACAGAGGGAGAAGCAAAAGAGAATGGAAGATAAAGAAAAAAGAAAGAAAGTTAAAAGAAAAAAAAAATTAAATTGCTCAAAATAAAAAAAAAATATAAGAATCCAGGTAGAATTTAACCTAAAATTTTAGTTTGAAATGATGATTAAACTTGCCACGTCAGCTTATCGTTAATGTCAATGAATGGCTTAGTGACTAAAATGTTATAACACGATAACGTAAGTGACTAAAACGTAACATTTCAAACATAAGTGACTAAAATGTAACATGAGGCAAACAAAAGTGACTATTTTGGTAGTTTACCTTACTTTTAATTATATATTTTGAACAATATTGACCAAAATTGTTGAAACTAGACGGGATTGAGAATCGGCCAGTACATTATCTGAAGTAAAGCATAGAATCGATTGATCAACGGACTAGTACAAATCAATTGAACTAGATTAAAACAGGTTGAATAAAGTTTAATAATTCATTTAATAATTTTTATTTTTATGAATTTATTTAATTAAAACTAATTAAATTGATGAATTAAATTAAAAATGGATAATTTAATTGAATTGATTCCAAAAACATTTCCAAATTATTAAAAAAAGAAGAAATATTGTTTAGAATCAAATTCATGGGAGGGAGTATATAACCTATCCTCGGATAGATCTCCATTATAGGCAACTTGTGCATTTAAATGACAGATGGTGAATTTTATACATGGGAGAAATTATTAATTTTTAATAAATTCAGACAACTCTACCTATCTTAATTCTTCCTATATTTTAGAGGAAAATATTAATGGTTTGTTAAAATTTTGGATGTTATAGACATGTATTTATTATATATTTATAATAATATTTGATATTTAGATCATATTTAATTTTTTAAAAATTAAATTAAAAAACTATAATATATTAATAATACTATGCATTTCTAATAAAATTTATTACAAATGTAATTTTATTTATTAAAAATTATTTTCATTTAATAAAATATGATTAATATATTTTTATATTTTTTATTATATACATGCGTCTCTTTTTTTTAATATTTTATTATATTCTTATAGGAGATTTGTCAACCCGTGACCTTGCTTATGGAATCTAAAAACTTAACTAGAAGTGTACCAAATAATTTTCCTTTTATATAAAATTTTAACATTTCCTTTAAAAAAATTTAAATATTTTATTGAAATAATATATTCTAAAATTTATTATTTTTATTTCACTTAAGAACGGAACTAAAATTTACTAAAAATTAAGACAAAAAGATTTTATAAAGAACTAACTTCGTAAAAAATGTGTTTCATACTTCATAGTTATTGCTGTTATAGATGAAAAGTTGTTATAGAGATGAAAAATAAAATATAAAATATTGATTATACAACAAATTTGGATATTATAAAAGGTGGTTGTTATGCAGAGGTTGATTGTATATTTTTTCAACTAATACATCAAAAATAAAAATACAAATTAGTTTTAAATCTATGGAATGCATGAGATAATAATTTCAAAAAAATTATATACCACAAAAGATTTTAATTTTTTTATTATTGGATGATAACTATACTTATATGTATTATTCGATCAGACCCATGTATGATATATAATTACTTAAGCTTGTTCAACTTGAAAGATAAATCTTAAATTTTGTCCATGTCCAGTAATATTTATAAATGATTAACTTGAACTTGTTTGAATTGTCCATATTGTTTTTTAATATATTTAAAAGATATATTATTTTTATTTAATATTTAATAATTCTATACGTGTTTTACAATCATTATATTTCTTTCTTTCTTTTTTAATTTCTAAATACCAACAACTAAATGTTATTTTACTATTTACAATACAATAGTGTATTTAACTTTTACATGATACATAAAATAAAATAAACATATTATAAAATTGAAAATGGAAAAGGTAGGGCTTGACGTTTAAATTTTGGAAGACGAGCCCAACACAAAAGTTAATCAAGCTTAATATTTTTTTTTCTTAATTTTCTTCTTTTTTTTAGCTTAATATTTTTGTTCAAACTATTCTAAATATTGGACAGGTCTTCGAGCTCGAATAGGTAACTCGTGTTGAATATCAACACCAAATTATTGTAAAATATGTTTTGTCAATGTTTATATTGTAAAAAGTTTAACTTAGGTGAGTAGTCTTTAGGTACTAAGTTTAGTTTTAAGTTTTATGTTAGTAGGGGAATGGATCTCACATTATCTAGGAATAACAAAGTAAGGGATTATGAGTTTATATAAAAACTCATATCCCACATTGCTTAGAAAAAAGGAAGGTAGTAAGACTTTGGGTCTATATAAAGACTTACGTAATAAATGTTAAGTGCACTAGACCAAATATTGAATCTTCTATTTGGTTTTTTAAATTCTTTCTTAATTTTATTATTTTGGAGTTTTAGGGGGTGTAGCTAAATTTTAGTTCACTGGTGTCGTGGATTTGAGTGTTCTACAATTGATATTAGAGCTAGGTTAGAGGAGTGAAAATTTTCTTAGTATGCCCTATAGTTGTAGCATTGTTTAATTTTCCACATTAGAAAAGAAATTATCATAGCTACTTGAAGATTATCATTGGTTGCTTAGTTGTTGGAAGGAAGTGTGGTAGTGTGAAATTGCATGTCTAGGAAATGTTCTGGCTAATGAAAGATTTGGTACTTAAGAGTGTCTGTTGTGACCCTCATCTCTTTTCTGGGAACTTCTTGATGCATTGTTCATAAAATACTTTTACTCTTTAAGAATTTAATTGTGAGAATTGTTGGCGAAATGAAGAAACTTAATAACAACAATTATAATACATGATCAACTTGCATAATGTCTTATATGCAAGGACAAGACCTTTGGGAGGTTACCAACATAAATGAAGTGGCACCACTAGAAGCCGAGGATGCAAATGGAGCGCTAAGAAAATGAAAAATATAATCCAGTAAAACAATTTTCTTTTTGAATATGACGATTGAAAATGACATGTTAGAGCACATTCAGGATGCTAAAACTCCCAAAGAAGCATAATATACATTATCAAGTTTGTCCTCCAAGAGAAATGACATAAAGCTTCAACTTCTCGAGGGCGATTTATTATTGATGGCGCAAAGGTACATGACAATCTTGTAGTATTTCCATAAGGTAAAGTCGTTATGGCGAGAGATTGGTGATTTGGATCCATAAGATCCAATCAAGGACACCAGGGTAAAGAGGATAATCATCCATGGTTTGAGACCAAAGTTCAGAGGCTTTGTTACTATAGTACAAGGATGGCAAACCCAACCATCACTTGTTGAGTTTGAGAATTTGCTTGTTGGTCAAGAAGCATTAGTAAATAATATGCGAAGAGCTCCACTGAAAGGGAATGAGTAAGCACTTTATGCCAACAAGAGCAGTTGAAATACCAAGCAACAAGGTGGATTGAAAAGAAATTAGGACAAGGCAAAAAGTTTACAAAATGAAGGGAGTTCTCGTGTAGAGGGAGTAGCAAAGTCCTGTGTCAATGGAAGAAAGTTCAGAGGGAGCTACTAAAATTTTGGTAAAAAGGGTCACAAGGTGCACACCTACTGTCAAAGAAAAAACCCATGGAAGGTAATCTTGCTACCGTCAACAATGAAGAAGAATGGGATATCGATGCACTGTTTATTGTGGAAGAGGATATGGCTTTTACAATTGTAACGTCCAATCAAATTGATTATGAGAATGGTTGGATTATTGATTTGAGCTGCTCAAATCATATGACTGGTGATAAGAAGAAGTTGCAGAATTTGTCGGAATCCAAAGGAAGCCGTGTGTAGTTGATTGCAAACTTGTTTACGAAAGGCTTGTGTGACAACAAGCTCAGAAGTTTCTATCATTAGTTTGGCGTGGTGAAAGCTAGTGTTGAGGGGGAGTGTTGAATATCAACACCAACTTATTTAAAAATATATTTGGTCAATGTTTAAATTGTAAGAAGTTTAACTTTGGTGAATAGTCTTTAGACACTAAGTTTAGTTTTAAATTTTATTTTAGTAGGGGAACGAATCCCACATTATTTAGGAATAAAAAAGTAATTGTTGTGAGTTTATATAACAACTCATTTCCCACATTGCTTAGAAAAACGAAGGTAGTGAGACCTTGACTCTATATAAAGACTTATGTAGTAAATGTTAAGTGCACCAAACCAAATATTGAATCTTCTATTTGGTTCTTTAAATCCCTCCTTTATTTTCTTATTTTGGAGTTTTAGGAAGTGTAGCTAAATTTTAATTTAGTGGTGTCGTGGGCCTAGGTGTTCTACAACTTGACCTTTGAGCAAGCCTAGTAATATTACCATTTTTAATTTTTTTTTTTTTAGAATATAAAATATTGAGATGCAATCAATTTGTAATATATAGTAAAGCATTTAAAAAAATGTCTCCATCTACTTAATTTAAAAAATATTAGTATAATAAAATTAAACTTATGCATATAAAGTTAGTTCTCATTTTTCTGTTAAAATTTTGAATATGATAGAGATGTGACTATTAAAATTTAGATCATATTTTATTTTTTAAAAATTTTAAATTAAAAAACTATAATATTAGTAGTTAGTGATTTTAGATCGTATCTTTAATAAAAATTACAAATATAATTCAATTTATTAAAGATTATTTTTATTTAGTAAAATATGATTAATATATTTTTATATAAAATTTAAACATTGTATTAAAATAATATATTAACTAAAATTTATTTATTTTTATTTTAATTAGGAATAAAACTAATTTTACATAAATTTGAGACAAAAGATTGTTATAGAAAACTAAATTAGTGAAGACTGTACTTCATATTTTATGATTGTTGTTATAAATGAAAAGTTGATATAAAAGAAAAAAATAAAACATAAAAATTAATATTATAATAAATTTAATTATTATAATGAAATATTATTATAAAAATAATTGTTATAGAGAATGCATATTATATATTTATTAGACATTAATTAGTTACAATAAATGGATATAAGAATTTATATCCAACCAAAATCCTCAGTTGGATATGATTATACATGCTTTTTTATAAAAAATAGGAGTTTGCATATTTAATATAATTTCTCCTATATGTTTGCCAAGAAAAAATAATCACAAATGAGTTTTTTTGTTTATATAAGTTCTTTTTAAAAAAAGTTTAATATTAAAAATACAGTACATTCAAAAATATAATATATGTATAAATGAATGTTCGGCTAATTACAATGTAGAATCAAATCAGGGCGACTGTTGGGGGTTTTTTTACTTGCTCGTTCCATGTTCTGTTAAAACGAGAATGAATTTCTGCTTGGGCCATGGGAAGGTTTTTGGCCTCTTTGATGTTGGATGTTTATGACCTACAAAATTGTGGAATATTTAACAAAACAACAATATAGTTTGGCTAGGACTCAAATTAATCGATCCTTGTGATGAGGCCATGAGTTTATTTGATAACGATTGAGTTCTTATCCTTATCTTTTAGAGTATTTCAAGTTGTTGGGGAACTTGTTTATAAAGGCTATTATGAGATATATATTGTAGATAATTAATAAGATAATTTGATCTTTTAAATAGGTGTTTAAAGCTTATCAAAACTCTGTTAAATGAACTATTGCATCAGCCTATAAATAGTCTGCTTGTGGTGTCACTTAGGGTGTATTTTTGGAGTGTCTTTGATCAAACTCATGTGTTTTTGGAGTATCCTTGTGTTACTTTGCAATTTGTATCAAAGCGAGCTTCGAGAGTTGTTCGAAGGAGATCCTAAGCTACAGTTTGCAATAATGAAGTCCAAGAAGAAAGGTTGTGCTATCCCCCGTCCACTTTCGATGATTAAAGCATCAAATTCAAATCAGGACAATGACGTTATTTTCAATGACCAAAAGGAAGTGTTCAGCCAAATGTTGAACAGCATGGAAACATTATGCTAATTAAACGAGTACTTTAGGGAAAAAGTTATCATTCTGAAAGGAGAAAAAGAAAGATTGAAACTGTGGTCAGAGAAAAAGATGATGTTATCCCTAACCTTAATAAGGCTAACGTAGTGCTTGATAAAACTATCAAAGAAAAGGATGAGATAATTACTAAAACGAATGCAACTTTGAAAGCAAATGAGAAAGAGTTAAGTGATGCCAAAGTTATTCTTAGAAAATATGAAAGGAAAAGTGAAGATATTTTAGTTATTGGGAGTTCCGAATTTGGTTGTAATGTACTTGGTACAGACACGAAAAGTATCATTTGGTTGCCCAACACCTATGTAAAAGCCTCTAAGTTGACCAACTTGACGAACCCATACATCATACTAGAAGTTCGTAAGTCGACCATCCCCTAAAGACTAGAACACATTGGCAATCACATCTGACCATACATTCATCAAAGATCTCCAAATATAAGAGCAATTACTCCTTGCTATGGACTCTGGTAACACCATTGTACACTATACTTGTTTCTCAATAATTGCACCCACAAAGCTTCCGTATTAGTGAGAATCTGGAAACTCAAATTCAACAAAAAAATTTTGTTCTGATAAACTAGGCTTTTGAGTCCAAGACTCCCGAAATTAAGAGGTCGACAACAATCCCTCGAGACACTAGTACTGGTTTCCTAAACTCTGATGTCGTTCTTTATATGAAATTACGAGCTAACATTTATTAATTTCACTGCATATAGAAACATGCATACAAGCTGTACTTATGAAATAGTTAGGAATAGCAAGCAAAACCGATTTTACCAACATAATTCTTCCTACCAAAGATAGCTTCCTTGCTTCCCACCCATTCAACTTATTTCGAACTTTGCTAACCACAAAATCAAAAGTATTAGTTGTGACTCTTTTTTTGAAACAATGGCATACCAAGATAATTACCAAGATCATCTACACGCATGAAACCAACATCTCTACAAATTGCATCTGCTAAATCAATTGGTGTACTGGGGGAGAAAAATACCAGTGATTTTTCTTTATTTACTTTTTGGCTAAAAAAATGACAGAATATGCGAAGAATATCATTAACTTGAGCTACTTGATTCCTATTGGCTTCACAAGAAAGGATAAGATCATTTATGAAAAATAAATGAGATAAAGCTGGGGCCCTTTTTAACAGGAAAATTAGAGACCAATTCCCACAATTGACTGGCCCCTCAATTAGGTGTCCCAACCTTTCCATACAGAGTACAAATAGATATGACGAAAGAGGCTCTCATTGTCTTATTCTGCGTGACGGTTTAAAAGTTTTTGTGACATCACCAGTCCAAAGGACTTAGAGTGAGTCTAATGATACACAATTTAGAATCATTAAAACCAATAAACATGGTACTTCTGCTTTCGATAGTATGTCCTTAAAAAAATCCCATCTAATCCTATCTTACGCCTTATCCAAGTCAATTTTCAAAGTCATCCCATATTTTCTTCCTTTGAAACCTTTCATGAAATGAATAGCTTCCTGTTGTTTCAATGCATCTCCATCAAAGCACCATTCATCGCTTTCAAACCTTAGCCCCTCAATCCTATTCCACTTTTGTCTTGCCATCACGCGTCCATAGAAATAGCTTATATTTCTATCATCACATGTAAGCCATTTCGATTTAGATTTTTGGAACCATAACAATTCTTCATGCTTCAAGATTTCTTCAATCTCTTGATGTAATATTAATTCATGTTTGTGAAGTCGTATCGAAGGCCTTAAATTTAAAATTTTCTGCACCCGGTTCAACTCAGATACTAGTTTCCTCTTGTGCACAAAAATATTACCGTAAACACGTTTGTCCAATCTTGTACCACATCTTGGAACCATTCTAAATTAACCTCCACCTCTATATCGTTCTTCCAACTTTCCCTAACAAGACCTTTAAATTCAGTATAGAGCATCCAGTTGGCTAAACATTAAAAAGGCCTACAACCCTTTTTAATAATCGACCTTAATGAGACCAAAGTCAGTTTATGGATCGATTTTAATAAATGGAGATTGTGAACCACACAATTAGGCGCAAAAAGATCCTATTTTGAATTACAAACTACCTTATCAAACCTCTATGAAAGATTCCTTCTACTCCAAGTAAATTGTGGTGCATTATATCCCAAATCACGAAGCCCATTGTCAAACATGAATGATCGAAACCATTTACAACCTGTTCGCAACATAGCAACACCTCCTACCCTTTTCGATCCCTTCAAAACTGAATTAAAATCTCTAGCAATCAACCACAGCTTCAAAATCGAATCTACCATGTAATTCAAAGTATACCAAAGTTCCCTCCTCATCATTTGTTATGGGTTAACATATATTGCTGAACACAGAAAACTAGAGGAATCTTACACATAGCTAACTTTCATATGAACCATTTGGGGATGCATAACCAATATGTTAATTAGAACCGTTTCATTCCAAATAATCCAAATCCCCCCAGCAAAACCATTTACTTTAATCTGAAACAATTGAGCCACTCCAATTCAAGAAACAATCCTATTCGCCCGACATCCACTTGTCTGAGTTTGTGCTTATTAAACAATCAGATAAAATAATTGATATAATTATCATATGATAACAATTTTCATATTAACATCATTATTTATTAAATTTTTTATATACCACTGTCAACAGAAGCCAATCAATAAGCATGCATCATTTTTTATTTGGAATCAAAATAATCACACTTTTAAAAAAACAAGCACCCTTTTCATTGGAGGGATTTTTTTTTCACGGGTGAAAGTTGCTAAATGGATTGCACCATAAGTTACCTAAATATGAAAGCAATGTAATGAGAAAGAATAATCTCTTGATCTTCCATCTCACCATCGCAAATTTTTATCCAAAGGCACCCTTAGTCTAAGGAACAAGGCCACTATTAGTAAGGTTTTTTTTGTCACCCAACTATGGAAAGTATTAAAATGATCACTCAACTTATTGGATTTGCCTTTTTTTTTTTGTCACCAATTGTTAATTGACTAATAGGAAGACGATGTAACAACTTTTAAAATTAGAATAATAACAATTTTAGCTGTCAATGTTTATATAGTATGTCAATTTGGTCACGATTCTTAAAAATTAGCCTTAATATTTACAAATTATTTCCAATTTGTCAATATTCTAAAAAATTAGAAAGATTATAAAAATATCTCACACGTAAGTTTCCTTTTTTCCTTTTTTTTTTTTTTTTGTCTATTCATTTCTTATTCCTTTGCAGAACAAAACAAAGCTACTCTCTTCTTCTCCAAACCCTAGTCACTACTTGGAAGCACCATAATTCAGGTCACTTTTGGCCAACTGAAGGTGTCGACTTGCTACCTTTTCGTTGCTTTCTTCCAATTACTGAATGGTTTAAGATGAAATAAACCAAATCAAATCCCAAGTATCTTCTTTTGGTTGTTAAATCGTCACCAGACTTCTATTGATGCTTCTCCTCATCCAAGTCTCCTTTTACCGTTCAAATTCAATGATTGATGCTCCAAACTCCATGAACTAGCCTTGATTGAAACTTCTTGTTGTTGTTTTTTTTTTTTTTTTTTTTTTTTTTTCTTTTCTTTTCTTAGTTTTAATATTAATTTAGTTTAGTTAGTTTTGGTAGACATCTTGGACAACAACGGAGTTCATGCGCATCCTACAAGTGATTGAGACAAGGAGGCCAATCAAATATAGGAGGGTTGAAAAAAAGTTCTCTTACTTTGACTATAGGATGTGGTGTGATTGTTGTAGGTCTGAGATGTATACTACTATCTGTATTATGTTTAAGTGTTTCAATTAACTTCAATTCTTTCAAAAAAGCATTAATATAATTTATACTTTCATAAATATTGATAATTTACATATGTTAGGCAAATTTTATTTCTTTTCAACATAGTTTTTCTCTTTAATGGAGTGGGAAATTTTCAATTTAGGAAAAAAAATGAATGCACTTGATTGATAAAGAGAAATTGAATATGTGCTTGATTGAATCGGAGGAAATCCAATAACGGTTTGATCGAGTAGCAAGAATTTTGGGGTTGTGTTTATTTTGTGATTAGGGGTTTTCCAAGACTTTGATTCTTATAAATCAAGAAATAGTGTTAGAGTGCACTTTAGTTGAACTTTTATTGAGAAAAAAAATAATAAAATTTATATGGGTTTAATATGTGCTTGTTTGAAGGTTGTAAAATGGATACACCAAGGCAATCCAATCATATGATATATGGTAAGTTCTCTTTGTTGGATCGATTGTTAAATTTATTAGGCTGGCATGTACAAACTCAAGCTTTGGACCAATTTCTTTTTCCTAATTTTGAATTCAATTTAAATAATAAAAAAAATATTTTTTATTTTCATTAGACTAAACTGAAGTTAGATTTAAACAAAAAAAGAAGATACAATAATTTAGATAATTTTGGAATCTCTTTCATCAACTTATTTCGTGTCGCTATTAACTAGTATATATATCATTAGTGGTTAGAAGTTTTGATATAAAAATTAAATTTTAAGGCTGAATTAATTATAAATTTAGAATTCAAAGAGTTTAATTATTTGATTTTAATTAAAAATAAGAAAATAATTAAAATAAAATCGAATCTAAGGAGGATAGGGAAGCGTATGGCAATGCCATCTAGTGTCATTATTGTATTGTATTATAAGAGAGTAAAAAATCTGACAAGGAGTTCATTCACATCTGTGATCTTTGTACATTCCATTTATTATTTTGGACCCACCAAAATCCAATCCCCCTCTTACGGTGAAAATTGTGAAATCACCAAAAGCCTCAATTTTCTTTCTTTCTTTATTTTCTTGTTCATACAAAGCCAATACCAAAGCCAAAAGCCAAAGCTCAAGCCAAGCCTAAACCCCATTTGGCTCTAATACACATTTTACAAAAAAAAATAAAATAAAAATCACTCTATTCTTCTTTCTGGTAAAATTTCAATATATATATATAAATATATCAATAAATAAAGATCCAAAAGATAGAGTGAAGCTTTGCTTTGCTTTGCCTGCTGTTGCCATTGCCATTGCCGGCACTCTCTCTTTCTTTGCTTTTAGCAGAGTCTTTGCTTTGCTTATTAACATATATTCTCTTTCTTCTTCTTCTTCTTCTCCTTCTCCGGCTCTCATTCTTTCTTCTTCTTCTTCTGTTAAACAAACCCAAAAACTAAGTCTTTGTTGGGATTTGTTGTAAATTTCTATCATTTCTTCTGTTTTTTCTTCAGATCTGTTACCAACCCTTTTTTTTCCTCTTTCATTCTCGTTGTTGTTGTTTGTGTATTTGAGATTAGAAAAGAACAAAAAAAATGAGTAAAGAAGAGTTTATGAAGATCCAAGTATTTTCTCTCTCTTTTTCTCTCTCATTTTTGTTTCTCTATTTTTTTTTTTTTTGTTAAAGATTATACCTTTACTTCGTTTCTACTCAAAAAATCTTTATTTTTTTTTTTTGCTTGTTTGCAGACTTGTGTCCTCAAAGTTAACATACACTGTGATGGATGTAAGCACAAAGTGAAGAAAATCTTACAAAAGATTGAAGGTATTTCTTCATTTTTTTGGACATTAATTTGTTTTCATGTTTCAGACTTTAAAGTGAGTTTTTTGGGGTTTTATTTTTGTTTTGTCAGGGGTTTTTAAGACCACCATAGATTCTGAGCAAGGTAAGGTAACAGTGTTGGGAAATGTAGATCCTAATGTTCTAATAAGAAAGCTTGCAAAATCAGGGAAGCATGCAGAGCCTTGGGGTTCTGCAAAAGCTAACAACAATCAAGCTCATCTTGCCAACCAGTTCAAGAACATGCAGATGCTTGATAATGGCAACAAAGGTGGAAACAACAACAAGAACAACAACCAAAACAACAACAAGGGTGGTCAGAAAGGGAACAACAACAACAATAACCAGCCGAAAGGTGGTCAGCCGACACCTCAACAGTTCCACCAGCATCTTCAACAGCTTCAACAAATGAAAGGGTTACAAGATCTGAAGCTGCCTCAGTTGAAGGACATGAAAATGGGTCCTAATCCCAACCAACTCCAAAACAACAAAGCTGTCAAGTTTGCTGAAGAGGAAGATTTCAGTGATGATGATTATGATGATGATGACTTGGATGAGGATTGTGATCTTGATGATGATGATGATTTTGATGATGGTGATGAGTTGGATGATCCTCGTCATCCAGTTAACAAGATGAAGGCTATGATGGGGAATAATGCTCCTCCTAAAGGAATGCCCAACAACATGGTGATGTTGAATGGCATGATGAATGGTAATCTCCCTCAGCTTATGAATCCCCAAAAGGGTCCCCAAAATGCTGCTGCTAATGGTGGGGGTAATGGTAAGAAAGGTGGTAACGGTGGGGGTGGTGGTATGCCTGTTGGTGGTGGTAACAATGAGGGTAAAAATGGGAATGGAGGTAAGAAAGGTGGTGGTGCTGGAGGGAATCCTAACGGGGGGAATCCATATCAAGGTGGCGGTGGTAAAAACGGTGGTAAAAATGGCGGTGGTTTACCTCAGGAGCTACACAAGAATGGTGGTAACAACGGTGGTGGGAACGGTGGCAAAAAGGGAGCTCCCAACGGTGTTTCCGATGGGTTCCCTACCATGGGTGGCGGCGCTAATGGTGGGAACATGAGTCAACAACAAAGGGCTGCTGCCATGAACATGGCAATGGGCCAAATGGGGAGCTTACCCCAAATGGGTAACATCCCAGCAGTGCAAGGGTTACCGGCAGCAGCCATGAACGGCGGAGGCGGCGGCGGAGGGTACTTCCAGGGAGCGGGTCCGGATGCAATGCCGGGCAACCCATACCATCATCAACAACAACAACAACAACAACAGTATTTGGCAGCAATGATGAACCAACAACGTGCAATGGGAGGAGGAAATGAGAGGTTTCAGCCCATGATGCATGCTAGGCCACCAGCAGCTGTGAATTACATGCCACCATACCCATATCAATATCCATACCCGTATCCATACCCCCAACCTCAACCCGACCCTTATACCCACTTCTTTAGTGATGAGAATACCTCAAGCTGCAATGTTATGTGAAGATGATGATGATTTGGATTTTCATTTTACCCCCTAAAAAAAAAGTTCAAGTTTGATGCCATAATATACTTGAAAATGTTTTTTTTTTTAATTTTAGTTTTTATCTTTCCTTTTTTTCAATTTTATGTTGGATTAGGGGTTAAATTATGATATAGATAATATTTTTGTTGAAGGTTTTAGGGGAGGATGATAAATGTTGTAAGTGGAAAGTCAGTGGTGTGGCTTTCCCTTTTTTTATGAGAATGTTGTTGATATTATATAAATTATATGTAGCAATACAAATAAGATTAACACAAATAAATATTTGTTCTACTTCTCTCTCTCTCTCTCTCTCTCACACACACACACACACACACAAAATAGCAATATTAAATTAAGACGCAAATAAAAAAAAATATATAAAAAGGGTAAATAAAAAAATGGAATAAATATGTAAAACAATGATAAAAGAGTCATGTGATAGTGTGGGACAGAGTGAGTGCGGTGGGAGAAATAGGGACCCACCAATCTTGAATAGCGTGTTTTTATTGGCGATTTTGTCCCTACTGTCTCTCATTCCTAATAATGATTATAATTAGGTAACCGCTTTAACTTTTTAACCCTTTTTAACTTTTACATTCTCATTTTCACTTTTCACTTCTACAAAAACTTTGGTAAAGATTTCCCTTGTTTGTTTCTGTAACTTCTTTTCTATATATAAAAAACAAAATCCATGTCAATTTATATTGCTGCAAATCATACGGTCCTTGAGTTTTTTTTCTTTAAATCATAAAAATAATTTTAAAGTTATTCATTAATTTAAATATACGCATTTAAGTTACAATACAAATAAATTGTATTAAAATAAATTTCAATTTGGTTTTGATTTAGGAAAAAAGAATGGAAGCAGTTCCTTCCATGCTATGGGAGAATAGACATTGCGTTGGGTTTCTTTGGAAAGTCTTCGACCTTTTCTATCAATTCGATTTGAACTTGTGGATAGGTAGAATTAACAAGGAGTGTATGGCGGTGATGATGACGGTTTACCGTGAATTGGGATGGAGAGCCACTATTTTTGGTGAGAATGAAGAGGGTTTTTAGGATAGAATTGGTTGGGGAAGAAAGTTCTCAAGTGTTCTAGGTGTATATTTGATGATCTCTCACTTATTATGATTGGGTTTATATATGAGAGAAAAGGAAGGTCACACGTCTTGAGCTTGTTGGAGGCAGAGTCCTATATTGTCTCCTTATATTGGCGGTGATGTGACTTTTTAGGTCGATGATACAATATCTTACAATGGCTGAGCAATCAATGGGCCTAAGGCTCCATGCACACTTGGTGATGGTTTAGCGAGAGTTCGTCACGGTGTTGCTTGATGCTTAAGGTTTGCTTGATGTGAGGTTTGCCTAATGGAGACACGTGGATGGTATGAAGTTTGCCTATTGAAGATACGTGTAGGGGATTCACGAAGGTGGTATAATAATTGCCCCTCAAACAAGGGAGGTTATATAATGACCTTCTTGAGTCTGCTGAGAAATGAGGTTTGCCAAGTCTATTGAAGGGGTAAGTTTGTTGATGTGAGCTAGGATTGAATTGAATTTTGCGTAATTCCATGTAATTTTGAAAATTAATAGCTTGTAAAATTAGTAACTTAGGAATTTCAAAAATTTGAAATTCAAGTTTTCCATTTAAAATAGGCTCTAAATGTTGAAGTGGTGAAGAAGTTTTGGGAGTGTGCATTTGTAACACCCCAAACCCGTATCCTTCGCCGGAACCGGGTTATAGAGCATTACCGGAGTTTACAGATCAAACAGATAGAAATTTTAAACATTTCATACCATTAAAACAAGTCATCAAAGCATCATTTAATCCAAATTATAAACATACCAAATCCAAATCAAATTGCCTAGTTCATGGGCACTTAAACACAAAATTAAATTCACATGCACCTATCTAGATTTAGTTCAATTTACCATGCCATAATATGACTTCAAAAACAAAAACAAACACATATTTACATGTATAAAATCAACCAAAATTAAACTTATAACCTCATTTACAATAAAACCATAAAATAACTATTATTTAGACACCCTAGGTACATGACGACACAAATGATAAATATCACCACATTTGAGTTCGGGATCATTGTTGGATACTGAATCGAAGATCAAAAGTTAAGTACCTAACTTGCGCACAGGAAACAAAACCGTACGCTGAGTATAAACTTAGTGGTATTTCTATAATCCTAATATTTAAAGATAAGAAATCACAAATATACAATTGAAATATAAACACATATTAATATTTAATTATTACAACAACCATATCATATTCATTTGTTTCACAGTTATCTCAATTCTCATACTTGCTATATACATAGCTTTTCACAATTTATTTCACATTTCATTATACAATTGCAATATCCATTCCATAGTCATTTCATGAGTATATAATTCATATATTCCATATATTTGCAACATATTTCATATTCTATTTTCAATTTACTATTTCACTTCCATTTGTCATACCATACCATTTCAACATCAATTATAAAATTTTATTATTCATTTACCCTTATTAACACGACTTGGACTCTGACGGATACACGGATCCAACCAAAACACACCAGTTTGGCACCCAGTGCCTCATCAGATAATTCAAAGTAATAATTTGACACCCAGTGGTTCATCGGCTAAACCGAAGTAAATTGGCACCCAGTGCCTCATCGAATTAATCCAAAGTAGTAAATTGACACCTAGTGTCTCATCGACTCGAAGTCGAAGAAATCCCTGAACTCTTCCAATCTTATGGCATGTCATCTATATTCGACTCAGCTTGATATAGTTAATAGGGTTTAATTTCACTTTTCAAATACAAACAATATTAATTTCAATTCAAATAATCAATATATTCAATATACACATCAATTCAATCAATATAAATTCAATAAATTCATCACATACTAAATCAATCCATTTCAATTGCAAAATACAATATTTCTCACCTCAACACTTATCATGTACATTAAATTAAATTATAACAATTAACAACTAAATTCAGACTATAGAAATACAAACAAGAAATTTTGAGCTATTCCTCGTCGACTTTATCTTTTCCCTTTTTAGTCGAGGGTTCCAGTACGATGTTAGCTACGGAATTAAAACAATTAAAATTTATCAATATAACACAATTCAATTTCATATTGCATATTTCAATTTTTTTGCTCAATATTTGCCTAATTTTCCATTTAGTCCCTAAACCGAGACAACTTCATTTCTTTACAATTAATCCTATATTTTCACACAAATTTCACTTTGAACTAAATTTAACTCCCATTTTCACTTAAATCTCTAAATTTCAAAATTTTCACAATTTAGTCCCTATTATTCAAAATTTACAATTTATTCTACAAATTAATCCTTTTTCACTTCTAGCTTAAAAATCTATCAATTTAGTCCCTAATACTAAAATTATTCAACATTAACAACATTTAAAAACTCAACAATTTCTAAAATTTTGACATCAGTAATACCGGGATTCCAAAAACATAAAAATTAAAAGAAAAGAGACTAAATTGACTAACCAATTGAGTTTTGGAACTTTGAAACCCTAATTTTCTCCTTTCTTTCTTTTTCTCCTACTTCGTTTTTGCTTCTCTGTTTCTTTCTCTATTTCTTTTTCTTTTATTTCTTTGTTTTATTATTATACAATATAATACATATAATATATATACTTAAACATTAAGATTTAATATTATAATATTATAATATATATTTTAACTTTAAAATTTTTTAATAATAAACACTTAAGCCGCCTCATTTATGAGCAATGGCATAATTGCTTCTTTAGTCCTTTTACTTTTTCTTTAATCTATAATTCAAATTTCACCATATATGCAATTTAGTCCTTGTACCTAATTAATTTTAATTCAAGCAAATTCACTTAACCGAAACCTAATTAACTACACAACTAGCTCCGTGTCCGATTTACGAGAATGGAGTCTCAGGAATGCATTTTTTTTAAATTTTATCCTTTTTAATTAATTAACCATCGAAACATTAAAATTTCTTAACGAAACTTTAATACCACTTTAATGACACTTCGTAAATATTTTTATAAATATTTACGGCTTAGTTTATAAAAACAAGATCCCAATACCTCGTCTTCTAAAACCACTTGAACTTAATAAATCACTTATATAACATAAATTATCAAATCAAAAGCCTTTTTTTTTAAATCACATTTGACTCATAAATATTAAATAATAATATTTATGAACTTACTCGTCGAATTTGGTGGCCCTGAAACCACTGTTTTTGACACCACTAAAAAACGGGCTGTTATAACATTAGAATGGCGACATGTTTGTTAAGTAACCGAGGTAATCAATAGTGGTGGTGTAAAGAAGTTATGTCTCTTCATGAGCGAATAATTTGTGCTATTTGTTGGAAGTTACATGTGAGTATCGCACGTGTTTGTTCTACTGCTGCACATGTTTGCTTTGTTGTCACGTACTAAGTGTGACTGAAGGGTCTCTTCTTTTTTTAAATAGGAAAATTTAGGGATTATTTCTCTTACTTTTGTTTTGCTACTTGTTTGCATTGTGAGAACTCTCTAAATCCTTTCTATTTCTTCTGAGTTCATCTTCACTTTTGATCTATCTCTATCTTTGTTTTTTTGGTTTATCTAAATTCTAAATTCTTCTACCTTCAACGATCAAAGTTTTAAGGTTAGTAGGTTTGCTTTGCTTCTTCTTGTCTTTCTTCTTTATCTATTTTTCTTTGCCTTTTGTATTGTTTCTTTTATACTTTAGAAGCTATGACACTTAAGAGACTTGAAGATGTTAGTAATGAGAAAGATGAGTTTGAGTGTAACGTGGGCTCCCAAGCTGCCCAATACGAATTAAATATTGATCGAAAGCCTTCAACTCAAAAATCCATGTTAAACTCGTTTAAAAATTCTTGCTTGACAAGCTTCACTAAAATGACTATAACTTGATCTCTTAAACTTGGATTGACGTGTTTCAAAGTGATTTGTGAAGTTAAGAGATAGGTCTTTGATTTACAAATAGGCAACTCAACCCAAAAATTTAGCACAAGTTGGTTGATTTTCCAAACTTAAACTCAAATGAGTTTACCCCTTCTAGGTTTGTATTAATATATCAAAAGGAATATGCTAAATAACTGGTGGCTTGATGTATGCTATGAATCATGTTAGGTTTGATATTGCTTGTACTATTGGATTCTTGAGTAGATGCATTAGTAATTCTAATATAGAACATTGGAAAGAAATTAATAGATGTTTGAGATAAGAATATTATGGATTGCATTATAACTATACAACTCTTGTTTAAGAATGCTATATGATGTAAATTATGCATATGATAAAGTGAACTCTAAACCTAATAATGGTTGATTATTTACATTAGGTGGTGCAATAGTTGCTTGCTCATCTAAAAAGTAAACATGTATTGTATTTCATTTAGAGAATATGAGTTTATTTCTATGTCACTAGAAAGTAAAATATGTTATGGACAAAAAGATTCTAAAATGCATTTCATTCTTAGAAACTTTTAAAGGACCAATCACTTTGTATTGTGATAACAAGTAACTATATATAAGATTAATAATGAGAGAATCTCAAGCAGTAGTAATCAAATTCCTATGAGATACAATCTCATAAGAGATGTTACGAAAAAAGGTAAAATAGCTTGAGTATTTACCCACTAGTTTGACGTTGGTTGACCCTCTTATTAAGCCATTATCTAGTGGAAAGATCAATAAGGCCATGAGAAGTATGAGACTATTACCAGTTCATAATGATAATCTTGTTTAAACCATACTCTATCATATTGATGTCAGATAAATATATATTTTTTATTAATAAAAAATCATATACGTCAGAGTTCACGATACTTTGAATATGTCAACGAGGTTGACAATTAAAGTGTACCAAATGTTTTTTGACTAGTGGGGGCAAAAATTATTCTAGTAAAGTATTATACTTGGTTGATGCACTACATTTCAAAATGAAGTAGGTTGGATTTATAGCTCTTAATTAGACTCATAACTTATATTCTAATAAGTGAAATGAGAAAAAGGTTGTGAACACTTTTGATGAGCTCGCCTTTCAAGTAGAGAAGTCAAAGGTTGCTTTTTATGGATTCATTGGTAGAATCTTGAATTACTTACTACATATAGAATGTAATGCATGACCCTTTAACACGTTGTATTAGAATGACTTTGGTATGAAAGTATTATGTTATGTTTTACTTTCATTTCAAAAGTTCAAGCTATGGTAACATTTGATTATGTATAACTTAGATATCTATATATAAATCTGTGTTTTTTTTGAAAATAAGCAAGATTCGTGGCATATAATATCACATATATAAGTATTTTTAAACAACCCTTAGTAAATATTAATGTAACAACTCGTTTGTAGTGGTACCATAAAAGGTAGTTTTAGAACCCCGTTTTCCTACAATCGAGTCAGTAAATATTCTTTATTAATATTTACTAGTATATTATAGTATTATATTAAATTTTAGTCCGAAAATTTGGTTGATTGAATGGTTAATTAGAGTACAAGGACTAAAACGTAAAAACTATAAAAGTTAATCGATATTGGTTTTTATTTGTTAAAAGGCTTGATTAATAATTGTTTAAGGTTTTATATGGAAAATAAGCCATTTTTATGGTTAGTAGCCTATTAGAATATAATTATTCAATTTTTATAAAAACACTTTTAATTAAATTAAGTTAAAATAATAATAAAAAAATAAGTCATCATCCATATTATTTTCATTTCATTATTTCTTCTCTAAATGAACACTAATATCCGAAGGAAGCCATATCCTTTTTCTTCAAGCTCAATCGGCCTCTAACATGGTATGTAAATAAAGCATGTTTTTCGTAAATTTTATGTTTTTGAGATTGTTGTAGCTTTATCTAGCTAACCTAGGCTCTAAATTGTAAATCTGTCAAAAGTTTTAAAAGTTTCCATTTATCGCTTTTGATGTTTCTAATGTTAAATGGTTGAGTTTGAAGCTTTGATATGAAATAGGACTATTTTGTAAAGTAAATTTTGTTAGTTTTAATTTTAGGGACTAAAATAAAAATATGTTGAAATTGGCATGAAATTTTTATAAAAATAGATGCCTAAAAGCTACATAAGGGTGAGTTTAAACTTAGGTTTAATGTTTGGAGTTTAAATATGAAAAATATGATTGTTTGGGTTTTAAGGACTAAATTGAATAAACTGGAAAAATTTAGAGAATTTGTGAAAAATTATAGTAGGATATCATACACATTAAATAAGATGTTATAAGGTATTTAGAACTGACAATTTGAAATGAATTATCATATAGATCAAGAAACAAATCAACCAGTAGATAATCGAGGAAAATGGAAAATAACATTATTCCCTGACACTTATTCTATTACTGTTTATATCCGATAAGTTCGTACAATATAGTTTTATGTATTTTTGTAATGTTTATATTTAAATTGTGTATTTTTTGATGTTTGAATGTATACTTAAATGTTGCAAATTGGTACAAATGTTAGAAAAATGATTGAATTAAAAAGTGTTATATTGAGCCTGGATGAACATAGGATAAGATACAATTTTCATGCCAATAGGGTTATTTCACACACTGTATCAGTTTGATATGAGATGAGATGATGACGTACTGTTTATTCACTGATTGTACTAGAATCCATCATTTGTTGCGGATTACCAAGTTATCTTTATAATGATCAGGTGTGTTATAGGGAAGGGGGGATGTATAGCATATGGGCTTGACACTTAGTGCTTAGGTGTGTTCATGGATGGTATTACTTGTTTGAGCAATTAGGTGTGTTTTAGGTGATTACACACATATCCACATCTGTTTATTATAGTTCATCAGGCTAAACTGTTGTTACAATTGGCTAATGATAAATGGTGAAAGTATTATAATGAAATAAAGTATTGTTTTATAATGTGAAAGTGCATATGCTTAATGGCTTGATGATATAGCTTTGGTTGAGATTGAATTATATCGAATGGAATGTTTTATGAGTTATATACACGATAGATTCACTTGATGATATGAATTATGGTAACAGGAAAATTGTTTACTTAACAGTGTTATTTTGGGAATTAAGGTAAGTTATATTGTTTTGAACCTATGAACTTACTAAGCTTATTTAAAGTTTACTCTATTTCATTTTTTGTTTCTTGTAGTTAGCATTTTGCAGAACTCGGCAATCGGATCATCCTAAAGATCACACTATCCAGTCTTCATTTTGGTACAATTTTAATCGTTCAACTTGGTTATGTGGCATGTATATAAGAGTTGAGTTGTATATAAGTGTTTTGTAAAATCAAAATGTGAATGGTGATGTATAAAGTATGTGTGCTTGATGCATTTTGATATGTTTGATTATGGCTTGAAATGGCAACTTTAAATGTAGTTGTTAAGCATGGGAAATGTGATTGATTAAAATGAATGTTAGACATGTCTTTAATTATCATATGGAATGTTTGAATAAGTGAGAATGTGTTAGAGATTATGGCATAAAAGTTGGGTGACTGAATTGGATGTTTCAAGTATGTTATATGGAATGGTGTTGATATCAATCTTATAGGTTGTGGATTTGGCATTTTTGGTCATGAATAAGTGATTGAAAGTTGGTATTTTATTGTGTATAAGACATATGTTTGGGAATTATTTATCTTGGCATGAATTGAGATGTACTTTGTATGAATTTATGTTGTGTGATGGTACCTTGAGGCATATTGGTTAGATATAGGAAATGAAATGTTTTGGCATGCTTTTGTACATTTTGAATAGGTTTAAAAAATGGAGAAATGCATACTCATGAACTAGGTCAAATTTTGGTTGATAGCTTGCATAATAAGGAACTTATTGGCATACACAGGCTAACACACGACTGCATGTCACACACGGATAAGTGACACAGTCGTGTCCTTTGTATTGTTTTGGAAGTTTTGGGTAAACACAGTTACAATTTGTTACATGGGCTGACCACACGCCTGTGTTGTAACACCCCGAACCCGGCCTGGACGTTATGGCCGAATCTGGCGATGTCACATTGAAGTGTCTTTCATAAAGCGTGATATCGTTTGAAAAGCCCAATGTTTATTTAGCCTCTTTGTGTGAACTAGAAAAATGATTTTAAAATTTGCATCACTATAAAAAAGTATTCACTTTAAAACTTATTAATTTAAAAATCTCGTTTATCGCGGAAGCTTTTGAAACGGTTTTGCGTATTTGTGGTATTTTGGTAAATCATGTATATCTTTTGAAAACCTGTATCCTACTACTAGCAGATATAAATCAAAATAAACAAACCCCCCAAAAATTAAAAATTATAGAGGCCTTATTACATAAGAATACCCAAATAAAACTACTTATAAATTAAAAAGTCAAATACGGAAGCATAAGCTATTGTGTGGCCACCTTCGAGTCTCTCGCAGCATCGATCTGCCTATGGATTAGCTGCGCAGATACGCAGAAGGGTAAGTTTATGAAAGCTCAGTGTGTAATCCCTTAATAAATAGACAGTCAAACATACAGTAAACAAATAAAATCTGGGCCTAAGCCCATTTCAGTAACAGTGGCAATATCAGTTTGGGCTTTAGCCCAACTCAATATAGAAACAATCATATGTTCAGGCTTTGGCCCTTTGCGTGAATAGATTAACGATGCAGAATAACGAAACAAGCGATGCGAGTCCTACCCATCCAAATTTCTCTACACAACATCTCCATACCAACCCTACACACCATGTGGGGATAAAATGGAGCCACCCATCCCTACACTCCAGAATTAGCACCGGTTGCGGCACTAAACAGTATTGCAGCAAAGCTGCCAATGATATGCACGACTTTAAGCCATCTGTAGGTCCATAATTGTCTTGGGCGACCCGTGCGACCCTATCAGTACAGTACACTTCCTCCAACATAACAATCCCAACCCCATGGAACATGTCATGCATCGTATCATAATATCTTACATGGATGCAACATACATATAACGTAGCATGCTTAAATACAGTCAAACACATCGTAGAGCAAATTAGTCATTTTACCTTATAGGGGTATTACAGTCATCTTACCTTATAGGGGTATTTCGGTCATTTTACCCTATGGGGGGTATTTCGATCATTTTACCCTATGAGGGTATTTTGGTCATTTTACCTTATGGGGGTATTTCGGTCATTTTACCCTATAGGGGTATTTCGGTCCAACATGGCCCAAAACGGCCTAAGCCCATGAGATTGCCCATGATGGCCTCTCGATCAAACGCCTATGTTTTATGCGTTCAAACCACCATACGAGTGAGCGTACGCTCATATAGCGCCAATAGCCATATTTTCTAGCTTTTGTCGGTTTACGAGTAAAGCAATGTGGTTACACACCTTGGCTACGAAAATAAGTGAAAGGACCACCAGTGCTCCAACCACCCGCCTAGGTCGATCGACTGAGGATTACCTACTTAATCGTTGCCAGAGACTGATTTCAAATCCCTATAGAGGTATCCTGCCATACAACTAAGGCTTAAAAAACATGAATCATATAATGACTATACCAAAAGTTTGTACCAATCATATAACACTTATCGAGAGTGTATCACTAAAAATAAGAGATAGCAATACTCGGCCAACACCCAAAGCACACCCTTAATCCGAGGCACGAGATGGAACAATCGCACCCCTAACAGCAATCGGCAAGGAAATGAGTTGTTAGATGAAGGATAATTACAATAGAGAGTAAATCGAGAAGAACCACGTACCTACCGATTGTTCAAAGAACAATTGCAAAAACCAAAACGAAATAAAGAGAGATATAGAATTCGGCCATAGTAATTAGATGAGAAGAGGTTGGAACCGTTACCATAAAAAGAATTGAAAAGGGAAACAAGATGTATAGGGTCAAGAGGGAAATCGTTTAAGAGAGGGAAGGGAAAAGTCGACCAATAACCAAGTCTAAAACCGAAGGAGTTTGAGAGGAAGGAAGGAGGGGGTATTCGGCCAAAGAGAACCAATAGAGATTAAGAGGAGGAGGAGCTAGTCAAGAGCTAGGAGTTAGATGCAGGTAGAATTTGAGAGATAGGAGAGGAGTATTCGGCCAAGCACAGAAAGAAAGTACGAGAGAAAGCAATTTGCTAAAGAGTAAGGAAGAGCAAAAACGCAAAGTGCAGAAGAAAAATACCCGAAAGAACCTTAGGTACCAATCAGCTTCTAGAAAACAACAGGAAATACCCAAAAATGCTCACAAAATCGAAATAGAATAACCAAACTCACCCGCAAAATTGAAATTCCTGAGTTCTCCTTGTTCAAATTCGGCACTCAATTCTCTCTCACCCCACTTCCCTTGATTTCCTCCTAATATCTCTCATCAACTCCCTCCTACAATCCCTCCATGACCAATTCAAACTCTATTCCACTCTGTAGTGTTTTGGTCAAACTCTACTACCTCTCATGGCTATCAGTAAAAATAATCTCCATTTGCACAAGTAGGGATTCGAACCTTAGACTACTAGCTCACTCTACACACCACTATCCACTAGACCAGCAGGCCCATTCTGTCATGCTTTTAACAAATTTTACTTATAACCCTACTGGCCAAAGATAGGGGTTTTATCCTTAAAAAGCAAAATTTTGTGGAAGCCAAGGCCTGAACCCATGACTTCCCAGACTCTTCCAGAGCACACAACCACAAAGCCAAACATACATTTGTGTCACTTTCTTGCACAACCCAAATATTTATGAGTAGCTTCCCAACTGCTCCCATGCTCAAGACCTAATACTTCTAGGCCCAAATTTGGGGCGTTACACGTGTGGGTACTTTTCATATGGTTACAAGATTTTTCACATGGTTTCAGTCTTTTAAATGGTCCAGCTACACGACTGTGTGAATGTCTGTAAGTTTTTGCATTTAGGTCCACACGAATTTAGTGAGTTACACGGTCTGGATACACAACCCTATAACTTTAGCTTTACACGGTCATTGATTGTAACACATCTTAGGCACACGGCTGTGTGACCCTGTTCTATAATTTTTCCATAGTTGTTTAAAAGTTTGTAATTTAGTCTTTATTTGCACTCGGGTCAACTTAAGAGCTTTTGTAAGCTCGATTAAGACTCAGATTTGGTTGTAAATCATGTTTAACATGGATTATGAATTATTTTGTTGTTTTATTAAATATTAAAGTTAGAAATGTATGTAATTTATTCAGTTAACTATTTTAGAATCTTATAGATCAGGTTCGATGATTAGATTGGGCGAGGGGTGTTATATTTAATGGTATCAAAGTTACGATTTAATCGATTCTAGGACTGAACGTATCGATTAAATTGTAGCATTTGTTGAGTCTAAAAATTACATACCACATTAACCTGTGACAGTGTGATGCTATTTGATCTGATTTGACCTTATTCTCTTATAGATTCAAAGATGTCTGTAGAGTCTAATCGTGCTGTCACTGATAAAGTAGACTGTAATGTATTGACTTCTGAACAAGAAGTGAGTAACAGTATGCCAGTTCCGCAAATGTTAGAAAATGAACTGAAAAATACCGTTTTTAGCATGATGGGTCGGAGGTTCACCGAGTTTATGTGAGCCAATCCTGTGGCTTCGCAACCTCCACCCCATACCCTGCCTCTTGTGGCACCCTCTTGTCTTTAAAATACTGAAAGTTCATGTCGGCCTTCGATCGATAAAATTAGAAAATGTAGAGCCGAAGAATTCAGAAGTAAGACAAACGACAATCCAACTAGGGTTAAGTATTAGCTTGAAAATACTCAAAGAGTATTTGATGAATGGGTTTGTACTTCTAACGAATGCTTAAGATATGTTGTATCACTGTTAAAAGATGAAGCCTATCATTGATGGTCTACGTTGACAACTATGGTACCGAAAGAGAGAGTGGGTTGGGACTTTTTTCGAGTAGAATTCCAGAAGAAATATATTAGTAAACAGTATCTGGACAAGAAAAAGAACTAATTTCTTGAGCTAAAGCAAGATAATCAATCTGTGGCTAAAAATGAGAGGGAATTTGTGCAGCTCAACAAATATGCTCGCGAGATTGTGCCAACAAAAGATGAAATCTGCAATCATTTTGAATCTGGCTTGAATGATGTGATCAAATGTTAGTTAGGGCATTAGAATTGCGGAAGTTAGTAGTTTTATCTGAATGAGCTCAAAAGATAAAAAAAAAATAATGAGAAAAGGCAGTTAAAAATAAAATTTTGGGACTCTGGTAAACGGGGGGTACCTAGATTGTTTTTAGCTCCTCCAAGAAAGAAATCAAAGGAAGCTTTTAGTTGATTCGCAACACAATCTGGATTTTTAAGAAGAAATAAACCGAGACCAAGTGACTTGAGATTTCAGCCTATTCCGGTTGCTAATGTTACCAGTGTTCGGATTGCAGATAGACTAGTTTGTGAACATTGTGGAAAATGACATTTTTGTGAATATCGAATCAAAATAGGTGCTTGTTTCAAATGTGGATCTATCGAGCATTTCTTGAGGAATTTCTCGAGAAGGACAGGTGGTACTGATGATCAAAGTGTGAAGCCAATGTTCATTCTTAAGAAAGGTAGATGTCTCAGATAGAGTAGTAATATTGGGGTAAACCGTAGTGGTACCAAAGAGACAACGGTTAGGTTTGAAGCTAGGGCGTCTACTTGAGTGTATGCTATCCGAGCTAAAGAGGAATTTGCTGCACCCGATGTTATTCCTGGTACCTTCTCTCTCTTTGATGTTACTGTATATCCACTGATTGAATCATGGTCAACTCATATATTTACACTACAATAGTAACAGATAAGAACATACTGGTCTAGTCAATTGAATTTGATGTCAGAGTTACGAATCCATTAGGTCAATGTGTTAAAGTCAATTTGATATGTCAAAAGTGATCGCTGTGAATTCAGGGTTGTGACTTTCCTGCTGATATGATGTTACTGCCATTTAACGAATTTGATCTTACCTTGGAAATGAACTGTTGATTTTACATGATGCAGTGATGAACCGTAGACTGAAATGGATTGTTCTAAGATGTCAGAATGATGAGATGGTTATAGTTGAGTGTAATAGATTGGATTATGCTACTAATGTTATTTTAGCAATCTTCGTTCAAAAATTGATCAAAAAAGAGTATGAAGCATTTTTGGCTTATACACTTGATACTCGAGAATTGGGATCGAAGATTGATCAGGTATTGATTGTTAATGAGTTTACGGATGTGTTTCCAGAAAAATTTCTTGGGTTGTCGCCAGATCGGGAAGTTGAATTCGTGATTGATCTAGTGCAAAGGACCGCGCCAATATCTATTGCATTGTACCAAATAACACCAACATAACTAAAACAACTTAAAGCACAATTGCAAGAGTTGTCTGATAGGACTTTTAATGGACGAGTGTATCTTTTTGGGGTGTACTAGTGTTATTCATGAAGAAGAAAGATAGATCGATGGGGTTGTGTATTGATTATAGGTAGTTGAATAAAGTCACTATAAAGAATATATTACCCTCTACCTTGTATTGACTATTTGTTTGATCAGTTGAAAGGAGCTACTGTGTTTTTAAAAATAGATCTTAGATCCGGCTACTATCAGTTGTGAGTTAAAGATATTTTTATGCCGAAAACTGCACTTCGAGCCTGTTATGATCACTACAAGTTTTTGGTGATGCCTTTCGGATTGACCAATGCCCTTACCGCATTTATGGACTAAAAGAATCGGGTTTTTCAACCACATTTAGACAGATTTGTAGTAGTATTCATTGATGATATACTGATCTATTCTAACTTTGAAGCTGAGCTCAACATTTGAAAATCGAACTACAAACTTTATGTGAGAAAAAATTATAAACGGAGTTTAGTAAATGCGAGTTCTGGCTTTAAGAGGTTAGATTCCTTGGTCACATGATTTTTGCGGATGATATTAAGGTTGATCCGAGCAAGATTTTTGCAATTGTAAATTGAAAAGCTCTTAAAAACGTCTTTGAGGTGCATAGTTTTTTGTGCTTAGCCGGTTACTATCGACGATTTGCTAAGAATTTCTCAATGATAACATTACTGATTTAACACCCTATACCCGACCTAGTCGCCAATCCCAAATATCAGGATGCCACACTACCGTTTCATGTCGTATACAAGTAAAACCTCATTCTAACGAAACGTATTCCATTTTAGTATTCGTGTAGGTTTTAAGTCAATCTTACTCCTTAGTTAACATTGTTATATGCAATTCATACATCAATTAGTTTTATAATAATAGTTAATCATGCATTGGGGCCATTAAGCAAAAATTCTAAAACTATCACGTAGGTATCAATACTTAAGATGTGGTATCGATATTTCTCTCAAGTGATATTCATACCGCTTGGAAAATTGCTACCAAACTTGCATTCTGTTTCTCACACAAAAAGCCAAAGTCTCAGAAATTATCGGTACCTTTCGAAAAGTATCGATACTCGTGATAAGGTATCGATACCAAATTATGCTATTGACTTCATGCACTTTCAAAAATCATAGAGGTATCGATTTTAAAATCTGAATATCGATACCTCTGCTCCAGACATAAAAAATACAACAATTTCAAACATATAACTCATACCAATTAGTGCCTAATCATCACGCATCTTTCAGTTCATGGAATGAGCACCAAAATGTCCGAAATAATAGTCTAAAACTTCATATTCATGACTGAGCAAGAAACCAATAATTCAAATGTAAAGTCCTTAAGTCCTAAGGCATAATCATATAAACAACTTAAAAGCCAAAGCAAAACTAGCATATAGTCTACCACATTGCCTTATTCCCGAAACATAAACGAACAGATAATAAACACCTATGAAAAAATATAAAGACTTGATTGGATCACTCTTTGCAAACCACACCGCTCACACCAGCATACAACTAATTTGCAATGGGTAAAGAAAGGAGCGGGTGAGCTTAATAAGCTTAATGAATGCCTAGAACAACTACCATGCAAATAGTTTATCAAGCATTGGTGAATCATATAAGTAACATAATTATAACAACCTCAACTTAGTTGACACATTTTACATCTTTTGCATATTCAATAGCCTATTTACAAAGTCAACATATATACATTCATGCATACATCACAATACATACAAATATATTTACAACTTAAGATAATTTGGTACTTGAGCTATGAAACGTAAAAGTGGGCACTATTACCACTCATCAGATACACGGATCTCTAACACACCACATAGACTTATAGAGTCAAATATGTCCCATAGTGAAGCATATAACTAACACTCTCCTTATTTCCCCTCACATGTCCCGTTGAATGGAGCTTAGCTCACATTCCCTTATCCCTCCAACATGTCCTAGGGCCTCAATGCCCAAAATCACATATACTATAAGTGAATACTCACAATCTTATGATATGTCAACTATATCCAATTGTCTCAAGTGTCACAAGGCCAAAATATCCGTTATTAAACACACATATATTGCTTACTTGTTTCCTGCTCATTACCATTACATATTTGCATCATAAGCATAATATTATCACTAACACTTAGCTTGTTTGACATGTTCACATATATAATTCCACAATAATAATCATGAACACATAATACATGTAATGGCATATCATCTTAATACACATTTTCACAATTTAATGAGCACATAATACACAAGTTAAGCATGAGCACAAGATAACTTACACTCGAAATTTAGAGTAGGGGGTTTAGGCTACAACTAAATTCCCTAACAATGCATTTAATTGTGTCCACAAGCAGTTAATCTAAACACTCACCAATTCGGTTTCGTCGAAATGCCAAAAGCTCAAACTAGCCTTTCCTAGCTCGTAGATGGTCCTAGCGAATCTGGAACCCTTAACATAGCAAACTTTAAATGTGGTTGTTAAGTATGGGACACGTGACAAATTAAAATGAATGTTTGGCATGTCTAATTATGACATGGAATGTTTGAGTAGTTGATATTGTGTTGGAGATTATGACATAATAGTTGGATGATTGAATTGATGTTTTAAGTATGTTATGTGGAATGGTGTTGATACCAATCTTATAGGTTGTGGGTTTGGCATTTTTGGTCATTAATAGGTGATTGAAAGTTGGTATTTTGGTTGTGTATAAAGCATATGTTTGGTCACTATCTATCTTGGCATGAATTGAGATGTGCTTTGGTATTAATTCATGTTATGTGATGGTTCCTTGAGGAATATTGGTTAGATATAGGAAATGATATGTTTTGGCTTACTTTTGTACATTTTGAATAGGTTTAAAGAATGGTTAAATACATACTTATGACCTAGGTCAAATTTTGGTTGGTAACTTGCATAATAAGGAACTTATTGGCACACAGAGGCTAACACAAGGTTGTGTGTCACACTCGGGTAAGTGACACCATCGTGTGCTCTATATTGATTTGGATGTTTTGGGTAAACATAGTTACAGTCTGTTACATTGGCTGGCCACACGTCCGTGTGGGTACTGTTCATATGGTAACTAGATTTTTCACACGGTCTTAGTCTCTCACATGGCCTAGCCATACGATTGTGTGAATGTTTGTAAGTTTTTTCATTTAGGTCTACACGATTTCAGTGAGTTTCAAGGTCTAGATACACGACCATGTAACTCCAGCTTCATACGGCCACTGATTGTAACATGACCTAGGGACACGACCATGTAACTCCAGCTTCACATGGCCACTGATTGTAACATGACCTAGGGACACGACCATGTGGCATTATTATGTGATTTTTCCATAGTTATTTAAAAGTTTACAATTTAGTCCTTATTTATACTCAGGTCAACTTAAGAGCTTCTATAAGCTTGATTAAGACTCAGATTTGGTTGTAAATCATGCTTAACATGGATTATGAATTATTTTATTGTTTTATTGAATATTAAAGTTAGAAATGTATATGATTTATTTCGTTAACGGTTGTTGCATCCTGTAGCTCGGGTGTTACAACTAATTGGAGGTACATTAGTTAGGTAGACACTTTAAGTTAATTTTTTACATATAAAAAAGAGCATCCTCCCCCACTCTAATCTATAATTAAAATTTTGTGTCATATACATAACATATATATGTAATATATGTATATAATATGGGAAAGAAAGAAACGTACATAGATATGTTGATTTAGAAAATGGTTTTGTCCATTGGCTTCCAACGGATGCTAGTTCAAAAATTTCGTTTCAAAAGAGGAATAATTGTGTTGATTCAGTGACCTTTCAAAATTGAAAGGTTGTGTACTCTTACCTCAATAGTTGTGTTGATTGGATAACTTTTCCTTTGGAAGGAGGTACTTACCCATAAATAAAGGCCTCGTATTTGAGCTGAAAAAATCCAATTCGAGTGAAACCAGTTCTGTTTTATCTCTAGATTATATTTTGATTTTGAAAGTACAAAATAAATTTTCTTATTCACTTTTTCGATATCCCGATGATTATTTGCATCTCTTTCAATCTTAAATAAATAGATCTAACCAGTACCTTATATCCCTTGGAGAAATATTTAATGCAAGGTTGGCGGACATCCAAATTTATGTTGTTAGTTTGGCTATGACGTTAAAGTCCCAACCAAAACCCCTCTCCTTCGGATCTTGCTTCTCCTCTTTGCCTTGCATAATATGCATCATTGAAGTACTTATTTTTTCAATTTTCTCATGGCTTTGTCTTTCATACACTTTAATTATTATTATCATTATGGGTGAGTGGTACTTTAAAATTTTATTTCATAAGTAGTTTTAAAAAATTGATATGTACCTTTTTTTTTAAATCTCCTTTTAAAAATATTTTATAAAATACTCCTATAAAACATCTGTCAACCTTCTAGTTTTACTTGTGAAGCTTAAAAATTTCATTATCCTAATAAAAAAATTAGATGGAACAAATGGAGTAAGTAGTCTCTATCCTCTTGAGTGTTATTAAGAAAAGGAGAATATTCAAATGGTCAAAAACCCATTATAAAAACATTTTTGTCATTCACAGTTTTAAAATTACTTTCCTCATCAGATTGCCTGAATTCAAAGATAGTATTGAATAAGTTAGAGGAAATTAGTATTGATATTTAAAATATCAATTGTTTAGTATTTATAAGATAAAGGTTTAAACTCCGGTCATTCTCCTCACTCAATGTTACAATAATAAAAATAAATTAAAAGATAGTGATAACATAAAATAGAAAATTAATGTGTATATGTATAATAAATAATTTTAATTAATACTATATAATAAATTATAAATATAACTTATTTTTATGTTAAATAATGATTAAAAGTATATTTTTCTTAAAAAATTAAAACTATATTTAATTAAAAATAAATAACTTAGAGTTTATATTTAATAGTTAACTATATTTAATGTTTTAAAAAGAAATCCTCCCACTAGTGGGAGGGATAATTCTCCACTAAACGTTATACATAAATGAGCTGCGGTACGATTGGCTGAAATTGTTTCTCAACCGTACCCCTACCTGGGCTTGTTTGAAATTAAATGCGTCCTATATAGTTTTTGGTTAAAATTTGTTGTTACTATATGTGTTTGTATAAAATTTAATATTTGGTCCTTAAAAATTTAATTTTCAAAAGTTTAATTTTAAAAATTTTAGTTTAATCATTATCATCGTTGGTAGTTTCTATCAAAATTTATCAATTTAATATGTTTATTTTTGTCACTTGTATGCCATGTCATATGAAGACAACCTAGTTAAAATTCTAAATTGACAAATTTTGACAAAAAATACTTATAATTTAAAGATTAGACTGAGACTTTTAAATAAAAAAAATAAGATAACTTAATTTTTAAAATTTTAAGTGTAGGGACTAAATCTCAAATTTTATCAAACCTCAACTTTTTTTTTTTTATCATGTTATATATATATATTATGCCAAGGGCATTTATAATTTTTTTGGTATAATGAAAGCTTACATTACAATTTAATGGAGGGGATAATTACATTTATTAAATTTAATATATAATTCTTAATACATATAAAATATCAACATATTATCTTAATAACATTAAAATATAAAAGTAATATATATTGCAGGAGTAAAATTATGAGACATTATCAAAAGGGATAATATAATTTTTGCCTCCTATACTTAGTAACGTGGTTCACTTTGGTCCTTGTACTTTATTTTTTATTCGCTTTGGTACTTAAACTTAGCAACTAGATTCGTTTTGGTCCCTAAACTTGAAAATATAAAAACTTGATGACATGGCACTTTGAGATTGTGCCACATCATCACTTGAAAATTAAAAAATATATATAAAATTTTAGGTGATGACGTGGTACAATCTTAGAGTGTCACACATAATGTTCTAATAATTGGATCAGTGGTTGAGTCGTTCAAACCACTGGTTTTCAATTCAATCGGTTTGATTGGTTCAATTACAAGATCGACAATAATTAAATAAATAATTAAAAATTCATACAAATAAAAAAAATTAAATTGGTTCAACTTGTTAAACTATTGGTTTTGTCCTGGTTTCGATTATAACTAATTTCGAGTAGTTTTTGATTTAATTGGTTCAACCCCTTTGTTCTGACTAGTACGTCGATCGATTCTCAGTCCAATCATCCCTACCAAACAACCCAATCTTGTTCCAAGAACACTAGTCACATCAACAAATCTTGATGGAATCTAATTTCAGAGACCAAAATGAATCTAATTGTCAAGTTTAAGTATCAAAGTGAACAACAACAAAAAAAAGGACAAGTACCAAAGTAGACTTAGTTGCCAAGTTTAAGGGCCATATCAAAACCACTCCATGCCACTCTGCCCGTCCTCATCTCATTTATTAAATTTATCATTAAGTTGTCTTTTGTTTATAAAAAAAAAGGTAAACTACCTAAAACCATTAAACTATTATTAAGTTTACGTTTTGGTCACTCTTTGATGTAGGTTACCCTAAAATAAATGTTTTTAGTAACTCTATTTGAGGTGATTTAAATAATTCTTGATTAATATTTCATGGGTAGAATATACCCAAGGTCATTAAACTATTAGTAAATTTACATTTTGTCACTCAACTTAAAAAAATTACAAAATGATCACTGAACTATTTGAAAGATTTCATTTAAGTCACTGGGCTATTAAATTTGATATTGTATGGCCTTCTTCGTTCGTATTGCTTGCACTAATTGAAAGTTGTTTCCCCCTTTCTCTTCTATACTTTAGTCTTTTCCATGAAACAATTTTGAACATCACGAATCTACAAACCAAAATCTAAAATTTTTCTTTGCTGACTTTCGACATTTATCCTCAAATCAACTTGGATTTAAGGTATGTTCTTCTACTCGTCGATTGTTACTAATTCATTCTATTGATCATCAAATCATCATTTGGAGCTCGTTAGTCGAACTTAAAAAAAAGTTAACAGCATAATGACTTCAACGAAAATGAATAGTTTAGTGACTGAAACATAAATTTACTAATAGTTTAGTAATCTTGGGTATAGTTTACCCATATTTTATTTGGTTGGTCAATGTAATAACTTGAGAAAAAACTTATTTAGCTATTAAAATAGATATAATAATGTTAGTACTAAAATAATTCATTTTTTTTGTAAACAAAAATGTTGAAATAATAAAGTTAATATATATTTTTTTATAAAGAGATAATATAATTTTGGTCATTGAACTTAGCAACTAGATTTACTTTGGTAACTATACTTTTTTCTGGTCCACTTTGGTCATTGAACTTCGCAACTAGATCCATTTTGGTACCTAAACTTAGATTCTGTCAAGATTTGATGATGTGACTAGTGTTACTAGAATATGACTGGATCGGACAGACCGAGAACTGATTGATATAATGGTTTGAACAAAAGGGTTGAATCGATTGACTTGGAAATTTTTTGAAATTGGAAAAAATAAAAAATGGGGACAAAAATAAATAGTTGAACAGATTGAACTTGTTTAAGGTACGAGGTGAAGAAGGGTTGGCTTGATACCGAAGTGCGGATATAATGGATGGCCTAAATTTTGGTTTAAGAGACAATGTATGTAGTAAATTAGAAATGACTTGTAGTATAGGTAAAGATGAATGATGCCTAAGGGAGGAATATGTTTGAAGATGGATGGTTGAAAAGAATTATTTGGTAAGGTAGCTACAACAATAGGAATTACAACAAGAAAGGTTGTAAGTTGATTAGTATGGTTAGAGTATGTCTTGGATAAGGGTGAAGGTGGTTGAGATTGGAAAAAAAAGGATAAGTATGCTCCTCAAATCTAACATATCTAGATATATAAATCCTCCTTGAAGCATCTATACAAAGATAACTTCTATGAACAAAGGAATAACCCAAGTATTTATATGTAAATGATCTAAACTGCAATTTATGGGTGCTATATGGCCTTAAGTTTGGAAAGAAAAGACAACCAAAGACCTTCATAAATTTATTGTTAGGTTTGGCATGAAAAAGCTTTCCATATTGAGACACACAAGCTAGAGCTATAGTAGGAAGCCAACTTAATAGAAATGTAACACTAGAGAATGCATCATTCGAATATGTTAGTGGCATAGAAGCTTGTACCAACATTGATAACCCTATCTAGAAAATAATGTGTATGCTTTCTTTCAAGCAATCCATTTTTCTCTAAACTGTGAAGGCTTCACCACCTATGAACAATACTATGTGTCTTAACATAGGGTAGAAATGGCTAAAACTCCCCTCATTCACCAGTTTGCAATACTTTCAGCTTATAGCCAAACAATCTTTCATCTTCTTGTGAAATTACATAAATGAAGCATAAACATATAATTTCTCATTCAGAAAATAAATCTAGGAATATTTGGAGTAGGCATATTTGAATGTTACATAATAAGAAACCATTTGAACAAAGAGGAACAAGACTATAGAGGTTTACTACTACTTAGTCTAATAGTTCAATAAATTAAGTTGCAAACTGAGAGTATGAAAATTTATATGCTTTACCAAGTTTACAAGTAGAGCAAATAATTAGATATTTATTTCTTAAAAAAAGGAATACTTGTAGTTATTCAAGTCTTTGGTCAATACATAATAAAAAGGGTAACCAAACTTTTTGTATAAGAGATCAAGTGAATTAGACTTAGTAATTGTATTACAAGAACCATTGGTACACTAATGAGTATTATTGACCACTATAGAACCTTGATGATCCTTATTGTACATATTAAAATCACCAAGAGGTAGCCTATACAGTCCATCAGCTTATAAACCTTGCAGTAACACCTCTTTGGAAGCCAAATCTTTGACTTGATAGTATGTTAGAAAGAACTCAAATGAGACATGATTGTCCTTCGTAAATTTAGACTCAGAGAGTAATTTTTTTGTTAGATTAGGTACATGCAACTCATATCTCAATATATAAAGATCCAGGTCTTGTGAGTATATGTGACTATCCAATTACAACATCCCTCACCCATTTCAAATGACTGATACGGGTGGGAGATGCCATCGAAGAATAAACGAGTAAGAAATCTTGGATTTATTTAAGTATTGAAAGTTTAAAACATCATTATAAAATAATTAAAATATGTTTTAGTCAAGATTCAAAGTTTTAAAAATAATTTAAAATCATTTAAGTTTTAATCGAAGTTAACCAAAGATGATTGGAACCCAAAAATAAGCTTTGAAAGGTCCAAACAACTTAAAATAGTGTAGTGCTAAAAATAAGCGTGATGTCACGATGTGAGGACTTTTGACGTTGCGATAAGACTTATTGAGTAGTGATGTCGTGATGTCAAGTGGAAAGATCATGAGGTTGCAATTCCATGGTCACAACGTCGTGTGGTAAGGCCACGGCGTCAAAATTTTGTGGTCACGATGTAACTTGCTTAGTATGCCCAAAACACTTCAAAATATTTTCTAAGTCCCTTTATTAATGATATATTTAACACATGCTTGAAAATCACTCAAATATGTATGAAATCCAGTATAAAACATTTTAAATTCACAATTTATAATCCTCAAATGTAAGTAACCATGCATATCATCAATTTACTAAAAGAAAGATAATATGATGAAATAACAAGTGTAGCTTACAAGTTCAAATTTAAACAACATTCAACAGAAAGACCAAGTAATATGAAATTAGCATATTTACTTATGTAGACACCTAAGACATGTTAAAACTAAAAATATATCAATTTCTTAATTTTTTAGGTCTCGTTGATATTATGATATCCCAGATTGAGCTAGGCTTCATGTCTCCTTGAATCAACAATCTATGTGTAAAAACAATAGCGCGTAAGCAAACAATGTTTAGTCTGTTCAAATGGAATTCACTATACTTACCTTGTTGGAGGTGAGCATACCAAATTCCATAAGAACATAAATACTTAATACAACATTCTCAACTACATCACATACCAAGATCGTCTTTGAAGAGACAGTGTATATTCGATGATCCACAATAAATGCTAAACCATCAAATGACATGATATAGCTCCAAACCTATAATAACCCATACATAAATGTGTATACGACCCTAATTGGCATGTCAACCGTATCCTAACATTTCTACTAAGTTTACAGGGCACAAGAACTAAGTGAACATTTATCAATAAGTTCTTTCTTTTAAAGTTACAACATTTATAGACATTCATGTTTTCCACTTTACATAGCTCATGAACCCAACATTCATTTACATTATACAACTCAATCATGCCATTGTCCACATATTAAATCTTTTTTTTTTCAATTTTCTTATTATCACCACCAATAAATATACCTTTTAAAACATCCACCCTGTTTTCATGCCGTCTTGCCTAACATGATAACTGTAACAGCCTAATTTTCAGTGGTGTCAGAACAGTGATTTGAGATCACTAAATCCGAAAAATGAGTAGGAAATATTATTAATTTAGTGAGTATAAATTAAATGTGAAGTTAGGAAAAAAAAATTTAAAATAGTGAATAGCGTACTAAAAATAAATATTAAAATAATTAGAATCAAAAAACGAGGTATTGAGACCTCGGGAATTTTAAATCTAGCCATAAATATTTTATGGAGCGTTAATAAGTTAGTATTAAAGTTTCGTCAAGAAATTTTAAAGTTCTGATAGTTAATTGAACAAAAAGGACTAAATTGTATCAAATGCAAAATTGTGGGAAATGATTAAATAGCTTAAATGATAAAAGAAAGAGGGTTTAAAAGGAAAATAGACCCAAGGTATCTTTGGGCTGGACGGCAAGGCATGAAATCAGCAAGAAAATAAGGAGAATTAAGGGTAAAATTGGAAAATTGCAAAATTTACTTAATAAAGCTAGGACTAAAGTGGAATTATCGAGATTTCTCTTTATTTTTCCGCATTCTCATCAGCAAAAACACCATGGAAGAGTTCCTTCAAGCTTGTTTTTCATATTTTTACTTCAAGTAAGTTCAATTCTTGATTATTTCTTGAAATTTTTGTGTTTTTGTGACTTTTACAACTAGGTCCACTTGTTGAATTCATTAGTTTTTAATTCTATGAAAGAAATTGAAAGTTGCTATGAATATGTGCTGGAACTATATGATGATTTGGCATGGAATTAGAGCTTTAAATTGTTTATATGCTGATTTTATTGAAAGAATTGAATAGAAAGTGAATGTTTAGGACCTAATTGTAAAAGAGTTTGAAGTATGTGGAAATTCTGAATTTCAATAGTTATGAAATAACTTCTAATGTCTAGGAAAAGTATTAATTGAGAAAATTATCTTAATTGAGGGGTTAATTGAGTAAGGACTGAATTGTATGAATTGTGAAATTTGGGGAAAAATGGAAATCAACACTTTGCACTAAAACTGTTTTGGACAGTAGCAGTAGTCTAACTTTGAAAAATCACCAAAAATTTTAGAAATGGAATTAGAGGATGAATAAAATATGAAATTAAAGCTTATTGAGTCCAGTTTCTTATAGAAGAAATTATGTAAGCAATGGAATTGTAAATCATGAGATATGATAAATTTTGTGAGACAAGGTCAGAATGATTTCGGGTTCCCCTGTTCTGAATTTGAAAAATCATCAAAAATTGGATAAAAACAATTAGGGGCTTAAATTTATATGTTTAGAATAATGAATGAGTTTATTTTCAAGAGAAACAAACGACGACATCATTCGAATTCTGTACGAGAAGATAATTAATTTTTAGTGAAGAAGGGTCGGAACTGTCAGACAGCAGAACAGGGGAGAATTCAATGAATAAACTGTATTAATTGGCCCAACTAAAAATTATGAAATTTTTATGGAAAGAAAACATATGAGTCTAGTTTCTGGGAAAATTTATGGATCTTAATTTTGAGTTCTGTAGCTCAAGATAAAAATGATTTAGTGACTATGACACGGATGGACAGCTTGAATATTCACATAAGTAAATAGTGAAAATTATGGATGATGTTACTTACAAGTGTGTTATTTATACTAAGGATGTGGATGGAGAGGAGGAGGAGGAAAATTAAATATATATACATATGAATGACTTGATCACATGCCCGATTATAATCGATAAATGTTGAATTAGAAATGATATAATGTTTTATTTGGAATATTTATTATGAAATTATGAATATCGTTATAATACAAAAAATCGTACTTGTGAGTTTGTATAACTAAATTTTAGTGACCATTTGTTAATTTTATGAATTTCATGATGTGTTATTTTATATGTATTGATGATAAAATCGCGAATAATGTAAAAACATGAAAATTGAATAAATGATCAAATTGAGCATTACTATTCAGTGACAAGATGAATTGAAGGAAAAGACCATGGTTGGACCATGGCAACAAGTGATAAGTGATAGCTTCGGCTACACTTATCTGATCAATGACAAATGAAAGTGATAAGTGATAGCTTCGGCTACACTTATCTGATCAAGGACAAATGAAAGTGATAAGTGATAGCTTCAGCTACACTTATCTGATCAAGGACAAATGGCAAGTAAAAAGTGGTAGCTTCGACTACCTGATCAATGAGAAGTGGTAGCTTCGGCTACTTGATTAGTGAAAAATGGTAGCTCCGGCTACCTGATCAGTGAATAGTGATAGCTTCGGCTACAAGTGACAAGTGATTTCTGTGTAAGACCATATCTGGGATAAGACATCGGTGTGATATGTGTATAAAATGTAAGACCATAGCTGAGCTATGGCATTCTAGTGAAAAGACCATAGCTATGCTATGGCATCAGTGATTGTCAGTGAAATTCAATGCATACCAGTGCAGACCAATTCCGTGAGATGTTCACAAATTTGAAAAAGTTTGGTAAGTATTACATGGAATTATGTGACATAAGGAAATACGAGTTGATGAGACATGAGCATAAAACCTGATTGATGAATGAGTTCATTTGTAATTATATATTTCTACGCCTTGAGTGTATTATCCGTATGAATTGGTATTCCAAATGAGTTAATGAGAAAACTTTTAGTATGAAATAATCTGAGTTCGAAATGAAATATCATGAAAACGTACCTGAAATACATTGGTATGTCTTGTATATGCTATTTGAATTTATGAATGTGAAAAGTAAATGTATGTGGAAATAAGAGATGATGATATCTGTACATGGAATTTATTGATGAATACGTACATTCAAATTTATATGATAGATTTTAGTGTACATTGAAATTAGGCTCAATAAGTGATTTGGCAATTTAAATCGTGATTGGCAGGAAGAGTTAGTGAATTGCATATTTATGAATTGTTACACGTATTTGTCTGAAATACGAGGAAGTGATGGTAATTGATACATGTAAATTTGAGACTATGATATATATAAAAATATGGAATATGTTTGATAAATGTGTTCATTTATAACTACGGAATTATGTACCTCATGTTTGTTATTTGCATAAAGATGATATTTCAAAGACTTTAGTGAATAAAGCTTAAATACGAAATAGTATGAAATTGAGACAAGTTGTTATGAAAATGTATTTAAATTATCTATAAGTGTTTCGTGCTTCTCGGTAATGCCTCGTACTCTATTCCAGCGACAGATACGGGTAGGGGTTGTTACAATAACTATATTGACTTTCTTACCATAATTTCACATTCAAATAATACATTAAATACATTAAATTAATAGTACACACAACAACATGGAAGTATAGTCAGTTCCATGATAACTTATCTTTCCCAAAAGCAACAAAAATGGTTGGAGGCTTCTTCAAGGGCTTCAATCCATAACATTTTTCTTTCCCTTGATAGAACCACCTCTAGCAACCTCTTTCCCTTCAAATACATAAAAAATTAACAATTTTGCCAAAATGTCAAAATAACATTTATTAGTTATATTAATGGCTTAACAATCATTCCAAAGCATTTAAATATGAAATGGGATAATGGAATACTAAGAAATCATGAACTGTTACCAAAATCTCTTTCTTCTCCCTTTAGCTCAACCTTCCCACACTAAAGCTCAAACCTTAGATATGGGTGAAGAGAATGGTGACGAGTTTTGGTTTAAATATGGTTTTATAAGGTGGTTTTGCAAGAAAATGAAAGAAAATGGTGGGTGATTAGAGAGAAAAAATTTGAAAAATGACAAAGAGATGAGAAAAATGGTGTCTTCTCCTCCTTTAAGTGTGACTAGTTGGTGTGGCTTGTAAGAACCAACTATTTATCGTTTCAAAAAAGGTAGTTTCAAAACCCCATTTCCGTAAATTGGGGCCATAAATATTGAATATAAATATTTACGGAGTTGGTACAATAAGATATTAAATTTTGATCCTTCAATTTTGTCTTTTAATTGCTTAATTAAGGTACAAAGACTAAATTGTAAAAGTCTTATCGCTATAAATTTTTAATTGGCTAAAGATTTAAGGACTTAAATTGTAATTAGTAAAAGACCCAAAATAGTAATTAAACCATTTTCCAACACAAATTAGTGGTATATGATGACATTTCCACTAACTTTGCTTATTGTTAATTAATTAAGCTTAAGTTAATTAAACTAAATTAATTAACCTCTAATCAAATTATATAAGTTAAAATAAGGTAAAAATATCATTATTTTTCTTCTTCATCTTCTTATTTCCCTAATTTGAAGAAAATAAAAACCTAAGAAGCCTTCAAACATTTGATCACTTTTAGGTAAGATTTTTAAGTCATTTTCTTGTAATATTTATGTTTTTGACGTCACGAGAGCTTGATTTAGCTAACCCATATACCAATTTTCAAAAATTTTAAAGTTTTTGAAAGTTTCCATTAGTGATTTCTTGAAGAAATTGGTGTTAAATTGATAGATTTTAAACTGAGATATGAAAAAAAGACTAAATTGTAATGTTTAATTGTTAGTTTTTTTACATAAGAACTAAAGCGAATAAATTGTGAAATTGATGTGAAATATTTCTATAATAATAGATAGTAAAGGGACACTAAGGGATGTGGTTGAAGTCAATTTTTAAATCGAAGCTCAAAATTAAAAGATATAGTTATTTCAGTTTTAGGGACTAAATTGAATAAAGTGTAAAACTTTGGAGGTACAAAATTTTTTTTTTCATAGGTACATTCATATCATGATATAATGTATAATTTTTAGCATTGATGAATTGTCTAAAATAATTGAATAGATCAAGAATTGGATCAAACTAGAGATAATCGAGGAAAAACCAAAATTGTTGATTAGTCCTTGAGAATTCAACTTGTTTTCTGTTTCGACTAGATAAGTTCATATGGTATTTGTATAAATATGTTGTTGTGTATTTAATTTGTAAATATATTTTTTTGGTTGTGAATTTGTGTAAAAGGTGAGGTTTGGACTAAATTGAAAAGAGATTTTAATATATTGAATACATGCTCGTGTGACCTTAGTAAAAGTTAGGATACAATTGGCATGCCAATAGGTTCTTGACCACACTCATATGAGACTGATTACAAATATTACGAAGGTCTTGCATTTGTTGTGGATACTCAAATACATGTGACACAAGTTTAGTTGAGAAGTGTAACCTAATTTCGTTTTAAAGGTTTAGCCCAGACAAGTAACATGATATGTATTTATTCAGCTTAGACAAGAAGTCAAATTTGTCGTTATAAAGGTTTAGCCCAGAAGAGTTACTTGACATGAATATGTTTAGCTCGGATGAGCAATTGGTGTGGTGTAGTTACGTGTGTATCCGAGTCCGTTTACTAGAGTTCATCAAGCTAAACAGTTAATGTAAAATGAAAATTTCAAATGGAATGATATGAGATTGATGTTCAAATGGATAAATGGTTAATTGAGCATGAGCATGGTATTTAAATATTGTCTTTAAAATGAATTGGTTTGATATATGATTGAGATATCATATGGTTTGATTATATATTAAACTCATCTTGTTGATGTTGTGCTTTGCCATGTCTCACCAACTATGCCAAATTATGGTAGTGTATTGTACTCTATTGTAGGATAATGTAAGTTTTTTTAATGCCTATGAACTTACTAAGCATCTTATATGCTTACGTAGTTTGTTTGCCCTTTTCCTTGTAGATCGTTACCTTGCGAAACATGTCAAGCTGGATTGTCCCGAAGCTCACTCTATCCTATAACCAAATCAGTAGCTTTTTTTACCACTTTGAGTCAAGGGTTGTGGCATGTATATAAGTAACTAGGTGTATCTTGGTGTATGAATTTTTACTACTTGTGGCAAGTTTGTTTTTAACCATTATATATCACGTTGAGTTGGTGTTTTGGATTACAAATGGTAATGGACATATATGTGTGCTTATGACAAAAGATGTGTTGATTTTATATCTACATGTTGGCTTATGGAATTGTATGGAATGAGGAAGATATGGTAACTTGAGTGATGGTGAATGAAATTGAGATGTATTTAAATGTTATTATCTTGAAGTATGCTTGTAAATGTGGCATAAGGTTTATAAATGATAGTTATGTTTAATGCTTATAAGTCATGGTTATGCTTAAGTGTTCATAAAAGGTTATAATGAAATTGAAATGACATGTTTTTAAGATGGTTTAGCATTGGTAAGGTTTGGAGATTGCATGACTTAATTGTTAGTTGTAATGGTATTGAAATGTTTAAGTTTGAATGGTGAATAATGTCATGATTGACTTGTTAAGAACGTGATCATTGATGCTTGAACTATTTGGCATGATTTTGGTATTGTTTTGATTTAAGGAAAATTGGTATTTGTTGGACATGTTGATAGGTTTAGTTACAAAGTATGAAATAGGTACCGAATTGTCACACCATGAAACATTAAGTTAAGGTTGGTATGGTAATTTTGGGGATTAATTTGAAAAGTTGACAAATTGAGTGTGTTCTAGTGGAAATAAGAAGATTTAGCAGGCTGGTTGTGGAAAGGTTGGATTTCAACCTTGGTTCTGTTAAGCTTGAGCTAAGTTATATGTCTTAGTGGGTGACATGATGATTATGGATGTACACTTGGCTATTGAATTTGAGATCAGCGAAGGAAGTGCGTGAGTAGTATATAAGGGAGGGATATTATTCTTCGGTGTTATTCTTTCATTTTCTATTCTTTCTTCATCTTCTTCACTTGTCTAGTTCAAAGAAAGAAAGGTTAAAAACAATCTGTATGGGGGATACAACCTAAAAGGTTTGCATAAGTAACTGATAATTTATCAAGCTGGTAAGCTTCCTAACCCTTCTGCATTCATAAATTTAAGTAAAGGGGAAGAAAATTAAGTATTTCAGTTATTCATCGATTTTGTTCTGTTATAGGTAAAAGTTAGATAATCTTTTAAATGGCCTCTGCATACAAACAAGTTATACTTCTTATGATGATGAATTATCTTAATTGGAAATTCTAAAATGGTTGTTATATTTTGTAAGCTGGAGAATCGAGTAGCAAGGGAAAAGCTAAGTAGATGGATTTGGCGTCAACCTTTAGGTGAGTTCAAAAACTTAAGACTTAGATGATTATTCATATATATTCAATTTTGTGTACTGGGTATGTTTGATTGAGTTTGAGCAAATGATGCATTACTCTATGACTGAGTATCGATGTATTGTGAGGCTTGTTGTGTTTATATGAAATAGATGAAATGTTTGGCATAATATGTGTCATGCATGAATAGCAATATTGGTTGACTGCTTGTGTATTAAATGCATGTGTATGAATAATATGTAGAGTTGTGGAGGTCTAACGATGTGTGATTGAGATGGGAGACGGAGAAGGGAATATGATATGTGATTTATCTCCAGTAGGGCATGAAAATGAAAACTTTGATTGGTGAATACCCGAGCCTTGTGGGGGAACACATAAGTGTTCAAATTAACAAGGAGAATTTTTGGAGGTTCGAGTGGACTATATCGAAAATAAATATTAATGATATTTGACTTTACGAAAGTTCGGGCGAACTGTATGAAGAAATGTATGCAGCAGTATATGAGAGCCCTTTGTGGGATGTATGACAGCCCTTTATGGGACATATTGAATGGATGCAAGTCCATTGCCATGTCAGGATCCAAGAAGTCTGCAAAATAATTCATGGTTATGAAACTGCTCGACTTGCCTAGGTGGGATAATCCACTGAAGGTCCGCGAGATAAAATTACGTATGTGAATTTGTATATATATATTTGTATCAATGTCTCTGCAAATGTGGGATCTGCTTGATAAGTCCTCTAAGAATGAGTTTGTTTACTAGGAAATCTATTGCTATGTGCTTATACAAATGTATAAGCTATCCGTTTAAGCGAGTTCGTACATGAAAGATATGAAAGTCCGTTAAGACTATGTCATAGTTATGGTTCCACAAATAGGGGATTCGCTCTTAAGAATCCATCAACATGTTATTTGTTTAAAAAAGAAGACCACCAAGAATGGGTTATCTGTTATTGTGAGACAGAGGTAGGATGAGACGACCCGCTAGACCTGTCTACTTGATCGAGGTGAGTATATTTTCTTTATTAATCTGTAATGAGGGGTTTTTGTTATGAATCCACTAGTATGTTTCGTAAAAAATGAATCTGTGAGGATAGTAATACGAATCTGAGTCAGTTAGGACAAGTCCCTAATAGTAGTTCGCAACAAGGATTATTCACCAAGAGTTGTCTTATTTGCTTATTTGTAATTATTGGTGCAAGGCGTGCTATGGGAATTATCCATTGGTTTTCTTTCATAAGTCTATAACTAAGAATCCATAAAGATTTTCTTTCAAGGAAGTAGATGCATGTGGGTTCGCAAAGGCAACTAATGAAGATAGTATTCGTAGGAATAATCCACCAAGAGGTCAAATGTTTATCAACATTCTGATATTACGTCGATGATGTCTCATCAGTGGAGGTTTTGTAATTGTAAGGCTTTGTATAGTCGAATACGAAATATTCTATTTTCAAGTCGTCCATAATAGATTAAAGGTAGTCGAGTAAGATGAATTGTCTTCCAGGATGCGTTAGTAAATATGTAGTGGTGTCATTGAGGATAATGTACTAAATATAAGTGAGCCAATTCATGTGATGTAAATACTGCGCTAATGAGATTGGTGAATCATCCTAATACAGAAAAGTCAAGTTCAAATTCTGAGCCATGAAATACAAGTGTACTAGCGCTGTGTTGATAAGGTATGAAAACTCAGTAAGTTCATTTGAACTTACGCAAGTGTTATTATTATGATGTAGGTAGGAATGGGAAATTTTAGGAGCGACCAAGCAAGAGTCTGCCGAGCTTAATGGACATGCTTTTTTATCGTAATATGTATACAATTGGGTGACTCAGAGGTAGAGTCTAAGGGTCAAACATGAGTTCGTCATTATATAGGGCAATAGGATACATTTTGTTTAAACTAAATAAAGTTATCCGTATTTTAAAGCTATTTTGTAAATTTTTACATCTTAAAAATACTTGTATTAAATTCATATAGATGGTAACATTAATTATTTAACTGTTTTTCAAGATTGATATTGGCATTGAATTAATCTGTTAGGTGGAAATGAGTTAAATAAATGTGTTAGTTAAAATCAAAATTTAAAGCGTAGCATCTTGTAGCTTGGATCCTGTGATTGGGTCGGGTATGGGATGTTACAATTTTTGTATTATTAGAGATCCGATTTAGTCAGTCCTCAGAAAATAAGATTTGGAAAGTTAGCCCATGTATGCATGTCATGTAAAATTTAGCTTAGTCCCTTGAATTTTTATTAAGTCATATTGTGTGTTGTATAGTTAAGTACTTGCTGCCGAATAGTTATGTAAAGTATAAGATGAGGAGGAGAATCCACAAATTGCTAAATTGATTACAAAATATGAAACAATCGTAAGTATCAAAGGGTAAGCAACGAAGGCAAGTAAATTTGGAAAATAATATAAGTTTCAATAAAATTTAATTCATGTCATTGCAAAAAGGACATATGCAGTTGCAACAAGAAAGTTAATTTACTCTTTCATTTGATGGATCATCCATAGCGGTGTCCCCTAAATCCTCTTCTCCTACTTGATTGGTTTCTTCGATAGGAGCAAGACTGGTCACCTCGGTTTCTTTGGGAATGAAGAAATTTTTGGACTATTTCTGTTTCTATTGAATTCTTCCCATTCATTGCCTGAGGGACAGAGTACATCAAACCCAAATCAGCAGTGGTGAGCTTGTGCATACAATTAAAATACACCTGCTTCACATCAAAGGGTCCTACGGCTACGTGGGTGTGCAACATGAGGTTTGATCTTAGTTTGGGTAGATAGTGCCTCAAACTAGCCACAGTGTCTTCTTTGTATTTCTTTAGGGCTTCATGGCTCTTTTTCTGCAACTGCTCCATATCAGCTAGACGTTGCTCCTCCATGGTTTTCTTCTTGATTTCTAAATGAAGGACCCTTTCCATTAACTCCTTCTCCTTAGTCTCTGAAGATTTTTATTTGGCCTCCTAGGTGTAGACAAAATCACGCAACTCCTAGTTTTGGCGGACAATCGCCTCATACAATTGGCAGAGTTAGGTAAGTGATTGCTTGTGGGAGTGCATAGCTCTTTCAAACTCAACTTTTTTTTGCTTTGTTAACATCATAAAATTTTTAAAGGGCCCAGTCAATGAGTCTGCACTCTACAATCATTTGGTAGGAGCCCACTAGTTCTACCAAAGAAGGTTAGCGAGAACCCATTGTAGAAGAAGAAGGGAAGGTATGTTCTTTAATATCCATAGGCATGTTCTTTTCCCACTTTTTATTAACCTCATGAAGGGAGAATGGATATTGATCAGTGCTAATATAATCTATCCAATAGGAGATGAGGGTGGAACGAAGTGAACAGTGCCAAAGCTAGGTTTTACTCTCAAGAGTGGAATAGATGGGGGATGAAGTAACTTCCTTATCAAGAACAGGTGGTTCTTAGCCTCATCTATGGTGGATTAGCCTTCCACCACTGTTGTTTTCAATGCTCTGTGATATTTCCTCTACTCTTAGTCTCTTCCGACCACTAGTGCTAGGTCATGTCTTTGGAGCAGCAACTTCTTCGTCTTCTCGGACATTGTCCATTAAGGCTTCCACATCCATGTTGTCGTGCTGAGAATATTGAGATAAAATTGAAGAATCAGAAGAGCCTGCAACAGTAAGAATAATATTAGCACCACGAAGAACTAAGGCCCTACCAGATGACTCACCTTGATAAACTGTTGGCATGAGGGACCAGCGTTGAGGATGTATCTTACAAGCTGAGTAAAAGTAGTTAATGGGCTTTTCCCTTCTCTCCACTAATATTAAGGCCAAGTCATTACTAAACCTATATAGCCATGCCTCATCGATGGATTTCACCTTTCTAGGATCAGTAGCTAACATCAGATTAGCTACCTTACAATCGTTAGGGTTTTTCTCATCTAAATAGAAGTTGAAAATATTCTTAACAGTTAAAATCTCTTCAAGTATCAAAGAGTGGCTCTTCTTTAATCAGTTGTATTACTCAACAATAGTATCAATTGCCTGTTTCTGAAGGCAGGTGGATTCCCACAAAATGGACCACTAGGTGGGAAAGCCAAAATCTCCCTCCAGTTTTCTCCTAACTTGAAGTTATTTGTAGAGGTTAAGGTGATGATTTGAAGACCAGTTTCTGAGAATGGGCTCACGACACATGTGAGTACAAAAGTGAACTATCCTAGCTGAGGTCCTTTGAGTGATTACCTTCAGCTAGGATATGTGTTGAAAAATGCGATGGAGGGGTACCTCTTCTCGCAAACAACAATATGTAAAAAATATGCCACCAATGTCCACCACAATAACCCGATGAGCTATCCTGGTGCAACCCCTTACTCTTTTAGAATAGTGCAGAAGAATGGGTGTAATGGGAGATGAAATCGTCTGTAATGTCACTTAATCGACACTCCCTTTTAATGATATCAAAGTCATAGGCCAAATTAGATAACCGAATCCCCTTAGCTACTAAATGCCTTACCGTTTTATCCTTTGTAGTTAGGCATTAGTAGGAAGGCAATTCTATAGGAGTACTAACGTCTCGATTTTGTGGCCTCTCGCTACCTTTAGTGACCAACCTACCCACCCATGGCCTCTTGGGTTTCTACCACTACGACTTCTTCCTGTACCATTGTGGCTCTCTCTTACCATTTTTTTTGACGAACAAAAAAAAAAGGGGATTGAAGAATTACCTTCGAAATGAGTTTGAGTTCTATGTGAATAGAGAAGTTACACTCCAATATTGAGAAACGAAGAGTAAAGGAAGAAATTACGAAAAAAGAAAAAGAAATTAAGGGTTCTGAAAGAACTTGAGTGACAAGAAAATTTAGGGGAAAACAATTTGAGAAAGTGATTCCACTATTAATTATAAACTCATTTAGTCACAAAGTTATTCCACTACAGTATTGTGACTCAGTTGTCCTCAATTGCATACCATTACGAAAGCAACTATTTAGTGCTCGTCCAATAACCTTGTCATAAGTTTGTTACCCTTATATGATATCTTTGATCTTTTTAGGATAATATCCGTTTTCCTAATATGATCCTATTTTATCTCATGGTAACCATTACATCTTCCTTCATGAAAAGTTAATTACTATCAAATTGTGATCAAGTCATCCATCACAAAATGGACGACTGTGGCCACATTTAATTTTCATCAACCATGTTATGCCAATGAGAGGATATCATTTTCCCATGTTTTGGCTATGAATTCCACTGTTGTGAATAACGTTATATACTACAGAAGTTGTACACCCAACGCACCAGTTTTTAGTATATCAAAGTGTACGAACTGGTGTGGTTAGAAGAAAGAATGTTAAGAACAAACTGCATGGAGGATAAAAGCTAAATGGTGTGCATAAGTAACTGATAATTTATCAAGCTGGTAAGCTTCCTAACCTTTATGTCTTCATTAATTTAAGTAAAGGAGAAGAAAGTTAAGGATTTCAGTTATTCATCAGTTATGTTCTATTATGGGTAAATGTTATAGATGATTTTTTAAATGGCCTCTGAATGCAAACAAATTATGGTTCTTATGATGATGAATTATCTTTGTTAGAAATTTTGAAACGGTTGTTATGTTTTGTAGGTTGGAGGCTCGGGTAGCAAGGAAAAAGCTTAATAGATGGATTTGGCGCCATAATAGAGTGCTGAGTAAATGATGTGTTACTCTATGTTTTATTGAGATGATTATTCATTTATTTTCAGTGTCATATACTGGGCATGTTTGATTGAGTGCTGAGTAAATGATGTGTTACTCTATGACTGAATATCGATGCATCGGTAGGCTTATTGTGTTGATATGAAAATAAATGAAATCTTTAGCGTAATGTGTGTTATGCACTTAGTATTGGTTGATGCTTGCGTATGAAATGTATGTGAGTGAATAATATTCGGAGTAGTGGAGGTCTGACGATGTGTGATTGAGATAGGAGACGGAGAAGGGAATATGATATGTGATTTGCCTCAAGTAGGGCATGAAAATGCAAACCATGATTGGTGAATGCTCCGACTGTGGAGGAACACATAAGTGTTCGAATTAATAATTAGTTTTTGTGGAGTTTCACGCGGACTATATTGAAAATGAATACTATTTATATTTGGATTTTTGGATGTTCGGGTGGGCCATACGTAGAAAGGTGCACACCAATATATGAGAGCCCTTTATGGGACGTATTAAATGAATGCAAGTCCATGGCCATGGCAAGTTCCAATGAGGTCCGCGGAATAGTTCACGCTTATGAATTTGCTTGACTTGCCTAGGTGGCATAATCCAATAGAGGTTCACGAAATAAAATCGCATATGTGAATTTGTATATATATGTTTGCATCTATGTCTCCCCAAATATGAGATCTGCTTGATAACTCCTTCAAGAATGAGTTCGTTTACTAGGAAATCTATTACTATGTGCAAACCCAATGGTTCAAGCTATCTGTTTAAGTGAGTTTGTATATAAAAGATTTGATAGCCTGTCTGGACTATCTCATATATAGGATTTTGAAAATAGGGGATTCACTCTTAAGAATCCTCCTACATGAGAGAAGACCACCAAGAATAGGTTATCTGTTGTGACAAGATAGAGGTAGGATGAGATGATCCGTTAGATCTGTCTACTTGATTGAGATGAGTAGATTTTCTTTATTAATCCGTATTGAGGGGTCTTCTTTATGAATCCACGGTATGCTTTGTAAAACATGAATCTATGAAGATCGTAATACAAATCTGAGTCCTGTAGGACAAACCGCTAATAGTAGTTCACAACATGGACTATTTGCCAAGATTTGTTTTATTTTCTTATCCATAATTATTGGTGCAAGGCATGCTATGTGAATTATCCATAGGTTTTGTTTCATAAGTCCATAAGTAAGTACCCACAAAGATTTCCTTTTAAAGACGTAGATGCATATGGGTCCTCAAAGGTAACTAATGAAGATAATATTCTCAGGGATAATCCGCTAAGAGGTCAAATGTTTATCTATCTTATGATATTTCATCTATGCCAGCTCATCAGTGAAAGCTTTATATTTGTAAGGATTTATTTAGTCGAATATGAAATCTTCTATTTTCAAGTCATTCGTTATAGATCAAAGGTAGTCGAGTAAGATGAATTGTCTTCCAAGATGTGCAAGTAACTAAGCGGTGGTATCATTGAGAATAATGTACTAAGTACAAGTGAGCCAGTTCATGTGATGTAAATACTATGCCAATGAGATTGACAAACCGTCCTAATACAGACGAGTCAAGCGTGAATTTTGAGCCATAAAATACAAGTGTACTAGCATTGTGTTGATAAAGTATGAAAACTCAGTAAGTTCATTTGAACTTACCTAAGTGTTATTATTGTGATGCAAGTAAGAATGGGAAATTTAAAGATTTGAAGAGGGATCGAGCCAGAATCAACTAAGCTTAACAAACATGCTTCTTAGTCGTAATATGTATACAGTGAGGCGACCTAGAAGTGAAGTCTCAAGGCTAGACATGAGTTGTAATTATATAGGGTTGTAGGATACATTTTTTTAAACTAAATAAAGTTTTTCGCATTTTAAAGCTACTTTGTAAATTTTTTCATCTTAAAAATAATTTTATTAAATTCATATAAATTGTGACATTAATTATTTAATTGTTTCAAAATTGATATTAACATTATATTAACCTGTCACACAGAAATGGGTTAAACGAATGTGTTAGTTAAAATTAGAATTCGGAGCGTAGCCCCCTGTACCCTAGATCTGACGACCGGGTCGGATATATTGTGTTACACAAATAGTTCTTTTTTACTAAAAACATAGGCGACGCCGCAACCTCAGATTTTGGACGTCGTAACGTTACTATTACAGTGAGTGACATCGTGATGAGCTTGGGCTTGTCGTTGTGAAGTGACAGACTGTAATGACCACATCACGACGAGCACTAGAGGAAGTCACGACGTCTATCCATATATTTTATGAACTTTGCAATTTGGTCCTATTTTGTGCTCGGGTTGATAGAAAAGCTTTCATAAGCTTGATTAGGACTCGAAATTGATCTATTATCATGGTTTGGCGTATGATTGGTAATAGACTACATGTATAAATGATTTTTTGATGTCTGATAGGTCGTAAATGCTCCGGCAACGAATGTAACATTCCATAACCCGAACCAACAATTGGTTCGGGAGATGGGTGTTACATGGCTAGTAAAATAAGCCTTTTTGTCCTCTTCTTTTCATCTTTTACCAATTTAAAAGGTAAGGAAGAGCCAAATAGTTAAAATTGATTTAAACATGTGGCCCACATTTTCCAGCGTTAAAGAATTGGGTTGAAAAGTCAAAATTTTTATTACATCACTACAATTCACTTTAAACTTTAATATTTATTCATATTTTGGTCCCAAATGACCAAAATGTACTCAGGAGCAAAAATTACCATTTTCCCTGCTTGACTTCCATTTTTACTCGATTGAGATTGACACTTTAAAAATGTATCAAATATGCATTCTAATGAACTCTCAATGGTATAAATATAAATAAACCATAAAAAAGGAGTCTTTCATCGGATATGGCTAAATTATTGAAACAATCTTGAATAGAATAATGAAAAAATTTTGGGGTGTTACACCAATATTCATAATTTGCAAGGAATGACCAATGTGAACAAAGAGATTTTTTGAAACATTATAGTTGGCGTATTGTATTAGGTTGGTAACATCATTGGTAAGATGGTTAATGGCTCCTGAATCAAGATACCAAGATCTGTCTCCTACTATTTTTGGAATGGTAATGAAGGCTTGAGGATTAGAAAGTTCTCCATTAGATGATTAGGAATCCTGAGCAATATTAAATATCAATTGTCATGATGTAGGGACCTAAGGATTCTAATATTAAGATTGATGTTTAGGTATTAACATATTACTAGTTGTAGCTATCTAGTTCATTAGGTGTATAGAAATAAGCATTGGATTGTAGTGAAGCTTTTAAATTACCACATCATTGTGAAGAAATAAATGATGTACTGTTGAATTTGTGGTTAAAGCTATAACAAGATTGGTCAATAAGATGCCCCAACTTTTCATATAGTTGGCACCATAGCTTGGAGTAGCTTGCAAATCTGACATGAACATAACCTCCATTAAATACAATTATTATGTATGGTCAGTACCGAGGAACGGGTATAGCACTACTAGGTCCACTTCTTAAGACATTATTGCCACCAACTACAAATATATATTTTTATTGTTGTTGAACTATTACATGTTCAAAGGAACTTACCTAACATCAAATTATGTTGCCAAGCTTCAACATATAACAATATTTTAGTTGCTTTTTGCAATCCATAAAGGACTTGATTTGTTGTGATATCCATAATACTAGACTTATAGTCAATTAGTAATTAATTGAGAGTTGCAGTAATATGTTCATGCTCAATCATAACTTCGTTATAAGTAGCAATGTTTAATATTATTGCTTTTTATTAGATAATCCTTCATGCTTAACTTACCTTTGCACTAAGAATATGCTATGAACTCTTATAGAACATTAACTTTGAAGTAGTGTTACTACTGTATATGTTACTTATTGTTTTCCAAATTCTACAAGCTAAGTCATGCGTAATCAAATGAGGTAAAACATTATCAGTGAGAAAAGAAAGCAACTAAGAAGTGAGAGCACTACCTTATTTCTGATATTGTTCAAAATCGAGATTTATGCTCAAAACACCATCTACATTTGAGATATAATAAAAATGGAGTAAAATAGAACTATCTAAATGAGATAATTAAAATCATCAAGAATTATGTTTATCTGCTTGGTAGAGAAGAGCCATCCATTTTGAATATTGTAAGGACAAGTCTACAACATTTCCACATGTAGTGGAACCATTAGTCCTTTGATCATCACACTTTCCACTTACTGAGCTTCGATTTACTGTCATCTTGTACACATTCTTAAACAAAAACTTCACTTATAATGGAGTTTATGAATCACATCCATGTTAGAATAAAATTCACGAGTATTGATAGCTTTGATACTATATTAGATTTTCTTTGATCTAAGAAATTTTTTTAAAGGTAAAAGTGTTTAGAGTTTGAAAGAAAATTTGTGAAATGAAAAAAGAGAAAGATCATTTAGAAAAATGGAAATTAATAACGACGTGATTTGTTAAAAGTTGTAATTTGTTTTATAATTGTTTTACTATTTATAATTGTTTTTAATACAATGAATGCTACATATCAAAATAGTTGCTATAATAACAAACTAGATGACAATTATAGCTAACTAACTTGCAATCCAGCTAACCCTAGCTCATTTAGCTCAGCTTTAGTATCTCTTTAATACTTTAATACCTTTTTGGTGTAATAAATATAAGCTAGTTTTGTAACACCCCTAACCCGTATCCGTCGCCAGACTAGGGTCACGAGGCGTTACTGAACAAAAACAAAATTTCAAACATTCACTTATTCATATAAGTCATACTCATAATTATATTAAGCATATAACTAATTAAATAATAAACATACTTTATTTATCATATTGCATTTACAAATCATACCTCAAAATTCAACCGAATCTATACCTTTCGAATAATCACATTTTCATTAACAAAAATATATATTCACATATGAAAACATGTATAAACATCTTATAAATTACATTTTCTAAACTCATTATTCAAATATATTTTACTCATACCAAAAACCTAAACCGAACAAATAATTATATCATGAAATTTATATATATATATATATATATATATATATGGTGATCATTACATCAATCCACTTTCAAATTTACTAACATCAATTAACCATTTCAAAACATACCACATATATCGCATACTTCATTCGCATATAATTTCTAACACATCAACTAAAAGTAAGCTCAAACCATATCCAAATATGAACGAATCTATCATGAAAATTAAGCCATTTTCGCATGGCTAAAGTTATACATATTCAAGGTCGAACAAAAAAAATATATATTAGCCTATACATGCCATAAGTTTGAAAGTAGACTTTTAAAAGTACCGAAGGTTGGCGATAGTGTGGATAACTTTTCTGACGATCCCCGAGCTCGTAACTTACAACCAAAATCTATAAAACAGAGTAACAAAGACACACACAGAGTAAGCTAACTTAGCTTAATAAGTCATAAGAAATTTTAACATTTAAAATAATAATCAAACATTAAAAAAAATAAATCAAATTATAACATTGATGTTGTACATTATCTCGATCATATCATCTCTTTTATTTATTTCTAACTTATACTTTTACACAAAAGGGTTACCCAACAATTCACATTTAGCATAATGTTATTCAACTTTTCATTTTCAAAATAACATTATCTCAAATATGTTTACATTCAAATATATATATATATATATATATATATTCTCATGAATCAAACTCAACTTTATAAGCCAACATCACTCATTTAGTCGATTATAGAGAATCAAAGATAATATCACAAATGTGCATACTTATATGGCCAAATATGCAAGATCAAATTTACATCACCTAAGTACTTACTCATATGGCCGAATATACAAATTCAAATATAATATCACTTTTGTGCATACCTTCATGGTCGAATATTCAAGATTCAATATAACATCACATATGTACATACCTATGTGGCCGAATAAATACAATATCATTTAACTCAATTTACTTGATCAATTTCCACATCAACTCATAATCTTATAAACATAGGCTTGAAAATAAATCACTGGTATAAAACCTGCTAGGCATAAGCTCGAATCACACACCCAAGACAAGGCCTCTAGACTCAAAGTCCGATATTATTCACCGGCAATAACTCGCTAGGCATCAAGCCCGATTACATTCACCAAAGATAAAGCTTGCTAGGCTGAAAGCCCGAATATCACTATTATAATGTCAGTCTCTGACACAATTCATATAACAAAACTCCATATATTCCATATAGATCATACAAACTTTTAAATGATATAACTCACGAATTAAACTCAAATACAATATTTCTATGCTCAAACACATTCAACTAGCTCTTTCATGAATCAATAGATTCCAAACAGCATATTAAACTAAGAATAAAATGTAAATGACGTTTAATTGCTTAAAGACTTACCTCGGATATCGACGGACGTTACAAAACGGCTATTCGACTATTTTTGCTTTTCCCCGATCCAAGTCATGTTTCCTTTGTTCTTGATCTAAATAATTTCAAATTAACCTTATTTAAACACAATTTCATTCAATTTAATCCAACAACATATAAATGGGTAAATTACCATTTTACCCCTAACATTTCATACTTTTACAAATTAGTCCTAATTGCACAAAACACAAAATACTCAAAAAACAATATAGTTGGGCCGAATTTTCCATATAACCATACTAGTCCATATATTTCATCTATTTCACATTTTAATCCCTCAATTTATTATTTTTGCAATTTAGTCCTAATAACCCAAAATCATCAAAAATTCCAATACAAAACATGTTAATCTAAAACATATTTTTGATATTTCATCATCAAACATAACAAAACAAAAATATTCATCAATGGCATAACACAAAATATTCACCAAAATCAAAAATTCAAGCATGGGTCGAGTAGTATTCGAAGCAACGATCTCAAAAACGTAAAAATTATCAAAAACCGAGCTAGTTACATACCTTAATCAAGCTTCAACAATGGCCAACCTATAGAAACCTTATTTCTTTTTCTTTTTCTTTATATTCGATCACCAACAATATAAACATGCATAGCTTTTATTTATTTTATGTTTTATATTATTATATGTTAACTTTTAACATGTTTTACTTATTTAACCTTATAAATATAATAACATAAATATATACTTTATGGGTACATTCGCCATCACTAAAATAATGGATTATTTGCAACATAAATACTCCATATTAAAAAGCCACTATCAATTCAACCTTTATGAATTTAAACTATCAAGATTTCAACTTACGCGATTAAGTCCTTTTATCAAATTAAGCACACAAACAATCAAATTTTTGTACGAAATTTTCACACATGCAATTTCACATATAATAAACACGAAAAATAATATTTAAAAATTTTTCTCGACTTTCGGTTTCATGTTCTCGAAACCACCATTCCGATTAGGGTCTAAATCAGACTGTTACAACTCTCCCCCCTTAGGGATTTTCGTCCCTGAAAATCTTACCGGTGAATAGGTTCGAATAACACTCTTTCATTGAATCCTCTAGCTCCCACGTTGTTTCCTCAACTCCATGTTTATGCCACAATACTTTAACCAAAGGGAATTTTCTTATTTCGCAACTCTTTAATCTCATGGGCTAGAATACGAATCGGTTCTTCCTCGTAAGTCAAATCACTCAATCTCAATATCCGATGGACTAATCACATGCGAGGGGCCTGATCTATATCTCCAAGCATCGAAACATGAAATACATTATGGATCTTTTCTAACTCGTGTGGCGTATAATAATCAGACGCAACCGCCCAATTCGCTCGATAATCTCATACGGCCCAATAAATCTCTGACTCAATTTGCCTTTACGACCAAATCTAAGTATTTTCTTCCACGGTGAGACTTTCAAGAAAACTTTATCTCCAATTTGAAACTCTATCTCTTCCGCTTTAAATCGCATATGATTTCGACGATCCGATGCGCTTTTGACTTTCACGGATCACTTTCACTTTCTCGTTCAGTTTCTCGATCAAATCGACCCGTGTACTTTATTTTCACCGAGCTCACCCGAAGACAATGGTGTACGACATTTACGACCGCACAAAGCCTCATAAGGTGCCATTTTGATACTCGATTGAAAACTATTATTATACGCAAATTCAATCAAAGGTAGGTATCGCTCCCACGCACCTTCAAACTCGAGAATGCAACATCTCAACATATCTTCAAGTATCTCGAATGATTCGCTCGGATCGACCATCCTGCTTGGGGATGAAAAGCATTGCTAAAATGCGCTTTAGTACCTAGTGCATCTTGCGCTTCTTCCAAAACCGTGATGTAAACCTCGGATCTCTATCCGATACGATAGAAATAGGTACTCGTGTAGTCTCACAATCGAGAAACATATAACTCAAAGAAGTTTATCGAGTGAATAATCTGCATTAACCGGAACAAAGTGAGCCGATTTAGTCAATCTATCCACAATAACCCAGATTGCATCTTTCTTGCTCGATGTCATCGGTAACCCGTATACAAAATCCATCGTAACTCATCCCATTTCCATTTAGGTATCATGATTGGTCAGTAGCAATCCGTAAGGTACCGATGCTCGGCCTTTACTTGTCGATGATTAAACATTTTGACACAAAGTCGAAATGTCTCGTTTCATACCTTGCCACCAATATTGTTTGTGCTTTCGAGATCATTATACATCTTCGCATTACCGGATGAACAGATAATCGATCGTTGTGAGCTTCATTCAAGATCATCCGAATCAACTCGTATTTCTGAACACATAATCGGTTCCTCGAATCTCAAACAATCATGAACATCAACTCAAAACTCAATCCACATTTGAATCACATTGAACCCGTTTCACTATCAAATCATTATCAACCTTCCGGCATCACAAATTTGTTTGAATAAATAACGGCTACGCTTTTAACTCAACTAATATCGCACCATCATCGGACATAGTCATATGCACATTCATTGCACGCAAAGCAAATAATGATTTTCGGCTTAAAGCATCAAGCAACAACATTTGCCTTTCCCGTGATAGTCAATGACAAGTTCGTAGTCTTTTAGTAATTCTAACCATCGACGTTGTCTTAAATTCAGATCTTTCTGAATCATCAAATACTTTAAACTTTTATGATCTGAATAAACATGACATTTCTCCCCGAACAAATAATGGCGCCATATCTTCAATGCAAACACAATAGCTGCCAATTCTAGATCGTGTGTCGGGTAGTTCTTTTCATGCGGTTTTAACTGTCTCGAGGCATAAGCTATAACTTTGCCTCCCTGCATTAAAACACAACCCAAACCATTTAAAGATGCATCACTATAAATAACAAATTCTTTACCCGATTCTGGCTGAACTAACACTGGAGCTTCGGTTAAAAGAGCTTTCAACTGATCAAAACTTTTCTGGCACTTCTCTGACCACTCGAATTTAACATCTTTCTGTAGCAGCTTCGTCATCGGAGTTGCAATCATAGAAAACCTTTCACAAACCGTCTATAGTAACCAAAGAAGTCCTAAAACTTCTGACTTCAAAAACGTTTCTCGGAGGTTTCCAATCGAGTATAGCTGAAATCTTACTCGAATAAACCCGAATACCTAATGTTGAAACAGCATGTCCCAGAAAGCTAACTTCGTGTAACCAGAACTCGCATTTACTAAACTTCGCATACAACTATTTTTCTCGCAAAGTCTCAGAACACAAGTCTCAAATGCTCAAATGTTCGGTTTCATTACGAGTAAATCAGTATATCATCAATAAACACGACCACAAACTGATCTAAATACTGTCTAAATATCCGATTCATCAAATCCATAAAAACTGCAGGTGCATTAGTAAGTCCAAATGGCATAACTAGAAACTCATAATGTCCGTACCTCGCTCAAAAGCGCTTTTGGTACATCGTAGTCTCGACTCAGAATCGATAATAACCCGATCTCAAATCTATCTTCGAAAACATCAAGCCCCTTTCAATTGATCGAACAAATCATCAATCCGTGGCAACGGTATTTATTCTTTATAGTCACCTTATTCAATTGGCGATAATCAATACACATTCTCATAGTTCCATCTTTCTTTTTCACAAATAAAACTGGCGCACCCCAGGGAGAGAAACTCGGTCGTGCAAAACCTCTATCTGTTAACTCTTGCAATCGCTTTCAACTCTTTTAATTCAGTAGGTGCCATCCGATGCACGGAGCTATCGAAATAGGAGTCGCCCCTGTACTAACTCAATACCAAATTCTACCTCTCGAATAGGTGGCAAACCAGTAACTCTTCAGAAACACATCCGGTACTCACACACAAATCGTATGATTTAATCTCCTTTTCAGTCACTTTACTATCAAGCACATAAGCAAAGTAAGCTTCACAACCTTTTCTCACATACTTTGAGCTAACATCGAAGATATTACTATTGGTAAACCACTCAGATCATTAGATTCAATCCGAATAATCTCATTGTTCTGACATCTCAAATTAATGGTCTTTCTTTTGCAATTAACAATAGCATCATGCAAAGTCACCACCCATACCCAAAATTATATCGAACTCATCAAATGGTAACAACATCAAATCGGTTGAAAGCATGAATCTCGAATCATCAACGGGCAATTCTTACACATTTTGTCAACCAGAACACACCGGCCCAGGGGGTTTGATACTCGAATTACAAACTCAGTAAACTTAACAGGCAAAGTCTTACTAGATACTAATGTTTCACACACATATGAATTAGTCGAACCAGGATCAATCAATGCAATAACACTAGTATCATAAAGAGTGAAAGTGCTGGTAATAACATCTGGGGAAGAAGCCTCCTCGCGAGCTCGTATGGCATATGCTCTGGCAGGTGCACGAGCCTCAGATCGAACTGCTGTATCTTTTGTCCCTCTCTGACTACCATTCACATTACCCGAATGTCGGGGTGGTCTGCCTCGTGCTGACATGTTACTCGGTCTCGCATTTTGAACAGTGTTTTGCTCGGCTAACTTCGGACAATCTAGGATAAAATGATCCATCGATCCACATTTAAAACAAGATCGATCATGCAATCTACAGCTTCCAGAATGCCATTTACCACAATGCTTACACTTGGATCTGATCTGTCGATCATTGTCAACACTAGCAATCGAAGTAGCTCGTGAATTCACAGGAGGTCGGTCTCGATCTCGTCTAGAAAAGTCAGAAGTAGTTTTAAATCGACTAGAATCATCTCGAAACTTCTTCGATACTGATTGAAAAGCCTTGCTCGATGATCTTTTACGGAAATCTCTGGCTTCAAAATCAGCTTTTCTTTTCTCTTTCCCGAGCTCTTCGGCTTTGCAAGCTCGTTCAACAAGTACCACGAACTCTTTAATTTCAAGTATACCAACCAGCAATTTAATGTCTTCATTTAAACCGTCTTCGAATCTTTTGCACATGATAGCTTCGGTTGAAACACATTCATGAGCATATCGACTAAGTCTCACAAATTTTCGCACGTACTCGGTTACGGTCATACGACCCTGTTTCAATTCTAGGAATTCTTTGCGTTTCTGGTCGATAAATCTCTGGCTGATGTATTTCTTACGAAACTCCGCTTGAAAGAATTCCCAAGTCACTATCTCTTTTGGGACCACCGATACTAGTGTATTCCACCAGTGATATGCAGTGTCTCGTAATAAAGATATGGCACACTTTAAACATTCATCTGGAGTACATGATAACTCATCGAACACACGGATAATATTATCGAGCCACAACTCGGCCCGTTCAGCATCATCATCATCATTAGCCTTAAACTCTTCGGCCCCGTGTTTTTTGATTTTATCTACAGGAGGCCTGTTAAATCTTATCGGATCAATCATCGGAGGTATCCCAGGTATGGTCGGAGATGGATTATTCGGGGGTGGAGGTTGTTGTACAGCAGGATTAGTCCGGATATACTGAGTAAACCAATCGTTCATTATTTGATAGAAAGCTTGCTTAGCCTCTCCCTCATGGCTACTCGAGACAGGTCGAGATTCAACTTGCACTGTCCCCATGCACGGAGTAGGCGCTACACTCTCGACATCATCGCCTATAGCTCTATCGGGATCCATTTACTATATGAAAGCATATTTTCAAATGTCGAAGTCATCACACTATCGCAAAGATAAATTATGGCATGTATAGCTAAACTCACACACGCTACATTAGTCCTAGAATCGACTAAACCATAGCTCGATACCAATAAAATGTAACACCCTAACCCGTATCCGTCGCTGACTAGGGTCACGAGGCTGCATCAACAAAAACAAAATTTCAAACATTCACTTATTCATATAAGTCATACTCATAATTATATTAAGCATATAACTAATTAAATAATAAACATACTTTATTTATCATATTGCATTTACAAATCATACCTCAAAATTCAACCGAATCTATACCTTTCGAATAATCACATTTTCATTAACAAAAATATATATTCACATATGAAAACATGTATAAACATCTTATAAATTACATTTTCTAAACTCATTATTCAAATATATTTTACTCATACCAAAAACCTAAACCGAACAAATAATTATATCATGAAATTTATATATATATATATATATATATATATGGTGATCATTACATCAATCCACTTTCAAATTTACTAACATCAATTAACCATTTTAAAACATACCACATATATCGCATACTTCATTCGCATATAATTTATAACACATCAACTAAAAGTAAGCTCAAACCATATCCAAATATGAACGAATCTATCATGAAAATTAAGCCATTTTCGCATGGCTAAAGTTATACATATTCAAGGTCGAACAAAAAAAATATATATTAGCCTATACATGCCATAAGTTTGAAAGTAGACTTTTAAAAGTACCGAAGGTTGGCGATAGTGTGGATAACTTTCCTGACGATCCCCGAGCTCGTAACTTACAACCAAAATCTATAAAACAGAGTAACAAAGACACACACAGAGTAAGCTAACTTAGCTTAATAAGTCATAAGAAATTTTAACATTTAAAATAATAATCAAACATTAAAAAAAATAAATCAAATTATAACATTGATGTTGTACATTATCTCGATCATATCATCTCTTTTATTTATTTCTAACTTATACTTTTACACAAAAGGGTTACCCAACAATTCACATTTAGCATAATGTTATTCAACTTTTCATTTTCAAAATAACATTATCTCAAATATGTTTACATTCAAATATATATATATATATATTCTCATGAATCAAACTCAACTTTATAAGCCAACATCACTCATTTAGTCGATTATAGAGAATCAAAGATAATATCATAAATGTGCATACTTATATGGCCAAATATGCAAGATCAAATTTACATCACCTAAGTACTTACTCATATGGCCGAATATACAAATTCAAATATAATATCACTTTTGTGCATACCTTCATGGTCGAATATTCAAGATTCAATATAACATCACATATGTACATACCTATGTGGCGAATAAATACAATATCATTTAACTCAATTTACTTGATCAATTTCCACATCAACTCATAATCTTATAAACATAGGCTTGAAAATAAATCACCGGGTATAAAACTCCGCTAGGCATAAGCTCAATCACACACCCAAGACAAGGCCCGCTAGACTCAAAGTCCGATATTATTCACCTAAGCAATAACTCACTAGGCATAAAGCCCGATTACATTCACCAGCATAAAGCTTGCTGGGCTGAAAGCCCGAATATCACTATTATAATGCTGTCTCTGACACAATTCATATAACAAAAACTCCATATATTCCATATAGATCATACAAACTTTTAAATGATATAACTCATCGAATTAAACTCAAATACAATATTTCTATGCTCAAACACATTCAACTAGCTCTTTCATGAATCAATAGATTCCAAACAGCATATTAAACTAAGAATAAAATGTAAATGACGTTTAATTGCTTAAAGACTTACTCTCGGATATCGACTTTGACGTTACAAAACGGCTTATTCGACTATTTTTGCTTTTCCCGATCCAAGTCATGTTTCCTTTGTTCTTGATCTAAATAATTTCAAATTAACCTTATTTAAACACAATTTCATTCAATTTAATCCAACAACATATAAATGGGTAAATTACCATTTTACCCCTAACATTTCATACTTTTACAAATTAGTCCTAATTGCACAAAACACAAAATACTCAAAATCTCACAACAATATAGTTGGGCCGAATTTTCCATATAACCATACTAGTCCATATATTTCATCTATTTCACATTTTAATCCCTCAATTTATTATTTTTGCAATTTAGTCCTAATAACCCAAAATCATCAAAAACTCCAATACAAAACATGTTAATCTAAAACATATTTTTGATATTTCATCATCAAACATAACAAAACAAAAATATTCATCAATGGCATAACACAAAATATTCACCAAAATCAAAAATTCAAGCATGGGTCGAGTAGTATTTGAAGCAACGATTTCAAAAACGTAAAAATTATCAAAAATCGAGCTAGTTACATACCTTAATCAAGCTTCAACAATGGCCGAACCTATAGAAACCTTATTTCTTTTTCTTTTTCTTTATATTCGGTCACCAACAATATAAACATGCATAGCTTTTATTTATTTTATGTTTTATATTATTATATGTTAACTTTTAACATGTTTTACTTATTTAACCTTATAAATATAATAACATAAATATATACTTTATGGGTACATTCGGCCATCACTAAAATAATGGATTATTTGCAACATAAATACTCCATATTAAAAAGCCACTATCAATTCAACCTTTATGAATTTAAACTATCAAGATTTCAACTTACGCGATTAAGTCCTTTTATCAAATTAAGCACACAAACAATCAAATTTTTGTACGAAATTTTCACACATGCAATTTCACATATAATAAACACGAAAAATAATATTTAAAATTTTTTTTGACTCGGTTTCATGTTCTCGAAACCACCATTCCGATTAGGGTCTAAATCGGACTGTTACAAGTTTTCAAAACCAAATAAGTGACTAGTGTTAACTAGCATACAAAGAGGTGTACTACGTTATTAATACTTTTACCAAATAAGATGTAATCAAAATAACGAAATGAAATGGTTATACAACTTCAAGTGCATTCCTACCCCACCCCAATTATCAAATTTATAAAAAAAATATTCATAAAGATTAAATAATAAGAAAAAACAAGATATATAAATAATAAGAAAAACAAGATATTCTAATGATATAATATTTTAAGATGGCATACGACACTTTCTATAGAAAGATTATAATAGAATGTGATAATTAGAAATGTGATTGTTTGAAAAGTAGAACTTGAAGATTTGGTATACATGATGAAGTTTATTAAAAGAACGAGAAAGTTATTGACACACTGGATTTATTAAACACCTTAGGAATGTGATAACAAAATTTAAAATTACTCTTATCAAATAAAATACGTGTTTAATTAATTTAATAATTTTAATGATATTTATTGTTAAAAATATGTGAATTAAATTTTTTTTATTTTAGTATCTACAAGCAAATTTTGAGTCAAAATAAGACCTAAAAATTTGGAAGTAAAATAAAGAATTTTAATTATAAAATTATGTTATAATCTTCGTTTAAGTCCTTTGATTCTCTTCTTCAATGAAGTTTCGATCCAATGGTTTTCCCAACTTGATCTCGAATGGATGTGGTTTGCTACAAGGGTCATCAAGACCTGATACGAAAATGGGTTTGGAAAGAAGCTTGTTTGAGAATTTGATTTGATTTGGGCTTTAGGGTCTTTGTGACTTGATCTTGAATAAATGAATTCCGCTTCATATATATGTTCTAGAGAGTTTCTTTCTTGTTGCTTGAGATTTGATTGAAGGGTTTTCAAGACTTGATATTGGGTTAATGAGTTTCACTTTAAGAGTCATCAAGGCTTGATCTCGAAGAAATAGTTTTATTTCCTTTGTGTTGATGCAGTCAGATTAAAGAGAGCTTTGATTCATGGGTCTTTGAGATTTGACTTCAAGGGCCACCTAAAATTGATCTTGAAGAACAAGTTTAGCTTCTTTTCTATTGTTTGAACAAGATAGGAGAATAGTTTGGTTCATAATTGATGTGCTGTTTTGCAGAATTTCTTTTAAGTTCCTTGATTTCTTTAGAGGTTTACTGGAATTTTGTTGAATGCATCTAGTCTTCAGAATTTTCTCATCAAGCTTCAATTTTTTAAACTTATGAACTCTGAATGGCTTCGAGGTAATCCCTTTTACAGCATCTGTTAGTCAACTAGTTGAGTTTTTGTAGCATATAATTTTTTCATTTGAGTGGCTTGCAAGTTTTAAACTCTTTTATTTATTATTTATCTTAGATTAACTTAAATTGATTAGAGATAAAATAGTCCATAAATAAAATAGATTTTTAAAAAATTTAATATCTTGATTTATCTTTTACTAATTAATTTAATTTCAATAAAGATAAATAATAATAAAACATGATGAATTTTGATTTGTCTATGAATTTTTCTTCTTTTACGGATTAATGTTTAATTATTTATCTTAAATAAAAATAAAAAGGTTACATTTCTTAAAATGAATGCATGATTGAAGGGAAAAATAAATTTAAAATATTTAAAATACATTTTTAACCAAAAAGTATACTAATTAAAATTTAGGGTAAATTGTACCATTAGTCACTAAATTATTAGAATATTTTCGATTTCATCATTGAACTATAAAAATTTTCAAATTTGTCACTAACACTTTTTATGAGTTTTGTTTTTGTCATCATTTGTTAAATCGTTAACAGAAATGCTGATGTAGCTTTTTTTAAATTGGTATAAAAACACGTTTAGTCTTCAATACTTTCACATTCTATCAATTCGACCCTAATTTTAAATAATTCAATAAATTTAATCCTCTATATTTACTAGTTCTATCAATTTGATCCTTAGACACATTTGCATCATCAATCGAAATTATAAACACATAAAATGTCAAATACCACATAAAAATAAAAGATTGCAATTGTACCCAAAGAAGTACTTTAATAAAAGAGAATGATATATACTAATTTCTGCAATGGGGATGTTGGGTAACTTGGATAGGGAATGTTACCAATAATATGTGTAAAATGAATTTCTTTTTATTAGAACAGTAACAATTTTTTAAAGATGTTAAAAGTAGAATTATAATTGACTTGTATTTAAGAATAAATTCGAAGTTAAATTAAAATAAAATATGGAGACAAACAAACATATGGTTAAACTACATATTTAATAATATATGTAATCTTGTCTTTGATGTTAGTTTAAAAAAAATAATACAAATTTATATTTTAATCAAAATTAGAAAAATTCAAACCTTTAAAGTAATGAACTTTAATGGCAACATTGTCTTTAATTTATAAAAAGTAACATGTATTTTGAGTATGTTTTTTAATTTCACGAGCGGATTTAAAAAATTGATATGTAATTTTTTAAAATATTTATTTTTAATATTTTATTATATTTTTTTAAGATACTTATCAACCATAATTTTACTTATAAAATCTAAAAACTACACTACTAACAGGTCAAATAATTTCCGACATTCATTTTTCCGCTTATGTGAGATTTTTTTTTTTTTTTTTGAAACAAAGGAACATTTAATATCTTTTAAGATTTATATTTTTCCTGTGCTGGAGAAATAGATATTATACCACTTTATTAATATTAAGCTAACAGTGATAAATCTCACTAATTAAGAAATTGATCTCTTAATAATACAGGACCCTCGTAGGAAGTCATCTTTTTATTTAATTTCCCAATCATCAACGCTGTATTATATTTTAATGTTTTTAGACTTAATTAAAAAGTAGAAAAGCAATGATGAGTTGAATTTTCTAATAACTTTTATATAAATTAAAAAAGCGTAAGATATATTTAATTGTAAGTCTAAGTTGTCAATTCTCTTTTCAAACTTATAATGTTTGAGTCATTTAGAATATATGAGCCATCCTTGACTCATTTCGTTTCTTTGCAACCTTTTTCACAATAAAAATGGCAAAGTTTAGTGCTGGCAACTTCAGGCTGAATCTGACAATATCAGAATTGAAGAATAAAATTTCGGGGATTAAAATATAATTTTATATTATTTTTATTATTTTTTAAGGAAATAAATTAATTTTTTTAAAAATGTTTAAAGTATAATTTTATCATAAATTAAAATTTTAATTTAATAATATCATAGAGACTTAAATAACAATTTTCTATTTAGGGGAAGGATTAATTTGTATCCAACATCTTACAATAATTTTTATTTATTTATATATATAAGCTTATATGAAAAATTATTCCATTTTTCTTTAATTGTGAAAACGACCTTTTTCTAAAATGTGAATAAAATGATTGTTAAGTATATTTCTAATATTAAAATTTTTATAATTTTTATTAGAATTCTAATTTATGATAAAGATGTGTTTGAGGTTCAAATTGATGGAATTTGTAAAAGTGGAGGGTCAAATTTGTTGAATTATTTAAAATTAAGACCTAATTGATAAAATGTATAAATGTTGAGTACTAAATATGTTATTATATCAATTAAAAAAATGTCACGACATCATTTTCATTATTAATTTAACAAAGGATGATCAAAATAAAATTGATTGAAATGTTAATGACGAAACTTTTTTTTTTTTTTTTTTTATAATTTAGTAACCAAAACAAAAACGATTAATAATTAAGTGATGCTTTGCCTTAAAATCTACTTTGATAGTAGCTAAAATAATTTTAAATAAATTAATTTTCATAATTTTGCAGCTAAAAAGTATATATTTTAATGAATGAAATTAAAAGAAAAACAAAATAAAGATTAAAATTTAACGAACAAAAGAAAAAAAAAACAACAGGAGAAAAGTAATTTGTTTCCAAGTATTTTTGGTTTTTTACTTTTTAATTTCTAAATTTTTTATCTAAAAAATAATTTCCATGGTACGGAAAAATGCTCTGTAAAGGTGGCAGGGGACAAATTTAACAAAATCCGGCCGTGCCCCCATGGAATTGTCATCTTCAGAAATAATAATTTCTCATTCAATTACTTGATTATTTTATAAGATTTAAAATATTTATTATCAAGAAGGCATGGGTAAAAGCTGGATTATCAACTAAATCTCATTTGATGGCTTAATAGTTTAATGGTCAAAAGTATTTATCATCTCATATGTAATTTGAATTCGAATCATACTAATTATATTAATTATTTAAACTATACACTGTTATTATATTTCACCAAAAAAATTGAATTATCTACTTATTTAAACTTCGGCCATCATTATTTTACAAGAAAACATATATATATTCAGTGAACCAAGTTTTAATAATTATAGATGTGGATACGAATGGGAACGCTTTTTGTTGGCTTCAATTTTAAATCATTGTTTCGTGTTGTGGAGTTTTTATATTAATATATAAGTCTACAATTGTATTTAATATTTTTATAAAATTTTAAAACAAATATATATTATAAAATTTAAAAATAGAGATTAATATATAGATATGATTATGAAATTGAAAGATGCATTTTGGTAAATATCTATCATGAGGAGGTGGGATGAAATTTTATCTAAACCCTCTTTGACCTAACCTCAAAAATTCTAATAAAAACATGTTGAATCGCACTCTAAAACCGATTATCAAAACAAAAATTTGTCTTTAGTAGGCAAGGTTGGTCTCAACATTTCATGTTTGAAGTTTTTTGCCGATAAGTGTATATAAGTGTTGGGTATAGTAATAAATTATAATATATTTTTTAAAAAAATTCAGATTCAAAATGTTGTAATTTTGAAAGAATTTATTTTTATAGATTGTAAAATGAACATGAAAAATTCCTTTTAACCTATGAAAAATAAAATTGATTAAATTTGATAAACCAATTAAAACCATTAATTCCATGAAAAAAAAATTAAATTAAAATTGAATGCGTATAAACTTTTGTTTATAATTAATAAAATATTACTCTTTAACCTTGTTACACATTTCTCTTGGACATCTCTTACACCTTAGGAATAAAGCCTACACCATAATAGTTAGTCACAGAAGCATCATTGGAACACCTTCAGGACAACCAACATATTGGGTCTCATCTCATTTAGCGATCCCCACTCCTTAAGCTTACCAACCCCTAAAGAAATTACACGCGACCCACTCCTGAGGCTTACCAACCATCAAGAAGGTCATATTCGGATTGGCTTTAAGGCTTTTGCTTGAGAAATACAACCAACAACAAGAGACCATATGTAACACCTCAAATCTGGTTGGTCTAAAGTTTTGGCGTATAGTAGCAAAATAGTCTGTCTGGCAAAGTGTAATCCGCCCAATTTTCTATTGTGCTTATACGTATGGGCGCATAGTATCTGCCACACAAGTTAGTAGGGATTTCATTTCATGGTACTCTGCTATATTAAGGAGAAGTTCATGTTAAGTGATATGGTATGCGTCAATGCCAAAGGTATTATATACCTTGGTTGTCTGGACTACTATGCTAGTTAGACTATAAGTAATCTGGTTAGAAATAAACTAGATAGCCTAGCCTAATAAGTGTGAAAGCAGGGTACTTATTTATATTTCTCTCATAAACTGTAGACCATCAAGGAATCAAATTCTGAAACGTGTGACACTTGTAAAGATCCACTAAGCAAGTGGGGTTATATATATGAGTGTGATGGGTTCTGAAGGAAGTTCTTCTTCTTCTTCTTCTTTCTCCTTAAGTGGTGTTCTCTGACTCCTTCCTCAAATCTAAATGTATCTCTTCCTTGATAATCTGAAAGCTATGGTTCTTTAATGATGAGTAGTTGTTCCATCTCAAGGGAAGTAATTCAGCTATGCATGCTAAGTTATGAATGAGTAAGTCTGCAATATTTGAACAATAAATTGTAAGTGCAAGGTTTTGCATGAGGTTGTTAGCGATTGAGATGATGAGTAAATTATATGTATAAGAGTTGTAAAAGTGAAATTGTGTTTCTAAGTAGTGGCTGCTGGTGGCTCGAAAGGGATGACTAGGTTTGGGACATAGAACTGCAGTAGGTGAGAATCAGGTGAGTCTTTACCCTGACTCTCTTGTGTAAAATCTCTAGTTAAATGCATTTATATATAAAAGTTAATGATATCTATAATAATCGGTAAACGTATGATCAAAATAAAGATGAAAAAAGAGTATGATGATATGTGTAGGTTCTGTTGAGAAGACTACTGATTGGTAAGAATGCATATATAGTTGTGATACGAAAAGAATGTCACTCTAGAATACGATCACATCTAGGTAAGTAAGAAATGAGAAATGCTCCATTGTGAAACCTTTGGTAGGGTAGTTCTATTGCTAACAAGATTGGCATATCACAAATTAGAAACGGGTGTAAGACCTTAACGTATAGACCCATGGCAGCTTGGTATGAATTGGAACCATTTATGGTGTAGCCTTTAGTAAGACGAAACTGGAATGACAGAACATGATACATAAATGTGTATAAGACCATGTGGTTAAGACCCATGGCATGATATGATATGACTGTATGGATGTTCATGGTGTAGCCTTCGGTAATGTAACACCCTTTACCTGTCTCCGTCGTCAGATTAGGGTTATAAAGTATTACCGTTTGACCGAAAATCATTTAACATTATAACATAAAATAAATCAAATTCATTGTAAACCATTCATTCATATGTATTTTGTCCCTAAACCGAGCCTTTGAGGCCATAAAAATAGCTTAGAAGCAATTCGAAACTAATTTGAGACAAAACAAAAGTTTTAAGAAAAAGATACAAAAATTAAAAAATAGGGGTCACACGGCCATGTGGCCAGGTCGTGTGACATAGCCCAGGACGTGTAACATTCGAACAAAGGGACACACGACCATGTCTCAGCCCGTGTAACTTACTAAGTAGGGTCACACGGCCATGTAACTCTCCGAGTTGCGACACACACCCATACACCAGGCGACGTGCTAGGCTGTGTAACTCATTGACTTGAAACACTATGAAATTTCAAATGACACACGATCGTGTCGCCAGGCCATGTGTGTCACATGGCGTGTGACAGCCCGTGTCCCAGGCCGTTCGAACCCAAAATTTGTCCTAAAATCAAGCCATTTCAAGTCCAATTAATACCTAATCATTCAAACCATTTGGGCACACAATCAAGGGGTTTAAACATCATTCAAATACACATAAACATGCCAATTCAAACAACCTAATTCATCTAACCAATATACCATTCAAAGGCACCATAAATATGTCAAAAACATCACTTACCAAAACAAGTTAATATTGCATATTCCCAAGTATAATAGCCTAGTTCAATTAACTACCACACATGACCATTTGCAAGCCATCAAAACATACCAAAAGAACTTATTTACAAGCACTTAAAAATGACCAATAAAACATAACTTGGTAAGACATTAAAGTGCACTAAACCAACATAACTTCAAAAGCTTGGACATACCAAAACATATATTACAAAGGTCCAATATATGCCATTATTAACCTTAACTAAAACACTCAAAAACTACCGAAATGGTTTTTGGATAGTGTGATAGGTGTTTGACGAGCTTCCAACCAATCGAGCTTTCGATAATCTATAAAACAAAGGAAAGTAACTATGTAAGCAATGGGTGCTTAGTAAGCTCGTATAAACTTAAACATAACTTACCATTTCATTTATACAATTCATAGATTAAGTATAATTCATTACCAATTCCATAAGCTTAGTATAAGCCTATACAACATAATCAAACTCACAAGTCAGTACACCTGTCCATGATACAAATGAATTCAACCATAAGATAAGTAGTTTTCCATATACAAATACCTCATTTAATTCGTCAACCTTTTCATAAGATCATGATTCATTCCATTTGCATACTTACCATTTCATTTCCTTTTCTTACATCAACCTTTTCATAAGATCATGATTCATTCCATTTGCATACTTACCATTTCATTTCCTTTTCTTACCTGTTGAACCATCTAGAATTATATCGGATACTCTGGAATGCTTACACATAGTGTGCCTTTCTGTATAACCGTAACCTTTACTTTACATCAATGCTCACACGAGCTATAAAATTGGCCTACTCACACGAGTTGTGGGTCAGAATGTAAGCTACACGATGCTGATCACATGAGCTATGGAGAATCTACAACAAATGCAGGACCTCAGCCATCGATAGGACATTCAAGACTAGCACCTATAACATGAAATCCCTAATGTTATGTCATTTGTATCCTAAGAATTCTTAAGGTTCAACCAGGACTCGTTATCCGTTAATTCATCATAACATGGATACATTTATATATAGTTTCATTTATATTTAAAAAAACATAGCAAATAGTCAATTTAACTAACATTAAAACTATCATAGTTCATACAAACTTACCTCGATAATTAGGGTCGTAGTAGTAGAGTCGAGCTAATCCAAAGCTTTAACTTTTCCTCAATTTAAGTTTGAATGTGATTTATCTTGATCTAAATAAATAATTTCGTTCAATGAAGTTCTTTAAATATTGAATTTAATCCATATTTCATATTTATGCTAAATTACAAAATTGCCAACAATATTTTGACTTTTCACAATTTAGTCTTTAAGCTCATAACTTAAAATATAACCATTTTAACCTAAATCCAACTTAACCAATGTTACAAGGGACCTTAAAATAACCCATTATTATCAAAATTTCATAAAAAATCCATGGATTTATACTTTTAACAATTTAATCCCTATTTCCAAAATTTAACAAAAATCACTTAACAAAACATGTTTATTTTACAACAAAGATAAATAATCCATCAACTAACATCATAACACATTCAAAAACATTCATGAAAAGCCCCTCAACCTTTAACAATTTTACAAATTAACCCCTGGGCTAGCTAGATGAAGTGAACATAAATTCAAAAACATAAAAATCATTAAAAATGGGAGACAAAATCATACCATGCATGTGAAACAAGCCTTGGCAGAATTATCCTCCTCCTTTAATGGCTATTTAGGTTTTGTAACAAAGATGAAGAAGATGTCATCTTTCTATTATCTTTTATTTACTTATTTTTCATTTTATTTACCAATTTACTATTTTAACCTTTTTATTAATCCAAAATTTCAAATGAACCTATCCACTAACATTAAGGATGGTATAATTACTATATTAGTCCATTAGCTTTCCTTTCCATAGCCATTTAACCATTTTAACTAATAGAATTTGACTTTTACACAATTTTTAATTTAATCCTTTTTATCCAATTAACCATGTAAACTTTAAAATTTTTTATTGAAACTTTAATACGACCTTAATATAATCCCGTTAAAATTAAAAAAAATATTAAAATAATAACTCACTCATTGAAATTATGGTCTTGAAACCACTGTTTCCGACATCATTGAAAATATGTTGTTACAGGTAATGTGCAAATTGAAATGGCAAATCATGATACATGAAACTCTGTATAAGACTATGAGGGAGAAACCCATGGCGTCTTCTTTGAAGTCCACCGGGATAGTGAGTACGAGGTTCTCTATGATTCCTATAGGCCGTGTTCTGTTTGGCCTGTATGGCGTGATCTGTTAAGAATGACTTGTAAGATATGAATAGGTCTATTAGTTCTGTAATAAGTATGGCTAAGATAGGGTGCTATTGTACTTAGGGTCAAAGGTTGAGTAAGATCTATAAATTAATTGAAAAGTTATTGAAAAGAATTGTGTATCTGTATGATGATGTAACGCCCCCACGCCCGAAACCGTCACCGGAGTCAAGCTTGAGGTGTTACTAAACTTATCTTACCTTTTAAACAACTCTAAACCACTTATTTTAATTTTCGGAATAAACTGTTTTTCTGCGTCATAGCTGCTTAAAAATTCATTTCTCGAGTTTCAAAACTCAAAATTAAGATCCGTAAATTTTTCCTGAAACTAGACTCATATATCTATCTACTAATTTTTTTCTAGAATTTTTTACTCAGCCAATTAGTACAGTTTATTAGTTAAAATTACCCCTGTTTCGAAATTCGACTGCACTGACCTCTACTTACTACGAACCACTTTTCTCCCTATAAAAAATTAATACAACTATACCGTTTGTTTCTATTAAAACTAGATTCAATAATTATTCTAACCATATAAATTACACCACCTAATTATTTTTTTAAAATTTATGGTTAATTTCCAAAGTTGAAACAGGGGATCTAGAAATTGCTCTGACCCTGTTTCACTAAAACTCAGATATCTCATAAAATATAATACCTTTACCTGTTTTGCTTATTCCATAAGAAAATAGACATAATAAGCTTTAATTTCATATATTATTCATCTTAAAAATATGTTTACACAATTTTTAGTGATTTTTCAAAGTCACGTTATTTCTGTTATTTGAATCTGTTTTTAGGTTACTTTCACATTTTTCATAGTTTTCATGTGATAGTTACTACTTAATCATACATACTATTAAATATGTATATCATCAGCCATTCTATTAGCTAATCACTAGCAAGTATTTACACATCATTCATTGATCATATCATATCAAAAGAAACCAAGTTCCTATACATGCCATACACAAAACGAAATGTCTAACTATACCAATGTGATTCCTTCGATAGTGTGATCGGGTCTCCGACGTTTCCTTCGATCCTCGAGTGGCTTGATAAAAACTATAAGAAAAATAAAATAAAGAGAGTAAGCACTAGGCTTAGTAAGCTTACAAGCAAATAAATTACAACATTCAACATAATGAATAATTATACATAATGTCACCTAGCCTCATAAACTTTCTTTACTTCTCATTTTCTACCTTCTTCTTTACTTACTTACCTTCTTTCTTACCGACCTTTCACTATTCATAAATATAATCTACCTTCCCTTTTGCTGATAATTCACTGTAATTTAACGTGTACAATGACCCATTGAACCACTCGGAATACTAAGGATACTCGGTCGCTCTCTGTCTATCAATATCTCGCCAATGCCATGTCTTCGACATGGACTTACATGAATTATTCCTGCCTCCAATGCCATATATATATATCTAATATGGGCTTACATGGCTCATTCCTGTCTCCAAAGCCATATATCTGATATGGACTTACATGGCTCATTTCGTTTCTCGTCTGTCAACCAACCCCAATATCCTAACATTCCTAAGGATCAAACGGGGCTTCCTAATGCTTTTTCTCTGTCACTTACTTTAATTCGACTTTAAATATTCTCATGAAATAAGTATATAAATGCTGGAAATTGACAATAATAATGTAAAATAAAAGAATATTGCATTTATTTATCAGAACTTACCTCGTATGCAAAAATAGCTACTTTTACCATTTCGTCCACAACTTGGTATTTTCTCCATTTTAGCCCGAATTTTAGTTTTCCTTGCTCTATCATTTAAAATATAGTCTAATTAGGACTCACATTATTCAAATTGACCCAAAATCATATTTTTGCAAAATTACAATTTTGCCCCTAAACTTTTGCATATTTACACTTTTGCCCCAAAGCTCGTAAATTAAACTTCAGCCTATTTTCTTATGTTTCATGACACGCTGGTCATTTTTCCCTTCTATGGCAGCATCAAATTCATACTCTAACAAGCACTTATGACTATTAGGTATTTTTACCGATTAAGTCCTTTTACTCGTTTTTGCTTAAAACCGAGTAGTACAAGTTGTCTAACATAATTTAAAACCTCATATTCTATCATAAAACACCAAAATACACAAATTTCACCTATGGGTATTTTCCAAATATGAACCCTAACTTAAATTATTGCTAGCATAAGCTTTATCAAGCTACCGGGACTCCGAAAACGTAAAGAACATTAAAAACGGGGCTTGGAATCACTTACTATTGAGCTTGGAAAGCTTGAAACAAACCCTAGCTATGGAAAACCCTTGAAATTTCGTCCTAATGAAGAAGATGGACAAAAATTGGCTTTTAATTTTGTTTTTAATTCATTTTAATCACTAAATGACCAAAATGCCCTTACTACTAAACTTTTCAAAAATTCCATCCATGTCCAATTTTTGTCCATAGACTTAGAAATTGGTAAAATTACTCTTTAAGGACCTCTAATTAATGATCTAATTCAATTTTATGCAAAATACTTCTAGAACACAAGTTTTGCAATTTATTCAATTTAGTCCCTAATTTCAAATTAAGTACTTTATGCATAGAATTTCTTCACGAACTTTTCACACAATCATGCAAACATATCATAGACCTCAAAATAATAATAAAATAAATTTTCTACCTCAAATTTGTGGTTTCGCAACCACTGTTCCGTTTAGGCCCTATTTCGGGATGTTACATTTCTCCCCCCCTTTAGGGATTTTCGTCCCCGAAAATCTTACTTGTGAAGAGATTTGGGTACTGTTTTCGCATAGCCTCTTCGAGTTCCCATGTAGCCTCGTCTACCCCATGTAGTCCGACTATCTCTCGAAATATACAACTCGCCAACTTGTCAAGTGAAAAATCCATACGAACCGGGATAAAATGAGCCGACTTCGTTAACTTATCAATCACAACCCATACTGCATCTTTCTTTCTGCAAACGGCAATCCTGTCACAAAATCTATAATAACTCGATTCCATTTCCACTCGTGGACTAGCACAGTATAATAAACTCAAGGTACTGATGTTCGGCCTTTACTGTGACAGATCAAACATCTAGAAACAAACTCAAAATGTCCCTTTTATTCCTACCCACCAAGACATTTTCTTCAAATCATTATACATCTTTGTACTACCTAAATGAATAGACAAAAAACTACTATGTGCTTCTGTAAGATCTTTCGAATAAGCTCATCATTCTTCTAACATACACACATACCCTGGGTGATAATCAATCACTAGCTCATAATCTTTAATCAACTCTAGCCATCTTCTTTGCTTCAATTTCAAACTTTTGTGATCGATAAATATGTGGCACTTCTCACCGTATAAATGATGTCTCCAAATCTTCAACGCAAAAATAATGGCAAATAGCTCTAAATCATGTATCGATAGTTCTTCTCATGTGGCTTTAGTCGCCTAGAAGCATAAGTAATTACCTTCCCTTCTGCGCATAAGTACACAACCAAGTCCATTCATGGACGCATCACTTTGTAAATCACAAACTCCTTACCTGGTTCTAGTTGTACTAAAATAGGAGCTTTAGTCAATAATGCTTTTAACTTGTCAAAACTCTGTTCACACTCTCACCCATTCAAACTTGATATCCTTTCGCAAAGAATTTTATCGATGGGGTAGCTATCATGGAAAATTCCTCTACAAATCATCTATAATATCCTAAGAAGACCAAGAAAACTTCTAACTTCGATACATTTCTAGGAGGCTTCCAATCAACAATGGCTGAAATCTTGCTCGAATCAACCTTAATACCTTCACCGAGACAATATATCCTAGAAAACCAACTTCTCGTAACTGAATTCACTTTTCTCAAACTTGGCATACAACCGATTATCTCTCGAAATATGTAAAAAATCGTTCTCAAATGCTCTGCATGCTCGGGCTCATCATATAGAATAAATCAAGATATCATCAATGAACACAACTACAAACTTATCCAAGTACGGTCTAAAAATTCGGTTCATTAAGTCCATGAAAATGGCAGGAGCATTAGTCAAGTCAAATGGCATCACAAGGAACTCATAATGACCATACCTAGTCCTAGAAGCGCTCTTGAAATCGACTCTTTAACTCGCAACCGATAGTATCCGGATCTCAAATCTATCTTGGAGAACACAAGAGCTCCTTCAATTGATCAAACAGATCATCAATTCTAGGCAATGGATACTTGTTCTTTCTCATTACCTTGTTAAGTTGTTGATAATTTATGCACAATCTCATCGATTCGTCATATTACCTTATTTCAATTCCAGAATTCCTTTCTCTTACGGTCAATAAACCCACATCGATGTACTTTTACGAAATTCCTCCCGAAAGAAATCCCAAGTGATCCTCTCCTTTGGTACAAGCGATACAAGTGTCTTCCACCAGTAGTAAGGTTGAGTCTCTAAGAAGTGATATTACACATTTCATACATTCCTGGGTGTACAAGATAATTCATCAAAGACTCGATAGTATTTTCTAACCAAAATTTTGCTCTTTCGCATCATCATGTTTTGTTGCTCGGAACTCTTACGCCCCTTGTTTCCGATTCTATCAACTGGTGGCTTTTCTCTTATCATTGTACTGTGGATCGGGGGAAGCTTGAGCTACATGGGTAGCCTGAGAGTCATGAGGGGTGGAGGTCTAACTACCGGATTAAATGCGAACGAACTCGGTAAACCAATTATTCAAAGCTTGGAAGAGAGCTTCTCGAGTCACTCCTCCTGATTAATCACATTCGGCCTATTCTCGGATGGCGCTACCCCTTCCATGGGGAGCAGCGCGCATTACTTTCTACATCATCATCACCAGCTCGCTTTCGGGATCCATTATAATAAAACAAAATATTTAAAAATCGCGAGTCGTCACACTATCAAAATACAGTATGGCATGTATAGCTAGACATTTACTCACACTAACTGTTTTGAGAACCGACTAAACCTGCTCTGATACCAATAAATGTAACGCCCCCACGCCCGAAACCGTCACCAGAGTCAAGCTTGAGGTGTTACTAAACTTATCTTACCTTTTAAACAACTCTAAACCACTTATTTTAATTTTCGGAATAAACTATTTTTCTGCGTCATAGCTGCTTAAAAATTCATTTCTCGAGTTTCAAAACTCGAAATTAAGATCCATAAATTTTTCCTGAAACTAGACTCATATATCTATCTACTAATTTTTTTCTAGAATTTTTTGACTTAGCCAATTAGTACAGTTTATTAGTTAAAGTTACCACTGTTTTGGAATTCGACTGCACTGACCTCTACTTACTACGAACCACTTTTCTCCCTATACAAAATTAATAAAACTATATCGTTTGTTTCTATTAAAACTAGATTCAATAAGGATTCTAAAAATGTAAATTACACCACCTAATTATTTTTTTACAATTTATGGTGAATTTCCAAATTTGAAACAGGGGATCTAGAAATTGCTCTGACCCTGTTTCACTAAAACTCAGATATCTCATAAAATATAATACCTTTACTTGTTTTGCTTATTCCATAAGAAAATAGACATAATACTTTAATTTCATATATTATTCATCTTAAAAATATGTTTACACAATTTTTAGTGATTTTTCAAAGTCACGTCATTTCATTATTTGAATCTGCTTTTTAGGTTACTTTCACATTTTTCATAGTTTTCATGTGATAGTTACTACTTAATCATACATACTATTAAATATGTATATCATCAGCCATTCTATTAGCTAATCACTAGCAAGTATTTACACATCATTCATTGATCATATCATATCAAAAGAAACCAAGTTCCTATACATGCCATACACAAAACGAAATGTCTAACTATACCAATGTGATTCCTTCGATAGTGTGATCGGGTCTCCGACGTTTCCTTCGATCCCCGAGTGGCTTGATAAAAACTATAAGAAAAATAAAATAAAGAGAGTAAGCACTAGGCTTAGTAAGCTTACAAGCAAATAAATTACAACATTCAACATAATGAATAATTATACATAATGTCACCTAGCCTCATAAACTTTCTTTACTTCTCATTTTCTACCTTCTTCTTTACTTACTTACCTTCTTTCTTACCCGACCTTTCACTATTCATAAATATAATCTACCTTCCTTTTACTGATAATTCACTGTAATTTAACGTGTACAATGACCCATTGAACCACTCGGAATACTAAGGATACCGGGGTCGTTCTGTCTATCAATATCATCTCACCAATGCCATGCGTCTTCGACATGGACTTACATGAATTATTCTGTCTCCAATGCCATATATATATATATATATCTAATATGGGCTTACATGGCTCATTCCTGTCTCCAAAGCCATATATCTGATATGGACTTACATGGCTCATTTCTCGTTACGTCTCTCATCTGTCAACCCCAATATCCTAACATTCCTAAGGATCAAACTGGGCTTCCTAATGCTTTTTCTCTCTGTCACTTACCTTTAATTCGACTTTAAATATTCTCATGAAATAAGTATATAAATGCTGGAAATTGACAATAATAATGTAAAATAAAAGAATATTGCATTTATTTATCAGTAAACTTACCTCGTATGCAAAAATAGCTACTTTTACCATTTCGTCCACAACTTGGTATTTTCTCCATTTTAGCCCGAATTTCAGTTTTCCTTGCTCTATCATTTAAAATATAGTCTAATTAGGACTCACATTATTCAAATTGACCCAAAATCATATTTTGGCAAAATTACAATTTGCCCCTAAATTTTGCATATTTACACTTTTGCCCCAAAGCTCGTAAAATTAAACTTCAGCCTATTTTCTTATGTTTCATGACATGCTGGTCATTTTTCCTTCTATGGCAGCATCAAATTCATACTCTAACAAGCACTTATGACTATTAGGTATTTTTACCGATTAAGTCCTTTTACTGTTTTTGCTTAAAACCGAGTAGTACAAGTTGTCTAACATAATTTAAAACCTCATATTCTATCATAAAACACCAAAATACACAAATTTCACCTATGGGTATTTTCCAAATATGAACCCTAACTTAAATTATTGCTAGCATAAGCTTTATCAAGCTACCGGGACTCCGAAAACGTAAAGAACATTAAAAACGGGGCTTGGAATCACTTACTATTGAGCTTGGAAAGCTTGAAACAAACCCTAGCTATGGAGAACCCTTGAAATTTCGTCCCAATGAAGAAGATGGACAAAAATTGGCTTTTAATTTTGTTTTTAATTCATTTTAATAACTAAATGACCAAAATGCCCTTACTACTAAACTTTTCAAAAATTCCATCCATGTCCAATTTTTGTCCATAGACTTAGAAATTGGTAAAATTACTCTTTAAGGACCTCTAATTAATGATCTAATTCAATTTTATGCAAAATACTTCTAGAACACAAGTTTTGCAATTTATTCAATTTAGTCCCTAATTTCAAATTAAGTACTTTATGCATAGAATTTCTTCACGAACTTTTCACACAATCATGCAAACATATCATAGACCTAAAAATAATAATAAAATAAATTTTCTACCTCGAATTTGTGGTTTCGCAACCACTGTTCCGTTTAGGCCCTATTTCGGGATGTTACAGATGATGTAGGTTTCTGCTTTGAAAATCTGAAAATGTGGGATAAGTATGGGTGCATCTATGTGAGATTTAAGGATTTTTCATTGTGAGTTCGACTGGGTTATGAAATGATTGAATCAGATTTCTTGGAACCTGTCATATCAAGGTTATGTCTGGGATATAAGGACTCCTTTTGAAGTTCTATGAAATCTGGAACATGGGTATTCTGAGTAATTGTATTTTTGAACGAAATCGATGATAAATTCTTCTGATCTGTCTTTGTGGTATATCATAAGTGTGGATTTGAAAGATATTGAGTTAAAAAATGAGTTGGTTAATAGTTTTTTATTAGGTAGTTCAGTGTAAGAATTCCTCAAATATCGTGTATCTTCCCGAGAACTATGTTTGGGAACTATCGATTTGAGCAGAGCGTAAATATTAGACTCTGGCCCATATGAAATTGATTCTGAAGATTTGTTCTATTGAGAAGTACATAAGCAACATAGAAAATCAAGAAATGTATTAAAGAATATTTAGTATCTAGTTAAGTATAATTGGTATCTTAAGAGTATGATAGCTAGTGTACATATGTGAATAAAACTATAGTGGTATATGCTCGAACCAAATAGTTTAGAAGTAAGGTTGTCGTATAGAAGTAATCACAAGAAAATTTAATGTCCCCAAGGTAATTTTGTGATAAAGCTCACTAAGTTCTCTTGAACTTACGGTGTTTGTTATTGTTGCAGGTGTATAGGTTGGGTTTGTGCCAAGAGAGACTGGTTTAGGTTTGCGCCAAGAGGGACGATGCCAGGTGTATGCCAAAATTATGGCGAAGTGGGCTATTATGCATATAATATATTTGTGGCATAGTCTAGGAATATGTTTTATGAGTCTGCTATTAATAATCTACTATGTTGTAAAGATATATATATATATATATATATATATATTAAGTTTTAATGTAACAAGTTATTGTATAGTACTTTTTTGTTTTCATATGTTAAATTTGTTAATTAAAATAATTAGAGAATTAGGAGTTTGTAAACTATTTTTTAAATTGTTAAGTATCATGTGTGCTAACACTTGAGATGCAGACTAGGTGAATCGGGTTAGGTTGAGTGCGTTACACCATATAACAAAATGCATGAATTATTTGTTAGCTTAAGCCAAAAATGGTGAATGTGGCGCTAAGGCATAAAGAAACGACTTTATTAGTAGTTGGGCAAAGGGAACACCCTATGAGAGTAGGAAGAAGAGACTTTGAATGTGGCCCAAGAATGGGAGGTATGATGCTAGCAAGTTCTTTGCTTGAGGAAAAAGATGAAAGCAATAAGAAGAGAAATATATTAGCGTATTGGAAAGCTTGGAAATGGTTCACCTTTTTAGTATGCGCACGTTCCATTAACTAATGGATCGCATTGGAGTTGATCTTGGATTCCTTCAAGCTGCCAAAAGAAACTTATTACAAAATGGAAGACTAGAGGGTCCATTTATATTAGTACAATAGCTACATGATGATTATGAGAGCCTTTAATGCCTTCAAATGCAATTTGTTCTCTAAAATGTTGCAAAAACAAGCTAAGAGTTGGTTCCTAACACTCTTGGTTAGATCTATTGGCGGCTTCAATAAGCTAGCTTGCCAGTTTAAGGGCTACCACTTCGTTAATATCATCACAAAAAAGAACTTGAACATTCCCTTTAACACGAAGTAGGAAGAAGGTGAAATTTTGTGAGAATATATCTAAGGATCCATTATTGCCGCTAAGGGAATTAAGACCTTAACGGATGCGTAACACCCCCAACCTGTATCCCTCGCCAGAATCAGGTTATGGAGCATTACCGGAGTTTGCAGATCAAACAGACAGAAATTTCAAACATTTCATATCAGCAAAACAAGTCATCAAAGCATCATTTTAATCCAAATTATAAACATATGAAATCCAAATCAATTTTGCCTAGTTCATGAGCACTTAAACATAAAATTAAATTCACATGCACCTAACTAGATTTAGTTCAATTTACCATGCCATAATATGACTTCAAAAACAAACACATATTTATATATATATAAGACCAACCAAGATTAAACTTATAACCTCATTTACAATCAAACCACAAAATAACGATTATTTAGACACCCTAGGTACATGTCGATACAAAGGATAAACATCACCACATTTGAGTTTGGGATCGTTGTTGGATGCTGAATCGCCAATCAAAATTAAGTACGTAGCCTGCGCACGGAAAATAAAACCGTACGCTAAGTGAAGCTTAGTGGTATTTCTATAATCCGAATATTTAAAGATAAGAAATTACAAATATACAATTGAAATAGAAACACATATTAATATTTAAATATTACAACAACCATATCATATTTCATTTGTTTCACAAATATCTCAATTCTCGTACTTGCTATATAAATAGCTTTTCACAATTTATTTCACATGTCATTATACAATTGGATTATCCATTCCATATTCATTTTATGAGTATATTACTCATATATTCCATATATTTGTAACATATTCCACATTCTATTTTCAATTCACTATTTCACTTCTATTTCTCATACCATGTCATTTCAATATCAATGATAAAACTTTATTATTCATTTACCCCTATTAACATGACTCGGACTCGGATGGATATACGGATCCAACCAAAACACACCAATTTGGTACCCAGTGCCTTATCAGATAATTTAAAGTGATAATTTGGCACCTAGTGTCTCATCGGCTAAACCGAAATAAATTGACACCCAGTGCCTCATCGAATTAATCCGAAGTAGTAAATTGACACCTAGTGTCTTATCAACTCGAAGTCAAAGAAATCCCTAAACTCTTTCAATCTTATGGCATGCCATCTATATCCAACTCAGCCCGATACAGTTAATAGGGCTCCGATTCACTTTTCCAATACAACCAATATTCATTTCAATTCAAATAATCAATATATTCAATATATATATACCAATTCAATTCAATCAATACAAATTCAATAAATTCATCACATAACGAATCAATCCATTTCAATTGCAAAATACAATAATTCTCACCTCAACACTTACCATATATATAAAATTGAATTATAACAATTAACAACTAAGTTCGGATTATAGAAATACTAACTAGGAATTCCGGGCTATTTCTCGTCGACTTTATCTTTCCCCTTTTTAATCGAGGATTTCGGTATGACGTTAGCTACGGAATTAAAACAATTAAAATTTATCAACATAATACAATTTAAATTTCATATTGAATATTTCAACTTTTTACTCAACATTTGTCTAAATTTCAATTTAGTCCCTAAATCGAGACTAATTTTATTTTTTCACAATCAATTCTATTTTTTATTCAATTTCCACTTTAAAATAGATTTAACTCTCTAATTTCACTTAAATCCCTAAATTTCAAAATTTTCAAAATTTAGTCCATATTACTCAAAATTTACAATTTTTCTACAATTCAGTCCTTTTTCATTTCTAATTTGAAAATCTATTAATTTAGTCCCTAATACTAAAATTATTCAACATAAACAACATTTAAAAACTTAATAATTTCTAAAATTTTGACATTGGTCGAGTAATATTAACACTGGGATTCCAAAAACATAAAAATTACAAAAAATAAGACTAAATTAACTAACCAATTGAATTTGAAAACTTTTGAAGCCCTTAGCCCCTTGTCTCCTTCTTTCTCCCTTTTCTTTCTTTGTCTTTCTGTTTTTCACTTTGGCTTTCTTTCTTTTTCAATTTCTTCTATTACTTATTTATTTTATTATTATTATAATATAATATATATACTTACATATTAAGTAAATATATTTTACACAATATATATTATATTACAAATTATGCTGCCTCAACTAAAGGCAATGGTATAATTGCTTCTTTAGTCCTTTTAATTTTTCTTTAGTCTATAATTCAACTTTCACCCTCTATTCAATTTAGTCCTTATACCTAATTACTCTAATTCATGCAAATTCACTTAACCAAAACCTAATTAACTACACAACTAACTTCATAAATATTTTTAATAAATATTTATGAGTTCGATTTATGGGAACAGAGTCTCAGGAATGCACTTTTTTTCATTTGGTCCTTTGTAATTAATTAACTATCGAAACGTTAAAATTTCTTAACGAAACTTTAATACCACCTTAATGACACTCCGTAAATATTTATAAAAATATTTAAGGCTCAGTTTATAAAAACAAGTCCTCGATACCTCATTTTCTAAAACCACTTGAGCTTAATAAGTCACTTATATAACATAAATTATCAAATCAAAAACCTTTTGAAAAATCACACTTGTCTCGTAAATATTAAATAATAATATTTATAAACTTATCGGTTTGGTGGCCCCGAAACCACTATTTCTGACACCACTGAAAAATGGGCTGTTACAGGATGATTGGGTGATTCAAACCTTTACTGTTGGAGTATCTCACAAGCATTTGATGTATATGCTAATGGAGAAATTGCTAGATAAATTACTCTATATATGAGAAAACACACCACAATACTGATATTGTAGAATTGGGTGCTTTTAGCCATGTGCTTGGGGACCCTAGTTAGGACAAAAACTAGGGAACAACAATAAAATAGACTGAAAAGCCCAAGAAGAATCATACAGAGGATCATTAAAGGAACAATCACCTATGGGTTTATATGAAGAGGATACTATTTTCTGGGCACTCCCAAACCATAAAGCAATCATCAGTGCGAAAAAATGAATTTTAAAGGAGGAATGAGCTTCCTTATCATAGAGTTCAAGGATACACACCGTTGACACATCCACTACACATATTTTGAACCATGTCTCTAATGAGGGAGTATTGGGGGATCTAATGCCCATGAAACCTTCACTCACCAAATGACGATCAGTAGAAATATGCAAATACCATAGAGAAGTGGGACATAAAATAAACAAATGTATAGATTTGATGAATGCTATAGAAGGATCTGTAAGGAAAGAGTATTTACAAAGGTTATGGAAATACATTTAAGATAAATAGGGCATCAGGAAGAAGAAAGACCAAGGGAAAGAGAAAGGGAGTAAAGAAACAATACAAGGAACCATTAACATAATAATAAATGACATAAAAATGAGCTACCTTGAATTCACGAAGGAAAACTCATCTAAGGAGTATTATGTCAATTAAAGAAATGCTTGGAGAGACCAAAAGATGAAATAATTATAATGTATGTTATAAATAAAACTGACAAAATGGATGTGGTTAACTATGATGGAAATGATCCATTGGTAATAAAAACCACCATTTTCAATAAAATATTCAAGAGAATTTTGATGGATAATGGTCGCATTTTTGAAGTACTACATTGGGACGTGAAGTCTGCCCCTAGGGAAAATAAAAAGCATTTGTCTCTAACAAAAAAAGGGAGGGTAAGGTAATGCAGATTTCTACCACAATTCCATAGCAAGAAATGGCACTTTTGAAAGAAACACTATGACACGCGGATTTTGCTTGGATGGTAGTAGATATGCCAAGAATAGGTTTTAAGGTAATGGGGAATTCATAAAAGGTCGACCTCAATGGTAAGATAGTTTGCCAAAAAAAGAAGAAGGTGAAGTTTGCTCTTGATAAGATAGCAATGGCAAAAGAAGAGGTCCAAAAATTATTTACCGCTAACTTTAGTAAAAAAAATCACATACCTAAAATGGTTGAAGAACTTGGTAATGGTAAAAATAACCAAATCGAAAATGTGTGTCTATTTCATCAACCTCAACAAATCTTGCTTAGAGGATATCTTTCCTTTCCTGAGCACTAACCAAATAGTATATGCCTCAACAAGGCATAAATACCTAAGCTCTTCGAATGCCTTTTAAGGGTAAAATCAAATTCTCTTAGCACATGAAGACTAGGAGAAAACCATTTTTATCATTGAAGAAGGTTTAATTTGTTACAAGGCCATACTTTTTAGGTTAAAAGATGCCAGAGTAATAAACCAACACCTCATAAATCCAGTATATAAAAAAAAATTGAAATGTCTATTGAGGTTTACGTGAATGATATGTTGGTAAACAACACATCCAAGGAACAACATGTAAAGGATCTAGTTAAAGTCTTAATCATTCTCAAGAGGTATGACTTGAGATTAAATCCTGTCAAATGCACCTTCATAGTTGGCGTAAGAAAGTTCCCAAGGTTTATGGTCTCGCAAAGAAGGATAAAGGTAATCTTGAAAAGATCAAGGATCCTCCTATAAATATGAATAATAGTATAAGGTAGGCTAGCTGTACTCAATAAGTTCATTTCAAAATTGGTAGTCAAGTGCCTTCCTTATTTTAGGGCCTTAAAAAGCAACCATATATAAATTGAGTGATACCTAGAAGAGTCTTTGAAGAAAAATGAGGTACCTTGGATTGTTTCCATTATTAATTTCACCTTTACTTGGCAATGATTTAAAATTGTGCCTCACACATAACATGAAATCATTAATATTATATTGGATAAAAATGAGTAGTTACGCCAAAGGTCAGTCTATTATATAAGTAGGTTGTTGTGGAATGACAAACTCAACTACATCTAAGTAAAGAAAGTGATATATACATAAGCTTCGCTAATGCTTTTGGACACATCCTGTTTACATGTTTTATGATCAACCTTTGAAGGAAATCCTAGAAAAGGTAAGAAAAATTGGAAGACTAATTAAGTGGAGAATCAAAATTAGTGAGTTTGGGTTGGAATTCCAACCTAAAAAAGCAATCAAAGCTTAGGTCTTGGTTGGCATCATAATGGAATGTTTTTTTTAGCCAAACTTGCTCAAAGAACTAAATTAGACTCTCAAGCCCTAGAAGAGGTGCAGTCTTAAGAAGCAAGTGTTGAGAGAAAGAATACAAATGTGGGACATATGCCAGACATAGAAGTATGAGAATTATTTTTTGATGGGTCAAAGGAAAAGATAGGATCAGGTGCAAGCATCATGTTAATAAACCTTGGAGGGCATGAATTGTAGTAAGGGTTAACGTTTGATTTTGTTGTGTCTAATAATGTTGCAGAGTATGAAATCTTACTCTCAGGATTAAAGTTTGTTCCAAGGTTGTGGGTAAATAATTTATGTGCTTTTAAAAATTATTAATTGGTGGCGAAGTATTTGAAAAGGGAGTATAAGGTGCGTGATCAATAATTAGGAAAATATTGCAGGAGTATCACCTCCCTGATAATGAAGTATGATTAAGTGGATATGTAAATTATCTTCAAGGGTACAAAACGAAAGCAGACACTCTAGATCAACTCACATACACGATCAAAATTAAATAGTAAGGAAAAATTTTAATGAAATACATGAAATTTCCTTGCTCTGAAGCTCATATCCATACCCTACCCACTATTGATGAACCAACTTGCACTAGGCCCATTAAAAATATTTGGAAAGTAAGACCTCTTTGAAGATCTAAAATAAGTAACCAAGGTGGAAAATAGAACCAAGCAATACACCTTGATTTGAGGCATCATGCTAATAAAACCTCTTCAAGTAATTTATAGCCTAATGGCTTTTTTTAAAATTAGACAATGACATTGTAGCCTATTCCCCATTGCCACAGCATAAAATTGTTTATCATTGTAGCTATGGAATATTTTATCAAATGGATTCAGACAGATGCCCTTGCCACCATTATGGAGAAATAAGTGTATAATTTCCTTTGGCAATAGATAGTCTATAGTTTTGGGATGCTTATGCTTCTCATTATTGATAATTGAGCCTATTTTTGGAATAAGTTTGAAGTTTTTTGTTCTAACATCAATATAGCTTCCTCCTATAGCTTTGTTAAAATTCCTCAATACAATGGACAAACATAGGCAACTAATAATAGAATCCTCATGGGATTGAAAAAGAAAGTGGACAAATCAAAAGGGTCCTCGGTACAAGAACTCCTAGGCATATTGTGGGCAATTAGGATAATGTTGCATATGAGGATAAGAGAGGTTCTATTCAATATTGTGTATGTTTTTAAGGCCGTTATACTACCAGAAATCAGTGTTAACATGCATATGACTACCTATTTCTAAGAGCAATCAAAAGAAGAGGCATTAGGTGCTAATTTAGATATCATAGAGGAGGTTAGAGAAATAATCACAATGAAGCTAGTCACTTCATCCCAGAAAATAGCTAGATGCTACAATGCTAAGGTATACAACTAACAACTCAAGGTAAGTGACTTGGTGATGCATAACACGAACGCTAAAGTCCTGCAGGGTGAAGCTGGGAAATGATTAGGAATTGGAAAGGACCTTACATGATTACTCAAAAGATAAGATATGGAAAGTACAAGTTAGAATGGCTCTTAAGTAAAGTGCCCCATTAGGTGAGGCCTCGCAAGGCCCTAGTGTCGCTTCTGGTGTAGGCTTTGTGAGGCCCTCAATGCTATTTTTTGGTAAAGCCTTTTAAGGATCTATTTCTGCATAGGATGAGGCCTCCTGAGGCATTAACTCGTTAAAAAGTGGCTACCAATGAATCATCTCTCTAATAATGACCTTTTAAGTTCCAATGTCGTTTTCAGTGTAGACCTTTTCAAGGACCCAATGTCATTTTTGGCGGAGCCTCTTAAGGCACTAGTTCCGCTTTTAGAGTAAGCCTTTCTAATGGCCCTAATGATTTTTTTTTGTGAAGCTTCCTAAGGCTCTAATGTTCCATCAGGTGAGGCCTTTTAAAGTCCTAACTCACTCAAAAGTGACTAGTAGCAAAGCAACTCCCCATTAATGGTGTTTTATGGCCCTAATGCCGCTTTCATCGTATGCCTTCTAACGATCCCAGTGCCATTTTCAGTGAAGCTCCTTAAATCTTTAGTGCATCATCGGTAGAAGATTTTTAAGGACCCAACTTACTAAAAAGTGATTGTTAGACCCGCTATGCATAACCTTATAAGACTTTAAAAAACAATTCCAACTAGGTAAGAAGTACTTTTAAATAAGTCATAATGCTAAAATAAAATTGTGTTTATAGAAAAGAGTAATATCACATAAATATGAAGTAGGAAAATAAAAATAGGTAGAGAAATACAAATACAAATTGGAAAAATAACAGTATTTATATATACTAGGAATAACATATTTGGTGAAAGGCAAAATAAATTAGAAAACAAATAAAACACTAACGAACGTGAGGATCTAACGAGGGAAGAGTAGCCATGGCATTATGTGTATCCATGGTAGGAAGATTTGTCACATTTTTTTGTTGAAGTCACCATCTTCAAGAGGATCTTCAACGTTTGGTGAAATAGCTGGAGCAATGGTAAGCATCATATAATCTAGAGTCTCTTTCTTTCAATTCTCTTACACCTCGCTAGTGGGGTTGAATATATTGGTAGACTATGGTATAAATTTGACCACTACAAAGTAAACGCTAGAGAAGTTGAAGGGCCTATGGAATATTTTAAACACAAGTCAACATCACATCTTGAACATGGACAATTTTCTGAGTAAGCTATTTTTGTGCTTTCTCCTGAATAGCATCTATGACCTGGCGATGGTCTTTTTCTAACTTAGGATCCTCTTTTAATTTTACCTTTTTGATGCAACCAACTCTTCTAACAGCTTTGGTAGACCCTCCTGTTTGTTTTCAACAACAACCTCAACTTCAAGGAATTTTGTGTCTACCATAAACATCATTAGCAATGCCTTAATTAATGAAATTCCTACTGAAGTAAAGGTTTTGATTGGTTGGAGATTAAAGTGCAGTATTATTATCTTTACAATTGGTTTATATTAGAGTGTACTATGCTTGAGGATTTATAAGAAAACAATCAACAAGAAGAGACCTTCATTAAGAAAAAGTTCCTTAATATATGCATTTCTTAATTTCTTTTTCTTTCTGCTTTGAGAACCCTTACCCATGACCATGATGTTCGTAGCGCCCTCGACCTGATCTGTCTCAAAGGTGTTGACAATAGGTAATGATGCAATAATAAGAGCATTTTGGCCAACTAACATCGCGATAACACCATGAATTAGGATAGCCATAGATATACAGTAGACATAGCAACATCCGTAGCCAATATAATTTCTAGTGAGATGATGAAAGAGGAGAAGGGTTAGTAGGTAGGGTATATGTAACTTGAATATGTGAAGTAGAACCAATATCATTAGCAACCATTTTCATCTTTAAGGACCTAACCCCTTTGTCACCTACCTATTGCAAGCGTTGCTGGTAATCAAATCTATGGGATGTCATTCCTGCAAAGCATCAAAAAAGAATAAATAGGTAAGGAATAAAACCAACACATTAATGCAAGTATTGAAAACCCCAACCGTTAAGGTTTTCATTGTAACATTAGTGACTGAAAGGCCCATTCCACATTCGGGTGTAACAAGACTTAGCTTTGCCCCTGTATGGTTGTCTATCATTTGGTAGTTAGCGTCCTTATTAGTAAGAAGAACCTTTCTAGAAGAGCTATCTTGGGTTTGGTGAGTCCCTTCGAAAATGATAATCACCAAAGAAGTTGCGCTTCCATCTTTTACTTCTTTAGTGCCCTTAAGACAATGAGCTTCATTTTTTTTTCTTAGGCAGAGCTTGTTAGGGGCACTTTTATTTTTCCATTTTTTAAGGACTTATATTTATAGCTTTGGGCTCATCCATTATCTTGATTAGTATGTGCCCCGAATCACTAGAAGCTTCTACGTACGAACCTTCATCCTATATGGGCCAGGCCTTTAGATTTATTTGGCTCTTAGAAGTTTTCAACATCAATAAGGACCATACTATTTGGAATATTTCTTTATAGGTAGTGAACCTAAATGATGTTGAGCTTAATTGAAAACTAAGAGCCTAACTTATAGATATTAAATTTGGCTTTGGTGAGGTCAAATTTGTGGTTGAGCTTTCCAACAATCCTTAAAGAATTGGACTCCTTCCCACACTAGGAAATGATTGTTAGATATATTGACCTTTCTCCTGATGCTTTAGTTATTTGGCTTGTAGGTCATTTATGTTGTTGAATGAAACAAAGCCCATGCTGGCCCTGCTTATGGAAAAAACTGCACAAGATTTAAATTTCAAAAATTGTATAGGCATGGCTCATCTCTCTTGATACAACAATGTGGAAAGAGATTCAAAGATGCACAATGGTTAGAATTTACCCCTTTTGTTTCTTGTTACATCTCTTAGCTGGTGCTTGCCTTTTTTAATAGAAAACTTATACTAATAATAGGGACCTTCAAGCCCTATCAAGCGAATAACCTATTGCATTTAAACCACAGTGGTAGTACATGAGACGTGGTCACTCATCATGAGGAAAAAATATCATCCCCTCGTATGTTCCCTTTCAGTTTCCAAGATTTTACAAAAGGATCCATCATGGACGTAATGCAACCAGAAAACAAAATGAAAAAAGAAACAAAGAAACCCCATAACCTAAAATGGAAAGGAGGAAAAACTTATCAAAAGCAGAAAGCAAAATAATAATGTTTAGAAAATAGGGAAGAGTTAAAAGATATACTTGTAACAGCCCGATTTAGGGCCTAGTCAGAACAGTGGTCTCGAGACCACAAATTTGAAGTTGGGAAAATTATTTTTATTCATAGCATGTATATTGTAGTCCATGAAAAAATTGATGAGTTAATTTTGACGTTTGTGAGCCCAATTGCGAAAAAGGACTAAATCGCATAAAAGACAAAAGTTACATTTTAGTCCCCAAATGTGTTAAATAGCTAGAGAATATAAATTGGGGGTCTTTAAAAGGGAAATTAGACCCTTTTAAACGAGCTGGCCTACCATGAGGTGAATTGAAACAAATAGTCAAAAGTTTAGGTAAGTGATGTCATGGTTTGGTGATAAAATAATGCCTAAGACCTATCTATTATTTTTCTTCTTTTCCATCTTTTCTCTTCACCAAAAATATAAAAAAATATGGAGGTTTGAAAGCTGAAAATTTGCAGCAACTTATTCCTCTCATAATGTAAGTGATCTTGGTAATTTTCTTGATGATTTTTACATTTTTGGAATGCTTGTATCATGGGCTTTCAAATGAGAGGACTATTTTGCAAAATTGTGATAAGTCTAGGGTTTCACCATGTGAATGTTCATGTTATTTGCTGAAATTTTATGGAAGAATATGAGTCTTAAAAGAGTTCTAAACAACTTTTGTGAAAGGTGTTAGCATGAAAACACCTAAAGGGACTACTTTGCATAAGTTGCAATATAGGTGATAAGTGTGTGAAATAATAAGAATTTTGGGTTGATATAAGAGTAAAAAGGGTTCGGTTAGGCCTAATATAAGAGGAAATTCGATAAAAATCAAATTTTGAGCATAGGGGTAAAATGGTCAATTTGCCAAAGTCTAGGGGCAAAATAGTCATTTTACCAAAAATGTGAATTTATGATTGCCTAATTGAAATTAGTGACTAAATGAGTGCATTTTTGCTATTATAGATCAAGATTTACCAAATTCGAACCTAGACCGGGGGAAAGCCAAGCGAATCGACTAAGCCGACTAGTTGAGTACATTTTGTAATCCAAGGTAAGTTGTATGTAAATAATACAACTACATCGATAATATATATGCTTAAATTGTCACTGAATGGATATAGCATGAATTGATTGATTGTGAATTGAGAATACATAATGACAATGAGATAGTAGAATTCCCGTTGGAACATTAGGAAATAACCCGGATATTCAACCCATGACTTTTGGGTCACTTGTGTGAGCTAGTGTAAGACATGTCTGGGACATGCGTCGGCCACACTACGAGAGCCAGTGTAAGACCATGTCTGGGACATGGCATCGGCATTGAGACGAGTGCTAGTGTAAGACGTGTCTGGGACACGCATCGGCCTCAATGATGTTAGTCAGGATAAGACTACGTCTGGGACATGGCATCAACTTGAGATGTGAGCCAGTGTAAGGCTATGTCCAGGACATAGCATCGGCACCTTACCCCAAGTTTAGTGTTCCGAATGGTCCAACGGTGAAAGTATGTTTGTGAGTTAACAAGGAAAACATAACTTTGTCGTGAGTGGTACAGGTACCTAATTGGTACGTATGAGAAATGAGCTCATTAGAGAGCATATGACTTGTTTGGATGGTAATGAGTAAGTTATGCTTACGCTTACCCTTGTGTTATGAGCATGATGATTATTGATGAATTGCTATTGTATATTTATTTATATGCAACTTACTAAGCTCTTATGCTTACTCCCTCTTTCTTTCCATTTTTCTTACAGTACTTCCTACATAGCTCAAGGATCACCAAAAATCAAAGAAATCGATCACACTATCATCCAAAGCACTCGGTATAGTTGGATTTATATTTTTGAATATGGCATGTATAGGGCTTAGACTTTAATATTTTGTGTCTTTGAGAATTGGCCAAATGTGTTGGCTTGGGTTAGAAACCCTTCATTTTGTATCAAGCCTTAAACGATGGCTAACATTCATTTTGAGTTATAGAAGATACATCTTTATGGTTGAATGAATGTCTATTGTGGCTGATTTGATTAGAGAATTTATGCTTGTTTTGGTATTGATTGGTATTTGTATGAAAATAAGTATGCAAGGGTGGCAGTGAGGCTTGGTAAATAGCCTCATATTGTCTATACGGGCAGACACACGGGCGTGTATCTAGGCCATGTGTGACACGCGGTCAGCCCCATGGGCGTGTGGTGAAGCCGTGTGTCCCCTGCAGGTAAAAAGTTCAAGTCAGTATGCATGGTAATAAACACACAAGTAGAGACACGGCCGTGTTTCTTAGCCGTGTGGAGGACATGGCCTAGCACACGGGCATGTGCTATGACCGTGTGGCATGTTGGGTATGTTGACTTCAAAAACAGAATACCCCAGTTCATGGACATGGGCCAAGACATGGGCGTGTGCCAGGCCTGTGAAAACCACTGCACCTTGAACTAAAATTAAATTTTGCACAAGCTAGGGACACGGGTGTGTCCCGATAGACACCAGGCCGTGTGAGCAATATGGGACATCGACGTGGCCATGTTAAGCCAATCACACGGGCATGTAACCTCCCACATGGGCGTGTGCCCTGCTTTAATGCAAGGTTTGCATAGACTGGATAAGGACCCGGAAAGGTTCTGAACGGGTTCCAATGGTCAATTTAGGCATGAGACCAAGTAAGGTAATGCCTTGTACTCCGTCCCGGTGTGGGTTACGGGTATACGGTGTTACAATACTAACATAAGATGAAAAGATTAGGGAGCACGAAAATACCACCTAGAACACTTTAAGTATTCTATTTATAAAAAGGAAATAATAAGATAATGAAAGAAAAAAAAGGAAAGAAACTCTTGGAAGTAATGTAATTTTTGGCCGGTCAAATGACACCATATCAAAAGTAAGCAATTATGCCCATTAAAGGGGCAATTTTGGAATTTTAAAAGAACCTCACAAGTAATAATTATATCCTAACATCAATATTTCAAATGATAGTAGTCTATGCTATAACCAACATTACATCACCCCGACGTATATGAGTCTCATAGCAGCTCACTTTATAAGATCATCTTTGAGTATGGGGTAGTTGTTATATTCCTATGCTAGAACATCTTTTGCGCATTAAAAATAGATCCTACACCATTATAGCTACTCGGGGAAGCATCCCTGAAACACCCTCAAAAACAACCTTCACTTCAAGTCTCATCTCATTTAATGATCCTAACTTCCCAAGCTCACCAACCCTAGGAAAGTCACATCCGATCCACTCCCCAGGCTTACTAACCTTTAAGAAGTTCATATCTAACTATCTAACACATACCCTAAATTGAGCTAAATATTAAACACTATAACAAAGCTTGATAAGGAATATTGGACCAAGATCGTATTCAAGTTGTTCAACTTGAGAAAGAAAGATTTGAATCTGACCTGAAAAGAAGAAACCAAAAGATTTAGGGGAAAATAAGAAAAACAAAGAAAATAAGGAATTTAAGAATAAAAAATAAATATTCAAAACAATAACTAAATAAAGAAAAGATAGAATAAAAAGTGAAAGATGAATCAAATAAACTAACGAATATGATGGATTGATGGATAAGTATTCAGTTGAACCCTTTGAGGTATAAACCCCAACAAACTCTATTAATAACTCTAACAAACCCTCCAATAAATAATCCTTGGAAAATTGAAGGATGAAGGATGAATTCCTATGACTCTTTGAAGCAAATCGAGAAGAAAACTACTTTTAGAAATCATAAGAAATCATTTTTTGCACAAAGAAACTAACTCCTAGTGTTGGAAATTTTATTAATGAATAGAAACAATTATGTATCTAATGAAAAATGAAAAAGGTTTTATTTAGGCTAGCTAAGTACATCTAAATAAAACTCTTAAGTATACTGAAACTTTAATTAATCTAAACAAGAAAAAGCTTTCTTGTTGACTAAGAAACATGAAACTCCTTAATAACTTAAAATATATATATATATATCTAAAATTCAGAATAAATAATAAAATAATAAGACTTAATAAATACAATATTGGGCTCATATATAATAAAAATTAAGCCTAAAAATTGAACCTAATATGATTTAAACTTAAATTAAAATCCCGAAACTCATAGTTTTTGTACTAATTTTGTCTAGATGTTCTACTTGCGTAGTCTTCACTAAAATGATTATAACATGAGCCCCCGAACTCAAAATCAAGTGATTCAAAGTGCGTTTCAGAAGCTAAAAGATAAATCATCAAATGCTATGAGACATTTCAACCCAAAAATGTCTAGATCTCATCCAAAAAGTCGTCGCAAGTTTGCTGATTTTCCAAACTTTATAATTGGCAGCTTCGGTGAATGAAATTTAATAAATTTGACCCCATTCGTGCATGTGTCAAAGTCACATCAGATAAGGGCCCAGTCCAAAAGCTTTTCCATCTATAAATACCCCTTCCTCCAAAAAGAACGATAGACAAACAAAAAATTACTATAATTCTGCTCTAATATTCCCTCAACCTTCTCTAACCACCAAACCAAATGCCTCTATGCCCTATTCATAGTGTGAACTGCTCTCTACCAAGTGGCACTTCACACTATATACAGTGCGAACTACTTCATTGTAATGTTTAAGGTTTCTCTTCTCAGATCATATTATGTAATTACCTTCATTATAATATTCAAGACTTTATATAAACTTGTTGTTTTAACAAACCTCTTAGATTTTATTCTAATAATATATTATTAAGCCAGATATAACTTTTCATTGATTATTAATTAATAACTATATCTAATATTTAAGAGTTAATTGCATCAGGCATCTTCAAATTATGACCCTCATTTTAAATTAGTTCCCAAACTTCAAAGCGTTCTGATTATATCTCCAAACTGTTGATGTTATATCAATTAGATCATTCAATTATTGAAATTGTAAATTTATCCATTCAATGACATGTAATAACTTATGTGACATAATTAAAAATAAAATTTTGAATAAATTTAAATGTCGTAGCATAACTTTTAAAATTAAAAACTAAAAAAAAAAAGAAAAAAAGAGAGAGTGAACAATAGTTTCTGCGAAAGTTTCAAAAACCTCGAAACTAATATTTTTACAACATCCATTTTTTTACAAAATTTATTCTTCTTTAAAGTTTTCATTTTAAATTATGTCATATAAAATCTGATGTAACATATAGCGGTTAAATTAATAATTTTAGTAATATAATGACTTAATTGATATAATATCAATAATTTAAGAAAGTAATTAGATCGTTTCGGATCAATTGAGAAACATAGTTTAGGAATATATAAAATAAAAAATTTAATATTTAAATATTAAATGATTTGATTGGTAAATGTAATTAAATAAAAAATCGAAACCTGACAACCTTGGAACCAATTTATTCAACAGTTCGATGTGAGCATATTTTTCGGGATTTCAAATTTGCTCAAACTTCAACTTTATTTGGGGAGGAAAAAGGGGGTACCAAATTAATAATTATAGAGAAAGAAAAGAAAGGTAGAGAAAATAATAATGTTTAAAAAAGAAAAAGAAAAAAGACATGACAACATGAGATTATTATTATTTTTTCTTTCTGTTTTTTTTTAAACTAAAAAATAAAATAAACTAACTTTCCTTAGGGGCCTTTAATTTTGACCCAAAGAAAGAACTGAAAATATAATGAACATTCACATGACACTCCGTTAGTTATGATTGGTAGTTCTACCAGTCAAATGTTAACATCCCAAACGTATATATCCAATAATTATTCTTCAAAAACTTTAAATCAATAAAAAGTTGAAAAGGAACACTATTCTTAAATAATTATTTCTAAAATAAATATTCAATATGTTTATATCCACAACTTTCCTTCTAATCCCAAACGTACAAGCTTATTGAAGAAACTCTTCATTACTTTGATGGTTTAAATCCTGTGTTTGATTAAGATATATTATTGAGGAAATTCATTTGTCAAAACAGTTTTAAATTTTTTTAATTTATTTTTATTGTTTGGTAAAATAAAAATAAAAATATTGATATGATTAAGTTTAATATATATATTTTTCTAATATGGTTCTGTTTGTTTTTTCAATGTTATTTAATAAAAATATATACTTTAGTACTTAAAGGTAACGACATTAACATGTATTAGTGTTTAATTTTGTTTTAGGATTGATTTAATGAAAGTTAATTGCTAATATTATGAGGTTTAAATTTTTATAATTTTGTTAAGAAAATAAATTTAGTATTAATTGTGAATTTGTTTAATTTTGTGTTTAAACGAAACATTGATTTTTCTAACTAAATAATTGTCCAGATATACGTCAGGTTGTAATTGGACCAAAAAATACAAATGGATACCTAACTATATTTTACAATTGGCTATTGTAAGAAAACTAGAGATGGATATCAAAAAATTATTGACGCAATTTAAAATCTCTTCCTACGTCTACAAAGCCTTGCCCATAATGAAATTTACTGTGAACCAATAGTACAAGGTGTGCTTTAAGTTCAATTCACTCACCAAGTTGTAACATCACTTCTATAAATTTAACTAAAATCACTCTCCTATTAAGACTTTGCCCAATGAAAGCTTAATTTACACACAAATACAAAAGTTTGAATATATCACAAAACTACTCACTAATATTAATCACAATGAACCGATTAAGCTCTCTCTAAATCTGCACCTTAAAACAAAAGAAATAAATAAAATAAAAGTATTCAATATGTAGAGTTGGAATGCAGCTTCACTAAGTAATTTTTAATCCATTCTGATGTACTCATATCTTCATGAAATCAATTACCCATATTATAAAGATACAAATAATTGAGGTAAATCTTCACAAAGTTAGCCAACATCTTCTTGTGATTGCATATCTCAATATATAAGGTAAGCATATCACACTAAGACTCATGAAAACTAACCTTTCTTGATCCAATCTCTTCTATAATTATAATTTCTTGATTTTTTTTCTCAAAATCCTCAAAAGTATGGTAGTAAATCTTCAAGATTTGTTGGTCAAACATGCCAATAAGTATTGCAAGTTTTGTCATACTGCTAGCTATGTCTCAAGTTGCAACTAACATTGTACCTAGCAAGTAAAATTTACACTAACAATGTTTAATTTGTTAAATATAGTCTGTTGAGAGATTTTTCAAGTTTTAATGTTGATTTGATGAAAGTTGATTGCTAATATTATTAGTTCATTACGACTTTTCACCAAATAAACATAAAAGTTGAATTAAACACTAAAAAGCTAAAATCATTACCTTTGAGTACCAAAATTTATGACTTTTTCCAAATACATGTATCAAATCAGACTAAAAAACAACTCAAATACCACATTAAGATAAAAGTGTCAAACTTTAGTATCAAATGATGTATTAAACCTTTTAAAGTTATTACAAGACAAAAGTTGGGGTAGTTTGTTATGGCGATTCACATCGTAGAATGTATGGAGAGCTGCTAGAATGAAGGTGGTTGACAGTAGGCGGTGCGAAGAGCCACTAAATGTGGTGAGGTCTAGGGGCCTCTTGAGCTTGTAAAGCTCTTTGGGTGATATTTGGAGGAGCTTTAACATATGTACTAGAGCCTCTTATTCTTCTTGTAATGAAGATGGCTTTTGTAAAGGAGGGGGAGCTTTTGACCTAAGTCTTACTAGAATGATGCCCTACTATGTATAAAGTGACTGTAGAGGCATAGGTGTTTCATCAGGATGCGATGAGGTGACATAATGGCAGTGTGTAGGAATGAGAATAACAAATTCTTTCTAGTTGAAGTGATGTTTATAAAATGAGCTTCTCTTAGACTATGATGTTGGAGAAGGGAATACTCTTAGAAAGGAAATCTTTTGAATAAACCTTTAGATGAGCACATTTGAAGAATACTCATGTTTTCAACCTCAATTTCTCTAAAGTTCTTCACACATTCAAAACTTGAATTAGCTTTGTAGCTCGTTGATTTTTCAAAATTGAGGTAAATTCTGACTTCTCATTATTAGACTAAGTTTGTTAGCTTTTCAAATTGAGTTTTAATTGATTAAATCAAGATAACAATAAATCATTTGATTTTAAGCTTGAAAATGGTGGATCTCGTTTTACCAAGGTAAATTGCAGTTTCAAAGTTATTTTCAACTTATTTTGATCATATTAAAAGGTTTTTAAAGTCAATTTAAAGATCTTTAAGGAATTCAAAGGATTTGGACGTTTTCCCCTTTTTAATGAACATGTTCAGCTTGATTTTTCTAAAAAATGAGATCCATGCAATTGGCTTAAATTAAAGGTTTAAATATGTAATTAGATAATATTTAGGGTGTTTGGAATCAAAATTAAGGTTTAGAAACTAGATTTGAGTGGTGAAATCACATTGTCGACAAAACTAGCTAGTTTTCAGTAAGTATGATAGATGAGTTGTGGTTTGCATTTTTTATATGATTTAAATGTATTTGAGGTCATTTATAATGTGTTTGTAATGTATTTAATTGGAATATAGAGTACCAAACTCGTTGGGAGCTTCCACGAGCAAGGCGATAGGGAAAGAAAAGTTTGGTTGACATTATTGTGTAAGAGGTATAGACAAGGTGAGTGGTTTAGTGTGTTACAATTATGCACAACTCAAAGTGTTAAAGGGGAGTTTAGGTAGCATAATCATCTATACTAAGTTCCATGAGTTAGTGTTTCTACCTAAATTAATAATGATTTGCAAATAATGCTTAATTGTGATATGTTACATGATGTATATTGAGATGACAATGAAAATTTTATGTGTTTATGATTGAATATGATATGAGATTTGAAAATATGATATGAACATGAGTTGTGTGATATGTGAAAATGTGCATAAAATAGTAAGGATACATATTTAAGTAAATGTGTTTAGAGGGTATATTTGGTTGTGTTTGGAGGGTGATAGCGTTATGCTACACATTATATTTATCGTATTTGGAAATCTAGTCATCCAATGAAATATGTTTTATATATATTCTTCATGATCACATTGTGCCAACATATCAATGTGAATGTTATGAATTAGGCTTGATTGCTTATCTTGATTAATTGTGATTGTATGTTTTCTTAACTTTGGATATTGTGATTACTTGTGGCAATCTTTTAGCATTCACTAAGTTTGAAAGAGTTCACACTCTTTTATGTTTAACAATGTAGCGATATAGCTGGATCGAAGAGAAGTGAGCTACCAAGTGATCCAATGTAAAGCAATTTACCTTAAGTGTAACACCCCTATCTCGTAACCATCACCGGTATAGGTAAGGGGCATTATCGGACGAACAGAGCATTTCAGAACAACACAAAATCACAGTTTTTAAACAACATTAATTCATAGGCATTTGTCAACAATTCATCCAATAAAATGGCCTACGAGACCAACAACATGCATTTAAGAAAGGTCGGGACTAAACCGAATCTATTCAGAATTTTCAGAACTTAATCAAACTTTTCAAAACTGACAAAGTCACACGCCCGTGTGCCCAGGCCGTGTGACCCACACGGGAACAGGACACGCCCATGTGGTCCAACCGTGCCAAAAAGAGGTCGTATACTGACTTTTTGACACGGCCAATAGGCATGGCCATGTGCCATGACCGTGTAAAATTTAGCTAGCTACTGACTTTTTCACACGGCCACAAGGCACGCTCGTGCTCCCTGACCGTGTGGCACAATGCAGGCTTGGTTTAAGCCAATTTACCACCCTTTTTTGGGTCTAATCCTACAAGCAATAATATACAACATTCATACCAAAATTTCAACCAATTCTAATCTCAAAACATACTTCATTGTAACTAAATCATTGTCTAATTCATATCCATACCAAATCATATTAAAGATCATGTTGCAACATCATACCATAATGCTTATTCATAACTCACTTAAGACACTTTTTCATTCTTGCTTAAATTTACCATTTCCTTAACTTGGCACATATCAAAATGACCATTACATGCAAGGCCATCTAACTATTATAACATGCACAACTTGGCATCACACCAAAACTATGTACAATCATACCATTTGTTAACCAACTCTCATGGCTTAACATATATATACATATCAAGCTTACATTCTTAAACTTTCTAGCCTATACATGCCATACTTATAAATATGTACATTTCCAAAAGTACCAAAATGAGCTTGATAGTGTGGTGGCAATCCTCGACTATCCCGAGCCTTCTGTAGCTACGATAACTGTAAAACAGACAGAAATCACACAGAGTAAGATACAAAGAGCTTAGTAAGCCAAATACAATTATCTTAGATATTAAAGCACATAAAATGAAAGTCAATAATAAGAATTTACAACCATCTTGTAGAAAATTTCATTATTTCACAGAAACAGAGTCTTTCATATTCAGAAAGCTAGTACGATACAAACATACCTGTATAGATTATACATTTCATATAATTATTTCCACATCCTGTACTCTCTCATCATACAGTTCAGAAACGATATAGATATTCATAGATGGATACAATGCCAATGTCCCAGACGTGGTCTTACATGTAATTCGTTATCAATGCCTCTATCCCAGATAGGGTCTTACATGAAATCACAAATCGAGGCCTATGTCCCAGACACGGTCTTATACGATATCTCAAAGCAATGTCAACGTCCTTTCAAGAATGTACAGAGCTTTTCAGATACTAGCACATTATCGGAGTTTACTCATCAGGCTCTTAAGGCCATCCAATACAGATCACAGTTTATATACTCAGAATTTAATCAACTTAACTCGTAAGTGTAGTTTGACTTACCTCGTACAGATTTCGGACGAACTGAGTCAACTATTCAACTACTTTAGACTTCCTTCGATCTAAGTCTGATTTTCTTTGTTCTTGATCTAATACAATTCAAATTCAACCATTCAATCATTTATTTCATTCAGAATAATCCATGAATACATATTTTTGGGAACTTTTCACTTTAACCCTTATATTATCACACTTTGACAATTTAGTCCGTTTTTCACCAAATCACAAATATGCAAAATTCACCAAAACTATAGCTTGGCCAAATATACATGGCTTCCATACAAGCCTAAATAACACATTTAATTCACAATTTAGTCCTTCAAAACCTCAATTTCACAAATTAGCCCTAATAGCTCTATTTCATCAAAATTCAAAGACAACTTATAAATTATCTATCAAGCCTTCATAATTCATCCAAGAAGATCACAAAACTTATGATATCAAAAATGGCATTTCATGAAATCTTTAACAGAAATAGAAATTCAGACATGGGCTTTGCAGAACATGAAACAACGATCACAGAAACGTAGAAATTATCATAAATTGAACAAAAACGAACCTTAAATTAAGCCTTGTGAGTGCCGAAACCCTAAACTCCTTTTTCTTATTCTTTTTCTTTCAATTTTGGTGGTAATGGATGAATATAATGGCTAATTTTAACATTTCTTTTATTTAACACATAATAATACACTAATTACCTTAACACCCTTGAAATAAAACATTAATATTCCATCAAATAATGTCCACTAAGGTTATTTAAACATAACCATGGTCAAATAACCACATAAGTACCTCACAAATATAAAGCCAATTCAAGTAGGCACTTACTCGAATAGAAGGCTACTTTTGCATTTTCTGCGATTAAATCCTTTTTCATAAATAAGCACAGAAACAGACAAATTAAATCACAGAAATTTCACAGATGTAAATTCACATATCATAGACACAGAAAATAATATTAAAATATTTTCAGACTCAGATTTGTGGTCTCGAAACCACTATTCCGACTAGGGTCTAAACTGGACTGTTACAATTCTCCCTCCTTAAGGATTTTTGTCCCCGAAAATCTTACAGTTAAATAGATTCAAATATTGTTGTTTCATTGCATCTTTAGGCTCCCAGGTAGCCTCTTCTACTCCATGTTTATGCCACAATACTTTGACTAATGGAATTCTCTTATTACGTAATTTTTTAATCTCACGAGACAGAATTCAAATCGGCTTTTCTTCATAAGTCATATCAGAATGGATTTCAATATCAGATGGAGAAATTACATGCGAAGGATCCGATCTGTATCGTCAAAGCATCGATACGTGAAATACATTATGAATCTTTTCTAATTCAGATGGTAGCCTCAATCTATAAGCAACCGGTCCAACCCGCTCAATGATTTCATACGGTTCGATGAACCTCGGACTCAACTTGCCCTTTTTACTAAATCAGAACAGTTTCTTCCACGGAGATACCTTCAAAAATACTTTATCTCCGACCTCATATTCGATATCTTTTTGTTTTACATCTGCATAAGACTTCTGACGGTCAGAGGCAGCTTTCAAACTATATCGGATTGTTTCCACTTTCTATTCTGTTTCTTTTATCAGATCAATACCTTAAATCTTATTCTCACTGAGCTCTGACCAGTATAACGGACTTCTACACTTCCTACCATATAAGGCTTCATACGGTGCCATTTTAATGCTCGATTGAAAACTATTATTATAAGCAAATTCAATCAAGGGTAGATATTGTTCCCACATACCTTCAAACTCAAGAATGCAACATCTCAACATATCCTCGAGTATCTAAATAATCCGCTCAGATTGGCCATCTGTTCGCAGATGAAAAGCAGTGCTGAAATGCAATTTAGTACCCAAAGGATCTTGCAATTTTCTCCAAAATCACGATGTAAATCTCGGATCTCTATCTGATACTATCGACAATGGCACACCATGCAGTCTTACAATATCGGAAATATAAAGCTCAGCTAACTTATCAAGTGAGAAATCAGATCGAATTAGAATAAAATGAGCTAATTTTGTCAACCGATCAACTATGACCCAAATTGCATCTTTCTTTCTCGGAGACAAAGGCAAACCCGAAACAAAATCCATGGTCACTCGATCCCATTTCCATTTCGAAATCATAATCGGCTGCAGCAAACCTGATGGCACCTGATGTTCAGCTTTAACTTGCTAACAGATCAAACATTTAGAAACAATTTCAGAAATATCTCTTCTTATTCCCAGCCACCAGTATAGTTGTTTCAAATCGTTATACATTTTTGTACTCCCTGGATGTACAGAAAATCTACTAGTGTGAGCCTCACTCAAAATCAACTGAATTAATTCTGGATTTCTCGGAACACAAAATCTATTTCTGAATCTCAAACAATCATTAACATCAACCCGAAATTCAGAATCACATAGAGCTCGTTTTGAGATCAATTCATTGTCAGATTTCTGAGCCTCGCAGATCTGTTGTATAAACAAGGGTTTTGCTTTCAGTTCGGCACAAACCAAGGTATCATCAGATAGTGCTAAATGAGCATTGATCGCACGTAATGCAGACAATGATTTTCGACTCAAAGCATCTGCTACCACATTTGCTCTGCCCGGATGATAATCAATAACTAGCTTGTAGTCTTTTAACAATTCTAACCATCTTCTTTGTTGCAGATTCAAATCTTTTTGTGTCATTAAATACTTCAGACTTTTATGATCAGAAAACACGTGACATTTACATTTCTCACCGAACAGATAGTGACGCCAGATTTCAAGGCAAACACAATAGTAGCCAACTCAAGATCGTGTGCCGGATAGTTCTTTTTATGTGGATTCAACTGTCTCGAAACATAAGCGATGACTTTACCTTCTTGCATTAACACACAACCCAGACCAATCAACGAAGCATCGCTGTAAATTACAAATTCTTTTCCCGATTCAGGTTGTACTAGTACCGGAGCTTTAGTCAACAAAGCTTTCAACTGATCAAGACTATTCTGACACCTTTTTGACCACTTAAACTTTACATCTTTCTGAAGTAATTTCGTCAATGGAGTTGCAATCATCGAGAAACATTTTACAAATTTTCTATAGTAACCAGCAAGTCCCAGAAAACTACGGACTTCAGATACGTTTCTCTGAAGTTTTCAATCCATAATAGCTAAAATTTTACTCGGGTCAGCTCGGATACCAGAGGCTGATACAATACGGCCTAGAAAACCAACTTCCCGCAACTAGAATTCACATTTACTGAACTTCGCATGCAACTGTTTGTCTCGTAAAGTCTGTAACACTATTCTCAAATGCTCGGCATGTTCAGTTTCATTGCGTGAGTAAATCAATATGTCATCAATGAATACAACAACAAATTGATCTAAATACGGTCTAAAAATCCTATTCATTAAACCCATAAAATAGCAGGTGCATTCGTTAATCCAAAAGGCATAACTAAAAATTCATAATGCCCATACCTTGTTCTAAAAGCAATTTTCAGAATATCAGAGTCCTTTACTCGCAACTGGTAATAATCCAATCTCAGATGTATCTTTGAAAACATAGTAGCACCTTTCAACTGACCGAATAAGTCATCAATCCAGGGCAAAGGATATTTGTTCTTTACAGTCACTTTGTTAAGCTGGCGGTAATCAATACACATTCTCATTGTGCCATCTTTCTTTCTCACAAATAGAACAGGAGCACCCCAAGGTGAAAAACTCGGTCTAGCAAGTCCTCTATCGGTCAATTTTTACAACTGAGATTTCAATTTTTTTAGTTCAATCGGAGCCATTCTATACGGAGCTATCAATATCAGAGTAGTACCAGGTACCAATTCAATGCCAAACTTGAATTTTCAAATCGGAGGCAAACTAGGTAGTTCTTCAGGAAATACATTAGAAAATTCACAGACAACAGGCACTGATTCAATTTTCTTATCATCCATTTTCGACTCTAACACATAAGCTAAGTAGGCTTCACAACCTTTCTTTACATAATTTCAAGCTTTCATTGCAGATATCACAGCTGGTAGTCCATTCAGATCACTAGACTTAATTTGCATTATCTCATCATTCTTACACCTTAAGTTAATGACTTTTCTTTTGCAGTTCACAATAGCATCATGCAACGTTAACCAGTTTATTCCTAGAATTACATCAAATTCATCGAAAAGCAATAGCATCAGATCAACAGGGAAACATATATCTTGAATCAATAACGGGCAATTCTTGCAGACTTTGTCAACCAAAACACTTTTGCCTAAGGGGTTCGATACTTTAACTACAAATTCAGTAGACTCTACAGGCAAAGTCTTACTATGTACTAAATTCATACAAATATAAGACTGCGTTGATCCAGGGTCTATCAATGCAATCACAGAAGTATCATAAAGAGTGAAAATAGCAGTAATCACGTCAGGAGACGAGGCTTCCTCACGAGCCCGGATTGCATAAGCTCTGGCAGGTGCTGTGGCCTGAGATCTAACGGCAGTATCCCCAGTAACTCTTTGACCCCCACTTGTATTTCTTGTATTTCTGGACGGTCTACCTCTAGCTGAGGTGTTACTCGATCTCAGATTTTGTATATTCTCTTGCTCAGCAGGTTCAGAACAATCTCTTACAAAATGATCCAGAGATCCACCTCAGAAATAGGCTCGATCATTCAATCTACAATTTCCCGGATGTCTTTTACCACAATGTTTACATTCAGGTTTCTCAGATTGGGCATTTCCAACATTAGTATTTGAACGGTTCTGATCATCTCGGAATTTCTTTGACCCAGACTGAAATGTTTTACTCAAAGATCTCTTTCTAGCATCTCTAGCTTCAGAATCAGCTTTTCTTTTCTCTTTACTTAATTCTTCAGCCTTACAAGCTCGCTCAATGAGCACTACCATTTCCTTAATCTCCAAAATCCCGACTAATAGACGAATATTTTCATTTAGTCCATCCTCAAACCTTTTGCACATTATGGCTTCATTTGATACACATTCTCGAGCATACTGGCTCAATCTCACAAATTCACGTTTGTATTCAGTAACAGTCATACGACCTTGTTTAAGTTCAAGAAACTCTTTACGTTTCTGATCAATGAATCTCTAACTAATATATTTCTTCTGAAATTCAGCTTGAAAGAAATCCCAAGTAACTTTTTCACTCGAAACCACAGATATTAAAGTTTTCCACCAATGGTATGCCGTGTCTCTCAGGAGTGAAATAGCACATTTAACACATTTCTCTGAATTTGGAGACATTTCATCAAATACCTGTATCGTATTTTCTAACCAGAATTCGGCTATTTCAGCATCATCATTCGTTGTAGCTCAGAATTCTTCAGCCCCATACTTTCTAATCTTATCAACTGGTGGTCTAGTAGACTGAACTGGATTCACGAAGTCATAACAGGAATTTGTGAAGGATTAACCAGGGGTGGAGGTTGTTGTACAGCCGGGTTGGTTGTAATGTATTGGGTGAACCAATCATTCATCATCTGATAGAAGGCTTGTTTAGCCTCGTTATCACGGCTACTTGTAGCCGGTCGAGAATCATCTTGCACCGTCCCTCGCGCGGGAGCAGACGCATTACTCTCAACATTGTCAGCTACGGCTCTATTCGGATCCATTGTGATATAAAAGCACATTTTAATGTCAGGATTCATCACACTATCATAGTTTCAGACATATGGCATGTATAGTTAGACTCACATATGCTATGGTAGTCCTAGAACTGACTAAACCATAGCTCTGATACTAATAAAATGTAACACCCTTATCCCGTAACCGTCGCCAGAATAGGTAAGGGGCATTACCGGATGAACAGAGCATTCCAGAACAACACAGAATCATAGTTTTTAAACAACATTAATTCGTAGGCATTCATCAACAATTCATCCAATAAAATTGTCTACGAGACCAACAACATGCATTTAAGAAAGGTCGGGACTTAATCATTCATTGTCTAATTCATATCCATACCAAATCATATTAAAGATCATATTGCAACATCATACCATAATGCTCATTCATAACTTACTTAAGACACTTTTTCATTCTTTCTTAAATTTACCATTTCCTTAACTTGGCACATATCAAAATGACCATTACATACAAGGCCATCTAACTATTATAACATGCACAACTTGGCATCACACCAAAACTATATACAATCATACCATTTGTTAACCAACTCTCATAGCTTAAGATATATATACATTTCAAGCTTACATTCTTAAACCTACTAGCCTATACATGCCATACTTATAAATATGTACATTTCCAAAAGTACCAAAATGAGCTTGAGAGTGTGGTGACAATCCTCGACTATCCCGAGCCTTTCGTAGCTACGATAACTATAAAATAGACAGAAATCACACAGAGTAAGCTACAAAGAGCTTAGTAAGCCAAATACAATTATCTTAGATATTAAAGCACATAAAATGAAAGTCAATAATAAGAATTTACAACATTCTTGTAGACATTTCATTATTTCACAGAAACAGAGTCTTTCATATTCAGAAAGCTAGTATGATAAAAAACATACCTATATAGATTATACATTTCATATAATTATTTCCACATCCTGTACTCACTCATCAGACAGTTTAGAAACAATACAGATACTCATAGACAGATACAATGCTGACGTCCCAAACGTGGTCTTACATGTAATTCGTTATTGATGCCTCTGTCCCAGACAAGGTCTTACATGAAATCTCAAATCGAGGCCTGTGTCCCAGACACGGTCTTATACGATATATCAAAGCAATGTCAACGTCCTTTCAAGAATGTAAAGAGCTTTTCAGATACTAGCACATTATTGGAGTTTACTCATCAGGCTCTCAAGGCCATCCAATGCAAATCATAGTTTATATACTCAGAATTTAATCAACTTAACTCGTAAGTGTATTTTGACTTACCTTGTACAGATTTCGGACGAATCGAATCAAGTATTCAACTACTTTAGACGTCCTTCGATCTAAGTTCAATTTTTTTTATTCTTGATCTAATACAATTCAAATTCATCCATTCAATCATTCATTTCATGTGGTCTTGAAACCACTATTCTGACTAGGGTCTAAACCGGACTGTTACATTGAGTATGTTTGATGTGTTTCCAAATCATTAAGGGAGACAATGTGGGACTAATCTAGAGGATTTTAGACTTGAACTATTAATGGTTCGTAAATGAACAATATGGATGGTTTAAATGGTTTTTAGAGCTTTTAAAATTGGTCCACACAAATTTTACAATGGAACGCTTTGAAAATTTACATGACTTGGTTTTGTATATTGAATTTTAATATGGTAACTTCAATTTCTGAAAATGGTTTTACTGGATATTTTGAATAAAATTTTGATTTAGTCTTTAAACTTTGTTTTGAAATTAAATGAGTTTGAAATGTCTTTTTGAGCTAGAATTTTCTCTAATGGGTTAAAATAAATCGTAAATTGCCTAGGAAACTTCTGGGATGAATTTTACGATTTACGTGTTTATCATTTATTTTGCTTAAAATGACAATTTTACCCCTAATCCTTTTCATTGTATTATGACAAACGAAGCATGATTTAGGTTTTGTTTGTTTTAAAAAAAATAATATATTTAAGCATTTTTTATGGGTGTGATGGTTGGTTTGTGATGTGTTGGTTGACCGGTGAAGAGAGTCACGTAAGTGACTAATGTGACGTTCTGAATTTGGGTCGTTTCATTTCGATCGGGTTTGGGGCAGCATATCATTTGCTTATCTGGAAACACAAAAATTTATATACTTTTTCATACCTAATTTTACTTAAATTCATGCAAATCCGGTTAAATTCTTGTCAAAAAAATAATTAAATATTATAAAATAATTAAATCATGTTAAAAATATGAAACATGGTGAATTTATACTTAATTTTGATTAATTTTGACTATTTTTGATAGATTCGCGCAAAGGGCGAAAATTGGCTTGGCTGACACTGCTGAAAGCGCAAAACCAAGAAGCAATTTGAAGTATCGAGGCACTCTAATTTCCAGCCTAAGACGGTCCAAAAATGTGTATTAATTCATAATTTAATTAATTTTAATTTATTCCCCATTTAATTTGGGTTAAATAAATTATTTTTAATTAATTATGGAGAAAGGGCCCAGCTGAACCGCACCGGTCGAACCAAATTGGGTGAACCGAACCAGCCACCAAATGGGCAGCCCAGAACAGTCCGTATGCTGACCCAAATCAGCATTTTAACTGATTAAATATGCTAGCAAAAAGGCCCTCAAAATATTTCTAAATTGCATTCAAACCTCACCTTAATTTATGGCTTTGTAGATTTGCCCCAAGCCTAAAATAACAAAGTTGAAACTCTCAACTTTGCCATGTGTGTGGCCGGCCAAGGGAGGGCTCTTTGGCTGCTGGAATTTGATAGTTTTAGCAGCGACAATCAGCTATAAAAGCCACCCCTTGCTGATCATTCAAAGCATCCCTCAACACCTCTCATTCCACAACATTCTCTCATCCTCTCTTCACTTCTCTTAAAGTTTCCTCTCCATTTTTCCATCCCATTTTCCTTCCCTCTTGTACCGATTTCTTCTCTTGAGAAAGAGGTGTTCTTCAGCCATCTTGGGCAGCAATGGAGGATTCATAGAAGCCTTACTCGGTGAAGACAACGGAGACAAAAGAACGGAGCAACAGTCAAGCCGCAGAGAAACACTGGATTTGCTTTACTGTTCCCTTTCTTTTTAATTTACATTGTTTTTATGATGAACATATCTATGAATAATATTGTTGTTGAAATGGTTATTTTAATCAATTTAGCTTGAATTTAATTCGTGTTGGGTTGATTATATTTTGCCTACTTGAATTGTTAAAATAGTGTTTATGCTGTTATAGGCCTCAGTGAAATGCTTGATTAAGTAAAATTATGCTTAGGTTATCTGGCATTATAATTGTTTAGATAACTAAAGAATTAATTGTTTAAGCGGATTGAAATTGCAATTAATGGACTCAGTACTTAATCAGTGCATGTTTAATTCTTCTAAGGTAACTTAAAATTAAATTAGTATTATATTTGGCAATACATATGCCTTGCATAACTTGCAGGATTGTCGTGATTAAATTGTTTCAAGGTATGGCTACTTTGTTACTTCACATGATCTTTTACATGTTTATTAAGTTGAATTAATCGGTTGAATCGACATAGAAATATGCGAGAGATAATTTAATTTAATAAGTATGTATGTGCGATAGCATGTTTACTTTATTAAATCTGTCTAGTCGGTTGAATTGCCATAGGGATGTGTCCAAGAGATAAATGGAATTTTAATTAGTAAATATGTTCATAAGTTAGCAAATTACTGGGTTGCCGCGAATTTATTTATAACAGCGTAAGCACGAATTTAATATTTCTAAGTTAAAAAGTATAATTAATCCAACACAATTATATCATCTTGATTAAATCTTAATTGAAATCGTGCACTAGTACTCTTTTATTTATCTTTTTAAATTGTTTGCTTAGTTTTAAAATCACTCTTGTCAAACCAAAATTATTTTTACCTCACCAAAGTGTTTTAATTAATTTCATAAATATTGCTTTTTACAGTCCCTGTGGGTACGATAACTCGACATTTACTTGTCACTTTATTACTTGTTACGATTTTGTACACTTGCACATTTCCACCGTTCCATTATCCTACGAAAAAATAGTTTGGGTAATTTTCTTAGTTGAATGAAAATTATTGTGCTTTAAGCCAAATTGGGTTACAAGTTATTATGTAAAAACTTTTATGTCATTTGGAAAACTTAGTTGATTGTAAAATATAGAAAAAAACAAAATAAAAATGTTTGGTATTTAACTAGTTTAAAATCCAAATACGAATTTGTAAAGATTTTGTATTTTTAAAACTTTGTAAATTTTCTTGATTAAAATATCTTTTTAGAAATCAAGTTTCAATTATACAGCGAAAAAAGTGTTTTTAACTAATTTTATATTTCAAACTAGGTTTCATGCTTTTTTAAGCATAATCATAAGTTTGTTTAATTTCAAACATTTTTGCATGTAATGTCATTTAAAACCAACCAAAAAATAACTCATGCCACAGTCTAAATAAATTATTACAGTCCCCAAATAGAAATTAATAAATTAAAGTAAAAGTAATTTTTAAAATAAAATAAAAGTTTTGAGACGATCCTTCGTATGTCGAGTCCAAATCCTAACCTCGTGGATTTTTTGTAAAGACAGTAAACTAAGGAGTGAGCTATATAGCTCAATATGAATCTTAACACATAAGTTTTTCAATTATAGCAGGATAAAATAGCAAACAAGCTAATAAATTATATCATGTATGTACATGCTCATATTTAACAGTGCAGTTTATTTTTCAATTTCAAAGAAAATTCTTACCCATCAACTGCTACACACTACAATAAAAGTGCCCCAGAATTCATCCATTCCTAGACACCACATTGTGAAAAAGCCACCCATATTTGCAGAGAAACTGCTAGAAATATGTGGATAAACCACTAGGATTGCAGATAAGCTGTCAGAACTTCCTCCTTACATATCATCCCGATCCACATGCACTGTATTATGGCATAACAAAATCAGAATCAATACAGTAGGCATGCTTCAACATGGAATCAGTTTTAGCATAAATAGTGGACATGCTTTTCATCATGCGTTCAGTAAAATGGTGATAATAAATATGTTTTAACATGTGATCAAAATATCAGTAACAATATCATGCCATAATATCACAAAACATATGAACCAGAACAAAATATAGAATAACAGTATACATAATTTAGGTCAAAACTAAAGCCATAGTCAGAGGCACTAACATTTGGCCAACCCTACTAAAAGGATCAAATTTTATTCGGCTAACACCAAACGCACGCATGCATTCAGTTAGTCACAATTAAGGCATAGATAATTCGTATACTACCAAACACACATAAAATACTTAGGGACAATACTTATACAGACTACATTTAGCTAGAACTCACACCTTAATCCGTATGCCCAAACAACACTAGATCTAACCCTTTATACTCCTTTGCTATATATTTGATCAGATTTCGTCTAGATCTGAAATTTGAATGAACAAAGCACACAAAACACACTATAATAGATTCAGTTATGCTAGATCTGGAAAAGATATATAGATCTGATCACTAAATAGAAGAAGAACATTTACTCTTCTGTTCGATGTACATTTCTGAAACAAAAACACTCCTATAAATCATATTTGGTCTGACGCATCTAGATTTGTACCTCAAACGTTAAACACACACAAAAACACAAAATTAGATTCGACCATTGATAGATCTTGAAAGGAACCTATATCACCGATTAACAGATTTGAAAAGAAAGAAACAAGATATGGTCACACATTCGAACACGAGACCTGCTAATGAAAAACACTTACAGTTATTACTTATAGATCAGAAACAAAAAAGTCAGTAGAGATTTGAGCACAGAGATGATTTGACAATAGCCAAGCAAAGAATATGATAATTGAATGGAATAAAATAAAAGGATGAGAGGAACAAGAACAAGGGAGAGAGAGCTATGACATTGGAGGTGGAGAAAAAGGGAAGGTGACAATGCGCAGATGTTGTGGCGGCGACGATGCAAGTTGGTGGCGACAGTGGTGCAAGGTGGTGGAGGGTGGTGCACAAGCAAAAGAAAGAAAGAAAAACAAAAAAAAAAAAAAAAGATAGGAGGAGGTAAGGTATGGGGTAGCACAAAGGGATGAGAGAAAGAAACAGTTAATAGAAAATTACAAGAAAGAAAAATAGACTAGGTTTTGGAAGGAGGCAATGTGAACACACAAATGGGAAAAAGATGTTTAAATACTAGGGTTTTTAAACCCTAAAGGAGATAATAGGGATAAAAACAAGGGAGTTTTGAAATTTTAAAAAATGCAAAGGAGAGGACTTGAACTTGGGTTTCAATGACAATTTCACTAACACTTAACCAGTAGACCAGTAAATCATTTATTTCCAAATGCACACTACATACAAATATAAATCGAGGCTTGACATCCTCCCGTAAAATGGAACATGCCTAAATAAATGAGATAGTATATAATAAACTCTCCCTTTAAGAGGTTTTCCTAAAAAGATGGAATAGTAAATCATAAGCTTTGTAAGAGTAGATATATAATGCACTCTCCAATTAGAGGTTCACTTGAATGAGTGAACTCTTTAAAAATAGATATATAATGAACTCTAATGAAAAGGGTTTGCCTAAATGAGTGAATTCAGTAAGAATAGATATATAATGAACGCTCCAATGAAAAAGGTGAATTCAATAAGAATAGATATATAATGAACTCATAAACATTGTCTTCAATGTAACGACTCGATTCTTGTAAGCTTCAGAAGAGCATGTTTTGGTCTGGAAACTTTAAGTTGAGCTGAATTGGAAGTTGAATCTTAAAAATTATGAGTAAAATATGGGATTAAGAAACAAAATTAGTTAATAATTAAATCAATTAAGTTAGTCTAAATGGTATTAGGGTTAAATTGCATAGTGATTAAAATGAGTAAAAAATTGATTAGAAATTTTATAAGCCCTTAAAAGCTAATAACCAAGTCCTTAGAAATAAATATTCTATAATTAATAATATGGTAGTGGAATTCTATGGTTTCTCAACTATTATTTATTAATCAACTTTAAATTAATCAACTTTAAAAGATATGATTAGTGATAGATTAGTGATTTATTAATTTAATTAAGTCACTCATCATATATATTTAACCTTAAGTGTGAAAGCGAAAATAAACATCATCTTCATTTGGTGAAATTAAGGTGAGAAATATTTCATTTGATTTTTGTATAGATTTTTAATCATCCAAGATTAGAAATTCATGCCTGTGTGTTAGATTTCTTAATTTTTGAGTTTTAATAATGGTGCCATTAATGAAAAATTGATGAAATTAAGCTTGATAGAGATAGATTTAAGAATAAGGAGTTTAGATTATGTTACTAATAAATTAGAAAGTAAGGAAAAATATTGAATTTTATTAGAAATCGAACTAAACCATATAATAAAAATTTATGATATTAGGGATCGAATAGAATAAATTAAAAGTTGTTAGGAAATTATGTTATAGATTGAAAGCTAGAGGTTCTTTGTGAAGAAATATCAAATCATGTTTCAATTCAATGAAGAGAATTGTAAATTATGAGGGGTTTGAATATTAGGGTTTTAAAGGACTAAACTGAATTAAATACATTCATATTTGATTTTGTTAAATTGCGTTTAAATGTATGATTAATGATGCTTCTGTAATTGTATTATCAAATGTAGCTAAAGACGACGTTGGAACATCAAAGGCAAAAGGAAAGGAAAAGAAGAACATCATATAGTTTTCGCGATTTGTGCTTTTATAATTCAATTATAATTTGCTTTTGTAGATTAATTAGTTTCTGTAATCAAATATGAATGTACATCGAGGCAATGATATGTTTCACTATAAATTTTGAATAATGGATTCGATTGGTGATATTTAGAATATGTGACAAATATTTGAGATTGTATTTCCTATGTATATAAATGTTGAGACATTAATATTGTGATGATATGTGTCTCAAATGTAATTATGATGTTAATGCTCCGTTAAATGATGTTAGATGTAGTTCGGGTATACTTTGCATGCCATTGGATCATCGATATAGTGATTTAATGTCATCATTGTCGAGCAATCCAGGATGATAGAATACTAACAAATAGTAAAAGCAATAGTTGCTGGGCAACCCGGGTTGGTGGAATTTACGAATTCTAAAAGTCATCGTTGTCGGGAAACCCGGGATGAAAGAGTAAAGTAGATTCAAGTATCCGTCCTAGTGTCTATCGTTAAATAACATAATCTGAAATGAATAAGCATTAAAATTGATATTAAAATCTGAAATGAATAAGAAAGTTGGAAATTGATGTGATGAGTTAAAATAGTATTTATCAAAATAATTTATTCTTGTTATATACATACTTAGTTTATTGTTAATGCAATATGTTTTGATTTGAATTATATTAGGACCATTGAGTATTTAATACTCAGCATACAATTTTTATCATTTTTGTGTGTAGGTCTCAGACGAGGATTTCTGTAGGTTGAAAGTGTCGAAGCATCTATTCTCAACAACTGAGCTTGGGAAACATTTTGCTACTTCTTTTGTACGTATATATGTGTTTGAGTTGGAATGCCGTGTACCTAGGTTGTTTTGGCATTTTGTTCAGATGTTTATTTTGCTATATTTTGTAATAGCTCGGTTTTAGCTAAATCAGAATAGTGGTTTCAGAACCACAAATCTGAGGTCGTAAAATTATTTGAATATTATTTTTGGTGTCTACATCATGTGATTTTATATGTGTGAAAATTTCATGAGCTAATTTTATCGTTTAATAGCTCAATTTGAGAAAAACGACTTAATCTCGTAAAATGCAAAAGTTGCATTCTATATGACAAAGGTGTCTATTTGCTATGGTTTATTAAATGTGAAGTCCTTATGTTTTAAATAGACCATTGTTAGTGGAGATGGCCATAAATGGCCTTATATTAAGTGATTTATATGTTTATTATTAAAGCTTAAAATTAGAAATGGAAAATTAAGTTAATATTAGTTAAAACAAAACAAAATGTTCATTAATTCATGCATTCATCAACCGAAATATCAAAGAAAAAGAAGAACATTTAGGGCTTGAATTGTTGGCAACTTTAATCCTTGATTGAGGTATGTTTCGAGCTCGATTTTTGATGATTTCTATGTTTTTGTGATCGTTGCTTCTTGTTCTAGGTAGCCCAGGGACTAATTTACAAAATTGCTTAATATTTTTAAAGTTTCCATTGATGAATTCATGTGTTTTTGAATGTTTGATGATGAAATATTAAAGCTTGATGATAGATATCTATGTTTTGTAAAGTGATTTTTTGACAAAAATGTCAATTAGGGATTAAATTGTGAAAAGTGTAAAATGTGTGGTTACATGTGTAAAATAAATGAAAATATGGGCTGCTAGGGACCTATAGGGAATTCAGCCAAGCATGGGTCATATTGAATTTTGTGTATTTATGAAATATTGACCAAATTGAATAAATGTGAAAGTTTAGGGATAAAGTGCAAAAATGCCTAAATATGTGTTTGTGGACTAAATAGAATGAGTTGATGAATAAAAGAGTTAATTTTGAATGTATATAGATCAAGAACGAAAGAAATCGAAATTAGATCGGGGGAAATCCAAAGTTATTGAATAGTTGATCCAGTCCCTCTATTCTGACTATAAGGTAATTTCATATGCAAATGAACGTTTTTAAATTGAATTATACATGTTTACTTGACATTGAATTTCTATGAATGTTGAACGAGTACTTACGAGCAAGAATCGATAAAGTTACGACGTCCAAAAGTCCCGTACGAACCTTAGGAATAGTATAGGATATGAATGTCATGACATTAGGTTATCGAGATGTGATTACATGTAAGACCATGTCTGGGACATTGGCATCGTTAATCAATTTCGTGTAAGACCGTATTTGGGACAGTGGCATCGATATGTGATAACATGTAAGACCATATCTAGGATATGGCATTGTACAAGCTTCTGTGATTACCGAGTATACTTAATGATTCCGAACAATTCAACGGACAAAGTTAAGTCGAGAAAGAATATCTGAATGAGCTAAGTGACTCAGGTACGTACGAGATTCATATGAGTATTGAGAAGTGAAGTAAAGGATGCATTTGATTATGATAGTGAATATGTATCCAATGTGAAAAGTTTGTGAACTTGTGTTTGACTAGTTAAGTTTAACATATATGAATTGGTATGCAAAGGTTTATATGATAGATTTATTTTTATATGGCTTACTAAGCTTTTAAAGCTTACTTTGTATGTTCTTTCCATGTTTTATAGATTTTCGAAGCTAGCTCGGACATCAGGGATCATCGGGAACCATCATCACACTATCGATCATCTCGTTGGTACTTTTGGGAGCTTTGTATATATGGTATTGGCATGTATAGGCTAGTGTCATTTTGATATGTTTTGAGCTATGATATTAGCCTTGAGATTTGGCTTGTAAATGTTGGTATGTATTACCATTAAAGTTGGCTTGAATTGTGTTTGGTAAGTGTTATATATATGATGTATATAATGCCTTATATGTTGGCTTATTTGGTGTGGTTATGTGTTGGTTATTTTGGTTAATTGTTAATTGATGTGCTAATGCTTGGAAGTTGGCATATTGTGGTTTGATTTGAGATGATGATATGGTATATTAAGTGACTTGAAATAGAGGATAAGTTGATGAGTTAATGCATTTGGTAATTAAGTAAATTGTGATAGTTTTGGCATAATGATTTGGTATGTTTTGAATATGGAATTGAGTGGTTGAAATGGCTGTGAATAGATGGCTTGATATGAGTATGAATTGGCATATTTTTGGTTGCTTAAAGTTAAATTGAAATGGTGCTATTTTGGTTGCTATGTGTGCTTGTGGAAAGGGTGACAAATTGGCTTTTCAAATGGCCTATTTTTGTCCACACGGGCAGAGACACAGGCGTGCGTCTCAGCCGTGTGTGACACATGGTCATGTTATATGGCCATGTGTCCCTTGGGGTACCTTTCGAATTATATTCAGTATACCCTACAGTTTTGACACGGCTGAGACACACGGGCATGTCTACTAGCCATATGTGACACACGGGCTATCACATGGGCGTGTGGTCGGCCGTGTGACCCAAATCAGTAACCTCCCAAGTTTTCCCACAACCATGGCACACGGGCGTGTGGTGTAAGTTAATATGTATGCCCTATTTTCACACGGGCCTATGACACGGGCGTGTCTGGTGACCGTGTGAGGCACACGGCCTGTTCACACGGGCGTGTGACCCTTATATGTTTGAAAATTTTCTAAGTTTCCCAAAGTTTGCAAATGTTATCTATTTAGTCCTGAACCTCTTTTAAGCATGTTTTAAGGTCTTGTAAGGCCTTATAAGGGACAACGTTAATGAGTTGAATGTATTTTTGATTATGAATGTATAAATGTATGTGATTAATGTGTTTTATCTGGTAATGCCTCGTAACCCTGTTCTGGTGACGGATACGGGTTAGGGTTGTTACATGGTATTTGACCTATATGGTTTTAAAAGATGAAATTTAACCTTTAATTAGTATATAATTATACTAGTTTATATAAGTTTGATTTTGAGAAATAGTTGATTAGATGGTGATACATTGATGGTTATTATTTGATGATGTTTGATTGTGTTTATATGTGTTAGATTGATGATTTTATTTTGATGTTAAGTTTATGTAAACTTAAGGTGCCATTTAGTATAGATAGTACATTTAAAAATATTCATGTTAGGCCAATTTACCTTTGAGCCTTAAGATAGCATGAGCATGTCTCGAGACCATAAAAATAAAATTTACCTTATAATTCGACCTATATACTTAATGTCTCAGGACTTGACAAGCTAGTCTTGAAACATATCTATTTAAGCCTCGAGACAAGTGGCCTTTGTCTTGAGATAGGTGAACTTTGAAGCTAAATTAAGAAAACAATAGAGGTTGATCTCGAGACATAGTCTGAAGACATATGAGACCATGTCTTGAGACAATCTAACTTTGAAGCAAAAATACCTAAAATAGATTGGAGCCTGTCTCGAGACTGAATTAAATTATTATACATCTATGAAATTAATATTTTGATTAATATGAATGATGTTTATGTTGTAAATGATATGATAAAAGATGTAAGTTAGCCTGAGTCGTTTCAGCAATGTGATGTGACATCACATACTCAGATTTGGTAAAAAGGGTCGAATATGGGGTGTTACCTTTAATTCTTTTTGTTCTTTTTTAATGTTTTTTCTTTTTAGTTATGTGACATTATCCTTCCCATAAAGATAAACTTATGTCAATCTTATGACTTATTTAAAAAAATTATTATCTTACCTAGTGCATTGTAGTTTGTTTTTAACGAGTTGATGTATTAAAAGGTCACATTTGATGGGGCTCAAGAGCCTTAAGAGGTTTCATCGGGTGCAACATTGGGCCCCTTAGTTGGCCTATGATGGAAATGGCAAGGATCCTTAAGAGACTCACTTGATAAGGCATTGAAGCCTTGAGGCCTAACTAGAAGCAACATTGGGGCCCTCAAAAGAGTATTATTTATGGACAGCTTCCTTGCTAGCAGTCACATTTTAACGAGTTGAGGCCTTATAAGGGCACACTCGATGAGAATTGGAGCCTTAGGAAGTTTAACTAGAAGCAATTTTGGGGTTTTGGGTAGGACATTATTAACATAGAGTTACTTTGTTTGTAGTCACATTCTAGCGAGTTAAGGCCTTAAGAGGCCACACCTGACGGGAATTTGGAGCCTTAAGAGGCTTCGCCTCCTATATTGGGTCCTTCAAAAGGTTAATGACAATGTAAAGTTGCCTTAGTGAATGTGTTGTGCCTATTGTAAACATATTACAATATATACCAAATTACACAACCTACACATAATAACTATTTTTTAGATTCCTGTGAACATAATTGGGTATACATACCTAGGTAAAGGGGAACTTTATATATAACATCTCTTTAGATACCTTGTGTTCCACATCCTAAAGATGGGTTGATAGATGACATCTCTTTAGGTTCCTTGCACTTTATGTCCTTAGGATGGGTTAATTATTGAGTCGTGGTAATTGAGTGCTCCATGTTTGATCTTTCTTGGAAGGCCATAGGAAGTGTTTAGGCTAGCTTTTCTCTTTGGGGTGCGAGTGAGGTGGATCTTTAAGGTGCGACTGAGGTGGCCCCTTAGTGTGTAGAGAGGTGCCTCCCTAAGGTATAGTGAGGTAGCCCTTTGGTGAGGACAATGTGGCCTTTGGGGTGTGGTGAGGTACTCATTAGTAGCGCATGTGTTAAACCTTTTTGTTGTGCTAGAGAGGGTTCACTTAGAGTGTGGGTGAGGGGCTTCGTTAAATGTGGTGAAAGGCTTTCTGGTGTGTGGACGAAGGGCCCCTTTGGGTTTTGGTTAACAACCTTATTTTGTAGGGGTGAGAGGCCCTTAGGTTCTATTGAAGGACAACTTCAAGGGGCATTGTCTGGTGCTACCGAAGGTCCCCCTGGTGTGATAGAGAGGGACCCATTTTTGTGGGTTGATGTATTTAGAAGAAATATCTTTGTTGGCCCTAAAGTTGGAAGTTCCTAGAAATCCAAATATTGAAAAAACTTCAAGAGACCTAAAAGATTAAAGAGACCACAAAATGGAGGGAGATAAAGGAGGTTGAATGGATTAAGCCTTCATTTCTCGCTCATGGAAGAGACAAGACATTATGCTTAATTCCAACAGACGACAACAATTGTTATAACACAAAAGCTTATAGTGGTTTGTTGTTGAGGTTCACATCATAGGGTGTGTGCAACAACCAGTTTTTAGTCAAATCAGAACAGTGGTTTTGGGACCACAAATCTGAGGTCAAAATAATTATTTTATTATTATTTTAATTTCTATAGCTTGATAATATGATTGTGTGAAAATTTTGTTAAGAAATTTTATCGTTTGAGTGCTCAATTTGATAAAAATGACTAAATTGCATAAAGTGTAAAACTTGAGTTCTATAAGTTAAAGGTATCAATTAGCTATGGAAATTAAATGTAAGTGGACTTAAAGGTAATTAGACCATTTATATTGATAGTGGACAAAGATGGACACAAATTAGGTGATTTTTAAGGTTAATTAAAAAGGTTATTAAAGTAATTTGATAAATAATTAAAAATGTAAAAGAATTAAAAGATGAAAAGGTTGTCATCTTTCCTGTTTCCTTCAACCATGGCCGAAATACACCATTAAAGGGGAAGATAAGTTCAGTCAAGCTACTTCTTTGCATGTAAGTGTTATTTTGTCCCGTTTTTAATGATTTCTATGTTTTTGATATTGTTGTAGCTTAATCTAGATAGCCCAGAGACTAATTTGCAAAACTATTAAATGTTTAGGGTTTTTCCATTGATAAATCTATGTGTATTTTGATGTTTGATGATAGAAAATGTATGCTTGTTTTTAGATAACTAACATTTGTAAAGTGATTTTTGACAAAATTGTCATTTAGAGGTTAAATTGAGAAATGTTAAAATTTTGTGGTTAATTTGTGAAATAAATGAAAAATATGGGCTGCTATGGTAATAAGAGATATCCGGCTAGCATGGGTAAGGACTTAATTGCATGAATTTTTATTTTTATGAGATAAGGACTAAATTGTAAAGAAATTGAAACATTAAGGGTAAAAGTGTAAAATTACTATAATGTGCATTTTTGGACTAAATTGAATAGATTCATGATTAAATGAGTTAAATTTGATATTATTTAGATCAAGAAAAGCGAAATTCAGATTTAGATCGGGGGGAAAAATAATGTTTTGGACTAATCGACTCATTTCGTCATTTTTGCATTTAAAGTAAGTTCGTATATAATAAGCATTATTATAATAGTGTTTTAAATGATTTAATATTGAATAAATTGTGAATACGACCTTGTGGACATATTCGACGACGATTCGACGAAAGTGAAATCCTGATTGAACCTTAGGGGTAGATTAGGATACGAATGACATGTCATTAGGGGTTATATGATTTAGGTAGTGGTCTATACGTCCTACCGGTGGCTGAGTTATCCCGTATGTTTTGCGGATTCTCGTTAGCTTGTGTCAGCAGCACCGTGTAGCTATGTCATGACCGTCAGCTTGTGTCAGCAGACCCGTTGATAGCTCAAGAGTGAGCATTATATGCAATATGAGATCGTGATAGCTTCGACTATGTATTTGGCACATAGGGTGCAAGATCCTGAGTGTCCAATTGTATTCCCAATGGTTCAATGGATATTAGAGATACGAATGAGTATGAATTGATACGAGATGATACAGGTATGTAGATGAACCTTACTAGCATTGAATTGAAAAAATTGTGAAATTCATATCTAACCTTGTGAATGAATTTATGTGATAGGTTTGTGTACCAATATGAATTATATCATGATATGTTAAATTGCTTAAATTGTGTATGTATGGTAAGACTAAGCTTTATAGCATACTCTATTTATTTTTCCATGTTTTATAGAGATATCGAAGCTAGCTTGGATTTGGGAATTGTCAGAGACCTCGTCACACTATCAAGCTATCACTTTAGTACTTTTGAATCTATGTATTTTGGTTATATGGCATGTATAGGAACTTTGGTCATTTTGGTTTATGTTTTGGTAATGAATTTATTCATTTGAATTGGCTTGTAAATGTTAAGTGTTTGGTTTTGTATATAGCCATGAGAGTTGGTTTATTTTTGCATATTTGATGATGGTTTTTGTTATGTGTTTGATGATGTACTAAATGATTGAGATTTGAATTTGGTATGTTTGTGAATTTTAGGTCAAATAATGCACATTTGAAAGTAACCATATTGATGATTTAAGAATGTGAATTTCTAGTATGATATGGAATGGTATATTGTGGTATTTGTGTGCCTTGTAGTTGTTGGTATTGAAATGGTATGAATTATACTTGGTTGAGGTTGGTTGAATGCATATTTGTCCATATTATGTGTAAATTGGCTTGGTGTAGGTGTGTGCTATTTGGGTGAGCAAAATGGCTTGGTAAATAGCCTCTTTTGTCCATATGGACAGAGATACGGGCATGTGTCTTAGCCGTGTTTAACACACGGTTTGGTAACACAGCCATGTGTCCCCTAGTGTTTAATTAGAAATCAAGTCAGAATGCTCCACACGACCCAGCACACAAGCGTGTGACTTGGCTGTGTGGCATAAGTCAATATACCCTAGAGGTTTGGCATGGCCTAGCACACGGCTTGACACACAGGCGTGTAAGGCCATTTCGAAGGGCGCATGGGCTGGTCACATGGGCGTGTGTTGGCCGTGTGACCTAGTCAAAGAGTTACACGGGGTCAGACACGGGCTGGGACATAGCCATGTGATCCCATTTTGAATGTTCACACGGGCGTGTCTTTGGTCGTGTAAGACACATGGTCGGGCCACATGGTCTTGTAACACCCTTAACCCGTATCCCTCGCCGAATTAGGGTTACGAGGCATTACCAAACATAAGCGCAATTCATCACAGTCATGTCCCTTATTACAAATCATGCACAAAATTATGCAAACTTCTTTATAATAATTTGTACTCAATTAGTAATGAAACACTCATCCATATAAGCTAAGTCTACATAAACCAATCACATAACAAATACAAATCGTACATACATTATTAATAAAATATAATCATGTGCATTACTAATTCATGTGCAATTCATTATAATATCTTTAATCGTTTTCGAATATCAAAAACGTTTCATATCATACTGCATCTGACTACCCAAAAACCAAACCAAACCAAATATGCCTAGCCATTTTAATTCAATACAAGACTTTTGTAACACCCCAAACCCGGCCTGGATGTTATGGCCGAATCTGGCAATGTCACATTGAAGTGTTTTTCACAAAGTGTGATATCGTTGAAAAACCCTTTCCATATTTATCTTCGTTGTGTGATCTTAATGATGATTTTAAGGCGTGTCGTTCATTTTACTTGTGTCCCAATCAAAAGGTATTTACGTTAAAGACTTTTTGAATGTCAAGATATCATTTTATAGTGGAAGCTTCCTAAAACAGTTGTGTTCTTGCGTTTACTTTGTAAAAACGTTGTTTCTTTTTAAAACTAAAGTTAGTAATACTTGCAGTTATAACCAAAGAAAATTAAAACCCAAATTATAAATAAAAACCCAAAAAGGTCTTATTACAATAAAAATTACCCAAAATAAAATTACTTATAATTTAAAAATCAAATACGAAAATACGTGCGATTGTGTGGCCACCTTTGAGTCATTGTGTGGCCACCTTTATGTCCCTTGCAGCACCGATCCACCCAAGGCTGGGGATTACTTGTACAGATAAACAGATAGGTGAGTTATGAAAACTCAGTGTGTAATCCCATATAAGCAAACAGTCAGAAAACAAGCACAGTCTGGGCCTAAGCCCTTTTTAGTAACAGTGACAATATCAGTTTGGGCTTTATCCCATCTCAATACAGAAACAGTCATGTGTTCGGGCCTTGGCCCATTACAGTAACAATAAGCAGTGCAGTAACAGTTTAAACAGTATAAGTCCTACCCATCCAGCCTCTACTCTCCAACTCCGTCCAACCCTACACTCCATGTGGGGATATAATCAACCTACCCATCCCTACGCTCTAGAGGTAGCACCAGTTGTGGCACTATACAGTAATATGCAGCTGGGCTGCCAGTAATTTTGGCTAAAGCCTTTTAGTACACTTCCTCCGATCAGTATAAACCCATCCCCATGCAATGCATCATACAATCATGTCATGTCATATCATAGAATCATACATGTATCCATTATAGTTTAAAATAGCATGCTAAAAATACGGTCATACATGCACATATATATATATACACCACATAGGGGCAAAACAATCATCTTACCATAAAAGAACAAAATAGTCATTTTTTTGTATATAGGGGTCTAGGTAAACTTACTGACCCAACAAAGAGTCCACGCCTTCTCGAAATGACAGTGCAACAACCTAATGATCAAACAAAGAAAATGGGCCCAAGGCCTATACTACGAGCCCATGTGGGCCCACACGTCCGTGTGGCCTACATAGCCCAAAAATGGCCTTGGCCATGTGGACTACATAGCCTGGCCCAATATTTTCCACGTGTCTGTGCGGTTTAACCGTGTGGGTCCCACATGGCCCACTTCGGCCCAATATGGCCTGGGACGACCTCAGTCCATGAAATCGCTCATGGTTGGACTCAACGATCATACGCCCATGTTTAGGCATACGAAATACCACATGAGTGACCGCACGCCCGTGTAGCGTCGACGGTCACTTATTTCGACTTTTGCCGATTTACGATTAGGGTAGTGTTTTTACACACCTGACGTGATTTGAAGTTAACACCGCTCCGAAAACTCTTACATCCAAATTAATCAAACTGACGTCTAATTAGTTACTTTAGTCATGTTTCAAATGGAACCCAACGAAGTTCCAAATCGATCACAATCTCTTTACCTAAGATCAATCGTAGTCGCACCCTTAGTTCTTAGGAGACATGCCAATCAACCTCGATCACTACCAATAACAACAGAGCAGATTGCAGATCAGTGATGTAGGGTACAAGGAACGGAGACTGAGGACTGATCTGAAAGGTAAACAGAGGGGTAATCGGCAAGAAGAGAGAAAGTAAAGAGATGGTACTCAGCAAAGTGAAAACCCGAAAGGGGGAAAGAAGTGAGGCTGAGGCTTACCTACCAATATTCGGCCAAGGAAAACGATAGAGAGAAAAGAAAAAAAGAACCGTGCACTCAAACCCGATTGATCAAAGAACACTTGCCAAAACCGAAAACAAAAATAGAGAGGGGGAGAAAAAGTATTCGGTCAAGGTAGCAAGATGGAAAGGGGAAAGAATTGAGAGAGAAAGAAGAGGGAGTATTCGGCCAAAGCTTGAGAGAGGGGGAGGAGTGAAGAGAATCGACCAAAGCATAAGAAACCAGAGAGAATCCCTAATAGAGAAGAGCCAATCAGTCAAAGAGGAGAATACCTGAATAATCTTTTGCAATATTCGGCCACAACACCAAGAAGTGAAAAGAAACAAAAAGGAAAAAGTCAGAAACCGAAAGTGAGAAGAGAAAACATACCAATCCCTAGCCGAATTCCTGAGTGGCTAGAATCCCAATTCGGCACTAACTCTCCCACACTTCAAAATCCTGAATTTTCCTCCCCAAATCACTCAAACCGTCCACCAATCCCTTGATCCACTCCTCAAAACTCTCAACCATCCAATTTGAACTCCCATCAAACTCTTAATTCAAATTTCTCGCAAACACTACAATGTTTCGGTCAAACACAACTCTTCCACGTCATCAACAGCAAAATAAAAAACCCATTGTGCAAAGCAGGACTCGAACTTCAGACCTCAAATAACCATAGCACGCCACTTATCCCCTAGGCCAGCAGGCTCTTTCTAACATAAAATACCCACATTTATTTAAAAGCCTACGGACTAGAGACAGAGGTTTATCCATTAAAAACAAACTTTTTGCACAAGCCAAGGCTTAACCTAAGACTTCTCAAACTCTCCTCAGGACACTTAACCATTGAAGCAGACATATATTTATGTCACTTTCTTGAACGACTAAACATTTATGTACAGCTTCCTAACTGTTCCCATGCTCAAGACCTAATACTTTTAGGCCCAAAATTCTAGGCGTTACAACTTTGCTCATAAGACCATATTGATTCTCAACTTACATTATTCACACATTTGTCTTACTTAACCAAGCAAAAATCAACATAAATTTTTACCACTTATAACACATATACTAATCATGTTTTATAAATTAAACATATCAACAATATTTATTTATTCATTTTACTAATCTCATTAAAATAAAACGTATAATAATGCATATACTTTATGTTTCTAATAGCCGAACATATTAACTAAATAACATGACATTTGAACACAAAAAAAAAAATCATTAACCATCATTCATTTTCATGTATTCAACTTACAACGAATATATTCATTTATAAGTCATTCCACATGCACATATTACCTTAAATTAAACTATACCTCACGTAATTAAGTAAAATTTTACGATACATACAATCATAAATAATTAACCAAATTTCACTTGCAAAATAATCAATTCATTCATTGCTCATTTAACTAACATTTATAATTTTTCATGAAACTTAACCAATCAAAACATGTCAATTACATATGCTATAAATTATACTAAAATTTCATATACACAACTAAAACAATTTATGTATACATTCGGTCATTTAATATGACTTCCATTTAACAGTTAAAACATATCTATTCTAGCTATCATAAACCAAACATATATAGTCAAATATCATAGCCAAACATACATTCATCAAATACATATATATATCTTTAGCCTTTTTGCCAACATAACTCATCCATAATCAAACTTACCAAACCTCAATATTAATAAACATATCAACTTCACCTCCTCTATATGCCATAACCAAAATTTACCTTAATACCAACTCACATATCAATACCTTAACAAAGCATATCAACCAAGTTCACATATATTTATCTATGTATAAAACATAGCCGAATCACCAAACCACAACCAAACATAACTAGAATTTGATCAAGACATAAAATCCAAACTTAACAAAATAATAAGCCATTTTTGCATGGCTCACATTTACCTAACCCAAAATCAAATATAAACATAAGCTAGCCTATACATGCTATAGGTTTAAGTTCAACTTTATAAAATATCGAAATAGTCGATAGTGTGATAAACTCCGCTGACGATCCCCGAGCTTGTAACTTGACTCCAAAATCTATAAAACAGAGGCAAACATATACATACAGTAAGCTATTGTAGCTTAGTAAGTCATAAGCAAATAAATAACTCAATGACAATATCAAGTCGATTTAACCAAACCAATTTATGCTATCATAATCACATTTAATTTCAAGCTTACAATTTCATTTACAACATATACTTTCATATATAAATTTTACCTTGGCCGAATATACATATATCTATTATCAAAGTAACATTCAATTCAAAACCATAATACCATTATATAACTGAATATATATTCACTCATAAGCATATACTTTTGAATCAAATTTTAATATAACATACTTAAACATAACATGTAGCTGAATATACTTCATAAATATACATATATTTACATTAGCATCATGAATAATTTGCATCACATATCAAATAACTAACTTACCTTATTTTCAAATAAGTAATCAATTACCCCATACCTAATCATTATATCTCGACTTACACTTTTGATCACAACTTATCATTGCCCGTTGAACCATTCGGAATTGAATAGGATACTCAGATAATCACACATATCATACAATGCCAACGTCCCAGACATGGTCTTACATGCAATCACATATCGATACCAACGTACTAGACGTGGTCTTACTTGCACACATATATCGGAATCACATATCAATGCCAATGTATTAAACGTGGTCTTACTCGCACACATATATCGATGCCATGGTCTTACTCGCACATCACATATCGGAATCCTATGTCATGACATATATATCCTATCTATTCTTAAGGCTCATACGGGGCTTTAGGATGTCGTAACTCGATCGAATCGAACTCGTAACCATTGCTCTCAAACATATATCATTTCGGCACATTTTCAAACAATTATAACAATTCAATTAAGCATTTATAGTATACATATATTGAAATTTACAACATCTATTTGCCTATAAACTTACCTCGGACAACAGTAATCGGAACGGGACGACTAATCGACAACTTTGGTTTTCCCCCGATCCAAATTCGATTTCTTTTGTTCAAATTAAACTCATTCAAACATAATTTTACTCAATTCAGTCCAAAAACACATAAATGAGCAAATTACCATTTTACCCCTAGCATTTCACACTTTTCACAAATTAGTCCCTATTGCACAAAACACAAAATATGCAAAATTTCAATATACCATGCTTAGCCTGAATATTCATCTTCCTTATACAAGTCCACACATTTCATTTATTTCACATTTTAGTTCCTCAATTTATTATTTTTACAAATTAGCCCTAATTACTCAAAATCATCAGAAATTCAAATACAAAACATGTTAATCTATCACATATCTTTTATTTTCCAGCATCAAACAACAAAAATCACAAGCTTTGTAAAATGGAAAAATACAAAATCATCATCAAATTCAAAAATTGAGACATGGGCTTAATAGGTAACATAGCAACGATCTAAAAAACGTAAAAATTATCAAAAACTGAGCTAAAACTCACCTTGAATCAAGCTTGCTAATGGCCGAATGTGGCTTTCTTTTTCTTTTTCTTTTTTTTTTTGGTATTTTCGGCTTTTGAAGAAAAAAAATGAATGCATGCAACTTTATTTTATGTTTTATAATTATAACATTATTAACATATTATAAAATTACCATTTTAAAATTAATATAAAACCATGCTATTTAATACCACAACCGTCCGTCCATTTTAATTATGGACTAATTGCATTATAAATGCATCATATTATAAAGATAAATTCAATTAAGCACTCTCACATTTAACTATCAACTTTTCACTTTACGCGATTAAGCCTTTTTTATTCAATCGGTATCCAAACAGTAAAATTAAAACACGAAATATTAACACATATAAATTCACACATAATAAACACAGAAAATAATTTTTTAAATATTTTTCTGACTTGGATTCGTGGTCCTAAAACCACTGTTCCGAATAGGGTCTAAATCAGGCTGTTATAGGACGTGTGTCCTCTGTATTTTGAAAAAAATTTCTAAGTTTTTTGAAATTTTCTTGAGTTATTGGTTTAGTCTCGAACCACTCCTAAAGTATGATTTGGGCCTCGTAGGCTCGTATTAGGGACAATGTGAATAATTTTGAATGATGTTTATTTGGAATTTGAAAATGTATGTGAATTGTATGATTATTTGCAAAATAAGTTCGGTAAGGCTCCATAACCTTATTCCGGCATTAAATATAGGTGAGGGGTGTTACAGTGTGAAGATCCATATCAATGGTGATTTTTCTGAGCTTAGATAGCTTTTTGGGAGAGATTTGGTAAAGTTGGAGCGAATGTTTTGAAGCCTCTCTTTTTGATGGAAAAGACTTTTATAGATGAGGAGTTTTGACATGGGTCCCATCACAATATTGTCCTACTATGTATAAGGTGACTATAGAGGTAAGTGTTTTATTAAGATACGATGGACGTAACTTAAAAGATAGCATGTGAAAATGGGTATAACAAATTTCTTACTTTAGACAATTTTTTTTTTTTTTTTGAAATTTCTTGATGTTTTACAAAGATATTAACCTTTATTATATTTCTGTTTCACGTGATTGTTACTTTTTCATATTCTAGCTACAAAATTCATTTTAGTTTCTTTGAAACAAAATTCGTGATAACAGTAATATGTATAATTTTTATAAATCTCATGACATCTTAGAACATATTTTTATTATTTTTTTTCAAATATTATTATTTTTCTATTCTGCTGATTTTGTCAATTCTAATATATATTTTTCAATAGAAAATTGTCTAAAAAAATTCAATTACAATTTCTATTAATTTAAACTAATAAATTTTGAGCACTAACGTTTTAAAAGTATTTTAAAATTTTAAAAATTTTCATCGACAATCTTAAATATTTTTTCAAATAACCATTATTTTTTAAAATATTTTTGTTTTTTTTTCCTAAATTCAATAAAAATAAATGCCATCAGCTAGAGGCTTTACGCCAAAATATAACTATTAGGAAATGATCTGATAGAATTTTGGGCATGGTTAGACTTTTCATTCAATATAAGACACCAATGAGAAATAAGAAAAATAAAGTGAAAAATCCCCATACGTTTTATATTTGGTTGACAAAAATAACTTATTGAAATTAGAATAAAATAAAGTACAATTATTTAAATTATTTTGAGAATATTATTCATTTTTACTCGTATGCTGAAAACGGCTATAAGGCTTATATATATATATAGGGTAAACTACTAAAATAGTCACTTTTGTTTCCCTCAAGTTATATTTTAGTCACTTATGTTTGAAATGTTACGTTTTAGTTATTTAAGTTAACATGTTGTAACATTTTAGTCATTGAGCCGTTAATTCTCATTAACAGTGTAACAGTAAGTTGACATGGCATGTTAAATCACCATTTTAAACAAAAAATTTTAGGTTAAATGATATAATTGGTCCCCATATTTTTTCGTTTTGAGCAATTTATTTTTGTTCTTTTATATTCTTTTAAATTTTCCTTTTTTTTCTTTTTTTTCCATTCTCTTCTGCTTCTAGCTCTATTTTCCTCCCTTCTCCATCTCTTTTAACGTGAAAGAAAAAAAATTAAAATGCTCAAAATGAAAAAAATATAGGAACTATTTGCATAATTTAACCTAAAATTCTCGTTTGAACTAATAGTTTAACGTGTCACTTCAGCTTACCGTTACACTGTTAACTACACTTAACGCTGAGTGACTAAAATGTTACAACACAATAACGTAAGTGATTCAACAAAACATTTTAAATGTAAGTGACTAAAATATAACTTGAGAGAAACAAAAGTAACTATTTTGATAGTTTACCCTATATATATTATATGAAGTCATATACTTGTACATCAATAGTTTTTAAGTGATCCAATTATGAAGTACAAAGCAAAACAATGGAACATGAAATTATAAGCTTTTGTGCAAGTCCGTCCTTAAACAACTTGAAATAGCTTATGGAACTTCAAAGGAAGTAAACAATGTTTGCTCGATCAATTTTGAAAGGTTGAATAAGTGTCCTAGTTGATGTATGATTCTTCCCAAGAGTTCTGGTTGGAAGGAGAATATTCATTTGTAGAATTTTAGTAGTTTTAGAAGTTTATTTGGGTTATGTAAAATTTGATTAGTATGAATAAAATATATTTTTAAAATATATTTAGAAAAGTTTCTGTAATAGTTCGAAAGTTAGTGATATCGAAAAATATGGTTTCAAATCTCATTTTTTGATGATCGAGTTTGAAAATATTATTAATTAATATTTACGAGTCTATTATATTATTATATTGATTTTTTGTCCAATAATTTTATTGAATGAATAGTTAATTAAGGTACAAGTGTGACGATCCTAAAGTTAATGGTTTTGAAAAATGAGGTATCAGGATCTCTTTTCTATAAATCGAGCCCGTAAATATTTTTATTAACTGAGTTCTTTTATAGGTGAATTGAATTTTGAATAGATATTTTTGCCAAATTAGTAACTAATAAAATTTTAAGGACTAAATTGTAAAAGTAGTAAAAATTAATTGTTATGAATTTTTAATTAAATCAAGGACCAATTAAGTAAATCTTCCATTTATAAATTGAGATTCGGTGGTGGTTGGACATGGTTATCCACTAAATTCTTAATTAAGCTTAAAAAATTATCTGATTAAACTTAGTGTTAAAAATAATTAAGATCAAGTAATATAACCACATGTATGTGAGTTAAAACTACAGAGTCATTATCTTTATTTTTCTTTCTCTTCTCCATTGAAGCAGAAAAAAACCCTTGGAAGCCATTGTTGAGGTGTTTTAACCATTCGACCCTTAATTTTGTATGATTTTTAAATCCATTTCTTATAATTCTTATGTTTTTGAGGTTCTGAGAGTTTGATTTAGTTAGCCCGTGTACCAATTTGTAAAACTGTTAAAGTTTTCAAAAGTTTTCATGGTTAATTTGTTAAATTTATTGATGTTAAATTGTTAGATTTTAAGCTTAGAACAAAAAAAGGACTAGTTTGTAAAGTAAAAATTTTTAATTGTGAGTATAAGGACTAAAGTGTCTAAACTTCAAAATTGACGATAATTTTCTATAATTATAGATAATAGAGGGTTGTACAAGGATGAAATTGAGATCGGTTTCGAAATTGAAGCTCAATTTGGAAAGTTATGGCAATTTAAGTTTTAGAAATTAAATTGAATAAAATGTAAAACTTTAGAGAGCTTCCAAAAATTGAAATTTAATTGATACATGCATATAGTTGACTGCCATAAAATGTTTGGAATTGATACTTTGAATTAAATAAATGCATAGATAGAGATTTGGACCAACTCGTTGATAATCGTGGAAAAGACAAATTAGTGGATTAGTTCTTGACGTCTTGTTAATTGCTAATTTTTTTTGTAAGTTAGTATGGTACAATCATATTTAAATTATTTTCAGAATTAATTATTAACAATTTGAAAAGTGGCAAATAAAAATATTGAACTGGGTTAAGAAATTAAATACTAAGCACACCAAGGATGCAAACAAAATAAAACAAACACAAGATTTAACAAATATGACATGAATATGCTAGAACAATTAATTCTCTTTAACTAGTGATCATTAACACTTATGTTAGAGAATGCTACGATAAATTGTGGCAATTTTGAAGTCCTATTTATGTCTCTTAGTTAACTCGCATATGTCTTTGCCAAACTAACAATAAGATCACCCTCTCGGGCATTACATACAGTTTTTGCATACAACAATCTTATTTCAATATCAACATGATATGTACCATTTAAGTCCATGTCTATTAACTATTACCTCTTCTCAAATTAAATAATTAATTCATTTCCTTACTAATGTTGGCCATGCATTTATAAGCATTAACAATATTTCAACTTGAATGAATGAATAATCTCTTGCACAAAACATCCTTAACATAAAGTCAAGAATACATACTTAAAGATTCATGATCATTCTAGCAGAGACGGAATTAAGTCCTAATCATTGAATGAAAAAGACAAAGATGAGTTGCAATCATGTTTGTCAACAATAAAATAAAAATAAAGATAAAAGAAAGGGAAGAAGAAATGTCGAGGGGGTTATCCTTGGATAATGTAGAATAAGAAGAGATAACAGTCAGATGGATGGGATTTTCTACAATCGTTTCTTGCTTGCTTCTCACAATCACTCTCCTCCTCTTTTGGACATCAATCTCTCCTTTATGCATCAAGTTTCTACTTCTCAAGCTGCTCTAAAAAATATTGCGATTTCTTAAATTGAAGAACTTTCCCTTGAATTTTCTCTTAATTCTGGTGTGTTTCCTGAATCTGGTGTCCCCCAAATGAATGAATGAATAACCCTATTTATACTTGTTCAAGCCCCAACATCTCTTTCTATTTTTAACAAGGGAATCCCGTCATTTTCTCCCTTTTTTCAGCACTCTTTTATAGATAAATTATGCAAATTGTTGGTAGTTGATAACACCTCTTATAGTTTTTATTTATAATTTTGTTATATTTAATAAGGACCATGACAATGTGTTATTTTAATTAATTTTATACTAAACATTTTTTTTATATTTTTGAAGAAATAAATGTACTCAGTGGAAACCCACATGTTGGGCGTGAAATTTTACATCTCTGGACAAGCCATTAAGGAAAGAAAATGCTTAAATCAACTATTAAGTAAGACAGGTTCTTGTCTTCCCCCAACCACATTCCTCTAATCAAGGGACTACTTAGAGAACATGAAGGGACAACATTAACAAGGAGAGATTCAGGAAACCACCCTCCTCCCAAAAATAGCAAACTTGTCCACTTTCTCCTCTACAATGCAAGGGCCAGCCAGGGCTGTTACAAGTCTCCCCCCTAGGGATTTTTGTCCCTGAAAATCTTACCAGTGAATAGGTTAGGAATCTATTTTCTCATAGCTTTCTTGGGCTCCCACGTAGCCTCTTCAACACCATGACGTTGCCATGAAACCTTCACTAAGGCTATTCGTTTATTTCTCAACTCTTTGATCTCTCGAGCTAGAATTCTGATCGGTTCTTTGTTGTATGTCATATTAGGTTGAATCTCAATTTTTGACGGGGAAATCACATGTGATGGATCCGATCTATACCGATGTAACATCGATACATGAAACACATTATGGATTTTCTTTAACTCAATCAGTAATGCTAGCCGATATGCCACTAGCCATATTTGTTCAATAATCTCATATGGCCTGATGAATCGTGGACTTAATTTGCCTTTGCGGCCGAAACGAAGTATTTTCTTTTATAGAGATACCTTCAAGAACATTTTGTCACCAATCTAAAATTCAACATCTTTTCGTTTCAAATCCGTATATAATTTCTAATGATCTGAAGCTGCTTGCAAACAGTCACGAATTACTTTCACTTTCTCTTCAGTTTCTTTAACCAAATCAACCCTGTAAACCTGTTTCTTGCTAAGCTCTGTCCAGTACAATAGAGTTCGATATTTGCGACCATACAAAGCTTCGTACGGTGCCATCTTTATGCTCAATTGAAAGCTGTTCTTATATGCAAATTCAACCAGCGGCAAATATTTCTCCCAATTACCTTCGAACTCTAAAACACAACATCTGAGCATATCTTCGAGGATCTATATTACTCGTTCAGACTGTGCGTTAGTTTGAGGATGAAAAGTTGTACTAAAATTCAACTTCATACCAAGGGCTTCTTGAAGTTTCTTTCAAAACCGCGATGTAAACCTCGGATCTCTATCCGAAATAATTGAAATTGGCACACCTTGCAATCTCACAATCTCAGATATGTACAATTCAACCAATTTATCAAGTGAATAGCCTGTATGTACTGAAAGGAAATGTGTAGATTTTGTTAGTTGATCAATGACAACCCAAATTGCATCTTTCTTCTTCGGCTTTGGAAGCACGATCGACGAGTACCACAAACTATTTTAACTCTAGAATTCCAGTTAGTAATCTGATATCTTCGTTTAATCTATCTTCAAATCTTTTGAACATAATAGCTCCCGTTGAAACACATCATCGGGCATATTTACTGAGCCTCACGAATTCTCTTTCATATTCTGTCACAGATCTACGGCCCTATTTTAATTCTAGAAACTCCTTGCATTTCTGATCAATGAACCTCTGGTTGATATATTTCTTTCTAAACTCAAATTGAAAGAAATCCCACCTAACCCGTTCTCTCGATACGACTGATGTCAAAGTATTCCACCATTGATATATAGTGTCTCTCAACAAGGATACAATACATTTAATGCACTCTTCGGGTGTACACAACTCATCAAATACTCTGATTGTATTTTCAAGCCAAAATTCAGCTCTCTCAGGATCACCGTCAACTGTAGCCCTGAATTCTTTAGCCCCATGCTTACATATTTTATCAATTGGTGGCTTGTTCAATCGTATAAGTTCAATAACTTGAAGAAGTACGAGAATTGGTTGAGGAATTGGCGGGGATGGAGGTTGTTGGGCAGCCAGATTTGTCCAGACATATTGAGTGAACCACTCGTTCATCATTTGGAAAAAAGCTTCTTTAGCCTCACCTCCGTTACTAGTCGACACGAGTCTAGATTCAGAAGGCTCTGTCCCTTGAGCGGGAGCAGGCGCATTACTCTCGACATCATCTGCTACAGCTCGTTTGAGATCTATTACTATAGAAAATATAGTTTATAATGTCAGGATTCATCACAGTATCACAGGTTATATATGGCATGTATTGCTAGACTCTCACACATGCTACGCTAGTCCTAGAATCGACTAAACCGTAGCTCTGATACCAATAAATGTAAAACCCCTCACCCGTATTCATCATTGAAATTGGGTTACGGAGCATTATCAGACTTACAAAATAATTAAACATTCATTTAGCGTACGTTTTCTCAATTCAATCATTCATTATTCAATCTCAATTAAATTTTCCCTTAAACGAGCTGACGAGGCCCTAAACATTCTTTGGGAGTGGTTTGGGACTAAATTAATAACTCAAGAAACTTTCACAAAACTTTGAAAATTTTTCTCAAAACAGGAGACATACGCCAGCGTGACCAGGTTGTGTGTCTCACACGACCACCAAACACACCTGTGTCACAGGCCATGTGGATATTTGAAATGGAAGCACATGGTCGTGTCCCAGCTTGTGTCCTACCCCATGTCCAAGCAAGTGAGCTTACTGACTTGGGTCACACGGTCGACCACATGCCCGTGTGTCTAGCCCGTGCACCCTTCGAAGTGGCCTCACACGCCTGTGTGCTAGGCCATGTGTTAGGCTATGTGCTAGGCCGTGTCAAACTTGTAGGGTATACTGACTTACGCCACATAGCCAAGTCACACGCCCGTGTGTGAGGCCGTGTGGAGCATACTGACTTGACTTCAATTTCAACCCCGGGGGACACACAGTCATGTAACATTTCAAGTACCTAAACAACTCAAATGGTGCCATTTCAAGACACTGATAAGTAGCCAAATATCATCAACCAATATTCAATTCATACCATTTCATTATCAACCATTTCAATACTCAATTCAATGCCATTTACCAATTCAAATACATATTAACTCAACTTGCTTCTCTAGACATAACTCACATATGTATATCATGTACCACAATTCATCATCCAAAACCAATCTACAACAAACATATCTCAACCAAATAAATACCCTATATCATAATAACCATTTGAGTATCATAAGTCAACCTTAACCATATCATATGACAAAATTTATTACAAACTACATAACTTTCATAAGTTACCGTTAATAATGGCAAAAATACATTTCCATCAAACACACAAAAATGACCAAAGCCTATACATGCCATATACAATATATACAACTCAAAAGTATCAAAATAGATGTCTGATAGTACGATGAAGTCCTTGATGATCCCTGGATCTGAGCTAGCTTTGAAATACTATAAAATATAGAAAAATAAACAAAGTAAGCTATAAACTTAGTAAGTTCGTATGTAAAAATGAAATAATCTCATCATTCATTAACATTTCAATCTAAATAACATAAAATTGCATTTAAAGCATCATTCAATGAGTTTAACATAAAATGGAACCACATAGAAATTTATAAGTTCTCAACTTCTTTTAACTATTTGTTCGAATAGTTTTCCATACATACCTATACAGATACGTATCTATCTCTCACCAATTCACCTATCAAATAACTTTGAGTTTATAAATGCTTACAATACGAGTACATCGATTTTCTGATGCCATAGTCCAACTATGGTCTTACACATACACTGGCATGGCCCTGCCATGGTCCTACATTCATATGCCATAACCCGGTTATAGTCTTATTTTTTGATTTGCCATAGCCCGACTATTGTCTTATTCAGTAACTTATCTACTTAAACCGTACATTTAATTTAAGATCTTCAAATTTAACTAATAGAATAATTACAATCTCAATTCTATCCAGTTCTTGAAAGGGTGTAATACCCCAAACCTGGCCTGGACGTTATGGTCGAAGCTGGCGATGTCACATTGAAGTGTTTCTCATAAAGTGTGATCTCATTTGAAAAGCCCAATCTTTATTTAGCCTCTTTGTGTGATGTAAAAGATGGTTTTAAAACTAGCATTACTATCAAAAAATATTTACTTTAAAACTTTATAAATTTTAAAATCTAGTTTGTAGCGGAAGCTTTTTAAAACAGTTGCGTACTAGTGTTTACTTGTAAAACGTTGTTTTCTTGTCGTAGCTCTTAAAACCGTTTAAGTATTCATGGTATTTTTGAAAAAAAAACAATTATATTTTTAAAAACCCGCATGTTTTTCCTACTGTTAGCAGTGTTAAAGTGAACAAATATAAATCCCCAAATTAAAAATAAAATCCAGAGGGGCCTTGTTGCATAAAATACCAAAATTAAACTACTTATAAATTTAAAAAAAATATAGGAGCGTAAGCAGTTGTGTGGCCACCTTCGAGTCCCTCGCAGCACCGATCCACCTAAGGATTACCTGCTCAGATAAGCAGAAGGGTGAGTTTACGAAAACTCAGTGTGTAATCCCTTAGTAAACATACAGTCAATCATGCAGTAAGCAAATACCATCTGGGCCTAAGCCCGTATCAGTAACAGAGACAATATCATTTTGGGCTTTAGCCCATCTCAATACAGAAGTAGTCATGTGTTTGGTCCTTGGCCCATTGTAGTAACAATAATCAGTGTAGTAACAGTTTAAATAGTATGCAAGTCCTACCTAACCAACCTCTACACTCCATTCTGTCCAGCCCTACACTCCATGTAAGGATAAAATCAACCCACCCATCCCTACACTCCAAAATAGCACCAGTTGCGGCACTAAACGGTATTTGTAGCAAGCTGCCAGTATAATAGGCTTAAAGCCATCAGTGATTTGCAGTAGAGCTGCCAGTACAGTACACTTCCTCCAATCATAATAAACCCATCCCATGCAATGCATCATACAGTCATGTCATGTCATATCATAGAATCATACATGTATCCATTACAATTTAAATAACAAGCTAAAATACAGTCATACATGTACATAGATATAAATACCTTACATAGGGGCAAAATAATCAATTTACCTTGTAGGGACATTTCAGTCATTTTACCATATAAAGGCAAAGCAGTCATTTTACCACATAATGGCAAAACAACCATTTTACCACATAAGGGCAAAACAGTCATTTTACCACATTAGGTCAAAACAGTCATTTTACCACATAAGAGTAAACAATCATTTTACCTCAAAAGGGCGAAATAGTTATTTTACCAATTTGATGGTCTAGGTGTACTTACCGACCCAACAGTAGGTCCATATTCGTCTCAGGCAACCTGTGCAACCTTGATAATCAAACAGTGAAAATGGGCCGAAGCCGACAATGCGGCCCATGTGGGCCCACATGCTCGTGTGGCCTACAAAGCCTAAAAATGGCCTTGGTCGTGTAAGCTACACAGCCTAGCCCAATAATCTCCACCCGTCCATGTGGTTTACCTAAATGGGGCCCACAAGCCCATGGGGCCCACACGGCCTATTTCGGCCCAACGTGGCCCAAAACGGCCTAAGCCCATGAAATCGCTCATGGGGGCCGCTACGATCAAACACACATGTTTTTACGTTCGGATTACCACATGAGCGAGCGCACGCTCGTGTAGCGTCGATGGTCACATTTTTGGCTTTTACCGTTTAAGCAGTATGGTTACACACCTGTTAGGATTCTAGGTACGCAACCCCCTTTAAGATGCACTGCACTTAAAACAATTGACAAATTCATGACTAGCGTTAGTGATGCTTAATACTACAATAGTCACCAAACGAACTTATTACAGACACTTACTTCCACTGCCTCAACCAATGAAGTCTTATAACTCTGCAGGTAAACCAAGTCCCACACGATTTGGCACTGCCACAATAAAATTTACATACAAAGGATTAGAACCTTAACAGATTAACAAATAACAGCATACTCACAACGCTTGAGACAAACCTTTGCCCTTACCTAAAATACTTACCAACCAACCGCAACTTGCGCTAGACAGAACCCACTGCTTAGGAGAAAGACAGTCAACAGAAGAGAAAGAATAGGAATACCAAATATTCGGCCAATGAAACAGAGGAATACCGAAGCCGATTCCCCCTCCTTTAAGAGAAATAAAAAACAGAAGAGGGAAAGAGAAGAAAATATTCAGCTTAAATCAATGTAAGGGGAAACTCGAAAAAACCTGATGGAATAGAGTAAAAGAGAAGGGATATTCGACCAGTGACAAAAGAAGTAGGTGAAAGTTAAGGACCGATTGGGAGAGGGGAAGAACACGAGTTCGGCAAGGGTCAAATGAAAGTAAAAGAGAGACAGAGATGAATAGATAGCGAAGAGAACGAAATAGGAAAGACAAGAACCATAAGTCCGAAGTGCAAACAGTAGAAAAATAGATGCTAGAGGAATAAAAGTGGAGAAGAAGAGAAAAATTTGAGAGAGTAGCAAAAAAATAGATTCGGTAAAAGACCTCACAGAATTCAGTAAATGGGGAAAAACATGACCGAATGGCTAGAGGCTCCAAAGGCAACCGAATGGTTGAGAGGAATCCCATTTCGGTGCCACTACTCCTACCAAATTCGAATTCCCTTATTTCCTCCTAAAATCCCTCCTGTTCACAAACCTCAACAACCAAAAATTCCCCTTTTCACTTCCCAAATTTGGCTAACAACAAACCCATTCAAATCTGTTCAAACTTTTGGTGTCTCAGTCAAACACAACTTCCTCCCATGGCCATTAGTAAAAACAATTTCCATTTGCATAAGCGGGGATTCGAACATCAGACCACTAGCATACTCCACACGCCACTTATCCGTTAGACCAGCAGGCTCTTTTCTGCCATATTTTACTTAATTTTATTTAAAAGCCTACTGCCTAGGGACAGTATTTATTCCTCTAACAACAAAAATTTTTGCACTTGCTCAGGTTTGAACCCAAGACTTCTCAGACACTTCCCAGCACACTTAACCACTGAAACAGATGCAGATTTGTATCACTTTCTTGCAAAATTAAATATTTATGTGCAAATTAAAATAAATTTTATTTTTCGGCTCAGATTTGTGGTCCCGAAACCACTATTCCAATTTCACCGAAATTAGGCTGTTACAACTCTCCCCTTAAGGAATTTTCGTCCTCAAAAATTTTACCAATAAAGAGGTTTAGATATTACTTTCTCATAGTTTCGTCCAATTCTTAGGCAGCTCCCTTTATATCATATCATTGTCAGAAAACTTTTACTAAAGCTACCTTTTTATTTCTCAGTTTTTCTCTTCAAGTGCCACAATTTCAATCAATCTCTCATTGTAAGTCGTGTCAAGCTAAATTTAACATTTATCAAAGCAATAAAAGATGATGGGTCTGATTGATATTGTCATAACACATATACTCATAAAAACATTGTGAATTTTGTAGAACTCTGATATTAATAATACCTATCAACACGCAACAGGTCCAATTCTTTTCAATAATCTTATATGACCTGATAAACCACAGACTTGATTTGGCTTTACGGCCAAATTGGGGAACTTTCTTCCATGGTTAAACTTTCAAAAATATTTTATTGTCAATCTGAAACTCTATTTCTTTTCATTTTAGATCCACATCAAATTTCTAACGATCAAATACTGCTTTTAAAATATCTCAGATCATTTTCATCTTTCTTCAGTTTCAAAGAATCAAACCAACTGCATGTATCTTTTCCCACTGAATTCAGTCCAAACACTGGATTTTTACACTTGTGACCATATAAGACCTCATATGGTAAAATTTTATACTTGACTGTTAACTATTATTATATACGAATTCAACTAACAGTAAATATTTCTCTTTTCAATTGCCTTTGAATTCTAAGGTACAACACCAATACATATCTTTAAAAATCTGAATCATGTCTTCAGATTGATCATCCGTCTGAAAATGAAATACAGCACTAAAATGTAACCGTATATCCAGATTTTCTTGTAACTAGTTTCAGAATCAAAATTTAAACTGTAGATCTCTATCAAAAATAGCAGAAACTAGCATATCATATATTCTGACAATCCCAAAAACAGATAATTTAAGCAATCTATCAAGTGAGAAATCTGTTCATGCTAGGATAAAATGTACAGGCTTCGTCAAATAATCAACAATTACTCAAATAGTATCTTTCTTTTCATAGACAGGGAGTATCCTGATATAAAATTTGTAGTAACTTTGTCCCATTTCCATTTCGGTATTCACTGACTATAACCATCTTGAAAGTATTATCTTTATCTTACTGATACATCCAACATTTAAATATAGATTCAGAAATACCACATTTCATTAAAAGCTACTAGTACATCTTTTTTTTTTTTGTTTTTCAAACTGTTGTGCATTTTATCATTTCCTAGATAAACAGACATAGTACCACTATGATCAATCATGTAAAATTTTCTGTAAAAGTTCCAAATTCTTCAGTACATAGGCTCTATCTCGGAATGACAGGCAATTATCAGATTCAAGTCTTTACCCCTAATTCAATAATTATTTCATTCAGTACTTGTTTATCTTACAACTCATTATCACTTTTCTGGGCTTCACAGATCTATTGCAGAAACATCAGCTTAGCTTTAAGCTCAGCTAAAACTATTATTTCATCAGACAATAGCAGTCGAGTATTTATTTCTCATAAAGCAAAAAAAGAATTTTCTACTCAACATATCAGCAACTATATTTACTTTTCCTAAATGAAAATCAATTACCAAATCAGGGTCTTTCAATAATTCAAACCTACTACTCTGTGTCAGATTCAAATCTTTCTATACCATCAGGTGTTTTAAAATTTATGATCAGTATATATATGTGATATTTTCACCATTCAGATACTATTACCAAATTCTCAGTGCAAACACAATAATTGTCAAATCAAGATCATATATTGGGTAATTCTTTTTTCCTATAGCTTTATCTTGCTGGAAGTATAGACCATTACTTTACCTTTCTTCATCAAAATACAGTCTAATCCATTCAATGATGTATCACTGTGATAATAACCGATTCAGACTGAACCAGAACTGATGCTTAGGTCATCAGGGCTTCCAACTGATCAAAACTTTACTAACATTTGTCAGTCCATTCAAATCTTACATCTTTCTGTAATATCCATATCATTGATGTAGCTATCATAGAAAATTCTTTCACAAAAATTAAAAAGGATATCAAAGCTTTAAATTATTTCGAGGTCACATGTAATAGCCCAAAATTGGGTCTAGTTGGAACAGAGGTTTCGGGACCACAAAATCAGAGATAGAAATAATTATTTTATGATTATTCTGAGGTCTATGGTATGATTGCATGATTCTGTGAAAATTTCGTGAAGAAATTCTTTGCATAAAGTGCTCAATTTGAAGTTAGGGACTAAATTGAATAAGTTGCAAAACTTGCACTCTAGAAGTTTCTAGTATGAAATTGCTTTGAAATATTAATTAGGAGGTCTTAAATAGCAATTTTACCAATTTCTAAGTTATGGACAAAAATTGGACATGGATGGAATTTTTGAAAGTTTAGTGAGGAAGGGCATTTTGGTCATTTGGTAATTAAAAGAAATAAAAGGGAAAATAAAGCCAAAATTTACTCATCTTCTTCATGGAGGCCGAAATTAGCATGGGGGAAGCCATGGCTAGGGTTTTCAAGCTTTCCAAGCTCAATAGTAAGTCCGTTCTAGCCCCGTTTTTCAAGTTCTTTATGTTTTTGGAATCCTTGGTAATTTGATTAAGCTTATTCTAGCAATAATTTAAGCTAGGGTTCATATTTGGAAAAATACCCATAGGTGAAATGTGTTTATTTTGATGTTTTATGATAGAATATGAGGTTTTAAATTATGTTAAACAACTTGTGCTACTCGGTTTGAGTGAAAATGAGTAAAAGGCTTAATCGGTAAAAATACCTAATAGTTATAAGTATATGTTAGAGAGAGAATTTGATGTTTCCATAGAAGGGAAAAGTGATCAGCATGTCATAAAACATAAGAATAAGGGATGAAGTTTAATTCCCGAGCCTAGGGGCAAAAGTGTAAATATGCAAAAGTTTAGGGGCAAAATTGTAATTTTTCCAAAGTTTGAGTTAAGGACTGTTTTGAATAGTACATTAGTTAAATAAGTAAAATATGATGTTTTAGATCCCGGAAAATGAGATTTGAACCTAGAATGAGAGAAAAATTAAAAATTTAGAAAGTTGGTAAAATGGCCGTTTTAGTATCGAGGTAAGTTAATATGTATAATAAGCATTAATTTATGCATGTTTCAGTGTAAAATTGATATATTTACTATGATATCCGAGGTGTTGAAAGTATGTAAGTTGGCATGATAATAATAAAGCAATAATGCTGTAATTTATATTTGAAAGTTAAATTTAGTGAATTAATTGAATTATGTTAAATTAAATGATTATGGTGCCAAGTTTATGAATTGATTTAAAAATATGTCTATGGTACATGAAGTGCATTGAATTATCATACATAAATGTGATTTCTATGATTATGGATATTATGCGGAATTGTAAGTTCATATGATTTTTAATAAGGCAATGTGTAATTTAATGTTATTGCCTTGATATTAAATGAGATGTAAGTTTATATGTAACTAATACATCAATATTACTTGTATTATGATATTTTATAATAATATTGGAAATATGTTTGTGGATAATTATTTGATTGGTGAAATTGTTGGAAAAGAGAGAAAATCCTGTTGAACCTTCTGGAAAGATTGGATGATACAGATGGTATGTAGCTAGGTCACATGTATGGTGCTTTGAGTGCACATCATGTGTACAAGAGAGCTACGAGACATTATGATGTAGCTAGGTCACATGGGTGATACTATGTGTACACCATGTAGACAAGAGAGCTACGGGATATATGTAGCTAGGTCGCATGCGTGGTTCCAGTGAAGGACACCATGTAGACAAGAGAGCTACGAGATAAATCGGCTAGGTCACATCGGTGGTACTAAGTGTTCACCATGTGTACAAGAGAGCCGAACTTTATGATGGGTGGAGCTATGTGCTGAAACCACCAAGTATCGAGGATTGATCCGAAGTGTTCAACGGGAGACTTACTATGTACTGCTTTGTGAGTTTTGTGATGAAATAGTATAGGTATATGTTTATGAAAATTATGAGCAATGTGCTCGATAGTTTGGTGAACTTTTATAAGACAAAACGGATTAAGTGGAATTATGTAAGAATGAATTTTAGTAGTAAAATAGTGTTGGACAGCAGCAGTTGCGTGACTTTGAAAATTCACTAAAAATTGTGGAAGTTGAATAAAAATACAAATGATATATGAAAATAAAGATTAATGAGTCTATTTTCACATGAAAGAAACAAGGTAAGCAAAAGAATTCTATATTGTGTGATATTTGAATTCTTGTGAAACAGGTTCTGAATGAATTCGAGATCCCTATTCTGACTTTATAAATTCACCATAAATTGTACAAAAATTATTAAGAGTCATACCTTACATGCATGGATTCCTTATTGAGTCTATTTTTAAGGGAAATAAATGGCATGGTTGTTGGAATTCTGTACAGGGAGAAATTTGGTTCGTAGTACACAGAGGTCAGAGTAGTCGTACTCTGAAACAGGGGAGGCTTTAACTAATAAACTGTACTAATTGGCTAAACCAAAAATTATGAAAATTTTATGGTGGAAAGATATGTGAGTCTAGTTTCAGAGAAAATTTACGGATCTTAATTTTGAGCTCTGTAGCTCGAATTATAAATAAGTAAGTGACTATGACTCGTGTGGACAGTTTGATATGAGCATTTATTAGTAAATTGTGAAATCGTACTTACAAGAATGCTCTATACATTAAGGATGTGGAATGGAAAGGAGGAGGAGGAAAATAAATATATGTAGAATACATGGAAACTATGGTATATGAAATATTGATATAATGAAATAAATGATATGTGTTTATAAGAAAATAGAAAGAGAATAATATGTGTCATGACATGTATATATATATATATATATAAATATATGACTAGTCTTAATGTAATGCTTGTTGGGTATGGAGTTGAATTGAAATGTTTCAGTGGACATGTTATTCTCACAAGATCTGAATTGTGGTATTTTATAAAGATATGATGTAGCTTTAAATATGAATGCTTGATGATTAAGCTGAAGTGGTAAGATGATAATCTTGGTGTAAATGTATAAGTGGTACTATAATAGACAAGGTAAAATAACTATGAGAGACACATGTATGATGACATACAAATGCTATGTTTGTGGTTTAAATTGAGATTGTTTAATCATTAAATGAATACCATGTTATATGCTTTTGATTTTGTATAAGTGGGTAAGAGATTAAGGTTGACCAAAGCTTGGAAAATAGCCTAGGTATATTCCACACAGGCAGACACGACCATGTGTCTCAGCCGTGTATGGAACACGACTTGGGACACGGACATGTGGAGCCTTAAAGCATGAAATTTTCAAGATTTTCGTAAGTTCCTGGTTTAGTCCCAACCCTTTCTAAAGTATGTTTTGGGCCTCGAGGGTTTGTATTAGGGACCTTATGATTAAATGCAAAAGTTTGAATTTGATACAAATTTTATGGCCCGTATTTTAGTTTAATGTTTTTATCTTTGTCCGGTAATGCCTCGTACCTTATCCCGGCCTCGGGTACGGGTAAGGGGTGTTACATCACAATCATCAGACAGGTTATAACCACAATACTATAATAGATCTGATGTTTTCACAATATAAATGGAACAATACCTCAACCTTAATAATATTTTTCAAATAAAAGAGGAAAACCAAGGGTGGCTCTAATAACAACCAGTGCAATAATACAATTTCTATAATTTGTGTTCCATATTACCAAATTTCCATGATTAAGTCAAAATTCATAACAGTAGCAAGTATAATTACCACTGACTAATGGATATCTTTCACAGCTAAACCATAAAATAACAAGAAAACCGAGATAACAAAATCCAAATTGCAAAGCTACACAGAATTTCCGAGAAGATAATCCATGTTGAATAATGGAAAGATTGATGACATCTCAAAGAAAGTCCAGAAGAGTAATATTGCACATTCATTGATGACATCTCAAAGAAAGTCCAGAAGAGTAATATTACACATTCACACTATAAACAGTCTTAATAGAAGTAGAAAATAGCATCATACGAATCTTATCATCAAGTCTTCTATCACCTATAATGGCTTGGAAAATTGAAAAAAATAAAGGAATACCACTCATGAGTCAATCAGGTTTGCTATAATTTTCATCTATTACCATGTTTAGCCAACCTTTCCATATAATGATTATAACATCCGAACATGAACAGTTACATACATCTTTAAGAATAATAGTGCATATAGAATACCCATATAAAATACCCAATAGAGATTGTTGTAATCTACCTGATTATAACAGTTGTATTCAAATATTTTTTGCAATTTCATCACTAATCCACTAACATATATAGTCATCAATAATTTTCGGCTATTTCATTCTGTAAATATCATATCTAGATAAGTCGATTACTTATAAATAACATCTTCCTTAACAATGACATCACATATTCAGAATAATCTTCAGAAAAATCTGATATCTCTTTTAACACCGTCTTTACTTACTAACTCATTCTCAATTTTGACTACATTATTAATCATTTAGCCTTTGAACCCTTCTCTCACACTTATGAACTTAATCAATATAAATCTTGTGAATTTTCATCATATAAAACTGTACTGGTAAGGGGGTGGAGATCGTAAGCCTCAAAATTTAACTTTCATAAATACACACATATCACTTAACGTGTATCATTACCATGTCCATTATAAAATATTTATTTCATACCTTTATAAGTCTCGTTTCATCATAAGTAACATTTTTACTCAGGCACGTGAGTATCACTTTCAGCAGTACTGGAATTAGCTCGGTTGGAAAGCATCTCTGTCTATTTGTAAAACAATTTTCATCAAGGTTGGGAGATATCACACTATCATAGGTTATATAATGGCATGTATTTCTAGACTCCACATATGCTACGTTGAGTACGAGAACTGACTAAACCATAGCTCTGACACCACTAAGGGTGGGTTTGGGATGGTGGTGCGTTTAGATTACTTTTTGTCTCATGCTACAGTATCGCTACAGTTTCTAATCTCACCGCCGCCACTGTTTTTACACTAACCGCAGGTAAACGCACCGCCCATCCAAACTCACCCTAAATGCAACACCCCTAACCCGTATCTGTCGTCAGAATAGGGGTATAGAGCATTACCAAAACTTTCAGAACATTTTCAGATAATTCAAACATTTACTATTCATTCCTCGAGATTTATTCATAACGTCCCTTAAATGGACCCTCGAGGACCAAAACGAGCTTTAGAATCGAGTCGAGACTTAATCGAAAACTCTATGAATTTTTCGCGAAATTTCAAAATTTTTCCAAGTGTAGGGCTCACACGCCCATGTGGTCCAACGGACACGCTTATGGTACAAGCCATGTTTGACCCCGTGTAACTGTCTGACTTGTGCACACGGCCATGCCACATGCCCGTGTGCTAGGCCGTGTGGTTAATTAATTCTTTTCAAAATTAGGTGCAGGTTTCACATGACCAAGACACAAACCCGTGTCCTGGTCGTGTAGCACAATGGCTAAGACACATGCCCGTGTCTCTGCCCGTGTGCTGAATTCTGAGCATTTTGTTTTTTTGAATTTAAGGTGCAGGGCAAACACGACCTAACCACAATCTCATGTGTGGACAAAATAAAGCCATTCCTAGCTTTATTTCTCACCCAAAATTATACCAAATTCCTGCACCAAACTTACATCCAAAACACCATCCAATCCAAGCATTGAATTCAAGCAATTTATAATATCTCCATAAAATAAACTTAAATACATATATATACATGTACCAAAACATAATCATCACTAGCCATTCCAACAGCTAGATTACAATAATAATTTACATTTACATGCCAATATGACCAATATAACCTATACATGTCATTGTAATCATAATTGCTTTACCATATTGTACCGACATGGGCCAATGGATAGTATGAGTGATCTCCGCTAAGCTTCCAATCCAACAAGCTTCCGATTTACTCTAAAATAGGGAATTAAAACTAAGTAAGCATAAAATACTTAGTAAGTTCGTAAAACATGGTACTTAACTTACCATTCATTCTATTTTGAGGTAACCATGTAAGGCATATTCAATCAATTTGACCTCAAGCTCTACACATATCCTCATTACCCTTGTTAGTCATATATTCCATAATAACATCAAAACATATATGGGCTCAACAACAATCAAGTTTTCATACACATATGTTTTCCACAACATGTATTCATTTAACATGTATAAATCATCTCTTTATATTACAACTATAATTTCATAATAGTTCATCTCGAGTTCAGATCATTTCATGTCAGAACTTTACTCATACCATTCGAAACATCAAAGTCACACGAGTAGTAGTACACTCAAGGAGTACAAGTCTATAATCAAGGATGAACATTCTCATCAAACAATTTCCATGTACAAATATCATCTCATACTTTCATATATCATTTGTCATGTACCATCATTTTCTTGTATTTCAGACGGCTACGTGTAATAATCATTTTATTATTCATATCTTCTCATGTCTGGATTATCACCTGTTGAATTTATTTGAAATATCAATGGATACACAGGTAGTACCCTCAAGGTGTACAAATCAAGATCCATATATTCATATTCAATGGTACCCATAAGGTACTATTTCGGAGAGTACACTTTTGAGCCACACAAGTATACAACAGGATTACCAGTCCAGGCTAAATCCTTTTTATGACATATGCTTTAAGGAGCTTGATCTGGATCACCCGTCCGAGCTAAATCCAATTCATAACATATGCTCGAGAGGACTTATATCGGGATTACCCGCCTGGGCTAAATCCTTTCTGTAATGAGATTCAATAGGATTACTAGTCCGAGCAAAATCCCGTCAGCAACAAATGCATAGCATCATTCATTTCGGGATATCACATATCCATAGATTTTCCATTTATTCAACCGGGTTTTAAACATTTTTCAAGCATTATAGGGCATGTGATTATTTCATACATCCATAACATTCATATAATTCAAATAAACACATTCCACTTTCATTTCAAGTATAAAAGTAACATTTTTGTCATTTATCATTTTTCGGGCATTATCGTTGATCGGGCTTTATCAGATACAATTTCAATGTCACATATATATATGATATTTATACAATTCACAATGCAACATTTAATTCAAACATATAAACATACACAAATTAGTTACACAAACTTACCTCAACAAATGTTCGTGTACGTAAAATCTACTAATCCCATATTTTCCTCTTTTCCTCGTTCTATCTCTGAATTTGGTCTATCCGGATCTATACGAGTAAATTTTACATCAATTTATCACATTTCATATTCAAGTGAACTCAATTTACAACCTAGGCAAAATTACCATTTTACCCCTAACTTTTCCATAAATTTTTATTTCGTTCCTAGGCTCGGAAAATGAAATTTATGCAATTTACTCCGTATTCCAAGCCTAATCAAAATTTCACCTTAAAATTTACAGAACATATATTTTGCAAAATTCAAAATTTTTCTTCAATTTTTACATTTTACATTTTAGTCCTTAAATCATGTTTTCATCAAAAATCAATTTGTAAAAGTTGTTTATCTATCGACAACCTTTCATTTTCTACCGTAAATTTCAAATTTTTAGCATATATATCCATGACCTAATTTTCATACTTTGATAACTCTTCCAATTGATCCCCAAATAGATAGATTAAGATTTCCCGATTTTAAAAATATCAAAATGACTAAAAACGGGACAAGAAAACTTGCCCAATTTGGCCAAGAAAGTTTCCTCTCTCTCTCCTAGGCTTTCCATGAAATACTTTGGGGAAGAATATGATAAAATGATTTTTATTTCTATTTAATTAATTTATCATATTTAATAATTTTCATTTCCAATTTAGTCCTTAGCCTTTTTTCTAATTTTCCATGGATGAATCATCCAAAAATATCTACTAACTTTTTATTAAGGGTCTGATTATCATATAAGGACATTAAGTTTTGAATTCCATAGCTATTTGATCCTTCTAACTACTAGAATTCAACTTTTGCATTTTATGCGATTTGGTCCTTCCCGTAATTAAACACATAATCGGTAAAATTTTCTTATCAAAAAATTCACATGACATTTCTATCATATTATGAACCATAAAATAAAATTAAAATAAAATTTATTTTTCGGCTTAGATTTGTGGCCCCGAAATCACTATTTTGATTTCACCGAAATTGTGCTGTTACAGTATCCTAGTCGTTTACTACGTTCAAAGGGGCATTTTTAAAAAAATTCATCCTTTTTAAAATCAGAGGCACTTTCTTATAAATAGTACATATGCTATAATAATTCATGCTCATTCAGAAGTTATACAATTCATATTTTTCGATATTCAACAAGTCTAGGTTTAGTTAGTACTCACATTTAGCTTTTGCTTATAACATGTTAATCTCATCACATAACATTTATGACTTTTCTTTTTAAGATTTAATAGAAAATAATATGTAAAAATATATTTTAATACATAATGAACTTAGCTAATATATTCAGCTAATGAGCAAATTTGTAGGGACTATTCTTCAATTTTCCTTTTTCCTTGGTTTTCCTCTATAAGGTTCAATACTTGATATATATAATAGTTAAATTCAATCTACCAATTTCAATTACATTATCGTACTCACTTTTATGTACTAGACCTATAAATTTCATTTTAAAATATTTTCATAAACTTTTACACTTTGTTCAATTTAGTCCCTAAAACCAAAACTATTAAAATTTTCACATTTAAACCCCAATATACAAAACCAAATGTAACCTCATCCATAATCAGCATTCAATTATTAAAAATTTATAGAACTTTCATTCTAAGATTAACTTATTTTCATATTCGTTCCTAAGTTCAAAACCAACCAAATTCCCTTTACAAAATAGTCCTAATTAACAACTAAACTTGTAAATCTTTCACTTAACCTCATGAACATCTAGAATTCATCAATGGCAAGTTCTAAAATCTTAGACAATTTTATGAAATAATCCTTGGGCTAGCTAGATTAAGCTACAACAATCTCAAAAACATAAAATCAAGCTTGACCGATTCTCTTCAATAAAAAAATGGTGTTTTTTTGGTGGTGGGAGGTAGAATGAAGAAGACGGTCACTTAGTTTATTTTGTTTATTTTTTCTTTATTTACTTATTTATTATTTTCCCTTATAATTAACATTAATATTACTAATTAAATGGGCACTAACCGTCCATTCTAACCATTAAGGACTAATTGCCTTATAAATACCTTCTTAATTACCAATCAAAATTGATAGCAATTAAGTTTTACATCTTTTATGATTTAGTTCTTTTTCTTTAATTAAGTATTCAATTGTTAAAATTACTAGACCAAGACTTAGTATTCAATTGTTAAAATTACTAGACCAAGACTTAATTTAACTCTATAATAGACTCATAAATGTAACACCTAGGAATTTAGGGTTAGAATTTTTGAGATTTATAGATAGGGTCAGTGGCTAGATCAAAAAATTGAGTTTGTTGTTGTGTTTTATGTCAGAATGGGTTTGCCGGTCTGGTGGTTTATTGTGTGTTAATTTGCCTCTATGTTCTGGGTTCAAATCTTTGTATGTGTTTATGGGAGTAATTTTATTTTATATTTTTTTAGTTGCTAAAATATTTATTAGTTTTAGCTATTTTAATTTATTTTTATTTTGAGAGTAAAATCCCAAAAAGAAAAAAAGAGAACTGCTCGTTCTTCCCCTCTTCTCCATTTTGTTCTCTGTGACTTTTTAATTTTCTTTCTTCCTAAAAAGAAAATATTCAGTTTCTTTTGATTCTTTGCTTCTTTCATTTTATCGTTGTTGTCGGTTGTCACAGGAGTTTTGTTATCGGATGTTTAGTAAATTAGAAGAGAAAAAGGTAGGTTTTACTTTTGGGGGTTTTGATAATGTCTCTTTCATTTTCTATTTTGTTATTGAATTGAAGTTTTCGTTAATTTGCATGTTAATTGAGATTTTTGAATCGGTTTGGAGGAGTGAATCGAACGATTCTAGTGTTTGCTATCGCGTCTAAGGTGTGTGTTCAAAAACTCTCCTTTTTCATTATCGAATTTCTGATTTTTTTCTGTAAAATTCAACATATTTTGTGTGTTTTTTAAATTGACCAATTTAAGTGTTGATTGTTATGGAATTGCTTGAAATTCTAAGTGTTTTTGGTGTATTTCTGTGTTATTGAGGGTTGGGGATCGTTTCGACATCAAAGGCACGTTTTGTAGCCTATTTCGATGTGGTTTCGTGACCACATGGGTGGCCCTACGAGCGTGTGCCCCACATGGGTGGCTCACACAGCTGTGTGCAATTAGGACTTTAAGGTTTTCAATGATTTTTGGTACCACACGGCCTGGCCACACAGACATGTGTCCCCATACGAGCGTGTGAGATCTCTACAAGGCCGTGTCTCCTTTGCTCTTTATTTTTAGCACTTTTGGACAGTGAGTTACACAAGTTGTCACACGGGCGTGTGTCCCCTCTACACAGGTGTGTGTGGCCTTCACATGGGTATGTAGACCCCCACATAGCCTGGGCACTTCCACACCGCCGGGGCACACGACCTTGTGGCCTTATGTCACCAAATTTTGTACTGTGTCTGTTTTTGATCAGATTATGGTTTTGTATGTTCCGACCCTTGGCTAGGTCTTTGTAAGGGTGGTCAGAACTTTGTTTCGGCCTGGACTTGTGTGCTATTCACAATCATAGCTCTAATTAAGCTATTCGATTAAGTGCTAATTTATGTTATGTTATATCTGATTCTAATTCTGAGCATTTGAATGTGTGCATTTTTGATTCCATACTCTGCTTCTGTAAGTTTGTCTTCAAATGGTGTGCATTTTGCATTTGCAGTAATCTTTTTGGGTTTTGTTGTGAAGAGAAGGGAGTTTGATCTATTTTGGTAGTTTCAACTGCAACATGTCTGTACAACGGTTTATCATAATGCACAGTACGACATATATGTTAGCTGTAACACTCCTAACCCGTATCCACTGTCGAAATAGGGTTTCAGAGTATTACCTAAACTTCCAGAACATTTTACAATAATTTATGTAAATTACTATTCATTAACCGAGATCATATAGAATGTCCCTTAATTGGACCTTCGAGGCCCAATACGAGCATTAGAATCGAGTTGAGACTTATTCGAGAGCTATAAGAATTTTTCGCGAAATTACAAAAATTTTCTAAGATGTAGAGCTCACACGCTCGTGTGGTCCAAGGGACACGCCCGTGTGACCCTGGGACACGTCTATGCTACAGACCGTGTTCGACCCCATGTAACTCTCTGACTTGTACACACGGCCATGCCACATGCCTGTGTGCTAGGCCGTGTGGTTAATTAATTTAATTCTAAATTAGGTATAGGTTTCACACGGCCAAGACACACGCCCATGTTCTAAACCATGTAGCACACACGGCTGAGACACACGCCCATGTCTCTGCCCATATGCTCAATTCTGAGCATTTTGTTTCTCAAAATTAAGGTGTAGGGGACACGCGGCCTAACTACACGCCCATGTTACCAAGCCGTGTGTCACACACGGTCTAGATAGACGCCCGTGTGTCTGCCCGTGTGGACAAAATAAAGCCATTTCCTAGCCTCATTTGTCACCCAAATTTACCATTTTCCTGCACTAAAACACACATCGAAATACCAACCAATTCAAGCATTCAAAGTAAGCAAATTCCATCATTCAACAAGGCATATCATTACATGCATATATGTTTATAATATTACCTTAGTATATTCCATATGTTAGGCATAATTTGAACAACCACTTAACATATATTTAGTTACCATAGCATGACATTACAAGTATATCAAAACAACCATTACTAGCCATTCCAATGGCTAGATTACAAACATCATTTTCAAGACACTAATGGTCAAGTTGTCCTATACATGCCATTATACCAAAATGATTCTACTATATGTATACCCCAAAATAACTAGTTGATAGTGTGACGATGCTCCAATGATCTCCAACCTTCTCGAGCTTTCGAGCACTATAAAATAGGGAAAATAAAACGGAGTAAACATTGCATGCTTTGTAAGTACATATAATGGAAACTAAACTTATCAATCTCGTTTATTAAATCTAAGCATACAATATCATGTTTTCCATTCATTTAGGTAAATTGCCTAAACACATACATTTAATCAAACACGTTAGTCACCAAAATCTTCATATTGATCAAGTAAACATAGATGAGCTCATCATTCAATTTTTCCTTCAAGACATCATTCATTTCATTCCATAATTCTCTTATCATACCAAGAGGTTTCGTGACTGTTGAATCATTGAAATTCTGATAGATGTTCAAGTAGTACATTCAAGGTGTACAATTTAATAATCCGTCAATTCTTATTCAAGAGTACCCATTAGGGTACTTAATCAAGGAACACACTCTCGAGCTACATATCATATAACAGGATTACCAGTCCAGGCTAAACACTAATCATAACGTATACTCGAGAGGTATTATATCAGGATTACCCATCCGGGATAAATCCTTTCAATAATGATGTCAATAGGATTACTCGTCTGAGCTAAATCCTGTCCGCAACAAATGAAGGACCTCATCCATCTCGAGAAAGCACATATATTCATCGGAATTCAATATTCAATCGGGACATAACCCCTTTTTTACCATTTCAAGCATGTATTAAATTTTCCATTATAGCATTCAAGTAATACATTGTAATATAAGTCACATTACATACAAACACAACATTCAATTAATATAATTACATGCTCGATTAAGTTACACGAACTTACCTCGACACTTGTTCGCGTATATAAACTACTAATCCGAAACCTTTTCTTTTCCTCAGTCTAACCTTGAATTTGTGTTGTCTGGATCTATATAAATAACTTTAATAATCAATTTCTTATATTTCATATTTATTTGAACTAAATTTATGCCCTAGGCAAAATTACCATTTTGCCCTTAACTTTTTCATAAATTCCAATTTCGTTGCTAGGCTCGGAAAATGAAACTTATGCAATTTACTCCCTATTCCAAGCCTAACCAAAATCCCATTACAAAATTTACAGCACATGTATTCATAAAAATTTAGCATTTTTCTTCAATTTCACAACTTTACATTTTAGTCTCTAAATCAAGTTTTCATAAAAAATCACTTTGTAAAAGTTGTTGATCTATCAACAACCGTTCATTTTCTACCTTAAATTTTTAATTTTTAGCATATACATCCATGAACCATTTTCCATACTTTGATAACTTTTTAAATTAATCCCCCAAATAGATAGTTTAAGCTATCCTAGTTTCAAAAATATCAAAATTACTAAAAACGAGACAAGGAAACTTACCCAATTAAGCCTTGAAAGTTTCTTCTCTCTCTCCTAGGGTTTCCATAAAATTTTAGGGTTGAAGATGACAAAATAAGATGATTTTATTTTTATCATCTTTTATTTAATTTATTTATTTCAATTTCCAATTTAGTTCTTGCCCTTTTTCTAAATTTCCATGGATGAGTCACCAAAAATCTACATACTTTTCTTTAATGGTCTAATTTCCATAAAAGGACCTCTAGATTTGAATTCCATAGCTATTTAATCCTTATAGCTACTAGAATTCAACTTTCGCATTTTATGCGAATTAACCCTTCTCGTAATTAAACACTTAATCAATAAAATTTTCATATCAAAATTTTCACACGATATGTCTATCATAATACAGACCATATTATAAAATAAAAATAAACTTTTTTTCGAATCGGATTTGTGGTCCCGAAACCACTGTTCTAATTTCACTGAAAAATGGGCTGCTGCATATTAACATTTGAGTGGCTTAGTCCACATACTTTGTGTGTAGGGCTGGATGGGACTCTTGAGGTCCCATGTGGTGTGCATGGTTGGATGAGCTTAATTAGCTCTTTTTGGGGTGTGATTGGAGGATTGAGAGGTGTTTGGCTGGTTGGGTGGGTTATTATTACTTGTTGCATTCATTCTGCATTTTGTCTGTTTGTTTGATTACGAGACTAACAGCACGGTTGGTTGGATGGAATAGCTATTCCATTCCTGCCCAATTCCGCGTGCTACAGTATTTTTTTTCTATTACACCATTTGGTTCACCGTTTACTTATTCCAAAGCTTTGCTATTACAGTCATATTCCCTCAAATGCTATAATAGGTATTCCGAGGTGGGGGCTCTGAATTGCTATTCAACACCACACGCGTAAAATTTCTCCCCAAAATAGCCTGCTTTCTTCTCCCTTGCTCCAGATTTCTTCCAACATTTTTCCCCAAATCAACAGCACGTTCGCCCTTCATCTTCATCTTTGGTAAGTTTTCTTTTTTTATTTCATCTCATGTTTTTTATTTCTCCTTTCTCATAATTTCATAACTCTTCTAGTATGAAACTTCATAACTCTTCTCATGGTCATCTTTGATTGTCAAAATTTGTTATGGGTCTCTGATATATTTCTTTGTTTCCTTGGCTTATGAAACTGAAGGCACCTGCTGTTTTTTTTTTTTTTTTTTTGTTTGATTCTTAATTGACTAATGTCGCCTGGTAATGAGTATCAAACTTATGAATTTGAGTGAAAACTGTTAATACATACTTCATCCGGCTAAATTATGCATTTGAGTGAAAATTGTATAATTTAGCCGGATGAGGTATGTATTGATAATAGAAAACTGTATAATTTAGCCGAATGAAGTATGTATTAACAGATATACTTAAAATCTAGTTGGCACTTAAAATATAGTGGGACTGCCACGTAGGATTACTATTAGGGACATAATAATAACATAAATGACTAAAACGTAACATTTCAAATATAAGTGACTAAAATGTAACCCGAGGTAAACAAAAGTGACTATTTTTATAGTTTACCCATAAATAAAACATTGCAATATATGTAAAAACAATTTAAAATATAAATTTATTAATATATATATAATAAACTCAAATAAACAATAAAAAAAATTCTTAAATATATATTTGTTTAATTTAAAACAGCTTTTATAAATTATTTTTCGGAAAATATTTTACTGGCAAACAAACAGAGCCTAAATATGTATTGCAGTTTAAAAATAATAAAGTAGATTATATATATTTTTATAGTATTATATATTTTTATTTTTTAATTCATATAATAATAATTATATAATGAATGTTATTAAATTATTTTTTATTAAATTATATTTAATAATAATTATGTTAAATTATGGTTAAACTATTTATTATTTTTATTAAATTATTTTCAATAATAATCTTATTAAAATTTAATAACAATAACAATAATCATCTACATTAACAAAAATTCTGCTAAGGGTATTCTTGTCATTTTAGTTTTTTTCCTTATACTATTACAACATCATTCCGTTCAACCAAACACAAGAATACTATTACAGTTCTATTCCATTCCATTCAACCAAACAGGTGAATTACTTATTACTGCTCTATTCAATTACAGCTCTATTCAATTACAGCCCTATTCCATTACAGTAAACCAAACGTACTGTAACTGTTTATAGATCAAGGTGTTTCAGTACTAATACGTTGGATTTGTTTGTGAAGACTATTCGTGTATCGGATTGCCATTGAGTTTTATTTTTTTATTGTGACATTTTGGTGATCATTTATCTATCATTTTCGAACTCACACTAAGCTTATGTAACTCACCCCCTTAGTTTATCCTTTTGTAGGTACCCTCATTACCCGTAGCTGGACTTGGCATGCCGGAGGTCTCGGGGTGATATGTTTAAAGCCAGACTAATAAAACGACTTTTCAGATTTATAAATTTGTGAACTGTTTTGAACTGTAAACATCTATAAAGATTGTGGTACAATCTAATTTGGGATTTTCGTAAATAGTTTTGTTTTGAATTCTATAAACTTTGGAACTTTATTTCCGAAAGCTTTTAATGTGACTTGAACTCTCTATTTTGAATCCCAAAAGAGCTAAATGGTTTAGTTCAATTTTAATAATTGTGTTTGAATAAGATTTTAACAACTCATTTGTAAAATTGTTTCAGATCACTTCGGTGATCAATGTAACCCCCGGTATTCAGTCTAAACTTCTAGCCCGGGTTATGGGGCGTTACAATAAATATTATAAAAAATAATATTCACTGACTCGGTCATCGAAAATTAAGGTTCAGAAACCACTATTTTTGGCACCACTAAAAAAAAGGATATTATAGATTAGTTGTCAAGCATGGAGGCATTGTAGATTGAAAACGGAATAGAATTCCTTTAACAAAATCCAACGATGAAGAAGTGATAATAGTTGGAATTGGGGCAAACTATGTTGCCAATGTGATATTAGCTTTTGTAGCTAAAAAGGTGCGAGGCATTCTTGGACTACATACTTGATACTAGGGCCACTAGATTGAGTTAAAAGATGTGCATACAATGCAAGAATTTCATGATTTGTTTCCTAAAGAATTACCCAATTTTCCACCTGATAGACGTAAAATTTTCTATTGAAGTGGCTCCTGGCAAAACACCAATTTCTATTGCACCCTATAGAATGACCCCAACCGAATTGAAGGAACTTAAAGCTCAACTGCAATAATTATTAGATTGAGGTTTCATCCAACCTACTGTATCACCATAGGGAGATATAGTACTGTATGTTAAGACAAAATATAAGAGCCTAAGGTTATCCATTGATTACCAACAACTTAATAAGGCCACATTGAAGAACAAATATCCTTTACAAATGATAGAAGATTTTTTTGACCAGTTGCGAGGAGACAATGTGTTCTCTCTAAGACCGATCTTTGATTAGGTTATTATTAATTGAAGGTCAAAGATTCATGCGTTCCTAAACTAAATTTTAGGACAAGGTGCGACCACTACGAGTTTCTGGTGCTGCCATTGGGCTCACGAATACACTTGCCACCTTTATGGATCTCAAGAACTAAATTTTCCAACCATACTTGGATAGGTTTGTTGTGGTTTTTATTGATGATATACTGGTGTACTATAAGGATGAAGAGAAGCATACTGAGAATTTGAGAATAGTACTACAAATATTAAGGGAAAGACATTTACATGCCATGTTTATTAAATGTGAGTTTTGACTTTGAGAAGTGAATTTTTTGGGTCACGTCATCTCACTGGAAAGAATTCGGGTTGATCTGAGCACGATTAATGCTATTCTAGAATGGAATCCTCTGAAGAATGTTACTAAAATGCAAAGTTTCCTTGGTTTAGAAGAATATTATGTTGGAAAAATCATTTAAGAAAATAATTTTTACATTTACAACTAAAGTTTTAAAAAATTTTCAAAATTGAGCCTTTTGTGATATTTATAGTAATAAACCTTAGTTGGAATAATACATGTCATTTGTGCAAGATAGATTTAGTCAATCCTAACTTTCAACCAAATGACCTTTTCTACTATCCTTGTACCACGAATCACGCCGAACGTGGGCTAGAGCAACACAAACCAAAACAAAGAAAAAAAAATAGTCTATTTACTTTAGTAGGAAAGAATGTTTTCTCTACAAAAACCAGTAAAGACCGTAATTCCTAGAAATTAAAACTTATTCTAAGTAAATAAATCCCACTACTTTCTAGCACAGTAACAACAACTCTAATAATGTATGAAGTGTGTGTTTAGGTCGGTGCTTTCTATTTATAGAGGGAAGTACAAGAATCCTGGTTGAATAAGCCTTTGATAAATAATATTATGTAAATAGAAAATACACTCCCACTCTAACTAGAGTAGGGAGGGAGACACACCCTTGATAATATTACTAGGGTTACCACCCCTTGTGTTCATACAAGAGCTAAACTAGGCCTCTCATGCTTGGATCCAATTATATGTGCTTCTTGGAATTTTTGACCCAACACTTTATAAATTAAACCAACTCAATATTTATTTTGATTATTCGATTAATTTAATTTACTAAATTAATTTCTTAATTAAAAAATTTTTTCAACCCAATTCTAATTTTATTAAAGTCATGATAACTTTACCGTAAAAACTCTATGCAGAAATATATTTAATTTCTTTATTTAATTGATTCATAATGATTAATTAATTTAATTTTATTTTTGAACCTCAATTATTTTATTATAATAAATTAAATAATAATTCAAAAAACTTTAAATTAATTCTTAAGTCATTTTTGCACTTGGAGAGAAATCACATTTATTGCAAATGCAATCTATTTCTCTTATTTCATCGTCTCCATTTATTTCTATTCATTTGGTTTTACATGCAATTCATTTCTAGTTTCAATGAGCTAGTGAAGAAACTGATTGGACATATATAATTAGAGCTCAAATAATTTATAATTCAATTTCAACTTTTTGCCTATTAATTATAAACTTATGTAGTCATGAAGTCATTCCACTATAGTATTGTGACTGAGCTCTCTCTTATTGTAACACCCCTAACCCGTATTCATCGCCAGAATAGGGTTACGAGGTATTACCGGACGAGATGTAAATTTCGAAAATTCGCATATACACATATGTTATATACACATAACTAAAACATAAATCTGTTTAAACATTAAACACATAATTTAAACCATAAAACTCATAATCATATATAATATACTTTTAAATACATACAAAATTCATGTATTATTATATTTAATGAAACCCAATACCTCAGAAAATTGTAGCATTAAATATCTCATTGATATACATGTGCTTAATAACCAAACATATCATATAACAAAATTTATTTAATATTAACACATGCAGCATTGACTTTTGAAAATATAATCAATATACATTTGTATAATGTACCATATTACGCTATATCATGGCATAATATTCAATCAAACTACGAACCATTTCAAAGCATAATTATCAAATCAAACATACCAAAATGTATATACCAACATCATGAAAAAATTACAAATACATGATCAATTCATTTGCTCACCTATTCGGCTACCAAGGTTAATCATATATATATATGATACAAATTATGCCATTCAACCACGAGCTTAAATAAACCATTTTCTAATCAAACAAAGTTAATCATTTCACAACCAAAGACTTCATAGGGATAATTTATCTACTAAACTTATTATTACCCGAACATAATCATCCATTTAGTTCACTTAATAACTAGTCACATAACCAATATAACATGTTTATAATATAATCATGAAATCAAATCAATTCACCCTAATTTAAATGTACAAATTTTGAATCCAATCATGTTAGTTACACATATTATGCAATATACCAAAGTTTAACAAAAAACCAACTTACTTATCAATTCGGGAATTAAAGTTAACCACAAAATTCATACAAATTTTATATACTTTGTAATAAGCCAAAACGTCACTTAATCAGCCAATATATATACATCATATTGAGCATTTCTCATTGCCGAATCCTATGATCAAACACTACCACATATATGTCATATATTAAATTTATCAACATGACTAATTTATAAGTCATACATATCAATACTCGACTAAATCATATAACCAAAACACCATTCAAACATGTCATGGAATATACTTACCATAATATATTTATCCCTTGTCAAATTAATAAATCATCAACTAACCTAATAATCAAGCCGAACCATATAGCCAAAAACCACACATATATATGCCGTGAAATATACTTTAATAACAAGCTTATGCCATAACCGAATGCATATAAGCATTAATATCAAGATTATGCCATTTTCGCATGGCTATGATATATACAATTTCAAAAACAAACATACTAATATATCAAGCCTATACATGCCATATGTTCAAAGTTTCAAACTTATAGAATACTGAAAACAGTTGATAGTGTGATAGACTTTGCCGATGATCCCCAAGCTCGTAACTCGATCCTAAAATCTATAAAATAGAGGGAAACATATACGTAAAATAAGCTATCATAGCTCAGTAAGTCATAAGCAAGTAAGCAACTTTAATTTAATTAAACTAATTTACAATAATACAATCACATTTAGTCTCAAGCTTAAAGTTTCATAATCAACATATAATTTCATTGATGAACTTTACCTTGGCCGAATATACATATATCTATTATCAAATTATCATACACTTTCAAAGTCATATTATTAACATATCTATATATATAATCGAATATTAAAAAACTTGTATGCATATAATTATGAATCAAATTTTAATATCACATACTTATACATAACATGTGGCCGAATATACTACACATGAACACATATATTCACATTAGCATCATGTATATTTTTCATCACATACCAAATAACCAACTTACCTTATTTTCAAAAAGGTAATAAATTATCACATACCTGTTCACTTAGCTCGATTTACTCATTCTATCACAACTTATAATTGTCCGTTGAACCATTCAAAATTGAATAGGATACTCGAATAATCACACATATCGTACAATGCCAATGTCCCAGACGTGGTCTTACATGGGACAGTGGGTCTTACATGTAATCACATATCGATGCCACTGTCCTAGACTGGGTCTTACTTGCACACATATATCGGAGTCACATATTGATGCCAACGTATTAAACGTGGTCTTACTCGCACACATATATCGAAGCCATGGTCTTACTCGCACATCACATATCAGAATCCTATGTCATGGCATATGTATCCTAGCTATTCCTAAGGTTCATACGGGGCTTTCGGATGTCATAACTCAGTCGACACGAATTTGTAAATATAGCTCCTTAGCATATACACATTCGACTAACAACATATATACTTCACATAATTCATTTCAGCATAATAAGCTCGTATTTATTTAAAATAAACAACATCTATTTTCTTATAAACTTACCTCGGACAACGAAAATCGGAATGGGACGACCAATCGACAACTTTGGTTTTCCCCCGATCCAAATCTAATTTCTTTGGTACTTGATCTAAACATATTCAAATTAAACTCATTCAAACATATTTTCACTCAATTTAGTCCAAAACACATAAATGGGAAAATTACCATTTTACCCCTGACATTTTACACTTTTTACAATTTAGTCCAAATTGCACAAAATACAAAATATGCAAAATTTCAATATACCATGCTTAGGCCGAATATTCATCTTCTTTATACAAGTCTACACATTTCATTTATTTCACATTTGAGTCCGTCAATTTATTATTTTTACAAATTAGCCCTAATTACTCAAATTCATCAAAAATTTAAATACAAAACATGTTAATCTATCACATATCTTTTATTTTCCAGCATCAAAAAACAAAAATCACAAGCTTTCAACAATGGAAAAATACAAAATCATTATCAAATTCAAAAATTGAAACATGGGCTTGATAAATAACATAGCAACGATCTCAAAAACGTAAAAATTATCAAAAACTGAGCTAGTTACATACCTTGATTAAGCTTTACAATGGCCAAACCTATGGAAACTTTATTCTTTTTCTTTTCTTTAATATTCTGTCACCAAAATATAAACATGCAAAGCTTTTTAATTACTTTATGTTTTATATTATATATAGCATTATTATCATTTATATATTTAACCTTTACTAATTAATATAACAACTTAATTATGGTTGTCCACAAACGTCCATGCTATAATCAGTTGGTCTAATTTCATTTTAAGGCCTCCATATTAAAAGAACAATAATAATTCAGAACTTACACAATTATCTAATCACTTTTACATTTTACGCGATTAAGCCCTTTTTATTAAATCGGCACTCAAACGATAAAATTAAAACACAAAAATTTCACACATATAAATTCACACATAATAAACTCAGAAAGTAATTCTTAAATATTTTTCTAACTCAGATTCGTGGTCCCAAAACCACCGTTCTAAATAGGGTCTAAATTGGGCTATTACACTTATTATATACCATTACGATAGGTACATAATAAGTGCCCCTCCATTGACCTTATTAGGAATGTATTACCTTCATAGGATATCTTTCATGAAAAGAATACAAGTCAATTACTATCAAATAGTAACTAAATCATTTACAACAAAGACAAATAACCCATGAGCATGTTTAGTTTTTATCTATCATGTAATGTTGATGACAAGATATCATTTACCTTTTAGTTTCGCTATGATTTCCATTGTTGTGGAATTATGCCATATATTACAGAAGTCGTAAACCCAACGTACTAACTTTTAGATCCTTATCTATTTGAACTCAGGCTCTTACTTACATCAAAGTATACAAGTCACGCATATATAGTCCATCATCCACTCAGGATTAAGGTATGACACATTATCAATGGATCTAAGATATATTCTACTTGGGTCTTGTCCAATATACTGTCAGTCTAGTCAATCGTATCTACATTTCTGTCTTCTAGAAGTCATCCGCTCCAATAGCAAAGACAAGGTAACTCCCCAATTGGACTTGATAAACAATATATTAGTCTTTCAATTGGTTTGCTCGTTTCTGATTAGACTAAGGACAAGTTTAGATTATCTACTAATATGAGTTGTCTTTCCATATTATGATTCGAGCACATAATATCGCTTAGTATTAGTTAAACTCTTGAAAATTAGTGAGCCAAAATTTGCTTTTATTTTGATTTTTATGCAAAACTCGTTAAGGATGATATACAAAGAATAGTAATGTAATCAATGGATATTTTATTTGTTCAAAAAATACAAGTATACATAGACGAAAAATACTACACTAATGGCACTAAATCAAATAGTCTCCCACTTGCCCTAGTAAAGTAGATGACTCATATTTTGCATTCTCATGCCTTTTACATGTTTCTTAAAACTCCTAGTTACCAGAGTCTTGGTAAATGTATCCAGAAGGGGTTCCTCTGATGTGTCTTTGACTACATCCACTACTACTACCTCATTTATGACGTGATAATTTTTATCAATGTGGTTTTTCCTCGTTTTGTTTCTAGTTTCCTTGGTGTTAGCTATTGCAGCACTTTTATCAAAATAAAGTGTGATAGCTTTTTCCATACCAAGAACTACTTCAAGATCTATATGGAACTTCTAAAGCCATATTACTTTTTGTTGCCTCAGAAGCAACCACATGTTCGACCTTCATAGTAGAATCAACAATGCAGCCCTACTTGACACTTCTCAATACTATGGACCCACCATCTAGGACAAAGACACAGTCCCATGTCAATTTCCACGAATCTTAGAATGTTTGGAAGTCAATATCAGCATAATTGATAGGAGTGAAATCTCTTCTAAAATACATAACCCTATAATCCATCGTTCTCCATAAATATTTGAGTATATTCTTAACTGCTTATCAGTGTCTTAGACCGAGATTTGCCTGATATCAGCTCAGTAACCCTACTATGAAACAAATATCTAGACATGTGTATAACATAGAATACAAGAGACTTTCTACTGCCAAAGCATAAGGAACCTTTCTCATGCATTGTCTTTCTTTTACTGCCTTAGAACAATCCTCTAAATAAAGATGAAAGCTTGGTTGAGTTTCCTTCTTTGAATCGATTATTGTAAAACTTTCCAATATCTTATCTATGTATAAAGCTTGTGATAAAAATATCACTTTTTTCTTTCGATCCCTTAAGACTCAAATACCTAGAACATAGTTAGCTTCACCCAAGTCCTTAATGCTAAGTTGTTGGGTTAACCATAATTTAAGTGATGAAAATGTCCCTACATCATTTTTAATGTGTGGAATGATATCGATATATAAAATGAAAATTACCACATTTCATCTGAACAAGTTTATGAACACAAGGTTCATAAATGTTTTACTCAAATCCAAAAGCTTTAATTGCTTAATCAAACTGTAACCTCCCTAACCTAACCCAAATGTTATGTTCGGATTCTGAAGGCCACATGGGCCACTGTAACGGCTTAGTAAAAAATAATTGGAGCTAGAAGTTTACTTTTGAAATCATTTGCTTATTCTACGGAAAAAGAGTAACTTTTCTTAGTTTAATAAAAATTGTTGGGCTTTAAGCCAAATTGGGTTGAGAGTTATCTTGTAAAAACTCTTATGCACTTGGAAAACTTAGTTGATCTTAAATTTTGTAAAAATAAAATAAAAATGTTTGCTATTTAACTAGTTTAAAATCTAGAGACTAATTTGTAAAGGTTTTGTATTTTTGAAAACTTTGTAAGTCTTCTTGATTAAAATATCTTTTCAGAATTCCAGTTTCAGGTACATAGTGGAAAAGTCTTTTTAATCAATTTTATATTTAAAATTAGGTTCATGCATATTTAAGCACAAACATAAGTTTGTTCAATTTCAAACGCAAACTAAAACAACCAAAAATAACCCATGCCACAGTCCAAATAAATTATTACAATCCCCAAATAAAGAAATTGATAAATTAAAGTAAAAATACTTGTTAAAGTAAAATAAAAAGTCTGAGATGATTCTTCATAGGGCGAGTCCAAATCCTATCCTCATGGATTCTCTATAAAAACAGTAAATTAATGAATGAGGTATAGATCTCAGTGTGAGTCTTAACACATAAGTTTTACAGTTGCAGTAGGATAAAATAGCAATCAAGATAATGGTAACACAGTATAGCAGATAACATAAATTATATCATGTATGTGCATGCTCATGTTTAACAGTGCAATTCTTTTTTTCAATTTCAAAGAAAATTCCTACCCATCATCCACTACACACCATAGTAAGAGTTCCCCATAACTCATCCATCCCTACACACCACATTATGGACATGCTAGTAGTATTTGTAGATAAACTGTTAGAAATATGTGGATAAACCACCAGAATTGTAGATAAACTATTGGAAAATTCCTCCTTATATATCATCCCGATCCCCATGCAATGCATTTTGGCACAATAGAATCGAAATTAGTACAGGAGGCATGCTTCAACATGCAATTAGTTTTAGCAGAAACAGTGGGCATGCTTTTCATCATGCATTCAATAAAATGGTGACAATAAATATGTTTAAACATTTTATCAGAATATCAGTAACAATATTATGTCATAATATCACAAAACATATGAATCAAAATAAAACATACAATAATAGTATGCACAATTTCGATCAACATAGAAGCCATAGTCAGAGACATTTACATTCAGCCAATCCTAGTAAATGGCTCAAATCTCGCTCGGCTAACACCAAATGCACTCATGCATTCTATTAGTCACCATTAAGGCGTAGATTTATATGGATACTACCAAACACACATAAAACACTTATGGAGAAGACATGCAAATTACATTTGGTTAGAGCCAACACCTCAATTTGTACATCAAAAGAGCATTAGATCTAATATGCTACAACCCTTTGCTATAGATCTGATCAGATCTCGTCCATATTCTTTTCTCCAATTTACAGATTTGAAACAACAACACTCCTATAGATTAGATCTAGTTTGACGCATCCAGATCTGTACTTTAAACAATGAATCATACACTTATTAGAATTGGTATTGTCAAATCTGGGAAGGAAAAAGTGAGATCTGATCTTAGAGAATACTTACGCTTTCTACTAATTCGAAATGGAGGATGCGATTAGCTTCAATTATTAAAGATAATCTAAGCATACCAGATCTAAGCCTTAGACAAAGAATATAAACACACATGAGATTTGGCCAAGACAGTGAAGAAGATCCAAATATGAGATCTAAGATCTAATCAATATAAAACACTTACTCTGCACTAGTAATCAAATTAGGAATGAACAATCAGTGGAGATCTTGGTAGTGAAAGGAGATTTAGCCAAAGAGATGGTGAAAGCAAATGGAGATTCAACTATATGGGAATAAAATAAAGAAAAATAAGTAGATATCTAGCTATAATGAAAGGAATGAAGATGAAATGAGAGGAGGAGATAAAAATGGTGGCGACGCAACAGTGATGGCGGAGCAAGGTGGTGCGAGCTGTGGTGCAGGCGGTGACAATAGAGAAGGACTGGTGACCCATACAAAAGGAATTAGAAAAATAAATTGAGAGGCAAGGTGAGGGGTGGCATAAAGGGAGGAGAGAAAGAAAAAGTGGAGAGAAAATTACAAGAGAGAAAATAATATGTTAGGGTTTGAAAAGAGGAAATGTGAACACTGAAATGGGAAAAAGATGTTTAAGTACTAGTGTTTTTAAACCCTAGAGGCGGCAATAGGGTTAAAAATAAAGGAAATTCAGATATTTAAAAAAAATACGAGGGAAGGGATTCAAACTTGGGTTTCAATGACAATTTCACTGACACTTAACAATCAGACCATAAACTCATTTTATACTTAATGATACAAAGAAAGAAAAATAAATTGGGGCATGACATAAACCTTTGATTCTACGCAAGATGCTTGCTTAAATCTATATATGGATCTAAGTATTTAGCAAACTTAATGCTCATTTTGTTTAGCTATATATCTGATGGATTGCATCGTATAAATTCTTTCTTTAAGATAGTCGTTAAAGAATGTTGTCTTGATATCCATTTGCTAAATCCTATAATCGAGAGTCACCACTATGGATAATATGATACGGATTGACTTGAGCATGGAAACTGAAGAGAAGGTTTCCTCATAATCTGTACCTTATTTCTGAGTACAACCTTTACCATAAGTTTGACCTTATAAGTTTCAACTTTTCTATCGGCGTTCCTTTTCTTCATCTAGATCCACTGACACCTTATGGGTTTTATACCTTCCGATAAGTCTACAAGGTCCCACACTGAGTTGGATTTCATACAATCAACACTCTACATTGCTTCATCAAATATGAGTAGGTCATCATCCTCCTACTTGATAGACTCAATTTTAAAAATACTTTTGCAAGACTATAAGAACTCAAGCCTACGAGTGACCCTCAAAAAGTGCCAAAGCTCCTTATGTTCCTAATCATTTTTAGGTCTACAATTAGGAGTGGGATCGAAAATTGATGCTACATGGTTTTATGTTTTTCTCGAAAGTTCCTCCAGTACTTCTTTACTTTAAGGTTTAAATTCATTCATGCAACTTGCCTCAAGGAAGGTAACATAACTCGACACTATAATTGTTTGCTCTTTTAGGTTATAAAACAAACTACCATTCATTCTTTTAAGATATCCTACAAATATACACAATTTTGTCCGTAAATCCAACTTCCTCGCATCTTTTTCCAATACATTGGTTAGGCATCCCCAATTCATATGGAGTTTTAGGTGCGATTGATAACTCTTAAAAAGAGTTATATTTCATGCCTTCATACCTAGTTAATTGCCTGTACTTAAGTACATCTAGTTGAATTTTAGGACATTTCATTAGTACTTTTAGTATTGTATTAGAACTTAGGTTGTGTTTGAATATTAGGTACTTTTAATTGCTTGTGGAAGGGCTTTGTTTTGTGGCATTGGCTAGTACAGGGTGAGAAACAAGAAATAAAAAGAGTGAAGTTTTGTCCGGGAAAAAGGGTGGTCAGATTGCAAGTCGTATGCTATGGAAATGCCAGGAAGGTGTCCAATCAGCATTCAATGCATATTAGTTTTAGCCCAACGCTACTTGTACCAAATAAATCTACCTAGAAAAGAAGAGAAGATAAATTTTAGGCTATTGGAATTATCCTAAAAAGAACAAACATTTAAAGAAGAAAATGAGGAAACCCTAGAGAGCGAAAGAAGGGTGAGATCCTTAGGGGAAAAAAGAAGGTAGCAGCTGAATAGAGATAGGAAGAGGAAAAATCAAGGCAATCCCTCTCGGCCACCTCAGGACACTACGCAGCTAGAGTGTGGATTGGACAAGCAAACGTTGTCCTCCCTACGTTCTTCTATTATTTCTAATAGGTTCCTTCGTGAATTATAGTAATGAAAACGATGTTTGAGTTGAATTTTATTTTCCAACCTATGTGCTAAATCTCATAAGGTTGGGATTACTTTGATGAACTTTAATTTTCTTTAATGGTTGCAGTATAAATCTGAATTATTTTACTATTTTATTCAACTGTTTTATTCTTTAAAATGTATGTGAGCAATCCCTAGACATAGTCGACTGTGCAACATACCCTTAAATTAATCTAAAGTTTGAAAAGGTTAGATTAGTTAGATCGTGGTTGAATGATATGAGCAAGTACTCGAAAGATACTTGTAGTAGAATCTAGACATAGAGTAGCGTTCATACAGAAGGAAACAATGAAGAGTACCATATTAAGGCCTATAGACATAGGCAAGGTAACTTGAGGTTTCTGCTCTCAACAGAAGTAGACCACCTTAGAACTTTTTTGAGTAGTAGGTTAAGTATGATTTTGCGGAGGTATTGCTGACAGGTAAGTAGATTCCTAGTAATCCCAACCTTCCCACTCAACATCACGTAACCCTTATCTTTTGCCATAGTATATTTGCCATCACATCCTTAGTTGTTTATTTGTCAGTAACATATTTTTCATTTTCATAATTGCCAATACATTTCTGCTCTCGTTTTGCCATAGCATTTCCAAGTATTCATTGGTTCCACATATCAAGTACATCATTATTCCTTTTAATTTCCATTGCATACTTACTATAGCTTTACCAAGCATTTATCGCATTTTATTATAAAAACTTGACCACTTTTGAGCCTCAATCTGATCCTTATGGGAACGATACTCACTCATCACTTTATTACTGGATTTGACATGTATACTTGCATAAATTGCATATTATATTCACACCGAAAGTGACCTTAGTTGGTACACCACTCAAAATGTAGCAAGTCATTTGTAAAGTGTATCCCAAAAAAGAAACTGGCAACTGTGAATAACATAACATTGATCGAACCATGTTTAACAAAGTTTGATTCTTTCTCTCTTCCATGTCATTCTATTATGGAGTTACTAGAGCCGTTAATTGGGATAATATCATATTCTCTAAAGGTATCCTAAGAACTCATTTAATAAGTATTCCCACCTCCATCAAACTAAAGTGTTTAGGTAAACCTTATTGTTTCTCCACTTCTGTACGAAACTCTTTGAATTACCAAAGGTTTCACTCTTGAAGTGCATTAGGTACACATGCCCATATATGAAATATTCATCTATAAAATTTACACAATAATTGTAACCACCTTGAGCATTAATGTTTATGGGGCCATGTACATTAGTGTGCACAAGTTCTAAGAGTTTAATGACCCTCATTCCTTTTGCATTAAAAGATTGCTTAGTCATTTTACCTTTTAAGAAATATTTACATTGTAGATGATCAACTTTCTTATGCGAACATAAGGTGTCATCTTGCACAAGTCTTGTGATTTTTTCTTAGTTAATATGACCAAGTCTCAAATTCCAAAGGTACGTCTCATCAGAATGAGAAGTCTTAAGTTTCTTATTAGTTATTTTGATTTCAAGCAATGTGTACATATTTGGTTTAATAAAATAGAGATTATTTGACATCCATCCCTTATAGATAAGAATACTATTTCTAAAAATTGCAATATTATTTTTAAAAGTCACAGTCAAGCCATCTTTAAATAGACATGCAACTAAAATTAAGTTTTTCTTGAAACTAGGTACATAGAAAATGTCTTTTAAATAATCTTGTCCCATTAATTCAACCGCCACACTTGTCCCATCTCCGATCTGTAATAAGTGAATCTTATCATTAAGATCTTTCAGTTCCTTGAACCTTTGTAAAGAAACACATACATGGTTAGTGGCTCTAGAATCAATGACCCAATAGTCTATTGAATCTTTCAGTAAGAAGATTTATCATAAAGAGTTTCATACCTTTGCCCTTAGTGGCTAGGTAATCCTTTCACTCTTTGCATTTAGCCTTAAAGTGCCCTTGTTTATTTTAAAAGAAACACTTAAGCTTTAAATAAGTCTTTAGGCTTCTTAGTTCTCTTCCTTTCCACTTTAGGTGGGCAAAAATACTTAGCCTTCTTTCTCTGAGCCTGGTTTCCCTTCCCTTTAGAGGAAGAACTAGTTGCTAAGTTAGCTTCTGCTTTATAGACTGATTGATCACTATTCAAAATCAACTCATAAGATTCTAACTCCTTCATGAGTTGTGTAAGCATTGGTTTCTGGTTCTCAAGGTTGTATGCGACCCTAAAGCCTGCAAAATCCTTGGAAAATGTTTTGAACTCAATTTTGATTTGTGTGTTCTAGTCCAAGTTTCCCTCATTGTCTTTATCTTATGAAAAGTAGCCTATAAGAGTAATTATATGATATTTAACAAGAGTGTCAAGTTTCTTCTAGACATTTATCAAACTAGTTATCACAGATTATCGAGCCAAGGCAGCTTCACCTCTGAACATGTCCTCTAGTTTGTCTAATATCGCTTTGGTAGAATCACAACTCTCTATTTGCTTAAATAAGGTACTAGTCACACTTTCCAGTATGTACCAACAATCTATCTCATCAAATTCACACTAGTGAGTTCTAGCTTTAGCTTGGTTGGTGACCGCCTCCGGACGTACTAACGTCTATATTGTAAATCTTGTAACCAAATATTATTGTTAGGTGGCTTACGCAAGTAGACAAGTCAGGTTGTAATATAGATTTATACAACAAAGTATTGAAGTACTTAGAGGAACATACCAAAGGGAGGTGAAACTAAACTAATCCTAACTCTTACGTTAACAAATCTAATTAGTAATTTAATTAAATTATATTACGATGAATCCTAAGGTGATAAAAAATCATATTTTATAAAAACAATTAAAATGCATAAAAACAAAGAAGAGAATATAATTTGTAGATTTTATTGATTCTAAGAATGGAAGACTAACTTGTTTCGATGGTCATAAATAACTCCTATTCCAAGTTCTATTTAATCAACTAGTCATTAACCTAGTAGGATCTCTCGATCTTCCACTAAAATAATGAGTCAGCAAGAACTACTTATCTCTCGACCTTATAGTGCAGATTGGATTGGGATAAGGTGTTCACAGATAGGCAATACCAATTTTTGGTTCATTCCCACCTAGATAACTTCTTAAGGTTGTCAGACATAGGGTTTTAAGTAAAGGGATTAGTGAAGAGTTTAAGAAAAATCCTGGTATATTGATTTAGCTCAAACGATAATCCAAAAAGAGTCGATTGTCTCCACAAATCAGATTCTCCGAAGAACGAAATAGAAACAAAAGTAAAATTACAATGATAAAAGAAAATCTAAGTACGAAATAATTTAAAAAGAAACTAAAAACAAAACTGAATGGAAGTCGTAACCTAAAACTTGAATAAAAAATATTTATGAAGTGTTTAGAGCTATCTATTTATGGGCTTAGGGTTGGTCGTCGTTTATTGACCTAATTCTACTAACGTTTTTGCATTAAAGTTTTTTGTGTAGACCAAAATGCCATTGGCTCATTAATTCCTCTCGTCAAGGAAAAGTCATGACACCCTCTTGCCTATGTCACGACACTGATGGTAGTTTACAAGCTCAAGCTGGAGTGCAGGGTTGTGTCATGACACACTTAGTCTATGTTGCAACATTGAAGGTCGTTTTCTCCTTTTGAGTGCTCTGCTCATTATGTTGCGACATCGACACTCTGTGTTGCAACATTACGGCCAGTCTTGTGTTCTTATGCCTTTGAATGATGTGATGCACACTCATCGAATATGTTAGCCTACCTTTAGGCCTATTTTGGCCCTTAAGGTCATATAAATGGCTCAAATTACACTTTTTCTTATTTATGAACTAAAAATGAAAACTAAATAAAAACATATCAACATTGTTTTTATAAGAGCTCCTTATGTATGAAAAATAGTTTAATTTGCTACAATGAATTGAGGCAAATCAGTTGGCTGAACGACATTCGTTCTCATTTCCTGAGACAATCATGAGGTTCATTTTCCTTTCCTTATATATGTTTCCATTCAACTTGTTTTCAATAATGATATAAAGTAAGGGAATTGGTACCATTTTCGAACTGTAGAAACAAATTCATTCACTAATATCTTTGTATTAAGCGAATATTTTGAAAAACCATTTTTTCAACACGTGATATGCATTAATATAATGCATGTGTCTTACATTAAACCTTGAAAACATTTATAAGTCATAGCAATGATTGTTCCTACACACAGGAATTAAGTTACCTTGGGGTAATCCTAAGCCATCTAGTAAAAACATGGATTTGCATACAATTAATACGTGACCCTAATGCCTTAGGTATTCACTCCTACTAATAATCATTTCACCTTTAGTCATCATTCTAACTTAAGTAGAGCTTTGTGGGAAGTCACTTAACTCGAATGATCTTGAGTAAATAACCATCAACTTAACATCTATGATAACATGTACTACGAACGAGTTATCATGGGACAATCTCAACCGGTAACATGTATGACTAGTTATCTTCTTAAAGGAAATCTCCTCAGTTAAACCTGCATGATAATACTTGCCTCAGAGCTGACAAATTACCATGTCATCATAGGAAACCAGTTATCGAGGTCATAAGTCCTGTTTAGAAACCTTTTTCCCACTCAATATTTTAGAAAACATGCAAGTTTTTTATTTCTAATTTCGATCATGAATGATTAAAATGTCATTAAAAGTACATGTGGCATTCTTTCCCTAAGCAATATGGCGGGCTTCTCATAACATGCATGAGCATATTTTTCCAGTCAATTTATATTTCATTATTCTAAAACATTGAAGCAAAAAATAAATTGACTCTAACCAACAAAAAATTTCCATGATTCCATCTTAGAAAAAGATATTACATTTATCATCCTTTAGCATTCTTTGGGTATTTTGGGTGAAAGCCCAAAATCCTTTTCTAGGTTTCCTAAGACCCAAAAGCTTGAACAATTTACCGAAGGGATCTTTCATTGAACTACCATCACCATCATGGGTTACTACTGTTGCTAGCCACCGTCGTCGTTGGCTGCCATTGTCGATGTGCACCCGACCATTGCTAGCCACCTATCGACCGCTACTATCTATTTTCAGATGGTTCTATAACCTTCCAAACTCGACCTAGACATTATGGTCGAATTCTGAAGGCTACATTTGCCACCAGAATGGCACAGAAAAAATTTTCATAATCTCAAACCTATTTTAACACCATTTGCTTTTTTATTCAAAACTAGTGAACTTGGTTATTTGTCTTAATTTCGTTAAAACATGTTAATTTCAAAAATCAAATGTCTTTAAAATTTCGTATGTAAAGATTAATCATTTCAAAAACTAAGTTGTATTTTATTAAAAAATTATTTTCAATATTGCATAGGAAATTAGTGATAATATCATATTTTCGTTAAAAATCAATTTTTCATGCACAATCATTAAAATATCAAATAAGCAATTTAAAACTTAAAGTCATGAAATCAAAATAAAAACCCCCAAAATAAAGTTTCATGCCACAGTCCATATAAAAATTAATACAGTCCCAAAGCAATTATTAAAATTAGGTTTAAAGTACTTAAAAAGTGAAAACATCCGAGAAGCTCCTCCAAACGTGTCCAAATCCTAACCTTGGGGGTTATCTACAAAAATAATAAACTAAAGGGGTGAACTAAAAAGCTCAATGTGATTCTTAACTCAAAAATATAGTAATAAACAATAACAATTAATAGTCAAGCTAGTTAACAACAAAGAAATTTTTGAACAGTACATAATCACAATTTTAGTATGCATGAACATGTCAATGTAGTATTTTCAATGAACTTCCTACCCAACTATGCTACACAACATAATAAAAGTTCCCCAGAACTTATCTAGTCAATAACACATCAATATTGTGGACAAGCCACCAATATTGCAAATAAGCCACCAGTACTGTAGATAAGCTATCAATATTGTGGACAAGCCAGCAGTAATGCATATAAACTGTCAGATTGTAGACAAGCTATCAGTATGGTGGACAAGCCAACAGTAATGCAGGTAAATTGCCAATATTGTAGACAAGTTTCCAATATTATTGACAAGCCACCAATAATGCAGACAAGTTGCCAGTACTGCTTCCTTCCATAATCGTCCCAACCCCAATGTAGTATGACATGTTACTAAGAATATTAGAACAATACAGTAGGCATGGTTAAAACATGCAATCAATAGTAGAAATAATAGTCATGATTTAAACATGATCAATAACAAAAGCAGTGGCATGAATTATCATGCATTTGGTAAAATAGAATAATGAGCGCATATAGTGATGCTTTCAGTATTATCAGTATCAGAAACCATATTTTTAATATGTGACTAAAATTTCACTAACAGTGTACATGATTTATCATATAATCAGTCTCAATAATAGATCAGTAACATGCTTTAATATCGCATAATATGCGAAATATCACCGAGTCATATAATATCACACATACATATATGGCATCACATATTTTTCAAATCAAAGGCACTTACTTTAAATCGATCTTAATAAAGGATTTATCAATCACCAAGAATACTTAGTGTATTTGTTTAGCCAATGTTTCGAAGTAGATTTAAATGGAAATTATTATTAACCATCATCATATAATACTTACATACAATCATACACAACTTCCATATGTTAAAACCCACACTTGGAATAAATGTCTCACGATACTAGATCTAATCCTCTTGTAACACCCCATACCCGACCTGGTTGCCGAGCCCGAATATTAGGATGTCACACCACCGTCACACATCATACTCATAGTCAATTGTCACATTATTAAGAAATCATCCGTTTTATCAGTGATCTAATGAATTTTCAGTTAAATGTATATTAATCATCATTAGAACATGCCAAACATACTTTAAATAAACTTATAATAATAATTAAACATCCATTAGGACCACTTAAAAAATTTCCAAGACAATCATGTAAGTATCGTTACTAGGACAAATGTATCGATATTTTCCTGGTACGGTATAGATATCTTTGCAAAATCAATACCAAATATTTTGTTTCTCGTCTAAAATCAAAACATAAGAAAATACCTGTACCTTTCGAAAGGTATTGGTAATTTTGCCCCGAGTATCGATACTCGTGCTATGGTATTGATACCAAATTACGATTCTGACTTCCTGCACATTTGAAAATCATAGAAGTATCGTTTTTAAAACACGAATATGAATACCCTTGCTCTAGACAATAAAAATTCAGCATATTTAAGCATGTAAACCATTCCAACAAGAATTTATTCAACATGCATCTTTTACCATATCAAATAAATGTCAAAACGACTATAATCACGGTCTCAAACATCGAGAATAAGTCTAAGTAATAATCAACATGGAAACATCCAAAATATCATGGAAAAATTCATGCAGCAATTCTACCACATTATTAACTTCCATTGACCATATATACAATTTATGGCACTTCAACATAGTAAATATTCAAACCAAAACAATACCAATGAAATAATTATAACATCTATCAAAAGTGCTAGAAAGCTAAACTCATAAAATATCATAAGGACAATAATAATAATCAATCAAAGTCTAACCACATTGCTTTATCTCCACAGTTTAAAGAATAATATTAATACCACCTACGCAAAAACTAAAGTCTAACTTGGATCACTTCCTTTGTATCGCTGCACTGCTCACACTACAAACGTAAATATCTACAATGGTTAGAGAGAGTGGGTGAGCTTACACAAGCTTAGTGAATGTCGAAGTAAACACAAAGTATACATAATATCAAAGGTTAAACAAGAGCATACTGCAACATGTTCACAACGTATTCCAACAAAGCCAAAATAGCATATTTATGTTTCATTAAATCAAAAAACTATCATATACTCCTACATGCAATTACACTCAACTCACTTATATATATAATTTATTTAACAATAATTCATCAAGACTAAACAACGTATAAATGCTTTAATAACTCACAAGTCTATCTGATATATTCACATGCATTCACAAGTTAAATGGAAACGACCCAAACCAAAATTACATATGCAATTTACGATGAGAACATGCTAATATTTCCATGAAACTTAAATCAACTCATTTAGCATATTAACAAATTTTTATGTAGTCATCTCACATCGTATTATCACAATATATAAGATCACATTTAAACGATAATTTGACACTTAAGGCTATGAAACATAAAAGTGGGCTCTATCACCATACATCAGATACATGGATCTCCAACATACCAATTGACTCATAGAGTCAAACATATCCCAAAAAGTGAAGCATAATGATAACACTCTCCAACACACCAAACATGTCCCATTGAATGGAGCTTAGCTCACATTCCCTTATCTCTCCAACCTGTCCCAAGGCCTCAATGCCTAAAAACACAATACATATAGGTGAGTACTCACAATCTTATAGCATGCCAATTATATTTGAAGGTTTCAAGAGATCACAAGGTCAAAATATCCACAATTACACATTTTTAATTACTAGTTTAATGCACATCATCTCTATTCATATTAATCAATTTAAATCACAACTTACACACAATGCATGGTTACAGGATTCACATTTAATTTCACTTTAAGTGTCATAATAAAGCTCATTGAGCCATCACATATCCGACCACATATGTGTGCATTAAAATCAGTACATCATGTATCACATACAAGTAGTTTTACATATTACCTATCATAATAATATCACATTCCACAATTCAACACATATATACTTACTGGAATTTTTCTCACTTTTTACATATTTGCATTATTAGCATATCATTATCATTATCATTTGGCATGTATATCATGCCCACAACACCACACAATTTACAATAGTCATCACATGTCTCATATCACAATATTGCATCATAATAGTCGTTCCACAATTATTCACATAATAAAATAAAGTAAGGGAAATAGAAATTTTACACTTGGAACTTAAGATAGGGGTTTAGGTTATTCCTAAGCTCCCAATTAACACTATGAATCGTGGCTACAAGTGGCGATTCTAAACACTCGTTCACGTTTTCGCATATTTGCCTAAAGTTTAAACTAGCTTTTCCTTACCTTTCGCCTTACTCGAAGAGGATCCTAATGATTTCAAAGCTTCACCAAATAAAATCACACAATAAACACAATTAACAATCAGCCAAAGACTCACTTCAGATAATCAAAACACAAGCCTAAGCTAGATTCCCCATGAAACTGAAATTTCGACTAATAAACTTGAAACTCAAATATTTCAGTCTATACTTAATATTTTTACCTAAAATTGATTCCGTTCATCTAATTATTCACCTATAGTAGATTCTCGATTTTTAAACTATGCAAAACTACCCAATTCATAATATCAAAATTTTTTGACTTGTTATGGCAATTCTCACGAAAATTCATTAAATCCCTAGAAATTATTAATGAAACTTTAAAGTAAGTTTAGAAACCTTCTAATCACATCAAAAATAAATTAAAAACACTTTGAAGCCATTTTTTTTAATTCAAAATCCTGAAATCCACCATTAACAACTCAATTTTAGACTTTTATTTAAAACATGCGATTTAATGGCCAAAAACTTAGTTTTAAAGACTAAATAACATTAAAAACTAATATAAAGATGAATATTTACCTTCATTGGAAGAAAAAGAGCTTTTGGTTGAAAATCTAAAAAACCCACAAGCTTGAGAGATGACAAAATCTATGGTTTTTTTGTGTTTTGTATGGACTTCTATGGAGGTTTTTTCATTGGGTGATAATAGAAATAAAAAAAAAAAATAGAGTTTGGGAATAAAAATTTTGAATGAGAGGAGCTTTGGAAAATAAAGGATGACACAAGACAAATAGAAGGGAAAACTAACGTGAAACTTGTAGGTGGGGGCAAGAAATAGGTTTATTTTTAAAGTTTTGGGTTATTTGTCCTTTTAGTACTCTTAGTTTTAACCTCCATTTCCGAACGATCCTTATTTTAAAATTGAAAGTCTTTTCAACAATATTTTCAAAAATTGATTTAATTTTCCAAAAGCCATAGACAAAAACATTTTTGATTACCAAGCTTACGAAATTCCCGAACACTCTAGAGCTAAAATTTTCATTTTACCCTCAAAACTCTTAGGCCCAATTTTGGGGTGTGAAACCTCTGCCCTTCAATGTGACAAATCTGATCAAATCTCACTTGATTTGATCAAAGAATGAAGGTACCAACGCCAGAATACCAATGTTAGTTTCAGTTTTACAGTCCAGAGTAATCTTCTTATAAAATCAAATGAATAATAACTTAATCTAACACCTTTTCAACGAAAATCCAATACTCCTTTTGTTCTAATACAAAATTTGAATGATTCGAACTTAGAGACTTTATTGTTGTGATTTGAAAACTATGATTCAACGATGATTTGGGGAAGAGGGAGAAAAATTATAATCAAAGGAAAAGAATAGAGAAGAAAAGGGGAGAAAATGGGTGGCGATAGCGACAGTGGTCCAGCAATGATGCAGTGATGGGAAGAAGAGGGAGAGAGGGGAAGAACGGTGGTACAAAAGAGATATGGTGGCAAAGGGCAAAGAAGAAGAGAGGGAGGAGCTAGAGAAAAAGGGGTAGCACAAGTGACGGTTTTGGAGAGAAAATATAACAAAAGAAAAAAAATGAAAGTTGATGGCTTTCTTTTGGTATAAAAGGTGTCATAACTAGCCAAAAGGGAAATAAGGGGAAGAAAAGGAAAGAGGGGGAACACATGGAGTAAAAAGGGGAGAAAATAAGGAAATGAGGAGGAAGGAAAGAATCTTGCACAAAAGGCAAGTGTTTTGAGTGGTAAAGATTTTGACCAAAGCCAAAATTAAAAACAAAAATAGAAAGATGAGGACTCCAACTTAGGTCACAAGGGAAGCTATACTTGTTCTTAACCACTAGGCTAGCACACAGTCTTGTTTAAACTCTTACAACATTTATTTTTATAATAGGGCATGACACTTACTAGAGTTTTGAGGAAAAATTAAAAAAAATGAAGCAAGGGAAGGGATTCAAACTCGGGTCTCAATGACAATTTCACTAACAGTTAACCATCATACCTGTAACTCAGTCTTTATTTTTCAAACGCACGAAGATAATCTTAAAACCAAAACGTGACCACTCTCGGTTCACAAACACAATTCTACTAACCCAATTTTTGGGATGTGACATGTTTAGTTGGGTTTGCGTCATCTAGATTCTCCGTATTTTGTTGAAGTTTTAGGTTACATAATTCCTAAGTTCGTTTCAGGCTCACATGAAATATTCTAAAAATAAAATAAAACCTACATGGAAATTATAGTCCAAGATCTAATTACATATCCCAAAATTTATAATAAAAAAATTAAAAGTACACCCAATCTAATTTCTAGGAATCACAACTTTTGGCAAAATTGTTTTATCAAGAATAATAAAATAATTACATACATTCAATCAAAAATATATCTCAAAAACATGTATATAATTTCAAGAATGTCATATCTCATCTAATTTAACCAAATAAAAGAGATGGAGAGAAAATATGTATCGATTTATATTATAAACCTAGCACAACTTGGCTCTAATATCAATTGTTAGAAAAACAGTTAAGAAAACCAATTTTTATAGTTACAATGGAAGTTTTTAAAAAAATTCAAAACTGAGCTCTCTTGTGATATTATAGTAATAAACCCTAACTAGAAGAGTACATGTGTATTGTGTGAGACAGATTTAGTCAACCTTAGCTTTTACCTAAACGACCATTTTTGTTGTCCTCGTACCACCAATTGCGATCAGTGTGGGCTTAAGCAACGTGAACCAAAACACGGAAAAGAAAATGATCTATTCACTTTTAGTAGGAATTAAGTTATATCTATAACTTTATTCAAATTAAATAAATTCTCCATTACTGTCTGGCATAATGACGATAACTCTAATAATGTATCAAGTGTGTTTTTAGGTCAACTGATGCTCTATATTTATAGAGGGAAGTACAAGAATCCTGGTAGAACAAGTCTTTGATAAATAATACTATTTAAATAGAAATACACTCTCACTCTAACTAGAGTAGGGAGGAGTGACACACCCTTTATAATATTACTAGGGTTGTCGCCCCTTGTGTTCACACAAGGGCTAATTTGGGTCTCTCATGTATTGGGTCTAATTATTTGTGCTTCTTTTTTACCCAACACTTTATAATTTAAGCCAACCCAATATTTGTTTTATATTTTCCTAAATAAATATTATTTATTCAATTAATTTAATTAACTAAATTAATTTCTCAATTAAATAATTTTCTTAACTCAATTCTAATTCCATTAAAGTCATGACAACTTTGCTGTAAAAAAATCTACGAGGAAATATATTTAATTTTCTTATTCAACTTATTCATAATGGCTAATTAATTTAATTTCATTTTCGAACTTCAATTATTTTATCATAATTAATTAAATAATAATTCAAAAAACCTTAAATTAATTTTCAAGTCATTTTTGTACTTGGAGAAAAAACACATTCACTATGAATGTGATTTATTTCTCTTACTTCATCATTTCTATTCATTTGGTTAAACATGAGCTAGTAAAGAGACTGGTTAGACATATAGGCTCAAATAATTTATAATTAAATTCTTACTTTTTCTCTATTTTTTATAAACTTATTTAGTAATGAAATCATTCCCCTATTGTATCGTGACTAAGCTCTCCCTTATTATATAGCATTTTGCAAGCTACTTAACAATTGCTCATCCAATGACCTTGTCATTAGTGTGTTACCCTCATAGAATATCCTTGATCTCTTGAGATTGAATCCATTCACCTAAGATGATCATATTTTGTCTCACAGTAACCATTACATCTTCCTTCATGAAAAGTCAATTACTATCAAATAATAATTAAGTCATTTATCACAAAGATAAATTACCTATATCCATGTTTACTTTTCATGTATCAAGAAATGATAGGATATCATTTACCCCTTAGTATGGTTATGAATTTCACTATTATGGAATGTTGTTGCATATTGTAGAAGTCATATACCTAACATACCAACTTTTGGTTCCCTATCCATTTGAACTCACTCTCTCACTTACATTAAAGTATACAAGTTAAGCATACATAACCCATCTTTAACTCAAGATTAATGTATGTCACACTATGCATGTCACAAGTGAATAAATCCATAAATGGATCTAAGATCTATTCTACTTGGGTTTTACCCGATGTACTATCATTCCAGTCAGACACATCTATGTCTCTATCTTCTGAGAGTCATCTGCTCCAATACCCAAGACAAAGTAACTCCCCAATTGGACTTGATAGATGACATATTAGTCTTTTAATAGGTTTGCTCATTTTCTATTAGACTAAGGATATGTTTAGATTATCTATTAATATGAGCTATCTTTCACCGTTACAATCTGACTACATAATTCAACTTAGTATTAGTTAACCGTTAGATAATTAGTGAGCCAATATTTTTTTCTATTTTTCTTTGCATGCAAAACTCGTTGAAAACAATGTATAAAGAATATTGATGTAATCAATGGATATTTTATTAAACCAATTTGTTTGAGAAATACAAGTATACATAGGCAAAAAATACAACACTAAAGGCGCTAGATCCAACATATTACAGGAGGTTCTCAAAAGGGTTCTCGATTATTGCTTCTTCGTTGACCAAGTTGCTTCAGAAGAACATTATGTTCGAATGGATGAATAACTGCCAACAAAGCTTTACAAAATTAAAGACAATGTTAACTGGAACTCTAGTATTGATACAACCGGAACTGGGTAATGATTATGTAGTTCAGAGTGATGTATCTCATACATAATTGGGACGTGTATTGATGCAAGAAGGTAAGGTGGTGGCATATGCATCTTGTCCACTTAAGCCTCATGAATGGAACTACCCTACATACGACTTGGACCGAGCTGCAATGGTCTTCGCTTTAAAATTTTAGAGATAATATCAGTATGGAGAACAATCCTACCTTTTCACAAACCACAAAAGTTTGAAATATCTTCTCACCCAAAAAGTTCTAAACTTGAGACAGAGGACGTGGATTGAGTTGCTAAATGATTATGATTGCATTATTGATTATCATCCGAAGAAGGCTAACATCCTAGAAAATGCACTAAGTTAGAAATGACTGGTACCTTTGAAAGATATAAATGCTCATATGGCTATAGGATTGTGCCATTTAGCTAAGTTAAGGGTCAAATTGACATTTCATCAACAAGTTCGGAAAGTTTAAAAAGTGGATACCAGGAAATAAAAAAAATAGTCAAGTGGAAAGTGGTCAATCGAATGGGTTTACTATATCTGACGATGATATTTTGCACTTCTGAGGGAGATTATGTGTTACCAATGATGCTGAGTTGAAGCGAGTCATTCTCAACAAAGTGCATAACAACACTTACATGATGTATCCTGAATTTAACAAGATGTAGAATGATTTAAAACCATACAATTGGTGAAGAGGCATGAAAAGAGACATAACTGAGTTTATATCTAAGTGTCTAGTGTGTCAGCAAGTCAAAGCAGAACACCAAGTTCCTTTAGGACTTTTGAAACCCATTTCAATTCCTGAGTGGAAATGAGAGTGTGCCACTAGGACTTAAGTTGGTTCAAGAGACCGAAGATAATCTGAGAATCATTCAAGATCATCTAAAAGTTACTTTCAATCATCAGAAGTCTTATGCAGATTTAAAGAGAAAAGACATTGAGTATAATGTGGGAGACAAAGTGTTCTTAAAAGAGTTATCGTGGAAGAAAGTGATTTGGTTTGGATGGAAAGGAAAATTGAGTTTACGATTTATTAAACCTTATAAAGTAGTGGAATGTGTTAGATCTTTAGCATATTGACTAGCTTAGCCTCTTGAATTTTCAAAAATTCATAATTTCTTCCACAAGTATAGGTTTGACCTTCTCATGTTATCACTCGAACAATTTTTGAGTATTTTGCGTGCTAAGATTTTATGGAATTCTCATAAAAATACTTATCTTGTGTTTTAATGGCTTTATTGATATTATATTGAGTATAAAATTGTATGATGATACTTATATGTTTGTCAATATGTGGTTTCAGACATGTTTGTAAAAGTTCAACTATGTCAAACATTGTAATTATCGATTAATTAATATTAAAGTTAATTCTATTAATTAGTTCTTATTTTGAATAATGGTACTTAACATTAATTACATAAAGTAAAACCATAATGTAAATTGAATATGTTAAAAAATGTTTTAATTATAATTTGAAAAAATCTATTATAATATTTGAATTGATAAATTAATATATTTTAATTATATTCAATAATTAAAATAAGAAATATTATTTTACGATGATTATTACAATTAAAATTACAATATTTTAAAAAATTGATTAAAAATTAAATATATAAAATCACAATGTACGTAACATTCTAGTGTGCGTGTATATATATAATTCTCAAATTTAAAATATCATGTAAATATATAATATCTTAAAATGATTATACAACAGATTAGAAAAATATAAAACAAATATTTGAATTGTCGTAGCTAGACACACACCTTATGCATTTAATGGTGAAATTAAAATTTTAATTACCATAATAAATTACCCTTCTCATGTATGAGATATTATAATTTCGATTTTTTTTCATGATTTTTTTCATTTTCTTCATAAAAAAATATTTTTCTTTTTACCTACAATGAAACTTTTCCAAATATTTGAATGTAATAAATTAAGAAATTATGAGTTATTTAGTAATTGTCCTAACACTAATAGATCCAAGCATTTTCGAACCTCGAGATGAAGTGGGTCCCACTTACTACCTTGTTTGGTCGCCTCATTAAATCAGTGGCATCCCGTTGGGTCCCGCAATTGTCTAAAAAATGTCCAAATTTCACCATCTTAAGTTTCCCATCCAACCCTGATTTTGCAACAAACGCCGTTTAGCATAATCACAACGAATTGGTAAATTGTAAAAAAAAATAAAAATTAAACGACACGGATTGAATTAATTAAAATAAAATTTATAATTAATTTGAAATATAAATAATAATTGAATTAATTTAATTTTAATTACTTTAACGATATTTTAATAGTATTTAAAAAACTTAAAATTGATTTAGTTTGAGTTTTAATCTTTTTGATTGGTTCACTTTAAATGATATTTACTTAAATTAATTGTACCTGATAAGAAATTAAGAACAAACAGATCGCCTAATTGTTTTTTATTGTGTAAAAAATGTTTTATAAATTATGAAATGTTTATTTAAAAAAATAGGAAAACGTGTTGGTTTAAATTTGTACCGTTAAGATGAAAAAAATAAATATTTGTCTACCATTATGCGCCACTGTCCACTGAAGAGCACTGAGATGTGTCACACGTGTTCGTAATTATTATTATTTTTTTTTCGTTCCAAGTGTTCGGAACTATTCGATGCACCTTCGTATTATCCTCTTAGATAATTCAAAGTTTAAAAATTGTTGTCGGTTTTTATACTGTTAGTCGACTTAAAAGTATGGTTAGCATTCGATCGAATCGAATTAAATCGAATAAAAAATTTCGAGTTAAATAAGTTGACGAATTATATTTTATCATCCTAATTTGATTTAAAATTTTTTCGAATCGAGTTGAGTGAGATAAAATTTGAATCGAATCGAATATATTTTTTCTAGTTAAATTTTAAAAAATAATTTTGGATCCTTGTAATCATTGTCACGTATCGTAATAAAATTTGTCTACCTTAATCAAATTTTTATTAACTTATCACCTCATAATTTATTTATTAAACTTTTATATACGGGTTAGCTTCTTTGTTTGCTTAGTTGTTTCAATTATCTTCAGATTCTTATCACTATGTATTTTGAAATTAAAAAATATATTAAATGTAAAAATGTGATTTTTTAATAAAAATTATTTTAAAGATAAAATGTGAAATTGATACCAATATAAAATTTTAATATGAATATTTAATGGCATAATTAATAATTTAATTTTAATATAAATATTCAGTATGACTAAACAATTCAATAACATAAATAATATGAAATATGAAATTTAATTTAATAATATAAATAGTAGATATAGATAACATTATGACTATTTATGTTTAGTAATTTTTTTTGGATAATTTAGATTTTTTATTTGAGAGTAAATGGTAAGAAGTAAAAGTTTAGGGAGAAAATAAAAAATTTTGGGAAATAAAAGTTTGAGGAAAAGTAAAATAGGGGGAGTAAAATTTTGGAGGAAAAATATTTAAAAAAAATTGGGTGGGGGGTGTGTTTGGGGTAGATGGGAGGTGGGATGGGAAGGAAATAATAATTTTAGGGGGAAAGTGGGAGAGAGTAAAAATTTTGGGGGAAAATAAAAAGTTTGAGGGTCTTTGGGAGTAAAATATTGAGAAAAAGTAAATGGGATAGTAAAATTTTGGTGGGAAATGAATTTTGGGTAGATTTGGGGGTTGGAATGGAAGAGAAGTAAAAGTTTTGGGGGGAAAGTGGGAAAGAGTAAAAGTTTTGAGGAAAAAGTAAAAAGGTTTGGAAGTTTAGAGTAAAAATGTAAAATATTATAGTTTGATATTCGAATTATTCGAGTTATTCGAATTCGAAATTCGAAAAAAATTTTGAGTTGACTCGAATAACTCGATTTGTTTAACTCGAAATTCAAATTTTTTTTCGATTTTTTTGAGTCGAATCGAGTTTTACTCACCCCTACTTAAAAATACTATGAAATTCCCTAAATTAATAGTTAAATTAAATTTTATCCATTTGCTCAAAGTTAAATAAATCGGTTGTTAGATCAAAATTTAAATAAATCATTTTATTAATTATTTATTTTTATTATTAAAAATGGATTAATGTATATTAATATAAGATAAACATTGCATGTCATGTGTAATTGTTTGATTATTCCCTCATTCACGTTAATTTTTAACAATACAAATAAATGAAGCATCTAACAGAAATGATCGAATTGCTCTTTCATGTAATATATAGGGACTAATTTATTCATTTTGTAAGTAGAGAAGAAAAAATACAATCTAACTCTTAATACATGAATTTCTATAATAGTTTTACTTAGTTCTAAGATTTTAATATTTTAAATTGGATTCATCTCATGTAAAATTATATGTGCAATGATTAATATTTTTTTGGGTCTTTTTAGAGTTAGTTTAGTTTAATTCTAAATATAATTTGATTATCATTTTAATTATGTTTTTTATGTTTGTTTGTAGGTATATTAATTCGGATATGCGTAATGGAAAAATAATAATGTTATAAGCATCAACTGAATTTTTTTTAACTAAAATCAAGACTAGTGTAATTTTCTCACTTATCAAATAAATTAAAATTCTAAAACACCTCATGTTATTATATTTACTAAAATAAAATTTATATAGAGAATAGATGTTGATATTATGAATATTTTATTATCAAGTGGATGCCCATGATAAGTTTTGATTTATTTTAAATTTTAATAGTTATTAGAAATAGAGCTATATTTTTTATGTCTATAAATATAGACTTTGGAGAAATATTGTAGAAGATTTATCAATAAAATATGTTCTCTTTTGCTCTTTCATTTTCTTTGTTCTTTACTCTCTGTCATTTTATTTTATTACATGTTATCAACACGAAGATTTTCTATTTTTTTCACTTTAAAATCTTTCAAAGTTATCCCACAAATCCAATTCCTCCTTCACCTTATCTTTCACCTTTATAACTTCATCTCCAGGACGTTGAAAGATTCAATTTTAGAATGGTTCATAGTTTTTATACCCGATCTTTGATTTATCGTTGTACAAGCATTAGTAAAGTATAGATTTGGTAAGAAAATTTTATATTTCGACCATATTTTCTTTTTCAATTAAGATATGACTACTACTAATTTTTATTTGACATAAATTTTACATTCTGATGGTATTTCATTTTTGTCTCTCTAGGTTAACTTTTTTTTTTTTTTTCATGTAAAAGACATAATTGTTGATTAGATATGTTTGCTATTAATATGGTTATATTACTTATAACTTATTTTTTTAGGATGAATCATCTTTAATTAGACTTAATGTTTTGTCATGAGTTATTTAATTTCTTTCATAGTTGAGTTATGATTAACTATCAAAATTATTAAGTTATTTTTCATGTGCTCTATTAATGAATAAAACAATAATGATTCTCTTTCACTTATTGGTTTATTTTTTTATTTTTAAAATATATATTATCTTGGCGTTATTTATATATGTCATGTGAGACAATATTTTGTCTCTAAATTGGTTTTCTACTTTCTGCCAAATTTTGTGAAATTATTGAATTATAGAGATTTCAATCAATTGAAATAATTTGGAGTAGGTGCTTGCCGATGAAGCATTAAGAAATTATATATGTTTGTGATTTAAAGTAGGTGTTTGTGGATGAAGCACTGAGACTTTATATATATTTGTGATATTATTATGAATTATGTAATTTGATTATATGTTATGATTAGAAAAAGAAAGATATGGTCATAAGAATATGATAGTTTTATGATTAGATGCACTTGAAAGATCTTCTATCTAAAGCTCATTATGGTTGAATGCACCTGAAGTTGCAAGTTTTTAAATCTGTGAGTATAGCTCTACAGTATTCAGAATAAATTCTCAATTAAAATTACATGAAAAAATTATTACTGATGAGAACTTGCAAGAGAAAACTTATTCAATTTTTTATGCTTCAAATGTGCTCCTACAGTAGCAATATCGTGAAAAAAAATTCAAGAGTTAATATCATGTTTACTAATGATTCAAAAAAGTTTTTAATCAAAAAACCTAATTATTCTTTAAATAGAATGTAACAATATGTAATAAATTCGAAAGACATAATTTTGGATGTAGATGTAGTAAGTTGGACTATAATAATAGCCATAGGGATGGTGGTAATAAATTTTCTCATCACTAGAAGCGGAAAAATGAAGAAAGTAAGAAAAGAACAAGAATTCCCAAGAACTCTTTAAGGAGTGGAGATAACTTATGTTATCAATATGGTATGGAAAGTCATTAGTTGCGTACATGTCGTACACGTAAACATTTAGTTGAACGCTATCAAATTTCTATCAAACAGAAAGGAGACAATGCGAAAATGAATAATAAGAATGATGTTGAATCAAATTTGGCATACCAGATTGATGATTGTGACGAATCTAAAAAATAAAGTGATACTAACATTGTCTTTATTATGGTGATCATTTTTAATATTAGCATGTCAGTTTTAGGTATGCCAAATTTCAGCAGTTATCTGCTCCGCACTTGGCTACCTAACGTTTACTATGGACACGATAATTGGTACACCAGAGGTGCGTCCTTTCCGGTCCTCTCATTCTAGGGAAAGGTCCTTTCAATGCTCTAACGCCTATATTGGATATGGACTAAACTGTCTCACGATGTTCTAAACCCAACTCACGTATCGCTTTAATGGGCAAATAGCCCAACCCTTGGAACATACTACAGCCCCAGGTGGCGAAAAGCCAACATCGTGGTACCAAACCTTTCCATTGATATGATCTATTGGGGAAGATCAACCTATAATCCTTAGAGAAACTTTTATCTGTTGAGCAATAGCCCTTCCACTCAGTACCATTGGATCATTAAGGCTGACTTTCGTCCCTACACAACGGGTGGGTCTTGCAGCCAAGCTCTCTTCTGCCTTTGCACTAGAGGGCCAATCCCCGTCTAGCCCAATGAAACCTTTGCACACTTCTGTTACCTTTTGGGAGGCCTACGCCCCATAGAAACTGTCTACCTAAGACTATCCCTTAGCCCGTAGGTCATGACACAAGGTTGTCGTACACCTAAACATTTAGTTGAACTCTATCAAATTTCTATCAAATGGAAAGAAGACAATGTGAAAATGAATAATAAGAATGACGTTGAATCAAATTTGGCAGACCAGATTGATGATTACAAAGAATCTAAACAATAAAGTGTATCTTTATTATGGTGATCATTTTAAATATTAGCATGTCAGTTTTAGGATTTCTATAATCCATACTGAGGAATTTGTTGCTAGAATTTATTACTATTGATATTAATTACTAAACTTTAAATCTGTTAGGCATAAACTTGATTAAGCAACGAACAAGTAAAATACCAAAGAAATTTAAAAGATCGAACACAAATATTTTACGTGAAAAAACTCCTCTGAAGAGGATAAAAAAGCACGGGCAAAGATAATTTCAGTATAATGGAAAAAAAGAAGAGTACAAAGATGAAGGTAAAACTAATCCCCAAAACCCCAAAATAAGAACCCTCAAAACGTAAACACAAAACTCTCTGAAAGCTTGTAAAAACTAATACCTAAATGTGTAGTGAGTTATTTTTCTAGAGTGGAAAAAAGGCCTATTTATAGGCTAAATTTGTAGGTCAAATAATATTAATATAACCTACACTAACTAGCGTTTAAATGGGAAACTAAAAAATAGAATTTAACTGGGAGAAGAAAAGCCAAAAAATACGAGGCATAACTCCACAAATCTCTATATTGACTCATATTTCCATAATGCTTTCTTTGCTAAAGCCCGCCACAAGCTTATCTCAAAATATGCAAGATATTAATTGATTCAAAGTTGTGCTTAGAATCTAGAAGACTTCTAGTTTCAACTTGTGCACTTCAAAATCAAAATTGACTCGGGGCTGATTTCCACGAACACAATGCCCTATATTTTCAAAACCTGCACCCAAAAGAGAACTTCTCTTATACGAAATGACCATACCTTTTTTCCCTTATATTACCAAGTTGTCTCCGCTTCAAACGAGTTAAATTCGACTCCTTAATAGACGAGGGACGTCTTGTTTCACTAGTCACCATTGATCCTCCTAGAACATAAAGACTGCCAATCTTTTTACCCTTGATCAAAACGAGAGCCTTACAGGATACCTTAATGTCACTTAACTCAATGTTAATTTTACAACTCTTTGAGTCCAAATTTCCTAAGGAGATGAGCTTTTTTATTTAAGTTAGGCATATGCCTGATATCTAACAGTGTCCTGATTGTCCCGTCGTGCATCCTAATCTGAACAATATCTACACTGGTTATTTTACTGGGTGAGCAATTCCTCATGCGCACAACTCCACCTTCAACTGAATTATATGTAGAGAACCAATCCCTATTGAGACACATATGGAAAGTACATCTTGAATCCAGGATCCAGTCGGACGTAAGCTCAGAGCTTTCACTTGTTGACACCAATAGGAAATCATCACCCTTATCATTGGCCAAATTAAACTTTTCCCGTTGCTTTCAACAACCCTTTTATTCTACAATTTGTAACAATTTGCCCTGGCATGATCTAACTTCTTACAATAGCGACATCTTTTGTCTCGCTTCCTTGATACTTCCAAAATCAAAGCTTGCCTATCTGACTTGCTATCCGAACCAAACTCATTATCGAGTTTGTCTTTACTCAACAAATGACCCTTTAAATCATCGAATGAGAGATTATCTTTGCCATAAATCAAGTTCTCCATGAAAGACTTGTATGAAAGGGGTAAATAGCACAATAATAACATAGTCTAATCTTCATCATCAATCCGAAGCTCAACATTTTTTAAATAATTTAAAAGAGTAATAAATTAACTAATGTGACCTCTAAGGTGCTCACTTTCGTCCATGCAGAACATGTATAGACATTGTTTCAACACCAATCGGTTAACCAAAAACTTTGTCGTGTATAGGGTTTCTAACCTTTTTCATAAGGTGAATGTCATTTTCTCCATCAAAACCTCCTGCAACACATTATTTGTTAGAGATAATAGAATCATGGATCTCCCATTCTGATTTATCTATGTCTGCAGGTTTCTTCTCTGTAAGGACCTTCTCAAGATCGCTCTGAATCAGAATTGTCATCATCCAAACTTGGCATAGATTTAAATTTGTGATGCTATTGAACTTTCCATGTTGCCAAGCCGTGTAACAACCTATGACCGTGTGGGAAAAACCTGCACCAAAATTAAATAAGCCATATGGCCATGTAGAGTTGTCGTGTGTGGCATACGATCGTGTGATGGCCTGTGTCCCAAACCATGTACACCTCAAATGACTTCTAAAATAAGACCAAACATTACCCATTTTTTAGGTGGTAAGCCGAACCGATTTCAACCATTTTCACACCTTAAAAACACATTCAAATATGCCTAAAACATACCAAAATATTCAACCTAAGTGTCTAACCAATATGCCCTCATTAGCACCAAAATTCAAACACCAAACTAAATTCATACTCAAAGATCACAAGCTATTACATTATAAACATGTCAAACATACCAATTCATCCATATACATATTACCATGCCTCAAAACACATACCAAGTCATTTGTTAACAGTGATTAGATTAATCATTTAGAAGGCACAATGATGACAATGAGATAAAATAGGATTGTATTGAGTGAACGAGTTTAACTTAAAGAAATCAAGGATATCATATAAAGGTAACACACACATGATGAGGTCATTAGAAAAAGCGGTTGGATGAATTACTTTTGGAAAGAGTATACAATAATGAGTTTTCAATCATGGTACTTCTTGTGGGCTGACTCCATGGTTAAGTAAATTGTGAATTATCAGAACAATGCTTCTGGACTTAATTGCAATTACTCCAGCTTAACTGTATATGTCCTATTGGTCCCTCTACTAGCTCAACAAAGGATTGATTAGACTGCATTAGAATCAGAAGAAAATTTTACGACTTTAGAAATAATTTAATTGAGTCAATTTATTCTATGTGGAATTAAATTAGGCGGTAGTGAGAATTGTTCAACTAGAGAATTTGATTAAAGAATTTTCTTAAAAAATTAATTATGAAAATTTAAGTGATTTTTGAAAAATTAATTTTAATCAAGTAAAATTAAATTAATCAAATTAATTAAAATAAATATGATATTTTTAGAAATTAATTTTTAAGTCAAACAATAGGCTTAATGGGTAATTGAACTTGAAAATTGGACTTGAGATAAAAATTGGATTCAGAAACCAAAAACCAAGACTGAGACCCAAAACTGATCGAATCCGGCCCGATATGTGAAACTGAGTTGATAGTCTAATAAAAGATTGGACTAGATTGTTCGGGTCGCCACTGGCCCAGACAGAACCAGTATGTAACACCCCTAACCCATATGTGTCGCCGAACAAGGGTTAAAGGCGTTACCAGACAAATTAGAACATTTTACACACAATTCATATACATAATCCACAATCATAGTCAAACATTACCATAGAGTCCCTTAAATAGGTCATCGAGACCTTAAACATGCATTAGAAAGGGGTCAGGACTAAACTGAGCTCATACAAAATTTCTCAAAATTTTAAACATTTTTCAAAGTTGTACAGGTCACACGCCCGTGTGAATAGGCCGTGTGCCTCACATGGCTTTAGACACGCCTGTGTCTCTAGATCGTGGCAAAACAGGGCATACATACTGACTTGTCCACATGGCCACATGACACGCCCGTGTGCTAGGCCGTGTGAAAATTAGGGAAGCTACTGGCTTGGGTCACACGGCCAGTCACACGCTCGTGTGTACGACCGTGTGGTCTGCCCAGGCTCACTTCGAAATGGCTATTGAGCAACACAGCTGAGACACACGCCCGTGTGGGCAAAAATAGGCCATTTATAAGACCATTTTCCAGCCATTAAGGGTCCTCCCTACAAGCAACAAATAAACATCAATTGCATACCAAATGCTCAACCATTTCACAACCAATACATACACCAATCATGTCATATTATTATCGACCAATCTCATGTTCATAACACATACCAATTCATGCCATTCCATAAGCTAGAACATACTAAAACATATGGTTTATAACCTTGATACATTCCATTCATTCTCAAAACCAAATCCTTACCAAATTCTAAAATATGCACATACCAAAACCTACCAGATTAATCATTTTTTTTTGGTCAACCAAATGCACATTATAATGGCACATTTGTATCACATACCATATATCAAAATCAAACCATAAGTTCAAACACAAACTAGCCATATCACATGGCATAATATACATTACAAAACATATCCAAATACTTCTAGCCTATACATGCCATACTTTTATATTCACAATATCAAAAGGTAATAAAATAAGGTTCGATAGTGTGGTGAAGATCCTCGACGATCCCCGAGCTCCGGGTAGCTACGATATCTATAAAACAGTTGAAAAACACACAAAGTAAGCTTTTAAAAGCTTAGTAAGCCATATACAAATAAACTTAACAAGTAACATCAATTCATTCATATAATTTAAGGCAAAATACACTCACTTAGCCATATATCTCTTATATTTCATTTGAACATGATTTACATATACATATCATAACTCATTCTCATAGCAACTCATGCTTATATCATATATTCACCAAGGTACATATACTTACCTTTCATTCTCAAACATGGTATACAATTCAAACGTGCCTTAGTCAGATACAAATTCACATAGTCATCTATTTTCTCGAAATGCCCGTTGAACCATTCGAAATCATAAGGATATGTGGATAGCTCGAAAAGCTCGTACAATGCCAATGTCCCAAACGTGGTCTTACATGTAATCAAATATCAATGCCACTGTCCCAGACAGGGTCTTACACGAAGTCAAATATGATACCAACGTCCCAGACGTGGTCTTACACATAAATCATAATTCGATACCAACGTCCCAGACATGGTCTTACACGATAACACATATCGGATCCTATGTCATGACATATGTATCCTAACTATTCCTAAGGTTTGTACGGGGCTTTTCAGACATCGAAACTTTGTTGATACTTTCTCGGATGTCTCATTTCTTTTCTCAAATCTTATATTCATTCATCATAGTTCAATGGCATATAATCGATAGTAATTCAATTCAAAACACATTTATTTGTACATATACTTACCTCGTACGAAAATGAATGGAAACGAATGACTATTCAACAACTTTCATTTCCCCCCGATCTAATTCCGTTTTCTTTGGTTCTTGATCTAAATCAATTCAAATTTAACCCTTTTATTCACCAAATCATTCAACTCAATCCAAAAACACATATTTAGGGCATTTTACAAATTAGCCCTCATATTTTCACATTTTAACAATTTAGTCCCTAATTCATAAAATCACAAAATACACAAAATTTCTTTATACTTATACTTAGCCGAATATTCATAGTACTCGTACAAGTCCACATATTTTATTTATTTCTCATTTTAGTCCTTCAATTTACAAATTTCACAATTTAGTCCTAATTACTCAAATTCATTAAAAATTCAAATACAAAATATGTTAACCCAAAACATATCTTTTATTTACCAACAACTAACTTCACAAAGCTCACATTATCAACAATGGCATAACTCAAAATCATCAACAAAATTAGAAATTGAGACATGGGCTTGATAGTATACAGAGCAATGATTACAAAAACGTAAAAATTATCAAAAACCGAACAAAACTCATACCTTAATTAAGCCTTGTGTGTGCCAAAACTTAGAACTCTTCGAACTCAGGTTTTCTTTTCTATTTTCTGTGGATGAACACTAAAATGAGATTAATTTTAACTTTGTTTTATTAAATCAACATTTAATTATCAATTTACTTATATAACCTTTTTAATTTTATTTATATTCCACTAACTAATGTCCAACCATGTCATTTCAAGAATTCAATGGTCCATTTACAACATAAGGACCTCACATTATAAAGACATATAATCTTTTACATTTCCTGCGATTAGGTCATTTTATCAAATTGAGTACACAAATGATTAAATTTTCATACGAAATTTTCACACATACTAATTCACATATAATAAGCACGAAAAATAATATTAAAATATTTTTTAGACTCAAATTTGTGGTTCCAAAACTACTATTCCGACTAGGGTCTAAACTAGGCTATTACAACTCTCCCCCCTTCGGGATTTTCGTCCTAAAAAATCTTACCGTTGAACAGATTCGGATATTGTTGTCTCATAGCATCTTCGGGCTCCCACGTAACGTCTTCAATATTGTGTCGATGCCACATCACTTTTACTAATAGAATTTTCTTATTTCCCAGTTCCTTAACCTCGCGATCTAATATACGGATCAGTTCCTCTTTGTAAGTCATATCAGACTGAATCTCAATCTCAAACGGAGGAATCACATGCAAATGATCAGATCTGTATCATCGAAGCATCGATACATGTAACACATTATGAATATTTTCTAGTTCTGGTGGCAATAACAATCTGTAAGCAACTGGTCTGATACGCTCGATAATCTCATACGGTCCGATGAACCTCATACTCAATTTGCCTTTTCTGCTAAATCGAAGCACTTTCTTCAATGGGGATACTTTCAGAAACACTTTTTCACTGATCTCAAATTCAACATCTTTTCTTTTCAAATTCGCATATGACTTCTGACGATCGGGAGCTGCTTTCAAACTATCTCAGATCACTTTTACTTTCTGTTAGTCTCTCTTATCAAGTCGACCTTGCGAATCTTATTCTCACTGAGCTCAGTCCAATACAAATGTGTACGGCATTTGTGACCATATAAGGCTTCGTACGGTGCCATTTGATGCTCGATTGAAAAATGTTATTGTACACGTATTCAATTAATGGCAAATACTGCTCCCACGAACCTTCAAACTCAAGAATATAACATCTCAACATATCCTTGAGAATCTGAATAATCCGCTCTGATTGACCATCTGTTTGCAGGTGAAAAGCAGTACTGAAATGCAATTTTATACCTAAAGCCTCTTGCAATTTCTTCCAAAATCGTGAAGTGAATCTCGAATCTCTATTTGACACAATGGATAATGGCACCCCGTGCAATCTCACAATATCAAAAATGTACAATTCAGCTAATTTATCAAGCGAGTAATCAGATCATACTGGAATAAATTGAGCTGATTTTGTCAATCGATCTACCACAACCCAGACCGCATCTTTCTTTCTCGAAGATTGGGGCAAACCCGAAACAAAGTCCATAGTCACTCTATCCCATTTCCACTCCAAAATCATAATCGCCTGTAATAAATCGGATGGCACCTGATGTTCAGCTTTAACTTGTTGACAGATCAAACATTTTGAAACAAAGTCGAAGATATCTCTTTTCATTCCAGACCACCAGTAATGTTGTTTCAAATTATTATACATTTTCGTACTACCCGGATGCATAGATAACGACTGTTATGAGCTTCATTTAAAATCATCTGAATTAACTCTGAATTTCTCAAAACACAAACCTAATCTTGAATTCTCAGACAATTATCATTACTAGTTCGATATTCAGATTCAGAATTCAAATCACACTGAGCTTGTTTTACAAAAATCTCATTATCAACCTTCTAAGCTTCGTAAATCTATTGCAAAAACAATGGTCTTGCTTTCAATTCGACTAAAATTGAATCATCAATAGACAAATTTAAATCAGCATTCATGGTATGCAAAGCAAACAGTGATTTTTGACTCAAAGCATCAGCAACAACATTTGCTTTTCCCGGATGATAATCGATAACAAGCTCATAGCCTTTTAGAAATTCTAGCCATCTTTTCTGTCGCAGGTTCAAATCCTTCTGAGTCATTAGATACTTCAAACTTTTATGATCGAAACAAACGTGACATTTCTCACTAAACAAATAGTGGTGCCAAATTTTCAAAGCAAATACAATCGCAGCTAATTCCAGATCGTGTGTCGGATAGTTCTTTTCGTGATGCTTTAACTGTCTCGAAGCATAAGCAATGACTTTGCCTTCCTGCATCACTATAGATCGTAAATCCTTTACCCGATTCAGGTTGTACTAACACTGGAGCTTCAGTCAATAGGGCTTTCATTTGATCAAAGCTTTTCTAACACTTTTCAGACCATTCAAATTTCATATCTTTCTAAAGCAGTTTCATTAACGGAGTTGCGATCATTGAAAAGCCTTTTACAAACCGTCTATAATAACCAGCAAGTCCTAGAAAACTGTGAACTTCGGAGACATTTCTCGGAGGCTTTTAATCTAAATAGCTGAAATTTTACTCGGATCGACTCGGATACCTGATACTGTTACAATATGGCCCAGAAAACCAATATCGCATAACCAGAATTCACATTTACTGAACTTCGCATACAACTGCTTATCACGCAAAGTCTGTAACACTATTCTCAAATGTTCCGCATGCTCAAATTCATCACGCGAATACAACAAAAAATCGATCTAAATACGATTTAAAAATTTTGTTCATCAAATCCATAAAGATAACAGGTGCATTCGTTAATCCAAAAGGCATAACTAAGAATTCATAGTGTTCGTACCTCGTTTGAAAAGTTATTTTCGGAATGTCTGAATCTTTTACTCGCAACTGATAGTAACCCGATGTTAGATCTATCTTTGAAAACATAGTAGCTCCTTTCAACTGATCAAACAAATCATCAATTCGAGGCAGAGGATATTTATTCTTGATAGTCACTTTGTTCAACTGACGGTAATCAATACACATTCTCATCGTGCCGTCTTTCTTTTTTACAAACAAAACAGGAGCACCCCAAGGTGAGAAACTTGGTCTTGCAAATCCTCTATCGGTCAACTCTTGCAATTGAGACTTTAATTCTTTTAACTCAGTCGGAGCCATTCTATATGAAGCTATTGAAATCAGAGTAGTTCTCGGTACTAACTCAATGCCAAATTGAACTTCTCAGATCGGAGGTAATCTTGGAAGTTCTTCAGGAAATACATCAGGGAATTAACAGATAACAGGCACTGATTCCACTTTCTTTTCTGTTACTTTCGAATCAATCACATAAGCAAAGTAAGATTCACAACCTTTTCTCACAATACTCAGAGCTTTCATTGACGAAATCACAGTTGATAACCCATTCAAATCACTAGATTCAATTCAGACTATTTCATCATTCTTGCATCTTAAATCAATAGTTTTTCATTTACAGTTCACAATAGTATCGTGCAAAGTTAACCAATCCATACCCAGAATTATATCAAACTCATCAAAAGATAATAACATCAGATCAGCCGAAAAATAAATATATCAAAATATTAACAGACAATTCTTGGAGACTTTATCAACCAAAACACATCTACCTAGGGGGTTCGATACTCTAATCACAAATTCAATAGACTTTACAGGGAAAGTCTTACTGTTCACTAAATTTATGCATATATAAGAATGAGTTGATCCAGGATCTATCAAAGCAATCACAGAAGTATCATAAAGAGTAAATGTACCCGTAATCACATCTGGAGACGAAGTTTCCTCACGAGCTCGGATAGCATAGGCTCTAGCAGGTGCTCTAGCCTTAGATAGAATAGTAGTGTCTTTTGTAACGCCCCAAAATTTATATTTCTGATTCTGTTAGGTTGTGACACAATATGTATCTGCTTCAGTGATTAAGTGTCCTGGGTGTGTGTGAGAGGTCCCAAGTTCAAGCCTTAGTCTTGGCAAATTTTGGTATTTTTTCTGAATAAAGCCTTATCTGGGTTCAATAGGCTTTTATTTAATTAGTGGTAGAATCATAATAGAATGAGCTTACTGTTCTGGTAGTTATGTGAGGTGTTAATTGGTTGGAGGTCTTTTGTTCGAGTCTTTCTAGGGGTAACGGGGAATTATTTTTACTGTGTACTTCAGCTAAGAGTTTGAGTTTCACTGAAAATCTGAGTAGTAGGTGATTGAGATAGTGTAGGTAGTAGGATTCGAGTAATCAGTTTCCCAAAATTTCTCTCTGCAGAAAAAAAACTGACCATCTCCTCTTCCTTTCTTTTCCTTTTCTTTTACTCTTCTACTGAAAATCCATTGCTCTCCCTCTCACTGTTTTCATTTTTCGATCTAGTTTTCCTATTGTTTTGCAGTGTTGTGTGCACGTGTGCAGATCGGTAAGTGCCTCTTTTCTTTTGTCATGGAATTATAATGAATGATTGGTAACATGTCTTTTCTGTATTTGATGGCATTTAGGACAAGGTTGAAAGGCTGGGAATCATTCATTGTCGATTTGATTCGGAGTTGCATTCATTTTGGATAGCGGTAAGCCGATTCTACGCTTTGAGAATTAATCGATTTAGACTCATTTTAGTTTCTAAAGGAATGAGGTATTCTGATTTTAGGTCTCACGAAGCTCGGGAGTGGTTTCGCATCGAATAGATATTAGGTGTGTACTCTAATTGCATAGAAAATGAGAATCAGCGAAAGCTAAAAATAATTATGTCGACGCCACATGAGCATGTGGTCGCCCCGTGTGGTAGGCTGTGTGGTAGTACACGGGCGTGTGGTCGACGAACCAGGCCGTACGCACGCAACACGGCCACGACGAAGACGACCTTGTGTGAGACACGGGCTCAGTCATTTGGGCCGTGTGGGCCACACGGAGGTGTGAGAATCTGGGCTAGGCCATGTGATCTATATGGCCAAGGCTAATTTGAGCCGTGTAGGCCCATATGGGCAGGCCACATAGGCATGTGAGCCCATTTGTCTGAAATGTACTGTAAGGTTACATGGGTCGCCCAAGATGACTGTGACCTATCGTAGGGTCGGTAAGCATTACTTAGACCCCTATTTTGCAATATGATATTATGATGTATGAGATAACATGTTATATTTGGCATGTATATATATGTTCTATTCTGATTATGAGTATATGTCTGTTAATCTGCATTATAGCATGCCATTCTCATATGATGCATTGCATCAGGGTGGGTTTGATAAAGTGAAGGAAGTACTGAAGGGCTTCATAAGCTCGTTATCTAGCAGCTAAGCTGCATATTTATGATATGTGCCGCATTACGGTACTCTATGGTGTGTAGGGTTGGATGGGTTGATTTTATCCCTATATATGGTGTGTAGGGATGGGTGGGTCAAATTTATCCCCACACGGTGTGTTGGGTTGGACGAAGTTGGTGTGCAAGGTTGGTAGGCATGTTTCTGTTATTCTGATATGATATGCATACTACGTCTGAGATGGGCTAAGGCCCTAAGTTGTAATTGATTCTGTTTCTGAGTGGGCCAAGGCTCACACCGATTCTATAAGGGCTTAGGCCCTAATTATGACTGTATTCTATTATCTGTTTGTATGCATACTAGACTGTGAGGATGTACACACTGAGTTGCAAAAACTCACCCCTTTATTTGTTTATCTGTCCAGGTAATCCCAGTAGTAAGCGGATCAATGCAGTGGAGGACTCGATAGTGATCACGACCACATACGTTTTGGGTTATGAACTTACTGCTTTTGCTTATTCGTTATTTTTTGGGAATTTTGATGTAATTTTGGACTTGGACTTCTGGTTTTAATTTGGGTTTTTGTGCTGTGAAAATGGATTATAAGCTGCAACGTCAAAATATGGTTTTTCCTTAAATAAACTAAGAGTTTTTTCGTAAATAAAAATGGTTTCTTAAAATAATAATAAATGGGTTTCGAAAGCTTCCACGATAAAGAAACATTTCAAACAATTCAACTATTACACGTTTTTTGACTAAGTAAAAGATAACAATTAGAACGGGTTATGATTCGATATGGTTTGTTTAAAAACACTCTCATGTGACACCGCCAGATTCGGCCATAACGTCCAGGCCAGGTTCGGGGTGTTACATTTAGTGGTATAACAGTCAGGTTGCAAAACTCAACTCTGGATTGGGTTTCAAATTTGGTTTTTTTGATAAACCGTGGTACATCGAGTCTCCTGCACCGATCTTGTAAGTTTCTAAAACTCTATTTAGAATTGTTTGAAAGCATGCCTGGAATATACTGTTTGGATCTGTTTGAAAATACTGTTGTATGTTATGAAACTACTGTAGGTAGTAGAATCTATCGAAACACTCTAGGTAGTGTAAACTAAAAATCGTAGTAAACTGCAACTTGCAATAACAGACTCTGAATACTCTAATAACTTTACTGCATAAAATATCTATTAACAAATATAAAAAATGTAAACTGATCTGCATAAAATTTTTAATACAAATAAATTCGAAATTATGATGAGCTCACATGGTACTCGTCGACGGGCTACTAGAGGTCGAGGCAGATCCGTAGAGGGGCTTAAGCTGAGTCTTTAGCATCAGATACGATTCTGAATCTAGATACTAGCGAGACGCCGGTGTCACCCGCGACAGAGATTGGATCAGGGTCTCATGATAGTATGGCTGGGGACAACGCACTGTCCCAAGCCATGTTACAGATTTTGGAGAGGGTCGCTAGGCCCAACACTGGTTTTGGGGGCCGTGGGTCGGTTACAGAACACTCCGGTCGAATTGGGCTGAGATATTTAGTGTCATCGCTAGAGTTGCTCCTTAGGTGGACGAGTATTGGATGGAAGCCATGGAATGCATTATGGGCTACCTGGATTTTTCTGCGGAGCAGAAGCTCAAGGGGGCTATTTCATTGCTTCGCGATGAGCGTATCAGTGGTGGTTGATGGTTAAGGAGGGAACTTAGCCCGACCGATTGACATAGGATCTGTTTAAGATGGCTTTCTAGATCAAATATGTGGGGGCCAGTTACATCGACGCTAGGAGGCCTGAGTTCTTGAATCTCATCCAGAGAGATCGTTCAATGGCTGAATATGAGGCCGAGTTCTTGAGGTTGAGCCATTATGCGCGAGGCATAGTGGCGACTGAGTATGAGCATTACGCCTGTTATGAGGGCGGCCTTAGGGATAACTTGAGGGTGCTGATAGCTCTGCAGAGGGAGCGTGATTTTGCTGTATTAGTCTAGAAGGCCAAGATTTTTGAGGAAGTAAAGCATGCTGAGTGCCAAAATCGAGACAGAGGGAAGGCTAAGAGGGATACATAGCCTTCAAACTCTGGGATAAGGCCTAGGAAAAAGGCCAGGTCTGATGGGCTCGTGAGAGTTGGGCCTACTGTTGCACCTACTGGGGTGACGATTTGTCAACACTGTAATAGGTGCCATCCGGACGACTGTTGGAGGGCTACTGGAGCCTGTCTTAGATGTGGGTCTACTGAGCACCATGTTAAGGACTGTCCATTGAGGACTAATCAGATGCAAGCTCCAACTATTGAGACTGCACAGCTGTCAAGGGTAGTTCTGCAGCCACCTAAGGGCCGAGGTCAAGCTAGGGTGGTAATAGCATGGGCCAGGGTCAGAGAGCACCGGACAGAGGTTCTGGACCGACTGAGGCGAGGTAGCCTGTGTTAGTTTATGCTACACATCATCGTAAGGACCAAGATGCTCCTGACGTCATCACGGGTACGTCCTTAATTTTTAATGTACCTTACTTTGCATTGATAGATATAGGCTCTACACATTCTTACGTAGCTAGTACAGTGTCTGAGACCTTGGGGTTACCGTTTGAGAGCATTTCTAGTGAAATAACAGTGGTAAGTCTGTTGGTGCAGTCTGTTGGAGTTAATAAACTATTTAGAGACGTACCGTTAGAGGTTCAAGAGACTGTATTTTTGGCTAATCTGATGGAGCTTCCATTTGGGGAGTTCGACTTGATTTTGGGTATGGACTGGTTAGTCAAACACCGACTGAGTCTGGATTATGCTGCAAAAAGGATTGTTCTGAGAAACGAGGAGGATATTGAAGTAGTCGTGATTGGGGAACGACGAGATTATCTAACTAATATGATATTTGCATTAGTGGCAGAGAAGTTAGTAAAAAAGGGGTGCGAGGCATACTTGGCTTATATCAGTGTTGCTGATTCTGGGGACTCTTCGATTAAGGACATCTGAATGATGAGGGGCTTTCCAGATGTTTTTCCAGAAGAACTACCAGGATTACATCCGAACCGTTAGGTGGAGTTTGGGATTGAGTTGTTTCTGGGCATAGCTCCAGTGTCTATCGCCCTTTACCGAATGGCACCAAAAGAGCTGATTGAACTTAAGGCTCAGATTCAGAAGTTGTTGGATCATGGGTTCATTTGTCCCAGTGTGTCTCCGTGGGGAGCACCTATTCTATTCGTAAAGAATAAGGACGATACAATGAGGATATGTATTGACTACCGTCAATTGAACAAGTTGACGATTAAGAATAAATACCCACGTCCAAGGATAGACGACTTATTCGAACAGTTCAGAGGGGCTTCAGTGTTCTCTAAGGTCGATCTATGGTCAGGTTACCATCAGTTGAGAGTAAAGGAGGCTGATGTACATAAGACAGCTTTTAGGACTCGATATGGACATTACGAGTTCCTAGTTATGCCCTTTGGGTTGACTAATGCACCAGCGGCATTCATGGACTTGATGAACCGTGTGTTCTAGCCCTACTTGGATCAATTCGTGGTGGTATTCATCAACGACATCTTCATGTATTATAAGACATAGGATCAGCACAATGAGCATTTTAGGGTGGTCCTGCAGATTCTTCGTGAGAAACAGTTGTATGCGAAGTTCAGCAAGTGTGAGTTCTGGCTTCGGGAAGTGACTTTTTTGGGACACGTAGTTTCTGTTAAGGGGATTCAAGTTGATCCTCCTATGATTGAGGCTGTTTTGAGTTGGAAACAACCAAAGAATGTGTCGGAAGTTGTAGTTTTCTGGGGCTAGTAGGATACTATCGACGTTTTGTAGAGGGGTTCTCTTTGATCGCAGCTCTGATGACTAAGTTGCTATGTAAGGGAGTTCTTTTCGTGTGGACTGATGCATAGTAGGAGAGCTTTGAGAAGCTCAAGACCGTGTTATCTCAGGCACTTGTTCTAGTTCAGCCTAAACCCAGTAAGGACTTCGTGGTATACAGTGATACATCGCATGTGGGTCTGGGTTGTGTGCTGATGCAAGATGAGAAGGTAGTTGCTTATGCATCTCGACAGCTCAAGACTCATGAGGCTAATTATCCGACGCACGATTTGAAGTTGGCAGTAGTAGTCTTTGCTCTTAAGATCTAGAGGCACTATCTGTACGGTGAGAAGTGTACTATCTACACTGATCACAAAAGCCTCAAGTATCTCCTCACCCAAAAGGAGTTGAACCTTAGGCAGCATCGATGGGTTGAACTGCTTAAGGATTATGACTGCAGTATTGAGTACCATCCTAGTAAGGCCAATGTGGTGGTCGGTGTGTTAAGCCATAGGTCTATAACCGATCTGAGAGCAATGTTCACTCCGCTAAGTCTTTTCGATGATGGGAGTCTGTTGGCCGAGCTTCAGGTTAGACTGATATGGATTGATTAGATCAGAGATAAGCAGAAGGGGGATAAGTCTCTGGAGTTACATTTTCGTCAAGTGGAGGATAGTGTTACGACTGATTTTTGAATTAACAGTGATAGGGTATTATGTTTCCGCGGTCAGATTTATGTACCGAATAATGAAGATTTGAGACTATCGATTTTGAAGGAGGCGCATAGTAGCCCTTATGCTATGCATCCCGGTGGGAACAAGATGTACTGAGATATTAGACAGTTGTATTGGTGGCCAGGGGTGAAACGTGAGGTTACCGACTTGGTTACTCGTTGTTTGACTTGTCAATATGTTAAGGATAAGCATCAGTTACCTTTAGGTCTGCTGCAGCCGGTTAAGATACTGATGTAGAAATAGGAGCGAGTAACAATGGACTTCGTTAGTTCGTTGCCCCTAACACCCACTAAGAAGGATTCTGTTTTGGTCATCGCAGATCGATTGACCAAGACTGGACATTTCATTCTTGTTAGGACAGACTTCTTCCTACAGAAGTTGGCCAAACTATACATTTTTGAAATTGTGAGGCTGCATGGGGTACCTGTCTCGATCATTTCTGATAGGGATCCTCGTTTTAAGTCTCAATTCTGGCAGAAGCTTCGTGAGGCTTTGGGTTCGAGGTTAGACTTCAGTACTGCTTTCCATCCTCAAACAGATGGTCAGTCAGAGAGGGTAATTCAGATACTGGAGGACATGTTGAGGGGTTGCATTATAGATTTTTGAGGTAGTTGGGAGGAATATTTACCTTTAGCGATAAAAAAATGTTTTCAAACAATTCGAATTTTACACATTTTCCAACTAAGTAAAAGATAACAATTAGAATGGGTTATGATTCGATACGGTTTGTTTAAAACACTCTCATGTGACATCGCCAGATTCGGCCATAACGTCCAGGCCCAGTTTGGGGTGTTACATCTTTAGTCCCTCTTTGACTACTACTCATATTTCTTGTATTTTTAGGAGGTCTACCTCTAGCTGAAGTGTTACTAGGTCTCAGATTTTGCACAATCTCTTGCTCAACAGACTCAGGGCAATCTCGGATAAAATGATCTAAAGATCCACATTTGAAACAAGCTCGATCATACAGTCTTCAATTACCAAGATGCCTTTTACCACAGTGTTTACACTCGGGTCGATTAGATTTAGCATTTCTAACACTAGCAATAGAAGTAGCTGGAGCTCTGAAGTTTGAATGCGATCTAGCACGATTCCACTCGAATATCCCACATTAGCCTTTGAACGACTATTATCATCTCAGAATTTCTTCGTTGCTGAATGAAATGACTTACTCGATGATCTTTTTCGTACTTATCTAGTTTCTGAATCGGCTTTTCTTTTCTCTTTCCCGAGTTCTTCAGCTTTACATTCCCGCTCAACAAGCACAACAAACTCTTTAATCTCTAAAATCCCAACTAATAATTTGATGTCTTTATTCAAGCCATCTTCGAATCTTTTGCACATAATTGCTTCAGTCGAGACACATTCTCGTGCATATTGACTCAGTCTTACAAATTCTCGTTTGTATTCTGTAACATACATACGGCCTTGTTTAAGCTCAAGAAACTCTTTGCGTTTCTAATCGATAAATCTGTGATTGATGTATTTCTTCCAGAATTTAGCTTGAAAGAAATCCCAGGTGACTCGATCTCTCGAAACCACAGATATCAATGCCTTCCACCAATGATACGCCATATCTCTCAGAAGTGACACAACACATTTTATGCATTCGTCTGGAGTCAACGATAATTCATCGAACACTCCTATCATATTTTCTAACCAGAATTCAGCTCTCTCGGCATTATCATTGGTAGTAGCATGGGATTCTTCGGCCCTATATTTCTAATTTTATCGACCGGAGGCTTATTCAACTGAGTCGAATTAGCTTGTGGCATGACAGGAACTTGCGGAGGATTAGGCAGGAGTAAAGGTTGTGGCATAGCCAGATTAGTACGGATATATTGGGTGAACCAATCATTCATCATTTGATAGAAGGCTTGTTTAGCCTCTCCATCGGGGCTATAAGTAGCCGGTCTAGAGTCAGATGGCACTGTCCCTTGTGCGGGGGCAGTTGCATTACTTTCTACATCGTTAGCTACGGCTCGTTCGGGATCTATTTGCTATATAAAAACACATTTTCATTGTCAGGATTAATCACACTATCAAAATTAATAAATATGGCATGTATAGCTAGACCCACATACACTATGGTAGTCCTAGAATCGACTAAACCATAGCTCTGATACCAATAAAATGTAACACCCCTAACCCGTATCCATTGCCGAACTAGGGTTAAAGGTGCTACCAGACAAATCAAAACATTTTACACACAATTTATATACATAGTCTACAATCATAGTCAAACATTACCATAGAGTCCCTTAAATAGGTCATCGAGACCTTAAACATGCATTAGTAAGGGGTCAGGCTAAACCAAGCTAATACAATATTTCTCGAAATTTTAAACATTTTTCAAAGTTGTACAGGTCACACGCCCATGTGAATAGGCCGTGTGTCTCACACGGCTTTAGACACGCCTGTGTGTCTAGACTGCGGCAAAACAGCACATACATATCGACTTGTCCACACGGCCACATGACATGTCCATGTGCCAGGCCGTGTGAAAATTAGAGAAGCTGCTGACTTGGGTCACACGGCCAGTCACACGCCCGTGTGTCTAGCCCGTGCTCGAAACTGACTTGGCCACACGGCCTAGCACACGCCCGTATGTGTGACCGTGTGGTCTACTCAGGCTCACTTCGAAATGCCATTGAGCAACACGGCTGAGACACATGCCCGTGTCCCTACTCGTGTGGGCAAAAATAGGCCACTTACAAGACTAATTTTCCACCCATTAAGGGTCCTCCCTACAAGCAACAAATAAACATCAATTGCATGCCAAATGCTCAACCATTTCACAACCAATACATACACCAATCATGTCATATTATTATCAACCAATCTCATGTTCATAACACATACCAATTCATGTCATCCCATAAGCTAAAACATACCAAAACATATGGTTTATAACCTTGATACATCCCATTCATTCTCAAAACCAAATCCTTACCAAATTCTAAAATATGCACATACCAAAACTTACCAGATTAATCATTTTTTTTGGTCAACCAAATGCACATCATAATGGCACATTTGCATCACATACCGTATATCAAAATCAAACCGTAAGTTCAAACACAAACTAGCCATGTCACATGGCATAATATACATTACAAAACATATCCAAATACTTCTAGCCTATACATGCCATACTTTTATATTCACAATATCAGAAGGTACCAAAATAAGGTTCAACAGTGTGGTGAAGATCCTCGACGATCCCCGAGCTCCAAGTAGCTACAATATCTATAAAACAGTTGAAAAACACACAAAACAAGCTTTCACAAGCTTAGTAAGCCATATACAAATAAACTTAACAAGTAACATCAATTCATTCATATAATTTAAGGAAAAATACATTCACTTAGCCATATATCTCTTATATTTCATTTGAACATGATTCACATATACATATCATAACTCATTCTCATAGCAACTCATACTTATATCATATATTCACCAAGGTACATATTGTAACACCCCTAACCCATATCTGTCACCGGATTAAGGTTACGAGGTATTACCAATCAAAGTACAAATACAAACGTTTACATGAGTACACTTGTATAAACTTTTAAGAAAAAATATTTATTAACGTCAATAATCGATGCAATTACTAATATCACGCAACTGAATATACTTTTAATTCAACTTATAAAATGTGCAAACATTCAAACTTTGTTACCCTTAAATTGCATACTGTAATCTATACACAAATGGAATAGATAAAAACTACAACATATAATTATTTAAATAAAGTCATATCATATTCGGCATTTACTTAATAATAAGTTGGACACTTATACTTCACATTAAAAAAAAAAACATACTATTTTCATGATTTACCAATATACAAATTGCTATTCATCTTATTTTTACTCAATGCATTTAGCAGTATTCAAGTTCAATTAAACAATTACTCACTTACAACTTGACTCAATCATTTTACAAATCTATGCACTTCAAACATTCAAATCAATATACATATTATATAATGTAATAATAACAACATTTAACAAGCCATGACAGAATGCAAACTTGATAAAATTTGCCCATTTTAATCAAACCTAATGTAATATAATTTAATAAATCCTAACAACATATACAAATTATCGTTATTTGGTCCATTCGTTATATAATTATCTTAACCAAATTTAAACAATTAAAATCCATTCGGATACAAGCATGCATATATATTACGACCATTAGACTCTTGCCTCTTCTAAGTCATTAATAAATTTTCATGCTCAAACACGTGTCACTACTCAACCATTTCTAAAACATATATCAATATATCACCTATGCCATTCATTCGCAACACATAGCATCATCACCCAACATTTTAGACTATTATCAAACATAATCAAAACCAAACTTAGAAGTAAAGCCATTTTCACATGGCTAGATTACACACAACCAAAATCCAAAATTTTAAAATAAAATCCAGCCTATACATGCCATAATTTGAGTTCAACTATTTAAATACCGAAACAGTAGATAGTGTGATGGACTTTGCTGACGATCCCCGAGCTCGTAACTTGAATCCAAAATCTATAAAACAGAAACACCTATATACACATAGTAAGCTAACTTAGCTTAGTAAGTTATAAGCAATTTAAAAAAATTAATGATCTTGATAGATCAATAAAATAAAACCAAATCGAACATATATTTATACTCATAATATACCATGGCCGAATATACACATATATCAAATATCATTGAATTCTCCAATTAAAAAGTCATAATTCCATATATAATCGATTATACATATGCATTAATATATAAATACTCATAAATCAAGCTTTTAAATTACATACTTAAACCTATCGCAAGACCGAATACACTACCCATAATTATATACATTTTTATAGCATTACATAACATTTTTATCACATAACTTTCAGTCAATTTATCTTCATTTCAAATAAGTAAACCACATTCACATACCTGATCACTTTAGCTTATTTAACACCTTTGATTACTTTTACCGTTGCTCACATAAAATTGCTAAGCATAAAGCCTAGTATAATACACCGGCACAAAACCTACTAGGCAATAGGCCTGACATAATACACCGGCATAAAGCCTGCTAGGCAATAAAGCCCGATATAATACACCAGCATAAAGCCTGCTAGGCAATAAAGCCTGATATAATACACCAGCATAAAGCCTGCTAGGCAATAAAGCCCGAATATCACTGATACAAAATTGATCTTACACATAATACATATTTCAGAAATCCTAATCATTACTTAATGTTCATACAAAACATTTCGTACATCATATCTCAATTGAATCGAACTTGTTCTCTAATCTCATAAACATTTATACATTTGGCTATAGCTAATAGAAATTCACACAATTAAATTCAGCATATAAAGATCATATACATCCAAATTTAACGACTTTATTGCTTATAAACTTACCTCGGATATCAACGAACAATGTAAATCGGCTATTTGACTATTTTTACTTTTTCCCGATCCAAGTCCGATTTCTTTTGTTCTTGATCTATACAATTTCAAATTAATCCCATTCAAGCACCATTTCATTCAATTTAATCCAACAACATATAAATGGGAAAATTACCATTTTACCCTGATATTTCATACTTTTACAAATTAGTCCTAATTGCATAAAACACAAAATACACAAAATCTCCATGTAACATGCTTAGGCCGAATGTTCCTCTAGTACATAAAAATACACACATTTCATTTATTTTAATTTTAGTCCCTCAAATTTTTATTTTTTCAATTTAGCCCTAATTACTCAAATTCATCAAAAATTTCAATACAAAACATATTAATCCAAAACTTATATTTCATAATTCATCATCAAACATCATAAAACAAAAATATTCATCAATGGCATAATTCAAAATATTCATCAAAATCAGAAATTCTAGCATGGGTTGGATAGTATTCGAAGCAACGATCTCAAAAAACATAAAAATCATCAAAAACTGAAACCAAACTAACCTTGAATTTGAATCAACAATGGTTGAATGTCATTTGCTTTCTCTTTTTCTTTTCTTTACTAGTTTCGGTCAAATAAAGATGAACACATGCATGGTTTCTTTAATGTTTTATTATATTATAACTTATATTGTTTTATTAAATTACTTAAATAACCTTTATATAATAATTTGGATTCATTATAAAACAAGGTTAATTCCGTCCATTATTAATAGCCATGGTATATTTGCCACATAAATACTCCATTTTAAAAAGCCACTAACAATTCAGCCCTTATGCTTTAAACTATCAAGTTTTCAATTTACGCGATTAAGTCCTTTTATTAAATTAAGCACACAAACAATCAAATTTTCATACGAAACTTTCACACATGCAAATTCACATATAATAAACACGAAAAATAATATTTAAATATTTTTTCTAACTCAAATTCGTGGGCTCGAAAGCACTGTTCCAACTAGGGTTTTAAATCAAGTTGTTACACATATGCTCACCTTTCATTCTCAAACATGGTATACAATTCAAACGTACCTGAGTCGGATACAAATTCACATAGTCATCTATTTTCTCGGAATGTCTGTTGAACCGTTCGAAATCATAAGGATACGTGGATAGCTCAGAAAGCTCGTACAATGCCAACGTCCCAGACGTGGTCTTACATGTAATCAAATATCGCTGCCGGTGTCCCAGACAGGGTCTTACACGAAGTCAAATATGATGCCAACGTCCCAGACGTGGTTTTACACGTAAATCATAAGTCAATGCCAGCGTCTTAGATGTGGTCTTCCACTATAACACATATCGGATCCTATGTCATGACATATGTATCCTAACTATTCCTAAGGTTCGTACCGGGCTTTTTGGACGCCAGAACTTTGTTGATACTTTCTTGGATGTCTCATTTCTTTTCTCAACTCATATGTTCATTCATCATAGTTCAATGGCATATAATCAATAGTAATTCAATTCAAAACACATTTATTTGTATATAGACTTACCTCATACGGAAATGAACGGAAACGAACGACTATTCAACGACTTTCGTTTTCCCCGATCTAGTTCTGTTTTCTTTGGTTCTTGATCTAAATCAATTCAAATTTAACCCTTTTATTCACCAAATCATTCAATTCAATCCAAAAACACATATTTAGGGTATTTTACAAATTAGCCCTTATATTTTCATATTTTAATAATTTAGTCCCTAATTCATAAAATCACAAAATACACAAAATTTCTTTAAACTTATACTTAGCCGAATATTCATAGTACTCATACAAGTCCACATATTTCATTTATTTCTCATTTTAGTCCCTCAATTTACAAATTTCACAATTTAGTCCAAATTACTCAAATTCATCAAAAATTCAAATACAAAATATGTTAACCCAAAACATATCTTTCATTTACCAACAACTAAATTCACAAAGCTCACATTATCAACAATTTGCAAAACTCAAAATCATCAACAAAATAAAAAATTGAGACATGGGCTTGATAGTATATAGAACAACGATTACAAAAACGTAGAAATTATCAAAAACCAAACAAAACTCATACCTTAATTAAGCCTTGTGTGTGCCGAAACTTAGAACTCCTCAAACTTAGGTTTTCTTTTCTATTTTCGGTGGTTGAACACTAAAATGAGCTTAATTTTAACTTTGTTTTATTAAATCAACATTTAATTATCAATTTACTTATATAACCTTTTTAATTTCATTTATATTCCACTAACTAATGTCCAACCATGTCATTTCATGAATTCAATGGTCTATTTACAACATAAAGATCTTACATTATAAAAACATAGCAAATAGGCACTTTAGGAAATAGAACACATCTTTTACATTTCCTGCGATTAGGTCCTTTTATCAAATTGAGCACACAAACGATTATATTTTAATATGAAATTTTCACACATACTAATTAACATATAATAAGCACGGAAAATAATATTAAAATATTTTTTAGACTCAAATTTTTGGTTCCAAAACCACTATTCTGACTAGGGTCTAAACCGAGCTATTACACGGTAGTAGCCAAACTAGCTTGTGGTGCTGTGAAGGTGTCACACCTGCGATGACACCACTAGGCATGGTGATGCAGGTAGCTGCAATGGTGTCATTCTGGTGGTCGGTGGATGGTCAACGACGGTGGTTCTTCGGTGGTTGAGCAGTGAAAGAATTACAGTCCTACTGGGACTCTACTAGATAATTTGATTTCAAATTAAGTATTCCAAAAATGATATTATTTTATTAAATTTAATATTAAATTTAATTTAATACTTATATTGATAATATTTTATTAATTTAATATTAAATTGATTATCTTAATATTAAATTTAAATTAATATTTATCTTGTAGATAAAATTTGATTATTTTAATATATTTAGTATTTAATTTAATTTAATACTTATCAAGATAAGTATCAAATTTAATTTAACATTAAAGTGACCTTCTAAACTTTTCCTATATAAAGGGAGTTTTGAGTCATTATTTTTCACAGACTTGAATGCAAGAGAAAATTTTAGAAAGAAAATTATTTGAAGAAATTATTTTAGAAAATTTCTAGAGATATGTTTATTATTTACAACATGACCTCAAAGTTTAGAGAAATTCCAAAATTACCTCACTAGTAATTTTGTGGAAAATTTTCTGGTTCGAAGCGAGCCCACACTTCGCAAACATGAGTTTAAGGATAGCGAATAAAACTACTCGATTGAAGCGTTCATCCTAGACGAATCGAAAAAGGTAGAATTTTGATTATTACTTTAGATATCACAACCAAGTTCTTATTTTTGGAAAAAAAAATTAAAACTTTGGTTTTTCCCTTATTTTCCGTTACGTTTACCAAACTTGATTTTCCAACATTTTGGAGGTAGAGTAAGGGGTCACTGTGGTTGGAGCAATTGAGGCCATGGGAGTAGCTCGACCACGAAGGATGGTGAGGAGCCTCGGAATTTTGAAGCTGGTACATCAGTGGAAATGCCTGCCTACTGTTGCCTGACAACCCAAGAAGAAATGGTGTGACACTTGGCATTTGAGGATTTTGACTACCAAACTTTGCTTACGAAATTGAAATCTTATAGGGGAGAGACGATTGAGTGATACTAAAGGATGGTCCATTTTGCCTCTATCAATTGGAGGTTGGTTTCCATCTCCGTTTGCATCCCTTTTTCTGCACAATATTAAACGAGTACGAAATTGTATCAAGGTAACACGTTGGCCTATCATAGTGGATGTTGGTGGCCTCCTTTATAGACAGTTGTATCCAGGAGAAGCCATCCATGCTCGGCATCTTCCAAAGTTTCTATAAGTTGAAGGTCATCACCCGTGGGGCCACTACAAGGATGGTGCACTTTAGTAACCACATGGGTCCTAAGCCCATTGTCAAGAACTGAGTTTCAAATCGGCACCTCAACCACCAAAAAATATATATATCTAGGTGAGGAGGAAGCTTGAAGGTGATCTCGACTTCCTAATAAGGTGGTTTGTTTCAAAAGAAGCTACATGCCTTCAATATTAATTTTTCGATTTGAGATTGCCAATGTGCAATACAATCGATTGATGATAGGTCGTACCATGGTAATGGAGAACTTGTAATCACCAAAAATAATTTTTATTATTGTTTGGGCAAGAAGAGTCCCAATGGTTGTTAGACGGCTGACTTGATGCATGGTGTGGATCATAAGAAGGTGATGTCCGAAGATCAAGTGTGGTCATATGAGACTGATAATGATTTGGCCCAAGTCTTGTTTGGAAGAAGAAAGGAGCCTGTTAACTTCTTTTATACAATATGCAAGATACATCCCCATCATTGGTCTTCTTTACTCGAGGGTGGTCAAGGAGAGTCGACAAGTACCATTCTTGTATTAAGTGGTGTTGGCAATACTATTGTTGTTGCAAGCTCCTCCGATTCTTCTAGTCCCTCGAACTCCTCAAAGAATGAAATAAACATAAATGAAAAGGTGGACAGTTTTTGAGAGAATAAAGAAGTTGTTACCTCGAGGGTAAGGGCTAGGAGTAGTGGCTGTAAGAGGCCTCGAGTAGAGGAAGGGTATCATAGTACTGAAGACAGCAGTGGTGGGAGGCTGATTCGTCATTGACAAGGGAAGGATTGAGTTACTTCTAAGGGAAGAACCACTATACACAATCTTCCTTTAGTTCCTGAGTCTCAAAAAAAATTCGCCAACCCCGGATCTACCTATCCTTACTTCTATGTCACTTCTTGCAGAGCTGAGTTTTGGTACAATCCACTCCTTCCCACGTGTTTCTCCTCTCAACTCCCTGTAGTTAACTTCTCCAACTAGCGAGGTAAACATTTTCTTGCCTTGGAAGGATCACATCAGCGTAGGGCAGTATCCCTTCTCCCCCCTACGAGGTCAGAAAACAATGGGAAAAAGAATTGCCCTAAGAGTTGAGAGAGTGTGCTTATCCTTCTTCTTCCTCAACTAGTGCTCGAAAACATTCTTTAGAAGAATTAGTGGGTTATTTCCAGATGGTGACAGTGGAATGCAGACTCCTTAGTTGGGCCTTAATTGAACCTTTCAATGAGGATAACACCAAGAAGGTTAAGTTCGAGAGGACCATAGGTTTGTGTGAGGGATCATTTACTAGCTCCACCAAATTCATGAGGACAAAGTCTGCCAAAACAAGGAGCTCATTGAATCTATCTCCACCTAGGAAGCCAAAGAGAAGGAGATGAGGGAGAAGGTCCATTAATTGGAGGCTGAGAAAAAGGCCTTAGAGGAGTAACGCTTCGCTGATAGGCCTTGAAAAAATTTAAGGAAAAAATCAAGGTTAATATGAAAAACTAGTTGTTAAAGTTGAGGTTAAATCTAATGTTGCAAGCCCAAGTTGTTGTGGGCCCTTTTGATGTGAGTCAGGTAGACTTCAATTGTATGTCCAGAATCACAAATTTTGACCTTAGCTTTGACGTTCTCTGTCCCTCAAGCGAGGAATGGAATGAGTTCCAGAAGGAATGGCAATAATTAGGCAAACTCTTCCTTCCCTGTGAACCTAAGGTGACCAACCCCGCTCCCATTGAAGAAACTGGCCAAGAGGAAGATGAAGACCTAGAGATTTCTACCATCAATGCTCCGCCAACTTAGAGAGAGAATTATTTTTTCTTGTTATTGTACTTGCCATCCTTATAAATGCTGACTCCAAACTTATTGAAACTTTTCGTACTGTGCATAATTTTAATTTTCCTCTTTACTTATTTGTTTTGCTCTTATGGTTATTAAGTGTCTTGTATTCAAATCAACAGCATACGAGTTCTTCCCTTCATCTTATACTTCTTATAATTTGTTAGCCAACATAAATAAACTATACAACATAACACAACTTAATAACAAAATGAAGGACTGACCTAGAATAATGTAACATGCATACAAAGGCTATCTTCAAAAGTCTTACTTCTAAGGATTAACTGAATTGAAGCTCTGATACCACTAATTGTAACACTTTATACCTGAACTTATTGACAGGTTTGAATACAAGATGTCACATTAACTCCGAAACCAACTACAAATAAATTTCAACTAAATTGGAAAACTAGCGTAACTAAAACCACCAACTATGTTTTTATTAATCGCACTTAACTTAGTTAGCTGAACTACTAAACAAACATACAATTATCAACCTCTAAATCAAAAGTCTTAACAAGCAGACTTATGTACAATTAACAATAACATTTCTAATATTTTTAATAAATTTATCTTCGCTGTAAATATAATGCTACAATTTATATTTAGAAACAAAAAAGAAAATTCTGACCCTGAGGCTCAACCTTTAAGTCGCCCCACTAAATGCGTTTTTCAACTAAGAAGACAGGTTCCCCGGGGCTTGAACAAGTTCTGGCTTGATCCCTCTTTAGCTTATTATATAAACCATTATACTTGGGAAACATAAAAAAAAATCTAAGTTCAATTGAACTTAGTAAGTTTCTAATATAATATATTATTTCTAATATAATATATTATTTATGAATTATAAGTAAGAGTTTTATACGTTTGATCTAAGAATTTTATAGGTTTGATCTTCTTTTTGACATCGCTTGCACAAGTATTGTTCACACATTCTTCCTCTATTGCGTTGGCTCATCTTGAAATTTTGTAAACTTTTGGCATTGCTACAATCCTCCATTTCAATCACTCATTGATAACTATAAAATTATAGTTATCTGTAGCATTTTTTAGCTCGTAATTCTTGCAATTTCTAAGTAATTGGTAACAAAATTTGTGAATTTTATTCATTATTTTTTAAATTGGATAAAAATATAAAGAAATTTATTTTGACTCTTAGCTAATTAATTCACAAGAATTTTGATCAAGAAGTAGAATGCTTGAAGTTAAAAAGGCACGAAGAAATTTCTATGTGAAAGGGACGAAAGTGTGCATCATGAAGGCCCAATTTGCAATCAAATTACAGCAGGCCCAAACCACACCTATAGTCACCCAACTCGGCTGAAATTATCTAATTTTTTCTATTTACAAAATAACCAACAACTTTCTTTAATCTTAGTCTCACCCTCCACTTTTCACTCTTTACATTTTTAAGCATTTAACTAAAAATAGCTTAACAAAAAAACCACCCATCTCCACTTCTCAAGGCCGGCCATGGAAGAGAGAAAAAGTGGGGTATCTTCCATTTTTGGCAACTTATCAAGCCTCCCTCTAGTATAAATAATTCCCTCCTATCACTTCTCAAATCATCCCTTCACACCTCAATATTCTCTCAATCTCTCTTTCTCTTCCATGCATAGAGTTTGAGTTCTCTAGTTTTCCTTTGTTCTTTATTTAGTTCAAAGGTTAAGCGATTATCAAGTGAGGAAAAACCTCTCTTAGTTAGAAATTTTGAGGAGCAATTGGCAAAAGAGAAACCAGAAATATTAGAGAAGCCACCACAACAAGTTCTTGGGAAGCCGCTGAAATCATCGAGAAGTCTTCTTCTTCAATCTTTACTATTTTTCTTGTTTATTCAACATTCTTGGAAATTGCTTTTTTCTGTTGACAATCATGAATTAATTGTGTGTTAGCTGGAATGATTACATCAATTTGATAAGATTCATTTGATTCATGTCCATAATATTTTTGTGCTTTAGTTATTCATGCTTTCAATTAAAATCACTTATGTATTTCATGCATTAAATTGTGTTTAAATGCATTAGAATGAGTTTCTCAGCCCTAATTAGATAACAATTAATGGAAACAATAATTGAAAGATGCATGTTTAATTTATGGCTTAACCCGATTAAATTAAAGGTTCGTAATAACTCTAATGACCTCTTCTACCTTGCACAACTTTAGGTTTATGTGATTATATTGTTTCAAACCTAATTCGTCCTTGTTACTTCACTTAAATCCTAAGAAATCCTTAGTTAAATATGGACATATAAATATACATGTTTTTCTAAGTATAAGACTTAGAAATAACTTAAATTAGATTTCAAGTTAATGAATGATTGAGTTGCCATGGAATAGTTTGCGGAGTATTGTTAACATGATGAAGAATGAATTGAGTCAAATGTCACAAATTTTCTAGGTTACTCATATTATTTCTGTTAAAACTTGTGAGTTACTATTTTTATTTATTTTTAAATTTTTCTTTGCATATTTAAATTTTAGTTAATTAGATTAATTGCCACATCACACTATTTGATTATTTTCACCAATTTTGAGATTTTTTAATTTTAAAAATATTAATTAGCATATACAGTCTATGTGGAGATGATAAATCTTAATACTTATTACTTGACAATGATTTTGTATACTTGCACATTCCGTTGCGAACCAAGTTTTTGGTGCCTTTCTCAGGGATTGTCGCCTTAATTTTGTGAAATTATTTTAATTCACAATTTGGTTTTATATTTTGTTATTTAATTTTTTTGGTTTCTTTTTCTGGTGTTTATGATAATTGACCAAATAATTGATCTACTCCCAATAGACCCTGAGATTGAGAAGATGTTTAGACAAAGAAGACGAGAAAGACAAGCCCAAAGACGTATTGAAGAAATGGATCCCAATCCAAATGATAATCAAGCAAATGGGGCTAATCAAGCTCGTAATCCAATCATTATTGCTGATGATAGGGATCGGGCCATCTAATAGTATGCAGTGCCACTATTTAATGAGCTTAATCCGGGTATCAGAAGATTCGCAACTTGTAACACCCTTTACTCGTATTCAACGCCAGAATAGGGTTCGAGACGTTACTGGACTTACCACACAAACAATCATACAATTCCAAGCCATAAATTTGTGTCCAAATTAAAACCATTTGAAATTAATCATAAAGTCCCTAATATGAGCCTACGAGGCCTGAAACATGCTTCGGAAGTGGTTCGGGACTAAACCGAGCACTTAGGAATTTTTTACAAAACTTAGAAAACTTTTTCTATGAACAGGGGTCACACGCCCGTGTAGCTTGGGACACGTTCGTGTGGTCAAGTCGTGTGGTCACACACACCCATGTCACTAACTCGTGTAGCGCTCTATTTTGTAATGCATGAACAAATTGATGCCACACGGCCAAGTCACACGCCCGTGTGCTAGGCCATGTGGGAATTTAAATTTTCATTAAATAGGTGCAGACTTCACACGCTCAGGACACACGCCTGTGTCTGAGGCTGTGTCCCTCACACAACTGAGACACACACTCGTGTCTCTTCCCGTGTGCTCAATTTTGAGCATTCTGTTTCTCAAAATTAAGGTGCAGGGGACACACGGCCAAAACACATGCCCATGGGACAGGCCGTGTGTCACACATGGCCTAGACACACGCCCGTGTGTCTTCTCATGTGGAAAAAATAAAGGCTATTTACCAAGCCATTTGTCACCCTCTTTTACACCTACACACACACACAAGTTCAATGGCATAATCCATGGCATGTTTAAGCAAACAAAACATCCATAACCAAGATTGCCAACAGTTAACATATTTACTATAGCATAATTTTACCAAATCAATTCATACCAAACTCACATTCACAAGTATCAACATGAATACTTTCATCATGCATAATTCTACTTAGATTTTCTAGCACACCAAAGGACTCATCTCATCCAGTTCACAACAAGTCATTTAACCATAATAAACATATAAAAACCCATTACAAAACACAAAAACAAGAAGGCATTAACACATATACCTATATAAATGGGCTTACAATCATTTTAACCAAAATAAGCCAATTACATGGCTAAGTATCAAATCACCCTAAAAAAATATAAGCCAATACATTTGGCCAAATCAAATGACACATATAACAAAATGACCAAGTCCCTATACATGCCATACTTTCAAAATGCTAAGATCATCAATACCCAAAAATGAGAATTTGATAGTGTGATTCAAATCTCCGACGAGCTCTGATCAGAGTTAGCTTGGCGACACTATAAAACATGGAAAATAAACGGAATAAGCTCGTATGCAAGAAATAAGCAACCTTACCATGCATATAACATTTAAATATTGTAACATAATTAAATGTAAATTTACCATACTCATGATCATAACTTATTCCATCACAAACTTACCTCATATTCATCGTTTCAAGCATTTAATAAACATGGGTTTTATGTACATACCTGAACCATCTCAAAATGAAATTTACACATATCCTCATCTTTGACATACCCGTGAACCACTCAGAATAAAAATGTCGAATACTTGGGAATATTGCACACTAAGTGCCACATATGTAGCCAATCTACCTCAATCTCATATCACATAATCGTTCCCTCTCGAGCTGTCGACGGGCCTGCTCACACAAGCTGTCAAGTATCTGCAACATATACTGGTATACACAGTCACCAGTAGGATGTACAAGACCAGCACCCTAATCACATGATCACATAACACATAATGACCCTAATGACATGTCACTTGTATCCTAATCTATTCCTAAGGTTCAACGGGACTTCTCACTTGCCAAATCGTCGTCAAACTCATTTGTAGAATTATAATCATTCACATAATCAAACATACAATTCATGCAATATTAAAGCATTTAAGTACAATTATTTTTAAGCTTATTTTTAACATACTAACTTACCTCGGTACAAAATGGCTAATAGTTTGATGTAGTCCACAACCTTGTTCTTTCCCCAGTCTAGGTCAGAACCTCTTCTTTCTTGATCTATAATACCATATTTAACTCATTCAATCATCACATTATTCAATTTGATCCAAAAAACACCTTATGGCAAAAATTACATTTTTACCCCTAACTTTTCAACTTTTTACATTTCAGTCCCTAGGCTCGTAAAATGATTTTCATTCAATTTCATCACACCCAAGCCTAGCCGAACCCATTTCTTGCTCATAACAGCGCACATTTTGCATTTATTCATATTTTTACACACATTTTATAACTTTTACAAAGAGGTCCCTATTTGACATTTTCATCAAAAATCACTTGGTAAATGTTGTTTATCTAACACCAAACATGCATTTTCTACCATTAGAAATCAAAATACACAAATATTCAACATAGGTAAAATTTTAAACTTCATCTTTCTTTCAAATTAGTCCTTGAAATAGCTAGATTAGGTTGAGACAACTTCAAAAACATAAAAATAATTAAAAACGAGACAAATATGGACTTAAAATAGAGCTTGGAAGCTTGGCCAAAACCCTAGCTATGGAGACTCTTCAATTTTGGCTAAAGGGACTAAATTGAATAAGATGGACACTTTTATTTGATTTATTTTGTCTTTATTAACCAAATGACCAAACTGCCCTTAATGCCAAACTTTGAAATTTCACCTAACCATGTCCATTTTTGTCCAACTTAAAGTATAATGGTCTAATTACCATTCAAGGACCTCTAATTTGAAATTTCATAGTAATTAGACACCTCTAGCTTCTAGAACACATATTTTGCACTTATTACAATTTAGTCCTATTAGTCAAATTGGACACTCTATCGATTTTTACACAATAAATCAATCATACAGTAGACCTTAAAGTAATAATAAAACTAACATTTACACTTTAGACTTATGGTCTTGAAACCACTGTTTTGATTTGACCCAAAAATGGGCTGTTACACAACTTCACCTTCGACTATTCATAGAGGTGAGTGACTCTTTCAAAACTATCAGAGTGACTGTAGATTCATTACAGGGCAGAACTAGAGCTCGGCTGAATTCACTGCCGCATGGTTCAATTTTTACTTGGCAAGAGTGAGCAGAACGATTTTTGATCAAGTACTTCCCACCTAGCAAGAATGCTAAGTTGAGGAACGAGATTACCACTTTCCAATAGATGGACGGTGAATCCCTATACGAGGCGTGAGAGTGATTTAAAGAACTCTTACGCAAATGCCCTCACCACGGGATTCTACACTGTATTCAACTTGAGACTTTCTATAATGGGCTCAATGCACATACACAGATGGTAGTGGATACTTCTACAAATGGTGCTCTCCTTTTGACGTCTTATAATGAGGCTCATGAAATTACCAAGAGGATTGCCAGTAATAATTACCAATGGCCAACTAATAGAGCAAGAAGGAGACGTGTAGCTAGAGTACACGAAGTTGATACTTTCACTTTACTTGCCGCTCAGGTATCTTCTATCTTTTCAATGTTAAAGAATATTACTGCTAATGGTCCTAGTAATGTTGCAACCCAGTCACCAAGTTAGTATGAAAATATTTCGTACGTGTACTATAGGGATGGACATTCATTTGATAATTTTCAATCAAACCCTGAGTATGTATATTATATGGGAAATCAAAATTCAAATAAAAGTGGACAAGGACCACAGTCCAACTTCTATCACTTTTTTATGGAGGAACCATCTGAACTTTTCTTGGAGTAACCAATGAGCTGGACCGAATCACAACTATATGTAGCAAAGATCAAATCAGCCCCTAGGTTTCAATCAGCAAGTTCAAAAACAACCACAAGATGATCTTCCACTAGTCTAGAAAACTTGCTAAAGGCTTACATGGCTAAAAAGTATACCTTAATCCAAAGCCAAGTAGCAACACTAAAAAATTTAGAGAACCGAATGGGTTAGTTAGCTGCGGAACTTAAGAACCGACCGCAAGGAGCTTTGCCGAGTGACACAAAAATTCCAAGGAGTATAGGCAATGAGCATTGTAAAGCTGCTACCTTATGAAATGGCAAGAATTTGGGACCTGAGGTGGTTGAAGTTGAAGATGGAGATAAACCTACAGAAAGAGAGGAGAATCAACCAAACATTAAATTCCCAAATCACAAAAGCTAGATTCTAACAATTCAAAAGGGGTAAAATCTAATAATCTAACACATCTATTAGATACAGATGCAACACCTCAGAAGAATTATCCAGTCCAAGCCAAGGTTTCATCTCCTCTGTATTCACAAAGACTCAAGCAGTAGAAAAATGAGGTATAATTCAGGGAATCGTTGGATGCTCTTGAGTAGCTTTATATCAATAACCCATTGGTAGAAGCCTTAGAACAAATGCCCAACTATGCCAAATTCATGAAAGACATTCTGTCTAAGAAGGGGAGGCTTGGAGAGTTTGAAATAGTAGCATTGACAAAGGAGTGCAGCGTATTCCTATAGAACAACTACCCATAAAATAAAGGACCCTGGGAGCTTTACTATACGCTGTAACATTAGAGGATCTTACTGCAGTAAAGCTCTATGCGATGCCAATGTCCGTTTTCAAGAAGTTGGGGATAGGGAATTCTAGACCCACCATGGTGACACTCCAACTGGAGGACTGATCTTTAGCACACCCAGAAGGAAAGATCGAGGATGTTTTGGTACATATTGTAAATTTATTTTCCTTGCGAATTTTCTTATGTTAGATTTTGAAGTAGATACGGAAGTGCCAATCATCTTAGGAAATCCTTTCCTAGCAATAAGGAGAACATTAATTGACGTGCAGAAAGGTGAACTCACTATGCGAGTTTAAGATGACAAAGTAACCTTTAATGTTCTCAAAGCCATGAAATTTCCTGACCTGGTGGAAGAGTGCTTAGCAATAGAGGAGCTCGAACCCTTTCTATACAGAATAAGAGTATAATTCTATAACAGACCTGCTGGAAAATACTTTAAGATCTAAGCCCCTAGAAGATGAAGAATTTGAGGAGAATATGGCTTTGATGGAAGCCAATCTAGGGGGCTATGCTCAACCAGCCCAATTTGAATCACTAGAGTTAGAATATTTGGAGTACACACAACCAAAGTTATCAATCGAGAAACCTCCCAAGCTAGAATTAAAGGTACTTCCCTCTCACTTGAAATACGTTTATCTAGGTAACTCGTCTACTTTGTCTGTGATTATTTCAGCAGAACTAACAAAATGCCAAGAAGAGCAACTGATCAAAGTTTTGAAAAAATTCAAAAAGACGATCGGTTGGACTATAGCTGATATCAAAGGGATCAACCCATCCTTCTACATGCATAAGATTATACTAGAGGAGGGTGCAAAAGCTATAATCGATGGGCAAAGGACGCTTAATCCTATCATGAAGGAAGTAGTGAGAAAGGAAGTAATCAAATGGTTAGATGCAGGATTATTTACCCCATTTTAGACAGCTCATAGGTAAGTATGGTACAATGTGTACCAAAAAAGGGCAGAATCACGATTGTGGAGAATGGGTGTAACAAATTAATCCTAACAAGAATGGTCACGGGTTGGAGAATCTGTATAGATTACAAAAAGCTGAACAAGGGAACCCAAAAGGACCATTTTCCACTGCCTTTTATAGACCAAATGTTGGATCAACTTGTGGGTAAAGAATATTATTGCTTCTTAGATGGGTACTTAGGATACAATCAGATCATTGTACCTTTTGGAAGACCAGTACAAGACAACTTTCTCTTGCCTATATGGTGCGTTCGCTTTTAGAAGAATGCCTTTCGGTTTATGAATGTTCCTGCAACATTTCAACAATTCATGATGGCTATATTTACCGATATGGTTGAAAATTATGTTGAGATATTCATGGATGACTTCTCCGTCTTTAGATATTCTTATGATATATTCTTGAGTAATTTGGCTAAGGTACTTAGGAGATGTGAAGAGACAAATCTTATCCTTAACTAGGAGAAGTGTCACTTCATGGTTAGGGAATGTATTGTCCTAGGTCACAAAATATCTAGAAAAGGGATCGAAGTTCACAAAGAAAAGGTGGGTGTAATTGAGAAGCTACCACCCCTAGTCACTGTCAAAGGAATTAGGAGTTTCTTGGGGCATGCCTGTAACAACCCGTTTTCAGTGAAATTAGAACAGTGGTTTCGGGGCCAACAATCCGAGTCAGAAAGAAAATTTATTTTAATATTATTGCATAATCTGTATTATGATAGGGAAGACGTATGAAAATTTTGATAACAAAATTTTACCGGGTTCATGTTTAATTATGGAAAGGACCAAATAGCATAAAATGAAAAAGTAGAGTTGTAGTAGCTATACGTATCAAATGGCTATGTAATTCAAAACTTGAGGTCCTTATATGGTAATTAGACCATTAAGAGAAGTTAGTAGATATTTTTGATTATCCATGGAAAATTAGAAAAAAAAAAGACTAAATTGGAAATTGAAATTAAAAAAATGATAAATAAAATAAATATCTAATATCATCATTTTATATCATCTTCTTCCCCAAATTCTATGGAAACCCTAAGAAAGAGAAATAAAATCAAGTAAGCCTAATTGGGTAAGTAATCTTGTCCCGTTTTTAGTAATTTTTATATTTTTGAGATCAGAATAACCTAATCTAGTTATCTTGGGGATCAATTTGTAAAGTTATCAAAGTATTAAAATTTTTCCATGGATAAATATGCTGAAATTTTAAAATTTATGATAGAAAATGAAAGGTTGTTGATAGACAAACAACTTTTGTAAAGTGAATTTTCATGAAATTGTTATTTAGAGACTAAATTGTAAAGATGTAAAGTTCATGGAAAATTTCTTATTTTTATGAAATATATGTTATTTGAATGTTATATGTAAAAATTGGTTAGGCTTGGAATAATGATTAGTTGCACGAATTTCATTTTTCGAGCCTAGGGACGAAATTATCATTTATGAAAAAATAGGGGCAAAATGGTAATTTTTGTAGGGTGTGAATTGGATTAAATTGAGTATGAAATGGATTAAATTGACGTTAAATTCATTTATATAGATCCAGAAAGACCTAGTACCGAGTTGGATCGAGGAAAACAAAAAGTATCGGATTAGTAGATCCTTGTATACAAACGCTTATTGAGGTAAGTTCGTGTAACTAGATTATGCATATTAATATGTTTGGAATTGAATGTTGAATATGTGTGAATTGTATAAATGTCCAATGTATAAAATTAACTATATGCTTGATATTGCTTGATAAATAATAAGACCCGTGTGAATAGCAGGAATTCGATGGATACAAGATTTCCCAATTGGTTGTGGTCTTGCATATGTTGCAGGCACACCATAACTTGAAAGAGCATCCTGTTATAAGCCCTCTCGAGCTTTCCATTATATAGTTCTTATGAGAATCCCGATTGGTAGTGATCCTGCATGTGTTGCAGACTACCGCTGCTCTTTGTGAGCGTCCTATTATATGATCAGTTGTGATCCTGTATACATTGTTGACACAAACGCAACTCTTTATGAGCGTCCTGATAAAGGCTCTTATTGAGCTTCCTGATATGGCTCGCTTGAATATCCTATTATATGGCTATCCGAAGCTCTCTGATAATAGCTCTTTGGAGTTACCTGTTAAGCTCAATGAGCTTCTTATTTTAAACTCTTATGAGTTTCCTGTTATAGCCTGGATAAGCTTTATGTTACATGGCTTACATGAGTATCATGTTATATGGCTCGAGAGAGTGTTTCCTGATCATGTGCCCTAATTGGGTACCCCTGAATATGAGTTGACGGTTTACAATGTTGTACACTTCAAGTGTATTACATGTGTATCCATCGATATTTTAAATACATTCAACAGACAAAGTTCTGTCATGGCTAATCTGAACTTGAGATGATTTATCATAGAAATGTATATGTTATACGAAAACATGATAAGAAAAGTATATGTGTATGAAAGTTATTACATGATGAACTCATCTTTATTACTTAAAAAGTATTTAGAATTTCATGACTAACTTGCTTGATTGAGTGTATGTGATTAGGCAATTGGTCAATTTATTGGGATGCATGTTATTTACATGATTACTTAATTTGAATATAAACGGTAAGTTAAATTCCTATTATGCGAACTTACTAAGTAGTAAATGCTTACTTTGTTTTATTTTCCTCTGTTTTATAGTGCTCGAAAGCTCGTGAAGGTTGGAATCAGTCAGAGCACCATTACACTATCCTTCAGCTCATTTTGGTATAAATAATAAACTTATTTTGGTATAATGGCATGTATAGGCTAACTTGGTCAGTCTTGGCATTTAAATGGTTGATTGTAATATAGCCATTGGAATGGTTAGTGATATGTTTAGTGAATATATATATATAAGGTTATAATATGGTTAATATATGTGTGTCTGATATGGTTAGATTGAATTATGGTAAACATATGTGTCTTATAAAAGGTGAGTTTGAATAGATGTGATGACATATCATGTATAATGTTAATGTTGTCTTAGTTTTAACGTTTTGAATTGGTTGGTATATGTATGCAAGTAATAATGTAGGTACAAGGAAAAATTTGGCTGAGAAATAAGGTTTGGAAATGATCTTATTTGTCCACACGGGTAGACACATGGGCATGTGTCTCAACCGTGTATGACACACGGCCATGCGCACGAGCATGTGGTTTGGCCGTGTGTCCCCTGAATCTTAAAAATTAAGACACAGAATACTCAGAATTGGTCACAAGGGCGTGTGTCTTAGCCATGTGAATCCTGCACCTATTTTTGAAAATTAAATTGTCCACACGGCCTAGCACATGGGTGTGTTGCTGATCATGTGATCCAAGTCAATAGCTACCCTAGTTTGAACACGAGCTGGGACACGGCCGTGTGAGCCACACGGCCTAACCACACAGTTGTGTGTCCCCTGCACTTAAGAAAACTTTTGAAATTTCGCGAAATTTTTTTTAATTTTTTGGTTTAGTCCCGATTTAATTCTAATACGTATTTTGGGCCTTGAGGACCCAATTAAGGGACTATATGATTGATTTTGAATATGAATAGTAAATGACATAAATTTTCTGTAAATGATTTGTAAACTCTGGTAATGCTTCGTGACCTTATTCTGGCGATGGATAGGGGTTAGGGGTGTCACAATGTCAATTTCTACCGAAAATTTATCAGGGGCTTCTCAAAGATTTCCAAGCCCTTGTGTACTTTATTAGAAAAAGACACAATCTTTGACTTTAACAAGGCATGCTTGGAAGCCTTTGAATAGCTGAAAAACCATATAATCTCAGCACCAATAATTGTTGCACCATATTGGAATTCTCCTTTTGAATTGATGTTCGATGCTAGCAATTTTGCTGTGGGAACTATGATGGGGAAAAGAAGAAACAAATTATTCCATCCAATCTATTATGCGAGCATAATTTTGACAAGAGCCCAATTGAATTATACGTTAACTGAAAAGGAATTACTCATTGTAGTTTTGCTTTTGACAAATTTCGTTCATATCTTATATGTACAAAAGCAACAGTCTACACAGACCATTCAACCATCAAATAATTACTAGCAAAGAAGGATGCTAAACCAAGGTTAATTCGGTGGGTACTTTAACTCCAAGAATTTGACCTTGAGATTAAAGCAGGAAAGGAGTCGAAAATCAAGTTGCAGACCATCTATCAAGAGTAGAACGGCACGAGGTAAACCACTTACTCACTCCAATTAATGGGAATTTCCCGGATGAGTATATCTTCGAGATGAGTCAAACTCATAAAACTCCATGGTTTGCTAATTATGCAAATTATCTAGCTTGTGGAATAAGGCCTCCTGGGATGACATACCAACAAAGGAAGAAATTCCTTCATGATGTTAGGTATTATTTCTGGGAGGAGATTGTTGTGTTTAAACATTATTGGAACAATGAAAATGTGCAAGTGTACACAATCGTAACAAGTAATAAAGTGACAAGTAAATGTCGAGTTATCGTACCCACAGGGACCGTGAAAAGAATTATTTATGAATGCAATTTTAAAAACACTTTGGTGAAGGAAAATATTTTGATTTGAAGAGTTGATTAAAAACTAGGATTTTAACAAAGTAAAATAAATAAAAATAAAATAAAAGTTTCAATGCATGATTTCAAAAGATGATTTTAATCAAGATGACATAATTGTGTTAGATTAATTACATTTCTTAACTTATAATTATTAAACTCATGTTCATGTTTTTATGAATAAATTCACGACAACTCGGTAATTTGCTAACTTTTATGAACATACTTACCTACCAAAATCCATTTATCTCTTGACTATATCACTACGTCAATTCAACCGATTAACAAATTTTAATAAGCAAATGTGTTAATGCACATACATACTGATGAAATTAAAATAATCTCTTGTACATATCTCTATGCCAATTCAAACAATTAATTCAATCTCATAAGCACATAAAAGATTACATGAGGTAACAATGTATTTCTACCTTGAAACAATTTAATCACAATAATCTTGCAAGTTATGCAAGGCTAATGTATCGTTAGATACAGTTGCTAATTTAACCCTTAACTACCTTAGATGATTAAACATGCACTGGTTAAGTATCGTGTCAATTAATTACAATTTCAATCCATTTAAATAATTAATTCATTAGTTACCTTACAATTGTAATGTAAGAATAACTTAGTCATGGTTTTACTTAATCAAACATCTTACCGAGGCCTATAACAACACAAATACAATTTTAATAAATTAAGTAGACAAAATGCAATCAACCTAGCACAAATTAAATTTAAGCCATATTAATTAAATTAAACATATCAACATCACAAATACTCATAGACATGTTCATCATAACAACAAAATTAAAAGGATAGGGAACAAGAATCAAATTCGGTGTTTCTCTGAGGCTTGACTAGTTTGCTCTGGTCCTCCTTCTTTGTTTGTTCTTGTTGAACCAAGGCTTCTACAAACACTTGAATGTTGCTCGAAATGGTGGTTTAATAACTCTTTTTCAAGAGGTGAAATAGGCAAAGGAATGGGGGAAGAAAGTGAAGAACGATGGAAGGGAATGAAGAAAGAAAAGTGAGAGAGAAGTGAAGAAATGAATGGGTTTGATATGTGTTTGAAGTGAGCAGAAAAGGGGGGCATTTATAGGTTGACATGGTACTAAAATTAGAAAAAATCAGCAGCCATAGAGTCCCCCCATGGCCGGCCACACATGTGGCAAGTTTGAAGGTTCCAAACTTGCTATTTTAAGGTAGGGGCAAATCTAGAAAGGCATAAATAATGGAGGAGTTTGAATGCAATTTGAAGGATTCTTCAAGGGATATTTGCAAGCCAAATAATCAGCCAAACAAGCAGATTGGGACAGCATGTGGGACGGTTTTGTGCTACCCAGTGCTCGGTTGGACCGGTTTACTCGATTCATCTCAACTGTGCCACTTTTCATAATTAATTAATAATAATTTATTTAACCCAAATTAAATTGGATTAAAATTAAAATTAATTATATTATGAATTAATATACACAATTTGGACTGTATTAGGCTGAAAAATTAATTCGCCTTGATTCTTCAAAATTGCTTCTCGGTTTTACGCTTTTAGAAGTGTCTGCCAAACTGTTTTTTGTCCTTTGTGCAAATCTGTTGAAAATAATCAAAATTTGATATAAAATTAATTAAAATTCAACATGTTCATAATTTGAGTGTAATTTAATTATTTTATAAATATTATTTATTTTTCGACAAAAATTTTATCGAAACTGCATGAATTTGAGTTAAAAAGGGCATGAAAAAGTGTGTATATTTTCGCGTTTCCACACCCCCAAACTTAATTTAGTGCTCGTCCTGAGTAATGCACAAATTTGAAAGAATTTCTTGAAAACTCCTTAGTTACTCTAGCAGAAATTAGGGTGGGTTCGCGACGATGGGTTATAAGAATTGGATTGTAGCCCTTGCCTTCCTCGGTTTTGGTTACCCATGTAATACACAGATTCTGGGTTCGATGGACATTCTTCTAACAGATGTCCTTCCCTACAATAGACACAGGTTACACTTTCAAATTGATTCGGTGGTTGTGTTGTAAAACTATTAAACCCATTAGTGATAAAATTTTTAATCATCGAGGATATTGAAGATACCTGAGATGCGAGTGAAGTTAGGGTGTTTACTTCATGTATTCCAGCAACTTGTCTTCCTCACGCTGCTCGATTGGTTGGCAATTGATAATTGTTATTGGCAATCCTCTCGATGATTTCATAAGCCTCATTGTAAAACTTAGAAAGGAAAGCACCATTAGCAGAAGCGTCCACTACCATCCTCGTGTGAGCATTGAGACCGTTATAAAACGTCTCAAGTTGGATGCAATATGGGATTCTATGATGATGGCACTTCCGTAATAATTATTTGTACCTTTCCTGTGCCTCATACAAGGACTCATCAGCCATTTGTTGGAAAGCAGTGATCTCATCCCTCGACTTAGAATTCTTGCTAGGTGGAAAATACTTCATGAGGAATCTTTCTGCTAACTCTTGCCATATGGAAACTGAATTTTGTGGCAATGAGTTCAACCAGGCTCGAGCTCTATTCCTTAGTGAATATGGGAACAACTTCAATCGTAGTGCATCTTCTAGCACTCTGGCTAACATGAAAGAATCGTTTACCTCCATAAACAGTCTTAAGTGTAGGTGAGGATCTTCGATAAGCATTCCATTGAATTGGCCCACTGTCTGAAGCATCTGGAACATGACTGGCTTTAGTTCAAACTATTGTGCCTCTATTTCGGGTCTCCCAATGCCCGAATTAAGATCATGAAAAACTGGCATGGCATATTTTCTTAGATCTCTATCTTATCATCTGCAATAAGGATAGGATTTTGAACAGGGTTTGCTCCATTTCCTTGATTTGGATTTTCGAAGTTCATAAACACAGAAAAATACTCATAAACATAAACACCTGAAATAAACACAGAAAATTAATCAAGTTAAAATTGAACAGAAAAATAAACCAAAATGCAAAATTAACAAATTCACAAATAATGACTTTTTAAAACAGTTCCCGGCAACGGCACCAAAAACTTGGAATGATGGAAATGTGCAAGTGTACACAATCACAACAAGTAATAAAGTGACAAGTAAATGTCGAGTTATCGTACCCACAGGGACTGTGAAAAGAATTATTTATGAATGCAATTTTAGAAGCACTTTGGTGGAGAAAAATATTTTGATTTGAAGAGGTGATTAAAAACTAGGATATTAACAAAGTCAAATAAATAAAAATAAAATAAAATAAAAGTTCCAATGCACGATTTCAAAAGATGATTTTAATCAAGATGACATAATTGTGTTAGATTAATTACATTTCTTAACTTATAATTATTAAACTCATTTCATGTTGTCATGAATAAATTCACGGCAACTCAATAATTTGCTAACTTATAAACATACTTACCTACCAAAATCCATTTATCTCTTGACTATATCACTACATAAATTCAATTGATTAAACAAATTTTAATAAGCAAAAGTGTTAATGCACATACATACTTATGAAATTAAAATAATCTCTTGTACATATCTCCATGCCAATTCAAACAATTAATTCAATCTCATAAGCACATAAAAGATTACGTGAGGTAACAATGTATTTCTACCTTGAAACAGTTTAATCACAACAATCTTGCAAGTTATGCAAGGCTAATGTATCGTTAGATACCGTTGCTAATTTAACCCTTAGCTACCTTAGATGATTAAACATGCACTGGTTAAGTATCATGTCAATTAATTACAATTTTAATCTATTTAAATAATTAATTCATTAGTTACCTTACAATTGTAATGTAAGAATAACTTAGTCATGGTTTTACTTAATCAAACATCTTACCGAGGCCTATAACAACACAAATACAATTTTAATAAATTAAGTAGACAAAATGCAATCAACCTAGCACAAATTAAATTTAAGCCATATTAATTAAATTAAACATATCAACATCACAAATACTCATAGACATGTTCATCATAACAACAAAATTAAAAGGATAGGGAACAAGAATCAAATCCGGTGTTTCTCTGAGGCTTGACTAGTTTGCTCTAGTCCTCCTTCTTTGTTTGTTCTTGTTGAACCAAGGCTTCTACAAACACTTGAATGTTGCTCGAAATGGTGGTTTAATAACTCTTTTTCAAGAGGTGAAATAGGCAAGGAATGGGGAAAGAAAGTGAAGAACGATGGAAGGGAATGAAGAAAGAAAAGTGAGAGAGAAGTGAAGAAATGAATGGGTTTGATATGTGTTTGAAGTGAGCAGAAAAGGGGGGCATTTATAGGTTGACATGGTACTAAAATTAGAAAAAATTAGCAGCCATAGAGTCCCCCCATGGCCGGCCACACATGTGGCAAGTTTGAAGGTTTCAAACTTGCTATTTTAAGGTAGGGGCAAACCTAGAAAGGCATAAATAATGGAGGGGTTTGAATGCAATTTGAAGGAGTCTTTATGGGCTATTTGCAAGGCAAATAATCAGCCAAACCAGCTGATTGGGTCAGCATATGGGAATGTTTTGGGCTGCCCAGTGCTCGGTTAGATCGGTTTTCTCGGTTCAGCTCAACTGGGCCACTTTTCATAATTAATTAATAATAATTTTTTAACCCAATTTAAATTGGATTAAAATTAAAATTATTTATATTATGAATTAATACACATAATTTGGACCGTCTTAGGCTGAAAATTAATTCGCCTTGATACTTCAAAATTGCTTCTTGGTTTTGCGCTTTTAGAAGTGTCTGTCGAGCTGTTTTTCGCCTTTTGTACAAATTTGCCGAAAATAATCAAAATTAATCAAAATTTGATATAAAACGAATTAAAATTCAACATGTTCATAATTTGAGTGTAATTTAATTATTATTTATTTTTCGACAAGCATTTTACCGAAACTGCATGCATTTCAGTCAAAAAGGGCATGAAAAGGTGTGTATATTTTCATGTTTCCAATTATGCAAATCATATAATCAAGAAATATGTAGTTGAGAGTGAAATAACTGAGATCCTATATCACTGCCACTTATCCCCAAGTGGGAGACATTTTGGAGGTTCCTGCACTGCAACAAAAATTTTGCAAGCGGGATTCTTATGGCCAACTTTATTTAAAGATGTGTATGCCTATGTCAAGAATTGTGATCGATGCCAAAGGATTAGAAGTATATCAAGGAGAAATGAGATGCCCTTAACAAACATACTAAAGGTTAAATTATTTGACGTTTGGGGCATAGACTTTTTAAGTCTATTTCCTTTGTCTTATGGTAACAGGTACATCTTGGTAGTTGTGGATTATATATCCAAATGGGTGGAAGCTAAGGCATACCTAGCAAACAATGCAAAGGTAGTCATGCGATTCTTACATAAGCATGTATTTACAAGGTTTGAGACTTCTAGGGCTATAATTAGCGATGAAGGTTCCCACTTTGTAAATAAATAGCTTAAATGGTTGCTTGACAAATATGACATTAAACAGAAAGTGGCCATTGCCTATCATTCACAAACAAATTGGCAAGTTGAGCTTGCAAATCATGAAATCAAAGGAATCTTGGAGAAGGTAGTACATCCAAAGAGAAAATATTGGTCCCAGAAATTTAACGATGCTCTATGGGCTTATCGAATAGCTTACAAGACACCGTTAGGAATGACTCCCTATCGGTTAGTCTTCAGAAAAGACTATCATTTACCATTGAAATTGGAGAATAAAGCTCACTGGGCTCTACAATAATTAAATCTAGACCTGATCCAGGCTTGTGAAATAAAGATGCTACAATTCGATGAGTTAGAGGAGTTGAGGTTGTTTTCATACGAGAATGCCAAGATCTTCAAAGAAAAGACCAAACAATGTCATGACAAACGTATACAACCTCAAGAATTCATAGAAGGTCAAAAAGTCTTGTTTTTCAAATTGAGATTGAGGTTATTTCCTAGAAAACTCAAATCGCGATGATTGGGACCATACATCATTCAAAAAGTCTATCCATATGGAGCTGTCAGACTACAAGACAAAAGAGGAGGTACATTTAAGGTTAATAGGCAACATCTCAAGCATTATTGGGATAGTAAAGTTGAGTAAAATCAAATTTCATTCAACTTGAACGACCCCTAAACCTGTATTTAAAATTTTCTTTTGATAAAGGGAATTTTTGGAATAACTTTTCTCGAATAAGTACATTCAATTAAATTTTGTTTAAGAAGATTTGATTTTAAGTGGGGCCACTTGTGACCTTTCCAATTTTTCCTAGGAATTTAATTTATTGTAATTTTCGAAGAAAATATTTGTCTAAATACCCCTTGAATTTTATTTTATTTTCACTTTATGCTGAATAAATGGGTCAAGTTTAACCAAAGTCTTAATTTCTAAGTTTTGCAGTTTAAGCTGACAGACAATTAGGTGTTGAAATTGGGCTTAAACCCTAATTAATTGCAAGAGAGAAAAACCCACCCCACCAAAACCTAGTGGTGTTGTAACCCCTATCCTAAAATATCCCAAAAAATTCAAAAGTTCATCACATACTACCTTTATAAATTCAAACACTTTTAACCATATTTATCTTTATCTCTCCCTAGTTAAATGATATTCAAACCCTCCCTATATCAACCTTCCATTATTTACATAATTTTCACAACCAAAAGCATTTGTTATTATCTCTTTCTCTCTTTCCCTATTCTCCCTTTCTTCCTTTGGTGCCACACCCCAATTTTCTTTCTAAAAGTTTCCTTTTTATTTCACAAACCTTACCCTAAAATCCCATATTCCTTTTCACAAATCTCCTCATACTTCTTTTGCAAGTTAAGTCCCAAAATCCAAACACCTTGTGCCGCACACCGCCATTTTCGTACATCCCTACAAGGCTTTCAACTTACCTGTTATCATTTTATCTTCTTTGTGCCGACTACAAGAAATCAAAAAAAAAATGTCACACAAAAGAACATATCCTCCCAAGGCCTTTGCCAAGACTCCAATTTGGGTCTACAAAGATGAAGTACAAGAAATGTTTTATTCTATTTTTCAGACTCAACCAATGTGGTCAAAAAAATGATTCAAACTATGAGGCACTGATAGTACTATCATGCCACTAGCCATTTAGAAAATAGTGGAGGCCCGCAAATGGTACATATTCTGTGAGAATAGGCCATCTCTTGAAAAAGAGTTGGTGTGGGAGTTCTATGCAAATTTGTTCCCGACAGATGCATCGAAAATTCTTATCCACAAGAAAAAGGTACCTCTAACTTCTAAATCCATTAATAACTTTCTTGAACTGCCTAATGTTGAAGAAAATGAGTATTTCACAATGTTGAAAAATGTCAACTCGAATTTGCTTCAAGAAGTCCTTGCAGTAGTTACAAAACCAGGATCTAAATGAATAGTCAAAAAAATTTGGTAGTCATACTTGCAAGAAAGAATACTTAAAACCTATTGCAAAGGTATGGTTCTACTTTTTGCGATTTAGTTTCATGCCAACCTTACTCGTTCCACCATCTCGATGGAACACATGCTTCTATTATATGCTATCATGATAGGGAAGTCTATTAATGTGAGGAAGATCATCTCGAAAGAAATAAAAGAATGAGCTAAGAAAAGAGCAGGACATGCCTTTTTCCCATCACTAACCAGTTTACTATGCTTGCAAGCATGCATCTATCTACAAGTCAACCTCAAAGGTCCATATCCTCAATGATGCATAACAGAGCATGACATTGCAAGATTGATAGAGGATGCTGAACCAGAAGAAGAAATAAAGGACCCTAAACCTGATGAATCTCCTAACATGGCTTAGACAACCAGAGTGCCTGAAGATGCTAGGTCGTCCAATCCGACACCTGTCAAAGAATCAGACCAGACAACTATAATAAACATGCTGAAGTCTTCGCATCATCAACAACAAACCTTTTGGAAATATGCCAAAACTAAGGATAACTCCATGCAAAATGCTTTTAAGAATTTCTCATATAATCCTCTTGCTTTTATTCCTGAATTTCCAAATGATATTTTGGAGCCAAGGTCAAACAAGTTAAAGGAAGAAGAGTATGTGATGCCTTACAAAGATTAGAAGAAGGAATAAGCAGCAGAATGGGATGGGAGTGTCAGAGTCAGTAAATAAAAATGGGGTTCTTAGTTTCTTTCTCAGTTATTTTTAGAAAGCAATTTATGATTATTAGTTAGTTTTATTTATGCATTAATAAAACTTTGCAAGTATGAATAAAAATTGTTGTTGTTTTTCATTTATTAATGTTCTCGTATGAAACAAATGAGCGTGGTAATGCGAATGTGCATGTCTAGGATTGAATCTGTGTAACGCCACAAAATTCCTGAAATCCCGAATTTTCTTTTTTTCGATTCTGATAAAAAAAATATGTGCTTAGTCTTCCCGGTTAAGTGTTAGGTCTTGGTTAGTTTTGGAGTTAGAAATAAGAAGTGAAGGAAATTATAGTTTAATTATTAAAAGAACTCTGATGGTAAGTAGGTGGGCTTTTGAATAAATGAAGCAAGAATTGGACAAAAAAGAGCTTGCTGGCCTAGTGGATAAGTAGCGTGTTGCTAGTGTCAGAGGTCTGGGGTTCGAATCCCTCCTTGCTCAAAAGAGGGATTTATTTTTGCTTAAGAGATGGACAGAGGTGGCATTGGATATGAACTTAGTAGGGAGTGATAAGAGGAGAAATTTGAGGAGGGGATTAAGGAGTTATCAGGGAGAAAAACTAGGAGATGAGGAGTGAAGAAGTGGTGGAGCCGAAATAGGAATTTAGGCATAAGAAATTCGACTATAGAGGCTATATATAGGTGCCAAATGTGTGGTTTCCAGGCTAATGTCGAATTCTCCTTCACCTTTTTGCCAGAAACCCTTTTTTCCATTCAAGATCAAAAAGCCGAAAACCCTTGATCTTCTTTCCTTCTCTTTGTGCCGATTTTCCCTTCTTCATTTACTCAATTCTCTTTGATCCACTTTTAGTCTAGCTGACTTCTTCTTCTCTTTTTCCCTTGGTGCCGAATAATCTTTTGTTTGCCATACAAAACTCAAGGGCCGAACACCTGTTTGGCCGAACACCCTTGGTGCCACCACTACCCTTTCCACTCAGTCGATTGTAGTGTAAGTGTTTGCTCTCCCAATCAGTTTTTGCTAAGTTATGATATGATTATGTTCTAAATAATAGTATGTAATTTTTTCCATGAAAGTTTTGATTTCTTTTAAGAATAGTTAGGCATGCTTGAAGGTTTAAGTTTTTAGAATTGTGTTAGTAACTTTTTTAAGGCAAAATCTTAGGAGGCATAAGAGTTTGGAAATGATTTAGGCACACTTTTTCTTTGGATTATTTATCCTATATTAATAATTATCCCTTTAAACTTACTTTGAGCTTTATGGTTTATTTTTATTGTTTCACCCTTACATTAAGCCAGTTTCTATAAATTTTCCCTTTCACCGAATTTTAACCTTACTTATCTTAGTAAATCAAGTTTGGGGGAGATTTCAAAAAGATTTCATTTTGTTCAAAAAAAAATTCTCAAAAAGGTATTATTGAACATAGTTTCAAGTTAAGTCTAGCGGGGATTAAAATCATCTTAAGGCAAGATTGGGTACGGATGTTCGAAGTAAGCTTAGTACGGATGTTCGAAGTAAGCTTAGTTGAAATTAATTGAGCTAAAAAATCCTTTCTCTTTATTCATACTTTAAGCCAGCCCCATTACAATCTTATTGAAGACCTATTGATCCTGAGAACATGCCGACTACATTAGTGGAGAGAAATTACTAAGTTCAGCATATGAAGACTACTATTAAACCTTGGGATTTCTTTGCTTAATTAGAATAAGGAATAATAAATTGAATGGTGAAGATTAAAATGTGACTATGAGGGACATATAAGATCATGATCCTGGTTAATATCTTTCTACTTTATTGGTGTTAGATGTTGAAATAATACTTGCATGTGAGCGACTTGTTAACAAAAAGAGTTTGTGGGAATACTTTTTTAAAGCATGATTATGTAGAAATTGAATTTGATTTACAGGGTTGTGATTGTAAATTTGGTGAATTTGCATGAGTTATTACTAATGAATTAAGCTTGGGGGTGTAATAGCTATAAAATTATAGTTATCTATAGCACTTTCTAGCTTGTAATACTTGCAATTTTTGAGTAATTGATAGCAAAATTTGTGAATTTTACTCAATATTTGTTAAATTGGATAAAAATATAATGTATATATATATATATTTGCTCAATTTCATGTTAAGTTTACTTAATTTATATTATTTTTTCAATTTTGGACTAGTTTGTGTAGCAGAAATTTTTTTAGCCCTGCAGGTCACCCGTTAAGGTCCTACACTACATCAAGTAAAGAAATCGAGTAATTAATCAGCATAGGACGTCCCAAAAAATTATTAAAAATATTATTTGTATTTTTAGCAACTTAATTCACAATAATTTTGACCGGGAAGTAGAATGCTTGAAGTTAAAAAGGCCTGAAGAAATTTCTACGTGAAAGGGACGCAAGTGTGCACCATGAAGGCCCAATTTGCAATCAAATTACAATAGGCCCAAACCACACCTATAGCCACCCAACTCAGCTCAACTTATCTGATTTTTTTTATTTACAAAACAACCCAAAATTTTCTTTAATCTTAGTCTCACCCCTCCACTTTTCACTCTTCACATTTTTAAGCATATAGCTAAAAATAACTTAACAAAAAAGAACCACCCATCTCCACTTCCCAAGGCCGGCCATGGAAGAGAGAAAAAGCAGGGGTTGCTACCATTTTTAGCAAATTATCAAGCCTCCCTCTAGTTTAAATGACCCCCTCCTATCACTTCTCAAATCATCCCTTCACATCTCAACTCATTCTCTCTTTCTCTTCCACGCATAGAGCTTGAGTTCTCTAGTTTCCTTTTGTTCTTTATTTAGTTCAAAGGTTAAGCGGTTCTCAAGTGAAGAAAAACTTCTCTTGGTCAGAAACTTTGAGGAGAAATTGGCAAAAGAGCATCCACAAAAATTGAAAGAAGCCACCATGACCAATTCTCAGGAAACCGTTGAAATTATCAAAAAGTCTTCTTCTTAATTCTTTATTTATTTTTTCTTGTTTGTTCAACATGCTTGCAAATTTCTTTGATTTTTTTCCATTGAAAATGATCAATTAATTGTGTAAAATCCTTTATAAAATGCCTGTAAAATCCTGCATGGCCAAGGAAAGAACATATCTCCCTTACAGTAGAGGGATATGGTAAAGAATTTATAATGTCAGTTTTGGCCTTATCGACCTCAATTCCCTTAGCTGAAACTATATGGCCTAGAATCAAACCTTTGTCTACCATAAAATGACACTTTTCATAATTCAAGACAAGATTAAATTTTATGCACCTATTTAAAATTATCGTGAGGTTTTTAAGGCATTCATTAAAACAATTCCCACACATTGTAAAATCATCCATAAAAACTTCGATAAGTTTTTCCACAAATTCAGAAAATATACTCATCATGCATCTCTGGAAGGTGGTCGGTACGTTACAAAGTCCAAATGGAATCCTTCTATACACAAATGTGCCGAATGGGCATGTAAAATTGGTCTTTTCCTGGTCATTTGGTGTAACTGGGATTTGGAATAAACCTAAGTATCCATCAAGACAACAAAAGTGAGTTTTACCAGCTAATCGCTCAAGCATTTGATCTATAAAAGGAAGAGGGAAATGATCTTTTCTAGTGTAAAAATTCAACTTCCTGTAATCAATGTAGATACGCCACCATTTTGTACTCGATTCGGTACCAAGTCATCCTCAGCATTTTTCTTTATTGTCACGCCCGTTTTCTTGGGCACGACTTGTACCGGACTTACCCATCTACTGTCAGAAATGGGGTAGATTATGTCAGCATCTAGTAGCTTGATTATCTCCTTTTTTACCACCTCCATCATATTCAAGTTCAACCGTCTTTGCACCTCTCGTCTTGGTTTAGTGTTTTCATCCAAGTAGATTCTGTGTGTGCATGTCAAAGGTCTTATCCCTTTTAAATCGGTGATGGTCCAGCCAATCGCCTCCTTATGACTTTGTAGTACCTGGATCAAACTTTCTTCTTCGAGCTTAGAGAGTTTATTTGAAACTATAATCGGTAGGGTATTACCTTTCCCCCAAAAACGCATACTTAAGATGTTCGGGAAGTTGTTTCAATTCCAATTCTGGAGCCTGTACAACAGAAGGTAAAAGTTTAGTGTTTGATGGAGCCAGTAATTCATTAATAGATTCATAATCATCAAATATAAATTCGGATTTATCTTCATAAATGGACTCAAAGTCTCCTTTACTGAAGAGTCAATTATGTCGACACGGTTTACGCTCAAGATTTCGCTTGGATGACTAATAGCATCGTAAATATTAAACTTCACGATCTCCCCTTCAAATTCCATTGTAAGAGTTCTGCTTCGAACATCGATCTTGGTGCTAGTGGTACTAAGGAAAGGTCAGCCTAACAAAAGGTCTAAAAATCCAAGAGTGCTATCCTCCTCCATTTTTATTACATAAAAATCTGTAGGGAAAATAAGTTCATTAACTTTTACTAATACGTCCTCGAGGACTCCTTCGCGAAGCACAATAGACCTATTTGTCAACTGAATGATAACACTTGTTTTTGTTAAAAACCCCACGTTAAGTGATTCATATATAGAATAAGGCATTACATTTATTAAGGCCCCTAAATCACACATAGCCTTCTTAATTCCCAAATGGCCTATCTTGCATGGTATTGCAAACATGCCTCTATCTTTATATTTCGCTAGCATTTTCCGCTGCAACACTGCAGATACATTCCCATCAACACTTACTTTTTCATTACCTGTTAATTTTTGTTTGTTAGTGTAGAGTTCTTTGAGAAATTTGGCATACCGCGAAATTTTTCTGATGGCATCCAACAGCGATATACTAATCTCGACATTTATGAATATTTCGAGGATCTCCTTGTCTTCTTTTCCCTTTCGACATTGATTTAATCATCATGGAAATAGAGTTTAAATTTTTGGCAATGGGGGTTTCGCTCGGACCTGTTTGTCATTTTCAGGCTTTTCCTGGGCAATTTCTTGGCCAAGATTCCTACCAGGAATTGGTTCCAGTACCTTTCCACTTCGCAGCGTCACTGCATTCGCATTTTGTCTCGGGTTTGATTTTGTTTGTGACGGCAGCTTCCCTTGAGAACTTATTTTCTCAATTGATGTGGTCAATTCTCTTATAGATGCCTCGATTTTCTGTTGAAAATCAAGCATATTAGTTGCTAATTTATTGACCAAAGTTTCTAGAGAATTACCTGAATCTCGTGGCTGTTGTGGAACCCGATTTTGGTATGGCTAGTTATATCGTGGATTGTCCCCATAACTCAAGTTATGGTGGTCCCTCCATCTTGGGTTGTAGGTATTAGCGTAAGGGTCGTATCGCCTTTGTGGTGGCCCAAGGAAATTTCCCAGAGCATCTAAATGAGCCATAGTATCATCATACAAATTGGGACATACATCAATTGTATGTTCAGGTGTAGCACATATTCCGCATACTTGGGCTAGTTTTGCTTTTTCTGCAACAAGAGAATTTACGATATTAGAAAGTCTATCAACTTTATCTTCTAAGGTTGAATTACTTAGCTGGTGAACCCTTCTAGGGGGTTCAGGATTGGCTCAGAATTGCTGAGTATTTATAGCCATCGTGGAGATCAAGTCTGTTGCTTGTTGTGGAGTCATGTTGACTAACGCTCCTCCACTAGCGGCATCTACCATATTCATCTCCATGGGTTTCAGGCCTTCATAAAAATATTGGAGAAGAGATTGTTCTATTATTCCGTGTTGTGAGCAGCTCGCACACAATTTCTTAAACCACTCCCAATAGTCATAAAGAGACTGCTTTTTTTTTCCTTATTCCAACGATCTCACTTCTTAACTTAGCTGCTCATGATGCTAGAAAAAACCTATTGAGAAATAAACGAGAGAGATCAGCCCAAGTTGTAATAGATCCAGGAGGTAAATAAAATAGTCATTCCCTAGCTGAATCTATGAGGGAAAAAGAAAAATCACGCAATTTAATTGATCCTCAATTACCCCCTGAGGTTTCATACTAAGACAAACCATATGAAACTCTTTCAGATGTTTGTGGGGATTTTCATTTTGCAACCCAAGAAAAGTCGACAGTAGCTGGATTAAACCTGATTTTAGTTCAAAATCAGTATCCATAGTAGGATATGCAATGCACAATGGTGGTTGTTCTATCGAAGCTTCGGCTAGTTGTCGAATCATTTGAACCATCAGTTGATGTGCTAGATTCGGTTTTTTGTTAACCCTAGTGTTATGCACTTCTTCTGGGGAATTGACTTCTACCTGGAAAAAAATAAAAAAAATTGTAACAGCCCGATTTAGGGCCTAGTCGAAATAATGTTCTCAAGACCACAAATTTGAAGTTGCAAAAATTATTTTTATTATTATGAGGTTATAACATGATTATATTAGTGTATGAAAAGTTTGGTGAGTTAATTTTGATGTTTGTGAGCCTGATTGCGAAAAAGGACTAAATTGCATAAAAGGCAAAAGTTGCATTTTAGTACCCAAATGTGTTAAATAGCTAAAGAACTAAAATTGAAGGCCTTTAAAGAGCAATTAGACCCTTAGAAACAAGGTGGCCGGCCATAGGAGACAAGTTTAGTCAAAAAGGTCAATATTAGGTGACTTGATGACATAATTTTGTTATAAAATAATGCCAAAAAGCCTAGCTACTATTTTCTTTCTTCTCCATACTTTATCTCCATTGAAAATATCAGCAAAAGAGGAGTTTTTGAAGCTTTTAAATTTCAGCAACTTATCACCTCAACAAGTAAGTGATTTCCATGTCCTTGGTTGATGATCTTTGTAGTTTTGAGACCCTTGAAGCATGAGCTTTCAAATAAGGGCTCTATTTTGTAAAATATTAAAGAGTTTAGGGTTTTTCCATGAATGGACTTGTGATTTTTGCTGATTTTTTAAGGAAGAATGTAACACCCCGTACCCGAGACCGTTACCGGGGTTTAACACGAGGTATTTACGGACTTAATTCATTGACTTACACGGTTCATTTTTAAAATTTCAGACATGCTGGCTAACTGCATCATGGCCACTTTAAAAATCATATCTCGAGTTCCGAAGCTCGAAAACTTATTCCGTAAATTTTCCCTGAAACTAGACTCATATATCTATCTACAAATTTTTTTATAGAATTTTTTATCGGGCCAAACAGTACAGTTTATTAGTTTAAGTCTCCCCTGTTACAGTGTTCGACTACCCAGACCTTCATGCATTGGAACTTAGGTATCTCCCTATACAGGACTTCAAAACTTATGCCGTTTATTTCTAAAGAAACTAGACTCGACAAGGAATCTGTACATATAGGGCATGACTTCTAATTATCTCTGGTTAATTTATAGTAAATTTTCAAAGTCAGAATAGGGGATCCAGAAATTGCTCTGGCCCTGTTTCACGAAAACCTAAATATCTCTTAAAATCCGACTCATTTGGCCGCTTCGTTTCTTCCATATGAAAATAGATTCATCAAGGTTCGATTCCATAATTTATTCACTAATTAAATCCATTCCTAATATTTTTAGTGATTTTTCAAATTGACACTACTGATGCTGTCAACATCTGTCTTTAGGGTAGACTTTACCTATTACTTAGTTTCCATGATTTAACTAACCCTTTAGTATATATAGCACAAAATAAGATTGTGATTAACCATCCCAATGGTCAATCATTGCCAAGCATATCCACACTTCTCAATAACCCTATACATACACGAAGATTATAACAATATACTCAAAACATATATATATATAAGCCATTTTCGCATGACTATCAAATTTATACAAAACCGAAAGGTGTAAGACAAACATCAACAAGGGTAGTCCTATACATGCCATTTCAAAGTTCAACCAAAAGTGTACCAAAAGGGGCTTTGATAGTGTGGACGACTTCAACTTCGACAATCCCGAGTCCGATAGCTGACGAACCAAAATCTATAAAACAGAGATTCAAGGAAAACGGAGTAAGCATTTAATGCTTAGTAAGTTTTGAGCTATGAAATTAAACACAACTATAATGTAACATTGTATAGCTAAACGGATAATTTCATATGCACAAATTCTCAATATCATACTTATTCCATATTACCAACCTTTATATTCATACACAAAAGATTAACTTAACCAAAGACCGGTAGCTCATTTATCGACTGAGTGAGTACTATTTGCAAGGGATCAACTAAATCAATGCATATATGAAACATACCTCATCGCTGGGATTTCACGAGCATATTAATTGAAACTATGGCAGCAAGATCACTCATTCTCAAGCCAAGTACCTTCGGGGTTTAACCGGATATAGTTTCTCGCTCGAATGCCTTCGGGACATAGCCGGATATAGTAATTTGCACAAATGCCTTCGGGACGTAGCCCGGATATAACAACTCGCACTAAAGCCTTCGGGACATAGCCCGGATATAGTAACTCGCACAAATGCCTTCGGGACTTAGCCCGGAACTAACAACTCGCACAAAAGCCTTCGGGACTTAGCCCGGTTAACATCCAAATATTCATGTACATATAAATAAATCATGACACATCTATTTTTCATTTTCATAATAAGTTTCAAACACAATTCACGTATTAAGCAATCCTATTTTCGGCTCACTAGCCACATACAAACAGCATGGTTTAGTTTGCTTTACGACACGATCTCTATACACATACGGCTACCCTTCATACGTATAGACTAAGTAACTTATCATATAATTCAAGTAGAATCATCATATCGCCCTATATTTGTTATGCTCATACAACATGACTTAATCAAATCGTAAACTAAGTCTCGTTACTCGAAAACTTACCTCAGATGTTGTCGAACGATTTCAATGGCTATTCGATCACTTTTTCTTTTCCCCTATCCAAGTTTGATCCTCTAAGCTCTTGAGCTAAATCAAACAATTTACTTCCCAATCAAGCACAATTATATGGCGTTCATATACATTTTTAGAACCATTTCACATGAATTAATTGTTCACCTAAGTCTATCATCATTTCGTTTTCATAATTGTATACTTGGTAAGTTACATTAAACAATTATACTTATAGCTTTAATACACTTTATACTAGCCGAATTATACCATCAAGATATGCTCTACTCAATTAGCTTACCTTGGCCGAATATTCAGGATAAATTTTAGTACCACAATAGCTCAATATTCCAACTCAATAGATCAACACCTATGACCGAAACTATGAATTCCTTATATCCTTACATGTATTTAAATGCACATGTTCAATATAATTTCTTCTTTAATCACACATAATCGACTAGAACAATGGAAGTCTTTAGCAATACTTAATTTAATATCAAATCAAATCAATTATAACACATTTGGGCATTCATTTTATTTTTATAAACTCAACCACCCAAATCACTCAAATACAACATTTCATATTCGGCCTTAGCATCAAATATACTAGCCGATTCTTCAAACTTTAAAGCTATACATCTATTTAAATCCTGGTTACTTCAAGCACTCATCCACCTTTGTTTATCTAAAATTAACATGAGCAAACACCATCACCCATATTAATTATCATAGCCGAAAGCCTTAATCATTCCCATAATAAAAAATTTAACATGGGTTACTAAAATAACTTAGTATCTCACTCAAGATTAAGCAAAATTTCAAGAATTAATATAATTTCTTACCTTAATGATAGCTTAAGATAGCCGAAAATCTTTCCCCCTTCTTCTTCTTTACATTCGGCCAAGGAGAAAGAAAATTTTAAGCTTTGTTTTTCTCACCCTTCAATTTCTTATTTCCCATTATCTTTTCCTTCTTTTATTTATTTACTTTATAAATTATAAAGCTTCCAACTAATATTTAATACATTTTATATGCATGTAATCCATCATGGCCGGCCACTACCTATCATAAATGGAAAATTGACATGCAAACCCATTATTATTATAACATGAACTAATAAATCCTTATAGATTAGCCTATCCCGTTTCAAAGTATCACACATAAGTCCTATTGACTAAATTCACATGCAATCGACTAATTCGAAGCTTAAAACTTTCACACATTCATTATTCACATTTTCAGACAATAATTATTATATTCAAATAATTCGGTGACTCGGTTTAGCGGTCCCGAAACCACTTTTCGACTAGGGTTAAATTAGGGCTGTCACAAAGAATATGAGTCTTAGAAGAGTTCTAAACAACTTTTGTGAAAGCTGTTAGCATGAAAACACCTAAAGGGACTATTTTGCATAAGTTGCAAAATAGGTGATAAGTGTGTGAAATAGTGAGATTTTGGGGTTGCTATAAGAGTAAAAAGGGTTAGATTAGGTCTAAGATAAGAGAAAATTCGATAAAAATTGATTTTCGAGCATAGGGGTAAAATGGTCATTTTGCCAAAGTTTAGGGGCAAAATGGTCATTTTACCAAAGATGTGAATTTATGATTGCCTAATTGTAGTTAGTGACTAAATGAGTGCATTTTGTTATTATAGATTAAGATTTGCCAAATTCGAACCTAGATCGGAGGAAAGCCAAGCGAATCGACTAAACCGACTAGTCGAGTATATTTTGTAAACCGAGGTAAGTTGTATGTAAATAATACAACTACATTGATAATATATGTGTTTAAATTGTAATTGAATGGATATAGGATGAATTGTTTGATTGTGAATTGAGAATGTATAATGACAATGAGATGGTAGAATTCACGTTGGAACATTAGGAAATAAACCGGATATTCAAGCCGTGACATTTGGGTCACTTGTGTGAGCTAGTGTAAGACATGTCTGGGACATGCATTGGCCACATTATGAGAGCCAGTGTAAGACCATGTCTGGGGCATGGCACCGACATTGAGACGACTGCTAGTGTAAGACGTGTTTGGAACACGCATCAGCCTCGATAATGATAGTAAGTGTAAGACCATGTCTGGGACATGGCATCGAATTGAGATGTAAGCCAGTGTAAGACTATGTCTGGGACATAGCATTGGCTCCTTACCCTAAGTTTGAGGTTTATAGAATGTCCGGTAGTGTTCCAAATGGTTCAACGGTGAAAGTTATGATTATGAGTACATAAGAAAGTATAACTTTGTGTTGAGTGGTACAGGTACCTAATTGGTACGTATGAGAAATGAGCTCAATATAGAATATGTGACTTGTATAGATGGTGATGAGTAAGTTATGCTTATGCCTACCTTTGTGTTATCAGCATGGTGATCATTGAGGAATTTGTTATTGTATGTTTATTTATATACAACTTACTAAGCTTTTATGCTTACCCTCATTTCTTTCCATTTTCTTATAGTGCCACCTAACTAGCTCAAGGATCACTAGAAGTCAGAGATATCGATCACACTATCGTCCGAAACCTTCGGTATAGTTGGATTTATATTTTTGAATATGGCATGTATAGGGTTTAGACTTGATTATTTTGTGTCCTTAAGCATTGGCCAAATGTGTGGGCCTGGGATAAGTCCCACACTTTGTATTTAGCCTTGATGTTGACTAATACTCATTTTGATTATATGCAAAGATGATATTTCCTTGGTTGAGTAAATTGCCTTATGAATGAATGTCTATTGTGGCTGATTTGGTTGTATGGTATAGACTAGAATTGGTGTTGGTTGAGTTTGTGTTAATTGATGTAAGTAAGGGTGGCAAATAGGCTTGGTGAATAGCCTTATTTTGTGCACACGAGTAGGCACACGGGTGTGTGTCTAGGCCGTGTGTGACACACGGTCAGCCCCATGGGCATGTGATGTGGTCGTGTGTCCCCTGCACGTAAAAATTTCAAGTCAGTATGCAAGGAAATAAACACACGGGCAGAAACACAGCCATGTGTCTCAGCCATGTGGAGGACATGGCCTAGCACACGGGCGTGCGCTATGGCTGTGTGACAGGTTGGGTGTGCTGACGTTAGAAACAGAATACTCAAGTTTTCTCACACAGGCTAAGACACAGGCATGTCAATGTCATGTGAGCAACACGGGCCAGGGACACGGGCGTGTGTCCAGGCCATGTGAAGTCTGTACTTGAATTATGTGAAATTGTGTAAATAAATTGGCCACACGAGTAAGGGATACGGGTGTGTCCCTAGGTGCTTAGGCTGTGTGAGACACACGAGGCATCAGCACGACCATGTTAAGATGGTCATACGGGCGTGTTACCCTTCCACACGAGCGTGTGCCCTATTTTAAATGTAAAGTTTGCATAGATTGGATAAGGACCCAGAAAGGTTCCGAATGGTTTCCAATGGTTGATTTAGGCCTTGTAGGCCCATATTAAGAGGTTTAAAGTGGAAATTGAAAAAGTTTTAATTTGGACTGAGTCTCGGTGACTTAAGAACGATTGTTTGCATGAGAATAAGATAAGTAGTTCCTTGTACTCTGCCCTGACACGGGTTAGGGGTATGGGGTGTTACAAAAATAGAATTAGAAGTTTTAATCTGGGAAAAAATAAAATAAAAACAGAATTAAAAGTTTTGATTGAAATTTTGAAAATTAAAATTAAAATAATGGAAATAAATAGAGTTGAGGAAAATGTGTTCTTATGGAGAGATTCCAGCCTCCGGTTATCTCGATCTACCTTGGGTTCAATCCTCGACTTTTAGGTGATCCTTCTCAAACAGAATAAGCCAGTTATAGTGGAAGAGGATGCCTACGACCACCAGCTCCAAGATTTTAGACTTACGATTTAGAGGAACCTGACTCTAGCCAGCAATCGCTTTTGTGGGATCATCTTATACTAGATCATCACTTCTCAATGGCGAATACCACGCCACTTTTTCTCTTGGGCTCGCCAACCTTTGATGCAGTAAGCTAACGAATCGACCGTGCAATCTTCCCAAAATATACAAAGCGGTCGTTCCTTGCACACGTTGAAAAGATCACTTTTTAAGGGACATAGACGGAAGCGTCGGCCCCGTAATGCGGAGAAACAATGAATGCTCTTTTAAGAAAGCTAAGCGCGGATTCTAAGCCTCATGAATCCTTTTGGGGATTTTCGACAACCTTTGGCTAGATAAGTTTAGTGGCTCATGATTTTTGGGGAAAAGGAAATAAGAGTAATGGAACTAGAATTTTTATTGAAAAATATGGAAAGAACAAAAAGGCTAAACTTTATGGGGAGAGAGTGTTTTACAGGAAAGATAGACGAAATTTGTGTCACTCCATCCCCTATTTATAGTACTAAGAAACCTAGCCTATTCCTAATTAAATTCTAAAAGATAAATACAAATAATTAATGATAATTAATGATAAATGAAAATAAATCCTAAAATTAAATTTAAATAATAATCCTTAATAATTATCCTAATATAATTAAACATTAAATAGAGTCTTATGCTATAAAATCTCTTCTTTTGCACTTTTCCCTTTATGTCCTCCATACTTGCATTTTTGGCACCACCTTTTTTCCTATGTCGCAGGTTGGCCCATTTTACCTTCAAATTTGTATTTTTTTGCCCTTATATTTCCTTTTGCCTCCAATTTAGTCCCTGAGAGATAAAAGACCATAAATAGCTTAAATTAGTAGAGTCATACTCAAAATAAACATGCCATTAGCACATAAAAATATGTCGTTCTAGAGTATTATCAACTAATCATTCTATCATTAACACAACATAGATCATACCAAACATATCATCTAGCAAATTATCTCAATGATAATTCTTCAGTAGTTATTTTACTAGTGTCAGTTTAACAAAACAACAAACTAAAATGTACAACCAAACATGCATCTATAAATCATCATTTTGCTTACTTCAACTGTACAACAAACAACCCACGGCAATTCAACTCATCATCAATAGAACATGAAGTCAAACACAAGGCAATAACACATTACTGGTATATATAAAACAACCACATAGAGTTTGATATCAGAAACTTGCCAGCAAAATACTTGAAAGTTGGTATTGATTACACATGCTTAGTTTTTCCTTATCACCTGAGCCTCCTCCTTATCGGTTAGCTAAACATAATAATCACACCAATATCAAAATGAAGGCTTTCAGTTGTAAGAAAACCATAATTCATTTGCATGTAGAGAGGTTTTAAAGGTTAACTGCAACCATAAACATCTCAGTACAAGTTCAACGAATTAAATTGAAATCTTCAATTTTCCTTCTCTTTTCTTCAATCAAAAGATACAAATAATCTTAGAAAGATTACTAGAACTGATACATTATTTTCTCCCTCCACGCAGACTGCTTCTTAACTTTTCTCTCTTTTAGAACAAACTAGAAAAGATGGAAGAAAGAAAATGAATACCAAAATGAAAGAATCCTCCCACATATAATCTTTCCAATATCGTTTCTGTTAATTCCAAGTCATTCAATACTATTAATATCTTTAATCATAATGCTTCCCATTAACAAAAAAAACTACTGGTTCTAATGTAACGAGACTAAACTTGAATTCTAACTATTTACCAATCAATTTGCAAGATTCTCATAATCATACTAGAACTCATTTAAATAGAAAGATTTTCTAATTTAGTACCCATAATTGCCGTGACACTTAACCTTTAACATTTCCAAGTATGACATGCAGTGCACAAGAAAATTAAGATTTCAAACCCTTCTCTGAAACTAAATAACAATCTAGGCTCTTGGGCCTTGAATCTTGAACCAAAAAGGTTCGAAAATTTAAAACAAAAACGGGCCTCAAGTTAACTTAAAAATGAAATACCCTTGTATCAAAGCTAGATTGACATTAAAAGTGGGTATGTAATTTGGATAAATCTAATTGGGCTTGAATTAATCTTGGGCTTCTCAATTTAAAATCAGGCTTGAAAGTAACTTGGGCCTTGGCATTGGTTTAAAAATAGACTTCATTTCATTCAAAATTTGGGATTTCAAATTTAAAACTGATTTTAATGCTAAAAAAAATCAATTTGGGTTTTTAAAAAATATGATTTTGCAAAACAATCCATTTGGGCTATGAATTCAAATAGTTTATGAAGATTAGGCCAAACCCCATAATGATTTTATCTAAACTTAGTTTTAGTTAAATTCTTCTTAAAACAGATTTTTAATAAAATTTTGTTGTTATTTTCTGAGAAAACCAACATAAGTGGATATCCAAATATGCCAAAATTTTCAAAAACTAAATTAAAATATATTTAAAATTATTTCAAAATAATTTAAGCCAAATTAACAAACATCTGGCTTAATTCCGTTTTAAATCTAAACTTTAAGGCAGTAGATCTTTATTTTAAATTTCAATTAAAATTGAATAGACATAACTTTAAAAAATTAAAATAATCAACTCAAATAAAAAAATTCATAGTTCAATTGATCATTTTAAAACTTGAATCCAAAGTATAAGCTTCGAATAAAATTAGGTGTCTACACTCATACTATTTTTAAGGGAAAATTAAAGGGAATCTTAGGCTACAGTAATGAAGATTAGGTGATGCAAGTAAATATATTACACATTATAATAACATTAGTTGTTAAAGCCTGTGCATTGAGGGAAACATGTTTTGCCCATGAGTTTATTAGTGCTCGAAATAGTATTGATATAGGACTCTTAAGTACATAAATTGTCAATTGTGTAAGTCTAAGTCACTATGATGCATGTGTAAAAGATCCAAGTGATTATTTACATCTCTTGTTTGTCATCATGATGACACCTAGAGTAATTTTATCTTGATTGAAGTCATCAAATTAAGATTTTGGTTTATATATACACATTTGATGTGATTTTACAATTTTTATTTGTTTTCATCAAGTTACAAGTTGATTTTGGTTTTAGATCCTTCAATTCCATCAATTATTAATAAATTTTGGTTTAGGTGTTGGTCATAGCTTATATGGCTAAAACTTGACTAAAGAATTTGTTCCTTGCAATTTTGAGAATTTATGTTTAAAAAGAATATATATATATATATATATATATATATATATATATATTATTGACATTTTAAAATAAAATACTATAATCGATTTTTACCATCATTTTCTTGGATCCTAATTTACAAATAGTTTGTTAAATATATGATTAACATATATGGTATATGATTTAATGTATCTCATACTCATTTAGAATTGTTAAAGTTAGAAATATTGATTGTTTTAGGATAAAGTTTAAAATAGAGGACTAAATTAAATTATATGAACCTTTTGTGAAGGATTTGATTGCTTTTGAAACAAAGCTAAATAATCAAATAAAGAATAATCTTTAAAAGAGAACAATAATCCTATTGATAAAGCTATTGGCAGTGTACAAAATGTATGAAACAGTAGAATTAAGAAGATCCGATTGGTCAAGAAAATTAATTATTTTTATGAGTTGTTGTGTATCTAATGTACTCTGATTTTGATTTACACCTAACAATGTATCAAACTATGATAAAGGAGATAACAACTACCCAAAAACTCATTCAATTACGAGTTGATACTGTTGAGTGATATAAAGTTAAATTTACAGTCGAAGTTTCGCTCAAAAGAAAAGTATCAATTATCATGAAATTTTCTTTATGATTTTTAAGAAGGATTTATTTAGAATTATAATATATTTTGCAACTTATTTGATTTAGAATTACATTAAGTGGATGTGAAAGTAATTTTTAATAAGATGTTAAAAGAAGGTATACATGTATCAACTAAAGCTTTCCCTGAAGATAACAATTCGGTATGCTAAATAAAGAAATCATACTTAGAATAAAACAAGCGACCCATCATTTGGCATATAAAGTTGCACAACTTTGTGACATCATTTGATTTTACTAAAACATTTGTTAATCTTGTATTACCATAAGGTTAGTGAGCGCAAATTAATATTTTATTTTATATATTGATGATATTCTCCTTACTAGTAGTTAATAGCTTTGCTTAATTAAATAAAATTTTTCTCTCTCTAAAATTTTGTGATGTAAGATTTTGGTGAAATTTCTTATGCCATTAGCACAATAATTCATATAAGTTTGGAAAGATATTCTATCGCATGAAACATACATCAAAACCTAAGGATTTGAGATGTAAAGTTGTCTACCTATAGTGACACTAGTTGTAAAATGGAATAAATTAAATTCAACCAATATCCCTTAAATATTTTTAAAAATGTGCATGTCTAACGTATATCATATGCATATTAGTAGTATTTGGTGTCATGTCTATACAAAACTTAACATAAAGTTTTAAGTAGAAATGGTTAGCAAATATTAAAGCTTTTTTTTTTTTTTTTTTTTATCATTTATAAACTACCAAAAAGGGAATTATGCTATAAAGTAGCATTAAGGTTGAGATATCTTATCTCTGGTTTTAAAGTTGTTTATGCGATAATATGGCCATTAAAGATTTCTTTTGACAACTCTTATTTGACATTTTTTTTAAAAATGATAAAAATTATGTAGCAACTTATCGATATAAAGTATGTTGCTACTAAAGATCATGTAAAAAAAACAAGAAGTTTATATTCAATGCACTAGTACAAACTTAAAGACTAAAGATTTCACAACTAAGGCATTGCCAACAAATCGTTTAAAATAGTGTGATTCATATGGGATTAAGTGATGCTTGTTAAAGTGTAACTTCTTATAATATGTCAAAGGTTAACTATTTTCACAATCTAGAAGTTATGGACATATGCACATGAAGTTTGCATGTTCAATTGGTTCTTGATGATTTATATAAAAAAATTTATCTCTTATCAATTCTCTTTTAAAGATGAACGTGTATTGTAATACATAAAAAACTATATTATACATATAATACAATTTTCTTGATTCGTGTTATGTAAACCTTTAATTGAGTAAAAGTTGAACTAGAGTATTCTATATCACATATTCGAATTTAAATATTAATTTTTAATAATAATTACTGGAATTAATTTAAGTAGATTGATTTTTTTAAAACAAAAATTTGAGATATGGATTTGACAATTATACAAGCTAGAAAAGAAAATTAAATCTTCCCTAAATTATATACAAAGTGGGAATCCCACCATGCTACCACTTCCAAAGGTCTCAATAAATTCAAAAGAAACCAATCAAGCAATAGTCAAAAGCATTATGTTTATGTTATTAGCACTGAAAAAAACATTAACCCAAATTCATCATGCGAGTATTCTTTGCTATAATTCTGTCTTCCTCTATAAATCTGCATCTGCTCACAGATTAAGTTGGATTTGATTGATTGGATTTAACATGTATATATACTCTCTTTTACATAACAAATAATTACCGGATATCTCTCATTGCATGTAAAACTTCCTATAGTAACTTTTTAGCTCTTACAACAATACTAGTGAGGTATTTAGAGAATGTTTCATTAGCTTTGGTAATATTACTTTCTATTTAGATTACTTACGAAATTATTAGTAATGCTAATTTTCATTATTTGCTGCAGTTATTTAGAATATAAAATTATTTTATTTAGTTGAAAGAATGTAAAATAATTTAATAATATTTTTGTTAAATAATCTTTAATCATAAAAAATACGTGGTATTGAAATTATTTTTATAGTTTCAAATTTTGACATTTTAGGTAATTCATGTTATTTACTCAAAACAAAGTTTTTAACAAAATATGATAGTGTTAGTAAATTTAAGTTAACAACACGATTTTCAGTTATAACGAAAATTTAAAAAATTTTGAAATTCAAATCGGTTTATGATATTTATAACAATAATTTTTTTCGAAAAGTACTTGTACTTTGTTCGACACAAATTAGTATCGTTCTCGACTTTCAACCGAATGACCTTCCTCGTTATCCTTGTTCTAGAAATAATAAATTTTATGCTTAGGATGAATTCTCTCTATTTTTTAGCGAACTAACAATGTGTGAATCAATTTTTTTTCCTCTACTAGAAGTGTCTATTTATAAAAAAAAGAAAAATTATGGTTGAATAAGAATAATATAAATAATATTTATTTAATAGAAAACACTTTCATAGTCTAACTAAGGGGCGACACACTCTATATGATAACACTTGGGTTGTCACCCTTCTCATGTAACATGAGGGGTTTTGGGCCTCTCCTGTATTGGGTCAAAATTATATGTGCTTCCTAAATTTTTAACCCAATACTTTATAATTTCATCCAACCCAATATTTATTTTTCATTTCCCAAAATAAATATTATTTAATTAAATAATTTGCTCAATCCAATTCTAATTCTGTTAAAGTCATATCAATTTTACCATAAAAGAATCTACTGAGAAATATATTTAATTTTCATATAATATGGATTCATAATGACTATTTAATTTAATTCTATTTTTGAACTTCAATTATTTAATTATAATGAATTAAATAATAATTTGAAAACCTTAAATTAATTTTCAAGCCAGTTCTATACTTAGTAAGAAAATGCATTCATTTGTGAATGCGACCCATTTTTCTAACTTCATTTCGATTTATTTCTATTCATTTGGTTCTACATGCAATTTATTTCTGGTTTCAACAAGCTAGCGAAAGGACCGAAGTCATTCCACTACAATTTCTTGACTGAACTCTCCCTAATTACATACCATTACAAATGCTACTTAACCAATGTTCGTCTAATGACATTGTCATAAGTGTGTTTCCCTCATAAGATATTCATAATCTCTTTGGGATAAATTCATTGTCCTAATATACTCCTATTTTATCTCATAGTAACCATTACATATTCATTTATGAAAAGTTAATTACTATTAAATAGTAGTCAAGTAATTTATCATAAAGACAAACAACTCGTGGCCATGTTTACTTTTCATATATCATGTAATGCTGATGAGAGGATATCATTTACCCATTAGTTGGGTTATGAATTACATTATTGTGAATGATGCTACATACTACAGAAGTCGTATACTCAATGCACCAGCCTTCAGTTTCTTATCTATTTGAACTTAGTATTTTACTTACATCAAAGTATATGAGTCGCTCATATATAGTGAATATACCCATAAACAGATCTAGAATCTATTCTACTTGGGTTCTATCCAATGTACTGTCAATCCAATCAGTTACATCTATTTATCAATCTTTTGGAAGTCATTCTCTTTGATGCTTAAGACATAGCATCTCCCCAATTCGACTTGTTAAATAGCATATTAATTTTCAAACAGTTTGCTCATTTCTGATTAAAATAAGGACATGTTTAGGTTTATATACTAATACAAGTCGTCTTTTTATATTACGATTCGACCACATAATATCACTTAATATTATTTAAAAATTAGATAACCAGTGAGTCAATATTTGCTTTTGTATGCAAAAACATTGAGGATAGTATATAAAGGGTATTAATGTAATTAATGGATATTTTATTAAAATAATTTGTTCGAAAAAAATAAGTATACAAAATGAATGTACTACACTCTGGGCACTAGATCCAATAGTCTCTCACTTGCCCTAGTGAAGTAGATGAGTCATATTTTACATTCTCATGCTCTTACATACATTTTTCTTAAAACTCCTAGCTATCAAAGTCTTGGTGAATGGTTCCACAAGGTTTTCCTCTGATGTGACTTTGACTACATCCACTATTTTGTTTGCTTTTGTCTCCCTTATGATGTGATACTTTCTATCAACGCGTTTCGTCCTCTTGTAGTTTTTGGTTTCCTTGGTGTTAACTATTGCCATACTGTTACCATAATATAATGCAATATCTTTCTCCATACTAGGAACAACTTCAAGATTTGTAAGGAACTTTCAAAGTCATATTACTTCTTTTTTTGCCTCATAAGCAGCCACATATTCAACTTCCATAGTGGAGTCAATAGTACAACTTTGCTTGATAATTGTCCATACTATGAACTAGCCACCTAGGACAAAAACATAACCTGAATTTAATTTCCTCGAATCCTAACACGTTTAGAAGTCAGAATCGGTATAGTCGATAGAAGTATGATCTCTTATAGATTACAAAAGCATATAATCCCCCATTCTTCGTAAATACTTGAGTAAATGCTTAACTGCTTTCCAGTGTCCTAGACCAAGATTTGTCTGATATCGACTCACCAACCCTACTACGAAACAAATATATAGACATGTGCATAACACAACATACATGAGACTTCCTGCTATCGAAGAATAAGGAACCTTTCTCTTGTATTCTCATTCTTTCGTTGTCTTAGGATCATTCTCCAAAGAAAGATGAAAGCCCAATACAGAAGTTTGAGTTCCCTTCTTTGAATCGGCCATTACATAACGTATTAATATCTTGTCTACGTATGAAGCTTATGATAATGCTATCACTTTATTCTTTTGAACCATTAGGATTCAAATACTTAGAATAAAGTTTGTAAAACCATAAACTCAACCTAGATGTTATGGCCAAATCTTGAAGGTTACATTAATAAATTAAAACCTTGATCGTTTATTTATACAAAAGTATCTTATTCTGAAATCGAAAATTAAAGATTTTATAACACTTGCATCAATCCTATGATAAAAAAAATTTGTAAATCGTAAAACGTGTATGTGAACTTGGGACGTTTACTTATAAAACTCAATTTATTTAAAAAATCAAGCTATCGACTTTATTTACTTGCTTTGTAAAACGTGTAATCCGAATTAAAACTTTTCGCATCGAAAAAATGTTTAGAATTGCTTAACTTGGAAATTGATGGTTTAATTTAAATTATCAAAAATCATGCCAAATTTTTAAAATAATTAACTTAAACTTAACAAATTTCCAAAAATCATAGCTAAAGTCCAAAAAACAGTCTAAGAGTCCTTAAATTTCAAGTTAAAAATTATTAAGTAGATTTATTACGAAAAATTTGAACTGAGCTATTGGCATCGCTAGACCCTATGTCTAAGAATTACTTGAAAAAAAAAAGTGAGCTATAAAGCTTAATGTGTGTCTTAGCCCACAAGCAAAAACACAAACAAATTCATACTTAGATGCATATAACAGAGTAGACAAATCAAAAATTACACATGCTTAGCATGACATAATCATATAGAATAATCTTACCACATCCGCTACACATCAAGTCTGTCAAACCAAACACACCAAATAGGCCTACAAGAACCCATCCATCCATCACACCATGTAGTAGTCGTAAGCCACTCAGATAATATGTAGTTGGCCTACCAAAATATATATTGCAGGTATACTACTAGATTAGAAAAAAATCAGTAAAACTGCCAGAACCACACTTCCTCCGTCATATAAACATATCCCGCCTCAAATGCACAAGCAAGTCATACAAAAGAATCATGCATAGTTATCAACATTCCACACCTTTTCACAAACAAACCAGATACATGTTTTTCATACATATGAAATAATATAACAGAATATACGAGTAATCTTACTCAGAGTCCAACATCCTTATTAAACTCATGCAAATTAGTTTTCAGAATACTCACACTCCGCTTGTACAAGGCCCAACAAATTACACAAAGTGGGCCTATGCGCACATGTGGCCCACACACCCTACATGTTTAAACTGTTTGGCTTACACTATCTGACACATAGTTGACCACAAGCCTATGTGTTTCACACATCCTAACATATGACCAGTCACACGGCCGTACGACCTACATAGTCATGTGGCATAGTATGCCAGTTTTGACTTCTCATGAAATTTCTAGATTTTTTAGTTCTTTCACGGTACCTACGAGTTAGAACACACACCTGAATATTGTTGGAATGTTGGCACCACAGCAGCAATAATTTGTGTACACAACATTCACAACAAGACCCAATTAACAATTATTATCAAAACTGAAACACAAATTCGGTATTTAACACTTAATAAAACTAGCCCCTAACTAACATTTGGTCACTTACCCAGAAGAGAATTGATTCCACTACAATCAACTTGTCGAAGGAGTAAACGTTGCAAGACCCACTACTGACAGAACCCAAAAATAACAATAAAAAATAAAGATTAAAGGATAACTAAAATCCCCCAATCTGTCACACAAAAATGAATTAATTAATCTTACCACTGAAGAATGCACTTACGAGACTTACACTAGAATGAAAAAACAAATTCCTCGCTCACAACACAGCACCACCGCGATAATATGCCAGAAAATAATAACAGTTAAACAAAAATAGAAGAACAAAATAATGAAATTGCAATATTGAAAACCAACAAAAGAGAAAGGAAAGGAACAGAGGAAAATCGACAAAGAAAGTTTACAGAAAAAAGAATGACCAAAATAGAAAATGGGCAAAAATTGAGAAGGCAGAATAATGGAGAGATTTCAGGGATGTTTTGACAACTTTCAAAAAAAAATCAAATAAAAATCCTATCTAATTTAATTAGTAATCACCTATCAAATTACTCAATAGTAGAATTTGATTGAAACTCTAACATGTATGAGTAGTAACATCAGAGTCTAAGCAAAAATTTATTCCTTTTTACACATATAAGATTCGAACACAGGACCCTTTGGGTAAGCTAAGGCCTTACCACTAAACTAGCAGGCTCACTCTTGTCAACAAACTAACAAAAATAAAATATAACCTACATGTGAACAGTAAGATAAAAAAATAAAAAGGAATAAAAATTCAAAAGAAAGGATTTGAACTAAAGATCTCAGGCACATAACCAAATACTTAACCACTGAACCAAATCAAATTACTTGACATAATTAAACCTAAAAATAATAAAATTTGGGGCATTAAAAGTTAGATTCTCCCAAGTTTTTCATGTTAAACTATTGATTTAACCACAATTTATCAATGATAATGTTTCTACATCATTTCTAATTAGTAGAATGTCAAGAAATATCATCTTTCTATCCCTAATATATTTATATACACAAAGTTCCTCTACGTTTTGCTCAAATTCAAAAGTTTTGATTGTTTGATCAAATTTTTAATTCCATGAGTGAGATGCTTATTTAAGCCCATATTTGGATCTAAGTAATTTGCAAACTTTATACTCGTTTCCTTTAATTATATATCTGGTAGATTACATTATATAGATGTTCTCTTCAAGTTAGTCATTCAAGAACATTGCCTTGATGTCCATCTATCAGATCTCATAATTTAGATCTGTCACAATGGATAATAATATACGAATCGACTTGAGCATGACAATCGGAGATAAGGTTTCTTTATAATCGTTATGTTCTTTTTTTAGTATACCTTTTTGCCACAAGTTTGGCCTTATAAGTTTCTATTTTTTCATCCTTATTTCTTTTCTTCTTATAGATCTACTTACACCTTATAGGTTTTATCCCCTTCAATATGTCTACAAGTTCCAACACTAAGTTGGATTTTATAGAATCCATCTCAACTTTCATAGTTATTTCTCAGAGCTTGGAATCAACACTCTACATCACTTCGTCAAATATGAGTAGGTTATCATCTTCCCATTTGGCAGACTAAGTGTTTCAAGCACTTCTGTTAGATTGGAAAAACATAAAACTAAGAAAGACTCTCCCATTGCGATGAAGCTCCCTATGTTGCTGATTTTTTATAGGTCTACTATTATGAGTTGGATCTGATATCATTACTATTGAGATTTGTGTATTTCCTGAAAGTTCCTTAAGTAATTTTTTACTGTGGGGTTTAAAATTGTTCATGCTACATTCCTTGAGTTGACACTTTAATTGTTTGCTCTTTCGAGTTATAAAACAAACTACCATTTATTCCTTTAGGATGTCTCACAAACATGCACAATTTTATCCACAAGTCTAACTTATTCACATCTTAATCCAATATGTGGGTTAGGCATCCCCAAATCCTAAAATTCTTTAGGCTTGGCTTTTTGTCTTGCCAGAATTCATATGGAGTTTTAGGTACGGTCTTAGTTAGTACATCATTCAAACTATAACAAGTCGTTTGTAAAGTGTATCTCCGAAACGAGATTGGCAATTATGAATAATTTAACATCAATTGAATCATGTCTAACAAAGTTTAATTCCTTCTCTCTGCAATTTCATTTTGTGTAAAGTTTTTGGCATGGTTAATTGGGATAGTATCTCATTCTCTATGAGGTAACCTAAGAACTCATCCGATAAGTATTCCTCACCTTGATCATATCGAATTATCTTTATGGGTAAACCTAATTGTTTCTCCACCTTCACACAAAACTCATTGAATTTATCAAAGGTTTTGCTTTCGAGATGCATTTGGTACACATACCCATATTTGGAAGAATCATCTATAAAAGTTACATAAAAATTATAACCACCTTGTGCATTGATGTTTATAAGGTCACATACATCATTGTGCACAAGTTCTAAGGGTTTCATAACCCTCATTCCTTTTGCATTAAAATATCGCTTAGTCATCTTACCTTCCAAGCAAGATTCACATTGTGAAATATCAACTTTCTTAAGCGTACGTAAGGTTTCATCTTTCACAAGTCTAGTGATTCTTTCTTGGTTAATATGACCAAGTCTTAAATGCCAAAGGTGTGCCTCATTAGAGTGAGAGGTCTTAAATATTTTATTCATTAATTTAGTTTCAAGTAATGTGTACATGTTTGGTTTGATAAAGTAAAGATTATTTGACATCTATTCATTACAAATAAGATTATGATTTCTAAAAATTGCAATACTATTATTAAAAGTCACGATCAATCCGTCTTTAAATAAACATGCAACAAAAAATTAAATTTATTTTAAAATTTGGTACATAAAAAATGTCTTTTAAAATAATCATCCTAAAATTATCAAAATAAAGATGTACATCTCTCACTACTTCAACTACTACACATGTCCCATCTCAGTCCATAATGAGAAGCTTTTATCTCTAAGATCTTTCATTTTCTTAAACCCTTGTAGAGAAAAACACACATGGTTAGTGACTCCGGAATTAATGGTCCAATGGTCTATCGAACCTTCCACTGAGAAAATTTCTATCGTAAAGAGTTTCGTACCTTTGCCCTTAGTGGCTAGGTAATCCTTCCACTCTTTGCAGTTAGCCTTAAAGTGTCCTTTCTTATTGTAGTAGAAACATTTAGACTTAGACAAGTCTTTAGGCTTCTTAGTTATCTTCCTTTCCACTTTAGGTGGCTTAGAAGACTTAGTCTTTTTTTTTTCTTAGCATGATTTCCTTACACTTTAGAGGAAGAAGTAACCGCTAAGTTTGCTTCTACTTTTCAAACAGGTTAACCGTCATTCAACATCAATTCATAGGATTATAGTTTCTTCATGAGTTGTGTAACTATCAGTTTCTTATTTTCAAGGTTATATGTTGCCCTAAATCCTGTAAAGTCCTTGGAAAAGCTTTTGAACAGCATTTTAATTTGTGTGTTCTGGTCTAGATTGGTTCCATTATCCGTGGCCTTGGCAAAGTAATCATATGGTCGTAGACCAGAGTATTGAGTTTTTGTTAGGCATTCATCAAACTAGTTATACTTGACTGTAGAGCCAAGACTGCTTGGCCTTCGACCATGTTATCTAGATTGTCTAGAATCGTTTTGGCTATCTTACAAATCTCCAATTACTTGTAAAATGTGTTGGTCACGCTTGTCAGCATGTAGCAATGAGCTATCTCATCGGATTCCTCCCAACGATTTCTAGCATCAACTTGATTAGCTAGAGGCATTTATTATTAAGAACTATATTGAATTTCTCACAACTTAGGACAATCATGGGTTGGTTTTCCATTTTTTATAATTATTTCCATGTAGTTTATTTTTAGTATGTCTAGTAAAAGAGTAGGTGTCATTTTTTAACTAAAAAAAATCATTCATCAATATCTGCAACAAACAATATGCATTAAGATGATGCATGCGTCTAACACTAAACATTGAAAACATTTGTAAGTTATTGCAACAATAATTCTTACACCCACTGAATTATTTAACGTTGGGGCAATCTTAATCAATTAGTAAGAATATGGATTTTCATTCAATTATTACGTGAACCTAATCCCTTAGATATTCACACATACTAATAATCATTTCACATTTGGTCATCATTCTAACTTAAGTAAAGCTTTGTGAGAAGTTACTTAACTAGAATGATCTTAAGTGTATAACTATCAACTCAACATTTATCATTACATGTACCACGAGTAAGTCATCTTGGGACAATTTTAATGAGTATCATGTATGACTAGTTGTACTATATAAAAAGAAAACATTTTCAGTGAATTCCACATTGTAATACCTATTTATTTTATACTTTTGTATAAATTTTATAATTAATATATCAATTAGTATCTTGTGTGATGCACATATTTATTTTATTTAATATCGAAAATATATTTAACAAAATTATATATTTTTTATATTAAGTAGGTTTATAACTAATATAATTTTGAAATTTAAAAATAATTGATAACTAATATTTAAAAAATAAACAATTTCATAAAAAATAATAATATTTTAAAATTTTTTATATATATGTTAAACAATTTTACAAAATAAACGGACCTACAAAGTATTATTTTTTTAAAAATGCTAATGTATCAGCCTATCATTAATGACACCTGTCAAGTATATATGATATGATATATGATAAGTAGTAAATTACAATTCAAAAAGAGGATTGAGATCCATAATGCAAATGCGAAAAAGTGTATTGAAAAGTTATTTAGAATATTTAATTATTTAGAATTTGTAATTAATAACAAATTTAAAACTTAATTTAAAAAACAAGACAAACTTTAAATATAATTAAAAAAGAGGATATATTCTGGAAATCAAAGAACTATCCTCAAACAAAAAGTTTCTATATATGCTTGGGTACTTTCTTTTATATATATAATTAGTAATAAAATCACAATTCAAAAAAGAGAATTGGGGATGAATAACGCAAATACGAAATAATGTATTGAGATGTTATTTAGAATATTTAATAATTTGTAATTTGTAATTGATGTAATAACAAATTATTAATGACAAGAAAATTATATTTAAAACTTAATTTGAAAAAGGAGACATACTTTAAATATAACCAATAAAGGAATTCAAGTTAGCTACCAAAATTATAATCTTGCTAATTATTTGGAGTAACTTTTTTTTTTCTTTTCTTAGTCATTATAAGATAATGATAAAATTGTAGTTTCGATTCTATTTTACCAAGTTTGAGGTTTAGCCTTTTTATTTTAATTTGACGTAATTTGGTAATTTACTTTTATAATGGGAAATTAGTCTAAATAATTAACATTCTTAACTATTATGGTTAAAATGATGATGTGAGTTTCTCTTAAAACACCTTTCTAACACTATATATATATATATATATATATATATATATATATATATATATATATATACACTAAATCTTAAATTTAAACATAATAGAGGAATCATAACCATAATTTGATCTAAAATAATTTATGCCTAACACAATCATTTATCTTTTATTAAAAAGTTTAATATTTTTTTAAATATGTTTTTAATTCAATATAATTTAGTTGGCATAAGTGATTATATTTTTTACTCTCTATATAATGCCTCTTATGACACTTGTCTAAATACATAAACAACTTTTATTTATTTATTTATTTTGAGAATATAAGAATGATGAAATTTTAGTTTTGGTTCTTATATTGTCTTTATATTTTAACATTTTAATTGAAATAAATAATTTCTAAGAAAAGAATGAAATAATTAATGGTATCAATTATTTCAATTAATTAATAATATTATGTAAAAGAATCAAATTATATCAAATTGAAATATAGATACTAAATCTTAAATTTAAACATAACCATAATTTAATCTAAAATAATCTATGTCTAGCACAATCATTTAACATATGATTTAATAAAAAATTTTAATTCTTCTTTTTTTTTAAAATATTGTTTTAAATTAAATTAAATTAAATTGGTATAAGTGATTATATCTATTACACTATATTGACACTGGTCCAAATACACAAACAAAAGCTTTTACCTTTTCTTTTAGATTATATAAGAACGATGGAATTTTAGTTTTGGCACTTATAATATCTCATATTTTAAATTTAATTTTTTATATAATTTAGTACTCAACATTTATAATGATTAGTCTAAATACTTCATCTAAGTAAAATGTTGATGTACACATGTCTAAATATATAGCCTTTTACTTCTTTTATGATATTATATAAAAGAGGTCAAATTTCAGTTTTATTTCCTATGTTATGGGTAATTTTGAAATTTAATCTTTATACTTTAATTTATGACATAATTTAGTACATCAATTTTTATAAATAATTTATACTAGATAAAATGTTGACGTACACATGTCCAAATACACAACCTTTTATTTTATTATATAACAATAGCCAAATTTCAATTTTGGTACCTATATTATACTCAAATTTAAAATTTAATTTTATGGTTTAAGTTTTTTGAAATAATTTGGTATCTCAACTTTTTTTCAATCTCATTAGTTAGTTTAAAAACTTTATTTTGATTAAAATGTTGACGTGAAGTTTGGAGAATTGCCAACACTATAACAAATTTCTATTAAATTCAATTCTATTACAATGTCATTTTTTTTTGTTACATGGTTACTAAATAAGGGATTTTTTTTTTAATTTCAATATGACATACCAACAAATTTAACAGAAGAATTTTAATAATGTTAACAATTAGACCTAAATTTTTAAATCTAAAAATTAAAGAAACTAAATTCTTAAAAATATATAGTAGGATAAAATTTTAAATATACGAAAAATATAAAATTTTAAAAAATATTTTAATGTTTAAATTTTTTTCCGTGGTACAAAAAATTAATTGCTCCAATGAGAAGCTGATTAGCAACCATAGTAATTATAAGATATTTCTCAATGATAACTACACAATAAATGTTTATAAAGTAATTTTGTTATTCAATTAAAATGTTATAATTAAATAAAATACATATTGCTAAAATTTAAATTGTTGAATATTTTAAAATGTAACAAATTTATCAATATACTTTTTAGATTAATGTTTATAGTGTACATTAATATTAAGAAAAAATAAGCCTAAAAACTTATTTTCATCCCAACGAAGTGAAAAGAAAAACTTCAGAGATGATCTGGTTCAAAGTTTTTGTAGATATGAATAATTTGCATTGGAAATTGCTTCGAAAGATTTTTATAGATTTAATAAGAAATTATAAGATGCTTAAAGATCATATTGTCTTGAAGTTTTTAGAATCACATATTTTCACATTCAACTTTTTCATTTTTGAGTAAAATCAATTTTTAATGGGAAATTTTATTGTACTAATATCACAGTTTATGTGATAGTTCACATATTTCATGGTTAAGCAATACTATTTTGTTTTATATTATATAAAATAATTAATTAATTTTTTTAAAAATTATAAAATTCATAAAAAAATATAAATTTATAAAAATTCAAAAAAAATAAAAATCATAAAATATTCAAAAAAATTCAAAATATAAAATGTAAAAAAAAATATAAAAATTCAAAAACAATACGTAAAAAAAGAGCGTGAAAATTCGGGAAAAAAATCAAAGAAACTAAAGAATTTTATAAAATTATACGAGTATTATATAGCATCAAAACTATAAGCATGTAAAGAAAACAGCAACATAAACCATACAACCAATGAAAACAAAAACTTAACATTAATAAATATCAGCTTTCAAACCCAAAATCAAACACCTTGAACAAAAATAATACAACCTATGGTGGTCATCAAGGAGGAAATTTGGGTGCAAATCTCATCTACAATAACACCATACAAAAACTTTCCCCCAAAAAAGTTCAAATGAATATAGATGGAAAAATGATTAATAGTTTCGACAATGGATACGAAGTTAAAAGATGTTGAAACACAAGACTTCAAATAATAATTTGAATATTTTGAAATTAAAAGGCTTCAAATAATAATCTCAATGAATCTTTTTATGACTGTTTTGAAATTTTTAATTGATTTTTTAAATTTAGAGTTTTGTTTTTGAAATTAAAAAAAATTCTACATTTATTTTTTGAATTTTTTTTGAATTTTTTTATAAATTTATGTCACTTTTTAAATATATATTAAAATTTTAAGATTTCTTTTATTTTTTTTTTATAGTTTTTGTTTGTAAATACATTAAATGGATGTCTATAACCCTCAAAACATATTAAAGTAATGAGATAAAACTCTTTACTTCATTTATAATCAGGAGGTCATTAAATGGAGTAATTAAGAAAACTTAGTTCATTGAATGTAATATATTTACTAATTGAATGTAAAGGAGCTTATAAATAACACCTTGTAAGTGAAAATTAAACAATAAAAAATTTCCCGTATTTTTCATTCATTTTTTATTTATTACTATTGTTTTATTAATTTTTCTATAACACGTTATCAACTCGAGCTTCTACGAGTTCATAGTGAAGTTCACGTCATTTCAGCTTTATATAATTTGCCCGTATAACTCCCGTTAAACTATATATGAATATGAATATTCAACAAAATGTTGATGAACCCAAAATCAATGGAGACATGTGTCTTGCAGATAATGCTACAACACATACGATACTCAAAGATAAAAAAATATTTTTCTCATTTGACAATGAGTATTGCCCATGTTAATACAATATCGAGTAGTTCAAAACTTATTGAAGGCTTTGGAAGATCTATTATATTATTACCTAAAGGTACAAAATTTGTCATTGATGATGCTTTATTCCACTAAGTCTCAGAGAAATTTATTGAGTTTTAAAGATATTCGTCTTAATGAATATCATATTGAGACTATGAATGAGAAAAATATTGAATATCTATATATTACAAATGTTGAATGTGGAAAGAAATATGTTTTGGAAAGGCTACCTGCTTTTTCATAAGGCTTATATTATACACATATTAGTGCAATTGAGTCTTGATCGTCGATTTTCCTGTGATAAGTTTTCTAAATTTATAATGAATCGTTCTTGAAACTAACTATTATCACTACGTAGGAAAGTGTACCTATCGAACAGTAGTATAGTTTTAGCAAGACCGGATTGTTGAACCCAAAGGACTATGAGTACTAGTACTGACTGTCTTCTTATTATCTAGCCAAAGAAAAGAGATTTGTTTTAACTAACTAATTAATTAAACTAAGAACTTGCAGAAAATAGAAGTTGGGAAATTACTTTTGGGGAAAGCGATTGATTGAGACAATACCTAAGGAAAAATCCATCTAGACTTTTACTTGTTATTCTGGCTCCGAACCGGATGATTTTTTCATTTAACTTGTTCCGTAGAAATCCCTAATGTATATTATTATCCCTCTCGAGACTAACAATGCCTAATCCCTAGGTTGACTAACCGAGAGTTATCTCTAATTAACACCCTAAGGTTGCATTAACTCGATCTATGGATTCCCTTATTAGGTTTCACCCTAATCTGGCAAAATCTTGTCAACCTATCTCTAGGCGCGCAATCAACTCCACTTAATTACGACAAAATTACTCTCAGCCAGGGTCTATTCCTCCTCCAACTAAGAGTAGTAACTTGAAGTGATATCCTGAAATACCAAAACAAGAATTAAGAACACATAATTAATAACAAGTCAAATATTTATCATACGATTCAGAAATAATAACAAGGTTTTGTCATAGGTTTCATCCCCCTTAGGTATTTAGGGGTTTAGTTCATAACTAAACAAGAAAACATCTCAAAATAATAATTATTACAAAACATAAAGAAAACCCAAAACTCCTGGAAGGGAAATTGAGGAGAGATCTTCAGTCTTGATAGTAGATCCGACTTTTGAGATGGATCAATCGGCTTCCTTGGAGTAATTCCTTACTCCCTATTCTCCGTCTCCTTTTTCTTCCTCCTCTAGGGTGTATTTATAGGCTTTGGAATGCCTAAGAACCCTCAAAAGTGGCCTTTTCTGAATTGGACTTAACTTGGGCTCGGCAGGGACACGCCCGTGTGCGATAACTTCAAGTCGTGTTTAGGTACACGGCCGTGTGTTATACCCGTGTGAATCGTTCTTCAATTCTGCCAAATTGACACGGCCGTGTGATCTGACCATGTGAAGAGGTCCAGGTCGTGTTGATTTCGTGCTTGGGCCCATTTTTTCCGTTTTCGGCACGTTTCTCGTTCCTTTCATTCTCCTATGCCTACCAGAGAATAAAACATGAAATTAAGGCATTAGGAGCATCAAATTCACCAAATCTAAGGAGAAATCATTCATAAAATATGTTAAGCATGGGTTATAAATATGTATAAATTACCGTTTATCAAGTCACATGTTACTACAAACTAGAAGTTTGTAGAACCACATACTTTTACTATTTGGCATGACCAATTATGTAACACCCTTAACTCGGCCTAGAAGTTTAAACCAAACCCCGGATGTTACATTGATCACTGAAGTAATCGTAGGTGAATTTTTACAAAATAATTGTCACATCAAATCGAACCATTTAATCGTTTAAAAATCAAGTCAGTAAAATTACAGTTTAGATAATATATCTTTAAGCGGAATAAACTCAAATCGAAACTTGTACCACCATTTTATAAAACCTTACAGTTCAAAATCTGAATGATAGGACAAAAACTAAAAATATAACTTATACTGAATTTATCTCCAAGACTGTTCGAGACCTCCGCACACCGAGTCCAGCGTCAAAATTCTGAAAAGGTACTTGAAAGGGAAACACTAAAAGGGGGTGAGCTACTCGAGCTTAGTGTGAGTTCGAATCAAAACTTAAAACAAACTACGAAGTTCAATACAATATCGCATCAGATTTACCGATATACACTAAGTCAGAAAGAAATTTAGAACTCACGTCCCAATAGAACATAACAGTCGAGCACACCAATTCACACACAAACACTCAGTCACAAGTGTTATTCAGTCAAATAGAAAACAGTTATATAATCTTGCACTCAGAACACTCAAATCAATGCGTGTGAATGCAATCAGATGATAAAACCCACCCATCTAGCCAACACACCTCTCCATCCCTTAATCATACCCCATAAGGGTTGTTTAAGCTCATCTAACCAAAACACACCACCTAGGACCTCGAAGGCCCATCCAACCCTACACATCACATATGTGGACTAAGCCAATGAAATATCAATACGCAGCAGAGCTGCCGTATGTGCTGTACAGAGCAATGTGGTAATCCGCTATACAGTTACCATGTAAAGTCATTTCGAGTTGCCTGACAACAATGACTTATCAATATACAGTTATACTGGCAAATCAAGTAATGGTACGCAGCAAAGCTGACGTACATATAGTACAGTGCGATAAATCGCTATATGAATAAATTACAGTAGAACTGCCAGATCATATCAAAATCAGACTCCCTTCTCTTTGCAAACCCACCCAAAATATTTTATGCAAGTGTATGCATGCACACAAACTCATAGACAATGACACTTTAACAGATAATCAGACAGAACGATTATGCAACCACACTCTACACTCCACAATTCAGATTCAGAATCAAACATCTCATACAATCGTCACAAATATCGAAACTTAAACACCCTCACTAAAGCTTAGCTAAGGGTCGAGGTACATAGTTACATCTTCAGAATGAAAACACACACAAGCTAAAATTTGGTGTCTTAGGACCACACGCCTATGTGCTCTGGCCGTGTGATAATGCCTAGGCCGTGGGGAAGGTCGAATGCCCGTGTGAGAAGGGGCACACAGCCGTGTGACTGAGGCACACGCCCGTGTGGACCAGAAACATAGTCGTGGGGACAAGCTGTATAACTCTCTATCTATTTGTACTAAATTTAAGTACAGGGTTGACACAACTGTGTGAGGGTCTTACATGCCCGTGTCCCACCAGACTCGACCGTATGTCCAAAACACATGCTCGTGTGGGATCCTTAAATCCCCAAATCAGCCACACGACTATGTGGCCAGGCCGTGTGGTACCAAATCACTCAAACCCTAATACTCAAACCTACACTCCCATGTGCCTAAGGGACACAATCGTGTGAAAATCAACAAAATCCCCAAATCGGCCACACGATCGTGTGGCCGGGTCGTGTAACATTCAAATCAGCCTAGAAACCCTAATTCCCAAAAGCACATGGTCGTGTGTATTGACACACGCCCGTGTGGCCACTTGTGTGGTCTCGAAACCTCCCTAAAAATAGCCCCAAAAATGTGCTTTCAGCCACGAAGCACTCTCCAACCCTCAATAGTTCAAAAATATGCCAAATCATGCTAATTCTAAGCATTTCACAGCGATACATCGAAATTAACAAGTTACGAACACTCACACGCACGTTGTCAACTTTTCACAAAGTCAAAATAAGTTTTGCAAACAAAACAGAAGAAGATATGAAACCCACACCTGTTTTGCGATCAGAGACGCCCAGAACTGAACCTGACGAATAGGAAGTCAATAGCTCTTCGGAAACCCTATGCCACCATTTTCAAAAAGAAAAGAAAAGAAAAGAGACAGGAAAATAAGAAGAGGACGTTTCCAAGAGAAAGAAAATAAAAAAAAATAAAATAACAAACAAAAAATAATTAATTAATTATATAATTTTAAATTAAAACAACAACAAAATAGAATAATAAAAATAAAAGTATCCTCCAAAACGTACACATAAGGACTCGAACCCAAAACCTTGAGTTACTCTAACAATCACTAAACCACCTGTAACAGCTCAGTTTAGACCCTAGTCGGAACAGTAGTTTTAGGACAACAAATTCGAGTTAGAAAAATATTTTAATATTATATTCTATGCTTAAAGTATGTGAATTGATATTGTGAACTTTTCGTATGAAAATTTTATCGTTTGAGTGTCGATTTGTGAAAAAGGACTTAATCGCGTAAAATGCAAAAGTGGCTTGCTAATTGTTAAAGTGCTATATTGCTATGGATTTTATTATGTGGGGCCATATGTTGTAATTTAGCCATTGAACATAAGCATGGACGGTTATGGACATTGATTATAAAGTTTTCATATTAATTTATAAAGGTTAAAAAGGTAAATTATGAGTAATACGCATTATAATAAAACAAAACATCATTTGTTCATCTTTTTAATCACCATTGCCAAAACATGAGAAAGAAAAAGGGGTTTTAAAGTTTCAAATATTCTTCTGATCCAAGCTTGATTAAAGGTTCGTTTTTACTCGATTTTTGATAATTTTTACATTTTTGAGATCGTTGCTTCGTGTTTTATGAAGCCCATACCTCAATTTCAAAATTTGATGATGATTTTGAGTTATGCCATTGTTGATTTTGTGATTTTTGAATTGTTAATTGATGAAATATGGAAGCTTGATGATAGATAAATATGTTTTGTATTTGAATTTTTGATGAATTTGAGTAATATGGGCTAAATTATGAATTTTTTAAATTGAGGGGTTACAATGTGAAATAAATGAAAGAAATGGGCTACTAGGGACCTTAGGGAAATTCGGCCAAGCATGGGTGTGGTCAAATTTTGAATATATTTTGTGTTTTGTGAAATAGAGACTAAATTGCAAAAAATGTAAAATGTCAGGGGCAAAAGTGTAATTAGCCCATTTATGTGTTTTTGGATGAATTTGATTGAGTATATGATTAAATAAGTCAACTTTGTATTGAATTAGATTAAGAAATAAGGAAATCAGATTTGGATCAGGGAAAGTCAAAAATTATCGAATAGTTATTCCGGTCCGTTCGTGTTAGTACGAGGTAAGTTCATAAGTAAATAAATGTTGTTAAATTGAAATGCATGTGCATTATATGTGCTGAATTGAGTTGTAAACAAATATATATATATATATATATATATGTGATACCGAATTGAATCGAGTTTTGGAGAATCTGTTCTGATCATGGATTGTACGAATAGGTGAAATTGAGAAAGTTTCGATAAAGTGACAAAGCCTGAAAAGCCCATACAAACTATAGGAATAGTTAGGATACATATGTCATGACATAAGATTTTGATATGTGTTATCGTGTAAGACCACGTCTAGGACGCTGGCATCGATTTTTGATTTACATGTAAGACTATGTCTGGGACATTAGCATCGTATATGATTTCATGTAAGACACTGTCTAGGACAGTGACATCGATATTTGATTACATGTAAGACCACGTCTGGGACGTTGGCATTGTACGAGCTTATGTGCTATCCGAGTCTCTTTATTGATTTCAAACGGTTTAACGGGCATTTTAAGAAATGAATAACCATGTGAAATTGTATCTGATTCAAGTATGTGTGATTTGTTATGAAATTCAGAATCGAAAGCTGAGTATGTATCATATAACTATATGAGAAATATATGACAACGAATGATATGAATGTATATAAAGGAATGATGTGTTATATGTGCTCGTTATATGAAATTTTGATTCTATGTTTCAGATATGAGATTTATGAAATATGAAACATGGTTATGATATATGATTTTTGGTTCGAAAACTTTAATAGATGATGAAATTAAAATGGTTGAGTTGGCTATATGGTTCATATACGTGAATTTGGTTTATGCGAATAAGGGAATTATGAATGTTCAAGTTTGGAAGTTTTTGTGAAGAAGTTGATATAGATTTATGTATGATTTCTAATAAATGACTATGATTTGGTTGACGATGTATAATGAATATGTGCAAGCTTGATTTATATGATTGAGATTTGTTAAATTCAGTTTAATGATATTGGTTTATAAATATCATTGAAATGATTTATTTGCTTATGGCTTACTAAGCTTTCAAAGCTTACTCTGTGTGTTTTTCCTATGTCTATAAAGTTTCAAACACTTGCTCGGGTTGGAAGTCGTAGGAGACGTCATCACACTATCCGGTTATCTCTTCGATAAATAAAAGCTTTGTGTTTTGGTTATGTGTCATGTATAGGCTAGTTTTGAGATGGTTCATTTTGATTTGAATATATATAGCCATGCGAAAATGGCTTAATTATATGCTAATATTGTTTATATTTGGTTATGTATTGAGCTCATTTTGGGAAGTTTGATTCATGGTTTATATGTATAGTGTAATTGGTTATATGATTTGGCTTAAGCATGGAGGTGAAATATTGGATGTATTTTCGACTTATGGTTCATATTCCTATAAGTAAAATGATAAGTATAGCATTGATGATGCATTAGTTATTTGAATACGGTTTGAAAAGGCAAATAATGTGATATGTTTAGAGATATATATATGTATATGGCCAAATGAAATGGTCATTTTGGTATGCTCATAGTTGAGAATTTGGTAATGTTTGACATATGATTTTAATATACTTTGATATAGAGAATGAGCATGAAATTGGTTGATGATATTATAAATTGATTGTTATATGTTTGGAGTTGAATTTGGCTGAAAATACTGCATATATGATTCTTGATTTTGGAATTGTAGGGAGGACCCAAATAGGTGGCATATTGGCCTTGTAAATGACTTATTTTTGCCCACAGGGGCATATGTCTCTGCCATGTTGGTTGAGGGCCATTTCGAAATGAGCCTGGGAAGACCACACAGTGACTCACACACGGGCCTGTGCCAGTCCGTGTGGCCAAGTTAGTTTAGACCACGGGATAGACACACGGGCGTGTCTTGTGGCCGTGTGGATAAGTCAGTATGTATGCCCTGTTTCGCCACAGCCTAGACACACGGGCGTGTCTAATGTTGTGTGAGGCACATGGCCTATTCACATGGGCGTGTGACCTTTATAACTTAGAAAAATTGCTAAGTTTCGAAAAAAAATTTGTATGTGTTCAGTTTAGTCCCGACCTCTTCCTAATACATGTTTATGGTCTCATTGACCTAAGAAAGGGACTTAATGTTGATGTTTGACTATGATATGACGATGCATGACTTTTGATTATGAAATGATTGCGAAATGTTTTGATATGTCCGGTAATGCCTCTTAACCCTAGTCCGACGATGGATACGGGTTAGGGGTGTTATATTTAGTTGGTATCAGAGCTATGGTTTAGTCGATTCTAAGACTAACATAGCTAATGTGAGTTTAGCTATACATGCCACATTTAACCTGCGATAGTGTGATATCTCTCGACTTCGACGAAAATTATTTTGATGAGATAGATAAGTGTTCCAACCGAGCTAATTCTGATAGTACGGAATGAGTACTCAAATGTTTTAATGGAAATGTGTTGATAATGAGTTAAAACTCATAAAGGTAAGGATCAAATTATATGACATATTGTTATTGATAAATGTCATAATTGTATGAGCATATGGTTTATGATAATTGGATTATGATTATTATATGAAATGCTTTGATCGTGAATTAGTGATTTGAGTTGGCATATGAACTATGTATTAAAAACAAAAGTGATTAAAAGCAAATGTTTATTAAATGTTTTGAGAATGTGAAATTAGAAATGAACTGACTATTTGCGATAGTATGTGTTAAGTGCATGTATGAGGGACACAGGCACGTGTCTTTGCCGTATTGCTCGAGGGCCATTTTTAAATGAGTCTGGGCAGACCACACGGTCGTGCATACACGGGCATGTGCCAGGTCGTGTTGCCAAGTCAGTTTCAACCACGGGCTAGACACACAGGGTGTCTTGTGGCCGTGTGGATAAGTCAGTATGTATGCCCTGTTTCACCACGGCCTAGACACACAGGAGTGTCTAATGCTGTGTGAGGCACACGACCTGTTCACATGGGCGTGTGACCTTTATAACTTAGGAAAATTTTTAAGTTTTGGGAAAAAAATTGTATGTGTTCGGTTTAGTCCCGACCTCTTCTTAAAGCATGTTTATGGTCTCATTGACCTAAGAAAGGGAATTAATGTTGATGTTTGACTATGATATGATGATGCATGACTTTTAATTGTGAAATGATTGCAAAATGTTCTGATATGTCCGATAATTCCTCTTAACCCTAGTCTGACGATGGATACGGGTTACGGGTGTTACACCACCAGACCAGCAGGCCCATTCTAACACTTAAATGCACAACTAAACACAATAGCATAACCTTCTCACGGACCCTAACCATAAGAACTAAAAACTTCTAACCCTAAAATTTAGGGTGTCACAGATTAGACCATCCCGAATATATTATGATGCAAAGAATTATCGAGAATTCAATTGGACACCCATTAAAGAACCAAAAAGATTCTTAAATTTAAGGATTTATCTTATGTCACTTGTTCTCAAGGAAAATTGATTATTAGACCATCACTACCTAAGGTTGGGATTGAATCTCCTGCATTTCTAAAACCTATTCAAGGTGATATATGTAGGCCCATTCATCCACCATGTGAACCATTAAGATATTTTATGGTATTAATAGATGCATCTAGTAGGTGGTCACATGTGTGTTTATTATCGACTCGTAACCTGGCGTTTTCGAGACTACTTGCTCAAATAATTCGATTAAGAGCACAATTTCCAGATTATGAAATCAAAACTATTCGTCTTGATAATGATGGTGAGTTTACATCCCAAGCTTTTAATGATTATTGTATGTCAATTGGGATAAAAGTTGAACATCCTGTAGCTCATGTTCACACACAAAACGGTTTAGCTGAATCGTTTATCAAACGCCTCCGACTAATAGCTCAGTCATTGCTTATGAGAACAAAACTCCCTGTTACAGCTTGAGGATATGCTGTTTTGCATGCAGCAGCACTTGTGCGCTTAAAGCCAACAAGTTATAATAAGTACTCCCTATTACAATTGGCTTTTGGTCAGGAGCTAAAAATTTCCCATTTAGAATTTTTGGATGTGCAATATATGTTCCAATTGCTCCACCATAACGCACAAAGATGGGTCCTCAAAAGAGGTTGAGAATATATGTTGGTTATAAATCTCTTTCTATAATTATATATGTTGAACCATTGACTAGAGATTTATTTACTACATGATTTATTGATTGTCATTTTGATGAAACAACATTCACAACATAAGGGGGAGAGAAAATACAACTGGTAAAAGAAATTACATGGAATGGATCATCATTATCTCAATTAGATCCTTGCACAAGTCAATGTGAACAAGAAGTTCAAAGGATCATACACTTGCAAAACATCGCCAATCAACTGCCAGTCATTTATTGACCTAAAGAGAATTACAAAATCTTACATACCAGCTGAAAATGCTCCAATACGAATTGATATCCTAATAGGGGAAATTGTTAGTGCAAAAGAAAGTAATCCACGCTTGAAGCATGGAAGGCCAATTAGTTCCAAAGATAAAAATCCTCGTAAAAGGAAAGGAGTAATTATTCAAGATGATACTATTGTGGAAGTAAGTGCCCAAGAAGAGGCCAAAGATATAACTAATCAAAAAAACACAGAAGAGGTTTAGGTACCTAAAAATGGTGATAACGAAGAAATCTCAATAAGTTATGTTACTTTAGGAAAAAGATGGAGCCGAAAAAATAAAGTTGTCGACAACAATTTTGCTTATAATGTTGCTATTGAAATAGTAAAAGAAAATGAGGATTCTAAGCCTAAATCTATTGAGGAATGTAGAAATAGAAAATAGTGGCCAAAATGGAAAGACGCAATTCAAGCAGAATTAAATTTACTTTCTAAATGTGAGGTTTTTGGACCTATAGTCTAAACATCTAAATATGTAAAGCTGGTAGCATATAAATGGATATTTGTGTGAAAACAAAATGAGAAAAATAAAGTCGTAATATATAAAGCATGACTTGTAGCACAAGGATTTTCACAAAAGCCCGACATCGATTATGAAGAGACATATTCTCCTATGGTGGATGCAATCACATTTAGATACCTTATTAGTCCGGCGGTACGTGAAAAACTTGACATACGTCTAATGGATGTTGTTATAGCCTATTTGTATGGTACAATTGATAGTGAAATTTATATGAAAATCCCAGAAGGATTTAAAATACTTGAAGGATATAGAGTTTCCCAGGAAAATTGCTCAATCAGATTAAAGAAAAGTTTATATGAATTAAAATAATCTAGACGTATGTGGTAGAATCGTCTTAGTGAATATTTGTTAAAATAAGGTTATAAAAATGATCCAATCTACCCATGTGTTTTTATAAAAAGGTCTGAATCAAACTTTGTGATAATTGCTATTTATGTTGATGATATAAATATTATTGGAACTCCTGAAAGCTTTAAAATGTAGTAAATTATTTAAAGAAAGAATTTGAGATAAATATCTTGGAAAAACAAAGTTTTATCTTGGCCTGCAGATCAAGCATTTAAAAGATGAAATTCATGTTCATCAGTCAACTTATATGAAAAAGGTCTTAAAGAAATTTTATATGGATAAAGCACATTCATTAAGTACCCCGAAGGTTGTACAATCGATAGATGTGAATAAAGATCAATTTCATCCTTGCGAGAATGGTGAAGAGTTTCTTGGTCCTGAAGTACCATATCTAAGTGCCATAAGAGTATTGATGTATCTTACAAACAACACAAGACCTGATATAGCTTTTGCTGTAAACTTGTTAGCAAGATTTAATTTTTCTCCAACACGTAGACATTGAAATGGAATTAAACATGTATTTAGATATCTCAGAGGGACCATTGATATGGGGTTATTTTATTCAAATTATTTAAAATCCCTATTAGTTGGTTAAGCTGATGCTGGGTATTTATCAGATCCATATAAAGGTCGATCTCAAATGGGATATTTATTTACATGTGAAGGTACTGCCATATCATGGCGTTCGACAAAGCAGACATTAGCTGCTACCTCTTCAAATCATGCTGAAATAACTACAATGCATGAGGCAAGCCAAGAGTGTGTTTGGCTAAGGTTATTAACCCAAAATATCCAAAAGATATGTAATTTTACCTTTATAGGAAAATATGCCAACTATCTTATACGAAGATAATGCAGCATGTATAGCTCAATTAACAGGTGGTTATATCAAAGGGGACAGAACAAAACATATTTCTCTAAAATTAGTCTCCACCCGTGATCTTGAGAAGAAAGGTGACATAGAAGTTCTACAAATTCGTTCTAGTGATAATTTAGTAGATCTTTTTACCAAGGCATTGCCAACTTCAACATTCGAAAGACTACAAAACAAGATTGGAATGTGTCGAATCAAAGATATAATCTGATGTTGCCATTAAGGTTCACTCATGATCTTGAGAAGAAAGGTGACATAGAAGTTCAACAAATTCGTTCTAGTGATAATTTAGCAGATCTTTTTACCAAGGCATTGCCAACTTCAACATTTGAAAGACTACGAAACAAGATTGGAATGTGTCGACTCAAAGATATAATCTGATGTTGCCATTAGAGGGAGTCTAAAACACGTTGTACTCTTTTCCTTTAACCAAGGTTTGTCCCACTGGGTTTTCTTGGTAAAGGTTTTTAACGAGACAACTTGTAATAGGAGATTGTGTACTCTTTTTCCTTCATTAGATTTTTATCCCACAGGGTTTTTCCTAATAAAGGTTTCAATGAGACACATTTTTATTTAAAAGACATCCAAGGGGGAGTGTTGTAAATACATTAAATGGATGTCTATAACCCCTTTAAACATATTAAAGTAATGAGATAAAACTCTTTATTTCATTTATATCAAGAGATCATTAAGAAAACTTAATTCATTGAATGTATACATTTGCTAATTGAATGTAAAGGAGCTTATAAATAACACTTTGTAAGTGATAAAATATGTAAACGTTGAGGGTGAAACACCCTTTACTCAATCCAGTTGTCAGACCCGAGCTACAAGATGTTACTATAATAATCAAAACTGAAAAAACACATAAATAAACCATGCAATAATCATTCAAATCATAATAATAATCATATGATGTTATTTAAATATAAAACATGACTAAATTGAGCATATAGAAGCTTTAAAGGTGACCTAGGCAAGAATTAGGACCCAATTGTAAAATTTTAAAAATTAGGACTCCACGTCATGATGAGCTAAATCCCACGTCGTGACGTTGTCGAGACAGTGAGTCACGTCACAATGTCAAATCACTTAACGTTTGGATGTCACAAACTATCATTCGACATTGCGACGAGGAGAAATTCACGTTACGACGAGGACCTTGTTATTTGTAAAATATGACCATTTGGTACCTATTTTGTGCCAAGCTAAACCATTTACTCAAATGGTGAAAATTTGGCCATTTAAACCTGTATAAAACTAGCTTAAACACATACCAATACATACATTTAACCAACCAAAAGATCATTCAAGCTATTCCACATGAAATGAATACTTAGCTAAACATAACAACCTAAATATTTATCAATTATACAAGCATAGTTCAACTTTCATACTTAAGATTTCAAGTGCAACCAAAATCACATTCAAATTATGCCATTTATGCTTCAACCTTTAGTAAACACAATGTCAAAGTTACCATTTCCATGTACAATACATATATCACTCAAATTAAACATCAAATTAACATGCTTCACTTGGCACCAAGAATTTCACCTATTTGAACATATTATACCTTATCAAGCATGCCAAAGTTCACATCTTATTGCATAAAGCACTTACCATTTAAATTAAATACCATTCATAGACTCAAAACTAACACCATTCAAGATAACATCTAAACATAATAAGGCTTATACACAAGAATCACATATTCAACCATTCTCATATCACTTTGTTAAACAAATACTGCTTTCATAGCTATAAACATAACCAATCTTTACATATATAGATGGAACATAAACTCATTTCAAATCCAAGTCACATATTTGTTTCAAAATAACATATCTCAAGGTTCACACATATGCATGACATTTCCTATACACATGCCACATAACCAGTTCTAAAAAAATTAAAAGACTACCAAAATCGAGGTCTAGATAGTGTGAGCTCTGAGTTGATTTGATCTTCATGTTCCGCAAAATGACCACTACAAAAAACAAAAAAACATAGCAAAGTAAGCTTTAAGCAAGCTTAGTAAGTTCATAGGTTAAATATATACGTAAACTTACCTTGAATCATTAATATGAAATAAAACAATTAGCATAATGACAATAACCTGACATCACAGTTCAAAAGGAATAAGCGAGTTCATCATAATACCAAATCACAGAATATTTCCATATTTGACATAATAGTCAATGTAGTCCATTTACCTAGATTCAACACATTCCATCACATCATATACCATTTAAACTCATATCATATTAGCTCGATGAACTATAGTAAAAGAATTCAGATACTTGGGTACCTACCCCACACCAAAGAGCATCGTGGTGCTGTACAGAGGCATGCAATCTCGTACAAGAGCACAATTAACCTTAATGGCATGCAATCCGTATCTTAATCATTTACTAAGTTCAAACGGGCATTTATACAAAATTCAAAACATTAACACTGTCGTAGCATTTCCATGAATCAAATCATATGACATAGTTATATCATATCCATACAACATTCCATATGAATTAAAATTATCACATACATGAAACTTTACAATTAAGTCCAAGCTCACCTTTCATACTATTTTACAAATAATTTAGAATATATCAATCATACAAAAACTTATAACTCAAGTAAAAAATATGTAAAAACATACTTATATCATATGAACTTACCTAATAAAAGCAGCTAGTGAATTGAATCATAGGGACTATTCAACAATTTTCCCTTTATTTTTGATTATTCTCCAATAGATCCAAATCTTGATCTATATGACAATTAATTTCAGATTATCAGATCCAAATACCTTACAATGTCTAAATATATGCATATGACATTTTAATTTCATATTAAAAAATTTCCCTAAACTTTTACATTTTATTCAATTTAGTCGCTGAAACCGAAACTATCATATCTTTAACATTTAAACCATGTTTTACAATCATATTTCAATTACATCCTTCTACATCCCTCCAAATTCAATAATTACAAAAATTCTATGACACTTTTGAAATAATTACATTTTAGTCTCTAAACTTAAAACTAATAAATTTTACATTACAAATTGGTCTTATTTAACATCTAAGCTTAAAATTCAACCATTTAACATAAAAAATATTTAAAACTCACTAATGGAAACATTTCAAAACTTTAATAGTTTTACGATTTAATACTCGAGTTAGCTAAATCGAGTTATAACGATATCAAAAATATAAAATTTACGAAAAAAGGGTTTGGATAGGACTTACATGCAAGGTTGAAAGCATTAAAAATAAAAATGGCCTCTTCTCTTCTTTTGTTTTCAAATGGTGTAAAAGTAATGAAAAATATGATAGATTTTGATTTTTATGCTTTTAACCTTTTTAATTCCTAGTTAACATTATTTTAACATATAATTTCTTAAAAGATGTGCAGTTACCGTCCATAATCATGATAAAGTGGTTATTTTCCACTTAATTCCTCAAATATTTACCTTTTAACCCTTTTTGACAATAAAAATCAATAGCAATTAACTTTTACAATTTTATGATTTAGTCCTTGTATCATAATTAATCACTAATTTGACTGAATTACTTATCCAAAATTAAAATTACTTATATAATAAATCTATAAATATTTAATAAAAATATTTATGGTTTGGGTTTGTGAAAATGAGATCTCATTACCTCATTTTCCAAAATCATTGACTTTGAGGTTACTACACTTGTACCTTTACTAACTTTAATTAACAAATTTATCAGATCAAAATTTAATATTACAGTAAAATCAACTCATAAATAATAATAACTAACATTTACTGACTTTTTCATTGGAATATGGGGTTCCAAAACTATTGCTCCTAACACCACTAAAAATGGGTTGTTACAACTCTCTCCACCTATTGAAATTTTGTTCCCAAAATTTTTACTTGTGAACTGGTTCAGATCTGAGATTTCATCAATTCTTCTGGTGCCCACATAGCTTTCTCAATATCATGACGGTGCAACAAAAATTTCATTAACTATACTTATTTATTCCTTAGTTCTTTTAATTCGGGAGCTAACACTTTCACTACTTCTTTTGAATATGATAAGTCAGGTTGTAATTCAATTTCATATGGTCCTATGAACCTCGGACTGAGCGTTCTTTCTTAACAAACTCTAAAATCTTTTTCCCAAGGTGAGACTTTTAGAAGTACTTTGCCACCAATATGAGACTTGATATTCTTTCTTTTTAAATCAGTATACGATTTCTGATAAGCTAATGCGGCTGCCAAATAGTTTCAGATAATTCTAACTTTTTTTTCGATCTCACGAATCAAATCAGTCCCTACCAGCTTACTTTTACTCAACTCGGACCAACTCGTATGAAATCTTGTATATGGTCGCTTTAATACTTATCTCATAAGTGTTGTAATAAATGAACTCAACTAAAGATAGGATATGTTGCCTAGTTACCTTCAAACTCAAAAACACAACACCACAGAATATCTTCTAATATTTGTATTACCTGTTTAGATAGCCCGTCTATCTGAGGATGAAATGCAGTACTAAAATTTAATTTTCTCCCAAGAACCTCATGCGACTACCCAAAATCAGAAAATAAATCTTGGATCTTAATTTGATATACCATTCAGCTAATTTCTGTAACCCCTAAACTTGGCCTAGACATCCAGACCAAGTCCAAAAAGTTACATCATCGATATTAAAAATACCACATTTATAATGCAATCAAAATAAACCATTCAGCATATAATATAAATCAAAGTGATTAACTAATTATATAATCTTCCCAAACATAAAAATATCATAGAATACCAAAATTCCTAATAGTGGTATTTAAAGGAAAAATAAAAGCTTGATCAAGCTCTCGCAACGCCTACCCGTTCAAGTCTGAGACCCACCTAAAATCTAATCAATAACAAAATGAATTGTGAACTCAGTGCGTAAAAGACATTTGTTTAGTTAGAACGCATGTATTAGATGATTCTCAAATCCCAAGATTCGGTTAAGTAACAAAAGTATATTTAGTTTAGATACAGAGCAAACTAGTTACATATGCAGAAGCAATTTCTAGTTCATATACAAAACAGATCAGATTCATATACTGTTATTCCTACCCCCATTTGCTACACACCATCTTCGGCCATCCCAACACATTGTTAAGGGCGTTCAATGCCCAACCAACCCTACATACCATCTAGTGTCTGTCTGACACGTTTATAGAGACACAGCTTAGCAGCTAGATCGAAAATGCGACAAAGCGCCAAATTCATATTTATACGCATTGTGGCTTAGCCACTAATTTAAAACAAATTACTTCGTAACCCATGTAAATGCATAATATAATATCCACAGCATTTGTTCAGTTATTCTAATTCATTTCACAAATAGATAATATAGTTCAATGTTAGAAATAGCCATCACAGTACACATAAAGTTATGTTATCTATATGTTATTCATAGAGCATCAGAGAGTCCTCATACAATCAAATTCGGATCATTCATACATTGAGGAGGTCAGTGTTAGTGTTGGGCAACACTCACGGCCTCAAAAACAAGATTAGAATCCTATTTATATGCCACATGGCTTGGACACACGCTCATGTCCTTGCCTGTGTGGCTCACACGGCTTGGGCACACGCCCATAACCATGTCCTCTGTCCGTGCGGTTCTAAACTGTAAACAGTGAGTTACATGACCTGGACACATGCTCAAGTCCTTGCCCGTGTGACCCACACGGCCTAGGTACACGCCCATGTCCATAGCTGTGTGGCCTTGAGTCACAAATAGTGAGTTACATGGCCTAGACACACATCCGTGTCCGTTGCCCATATGAACCCCGCGCTAACATGGCCACACACAGCCTAGACTCACACCTTTGTGTCTTGCCCATGTTGCTCCAAATCAATGAATAGTGAGTTACACGACGAATCACATGGCCTGGCAGAAGGTCATGTGGCGTCGATGGCCATCTTTTTCAATGACTAAAATTCGAATAAAATGAGGATTTCGACACGCACCTAAAATAGTTTTCATGCAGAAACAACATAAGGGACTTCCAAATCCTAACACAACCATCCAATTACACAAATAAGCTACTTAATTGACAGCAATTCCCAATTATGCTATGTCTAAAGTTTCAACACAAAACCTTCAACGAAACTATTACTTACCGACAACTCAACGATGATTACTGGAATTGGCGTGTCGTTGTTTGCTACTTTCAATACTTCCTCCTAATAGTAAAACAAACCATTGTATATCAAAGATTTTCATAAAACATTTAAACACCCGATTCAGAGCAAGTTATGAAAAACAAAGGGGAAAAACTATGAAAATGAACGAATAGATAGTAACTTACTCAATAGCCTTTCGATCGATGTGACTTATAGCATTTAACTTCAACTAGACTGTATTTACTTATGACCACAATCAGGACAAAGAAAAATAAAAGAACTGGAAATGAAAGAGAAAGATAAAGGAAGAACGATAGAGAAGAAAGAAAATTAAAAAAAAAGATGACAATTTATAATTCTAATAACTTCCCATCAGGCTTCTAACCCTTAGAAAAAAATGTTTCGTCTCACATATTTCAGGATTCGAACACAGGACAACATAGAATACAGATGCTTAACCAGTGAACCAGGAAAACTTTTAACTATGTGATGCATGATTAAGGGCTGTTTTCAAAATAAAAAAACTTTTAACGATGCGACTCGAACTCCAGACCTTAAATGCAATAGAAAAACACAGAGTCATAGATACAGAGATTAATTACTGCAGAGTCTCACAATTAAATTCTCAAAATTCTAGGGTGTTACAATTTCTCAAGCAAGTAATATATTCTAACTGAAATGAAGTGTGCAGACTTGGTTAGTCTGTTGACAATAACCCAAATTGCGTTGTTATTTTTCGGTGATAGAAATAAACATGATACGAAGTCCATGGTGACTTGATCCCATTTTTATTCTGAAATCATCACAGCTAGTAACAAACCTGATGGAACTTGATGCTCAACTTTAGCTTGCTAACATAACACACATTTTGTCACATATTCTGTAATTTCTATTTTCATAACTTACCCACTAAAACAATTGTTTCATATAAGTATACACTATACTACTATCCCAATGAAACATGCAGGTACTGACGTGAGCCTCACACAAATTATCTCGTTTCAGATATGAATTTATCGACACATATAAGTAGGGTCGAAAACATAAATTTATGTTATAAAAAATACTATACTTTAAATTCTAAACATTTTTAACAAGTTGTCCTTTAACTAGCAACTCTGAATCATTTTCCTGAAATTCTTGAATTCTCTATAGAAATAATGATTTAGTTTTCAAGTTTTTCTGAAATAGAATCATTACATTCCAAAGTTAAAAAGAATTCAGAGCAGCAGATACTTCGAGATCATGTGCAGGGAAATTATATTCGTGAGGCTTAAATTGCCGAAAAACATAAGCAAATATCTATCCTTACTACATCAATATACAACCCAAACCATTAAGTAGAGTATCACTAATAACAAAATATCCCTTCTCGATTTCAGGCTGAGTCAACACTGAAGCTTTTGTTACGGTAGCTTTCAACTGATCGAAAATCTGTTGATTAATTTTTGTCCCGGCAAAACTAACATTTTCTGTAGTTCTGTTAATGGTAATGCAATCATTGCGAAGTCCTTAACAAAACTTCTGTAATACCCAACTAGTCTAAAAAAGCTAAGCTCTTTCTTCAAAAATTTCCAAATAAAATCTGATCACTTTTGTTCGGATCAAGACGAATTCCTTTAGTTGATATTACATGTTCTAGAAATATTGCTTCTAGGAGTCAGATATCACATTTGATGAATTTTGCATACAACTACTTTTCTCGTAAAATATACAGTACAGACCTTAGATGTTGATCATGTTCACTTCTGTTCTCGAGTAAATCATGATGTCGTCAGTGTAGAGCAACAAATATATGTTATTTACAGTAGTTTCATTCAACTGTTTGTAACTAACATGAAATCTCAAATTTTTATCTTTCTTTTCACAATTAAGACTGAAGTATCCCAAGGTGACACGCAATTTAATCAAATCTTAGTTTAATGGCTCTTGGAACCGAGTCTTCAATTCTTTCAGTGCTTTTGGTGTTATTCTATAAGATGTAACAGGTATTCAAGCAATTTCCAATTATAATTCAATAACAAATTCAACTTTTCTTTTAGGCAACAACTCTGGCAAATATTCTAATAACACACTAAAGAATTTATTAACCGTCGGACTTGTTTATCTTCAATCTTTGTGTTTCAAAATCTGTAATGCAAGACCGTCTCTAGTGTTCAAGCAGATAACACTATCATGATATTGTTGGAACATTCAGATCCGTCAACACTAATATTAATCGATTCATTATTTTGACATCACAATACAATCCACTTTTGTTTACAGTTTCTATCGTATCGTACAAAGTCAATCTATCCATTTTGAGAATAATATCAAATTCATTTATGGCATTAACATCAGATCAACAAAAAATTCACAGTTTATATTGTTAGTGAACATTTTTTTTACATATCTCAATAATGATAACATACTAACCCAATCGTTTCATTACTCTAACCTCAAATTCAGTCTACATTATTGGCAAATTTGTAACACCCCAAACCCGGCCTAGAAGTTTGGCTCGAATCTGGCGTGTCACATTGAAGTGTTTTTCGAAGACCATGTTTCCATTAAAAACCCTTCTTAATAATTAAAAACTTATACCCTTTTTAAACCTTGTTAGAAAACCTCAGCTGAATAACATTCTTAACAACTTTGTAAAAAATCTTGGCATTTGTGGAAGCTTAATTTAAAAACAATTGCGGATACGTGATGTTTTGAAAACAGTAGTTACTTTGGAAAACCATGTTCTAATACTAGCAATTATAATAACAATAAATAAAATTCCAAATTAGAAATCCAGAAAATTACAACGGCCTTACTACAACCCACATAAAATAATTTAAAAGCAATAATCAAAACTATAACATAAACAGTGTGTGTGGCTCCCTCCGAGCCCCTCGTAGCTCTGATCCGTATAAGGCTGGAAATTACCTAAAAGGTTAATAAACGGGGTGAGTTTACGAAAACTCAGTGTATAATCCCCTACTATATAAAAGGGATAGTCAGTCATAGAAAAGAATTAAAAGTCTGGCCCCAGCCCTACTTACATTTCAGTATCAATTGGGCCTTAGCCCATTATAACAGACAGTACCAGATGGGCCTTAGCCCTATACAGAATTCAAAATGAAGCCCATAGGCCCACAACAGATATAGAACAAATATTTCATGTATGCAGAAACCCAACCCATATCCATCCGTATACACCCCCGTACCAACCTTACACCATGTGGGGAGACAACTCGACCCACCCATCTGCTACACACCACAGAAATTGCAGCGAGGCCGCCAGATATTGTGACTAAGTCACCAGATACAGATATTGTGGCAAACCCACCAGAATAGATATATATATGTGGCGAAGCCACCAGATTACAGCGAGGCTGCCAGATACTGTGACGAAGTCACCAGAACAAATATATGTGGCGAGGCCACCAGATTGCAGTGAGGCTGCCAGATATTGTGACGAAGTCACCAGAACAGATATATGTGGTGAGGCTACCAGATTGCAGCGAGGCCGCCAAAACGCTTCCTCCATCAATATAAACCCATGTCCCATGCAATAGAAATAATATGTCATGGCATACATATACAGAATCAGAATATCATGCCCATATTTGAATCAAACAATCACAGTTAAGTCATTCATATCACCAACATATATTCACAATCAAATCCGTCAACCACACAGTCCAAGTTAGTCACTTGCCCACAAGGGCAAAACAGTCATTTAACACCCTAGGGGCAAAATGGTCATTTTACCACACAAGGGTATCTCGGTAATTCTACCCTACAGGGGTATTTTGGTAATTCTACAAACCAAGGGTATTTTGGTAATTTTACAAACCTGGGGTATTTTGGTAATTTTACAAACCAGGGGTATTTTGATAATTTTATAAACTAAGGGTATTTTGGTAATTTTACAAACTAGGGGTATTTTGGTAATTTTACAAGTCGAGGGTATTTGAGAAATTTGGTGAACTAAAGTATTCTAAACAAGGATAACAATACGAATGGGCCTAAAGCCCTTTCTCGGCTCAAATGGGCCCACACACTCGTGTGGCCCTTTTAGCCCAAATCTAGCCATAGATACGAGATTCACCTAGCCTAGTCCAATATTTACTACACAATCAAACAACTTATCCAATTGGGCCCGTAGGCCCATTGGCCCACATGGCCCCTTTTGGCCCATCGCGGCCCGAAGTAGCCATCCTACAGCCAGAGTAGTGAAAAATACACACCTGATAGGAGATTGGAGTTAATCCGCACTCTGAGCAGTCTTAGCCGACGCCCAACCCAAACGAGCACGCCATAAAGCGAAAGGGATCAGCCAAGAAAGGTACATTTACTCTCCTAATGGTTCTCTCTATTTAAAGCCAGCTTCGCATCCACTCCTATGCTAGCTTCCCGATGTGGGATCCCTCCATCATCAGAGTTTAAATTCAACACCAACTCTTGCCGCCCCCTGTTAGCAAAATAAATGCTCTTTGCTTTCCATGAGTTTCGAACCCTAGACCTCCTTGCCAACTCCATGACGCCACCTTCCTGCCTCTTATGTGGCGCTACTTTGCCACTAGACCACAAGGCTTTTTGTGGTACAATTTCTCCAACAATATTCTTACCTACTACACCCAGGGTTTGATTCCCCTTAAACCAAAATTTTTGCTAGAGTCCAGGTTTGAACCTAAGACTTCTCCAACACTTCTCAGCACACTTAACCACTAAAACAAGCCTTCATTAACGAAATTTACATGCACAACAAAATATTGTAAGCTGCCTCCAACTGCTCCCATGCTCAATGCCCAAAACTTCTAGGCCCAAATTCAGGGTGTTACAAAATTCTTTCGATTACTAATGCAGTGTAACAGTAAGAATACTAATGGGTCATTTTCATGTTAAGTCACTACTATCTACTTCTGAAAAGAATGATGTGATATGAACTGGTTTATGAAAATGGAGTTAAAGGAAAAATGTTGTGTAGCCTCCAAAAAGGCATATATATATTACAAACTTGATTGGCATAACACAATTAAACATGCTACTAAATGATTCTAAAATGGGGAGCTATAAGAAGAGAATGTATATGAATGAAACGGAAACATCTTATATGAATCTGACTTTGAACTCTGAATTCTGGGTAGTGGCTTACACGAAAATGGAATGTCTAAGTTATGTTATGTTGGCATATAGTATTAGCCCAAGTGGTACGCCATTGGCGTACTAAGCCTATCTGAATTTTGTATACGACATTGGGTGTACTATGTAATTTTGAGAGATTCCTTTGAAAGATTGGATTTTGTTATTTGTATTTTGCTTAAGATCATTATGGAACTCACTATGTTCTTTTGAACTTGCCCTATTACCCTTTTCTTCTTAGGCTTACTGTTGAAAGAAGACTTTCTAAAGGACTACGCCAAAGGACATCTATTTCTTTGTACTATACATGACATATGGGGGGTGATGTTTGGTTGTATTTTGAGATGGAATTGTAAATGAAACTTATGATTTATAAACAATGCTTCAATGAAATTTTATCTAAGTTTTTAGAGTGGTTTCATAATGTTATATTTCAAATAATGAAATTATCTTATTAAAGTTTGTACACCGTTTGACTTATACTTTATTTTAGTATTTTATTAAAGGTTTAATTCAAACACTGCAAATTATAAAAAGTTTGTCAGAAACAATTTTAAATAAGGATGATTTCTAGGTAGTGACATGTCATACTTGGGTCCTTCTAATGGATCAAGTTTGGCTTGTTACAAGTTTGGTATCGAAGTCAAGGTTTAGCCGATTTTCAAAAAATCGAAGGCTGTGTCACATCATATCATGCATAGTACGCCTCTGGCTTAGTCCTTAATGTATGAACTAAGTTAAATTTTCTTTTGTAATGATATAAAAAAATGTATGACATGTCTAGAAAAGCTATCAAGGAAGAAATGGAGAGTCATATGCCTGTACAAGAACAAACCTCTGCCAATACTATGGTTAAAGTAGGGAATGCCTTTAGGAATTTTTTTCACAATGATAACACAACTGTTTGATCAGTTTATAGGAAACACTAAAGAACCCCAGCCATAGCAACCTCAGCAACTACCGCCTAAAGCGATTTGCCCAGCACAACCTGCTCCATAGGTACCTATTGTGACTTCATATAAAATTGATCCTATAAGGGAGATTAGAAAAAAGGGTGCCAAAGAGTTTCTTGGTTATAAAAGTGATTATCCCACTGCGGTTGAGTAATGGTTATCTCATTTATGTAGAATGATAAAGGAATTGAAATGTACTCCTGAGGATAGTCTTTTGTGTGCTATATCATTGTTAGAAGGGCAAACTTATTAATGGTTGGAAACCTCGGTTAGTGTAACTCTTGAAGAAATGATTGATTGAGACTTCTTCCTGGAAAAGTTCAGGGAAGATTTATGTAAACCAGATGTATGTTAAACAAATGAGGAAGGAATTTATGTATTTGATACAAGGTAGGATGTTTATTATGAAATATAAGCGAGAATTCCTCAAGCTTAGTCGCTATGCAAAGAACATATTTTATACAGAGAAGGAAATGTGTGATAAATTTGAATAGGGACTAAGAAATGAAAATTGTGCATTAGTGGCATCTTCTGAATGTAAAAATCTTGCAACAATGATAGCAAAATCTTGCAACAATGATAGCTAAGGTCCATAAGACGGAAACGGTCATTAGAGAAAAAAGTAAGAATTTTGAAAGGGGAAGGTCAAGCCCTCCACCTCCAGCAAGTTTTAAAAAGCTTAGAGATCAGACCTACTCATCTTCAATAAGGGATTTTTAGTTTACGAGTTTCAATCATGAAGGATTTAGTAGACCAACTGCTTCGATGGCAAGCCCTGGTGGTTCTAGAATGGTGAGTAGTTTTTCTGATTATTGTGGTAAAAATCATGGTCGAGAATGCAGGAAGCGTTTAAGGGCACGTTATATATGTGGATCTAAAGGTCACTTAGTTAAAGATTGTCTATCTAAAACTGTAACGAGCACAAAACAATCTATCTGAGGGCTTCAAAAGTTTCAGCAAAAGACTAGATCAGGTATGGCAACAAAGCCTGGTTCAGTTTAAGGAGCATCGAGGAAAAATGTTACTAAGCCAAATTCTGGAGTGTCAGCTCGAGCTTATGTGATGAAAGCAAAAGAGGATGTTGATCTGCCTGAGGTGATAATGAGTAAACTTTCTTTTCCTAGAAATCATATTTATGCTTTGATAGATCCAGGGTCTACGCATTCATATATTTGTACTAAATTTGTAGAGGGTCTAAGACTTGAAGTAGTATATTCTAAAACCAATGTGTTAGTAGCTAATCCTTTGAGTCAAAGTACTCTGGTGAATAAGTTGATGAAGAATTATCCATTGGTATTTGGTGAGTATACATTTTAGGCAGACTAGTTATTATTGAGTTTTCATGAATTTGATGTTATTTTGGGGTTGGATTGGTTGACAAGACAAAATGCTATGGTTGAATTTCCTGCAAGAGGTATACATATAATAACTGCTGAGGGTAAGGAGGTATTGATGCCTAATATACAAACTGGTTTGGCGAAAAGGATAATCTCTATTGTGTCCGCAAAAAAGATTATTGTTAAGGGAACAGATGTTTATTTGGATTATATCATCGATTCCTCTGAGTCAAGAGAAGAAGTTAATCAAGGTCCTATGGTTAGAGAATTTCCAGATGTGTTTCTAGGGAAACTTCCTGAAGTACCACCTTAGAGAGAAGTAGATTTTTCGATTGAGTTAGAACCTAGAACAACACATATTTCCTGTACTCCCTATAGAATGGCGTCATTGGAATTAAAAGAATTGAAATCATAGTTGCAAGATCTATTAGATAAGGGTTTTATAGGACCAAGTGTTTCATCGTGAAGTACACCAATTCTGTTAGTGGAAAAGAAAGATGAAACAATGCGCCTGTGTATAGATTATCGTCAATTGAACAAGGTAACCATAAAGAATAAATATCCTCTGCCCATGATTGAAGATTTTTTTGATCAGTTATGTCAGGCTATAGTGTACTCCAAATTAGATTTAAAGTCTGAATACTATCTGGTAAAGATCAAGGGTGATGATGTACTTAAGATTAAACTATGGTCACTATGAATTTTTGGTAATGCCCTTTGGTTTGACTAATGCGCTCGTAATATTTATAGACTTAATGAACAGAGAATTCTAAACATATTTGGATTAGTTTGTAGTGGTCTTTATTGATGACATATTGGTTTACTCTAAGAATGAGGATGGCTATGAGGAACATTTGAGAATTGTGCTGAGAACTCTACGTGATAATCAGTTGTATGCTAAATTCAGTAAATGTGAGTTTTGGTTGAAAGAAGTACATTTTCTGGGGCATATTATCTCTATTGATGGTATTAAAGTAGATCCCGCTGGAGTAAAAGCAATACTTGAGTGGAATCCACCAAAAAATGTATCTAAAGTCTATAGTTTTCTAGGATTAGTAGGGTATTACAGAAGATTTATGAAAGGGTTTCCAATATTAGCATCACCACTTACTTAATTATTGAAAAAAAAGAAAACGAAAAGTTTGTGTGGAATTGTAATACCTTGCTCAGCATAGTCTTATTGATGAATTACATGCGCTAAAGTTAAGTTAAGGTTTATGTTAAGGTAAGATTGGTTTATGTTGTATACGCCAGTACGATATATGTAATAGTTATGCGCTATGAGTGGTAGATTGTATGATTTACAATTATTTTAAGATATGTTGTTTCAACAAAGTTTAAGTTGTAATTTCTATCTTCTGGTGTAGTCGTAGTGAGAAACTCGCCAAACACTGTTTCCCTTGGAAGGTTTCTTTGTTAGGACCTTCTGCTTATTTACACCAGTAAATGATTATGGGGTTGTGGATCTTAATATTGTTTATTTGTACAGTTGTGATTTTTGTTCAGTTTTATTTGTGCTTTAACTGGGACGGATCCAGTTAGAATTTCCAAGTGATATGATTATTCTTAATGTATTATAGCCTGTAATGATTATGTTGGCCATGATAGAATTGAGTTAGGTTTGCATGTTAGCTAGGTGTTAACCTTGACTATGAGGAAGTTGTAAGATACAAATATTAGTGAAAACCTTTGCAGAGAGGTTTTTCCTTCTCTTTTCTTTGCTATTTTATACTTTGAAACCCTATTAAGATTTCGTTAATGGAGAAAAAATAGAAATTGATTGATTAGAAGAAAGAGTTGTGCATGTAGTAGTAGAGATAGTATAGCTAACTTCATTGAAATCATTTGTGAGTATCTAGGCAGTTTGATTGTTCTCTATGATGTATTTTGTCTTGTTTAATATTAAAGTATGGATGTAATAGATAAAGTCGATGTAAGAACATGAACTTTGAACTTTGGAAATTTGTTATGTGTAATTGTTTGTGTGTGTATGTATGCATGATCATGGCATGAAACAGGAATGACTTCCTTGGGGATATGAGCTCAGTATTCGGATAAGATAAGCCACTTGTAGGGCATGATAATTGCAAATCAGAATGACAAATATGTGTGACCACTGCTAGGGCATGCTAGTTGATAACCAAAAAGGGATATATAATGGGCCACAAGTAGGACATGTTACTTGTTAACCAATTTGGCGGCCAATGGTAAGGTATGTTAGTTACTATCCAATTAGCTTGAGTGTTACGTTCTGGTAAGGCATGCTATTTGCTAACCAACCTAACGTTATGGGTGCTGTCTAAGGTAGAACATGTTAGTTGTTAACCATGGCAAAGAGCACTGTCCTCATAGTGTAACACCCCTAACACGTATCCATCGCCAGAACAAGGTTACGGAGCATTTTTGAAATTTACAGAATAATTACAACCACTTCATGTCATTTACTATTCATATCCGAAAATATTCATACCATCCCTTGAATGGACCTTCGAGGCCCAATTTAAGCTTTAGAAACAAGTCGGGACCAAATCGGGATCTTAGAGAATTTTTCGCAAAATTAAAAAAAAATTTCTCATTTGCAGGGGTCACACGCCTATGAGAATAGGCCTATGGTTCACACGGCCAGATTACATGCCCATGTCCTAGGCCTTGTGGGCTTTCGATGAGGTACATGGCCGTGTTCCAGCCAGTGTCCTTACCCGTGTAACTCTCTGACCTGTGCCACACGGCCTGCCACACGCCCATGTGCTAGATCATGTGGTCAATTTAATTTTCACAAATTAGGTGCAGGTTTTACATGGCCAAGATGCAAGCCTATGTTCTAGGCCATGTATCTCACATGGCTGAGATACACGCCCGTGTCTCCGCCCATGTGCCCAATTTTGAGCATTATGTTTCTCAATTTTAGGATGCAAGGGACACACAAGCAAATCACATGCCCATGTGCCAGGCCATGTGTCACAGACAGTCAAGAGACACGCTTGTGTGTCTACCCGTGTGGACAAAATAAGGTCATTTCCTAGCCTTATTTCTCACCCAAATTTGCCAATAACCTACAACAATACTTATACATATATACCAACCAATTTCAAGCATGAAACTAAGCAAACATCATTCATATGTACAGTATAACATTTCATACATTCATATAGTTAAACTTAACTTTTTGCAAGAATATATATTAGCCTAATTCAATCTAAACATACATTATACATGTATGTATTAAACATGATATAACTTTATATTATCATACCAAAGTATACCATTACTAGCCATTCCGATGGCTAGATTACAAATATCCATGTGCATATCATCATTGGTAAAATTAGCTTATACATGCCATTATGTCAAAATAAGTTTTCTATTTCTACCAAAACAATATGGAGGATAGTGTGATGATACTCCGACCGATATCCAACCTTTACGAGCTTCCGAACACTATAAAACAGAGAAAATAAAACCTAGTAAGCATTTAATGCTTAGTAAGTTCGTATAACAGGAATTTAACTTACCATATATTTACATTTAAGATAAGCATACAATAATGCATCTAAGCAATTTAGCTAATAGCCTAAAACACACAACTTTACCAACTATGTTAGTCAAGTAATTCACATAATACCAAGTACATGAATGAGCTCATCATTTAACTTTCATTTATATATGCTTTCCACATCATCAATCCATATTACATGTACACGTTAATGGCAAATCATTTCAAGTTCAGTTTAGCCATGTCAAAACTTTACTCGTTGAATTTATTTGAAATATTAATGGATTCGCTCATATAGTACACCTTAGTATACACTACTATAATTCATCAATTCATTTCCAGGGGTACCCAATTAAGACATATAATCGAGAAGCACACTCTCGAGCCTTGTAACGGGAAGCTCACACAGAGCCATTTCGGGAAGCTTATAAAGAGCCCATCGGGAAGCTTATCCAGGCTATATAATGGGAAGCTCATAAGAGCCATAATTGAGAAGTTCACAAAGAACCTTATCAGGAAGTTCATAAAGAACCATATCGGGAAGTTCACAAAGAACCATATCGGAAAGCTCCGAATAGCTAGCATCGGGAAGTTCAAACGAGCACTATCAGGAAGCGCACAAAGAGCCAATTTAACGGGAAGTTCATAAGAACCTTTAATCGGGATGCTCATAATAGCTAAGGTGTGTCCACAACAAATGTAGGATCACAACCTATCAGGACGCTCCGAAGAGCTATTGTCGAGAAGCTCGAAAGAACCTTATACGGGAAGCTCGAGAGGGCTTATAACGAGATGCTTATAAGAGTTGTGGTGGGTCTGCAACATATGCTAGACTACAACCAGTACGGGAAATCCTGTATCCATTGACTTTCATTTATTCAAACGAGATTTGACATTTATCGGGCATTATCGGATATTCAATCAATTTCACATACATGACAATTATACAATTCACATATACAAAACTTAATTTAAACATATAAATGTACACAATTTAGTTACACGAACTTACCTCGATACTTGTTCGTATACGAAATCTAATAATTCGAAACTTTTTATTTTCCTCGATCTAACTCAGTATTAGTTCTTTCAGGATCTATATAAACGAATTTAACATCAATTTAATCCATTTCATACTCAATTTAATTCAATTCACATCCAAGGTAAAATTACTATTTTGCCCTTATACTTTTCATAAATGGCGATTTCGTCCCTAGGTTCGAAAAAGGAAATTCATGCAATTTAATCCTTATGCCAATCCTAACCGAAATTTTCATATAACTTTTATAGCACATGTATTTCACAAAAATTCAGAATTTTTCCATAATTTTTACATCTATACTATTTAGCCCTTAAATCATAATTTCATCAAAATTCACTTTGTAAAAGTTGTTTATCTATCAACAACCTTTCATTTTCTACCATAAATTTCAAAATTTCGGCATATTCATCCATGACAAAACTTCTATACTTTGATAACTTTTCAAATTAATCCCCAAAATAGATAGATTAAGCTATTCTTATATCAAAAATATAAAAATTACTAAAAACGAGATAATAATACTTACCCAATTAAGCCAAGAAAGCTTGTTTTCTCTTTCCTAAGGTTTCCATAGAAATTTTGGGGAAGATGATGAAAATAAGATGATATTTTCTATTTAATCTAATTATCATCTTTTAATTTTTTTACTTCCAATTTAGTCCTTACCTTTTTCTAATTTTTCATGGATGATTCATCAAAAATATCTACTAACTTTTCTTTAATGGTCTAATTACCATATAAGGAATTCAATTTTTGAATTCCATAGCTATTTGGTACTTATAGCTACTAGAATTCAACTTTTTCATTTTATGCAATTTGGTCCTTTCCATAATTAAAGATATAATCGGTAAAATTTTCTTATTAGAATTTTCATATGACATTCCTATGATAATGCAAACCATGCAATAATATTAAAATAAATTTTCTTTTCGGCTCGAATTTGTGGTCCCGAAACTACTCTTCCGATTTCACTGAAAATGGGCTATTACAACTCTCCCCCTTGAAAATTTTTGTCCTCGAAAATCTTACCAGTAGATAGGTTCGAGTATTGATTTCTGATGGTATCCTCCAGTTCCTAAGTAGCTTATTCAATCCCATGTCGTTGCTAAATAAATTTTACTAAAGCTACCTTTTTATTTCTTAATTCTTTTATTTCACGAGCCAAGATTTTGATCAATTCTTCATTGTAAGTCATATCAGGTTGGATCTCAATTTCTGTAGGAGAAATAACATGTGAAGGATCTAACCTATACCATCGTAACATGGACCCATGGAAAACATTATGAATTCTATCAAGTTCTAGTGATAATGTCAATCGATAAGCAATAGGTCCAATTCTTTCAATAACATGTGAAGGATCTTATCTATATTGTCATAACATGGACACATGGAAAAGATTATGTATTCTATCAAGTTCTAGTGGTAACGCCAACCAATAAGCAACAGGTCCAATTCATTTAATAATCTCATATGGTCTGATGAACTGTGGACTCAGTTTTCCTTTACAGCCAAACAGGAGGACTTTCTTCTAAGGTAATACTTTTAAAAGTACCTTGTCGCTGACTTGAAATTCTATTTCTTTTCATCTAAAGATCGGCATAAGACTCTTGACGACCAGAGGCTGCTTTCAAACTATCTCGAACCACCTTTACCTTTTTTTCTGTTTCACGGATCAAGTCAACTCCGTGTATCTTTTTTCTCACTAAGTTCTATTCAGTACAACGGAGTTCTAAATTTATGACCATATAGAGCCTCATACGGTGCTATTTTAATATTGGACTGGTAACTATTATTGTATGCAAATTCAACCAAAGGCAAATACTTTTCCCAATTACCTTCAAATTTCAAAATACAACACCAAAGCATATGTTCCAAAATTTGTATTAACATTTAGATTGGCCATTATTCTGAGGATGGTATGCGATACTAAAATGCAATTGAGTACGAAGAGCTTCTTGCAATTTATTCCAGAATCGGGATGTAAATCGAGGATCTCTATCTGAAATAATGGAGATAGGCACTCCATGTAGTTTAACAATCTCTGAAACATATAATTCGGTAAATCTATCCAAAGAGAAATCCATACGTATCGGAATAAAGTGTCAAATTTTGTTAACCGATCGACGATTACCCAAATGGCATCTTTCTTCTTTGGAGACAGAAGTAATCCCGATACAAAATCCATGGTAACTCTTTCCCATTTCCATTCTGGTATTATAACTGGCTCTAATAATCCCGAAGGCAACTGATGTTTAGCTTTTACTTGCTGACATAACAAACATTTAGCTACATATTCAGAAATATCCCATTTCATTCCTGGCCAACAGTACATCTTTTTCAAATTATTGTACATTTTATTACTTCCCGGAAGAACAGACATAGTACCATTATGAGCTTTGTTCAAAATCTTCTGTATAAGCTCTGAATTCTTCGGTACACATATTTTGCCTCTGAATAATAAACAATCAACATACCCAATATGAAATTCTGAATCAAGATTCAACTCACACTGTTCTCGTTTAGTTTGTAATTCACTATCATCTTTCTGAGCTTCACAGATCTGTTGTAGAAATGTCGGTTTAGCTTTTAATTTAGCTATAATTGAATCATCATCTGATAATGACAACAGGGTATTCATTGCTTGCAAAGCAGACAAAGGCTTTCTACTTAGAGCATCAACAACTACATTGGATTTTCCCGAATGATAGTCAATAATCAAATCAAAATCTGTAATGGCCTAAATTCAAGGTTATCGGAACAGTGGTTTTGTAACCACAAATCCGATTTAAAGAGAAATTATTTTAAAAAATTATTGCATGAATATTAATATAATAGGAAAATCGTATTAAAATATCGATAGAACAATTTTACTGATTTAGTGGTTAGTTAGAAATAGACCTGCTCATGGGTTAGGCGGCCTGGCCCGGCCCGGCCCGAAGGCCCGCCCGAAATGTGGGAGGGTTTGGACAAAAATATAGGCCTGAAAAATGGGCTTGGACAAAAAAACAAGGCCCGTTTAAAAAATAGGACAGGCCTCGGGTAAGGCATTTTTGGCCCGGGCCCCGCTCGGCCCGGCCCGAATTCACTAAAGGACGAAAAAAATTGCTTTTTTTTTTGTTTTTGAATGTTATTTTCTCCCTATTTTGCTACAATTTTACTATTATGTTGCTACTATTTTGTTGTTATTGTTTAGATATTGTATAAAACTTATTTTATTGTTAATTTTGTTATTATTTTAAAGGCATTTGTTAATTTTGTTATTATTTTAGAGGCATTTGTTTGTTAAGTTGCATCTATCTTAGTGTTATTTAAGTCTACATATTTTTTAAAATTTATTTTTAATTTTTTGGGAAATATTTATTTTGATGTTTTTAGTATTTTTAATGTATTATATATATTTAAAAATTATATAAAAATAATATAAAATTAATACTACAGTAGCTGCTCTCAGGTTTAGTATTTTTATCCGGGTCAGGCTTGGGCAAAATTTTAGGCCCATTTTTTGGGCCCGACCCAACCCGAGCCCAATAAACAGGCATAATTTTTTAGTTGAGCCCGGCCCGGCCCGGCCCATGAGCACCTCTTGTTAGAAAAAGAAATTATTGAAGGAATTGGGTAAAAACAAGGTATCGAGACCTTGATCTCGTAAAACTGAGTAGGAAATATTTTTATAAATATTTATAAAATGTTAGTAATATGGTATTAAAATTTCGTTAGAAAATTTTAACGTTTGGGTAGGCAATTAAATGAAAAGGACTAAATTGAAAAGGGTGTAAAAGTTACTAGAAGAATTAAATAGCTCAATTATCAAATGAGGAAGGACCTAAAGCGCAAATAAGCCCAAAGGAGATATTTTGGGCGGCATAAGTTGAGAAAAATCAAGAGAATTACTGAAATAAGGGCAAAATGGGAAAATAACAAAATTTACTAAATAAAAGTAGGACTAATTTGAAATATCTAAAAATCTCTTCATTTTTCTTCATTCTCATCAGCCAAAAATTTCATAGGAGGGTTTTCTAAGCTGGTATTTCATAATTTTTGCACCAAGTGAGTTAATCCTTGCCTATTTCTTGTAATTTTTGTGTTTATAAGACTTTTACAACTAGGTCCTACTATTAAATTCATTATTTTTTGATTTCATGGATAAACTTGAAAGTTACCATGGTTGACTACTATAAGTTTATGATGAAATAGCATGAAATTTAAGCTTTAATTTGTTTATAAGATGATTTTATTAGGTAATTTCAATAGAAATTGATCTTTAGGACCTAATTGTGAAAATGTTTGGAATTAAAGTCTATTGCTAAAATTATAATTTTTAAAGGTTATAAAGTAGTTTAAAGTGATAAAATAAAGTGTTAATTGAGAAAAATCAGCTCAATTGAGAGGCTAATTGAGTAGGGACGAAATTAATATTTATTAAAAGCTTAGGGGAAAAATGGTAATAAACAGCTTGCACTAAAACAGTTTTGGAAAGCAGCAGTAGACTAAATTTGAAAAATCACCATAAATTGTAGAAATCGAATTAGAAGATGAAAAAAATATGAAACTAAATATTATTGAGTCTAGTTTCATAGAAGAAATATGTAAGCAATAGATCTGCAAATCATGAGATATAATAAATTTTGTGAGACAAGGTCAAAATGAATTTGGGTTCCCCTGTTCTAAATTTTGAAAATCATAAAAAATTTAATAAATATAATTAGGGGCTTAAATTTATATTTTTAGAATCCTGAATGAATATATTTTCAAGAAAAACAAACGAGAACATCATCTGAATCCTATATGAAGAGATAATTATTTTTTAGTGAAGAAGGGTCAGAACTGTCAGACAGCAGAATAGGGGTGATTGTACAGAATAAACGGTACTTACTGGCTAAACCAAAAATTCTGCAAATGTTATGGTAAGAAGATATGTGAGTCTAGTTTCAGGAAAAATTAGCGGATCCTAATTTGGAGTTCTGTATCTCAAGATAAAAATAATTTAGTGACTATGACTCAAGTAGACAACTTTGAATGAACTATAAATAATAGTGGAATTATAGAGAATGTTGCATATGAACATGAAATGTATTAAATTGATAATTAAATTTATTTATTTAGATCCAGAAGATTCAAATATGAAGCTAGATCGAGGAAAGGAAAAAGTTCGGGATTAGTAGATTTTTGTATACGAACAAGTATTGAGGTAAGTTCGTGTAACTTGAATTATATTCTTAAATGCTTGAAATGAATATTATTGACGTGAATATGATTTGAATGTTCATTGTATGAAAATTGATGAAGCATTGATATATTTGATAAAAGGGGAAGAAATCCCAGTTGAATGAAAGGAAAATTCAATGGATCTCTGAGAAAGAATTGACGGTAAAAAAGATCTAGCCCGGACAGGTGATCCTATCCTAATATAGCCCTCCCGAAGAAATGTGCAAAATGGATTTAGCCCGGACGGGTAATCCGAATTAGGGTCTGAACTTAGCCTGGACTGGTAATTCAGATCCAAGCTCATTAGAGTAATTGACATTGCAGGGGATTTAGCCTGGACTGGTAATCCCACTGTAAGGATGAGGTTTGCACGAGTGTGCTCTCTGAAATGGAAATGTGCGCACATGAATATGAATTGACAGACCCGAAATTGTACACTAAAAGTGTACCTCTGAAAATCCATCGAAATTCCAAGAAATTCAACGAGATAAATATGGAAAAATAACAAGGAAATGGAAATCATGGTATTGATGAGCTTATCAATCATGATATATATTATTGATACATGGAAATTATTGTACTAACTTGAATGTTGAGTTGTGCGTGTTAGGGTAATAATGCATTGAATGGATATATGAATGTTTATTGCATTGTATTGAAAATATTAGGTAAGTATAATTCTTGTTACATGAGCTTACTAAGCACAAAGTGCTTACCCTGTTTCCTTTTCCCCTGTTTTGTAGTGTTAAGAGCTCGGAGGTCGGATTCGGTCAGAGACACATCACACTATCAACCGCAAGATTTCGGTATATAAAAAAACTTTATTTTGGAAATCAATGGCATCTATAAGCTAATTGTAACGACCCAAGTTTTAAGGCCATCGGAAAATTGAATTTCGGGTTATAATTTCCACAAAATGAATTCGTAAATATTTATTAGAAATATTTACAAAGCTAGTAGTGTAGTTAATTAGACTTTGGTTAAGTGTATTAGATTGAATTAAGGCTAATTTAGTGAAAAGATTAGATTGAATATAGTGTAAAAGTTTAATTGTAGAATAGAGAAAATTCAAGGGATTAAATTAGCAAATAAGCCTTGTGTGACAAGTGTGTGGTAAGTATAAATACATGTGTATTATTTTAATTGGTACAAATGTATGAATATATATGTATTTACTTATTAAATAAGAAATAATAATTATAATTTAAAATATAATAAATTAATTAAATAAAACAAATAAAAGAAAAGAAAGAAATAAAAGAGAACAGAGGACACGAAATAGCAGGGAAAGAAAAGGAAAGGAAAATTTAGGGTTTTGAAGTTTCAAGCTTGATTGGTAAGTCATTTTGATCCCTTTTCTTATAATTTTAGTGTCTATGAAATTCTAAGAAGAAATATTATTTGAGTTATGTTGAAATTTAAAAAGTTATTGAATTTTTAGATGTTGATTAAGTTGAATAAATAGAAGAATTAAGTGTAATTTGATGGAAATTTAAGTTAGAAGTGATTACAGGATTAAATTGTTTAAATTGTAGAATTGATGTTTTATATTGAATATTAAGAGTTAAAACTTGTTTAAAGTAAGTATAAAATGAAAACTATAAGGTTATTTGAAGAAAAAGAACAGTTATTGTAGAAGGACCTAATTGGAAATATAGTAAAAGTTATATGGAAATAAAGAGTGTGTTATTAAAATAATATATATTGATAATTTTAAATGTTAAACTTTATGTAGCCAACATAGCACCAGAAACATCATCGAAAAAGGGAAAGGAGAAAGTGAACGAGGATAATGAATAAACTCGAGAATTTCGGTTTGTATTTCTATAAACTATGCTTTATGTTTTAATACAATGTAATTGTTATTTTTAATAGTTAGAATATATAATGAATGATATGATGGAAATTGTTATTACTTCTATATAAAAATGAAATGGTTTGAATACTCTATTAACAGTGTCGGGCTAGTCGGATACAATTGGCATTCCATAGGATTGGAAGTGTTCAGGGATATTTCGACTATATGTCGATGAGACACTGTATGTGTCGACTACTATGATTGTTTCGGATTCGTTCCGAAGAGGTACTTCGTACCTGACTATGACTGTTACTGTTACTGTTATTGTTACCCTACGGTGTATTCCGGTTTCAGCCAATGAAATACTATATATTATCCCCGGTGTGTGGGTTGGATCCGCGTATCTGTTAGGTCCGAGTATGTTAATAGGGGTAAATGAAAGTACTGAAGACTGTTTATTATTGATTAAGTGACTGTGACTGATTTACGAATGTTTAAGTTATCGAATGATATGAAATATAAATATATATATGAATTGCTTAACTATAGGAAAGAAATATAAAATGAATATAAGAGATGAAACTATTAAGATTATGAAAGTAAGAAATTTAAGTTACAATGTATATACATGGCTTATTATTTGTTTAAGTATTAGTTTATAGAAATACCACTGAGTACATACTCAGCGTACGGTTTGTTTCCGTGCACAGGCTAGATATGAAAAAAAGTTAAGGACTCAGCATCCAAGTCAACCATGAACTCAAAGTGGTAAAGTACTTTTTTTTTGTAAAATGGCATGTACCTAGGCTGATAAGGTTTTATTTTGTAAATGATAAGAATGAGCATGAAAGATGTTGAAACACGGTATGAATTATGCACATTTTGGAAGTTAAACTTACATGAGTTTGACTAATATGATAACGTAGTATAATTTCGATATGAATTGAGGTATTGAAGTGAATGAATGAATGTTTGCTAAGTTTAAATGGCATAATGAATGATATTTGATTTAAGAACTATTAGTAAATGTTTGGGCATGAATTAGATGTGTTTAGCATGTGTAAATAGCTTAAAAATGGTCAAAAATCATGTTTTCACACGGCCAAGTCACATGGGCGTATGCCTAGGCCGTGTGGGAAAGTCAGAATTGCCCACATGTTAGTTCCATAGCCATGTAAGTAAGTCAGATCTGCCCACGGGCTGGCCCCACGGCCATGTGAGCCCCACGGGCAGGCCACACGGGCATGTTCCAGGCCACACAGGCGTGTGCCCCTATCTTCAAGGTAAAGTTTCCAAAATTGCCAACCCCGAATTACTTCTAAAGCATGTATTGGGCCCCGTGGACCCATATTAAGGACTTTTTAGAGTAATTTGATAAGTTTTGGTTTGGAATGCAAATTTATGACTCGATTTTGTATAATTGCTAGTGTATAATTTCGGTAATGCCTTGTAACCCTATTCTGGTGACGGCTAAGGGTTAGGGGTGTTACACTAATAAGGTAAATGTTAATGTGAAATGAATGTAAGGTCAGCCATTGGTATGGCTAACAAATCTTGGTTTTGGTATGTGATGAGGTTATCTTATAAATATGCATGAATCTATCTTGAAAATATGTTGAATTGGATTGGTTGATGTGGATTGGTCTCGGTTTAAAATTGCAGGGAAGGTTAGACATCTATAAATTACAAATTCTTTACCTGATTCAGATTGAACTAACACAGGTGCTTTAGTTAACAAGGTTTTCAATCTGTCAAAACTCTGCTAGGATTTATCAAACCACTCGAATTTCACATCTTTCTTCAACAATCGAGTCATCAGAGAAGCTATCATTGAGAATCTTTTAACAAACCTTCGATAATATCCAGCTAGTCCCAGAAAACTTTTAACCGCAGACACATTCTTTGGTAGTTTCCAATTAACAATAGCTGAAATTTTATTCGGATCCACTCTGATACCTTCTTCAGATACTATATGTCCGAGAAAACTAACTTCCCGTAGCCAAAATTCACATTTACTGAATTTGGCATACAATTGTTTCTCACGCAGAGTTTGCAATATAATTCTCAGATGATCAGCATGTTCATTTTCATCTCAGGAATAAACCAGAATATCATCAATAAATACCACTACAAACCTGTCTAAATATGGTCTAAAAATTCTATTCATTAAATTCATGAATACTGCAGGTCCATTTGTCAACCCGAACGGCATTACAAGAAATTCATAATGTCCATATCTGGTTCTAAAAGCTGTCTTTGGCACCTCAAAATCTTTTACCCATAGCTGATAGTATCCAAAACGGAGATCTATTTTAGAAAATACAGTGGCACCTTTCAACTGATCAAACAGGTCATCAATTCGAGGAAATGGATCCTTGTTCTTAATTGTAACCTTGTTGAGCTATTTGTAATCAATACACAGCCTCAACGATCTATCTTTCTTCTATACAAACAGAACTGGTGCACCCAAGGTGAATGACTAGGTCGAGCAAAACTCCTATCTGCCAATTCTTGCAACTGTGCTTTCAATTCTTTTAATTCTATTGGAGCCATTCGATAAGGTGTTATAGATATAGGAGTTGTTCCTGAAATAAGCTCTATAGAAAATTCCACTTCTCTAATAGGCGGTAATCCGGGTAATTCTTTAAGAAATACATCAGGAAATTCACAAACAACCGGCACTGACTGAATCTTCAACTCAGACACTTTAGTGCCTAACACATAAGCAAGGTAAATATCGTACCCTTTTCTGATATATTTCTGTGCTAATATAGCAGAAATCACATTAGATAGCTCATTTAGTTTATCAGATTCAACATGGAGTAATTCACCATTCTGACATTTCAACACAATGTATTTCTGTTTACAATTCACAACTGCATCATGTTGAGTTAGCCAATCCATTCCCAAAATTACATCAAATTCATTAAAGGGTAGTAGCATCAAATCATTCATGAAATAATAATCTTTTACCATCAACGGACAGTTTTTACAAGCTTTATCAACCATAACATACTGGCCCAGGGGGTTTAAAACTTTAACTACAAATTTAGTTAATCCAACAGGTAAATTTTTAACAAACACTAAATTCGGGCATATGTATGAAAGTGTTGAACTAGGATCAATCAAAGCAGCAATATCAGTGTCAAGAAAAGAAAATGTACCAGTAATAACATCAGGCGTAGAAGCATCCACTCTTTCATGTATAGCATGTGTCCTTGCAGGTGCTCTGGCTTCAGATTTGTCTGTTGAATCTTTTGTTACACCTAGGTTATCATTAAAATTGTTGAGGTGTCAGGGTGGTTTGCCTCTCGAGACATGATTGCTTGACCTAGAGGTCTGAACAATATCTTTTACAAGCTTTTCTGGGCAGTCTCTGAGATAGTGGTCAAAAGAACCACTCTAAAACAAACTCCAATTCTTATGCGACATTCACCAAAATGTAATTTATTACAATGTTTGCATCTTGGTTTAGGAGTTCCAACACTCCCTACACTTGTAACAGATGGACACGGAAATCTCGGATTAGAGCGTTGAGAGCCTTATTCCTTTCTAGAATACCCCACAGATGCAGTAAAATGATCATGGTACTTCTTTAATTTCTTTGAAGTAGATGATTGTGACTTGCCCATAAATCTCTTACCAGAAATCCAGCTTCTTTCTCTGCTTGCTTCCTTTCCTTACTTAATTCCTCGGCTTTGTGTGCTCGATCAGCCAATACCAAAAATTCCCTTAATTCTAGAATTCCAATCAATAGCTTGATATCTTTATTTAAATCCTCTTCAAAACATTTATACATATCAGCCTCAGTCAAAACCTATTCTCTAGCGTATTTGCTCAATCTAATGAATTCTCGTTCATATTCAAATACGGTCATACTTCCCTGTCTGAGCTCTAAAAATTCTTTCTTTTTTTGATCTAAAAATCTCTAAATAATGTACTTCTTTCTGAATTCCATTTCGAAAAACTCTCATGTAACATTTTCTCCCGGTACAACGGAAATCAGATCATTCCACCACTGATAAGTCGAATCTTTTAACAATGATACAGCATATTTCAGACATTCAGCTGTTGTACATTATAATTCATCTAAAACTCTGATGGTATTTTCTAACCAAAATTCACCCCTTTCCAGATCATCTTCGGCAGTAGCCCTGCCCCATATTTATGGATTTTATCTACCGGAGGCTTACCAATTCTAACAGGTTCAGCATCTTGTGGCGTCTCAGGAACTGGTTGAGGAGCAGGAGGGAGAGGTTGTTGTGCAGTAAGATTTATTTTTATGAATTCTATAAACCACTCATTCATCATTTGGAAGAAGGCTTCTTTTGCCTCCTCACCTTAGCCCTTAGATTCAGGCCTTCTACTACTAGATAAAGCTCACAGCTTCCTCGGATTCAGCTCTAACTTGGTTGGATGACATTACTATATGAAAAACACATTTAAAATGGTCACAAGATATCACACTATCACAAACTATATAATGGCATGTATAGCTAAACTCATACTTGTTACATTAGTCTAAGAATAAGCTAAACTGTAGCTCTGATACTAATAAATGTAACACCTCTAACCTGTATCCGTCGTCAGAATAGGGTTACGGAGCATTTCAAAAATTTATAGAATAATTACAAACATTTTATGTAATTACTATTCATATCCGAAAATATTCATACCATCCCTTGAATAGACCTTCAAGGCCCAATTTAAGCTTTAAAAACAAGTTAAGACTAAGTCGGGATCTCAGAGATTTTTTCATAAAATTTAAAAATTTTTCTCATATACAGGGGTCACATGCCTGTGTAAGTAGGCCGTATGGCTCACACAGCCAGATGACATGCCCATGTCCTAGGAAGGTTATTGCCTAAAGTGATTCTCTGTGTGTCCCAGGACAATGATAGGAAAACCTCACAAAGTACGAGTCTAGGTAAATCCCTATTGCCTAGATCACAAGGAAAGGAAAGGCCTTTGTGGTGATCTCTATTAAAGGAAAGCCTTTGTGGTGAGTACTGATGTAAAAGATGTCTTTGTAGCACAACTCTAGATAAGAAAACCTTTATGGAGAGTACAGAATGTAAACAGCCTTTCAGTGAGTGTTTAATATAAAGGAAAGCCATTGTGGCAACCTCTGCTTAAGAATGCCTATAATGCCCCAAATTTCTATAGTTTCGGCTTTTGTGAGTGTTGGGCTTGGAAGTGTATGAATTTGTGCTTCGAGTTATTTTTGGCTTAAATATATGTTGGGTTAAGTGGTTATGCGCTCTGGGGGTGTGTATGGGAGGTCCTAAGTTCAAGCTGTAACTTGGGCTAAATTAGGGTTTTATTTGAGTAAAGCCTGACTTGAGGTCAGTGGGCTTATTCGGAATTGTTAGTAAAACTTAACAGAATGGGCCTGCTGGTCTAGTGGTTAAGTGGCAAGGGATTACGCTTAGGGTTAGGGGTTCGATTCCCTGCAGTGGCGTTGGGATTCTTTTTGCTGCAAGTTTCAGTTAAGTGTTGGGTTTTATTAAAATTTGGAGCCGTGGGCTTTAGGGAAGGATTAGGGTTTTCTTATTTCCTTCTTTTTGGTAAAACAGTTTCTCTGTTGTTCCTTCCTCTTCCAAACCTTTGCTGTCAAAATTCTTTTCTTTCTTTTTCTTTCTTCTTTATTTTTTTCTCCTTCGATTTTTCGTTCTCTTCCATTTAGCTGTGACATTTTCTAGTGGTTCTGACGATTCGGTAAGTAACGTTTAAACTAAGTTACAAGATTTCAGTTGGAGATTATTTAAAAGGATTTTGGTTGATGTTTAGGGAATAATCAAGGTTTTAAAGATCAGTAATTGAATTCTTAGCAGCAAGGAAACACCGTTCTTCATCGAAAGTAAGTAGATCTCTCGTTTCGGGATTTGTCCATTCTTAGGTAACTCGATTTAAGTGACTAATTTGGGCTTGGTATTGTCAATCTTAGGCTTTGGAGTGCTCGTGGTTGGATTATCAGCGAAAACAAACCAGGTGTGTACTCCGAATACGCAGAAAACGAGCTTCGACGAAAGTCGGTGTCGATCGCCGACGCCACATGGGTGTGTGGTCCGCAGATATAGTAGTAGCTCAAGCGTCCACGACACGGGCGTGTGGCTGACGAGTAGGCTGTGTGCAAGCCACACGAGCACGATGGACACAAGCGTGTGAGGCTGGCGAGGCCATGTGTGAGGCACAGGCTCGACCATTTGGGCCGTGTAGGCTGCACGGGCATGTGGGTCACACGGGTGAACCACACGGGCGTATGATATTTAGGCCAGGCTGTGTGATCCAACGGCCAAGGCTAATTTGGGCCGTGTGGGCCACACGGGCATATGGGCCCACACGAGCATGGCACTTGGGCGTGTGAGCCCAATTTGTTTGAAATGTTCTGTAAGGTTGCACGGGTCACCTAAGTCGACTGTGACCCGATTGTAGGGGTGATAAGCATTACTTAGACCCCATACTCTGTTTGGTTACTACATTGTATGTGAAAGTATGTTAACACAAGCATGTATATCTGTCTAATTTTGTTTATCTGTTTTGATATGATGTATGATCTGATAACTGCATATAAGCATGCCATACTATCTATGTTGCATTGCATTGGGTTGGGATTGTTGTGAAGAAAAGGAAGTCTAAGAGGCGATTAGCCTATTATCTGGCAGCCATGCTGCGTAAACTTATTATGTACTGTCTTACTGTACCAGTTGGTGTGTAGGGTTGGATGGGTTGATTATATCCCCATACTTGGTGTGTAGGGCTGGGTGGGTTGATTCTATCCCCATATGGTGTGTTGGGTTGGACGGAAATGGTGTGTAGGGTTGGTGGGCATGATATTTCTAATTTTTGATCTGTTATGCATGCGATATCTGTATGGCTAAGGCCGAACATCTATATTCTGTTATCTGTTTGTATGCATGCTGTTTGTGGGGAAGTATGAGTTTGCGAAAACTCACCCCTTTATTTATTTTATTTGTCAGGTAATCCTCAGCAGTAGAAGGATCGGTGCGACAGAAGGCTCGTTGGTGACCACTAGTAGACACTTATGGATTTTTTAGTAACATTTATTTCATCTGCTTTATTTTTATATTTGCTTTCGGATTTATTACGTATTTGGACACGAACTATTTATTTTGGTTTTTAGGATTTTAAACTGTTAAGGTTGTCTTCTTATGAACCACGACACTGTAAATACATTTTAGAAATTTAACTTATGGTTTTCGTAAAAATGAATGACAATTTAGCTTTCGTGTTATAAGAATGTTTTCAAGTAATAATTGGAATAGGGATTTCATAACTTAAGAAAAGATAATAACATAGACGATTTTTAACTTGCTAAGGTTTTCTAAAAAGAACTCTCATGTGGCGCCGCCAGATTCAGCCATAACATCTAGGCCGGGTTTGTGGTGTTACAATGCCTTTATGGCAAATCTCTTAAAGGAAATGCCTTTATGGTGATCTCTATCAAAGGAAAGCCTCTGCGGCTACCTCCATAAAGGAAGCCTTCGTGGCTATATCTGAAAAGAAACACCTTCATGGTGCAACCTAAAGACAGGAAGCCTTAGGGGCAACTTTGTAAAGGAAAGCCCTTATAACGAATAAAAAGCATTTGCGACTATTTAAATAAAGGAATGTCTTCACGGTAAATTTCTAAATGAATGGCGTGAAAGGAATTAGGAAAGAATAGTATGAATGGTTTTCTGAAGGCAAGGTACAGATAGGACCTTCAGGTATAATAAGTGTAAGAGATAATGTATGGGACAAGTAGAAAGGACTAAGTATCCAGTGAACTCTAAGAGAAAGGCACAGTATGTAAATGAATGGGTGAACTTCACATAGTGACAAGAAATGAATAGTGAAGCTAGAGTGTGCCAGGATAGGTGGTGAATCCAAGATATATGTTATGGGAATGTATAGTTAGTAGCCCAAAGTCAGGAAGATTTGGGCTAACTTTTTGTGAAGTAATGGGCGTAGTTTACCTTGCCCGAAAGTAATAATGAAGTTAATAAGTATGAAATCAGATTTAAGTCTGTTAGTGAAGTAAATAAAGTGCTAAGGACAATGCAAATGAAAATTAAGAAGGGACTTAGGAAGTGAAGAATATATAGTATGCTCAAAGGAAAGAAACAGTAATATGAGTTTGGACCTCGAATCTGAAACCTAGTAGAGTGAAGACTTAATGAATATGAAAGGAAGATATGTCCTCGAAGGCACAGAAAGGAAGACAAAGTTCAAAAATAGAAAGAAGTGGTTACAGTTTGTTAACAGCAATTTTAGTGAAGTAACCGCTAGAATGAATAACGAAAAGTCAAAGGACACGTGAAGGACATGCTAAGCAATTATCACACATTGATATAACAAAACAAGTATTTAAGGATTATCTCACTAAGTTCTTATGAACTTACTAAAGTTATTTCCTGTTTTAGGTTATAAAGGAGTATGTGTCAAGGAACGATGTTAAGGCTACGCCAAAAAAGAAGTGGCGCGATGGGTTGTTGTGCATACAGAGGAAGTTAAATGGCGTGCTTAAGTCTAAGTATAAGTTTATTAAGTAGCATTCCAATATGTATACAGTAAGCCAAGAGATAAAATAGATAGTGTGATCTCTAAAACTGTTCCAATCAATAGCAAGAGTCCGACAATCTATAAGGCAGAAAACCAAATACAGTAAACTTACGTAAAGCTTAAGTTCATAAAATAAAATGTCACATAGCTACCAAATTAAGTTTAAAATTCATACATAACATCGAAATAGCATCCTTTTGTCTTGTTTCATAATTCCTACAATGTCAAATGGTTATGCCTAGATAAATCAAACCATCAACACATAACATACCAAGATTCATATGCCAAGTTATAATCAACATAACATAATTCATCAGATCATCTTGTTTCATTTCCATTTCACTAAGTAACTGTTTTTCCCAGAGAACAATAGTAAATTAACTTCGAATACACAGGAGGGTAATGCTCACACAAGCTTCAGAGAATCCACAACACATGGAAGATATCAAGCCATCGGTATAGTATCCATCACCGGTATATGTACTTGATAAATATATTTACCGGCATATAGTGTCTGATATAACATAAACACTGATACAAGGTACCTGATAATATAGTCATCGACACGTAGTGTCTAATAATCCCTAATGACATGTCATTTGTATCCTAGCTATTCACTAAGTTCAGACAGGCTTTAACCTATGTACCTTAATTTGATACCAACTCTCCAGAGCATAACATGTTTCAACTCAAACAAATACAAAAGCCATATTTGCCATTAAATATTTGATCACATTTGTAGCTTACCTTGATCAACCATGTTTATTATACACATATACACATGCAAATATATATACAACTATGATTTCAAAATTAATAAGCATAATAAAAACTAATACGAACTTACCAAAACACAGTAGTTACCAACACTTCAACGACGACTATTCAAGACTTTTTCTTTCCCGCAATTATCAACCGAGTGATCCATTTATTGATCTAAATATAATAATTTAATTCAATTATCTAATTCAATTACTTTACAAGATTTTAAATTCACATACTTGACCATTTATCAACATTTTACACTTTACCCTAAACTTTTACCTTTCATTCAATTTAGTCTCCTAAACTCAAAACTTTCAAATCTATCACAATTTAACCAAATCAATGCTAGCCAAATTTCATATAGTCCCTATACAGCCCATATTTATGAATTTTTCACAATAATTTCCTGCAAATTTACTATTTTAACAATTTAGCCCTTAAACTTTAAAACAAACCAAAATAACTTTACAAAATTGTCCTATTTAACAACCAAGCTCGTAAATCTATCATCAAACTTCAAAAACACCAGAAAATTCATCATTAACATAAATCAAAACATTTAATAGTTTTATGAATTAGTCTCTGAGTTAGCTAGATTAAACTACAACAAACTCGAAAACATAAAAATTACTAAAAATGGGCTAAAAATACATACCATGCAAAAGAAACAAGCTTTGGTCGAAGCTTTGGTTTCTCAAAAATGGTTTTTAGTTGAAGAAGGTGAGAAAAAAATGGCTACCTTTTTCTTATTTTTATTTTATTAACTTTTAACTTTATTAAATTATAATAATATACTTAAACCATTCATTAACCAAAAAACTAAATTAAATAATGCATATTTGCCAATTAAAACCATCCAACAGTTAATTTAAACCCATTTAGCCCTTATAAACTAATAACGTTTAACTTTTGTAGTTTTTAGGATTTAGTCCTTTTTCATTAATTAACTATCCAAACATCAAAATTTTTAGACCAAATTTCAATGTACCTATATAATCACTCCATAAATATTTAATAAAAATATTTACGGGCTTAGTTTACAAAAACGAGATCTCGATACGTTGTTTTCCAAAACCACTAGACTTTAAGGACAACCCACTTGTACTTAACTATTCATTCAATTAGCAAAATTTATCATATCAAAATTCAATATAATACTATATTTTACTTGTAAATATTAAATAATAATATTTAAGGACTCATTCGTCAGATTTATGACCCCAAAACCACTATCTCTGACACCACTGAAAACAGGTTGTTACAAGTCATTCCACCACCAAGAAAGAAGTCAGTTGGGTGTAAATGGGTTTTCACAGTGAAACACAAGGTTCATGGTTCAATTGAAAGGTTCAAAGCCAGATTTGCTACTCAAGGGTTCACTCAAACTTATTAAGTTGCACCTGATGCTAAGATAAATACAATCAAAATTCTAATATCCTATGTAATCAAACTTGATTGGGACTTGCAACAATTTGATGTAAAAAAGGCATTTCCACTTGGAGATTTAGAAGAGGAAGTTCACACGAAGATTCCTCCAAGACTTGATAATAAAAATACACACGGGAAAGTATGTGGATTAAAAAAAAGCTTTATAAAGGTTGAAATAGTCTCCTAAAGTGTGGTTTAATAGATTCAACAAAGCCGGATATCTTTTGGCTATCAACAAAGCAATGATGATCATACTCTCTTTATAAACATCACAATAATAAGATCACAATTCTTATAGTATATGTTGATGACATTGTAATAAGTATATTGTTGATTTAAGAGTTTAAAATTAAAGATCTTGGAAACATGAAATACTTTCTTGGAGTTGAAGTTGCCAAATCAAAAAAAGGGATATTTGTTTCCTAGAGAAAGTATATTTTGGATCTTTTAATAGAAACCTGTAACAGCCCAATTTTTAATGGTACCGAAAAATGCAGATTCGGAACCCCATTTTCATAAATCAGGTCTATAAATATTAAATATGAATATTTACGGAGTAGGTATAAAATAATATTGATGTTTGACCCATCAAGTTTTTCTATAAATTACTTAATTAATGTACAATAAATAAATTATAAAAGTCCAATCACTATAGGTTTTTAATTGGCCACAGTCTTAAGGATTTAAATTGCAATTAACCAAAGGTTCAAAATGGTAAAGTATTTATTTTTCGATAAGATTTAGTGATTTATGATGACATCTTCCACTTTAGTTAATTAAAAAATTAATTATGCTAATTAATTTTGGTTAATTTAATTAATTTAGGTTAATTAAAGAACAATCGAAGTATATAAAACAAATATTAGTCGAGTATTCCATCTTCTTCATTTTCTCCTAGTTGACCAAGCTTAAGATCCTAAGGAAAAACCATTTTTGAAGCTCACAACTTTTAGCCATCAATTGGAAAGCTCAAAAGTCTTTTTCTTGTAATTTTTATGTTTTGCGGTCATGGGAGCTTGATTTAGCTAGACCATGTACCAATTTATAAAACTATTAAAGTCTTTAAAAGTTGCCATTGTTGATTTCTTGAAGAATTTGGTGTGAAATTGATAGACTTTAAGTTTAGATTATGAAAAGGGTTAGATTGTAAAGTTTAATCATTAGTTTTGTGCATAGGGACTAAAGTGAATAAAATGTAAATTTTTGTGAAATTTCTATACAAATAGAAAGTAAAGGGTCCCTAATGAGTGTATGTGCAATCAAATTTTAGACTGAGGCTGAAAATTGAGAGTTATGGCTATTCCGAGTTTGGGGACTAAATTGAATAAAATGTAAAACTTTAGGGGTATCAAAAAAATGAGATTTCATAGTTTCATTCATGTCATGGCATATTATGAAAATGTTTGGTATTGATGGATTGTATGGAATAATTGTATAGATCAAGAATTTGATCAAAACAGAGGTAATTGAGGAAAAGCTAAAATTATTGATTAGTCCTTGAAGAATCAACTTGTTTGGTGTTTTGATCAGGTAAGTTCATATGGTATTGATTCACTCAAATTGTTACGTATTTGATTTGATTGTAGATTAATTGTTTGTGAATTGGTATGAAATGTGAGAATTGGATTAAATTGAAAAGTGGCGTTTATATGTGTAATAGATGCCCATGTTAACTTAGTAAAGGTTAGGATATGATTGGCATGCCAATAGGGTATTGTGTGCTCTTGTACGGGATTGATTACAAATGTTATTGACATCCAACATTTTTTGTGGACTCTTAAATATATGTGACACGGGTTTAGCTCGGACAAGTAACCTGATGTGTCGTTATAAAGGTTTAGCTTGGATGGGTAACTTGATATGTATAAATTCAACTCAGACAAGCAACTAGTAAATGTAGATACCTGTGCATCCGAGTCGATTTACTGGGGTTCATCGGGTGAAACTGTTTATATGAAATGAGATGAAATGAACTTGTTGTTCAAATGGAAAATGATAAGCTATAAAAGTAACATATTTTTAATCTCATTCTTTATCGGCTTTGGATGATTAATTATGCAAATTCGTGAATTTGATGCCCCTAATACTTTAAATTCATGTTTTTATACTTAGGAGAGCATTAGATATCGAAAGGACGAAAAATAAGCCAAAATCAGACAAAAAGAGTTGCTTTTAAGATCCACACGGGCTGGGCATTTCCAAATGGGCTGGGCACACACTCAATTTTGCACTCTGCTCCCCAAATACGCAGAAAAACCCAATTTTTAGGCTTTTTGAGCATTCTAAAGACTATAAATACCAATTAGAAGAATTCAGAAAGGGACAATCAGAGAAGATCGAAGAAAACACTCGAAGAACGCCATCGGAATCAACTCGGAAGCAGATCTCCCTCAAGATCAAAGATCTCCATTTAATTTCTTTTGAAATTTTATTAAGTTTCTTTATGTCTTGTGGCTATCCTAACTTTGAGATGTTTCTATTCAGGATTATGAATTAAATTCCCTAGATATATAGGGAGGATTGTAACAGCCCATTTTTAGTGGAATCGAAACAGTGGTTTCGGGACCATAAATTCGACCCAAAAATAAAATTTCTTTTTATTTTATTATATGGTCCGCATTATGATAGATATGTTGTGTAGAAAATTTGATACGAAAATTTTACCGATTAAGTGTTTAATTACGAGAAGGACTAAATCGCATAAAATGCAAAAGTTGAATTCTAGTAGCTATAAGGATTAAATAGATGTGGAATTCAAAACTAGAGGTCCTTATATGGCAATTAGACCATTAAAGAAAAGTATGTAGATTTTTGGTGACTCATCCATGGAAAAATTAGAAAAGAGTACGGACAAAATTGGAAATTGAAATAATTAATTAATTAAAAAGATGATAAAAGAAATATCATCTTATTTTTGTCATCTTCAACCCCAAAATTATATGGAAACCCTAGAAGAGAGAGAAAAAACTTTCAAGGCTTAATTGGGTAAGTTTTCTTGTCCATTTTGAGTAATTTTGATATTTTTAAAACTGGGATGGTCTAATCTATCTATTTGGGGGATTAATTTGAATAGTTATCAAAGTATGAAAAATGGGTCATGGATGTATATGCTGAAAATTTGAAATTTATGGTAGAAAGTGAAAGGTTGTTGATAGATAAAAAACTTTTACAAAGTGATTTTTGATGAAAACATGATTTAGGGACTAAAATGTAAAGTTGTGAAATTTGATGACAACTTCTGAATTTTTATTAATACATGTGCTGTAAATTTTGTAATGGAATTTTGGTTAGGCTTGAAATAGGGAGTAAATTGTACAAGTTTCATTTTCCGAGCCTAGGGACAAAATTGGAATTCATGGAAAAATTAGGGGCAAAATGGTAATTTTTCCTAAGACGTAAATTGAGTCCAAATAAATATGAAATGAGATAATTGATGATTAAATTCATTTATATAGATCCGGATAACACAAATTCGAGGTTAGATCGAGGAAAAGAAAAGGTTTCGAATTAGTAGATTATTTACGCGAACAAGTGATGAGGTAAGTTCGTGTAACTTAATCGAGCTTGTAAATATGTTTAATTGAATGTTGTGTTTGTTTGGAATGTGACTCATATTGATGTACATTATTTGTATGCTATAATGAAATTTTTAATTCATGCTTGAAATGGTGAAAAAGGGTTAAGTCCCAATTGAATATTAGATTCTGATGATTAGATGTGCTTTCTTGGAACAAATAAGGTCCTGCATTTGTTGCGGATGAGATTTATCTCAGACAAGTAATCCTATTGACCTTATTATAGAAAAGATTTGGCCCGGATGGGTAATCCTGATATAATACCTCTCGAATATACGTTATGATTAGGGTTTAGCCTGGACTGATAATCCTAGTTGAGCTCTTCTAAGCATACGTTATATAAAGGATTTAGCCTGGACTAGTAATCTTGTTATACGATATGCGGCTCGAGAGTGTGTTCCTTGATTAAGTGCCCTAATGGGTACCCTCGAATAAGAATTGACAGATTATGGAACTGTACACCTTGAGTGTACTACTTGACCGTCCATCGAAATTTCAATAATTCAACGGACATAAAAATCTTGACATGGCATGAGAATTATGAGATGAAATGATAATGTCTTGAAAGAGTATTGCATGATGAGCTCATTTATCCTTACTTGATGTATATGTAAACTTTGTGACTAACATGTTTGATTGGATGCATATGTTTAGGCAATTTTGCCAAATGGATGGAAAACTTGTTATTGTATGCTTAGATTTAATAAACGGGATTGGTAAGTTTAGTTTCTATTATACGAACTTACTAAGCATGTAATGCTTACTCCATTTTATTTTTCCCCTGTTTTATAGTGCTCAAAAGCTCGTGAAGGTTGGAGATCACTGGAGTATCGCCACACTATCAACTAGTTATTTTGGGTATACTTAGTAAAAACATTTTGGTATAGTAGCATGTATAAGGCAACTTTACCATCAGTAGCTTGATAATGATATTTTGTAACCTAGCCATTTGAATGGCTAGTAATGGCTTATTGTGGTATGACTAAGTAGGTTATTATGATATATTCATAGGTGTTATGTTAAGTACATGTGATCAAATGATGTTAATGCCTAAGTTAATCCAAGGTAAGATTGTAAACATGTATGCATGCAAGGATATGACATGTTGAATGATGGAAACTTTTTAATTTGAATACTTGAAATTGTTGGAATGTGTTTGGTATGTTTTAGTGCAGGAAAATGGTAAATTTAGGTGACAAATAAGACTAGGAAATGGTTTTATTTTGTCCACACGGGCAGATACACGGGCGTGTGTCTAGACCTTGTGTGACACACGGCCGGGTACATGGGCGTGTAGTTAGACTGTGTGTCCCCTACACCTTAATTTTGAGAAACAGAATGCTCAAAATTGAGCACATGGGCAGAGACACGAGCGTGTGTCTCAGTCGTGTGTGCTACATGGCCTAGAACATGGGCCTGTGTCTTAGCCATGTGAAACCTGCACCTAATTTTGAATTGAATTAATTAACCACATAGCCTAGCATACAAGCATGTGGCACAGCTGTGTATACAACTCAAAGAGTTACACGGGGTCGAACACGGCCTACAGCACAGGCGTGTCCCAGGGTCACACGGGCGTGTGAGCCCTGAACCTTGGAAAATTTTTAAAATTTCGCGAAAAATTCTTAGAGGTTCCGATTAAGTTCTGACTCGATTATAACGCTCGTATTGGGCCTCGAGGGCCCGATTAAGGGACGTTTTGAATGATCTCGGTAAATTAATAGCAATTTACATAAATTATTTGTAAAATGCTCTGAAAGTTTCGGTAATGCTCTGAAACCCTATTCCGACGACAGATACGGGTTAGTGGTGTTATAGGGATGAAACCTATGATGAATCTAATTATTTAATTTCTATTTTTAAGTGATAAATACTTGATTCTTGTTCTCAATTATGTATGCTTATTTCGTATTTTAATATTTTTGGGATATTAATTCAAGTTTAATGTGCTTATTTCAGTGGAGCAAAAATCCCTGTTTAAGAGTAGATCTAGCAAAATTGAGTGGAGTTGCATGCAATCCTAAAAATAGGATGACATAAATCTACCAGATTAAAGTCAAATCTAATAGGGGAATCTATAGATCGAGTTAATGCGACAATAAGGGTTTTAATTAGAAAGAGACTTCAATTAATCAACTTAGAGTCATTTATTCTTACTCTCGAAAGAGATATTCACATAATTTAGGGATTTTTACGAATCAAAACACAAGTGAAGAAATCATTTAATTTAGATTTGTAATAATAAGTGAAATCTAGGTGGATTCTTTCCTGGGTATTGTCTATCTCATTGGTTATCTTTGATCATTTTCCTATTTCATTCTCTATTGCGTTACTAGATTAATTAGTTTAGTAAATTTAGATTAAAAATAATCACTCTAATTTGTCGGCTAAATAATAGAAAAACAATAATTACTAGTACTTTTAGTCCTCGTGGATACAATATTCCTTACTCACCATAACTATACTATTGTTTGATAGGTGCGCTTGCCTTAGTCGTATTTATAGTTAGTTTAGTGACCATTAGAAAAATATTGAAGGAATTGAGTATAATGCCTTTCACATGTATGTGATTATATTACCCTTGGATTAAATGAGCTTTTGAGATTAGTTGTCTAAAATGACATGATTTGGCATATTAAGTAATTGTGGCATTATATGGTTTTGATTATAAGTTAATGCTCACATTGTTTATGTTTTCATTTGTCAAATCTAGCCAGACTATGTCAAGTTAAGATAGCTTATAATATCACGATAAAAAGATAAGGTAACTGTTGTTCTATACATATGAACTTACTAAGCATCCTATATGCTTACCTTTTTCCCATTTTCCTTGTAGATCGTCACTTTACAAAACTCATCAAGCCGACTCATCAAGCCGGATCATCTTGAAGCTCACACTAACAGTGAATCGGTAATTATATAATCATTTTGAAATATAAGGTTGGGGCATGTATATAAGTTTCTTATTGTGTACCTTAATGTATAAAATTCTTGATGAGTTGAAAATATGGTATACGATGATGATTTTGAAAGTTGGTCATGGCATTTAACTTACTTAATGCATGATTTGGCAATGGTTGATGCCTAGTTGAAAATGGTATATTTGTTGTCATGCTTGGGATATGAGTTGGTATATAGTTGATTTGATTCATTTATAAGGTCATGAAGGTTTTATGGTTGAATTGTACATGTATGCGAATGTTGAGTTTGGCTAAACATGGTTGACATAGTTTGATGGTAATTTGGAATCAAATAGGCTTAAATGTTGAATAGTTGAGAAATGTGATTTATTCTTGATTGTTGAAGCTCATGCTTAAGACCTATAAGCTATAGATATGTGGCATGTTTCAATGTGATATGGCATAGGTAAAGATTAGTAATTGAATGGCTTGGTTGATATATAGTTAAGGACATTGGAATGTTTAAATCCAATTGATGAATATTGTAACACCCCTAACTCGTATCCGTTGTCAGAATAGGGTTTCAAAGTATTACTGGAACATTCAGAACATTTTACAAATAATTTACATAAGTTACTATTCATTTACCGAGATCATTCAAAACGTCCCTTAATTGGACCTTCGAGGTCTAATATGAGCAATAGAATCAAGTCGGGACTTAATCGAAAACTCATAAAATTTTTCGCGACATTTCAAAAATTTTCCAAGGTGCAGGGCTCACACGCCAGTGTAATCTAGGGACACACCCGTGTGGTCGGGCCGTGTAATTGTACACGCCCGTGTCCCTAACCCGTGTAACTCTCTGACTTGTAAGGCATGAAGAAATTGAAGTTACACGACCAAGTCACACGCCCCTGTGCTAGATCGTGTGGCGAATTTTATTTTTAAAATTTAGGTACAGTTTTCACATGGTCATGTAACGCGCCCATGTCCAAGGCCGTGTCAACCACACGACTGAGACACACGCCTCTGTATTTGCCCGTGTGCCTAATTTTGAACATTCTGTTTCTCAGTTTTTTAAGATCAGGGGACAGACGGGCGGACCACATGCCCATGGGACAAGTCGTGTGTCACAACAGCTAAGACACACGCCCATGTGTCTACCCGTGTGGACAAAATAAAGCCATTTCCTAGCCTCATTTGTCACCCAAACTTACCATTTTCCTGCACCAAAACTCACTAACATATATCCACCAAACCAACATCATATTCACATAAAATTAGCCATCAATCATGTGGAATTATCTCATGCATCAATAGATATGAACTTACTCATATCATAAACTTATATGCTAACATAATTCCAACAAACAAACACATAATGAGCACTTATGTAATTACAAAAACATCACTTCAAAAATAGCCAAACTTAGACCACCACTAGCCACTCCAATGGCTAGGTTACGGAACAATCATTACAAGCCATCATTGGCCAAATAAGCTTATACATGCCATTATACCAAAACGAGATTTCTATTTGTACCAAAATGAGATAATGGATAGTGTGATGATTGCTCCGACTGACTTCCAACCTTCGCGAGCTTTGGAGCACTGTAAAACAGGAAAAATTAAACGGAGTAAGCATTTTATGCTTAGTAAGTTCGTATAATGGAAAATAAACTTACCAATCATATTTATCAATACAAGCATACATAGTCATACTTTCCATAAATTTTGGGTGAGTTTACCTAAACACGAACACTTAATCAAACAAGTTAATCACATAACCTCATATAAACATCAAGTAATCATAGATGAGCTCATCACATTACAAGCTTCCATTAAATTTCACCTTTTCACATTACAAGAGTCTTTTCCATCGAACTATTGAAATTTCGATGGATTTTCGGGTAATAAACTCATGTGCAAAAGTACCCATTAGGGTACATAATAAAAGGGCACACTCTTGAGCCACACATTTTATAACAAAATTACTAGTCCGGGCTAAATCCTATTCGTAGCATATACTCTAGAGAGCTTAATTTGGAATACCCATCCGGGCTAAATCTAATCTATAACAAAAGCTCAAGAGGGCTTACATTAGAAGTACCCGTCTGGGCTAAATTCTATCTGCAATATAAGCAATATTATTCTTATTCAAGAAATCACCTTAATCCATCGAAATTCAACATTCAACTGAAACATGACAATTTGTCCATATTTCATAACTTATGACTATTTCATTACGTATATCATCTCACACATGTCAACACAATCATACAATTCAATTCGAGCATATTAACATACATATTTAAGTTACACGAACTTACCTTGAAAATGAATCGTATTTGAATTTCAACTAATCCAAAACCTTTTGGTTTCCTCGACCTAGTTCTGTAGTTAGTCTTTCCAGATCTATATGGGTAAATTTAACTATTAATCTATCACATTTCATATACATTGGTATCCTATTACATCCTAGGCAAAATTACCATTTCATCCTTATCTTTTTCAAAAATTCTGATTTCGTCCCTAGGCTCGAAAAATGAAGGTTATGAAATTTAACCCTCTTTCTAAGCCTAGCCAAAATTTATGTACTACATTTATAGCACATACATTTTACAAATTTCAGAATTTTCCATAAGTTTTACCACTTTTTCATTTTAGTCCATAAATCAAGTTTTCATCAAAAATTACTTTGTAAAAGTTGTTTATCTATGAATAACTTTTCATTTTCTACCATAAATTTCTAATTTTCAGCATATTCATCCATCACCCAAATTTCATACCTTGATAACTTTTCAAGTAAATCCCCTAAATAGAAAGATTAGACTACCCCGATTCCATACCTTATTAAGCTTGAAAAGTTTCCTTCCTCTCTCCTAGGGTTTCCATAGAAAAATTGGGGAAAATGATATGAAAATAAATGATTTTTTCTTTTTAATTAATCATCATCTATTAATTTATTGATTTCTAATTTAGTCCCTACCCTTTTTCTAATTTTTCCATGGATGAGTCATTAAAATATCTACTAACTGTTATTCAATGGTCTAATTACCATATAAGGACCTTAAGTTTTGAATTTAATAGCTATTTGATACCTATAACTAATAGAACCCAACTTCTGCATTTTATGCAATTTAGTCCTTTCCCTAATTAAACACACAATCAGTAAAATTTTCGTATCAATTTTCGTGCGACCTTCCTATCATGATACCAACCATAAAATAAAATAAAATAAAATAAAATTTTTGGCTCTTATTTGTGGTCCCGAAATCACTGTTCCGATTTCACCGAAAATGGGTTGTTACAACTCTCCCCCCTTAAAAATTTTTGTCCTCAAAAATTCTTACCAAAAAAGAGGTTAGGGTATTGCTTCCTAATGGTATCCTCAGGCTCTCAAGTAGCTTTCTCTAATCCATATCATTTCCAGAGAACTTTTACCAAAGCCACCTTTTTATTTCTTAGCTCTTTTGTCTCATATGCTAGTATTTTAATCGGTTCCTTATTGTAAGTCGTATCAGGTTGAATCTCAACTTCTGTTGGAGTAATAACGTGTGAAGGATCCGATCGATATCATCGTAGCATGGACACATGAAACACATTATGAATTTTATCAAGCTTGGGTGGTAATGCTAACTGATATGCAACAGGCTCGATTTTTTCAATGATCTCATATGGTCCAATGAACCATGGACATAATTTTCCTTTGAGTCCATACCGGAGAACTTTCTTCCAAGACGACACTTTTAAGAATATTTTTTCATCTACTTGAAATTCTATTTCTTTTCGTTTCAAATTGGCGTAGGACTTTTGACGGCCAGAGGCTGCTTTCAAACTATCCCGAATTACTTTCACTTTTTCTTCGGTCTCCCAGATCAAGTCAACTCCATGTATCTTTTTCTCACTTAGCTCTGTCCAATATAATGCAGTTCTACATTTGCGACCATATAGAGCTTCATACGACGTCATTTTAATACTAGACTGACAATTGTTATTGTAAGCAAATTCAATCAAAGGCAAGTATTTTTCCTAGTTACCTGCAAATTCAAGTGCACAACACCGAAACATGTCTTCTAAAATCTGTATCACACACTCAGACTGTCCATCTGTTTGAGGATGGAATGCAGTACTAAAGTGTAAACGAGTGCCCAGAGCTTCTTGAAACTTACCCCAAAATCGGGATGCAAATTGCGGATCTCTATCTGAAATAATGGAGATTGGCACTTCGTGTAGCCTTACAATCTCAGAGACATACAATTCAGCCAATCTATCCAACGAAAAATCCATACGCATCAGATAAAGTGTGTAGACTTCGTTAAACGATCGACAATTACCCAGACGACATCTTTCCTCTTTGGTGATAAAGGTAATCCCGTTACAAAGCCTATGGTAACTCTTTCCCATTTTCATTCCAGTATTGTAATTGGCTGCAATAATCCTGAAGGTACTTGGTGTTCAACCTTCACTTGCTGACATATCAAACACTTCGATACAAATTCAAAAATATCCTGTTTCATTCCTGGCCACTAGTATATCTTTTTCAGATCGTTGTACATCTTATTACTACCAGGATGAATAGACATGTTACCATTATGAGCTTCATTCAAAATCTTCTGTACTAGTTCTAAACTTTTCGGTACACATACTCTGCCTCTGAATAAAAAACAACCATCGGTCCTGATCTGAAATTCTGAGTCATGAGTCGAATCACTTTGTAACCATTTTGCTTGAAACTTACTATCATTTTTCTGAGCTTCAGAGATCTATTGCAAAAATGTTGATCTAACATTTAACTCAGCTATTATTGAATCATCATCGGATAAAGCCAACTGGGTGTTCAATGCCCGTAAGGCAAATAAGGATTTTCGGCTCAAGGCATCCGCCACTACATTAGCTTTCCCTGGATGGTAATCAATAACGAGATCATAATCTTTCAATAATTCCAACCATTTATGTTGTCTCAAATTCAGTTCTTTCTATGTCATTAAATACTTCAAAATTTTATTATCCGTAAAAATGTGACATTTTTCACCAAAAAGATAATGCCGCCATATTTTCAATGCAAAAATAATAGCTACTAGCTCAAGATCATGTACCGGGTAATTTCTTTTATGCTATTTTAGCTGCCTAGATGCATAAGCTACTACTTTACCATCTTGCATTAATACAGATCCCAAACCATTCAATGAGGCATCGCTGTAGACTATAAATTCCTTACCCGATTCAGGTTGGACTAACACGGGTGCTTCTGTCAATAAAGCTTTCAATCTATCGAAACTCTTTGGCACTTATCAGTCCACTCGAATTTCACTTCTTTTTGCAACAATTGAGTTATTGGAGAAGCTATCATTGAAAACCCTTTAACAAATCTCCGTTAATATCCTGCTAGTCCCAAAAAACTTTTGACTTCTAAAACATTCTTCGGTGTCTTCCAACTTACAATAGCTGAAATTTTATTCGGATCCACCCAAATACCTTCTGCAGATGCAACATTTCCTAGGAAACTAACTTCCCATGCCCAGAATTCACATTTACTAAATTTAGCATACAGTTGTTTCTCAACCAGAATTTGCAATACAATTCTCAAATGCTCAGCATGCTCATTCACATCCCGAGAGTAAACCAAAATATCATCAATAAAAACGACCACAAACCTATCCAGATATGGTCTGAAAATTCTGTTCATTAAATCCATAAAAACCGCTAGGGCATTTGTTAATCCGAATGGCATCATCAAAAACTCATTATGCCCGTTGTCGAAACCTTTTTCATTTTGAAAGCAATGGGCATCGACTTTTGAAAACAAAAATGTGGAGTCGCCACCAATCTCTTGATTTAGGTGTGATTGGATCACCTACTAAAACGCTTTATTCAATGAAAAATAAATTTGGTTCATGTAAAATAAAAAACGGGTTCGGGAGTCGGTTACGTATGAGGAAGGGTTAGCACCCTTATTACGCCCAAAAATTGGTACCAAATTGATTTGATACTGTCCTTATATCAAAAGTTTTAAAAGAAAAGATTTTCTGAAGTATTTTTTTTAAATGTTTGAATAGTTCAAATTAGCGGTCAAAAATCTCTCGTTTCAAAGATATGCAGTAACATACCCAGTACGATTGGATACGATCCTTTATACCTTTAAAAATACTATTGATTTTTGATTTTTGAAAACTCGTACACTAAAATTATAAAAATGTTATCCAAACATTTGGTTCACCGAAAAATCATACCCAGTACGATTGAGCACGAGTTTCCGAATACCCCACATATTGGATATTAACTTATTTCAGAATTTTTGAATGATGAAGAAAATTGGAGACTTGCTCAAAACGTGTTTATCCATTTTAAAATGGAATGCTTAACGAATTGTATCAAAACGTTTGCATGGGAAAGAATTTATGAACATGAAATAATAGGACACAACGAGTCACAATTAACAAATCCACAATTATGTACAACTATTCTAAGTAAAATGTGACAAATTCTTAATCATGGATGATGAACAATCAATAAAAATGATGTACAACAATAATTAACATGGCACAATATAAAATAATCCACCAAAATATGTACAAAATAAAATGGAATTTAAAGTCAATATAGTGTAGGACATTCTCAAAATAATGATGAGTTAATTGACGCATAACATAAGTTGACAAGTTTGTATGAAATCTAAGGATATTTAATTATATGAAATAAATATTGTAGGATAAAACATTTGGACCAAGTAATATGCAAAATATTTTGGAAAACAAATTTATTTAAAATTGACAATATGTGTGATAGCTTAAATAATATATAAAATGTAAAAGAATAATAAAACACATGATAAGATGTAATGTACGTAACAAATTCATAAAACATGTATAAATATAAATAAATTTAGAAATAATTATTTGTAAAAAAAAACATGATATTAATAATGTATGGAAAATCAAGTAATTATATAAATAATACATATAACAAATTTTAGAAAATATAACCGTATTCACAAGAAGGTAAAAAAAAACTATATTTACAAGATACATAAATTTAATGATGTATATTCATGAAACTATATTTATAATGGAAATTTTAAAATAAATAATATACAGCATAATTTTACATGTAACAAATCGGTTTGAATTGATGGAACATATAGATAATACATACATAAGGACAACATGAAAGTGTATACAATAAATAAGTTATATGATTTAAAATATGGTTCTTAAAAAATATATATATTATACATGTAAATAATTTCAAAGAAGGAAAGAAAAGATATATAACAGAAATATTAATTTGGTATCAATAATATAGACTATAATAATTTAATATGAGTTATATACACGTGAAGAAATTTGAGAAATAATTGTATGTCAAAATAATATTGAATTAAAATATGGATTAGGATTAACTTAATATTATCATAAATTATATATGTAATAACTTAAAATAAAACACAATTATATACAAATTTATTAAAAAAACTATATATATAAAAATGCTATAGCCTTAATAATGCATGTGAGTTAAACATAAGTATTAAATATACGCTTAATAATGACTTAAATGACACATAAAATAAATGAATTTTAAGAAGTATATTAAAATATGTAAATAAATTCAAAAGAAATTACAAAATAGCACAAAATTAACAGCATACATAAATTAACATGAACTTTATTGCGAATAATATACAAATTATCAAGATGATAAAATAACATAACCAAAATCATATTAAATATCCAAACATATAATTAGCATGTAATAGAAAGCAATATTCAGTGACTAAAAAAATAAAAGAAAAACTTAATTAAAACAAAATTAAAATGAAAGGGTCAATTTACACATAAAATAATTACAAATAGGATTAACGTGTAATGCGCGCAAGTGTAGAGGGACTAGAATTGAGAATAGTCCAGGCCCCAAAATGTGGTACTGCAGTGCAGACTTGATTGCAAAAACGCGCAAGTTTTAGGAAACAATTAAAAAACATGTGAGACCAAACAGGGACTAATTGGAACACGGCACAAAAGGAGAAGGACTTTCTGCATAAATAACCCTTTTTAAGCGCAAAAGCGCGGATCCGGATCTTTGGACGGGTTGACGCGCGGGTTACTCCTTCCTAAGTAGTACCGTTTCATTGTTTGCCCAAAATTTAAAGTAAATTAAATGGCTATTAACCATTCTTTCCAAACGCAAGCCAAACACCCAATTTATTTAGGGTTTAGACTCAAAGTGACCTTTAATTTCTAAGGCTATTTCAAAGACCAAAGACACCATTAAAATTGGTGAGGTGTATGGAAACAGCCTTTATTTCAACAGAATCAAAACTCAAATGCCATTCTCACTTGCACATCCACGCTTCTTGCTCCGATCTCGACGGAGAAGACAAGGAGTCTCGCCGATGCGAAGGTAACTTTCTGAATCCTTTTTTTGTAAAAAAACTGCCAAGAAATAAAATATACGTACAAAAGGACAAAAATAAAATTTTAAATCACCTTCTGATTCTTGAATTCTTGGAATTAGATTTGCGTAATATGCGTAGTGTATATTCTGTGTGCGTAAAAATACAGGGATGAAATCGATGGCTTCTTATAGCCTGATTTTTGGAGTGAAAAATAAATAAAAAATACATTTATTTGATGTATTCTGTTAGCAATTCTTCTGGTGTATTCTGCGCAGCCCAAAGAAGATGAGAGGAAAGCGTCATGAAGGAGGCCGTGCGAGGAGCCACTTGTGAGAGCCCCAACTCTCTGACCGATTCCAGAAGCTTCTGGTGCCCTCATCTGCTATACTCCTCTTTTTTTTGTGTTTTGGGCCTCGGGTTTGGGCTATTAGAATTGGGTTTAGGATTTTATGTAATTGGGCTTTAAGGGTTTTGGGGTATTTGGTTAGAAAATGTATTTGGGCTACTTTTTTTTTTTTTGGCCTGATGGTGTGTAAAATTTGGACATTTATTATAAATATTTGGACTTTAATTTTATTTTGTGTTTGTTATTTATTTTTTGATTTTTGGTGTAAGCCCAGATAAAAATTAGGCCTTACAGCTGCCCCTCTTTGCTCATCGTCATGTAATGAGAATAGAGCAAAAACTTTAAAAGGACCAATTTTGCCCGTTTTGCTGAATCTTGACTATAACTTTGGGGAAATAAGACCGGTGGATCCAATCTGCTCCATCGCCAATTCATGGAGGTAAGATCTGCCATCCTTAATCTACTCCACAACTGCTTCTCCTTTGCTACCTTAGAGAAATAAAATACTCAATCTTCGGTCTGCTTTCTTGTATCTGCGAAGATATACTCCGCTGCAATCTCAGGGAGATAAAAATCTTCAATCCTCAATCTGCTTCCTTGCTACCTCAGGAAGATAAGATTCATTCTTCAACCTGCTCTTTTGCTACCTCAGAGAGATGAGGTTAGTGGTAAAATCTGCTCCATTGCCGATACACGGAGATAAAATTCACCGTTTTCGATTTGCTCCACTGCTGTTTAGGGAGATAAAACCTTCAATCTTCAGTCTGCTTTCTTGTATCTGCGAAGATCTGCTCCGCTGCAATCTCAGGGAGATAAAAATCTTCAATCCTCAATCTGCTTCCTTGCTACCTCAGGAAGATAAGATTCATTCTTCAACCTGTTCTCTTGCTACCTCAGAGAGATGAGGTTAGTGGTAAAATCTGCTCCATTACCGATACATGGAGATAAGATTCATCGTCTTCGATTTGCTCTGCTACTGTTTAGGGAGATAAAACCTTCAATCTTCGGTCTGCTTTCTTGCTACCTTAGAAAGATAAGACTCAATCTTCAATTTGCCCTCTTGCTACCTCAGAGAGATAAGGCTTAAGGCTTAAATCTGCTCCATTGCCAATACATGGAGATAAGATTAGCCATCCATGAAGATCTGCTCCACTACAACTTCAGGGAGATAAAATCTTCAATTCTCAGTCTACTTCCTTGCTACCTCAGGAAGATGAGACTTCAATCCTCAACATGCTCTCTTGCTACCTCAAAGAGATTAGGTTGGTGGTAAAATCTGCTCCATTGCCGATACATGGAGATAAGATTCACCATTCTCGATCTGCTCCACTGCAATCGCAGGGAGATAAGATCTTTAATTCTCAGTCTGTTTCCTTGCTACCTTAGGAAGATAAGACTCATTCTTCAACCTGCTCTCATGCTACCTCAGAGAGATGAGGCTGGAGGTAAAATCTGCTCCATTGCCGATACATAGAGATAAGATTCACCATCTGTGAAGATCTGCTCCGCTGCAACTTCAGGGAGATAAGATCTTCAATTTTTACCTAATGTCACTGTACTGTCCTCAGGGAAACCTATTCTGTAGACTCCATTTTATATGCTCATGCTTATGCCAAATAATTAGGATGTTATGATTGAAATGAACCCAATGCTCCTAACTAAATATGTTATGAATGATATATGCATAAATGAGGATGATTCCATTTTAACAATTTAGGGTATCGTCACTCGTTGCTCATTAATATGCTGTTACTGATGCATTTGCTCAACCATCATCTTGACGGAGTATCCCAAAGAAATAACCTATCTCGTCTAGCGAGCTTGCCTCACTGTAATTCCAACATCCCTTCTACTACTCTCTTTGAAACAAAACATTACAACTCATAGTTGAATTTCCCTTTGTTTAATCTGCTACCTCACTCCTCATGTGCTATAGCCAAATGTACATTTTTGCTCTTTGTATGAATACAAAACGTCTTTTCCCTTTTCTCGAGAATAAAATTGTATCATCAATACTATATCTTGCATGTTTGCTCCATCATCATTTTGGACAGAGATCTTAAAAAGGCGATTCATCCAAATATATCCTTGAACTTGAGCGTATTCTAAACAATTATTCTACTTAAGATTCTTGCATTATCTAGAAACTCCTAGAGTAATGTGCAAAACTTCTATTTTGAAAACATCACTAGTTCATTCATCATTATGCCAATGCAACACGCTTGCAGTCAAATCGTAATAATGGACAAGAATGGAATTAAACTTAAGCTCAAAGTAAATTATCAAAAGAACAACCATGGCCATTAATTTAGGAATGTATATCTTGAAAAGAAGGGATAATTCAAAGATAACCAATTGGCTGAAAATGAAGACTAGCTACCCTTGTCATCGCAATCTGAGCTTCTCTGTACAAACCCCTTGAAGACCAATTCAAACTTGACATGTGTTTAAGAAATCAGAAGCACTTTGTCAACGCCCCAAGATGCAACATACCCCCTTCATAGTTAAGTCAAGTATAGCAAGACTACCGCCCCCTCACTTTGGATCCATATTTGAACCACCTTTTTCGTGTTTTTAACTCAAATCCCCTTTGGTCACAAGGTGCCCTTTGCGGGTTTTCACCTTGGCCTCTCCTTTTTTCTTTTTTTTATTTATTTTTTATTGAGTTTTAAAGCGCCCTTTGCAGGTTTTCACTTTGGCCCCTTTTTTTTTTTTTTTTTTTTTTTTGAAAGTCTCAAAGCGCCCTTTGCGGGTTTTCACTTTGGCTTCCTTCCCTTGTTAAGTGTAGTACTTTTTAACTGAATCCGAGTTCACTGGATTAGACAAATCTCTTCCATCCATTTCAGCTAGGATTAATGCACCACCAGAGAAAGCTTTCTTCACCACATAAGGCCCCTCCCAATTCGGCATCCATTTTCCTTTGAAATCCTTTTTTATGGGAAGGATCTTTTTCAAAACCAAATCTCTCTCATGAAACTCTCTTAGGCGAACCTTTTTGTCATAAGCCCGCATCACTCTTTTTTGATACATCTGTCCATGTTGAATAGCCTTTAGCCTCTTTTCTTCAATCAAATTCAATTGATCATATCGAGACTGTATCCATTCTACTTCATCTAACTTCAATTCTGACAAAACTCGAAGAGAAGGTATTTCCACTTCAATGGGTAGGACTGCTTCCATTCCATAGACTAATGAGAAAGGCGTTGCCCTAGTAGAAGTTCTGACAAATGTTCGATAAGCATAGAGAGCAAATGGCAACTTTTCATACCAATCTCTATAAGTTTCAGTCATTTTCCCCACAATCTTCTTGATGTTTTTATTGGCTGCTTCTACTGCCCCATTCATCTTTGGGCGATATGGTGATGACTGCAAACCTCTACTATTGTGCTATTGTTCAAATTTAGCGCATTATCAGATATGATCCTCTCAGGCATTCCATATCGACATATGATTTCCTTCTTTAAAAATCTGCTAACTGCCGACTTAGTTACATTGGCGTATGAAGCAGCTTCCACCCACTTGGTAAAATAATCAATGACCACAAAAATGAAATGATGCCCATTTGAATCCTTTGGTGAAATTGGCCCTATGACATCCATGCCCCACATGGAAAACGGCCATGGGGAAGTCATAACATGTAAAGGCGAGGGAGGTACATGAATCTTATCACCATAAATTTGACATTTGTGACATTTCTTGGCAGAATTGATACAGTCTCCTTCCATGGTTGACCAATAATATCCAAACCTTATAATTTGTCTGGCCATTGTGAACCCATTGGCGTGTGTTCCACAAACACCTTCGTGCACCTCCTCCAAGATTTTCTTGGACTCCACGGCATCCACACATCTCAAAAGTACCTGATCTTTCCTTCTTTTATACAGGATCTCCCCATCTAAAACATAATCACAGGCGAGCCTTCTTAACGTTCTTTTATCATTCTCTATGGCTTGATCTGGATATTCGTGATTTCTCACATATCGCAATATATCCTGATACCAAAGATGATAATCTTTTTCTTCTTCCTCTATATTATAACAATAAGACGGGGCCTCAAAAATACTCATCTGAATAGGCTTCATATCCTCTTGTCTACTTATTTTGATCAGGGAAGCCAAAGTAGCCAAAGCATCTGCCATTTGGTTTTCGTCGCGCGGGAGATAATTGAAAGTAATATCATCAAACTCTTCAACTAACCCCAATACTAGCCTTCTGTAATTAATTAGCTTGGCGTCTTTTGTCTCTCATTCACCTCGAAGTTGGTAAATTACCAATGCAGAAACTCCATATACTTCTAATGATTTGATCTTGCGCTCTATAGCTGATCTGAACCCCATGATACATGCTTTATATTCTGCCATATTATTTGTCCAATCAAAATCCAATTTACATGTGAATGGATAATGACCCCCATCTGGGGATACCAGCACTGCCCCAACTCCATTACCCACAGCATTTGAGGCTCCATCAAAATTCAATTTCCAAAAGAGACCTTTTATAGTGTCCTCTATAGCAGTTGCCACATACACTATCTCTTCATTGGGGAAGTCAAAATTCAAGGGCTCATAATCTTTTAAAGCTCGGCTGGCCAGAAAATCTGCTATTGCGCTCCCCTTTACAACTTTTTGACTCATGTAGATTATGTCAAATTCAGAGAGCAAAATTTGCCACCTAGCCATCCTTCCATTCAAGGTAGTTGACTCCATCATATACTTTAAAGGATCCAACTTTGAGATTAGCCAGGTTGTATGATACAACATATATTGCCTTAATCTTCGTGTTGTCCAAACCAAAGCGCAACACAATTTTTCAATTGGCGATTATCTCAACTCACACTCAGTGAATTTCTTACTGAGGTAATATATCGCCCTTTCCTTTCTTCCTGATTTATCATGTTGACCAAGCACAGTCAAATACAATATCAACGGCCTGTCTGAACTTGGGGGTGATAACACTGGAGGATTTTACAAATATTCTTTAACTTTATCAAAAGCCTTTTGGCATTCCTCATCTCATTCTCCCGGGTTATGCTTTTTAAGAAGACGGAATATAGGGTCACATTTCTCTGTTAATTGAGAAATAAACCTTGCAATGTAATTTAGTCTTCCGAGGAAACCCTGAACTTTTTTTTGCGTGCGTGGTGAAGACAACCCTTGTATAGCCCGGACTTTGTCCGAATCAATCTTAATTCCCTTCTCACTGACCACAAAGCCCAATAGCTTTCCAGATCTAGCCCCAAAAGTACATTTTGTAGGATTAAGCTTTAGCTGAAACTTTCTCAATCTCATGAAAAACTTTCTCAATACTTCGATATGCTCATTTTCAGTTTGAGATTTGGCTATCATATCGTCAACATACACTTCAATTTCCTTGTGCATCATATCATGGAATAAAGTCACCATGGCTCTCTGATACATCGCTCGAGCATTCTTCAATCCAAATGGCATCACCTTGTAACAAAACATGCCCCACAAGGTTATAAAATTAGTCTTTCCCATGTCCTCAGGATGCATCTTGATCTGATTATACCCCGAGAAGCCATCCATAAAGGAAAACAGCGAGTAGCCAACCGTATTGTCTACTAGCATATCAATATGCGGTAAAGGTAAGTTATCTTTTGGGCTAGCCTTATTTAGATCTCTGTAATCCATACACATTCGTACTTTACCATCTTTCTTGGGAACAGGCACAACATTAGCTACCCGTTCTGAGTACTTGATCACCTGAAGGAATCCCGCATCAAACTACTTTTTAACTTCCTCCTTTATCTTCAAGACAATATCTAGTCTCATTCGTCGAAGTTTCTGCTGTACAGGCTTACAATCTGCTCTTATAGGAAGGCAATGTACTGCAATATCAGGGCTTAAACCGAGCATATCCTGGTATGACCACGCAAAAATATCTTTGAATTCCTGAAGCAACCGCACAAGGTCTCGTTTTGTTTCTTCAGCTATGTATGTTCTAATTTTTACAACTTTCCCCTCTTCCAAAGTTACCATGTCTATGGTTTCTTTATGAGGCAAAATTTACTTTTCCTCTTATTCTACCATCTTTAACAAGTCCGGAGATAAATCTTCAAAGTCCTCAGATCCTTCTAAACACATGTCTTGTTCGAATAGTAATTCTGAGTCAATAACAGCGTCACTCATGATATTGATATCTGGGGACCTATTATAGGTGCAAAAATATACAAAGAATGAATGACTTTGGTAATTATTGTTTTGTATGATATGTTTATGAATAAAAGAATGATTGAAGAAAGAATCAAGATAATTATTTAGATAGAAAGGATAACACAATCGCTGGTGAAAAGAATAATATTTACTCAAAATGATAACAAAAATGTACTTCATTGAAATAATGATGTTTGAACATGAGCCTATTCCACAAAGAAATCTTTATTGTTTTTAGGCTTAAAACAACAAGTTTGTTTCGAACATTACTCTGAGTAAGCTCTAAAAACTACAGGAAGATCTTTCGCAGCCCAATTGTCTAGAACACTCCCAGGCTCATATGGACGAATATCTGACGAAATCCCCTCTTCTTCAAATATGGCATTAATGTGCACATTTTCCAATGCTGCTTCTATACTTTCTTTTTCCAACATCCCTCGTTCAGGATAAATAATGCCTCCTGATACAAAAGATTTTGAGATATGAGGAATTATCATGGGCTCCCACTTTATTTCCCTACCACTCACTCGTGCTCTTCTTCTTTCTTGCCTTCTTTCTAGTTCCTTTTTCCTTTGTCTTGCATCTGGCTTAAATCCAAAACCAAAGTGATCATGTTTTTCCTTCAGCATTGGAACTTCAATTCTTCCTTGAAGACATCTTCCCAGTCCTTTTCCTGGTATAACTCCCCGGCCTACCATCAACTGTAAGCCCATCATCGTAGTTTTGGACATTCTCGGCTCTAGAATTCTACTTCCCTCAGTGATGAATGTTGCATTCACAAACTCCAAAGACTGAAAAGAACACTCAATGGCTTCCCCATCTGTCTCTGCATATAGCGCATCACTACTCACGGTCGCGATAATATCTTCTTCAGCATTTATCATTATCAATCGTCCTTCCGACACCAGCTTCAGGTTTTGATGTAATGATGAAGGCACTGCCCCTGCCGTATGTATCCAAGGTCTTCCCAACAAATAGTTGTAAGAGGGCTTAAATCCATTACTAGAATATCTACCTCATACGTGGTTGGACCAATTAACAAGGGTATCTCTATTCTCCCCGTGACTCTCATTTCCGTGCCATCAAAGGCTCGTACTATGTTCTGACATCCTTTCATGTGAGAACTATCCACAGGGAACTTGTTTAGTATGGACAAAGGAAACACATTCAATGCTGAACCATTATCTACCAATACCCCTGGCAACGTGTATCCTTTACATCTGGTAGTTATATGCAAAGCTTTGGTAGATCCCGTCCCTCTTGGCGGAATCTCATCATCATTGAAAAAGATAAAGTTGTCTGCACTTATATTGTTAACCAACCGATCCAACTTATTGACGGAAATATCGTTGGTTACATAAGTCTCATTTAGCACCTTCATCAATGCACTCCGATGCACCTCTGAACTCAGGAGTAGGGCCAATATAGATATACGGGCTGGCTGTTTACGCAACTGTTCCACCACACTATACTCACTATGTTACAGAAACTTCAAGAATTCTTTAGTTTCTTCTTCTTTCACTGGTTCATTAACAGGCACATTAGGCTCAACTACTTTTCCCCTTTTCTGTTCAATAGTCAGATCTTTTCCTTTTATAGGCTCTGTTTGAGCATTGGTCAAATCATATCGCCTTCCACTACGTGTGTGAGAACCTATATGTTGGTCCTCCTTTAACGGGCAGACTGAACTCTATTTTCCCGAAATTGTCACATTACAATCGTAGTTCCAAGGGACCCTTTTACTATCCTTGTAAGAAAAAACTGCTGGCTTCTGAATTATAATCTTTGGCGTCACCTAAACTTCTGCTTCATTCTTAGCATGCGAGATAATGACCACAGGATAATTGACTTTTGGACTTGATGTGGACTCTGACGCACATATATACTCCTACTCATTGACCTCTTCATAAAACTCTATTTCCTTGCTGTCCATCAAGCCCTGAATAACAGCTCTAAATTCTTTACATCCCTGAATTCTGTGTCCTTCTTCATGATGGAATTCACAATAATTCTCTATCCCGCCATCACCTTCTTCTGTATTTGAAGTAACTAATCCTCTTCTTGCCATCTCCTTCCAAACTCGTTTCAAAGGCATTTTGACTTCTGAAACATTCATCTTAGTTCTCTTTCCCATACCTCCTTCTGTTGCATTTACCCCGTTACTAGTATGATTAGGTAGTGGATTTTTAGAACTGGACGTATCATCAAATTTCACAATACCCATATGGATAAATCTCTCAACCAACTTCTTAAAAATGGTGCAATTTTCTATAGAATGACCCACAATTCTCGCGTGATACTCACATTGAGCATTGGCATCATACCATTTAGGAAATGGGGGTTGTATCAGTTTTAAATAAAAAGGTGCCACCACATGTGCATCGAACAAACTTTGATACAACTCTTTATACGTTATGGGAATTGGCATAAATTGAATTTTTTTCATTATTCTACCTGGTTCCCGACTCCTGCCTTGATGAACCCTGACCAGCAGTTACCGCTTTTGGTTGACTTACAGTAACAGACTTGGAATATCCCACATTCGCATTGTTCACCTCATTCTCCTTTTTCCGTGGCGCAAACCTCTTAGCACTTTCTCCTGCATCTATCCTTCCATTTCTTATGGCATTCTCAATCATTTCTCCTATCACGACCACATCTGCAAAGATCCTCGTGGCACTTCCTAGCATATGGGTTATAAACGGAGCTTTTAAAGTGTTAATAAAGAGCATTGTAGTTTCTTTCTCTAAGAGCGGTGGCTGCACTTGGATGGCCATTTCCCTCCACCTCTGCGCATACTGCTTAAAACTTTCGTTTGATTTCTTCTCTATATTCTGCAGAGTAATTCTATCGGGAGTTATATATGTCACATGGCTGTATTGTTTCATGAACGCCTGTGCTAAATCTCTCCATGAACTAATTCTATTTCAATTCAATTGATTGTACCATTTAGCAGCTACTCCTGCCAAGCTATCTTGGAAGCAATGAATCAACAATTGATCATTATGAACATACCCTGCCATCCTTCTGCAAAACATAGTGATATGAGCTTCAGGACAACTCGTTCCATTATATTTCTCAAATTCTAGCATCCTAAACTTGTATGGCAGTACTAAGTCTGGGACCAAACTCATATCTTTTGCATTAATTCTCGGGTGTCTATCAACACCTTCCATTGCTCTGACCTTTTCCTCTAGTCATTTACACCGCTCCTCTAGTTGCTTCTGTGATTCTACCCTTGCCCTTTTCTCTTTCGCAAATTCATCCAAATCAGGCACCATTGGATTATTTGAGTTGTTACCAGGGTTAAAGCCTGAACCAGGTTGAAAATTCATGGGTATCGATACTCCGGCCTGAGGCCTGATCGTAACAGATGGTTTCTATAAATTAATCTCTGGTTGTGCCTACCCATGTGTTGGAGTAAAACCCAGGGGATACTGAGGATCTTCATTATTTTCCTTAACGTTGTCCATAGGACCTTTCCCCTTATCCACTCTTCCCATCAGCAACTGGGACAACTGACTCATCATTTCTCTTTGGGACTCCATCATCTGTTTTTTCATCTCCTGCTGAATCTTAACCAGCTACTCTCGCATCTGTGACTGCATTTGCTCTTACAACTCCTTTTGCATTTGCTCTAACTTTTCCAGTCTTTTTTCCATTGACTTAGTCTTTTTCCTTGTACCATAGGGATGCGTATTTGGTGTATTTTTGTTGATTTCCAGGTTACTGAAATAATTTTTAATTAATTAGAATCCTGTTATGATCTTTAATGCATATGATGTAATGTAATGCAAATGCATGAATGCAAAGGAGGCATCAATCCTGATTCAATTCCTTTTAGAAAAATTCACTAGAAAATAAAAATCTTTTACATAAAACTGAGTTACAAATACGACTTCGCCCTAACACTCAAGGCCTTAATTTTCATAAGTAATGAAGCTAATTCCTGTCCCCTATCTGACTCCAACTCATACTTCACACTTAATACGTCAGCTTGCACTGCCAAAGACTGCATGTAGTCAGCTACTTCTCGAATTTGTGTTATAGCTTCTCCCATGATGTAATCCCTACTTCTAACTTGGTCCTGAGAGTGATGAAGTTGATTCTTCCATTGTTCCTCATTTGCCTCCAAAAACTCAATTCTCATTTCATAACTCTGCAATGCCATTTCTAACTCTTCTATTTTCCCTTTCATTTCCTTAATCTTACTTAAGCTTACTTTCAACTCTGTCACAGAATTGTGATTCTGGTATAAACACAGAGATCTCTCAAGTTTCGCCACTCTGGCCCTTAATTCGTCTTTCTCATTCTTACTCTCTGACAGGCTTTTTTCCGAGGCTTCATTTCGAGCTTGAGCCTCCTGGAACCTCTTTTCCCATTGATCTGCCTTAGCCCTTTCTTCACAAACCTCTTGGCGCCATTGTTTCGAAGTCTTTCCTAATCCCGCAGTCCTCATTGATAAGCGCAGCTTCTTATAATCTATTTTCAAGCTTTCTAAATCTTCCTCAAACTTACCATTCCTTTTCTGTAGCTTTTCTGCCTCTGATTTTTGAATTTCCACTTCTAACTTCAAGTGCATCTTTTCTTCTTCCAACTGCTCGATCTTTCTCCCAAATTCAGAATTCTTCTTCTCAAAATATTGCTTTATAATTTCCAACTCCGACGGGGCAATTTGTAGCTGTTCCTTCATTAGTCAAGCACTTTTCAAACTTGGTCTAGGAATATTATCATTGACCCTTTTCCTAAACCATCCACTGCATTTGGGTGTTACCATGAAACCAACAGTCAGCCTTTTCATCCAATGCATTTGCCTCCAAGCATCAAACAATTCTCGAACTCTCTTCCTATAATGGTCTCCTTTATATGGGAATTCACACTGAGTCATCCCGTACGTCGTAGGTATGAACTGCCTCGATTTATATTGCCTTAGTGCAAGTAAAGGAGTATATCCAGTAGCTCCCCAAATTCCCAACAATGGCACCCAATTATAGCTCTCCCATCGATACAAGATTTCATTAGGAACCATCCAGAAAGCTCTCCACTCTACATCATCTTCCTTGAGATTCTAGAGAATCTCCATCCATTTCTCTTCTAAAATATCATCCTTCCTTTCCATAGCGATCTCTTCTTTTAATGGGGAGTAACCTTCAGAGAAAACCCGGTACGATACCTTATTCACTTTCCAAAAATGCCCATAAAACCATACCATCAACAGCTGTGCGCATCCAATAAACTGACCCTACCTGTCCTTCGACACATGCTCAAAGATCTAAACGTCTCAGCCAATATTGTAGGTACAGGTGTGACTCCCTTCCCGAGACGATCAAACAAATCAGTGACTGCCTCATCAACATGTCTTAAAGCCTTGGGAAAAATCACCAATCCATAGATGCTTAAAGCAAAGATATCAACCCTTTTCTTTTCATCCAGGTGCGTCAAAATCAAATCTCTCAAATTTTCCCAGGGAATACACTTACTATCCCCCTTTTGTTAAATTCGAGCAGTGACCCAAGATTCACTCATCCCCAAAATATTCACCAGCCTCTTCGCAAAAGTTTGACCATTAGTAACCTTAGCATAAATTTTTCTGGCTTGAGCTTTTGGACTCCTTAACAAAGTAGTGTATTCTTCCAAAGTAGGAACCAGATCTACTTCCCCAAAAGTGAAACAATTATAAGCAGAATTCCAAAATTGAGTCATACCTCGGAACAAACACTTATCCACCTTAACATCGAGCAAGTACGGTATATCACCATAACTCTGGTAGAACAACTGTTTAGTGCCCTCATCCCAACGAGTCCATATATCCTTTAACTCCTGCAGCTCATTCTGTGTTACATTGATGCGAGCAAAGTTCTGCAACTCTGATGTATATCCTTCTGTCAGGCTATCCCCTTTCTCTATTTTTAACTTCTCTGACCATGCACGGACGGCCGCATTATCCTCAACTTTACTAAGAAATTCATTCTCCATGTTAAACTTTCTAACTTAGTAATCGAATACGAACCAACACCTCCTTTAATATGTAATGCCATGCAAAACACAATCAAAACAAAACACAAGTTAGTATCAAATATAAGTGATAAAATACAAGTATAACAACAAAGATAATCATAACACAAATATAGGCAATGACTAAGGCTGACGCGGCTCTACCTAATGATAGCTCTTAAGGTTCACTATATGTAGCTCGGTTCTATAGTAAAGGTGTCCGAACCAGCAGATTCCTCAATCATCACCCATTATAGGCTCATACGGATCGAGTTCAGTTCAGGGGAATACATTTCCCTATGACCATGAGGAGATGAAAATCTCACGGAATCATAGGTACGATGTATCCCGGAAGCAATCCACTAGCCCATACGGAGGTGAAAACCCCACGAAAGCATAGTTTCTTACTCCCACTTAACAGGTATAACCACAACGGTCATGCAATGCAATACCATATTATTTTACCAAACTTGTACCACTACAATCATGCCAATAAATGCAATTAAAAGAATCATGATCTTCAAAACAAATCTTTAATTTCTTGACAAAAGGACAGCAAACAATCAATTTTATAGCCTGACTCTCTTTGTTCAGTCCCCAGTGGAGTCGCCAAGCTGTCGAAACCTTTTTCATTTTGAAAGCAATGGGGATCGACTTTTGAAAACAAAAATGTAGAGTCGCCACCAATTTCTTGATTTAGGTGTGATTGGATCACCTACTAAAACGCTTTATTCAATGAAAAATAAATTTGGTTCATGTAAAATAAAAAACGGGTTCGGGAGTCGGTTACGTATGAGGAAGGGTTAGCACCCTCATTACGCCCAAAAATTGGTACCAAATTGATTTGATGCTGTCCTTATATCAAAAGTTTTAAAAGAAAAGATTTTCCGAAGTATTTTTTTTTTAATGTTTGAATAGTTCAAATTATCGGTCAAAAATCTCTCCTTTCAAAGATATGCAGTAACATACTCAGTACGATTGGATACGATCCTTTATACCTTTAAAAATATGATTGATTTTTGATTTTGAAAACTCGTACACTAAAATTATAAAAAGGTTATCCAAACATTTGGTTCACCGAAAAATCATACCCAGTACGATTGAGCACGAGTTTCTGAATTCCCCACATATTGGATATTACCTTATTTCAGAATTTTTGAATGATGAAGAAAATTGGAGATTGCTCCAAACGTGTTTATCCATTTTAAAATGGAATGCTTAATGAATTGTATCAAAACGTTTACATGGGAAAGAATTTATGAACATGAAATAATAGGACACAACGAGTCACAATTAACAAATCCACAATTATGTACAACTATTCTAAGTAAAATGTTACAAATTCTTAATCATGGATGATGAACAATCAATAAAAATGATGTACAACAATAATTAACATGGCACAATATAAAATAATCCACCAAAATATGTACAAAATAAAATGGAATTTAAAGTCAATATAGTGTAGGACATTCTCAAAATAATGATGAGTTAATTGACGCATAACATAAGTTGACAAGTTTGTATGAAATCTAAGGATATATAATTATATGAAATAAATATTGTAGGATAAAACATTTGGACCAAGTAATATGCAAAATATTTTGGAAAACAAATTTATTTAAAATTGACAATATGCATGGCTTAAATAATATATAAAATGTAAAAGAATAATAAAACACATGATAAGATGTAATGTACGTAACAAATTCATAAAACATGTATAAATATAAATAAATTTAGAAATAATTATTTGTAAAAAAAACATGAAATTAATATTGTATGGAAAATCAAGTAATTATATAAATAATACATATAACAAATTTTAGAAAATATAACCGTATTCACAAGAAGGTAAAAAAAACTATATTTAGTAGATACATAAATTTAATGATGTATATTCATGAAACTATATTTATAATGGAAATTTTAAAACAAATAATATATAGCATAATTTTACATGCAACAAATCGATTTGAATTGATGGAACATATAGATAATACATACATAAGGACAACATGAAATTGTATACAATAAATAAGTTATATGATTTAAAATATGGTTCTTAAAAAATATATATATTATACATGTAAATAATTTCAAAGAAGGAAAGAAAAGATATATAACAGAAATATTAATTTGGTATCAATAATATAGACTATAATAATTTAATATGGGTTATATACACGTGAAGAAATTTGAGAAATAATTGTATGTCAAAATAATATTGAATTAAAATATGGATTAGGATTAACTTAATATTATCATAAATTATATATGTAATAACTTTAAAAAAAAACACAATTATATACAAATTTCTTAAAAAAAACTATATATATAAAAATGCCATGGCCTTAATAATGCACGTGAGTTAAACATAAGTATTAAATATACGCTTAATAATGATTTAAATGACACATAAAATAAATGAATTTTAAGAAGTATATTAAAAAATGTAAATAAATTCAAAAGAAATTACAAAATAGCACAAAGTTAACAGCATACATAAATTAACATGAACTTTATTGCGAATAATATACAAATTATCAAGATGATAAAACAACAGAACCAAAATCATATTAAATATCCAAACATATAATTAGCATGTAATAGAAAGCAATATGCAGTGACTAAAAAAATAAAAGAAAAACTTAATTAAAACAAAATTAAAATGAAAGGGTCAATTTACACATAAAATAATTACAGATAGGATTAACGTGTAATGCGCGCGAGTGTAGAGGGACTAGAATTGAGAATAGTCCAGGCCCCAAATGTGTGTATGCGGTACAGAACTTGAATGCAAAAACGCGCAAGTTTTAGGAAACAATTAAAAAACATGTGAAACCAAACAGGGACTAATTGGAACACGGCACAAAAGAAGAAAGACTTTCTGCATAAATAACCCTTTTTAAGCGCAAAAGCGCGGATCCGGATCTTTGGACGGGTTGACGCGCGGTTTACTCCTTCCTAAGCAGTGCCGTTTCATTGTTTGCCCAAAATTTAAAGTAAATTAAATGGCTATTAATCATTCTTTCCAAACGCAAGCCAAACACCCAATTTATTTAGGGTTTTGACTCAGCAACCTTTAATTTCTAAGGCTATTTCAGCACCAGTACACCATTAAAATTGGTGAAGTGTATGGAAACAGGCTTTATTTAAACAGAATCAACACTCAAAGGCCATTCTCACTTGCACATCCACATTTCTTGCTCCGATCTCGACGGAGAAGACAAGGAGTCTCACCGATACGAAGGTAACTTTCTCAATCCTTTTTTTGTAAAAAAAACTGCCAAGAAATAAAATATATGTACAAAAAGGACGAAAATAAAAATTTAAATCACCTTACGATTCTTGAATTCTTGGAATTAGATTTGCGTAGTGTGTAGTGTATATTCTGCGTGTGCGTAAAAATACGAGGATGAAATCAATGGCTTCTTATAGCCTGATTTTTGGAGTGAAAAATAAATAAAAATACATTTATTTGATGTATTCTCATTAGCAATTCTTCTCGGTGTATTCTGTGCGGACCCAGTAACACAGAGAGAAACGTGCGAAGGAGGCCGTCAAGAAGAGCCACTCGTGAGAGCCCCAACTCTCTGACCGATTCCAGAAGCTTCTGGTGCCCTCATCTGCTATACTCCCCTTTTTTTGTGTTTTGAGGCTCAGGTTTGGGCTATTAGAATTGGGTTTAGGATTTTACGTAATTAGGGTTTAAGGGTTTTAGGGTATTTGGTTAGAAAATGTATTTGGGGTACTTTTTTTTTTTGGCCTGATGGTGTGTAAATTTTGGACATTTATTATAAATATTTGGACTTTAATTTTATTTTGTATTTGTTGTTTTTCTTTTTTGATTTTTGAGGTAAGCCCGGATAAAAATTAGGCCTTACACCCATATCTGGTTCTGAAAGCTGTCTTCGGCATATCTGAATCTTTTACTCGTAGTTGATAGCAACCAGATCGTAGGTCAATTTTCGAAAATATTATGGCACCTTTCAATTGATCAAACAAGTCATCCATATGAGGCAACAAGTACTTATTCTTTATTGTGACTTTATTAAGTTGTCTGTAATCGATGCATAATCTCAATGCTCCATCTTTCTTCTTTACAAACAATGCTGGTGCACCCCATGGTGAAAAGCTGGGGCGAGCAAATCCTCTATCAATCAACTCTTGTAACCGTACCTTTAGCTCTTTCAATTCATTAGGAGCTATTCTATATGGTGCTATAGATATCGGCGTCATCTCTGGCACAAGGTCTATGGTAAATTCTACCTCTCTAGCTGGAGGTAAACCAGGTAGTTCTTCTGGAAATACCTCAGGAAACTCACAAACAACCGACACCGATTGGATTTTCAAATCTGATACTTTGGTATCCAGTACAATAGAAAAATAAGCCTCATACCCCTTTTTAATATATCTCAGTGCTGATATTGCTGAAATCACATTAGACAACCCATCCTGTTTCTCAGATTCAACCCGGAGTAACTCACCATTCTGACACTTTAATACAATGTATTTATGCTTACAATTTACCACTGCATCATGTTGGGTTAACCAATTCATTCCCAATATTACATCAAATTCATCAAAGGGTAACAACATCAAATTAGCCAGAAAACAGTAACCCTTTATCATTAATGGGCAATTTTTACAAATTTTATCCACCATAACATGCTAACCCAAGGGGTTTGAAACTTTAACCACAAATTCAGTGAATTCAAAAATCATATTTTTAATAGATACAAGTTTTATGCATATATATGAATGCGTGGAACAAGGATCAATCAAAGCAATAATGTCAGAATCAAGTAGGGAGAATGTACCAGTGATAACATCTGGTGTCGAGGCATCTTCCCTTACACGTATTCCATATGTTCTTTTCGGAGCTCGAGCCTCGAATTTAGTTGGTGAATCTTTTGCAGCACTACGACTACCACCGACATTTCTAGAATACAGTAGTATACCCCTCGAGATGGGATTACTCGACTTCGGGGTCTATTCAATGTCTTTCTTAACCCTTTCCGAGCAATTTTTAAGAAAATGGTCGAGAGAACCACACTTAAAGCAAGCCCAACTTCTCATTCAGCACTCTCCGAAATGGAATTTATTATAGACATTACACCGTGGTTCGGGGTTCCCAACACTGGTTGTTAAGGGAGATAAAGACCTCGAGTTAGTGCGTTTAGAACTTCGTTTCTTTCCCGAATACTCTCTTAATGTAGCAAAATGCTCATGATAATTCTTTGATTTCTTTGAAGCAGATGATTGCATCTTGTTTATAAATATTTTACTCGGAACCCGAGCTTCCCTTTTCGCTTGCCTCTTTTCTTTGCTTAATTCCTCGGCCTTGTGTGCTCGTTCAGCCAACACCACGAATTCTCTTAATTCTAGAATTCAAATCAACAGCTTGATATCTTCGTTTATCCCTTCTTCAAATCGTTTGCACATTTCGGCTTCAATCTGAACCCATTCACTAGCATACTTGCTCAATCTAAAAAATTCTCGTTCATACTCAGCCACTGTCATATTTCCCTATTTGAGCTCTAGAAATTCTTTCTTTTTCTGGTCCAAGAATCTCTGTCAAATATACTTCTTTTTGAACTCTGTTTGAAAAAATTCTCATGTAATATTTTCACTTGGTACCACAGAAGATATGGTTTTCAACCAATGGTAGGCTGTGTCTTTCAACAAAGATACCGCACATTTCAGACATTCGGCTGGTGTACATGATAACTCATCTAGAACCCGAATAGTATTTTCTAGCTAGAACTCGGTTATCTCTGGATCGTCATCGGCCGTAGCCCTAAATTCTTCAGCCCTATGTTTTCTGATTTTATCTACTGGAGCCTTACCAATTCTAACAGGTCTAACATCCCATGGCGTTTCATTATGTTGTGAAGTAGGTGGGTGAGGTCGTTGAACAATAGAGTTTGTTCTCATATATTCACTAAACCATCCATCCATCAATTTAAAGAAGGCTACTTTTGCCGCCTCACTTTGGCCCTCAAATAGGAGCCTTCTACTACCACTAGATGCAGCTCGTTGCACGGAAGCTTGAGCAGCGCTCTCAGCTTCCTCAGTCTCGGCTCTAGCTTGGTTGGATGACATTACTATATGAAAATACATTTAAAAGTGGTCAGGAGATATCACACTATCATAATTTACATAATGGCATGTATAGCTAGACTCGTACTTGCTACGTTATTCTGAGAATCGGCTAAACCGTAGCTCTGATACCACTCAATGTAACACCTTTAACCCGTATCCTTCATCAAAACAGGGTTTCAAAGTATTATCAGAACATTCATAATATTTTACAAAAAATTTACGTAAGTTACTATTTATTTACCGAGATCATTCAAAACGTCCCTTAATTGGACCTTCTAGATCCGATATAAGCATTAGAATCAAGTCGGGACATAATCGAAAACTCATAAAATTTTTCGTGACATTTCAAAAATTTTCCAATGTGCAGGGCTCACATGTCTGTGTGGTCTAGGGACACGTCCGTGTGGTTGGGCCGTGTGATTGCACACACCCGTGTCCCTAACCCGTGTAACTCTCTGACTTGTAAGGCATGAAAAAATTGAAGTCACACGCCCGTGTGCTAGGCCGTGTGGCGAATTTTATTTTCAAAATTTTGGTACAGTTTTCACACGGTCGTGTAACACGCCCATGTCCAAGGCCGTGTCAACCACACGGCTAAGACACATGCCCGTGTCTCTGCCAGTGTGCCCAATTCTGAGCAGTATATTTCTTATTTTTTTAAGATAACGGCTGGACCACATGCCCATGGGACAAGCCGTGTGTCACACACGGCCAAGACACACGCCCATGTGTCTACCCGTGTGGATAAAATAAAGTCATTTCCTAGCCTCATTTGTCACCCAAAACTTACCATTTTCCTGCACCAAAACTCACTAACATATATCCACCAATCCACCATCATATTCACATAAAATTAGCCATCAATCATATGGTATTATCTCATGCATCAATAGATATAAACTTACTCATATCATAAACTTATATTCTAACATAATTCCAACAAACTAACACATAATGAGAACTTATGTAATTACCAAAACATCACTTCAAAAATAGCCGAACTTAAACCATCACTAGCCACTCCAATGGCTAGATTACAAAACAATCATTACAAGCCATCATTGGCCAAATAAGCTTATACATGCCATTATACCAAAACGAGATTTCTATTTGTACCAAAATGAGATAGTGGATAATGTGATGATTACTCCGACCGACTTCCAACTTCGTGAGCTTTTGAGTACTATAAAATAGGGAAAATTAAACGGAGTAAGCATTTTATGCTTAATAAGTTCGTATAACGGAAAATAAACTTACCAATCATATTTATCAATACAAGCATACATAGTCATACTTTCCATAATTTTTGGGTGAGTTTACCTAAACACAAACACTTAATCAAACAAGTTAATCACATAACCTCATATAAACATCAAGTAAACATAGATAATTTCATCACATTACAAGCTTCCATTAAATTTCACCTTTCTACATTACAAGAGTCTTTTCCGTCGATATAACAGCCTGATTTTAACTAAATCAGAACAGTGGTTTTAGGACCAAAAATCTGAGGTCATAAAATTATTTTAATATTATTTTTTATGTTTATAGCATGTAAGTATGTATGTGTGAAAATTTCGTGAGCTAATTTTATCGTTTACTAGCCCAATTCGAGAAAAAAGACTTAATCGCGTAAAATGCAAAAGTAGTATGCTATTAGTTAAAAGTGCTTAATTGCCATGGCTTATTAAATGAAAGATCCTTATGTTGTAATTAGACCATGATTAGTGGAATTTGACATAAATGACCAACCATTAAATGTTTTGTTAATGTTTTAATTAAAGTTAAAATAGTAATTTGGTTATTAAGGTTAATTTAATTAAAAAACGTTAAAATTTAGCTCATTTCTTTCTTCCTTAGTCGAATATTAGAGAAAGAAAAGATGGTTTTGAGCTTTCATCCATTTGGCCATGGTTGAGCTTGATTAAGGTATGGTTTTAACTTAGTTTTTTATGATTTTTATGTTTTTGTGATCGTTGCTCTGAGTACTAGCTAGCCCGTACCCTAATTTCTGAATTTGTTGGTGATTTTGAAAAATTCTATTGATGAAGGTTTTATGATGTTTGATGATGAATTATGCAAGCTTGGTGTTTGATATACATGTTTTATAAAGTGATTTTTGACAAAATGTCATTAGGGATTAAATTGAGAAAAGTGTAAATTGAGGGGTTAAATTGTGTAATAAATGAAAAATATGGGCTGCTAGGGACCTATATAGAATTTAGCTAAGCATGGTTTATATTGAATTTTGTGAATTTTGTGTATTTATGAAATAGGGACTAAATTGAATAAATGTGAAAGTTTAGGGCCAAAGTGTAAATTGGCTTAAATATGTGTTTATGGATGAAATTGATTGAGATGGTGATTAAATGGGTTAATTTTGAATACAAAGAATCCAGAATTAGATCGGGGGAAAGGCAAGCTTATCGAGTAATTTACTCATTTCGTCGTCTTCATACCCGAGGTAAGTTCGTATGTGATAATTTCATTATAAATGCATGTTAAATGATTTGATATCGTATAAACTATGATTATGAGATTTCGGATAATGTTTGAATCGTGATTACGACTCTACGGAGATGTTCGAAGATGAAATCAACAAGTAAAACTTCCCAGTCGAACCTTAGAAATAGATAGAATGCTAATAAAATGTCTTTAGGTTAATGTATTGGCTTTGGGCCATGATATTGACACTTCGAGTGTGAATAATATCTTGATTTGGCTACAAGCCATGGCTTAGGTATTCATAGAGGAGTTACCTTGATTTAGCTATGGGCTATGGTATAGGTACTCCAAGATAAGTTACCTTGATTTGGCTTCGGGCCATGGTATAGGTACTTATCGATTGAGATCTTTGAGAATTCTACTTCTATTTCGAATGGTTCAACGGGTAAAAGAATGATATGGTTGAGAAAGAGGCTAGTATGATGTGATACAGGTATGTACGGAACCTACTTGAGTATTATATTGAAAAAGTTCAATGAGATGGTATTTAATCATGTTTTGAGACATGAGAAAGGTTTGTGTGAATGCGATGTTGATTTGGTAATGTGTAAATGTTTGTGTTATATTTGTTTGATGAATTGAGTTACTCAGTTACGAACTCACTAAGCTATGAAGCTTACTGTGTGTTATTTATCTATGTTTTATAGGTAATCAAAGCTAGCTCAGACTCGGGGATCATCAGGAGCATCGCCACACTATCGATCAATTTGTTGGTACTTTTGAAGCTTGTATATATGGTATATGGCATTTATAGGCTAGTGCCATTTTGGTATGTTTTGAGCTATGATATTAGCCATGTGATTTGGCTTGTTAATGATGTAAATATTAAGGTGTTTTTAGCCATTTAAGTTGGCTTGAATTATGTGTTAGATGAATAATATATGATGTATAAATTGCCTTATGTTTTGATATGGTTATATGGTTGCTTAAGTAGCTAGTTGCCATTTGGTAAGTTAATGCTTGGAAGATGATATGTTGTGGATTGATTTTGAGACATAAAATGGATGACAAATTGTTGAATAAATGCATTTAGAAGTTATGTAAGTTTTGATGATTTTGGCATAAGGACTTGGTATGTTTTGATTATGGAATTGAGTAGTCGAAATGGTTGAGACTAGATGGCATGAATGGTATATGAATTGACATGTTTTGGCTACCTATAAATGTGTTGAAATGGTGTCATTTTGGTTGCTAGGTGAACATGTAAAAAGGGTGGCAAATTGGCTTTGCAAATAGCCTATTTTTGTCCACACGGGCAGAGACACAGGCGTGTGTCTCAGTCGTGTGTGACACATGGTCATGCTACACGGTCGTGTATCCCCTGGGGTAGCCTTACGAATTAAGTCAATATACCCTACAGGTTTGACACGGCCTAGACACACGGGTGACATAAGTCAGTATACCCCCTAATTGGCACATGGCCTAAGACACGGGTGTGTGTGGCCATTTCGAAGGGTACACGGGCTAGACACACGGGTGTGTGGTTGGCCATGTGACCCAAGGGCATGTGACCCCTGAATGCAAGATAATTTTCTAAGTTTCAAAAATTTTTGTATGTGATCGATTTAGTCCCGAACCTCTTCTAAGCATGTTTTAAGGCCTCGTAAAGCCTTATAAGGGACAATGTGAATGTGTTAGATTGATAATTATGTGAATTAGAATCATGTATGAGAAATGTATATTATATGTTGTGCTTTGTTCAGTAATGCCTCGTAACCCTATTTCGACGACAAATACAGGTTAGGGGTGTTACAGTCAAACTATTGAAATTTCGATGGATATTCGGGTAATATCCTTATGTGCAAAAGTACCCATTAGGGTACATAATAAAAGGTCACACTCTTGAGCCACACATTTTACAGCAGGATTACCAGTCCAAGTTAAATCCTATTCGTAGCATATACCTTAGAAAGCTTAATTTGGATTACCCGTCCGGGCTAAATCCAATCTATAACAAAAGCACAAGAGGGCTTACATTATAAGTATCTGTCTGGGCTAAATTCTATCTGCAACATAAGCAATATTATTCTTATTCAAGAAATCACCTTAATCCATCGAAATTCAACATTCAACCGGAACATGACAATTTGTCCATTTTTCATAACTTATGACTATTTCATTATGTATATCATCTCACAGATATCAACACAATCATACAATTCAATTCGAGCATATTGACATACATATTTAAGTTACACGAACTTACCTTGAAAATGATTCGTATTGGAATTTCAACTAATCTGAAACCTTTTGGTTTCCTCGATCTAGTTCCGTAGTTGGTCTTTCTGGATCTATATGGGTAAATTTAACTATTAATCTATCACATTTCATATACATTGGTATCTTATTACATCCTAGGCAAAATTACCATTTTGCCCTTATCTTTTTCAAAAATTATGATTTTGTCCCTAGGATCGGAAAATGAAATTCATGAAATTTAACCCTCTTTCCAAGCCTAGCAAAAATTTATATAGTACATTTACAGCACATAAATTTCTCAAATTTTAGAATTTTCCATGGGTTTTACCAATTTTTCATTTTAGTCCCTAAATCAAGTTTTCATAAAAAATTGCTTTGTAAAAGTTGTTTATCTATGAACAACTTTTCATTTTCTACCATAAATTTCTAATTTTTATCATATTCATCCATGACCCAAATTTCATACCTTGAAAACTTTTCAAGTAAATCCCCTAAATAGAAAGATTAGACTATCCTGATTCCAAAAATATAAAAATTATTAAAAACAAGACTTGATTTCATACCTTATTAAGCTTGAAAAGTTTTCTTCCTCTCTCCTAGGGTTTCCATAGAAAAATTGGGGAAGATGATATGAAAATAAATGATTTTTTTTCTTTTTAATTAATTATCATTTATTAATTTTATTGATTTCCAATTTAGCCCCTACCCTTTTTCTAATTTTTCCATGGATGAGTCATTAAAATATCTAATAACTACTCTTCAATGGTCTAGTTACCATATAAGGACCTTAAGTTTTGAATTCCATAGCTATTTGATACTTATAGCTCCTAGAACCCAACTTTTACATTTTATGCAATTTAGTCCTTTCCCTAATTAAACACACAATCGGTAAAATTTTCGTATCAAAATTTTCGTGTGACATTCTTGATACCAACCATAAAATAAAATAAAATAAAATTTTATTTTTGGCTCGGATTTGTGATCTTGAAACCACTACTCCGATTTCATCGAAAATGAGCTATTACAAATACAGTAGGAGCAACAAATTTGAGTTCAATCATTTAATCACTAATTACTGTCACTTAATCACGAATTCTACCCTTGTTTAGAATGTTCAAATTGAGATTGGTAGTTTAATTAATTTTGTTATTTTTTAGTATATTTTCTTAATTTTATTTTATGCAACCTTTTATCAATCGTGTAAATAACTATAAATTCGAATAGGCTAATAATTCTTAGATAGTAATTGGAGTATTTAATTGCAAAGGAATTCGAAATACCGTGTTACATTTAGGTTGAATCCTTGAAATATTATTTGACAAAATTAACTTTTAAATTTATTTTTTTAAAGGCTTAGCCCGTTGAACAACTCGTTTCATTAATGAAGAAAGTAAGAAGCGGTTTAAATGAAATGTTGGGGGAAGTTAAATTCCAGATTTTCATCTATTGATTTAGTCGCTTTTAATTATTTTCTTCCTAGTTAGTTACTTTACTTCAATTTTTAGTTTTAATTTTATCTAATTAATATATTAATAAAGACTAGCGTTAACCCTAAATTGAATTTAAGATAAGTATGGATCAGAGTCTTAAACACAAATAAAATAAATTTAATTTAATTTTAATATTTAACACAATTACACAACTCTCTCTTATAATGATACTCTATTCTACAATTTACACCAAGCAATTATAGTAGCATAAGAATTTCTTCAAGTAAGCAGCCTACCAATTAATAATGTTATTTATGATACTAAAGCAATTTATAGGACCATTGGTGAGATGAAGTTTTATAGTACCAAAGTAAGTCAGCTGATCCAATGTTTTTATTAGAGCATATTTCCAAAGTCAATCATTATCACATTCCTCAAGTCCAATCTATAATTATAAATAAATCAAATTGCTTTTGTGTTCATTAGTTTATTTTGTATTTTATGTGTTTATTAAAAAGTTTAAAATTTATACTGAGCATAATTCTTTTAATTTAAATAACCAGGTGAATATTAAATGAAAATGTCTATAAATATATAATTGAAAAATTTGAGATTCACCAACATTGACTATAATGTCATATAAATTTAATATATTCATGTTCTTAAGCACTTTTTTGAATCTTGAAAAGAAGAGATTTAAAAGGAGACTTAAATGATTCCTTTAGATTCAAGCATTATAAGTTTCTTTTATAAGAATAATTTTTTAGTGTTGAAATATTTCAACTCATTCATAAAATTAGCACCAGGAGTATGATTATAGAATCAATTATTGCACATTAAAGCTATTAACTGGATTACAAGAGGATTTGTATTCCGTTGATTCAACAACTCTTTATAATTCTATGTAAGAGTATATATGTAATGTTGTAAAATTATATATTTTTAGGTTCCTACTTTGATATAAGAAAAGTTGCATAATTTAGGTATCTATTTTTCATATAAGACATTTTAATTTAAAATACAATATGTCATAATTTGATTGGCTCCCGAGTTAACAGTTGATACCTAAAGTGACAAAAGAATAAAACTTTAAATGCCTTCTTTAACCAAAAAATCTTAAGGTACCTAAATGAAAATTTTTACATACTTGAGATGCCTATTTTTCATATAAGCCACACTCTTAGTGTATCAAATGTAAAATATATACATATAGCATATTTTTGTTCATAAATGTTTTACCAATGCTTATAAATAGAATAAATATATATATATATATATATATATATATAATCTATAATAAAGTTATTATTTAAAATGATATGTTGCTTTGTTGGAATAGCTTTTTAGTTACGCATGGCATATTAAATATTTATCTCATTTAATTTGGTTTTCATTTATAATTAATATATTAATACCGATATATTATGATACAATATAGCTTTCATTTTATAAACATAAAAAAGATTCCAACGTCTTTTGGATGAAGGGTTAGTAAAGAGAAAAAAAGATGTTAGGGTTTTTGGATTTTTTTTTTTTTTTAATGCTCAAATGAAAAGAAACGGCAACAAATTTTCCATTTATAACCATTGCAAATGGATTAATTGTAACACAAACCCATTCACCTTTTTCAATTTTTCGGATTTTTATTTCCTTAATAAGTCCTTAGTGTTTAGCTTCTTTAATTTTATGGAAATTATACAAAAAAATATTTCATTAATTAATCCCAGCAAAACCTTTTTTTTTTTTTTAAATAGTATTTTTAAATTTCAACTTTTTATTTACTATTTATAATATATAACTTCAATTTAATTATTTATATCACAAATACAAATAAACTTTTAAAATCATATTTATATGTAAGTATTATTAATAAAAGTATATAGTATGCATTTACACATAATATTTTGAAATATTTATTTATAATATTTACATTGGTTTAACTCTTATCATATATATTTTGACTGGTAAATATAATATACAAATAATTTCATAACCAAATTTTTTTTTAAATAACAGTAAATATTTCTCAAAATATCTATTAAAACATTAGTCACTATTCTGGTTTTATTTGTTCACAAATTCAATAATATTCTTTGGAAAAAAAATTAAGGATCATTTTTTTACAAAAAAGTTATTTATGCCAAATGTATTTAAAAAATGTTGCAAATAAATAAAAGTATTTTTAATTAATAAGTTTTCTAACAAAGCAAAATTACAAATGTCTCTAACTTTTAATGTGTGTTTGGATAACGGATTTGGCGGAGGAGTTTTATTTATACCATGGTTTCTAAATTCTAAAAATAAAATTATTTGCTTAGGTAAAAATATTTTAAAATTTCAAAATTTGAGAGTTATTTTAATGGGGAATTTCAGGAGTTGAGTTTCCTCTTTCTGGTATTTAAAAATTCCTCGTAATTTTATTTTATTTAATCTATAAGATAAAAATTTTAAAATTCAAAAATATTTTTATTTAATTCTAATATATATTTAATTTTTTATTAAAAATATCTCCAGATTTAATGATATATAATACTTTTTTCATTTTGAATGTAATTCTTATTCTTCTATAATTATTTTTTAATTTTTTAAAATATTGATAGCCTAATTTTTTCTAAAATAATTATTTATTCAATCAAATCAATAACAATTGCTAACATTTTGAATTAATAAATTTTAAAATGCTATCATTTTAAAATTTTCTAAACTTTTAAGATTCTCCGCCCAAACTCACTCTTCACTTATAACAAAATGACCATTTTTAAAAATTTCTTAAAATATATTTAATTCATTCTTTTAAATTTTTTAACTTTTTTCTCTATTTTTCCAATCAACTCAATATTCGTTAAATATATTATTTTTATTAAACATTTCTCTAAAGACAAAACAATACATTTCCACTTAATAAATAAATATTTTCACAAAATTACACATTTAAACAAATTTTAACACCAGCTAATGTATACCTCATAACAAGATTAACTAAAATGCTTCTAAATTTATAAATTACTTTTTAGCATAAATATGATTAATAGTTTTAAATAAATCTACTTTTATTTTGTTTTAAAATGTGATTAAACTAATACATTGTCATAATTGTGTTATACAATAAACAATATTGTTGAATTACAGATGTTGCAGGAAACTAATATTATTGATAATATATATATTATGGATCACACACCAACATTTACAAATTGAGAGTGTCTTTCAACAAAGAATTTTTAAAATTTTTATTCATCCATTTAAAATGCCAATATTTGTAATTGTCGGTTTGGATAAAGAATTGATTTAGAAAAAATAATTAGATTATTGAAATTTTATAAATTAAAAAAATTATAAAAACAAGAATAATACATTTAAAATATATAAAATAAAAAATTTAATATGGATATCATTATATTTGCAAAACTTTATAAACATTTTTAATAAAATAAAATTTTAAATATATATTAGAATTAAATGAAAATTACTTTTGAAGTTTAAGTTTTTATCCTATAGTGAAATAATGTGTGTATTAGATCAAATAAGTTATAAGAAATTTTGAAAATACTACCTCTTTAGGTAGATTTTTTTTTAAATGAAATTGAGCTACTAATTCCTTGAAATTTTGGAAAAAAAAAATTCCAATTGAAATTAATCATAAGCTTTGAACTTTTCTAATATATTTACCCAAACAAGTAAATTTATTTTTAAAATTCTAAAGACCTGATACAAATAAAATTCTTCCTATAAATTCCTCACCCAAACACACCTTAAAGTTTTAATATGAACATCTACAACTCTTTATTCTATTCTTATATTATCTAACAAATTAGGTTACTCGCCAACCTAATATTTCATTTATATTTTGAAGGATTTAAATAAAAATATTATACTTGAAAATGAGCTTAGACAAAAAATAAATAAATATAAAAATATGCCCATTTAAAATATATATTGGAGTTGGCTTCTAAAGTTTAATGCTCAAATCTACACCGACTCAATCCATCGTGCTTTCTAGTTATGAGATATTATTTTATTATTATTATATATTATGACAATATTATAATACAAACATTGAAAATATATTAAATTGTATATATTTAAATATTTAATAAAGAAAAAATATTAAAAGTAAAAATATCATAATTTTTTTAATTTTAAAAATATGTAGGTAAATCTAAAATTTGATTTAAATTAATCGTTTACAAGGATTAGACTATGAAATGTGAAAATACCGTACCCTACCACTGACACTTAACCTAATCCAAAAAACACATCGATTGTCTAATTACAACTTCCTTCCTTTCTTAATAAATAAATAAATAAACAAAGAATGGTCATGTGAGAGGCATGGTGGGGAACATCTCGCTGCACCGTATCGGTTGTCTCCCATCAAAGCTCTCAAATGGAGTGTAAATAAATTAAGATCATGCAATGTGGGGAATGGAGAGTGGGTTTAGAAATAGTATTGTATAATGGACAAAATTTTGAGACAAAGACTTTTAGTTGTCAAACATGATTGAATCAACACTCTACACAGTGGATTTAGTGGCCAACACCATTTTAAATTTTCTAGGGACTTTGAATTTAATATGCAACTCTGCCTATTACAAAAATCCCAAATTGATACTCACATGTGAATAATTGGATACCATAACCAAAATCACATATTATCCCCATTATTCAAACCACTTCCTTCACTTATAACCTTCAAAATCTTTTTATCTCAGTTTTAGGTAAATGTCTTTATTTATTTATAACATATTTAATTAGTGTCACAAATTAACTCAATATCAACTCAATTATAAAATTATTAAAATATCTTTACTTTAAAAGGATAATTAATATTATTATAAGGTTATTTTTATTTTTCATATTTTTTTATAATCATCAACTAAAATAATTAAAAAAACATTAAATTTGAACACAAAATCAACAAATTCATATAAAAACTCTTACCATTACACTAATAATTATTTATTAATTTATTTTTTTAATATAAAATATTTTTGTTCACCCGAAAATAAAATCTAAGAATATCTAAAGCTTTTTGGCTAGATATCTGATTCTAAATTTTACACCCGTGACATTTAGCTGTGGCACTAAGTCAAAAGCTTAACTAAGGAAAAGACATGGAGGAAAAGGAAAACGCATGGAAAGTTAGTTGGATTGTATCATTTAGGATAAATTACACCTAAATCACTAAATTGTTAATAAGTTTATATTTTAGCTATTCAACTTTAAAATATTAATAGATGGTCATTAAATCATTTGAAAGTTTTCATTCAAGTCATTAAGCTATAAAAATCATTATTGATTTTCTCTGTTCGCACCACTTATACCAATTATCATTGATGGGCATTGATCCACTATATTGATTGTCAAATCATTGCTTAGAACTCATTAGCCAAATTTTCGAAGTTGAGTGACCAAAACGTAAACTTACTGATAGTTTAATAACCTTGGGTGTAACTTCCCTTATTACTTATGAAATTGCAACTACATCAACAACTTTAATTAGAATTAATAATTACAACTATTGAATTGTCTAATTTTTTTGGTATTCACTATGTTTATTTTAAGATTCACATTCAAAGTTGGGGGTTGCCCATTCTAACAATGTCATCTCCAAGGTTCGAACTTACATTCTCTCATTGGGAGTAAATAATTAACTTAATAACTAACTCAACTCTAAATAAGGCCTTGTTTGATAACCCATTGAAAAATTAAATTAAGGCCTTGTTTGATAGACCATTGAGAAAATTAAATCAATTGAAAATTAAAATTTATTTTTTTATGCATGTTTGACAATTCAAAATAAAAAGAATCTAATAGAATTTTTATATAAAAAAGTGTGAAAAATAATAAGTAGATGAGAGCTACTTATCACTTAATGGAGAATATTTTCAATTAATTATATTATATTTTATTTATTTTAATATTATATTATCCTATAAAATTTTACATTTGAATTTGTTTTATGTATTTTTTTAGAATAAGGTGAAGTGTTTAAAAATCAAGGATAAAATGAAGAGTTTTATTTTTTATAATTTAAAATCTATATTTATCAAAAAAAAATATATAATTCTATTTCATAATTAATTTTAAGTAATATATAAAAAAATATAATTTAAATTCAGTGCTAAAATTTTTAATATTTAATTTTTCAACACTTATATTTTCAGCACTTAAATTTTTTAGTTTATCAAACAACATCTAACTGAAAATTAATATTTTTAGTGGTCTAATTTTTTAAACACGTTTGATAATCTATAATAAAATAAAATGGTTGAATTTTTCAATAAAATGATAGCTAAATAAAAAATTACTTATCGTAAAAATTGTTATTATAGGTAATCTAAAATAAAGAGAAATTTAAAGACAAAGTATTTAAAAGATGATAAAGAAGTAGGTTGAAAATTTTTAATTATTTTAATATTATCTTTTTACATTCTTTATCTTTAAAATTTGAGACAGCAACCACATTCAAATTACGCATAATGAACTCAAACTAGGTTGCTCAGTATATGAGTTACTGATGATAATTTATTGGCCAATAATTAAAGAATAAGACCATTTAATATTTAGGATTCAAGCATTAACAACAACACCGTTTAAAAAGAAAATTGTTAAATTTTGTAATACTCAAAAAGTGAAATTATAAGTTGACAGTTCTTTGCATCCTAAAGATAGGTTTTGAAAGTGACAATCAAAAAACGAGATTCAACTATACATTCAATTAATCCAGAAAAAAGAAAGTAGGTTTTTTTAATCATGCAAGTGCTCAATTATTTAATAGAACTATTTAGTCAGATGAAAATTGACAACTTTAGCATAAATTTAATTATTTTAATTTATTTTAATAAGCAGAATTATTTAAATTTATTTTTTATTTTTATATTGTATAATTTAATTATTTTCTAAATTTTTACGAAAATTCTACTCACTTAATATCAATGCTTTTAAACTTTGATTCTGTTGTAAGAAAGTGAAAAAGATAAACATGTCGCTCGGATTTCTGGCTACGATTAAGGATAGTGTTTTGTTAAGATTAATGATTGAAGGGATAAAATAATAAATTTTCTTAAAGTCTTGATTTTGCCTTTATTTATTTATTTTCCTTTTGATATTGAGTCCCAAAATAATTCTTCTTCTTTTTTTTATGAAAAACTAAAATTTAGATTCTCTTTTTTTTTCTCACACAAAATTTCATGAAATGATATTTAAAGGGAATAAATTGATTTTTTTAAATTCATTTAATTTGTATTAATTTCATTTATTATAAAATTATATATATTGAGAATTTAATATTCCTTCATGAAATTATTGTTTTTTAAATAATTCTTAAGAAATAGTATGCACTATATTTTTAAATCCAGTCCTCTGCAATTTTTTTTAAATATGAACAATAAAGAAATAAGGGGTAGTGGGTTAACATTCCTATTATGAAAAAAGAAAAAAGTATTTGACTTTATTGTTAATAAAACTAGAAGAAAATCATTACGTGTTTCAATTTCTCTCGTGATCTCGTTGTTGGGTACGCTTCATTTCCCAATTCTTTAAAATATTTGTATTTTATTTTTAAAAAAACAGATAAATAAAAATATTAAATATATCATTTTGTTTGTTGGAATTCGAGCAGGGCTGCTTAAGTGTGCAGCCACAATTACTGACTCCTTGTGCCCTACTTCCTGCTACAAAACCAACAACTACTTATTACTACTAATATTTAATTGAATACAAATAAAATATTTATACTTTAAACAAAGAATTAGTAGAATTAAAAATAATAAATTGATAGAATACTTAAGAAGTCAAAGTGAGGAATTCTACATTGAATTCAAAGCACGAGGACCAAGAGTAATTTAGCAGTAAATCACATGGGAGCCATATTTTGGTCTTAATTTAATGCAAGATATGTTATCTTCTTATTTAAAATATTATTTATTTATACAAAATTTTCATTTTTTTGTATTTTATTTAATAAATGTTGGTGCTATTTTTATATTTTATTTGTATTTTATTATCATATTTCGTTTTTGTTTATTCCTTTGTCTATTTTATATGACGTAGTTTATGACATAGCTTGTAGGGGGATAAAATTTGAATAAGAAATTATGAGAAGCTAGCTTACAATGGAGGAGTGTCCATTTCATAGGAATAATAACCAGAAGGTAGCTTACAATGGAGGAGGAAGTGCATTAAGTATACTAGGTATTGGCATAATTAGAATGTTACTCTACTTGTTTATAGCTAGCTAAAATTATGATGCATTCTTCTCCTTTGGGGAGCACCTCCTGATATTAGACAAGCGTCATGATCCTACGGCAGCAACATGATAAAAAAATTCGAATATGATGTAAAAGTTTTGAATTTGATTGAGGGTCACTATCTATTATGGAGTATCTCATTAATGGAAGTTATTTTTACTTTGGGGTTTTGTCTCATATTTTGAAAAAAATTTAAAGAAATGTACGGAATTTAGAGAACACCTCAGTTGATGAAGATACAAATTATAAATTCACAGAAGAAGTTCTAATTTGTGCACCACATTGATTATGTATATTGCGCCTGTGAGGGATCGAACTATCAATCAAAATTTAAATATCTTACCTTTACATACCTAGTACCACTTGGCTAGGCCCAACCTCCCCTCAACAAAAAGACATATTTATGTTGAAGGTGAGTATCGGAGTGTCTCCCTCCCTCAATAGAAGGTATTCCCCTCGTATTGAGATTTTGTTTCTTGTACTCCGATGAGAGTCTAAAGGGGATCACAGAGTTTAGAGAGCATCTCGATTGGTGGAGATACGACTTGCAACGAAAACGCTCCTTAAACTTTGTGAACCCTTTTAAACTCTTCTCAAAATACAGGAGAGAAAATTTCAACACAAAGATAATACTTTGGAATGGAAAAAATATATTCCATTGAGAGGTGAAATACTTTATAGTAAATATTTTCGCTCTCAACAAATTCTATATAATATAAATTATTAATGTGGAAATTTATATAATTACGAACATCTTAATCATTTTCTAAAAAAATACCATCTTAGTCATCATTATAATGGGAACCAAATAAATCTATTGATAGATCAGATTTGGAGCTACTAGGTATCCATTTAGAATCAAACTCCCCATTAGTCATAAGCCAATTGGCATCTACTTAAATTATGTATGTTCATCTTTATAACTACTTAGAAGATAACATGCATAGAGGTTATCGACTAATGTGACTTTGATTGGAAGTGGTCAATTTTGAACCAAATATGTCCTTTTTGAGTTAATGGGTTGGTTCTGCTCATATTAAGCCACTTCGATTGGGCTTTGATTAAGTGGATTCATCTTTATACAAATGCGAACAATCCTTGCTTCTTCTTCTTTTTTTTTTTTTTTTTTTTTTTTTTTTTTTTTTTTTTTTTTTTTTTGCAACAAGGATATTTTTTGGTTTTATTGGTGCTTAGAGAATGTAATTTTATATGAGGAAGCATTGAATTCAATTCCTTGGTATCATTACACTTGATTTTTTTTATTGAAATTTATCTAGTACAGGTACCTAATTTGGAACAATGATTTCTTTTTATATGTCTATTTATATTTATATAATGCCGTGTTTTAAACTTTAATCTACATTTTTCTTCAAATTAAAAATGATGATGAATAATTTTTGGTGAATCAAGCTGGATCCATCAAATAATTTAATTTATTGGTTGTCGTAGATCTTATATCGCAAAATTAGGGCTAGAAGAAATAGAGAAGAAATTTAGATTTTATTATTTTTTAAACATAGGGTAAGAGAATTTAGAATGCTTTAAAAATTAATTTTGTTAGGGAATTAATAAGCATGAGTCTGTTGGTTCAGTGATAAACCTTTAGCTTTCCTTTAGGTCAAAAGTTTAAAACTCATTGTGTACCTTTTAGCCAAAATATTTTAGTTTCTTATCTTTACCCCCATAAAGTACTGAATTTTCCAACTAGCCTAACCCAAAATTTGTTTTTTTTCATTTTAGCCCTTCATTTAAATCAATCCTAACTCTACATGAATTCCTAATCCTATTGCAATTAGGGAAGAAAAGTTTTTTAAATTGCCAATCTTTTCAAAAAAACCTAGCATTCATATTTTGAAGATTTTTCAAGAAAATCTATCAAAATTCTCTTCTTCCTCTTTTTTATTGTTGATACCCTCATTAAAACTAGGGTTCTTAAAAGATTTCAAGGTTTTCAAATCTATCCCCCTCCTCCCACTCTATTGTCGTTTCCTTCATCCAAATTAAGGTTTTTGTATCTTCAAATTAGGTGTGGAATCTAAACTTAAATCATTATGTATGATTAATTGAAGTATTAGGAATGCAAGTAATCTGTTTAGGAGAAACCCCTATATGTGAACTCCTTATAGACGAACCCCTCGTACGCGAGCCCATGTATGCGAACCCCCTCTATGTGCGATTCTTATGAATGAGAACCATATGCTAGAACCCTTGTATAAATTTCTATATATATGCGAACTCCACTATGCAAACTGTAGTAATTATGAGCGAACCACTATATCCGAACCCATATGGAGAACCGTATAGGATTTAGTATGCAAACACTTCAAATATTTAAGCGAACCCTAGGAGGAATATATGTGAGATACCTTAGTGCATAGATACGAACCCTCATGTTATATAGTATAACGTATTATGCGAAAAATTTAATCCATTTTTTTCTTTGAATTAAAAATGACGATGAATAAATTTTGATGATTCAAGACTGATCCATCAAATAATTTAATTTGTTGATAGTCATGGAACAAAATAACTTTAAAAAAATTGCAAAATTAGGTTTCCTAATTTTCAACTTTCAACTTTCAGCATTCCTTGTTAAACAAGTCTAGAGACTTCCTCAAAACCTAAACTCCAAGTAGACTTTGCTTGTTGAGGGCAACTATTTTCCTAATTCTTCCTCGCTTTAAGCTAAAAAAAGTCAAAATTATTTATGGGCATGGAATAGCATTTGTGAAGAGCTCAATTTTATTGAAAAGGGCTTGAGGTGGAATGTGAGAAATATGGAAAATATTTTAATTTGGGATGGGAAGTGAATCCTTACAGGCCTAAATGTTAAAGTCTCCTTATTGCAACCCAAAAAAGAGGGACCAACTTTGGTGAAACATCTTACCAAAAATGGTAGAATGTGAAATCATGAAATCCTAAGGTCACTCTTTAACTAGGATGATAGAAAAGTTGGAAGACAGGAAAGGAAGATAAACTCATTTGGCATCATTTTTCAAGTGGTAATGTGAATGATATGAGTATGGGTAGGATTAATTTTGAACTCTCTCTTTTTTTTTTTCTTTTTCTTTTGCATGGAATTCTTGTATATTTGAGCTTTGGACAACATTTGTAATAATATCTTGTTTTATTTAGATAAATAGGTTTTTTCTAAACTAGTATTTAGAAAAATAGGTTTTTGAATTTAATTTAGTTTTTTTTAGCCTTTATCTTTTTATTTATCATAAATAGGCTTTTGAATTTAAATTAGTTCTTTTTTTAGTTTTTATCTTAGATAAATAGATTTTTTTAATTTAAACTAGTTTTTTATTTTTTATTTATCTTAAATAATTGATGTCCACGAAATCAACTAAAAACCCGACTAAGGCAAGTGTACCTATAAACTAATAGTATAGCTATGGTGAGCAAATATATCGTTCCCACAAAGACTAAAAGTACTAGTAATTACCGTCTTCCTATTATTTAACCGATAAATTAGACTGATGAATTAAAACTAAAATCAACTACATTAATTAACTACAAATAATACAAAGAACAAATTAGGAAAATAATCGAATAATAACCAAGAAGTGAAACAATACCCAGGAAAGAATTCACCTAGATTTCATCTGTCATTATCAATCTAAATTTCGCAATTTCTTCACTTAGTATCTTAATCCGTAGAAATCCCTAAATTATTCTAATATCTCTTTTCAAGAATAAGAGCATCTAACTCTAGATTGATTAATTGAAATTTCTTTCTAATTAAAACCCATATTATCACATTAACTCGATCTATGGATTCCTCTATTAGATTTGACTCTAATCTGGTAGATTTATGTCATCCTATTTCTAGGATTGCATGCAACTCCACTCAATTACGCTAAATCTACTCTTAAATATGGTCTATTCCTCCTCTGATTTAAGCACATCAAACATAGATCAATAGTCTATAAATATTAAACAAAGAATTAAACACACATAATTGAGAACAAGATCTAAGTATTTATTGCATAAATAGAAATCAAATTACAGAATTCATCATAAGGTTCATCTCCCTAGATAGTTAGAAAATTTGTTTATGCTAGCAAATAAAAACATTCAAAATACAGTAGAACTATAGAAAACAAAGAAACTCATAATAATCTCCAAAAAAATCAAAAGGGAATGTTCTATCTTGATGGACATATACTTCAGAATCGGCTTTAATGGTGTTTTTCGAGTTGTTTTCTTCAATATTCCATAACGGCTCTCTCCTATCTTCTTATTTTTGTTATATATAGGTCTTAAAATGCTAGAAAAACCCTAAAAATCACATTTTCCCGTTGTTTGGAGTCCAATTCGTGAAATCGACATTGCATGCCACATAGCCATGTGGCAGCCCGTGTGGATCACACGACCATGTGTCCAGGATGTGTGGAATGGTCCAGCACGTATGGCCCCTGTACCTTGCTCTAATTTTTCAACTTTCGCTCGTTTTTCGCTCCCAAATGCTTGTCTAAGTATAAAAACACGATTTAAAGGATTATGAGTATGAAATTCACCATTAACATTGAATAATCACCCAAAAATGCATTAAGAATGAGATTAAAACATGTTATTTTTAGCACATATCAGTAATTAAGTTTATTTTTAAAAAATTAAACTAGTTTGTCTTATATTATAAAAACAATGTACTAGTGTCACGGGCCGTAATTCAAAGCCCATGACCATCGTACAAAATGTATCCCATCGAGGTCTATTGATTAGATAGGGATCATTTAACCCACAAGAATTGGCCTGATTTAAAGAACTGATGAACAAGTTTATCTATTTGAAGCTTGAGTGACCCAATGAAACAAAAATAGAAAATTAGGCTACCTTGGTAAATAAGGAAACTAATATTAGAAGATTGAAAGAAATCATATATGATATGATTTGATTTAATTATGTAATCTTGTGAATCCCTTAATTGTAGGGATAGGCTTTATCTCATCTTTCGATATAAATTTAGCTAGACCATTGGATTTGGAGGAGCTCAACTATAAATAAAGAGCCTCCCCCTTAGTTGTAAATCATCCATTATATCTTGTATTCTTTGAGAGTGAATACAATTGAGAGTATTTTTTCAAATATCTCTCGTGCATTATTTTTTGTGGCTATTATGTTCTTTTGAGCATTCTTTCGGCTTGTCTTGCTTTCGCTATATAAATTCGTGCATCAGAGAAATTTTGCGAGAATCCTCGCTTTGTAGGAGTTAGGCTGACTTAGTCACATTTGAGTCGAAGGAATCGCCTAAGGTCACATGGATTGCAAGACTAAAGGTCTAGCCCTGTGACAGGTGGTATCCAAGCTTTGGTTGTGAAGGCACCATAGAGATGTCAAAAGAAGTTTCTAATCAAAACAAGCACAATAAGACCTATGAATGGGATAGAAAACTAATCCTATTGAAGGATATGTTGTTGGCTATAGAGTAATGAGTGGTCAATCTCAAGGAGTCATGGAGGACGTGAATGAGATGCTCAAGGTAGTCGTGGGATGCACCGATGGGTTTAATTCAATGAAGGATCAGCTTAGAGAGTTTGTGTTGGAGTCTCACAAGACCAATGTGAAAAAAGTGCAAGGGGCGCTGAATTTTAGTAAAAATAAGCTGATGGAGAGGAATGATGCTTTCGAGCCCATGGTGATACCTTTGAATGAGGAAACAATGGCCACGAAGAGGGCTTTGAATACAATAATAGAAGAGCTCGAGGGAGAGCTTACCTTGTATCGAGCAGGCGTAGATAGAGGAGTGTCGAGTACAACACTTAATCACAAAGTAGATGTCCTGAAGTTAAAAAAGTGTGCGGGGGCACAATCTTTATGCAATGTGGATAAATTTTTGTGAAGAATAGAGCAATACTTCCGTGGACAAGGCATAATGAACAATGCTATTAAAATAATTGCTACTACCATATTTCTTACTGATTTTACACTTTTATGGTGGTAGAGTAGGTCCAAAAATAAAAGGCATAGGGAGATTGGGAATTGGGAAGAGTTCCGGCATGAGTTAAAAGGCCAATTTTACCCAGAATATGTTGAGGAGGAAACTTGGGAAAGTTGTGACGGTTTACACAACGAGGTACGGTTGGGTATGTTCAAGAGTTCAAGGAACTCATCCTCCAATTTTCATATGTGAATGACAATGTGGCATTTCTTGCCTTTAAGAATGGTTTAAATTCGTGGGTTAGACAGGAATTAGAACGAGAAGGTGTCCAAGAGCTATCAAAAGCCATGACGATAGTAGAGTCTATAGTCAAGTTGGGTCTAAGAAAGATAAGCTTGAGTCTTTCAAGTTCGAGGAAAAGGGCATATATAAGAGGAAACATAAGGAAAAAAATGGTTGTGGAAACGACAATCGTGGTAATAGGAAATCATAAATCGAGAAAAGGAAGCCAACAACTCAAGGGGAAATATGAGCAAGATGAAATGCTTTCTTTGTGATGGTTAACATATGTTGAAGAGATGTTCAAAGAGATTCGTGCTTTCGAGAAATGACAATCTAAAAATAGGGGCCGAGAGATTTGGGTCGAGTGCAAGTAGCGTCGAAGCCAAGGAGGCCAAAGAAAATAAGAAGTCAGTGGAGTGCTTCTTGTGTGGTGGTTCGCATAGGTTAGGAAATGTTTGAATAAGTCAGTCGTCAAAAGGGACAATAGTTAGACAAAGCGCCCAAAAGACTTGGTTTGAGCGAAATGGGTATCGAAGCCAAGAGGGTAAAGAAGAACAAGAAGAAATGAGTGAAATGCTTCTTGTGTTATGGTCCAAATAAGTTGTGGAACTATTTAAAGTAATCCAAGTTATCCGTGGTCAAGGGGTAGGCAGCAACGAAGCTTGTTGAGTCATCAGATGGGCTTCCACCCAAAGAAGAGGTGAGTTGTCATCGAACTTAAGAGAAAAAGTAGCGATGCAAACATTGAAGCTAGGACCAATGAAGCTCAATTCGGGGAAAGTGACAGAGCTTGCTAAGTTATCGGAGAGGCTTTCACCTAAGGAAGAGGTGAGTTGTGCATCGAACTTAAGGGAAAAAGTAGCGATGCAAAATTTGAAGCTAGGATCAATGAAGCTCAATTATGTTGATTCATCGGAGGAGCTACCACCTATGGGAAATGTGAGTTGTACATTAGACTTTAAGAAAGTGGTGATACAAGCTAGATAGTCGAGTAGGGTAAATGTTGCGAGTGAGATAAATCTCAAACATTTTGGTAGTGTTTTCTATTTTGACTTACCATTGGCTTGGCAAGAACGTGGGGACCCTTTCAAAGTTCTAAAGTGAAGAAGCCGAGGGACTGTGGGCAAGTCGAAAGCTAGTTGTGAGGATTAAGGGGATCCTGATCGAGGTAAGTCACAATATAGCAAAGTAAGAGCGAGTGACTCTTGCGAGCGAGATTTGCCGATGAGCGGAAAGGATCGAGCTAAGAGGTGAGGAAAGCTGAGGCAAAAGTTTTGAGGGACGGGACGGCTAGATTGTGAGACCAGTCCGAAAAGAGTTAAGGCATCGAGAAAATTTCAAAGCGAATCAAGTCAGTGTCATTCTGATGGCGTAATAAGGGTGTTGCGAGAATAGGTGGGGGGAACGTCACGGGCCATAGTTCAAAGCTTGTGACAATTGCATAAAATGCAACCCATGGAGGTCTATCAATTAGATGGAGATCATTTGACCCACGAGAACTACCCTAATTTAAAGAATTAATGAAGAAGCCTAGGTGGCCCAATGAAGCAGATATGGAAAATTAAACTACATTGGTAAATAGGGAAACTATCTTAGAAGATTGAAAGGAATCATATTTGATAAGATTTGATTTGATTATGTAATCTTGTAAATCCTTTAATTGTAGGTGTAACGCCCCCACGCCCGGGACCGTCGCCGGAGTCGAGTATGAGGTGTTACTAAGCTTAATTTAACATTTTTAGAACTTTGGATTATTTGTTTCTACATTCACAGTTTTTAAGCTACTTGTGTCACAGTCACAAGAAAAATCATATCTCAAGTTACAAAACTCGAAATTAATATCCGTAAATTTTCCTTGAATCTAGACTCATATACCTATCTACTAATTTTTTCTAGAATTTTTGGTTGAGCCAATTAGTACAGTTTATTAGTTAAAGTTACCCCTATTTTAGGACTTGACTGGTTTGACCTCTGTTTACTACGAACCATATTTCTCTCTGTACAAAATTTATATGGCTATGAGGTTTCTTTCTACTAAAACTAGACTCAATAAGGATTCTGAGGATATAAAATACACCACCTAATTATATCTTTAAAATTTATAGTGAATTTCTAAAGTTGGAACAGGGGATTTAGAAACTGTTACGACCCTGTTTCACTAAAATTCAAATATCTTTTAACATATAATTCCTTTACCTATTTCATTTGTTTCATGTGAAACTAGACATAATAAGCTTCAATTTGATGTATATTCCATCACCATATTCAATTTCTATGATTTTTAGTAAATTTTCAAACTCGGGTCAGTGTTGCTGCAGATTCTGCATTTATGGCAAATTTCATCCCTTTTATGAGTTTTTATGCACTAAGTATCTTAATAATTTTCCTTAACATCAAACATAATCTAAACTAACCATTTTCATAATTTATCATTGTCAAACATTTTCTCAACCATTCCATCACCATATCATAAGATCATTTACACAAAATAGGTATATTGCTATACATGCCATACTTAAATTTACAAACCATTTACCAAAAGTCTTCCTGATAGTGTGGTGAGCCTTCGACCTATCCCGACTCCCGAGTGGGCTTGTCCAAAACTACAATGAGTAAGAAGGAGGGAGTAAGCATATAAATGCTTAGTAAGTTCATATGCAAATAATAAGTAACATAACAAACAGTCATACCAATCAACATTAGCATGCATCACTAAAACACATATCACATTTCTAATCATTTTTCATCATCTTATTACCTTATCGTGATTGTATCAATACTCAACCCGAGGGTTAAATACATACCTGTCCAAAATATCCATTTCACATCACTTACCAATACGTCTCTTTACATCTCGAATATTCCTCCAATTGAGTAGAACTTTACCCGTTGAACACATCGGAATATAATTTGGATACATGGATAACTTGCACATAAGTGCCATATATGCAATCAAGCAATCATGTAACCCGCCCATAAGCGAACTCCCTGACTCAACTCAACGAGCTCGGATGCCTAGTTACATCTCTCGAACTCGGACTCAACTCAACGAGTTCGAACATTCGCATCCATAAGTGAACTCGGACTCAACTCAACGAGTTCGGATGCTCAACCATCCTAGTGACATGTCACTTGTATCCTAATCTATTCCTAAGGTTCAAACGGGATTTTCCTCGAACACATATCCTTGCCATCTTCCGTAAAATACCGAAACCAATACTCTCAGAGCACTTTATATTTAACAAATAATACAAATAATTTGCATTTTATTCAAAATAACCACAAAGCATATATCTCATAATAAAAATCAGCATATCATATAATTAACATCAATAATTTACAAATAACAATTATACTACATTATTTACACATGAACTTACCTTGGTACCAAAATACAAAGATTTTGCAATTTAGTCCACAATCTTTTCTTTTCCTCGATTGAGGTCGATTCCACGTCTTTCTTGATCTAAAATAACACATTTAGCTTATTTAATACTCACATTATCAATTTAATCCTTAACTCAAATTTTGGCAAAATTACAATTTTACCCCTAAACTTTTACATATTTACATTTTTGCCCCTAGGCTCTGGTATTTAAACTTTATTCCTTATTCTTATGTTTTACAACATGCTGATCACTTTTCTCTCTCTATGGAAACATCAAATTCTCACTCTAACATGTACTTGTGACTATTAGGTATTTTTACCGATTAAACCCTTTTACTCGCTTTTGCTTAAAATCGAGTAGTAGTACAAGTTGTCTAACATAATTTAAAACTTCATATTCTATCATAAAACATCAAAATACACAAATTTCACCTATGGGTATTTTTCCAAATATAAACCCTAGGTTAAATTATTGCTAACATAAGCTTAATCGAGTTATCGGGATCTCAAAAACGTAAAGAACATTAAAAACGGGGCTTGGAATCACTTACTATGGAGCTTGGAAGCTTGAAACAAACCCTAGCTATGGAGAACCCTTGAAATTTCGGCCTAATGAAGAAGATGGACAAAAATTGGCTTTTAATTTTGTTTTTAATTCATTTTAATAACTAAATGACCAAAATGCCCTTACTACTAAACTTTTCAAAAATTCCTTCCATGTCCTAATTTTGTCCATGAACTTAAAATTGGTCAAATTGCTATTTAAGACCTCTTAATTAATATTTCAATGCAATTTCATACTAAAAACTTCTAGAATGCAAGTTTTGCAACTTATTCGATTTAGTCCCTACTTTCAAATTAAGTATTTTATGCATAGAATTTCTTCACGAAATTTTCACACAATCATGTAATCATATCATAAACCTCAAAATAATTATAAAATAATTATTTCTATCTCGAATTTGTGGTCACGAAACCACTATTCCGATTAGGCCCTAATTCGGGATATTACAACTCTCCCCCCCTTTAAGGATTTTCGTCCTCGAAAATCTTACTGGATAAAATGATGTGGGTATTGATTTCTCATAGTTTCTTCCGATTCCCATGTAGCTTCTTTTATTCCATGCCTTTGCCACAACACCTTCACAAGTGCAACATTTTTATTCCTTAGTTGTTTGACCTCTCGAGCTAAAATCTTAATCGGTTCTTCTTCGTAGGTCATATCCGGTTGTAGTTCAATTTACGTCGGTGAAACTACATGTGAAGGATCCGAACGATACCGACGTAACATAGATCGTGGAACACATCATGAATCTTCTCTAATTCGGTGGTAATGCTAGCCGATATGCTACCGGTCCAACTTTTTCAATTACTTCATACGGCCCAATAAAACGCTTGGACTTAATTTGCCCTTCCGTCCCAAATCTAAGGACTTTCTTCCATGGAGACACCTTTAAAAATACTTTATCACCAACTTGAAATTCAATGTCTTTTCGTTTTAGATCTGCATAAGATTTCTGTCTATCTGAAGTAGCTTTCAAACAATCTCGAATTACTTTCACTTTTTCTTGATTTCTTTTATTAGATCAACTCCATAAATCTGATTTTCCTTGAGTTCATCCAATACAAAGGCGTTCGACACTTACGACCATACAATGCTTCATAAGGTGCCATTTTCAAGCTCGTTTGATAACTATTGTTGTAAGCAAATTCTACCAACGGCAAATATCTTTCCCAACTTCCTTGAAATTCCAATACACAACATCCGAGCATGTCTTCAAGAATCAATTACTCTCTCTCGATTGTCCATCGGTTTGTGGATGAAAGGCGATCTCAAATTTAACTTTGTACCTAACGCATCTTGCAATTTTTGCCAAAACCGCGAGGTAAACCTTGGATCTCTATCTGAAATAATCGACAATGGTATTCCATGTAATCTAACAATTTCTCTAATATACGATTCACCAACTTGTTAAGAGAATAATCCGTGCGTCTTAGGAATAAAATGAGCTGACTTAGTTAATCTATCAACTATTACCCAGATGGCATCTTTCTTTCCTGGAGTCAATGGCAATCCTAAAACAAAATCCATAGTAATCCGATCCCATTTCCATTCAGGAACCATAATAGGCTGAAGTAATCCCGAAAGTACTTGGTGTTCAGCTTTCACCTGTTGACAAATTAAGCATTTGGACACAAACTCTGATATATCTCTTTTCATTCCATTCCACCAATACATTTTCTTCAAGTCATTATACATTTTCGTACTACCCGGATGAATCGAAAATAACTACTATGTGCTTCTTGTAGGATCTTTTGAATCAATTCCTCATTCTTTGGTACACAAATCCGATCTTTAAACATTAAGCACCCATCGAACCAATTCAAATCGACTCTGTATCAACTTCACACTGCTTTCTCTTGGCTTGCAAATCTTGATCATCTTTTTGAGCTTGAAAATCCCTTGTAAAAACTTCGGTTTACTCTTAGCTCTGCTAGAATCGAACCATCATCCGACACTTTCAACCGAGTGTTCATAACTCTCAAAGCAAACAACAACTTTCTGCTCAAAGCATCAGCAACCACATTCGCTTTTCCCGGATGATAATCAATAACAAGCTCGTAATCTTTCAATAACTCCAACCATCTTCGCTGTCTTAAATTCAAGTCTTTTGTGACATCAGTACTTAAGACTTTTATGGTCGATATATACCCACACTTTTCACCATACAAATAATGTCGCCAAATTTTCAAAGCAAACACCACTGCAGCCAATTCCAAATCGTGAGTAGGATAATTCCTCTCATGAGGTTTTAACTGCCTCGAAGCATATGCCACCACTTTTCCTTCTTGCTTGAGCACACACCCCAAACCATTTAGAGAAGCATCACTATACACCACAAATTCTTTACCGATTCGGGTCAGACTAACACTTGGTGCCTCTGTTAATAATTTTTTTTAATTCTTCAAAACTCCGTTGACATTCTTCCGTCCATTCAAATTTAACATCCTTTCGGAGTAATTTAGTTATAGGAGCAGCAATTATAGAAAATCCATTTACAAACCGCCGATAATACCCAGCTAGCCCCAAGAAACTTCTAACTTCAGTTACATTTTTCGGTGGCTTCCAATCAACAATGGCTGAAATTTTACTAGGATCAACCCGTATACCATCACCAGAAACAATATGACCCAAGAATCCAACTTCCCGTAGCCAAAATTCACTTTTACTAAACTTAGCATACAACTGCTTATCTCTCAAAGTTTGCAAAACTATCCTCAAATGCTCAGCATGCTCTGTATCATCTTTTGAATAAATTAAAATATCATCTATAAACACCACAACAAATTTGTCCAAGTATGGTGAATATGCGATTCATTAAATCCATAAACACAAAGAGGAGCATTTGTCAACCCGAATGGCATAACTAAAAATTCATAATGACCATACCTTGTTCTAAAAGCGCTTTTAGGCACATCCGACTCTTTTACCCGCAGATTGGTAATACCCGATCTCAAGTCAATCTTTGAAAACCATGTCGCTCCTTTTTAGCTGATCAAACAAATCATCAATTCTTGGCAACGGATATTTGTTTTTGATTGTCACCTTGTTTAATCGGCGATAATCAACACACAACCTCATAGAACCATCCTTCTTTTCACAAATAACACGGAGCACCCCAAGGTGAAAAACTCGGTCTCACAAAAAACCTTTATCACCAACTCTTGCAATCGCGACTTTAATTCCTTCAACTCTGCTGGTGCCATTCTATACGAGCAATCGAAATCGAGCTGTTCCTGGTATCAAATCAATACCAAATTCTACTTCCCGATCGAGGCAAACCCGCAATTCTTACGAAATACGTCCAGAAATTCGCACACAACCAACCAAGACTGATTCAACTTTCTTTTCAACTTCTTTTGTATTAATTACATACGCCAAATAAGCTTCATAACCCTTTCTCAAATATCTACGAGCCGACATCAAAGAAATCACACTAGACAATACCTCTCCGATTTATCCGATTCAACCTCGAGTTTCACCGCTTTTCACACTTTAATTCTATAACCTTTTCTTTGCAATTTACTATAGCATCATGCAATGTCAACCAATCCATACCCAAAATAACATCAAATTCATCAAACGGCAAAGAACATCAAGTCACCGGAAAGTAATGATCCCGAATCATTAAAGGACATTTCTTACATACTTTATCAACAATCACACATTTGCCTAACGGATTCGACACTCTAATCATAAATTACGTGTTCTCAACGGTATATTCATACTAGATACCAATTTCATGCACACATATGAATGAGTAGAACCGGGATCAATCAAAGCAATAACATTAACATTATAGAGAGAAAATGTACCAGTAATCACATCAGGTGAGGAAGCATCTTCACGCGCTTTAATAGCATAAGTTCTAGCCGGAGCCCTTCCTTCAGTCTAACTGGTGCATCCTCGGCTACATTCTTACTTTGCTTCGCTCCCACTTTTCTTGGATATCTTCCTCTCGAATCCGCCCCACTTATTTTTGTATTCTCAAATTTTTCTTTTCACTCTCTGCAGGCGATCTCTAATAAAATGATCCGGAGAACCACATCGAAAACATTCATTTGCTCTACACGGACCAAAATGATTTCTACCACACCGCTGGCACTCAGGTTTAACAAATCTCGAGTTCCCTACACCGTCGCCAAGTAGTCTGAGATTTAGGACCCACATTTTGCTTCTTATAATTCCCATATGATTGCCCAGCTGAAGCTTGGGAACGAGGATTCATATTCCTTGACTTTCCAGTTCTTTGTGAAAATGAACTGCTCATCGGTCTTTTCTTCCAATTTCTAGTCTCACCTCTACCTTTTCTTTTCTTTAAGCAATTCTTGACCCTTACAAGCTCGATCAACCAATACTACCATTTCTTTTAATTCAAGAATTCCAACAAATACCTTGATGTCTTCGTTGAGCCCGTCTTCAAATCGTCGGCACATCTTGGCCTCTGTGAGGAACATACTCTCTCGCATACTTACTTAATCGAACAAACTCTCTTTCATATTCTCAGAATCAGTCATATTACCTTGCTTCACTCAAGAAATTCTTTACGCTTCGATCAATAAATCTTTCACTAATATATTTCTTCCAAACTCTTCTTGAAAGAATTCCCAAGTTATTTTCTCTTTCGGTACCACCATTAAATCAAAGTCTTCCACCAATTATAAGTGAATCCCTCAACAAAGATATAGCGCATTTCAAACATTCTTCAGTGTACAAGATAATTCGTCAAATACCCTGGATAGAATTTTCAAGCCGAACTCGCTTTCTCGGCATCATCATCAATATTTGCTTTAAATTCTTCTTTTCTTGCTTGCGAATTCTATCAACTGAGTTCTGTGAAATTTCATCGATCCATACCTTGAGCGTCGAAGTGCAGGTTGAGGAACTGGGGGAGGTGGGGAGGTTGTACATTTGGGTTCGTCTGAACGAACTCGGTGTACCATGTACTCATCATTTGGAGAAAGGCTTCCCGACCCCTTTCTCCTCCTCCCGACCAACAGTAGGAGGTGGATTTTCGGTCAGTATTTGCTCCTTCAGCCGAGCTGGCGCATTACTCTCTACTTCATCTGCCCACACACTGGATCGGGATCCATTTACTATAAAAAAATCATTTAAAAGGTCGAAGTCGTCACACTATCACAATTTATACATATGGCATGTATAGCAAAATCCGTACATACAACACGTAGTCCGAGAACCGACTAAACCTGCTCACGATACCACTAAATGTAACGCCCCACGCCCGAGACCGTCGCGAGAGTCGAGTATGAGGTGTTACTAAGCTTAATTTAACATTTTAGAACTTTGGATTATTTGTTTCTACATTCACAGTTTTTAAGCTACTTGTGTCACAGTCACAAGAAAAATCATATCTCAAGTTACAAAACTCGAAATTAATATCCGTAAATTTTCCTTGAATCTAGACTCATATACCTATCTACTAATTTTTTTCTAGAATTTTTGGTTGAGCCAATTAGTACAGTTTATTAGTTAAAGTTACCCCTGTTTCAGGACTTGACTGGTTTGACCTCTGTTTACTACGAACCATATTTCTCTCTGTACAAAATTTATATGGCTATGAGGTTTGTTTCTACTAAAACTAGACTCAATAAGGATTCTGAGGATATAAAATACACCACCTAATTATATCTTTAAAATTTATAGTGAATTTCTAAAGTTGGAATAGGGGATTTAGAAACTGTTACGACCCTGTTTCACTAAAATTCAAATATCTTTTAACATATAATTCCTTTACCTATTTCATTTGTTTCATGTGAAACTAGACATAATAAGCTTCAATTTGATGTATATTCCATCACCATATTCAATTTCTATGATTTTTAGTAAATTTTCAAACTCGGGTCAGTGTTGCTGCAGTATTCTGTTTATGGCAAATTTCATCCCTTTTATGAGTTTTTATGCACTAAGTATCTTAATAATTTTCCTTAACATCAAACATAATCTAAACTAACCATTTTCATAATTTATCATTGTCAAACATTTTCTCAACCATTCCATCACCATATCATAAGATCATTTACACAAAATAGGTATATTGCTATACATGCCATACTTAAATTTACAAACCATTTACCAAAAGTCTTCCTGATAGTGTGGTCGAGCCTTCGACCTATCCCGACTCTGAATGGGCTTGTCCAAAACTACAATGAGTAAGAAGGAGGAGTAAGCATAAATGCTTAGTAAGTTCATATGCAAATAATAAGTAACATAACAAACAAATCATACCAATCAACATTAGCATGCATCACTAAAACACATATCACATTTCTAATCATTTTTCATCATCTTATTACCTTATCGTGATTGTATCAATACTCAACCCGAGGGTTAAATACATACCTGTCCAAAATATCCATTTCACATCACTTACCAATACGTCTCTTTACATCTCGAATATTCCTCCAATTGAGTAGAACTTTACCCGTTGAACACATCGGAATATAATTTGGATACATGGATAACTTGCACATAAGTGCCATATATGCAATCAAGCAATCATGTAACCCGCCCATAAGCGAACTCGGACTCAACTCAACGAGCTCGGATGCCTAGTTACATCTCTCGAACTCGGACTCAACTCAACGAGTTCGAACATTCGCATCCATAAGTGAACTCGGACTCAACTCAACGAGTTCGGATGCTCAACCATCCTAGTGACATGTCACTTGTATCCTAATCTATTCCTAAGGTTCAAAGGGGATTTTCCTCGAACACATATCCTTGCCATCTTCCGTAAAATACCAAACCAATACTCAGTAGCACTTTATATTTAACAAATAATACAAATAATTTGCATTTTATTCAAAATAACCACAAAGCATATATCTCATAATAAAAATCAGCATATCATATAATTAACATCAATAATTTACAAATAACAATTATACTACATTATTTACACATGAACTTACCTTGGTACCAAAATACAAAGATTTTGCAATTTAGTCCACAATCTTTTCTTTTCCTCGATTGAGGTCGATTCCACGTCTTTCTTGATCTAAAATAACACATTTAGCTTATTTAATACTCACATTATCAATTTAATCCTTAACTCAAATTTTGGCAAAATTACAATTTTACCCCTAAACTTTTACATATTTACATTTTTGCCCCTAGGCTCAGGTATTAAACTTTATTCCTTATTCTTATGTTTTACAACATGCTGATCACTTTTCTCTTCTATGGAAACATCAAATTCTCACTCTAACATGTACTTGTGACTATTAGGTATTTTTACTGATTAAACCCTTTTACTCGTTTTGCTTAAAATCGAGTAGTACAAGTTGTCTAACATAATTTAAAACTTCATATTCTATCATAAAACATCAAAATACACAAATTTCACCTATGGGTATTTTTCCAAATATAAACCCTAGGTTAAATTATTGCTAACATAAGCTTAATCGAGTTATCGGGATCTCAAAAACGTAAAGAACATTAAAAACGGGGCTTGGAATCACTTACTATGGAGCTTGGAAGCTTGAAACAAACCCTAGCTATGGAGAACCCTTGAAATTTCGGCCTAATGAAGAAGATGGACAAAAATTGGCTTTTAATTTTGTTTTTAATTCATTTTAATAACTAAATGACCAAAATGCCCTTACTACTAAACTTTTCAAAAATTCCTTCCATGTCCTAATTTTGTCCATGAACTTAAAATTGGTCAAATTGCTATTTAAGACCTCTTAATTAATATTTCAATGCAATTTCATACTAAAAACTTCTAGAATGCAAGTTTTGCAACTTATTCGATTTAGTCCCTACTTTCAAATTAAGTATTTTATGCATAGAATTTCTTCACGAAATTTTCACACAATCATGTAATCATATCATAAACCTCAAAATAATTATAAAATAATTATTTCTATCTCGAATTTGTGGTCACGAAACCACTATTTCGATTAGGCCCTAATTCGGGATATTACAGTAGGTATAGACTTCATCTCATCTGTCGATGTAAATTTAGTTAGACCATTGGATTTGGGAGATCTCAACTATAAATAGAGAGCCTCTCCCTCAGTTATAAATCATACATTGTATCTTATATTCTTTGAGAGTGAATACAATTGAGAGCATTTACTCAAATATCTCTCGTGCATTTTTTTCTGTGGCTATTTTGTTCCTGCATTGTTTTGGCTTGTGTTGCTTCCACTATATAAATTGGTGCATTGGAGAAATTTTGCGAGAATTCTCACTTTGTGGGAGTTAGGTTAACTTAGGTGCATTTGAGTCGAAGGAATCGCTTAAAGCCTCACGAATTGGGAAATTAAAGGTCTAGCCCCGTGACACTAGCCTATAAATAGGAGGCTTGGGCCACCTACTTTGAATCAATCAATGAATTATTTATTTTTATCATTTTGAAAAGTGTCATTATTGTTTAGTAAAAAAAGATTATATAGCGACTATAATTTTAGTGGTGTCAGAAAACGTGGCTTTTGAATCTCATTTTCGTAAACTGAGTTCATAAACAAAAAATAGGCTTATTTACAAAGTTAATATGAAATTATAATAAAGATTAGTTAAGTAATTTAGTCGAAAAAGTAGTTAATGAAAGCTCAAGGACTAAATTATAAACGTCCAATTGCTATTGAGTTTTAATTAAAAAAATGGTTAAGGGCCTAGATAACAATTATTCAAAGGATCAAAATGGTTAATTAACCAATTTTCAATAGTAAATAGTGGATGAAAATGGTGGACTTCACTTAGTTTAATCTTAATTAAATTATAATAATACTTAAGTTAACTAATTAAACCAAGTTAATTAAGGTATATATATAAATAAATCAAGTGGAAAGAAAGAGAAAATTTATTCTCATCTTCTTCCACTGTAGCCATTAAAGGAAAAAGAAAGAAAATTTAAGCTTTGTTCAATACATTCGACCATTAGATTATTCAAGGTAACCAAGCCTTTTTCTTGTAATTTTTATAGATTTATGTTCATATGAGCTTGATTTAGCTAGCCCATATATCAATTTTCCAATTCTTAAGTTTTTAGCAAGTTTTCATTGTTGAGAAATTGATGAGTTAGGCTTGAATTTGATAGATATTAAGCTTAGATCATGATAAGGACTAAATTGTAAAGCTAAATAAGCTTGTTAGTAAACATTGTAACATTAGGGACCAAATTGAATAAATTAAAAATATGTCATGAAATTATGCTATGAATAGAAAGTATAAGGTCTCTAATGAAAGAATGTGAAATCAGATTTTGATATGATGCTAAATATCAAAAGATACACACATTCCGAGTATAAGGACTAAATTGAATAAAATAAAAAATATGTGTGCCTTTGTATTTGAATGTGGATCAAATGAAATCTGACTTAGTTTCATTTATTGAATTCTCGATAGTAGCGAAAGATGATGCTGGACCATCGTGAAGGAAAGGAAATGCGAGATTCGTATACAAATAATCGCAATTTTGATTTGTACTTTTATGATTCGAGTACTATATATATGTGTGTATATATGCATGAGTGTAGCATACTAGCTAAAGAGGTAAGATGTTTAAATGACTCATGACTTGATTTGTGATTGTTGATACTGAATATTGAGAATTGGACTGAAATGAATAAAATAGAAATAAGCATGATATAAAATGATAAATGTATTGATAATAGAAATGTATGGAACGATGTGTTGAATATGTGATAATATGAATTTGATAATAGTATGTCATATGGATTTATAATAAAGTGAAATTAGACTATAATATATGAATGGTTAGTGCTCTTGTAAATTTAGTAGAAAGGCTAGGATATAGTTGACATGCCAATAGAGTCATATGCGTGTTTCTGTACGGGTTTGTCAACGATGCGGAGATTACTATATGTCATTTGGGATCTAGCATTTTTTGCGAATCATCAAGTATTTATTGTCTCTTTAGATACCTAGGTGTGGGAGAGGGATGTATTTGTATATGTATATACATTTGATGTCTATATGGGCTTGGCATTTCGGTGCTTTGGTGTGGTGTAGTTTATGCTCATTGATTGTGCATCCTTTTTCTTCTCCAATTGAATTGGTGCCATCATAGTTAAATTCAACCCACCGAAAAAAATCACAATCCCTAGCCTTTATTACTCACATACAACAAAAAAATAAAAAATATATGTATAATTAAGGTAAAATTTCCATATTTCAAACTTGAAGCAAAATATTTCAAATTCATTTCCAAAACATGTCGCTAAAACCTTAAATTGTATAAAATCTTCAACTAAAATCACAAAGCCCTCTATTTTTTACACACCCAACAATGACAGTATACAACCAAAACACAAAATTTAATTTCCTTCAAACCAACAATTAAAATTCAAAATTTTACCTCTTTGAATTTTGCACACCCAAAGAATTTTCTCCTTTTGTTCCATGGAGTATTCGTGTTGCAAACTAGAGCCCTTAACCTGTAATGACAGTACACAACTCTCAATTGACCACTTAATTTTCTGTTGATTGATAAAGACATTTTTCCTTGTTTGCTTCTTTGACTCTCGGTGTGGAAATCGGGTATGTAGAATATAAAGATAAACCCTAAACTAGAGAATGTTAAAGAAAATATTAGAATAGGATGAATAGATAGGTTTTAGATTTGAGAATAAAAGGGAGAAACTCAAGAAATTCCTTTCAAATTTTAAATTTCTTAAACTTAATAATAAAAAAAGAAAATTATTTCTATTGCCATTTTTTTAAACATGGAATATAAGGTTTGAAAAATCCTTGATCGGTCACTGTCAAAAAACAGTCCACGAAGTGTTACACAATTGGTTAGCGCTGCCACATCATTAAAAATCTAACGACGTTAGAGGAAATTTCCAATTTAGTTAATGGAAAAAAAATTCGGGTACCAATCTGGAACAAAAAAACCTTTAAGTACCAATCTAGGAGAAGTGAACAAATTTAAATACTAATCATATATTTAAGCCTTATATAATATATAAAATAAAAATAATATATTACAAATTGAAAAACAATATTTATTAGGTTAGACACCGGGTCTTATATTGAAGGCATGACTTGGACTATTCTTAAATTGGCTTATCATTTTTGTCAAAACATTCAAGTCTTAATATTTTTGTCTAAATCATTTAAATATTAAATAAATATTTAATTTTATTAAAATAGCTTTATCTTTGAACAAGTTTACCTATGTGAGATGAACTATTATTAAAACTATATTTGTTGCCAATTAAAGAAAAGGTAACCTACATTGGAAGTTACTCAATTATGTTTAAGTCTTCTATGATATCCAAACATATTATAGGAACATATCTTGAAGATTAGTTTGGATTGGATCAAGTAAATCAACTTTCCTATTTTGAAGAGATTGGATTGGATTAAGTAACTTGGTAATAAATAACGAAGATTTGAAGACTTATCCTAAACTTATTGAAGATATTTGATATGTTGATTATCTTGCTATTTTGATGGGAAGATTGATGATAATTGATTTTTTTGTTAACAAGCCTTTAAACTCTTATATATTATTGAAAGGTTTGTGTAGGTAAAAGAGGTGGAGAATTTTAGCACTTATTATATTATTTAGAACTCATTTTTTGGAGTGTATTTTGTATGTAACCAAGTGAGTCACTTGGTTTACAAAGCTAGAGGAGAGTGATATATATGTCTTAGGTTCAAAAGTGAGGTTGCTAATCAGTTAAGTATTAGTGCTTGTAATCCATTATTGTACGATGTGTTAAGATAGTAGATTATCTCTTTGGGACAGAGCCCCACAAACATAAAAAAATCGAATTGTGTAAACATATTATTATGTTCATCTTTATTCTTCACTAGTACTTGAAACAATTGGCATTGCTCTTAAGTACTGTTTCTAGCACTGCTCAATTTTTATTCTTTCACGATTAATCGTAATTGTCTTTTTATCACCAAATGTTACTTCAATAAAAAAAAATCTAACACAACTCTTACAAAATAAACCTAATTATATCCCCATAATTTCCACTTAATTTACATATCATGTTGTATAACAATAAGTCTTTATATCCCCCAATTGGCCGTTTGTTAAAAATCCTAAAACATTTCTAACTTCATCATTATAAGACATAATTAAGAAATGTATTACATTGATTATCCATAATAGAAGAAATTAAAAAGAAATGATTCATTGTTTAGATTTTGCAAAATTAAATAAAATAAATGCTAATCAAGTTGAAGTTGAATGAGGCACTAGGTGATATTAGAGGTGAAGCCAGAATAGAAGTTGGTGAAAGTTGTGTTTTAAAAAGAAACTTAGGGTATGTTTGGCTGGGTGTAATGGCATAGCCATTACAACCCAATTCTGTGGGTCCACCAGAAACCATAGTTTGGTTCAATAGAATACCTATTACGGGCCTATTCTATTATGTGTTTAAGCATGAAATAGGGGGCATTCCTATTTCGTTTCATCACCACTAAATACCCAATGAATACAAGTCTCATTTCCATTTTATCCTCCCATTTTTTCACCTCAAAAAAGCTCTCACTCAGCCTGATCTTAGTCCCGACCTTCCTTGCTTCCTTCTTCTCTGGCCAGTAGTAGTCCTCCCTTAGGTAAACCTTTATCTCTTTCGTTATTCCTTTCGATTTCCTCTTTTCCTCTTTTATTAACTCTAACAGGATTGGTTCAAAGTCTTGAAAATAGAAATGGAAAATCTATGTTTTGCCAAAATGGTTATCTCCGTCTCCATCTATATCTCTAATCTGCCAAAAAATTCCCTAGATTTGTAGTCGATTCATCTGCATGTAACTATCTATTCACCCATTTTAATTTCCTTTTTCTCTAATTTTTTTGTTAAATTAGTAGAAATAATAGGTGTCTTTTCAGTAATGATAGACCATCTAAATTAACTACATTAAATTCTCAAGATCTTATCTTGTTATTATATGAAATCAATTTAGTATATCATGTATAGCTTTGAAGATTGATGCTAGTTTTCTATTGCTGAACTTTAATGGTGTTATATGGGCCAAATATAGTTGGAAGTGAGGAATGAGAAGTAAGGCTTTCGGACAGTTCCTCGTAACTAATATCCATTTCTTCTCATGTTTGCAGTGGAAACAAATCTACCATTGTGCCAAATACAATTGTAGAGATTAGAGTTCATGAGAATGTTATTGACACTGTTTATGAGGAGAATGGTCGCGATCTAGCTCGCTTAAGAAAGGTAACAATTTTTTCTTAACTCTTTTTGCATTGTTTCATTGCATTTTTCCAAAAAGATGTTTGGTGTAGTATTTAGCTAGTTCGAGTGGTTTTGCTCCTAATTCTATAGAGAGCTAGACAATCATTGCCTAAACAACTCAACTCTTGATAGAACTTAATGAAGAACTTAGACAACACTACCTGAGAAGAGAAAATCAAACCATATGAATTTGAGACCAAAAATATGAATTTGATAGAACTTGAAGTTGCTGCCTATTTAACTGCTTTTCTTCTTTTATTTTTCAAGTAGGGTACTCTAGTCGAGCCATCTATTCAAGTCGTACTCTTTGGTGACAATAATGTAGTTCTAATCATTTACAAAATGTTCTGTGGTGAATGGCTTATGGAGATCACTATTTTCTATCATATATTTCTTCTACTGTCTAATTTTGAGTTTCTTTTATAACTAGTGATAATAATTTATATTTACTATGATTAGTTGGCTTAGTGATGAGAGTCTTATGTTGTTATTTTCACCCTTACAGGCTTCATTTTAAGTTGGACTCTTGCTACCCTATGGCTCTTAATGAGCTTGAATCTAGCCTCACAATTCACAAAGTACAATTCAAATTAACCTTCAATAACAATTTTGGTATTAAATAAGTATGTGTGATACGTAAACCCCTTAAAAGGAAAGAACTCACTTTCTTAGACTGTCCTGTTGGATATTTTGCTATAAAACTCTTTAGTTGAAAACAAACTTCTACTCTATATCCTCAATAAAAATTTGGTTGGAGTACATTTAAAATAAGCCAAAAATATTAAGAGTTCATGTTTTTTTATCAACTTATATTATGAATTCTTCCAAAATATTTATTAAAGATAAAATAAGTCAAAAATATCAAGAGTACATGTTTTTGAGAAATGATAGGAAACTTAATGAGGGGTTCAATAATTAATATCCGTATGCCAAGCTTAAGAATCTTGTAATTGTTGCTGGGCATTCAGTTTATACAAGTAATAGTTGTAAGAAAGTTGATAAGGGGGATTCTTGGTTTTTGGAGTCGTAAAATGGATTATGTAATATTGCTTCTTGAATTATGTGTTCATTTTATGGTTTATGTAATATTGCTTCTTGAATTCAACTTTGATCAATGTATGTAATGTGTATATAATAGGATTTATTAGTAAATTGACCCTTGAACTATACTCCAACTCTAATATTAGTCTTTTAAACTAAACTATCAATTTTGTCTCATTTTACCCCCGAAGTGTATGGCATCCAATAAAGAATATGTTGCTTGTCATGTTCTTATTGACTGATATCAAGGGCCAATTTACTAATAAAGCCTATATATGATTAAAGGAAACTTTTTGCTTATTAATGCTTCTTAATTGTTTAATTAATCCCTATTTTTATTGTTATTATGCTTATGAGAGTTACTCTTCTTTAGCGTTGTGTTTCCAATAGTGTCTCAATTTTAGTTTATACATGTATATTTTGTTAATATATTATTGCTATTAACAGTAAGGGTTACTGCTGTTTAATACCATTGTTCTTCTGTTTTTGACCATGTAATCTTACGAAACTTGCATTTCTAGTGTGATATACCTTAAACCATTTTCTAAATTGTCTTTTTTTTTTCATGTTTTATCATTGTTACATGTTTACACCACTTGTTTGAGTCATTTTAGTTTAGTCATATGCTAGATGAGTACGATTTAGTTGTTCAACCTTCTGTAATATTATGTGTTCATTTTTAGTTTTATTGGTTTCATGTTTTCCATTCATTTTTATGATAATTGGTGAAGGGTTGAAAGAGCAGTGAGAGCAGTAGCAGTTTAGACTTTTTTTCAATTTTTATTCATCAACTAATGCATTTTGCCTTCGGTTTTTTGTTAAGCTTTTTTTTATTTGGATTTTTTAGTTGGAAATGATCATTGGGTTGGTTTTAGGTTTTAAACAATCTAGGTTTTGGTTTTTCTTTTTTATTTTAGGGCAGAATAATTTAACTCAAAATATATTACAAGTGTAGTATACTTTTGTGATTGTGAAATTTTTCCTTATTTGCAAGGATATCAATATCTTTACAGGTGCATGTTTCATAACATATGAAACACCCATATATATTTCATATGATTTGGGTCCTGAAAAAACAAGTTACATCAAATGTTCTAGTAACTTCATATGATTTGTCTTGTATGTGATTTTGGGATTCAAAAAAGGTTCTAAGAAAGTTCTTGGATTGCTTAGAGGGGGACGGTGAAAAAAAGAAGAAGGAAGAAAGACGAAAATACTTAGGATAATTTCTTATTTCTGCTCATTTTCTTTGTTGTTCAAATTGAGAGGAAAGAAGGGAGCTACTACATGTTAAATTTTGAGAAGGAAAAGTTTCCCTCTCAACTGTGTATTCAGATGTTTATATGTGTAAAATAACTATGCAATACTTTAAGTTGAAACCATTATGTGTTAAATGTGTATCCTCTTGAAATAATGGAATGGTTTGTGTGTTTTAACTAAAGGAGTGGTTGAAGGTAGCAACAAGAAGGGGAAAGATATCGCTCAATGGTATGCTAAGGTAACAATACCCTCCCAATGTCTTTGTTATAAGTTGGTTATGTGTTCAACTTTGGAATTTGTTAATGGAAAAGGAGTCTACTAAGGTAAAGAGCAGCACACCCTCATAGGCTGCCAAATGCCAAGAGTCAACAACAAAAAAAAAAATGAACAAGGAAAAGGGACATAAACAAATATCTCCATCGAAATGAATATACCATTACTCTTTTCTAGTAATACGGGAAAGGCAATATATACATGTTAAACTACATTTACAATTCTTACTTTAAACAAGAACATTTTGGTTATATTTAATTTTTGATATGTTTCATTTAAAATTATTTTAATATTTTAATATATTTTAAAACTATTTTTATTTTTGATATGTTTAATTTATGTTGCATTTAATGTTGGTCTTTAAACAATGTTTTATATTACTTATATTGTTTGATTAACAATTATAATCAACACTACGAACATATTTTATTTCAAAAAGAAAAAATTATCTACAATTGTTAATCAGGTGTATTTAATTTAGTATATTTTCAAACTAAAATTTTAAAATTAATAATAAAAACACCAAAACTGCATGTGAACTCATTACTTTTAATAGGTGAGCTAAACTTCTTTTATTCAAATATAAAAATTATCTCAACAAACAAAACAAAACAAAATGTAAAATGCTTCAAACTAATCATGTTATGGTAAGAATGTAATGTATATAGAGTTTTAGATTTTATTTAAATAAAAATAATAATTAAATATTTTAAAATACATAAATTTTAATATATTTAACATACTATATACCTATAATCGAATTGAATTAATATGGAATAAAAGAAAATAAGACCTTATTTAAATACTTTTTTAATTTAAGTGAAATATATGTTAAGGAAGTTGAACCCTTTTTATTTAACTATTCAATACGTACCTTATAAAAAATTAATATATTCAATTATTTGTTTTCTTTTCCCACAAAAATTATTAAATTTATATTATTTTTTTCCTTTTACTAATTTTAACTATTCAAACAAAATAATATATCTTTTTATATTCACAATTATTAATTCAAATACAACATTAGTTAATTACAATGCGAGGATGAATACAAACTTTTTAAAAGGTAAATTAAAGATCGAATTTTTAAAAAAATTTCATATAATATATGTATATTTTTGTAAAACTGGAAATTATGTAATTTTGATGTGGATTTATTAAATATTAATTTTTAAAAAAAATTCTTAAACATCAGTCATTAATGAATCAAATCCACAAAAACACATTATTTTCTTTTCTTTTCTTTTTTCTTTTTTGGGTGATTGATAAATAAATGATTTTCAAGTTTTTTACTTGCAAAGATAGTAGTAATTTCTATTTTGTGCTTTGCAAAGATTCTTAATATGTATTGTTCATTTTTCTTTAACACTGTGTTATTGCTTACTTTTCTTCTTTGGCTTGCTTGATTGCTTCCTCCACCTATAGTTAAGTGTCTTATATTCACTGAATCACTGTAAGTTCTTTGGCAATTAAATTATTTGATTTTTTTTTTTACTATTATTGAAATTAGTATTGAAGAAATGTGACCCTTTTATTATGATTTGAAGATATGTAACACTTTAATATCTTGCAGTAATGGCTCGTCTGCCTTTAATAGTACAAAGTGAGAGGCATAAAAGAATTGGTCTTGCATTGACAGTATGGCTGCAAATGTGTACAGTTGTGAGTTTGTTCTTAGTTACATTAGGTGTCATCCATAGCCTACATACTTAATAGACCAATGATTAGATCATATATTTTAGATTTTTATGTAAAACGAGGTTATGTGAAAAAACTTGAACATGCTAGTGACAAGACTTATATTGAACAAGTAAGAATGAATAGAGTTACTTTTTTTAAACTATGTGAGATGTTACAAACTTTAGGAGGATTGAAGTCGTCAAGGAACATGTTTGTTGATGAGCAAGTGGTAATGTTCTTACATATCATTCCTCATCACCTTAAACATCGAGTTATTAAGCATCACTTTAATAGGTCTAGGGAAACTTGTAGTATATCATTTCACAATGTTTTAAATGCTGACACACGCTTACAAGATGTGTTATTTAAAAAGGCAAAGCCAATTATAGCTAATTCTACATACCAAAAGTGGAAATGGTTCAAGGTATTGGAGTGAGTTCCATATATAGCTCGTACATAATTTAATTGATTTAGATTTAAATATAGTATCCTAACCCAAGGTTTTGTACATGTGATGTAGAATTGCTTAGGTGCTTTAGATGAAACCCACATTAAGATTAGGGTTTCAACAATTGATAAACCTAGATATTGAATGCGAAAAGGTGACATAGCAACAAATGTGTTAGGTATTTGTACACCTGATATGCATTTTGTTTATGTTCTTTCTGGTTGGGAAGGTTTTACTGCTAATAGATGGGTTCTTTAAGATGCCATTAGTAGGAGACATGGACTAAAATTTTCTCACGGTAAAGTGCAAAATTGGAGGAATTTAAATTAATTTTTAAGATCATACTTTTTAGGGAAATTAACCATGATAAATAGTTTTTTAATAGGTTTTTATTATCTAGTTGATGCTAGATACACAAATTGTGAGGGATTTCTTGCACCTTTTAGAGAACAAAGATATCATTTGAATGAGTGGCGTCAGGGTTACTAGCCAAGTACTCTGGAAGAATTTTTCAATATGAAACATGCTTCAGTGCGTAATGTTATTGAAAGATGCTTTGGGTTATTAAAACTTAAATAGGGAATACTTAGGAGTCTATCATTTTCTCTTGTGAGGGTGCACAATAGAATCATTATTGCATATTGTTTACTCCGTAATTTCATTAGAACTTATATGAGTCTTGATCCTATTGAAACTAAGTTGGGAGAAGGGTTACCTAGTAATGTGATAGATGACGATGAACCGAATATCGTAAATATTCATCCATCGGATGCATGGGCTACTTGGAGGATGAAACTAGCCAATCAAATATTCGATGGATTGCAAGAATCTAGAAATTAGTTAGGTTTAGGGTAAAAATAGTAAACATTAATTTGTTTATGTTATTTCATGTATCTAGTTTATGAAACTTTGGTGGTGTTTGAATTATTTTTTTGTATTGTACTACACTTGTTGAATTATAATTTATTTTCTTTTGATTCATCATGTGTTATAATTTTATAAAGTGTCGACCTTTTGAATCATAATATTGAACTTAATTTTAATTTGTGTTTTTTCTTAAAATAGTTATGTCAGGTTTTTCACAATCAAGTGTTTCTTCCCAAAGTTCTCAAGGAACCAAAAGGAAATGGGTTATAAAAGAAAATGTTATGTTGGTTGCCTATATGGTCGACTTGCACAATGTTGGAACCTTTAATGCAGATACGAGATTCAAAGCCGATTATTTAAATGAGCTGGAAAAAATGTTAGAAAAAATTTTACCCCATGCTATGTTAAAGGCTAAACCTAATCTTGAATCGAGGATTAGTACTCTAAAAAGTGATAAACATGTTAATTTGCATATTTTTTGTGTTTAATTTGGTTTAATTTTTTAACTGAACCCTGCTAATTAAGTGCTTTTATGATTTAATCTTGTTAGGGATGCAATTAGTCAAAAACAAGCTAAAAAGGGCCAATTTGAAAGATAGTAATTGAAATGGGGCCAAATCAAAAAGTTGGAGGAAGCCAAGGACACATCAAAAATTTTGAATTTATAAAAGCTAAAAATAGGAAAATCTTATTTTATTTTATTTTTATTTTATTTTTGATTTTATATTAAATTAGTTTAGGTTAAATTTAGTAAACCCCATATATATAAATAGGGGTTTATGTTCTTAGGAAATCATCCACTAATTCTGTATTCCTACTCCAATTTGGAATTGAATTACTTTTTTTTCTTTCCAATTGGCGTAAGCTTACTGCCATTTTTTTTTTTTTGCATTTGCTTGCTTTTATAAAATTGGGCTAATTGCCTTCCAAGTCCTACAATTCCCCAATTTTCTCTATTTTCCATCAACCTATCTTTCAAAACATACAAAGCATGAATAATTTCATGCTTCACTAAATTTCATCTTAGCTTTAGGCCGGTGTTTTTTCGATCAGGAATCGTGATATACAAATTCGTGCTAAAATCTGTCCAACTGGTATTCACTTTTTTCCTAAGTATCGAGATTGACAACTCATCTCTTAAGGTTAACTCGATTACAAGTCAAAAAGTGTACGTTGGGTTGGAGTCGTGTTAGCTGACAGTTGGAAAAACGAGTCGGTTGTGCTGTATTCGGATCTCCGAGAACAAATTGAGGAAGAAGTGGTTGGGTTTAAATGACCCACGCGGTTAAGGCTGTTAACTTGAGTTAGGTTTTTCAGAACGCAAGGCTGTCAGAATCTTGAATCGGGAACGCGTGTATCTCGGTTAAATAATCAGTAAGGGTTAGTTTGCAGCTCGTACCGAAAATAGCTACGAGAGGAAGAATTAGTGGTTAGGACGTTCTTAACTGTTATAACCAGCTTATCGTTTGGAGGAGAAGATAAATTTTCAAGGATCAATTCTTGATACGAAATTTACCGAGTCCAAGGCTAAGGCTTATTTTATCTGTTTACAAAAGTCTAAATTTATTTCCAGTTTACATTTATTTTCAATATTAATCAATCGTTTATTTAAGCTGATTAGATTATTTACTTTCTTAAACATTCTCAAAACCCCCCGATTTAATTGTTTATTTTTTTGCAGGTATGTTTGGAGTTGTGGGCACAGCTCTTGCCACGACTTTTGACGTGACGAATAGTCTGTTCATAAGTAAACATGGAAGTTGATTACAACATCCAATCCCTGTAAACTCAACCCTACTACCACACTTTACTATTATTTAAAGTTGTTTTTGTAGGAATTATTTTTGGTGGTTTCGACGCCCATCAAATTGTAGCGCCTTTGCAGGGGATTGGAGATATTCCTCTAATTTCTGTTTGTTTTCCTTATGACCAGATTAGAATCGGGAACTTTAGAGTTTGAACCAGAAATTGAGAAATTAGCCTGACAACTGCGGAAAGAAGCTATTCGATGCCGTAAACGACCAAATCCCAGATTCAAAACTATACCATATGCTAAAGAAATTTTCTCATTTGACGAACCAAACGAGATGGCTGAATAGACGATATGCTAACTCGCTGTGACACAGGATAAACAACAACCCTTATGTATAACCTATCTGGAGGAGGAACGCCGTTCAAGTTAAAGTCGGGTTTGATCCATTTACTACCCACTTTCCGTGGATTACAGAATGAAAATCCGCACACCCACCTTAAAGAATTCCATATGGTGTGCATAAGCGTAAAGCCTCAGGGAGTAACAAAAGACCAAATCAAACATCGTGCTTTCCTTTTTTCATTAGCCGACTCTGCTAGAGAGTGGTTATTTTATTTACCTCCGGGATCTATCAACATCTGGTCTGACATGTCTCGTTTGTTTCTTGATAGGTTCTTTCCTGCAGCCCGAGCAGCCAAACTAAGGAAGGACATTGTGGGAATCCATTAAAAGGACACTAAATCGCTCTACGATTACTGGGAGCGATACAAAAAGTTGTGTGCAAGTTGCCCACAACATGGACTGACTAAACAGTCACTATTGTAGTATTTTTATGCGGGATTACTCCCGATGGAAATGAAGATGATAGATGATGCAAGTGGGGGGGGCACTCGTTAATATGACACCCTAAAGAGCGAGAGAGTTGATTTCAACCATGGCTGCTAACTCTCAACAATTTCGACCGGCCACAGAAGCCACGAGATGGGTTCATGGGTTAAGTTCTCTATCTCTAGAAGGTAAAATTGATAAGCTGACAAATGTTGTTCAAAATTTTCTTACAGATAAAACGAGCCTAGCACGGTTGTGCAGAATTTACGCTAAGCCAGACCACCCGATGGACTCCTGTCCGATTTTACATGAGGATTCGATAAAACAAGCGAATACTGTTGGGAACTTTCTAGGACCGCCCCAAAAGTGATATGACCCCTACTCAAACTTGTATAATGTGGGGTGGAAAGATCACCCGAATCTCAGTTATGGGTCGAATCCACGATTTAATGAATCGTACCAACAAAAGCCGCCTCAGAATCAACAGATACCACCCCCAAAGTCATCTTTGGAAGCCATAGTGGAAAGGCTAGCCAATAATACTGAGAAATTCCAACAAAAAATTGACATGCATTTGCAGGAGTTGGATAAGCAAGTGAGTAAACTCGCACTTACGGTTAGTCGCTTGAAGTCCCAAGATAAGCTGCCATCCAAAACTGAGCCAAATCCTCGACACAATGCAAGCGCTATGATATTGAGGAGTTGGAAGGTTTTGGAGCCCATACCTGACGCCCACGACATTAGTCAAGATAGGAAGAAACTTGACACGAAAGTTCCAGTAGAATTAGTACCACAAAAATCATTTGCAATACCACCTCTATTTTTTGGAAGGCTTGTCCATTGCAAGAAGAAGCAAGAAGAGAAAGAGATCCTCGACATCTTTCGAAAGGTAGAAATCAACATACCTCTTCTCGATGTGATTAAGCAGATCCCACGATACGCAAAATTCTTAAAAGAGTTACGCACGAGTAAAAGGAAGCTCTTGGGCAATAAAAAGGTAAGTGTCGGAGAAAATGTCTCCGCCGTTCTACAAAGGAAAATACTACCAAATGTAAGTACCAAGGTATGTTTTTCATATTTTGTAAAATAGGTAGTGTCGGTACTAAAAAAACAATGTATGACTTAGGCGCATCAATTAATGTTATGCTTTTGTCAATTTATAAACTACTTAACGCGGGTCCTTTGAAGGAAACAGGTGTAATTATTCAACCTGCAAATAGATCCGTGGTGCATCCAGAGGGAGTATTGGAGGATGTTCTTGTCAAGGTAAACGAGTTAATATTTCCTGCAGACTTTTACATTATCGACATGGAAGATGACAATTCGGCTAATTCATCTGACATTCTTCTTGGGAGGTCATTTCTAAGCACCGCACAAACAAAGATTGACGTACGAAGTGGTATACTCACTATGGAATTCGATGGGGAAGTAGTGAAATTCAATGTCTATGAGGCCGTGAACTGCCCTAGCATGATTTCTAATGTTTCTAATATTGATATAATCGATCCTTTAACTGAATTACATTCAGAATATCATGACGAGGATGAATTACGAATTGTTCTTTACAGAAGTCTAGACTTTGATGCCATGATGGAACTAGAGGAGTGGATAACCTTTGAAGAATCTGTTCACAAAACAATGGCTCATATGAAGGCATCACAATTACGAAAAAATTCAGGTAAAATTTTTGAATTATCTCCTTCATAGACTAAGCTTGTATCATTTGTTTTGCAGGGTCTAGAGTTGGAACTCAAACCATTTTCAGATCATTTAAAGTACACTTTTCTCGGTAAAGGAAGTACCTTACCGGTAATAATCTCGAGTAAACTCTCGAAGGTAGAAGAGGAAAATTTGGTACTAGTTCTTAGTGACTATAAAGAGGCAATTGGATAGACGATAGCCGATATTAAGGGGTTCAGCCCATCAACTTGCATGCACAAAATTCAAGTTGCGGATAATGCTATTCCCAAAATAGAGGCTCAAAAGCGTCTCAATCCACCCATGATGGAAGTGGTAAGGAAGGAAGTTCAAAAGTTACTTGATGCTGGGTTGATCTATCCCATTTCTGACAGTAGTTGGGTCAGCCCAGTCCATGTAGTACCAAAAAAGATCAGCGTAACCGTAATTGAGAATTCGACAGGTGAGATGGTTCCCACTCGAGTCCAAAATGGGTGGAGAGTCTGCATTAATTACAGGAAGTTGAATTCCTTAACTCGAAAAGATCATTTTCCACTTCCTTTTATTGACCAAATGTTAGAACGTTTAGTTGGGAAGTCTCATTATTGTTATCCTGATGGTTACTCAGGAATTTTCCAGATTCCAATGGCTCTGGAGGATCAAGAGAAGACGACATTTACGTATCCGTTTGGCACGTTCGCTTACAGATGGATGTCGTTCGGGCTTTGCAACACACCAGTGACGTTTCAGAGGTGCACGGTAATTATATTTTCTGACTACGTCAAGAAAATAATTGAGGTCTTCATGGACAACTTTACTATATATGGTGAGTCTTTTGAGGTATATTTATCAAATCTTACAAAAATCTTGGAAAGATGCTTAAAATTTAATCTTATTCTAAATTATGAGAAATGTCATTTTATGGTAGATAAAGGATTAGCTCTAGGTCATATCATTTCTGCTGAGGGAATTTCTGTCGATAAAGCAAAAATCGGCATCATTAACTCACTTTCATATCCCACAACTGTGAAGGAGATTCTTTCTTTCCTTGGTCATGCAGGTTTCTATAGGAGGTTCATTAAATACTTTTCACAAATTGCGCAACCACTTTGCAATCTCCTACAAAAGGACAAGGAGTTCGAGTTTGACCAATCATGTAGAAATGCGTTTGTCATGCTCAAATATAAGCTCATTTTGGCACCTATCGTTTGGCCACCAAATTAGAATTATCCTTTTGAGATAATGTGCGACACAAGTGAGCATAGCGTAGGAGCAGTCATTAGGCAAAGAATCGAGAAAGAACCACGCGTAATCTCCTATGCGCCTAAGACTTTGGATGCTGCCCAAAGTAATTACTTACTACTGAAAAAGAGTTTCTAGCTATAGTTTTTGCTTTGGAAAAATTCCGTTCATACTTATTAGGGACTAAGATTGTCATTTTCTCTAACCATGCAGCTCTTAAATACCTGATCGGGAAAAAGGAAGCAAAACCAAGGCTTATAAGGTGGATATTACTTTTGTAGGAGTTTGATCTCGAAATAAATGATAAAAAAAGAAGTGAAATTTTGGTAGCTAACCATCTAAGCTAAATATCTTCATCAAAAAATGTCACACCACTTAAAAATGATTTTTCGGATGAATGTTTGCTTGCTACTCAGACAGTTTTTCCTTGTTACGCAGATATGGTGAATTACCTTGCCACATGTATAGTCTCTTCTAACTTATCACGTTCCGAAAAAGATAAGATCAAACGTGAATCGTGATACTACATTTGGGACGACCCCTACTTTTGGAAATACTGTTCCGATCAGGTAATTCAACGATACGTTGCAAAAACTTAGGTAAAATCAATTCTATCTTTTTTGTCATTCTTATGCTTGTGGTGGGCATTTTGGCTCTAAATGAACTGCACATAAAGTACTTGAATATGGACTCTATTGGCCACATATTTTTTGAGATGTGTATTTTTTCTGTAAAACATGCGAAAAGTGCCAAAAGGTAGGAAATTTGAGCCGAAAAAATGAAATGCCTCTAACCCCTGTACATGTTTGTGAAATATTTGATATATAGGGTATAGATTTTATGGGACCTTTTGTCTCGTCATACGGTAACATCTATATTCTAGTTGACTATGTGTCGAAGTGGTGAAAGCAAAAGCCACTCGTCATGCTGATGCAAAAACAGTAGTCAATTTTCTAAATAGTTATATTTTTTCAAGGTTTGGCACACTGCGAGCATTGATCAGTGATCGTGAAATGCATTTTTGCAATAAGATAATCGCCACAATTTTGAAAAAATACGGGGTAGTGCAATGAGTCGCTATGGCTTATCACCCTCAATCAAACGGTCAAGCAAAAGTGTCGAATCGAGAAATCAAGTTGATTTTGGAAAAGACCGTCAAGCTGAGTAGAAAAGATTAGAGTTTTGCGACTAAACGATGCATTGTGGGGGTACCGTACGGCTTATAAAAGACCCATAGGTATGTCTCCTTATCGACTAATCTTTGGTAAACCGTGTCATATTCTTGTTGAGTTAGAACATAAAACATTTTGGGCAGTCAAGCAATGCAACATGGAGTTGGAAACTGCAGTTAAGCATCGTAAGTTACATATTTAGGAACTTGAGGAAATTCGACGAGAAGCATATGAAAGTGCCCAAATTTATAAGCATAAGGTCAAAGCATATGATGACCAAAAGATAACCCGTAAACAATTTATGGTAGGACAGAAAGTATTACTTTATGACCCTACATTAAGAATTTTTGCTGGTAAGATTCGGACTAAGTGATTAGGGCCTTTTGTTGTTACTCACGTATTTCCACATGGTGCAGTTGAGGTTCAAAGCGAAGAATCTGGAAAAATTTTTAAGGTTAACGAATAGCGGTTAAAGCCTTTCTACGAGAATTTTCATGTCCACGTGGTTGAGGAGTTAGTCCTCGAAGAATTGGATAAATAAATTCCCAGGTCGTCGAGCTAACGACATTAAACAAAAGCACTTTTTGAGAGGCAACCAAATTTATTTATTTATTTTTAAATTTTAGTAAGACTTATGTTGTAAACAAATAAATTTTTATTTAATCCAATGAATTTTCTGTTTTCAGGAACGTAATGGAGGTTATGAATTTTTCCAAAAGTCGGATAATGATGGTGGCATACTAACAATTATTTCCCAACGCCGACAACATCATTAGAAACACATAGGCAGTATTCTTAACCTTTCTCTTTGTTTGTTGCTTAAGTTACTATCCTTTATTTCATATAACACATGCTTGAGGACAAGCATAGATTAAGTAGGGGGTTGAATTGGTAAGTAAATATGCATGATTTTTGTTGCATGTCTCTCTTTTGCATGTGTTCAATCTTACATTGAATTCATTCGATAGTTTATTTGACATTGAGCCTTTAATCTCATACTTAGTCAAATTGGACAATTGGGCAAATTTTTTATTTTAAATGTTCAAGTGTATAGATTAGTCGACATTTGTGTTTTAAGATTGATATATGTAGCTAGATTTTCCGTATAAATTGATTGTTTGGAAAAATATTTGCTTGTGCATAAATAAATTAATAAAATAAAAAAATTTAAGGCTCAAGTTATGAGTGAAGTTTCAAAAATGTGACCGGATTTAGTAACCTGGGTAAGGTGCTTGGGTTGTCATCTTATCTCGCGTAAAAAGGTCTGAGTGGCAAGTCGATAACTTACAAACATTCCGCTAACATAGCCTTCAAAAGTTAAATAAAAAAATGTTGATAAAATAATAATAATAATAAAGATTGTTTGAACTGAGTTACCAGGATAGGGTGCTTGGGTTGTCATCCTAGTTCGCGTAAAAAGGTTTGACCATGTCTAAAATTTTTTACTAATGCGTAGTTAATTAACAATGCATTGCAAATTATTAGATTCAAACTCAATTTGATAAAATTGTTTAGTCCACATATTTTAATGACACTTGTTGATCAAACTATATATTCTGAATATTCATTTATTTTTTGCCTATGTTGTTTGCATTGATTGAGGAAGCGGAAAAGAGGCTCGATTTCTAATAAAATTATAGAATGAATTCTAATGTTTGAAAGAACAATATGCTTCAGGACAAACATGAGCTAAGTAGGGGCGATTCGATAAACATGTTAATTTGCATATTTTTTGTGTTTAATTTGGTTTATTTTGAAACTAAACCCTGCTAATTAAGTGTTTTTATGATTTAATATTGTTAGGGATGCAATTAGTCAAAAACAAGCTAAAAATGGCCAATTTGAAAGACAATCATTGAAATGGGCCAAATCAAAAAGGTGGAAGAAGCCAAGGACACATCAAATATTTTGACTTTGTAAAAGCCAAAAATAGGAAAATCTTATTTTATTTTATATTATTTTATTTATTTCTTATTTTATATTAAATTAGTTTAGGCTAAATTTAGTAAACCCCGTGTATATAAATAGGGGTTTTATGTTCTTAGGAAATCATCCATTAATTCTATATTCCTACTTCAATTTGGAATTGAATTACTTTTTTTTTTCTTTTCAATTGGCATAAGCTTACTGTCATTTTCTTTTGCATTTGCTTGCTTTTATAAAATTGGGCTAATTGCTTTCCAAGTCCTATCATTCCCTAATTTTCTCCATTTTCCATCAACCTATCTTTCAAAACATTCAAAGCATGAATAATTTCATGCTTCACTAAATTTCATCTTAGCTTTAGGCCGGTGTTCTTTTCGGTCGGGAATCGTGAGATACGAATTCGTGCTACAATCCGTCCAACCGATAGTCATTTTTTTCCTAAGTATCGGGATTGACAACTCATCCCTTAAGGTTAACTCGATTACAAGTCAAAAAGTGCACGTTGGTTTGGAGTCGTGTTAGCTGACAGTTGGAGAAATAAGTCATCCGTGCTGTATTCGAATCTCTGAGAACAAATCGAGGAAAAAGTTATTGGGTTTAAATGACCCATGCGGTTGAGGCCGTTAATTCGAGTTGGATTCTTCAGAATGCAAGGCTGTCGGAATCTTGAATCGAAAACACGTGTATCTCAGTTAGATAATCGATAAGAGTTGGTTTGCAGGTCGTACCCGAACCAACTACGAGAGGAAGAATTGGTGGTTAAGACGTTCTTAACTGCTATAACCAACTTATCATTTAGAGGAGAAGATAAATTTTCAAAGATCAATTCTTGATATGAAATTTACCGAGTCCAAGGCTAAGGCTTATTTTATCTGTTTACAGAAGTCTGAATTTATTTCCAGTTTACATTTATTTTCAATATTAATCAATCATTTATTTAAGCTAATTAGATTATTTACTTTCTTAAACATTCTCAAAACCCCCCAATTTAATTGTTTATTTTTTTGCAGGTACGTTTGGAGTCGTGGGCACGACTCTTGCCACGACTTTGGACGCGACGAATTTTCTGTTCATAAGCAAACATGAAAGTTGATTACAACATCCAATCCCTGTGGACTCGACCCTACTACCACTCTTTACTACTACTTAGAGTTTTTTTTCTAGGAATTATTTTTGGTGGTTTCAACGCCCATCCAATTTTCGCGCCGTTACTGGGGATCAAACCTGGGTCGCCCGCGTGACAGGCTAGAATACTCATCAAATTTGATGGGCGTTGAAACCACCAAAAATAATTCCTACAAAAAAAAATCTAAATAATAGTAAAGAGTGGTAGTAGAGTCAAGTCCACAGGGATTGGATGTTGTAATCAACTTCCGTGTTTGCTTATGAACAGAATATTCATCGCGTCAAAAGTCGTGGCAAGAGTCGTGCCCACGACTCCAAACGTACCTGCAAAAAAAATAAACAATTAAGTTGGGGGGTTTTGAGAATGTTTAATAAAGTAATAATCTAATCAGCTTAAATAAACGATTGATTAATATTGAAAATAAATGTAAACTGAAAATAAATTCAGACTTTTGTAAACAAATAAAATAAGCCTTAGCCTTAGACTCGATAAATTTCGTATCAAGAATCGATCCTTGAAAATTTATCTTCTCCTCCAAACGATAAGTTGGTTATAGCAGTTAAGAACGTCCTAACCACTAATTCTTCCTCTCGTAGCTGGCTCCAGTATGACTTGCAAAACAACCCTTACCGATTATCTAACCGAGATACACGTGTTCCCGATTCAATATTCTGACAGCCTTGCATTCTGAAGAACCCAACTCGAATTAACGGTCTCAACTGTGTGGGTCGTTTAAACCCGATCACTTCTTCCTCGATTTGTGCTAAAAGATCTGAATACAGCACGGCCGACTCGTTTCTCCAACTGTCAACTAACACCACTCCAAATCAACATGCACTTTTTGACTTGTAATCGAGTTAACTTTAAGGGATGAGTTGTCAATCCCGATACTTAGGAAAAAAATGAACACTGGTTGGACGAATTTTAGCACAATTCGTATCTCACGATTCCCGACCGGAAAGAACACCGGCATAAAGCTAAGATGAAATTTAGTGAAGCGTGAAATTATTCATGCTTTGTATGTTTTGAAAGATAGGTTGATGGAAAATAGAGAAAATTGGGAAATGATAGGACTTAGAAGGCAATTAGTCCAATTTTATAAAAGCAAGCACATGTAAAAGAAAATGGCAGTAAGCTTGCGCCAATTGGAAAGAAAAAAAAGTAATTCAATTCCAAATTGAAGTAGGAATACAGAATTAATGGATGATTTCCTAAGAACATAAAGCCCCTATTTATATACATGGGGTTTACTAAATTTAGCCTAAATTAATTTAATATAAAATCAAAAATAAAATAATAATAAAATAATATTTTCTTATTTTTGGCTTTTACAAAGTCAAAATATTTGATGTGTCCTTGGCTTCCTCCTCTTTTTTGATTTGGCCCTATTTCAATGATTGCCTTTCAAATTGGCCCTTTTTAGCTTGTTTTTGACTAATTGCATCCTTGACAAGATTAAATCATAAAAACACTTAATTAGAAGGGTTTAGTTAAAAAATAAACCAAATTAAACACAAAAATATGCAAATTAACATGTTTATCAAAAAGGGATTGGGCAATCGTTTATGACATGCTTAAGGGAAAAAAACAATAGCGGCTTTGTGTAACAGTCCGATTTAGACCCTAATAAAAATAGTGATTTCGGGACCACGAATTCGAGTCAAAAAAATATTTAAATATTATTTTTCGTGTTTATTATATGTGAATTTGCTTGTGTGAAAATTTCGTACGAAATTTTGATTGTTTGTGTACTTAATTTGATAAAAGGATTTAATCGAGTAAGTTGAAAACTTGATAGTTTAAATCATAAAGGTTGAATTGATAGTGGCTTTTAAATATGGGTTATTTATCTTGCAAATTTTCCATGATAATATGCCTTGGACGGTATTAGCCTTATTAAAGTATGGTTTATTATTTTATTATAAAGGTTATTAAAGTAAATTATGAAATATTATGTAATATAATAAAACAAAATTAAAAAGACATGCATTATATACATGTTTTTGGCCGAATCTTAAGAAAGAAAAAGAAGTTAAAAGCTTTTGGAATTTCGGCACTTTGGAAGCTTGATTTAAGGTTAGTTTGTGTTCGGTTTTTGATAATTTTTACGTTTTTGAGATCGTTGCCTCGAGCACTATCCGACCCATGCTTAAATTTCTGATTTTGATGCATATTTTGAGTTATGCCATTGATGAATATTTGTGTTTTGTGATGTTTGATGATGAAATATTAAAAATATGTTTTAGATTAACATGTTTTGTATTTGAGTTTTTGAAGATTTTAAGTAATTAGGACTAAATTGCAAAAATAATAAATTGAGGGACTAAATTGTGAAATATATGAAATATAAGGACTAGTATGGTTATATGGAAAATTCGGCCCAACTACATTGTTGTGAGATTTTGTGTATTTTGTGCTTTGTGCAATTAGGACTAATTTGTAAAAGTATGAAATATTAGGGGTAAAATGGTAATATGCTCATTTATGTGTTTTTGGATTAAATTGAATGAAATTGTGTTTAAATGAAGTTAATTTGAAATTATATAGATCAAGAACAAAAGAAATTGGACTTGGATCGGGGAAAAACAAAAATAGTCGAATAGCCGGTTTGTAACGTCTGTCGATATCCGAGGTAAGTCTTTAAGCAATTAGACATCATTTATCTTGATCGTAACTTAGTTTAATATGTTGTTATGGAATCTTTAGATTCATAAAGAGCTATCTGAATGTGTTTGTGTACAGAAAATTGAAATATTGTATTTGAATTTAATTTGACAAGGTTATATCGTTTAAAAGTTCGTATGATTTATTAGGAATATATGGAATTTTTGTTACATGAATTTTGTATGAGACAACATTATAATAGTGATATTCGGGCTTTGAGCCTAGCAAGCCTTATGCTGGTGAATGTAATCGGGCTTTATGCCTAGCAGGCTTATTGCCGGTGAAAAATATCAGACTTTGAGTCTAGCAGGCCTTGTGCCGATGTATGATTTAGGCTTATGCCTAGCAAGTCTTATGCCGGTGATTTATTTCAAGTCTATGTCTATAAGACTACACATTGATGTGGAAAGTGAGTAAGTAAGTCGATCTAAATGACTTCTATTTTTGGCCACATAGGTAAATATATGTGAGGTTATATTGAACTTGTATATTCGGCTGCATGAGAGGTTGTATTGAACTTGTGTATTCGATTACATGTGAGCTTATATTGAACTTATATATTGGTTACATGTGAGATTATATTGAATTTGTATATTCGGCCATATGTGATGTTTTATTGAACTTGAACATTAGGTTACATGTGATGATATATTGAACAGATATATTCGGACATATGAAATATTATAATGAACCTTGGGTATTTGGCCAAATAGGTAAGTTTTTATGAGATGATATATTGGATTTTATATATTCGGTTATATAGGTAAGTATTTATGTGGTATTATAATTGACCTTGAATATTCAGTCAAGTTAACTTATTTGAGTTAAAGTATATCTTTAATGGTACAATTTGGCTTGTATGAAATGATTTGATTATTTATTTGAGTTGATTAATCTGCTTAAGGCTTACTAAGCTAAGTTAGCTTATTCTGTGTGTTTTTATTACTTTGTTTTATAGATTTTGGTTGTAAGTTACGAGTTCGGGGATCGTTATAGAAGTCATCCACACTATCGTCAACTTTTGGTATTTTTTAAAAGTTTATTTTCGAACTTATGGCATGTATAGGTTATATTGCTATAAATTTCGGTTATGTTTGAAGTGTTTTATATTTTATGCCATGCGAAAATGGCTAAATATTGATATATAAGTAATTGTCGTATTGGTCATGGTAATTGTGCTTAGTCTTGGTTTTGTGTGGGTTTCGTTATGCATAAATGTGGTAAAAACTTATTTTAGTTAAAGTGCTAAGTACTGTGGATGGATGATGTATTTGGTATGTGTTTCAAGCATTGAATATGGCTTTATTATTATTATTAAATTCGGTAGTGGTTGGATTATAGTTAAAGTTTATTTGGTTATCATGTTGTATATCATGGATGAATATAATTTCTGCTATATGAAAGTTTTGAAGATTGGATGTTGATTTTCGAATGCAGCATAAAGAAATTGGTTATGTTATATACTAAGACAATGATCTATGATAGCCGAATCGACTAAAAAGAAAAAAAGAAAAAAACTAGAATGGAATTGTTTTTAAATGGAAGCTTATTGTATTTGGTGTTGATATGCAAAATATACATGTTTCATATAGATCAAATGTCAGTGTCATATATATATATATATATATATATATATATTTAAAGTATTTTGACAATGTATATTTTATTTTAAATGGTTTATAATTTATATATGTGCAAGACTTTTTTTTAAATATAAGTTTAGTATTTAAAAATAAATTTATTGATGTGTTATACGTTTTGTATGTGTATAAATGATGAGATATGTGTAATTTATATCATGCTATGAATGGCATATATTATGAGTTTCGTAAATGGATTTAATTATAATAATTGATGTGATTTAAAGTTTTGAGCTATATTATGTTATGTATATCTGTATGAATTGTAATATGTTCGGTAATGCCTCATAACCTTAATCCGGCGACAGATACGGGTTAGGGTTGTTACACTTTGGTTGGGACGAGCATAGGCAGCTTGTTGTTGCTAACGATGCTGTGTGGAACTCATATATAAATGTAAGAATTATTTTAAGTCTTTATTATCTTAATTTGACCAAACTTATATCTAATATGGATTCCTCATTCTTTATAGAGTCATAAAGAAGCTGGTCAATTCAGACATCGTAGTTTCCCGTATTATGACCAACTTACTGCCATCTACGCAAAAAATCAAGCTACTGGGAAAGATGCTCAAACAGTCGTTGATATTATTGAAGAAATAGATGTTGAAGATGTAGCTACTACAAATACTCATGAAGAAAAACGATTTCTATGGATGTGAAGCTGATGTTTCTTTGGATGACATGGATCTTTCAGATACACAACCGCAACCACCTAGAAACCAAGGTGATTTCACATTTTCAAAGAAGAAAAAAAAAGATTTCTAATGCGAGTGATCATATTTCTTTTACTTCATTTATTGATGCTGTCACTTTATTGGCTAAAAACATACGAACCGTTGGCCTTGAAATCAGTAGGAGCATTGCCTCCGAAGTGCTAATTCAACAAAAGTCAGAAATGGTCATTCAAGAAAATGCTCTAAATTTATATCGAACCTTATGCGAAGTAGAAGTTTTAACTGAGGATGAGCACTATCGCGCGTTGAGCAAAATTCCAGACCATCCAAAGCAAATACTCATTTTCTTTAGTTTACCTTCTTCTGTGCGATTGGAATGGGTTAGAAGATTTTTTGCTGACCATTAAAAATTATGGTTGTGTTGGTGATATTTTGATAACTTTTTGTGTTTGTAATATTTGGATAGTATAATGACAAGATAGAATGTCATTACAATTTTGTAACTTTTTTATGTTGTAAATTTTAACATATAGATTATGAAGTATAAACTAATGAAATCATGTAACTTTTTGTTAATTTATGGATATTATGTTTGGATGTGAAATATAATTCTCAAGCTATTTATTACTTCTAATATTTTGTTTTTTTATTTTAGAATAATTAAATTATTTGTTTCACTAATAATATTTTAGCACATTAAATATGAATTGCAATTTAAAAATAATAAAGTAGGTTATATATTATTTTTATAATATTATATATTATGAATTTTTAATTCATATTATAATAATTATATTAAGAATGTTATTAAATTATATATTATTCTATTAAATTGTATTTAATAATAATTATGTTAAAATATGATTAAATTATTTAATATTATTTTTATTAAAATATATTTAACAATAATCTCATTAAAATTTAATAACAATAACAATAATCATCTACCTAAAAAAATTCTGCTAATAGTACTTTGGTTATTTAAGCCTTTTTCCTTATACTAGTACAACATCTATTCCATTCAACTAAACACAAGAATGCTATCACAGCTCTATTTCATTCCATTCAACTAAACAATTGAATTACTATTTACAGCTCTATTTTATTACAACTTTATTTAATTTTAGCCCTATTTTATTACAGTGAACCAAATGTATCCTTAGATTTCTTTTATGAAAAATACGTTTGAGTTTTGTAGTAAGGAGTGTGGGTAAAAATGAAACGTAAGTATGGTTAGGCAAAGGAGGCCTTCATCCCCTAAACTATCACTTACTTCTAAGCCTTTAAAGCAAATTTCTGATTTCGAATGTAATTTGTTTTGATAAAGGTAAAGTTATCAATGATTATACTTAATTTAAAAGCAATGGTCATTGGGAATGAAAACTAAAAGTCTAAAAGTTAGCTTCGACTGTTTTGAGCTATCGATTATCATAATAAAGAAACAGTAGTGGTGTTTAAAATGCTGCTGCCTAGGGGGAAGGGCCGAGGCCCACACACCTCCTTCCATTCATGCTCTACGCATTTATTTACACAGTAAATTTAAATTCTTAAACGAATATATAATTTTATTTTAAAGTTGAGAAATTAATTATAATTAGATTATAAAGGGGTTGAAATTAATTATATAATAAATTTTTAAAATTTAATAGTGGTTTTAGTTGAAATGATAAGATTGAAATAATAAAAGTTTTGATAGTTTAAATTATATTTTTATATAAAAGTGTAAAAAGCAAAGAAACAATCAAAACAATATTTCTTTTATAAAAACAATAAATTTTCTATAACTGCACAACTAAAATGGATAAATGAGTAGTTGAAATAAGATTTTTAAGTGAAGTTTTGAGAAATAAATAATTTCGTTATTTTATTTACAATTCAAACTTATAAAATTCAGAATTTGACAAACACTTCATTCCTCACTGATTACTATGTTCAAAATTCAAACCCATAACTTATTTTAAACGTTAAGTGTTAATAATAATGGAGAGTGCCTTCTTCTAACGAATCTCATTTTGGACTTATCTTTTCTCTTTTTGAGTAATAAAGTTATTACTATGTAGTTTTAATGTCATAAATGGTGGGATGTAATGAATACTTGTTTGGATAATAAAATAGCATTGATGATAAGACGAGAATATGAGATAATATGTTTCATCCTGTATTTAATAATTAAAATATATTAAATTGTTTTATAATATTTTAAAAAAATTAAAGAATTTACAAATAACATAAAATATAAACAAAAAACAATAATTGAAATTTTTTATTATTGTAATTTAAAAAAATAATGTGTTACATTATTGTTAAAAATAGATATTTTATTTTAATAGAAAAAAAAGTTTAAAGGAAATTTTAAGTATAAACAATTTTTTTTTAAAAAAAATTGAATGACTTGTGGATAGAAATGGTTTCCAATTTAACAAAATTTATTCTTAACAAAGGGAAAAAAATATACTTATTTATAAATTAAATGATGTATTAGAACTAAACAGTTATATTAGCATTATAGTAGGTTATGTGTCAAGATATGGGGGGATTTTACTTGTCATAATTCTACAACACCACATAGGATTATTTATTAATTTATTTTTTATGGTTTCGCTTCAATTTTCTCATCTCTACATAGATGAATTGCTTTATTCTCTCTCTCCAAACAACGAAATAAAGTCATTGGTGATTTTCTTTTTGTTAAAGGATGTACATACATTGGAATAGTGTCACACCAGGCCATTGACCACATTTGATGATAAACCCAACTGTTAGACACCATGAGCTCCCAACTAGCTGCTCAAGTTTCAAGTAGTAAGAATTCGGTAAATCTATAACAAATTGATGAGGTGGCAAGTGGAACCTACCTCTAGTAAGTATAACGGTAGGTAAAACCCTGGCCTCCCCTATCATAGTCTAGCCCAAATACGGAGTTAAGGTGATGTCTCCTTCAAGAATACTAAATTCATACTTAGGATTTTTTGTGAGGAGACCCTTACATCTCAACACCCTCCGCATCTCCTGCTACATGGTAGTACACCTGCACTCACCACCCACAACTGGCTCATCTGCAGCTCTTTGGTGGTCAATGCTTTGTCTCATATTGCTCACAGCCATCACAATTTCCTTGGGAATTGTAATATCTCAATTTTTCAGTGGTGTCAGAAACAGTGGTTCGAGACCACCAAATCCGATGAGTAAGCTTATAAATTTTATTATTTAGTATTTATGAGTCAAATATGGTTTTAGAAAGATTTTTTAATTAGTAATTTGTGTTTTATAAGGATTTATTAGGTCAAGTGGTTTAGAAAATGAGGTATCGAGACCTCGATTCTATAAACCGAGTCATAAATATTATTATAAATATTTACGGAGTGCCATTAAGGTGGTATTAAAGTTTCGTTAGAAAATTTTAACGTTTTGATAGTTAATTAATTAAAAAGGACTAAATTAAAAAAGGTGCAAAACTTGCTAATTAAAAGAAATAGTGATTAAATGGCTTAAATGGTAAATAGGGAGGACTTAAAGAGTAAATTAGCCCAAAGGAGATGGCTGAGGCGGCATAAGTAGAGAAAAGAAAACAAAATAAGGTGAATTAGGGGCAAAATGGTCATTTGGTGAAATTAAGAAAAATAAAACAAATGGCTAAAATGATTTCTAGACATTTCATCTCTAAATTTCAGCCTAAAAACACCATTGAAGAGCTCTTAAGAAGATGGTTTTCTATTTTGCTACATGTGATTTTAATTCTTACCTTTTTCTTGAAATTTTTATGTTTTTGAGACTTTTACAATTAGGTCCAACTAACTATTTCATTAGTTTTTAATTTTATTGGAAATTTTGAAAGTTACCATTGATAAAAAATGGATATTTTTGATGAAATTACATGGATTTAGAGCTTTAATTTTTGTTGTATGATGATTTTACATAGTAATTTTGATAGATATTGATTTTAGGACCAAATTGTGAAAAGGTTAAATATTAGGGTTTGGTATTAAATTTATTTTTATCAAGGGCTGTATGATAGCTTAAATATTTAGATAAATTATCAATTGAGAAAAATTAGTTCATTTGATAGACTAGTTAGTTAAGAGACTAAATTGCAAAAGTTGTAAAAGCTGGGGTAATTGTGTAAATTCAAAAAATTGAGGGGTATTAATTATGAAGTGAACTGGGACTGAAATATATGCTAATGAGTGAGTAATTTTATATTTTAGATCAAGAGCTCATAGATACTCGTGAAAAAGGAAAATTAACAGAATAATCCCTGAACTCCTACAAATATTACAATTTAACTTAGGTAAGTTCGTATGGTTAAACTCTAATATTCATATTAAATTGATGAATGGTATTATGTATTTATTTTATTGTTGAAAATTAAATATTGTTGGAGTTATTCTTTTGAATTGAATATCCGGGTTAAATGGAACGCGAGATTTGAGTACAATCATTGTGTGGCGCAAGATAGCAATGGAGGAATTCACGAAAAATTACCCAAGTAAACCGAGGTTCAGCATTTGTTGCAAACTTTTGTGTTTACCTTCCATTTAGCTCTCACGAGCTTCTGTGTAACTCATATGAGTTTCCATTCAGCTCTTTTGAGCTTCTGTTTAACCCTTATGGGTTTTCATTCAGCTCTTATGAGCTCCTGTTCAACCCTTATGGGATTCTGTTTAGCACTTATGTGCTTCTGTTTAGCTTTCGGGCTTTTGAAAACGATGTACTCTTATCCATAAGCTGTTCTCCGATTTGGTAAAATGTGTGTTTAACCCTTATGGGTTTCCGTTCAGCTCTTATGAGCTTCTGTTCAACCTTATGGGTTTCTGTTTAGCACTTATGTGCTTCTGTTTAGCTTTCGGGCTTTTGAAAACGATGTACTCTTATCCGTAAGCTGTTCTTTGATTTGGTAAAATGTGGTAAGTAACTTATGAAATTAATATTGGAAAATTTAATGTTTATTATTGGTATTGATTTGAATTAAGTGTATTCATCGAATGAAATTGTGTTTGGCAAGGAGTTTATATTGAATGATTTTATTTAATTGATGTGTTTTAGTAGGTTCGGTAAGATTTATGTTTAACCCATCGAACTTACTAAGCTTCATTAAGCTCACTCGAGTTGTTTAATGTCTTTGTAGATTTTCAAGGGGTTGGAAGATCGGATCAGCACATCAAGTCACACTATTCAGCCTATTCTAGTAGTTTTTGTACGTTAAATACAGTTTATATGGCATGTATAGGATTTGTGTGGATTTAATCAAAGTTTGTCTTATGTAAATAACAATAATTATAATTTTGCTTATATATATATGTATATGTTGGGTTGGAAATGAGACATATTGATGATGTTAGTGTGAATGATATATGTGTTTGTATAAATTTCAGTTATGGTGAACTTAGGTAGAATTGTTAGATGGATTAAATAGGTAAGTTTGGGTATTTTGGTATATGTAATTATACACTATGCTTAAAACATGATTTTGGTTTGCTATGATTGCTTTTGTGTGGTTCATTGATGTGTTAAAATGTTGTATTTAGGTTAATACCAAAATGAGTGAGAAATGTGGCCTTAAAATATCCTATTTTCGTCTACACGGGTAGAGACACGGGCGTGTGTCTCAGCCGTGCACATGGGTGTGTATTCTGGTAGTGTCCCCTGCATCCTTAAAAATTGAGAAACAAAATGCCCAGGTATTTTCACACGGCCTAGCACATAGGCGTGTGGCTTGGCCGTGTGACCCCTGCACCTTACTTTTACAAGTCAGTATGCTCACACGGCCTAGCACACGGGTGTGTGGCTTGGCCATGTGACCCAGTTAGGGAGTTACATGGGCTAGGACACGGTCATGTGCCTCTATTTCAAATTCCTACACGGACTGAAACACGGGCATGTCTTTTGACTGTGTGAGACACACGGGCGTGTGTCCCCTACACCTAGGAAAAATTTTGAAGTTTTATAAAAAATTTTCTAAGTTTCTGGTTTAGTCCCAATTTGTTTCTAATGTATGTTTTGAGCCTCGAGGGCTCATACAAGGGACAATATGAATGATTTATGATTAGTTTGTAATATGTATGTTAAATTATATGAAATGTTCGTATTTATTCTAAAAAGTTCGGTAATGCTCTATAACCCTGTTCCAGCGACAGATTAGGGTTAGGGGTGTTACAAATTAAGATGTGGAACTAAACAGTTATATTAGCATTATAATAGGTTATATGTCAAAATATGAGTGGTTTTTACTTGTCATAATTCTACAACACCACATAGGATTATTTATTAATTTACTTTTTATGGTTCGGCTTCAATTTCCTTATCTCTACATAGATGAATTACTTTATTCCCTCTCTCCAAACAACGAAATAAAGTCATTGGTGATTTTCTTTTTTTTTAAGGATGTACATACACTAGAATAGTGCCACATCATGCCATTGACCACATTTGATGATAAACCCAATTGTTAGACACCATGAGCTCCCAAGTAGCTGCTCAGGTTCCAAGTAGTAAGAATTCGGTAGATCTATAACAAACTGATGAGGTGGCAAGTGGAGCCTACCTTCAGTAAGTATAGCGTAGGTAGAACCCTGGCCTTCCCTGTCATAGTCTAGCCCAAACACGAAGCTAAGGTGATGTCTCCTTCAAGAACACTAAATTCATACTTAGGATTTTTTGTGAGGAGACCCTTGCATCTCAACACCCTCCGCATCTTCTGCTACATGGTAGTCCACCTACACTTACCACTCACAAGTGGCTCATCTGTAGCTCTTTGGTGGTCAATGCTTTGTCCCATATTACTTACAGCCATCATAATTTCCTTGGGAATTGTAATCACCGCCCTATTATCAACACTGGAAGACCTATCTTCACCCCTTTGTAACAAAACCCTACCAACTCTTCCTCCTCTTCTTCTAAGTCCAGCCATGATTGACTTATCAAAAATGCAAAAGCAACGAAGAATAAAGAAATCTCTAATTGCAACCACTAGGAAAGAATTCCAAGCACCAGAAAAATAAGAACTTCAAAATGAAAAAATAGTTTTAAGGAATACAAAAGCCTAGATTTATAGATTTTTCAATGTTCTTCCATAAACGCACCGTTTTAAGTCCAAAAGCCATGACCAGTAGCATTTTGCCACTTGCACGGTGTCAAATACTCCTCATAATAGCCACTTTTCCCCGTAACTTCCCATTAATGTTAGTTATTCTAGAAGGAATTTAGTGCTTCTTCATCTTCTCTAGTGAGGCAAACCTTCTTCCATCAACGAAATTCAGATAATGTTTCATGGAAGGCCACTTTATAACCTCCCATTCGACTCGAAGGGGTGTTATTATTAGACCCCTACGCCCCTTGGACACATGTAAACAACAGATGTATTGTTGACCTCTGTATTGACTCCATCTAAAGTAATGTCTTGGTAGGCCAATTACCTTCAACACCTTTTAGCAAGACAACTCCTTCCCCTCAAAGGAAGTCATCCACCCGCTTTTTAGGTATGAACACTCTACAAATGTGAACACACTCCTGATATGATAAGGAGTTCATTTAGGCACAATAACCTCGTACTGATAAAGCTTTATGATATACACCTATAAATATACTTTACACATTTTGTAACACCCTATACCCAATCTGATTTGTTGAACCCAGATATAGAATGCCACAACAAAAAGTTTTACAACAAACGGAATCCATACTGAATATGTTTCTTATTCATTTATTTTCTTATCCAAGTCAAAAGATTTTAAAGGAAACGTTATTAAATACTATAGGTTCTCAAAAGCAATATAAGACATTACAGCTTAAATATTTGTTAAAAAAAAAACTTAATTATGGCATAGAGTACCATTTGCCATATTTTCAAGAGTGCCCTTCTGTATGCATAATATTGCTCTTTAAATTGCCACATTGGTGCATTCCTATCTTGGTCTCTCTTAGTGTACTAGTTCAATTCCAAGAACCTGCATTACAAATAGAAATTTGTAAGTTAAACGGAATTTAGTGAGTCTAAACCAATATTACCTTTAAGCGATGTTGTTGAATTCCTCGACTAAAAGATTTTAGACTTCCTTTTAGACTTTGTCGGATACTTGGTCGGATGCACATTCTGCTCGATTGGCAGACAACAAAATTTACACCTAATTGCGGATCCTATTTCACAATCTCTTTGAAGATAGAAGTTGAAACATTCATTACAATGATATACTTACAGATACTACTCTTGGCGGATTCTTATAGTAACTCTAATAGTGGTTGTCTGCCACACCATATATTTAAATTAATCCATATAACGTACTTATTCCAATGAATAAAATATTTTATATCATCCAATAGAGTCTCAGATGACTTTGATACATAACGTGAGAATTCCCAGGTTTGGCGAACATTTACACCACCCATAATTACGGATATGCCAAACTCTTTGTCCAGGTGGGTTACTATAGTAGATTCACTATCGAAAGATCTTTTAGAAAGTTTAACAGCCCACCCGGCGTAGGTCATACCGATGTACTGTTGGCGTATAATTGAGTAAGTCAAGGTAGAAAAATGATGAATTATCCATCAAATATTTGGATGGCGTATTGCGTGAATTTGACAGTACGCCCTTTTGGGGGACACTTTGTTGAAATTTTCCATTTGACGAACTCTAGGGTTTGGCAGACTTTTTGATGAGACAATCTACCAACCCTAGATGTTCTGGGTGAACTGGTTAGTTCAGTGAATATCGTTAGAGTTTAATTGAGACCTAGTTGGAATTAAACTAAAATACTGTAGACGACAGCTTAATATGTCTAGGTAGCTGAATGACTTGTTTAGTTGGTTGCTTAAGTGTACAAGCAATGTTTTACCACTCTGATTAATGGTAGTAGTTGTGTTTGGTAAAATGTTAGATTTTAAATTTTGTTAGACAAGTTTAGTCTCAATTTTCAAGAGTGACAATGGGATGTCTGACATTCTCATTAAGCTTAATTTTCGATGTTTGTGCTATAAAAGGGTGCCTATAAACAATATGCCTCACCTTTGTTTTCTCTCTGTGTTCTTCCCTACATCTTTAAGAATTTTTAAGTTATCTTAGTTAGAGAGACGAGGAAGGTTTCCAAATGCTTGTCAAAACATCATTGATAAGTACTAGCTAATTGGTAGTTTTCTAGGAAACCCTTAAGTTGATGATAAGGAGCTTGAAGTATTTGCATTAGTGCATGCATGATCAAATTTTAATAAATAAATGGTCTGATAGTTATGATTGTTTCTTATTTAGCTCAAGAAGCTAGTGAAGGTTCGTGCAATCGAGGTAAAAGACCAGTATAGTAGATTATGTCCTAAAGTTTCTAGTAAGTTCTTTCTTACTTCCTTTGAGTTATGAAAATTCTATAATTTGTGAGTTGTGTAAGGTAAGTTATTTTAATCGAAGATGGATCGATGTGTTGTGAATCGACATGTTAGTAATAAAGCAATGTTGTATATGTGAGCATGGCCATGGTCGAGGTAAAAATAGCTACCTTCTGTGTGAGCCCAGTACCTGATTATCTGTGACATGTGAAAATATGGAAAGAAGCTTTATTTGTGATGCCTCTGTCGAAGTCAACCAAAAGATATCTCTAGGCCTAAGCGAACTCAGTGAATTTACAGGAAAGAATAATCACATAGCATGCACAAAACATAAGTTAAATAAAAGCTTTGGAAAAGTCATTGAACTATGAATTGGGTTCGCCATACTTACACGAAGTCCGGTTCACAATTACTCACTGTCAGTTAGCTTAAAATATCAAATCATAATATTTTAGAAAATACAATCTTATTAACATGTACTTTACTGTTGGATAAATGGATCTCCTTATTACCCCTCACTTTAATTCAAAGAGTCTAACATGTCCCATAACGTGTAGCTTAAAGCTAAACACTCTCCAACACACTAACATGTCCCATTGAATGGAGCTTAGCTCGACATTCCCTTATCTTACCAACTTGTCCTATGGCCTTTTTCCCAAATTACAAAACATAAAGGTGAGTACTAACATTCCTATGGCATGCCATTACATCCAACAATTTTAGAAGATTATAGTGTCAAAACATATACTTAAAACATAGAGCTCGCAAATCATAAGGAGCTCGCAGAGCACTATTTGAGCTCGCAATATAGAGCTTTCATATCACTGTTTATAAAAACACATATATAATTACAAAAAAAGTTTAGAAAAGACTTACTCTCGGAACTTAGGATAAAACCCTAAGCTCCTGGTTCACATTATGGTTCACACATACATGTGGTGATCCCTGAACACTCACCAATTTGCTAAAAGTTCTAAACAAGCTTCACTTTTTCCTTATTTTTCCTTGTAGACGGTTCTATTAGTTTTGTAATTTCACAAACACACAGAAGTCACTAACAGTCAAAGCACATTAAAAACTCATGCAAAAACACAAGTGTACCTAGGTTCGCACATGCTAGTCTTTTGACAAACTTAATCCCTTTTATTGCGAACCTTTTTAAGAGTTTTAAAGAAACAAAGTCTTACCTCTAAGAGCTAAGTTTTGGGTTCTTGTTTTCTTAGAAAATTGAAAATAGGATAATCGATGAAGGAATTTGTGAGAATTTTGTCGTTCAAAAGAATATGAATTTTCAATGAAAATGGCTTAATTTATAAGCACTAAGTGTTTTGATTTTCTTAGGATACCCTAGTCGCAGTAGAAGTAGGAAAGAGTTACGTGCATGAATAGTGTTACGAAGTGGAAAGTAAGTTGACTTTTTAATTTTGGTATAATTACCCTTTGACTAATTCTACTTTTGACTCTCAGCTCAAAACAGTGATCACAACTTGCCAGGCCCACTGGCGACCGCAACTTCGCCAAGCCCACTAGCAATTATAGTTCGCTAAATCCACTGGTGACCCTTGTTCACCAGGCCTTTTGATGAACCCTAGCTCGCCAAGCCTCAAACTCTTAGGTCCTATTATGAGATGTTACACTTCTTTTGTGTCCTCGTTCTTCATATTAAATGAAGAGAACAAACAAACCTCTTTCATATGTCTATATCTACCACAATGGAAACAAGATGTTTGGTAGAGATTCGTACTCTACTATTTTGGATCTTATCTGCAATCTGGTTAAAAACCAAGGGATTATTCAAGTCAATATAGACAACCCATTCGAGCAATGCGACCTCTTTCTCCACTAGCCATATTATAGTCAATTTTAATCATCATTCGTATTATATCTCCAATCATGATTAGGTAACTCTTTCTGTACATGGTCACAGCCATAACATTACCGGAATATAGTTGGGTGGCAGTGGCGGAAGTTGTCTATAGTTGTACCATTAAATACTTTCCAAACGCTACCTAAGGCCTCTTAGCTAGAACCTTTATATAACATTCCCTTAATTTGAATGTGACCATGTAGTAATCATTCTCCAAATACATTAACTAGAGTGTCTTTGTTGGTTAACATAAGGAAAATGTTTTATTCAATACAACATTAAACCCAATCCTTCGACCCAATAGTTTAAGGATAACTGTCTTCGACATGATTGGTTCCATTAAAAGATTAACCCTCTGCGAGAACTTAATTGAAGGAATCTCATAAATAATGCAGTTTTCAACCTCCCTCCGAAAGTTCGATGTTGTCATCTTCCCAAGTTTCCTCTTTCCTCTTTGAATTTGTTGTGATATTTAGTAGTTTATCATGAAAAGAAACCTGATATTCCCCTTGAGCATCAATAGTCATCCCCTTCTTATCAAGTGGGTCCTCATAAAGCAAATGAACTTTGTTAGAAGCCTTAGCACTAATCTTAGGAATTGATGGATCACTAAGGTTGTTGTGTTCCTCGATTGAAATCTCCATCTCTTGGTTGAGATTAAAATTTTTAATTCCTCTTACTCAATTTTTTATTACAAAATAATTAAAATATAATAAATCTTAGATTTTTTAGTTACTATTAAATTAAAGAGTTAGTTGCACCAAAAACCCCTAAATTATAACTCTCATCCTAAATTGGTCCCCAAGCTTTAAAATGTTCTAATTACATCCTTAAACTATAGATGTCATATCAACTAAGACCTTCCATGATTGAAATTGTTGATTTAACTATTGAATGACACGTAAAATCTTATATGACATAATTTAAAATAAAATTTTTAATGAAAAGTAAAATGTTATCGCATAAATTTTAAAATTAAAAACTAAAAATAAAGTAAAATTGAACAAAATAAAGAGTACATGATAGTTTCTATAAAAACTTCGAAAACCTCAAAACCAAGATTTGTACAACATTCATTTTTACAATATTCAATTTTGTTTTAATTTTTTTCATTTTAAATTATGTCACATAAGATCTGACGTATCATTTAACAATTAAATTAACGATTTTAGTAGCGAAAGGATCTTATTGATATATCTTCGACAATTTGAAGATGTAATTAGAATATTTTAAAGTTTGAAGACTAATTTAGAACTAAGATCATATTTTGAGGATGTTCGGTGCAATTAACTCTAAATTAAGTTATAGTTAAGTTCTATTTTAATTCAATTAAATGTAAAGATTTTAAACTTATTTTAATTCAATTATATATTTATATATATTTTTTAAATAAATTTGTTAAATCATTTTTAATTAAATTAGTTAATTACCATTATTTAAAACCTTTAATGATACGAAAATTTGTTAAGAAAGAAAAAAAAAAGGGAAAGAAATAAGAATAAAAAAGTATATAATTATCTTCCACAGGATTTTATTAAAAAGAAACATTTATCTAGTACGTTAATAGGGGAGATGTTTAACTCGTGAAATTTTAAAAAAATTCATATATCTCATTTTATTTTTAAACAATCTTTATTGTCAAACTCACCACTCCGTTGTTAAATGTGAGCATGTGACTATACATTTTCACATATTTTCTACTTTTTAGTTTTTCTTTTTTTTCATTCACTTTTTTCTTTCTTATCTTTTTCCTCATCTTCTTCCTTACTTGACCTAGTTGTTGCTGAACTCTTTGTGTCGCCATTAGTGGTCTTCTTCAACCACTTCAATCCTTGCCAAATCCTATCCTAAACCAAATCCACAATACCCCAAACTCAAATCAATCACAACTCACGAACCCAAAAACCCTGCAACTGGATTTTAGCACAACTTGTTAAATAAGGAGAAAATTAGAAAATCAAAGAAGAAAAAACAAAAAACAAGAGAGAGAGAGAGAGAGAGAGAGAGAGGTTTTGGGTTTTCCTTGATTCTTGAAACTCGGAGCATGTACTGTAAGATCCCAATGGTGAGGAGTTTCCTTGAATGGAATTACGATTGATTTGTCAATACGGTTGGATAGTCAACCACCGAGATTGGACTAAGAAAACTTTGAACATTGGCTTATGATTTTGAGATTTTTCGGTTCATTTCAGGAAAAACTAAATCAGTAGGGGAGAATATATATACACATTTAAAAAAAAAATTAGAGAAAGCGGTGAAGTGAACTATTTGATTAACGATAATGATTAAATTAAAAATATATTTTTGAGTAATAGGAATGATCTCTAATCGGTAAAGTAATTTATCCTAAAACATATATTAATATAAATGCAATGGATCTCAATTCTCAGTTACATATGTAAAATATATTTATAAACATAAAATTAATAATTAATAATTGAGTTAAATAACTTAATTTAATGATTATATTTTATTTTTATTGAAATTACGAAAATTAAAAATGGTTTAAAATATTAAAAATTAGTTTAAAATTATACAAATTTCGTATATGAACAACTAGTACAAGATTTCTATATTTCTCTTAATCATTTTTATTGTCTAGTTACATTAAGAATAAAATATAATCATTAAAATTAAATTATTTAACTTACTTAATAATTTTAAATTTTATGTTTTTATATAAAAAAATTTAGACATGTAAATGAGATATATTTACATGTATTTAATGTATATTTTATTTAAAAAAAACTAGAAATTAGGCTATAAGTATAGGAAAAAAAATTAAAAACACTAATAAATCTAAAAACGAATATCTGTATATAGCAGTACCTAGTAAAATTGGTATAACAATCGATACAGTGCTGATAACTTTGGTACTGGTTGTTTATATACAAATATAAATTTTAAAATTATTAATTACGTTAAATAATATAATTTGATGATTATATTTTATTTTAATGCAAGCAAAAAAATGATTAACAAAAAAATTCTTTAAAAATTCAAAAATTCATTTATTATTGAAACTATAAAAAATTTAAAATTATAATTACGTGAAAAATTAATAAAATCTTAGTCCTAAAAAATTAAAAAATTGAGTTATGTTAAAAATTAAAAAATCATAAAAATATTAAAATATCAGAAAGTTCTTTAAAATTTTCAGAAATTTTTCTTTTTTAATTTTTTTAATTATTAAAAATATTTTTAAAACTATAAGTATATATGTCGATTGAGGTTTAGTTTAATCTTACTTCTTGAAAGTGTTTTTTAGCCAATTTTGTCTCAAAAGCACTTTTGAAAAACTCAAAAATATTATGTTTAACAATACTTTCATCAATGCTAAACTGATCCTGAGTTTTAGCTTAATTAGTATGGCTATTATTGTCAATGTAGGAGGACATAAATTTGAATACATTGAAGCGCATTCTCTTCTTATTTATAGATTGAAAAGAAGCTATAAATAGTGATTAGAATATATAATGAGTAATTATGTTAAAAATTAAAATTTTATAAAATCTAAAAAAAAAAAAAACCTGCCAAGCCTTTTCACTTTCTAAAAAAATTCTCTCTTTGCAAGCCCATCGCACCAATAAAAATTGGTAAATTTTGGACATATTTTACTTCAGCCATTTAAAATAGGTAAATATGTAAACAGGCTACCATCAAACAAAAAAAAACCAAAAGAATTATTGATTTATTGTTCGACATTGCATCAAAATATAGTAAATTTCTGAAGTGAAAATAAATTAAAAACAAAAAAATTTACCATATTCTAATCAATTAAAAGTTCAAGATAAAGAAAATTTAGGTTAACAAATCAATGGAACTCTAAATTATTATATAAATAAAAAATAGGCAAAAAAAAATATCAGCACTTCCCAATAAGTAACTCAAAAATTAACATCGGAATTAAAAAAATAATAATTACCTGAAAGGTCTCGAGCAATGGCGACTACTTGTTGTAACAGAGGCTCAAGGATGTTGTTTGATTTTTTGCCAGTCTCCATTTTCTTTACATGGATATACATGTACGTTGATGTCACTGTAAAAAAAAAAAAACATTTTCATTTCATTTGTCCGCTGTGGGTTGAAGTGATAGAGCACAACGCTTGAACGGTGGTCCTGTTTTCGACCGGAGAGGATGTCGGCATGGTGGTTCAAGAGGCGGAAATGGGATTGAAAGCAGAAAGGTTGTTTTTTTTATAAAGTTAAAAGGTTTGAAAGGTTGTTTTTAGAATTTTATGAAATTTTCAATTTTTTTACGTAATTATAGTTTTAAAAACATTTTTTATAATTTCAAAAATAAAATAACAAAATTTCCGAGTTTTTAAAAGAACTTTTTGATATTTTTATAATTTTTGAAATTTAACCTAACTCAACTTCGGGTTAATTTTTTAAGGATTTTATGATTTTTTTACTACATAATTATAATTAAAAAATAATTTTATAGTTTTAGAAAAATAAATTAAAAAATTCTGAATTTTTAAAGAATTTTTCAATAATTTTAAAATTTTAGATAATTATTTTTCAAAATTATGATTAAAAAATGTTATAAAGATAAAATTAAATATTTTAATTATAGTTCATAGGTTTAGTTAGATATTAACTTTTAAATTAGCATGTCACATTATTTTTTTGATTAAAATTATGATGGTTATAACCTTAACGAAGAAGTATTCAAAATATTATAATTCGATAATATTAAGGATTGAAAACGAAATTTTAACGAAAATTTAGTGAGTTTAGCCATGAATTAGGTTGTGTGGTTTTTTGAGGGGTCATCAGTTAGGTTGTTGATTATGTAATCCTCAATCTAATCTAATAGATTCCTTGAAGCAAATAAACAAAGAGAGTTGTTAGCCGGAACACTTGAGCCGAGCCGAGCCGAGCCATTTTATGGAAACGGTGAAAGGCGTTGAGAAAATAATAATAATAAAAATAAAGGAGAAGATTGGGAGAGAAGGGTGAAAAAAAAAGATAACGGAAGCTTGTAAACGGCGAAATTTGTCGGTTAGCCTGTGGGAAGAGCGCGGGAATCTTTTTCCATTTATTTTTTATTTTTTGTATTATTATTAAGGGAAGTACGGATGGTGTTTAAAATAAGAAAAAGGTTAAGATGTGGGTCCAACAAAAGAAATCCAGAGGCCTCCACGCTTCATTATTACTACTACTTCCTTCTTATCTTCCTTTTCTAGTTTATGAATTTAAGGGAACAATTAATTTAGCTTTTTATTTTAACAAATTTTATATTAAGTTTTGAAATTTTAATTTACATGAATAAATTATTTAATAAATCCTATAAACTTTTTAAAAATGTATAAATTAATTATATTTTACTCATAGTGAAAAAATTAAATTTATATTGATGTAAGTGATTTCAACTTATCATTATAAAAAATTAAGGTATAAGAAAATAAAGAAAAGGTGAACTCTAGTTCGGACATTATTGTTGGCATACTAATATTATCAAGGCAAGATAATTAAATTGAATCACAAATCAATATTTATTTATTTAAGAATACACTCATTAAGTATGCGTATTTATAATTATCAATAGACGGTTTAGAAAAAATGATATTTTTTTAATTTTAAAATTACAATTATTGAAGAACTTTTACTTAAATATTATTTTTGACTCCAAAAAAATTAATCTCTCACTATAATATAAACTAAAAACCCCTATTTATACAAAAAAAAAAAAATCACATGTCTATGATTAACGAAACAAAAATAAAAATAAGGTGGGTAATTCACTTGTCTGGGTAGTATGAGTGAGGTTGCCACTTCACATGCTCAAATTTAACTTTTTAGCTTTTTTTATTATTTCTTTTTCTTTATCTTATTGGATGTTACTATTATTAGGGTTTTTTTAATATATATATATATATATATATATATATATATATATATTTGGAAGATATGACATTACTCAATATCATGTAATTATATGACGTAAATATTATAAAAAATAATTAAAAATATAACATAAAATACTATGATAGTAATTATAGTGAGAATTTTTAAGATGAGCATCAAAATGATTTTAATCATTAGATCAAAATAAACGATTCTAAGCTTGAGATTCTGTATTTATCTTACTGTATTAAAATAAAATCAACAATACTCAATCTTTCTCTTTCTTTTTTTTTTTTCGCCGTGTAATTGAAGTTTAAGGGTGAAATATTTTTGGATAATGTTTACTTTTAGATTTTGTTATAGAAAAAATTGAAATGGAAAGTAAGAGATTAGGATTATTAAGATTAAACAATTTGGGTATTAGGTGTAAGAGCCCAATTTTACCCGGGCCCAATAATAAAACGACAACAAAAAATAACAATTCATTTACAAGGCCCGAGAGTCCAAAAAAATTATTACAAGCCCAAATACAAAGAGAGGCCCAATGGCCCAAAATCCTAATCTTTCAATAGAAACCCTAATTGCCCTAGCCCCTTGCCGCATCGCTTCCCGACATGTCAGCGGATGCGACGCCCAAAACATTTCCCCTTGCACCAAAACAGTAGCAGCAACCCCGTTGACTTCCACCGCCTCTGCAAGAAACACAAAAAAGGATAAGAAGCAGAAAAAAGCAATAAAAAATATATATTGTAATATTATTTCGGTTATAAAAATCGGTCTTTGTAACATGAAAAGGGGGATCAAATACATCGAAATAAAAAAACGAAATCGAAATACAAAAAAAATATTAGAAGAATCGAAATAAAAATACCACAAAGTTCAAAAAGGTAACATTTTATTGTTTATTATTATTATTATTATTATTATTATTTATTATTATTATTATTATTTTATTCTGATTTTTCCCTTTTCAAAACAAAAAATAAAAAAGAGGAGAAACTTTACCTGTTTTGCGCCGTTGTCGGAGGTCCCCTTCGACTCGAGAAGCCTCAGACCCCTTAAGGTCCATGGAGGGTCTCGTCAGAGAGAGTAGAAACCGAAATGTTTCTCTCATTTTTTTGGGATCTTGGCTAAGTTTTCGGCGATTTCAACTCCAGATCAGATATCTACGCGGCAAAGAATTCTGGGGAATTTTTTTGGCGAACTCTGGCCACTGGAGGCGGAAGTCTCCGTCTCCAATGACTGGCGGCCACGGCGGGGACTCGCCAGCCTATGGCCGGACTTGAAGCCACTTCAGAGAAAAAAGGAGAACGAAGTTTAAAAAAAAAAGAAGGCTAAAATGACTTTTTTTTTTCAAAATTTTAACTTATATAGACATATTAAAACGTCATTTTGGCCTGGCTTCAAAAACCCCAAAACGACGTTGTTTTGAATTCAACCCAAAAATCGACCTGTTTTCCTCCTAGGATCCGCGTGTTTTTAAAGGGAAGGAATATTTGCAGCTTTGGTCCTTCCACTTTTTTTTTCATCTTTTTAATTTAGTCCTGCTCATTTGTTTTAATTTGCGCCCCATAATTTAAATTACTGTGCAATTTAGTCCCCTAACCCACTGTGAACCCCTTGATGAGTGACACGTGTCAATATGATGGGGATAATTTCCATTTGCCCTTTAAGTTTTCTATCTTATTTTAATTTAATCCTTTAAGTTCTATTTCTTTATACTTTAGGCTTTTAGTTTTGTTATATTTTTAATTTAGTCCTTTATTCCCCTTTCCTTTATTTTTTTCTTGCAATTTGCGCTTTAAGTTTTTTTTTTAATTTTAATTTAATCCTCCATTCATTTAATTAAGTCGATATATTTAATCTTTTACTTTTTTTTACCGTCTGATTTTTTGATTATTTTATTTTGATCCTTACTTTTAATTATTGATATTACTAACATTATTAAGTAATTATTGTTGTTAATTGATATTAATTTTGTTAAAATTCGCTCAAAGAACCAATATTTTATGAACGTAATTCTATTATTATCATGCATTTTTTTATATCATTTCATTATTAGTATTATTAGATAATATTATTAATTGAATTTTTTTTATTGTTTTTTCATTTGTACTAATTATATTATTGTCATTTTGTTTTTATTATTTATGTTATTTTACTATAATTTTCTTCATTATCGTACATTGTAAACAATTGCTATATACATCCGTTTTTCGGCATAAGCTCCTAAAAGAATAAAGACTAAGGCGATATTCTTTATTTTGAGGATTCGAGAAATTGTGCCCCTAACTTACGAGGTACGATTTTCTCCTCGAACCAAAATAATTAAATGTCCCTTCTTATTTTTTTGGAATAAATAATGATTAAAAAAATATAAGATTTGGGCAATAATTAAAAAATGAGCATTCTTATTTTCGGGAATTCAGGACTTCGTGCCCTAACTTACGGGACATGATCTTATTCCCGATTAACTCGAAATAGGAAGGCATTTTTCATAAAAGTTGATTTAATTAGCGATATTTTAATCAAATAACATCATGCAAAAGAAAAAAAAAGGATCGTACTGTAAATTTTCTTCTAATTCACAAGCCTCGATTTTAAGACATCAAGTAATCAACTAGGTACCGATTTTGGGCGTTATGAGGGTGCTAATCCTTCCTTATGCGTAACCGACTCCCGAACCAATTTCCCGAGTTTGTAGACAAAAAATCATCATTTTAGTAAATTTAACCCTTTATTAAAATGATTGAATTTCAAGGTGACCTGATCACACCTAAATAAAAAAGATTGGTGGCGACTCCATTTTCATTTTAAAAAATAAAAAGTCGATTTCAAAAGGGTTTCGACATTAGGTATTTAAAAAAAAATTATCAACCATTTATTTTAAATCAAAAAGTAAAGATTATCCATTTTTTTGCCCTCATACTTTAATTACATGATAAAATAAAACAACAAAAGAGAAAGAATGGATCTTGTTTTGGTTTTATTTTTATAAGAAAAGATAAAGATAAGACCTAAGGCTTAGAATCATTTATTTTGATCTAATGGCTAAGATTATTTTGGTTCTCATAGCTCTCCTTTTAAAAGTTCTCACTATAAATACTATATGACATGACAAGATATAAAATACATAAATATTTTAAAATTTATGTAGCACCCCTCGCCTAACCCGATCGCCAGGTCCAAGCTATAAAATGCTACATTCATTGCCAAAGCAACTACAGTCAAATCACAGTAAAATATTCACATACATATGTAATCTAATGCCAAACATATTCATTTATGGTTAAAGTATCAAAATCGAGTCTTAGTCGAGTTTACAAAAGCTCTTTTGTTGACCCGAGCACAAAATAGGACCAATTTGCAAAGTTTTAAAATTTCAGGGTTGACGTCGTGAAGTCACCACTTCCATGTCATGACGTCGCCAAACAGTTTTTCACATCACGACGTCGTGACATCACTTATTTTCAACTAACATTGTGACTAGGAAAGTTACTCGTTAGGACGCGGGCTTTGTTTTTGGTAAAAATTGAGTCATTTTATACCTATTTCAATACTCCAAACAACTCAACAACTTGTACATCAATTAGAAACTTCATTTGAATCAAAACACTCCAAAAACATATCAATCCAGTTCAAATGACCATATATAACTTTTTAACAACATTTATCACCTATCCAATTATTAAACTTAACATTTCATTGCCATGGCATACATATCAATCATATTATCCAAATACCAAGGATTTATCTGTACCAAACCATATTAAAACATGTCAATTTATATGTCATATATACCTTAAATATATAAGTTAAAGTAAATCCATTCAACTAGGCATCACATATGCCATATCATGCATTTTTTTACCATATGCAAATACCAACATCTAGATCACATATATATACCAAGTTTAATACCATATTCAATTGAAAAGACTCATATACATCAAGACACTTATATACATGTCACAACCCTAGGATTCAAAACTATCAAACATTTACTAATTCGATAATAGGATAGTGTGAGCTTTGAGTTGGTCTAACTTGACACGTTTCACAAGGTGATATTTACAAGGGAAAGGAAAAACAAACGGGGTAAGCATATACGATGCTTAATAAGTTCATAGGCATTAAACAAAAACTTACCTTATCGTACAATCAAATACAATATGCTACCATAATGTTGGCATAGTTTGACTAAACATAACATATCGTACAATTAACAAGTTGAGTATCATATCAAAATTAAACCGTATGATGCTATAGGTGATCAAGTTTATGATATATTAGGTCACAATTTCAATCTCATACTCTTTCAAACACATAGTTCATGCTCAATTCAAAATCTTTATATTTGAACAACAATATATTTTATAACAATTAAATTTCTCATTTTGTACAAGCTGTATCACCCTTTGAGCTCTAATAAACGAACTCGAATACATAGGTAACTATACTACACCAATAGAGGTGAACATGGGCCGGGCTGACTGGGTTTGGGCCGAGATTGACTAAAAATTTAGGCGCGTTTGCTAGGCCAGGACCCGACCCAGCTCGAAAAATGAGCCTAAAATTTTGTCCAAGCCCGACCCAGATAAAAATGTTAAAACTCGGGCCTGACCCTGCCCGTCCCTATTAATTTTTATATAATTTTAAAATATATATAATACATCAAAAATACTAAAAACATCAAAATAAATATTTCCCAACAATTTGAAAATAAATTTTAAAAAATATGTATACTTAAATAACACTAATATGGATGTAATTTAACAAGCAAATGTCTCTAAAATAATAACAAAATTAACAATAAAATAAGTTTTATACAATATCCAAAAAATAACAACAAAATAGTAGCAACATAATAGTAAAATGGTAGCAAAAATGAGAGAAAATAACAAGAAAATAATATTAAAAAATCAATTTTTTTGTCCTTTAGTAAATTCGGGCCGGGCTGAGTTGGGCCCGGGCTAAAAATGCCATACTCCAGGCCAGGGCCCATTTTTTAAATGAGCCTTATTTTTTTGTCCAAGCCCATTTTTCGGGCCTATATTTTTGCCCAAATCCTCCCACATTCTAACCTCTACACACAAGTTGTTTGTTCGAGCTAAGTATATTCGTGTTAGATTACCAGTCTAGACTAAACCTTTATATCGACACATTTGATTACTTGTCCAAGCTGGAAATATACATGTCAGGTTATCTGTCCGGGCTAAACCTTTAAAACGGCATCAGGCTACCAGTCTAGGCTAAACCTATGTCACATGAATCTTTGAGTTCGCAACAAATGTTGGATCTCAGTAATCATATGTAATCAATTCGTACAAGTTTACAGAAGACCCTATTGGCATGCCAATCGTATCCTAACATTTACTAAGTTCACCCGAGAATCTTTAACACATATAAACATTTTTTTACGATTTAGTCCATTTCTTACCTTTCATTCCAATTTGCCACAATTTAACCCACAATCAAACATATATACAAAAATTAAATACATAAAAATTTAAACACATTCATACCATATGATCTTACCTGGCCAAAAACAATAAGTTGAATCTTCATGAACTATTTGACAATTTTGGCTTTACCTCGATTATCCCCAGTTTGATTCAATTCTTCATCTAATCAATTATTTTAGACAATTCATCAATATCAAACATTTTTACATAATTCCATGATATGCATGAACCTATTTGATTCTATTTTTAGAATGCCCCTTAAGTTTTGTATTTTATTCAATTTATTCTCTAAAATTGAAATAACAATATATTTTAAATTTCAGCTTCGGTTTCAAAACCGATCTCAATTACATCCATTATAGACCCTCTATTATCTATTATTATTGAAATTTCACATAAATTTTAAATTTTATTCAGTTTGGTCCTTTTGAATAGAACTAACTATTAAATTTTACAATCTAGTCCTTTTTCATATCTAAGCTTAAAATGTAACATCTCGATTTAGGGTCTAGTAGGAACAGTAGTTTCGAGACTATAAATCAAAAGTAAAAATAATTATTTTATGATTATTTGATGGTCCATGATATGAATGCATGTTTGTGTGAAAATTTCATGAAGAAATTTATGCCTAAAGTGTCCAATTTGAAGTTAGGGACTAAATTGAATAAGTTGCAAAATACATGTTCTAGAAGCTTTGAGTATGAAATTGCATTGGATCATTAATTATAGGTCCTTAAATAGCAATTTGACCAAGTTCTAAAACTTCGGACAAAAATTGGCATGAATAAGAAAATTTTAAAAGACCTTAAGGGCATTTTTGTCATTTGGTTAATAAAAGAATAAAATGGGAAAAATCAAGTAAAAAATGGTGTCCATATTCTCCAAGGGGTGCTAAAAGTTTCATTCTCTCCATAGCTAGGGTTTTGAACATTTCAAGCTTGATTGTAAGTGCTCCCTAGCCCTTTTTTTATGTTCTTTCCATTTTTGAGATCCTTGAAGCATGATCTATCCATTTCTAGCCATATTTTGAGCTAGGATTCATGTATGAAACTTGACCCATGTGTGACATGTTTGTATTTTGATGTTTAATGGAGGAATATGAAAGTTTGATCTGTGTTTAACATCTTTTACTAAGTAATTTTTAGTGAAAACACCTAAAAAGGACTTATTTGTAAAAGATGAAGAAATGAGTAGTAGAAATGTGATTTAATGAGAAATATAGGCTGATATTAACTAGTATATGAATCATCTAGGCTTGGGTAATCAAGAAAATGCATGTATTTCATTTTACGAGCTTAGGGACCAATTTGTAAATAAGTGAAAAGTTAGGGGTAAAATGGTAATTTTACCAAAGTATGTGTTATGGGTCGATATGACCAATGTATGTATTGAGAAAGTTAATTTTGGCATTATAGATCAAGAAAAACTTAATTTGGGTCTTGATCGAGGGAAAACCAAAGTTTACGAGGATTAGACTCGTTTTTATCATTTTGTACCGAGGTAAGTTCATATGTAAATTATGCAACATGTAACATACTTTAAATGCTTTAATTTGCATGTATGGTAAGTACATATTTAATTAATGTAATGTTGTATCATGTGTTTAATGCCTAAATTTTATTGTGTAATATACCTTGATTATTCCATAAGTATGTGCTTGGTGCTAAGAGTATTGAAATCGACACTACGAGCAAGTTCGATAGAAATGTGGTATTGAAGAATCCCGTTTGAACCTTAGGAATAGTTTAGGATACAAGTGACATGTCACTAGGAACTATGTGATCTGAACTCATTGAGTTGTGTCTGAGTTCATGATATATGTGACATCCAAACTCATTGAGTTGTGGTCTGATTCATGATATTTATGACACATGTTTTGGCGTCCGGATACTGGTCTCATATATTCTACCGGTGGCAGGGTAGTTCAATATGTGTTGCGGATACCTAATAGCCTATATGAGTAGACCCATGAGTAGCTCGAAAGCGAGCAACATGTGATGTGAAGTAGCATTGGCTACATATGAGGCACTTAGGTGCGAGATTCCGGTGTATCCGATAGTATTCCGAGTGTTCAACGGGTAGTTCTAAAGGAAGTTCAATGAGTAATCTTGATGATTACGTTGAAGACAAGAAAGTAAGTTATTGTGTGCAAGTGGGCCCAAGTATGTACATCGAACTCATGAGAATAACATGAGACATGATGAACGTGTGGTATGAATATGTATATATAGATGGATACGAAGAATAAGTTTAAGAGATTTGATAAAATTCAAGATTATGTTCATTATGTTAAATGAATGACTAATGCTTGTTTAAGTTGCAATTTATTTGCATGTGAACTTACTAAGCTTTAAAGCTTACCCTCCTTTTCTTTCCTTTTCTTATAGTGTCGCCAAGCTAACTCGGGGATCGTGGAACGTCGGAGACTCGATCACACTATCAATTGGATTGGGTGTAGTTAGACTTATCATTTTGAGTATGGCATGTATAGGAACTTGGTCTTTTTGTTATGTGTCATATTGATTAGCCTAATGTGTTGGCTCATGATGGTATTGTGATTATTTGTATATGGCCATGAGAGGTGGCTCATATTGATTATTTGGGTTGTAACCCTAATTATTTATGTATGCATGCAAATGTGTTTATGCTTGATATGGTTGGATGCTTGTGGATGATATGTTAGATGATTGGTATATGTATTTAAAGAATAAATGGGGACTAATAGGCATGACCATAATTATAGTGTAATTGAGTAACTTGAAAGAAGAATTATAAAGATGAATAAATATGAAATTGGTATGGAATGCCCTATAGTAGCATGATGATTGGAGTATGTGATATGTCCACACTATAAAGTCATAGAATAACCATGAATGTGTTTGCTTGTGAAATTAAATGTGCTATGTTGCATGCTATAAAGTAGGATTGAGTATGTGAATGTTTAAGGGTGGCAATTGGCTTGGAAAATATCCTAGAATTTGTCCACAAGGGTAGACACATGGGCATGTGTCTAGGCCATATGTGACACACGGTTTTCCCTATGGGCAGGTGATCCAGCCGTGTGTCCTTTGCACCCTAATTATGCAAGTCAGTATGTCCAGTAGTAAACACACGGGCAGAGACATGGCCGTCTGTCTCAGCCGTGTGAAGTCTGCACTTAATTTTTGGAATTTAATTCAACACATGGCCTAAGCACACGGGCGTGTGACTTGGCCGTGTGACCTTATTTATTTGATGATGTCATAGTCAGAGAGTTACACGGGCTAAGGACACGGGCGTGTCCCAAGCCACACGGCCTACCCACACGGGCGTGTGACTCTTCAAAACATGAAAATTTTCTAAGTTATCCCGAAGTTCTGAAAGTTCTCTGTTTAGTCTCGAACCGCTCCCGATGTATGTTTTGGGCCTCGTAGGCTCTTATAAGAGACAATTTGCATGTGATTGAAAAGTTTTAAATTGTGTTAGAATTTTTATGGCCCGGTTTTGTATGAATGTGTATGTTTAAGTCAGGTAATGTCTCATACCCTATTCCGAAGTCGAATACGGGTAAGGGATGTTACATAAAACCTATCAATTTAACACTAATTTCTTCAATAAATCATCAATGGAAACTTTCAAAAAATTTAGCAGTTTTACAAATTGGTACACAAGCTAGCTAAATTAAGCTCCCATGACCTCAACAACATAAAAAATACAAAAAAAATGACTTAATTGAACTTATAAATTAAGGGTCGAATGTTTGAAGTTTCCTTAAGAGTTTTCTTTCTTTCTTTGTTCAATGGAACAGAAGATGAATAGAACAAATGGATTTCTCTCTCTTTAATTTTGACTTATATGCTTTGTATAAACTTAATAAATCAAAATTAATTTAATTAAACTTTAATTAATCAAACCATAATCACAATTAACCAAAGTTAATGAAACTTTACATCATTCTCCACTATTTGATGGAGCAAAATGATTTAATTACCATTCTGAACCTTTTGCTATTTAAAAATGGGTTAAATATAAAATTGGTACCCAAACTTGTCCACTTCTCTCAGATTGGTACTTATGGTTTTTTATGTCCCAGATTGGTACCCGAACTTTTTTTCCATCCACGAGTTTGGTACTTGAGCATAACGAAGTTATCTTCAAGACAACTGGCAAAAAAAGACTGTGACACGTGGCATAAATGATGCCATGATGATGTCATAATCTAAAAAATATTAAAAATCAATAAAATTATTTTTAAAATTATTTCCTTTTTTTTTCTTTCTTTTTCCAAGTGACCTTTCTTCTTCCCAATTTCCTGTTCTCTGCTAAACACGTTTACTAAACACATTTTGTCTTCTGTTTGTTTCTTGTGAAAATATGAGAAATAACAAAAAAATGGGGTTCCTTTTTTTTTTTTTTTATGTACCTTGCTTTCTTTTTAGCTACTAGGTTATGTGTTTATCTCTGTTTTATATTTCGAGTCTTGGTTTCATTTTCTTTTTTGGATTTTCGCATTCAATTTTTTTCTCTTTTTTTTTTTTTTAAGTTTTTGGGTAGTTCAAATTTTTTCTATTTGGTTCCTGAGAAAATATGAGAAAAAAAGATGCAAACAACCCTATTCAAAAAAACAAAGAACTCATCACATTCAAAGAACAAATAACAAACAATAAAGAACCTAGCACATTCAAACAAAAATAACAAACAAAGAACCCAAAATCTTAAAAAATAAACAAAAAAATTATAAGCAACGGAAAATGCAAAATATATGAAGAGATCTTTTACATATAAATATATAATCCAAGAAGGGTAACAATGAAGAAACCATTTATTTTTGTGCATTGGAAAAGAATGAAAATACGAAAAAAAGTAATAAATTAACAATACTTCAATCAAAACCAAGAAAAAAAGCTATAGAATCTTAATAGTCAAAGCACGAGTTCATTACTTTTTCTTTTCTTTTTTTTTTTTTTTGCAGAAATCAATAAAGCAAAAGCATTGCAACGATAATAAAAAATGGAGACAATAAGCCCTATTTTCTATATAACAAGCAAACTCCCCAAAAAAGTAAATGTAATGAATTTTTATTAGAATTCATAAAACCCTAAAACTCCTATAGATCCAATGAACAACAGGGGCAGTTCCTCCTTTGAATTTGTTGATCGTTTACTCCATGACCTGAAGAACTTCTACTAGGCTCCAAGAAAACCAATTCGCTATTGTTGTCATAGCAGTGGCACTGCTAGTACTTCTTTTGACTCTTCAACTCACTTTTAGCCTCAGCAGAAGCGTCCTTAGCCTTTCATCAACAAGTGGAAAATATGATTTCAAAAACTCAAGCATCAAGCTTTGATTTTTTTTTGGCTTTAAAGAGATTTCTTGGAAATACGAGGCAAGGTTTGAAAAGATGAGGAAGAGAGAAGGGTTTTGATGGTCGGATCGGTCGGAGAAGGCCATGGATGACGGTAGCGACTAGGGTTAGAAGAAGAGGAATAGGGAGAAGAAGAAGAATAGAAGATAGAAAAGAGAAGAAAAGAAACAAAAAAAAAATTAAAAAGGAATAGAATCCTGATTTGTTTTGGATGAAAGAGAAAAATGTTTTGTTATTTTTTAAAAGAAATGTTTTGTTATTTTTTAAAGGAAAAATAATTAAAAGAGAAAATGAAAGGTAAATTAATAAAGGGGTCTAGTTTGCAGCTAAAAAGGGTGACATGTGGCAGCGCATGAATGGCCAGTGCTGCTACGTCAACAAAAAATTAAAGTTGCCAGACTCAGATACCAAACTCATGGACGGAAAAAAAGTTCGGATACCAATTTGGGAAAAAAAACCTTAAGTACCAATCTGGAGAAGTGGACAAGTTCGAATACCAATTTATATTTAACCTTTTAAAAATATATAGCGATAAAACTTTTACAATTTAGTCATTGTACCTTAATTAAACTATTAATAGGAAAAGCTAAAGGAACAAACATTAAATTTTTTTATACCAACTCTATAAATATTCTAATTTAATATTTAAGAACCCGGTTTACAGAAATGGAATTTTGAAACTGCCTTTTTTGACACCACTAGAAATCAGGCTGTTACAATTTATGTAATATCTATTATTAATTTATTAAAATTTTATATAAGTAAAAAACATTTTAAATTATTTTATAATATAAAAAATATATAAATACGAGGATACTAATTATTAGGTCTTTTGGTTGCCAAAATGAATAAGATCATTGAATTTAGATTTAATATATGTATTAATTCCTATGTATTCAAAAGAAATTAGTATGGTTCCCTCCCATGCTTCGCGTTGGGTTGATTACTTATTTCTTGACTAAATTATAAAGTAAAGATTTAAATATTACAATATGTTTAAAGTTCTTATACTCTTTATATATTTTGAATTTAATTTCCATATTTTTATTTTCTGGAATTTAATTTCTCTACTTTTCAAATTTTAAATTTTAAGTTCATTTATTAATATCGTTAGATATGCTAGTGTGACATTTTAAAAGAAAAATAACTCCCTTGGTATCAGTGTAACAAAAAAAAAAGACTTTATAATGGACTAGAATTTAATAGAGAAATTTAACGGTGTTGACAATTCTTAAAAATTCATCTCAACATTTTAATCCAAATTATATCAAAATTAAAGTATAGAGATTAAATCTCAAATTTGAGTGAGATATAGGGATCAAAAATGAAATTTCACCATTATTATATAATCTTCAAAAAGTAGATGGATTATAATTGAAATTTAGCCATTATTTTCTCATGTCAAAAGAAAAGAATGGATAGGTGTCTAAATTATGTCAAAATTAAAGTATAGAGATTTAATCTCAAATTTGAGAGTAATATAGGGATCAAAAATAAAATTTAACTATTCTCATATAATTTCAAAAAGGTAGAGATTAAAATTGAAATTTAGTCATTATTTTTTCATGTCAAAAGAAAAGAAAAAAAAGAATGGACAGGCGTCTAAATTATGTAAAAAAAGTTTATAAATTAAATATTAATTTGAGTGAAATATAGGGATTAAAATTAAAATTTAACCATTTTTATATAATCATGAAAAAGTGGAGAGGTTAAAACTGAAATTTAGGCTCTTTTTCCTCATTGTAAAAAAAAGAAGGGTCAAGTATCTTTTAAGGAAGGCTCTATAACAAATTTGAGTGAATTATAGGGATTAAAACTGAAATTAACCATTTTATATAATCATTAATTAAAATATTTAACCATTTTTTCTCATTGTTAAAAAAAAGAAAAAATAATGGACAGATGCCTTTTAAGGAAGGCTTTAGACCTTTCTTTTATGTATATATAGTAGTATAAATTAACATGCATGTCTTATTTGTGATTTAAAATTTTACGAATAATTAAAATATTATTTTATATATTAATGGTGGAAATTTTCAAGTGCATAAGTGCCTTATTAACTGTTATAATGTAATTGTAAAAAATTGAAAAATAATTAATAAATAACGGGTTACGTGGTTACAAGGGATAAACAGAAAAAGCTTAAAAAGTTATATTGTTGAAAAAAAAGAAATTATTAAATATAATTCCATATTAATACAACAAACATTTAAGTAAATATTTTATGTGCCATAGTTATGGTGACAAGTGAATATTCTTCACTTGACACATCATCATATTTTATATTAAATTAATGTGACCGTTGAAAAATAATAGATAAATTATTTGAATCATATCAAGAACTTTACATAATAATTCACAAAGCTATTAAAAATATTCCAGTAAATTTTAAAATATTTGATTTGTGAAATATTATATATATATAATTTTTTACCATATTTTACAATAAATTATACAAAAATTATAAAATGATTTGATATATTTTAATTAAGAGGTAAAACTCATAATTATACATAAACTTTGATTGGATGTGCAATTTGACACATTAATTTTGATTTAGTGCAATTATACATATGAAACTTTAATTGTGGTTCACATATATTCTTGAAATTTTGATTTTGATTTAATTATACGTATTTAAAGAAAAAAATACATCAATTTATTTTTACATTGGATAAATATAATCATTTGTATATGTAACATATATATAAATGTAAAATGATGTTACATCAATAATGGACATTAGACATTAGAGCAAATCAAATAAAAAATTTATGTATAAAATCGTACAAAATTAAAATTTATGTATAACATTACACATTAAACTAAGTTTCTTATGCAATTTTAATATTTACCCTTTTAATTAATTCATTTAATGCAATCATTGCATGGGAAAAAAAATAAATTTTGTAATAGATTCTTATAAAAGTATCGTATTTATATTATATAGAATGGTGACATAAAATTAGGAAAGAATCAAATAAAAATATTGTAAGGTAATTTTTAACATTTGTAACTATATTTATTAGTATAACAATCTCTCTCAAACTCAAATACAATATTATAATACCAACTTGTGTTTGTTAATTAACTAACACTGTCATAACATGTCAAACCAATAAGATACTCTCATTTCTTTGAGTCGTTTCCCGCTATGAAGACAAGCCATTGTTGTCCTTCTTGAATGTCTATTGACCCTCAAGGATTTGTTATTCCAAGGTGTACCTTCAACCTCTTACATATAAGAATCCACTTAGCAAATTTGGTACCAGTAGATCAAATGATACTAGAGTTGCCGAGTGAATCTCCATACGAGGAAGTTTTGGGTTCGTGCCATGCATCTTCAAGTGATGCCTTGAAGACCTATAGAATACCCAAAAAGACTATCGAGTTTTGTTCGCAAAAGTGATGCGATGTAGCTTAAGGAAATGGAAGTACCTTACCGATTGAAGGGTCATGACAAACATGTGACATAAGAATATAATACGATGAATACAAAACAAAAACATGTTTTAAGATAAGTCATTCATATAATATGTTATATGTTTGGATGCCATATTATACAATAAAAGTTCTGATATAATGCCACAAGATAAGAAACTCTAAAGTCAAATTACAGAAAAAGAAAAAAAGAAAAAAAAAAAAAAGACATTAAGATAATATGTTATATGATATGATAGATATAAAATAATGTAATAAGAAGTTTTGATACATAAAGGGTACTTGTATTCTAATCTGTGTGTGAGCTAAAAAGATTAAAAAAGAAAGTAGAATCACAAGAAGCTGAAAGAATACATGATTACATTGTTATACTTACAGCTGATCATGGGCTGGGCGGCCCGGCCCGGCCCGGCCCGAAGGCCCCCCCGAAAAATGGGAGGGTTTGGGTAAAAATATAGGCCCGAAAAATGGGCTTGGGCAAAAAAACGAGACCCGTTTAGAAAATGGGCCGGGCTCGGGTAAGAGTTTTTTGGCCCGGGCCCGGCCCGGCCCGAATTATATATTAATATATATATTATTTTATTTTTAATTATTTTAAATTTTTAATGTAATTATTTTTTATTATATTGTTAATTTGTGTATTGTTTTAAGAATTGTTTTAGTATTATTTTTATTTGTTTTAATATTTATTTTTATGTTTTTAAATATATTTGATTTATTATATTTTTAAATTTTTTTATTTAATGAAATAAGAAAAAAAATTTAATAGGGGCCGGGCCGGGCCGGGCTCGGGCTTAGTAATTTTATTCCGGGCCGGGCTTGGGTAAAATTTTAGACCCATATTTCGGGCCGGGCCGAGCCCGGGCCTAGTAGACGGGCCTAAAATTTTGTTTGAGCCCGGCCCGGCCCATGATCACCTCTAGTTATACTACAAATCTAACATTAGATTTTACAAGAATGTCCTACTAACATAAAAAGTTCTTAAATCGTAATCTCTCATTATTTTATTAACTTAACATATTAATAATCTATTTCATTTATAAATTTTAAAAAGATTGCATTGATATATTCAGAATAATAACACACTTTACTAGATTTAGTGTCACAAGTGACATCAAATAAGCTGGTGAAAGTAAAAAAAAAAAACCCAAAAAATATTAAATAAAAAAATGAATAATTATGTCATTTAAGATTTTTATATAATTTCTTTTTTATATTATAAAAGTATTCTTTAATTCTAAAATTATTATCCATTCTTCTAAATCTATTCACTATCATCAGAAAAAACTATTCACTCTTTCCAATTATCATTATCTTTTAGGCTATATACTTTTCTTTTTTTAATGTGGGAACAACTTTTAGCACAAAATAATAATTCTACTTAGTTAATTTATTTTCAAAAGTGATTTTGTGTTATATATTTGTAGTTCAACATATTTGTAACTAGATATATTAATGGATTAAACAGAATTGAATTTGAGTCAAATTAATGTTTAGTTATTTGATTCATAATTAATGTTTGTAACTAGATATATTAATGTTTAGTCATACATAATTCTTAAAATTCAGTATGTTTTATATAGTTAATTGATTCTATTAGGCTTGTTGCTATTATTTTTATTTAATATTACATATTTCTTTTACTATAATTATATGTATTTCTTTTATTAAATTTCTAATATAAATCAGTTAACATACTTTTTATTATTTTTATTATAGTATAATATATTTAATTTTTTATATGTTATAAATTACATAACGCATAAAATAAAAGAATAACATTATATTATAAATTTAAAAATTAATCGAGCCAAGTTTAAGTTTTGAACATTAAAGTAAAATTTGATTTATATTTTAAGCGAGAATAATTTTTTATGAAGAAATAAAATACGAATATAATATATTTATTAAAAATATAATTAAAAAATATTATACGAATAAAATACGAATATAATATATTATACGAATAATTTGATTTATATTTTATACGAAGAAAGTGCTAAAATCAGGGTTATTTATTAAAAAAATATAAAAAACACTTAAATAATACATTTGAAACATTATGTACTAAAATAATATGAAGAAATAAAATACGAATATAATATATTTTAAAAAATAAGATACGAAAATAAAAAAATACGAAGAAAGTGACAAAATCAGGGTTATTTATTAAATTAATATAAAAAATATACACTAGTGCCGCCTCTGCCAGAGGCAACACTGGTGCCGCCTCTACCAGAGGCAACACTGGTGCCGCCTCTGGCACCAACATGACCCATTTTTTATTTTTTTCGTTTTGGTGTTTTTTTTTTTGTTGGAGCTTCTGCTTCACCGTCATGTCGGGGAAAATGCTGTCGTGAGTGGCATGACCACCTGACTATACCATTTTCGTATTTAGTTTTGTAGGTGTATTATTTTCGAATTTTTTAATTTTTTTTATATTTTTTTGGTAAAAAACCCTAGAATCAAGGATTTAGAGAATTTGTAATATATTGACTTTATTGATCCTTTGATACAAAGAATTGTATGTATTTTGTCTACTAATTGGTTATATATAAACATTAAATTATTTTATAATTTTTATAAATGATATAAGAAATAATTTTAAAATATTATTCTAAAATTAAAAAATGTTAAAACTAATAATAATAATATCGAGCAAAAATGTAAAATAGATGATGTAATTTAAAAATAATTAATATCAATATTATAAATATTTTATTATTAAGTGAATATTCATCAAGATAAAAATAAGTTTGATACACTTTAGGACTCTAATATTTATTAGGAGTAGAGTTTTATTTTATTTATACTTTTTATCTCTATAAATATAGACTTTGGAGAAGTATTCATAAACATCCCTATTTGATTAATAAAATATAATACTTCTTTTGCTCTCCCATTTTTTTTATTCTTTACTTTTTTTATTTTATAACACGTTATCGGCATGATTATATGATTTCCTTTTAGTCTCTCTTTAAAATTTTTTCTAAAAAAAAAAAAATCCTCTAAGAAACCTAAAGAGTTTCAAACCTCTGTGTCAAGAAAATTTGTTTAACTACTGTTGAAACTACTTTTTTGAAAGTCGACTTTTAATTTAAAAAACGAAAATGGGAGTCGCCACCAATCCTTTTTTGTGAGGTGTGATCGGATCACCTTGTAATTTGGTCATTTTAATAAATGGTTTAATTTGCTAAAACAACGATTTTTTAGTATATAAGCTTCGAGAAATAAGTTCGGGAGTCGATTACGCAAGAGGAAGGATATTCGGTCATTTAAGTTTAACAAGAAAATCAAAACCCCGTAAGTTAGGGTATGACTTCTTGAATCTCCAAATACGAAACATTGCTTATTTTAAAAATTTTCTTTTTATGCATTGAGCAAAAATTAACGTAACACTTAAACTAGTATATATTTAGTTTATTCGAGTATGGTATAAAAATAACTAAAAGTAAGAAAATGAAATCATGCTTAGCGAATAATAATAATGCGACATAAATTAGTAGTAATAATGGCATGATATGCTTAATAAAGTATAAAAATATAATGATAATAATGAATCATGATGCTAATATGCGTAAATAAAAAAAATAAAAAATGATAATAACAACAATAATAATGATAACAAAAAAAAATCAAAATTTTGAAATATATTGAAAGTAGTAAATAAATAAATAAATAAAAAGGCACAATAAAGGAAAATAAAAAAATTCAATTGTAAAAATAAAATAAAGGAAATATTAAGTAAATAAATAAATAAATAAGTGAATATCAATAAAACATTTGATTAAAAATTGAAACTGAATAAATAAATAATAAAATAATAAAATAACAAATGACACAGTTTATATAAAAAAATTGAGGTTAAATAAACCAAGGATCAAATTGAAATTGAAATAAAGATAAGGGGTATAAATTGAGACTAATAAAAAGCTAATAAGGATTAAAACGTAACAAAACCGTAGTCGCAGGATAAAAATTAAAAAAAAAGAAACAGGATCAGATTGTAAACCGCTTAAAAGCAGAAGGACCAGGATAATAATTAAACACGCAGATTCTATCTAGAAATCAAGTTGGGTTTCGGGTCATCGAAAACGGCACCGTTTCAGGCATCCGTCTCCTAAAATGGTCTAAGGACCAAAATGTAAATAAAATGAAATAAAATGGTGAAATCAAAAAAATAAAAAAAGATAAGACTAAATCGAAACAAGCCGCAAAAGCGGAAGGACCCAAGGAAGAAATATCCCCTCCAGGTGAAAACACACGGATCCTAGGGAATGAATAGGGTCGAGCCGCGGGTCGTCAAAACGACGTCATTTTGACGTCTGAAATTTACCCCAAAACGGCGCTGTTTTATTCCCCTATTTAAGCCATAATCTTTCAAAAAAAATTCATTTATGCCTTTAAAATAATAAAAAAATTTGAGAGCTCCCTTTTTTTCTATCAACTTCCCTTCGTCCGGCCATTGCCCGAAAAGTGCCCGTCACGTCGGCCGCCGGTCACCGGTGACAGCTCTACCGTTCCAGCGGTCGAAAAAATAAAAAATATTTATTTTCTTTCCCTTTTCCTGTATAACTCCGATTTAGGGTTGAAATCGCCAAAAATAAGACCAAAATTTCCAAAAAAAGAAAAACTCTTCGACTCCTGACGCCCTCCGCTACGGTCTTGGCCGAATCCCCAAGGATTCGATGGCCTCTTAGACTGGAAGAGACACCGATGGTGGCGCAAAGACAAAAAGCAGGTAATATTTTTTTTTATTTTTTATTTTCACTTATTATTATTTATTTGCTTCAAGAATAAAATTAGAGACAAAAAATAAAATAGCTACCTTTCGAGACTTGAAACTTTTTTTTGTATTTCTCTCTCTGTGTGTGTAAAAAATTACAAGTAAAATATGTGGCCTCTTTTATAACCGAAATACGAAACTATCTGTTTATTTTTTTGCTTTTGTTTTTTCTTCGTTGTCTTCTCTGCTTTGCGTGTCTGTTCCTCTTTTTAGGTGACAGTGGAGTGGCTGATGGTGGCGATGGTGGCAGAGGGGCGTCAGAGGAGTGCCGACGTGGCATGTGGCTAGGGTTTCTTATTCTCTTTTTTGCTAAAAATAGTTTAGTTTTTGGGCTATTTGGGCCACTAGGGTTTTCTTGTATTTGGGCTGTAATTAGGTTTGTAATTTTGGGCCTGTAATTTGTTGTAAATGGACTCTGCACTTTCATTATTTTAGTTTAATTTTTTTTTATTTTTGTAATCTGGGCTCAGGCTAAATTGGCCTATTACAGTTGCCCCTCTTTGCTCATTGTTGTGTAACGAGAATGGAGCAAAGACTTTAAAAAGGGCCAATTTTGCCTGATCTTATCGAATCTCAACTTCTTTGGTGCTTTTCTTCTTCAAGTAGCCTCAGTCCAACCCACTACAACTTCGGGGAGATATTCGTATCTTCAACTTATTCCGCTACAACTTCTGGGAGATAAGATTTGTAGCTTGTAACTTTAGTCTATTCCACTGCAATTTCAGGGAGATAATACTTGCTATGGTAGATTTAATTCGACCCACTACAACTTTAGAGGTATAGGACTTATCATTTCAATCTACTCCATTGCAACTTTATGGAGATAAAATTTACAATTTGTAGCTTTAATCTGTTCCACTGCAACTTCAGGGAAATAAGATTTGTTATCTTCAGTCTGCTTCACTGTAATTTTAGAGAGATAAGATTTGCTATCTTTGATCTACTCCACTGCGACTTTAGGGAAATAAGGTTTATAGCTTTAATATGCTCTACTGCAACTTCAGAGAGATAAGATTTGCTATCTTCAATCTACTCCACTGCAACTTCAGGTAGATAAGATTTGTAACTTCAACCTTCTCCATTGCAACTTTATGGAGATAAGGTTTATAGCTTTATTCTGCTCTACTGGAACTTCAGGGAAATAAGGTTTATAGCTTTAATTTGCTCTACTACAACTTTAGAGAGATAAGATTTGCTATCTTCAATCTGCTCCACTGCAACTTTAGGGAGATAAGATTTGTAACTTCAACCTGCTCCACTGCAACTTCAGGGAGATAAGGTTTATAACTTTAATCTACTTTACTGCAACTTCAGAAAGATAAGATTTGCTATCTTCAATCTGCTCCACTGCAACTTCAGAGAGATAATATTTGTAGCTCTAATATGCTCCACTGCAGCTTCAAAGAGATAAGATTAGCTACGATAACTTCAATCCATCCCACTGTAACTTTAGGGGTATAGGATATGTAATTTCATTGATCTGTTACACTGTTCTCAGGGGAACTTGACCTGTATAATCCATTTCATGGGCCTATATTTATGCCAAGCGATTAGGATGTTATGATTAGAATGAATCAAATGCTCCTAACTAGATGTGTATGAATGATGTTTGCATGAATGCAAAATGTCATTTTTTTTCGAGAATGATCCCCTTTTAATGCTTAGGTTGACACTGTTCGTTGTTCACCAAGGTTCTATCACTGACGTATTACCTTGTCCTCTTATTCAGCTGGTATCTTTGACAGAGAACATGAGGAAATAATCACAATTTAGATTATTCTTTCCCAAATGTTTCCATTTCTTAAATTTGGTTAGTTCTGACCAGTGTTCCTATTTCACGTCCTTGTACTATTTAGAAAACCTTTCAGAGTAATATGCAGAACTCCTTTTACTTGAATATTATTAGTCCATTAATCATTATTTCAATGAAAAATGCTTGAAAAAGATTGTAACAATAGACAAGGTTGAAATTTATTGAGAGCAAAGCTCAAAATGAATAGGTTAATCAAAATAACAAACATTGTTAAAATATAAAATGAATAAGATGAAACTAGGTGCCTCAGATATCACAGCATGAGCTTCTCTGCACTAACTTCTCGAGGACCCTTTTGATATGTGTTTAGAATACCTAGAGTATTTTGTCAATGCCCCAAGATGTAACATCCCTCCCTCTTGCTAATTCGGAGAGGATAAGACTACCACATGCCCCATCTTAAATCAAAAATTGAGTTGCCCTTTCCTGGGTTTTCAACTCAAAACCCCTTTGGTCTCAAAGGGCCCTTTGCGGGTTTTTGCCTTGGCCTCTCCTTTTTTTTAGGTGAAGTACTTCTTGATTGAATCTGAATTCACAGGATTAGGCAAGTTTTTGCCATCCATCTCGGTTAAACTAAGCGCTCCTCTAGAAAAGGCCTTCTTTACCACATAAGGTCCTTCCCAATTTGACATATATTTCCCTCTAAAATCCTTTTGTATGGGTAAGATATTTTTCAATACTAGGTCCCCTCATGGAATTCTCTGGGGCAAACCTTTTTTTCATTAGCTCGTATCATTCGCTTTTGGTACATCTGACCATGACGGATAGCTTTCAGCCTCTTCTCTTCAATCAAGTTTAGCTGATCATATCGAGACTGGATCCATTCTGCTTCATCTAACTTTAGTTCTGACAAAACTCAGAGAGAAGGAATCTCAACCTCAATAGGCAGAACCGCCTCAATTCCATAAACTAAAGAGAAAGACGTTGCCCTGGTAGAGGTCCTGACAAACGTTCGATAAGCATAGAGGGCAAATGGTAACTTCTCATGCCAATCTTTATAAGTTTCAATCATTTTCCCCATGATTTTTTTAATGTTCTTGTTGGTTGCCTCCACCGCACCGTTCATTTTTGGACGATGTGGTGACGAGTTGTGGTGTTTGATCTTAAATTGACTTTAGACCTACGGTATTGTACTGTTGTTCAAGTTCAATGCATTGTCAGTTATGATCCTTTCTAGCATTCCATACCGACATATTTCTTCAAGAATTTGCTGACTGTCGATTTTGTGACATTGGCATATGAAGTGGCTTCTATCTACTTGGTGAAGTAATCAATGACCACAAAGATGAATCGATGACCGTTGAAAGCTTTAGGCGAGTCGGCTCAATGACATCTATGCCCCACATAGAGAAAGGCCATGGAGAAGTCATAACATGAAGAGGTGAATAAGGCATATGAATTTTGTCTCTATAAATTTGGCACTTATGACATCTCTTGACATAACTGATACAATCCCCTTCCATGGTGGACCAATAATACCCGAATCTCATGATTTTCCTGGCCATTGTAAAACCATTAGCATGTGTTCCGCAGACACCCTCATAGACTTCTTCCAAGATTTTTTTAACCTCTACAGTGTCCACACATCTTAGTAGCACCTGATCCTTTCTTCTTTTATATAGGATCTCTCCATCTAAGACATAGTTACTGGCCAGTCTTTTCAATGTCCTTTTATCATTATTAGTTGCTTGGTCAGGGTATTCACGATTTTTCACATATCGCAGTATATCGTGGTACCAAAGGTGATCATCCTTTTCTTCCTCCTTGATATTGTAACAATGGGTCGGAGCCTCATAAATACTCATCTGGATAGGTTTTACGTCCTCTTGTTTGTTCAATTTGATCATGGAAGCAAAAGTAGCCAAGGCATCATCCATTTGGTTTTCATATCGTGGGAGATAGCAGAAGGAAGAGGCTCTGAGAATCCTCTATACACATGTCTTGCCCGAAAAGAGGCTCTGAGTCAGTAGTAGCGTCACTCATATCATTGATATCTAAAGACCTGTTATAGGGATGAAGGAAGATCCAAAGAACAAAAGAATCTAAGAATAATTATCTATATAGTATAATTATGAATGAACTGGAAAGAATAAAAGAATATTTGCTTAAGATGATACACAAAGATGCATTTTTTTGAAATAAAGATGTTGGACACAAGCCTATTTCATAAAAGGATTCTTATTGCTCCTAGGCTTAGAGCAATAAGCATGTTTTGAACATTACTTCGAATAAGCTCTAAAAACTATAGGAATATCTTTCGCAATCCAATTGTTCAGAACACTTCTAGGTACATAGGGGCAGCTGCCTAATAAATTTTCTCCCCCAATTCCTTCCCCGGATATGGCGTTGATGTTCAGATTTCCCAACATTTCTTTTGCAGTTTCTTTTCTTGACATCTTCTGTTCAGGGTGAATAGTTCCTCCTGACACGAAAGTTCTGGATATATGGGAAAAAGTCATCAGTTCCCATTTGACCTCTCTCCCGCTTAATCGCACTCTTCTTCTTTCTCGTTTCTTCTTTACCTCCTTCTTCTTTTGTCTCGCATCTGACTTATATCCCAAGCCAAAGCGATCTCGTTTGTCTATCAGAATTGGGAACTCGACTCTTCATTGTAGGTATTTTCTGAGTCTTTCCCGGGTAAAGCTCCCTTCCCCACTGTTAGCTGCAGGCCTATTCTCGTAGTTTTGGATATTTTGGGCATTGGGACATTGTTCCCTTCAACAATGAAAGTTGCATTCACAAATTCCAAAAATCGAAAGGAACATTCTATCACTTCATCGTCTGCCCCTATGTATGGTGCGTTACTGGTTACGGATGCAATAATGTCTTCTTTCACATTTATCGTTACCAGTCGACCATCTGTTACCAACTTTAGCTTTTGGTGTAGTGATAATGGCCCTGGCCCGGCTGAGTGAATCTAAGGTCTCCCCAATAGGTAATTATAAGAAGGCTTGATGTCCATCACCAGAAAATCTACCTCATACGTGTTTGGACCAATCAAAAAGGGTATCTCAATCCTCCCCATTACCCTCCTGCCAGTACCATCGAATGCTCTCACTATATTTTGGCATGTCTTTATATGTGAGTTATCCACAGGAAACCTATTCAGTATGGATAAGGGTAAGACATTCAGTGCAGATCTATTATCAATTAACACCCCTGGCAATGTATATCCTTTATAGTAGGTGGTGATGTGCAGAGCCTATGTAGATCCCATGCCCCTCTGGCAGTATTTCATCGTCATTAAAGAAAATGAAATTATCGGCGCTTATGTTATTAAGTAGACGATATAGCTTGTTTACAGAGATATCATAAGCGGCATAAGTTTCATTTAACACTTTCATCAACGCGCTACGATGTGTCTCTGAGCTTAAGAGTAAAGCGAGCACTGATACGCGACCTGGTTGTTTGTGTAGCTGTTCTACAACACTATTCTCGCTATGTTTTAAGAATTTAAAGAATTCTTTAGCCTCTTTCTCAGTTACTGGCTCATTAACAGGTGATTCAAGTTTGGCTGTTTTTTCTTTCTTTTGTTCAACCGCCAAGGCTTTTCCTTTTACGGGCTCAGCTCTTGCATTTGATAGATCATAGCGTCTCCTACTGCGCATGTAGAAATCAATATCTTGGTCCTCTTTTGAAGTGCTAACTGGGTTTCCTTCTCCCGGGATCGTCATGTTGCAGTCATAATTCCATGGAACTCTTTTACTGTCCTTGTAGGGAAAAGCTACGAGTTTCTAAATTATAACCCTTGGTGCCATTTGTACTCCCACTTCATTACTTCTTGGTCGTGAAATAATCACTACAGGGTGATTGAATTTGTAGAATTTCTCCATCGAGTCTTCCTTTGAAGCATAAACATCTCCTTCCAAGTCCTTGACATCTTCATAAAATTCAATTTCTTTATTATCCATCAGATTTTGCACCAGGGCCCTGAACTCAATGCACTCTTGGATTTCATGACCTTCTTTATTATGGAACTCACAGTAGTTCCTCATTCATCTGAGCCTTTCCTTTAAATCTTGCATGATTAATCCTCCTTTACTATTTTTTTCCAAACCCATCTCAGTGGGGTTTTTATTTTCGCCAAATCAATTTTGGTTTTCTTACTTCCACTCTCAATTATCGTGTTTAGCCCTTTATCAAAATGACTGGGTAACAAATTTCCTACCACATTAGGTCTTGATGGGTCGTCGAACTTTATAATTCTGATCTTAATGAACCTTTCAATCAACTTTTTAAATGCAGTGCAGTTCTCAATTAAGTGTCCCGTTATTCCCGTATGATATTCGCACTGAGCATTCGCATCATACCATTTTGGGAACGGAGGTTGTATTGGTTTCAAGTAAAATGGGGATACCACATGTGCATCGAACAAACTCTGATACAACTCTCTATATGTCATCGGGATAGGTGTGAACTGGATTCTTTGTGTTCGGCCTTGAGTTAGATTCTTGCCTTGGAGGGCCCTAATGGCTGGTAGTTATGGCTCTTGGTTGGCCTACGGTGACCGGTTTGGAATACTCTTTATTATATAAGCTCGCATTTTTCACGTCATGTTCCTTCTTCCTTAGGCCTGATCTTTTGGCATTTTCCCCCGCATCTATCTTCTCACTCCTCACTGCGTTTTCAATCATTTCGCTGGACATTATTATATTTGAGAAGCTCTTGGTAGCGCTTCTCAACATATGGTTAATGAACGGGGCTTTTAGAGTGTTGATGAAAAGCATTGTTGTTTCTTTCTCTAGAAGGGGTAGTTGGACTTGCGTTCCCACCTCTCTTCATCTTTGGGCATACTGCCTGAAGCTTTCACTTTGCTTCTTTTCCATATTTTGCAGCGTAATTCTATCGGGCATCATGTCGGTCACATGGCTATATTTTTTCATGAAAGCCTGTGCCAAATCTTTCCATGAGCTGATTTTAGCACAACTTAGTTGGTTGTACCACTTGGCAGTCAACCCAATCAAACTATCCTAGAAGCAGTGGATTAACAGTTGATCGTTATTGACGTATCTCATCATCTTTTGTCAGAACATCGTGATATGGGCTTCAGGAAAACTAGTCTCATTAAACTTTTCAAACTCTAGAGTCTTGAATTTTGGTAGGAGTACTAGATCTGGGATGACCAAACTCAAATCCTTGGCATTAACCCCGCAATGGTAGTCAGCATTCTCCACTGCTCTGAATTTTTCTTCTAACCACCTGCCCCGGTTTTCATGTTGTCTTGGCAGTTCTACCCTTGCTTTTTTCATTTCTGTCATATCTTCTAGATCCAGAACAACGGGATTGGTTGGATTATCCCCCAGATTGGAACTTGGACCTATTGGGTAGTTCATTGGTACTGAGGTACCAGCTTGATACTGTTAGGGTCTGATAGTGACGGGTACCCTTCGTGGGTACCCATTCGGTTAGGCCTAGACATTTATCGGGGTAAAACCTGGGGGATAGGTAGGGTCTTCATTATCATCCCCTGAGTTGATCACAATGCTCTTCCCTTTTTCAAGTCCTCTAGCCAGCATCTGCGTCAATTGGCTTAACATACTTCTTTGGGATTCTTGTATTTGATCCCTCATGTCCTGTTATACTTTCGCTAACCGTTCTTGCAGCTACACTTGCAACTGATCTTGCATGTCCTTTTGAATCTGTTCTGGCTTTTCTAATCTTTGATCCATTACTTTGGTTTTACCATGAGTACCATAACAATGTTCAGTTGGTAGATTCTTGTTGGTTTCCAAGGTAACTGTTATAATTTTGATTAATTAGGGTCTTTTTATGAAACTTTGTAACAACCCAGTTTTAGCTAAATCAGAATAGTGGTTTCGGGACCACAAATATGAGGTTACAAAATCATTTAATATTTTTTTTTGGTGTTTATAGCATGAGATTATATATGTGTGAAAGTTTCATGAAATAATTTTATCGTTTAAGTGGTTAATTTGAGAAAATGACTAAATCGCGTAAAATGCAAAAGTTGCATTCTATTTGATAAAAATGTCTAATTGCTATGGCTTATTAAATGAAAGGTATTTATGTTGTAATTAGACCATTGATAGTGGAATTTGACATAAATGGGCATTAAATGGATGATATTACATGTTTTATAACAAGGTTAATTTAGTAATTTAGTTAATAAGATTATAATAAATAAAACAAACAAATTCAATGTGTTGGTCATCTTCTTGCTGCTGAATTTTGAAGAGAAGAAAAGCTTTTATTTAGGGTTTCATTCCGCTATGCTATGTTGATCAATTAAGGTATGGTTTTGTCCCATTTTTTGATGATATCTACGTTTTTGTGATCGTTGCTTCGTTTCTAGCTAGCCCATGCCTCAATTTTTGAAAGTTTTGATAATTTTGAAAGTTGAAATTGATGAATTCATGTGTTTTTGGATGTTTGATGATGAAATATGAAATCTTGGTGTTTGATATACATGTTTTGTAAAGTGATTTTGAGTAAAAATGTCAAATAGGGATTTATTTGTGAAAATGTGAAAATATGTGGTTAAATGCATGAATAAATGATAAATATGGGCTGATATGAGCACTAGGAAAATTTGGCTAGCATGTATTTGAAAGAAACTGTGAAATTTTGTGTAATTTTGAAATAGGGACTAAATTATAAGAAATGTGAAAGTTTAGGGCCAAAGTGTAAAGTGGCTTAAATATGTGTTTGTGGATGAAATTGATTGAGTTGGTGATTGAATGGATTGATTTTGAATATATATATATATATATAGATCAAGAACGAAAGAAATCGGACTTAGATCGAGGGAAATCAAAAGTTATCAAATAGTCGATTTGGTCCCTTTATTTCAACAACGAGGTAAGTTCATATGCAAATAAATGTCTTTAAATTGAATTACATGGTTTACTTGTCATGGAAATGTTATAAATGTTGAACGAGCACTTATGAGCAATAATCGACAGAATTACGATATCCGAAAGTCCCGTACGAACCTTAGGAATAGAATAAGATACGAATGTCATAACATTAGGTTATCGAGATGTGATTACATGTAAGACCATGTCTGGGACATTGGCATTGTATTGAGATTACGTGTAAGACCATGTCTGGGACATTGGCATCGTTAATCGATTTCGTGTAAGACCTTGTCTGGGACAGTGGCATCGATATGTGATAACATGTAAGACCATATCTGGGATATGGCTTTGTACGAGCTTATGTGATTTTTGAGTATCCTTAATGATTCTGAATGGTTTAGTGGGCAAAGTCAAGTCGAGAAAGAATATGTGAAAGAGCTAAGTGATTCAGGTACGTACGAAATTCATACGAGTATTGAAAAGGGGAAATATTTGATGAACTCGATTAAGACATTGAATATATGTTCAATGAGAAAGGTTTGTGCATTTGAATGTGATTAGCTATGTTTAACATATTTAAAATGATATGTAAATATTCATGTGTGGACTCTATTTGTATATGGCTTACTAAGCTTTTGAAGCGTACTTTGTGTGTTCTTCCATGTTTTATAGATTATCGAATCTAGCTCAGACATCGGGGATCATCGGGAACCATCATCACACTATCGACTACTTGTTGGTATTTTTGGATGTTTGTAAATTTGGTATATAGCATGTATAGGCTAGTGAGTTGATGATATATTTTATGGTTTGACATAGCCATGAGATAGAGTTTGCTTTTGTAAAAAATGTTGGTATGTATTTGGCCATTTAAGTTGGCTTAAAATTATGTTTTGGATAAGTGTTATATGTGATGTATATAATGTCTTGTGTTTTGGTATTGTTTGCCATGGTTATGGATATGTTTAAATGGTTACTCATTTAGTTAGTTATTAATACTTGAGGAATGGTACATTATGGTATGATTTATAGATGATGAATTGATATTTTTGAGAGGCATGATTTAGTTGATGGTAAGGTGATGAAAATACATTTAGAAGTTATGTGAATTTGGTGATTTTGGCATAATGAGTTAGTATGTTTTGAATATGGAATTGAGTAGTTGAAATGGTTGAGGATAGATGGCATAATATGTGTATGGGTTGGCATATTTTGGCTGCCTATATATGAATTGAAATGGTATTATTGGGTTGCTTTGTGTGCATGAAAGAAGGGTGGCAAATTGGCATTTCAAATGGCCTATTTTTTTCCACATGGGCAGATACACGGGCGTGTTTCTCAGCCGTGTGCGACACATGGCCATGGTACATGGCTGTGTGTCCCCTGGGGTAACCCTTTGAATTAAAGTCAGTATACCCTATAGGTTTGGCACGACCTAAACACATGGATATGTCTACTGGTCGTGTGTGGCACACGGGCTGGCACATGGGCGTGTGGTCGGCCGTGTGACCCATGTCAGTAACCCCTTTAGTTTTCCCACGGCTATGGCAGACAGGCGTGTCCTCGGCCGTGTGGTACAAGTTAGTATGTATGCCCTGTTTTCACATGGCCTGTGACATGGGCATGTCTGGTGGCTGTGTGAGGCACACGGCCTATTCACATGGGCATGTTACCCTTTAATTTTGAATATTTTTCTAAGTTTCCAAACTTTTACATATGTGATTAGTTTAGTCCCGAACCTTCTTTAAAGCATGTTTAAGGTCTAATAGACCTAATTAAGGGACATTGTGTATATGAAAGAATGTTATTTGATAATGAATATTTACTGAGTTATGAAATGTATGATTTATGTTGTGGTTGATTGGTAATGCCTCGTAACCCTATTTAGGCTATGAATACGGGTTAGGGGTGTTACATTTTATTGGTATCAGAACTACGGTTTAGTCGATTTTAGGACTAAGGTAGCTAGTGAGAGTCTAGCTATACATGCCATATATATATACACTGTGATAGTGTGATGATTCCTGACAGTTAAAATGTGTTTTTATATAGCTAATGGATCCTGACCGAGCCGTAGCCGACGATGTTAAAAGTAATGCACCCGCTCCCGCTCAAGGGGCAGTGCAGTCTGATTCTAGACTCATAACTAGTAGTCATGAGGGATAGGCTAAACAAGCTTTCTTCTAGATGATGAGTGAGTGGTTCATGGAATTCGTACGAACAAATCTGGCAGCTCAACAACCTCCCCCCTGCCTATTCCTCAACATGTTCCAGTTGTACCAAAAGTGATAGATCTGATTCGATTGAGTAAGCCACCTTTTGATAAGATTTGAAAACATAGAGCTTAAGAGTGTCGGGCTACAGTTGATGATGATGCTGAGAGAGCTGGGTTTTGGCTCGAGAACACGATCAGAGTATTCAAGGAATTGTCATGTACTTTTGAAGAATGTGTCAAATGTGTGGTATCTTTACTTAGAGATAATGCATATCATTGGTGAAAAACGTTGACATCTGTAGTTTCTAGAGAACGAGTTACTTGGGAGTTCTTCCAATCTGAATTCTGAAAGAAATACATAAGTCAACGATTTCTCGATCAGAAACATAAAGAGTTTTTAGAGTTGAAACAAGGTCAGATGACTGTCACTGAGTATGAAAGAGAGTTTGTATGTTTAAGAAAGTATGCTCGGGAATATGTTTCCACTGAAGAGATCATGTGCAAAAGGTTTGTTGACAGATTGAACGAGGATATAAAACTGTTAGCCAGGATACTTGAATTGAAAGAATTTGTTGTCCTGGTTGAGAGGGCTTGTAAAGCCAAGGATCTCAGCAAAGAAAAGACAAAAGTTGATTTTGAAGCAAGAGATTCAAGAAAGAGGTCAACTAGTAAATCTTATCAGTCTGCGAAGAAATTCCAAGACTCGTTTAACCGTTTTAATACATCAGTGGGACATTGAAACAGAGATCGAGTGAGACAACAGTCGAGCTTCAAAGCTCTAGTTACTTCGATAGCTAGTGTTGGGAGTGCGAGACCTAACCGACCTGAATGTAAACATTATGGTAAACGACATCCTGGTGATTGTAGACTGAATGATAGAGCTTGGTTCTGTGTTTGTCCGGAGTTGGCTGAGTAAGATACAGTACATAATAGGAGGCCGAGTAACACTGCAACTAGAGGTAGACCACCCAAAAACACGAGAAATGTGAGTGGTGGTAGAGGTACAACACGAGACACTGCTACGAGATTTGATACTAGAGCACTTGCACGAGCCTACGCTATTCGCGCTCACGAAGAAGCGTCATCTCCAGATGTTATCATTGGTACTTTTACTCTCTATGATACTAAAGTTATTGCATTGATAGATCCAGGATCAACTCATTCCTATATATGGGTGAATTTAGTATCCAGTAAGACTTTGCCTGTAGAGTTTACTGAATTTGTAATTAGAGTATCAAACCCCTTAGGCAAATGTGTATTGGTTGATAAAGTGTGTCAGAACTGTCCATTGATGATTCAAGATTTCTGTTTTTTGGCCGATCTAATGTTGTTACCATTTGATGAATTTGATATAATTCTGGGTATGGATTGGCTAACGTTGCATGATGCTATTCTGAATTGCAAACGAAAGACGATTGATTTGAGATGTCAGAATAATGAAATTATCTGGATTGAGTCAGATGATTTGAATGGCTTGCCAATAGTGATTTCATCGATGTTAGCTCAAAAATATGTGAGAAAATGTTGCGACGTTTATTTTGCTTATGTGCTTGATACAAAAGTGTCTGAAAAGAAAATACAATCAGTGCCAGTTGTGTGTGAATATTTGGATGTATTTCCTGAAGAGTTACTGGGTTTACCACCGATCGAGTTTGGCATTGAGTTAGTGCTGGGACCTATGCCAATATCGATAGCTCCATACAGAATGTCTCTGACAGAGTTAAAAGAACTGAAAGCTTAGTTGCAAGAACTAACGGATAGAGGTTTTACAAGACCGAGTTTTTCGCCCTAGGGTGTAACACCCTTTACCAGAGTCCGACGCCGGAATAGCGTTCGAGGCATTACCGGACTTACAACACAACATTCATACATATCCGAATTATAAGTCTTATGTGAAAATTAAAACTTTTATAAATCACAATTATATTGTCCCTTGCAAGGCTCATCTCAGCCTCAAAAACATGTTTAAAAGTGGTTAGGGACTAAACTAATCACTTATAAAAGTTTCCGAATACTTAGAAAATTTTTAACATTTCATGGGTCACACGCCCGTGTGAATAGGCCGTGTGCCTCACACGGCAATAGACACACCCGTGTGTCTAAGCTGTGGTCAAACAGGGAATACATATTGACTTGCCTCACACGGCTAGGTCACACGCCCGTGTGTCCAGTCCGTGTTCTATGCACAAACCCGTGTCTAGGCCGTGTGCGAGGCCGTGCCAAAAATAAGGGGTATTCTGTTTGTGATGTCAGCATACCAATTAGAGTCACACGGCCAGACCATATGCCCGTGTTTCTTGGCCGTGTTCGAGCCTGACTTACAATTGAAGGGTACCCCAGGGGACACACGGTTGTGTAACGTGACCTTGCGTCGCACACGGCTGAGACACATGCCTATATGGACAAAAATAGGCCATTTGAATAGCCAATTTGCCACCCCAATTGGGTCAAACTACAAGCACCAAATCAAACATATTCCAAAACAATTTCTCACCAATTCATTCACCAAAGCATACACCATTCATGCCAAATCACAAGTTACCAATACCATATTTAGTACACATACCAAATCATATCAAAAACATATAATTCACACATTCACTTTGCTTTATTCAATCTCATGCCATAACTTATCAAATTGGCCAATTCACTAGGCTATATATATACACACATAATAACATCATTAACATGTCATTTTCGCATAGCTACATACATACAAATCAAAATAAACCATATCAAAACTAGCCTATACATGTCACATAACCAAAAACTCAAAACTCTTATATACCGAAGCGATAACTGGATAGTGTGATGAGATCTCCTATGACTTCCAACCCGAGCAAAACTCCAAAACTCTATAAACAAAAGAAAAACACACAAAGTAAACTTCGAGAGCTTAGTAAGCCATAAGCAAATAAATCTTCTCAAAATCATGTATATAATTCAACTTGATTAAGCCATAATTTGATTAACATCATATGCATATTCAATCACTTTTCCTAAATCTAACATCGCCACATTAAGAAATTTCATTAGGCTTATTTATCGGTGAACTTACAAACCATACTTCCAATGTCAAATATCAACCATTAGGTCATTCATATAATTTAATCTTGTACAGTTTCATTATATAACCAACCGAAACATAGTAATTTATTTAATTTCATGCAAAAAATATATCAATTTTTTTTATGCATTTCGAAACTTGAATAACCATACCAAATCACACATCCCAACCATATTCCATTTTTCATAATTCTCGTGTCCAAAATGTAGGACTATAATTTCATATAACGAACATATTCATAGCACATCATTCCTTCTCATATATTTCACATATCATCATTTGAATCATACTCATATTTCCCATCAGAATTTCATATATAAATCACATGTACCTGAACCATATATTACAAATCACATTTACAATTCCACCTCATATAATTCATTTGATCATAGTTAGCTTGTTAGTATACACATCTCATTTTCACATAGATCATATATTCACTAATCATAATCATACTCACTTTCATTTCATAATTTTTCATCTACTCCATATTTAACATCATCAATAACATAGATTCCATACATACCTGTACCATTTTGTTCTTACCTATCACATTTATTACTTTAATGCTCGAAGCACCAATTCATTCAATCGTCAATGAACATTCAACGAACTCGTACATTTAGTGCCAATTAATTAGCCGAAGCTATAATTATATTGCACACTTAGTGCCATTACATTAAACCGAACTTATATCAATATCGTACACATAGTGCCATTTACTCAGCCAATGCTGTTATAATCTCGCACACTCAGTGCCATTTTAATAGCCGTAGCTATTTCATTTATCGCACACTTAGTGCCTTAAATTCAATTCATATTTTACATACTTCAATTTCACATTCATATTACTTTTCAACTTAATTTAGTACATATAATACGCATACATTTCAATTTAATAACATTTACTTACTTATGAACTTACCTCGTACGAACACGAATGGACCGGAACGACTATTCGATAATTTTTGACTTTCCCCAATCCAAATCCAAATTTCTTATTTCTTGATCTAATTCAATACAACTTCAACTTATTTAATCATAATTTCATCCAATTTAGTCCCAAAAAAAGGGGAAAATTACCATTTTACCCTTGACATTTTACATTTTTTAAAATTTAGTCCTTATCGCATAAAATTGCAAATTCATGCAATTAAGGACAAGCCCATGCTAGCCGAATTCTTCTTATTGCCTTACCAGCCCATTTTTTTTTCCAAATAATCACACTTTCAACCACATAATTTCAATAATTCACAATTTAATCCAAAATTGACATTTTTACCAAAATTTATTTTACAAAACATGTATATCCAATAACAATAATTTATTTTCCATCATCAACTATCAAAATACTCATGCATTCAACAATGGCAACATTCAAATGCTTTAACAGTTTTGAAATCAGAGATACGGGCTAGCTAGAATACGAAACAACGATATCAAAAACATAAAAATTATCAAAAACCGAACACAAAACATACCTAAATCACTTTATGCAAGTGCCGAAACTAAGGAAGCTTCAATGGCTTTTTTTTTCTCTTCCGTATTTAGCTAAGAGACAAATTTGCATGGGCATTTTATGTTTTGTTTTTATTAATTACATTTTAATATACCATTTACCTTTTTATCCTTTATAATAATACATAATTTCATATATGCCAAATCACCAATCTCCACTATCATAAAATAATGGTTTAATTAATAAATAGGGACTTCTACTTTGGTAGAACATAGCAAATAAAAACTTAAATAATTAGAATGCAACTTTTGTATTTTACGCGATTTAGTCCTTTTACTAAATTGAGTGCTCAAACGATAAAATTTTCATACGAAAATTTCACACATATCAATTCACATATTTTAAACACAAAAAATAATATTAAAATATTTTTTTGACTCAGATTTGTAGTCCCAAAACTACTATTTCGACTAGGGTCTAAATCGGGCTGTTACATGGGGTGCTCCTGTGTTGTTTGTGAAAAAGAAAGATGGCATGATGAGAATGTGAATAGACTACCGACAGCTTAACAAAGTGGTAATCAAGAATAAATATCCTCTACTCAGAATAGATGATTTGTTTGATCAATTGAAAGGGGCTACAATGTTTTCAAAGATAGATTTGAGATCAGGTTATTACCAGTTACGAGTTAGAGACTCTGATGTGTGAAAGACAGCTTTCCAAACGAGGTACGAACATTATGAATTTTTAGTTATGCCTTTCAGACTAATGAATGCTCCTACAGTCTTTATGGATTTAATGAACTGAATTTTAAGACCGTACTTAGATCGATTTGTTGTTGTATTTATTAACGACAGTCATATGTAAAGTTCAGTAAATGTGAATTCTGGTTACGGGAGGTTGGTTTTTTGGGGCATATTATGTCAGCATCAGGTATTCGAATCGATCCGGGCAAGATTTCTACGATAATGGATTGGAAGCCACCGAGAAATGTTTCTGAGGTCTGCAGTTTTCTGGGACTAACGGGATATTATAGATAATTTGTGAAAGGTTTTTCAATGATTACGACTCCGTTGACGAGATTGCTTCAGAAAGATGTAAAGTTTGAATGGTCCAAGAAATGTCAGAAAAGTGTTCATCAGTTGAAAGCTTTTCTGACTGAAGCTCTAATATTAGTACAGCCAGAATCTGATAAAGAGTTTGTGATCTATAGGGATGCATCGTTGAATGGTTTGGGTTGTGTTTTGATGTAGGAAGGCAAAGTCATAGCTTATCCTTGAGACAGTTGAAATCGCATGAAAAGAATTACCTGACTCACGATTTAGAGTTAGCAGCCATTGTGTTTGCGTTGAAGATTTGGCACCAATATCTGTTCGGTGAGAAATGTCATATTTATTCAGATCACAAGAGTTTGAAATATCTGATGACTCAGAAAGATTTGAATTTGCGACAGCGGAGATGGCTTAACTACCATCTGATAAAAGCAAATGTGGTTGCTGATGCATTAAGTTAAAAATCTTTGTTTGCTCTACGTACAATGAATACTCAATTGGCTCTATCTAATGACGGCTTGGTTGTAGTTGAGTTGAAAATGAGACCATTGTTTATACAGTACGAAGCTTAGAAAGTTGATAATGAGATGTTAGCAAAACGAGCTCAATGTGATTCGAAACCTGATTCAAAGTTTCAAGTTGATTCTGATAATTGTTTAAGATTCAAAGGCCGAATATGTGTTCTGTGAAATTCAGAGTTGATTCAGATGATTTTGAATGAAGCACATAGTAGTTGTTTATCTGTTTATCTGGGAAGCACGAAAATGTATAATGACTTGAAATAGTTTTATTGGTGGCTGGCATGAAACGTGATGTTTCTGAATTTGTTTTGAAATGTTTGATTTGTCAGCATGTTAAAGCTGAGCATCAGGTACCGTCTGGTTTATTAAAGTCGATTATGATCCTCGAGTGGAAATGGGATAGAGTGACTATGGATTTTGTTTTGGGTTTACCTCTATCTCCGAGTAAAAAAGATGCGACCTGGGTTGTAGTTGACAGATTGACAAAATCGGCTCATTTCATTCCAGTACAAACAGACTATTCGCTTGAAAAGTTAGCTGAGTTGTATATCTCTGAGGTTGTGAGATTACATAGAGTACCTATTTCTATTGTTTCGGATAAAGATATGAGGTTCACATCAAGGTTTTGGAAGAAACTGCAAGATGCACTGGGTACAAAACTACATTTTACTACCGCATTTCACCCGCAGATGGATGGTCAATCTGAGCGAGTTATATAGATACTCGAGGATATGTTGAGATGTTGCATTCTTGAGTTTGAAGGTACGTGGGAAAAGTACTTATCTTTGATTGAATTCGCATACAACAACAGTTTTCAATCAAGTATTAAAATGGCACCGTACGAAGCTCTATATGGTCGTAAGTGTAGAACACCATTGTATTGGATTGAGCTTAGCGAGAATAAGTTCACGGGGTCAATCTGATTAGAGAAACAGAAGAGAAAGTGAAAGTAATTTGTGATAGTCTGAAAGCAACATTAGATCGTCAGAAATCATACGCAGACTTGAAACAAAAAGATATTGAGTTTCAGATCAGGGATAAAGTGTTTTTGAAAGTATCTCCGTGGAAGAAAACACTTCGATTCGGTTATAAAGGCAAATTGAGTCTGAGATTCATCGGTCGTATGAAGTTATCGAGCGAATTGGACTAGTGGCTTATCGGCTAGCATTGCCCTATGACTTAGAAAAGATTCATAATGTATTTCATGTATTGATGCTTCGACGATACCGATCTGATCCTTCGCATATTATTTCTCCGACCGAAGTTGAAATTTAGTCAGATTTATCGTACAGTTAAAAATCGTTTGAAATTTTAGCTCGTGAGATCAAAGAGTTGATAAAAAAAGAATAACGTTAGTGAAAATATTATGGCATCGACATGGGGTAGAAGAAGCTATGTGGGATCCTGAAGATGCTATGAGAAAGCAATATCCAAACCTATTCGCTGGTAAGATTTTCGGGGACGAAAATCCCTAAGGGGGGAGAGTTGTAACAACCCGATTTTAGCTATATCAAAATATTGGTTTTGGGACCACAAATCTGAGGTTAGAAAATTATTTTAATATTATTTTTGGTGTTTATAGCATGAGATTATATATGTGTGAAAGTTTCATGAAATAATTTTATCGTTTAAGTGGTTAATTTGAGAAAAGGACTAAATCGTGAAAAATGCAAAAGTTTCATTCTATTTGATAAAAGTGTCTAATTGCAATGGCTTATTAAATGTAAGGTCCTTATATTGTAATTAGACCATTGATAGTGGAATTTGACATAAATGGGCATTAAATGGATGATATTACATGTTTTATAACAAGGTTAATTTAGTAATTTGGTTAATAAGATTATAATAAATAAAACAAACAAATTCAATGTGTTGGTCATCGTCTTGTTGCTAAATTTTAAAGAGAAGTAAAGTTTTTATTTAGGGTTTCATTCGGTATGCTATGTTGATCAATTAAGGTATGGTTTTTGTCTCGTTTTTGATGATTCTTACGTTTTTGTGATCGTTGCTTCGTGTTCTAGCTAGCCCATGCCTCAATTTTTGAAAGCGTTGATGATTTTGAAAGTTGACATTGATAAATTCATGTGTTTTTGGATGTTTGATGATGAAATATGAAAGCTTGGTGTTTGATATATACATGTTTTGTAAAGTGATTTTGAGTAAAAATGTCAAATAGGGATTTATTTGTGAAAATGTGAAAATATGTGGTTAAATGCATGAATAAATGATAAATATGGGCTGATATGAGCACTAGGAAAGTTCAACTAGCATGTATTTGAAAGAAATTGTGAAATTTTGTGTATTTTTGAAATAGGGACTAAATTATAAGAAATGTAAAAGTTTAGGGCCAAAGTGTAAAGTGGCTTAAAGATGTGTTTGTGGATGAAATTGATTGAGTTGGTGATTAAATGGATTGATTTTGAATATATATATAGATCAAGAACGAAAGAAATCAGATTTAAATCCAGGGAAATCGAAAGTTATCGAATAGTCAATCCGGTCCCTTTATTTCAACTACGAGGTAAGTTCATTTGCAAATAAATGTCTTTAAATTGAATTACATGTGTTTACTTGTGATGGAAATGTTATAAATGTTGAATGAGCACTTATGAGAAAGAATCGACAGAGTTACGATATCCGAAAGTCCCGTACGAACCTTAGGAATAGAATAGGATACGAATGTCATGACATTAGGTTATCGAGATGTGATTACATGTAGGACCATGTCTGGGACATTGGCATTGTTTTGAGATTACGTGTAAGACCATGTCTGGGACATTGGCATCGTTAATCGATTTCGTGTAAGACCTTGTCTGGGATAATGGCATCGATATGTGATAACATGTAAGACCATGTTTGGGATATGGCTTTGTACGAGCTTATGTGATTTCCAAGTATCCTTAATGATTCCGAACGGTGCAGTGGGCAAAGTCAAGTTGAGAAAGAATATCTGAAAGAGCTAAGTGATTCAGGTACGTACGAAATTCATACGAGTATTGAAAAGGGGAAATATTTGATGAACTTGATTAAGACGTTGAATATATGTTCAATGAGAAAGGTTTGTGCATTTGAATGTGATTAGCTATGTTTAACATAATTGAAATGATATGCAAATATTCATGTGTTGACTATATTTGTATATGGCTTACTAAGCTTTTGAAGCTTACTTTTTATGTTCTTCCATGTTTTATAGATTATCGAATCTAGCTCGGACATCAGGGATCATCGGGAACCATCATCACACTATCGGCTACTTGTTGGTATTTTTGGATGCCTGTAAATTTGGTATATGGCATGTATAGGCTAGTGAGTTGATGATATGTTTTATGGTTTGATATAGCCATGAGATTGAGTTTGCTTTTGTTAAAAATGTTGGTATGTATTTGGCCATTTAAGTTGGCTTAAAATTATGTTTTGGATAAGTGTTTTATGTTATGTATATAATGTCTTGTGTTTTGGTATTGTTTGACATGGTTATGGATATGATTAAATGGTTACTCATTTAATTAGTTATTAATGTTTGAGGAATGGTACATTATGGTATGATTTATAGATGATGAATTGATATGTTTGAGAGGCATGATTTATGTAACACCCCTTACACACATTCCACACCGAAACAGTGTACGAGGTAGTACCAGAACATAACACATACCATTAAATAAAACTGAGACAAAAATATGGCATCCAATTGGATCATGAAACATTATAACATATGCCTTTAACAATATTAGCCAACTTCAATGGCTTTGTACAAAATAGTTGATCACATACTGTAACCAATATTTTAAACCTAGGCAATTATGACAAGTAACAAAATAACTAAGCCTACTATACATGCCATAATTCAAAATGTTTAGTTCAAGTACCAAAAGTATTGATAGTGCGAGCAGATCTTCAATGATCTCTAACTCCCGTGCTAGCTGGATGACACTATAAAACAAAAGAGAGAAAAGAAAGTACGCTTATTGCTTAGTAAGTAAGTATATAAATAATAAATAAGGAATCTAATATGTTTACAAAGTAAGTCAATTATATCTAGTTTTAATTTCACTATTTACTCCAATTTGATCAAGCTGTCCCTCCTACATCATGTTCACTGAATAAATGATAACTCGAGTTACAAAACTCAAAATCTAATCCCGTAAATTTTCCTTGAAACTAGACTCATATATTTACTTACTAATTTTTTTTTAGAATTTTTGGTTAGGCCAATTAGTACAGTTTATTAGTTAAAGTCTCCCCTGTTTCAAGGTTCGGTCCCTCTGACCCCTGTGTATTACGATTCAGATATCTCCATGTATAGAGTTTCAATGACTATGCCGTTTATTTCTTATAAATCTAGACTAAATAAGGATTTCATATATGTAAGGTAAAACTCCTAATTGTTTCTTTACAATTTATGGTGAATTTTTAAATTCAGAACAGGGAATCGCGATGTCGATTCCATGCCTTTCTTGATCTATAGCAACACATTTAGCTCATTTAACACTCATACTATCTATTTCAATCCAAAAATCATATTATAGAAAAATTGCATTTTTGCCCCCTAACTTTTACAAAATTACAATTTTGTCCCTAGGCTCAAAAATTTAATTCCAGCCCTTATTCTTATGTTTTATGACATGCTGAGCATTTTTCTCTTCTATGACAACATCAAATGCTCATTCTAACATGTACTTATGAACATTAGGTATTTTTACCGATTATGCCGTTTTGCTCGTTTTCGCTAAAAATCGCTTAGAAAAGATCGTTCTCCTAACTTCAAACATTTATATTTTACCATCAAACATTTAAATACATGCATATCATTCATGGGTAAATTTTTAAACATAAACCCTAACTCGAAATAATGGTAGAAATAGGTAGACCGAGCTACGAGGATTTCAAAAAAGTAAAGAATATTAAAAATGGGGCTTGAATGCACTTACTATTGAGCTTGAAAGCTTGGAAAAAACCCTAGCTATGGTTTTATGAGAGTTTCAGCCAAGCTTGGTGAAGATGATACCAATTTTGGCTTTGTTTTCCTATTTTATTATTTTATTTACCAAATGACTAAATTGTCCTTCATTAAAAACTATGGTGTTTTATCTTCCTTTAGGTATTTTTGTCCAAACTAATATAATGGTCTAATTACTATCCAAAGACCTCTACTTAAAACCCCTATTTCAATTAAGTACTTTATGAACTAGAACACACATTTTTCACCTATTTCAATTTAATCCCAAACATCAAATTAAACACCCAGTCATAAAATTTTCAACCTCAGATCCGTGGTTTCAAAACCACTATTCCGTTTTGGCCCTAAATCGGGCTGTTACAATTTGGTTGATGGTAAGGTGATGAAAACACATTTAGAAGTTATATGAAGTTGGTGATTTTCAAAACCCGGCCTGGACGTTATGGCCGAATCTAGCGATGTCACATGAAAGAGCTTTCGAAACTAAGTTGCAGCTAAAACCATTTAAACAATCTCTTTACCTTATTGCATTTTTTTATCAAATCACTTCATTTGTTTCCAAAAGTTATTCATTTTCAAAGCATTATTTAATTTCAAATTGTTATACTTTACAGAAGCTTTTGAAACGGTTTTGCATATTAGTGGTATTTTGGTTAATCATGTATATCTTTTGAAAACCCGTAACCTACTACTAGCAGATATAAATCAAAATAAATAAAACCCCAAAATTAAAGATGAAAAATTATAGAGGCCTTATTACATAAAAATAACCAAATTAAACTACTTATAAATTAAAAGATAAATTTGGAAGCATAAGCTGTTGTGTGGCCACCTTCGAGTCCCTCGCAGCACCGATCCGTCTAAGGATTACCTGCGCAGATAAGCAGAAGGGTGAGTTTACGAAAACTAAGTGTGTAATCCCTTAATAAACAAATAGTCAAACACATAGTGAGCAAATACAGTCTGGGCCTAAGCCCATATCAGTAACAGTGACAATATTAGTTTGGGATTTAGCCCATTTCAATATAGAAACAGTCATGTGTTTGGGCCTTGGCCCATTGCAGTAATAGTAAGTAGTGCAGTAACATCAATCAGTGCACTAATAATAATCAATGCAGTAATAGTAAAACAGTATACAAGTGCTACCCATCTAGCCTCTACACTCCATCTCCGTCCAACCCTACACTCCATGTGGGGATATAATCAACCCACCCATCCCTACACTCCAAAATTAGCACCTGTTTCGCACTAAATAATGATAATATGCAAATGTGGTGACAAGATAATTTAGGCTCAAAGCCTTTCAGTACTCTTCCTCTGATCAGTTTAAACCTGTCCCCATGCAATGCATCATACAATCATGTCATGTATCCAATACAGATTAAATAGCATGCTAACATACGGTCACACATGTACAAATAGATATATACATCACATAGGGGTAAAACGGTCATATTACAATATAAGGGCAAAATAGTCATTTTACCAAATATAGGGGTCTAGGTAATTTACAGACCCAACAATGGGTCCATAGTCATCTAGATTGACTCGTGCAACCTTATTAGTCAAACAGTGAAAATGGGCCCAAAGCCCATAACGTGGGCCTATGTGGGCCCACACGCTCGTGTGGCCCACAAGCCCAAAAATGGCCTTGGCCGTGTGAATTATACAGCCTGACCCAATAATCTCCACACCTCTGTGTGGTTTACCCGTATGGGGCCGACGAGCCCGTGGGGCTCACACGGCCCATTTCGGCCCAACGTGGCCCAGAATGACCTAAGCCCATGAAATCACTCATGGTGGCCTCTACGATCTAATGCCCACATTTATGCGTTCGGATGACCACACGAGTGAGCGTATGCTCGTGTAGCATCGACGGTCGCCTATTTCGGCTTTTGCTGATTTACGATTATGATAGTGTGGTTACACACCGGATTGCGAAAGTGTGCTAATAGACTACAAGCGCTCCAATCCTAGATCCAAACACAATACAACATTAGTCCCTTTAAGAACAGGCTTAAACAATCCTTTCCTATAACACTTATTAAAATAGTTTCTTATCACCTGTCTTACTCGATCGACTGAGAATCACTCCCTTAATCCGTTGCAAAAGACTGGTTCAACACCTTTTAGAAGTATCTTACAATCCAACCAAGACTTAACCATCTCAACCATATATTGATCATACCAAAAGGTTGTACTAACCGCATAACACTTACCGAAAGCGTAAATTAGGAATAAGAGACAGGAGTATTCGGCCTACCCCCAAAAGCCCACACTTAACCTGAGGCACAAGATGTATCAGTTGTACCCCTAGCTGTAATCGGTAGAGAAAAGAAGTCATTAAATGAAGAACAATTATAACAGAGAAAGGGAGGTAGGGAAAAAGAACCGTACAGATTGATCAAAGAATACTTGCCTATTCAAAAACAACAATAGAGAGATATGAAGAATTCGTCCAAAGTCACCAGATGAGAAGAGAGGAAATCCGTTAGCACAACAGAATTGAAAAAGGGGAGAAGATGCACCCAGTCAAGAGGAAACCGATTGGGGAAGAGGGAAGGAAGAGAAGAGAATCAGCCAACAAAAGCTGAAAGAGTTTGAGAAGGAAGAAGGAAGTATTCGACCATGAAGAGCAAATACCCCAAATGTAAACCCGAAAAGCTAAAAATGAAGGATATCGATATACTTACTAAAACAATTCGGTTTCTCTAGAAAAGAAAATAAAAAAGTTACCAATTATCGCAAAATGAAGAACTAAATGCCAAAACCCCAAAACTGAATGCACTGAGCATATGTATTTCCCATTCAGTACCAACTCTTCTCCAACCACAAATCCCCACGACTTTCTCCTAAAATACCTCATCAAATCTCTCATCCAATCCCTCAACTGATCACTCTTCCCTCAACTACTCAGTTTGAGTACCACTCCACCACCTCAGTGTTTCGGTCAAACCACAACACCTCCACAGCATCAGCAGCAAAAGAAAACGCCCCACTGCCTTCACCAGGATTCGAACCTCAGCCCCCATGGAACATTCCACATGCCCCTATCCCCTAGATTAGTAGGCCTTTTATGTCATGCTTCGCCCATTTTTATTTAAAAGCCTACTGAATAGAGACAAGGTTTATTCCTTGAAAAATAAAACTTTTGCAAATACCCAGGCTTGAACCCAATACTTCTCAAACACTCCCTAAACACTTAACCACTGAAGTAGACAGATATTATTGTCACTTTCTTGTACAACTATACCTTTATGTGTAGCCTCCTAACTATTCCCACGCTCAAAACTTAATACTTCTAGGCCCAAATTCAAGACGTTACAATCCACCCCTCCTTAAAGAAATTTCGTTCCCTAAATTTCCAACTATTAGATATGCTTCCGTCGTGCACTCTAATTCTGAAACACTACCACATTTAAACTGAGTGTTTTCAGTACAGTCTACAGATAGACTGGGACAGTACGTCAATCCAATGCTTAACTACATTAGGGGCGACATCTGTGACCCTCTCCATAATCCTTAGCATAGCCTGAGACAATGTATCATCCCCAACCACAGTAGCGGGCGACACTGGCGTCACACTCGCATCCAAATTAGGCATATTGCCAGATGACGAGGACCCAGCTCAGGCCCCTTTACGGCCTCTACCACGGCCTCTTGTACCTCGTCCGCAAATACCTCTGGTGCTTATATCAAATTGCATTTTATTTGTATTAATAGTGTTATACAGAGCAGTTTGCAGTTCTAATTATTTATTAACAGATATTTTATGGAGATAGTATCAATAGTATAGAGTTTTATTTTCGCACAACACAGTGTCTATCAGTGTCTACCGGTTTTACTATACAGTATACACTACAAAAGAGTTTGCAGTATGGTATTCTACCTCTACTAATCTTAGTAATCCTACCTATGATAGTTTCAGTCAAAATCAAAATACAGTCTTCAGAGAGAACTAACAGGATCGGCGTTGAGACTCGGTGTACCACACATTCAGTAAAATATTTCAAAATACTTGAAATCATTTGAAACAGTTCTTTTAGAAATTCTAAGTTTTTTAAAAGAAACCCAAATCTACAGTCGAGTTTTGCAACCTGGCTCTGGTACCACTAAATGTAACACCCCAAACTTGGCCTGAACGTTATGGTCGAATCTGGCGATGTCACATGAAAGAGCTTTTGAAACTAAGTTGCTACTAAAACCATTTAAACAATCTCCTTACCTTATTGCGTTTTTTGATCAAATCACATCATTTGTTTCCAAAAGTTATTCATTTTCAAAACATTATTTAATTTCAAATCGTTATACTTTGCGGAAGCTTTTGAAACGGTTTTGCGTATTTGTGGTATTTTGATAAATCATGCATATCTTTTGAAAACCTGCAACCTACTACTAGCATATATAAATCAAAATAAATAAAACCCCAAAATTAAAGATTAAAAATTATAGAGGCCTTATTACATAAAAATACCCAAATTAAACTACTTATAAATTAAAAGATAAATATGGAAGCGTAAGCTATTGTGTGGCCACCTTCGAGTCCCTTGCATCACCGATCCGCCTAAGGATTACCTGCGCAGATAAGTAGAAGGGTGAGTTTACGAAAACTCAGTGTTTAATCCCTTAATAAACAAATAGTCAAACACACAGTGAGCAAATACAGTCTGGGCCTAAGCCCATATTAGTAACAGTGACAATATTAGTTTGGGCTTTAGCCCATTTCAATATAGAAACAGTCATGTGTTTGGGCCTTGGCCATTGCGATGCTGATAAGTAGTGCGATGCGATGAAGTAGTGCGAAGAACAACAATTAGTGCAATAACAATAATCGAGTAGTAATGCTGAAAAAGCGATATACAAGTGCTACCCATCTAGCCTCTACACTCCATCTCCGTCCAACCCTACACTCTATGTGGGGACATAATCAACCCACCCATCCCTACACTCCAGAATTAGCACCGGTTGCTGCACTAAATAGTAATAAGCAGTTGAGCTGCCAGTAATTTAGGCTCGAAGCCTTTCAGTACTCTTCCTCCGATCAGTATAAACTTATCCCTATGCAATGCATCATACAATCATGTCATGTATCCAATACAGATTAAATAGCATGCTAACATACGGTCACACATGTACAAATAGATATATACATCACATAGGGGCAAAATGGTCATCTTACCATAAAAGGGCAAAATAGTCATTTTACCAAATATAGGGGTCTAGGTAATTTACTGACCCAATAGTAGGTCTACATTCGTCTCAGCTGACCCGTGCAACCTTATCAGTCAAATAGTGAAAATAGGCCCAGGGACTATAACGGGGGCCCACACGCTCGTGTGGTCCATAAGCCCAAAAATGGCCTTGGCCGTGTGAACTACACAGCCTGGCCCAATAATCTCCACACGTCCGTATGGTTTACCCGTGTGGGGCCGACGAGCCCGTGGGGCCCACACGACCCATTTCGACCCAACGTGGCCCAAAACGACATAAGCCCATAAAATCGCTCATGGTGGCCTCTACGATCTAACGCCCATATTTATGCATTCGAATGACCACACGAGCGAGCGTACGCTTGTGTAGCATCGGTGGTTACCTATTTCAGCTTTTGCCGATTTACGATTATGATAGTCTGGTTACACACCTGATTGCGAAAGTGTGCAAATAGACCACAAACGCTCAAACCCTAGATCCAAACACAATACAACATTAGTCCCTTTAACAACAGGATTAAACAACCCTTTCCTGTAACACTTATTAAAACGGTTTCTTATCACCTGTCTTGCTCGATCGATTGAGAATCGCTCCCTTAATCCATTGCAAAAGACTGGTTCAACACCTTTTAGAAGTATCCTACAATCTAACCAAGATTTAACAATCTCAACCATATATTGATCATACCATAAGATTGTACTAACTGCATAACTCTTACCGAAAGCGTAAACTAGGAATAGGAGACAGGAGTATTTGGCCTAGCTCCAAAAGCCCACGCTTAACCTGAGACACAAGATGTATCAGTCGTACCCCTAGCTGTAATCGACAGAGAAAAGAAGTCATTAAATGAAGAACAATTATAACAGAGAGAGGGAGGAAGGGAAAAAGAACCGTTCAGATTGATCAAAGAATACTTGCCTATTCGAAAACAACAATAGAGAGATATAAAGAATTTGGCCAAAGTCACCAGATGAGAAGAGAGGAAATCTGTTAGCACAATAGAATTGAAAAAGGGGAGAAGATACACTCGGTCAAGAGGAAATCGATTGGGGAAGAGGGAAGAAGAAGAAGAGAATCGGCCAACAAAAGCCGAAAGAGTTTGAGAGAGAAAAAGAAAGTATTCAGCCATGAAGAGCAAAGACCCCAAATGTAAACCTGAAAAGCCAAAAATGAAGGATATCGGTATACTTACTAGAACAATTCAATTTCTTTAGAAAAGAAAATAAAAAAAGTTGCCAGTTATCGCAAAATGAAAAACTAAATGCCAAAACCCCAAAATCGAATGCACTGAGCATATATATTTCCCATTTAGCACCAACTCTTCTCCAACCACAAATCCCCACGACTTTCTCTTAAAATACCTCCTCAAATCTCTCATCCAATCCCTCAACTGATCACTCTTCCCTCAACTACTCAGTTTGAGTACCACTCAACCACCTCAGTGTTTCGGTCAAACCATAACACCTCCACAGCACCAGCAGCAAAAGAAAATGCCCCACTGCCTTCACCAGGATTCGAACCTCAGCCCCTATAGAACATTCCACACGCCCCTATCCCCTAGATTAGTAGGCCTTTTATGTCATGCTTATCCCATTTTTATTTAAAAGCCTACTGATTAGAGACAAGGTTTATTCCTTGAAAAACAAAACTTTTGCACATGCCCAGGCTTGAACCCAAGACTTCTCAGACATACCCTAAACACTTAACCACTGAAATAGACAGATACTTTTGTCACTTTCTTGCACAACTATACCTTTATGTATAGCCTCCTAACTATTCCCACGCTCAAGACTTAATACTTCTAGGCCCAAATTCAGGGCGTTACATAATATATGTATGAATTGGCATGTTTTGGTTGCCTATATATGCATTGAAATGGTATTATTGGGTTGCTTTGTGTGCATGAAAGAAGGGTGGAAAATTGGCTTTTCAAATGGCCTATTTTTGTCCACATGAGTAGAGACACGGGAGTGCGTCTTAGCCGTGTACGATACACGGTCATGCTACACGGCCGTGTGTGCCCTGGGGTAACCCTTCGAATTAAAGTCAGTATACCTTACAGGTTTGGCACGACCTAGACACACGGGTGTGTCTATTAGTCATGTGTGGCACACGGGCTGGCACATAGACGTATGGTCGACCGTGTGACCCAAGTCGGTAACCCCTTCAGTTTTCCCACGGTTATAGTACACGGGTATGTCCTCGACTGTGTGGTACAAGTCTATATGTATGCCTTATTTTCATGCCCTATTTTCACACGGCCTATGATACGGCCGTGTTACATTCTTTTACCCTACTACTAATCATGTTCGAGGGTCGTCAAGGGACCTGTAGCAAATCTTTTCATTCTGTGGGTTTGGTTCTAAGTATTAGATATTTCTCAAACCTTTTTCTTGTAATTGTCACCCTTGTATGAAAACTCACACTAAGCCAACCCTTGTGCTACTGGTATGAACTGCCTTAATCTATACTGCCTTAACACAGGTAAAGGAGCATATCCAACAGCTCCCCATATCCCGAGTAGAGGGACCTAGTCGAAGTCTCCACAGTGGTACAAAATTTCATCAGGGATTATCCAAGGAGCCCTTCATTCAACGTCTTCATCTTGGAGATTCTGGATAATCGCCATCCATTTTTCTTCTGAAATGTCATCTCTCCTTGGGGTAGCCACTAACTCTTTCAATAGAGAGTAGTTCTCAGAGAATACTCGATAAGAAACCTTCTCTACCTTCCAAAAGTGGTATAGAACCATGTTAACAAGAGTTGCGCACACCCGATAAACCTTCCTTCACCTGCTCTTAGGCATGCATTCAAAGATCTGAAGGTTTCGGCCAAGATTGTCGGGACGGACATGAACCTTTTGTCAAGCTAGTCAAATAAATCTGAAACTGCCTCATCTACGTGCACTAGTGCTTTGGGGAAGATTACTAACCTGTAGATACTCAAGGAGAAGACATCGACCCTTTTCTTCGTATCCAGATGTGCCAAAATCAAATCTCATAAACTTTTCCAAAGGATGCATTTACTATCTCCTTTTTATTTGATCTGGGCTACAACCCATTGCTCACTTGTCCCCGTGATGCTCATTAGCTTTTTAAAGAAAGTCGGGACATTGGCAGTTCTAGAGTAAGCTTTGTCAGCTTGAATCTTCTGGCAACGAAGCAAGGTCGTGTATTCTTCCACGTTAGGTACCAAATCTACCTTCCTAAAAGTAAAGCAACTATAGGCGGGATTCCAATACTGGGCGAGAGCTCGGAATAAGTGTTTGTCCATTTTGATATCGAGTAGATAGGGCAAATCTCTATGGTTACAGTAAAATAGCTGCTTGATTTTGTCATATCCCATTGTTCCCATATCTCTTTCAACTCTTAGAGGTTATTCTACGTCAAGCTGATGCGAGTGAAATCCCACAATTCTGATACATACCCCTCCGTCAGACTATCACCGTTCTCTAATTGTGTTTTCTCTGACCATATTCGGACAGCCGCATTATCTTCCACTTTATCAAGAAATCTCTTTTCCATGACAAGCTTTCTATTTAGTAACTGAACGTGAATCAACAACTCTTTTATGATGAAAATGCCAGGCAATCAATGTCAAAACAAAACAAGTCATTATATTTTATACCAAGCTATAATTTAAAGTAAGCAAGAAATAATAAATAGAGCACTATTCGGGTGACCACTAAGGGTTTGGTGTGGTTCTACTTAGGGTAGGTTTTTAGGGCTCATTATATGCAGTTCAGTTCTAAAAAAAGGGTACCTGGACCAGCAAATTCCTCGATCCTCACCCATTATAGGCTCATACGGACCGATTTCAGTTCAGGGGAATACATTTCCATATGGCTATACGGAGATGAAAATCTCACAAAGACATAGGTATAGATGTATCCCGAAAGCGATCCACTATCTTATACAGAGGTGAAGATGTCACGAAGGAATAGTTTTTCACTCCTATTTAAAAAGGGTGAAATTGACCAATTATACGATGCAATATGTGGAGATAAACTAAAGGACTCGCACCAGTAAAGCAAACATATCATTATGTAACAAAATGATGAAGACCACAAAAATGACGGATGAAATGCAATGAAAGGATCACAAATTTAAATCAAATTATCAATTTTTGACAAAAAGACAAGAAGTAATCAACTCGTGGCTTGACTCTCTTATTTTGTCCCCAGTGGAGTCGCCAAGCTGTCGAAACCATTTTTTTGAAATTTGACTTTCAATTTAAAAAATGAAAATGGGAGTCGCCACCAATCCTTTTTTGCGAGGTGTGATCGGATCACCTTGTAATTTGATTGTTTTAATAAATGGTTTAATTTGCTAAAACAATGATTTTTTGGTCTATAAACTTTGAGAAATGAGTTCGGGAGTCGATTACACATGAGGAAGGATTAGCACCCTCGTAATGCCCAAAATTAGTACCTAGTTGATTAATTAATGTCTTAGTGTCGAAAGTTGAAAACTTGAAAAGAGTTTAAAATACGATCCCTCTTTGTATGAATGTTATTTTTACTTAAAAATTGTTTGGATAAATCGAAACGTATGTTAAAAGACCGTCTCATCTCGAGTTAACAAAATGTCACATCCTGTAAGTTAGGGCATGACACCTTGAATCCTTGAGAATAAGCTTGCCTTTTATTTTTTATTTAAATCTCATATATTTTAATTTTAAAAGGATATTTGGTCATTTAGGTTAAACAAGAAAATCGAAACCCCGTAAGTTAGGGTACGACTTCTCGAATCTCCAAATACGAAACATTGCCTATTTTAAAAAATTTCTTTTTATGCATTGAGCAAAAATCAACGTAATGCTTAAAATGGTATATATTTAGTTTATTCGGGTATGGTATAAAAACAACTAAAAGTAAGAAAAAAAAATCATGCTTAGCGAATAATAATAATGCAACATAAATTAGTAGTAATAATGGCATGATATGCTTAATAAAGTATAAAAATATAATGATAATAATGAATCATGATGCTAATATGCGTAAATAAAAAAATAAAAAAATGATAACAACAACAATAATAATGATAACAAAATAATAATAACAAAATAATAATAAAATCTAAATTTTGAAATATATTGAAAGTAGTAAATAAATAAATAAAAAGGAACAATAAAGAAAAATAAAAAAAATCCAATTGTAAAAACAAAATAAAGGAAATATTAAGTAAATAAATAAATCAATAAGTGAATATCAATAAAACATTTGATTATAAATTGAAACTAAATAAATAAATAATAAAATAATAAAATAACAAATGACACTGTTTATATAAAAAAATTGAGGTTAAATAAAGGAAGGATCGAATTTAAATTGAAATAAAGAGAAGGGGTATAAATTGTGAATAATAAAAATTAAAACATAACAAAACCGCAGTCCCAGGATAAAAATTAAAAAAAAGAAGCAGGACTGATTGTAAACTTCTTAAAAGCAGAAGGACTAGGATAATAATTAAACACGTGGATCCTAACTGGAAATCAAGTCAGGTTTCGGGTCGTCGAAAATGGCACCGTTTCAGGCATTCGTCTCTTAAAATGGTCTAAGGACCAAAATGTAAATAAAATGACATAAAACGGTGAAATCACAAAAAAGGACCAAATTCAAACAAGTCGCAAAAGCGGAAGGACCCAAGGAAGAAATATCCCATCTAGGCAAAAACACGCGGATCCTAAGGGATGGACTGGGTCGAACCGCAGGTCGTTAAAATGACGTCGTTTTGACTTCTAAAATTCGACCCAAAACGGCTCCGTTTTATACCCCTATTTAAGCCACTATCTTCCAAAAAAAATTCATTTATGCCTTTAAAATTAAAAAAAAAAATTGAGAGCCCATTTTTTTTTCTCTCAACTTCCCTTCGTCCGGCCATTGCACGAGTGCCCGATTCGTCTGCCGCGATGTCGTGGCCACAGCTACTCAAGTCATTCATTCCCTACGCCAAAAATAAAAATATTTATTTTGTTCCCCTTTTCCTGTATAACTCCGATTTGGGGTTGAAATCGCCGGAAATAAGGCCAAAATTTCCAAAAAAAGAAAAACTCTTCGACTTCCGTCGCGGCCTTGGCCGAATCCCCAAGATTTTGATGACCTCTCGGACTGGAAGAGTCGCCTATGGCAGCACGAAGACAAAAAGTAGGTAAATTTTTTTATTTTCACTTATTATTATTTATTTGCTTCAAGAATAAAATTAAAGACAAAAAATAAAATTGCTACCTTTCGAGACTTGAAACTTTTCTTTGTATTTCTCTCTCTGTGTGTCTGTAAAAAATTACAAGTAAAATATGTGGCCTCTTTTATAGCTGAAATACGAAACTATCTGTTTGTTTTTTTGCTTTTGCTTTTTATTCGTTGTCTTTTCTACTTTGTGTATCTATTCCTCTTTGCAGGTGACAGTGGAGTGGCTGATGGTGGCGGTGGTGGTAGAGGGGCGTTAGAGGTATGCGGAGAGGAGCACCGATGTGGCATGCGGCTAGGGTTTCTTTTTTTTTTTTGTTGAAAATAGTTTAGTTTTTGGGCCATTTGGGCCACTGGTGTTTTCTTGTATTTGGGCTGTAATTGGTTTGTAATTTTGGGCCTGTAATTTGTTGTAAATGGAATCTAGACTTTAATTATTTTAGTTTTATTTTTTTTTTATTTTTGTAATCTGGGCCCAGGCTAAATTGGCTTATTACAACTACTTCAACCATTTGTGAAATTTATAAAATCCATTACTATCGGAGAAGAAAAAGACCCAAAACTAGTAAACATAAGAGTAGAACCCACGTCCTTTGAAAATTTCATCACCTTCTAACCACTTGGCTACCTTAGAGATCAAAAGAAAGTACACTAAGGAATATATATAACTAGTTTTTCGTATTTGGTATGCTTTCGTCACCATCTTTTTAGATTTTTGTTGGTAAAACTTTTCTTATATTTATCTGTTAAATATATATTTCAAACATATTGATTTATTACTGTTCCGTTTTTTTAGTAAATTTATTATTTTGTAAAGATTCTTTTATTGTTTTGTTTTAGTGATAATTATGTGCTCTTGATATATCTAGAAAAAAACTATTTATCATGGATACTTGATGATGAAATCCATCTACATGCTAAAGGTTTTTAAAATACAATTGTGCAAGGTAATCATGGATCTAACCAAAACAAAGCTAAATCTATGATTTTATTTTGTTATCATCTTCATAAAGCATTGAAAGAAAAATATTTGATCATAAAGGATCCACTGAATTGTGAATAATCTAAAAGAAACATACGACCATAGAAATGGCAATCTCTCCTAAAGCTTGTTATGATTGGATGCACCTTAGGTTGCAAGATTTCAAATCAGAGAGTATAACTCTACATTATTCAAGATAAGCTCTCAATTAAAATTGTGTAGAGAGAAAATTATTGATGCAAGCTTATTATAGAAAACTTTCTCAACATTTCATGCATCTAATGTGCTATTGTAGCAGTAATATTGTGAAAAGAGTTTTAAGAAATACTCTAAATTAATGTCATGCCTTTTTATGGCCGAGCAAAATAAAAAGTTGTTACTAAAAAATCATTAAAGTCATCCCACTAGTTTTACTCCATCCCTAAAAGTGAATGTGGTAGTACACAATACTTCTAAAAGTGAAAGAAATTATGGTTGTGGTTGCGGCCGTGACTGTAATTTTGGACTTGATTGAGGATGTAATAATTATTGTTGTCATGGTGGTAATATTAACCATCAAAAGAAGAATAAAATTGAAAAGAAAAAGAAATGTGGTCTAATCAATACTTTAAAAAGTATTGAAAATTTGCGCTATCGATGTTGTATGAAAGAACATTGGTCGCATACTTGACGTACACCTAATTATCTTGCAAAGCTAAATCAAGCCTATTGGAAAAATCTGGTTAAGGAAATGTTTTATAGTAATAGTGACAGTTTAAAAATTGTCATAATCGAGCTAATTTGTGTTATTTACAACAATAAAATTTTACCGAAAAATACATGTGTTTTGCGCGATACAGATTTAAGACGATCCTGACTTTCAACTAAACGACCTTCTTCGCTATCCTCGTACCCAAAATTGCTCTGAGTGTGGACTCAAGCAATACGAACCAAACACATAATAAGAAATGATTTTATTACTTTTAGTAGGAAATTAATTCTCTCTATATAAACTGATAAAGATCGTAATTCTCAAAAAATAGAATTTAATCTTAATTAATAAATTTCCACTACTTTTTAGAAGAATAACGATAACATAGATACTCAAGATGCGTGTCTTTAAGGTCAATTGATGTCATCTATTTATAACTTAAAAGAATATTGGTTAAAAAAGGCTTAAATTGTAACACCCCTAGACCGTATCCGTCGCTGGATTAGGGCTACAGAGTATTACCTGAGGATAACATCATACAATAAATATTTTGTTACCATAATAAATCATAGCATAAATCATCGCAATATCATCCAAAACCATTCATACGGTCCCGTTTACGAGCCCTTGAGGCCCTAAAAAGACATTAAAAATGAATTGGGACTACATCAGGAACATATGAAATTTTCTGGAAAAAGATAAAATTTTCAAACTGTAGAGGTCACACGAGGGGATAAACCCGTGCCTTAGGCCATGTAGACATTCGAAGTAGGGATACATGGCTGTGTCCCAGCCCGTGTCCATGCCTGTGTAACTCACTGACCTGGGTCACACAGCCAAGTCACACGCCCGTGTGCTAGGCCATGTACAGCCTGACTTGCAACCCTTTGAAAGCTACTGGGGACACACGGCCATGTCACCAGACACACAGCCGAGACACATGCTCGTGTCTCAACCTGTGTGGACGAAAAATAGGCCATTTCCAAGCCATTTTTCTCACCCATTCAAGGATAAACCTATAACCACTTTTGCACATGTGATCAAGCATTCAAATTGTATTAAAACCAAGCAAAAATAAGCAATCCAAATATGGTACATCCAACCAATATGCCCAAAGGGCACCTCAATCACAACATCAATTCATGTATAATAATTTACTTAAATTTGCCATAATGTTCACTAACTCCAAAACTAAACTTACATAAATATATGCCATTTAAATTACCTAACAACCAAACACCAAAAAGATACCAATTGTATCATTTCACTACTAACACAAATAGGCTTATATGTCATTGATAGCAAAGATACCAAACCACCTTATATCAAACATACCACAAAACATTTATAACATGCATTTTTAAACTAACCTTTCATCTTTATTTTTTTTGTTTTCAACCACCTATCCAAGATATAAATGCTAGCATCACACTTAATCCATCAACATTAAACCATTCACAAGTGATTGCATCCATATCATTTTTCAAGTCAAAAGATACATATATACAACCTAGAAAACAAGTGTTCAAACACATAACTTAGTATTTCATTATTATACCAAAATTAATTAGACACATACATATGTATACTTATATAGCCACATATACAATGCCACAATCCAAAAAGAGTTTAAAAGCTACCAACGATGATGGATAGTGTGAGCTGAAATTTCGATCCATCCCAAGTCAACAAAAACAATTTACAAAATGACACACAAAATGTATAAGCTTATAAAGCTTTGTACGTACATAGCAAATTAATTAACTTAGCATTAATTGAACTAAACTCTTATTTTACTTGATTGATGTTACTGAAATGTATACACAACACAAAAATGCTATCAAGAGTACCGAAGTACAACAGGGGCACGTATATGTGAACAGGGGTACCGAAGTACAATAGGGGCACGTATGTGCGAATAGGGGTATTGAAGTAAAACAGGGGCACATATGTGCGAATAGGGGTACCGAAGTACAACAGGGGCACGTATGTGCGAACAAGGGTATCGAAGTACAACAATTATCTACTAAATTATAAAGTACAAATACTTAAAGTAATTCAATTAAACAATTTACTACTATGAACTTACTTTGACAACTAGTGCATAGGAATATGATTGGTTAATCTGCAACTTTTTCCTTCCTTCGATTTAAATCCGGTTGAGGTTTATCTTAATCTAAATAAATAGTTATACTCAAATAAGTGTTTCAATCAATCTCAAGTGTCCAATTCAATCAATAAACCACATTTTAGCATAATTACAATTTCACCCCTAACATTTTAACTTCTTTACAATTTAGTCCTTAAGCTCATAAATTGAATGTAACAACCCTTACCCGTACTTTAGACTGGGACAAGGTACGGGGCATTATCGTACACGAACATGACATTTTCGAAAAATTTCAGGTTATAAAATTTCATTTCAAATCAAAACCAATCAAACATAATCATAATGTCCCTATTGTGGACCTACGAGGCCCAAAACATACACTGAGAAAGGTCCAGAACTAAACCGAGAACTTAAGAAAATCTTAGGAAAATTTCCTAGGTTAAGCCTCACACGCCCATGTGGAGGCAATGCACACGCCTGTGTGCTTTGGGACACACTTGTGTCCCTTATCTGTGTGGAATTAATTGAATTTATTTTTCATTTCAAACCTACAGGGGTTTTCACATGGCCGAGCACACTCCCGTGTCTCTGGCCCGTGTCCTTCACACCGCCTAGACACGCCCGTGTCAAAAAACACAAGCATTCTATTAATGACGTCATCAGGCATTTAGGGGCACACGACCAAGACACACGCTCGTGTGCTAAGTTGTGCCCTCCACATGGTTGAGACGCATGGTCATGTCTCCAGCCGTGTGTTTACTACCATGCATTCAGACCTAAAAATATTAGGTGCATGTGTAACACCCTTAATCCGTATCCGTCGCCGGACTAGGGTAACGAGGCATTACAGAATAAAAGTACAATTTCGAACATTATTATGTTAACACAGTTCATATTCATATATAGATATATCATTAAATCAACTAATCAAACTATTCAAATAATTAAAACAAATTTACACATAATGTACTATTTTAAACCAAACAAAAACTACATTAATCCTTTACTTATTCGACTGCCAAAATTTACCTATACAAACTTATTGATTTCTGTTAATTAACAAGCCATATAATCAAGCATATTTTTATTTTATAACCAAAACATATGTTCAAAGAATATTATATACATATATATATCTAGAAGTTATGCACTTATATATATCGTTGCCACGCCATGTACAAAAGCATACGAAAATTATTATACATTAATAGAACCCACAAAACCATATACACATAATCACTCAATTTGATAAACTTATAATAAGAATTTGTGCATTATAACATGTACAATAAATTTTTATAATCGTAAACATATACATTATACAACTTTCATTTAACCTCAAATAGGTCATTATACATCACACGAAAATTCATATAATTTCTATGGTTTAATATTGTTCAAATCACTATTCAATTGGTCATTTATTATTGTTTCTCTTACAAACCATATTAAACAAAAACAATCTCAAAAAGTAATCATTATTTAACTTCATTAACCATACTTATTTATTTAACCATTAAAACACTTTAAGTAAACATACATTTACCATGCAAACCAAACCAACAAATTTATTTCATATTTGAACATACACGTACATCATTAAAATTTTTAAACCATTAATAACCAAAACCAAGTTTCATTCATTAAAACATCACAAAACCTATTCATCCATATCACTTTCTAATACAAGCACATAACATAACCTATAATCAACCATGGCACACGGCATAATAATCAAAATAGACTTAAACTATAATTTAACCAACACCGAACTCAAGCATAACAATTAAGCCATTTTCGCATGGCTCCAATTTAACACCAACCAAAATACAATATTCCAAAACATAATCTAGCCTATACATGGCATAGGTTCGAAAGTTCGCTTATTAAAATACCGAAGTCAGTCGATAGTGTGATAGGCTTGGCTGACGATCCCTGAGCTTGTAACTCGAATCCAAAATCTATAAAACAGAAACACATATATACACAGAGTAAGCTTTTATAGCTTAGTAAGCCTTAAGAAAATTAAACAATTAAGGTATACCAACATCTCAATATTAAATCAATCAATCAAATAATTCAAATTATACATTTGTAATCACATTCAACCTCAACTTTTATTTCCGTTCATATATAACTTATACTTTCATAGAATATTATCTCCTTGGTCGAATATACATAGTCTTGTATACACATATACACAAACCAAATTCCATAATATTCATATCATTTGATCATAAAACCGAATACACATTCCATAATCACATATATACTTCATTTGCATCACACATGATTTGTAATAAATCATCAAGTTACTTACTTACCTTATATTAAATAAGTAATAAGTTTATCCATACCTGGCCATTTAGCTCGTTTAATGTATTCAAATACCACATCAGCATGAATTCCTTTAAGCATAAGCTTTTAATAATTCACCGGCATAAAGCCTGCATCACACACCGGCACAAGGCCTGCTAGACTCAAAGTCTGATTTTATACACCGGCAATAAGCCTACTAGGCATAAAGCCTAATTTAATTCACCAGCACATTGCTTGCTAGACTCAAAGCCCGAATATCACTATTATAAAGTCATTTCATAAACAGTTCATATATCGAATTGTCTAGATAATCCATATAATTCATACGAACTTTCATAGGTTTTAACTCAGTCGAATAAAACTCAACCACATTCATTCTATGTTTAACCAGATTCGGCTACTCTACTATAAGTCTATAAAATTCGAATCATCATATTAACTATTTTACATACAAAATAGACAATGTTTAATTGCTTAAAAACTTACCTCGGATATCGACGAACGTTGTAAATTGGCTATTCGACTATTTTTGCTTTTCCCCGATCCAAGTCTGGGTTCTTTTGTTCTTGATCTATATAATTTCAAATTAACCTCATTCAAACACAATTTCATTCAATTTAATCCAACTACACATAAATGGAAAAATTACCATTTTACCCCTAATATTTCATACTTTTACAAATTAGTCCTAATTGCACAAAACACAAAATACACAAAATCTCACCACATCATAGTTAGGCCGAATCTTCCTTATACTCATACTAGTCCATATATTTCATTTATTTTGCATTTTAGTCCTAATAACTCAAAATCATCAAAAACTCCAATACAAAACATGTTAATCTAAAACATATATTACATATTTCATCATCAAACAACAAAAATCACAAGCTCTCATCAATGGCATAACTCAAAATATTCATTAAAATAAAAAATTCAAGTATGGGTCTGATAGTATTCGAAGCAACGATCTTAAAAATGTAAAAATTATCAAAAACCGAAACCAAACTAACCTTGAATCAAGCTTGAGAAATGGTCGAATATACCAAGCTTTAGTTTCTTTTCTTTCGTGTTTTATTTTCGGTCAAAAGTATGAACAAAATGCATGGCTTTATTTTTTTATGTTATAATATATCATATATATCATTTATTATTTTACATTTTTAACCTTAAAATTTTAATTATAAAACCATATAAAACATGTCTACAACCGCCCACTCATACAGCCAAAATGCCTAATTACAACATAGTACTTCTATTTAAAAAGACAACAACAATTCAGCCCTTATACATTAAACTATCAAGTTTTCATTTTACGCGATTAAGTCCTATTATTAAATTAAGCACACAAATGATAAAATTTTAATACGAAACTTTCACACATGGAAATTCACATGTAATTAATACGAAAAATAATATTTAAATATTTTTTGACTCGAATTCGTGGTCTCGAAACCACGTTTCGATTAGGGTCTAAATCGGGTTGTTACAACTCTCCCCCCTTAGGGATTTTCGTCCCCGAAAATCTTACCGATGAATAGGTTCGGATAATGTTCTTTCATTGCATCTTCTAGCTCCCACGTTGCTTCCTCAAGTCCGTGTTTATGCCACAGTACTTTAATCAAAATAATTTTCTTATTTCGTAATTCTTTAATTTCGCAGGCTAGAATACGAATCGATTCTTCCGTATACGACATATCGGGCTTAATCTCAACTTCGATCGGTCTAATCACGTGTGAAGGATCGGATCGATATCTACGAAGCATCAAGACATGGAGTACATTGTGGATCTTTTCTAGCTCAGGTGGGAACATCAGTCTATACGCAACCGGTCCAATCCTCTTTATAATCTCATACGGCCCAATAAATCTTGGACTCAATTTGCCTTTACGACCGAATCTGAGTATTTTCTTCCACGGTGAGACTTTTGAAAACACTCTATCCCTGATTTGAAACTTTATGTCTTTGCGTTTCAAGTCTATATATGATTTCTGATGATCTGATGTTGCTTTCAGACTTTCACGAATCACTTTCAGTTTCTGTTCAATTTCTCTGATCAAATCGACCCCGTGTATCTTATTTTCACTGAGCTCAGTCCAATATAACGATTTACGACATTACGACCATACAAAGCCTCATAAGGTGCCATTTTGATACTCAATTGAAAGCTATTATTATACGCGGATTCAATCTCAAGAATGCAACATCTTAACATATCCTCGAGTATCTGAATGATTCGCTCGGACTGACCATCTGTCTGGGGTTGGAAAGCAGTGCTAAAATGCAGTTTAGTACCTAATGCATATTGTAGTTTCTTCCAAAACCGCGATGTAAACCTTAGATCTCTATCCGACACAATTGAAATAGGTACTCCGTGTAGTTTCACAATCTAAGAAACATATAACTCAGCAAGCTTATCGAGCGAATAATCTGTATGAACCAGAACAAAGTGAGCTGATTTAGTCAATCTATCCACAATAACCCAGATTGTATCTTTCTTGCTCAGTGTTATCTGTAAACTGAATACAAAATCCATCGTGACTCTATCCCATTTCCATTCAGGTATCATAATCGGCTATAGCAATCCAAAAGGTACCTGATGCTCGGCTTTTACTTGCTGACAGACTAAACATTTCAATACAAAGTAAGAAATGTCTCGTTTCATACTTTTCCACCAATAGTGCTGTTTCAGATCATTATACATCTTCGTACTACTTGGGTGAACAGATAACCAGCTCTTGTGAGCTTCATTCAAAATCATCTGAATTAACTCTGAATTCCTCGGAACATATATTCAGTTTCTAAATCTCAAACAGTCATCTACATCAACTCAAAACTCTGAATCAGCATTTGAATCATATTGAGCTCGTTTTTCTATCAACTCATTATCAACCTTCTGGGCATCACAAATTTGTTGAACAAATAACGGTCTTGCTTTTAACTCAGCTAATATCGAACCATCATCTGACATAACCATATGTGCATTCATTGCACGCAATGAAAACAATGATTTTCGGCTTAGAGCATCAGCAACAACATTAGCCTTTCCCGGGTGATAGTCAATCACTAGCTCGTAGTCTTTTAACAACTCTAACCGTCGACGCTGTCTCAAATTTAGATCTTTCTGAGTCATCAAGTACTTCAGACTTTTATGATCAGAATAAACATGACATTTTTCACCGAACAAATAGTGGCGGCAAATTTTCAATGCAAATACAATAGCTGCCAATTCTAAATCATGCGCCAGATAGTTCTTTTCATGTGACTTTAACTGTCTCGAGGCATAGGCTATAACTTTGCCTTCTTGCATCAAAACACAGCCCAAACCATTTAAAGATGCATCACTATAGATAATAAATTCTTTACCCGATTCTGGCTGAACTAGCACTGGAGCTTTGGTTAAAAGGGCTTTCAACTGATCAAAGCTTTTCTAGCACTTTTCTGACCACTCAAACTTAACATATTTTTGCAATAGCTTGCTCATCGGGGTTGCAATAATCGAGAATCCTTTCACAAATAGTTTATAGTAACCAGCAGGTCCCAGAAAACTTCGGCCTTCAGAAATGTTTCTCGGAGGTTTCCAGTCAAGTATCGCTAAAATTTTGCTCGGATCAACCCGAATACCTGATGCTGAAACAATATGTCCCATCAAGCTAACTTCGCGTAACCAGAACTCACATTTACTAAACTTCGCATTCAACTATTTTTCTTTCGAAGTCTGTAACACAAGTCTCAAATGCTCGGCATGTAAGGTTTCATCACGGGAGTAGATCAATATATCATTAATGAACACAACCACAAATCGATCTAAATACTGCCTTAAGATCTGATTCATCAAATCCATAAAAACAATAGGTGCATTAGTAAGTCTGAACGGCATAACCAGAAACTCATAATGCTCGTACCTTGTTTGAAAAGTAATTTTTGGCACATCAGAGTCTCTGACTCGCAACTGATAATTACCCGAACTCAAATCTATCTTTGAAAACACTGAAGCCCCTTTCAACTGATTGAACAGGTCGTCAATCTGTGGCAATGAGTATTTATTCTTTATAGTCACTTTATTTAGCTAGCAGTAATCAATACACATTCTCATAGTTCTATCTTTCTTTTTCACAAATAACACAGGCGCACGCCAGGGAGAGAAACTCGGCCGCACGAAACCTCTATCTGTCAATTCTTGCAACTATGCTTTCAACTCTTTTAATTTAGTAGGTGCTATCTGGTATGGAGCTATCAAAATCAGAGTCGTCCCTGGTACTAACTCAATACCAAACTGTATTTCTCGGATAGGTGGCAAACCCAACAATTCTTCAGGAAACACATCCGGATACTCACACACAACTGGTACGAATTCAATCTTCTTTTCAGTTAATTTACTATCAAGCACATAAGCAAGGTAAGCTTCACAACCTTTTCTCACATACTTCCGAACTAACATCGAAGACATTACTGCTGGTAAACCACTCAGATCATTAAATTCAATATGAATAATCTTGTTGTTCTGACATCTCAAATCAATGGTCTTTCTTTTACAATTAACAACAACATCATGCAAAGTCAACCAATCCATACCTAAGATTATATCAAACTCGTCGAAAGGTAACAACATCAAATCAACTAGAAAGCAGGAATCTCGAATCATCAACGGGCAATTTTTACATACTTTATCAACCAGAACACTCTGTCCCAAGGGGTTTGATACTCGAATCACAAACTCAGTGGACTGAATAGGCAAAGTTTTACTGGATACTAATGTTTCACACACGTAAGAATAAGTCGAACTAGGATCAATCAATGCAATAACACTAGTATCATAAAGAGTGAAAGTACCGATAATAACATCTGGAGAAGAAGCATCCTCACGAGCGCGTATAGCATATGCTCTGGTAGGTACACGAGCCTCAGATTGAACTACAGTATCTTTCGTCCCTCTCTGACTACCCCCTACATTACCCGAATGCCTGGGTGGTCTACCTCGTACTGACATGTTACTCGATCTCGAGTTCTGAACAGTGTTTTGCTTAGCTAACATCGGGCAATCTTGGATAAAATGATCCTTCGATCCACATTTAAAACAAGACCGATCATGTAATCTGCAATCTCCAGAATGCCATTTACCATAATGCTTGCACTCAACTCTATTCTGTCGAACATTGCCAACACTAGCTATCGAAGTGGTCGTGAACTTATAGGAGGTCGGTCTCGATCTCATTTAGAAAAGTCCGAACTAGCTTTAGATCGACTAGAATCATCTCTGAACTTCTTCGATGCTGAGTGAAAAGTCTTACCCGATGATCTTTTATGGAAATCTCTAGCTTCAAAATCAGCTTTTCTTTTCTCTTTCCCGAGTTCTTCGGCTTTGCAAGCTCGTTTAACAAGTACCACGAACTCTTTGATTTCAATTATAACAACTAACAATTTAATGTCTTCATTCAATTCGTCTTCAAATCTTTTACACATGATAGCTTCAGTTGAAACATATTCACGAGCATATCGACTTAGTCTCACAAATTTCAGTTCATACTCAGTTACTGTCATACGGCCTTGTTTCAATTCCAAAAATTCTTTGTATTTCTCGTCCATAAATCTCTGGCTGATGTATTTCTTATGGAACTTAGTCTGAAACAATTCCCAGGTCACTCTCTCTTTCGGGACCACCGATACTAGTGTATTCCACCAGTGATATACGGTGTCTCGTAATAAAGATATGGCACACTTTAAACATTTATTTGGAATACAGGATAGCTCATCGAACACACGGATAGTATTATCAAGCCACAACTCAGCCCGCTCAGCATCATCATCATCATTAGCTTTAAACTCTTCAGCCCTGTGTTTTCTGATTTTATCCACAGGAGGCTTATTAAATCTCATTGGATCAATCATTGGAAATACCACAGGTATCAGAGATAGGTTATTCGAGGGTGGAGGTTATTGTGCAGCCGGATTAGTCCGGATATACTGAGTAAACCAATCGTTCATCATTTCGTAGAAGGCTTGTTTAGCCTCCCCCTCATGGCTACTCGAGATCGGCCGAGATTCAACTGGTGCTGTCCCATGCGCAGAAGCAAGCGCTATACTCTCGACATCATCAGCTACAACTCTGTCAGGATCCAATTACTATATGAAAGCACATTTTCAAATGTCAGAAGTCATCACACTACCGCAATAATATTTATGGCATTTATAGCTAGACTCACACACGCTACGTTAGTCCTAGAATCAACTAAACCGTAGCTCTGACACCAATCAAATGTAACACCCCTAACCCGTATCCGTCGCCGGACTAGGATAACGAGGCATTACAGAATATAAGTACAATTCTGAACATTTTTATGTTAAAACAGTTCATATTCATATATAGATATATCATTAAATAAACTAATCAAACTATTCAGATAATTAAAACAAATTTACACATAATGTACTATTTTAAACCCAACAAAAACTACATTAATCCTTTACTTATTCGACTGCCAAAATTTACCTATACAAACTTATTGATTTCTGTTAATTAACAAGCCACATAATCAAGCATATTTTTATTTTATAACCAAAACATATGTTCAAAGAATATTATACACACACACACACACACACATATATCTAGAAGTTATGCACTTATATATATCGTTGCCATGCCATGTACAAAAGCATACGAAAATTATACATTAATAGAACCCACAAAATCATATACACATAATCACTCAATTTGATCAACTTATAATCAAAATTTGTGCATTATAACATGTACAATCAATTTTTATAATCGTAATTAAAGTACTAACATATAAATTATACAACTTTCATTTAACCTCAAATAGGTCATTATACATCACACGAAAATTCATATAATTTCTATGGTTTAATATTGTTCAAATCACTATTCAATTGGTCATTTATTATTGTTTCTCTTACAAACCATATTAAACAAAAACAATCTCAATAAGTAATCATTATTTAACTTCATTAACCGTACTTATTTATTTAACCATTAAAACACTTTAAGTAAACATACATTTACCATGCAAACCAAACCAACAAATTTAATTCATATTTGAACATACACGTACATCATTAACATTTTTAAACCATTAATAACCAAAACCAAGTTTCATTCATTAAAACATCACAAAACCTATTCATCCATATCACTTCCGAATACAAGCACATAACATAACTTATAATCAACCATGGCACACGACATAATAAACAAAATAGACTTAAACTATAATTTAACCAACACCGAACTCAAGTATAACAATTAAGCCATTTTCGCATGGCTCCAATTTAACACCAACCAAAATACAATATTCCAAAACATAATCTAGCCTATACATGCCATAGGTTTGAAAGTTCGCTTATTAAAATACCGAAGTCAGTTGATAGTGTGATAGGCTTGGCTGACGATCCCCGAGCTCGTAACTCGAATCCAAAATCTATAAAACAGAAACACATATATACATAGAGTATGCTTTTATAGCTTAGTAAGCCTTAAGCAAATTAAACAATTAAGGTAACCAACATCTCAACATTAAATCAATCAATCAAATAATTCAAATTATACATTTGTAATCACATTCAACCTCAACTTTTAATTCCGTTCATATATAACTTGTACTTTCATAGAATATTATCTCCTTGGTCGAATATACATAGTCTTGTATACACATATACACAAACCAAATTCCATAATATTCATATCATTTGATCATAAAACCGAATACACATTGCATAATCACATATATACTTCATTTGCATCACACATGATTTGTAATAAATCAGCAAGTTACTTACTTACCTTATATTAGATAAGTAATAAGTTTATCCATACCTGGCCATTTAGCTCGTTTAATGTATTCAAATACCACAACAACATGAATTCTTTTAAGCATAAGCTTTTAATAATTCACCGGCATAAAGCCTGCTAAACATAAGCCTGTATCACACACCAGCACAATGCCTACTAGACTCAAAGTCTGATTTTATACACCAGCAATAAGCCTGCTAGTCATAAAGCCTGATTTAATTCACCAGCACATTGCTTGCTAGACTCAAAGCCCGAATATCACTATTATAAAGTCATTTCATAAACAGTTCATATATCGAATCATCTAAATATTCCATATAATTCATACGAACTTTTAGAGTTTTTAACTCAGTCGAATAAAACTCAACCACATTCATTCTATGTTTAACCACATTCGGCTACTCTACTATAAGTCTACAAAATTTGAATCATCATATTAACTATTTTACATACAAAATAGACAATGTTTAATTGCTTAAAAACTTACCTTGGATATCGACGAATGTTGTAAATTGACTATTCGACTATTTGTTGCTTTTCCCCGATCCAAGTCTGATTTCTTTTGTTCTTGATCTATATAATTTCAAATTAACCTCATTCAAACACAATTTCATTCAATTTAATCCAACTACACATAAATTGTCAAATTACCATTTTACCCCTAATATTTCATGCTTTTACAAATTAGTCCTAATTGCACAAAACACAAAATACACAAAATCTCACCACATCATAGTTAGGCCGAATCTTCCTTATACTTATACTAGTGCATATATTTCATTTATTTTGCATTTTAGTCCTAATAACTCAAAATCATCAAAAACTGCAATACAAAACATGTTAATCTAAAACATATATTGCATATTTCATCATCAAACAACAAAAATCACAAGCTCTCATCAATGGCATAACTCAAAATATTCATTAAAATAAAAAATTCAATTATGGGTCGGATAGTATTCGAAGCAACGATCTCAAAAACGTAAAAATTATCAAAAATTGAAACCAAACTAACCTTGAATCAAGCTTGAGAAATGGCCGAATATACCAAGCTTTAGTTTCTTTTCTTTCTTTTTTTAGTTTCGGTCAAAACTATGAACAAAATACATGGCTTTATTTTTTTATGTTATAATATATCATGTATATTATTTATTATTTTACATTTTTAACCTTAAAATTTTAATTATAAAACCATATAAAACATGTCTTCAACCATCCACTCATATAGCCAATGGCCTAATTACAACATAAGTACTTCTATTTAAAAAGACAACAACAATTCAGCCTTTATACATTAAACTATCAAGTTTTCATTTTACGCGATTAAGTCCTTGTATTAAATTAAGCACACAAATGATCAAATTTTAATACGAAACTTTCACACATGGAAGTTCACATATAACTAACACAGAAAATAATATTTAAATATTTTTTGACTCGGATTCGTGGTCTCAAAACCACCGTTCCGATTAGGGTCTAAATCGGGCTGTTACAGTAGGGGATACACGGTTGTACCACACGCCCATGGGGCTAAGCGTGTGTCGCACGTGGCCTAGACACACGCCCGTGTGTCTACCCATGTGGACCTTTTTGGAGGCTACAACTCCAAACCAATGGTCACCCTCATCATCCACTCACATTTATGAACCTCAAAAGTATTTAACATGGCCTAAATATGCTCAAGGGCTATCATCAATGGCCTATTGCATGTTAACCTCATCTCATCGGTTATATACATGTCCAATTATCCCCTTTATATTAAGGAATTTCCATCTCATTCAACACATTTAGACTTGGCTCATTACTACAACTCATTGCCAATTATGACCTAACCATCCCAAGTGATTTGGCCACATTACACATGTCTATTTATGATATACCACATTTAATCATCACAAGAACATTTAGCCACAAACAAGCACAATTAGTAGGTTATAGCCTAAACCAAAATGAGCCATGCCTTATGGCCATATACAAAAAGAATAAGTTTAATATTTAAACCTTTACATTGGCCAACCAATGATACATATCACAAAATAACAAAATACCTATACATGCCATTCTAACAAAATAAAAGTATCTATATACCAAAGTAGGACAAGTTGATAGTGTTGACAATGCTCCAATCGTCTTCCAATCTTCACGAGTCCACGAACTCTGTAAAATAGGGAAATAAAAAGGAGTAAGCATAAACATGCTTAGTAAGTTCGGATAACAGGAAGGTAAACTTACCAGTTATTTAACATGCAACCTCACAAGGTATTCATGCCAATACATGCATGATATAAATTTCCTATCACATACACTCAATAATCAAGTTAGTTTCATCTCAAGTAATATAGTATTTAGCTTAGATGAGCTCATTAATTCAAGCATTACCATTTTCATTTCTCATTATAGTGCCATTGAATTTCTAGGAAATCTCGATGGGTATCCATTTACTATCAAGTCATACTAGTGATCATTTTAAATCCACACTCCCTTGAACCTCACTCTTACGACGGGATTACCAGTCCAGGTTAAATCCCTCATAACATGGATTTGAGGAGTGTTGTCGGGATTACCATTCCAGGCTAAATCCTTTACACAATAATCACTCAAATACACTCAGATCTAAAATACCATTCTAGGCTAATTTCAGTCCTTAATCGTATTACCCATCCGGGCTAAATACACAATGCACATATGCTCATCGGGAGGTTCAATCACTTAAGGAACACCCGTCCGAACTAGATCCTTACTATACTGAGATCAGTGGATTACCCGTCCGGGCTAAATCCCTTTCTGCAACAAATGCAGGATCTCATGTCACGTAAGTATGAATTTACCCATCGAATCTCTCTTTTTCATTCAACCGGGACAATTATCATCTTTTTATTACACATCATCACATTTTATGGATTGTCATGAAATCAATATCTAAATCAACATACATTTAAGAGTATGCATATTTAGGTATATTTAAAGTTCACTTCAGGTTACATGAACTCACCTGGTAATTGCTTCGAGTTTGTGTTTCGGTTAGTCTGAAACCTTTTGTTTCCTACGGTCGACCTTCGAAATTGGTTTCTCGAGGTCTATATCAGTAAAAATAAATTATTAATACCTCATGCTATTTATTTTAGACCTAAATTTCATCCTCCAGAAAAATGACCATTTTGCCCCTAACATTTTAAAATTTTACAACTTAGTCCCTGGGCTCGTAAAGTGAAATACATGCAATTACTTGGTTACCCAAGCCTAGCCGAATGTATACTAAACTCATACCAGCCCACATTTTCCTCTATTTCACATTTTTACCACATATTTTGTACCTTTTTGAAAAAGGTCCTTTTAGGGGTTTTTCATGAAAATCACTTAGGAAAACATGTCTAACACACATATAACATTCATATTCCTCCATAAAACATCAAAGAACAAACATGTCACATGTGGGTCACTTTTCATACATGAACCCTAGCTTGAAATATTGGTAGAAATGGAGAGAACATGTTACGAGGATCTCAAAAATACAAAGAACATTAAAAATGGGGCTAGGAGTCACTTACTATTGAGCTTGAAAATGTTGAAAACCCTAGCTATGGAGAGCTTGAGAATTTTGGCTGGTACAAGGGAGAAGATGGCTGATTTTTGCCTTCATTTTCCCTTTTTATTGATTTTATTACCAAGTGACCAAAATGCCCTTCCTTTCATAACTTTCAAAATTTTCCATGCATGCCCATTTTTGTCCAAAAACTTAGAAATTGGGCAAATTACTCTTTAAGAGCTTCTAATTAATAATCTAAAGCAATTTCATACTAATTGCTTCTAGAACCAAAGTTTTGTGATTTATTCAATGTGGTCCTTAATTCCAAATTGGACACCTTACACTAAGAATTTCTTCATGAAACTTTAACGCATGCTTACTTTCATATTCTAAACATCATAATAATCATAGAATAAATATTTTGACATCGGATTGGTGGTCTCGAAACCACTATTCAGACTAGGCCCTAATTTAGGATGTTATATTTCTCAACCCCTTAGGGATTTTCGTCCCCGAAAGTCTTACCAGTAAACAGGTTTGGATATTGACTTTTCATGGTTTCTTCAGGTTCTCATGTGGCTTCTTCCACTCTGTGCCTATGCCACAAAACTTTTACTAGGGCTATATTTTTGTTCCTCAACTGTTTGACTTCTCGAACCAATATTTGACCGGTTCTTCACCATAAGTCATGTCCGGTCTAATCTCAACTTCCATCGATGAAATCACATGAGAGGGGTCTGATCTGTATCTACGTAACATGGACACATGGAATACATCATGAATCTTTTCCAATTCGGATGGCAAAGCTAATCGGTAGACTAAAGGCCTAACTCGTTTAGTAATCTCGTATGGTCTAATAAACCGCGGGCTCAGTTTGCCTTTCTGGCCAAATCTCAGAACCTTTTTTCAGGGAGACACCTTCAAGAATACTTTATCTCTGACTTGAAACTTAATCTCTTTTCTTTTCAGATCGGCATATGACTTCTGCCTATCCGATGCCACTTTCAAACAATCGCGGATCACTTTAACCTTTTTCTTTAGTTTCCTTGATTAAATTAACCCCGTGAATCTGGTGTTCCTTGAGTTTCGTCCAATACAATGGAGTCCGACACTTCCGGCCATATAATGCCTCATAAGGTGCCATCTTTAAACTTGTCTGGAAACTGTTGTTGTAGGCGAACTCCACCAATGGTAAATATTTTTCCCAAATACCCTGAAATTCAAGGACGCAACACCGTAACATATCCTCAAGGGTTTAAATCATATGCTTAGACTAACCATCAGTCTGTGGGTGGAACGTCGTGCTAAAACTCAACTTTGTACCCAAGGCTTCTTGTAGTTTCTTCTAAAATGTCGAAGTGAATCTCGGGTCCCTATCTGAAATGATTGACAACGGTACCCCGTATAATCTCACAATCTCGGATATGTACAAGTCGGCCAATCTATCAAGAGAGAAACCTGTCTGTACAGGAATAAAGTGAGCTAACTTTGTTAGTCTATCCACTATAACCCAAATATCATCTTTCTTTTTAGGGGTTAACGGTAGTTTAGTCACGAAATCGATGGTGATCCTGTCCCACTTCCATTCGGGAACCATCACAGGCTGTAATAAACCCAAAGGTACTTATGTTCAGCCTTGACCTGCTGACATATCAAACATTTCGACACAAATTCAGAGATATCTCTTTTCATACCATTCCACTAGTACATGGTTTTTAAATCATTTACATCTTAGTACTTCCCGTATGAATAGACTGACGACTATCGTGTGCCTCTTGCAAAATTTTTTGAATAAGCTCATCATCTTTGGGTACACAGACCCTATCTTGAAACATTAAGCAACCATTAGAACTAATCTGAAAATCTGATTCAACTCTCGTTTGACATTGTGCTCTTTTGACTTGCAAGTCACTATCATTGATCTGGGCTGCGCAAACTTCTTAGAGAAATGTCAGTCTAGCTCTCATTTTTAACTATTTTTACATTTTTTAGATCGTTGTAACCATATCTAGGGTTTTGGCCAAGCTTTCAAGCTCGATTGTAAGTCCATTCTTGTCTCGTTTTTAACAATTTTTACATTTTTAATATCGTTGTAACTTGATTTAGCTATTTCAAGGACTAATTTGAAAGAAAGTTAAAGTTTAAAATTTTAACCATGTTGAGATGCTTGTATTTTGATGTTTGATGGTAGACAATGCATGTTTGATGTTTGTTAAAAAACTTTTGTAAAGTGCTTTTCAGTAAAAAAGTTAAATAGACTTATTTGTAAAAGTCTATAAAATGTGTAGAAAAGTGTGAATAAATGAAAAATGGGGGCTGTTATGAGTAGAAAAAACAATCAGCTGGGCTTGGATTGTGAAGAAATTGAATAAAATTCATTTTACGAGCTTTGGGATAAAATTGTAAAATGTTAAAAAATTAGGGGCCAAAATGTAATTTTTTCCATAATGTGTTTTTTGCCTAAATTGAAAAATGTGATGATTAAATAAGTTAAATGTGGTATTATAGATCAAGAAAAATGAAGTTCGGGTCTAGATCAGGGGAAAAACAAAGTAATTGACGAATAGATCCTTTTGGCCGTTTTTGTAACCAAGGTAAGTTCGTATGTTAAATAAGCTTTACTATAATTGTATTTTTAATTCTTTAATATTTTATGAATTGTATAAAAAACTCTATGGACCCCTCCAATGATGTTTTGACAAGCGAGAAATCCCAATCAAACCTAAGGAATAGACTAGGATACAAGTGACATATCACTAGGGTTTTATGTTATGTGATCCAGGTGCTGGTCTCGTACATCCTACCGGTGGCTGAGTATGCCGGTATATGTTGCGGTTACTTGACAGCTTGTGTGAGCAGCACTGAGTAGCTACGTCTTGACTGAAAACTTGTGTGAGTAAGCCCGTTAATTTCTCGAGAGCGAGCATATATGTGATATGAGATAGATGTAGCAATGGCTACATATGTGGCACCTTGTATGCAAGATTTCCCGAGTATCCGGCATTAATATTTCCAGTGGTTCATTGGGTAAGACAAGGATAAGAATGTGTAAGAAATTATTTCCAGACTGTACAGGAGCGTACTTAAAGCTTATGATTATTAATTCGTGATATGACGATTTTAAGGTAAGTTGGTGATGGTACTGATTTTTGATCATGAGATTATGGAAAATTACATTGCCTTATGTTATATTACTTGCATGTCAATGTATTGTAAGGTTTGCTTATCTCTTTCATACAAGCTTACTAAGCTATATAGCTTACTCCATTTTACTTTCCATGTTCTATAGTGTCACCAAGCTAGCTCGGGTTAGAGATTATCAGAGTTCGCATCACACTATCAAACTGTTATTTTGGGTACCGATGATTTTAAACTTTTTGAGAATATGGCATGTATAGGGACTTGGTCATTTTGTTATATGTGTCATTATGATTTGGCCAAATGTATTGGCTTGTAATTGTCAAAGGCATGATGTGGTATTTAGCCATGTAACTTGGCTCATTTTGGTTGAATTGGTTGTAAGCTTATATATATATATATATATGCATGCATGTGCAACTATCTCTTGTGTGATGTGGTTTATAAATGCTTGATAAATGGTTGAATGTGGCTTAATGAGTTTAGTGTGATTTGGTTTGGTAGAATATGATGTTGAAAATATGTTGACTGCGGATAATGAAATGACATGAATTGGCGTTGTTTTGTGGATGTATTGGTTCTCCAAGCGTGCTATGAATTAAGCCTTGAACTTGTGCATGTGTAGGTGTAAATTAGGGTGACAAATGGCTTGGAAAATAGCCTTTATGTTGTCCACACGGGCGTGTGTCTAGGCTGTGTGTGACACACGGCTTGCCCCATGGGCATGTGTTCCGGCTGTATGTCCTCTTCACCTTAATTTTGAGAAACAGAATGCTCAAAATTGAGCATACGGGCAGAGACACGGGCGTGTAACGTCTACACCTATTTTTATGAAAATTAAATTAACCACATGGCCTAGCACATGGGCGTGTGACTGGCCGTGTGACCTTAATTTTTTCATGCTTTACAAAACATAGAGTTACATGTGTTAGGGACATAGGTGTGTGTGACCACATGGCTTGCCCACACGGGCGTGTCCTAAACCACACGGGCATGTGACCTCTGTGCATGGCAAAAATTTTCTAAGTTTTTGTAAAATTTTCTTAACTACTCGATTTAGTCCCGAACCACTTCCAAAGCATGTTTTGGGCATCGTAGGCTCGTATTAGGGACTTTATGATTGAATACAAATGGTTTTAATTTGGATACAAATTTATGACTCAGAATTGTATGTTTGTTTGCGATGTAAGTCTGGTAATGCCTCACACTTTGTTCCAGCGTTGAATATGGGTAATGAGTGTTACATAGATTTAGTTACAACGATCTCGAAAACGTAAAAATCATTAAAAACAGAACAAAAATCACTTACATATGAGCTAGAGAATGAACCAAAATTTCAAAGCCCTAAATGGTGTTCTTCCATCTTCATGTTCGGTGGAGGAAGAAGATGAATGAAAATGGGATTAATTTGTTTTGTTTATTTTTAAACTTTATTACTAAATTACCAAACTACCCTTTTAAATCTTTAATAATTTCAATATAACCTATCCCATAAATGTCCACTATCACTTAAATGGTCTAATTACCATATAAGTACTCTTACATTTTAGTTATATAGCTGTTTAATATCTTTAACTACTAGAGCATAAATTTTGCATATTTTACAATTTAGTCCTTTTTATAGAATTAGACATGCAAATTTGTTAACGAAATTTTTATACGACACTACTATCATGCTGTAAACATTAAAAAATTAATAAAATAAATATTTAAAAGTCAGATTTGTGGTCCCAAAACTACTGTTCTGATTTCACTGAAAACGAGTTGTTACATAAATAAATAACATTATTTCAATAGAAAATATCCCCCTAGTCCAATTAGGAGATAGGTGGGTGGCACACCCTAATAAATATTACTAGAGTTGTCACCTCTCACTTTTCATATGAGGGAGATTGGACCTCTCATGTATTGAGTCTAATTATATGTGCTTTTTGGACTTTTGACCAAACAATTTATGATTTAATCCAAACCAATATTTGTTTTCTATTTTCCAAAATAAATATTATTTATTTAATTAATGTAACTAATTAAATTAACTAAATTAACTTCCCAATTAAATTTTTTCTCAATCCAATTGTATTTTTGTTAAAGTCATGACAACTTTACTATAAAAGAATCTATAAGGAAATATATTTAATTCTTTATTCAACATATTCATAATGACTAATTAATTTAATTTAATTTTAGAATTTTAGTTATTCAATTATAAGTAATTAAATAATAATTCAAAAATCTTAAATTAATTCTCAAGTCATTTCTATACTTAGTGAGAAAACACATTTATTTGTGAATGCGACCAATTTCTCCAACTTCGTCATTTCCATTCATTTCTATTCATTTAGTTCTACATGAAATTCATTTATGGTTTCAACAAGCTAGTAGAGGGATCAATTAGGCATATATAATTAGGTCTCAAATAATTTATAATTAAGTTCTAGCTTTTCACTTTTTAATTATAAAATTATTTAGTCACAAAGTCATTCCACTATAGTTTCTTGACTGAGCTCTCCCTAATTACATACGATTGCAAAAGCTACTTAATAAGTGTTCATCTAATGACATTGTCATAAGTGTGTTACCCTTATAGGATATCCTTACTCTCTTTGAGATAAATCCATTCTCCCAATATGATCATATTTTATCTCATGGTAACCATTACATCCTCCTTCATGAAAAGTTAATTACTACTAAATAGTAATCAAGTCATTTATCACAAAGACAAATGATCGGTGGCCACATTTACTTTTTATTGATCATGTAATGTCGATTGGAGGATAAAATTTACCTATTAGTTAGGCTATGAACTCCACTATTGTAAATGATGCTACATACTGCAGAAGTCATATACTCATTTGAGCTTAGACTTTTACTTACATCAAAGCATACAAGTCATGCATACATAGACTTAGACTTTTACTTACATCAAAGCATATGAGTCATGCATACACAGTCCATCATCTACTTATGATTAAGGCATGTTATACTATGAACGCCACAAGTGAATAAATCCATAAGTGATCTAGGATCTATTTTACTTTTAGGAGTCAATATACTGGTAGTTCAGTCAGTCATATCTATGTCTCTATGTCTTGGGAGTCATCTGCTTCGATGCTCAAGAAAAAAATCTTCCCAATTGGACTTGATAGACGTCATATTAGTCTTTAAATCAATTTGCTCATTTCCTATTAGATTAAGTACATGTTTAGTGTAACATCACAAAATAGGGCTTAGGAGTTTTAGGAGTATTTTAGGAATTTTGGCCTTAGAGTGCTCGAAGATTCGTGACATGGTATATCAGTGATTTTTTTATTATAGTTTTTAAATGGTGAAATCAATTTTTGGAAATGTGCTTTGGAAACCTTTAATTTTAGAAAAATGACTAATTTGTAATAGAGTCAAAACTATGAGCATTTATGTTGCAATTTTATCATTTTTTAAAATTTAACCTATTTCTTCCCCCACTAACATGTTTTCACGTCAGTTTTTCCACCTTTATTGTACTTGTCGCCCCTTTGATTTCCTTAGCTCTCCCCACTTAATTTTGACTTTCAAACTATGATTCTTTGATTTCTACTATTATTTAAGCCTTAAACATCCATAGAATCTCTTTATAAACACTCAATAACTCAATAGATTTCATCATCTTCTTCAATTGTGGGTTTTTTAGACTTGTATCAAAACTCATTTAATCCTCCATCAAAGGTAACCATTCCTCTACCCGTTAGTTTTTAATGTTATTAAGACTTTAAAACTAAGTTTTTAATTATGAAATCGCTCGCTTTGGTTAAAAGTTGAAAATTGGGTCATTAGTGGTGGAATTTGAGATTGTGGATGAAAATGTGATTTAAATGTTTTTTTTCAACTTTTTTTTAACTTGATTAGAAGGTTTCTAAAATTACTTCAAATTTTTGTTAAGGATTTCTCATGTTTTAATAAATTTTCATTATTATGGCCAAAACTTGTCGAAAAATGTTGATACCTTGTAACATGTAGTTTTGTGTGGTTTAAAGATTACGGTATAGTCGTAGATGAATATGGAGATGAATGAAAATTATTTCATGTGAAAAGGTTAAGTGTATATCGAGATATCTGTGTTTTAAGTCTGTCATGCTAGAAGGGTTTGGTTACATAAGAAGGTAGTTTAGGCTTGTGCTTTGATTAGTTTAAATGGGTCATTGGCTATCATTTGACTGTGTGTATTGTGTGATTGTTATGTGTGGAGCCTTAGATTCATTATATCCTTCTATAAGTTGGAGGAATAGCTAGTTCGAGCTCTCAGTTTTCTACAAAAGTTGATAAAGACGAGTGTTTGGAATCGCTAGTCGTAGATACGAGTCATGAGTTTTTTGGGATTTTAGTAGTAGCCTAAACCCCTACTCTAAATTTAAAGTGTAAGCTTCCTTATACTTATGTTTACCTTGTGATTTATGAGCTTATGTGATAATAAATGTGCATAATGATGAGATGCTTTTTCTTGTTATATGTGGTTATGATAATTGTTGTGAATCATGCAAATGTGTACATGAAATATATATGTGAAATGATAATGGCAGAGTTATGCTAAATATATACATATACATTGTAGTGCTAGGACAATCAGCAAGTGTTATGTGTTTGATTTTGGATATTTTGGCCTTGTGATCTTGAAATCATTGAATATAGTTAGCATGCCATAGAATTGTGAGTACGCACTTATATGTATAGAGATTTTGGGCGTTGAGGCCTTGGGACATGTTGGAAGGATAAGGTAATGTGAGCTAAGTTCCATTCAACGAGACATGTGAGGGGAAATAAGGAAAGTGCTAGCTATATGCTTCACTTATGGTACATGTTTAACTCTATGAGTCTATGAGGTGTGTTGGGGATCTGTGTATTCGATGAGTGATTATAGAGGTCACTTTATGTTTCATACCTCAAGTGCCAATTTATCATTTTATGTGGCTTATGTGAAATGTGATATATGTTTGAAAGAACATGTGTTTCTTGATAAATGTTTGTGTGGGTATGTAAACACTATGTAAATAAACTAATAGATAATGCATGTATAGGTACTATATGAAACTAGATGTAGGACTTCTATAATTGTACTTATATATGGTTGTCTTGTGGATGCATGATGACACGTTTGCAATGTGGTTATTCTAATCATTCACTGAGCTTGTTAAGCTCAACCACTTCCTTCTTTACCTATTGCAAATTAGTTGCGTATCGTTGTGGTTTTTCGGGATGTGATCCAAGCCAATTTTGTGTTATTCCATAGGTGTTCTTTATTTATTTACATTTTGAGGAGAAGGCAATGTGGTAGACTTGTTATAGCCATGTTGATTTCTAGACATTTTGCTGGTTTTTAATTTGGTTTATAAGGTTTACATGTTATTAATATGCTTGGTTTCATGAACATGAAAATGGTTTGACGTTACTTGCTCGAATGTGATTTTGTGATTTTGAATTGCTGATATGGTCGTTGGATGATTACTTGCTGAAGTAATTGATGCATGATGCTTAGAAACTCATTTGGAATGAATTAATTGCATATGTATGCTGCATTTTTGTGGTCTAGAGCAGAGGTATCGATAATTGGGTTTCAAAAATCGATACCTCTGTGCTTGAAACATGCAGAAAGTCAAAATAAAGATTTGGTATCAATACCTTTGCTCGAGAATCTATATTTCATGACTGGTATTGATAATTTTTGAGATTTGGGTTTTTAATCGAGAAATAGAATGCAAGTTTGGTATCGTTTTTCCAGGCGGTATCGATACAAGTTAGAGAAAATATCGATACCCTAGTGTCAGTATCGATACCTACGGACATGTTTTGGAAATTTTGCTACATAGACCTTATGCATGTTTTAAAATGTTTATAAGACTAATTATTGTAAGATTTGCATGAAATAATAATAATTTTCAAGTTTGAGTGGCTTAAAACCTTCACGAATAATGAAATGATGGATGATTTGCTTCGAATGAGCTTTTTCTTGTTGTATATGACATGAAACGATGATGTGACATCCTGTATTTGGACTTGGCGACCAAGCCCAGTATAGGGTGTTACATTTATATTTATCTTTTAGTACAACTTGTCTTTTTGTATTACGATCCAACCATATAGTACCGCTTAGTATTAGTTAAACGATAGATAGCTGACCTACTGTTAAATCTAGTAGTTAATTCAGGACAATTCCACACTTAAAGAGCTTGTTTTCTAGGAAATTTAGGAGTTAGTATTACGTTTCCAATATTTAGGTATTAAGATTAAATTTTAATAAAAATAAGCGTTTTAAACACATTTTGTAGTTGTTGTGACCCTATAGGCTCACACAGGCCTTCGGTTGTGCTAATTAGTTCAATTGAGTGTGTAGGATGGAGATATAAAGACCCAATTAATGTGGAGGCAAAGGTTGAGTGATGCACAAGCTTCTCAGGACATCAAAGCACCAAATGAATGAAACAAGGAAAAACTTTAGTGTTGTGTCACACCACGCAAGAGGTTTGGTATGACACAAGGCCGACGTGCCCAAGTATTTCGGGTTTATTTTCATCTGTGCAATGAAACTTATTTGAAGACTTAATGTAACACCCCTAATCCGTAGCTGTCACCAGAATAGGTTAAGAGGCATTACTTAACCCATAACAGAATTCAGAATAATCGAATATCAAATATCATCTCATTACAGTAAATCTCATTCATTCACATTCATTAAGAACATAAAATCGAGTATACAATGCTTAAACATCAATTCGGGACCAAAGTGATAACATATAAAATTTTTAGAACTTAGAAAAAATTTTAACTTTTAAAAGGTCACACTCCTGTGTGAACAGACTGTGTACCACACACGACCTTAGACATGCCCGTGTGTCTAAGCCGTGGCAAAACAAGGCATAGCTACTGACTTGTTCACACGGCTACAAGACATGCCCGTGTGCCTTAGCCGTGGTCGAGCCTGACTTGGGCCACACGGCTAGCCACACACTCGTGTGCTTTGGCTGTGCTCGAGCCTGACTTATAATTGTAGGGTACCGTAGGGGACACACGGCCGTGCAACAGAGCCGTGTGTAGCACATGGCTGAGACACATGCCCGTGTCTCTGCCCGTGTAGACAAAGACATGCCATTTGAATAGCCAATCTGCCACCCTAATTTGGTCACCCTACACGCAAAGAAAACAAGCATATTTGCACCACCATTGCAGCCAATTTCAACACCAAAACATAAACTATTCATATCATATAATAGTCACCCAAATCCATACTCATAAACCTTACCAATTCATGCCAAACATAAGGTAAGATCATATCAAAACATTTTGTTCCATACATCATTCAATCCCATGCTAAAACTTACCAAAATTTACCAACATTTACCATTTCTTTTGTTCAACTAAAACATACCACATTTACATATTAGCATCACATACCATTAGTCATTATCAACTACGAGTTTAAACACCAACTAGCCAAATCACATGGCTAAGTATATACATCACAAAACATAATCCCACAACCACTAGCCTATACATGCCACACTTTAAAAAATATACATTTTGAAATGTACCAAAATGAGGTTCGATAGTGTGGTGACAATCCCTGACGATCCCTGAGCTTGCAGTAGCAGCTTCAATATCTATAAAACAATGCAAACACACATAAAGTAACCTTTCAAAAGCTTAGTAAGCTCGTACTAAAATCATTCACAGCATAAAAAACATAAAACATCAACACATAAGTATTTACACATTCTCAAATCATCTATCAAATCTATACCAACATAATCCATATGTTCATAGTAATTCAATGAACTTCACACACATAATATCATCTACCACTTAGGTATCGTACATACCTGAATCTTCTCGTACTTATTCACTTTCATTCTCACCTCTCGTTCGAATATTTTAAGACTTTCCATAAACTATTCGTACTTTAGACATCCGCACACTTAGTGCTATAAAGGTTAGCCAAAGCTAGAAAGATTCCACAAACATAGTGCCATCTCAATTAACCGTGGCTAGGTTGGTATTGCAAACTTAGTGCCTCATACAGCCGAAGCTAGTTGAAATCGCACACTTAGTGCCAAATAGTATTGATTCATCGTTGTATTCATCCAAACCAGATATATATACAATCTATGTATAATCAAAACATCAAAATATACTTGAACATCATGTTTTAAGTACAAACATACCTCGTATTTGGAATTTGTTGACTAGAATCGTTTACTCTATAATCTTCGACTTCCCTCGGTCTAAGTCTGAATTCCTCTTTGCTTGAGCTATATGTATTCAAAATTAACCCTTTTATTCACCAAATCATTCAAAACAATCCATAAACACATATTTAGGGTATTTTACAAACTAGCCCTCACATTTTCACATTTCGACACTTTAGTCCCCAATTCACAAAATCACAAAATACACATAATTTGAATATACTCATGCTTGGCCAAATTCTCCTAATATTCATACTAGTCCACAAATTTCATTTATTTTACATTTTAGTCCCTCAAAATAACATTTTTACAATTTAGCCCAAAATACTCAATTTCATAAAAAATCCAAAGACAAAACATGTAAACCTAACATCAAACTTTCATAATTCATCAACTAGCATCACAAAGCTCATAGTTTCATCAATGGAATAACTCAAAATCATCAACAAAATCATAAATTGATACATGGGCTTGATAGTATACTAAGCAACGATCACAAAAACATAGAAATTATCAAAAACCGAACAAAATCCATACCTTAATCACTAATCAAAGTGCCAAAACCCTAACACCACATTTTCTTCTTTTTCTTTTGCTAAATTCGGCCAACCAATATGAATATGGCTTTATTTTATGCTTTGTTTTATTTAACATATAATTATTAAACAAATACCCATTTTGCCCTTTATTATAAAACTATTAAAACATAATTATCAAGGTCATAAATGTGCATTAACCATATAAATGGCATAAAAAGCACTTAAGGGCCTCTCAAATATAAAGCCAAGTCAAATAAGCCCTTTTAACATCTAGCACACAACTTTAAGATTTAACACGATTAGGTCCTTTTTTTCAAAATTAAGCACACAAACGATTAAATTTTAATACGAAACTTTCACACATGCTAATTCACATTTCATAAACACAAAAAATAATATTTAAATATTTTTTTGACTCAGATTTGTGGTCCCGAAACCACTATTCTGACTAGGGTCAAAATCGAACTGTTACAATTCTCCTCCCATTAGGGATTTTCGTCCCCGAAAATCTTACCGTTAAATAGATTCAGATATTGCTGCCTTATTGTATCCTCAGGCTTCCACGTAGCTTCTTTAATACCATATCGATGCCACATCACTTTTACTAACGGAATTTTCTTATTTCGAACCTCTTTAGTCTCTCGAGTCAAAATACGGATTGGTTTTTCATTGTAGGTCATATCAGGCTGAATCTCAATTTTAGACGAAGGAATCACATGTGAAAGATCAGATCTGTATCATTGAAACATTGATACGTGAAACACATTATGAATTTTTTCTAGCTCTGGTGGCAACAACAATCTATATGCTACCGGCCCAATACGCTCGATAATTTCATACGGCCTGATGAACCTCGGACTTAATTTGCCTTTTCTACCAAACCGAAGCACTTTCTTCCACGGAGACACTTTCAAAAATGCTCTATCGCGGATTTCAAACTCAATGTCTTTTCTTTTCAAATCCGCATATGATTTCTGACGATCGAAAGTTGTTTTCAAACTATCTCGGATTACTTTCACTTTCTGTTCAGTTTCTTTTATCAAATCAACCCGTGAATCTTATTTTGACTGAGCTCAGTCCAATATAAAGGTGGACAACATTTGCGACCATATAAAGCTTCGTAGGGTGCCATTTTAATGCTTGACTGAAAACTATTATTATAAGCGAATTCAATCAAGGGCAAATATTGTTCCCACGTACCTTCAAACTCAAGAATTCAACATCTCAACCTATCCTCGAGTATTTGAATAATCCGCTCGGATTGACCGTCCATTTGCGGATGAAAAGCAACACTAAAATATAATTTTGTACCCAGAACATCTTGCTGCTTCTTCTAAAATCGTGATATAAATCTTGGATCTCTGTCTAAAACTATAGACAATGGCACACCATGCAATCTCATGATATCTGAAATGTATAACTCAGCTAATTTATCAAGTGAGTAATCGGATCGAATCGGAATAAAATGAGCTAATTTCGTCAAACGATCAACTACAACCCAAATTGCATCTTTCTTTCTCGGTGACAAGGGCAAACCCGAAACAAAATCCATGGTCACTCGATCCCATTTCCACTCCGGAACCATAACCGGTTGTAATAATCCAAATGACACTTGATGTTCAGCTTTAACTTGCTGACAGATCAAACATTTAGAAACAAAATCAGAGATATCTCTTTTCATTATAGGCCACCAATAATGTTGTTTCAGATCATTATAAATTTTCGTACTATCTGGATGCACAGATAAATGACTACTGTGAGCTTCACTCAGAATCATTTGAATTAATTTTGGATTTCTCAGAACACATTCAATCTTGAAACCTCAAACAATCATCTTTACTAACTTTGAATTCTGAATCAGTCTCTATATCATACTGAGCTCGTGTAGCTGAAATCTCATTATCAATCTTCTGAGCTTTGATGATTTGCTGTAAAAACAAAGGTCTTGCTTTTAATTCAGGTAAAACTGAACCATCATCGGACAAAGTCAAATGAGCATTCATCGCACGTAGAGCAAACAATGATTTTTGACTTAAAGCATCAGCAACAGCATTTACTTTTCCTGGGTGATAATCAATCACAAGTTCATAATCTTTTAGCAGTTCTAACCATCTTCTCTGTCGCAAATTGAAATATTTCTGAGTCATCAAATACTTCAAACTCTTGTGATCAGAATACACGTGACATTTCTCACCGAACAAGTAATGGCACCAAATCTTTAGAGCAAACACAATCGCAGCTAACTTAAGATCATTCGTCGGATAGTTCTTTTCGTGCGGCTTCAACTGTCTCGAAGCATAGACAATAACTTTTCCTTCTTGCATTAAAACACATCCCAGACCAATCAATGAAGCATCACTATAAATCACAAATTCTTTACCCGATTCGAGTTGTACCAATACCGGAGCTTCAGTCAACAAGGCTTTCAAGTGATCAAAGCTGTTCTGACACTTTTCAGACCACTCAGATTTCACATCTTTCTGTAACAATTTTGTCAACGGAGTCACAATCATCGAAAAACTTTTCACAAATCTTCTATAGTAACCAGCAAGTCCCAGGAAACTACAGACTTCAGAGACATTTCTCAGAGGTTTCCAATCCAAAATAGCTAAAATTTTGCTCGAATCAACCCGAATACCAGATGCTGATACAATATGGCCCAAAAAACCCACTTCTCGTAACTAGAATTCACATTTACTGAACTTCACATACAACTATTTATCTCACAAAATCTGTAGTACTAATCTCAAATGCTCGGCATGTTCGAATTCATCTCGTGAATAAATTAATATGTCATCAATGAATACCAGAATAAATTGATCTGAATATGGTCTGAAAATTCTATTCATCAAATCCATAAAGATAGCAGGTGCATTAGTTAATCCGAAAGGCATAACTAAGAATTCAAAGTGGCCGTACCTCATTTTGAAAGCAGTCTTTGGAATATCTGAATCTTTCACTCGTAGCTGATAATAGCCTGATCTCAAATCTATTTTTGAAAACACAATGGCTCCTTTCAACTGATCAAACAAATCATCAATTCGGGGTAGAGGATACTTATTCTTGATAGTCACTTTATTCAACTAACGATAGTCAATATACATTCTCATCGTACCATCTTTCTTTTTCACAAATAGAACCGGAGGACCCCAAGGTGAGAAACTCGGTCTAGCAAATCCTCTATTGGTCAACTCTTGCAACTGAGACTTTAATTCTTTTAACTCGGTCAGAGCCATTCTATATGGAGCTATTGAAATCGGAGTAGTACCAGGTACCAATTCAATGCCGAATTCCACTTCTCTAACCGGAGGTAATCCCGAAAGTTCTTCAGGAAATACATTAGGGAATTCACACACAACAGACACTGATTCAACTTTATTTTCTAACACTCTCGAATCAATCAGACAAGCAAAATAGGCTTCACAACCTTTTCTCACAATACTCAAAGCTTTTATCGAAGATCTCACAACAGGCAATCCATTCAAATCACTAGATTCAATTCTGACTATTTCATCATTCTTGCATCTCAAATCAATAGTTTTCTGTTTGCAGTTCACCATAGCATCATGCAAAATTAACCAATCCATACCCAGGATTATATCAAACTCATCAAAAGGTAACAGCATCAGATTAGCCGAAAAATAAGTGTCTCGAAACATTAACGGGTAATTCTTGTAGACTTTATCAACTAAAACACATCTGCCTAGGGGGTTTGAAACTCTAATTGCAAATTCAGTAGACTCTACAGGCAAAGTCTTACTGTTCACTAAATTCATGCATATATACGAATTTGTTGATCTGGGATCTATCAAAGAAATCATAGAAGTGTTATAGAGAATAAATGTACCCATAATCACATCTGGCAATGAAGCTTCCTTGCAAAGCTCGAATAGCATAGGCTCTGGCAGGTGCACGAGCCTCAAATCTAACAGCTTTGTCTTTTGTTCCTCTTTGACTATAGCTTACATTTCCCAAATTTTTGGGAGGTCTACCACGAGAAGTGTTACCACTCTGCCTCCGGTTCTGAACATTATCTTTTTCAGCTAAATCTGGGCAATCTTTTATAAAATGATTTCTTGAACCACAACTATAACAAGCTCAGTTATTAGTTTTTCCCCAACATTCACTGAAATGTTGTCTTCCACTTTGATCACACTCAGGCTTTTCATTCTTTGCATTATCAACACTGGCAATAGACGTAGCTGAAGATTTGAAATTCGATTGCGATCTAGCACGATCTCTATTCGAATGTCCCACACTAGCCTTTGAATGACTGCTATCATCTCTAAACTTCTTTGATCCAGATTAAAATGATTTGCCCGATGATCTCTTTCGTATCTCTCTAGCTTCAAAATCAGCTTTCCCTTTCTCTTTCCCGAGATCTTTAGCTTTACATGCTCGTTCAACAAGCACTACAAATTTTTTAATTTCTAGAATCCCTACTAACAAGAGAATATCTTCATTCATACTGTCTTCAAATCTCTTACACATTATTGCTTCCGAAGATACACATTCATGGGCATACTGACTCAACCTTACAAATTCCCGCTCATATTCTGTGACTGACATACGGCCTTGTTTAAGCTGGAGAAACTCTTTGCGTTTCTGATCAATGAATCTCTGACTGATATATTTCTTCCAGAATTTAACTTGGAAGAAATCCCACGTAACTCATTCCCTAGGAACTATAGACGTCAAAGTTTTCCACCATTGGTACGTCGTATCTCTCAGAAGTGAAACGGTACATTTTATACATTCCTCGGGATTCAAAGACAACTCCTCGAATACTCGTATTGTATTCTCTAACTAGAACTCGGCTCTCTTAGCATCATCGTTTGTTGTAGCTCGAAACTCTTCACCCCTATATTTTCTAATCTTATCGACTGGTGGTCTACTTAACTGTACCAGATTCACTAGTGGCATAATATGAGTTTGAGGAGGATTAACCGGGGGTGGAGGTTGTTGTATAGCCGAATTGGTTCTAGTATATTTAGTGAACTAATCGTTCATCATCTGATAGAAAGCTTGTTTAGCCTCACCATCACGGCTACTCGTAGCCGGTCGAAAATCAGCTTGAACCGTCCCTTGCGCGGGAGCTGGCGCATTGCTTTCAACATCGTCTCCTACGGCTCTTTTGAGGATCCATTTGCTATATAAAAGCACATTTCAATGTCAGGATTCATCACACTATCGTAGTTCATACATATGGCATGTATAGCTAGACTCATAAAAGTTATAGTAGTCCTAGAACCGACTAAACCATAGCTCTGACACCAATAAAATGTAACACCCCTAACCCGTAGCCGTCGCCAAAATAGGTTAAGAGGCATTACTTAACCCATAACACAATTCAAAATAATCGAATATCAAATATCATCTCATTATAGTAAATCTCATCATTCACATTCATTAAGAACATAAAATCGAGTATACAATGCTTAAACATGCATTCGGGACCAAATTGATAACATATAAAAGTTTTAGAGCTTAGAAAAATTTTTAACTTTTAAAAGGTCATACGCCAGTGTGAATAGACCGTGTACCACATACGGCCTTAGACATGCCCGTGTGTCTAAGTCGTCGCAAAACAGGGCATAGCTACTGACTTACTCACACGGCTACAAGACACGCTCATGTGCCTTGGCTGTGGTTAAGCCTAACTTGGGCCACACGGCTAGCCACACACTCGTGTGGTTTGGCCGTGCTCGAGCCTGGCTTATAATTGTAGGGTACCCTACGGGACACATGGCTGTACAACATAGCCATGTGTCACACACGGCTGAGACACACACCCGTGTCTCTGCCTGTATGGACAAAAATAGGCCATTTGAATAGCCAATTTTCCACCCTAATTTGGTCAACCTACAAGTAAAGAAAACAAGCATATTTGCACCACCATTTCAGCCAATTTCAACACCAAAACATAAACTATTCATATCATATAATAGTCACCCAAATCCATACTCATAAACCTTACCAATTCATGCCAAACATAAGGTAAGATCATATCAAAACATTTCTTTCCATACATCATTCAATCCCATACTAAAACTTACCAAAATTTACCAACACTTACCATTTCTTTTGTTCAACTAAAAGATACCACATTTACATATTAGCATCACATACCATAAGTCATTATCAACTATGAGTTTAAACACCAACTAGCCAAATCACATGGCTAAATATATACATCACAAAACATAATCCCACAACCACTAGCCTATACATGCCACACTTAAAAAAAAATACATTTTGAAATGTACCAAAATGAGGTTCGATAGTGTGGTGACGATCCCTGATGATCCCCGAGCTTGCAGCAGTAGCTTCAATATCTATAAAAAAATGCAAACACACATAAAGTAAGCTTTCAAAAGCTTAGTAAGCTTGTGCTAAAATCATTCACTGTATAAAAAACATAAAACATCAAAACATAAGTATTTACACATTCTCAAATCATCTATCAAATCTATACCAACATAATCCATATGTTCATACCAATTCAATGAACTTCACATACATAATATCATCTACCACTTAGGTATCGTAATACCTAAATCTTTCCGTACTTATTCACTTTCATTCTCACCTCTCGTTTGAATATTTTAAGACTTTTCGTAAATTATTCGTACTTTAAACATCCACACACTTAGTGCTATAAATGTTAGCCGAAGCTAGAACGATTCCGCACGCTTAGTGCCGTCTCAATTAACTGTAGCTAGGTCGGTATCGCACACTTGGTGCCTCATATAGCCGAAGCAAGTTTAAATCGCACACTTAGTGCCAAATACTATTGATTCATCATCATATTCATCCAAACTAGATATATATACAATCTATGTATAATCAAAACATCAAAATATACTTTAACATCATGTTTTAAGTACGAACTTACCTCGTATTTGAAATTTGTCGACTAGAATCGTTTACTCTATAATCTTCGACTTTCCTCGGTCTAAGTCTGAATTCCTCTTTTCTTGATCTATATGTATTCAAAATTAACCCTTTTATTCACCAAATCATTCAAAACAATCCATAAACACATATTTAGGGCATTTTGTAAACTAGCCCTTACATTTTCACATTTCGACACTTTATCTCTAATTCACAAAATCACAAAATACACATAATTTGAATATACTCATGCTTTCATACTAGTCCACACATTCCATTTATTTTAAATTTTAGTCCCTCAAAATAAAATTTTTACAATTTAGCCCAAAATACTGAATTTCATCAAAAATCCAAAGACAAAACATGTAAACCCAACATCAACCTTTCATAATTCATCAACTAACATCACAAAGCTCATAGCTTCATCAATGACATAACTCAAAATCATTAACAAAATCATAAATTGAGACATGGGCTTGATAGTATACTAAACAACGATCACAAAAACATAGAAATTATCAAAAACCGAGCAAAATCCATAACTTAATCACTAATCAAAGTGTCAAAACCCTAAAACCACAATTTCTTCTTTTTATTTTGCTAAATTCAGCCAACCAAGATGAATATGGCTTTATTTTATGCTTTGTTTTATTTGACATATAATTATTAAACAAATACTTATTTTGCCTTTTATTATAAAACTTTTAGAACATAATTATCAAGGTCATAAATGTCCATTAACCATATAAATGGCATAATAACCACATAAGGACCTCTCAAATATATAGCCAAGTCAAATAAGCACTTTTAACATCTAGCACACAGCTTTAACATTTAACGCGATTAGGTCATTTTTTCAAAATTAAGCACACAAACGATTAAATTTTAATACGAAACTTTCACACGTGCTAATTCACATATCTTAAACATGGGAAATAATATTCAAAAATTATTTTGACTCGGATTTGTGGTCCCAAAACCACTATTCTGACTAGGGTCAAAATCGGACTATTACACTTAAGTATGCCAAAGATCTAATTTAGGCTACCAACACCTATATAAGTATGACATTAGGGGTTGAATGTAATCAAGTCGTCCTAGACGCTTTCAAAAACCCTTGTAGTTTAGAAGTAGTTTTAGTTTATTTTCTTTTCAGCTTTTTAAATACTTTGTTGTTTTTCTTCTTGAATTAGTTTTGATTTAAGGACATGCTTATTTAATTAAAGCATTCACTTTATATTTTCCTTTGCATTTGTTTTATTTTGTTATTCCAATTGAGAGATTTTCTACATTGTTTCCCATTTGATATTCAATCCATGATCATTCAAATCTCTTTTCTTCTACGAGTTGGTTATGTTTCTGTAATGGCCCAAACTCAATCCTAAAAGAGGACCCAGGATTGGCGTGCCACTGGATTTAAATTCTTTTCTCTTTAAACTGATACATGTGTCGTTTTTATAAGAATACAATTTCAAGAATTGTGATTTGCAAATCTTTTAAGAAATTAAAGATGAATGCGGTTATACATTTCCAAGGAAAATGAAAAATAAGGCGGCTCTCTGGGAAGATCTTAAAACCATGTTAGGCATAACCCATATTTGACTATGGTGTCGTATACATAGACAAGTAATTAGACTGGCATTAATCATTTAACATAAATAATGTTTTACTCTACAAGGAAACATAGTCGCTTTGGTGAGGTTTAATTGAGCTAATAGTTTCAAAAGAGTATTTTTAAAATACAAAAAATTCAGTCCTTGAATGACACCATCTTGACACCACTCCCATGCCATGCATAATACAAAATACTTAGAATTCTCACGAAATAGATGCCCTTCGGCGTAGTCTTCGAGGAGGCCTTTACTTTGTCAGTGATCTTGAGAAGGAAATATAACTAAATAAGTTTGAAGAACTTAAAGAGTTTCATAGTAAACATATCAATAGTTATATGTATAATACCAATAAACCTTTCCAACTCAACAAATCATACAATTTGCCCATTGTATTCATACCAAACGGACTTTAGTATAGACACTATTCCTTTGGCACATACACTATGCCCATGCAACCATGCAAACATCCTCCTTCATGCTAGCCATACCCAAGTCCATGTTTAAGGCTTAGCATTCATTTCATTCGTTTCATCATGATTTGTCAATTTGGTTTGTATTAACACATGCCCTACCAGAGGCTACATGATCCCTTTTCATGTATCGCGATCTGCTAGTTCAATGCTCATTTCATTAAAGACATCACCATGATTTCATTTTCATAACTCAGTTCACATTGTTCATTTCAGAAATAATGGGTGATGACTTAAACACGAAGAGAGACCTTTACTTCATTTACACAGACAACTAACTCAAACTCATAACCGCAAACCTTTATTACTCATGCACAAACACATCATCTCATTGGTTAAGGCTGCTTACCTCAATCGACAAAGCAAAAAACATAATACACACACATGGAAGTAAGAAGGAATTTACCAAAAATTGTAGCAAGATCAGACAACAGGACTCTTGCCTTTATCACGTGGGCTTTCAGGAGTTTCTTGAGCTATAATATGAAGAGTTAACTTGTCAGATCATTTTACCATAAAAAACTAAACAAGTTAAATACGAACATTCATAGGAAACCCAAAATCTAGAAGTTTCTTTCCTTATACTCCAAATTGATCCTAAAACATAAAACCTTAAGGCCTCGTAAATAATCATGAAAATAAATTTAGTTTCATTGACATTTACCAGGTACCTAATGACGATGGAGTTGGCTGAGTACAACGAACCCAAGTCTTCAAGCAAATCTTAATTCTAGGGCTTTTTGAGAGAAAAATTATGAAGAAAGCTTGAAATGAAAATATGGTTGCCAAAGAAAGCATAAAACTTGCTAAAGAAGTCAAAGTTTACTTTATATGGATTTACATGGATGGAAAAACTTAGTGGAAAATTTTGATTTCCCTCCAACACCTCGTTCCTTATGACAAAGTACTTCTCCCTCATCATAAATGTGGGTCTGACAAGTTACATAACTTAGTCTTATGGTAACCAAATTCTCATTCGTCTAACTAGGTTGTTCAACCAAGAAAATAAAATAATAATGTATACAGTTCTTTCAGAACAAGGTCTTATCACTAAGGCTTAATGTTTCATCTAATAGTTGGGGTGGCGTATACCTTTAAAAAGAGTCCACCAAACCACCAGGCTCACTTAATGCAGACTTCACCCGAAGGCGCACTCAAAGAATCCTTATAATTAGTTGACTGTAATGCCTACCTACTCTGAACTTACTTTATAAGCCTTACTTCTATAAACAATATTCAATCAACAAGGCTTCGCTGGGCGAGATGTTACAGTTTTTCACATGGTTTATTCAATCAAAATTGAGATTATGAGTAACATGAGTGGCTAAATCCCTTTGGGGAGATTAATGAGTGGATGTGGATGTGGTTAATGGAGGATTTGAGGTTTCTCAAGAATGATTAGTTGGTATAAATTATGTGTTCTTAAACTGTTAGGTATAGCAACCCTAATAATTTATTATAGACTAGACGAGGTCGGAAGATAAGTAGAATCGAGTAAATCATAATTTATCCAGGTTGAGAAAGTGAGGTTGGAAGATAAGTGTGTATCCACTAATCGATTAGTTAATTAGAGGTCAGGAGGTAATAATTAGTTAATCAATTACTAATCTACTTTAAAACCTTAATCCGAAGTTAGTTACAAACCCTGAAGTGAGTTAATCTTCTTGATTGATGTATCGATTTAGTTTATTTGTTTATTTCTCGTTATTTATGTATTTATTTATTTTTATTCCTCTTAATTTATTTTATGATTAATCGTAATATAGGAAATAGTTACTACTACTTAGACTTGTTATTGTAAAAGTATTTTCACTATTTATTCTATCCTCCTTTAGGTACGGTCCTCAGAATACTTCCAAATATTTTATTGTACAAACTATATTAAAATTTGACTTGTGCACCTGCAGACACCGTCGTTTTAATTCTTATATTTTCGGTGTTATATTTATTATATAAACGATAACTCGTTTATAGACGGTCAAGTTGTTGGCACCATTCCCGATGAGGATCTGGCAATAAATTTTGAAAATAAAATTTTATAATTAATAAGATAAGTAGGAGCATTTGGACCTATATATACGATTTTAATTTTAATTTATTTATTTATTATTTTTAGCTGTAATGTCTTGTTAGGTCATTTATGACCCAAAGCTTCAGCACTCCAATTGAACGTTACCCAGATTCGAAACAAATAATTAGGTGCAATCACCAAGTAATGGACAATGATCCACCTGCGGTGATAAATTTACCCTAGGAAAATCTGTTGTTTGAAGAGCCACGTGAACAACAAAGAAATAATCGGGAAGAAGTCCCAATGGCTCAGCGGGTGTTGCGTGAGTACGCCTTACCTACTCTAGATAGTAGTGCACGGAAGCATAGAATGGTCAGAGATTAATGCCAATAATTTTGAGATAAAGACAGTCACCATTTAGATGATCCAAAATACACTGCATTTCCAAGGGAACATGGTTGAAGACTCGAATAAGCACCTAAAGCGGTTCCTGTAACTATGCGATACCTTTAAGTATAACAGGGTATCTAATGATGCTATACATCTATGGTTATTCCTTTTTTCATTATGCAACAATGCAGCTGATTGGTTAGAATCATTATAACCTAGTTCCATTACAGCACGGAATGGTCTAGTAGAAAAATTTCTCCATAAATTTTTGTTGATTAGTCAAACCATTCAACTCTGGTGGGTGATTAGAAACTTTAAACAATTTGAAGGTGAATCTTTGTACGAGGTGTGGGAGCATTTGAAGACGATGCTAAGTAAGTGTCCACATCATGAACTGTAAGCATGGCTCTAGATACAAATAATTTACAATGGTGTCGACGGACATGTCAGATCTAACCTAGATGGGGCATTTGGTGGATCTCTCATCTTCTATACATACGAACGGGCTTATAAAATCATTGAAGATATGGCTATGAATTCATACATGTGGGCTAAAGAGAGCTTTATGTACCAATTGAAGTCTCTAATAGCGGAAGTGGTAAACAAAGAAAAAGAAGAGAATCAATTTGAACAGATTTTAAAAATGTTTAACCGTTTCGAGACACCTATCAAGCTGGCGAGAGTGGAGCCACATTCAGAAAACCAACTGAAGGAGATGAGCTATATAGGTAATAAGGGTTGAGATCCCTATTGAAAGACCTACAACCCCGGTTGAAGGGATCATTTGAACTTTAAATGGAAAGGTATTCAAGGAGGAGCAATTCAAGCACAAACTCGACAAAACCCTCCCTATCAACCTCCACCACTACAACAATGTACCATGAGTAATGACCATGCTGCATGTGGTAAAAAATATGATCAATTAGAGGAACAAATGCTAAAAATGAAGACGAAAATTTGATAACTCCAAACTACGTGTGGACTACTTGAATCCCGAATGGATAGCCTATGTGACCAAATGAGACAATTGATGATAATGTTTCAAAAACAAAAAATAGTCAAAGCCTCCCTAGCAAAACAAAGAACAACCCTTGGTGAGATGGAAAGGAGCACGTAAAGGCGATCACTTTGCGATTAGGCAACGCATTAAATTCTGGAAGACATCAATGAACCCACAAAGGAGGAAGAAGCCAAACACCAAAAGTTGATTGATGAGGTAGCATAACCAATGTCTAATCTGGGGATGTCGAACACGAGTATAACAAAGGTACCATTCTTGATGAGATTAGAGGACAAGGAAAACAGGGAAGATTTGGAATTTATAATTTTCACTAATTTATTTAAATCCCTCAATGTAAGTTTTTAGCTATTAGAGATCATAGATAAAATTATGAAATATGCCAAATATTTGAAGGAACTCAGGAAAAGGTGATAACTCTTAAAAAAGTTATACTTCAGGCTTTTAGACTGAATTAATTGTTTGTAATTAAGTAAAAATGTTCGCATTTTTTGGATATTTTTAGAACATTGCATAATGAAGCTTGGTTTGTGCTATAAATATCATTATTTGTTACTAGGGAAGAAAGGTGTTGGTTATTGTTGTAACACCCCTTACCCATACTCGAGACAGGGACAAAGAACGGGGCATTACCGTGCACAAACATGATATTTCCAGAAAATTTCAAGCTATAAAATTTCAATCTAAATTAAAACCAATCAATTGTAATCATAATGTCCCTATTATGGACCTACAAGGCCCAAAATATACATTGAGGAAGGTTCGGACTAAATCGAGGACTTAAGAAAGCCTTGGGAAAACTTCCTAGGTTAAGCCTCACATGCCCGTGTGCTTTGGGACACGCCCGTGTCCCTTACCCGTGTGGAATTAATTGAATTTATTTCTCATTTGGAACCTACAGGGGTTTTCACACAGCCGAGCACATGCCCGTGTCTCTGGCCCATGTCCTTCACACGGCCTAGACACGCCCGTGTTGTCTTCCGTGTCCAAAAACTCGAGCATTCTATTTATGACATCATCTTGCATTTAGGGGCACATGGCCAAGACACACGCCCGTGTGCTAGGCCGTGTCCTCCACACGGTTGAGACACACGGCCATGTCTCTACCCGTGTGTTTACTACCATGCATACTAACCTAAAACTTTTAGATGTAGGGGACACACGACTGTACTACACACCTATGGGGCTGACCGTGTGTCACACATGGCCTAGAAACACACCCGTGTGTCAATCCGTGTGGACCTTTTTAGAGGCTATAACTCCAAGCAATTGGTCACCCTCAACACCTACTCACATTAAAGAACCTCAATAATATTTAACATGGCCTAAATATGCTCAGGGCTACTATCAATGGACTATTGCATGTTAACCTGATTTCATCAATTACGAACATGCCCAATTATCCCCTTTGCATTAAGGATTTCCATCCCTTTCAAAACACATTTGAACTCGGCTCGTTATTGTAACTCATTACCAATTATGACCTAATCATCCCAAGGGATTTGGCCATATTACACATGTCTATTTATGATATACCACATTTTATCATTACAAGAACATTCATCCACAAACAAGCAAAATTAGTAGGTCATAGCCTACATCAAAATGAGCCATGTCTTATGGCTATATACAAAAAGAGTAGGTATATCATTTAAAACCTTTTACATTGACCTTCCAATGACACCTTTCAAAAAATGACCAAAACCTATACATGCCATTGTAACAAAATAAAAGTATCCATATACCCAAGCAAGACAAGTTGATAGTGTTGACTATACTCCAATTGTCTTCCAATCTTCACGAGTCCACGAGCTCTGTAAAACAGGAAAAGAAAAGGGGGTAAGCATAATCATGCTTAGTAAGTTCAGATAACAGGAAGATAAACTTACCGGATACTTACCATGCATCCATACAAGGTATTCATGCCAATACATGCATAATATAAATTCCCGATTACATACACTCAATCATCAAGTTAGTTCCATCTCAAGCAAGATAGTATTTATCTTAGATGAGCTCATCAATTCAAGCAGTACCATTTTCGTTCCTCATTAAAGTCCCGTTGAATCTCTAAGATATCTCGATGGGTATCCGGTTCCCATTAAGCCATGATAGTGACCATATTAAAATCTACACTCCCATGAACATCATTTTTATGATGGGATTACCAGTCCAGGTTGAATCCCTCATAACATAAATTTAAAGAGTATCGTCGGGATTACCATTCCAGGCTAAATCCCTTACAACAAAAATCACTCCAACACACTCGAATCTGAAATACCTTTCTAGGCTAATTTCAGTTTCTAATCGTATTACCCATCCGGGCTAGATACACAATACACATATATTCATCGAGAGGTTCAATTGCTTAAGGAACACCCGTCTGGGCTAGATCCTTACTATATTGAGATCATCAGATTACCCGTTCGGGCTAAATCCCTTTCTTCAACACATGTAGGATCTCATGTCATGTAAGTAAGAACATACCCATCGACTTTCCCCTTTTTACATTTAACGGGGACAATTATTTTCACATTCGCTTTTCACTATCACATTTCATAGGTTTTCATGCAATCAACATCTAAATTTTCATATAGTTTAAGAATAGGCATTTTTAAGTATATTTAAAGTTTACTTTTAGTTACATGAACTTACCTGGTAATTGCTTCGGATTCGTGTTTCGGTTATTCCAAAACCTTTTGTTTTCCACAGTCGACCTCTGGTATTGGTTCCTCAAAATCTATATCAGTAAAAATAAAATTATTAATATCTCATGCTATATATTTCGGACCTAAATTTCACCCCAGGCAAAATGACCATTTTGCCCCTAGCATTTCCAAATTTCACAACTTAGTCCCTAAGCTCGTAAAATCAAATGCATGCAGTTCCTTGATTACCCAAGCCTAGTTGAATGCATTATAAACTCATACTAGCCCACATTTTCCTCTATTTCACATTTCTACCGCATATTTTGTACCTTTTGCAAAAAGGTCCTTTTTGGGGGTTTTCATGAAAATCACTTAGGAGAAGATGTTTAACACACATCTAACTTCCATATTCCTCCATAAATCATCAAAGAACAAACATGTCACACATGAGTCATTTTGCACACATGAACCCTAGCTTAAAATATGGGTAGAAATGAAGAGAACATGTTACAATGATCTCAAAAATACAAAGAACATTAAAAACGGGGCTAGGGAGCACTTACTATTTAGCTTGAAAATGTTGAAAACCCTAGCTATGGAGAGCTTGAGAATTTCGGCTGGTACAAGGGAGACGATGGTTTATTTTTTCCTTCATTTTCCCTTTTTATTGATTTTATTACCAAATGACCAAAATGCCCTTCCTTACTAAACTTCCAAAATTTTCTATGCATGCCCATTTTTGTCCAAAAACTTAGAAATTGAGAAAATTACTCTTTCAAACCTTCTAATTAATAATCAAAAGCAATTTCATGCAAATTGCTTCTAGATTACAAGTTTTGCAATTTACTCAATTTGGTCCCTAATTTCCAATTGGACACCTTATACTTAGAATTCCTTCTTGAAACTTTAAATCATGCTTATTTTCATACACTAAACCTCATAATAAACATAAAATAAATATTTTGACATTGGATTTGTGGTCTCAAAACCACTTTTTTGACTAGGCCCAATTTTGGGATGTTACATTTCTCCCCCCAGGAACTTTCGTCCCCGAAAGTCTTACCAGTAAACAGGTTCGGATATTGACTTATCATGGTTTCTTCAGGTTCCCATGTAGCTTCTTTCATTATGTGTCTGTGCCAAAAAACTTTCACTAGGGCTATATTTTTGTTACTCAACTGTTTAACTTTTGAGCCAAAATTTTGACGGTTCTTCACCGTAGGTTATGTCCAGTCTAATCTCAACTTCCGTTGGTGAAATCAGATGTGAGGGGTCCAACGTATATCTCTGTAATATGGACACATGGAATACATCATGAATCTTTTCCAATTCGGATGGTAAGGCTAACCGCTAGGCTAAAGGCCCGACTTATTTAGTAATCTCATATGGTGCAATAAACCGTGGGCTCAATTTGCCTTTTTGGCAAAATCTCAAAACTTTTTTCAGGGAGACACTTTCAAGAATATTTTATCTCTGACTTGAAACTCAATCTATTTTTTTTCAAATCGGCATATGACTTTTTCCTATCCGATGCCACTTTAAAATAATCATGGATTATTTTAACCTTTTCTTCAGTTTCTTGATTAGATCAACCCCGTGAATCCAGTGTTCCTTGAGTTCCGTCTAATACAATTGTAACACCCCTTACCCGTATCCAAGGCTGGAACAGAGTACGAGGCATTACCAGAATTAACAATACACATAGACGAAAACCGGGCCATAAAATTTCATTTAATTCAAAACTTTTCAAACACATGCATAACAAACAAAGCTAACTATATCATTACATCAAAACATAGGACATAGCACGATTAATTAAACTTATAAACCATAATGGATAAGGACCACATCTCATAATCATATACGATAACTCAATGCGGATCGATCGTATGGTCAAAATCATAATAAAAATACATATCACAAACCAGCTTCCTATACATGCCACTCACTTGATATTTCTAATATTTGAATTAATTCTCCCAAAAATGATAGTTTGATAGTGTGATTTTGCCTCCGACGATCTCCAACCCCGAGCCGACCTGCCAATACTAAAGAAATGGAGAGGATGGGTAAGCTTTACGCTTAGTAAGTTCATATGAAAATAATAAGCAATTACTACCATGCTTTTCAAGATAAAACACTATAATTGTACAATTACACATATTCAGGTTAAGCTGTGTTATCGAGTTACAGTTACTAAATCATTCATATCTGAAGCTACAAAACTCCAAATTTAGTTTCGTTAATTTTATTTGAAACTAGATTCATATATCTTTCTCCCATAAAATTTCCAGAATTTTTGGTTTAGCTAATTAGTACAGTTTATTAGTTAAAGTCTCCCCTGTTTCAGAGTACGACTACTCTGACCTCTGTGAACTACGAACCAAATTTCTCCCTTTACAGAATTCCAACGACCATGCCGTTTGTTTCCCTTAAAAATAGACTCAATAAGGAATCCATGAATGTAAGGTATGACTCTTAATAATTTTTGTGCAATTTATGGTGAATTTATAAATTCAAAACAGGGGATCTCGAATTCATTCAGACCCTGTTTCACAAGAATTCAAATATCACACAATATAGAACTCTTTTGCTTTCCCTGTTTCTTTCATGTGAAAATAGACTCATTAAGCTTTATTTTTATATATCATTTTCATTTTTATTCAACTTCCACAATGTTTAGTGAATTTTCAAAGTCACGCAACTGCTGCTGTCCAACACTGTTTTACTACTAAAATTCATTCTTACATAATTCCACTTAATCCGTTTTGTCTTATCAAAGTTCACCCAACTATCGAGCACATTGCTCATAATTTTCATAAACATATACCTGCACTATTTCATCACAAAACTCACAAAGCAGTACATAGTAAGTCTCCCGTTGAACACTTCGGATCAATCCTCGATACTTGGTGGTTTCAGCACATAGCTCCACCCATCATAAAGTTTGGCTCTCTTGTACACATGGTGAACACTTAGTACCACCCATGTGACCTAGCCAGTTTATCTCGTAGCTCTCTTGTCTACATGGTGTCCTTCACCTGGAACCAATCATGCGACCTAGCTACATATATCCCGTAGCTCTCTTGTCTACATGGTGTACACATAGTATCACCCATGCGACCTAGCTACATCACAATGTCTCGTAGCTCTCTTGTACACATGATGTGCACTCAGCACCATACATGTGACCTAGCTACATACCATCTGTATCATCCAATCTTTCCGAAGGTTCAACCGGATTTCTCTCTCTTTTCCAACAATTTCACCAATCAAGTAATTATCAACAAACATATTTCCAATATGTTACAAATTTATTCATAGTCCTTTTTCAATTTTCAATTTACACAAATAGTCAATCTATAGGTAGCCACATTTCATATGATAACAAAATATAATAAAATAAAAAGAATCGATAAATTATTTACATACAAACTTGTGAAAATCTCATCAGTACAAACTGCAAACAATTCATGCAACCAGTGTAATAGTAATTTAACACTCAATTCTTGTAACAATAATTTTCCATTCAATTTCACATGACACAACTAGCATTACATTTTTTTTATATCATACATACCATCCATCAACTTCTCTTAAACATATTAAATCATACAATTTATGCCATATCACTATAGAATTACAATTCATGCATGGTATTGCATTATTATTAACACACGAACTTACCTCGATCCAGAAACGGCAATTTACTATTTTAGTCCATAACCTTGTATTTTCTCGATTTAAGCCCGAATCTCGATTTCCTTCATAATCGAGCTTGGAAGCTTGGAAACCCTAGCCATGGAGTCTCCCTTGGTATACACGTCCGTGGTGAAGAAGATGAGCAAAATTGGCTTTTAATTTTGTATTTTAATTCATTTTACCCCTAAATGACCAAAATGCCCTTACTACTAAACTTTCCAAAAATTCCATCCATGTCCAATTTTTGTCCATAGACTTAGAAATTGGTCAAATTGCTATTTAAGACCTCCTCATTAATATTCCAAAGCAATTTCATACTAAAAACTTCTAGCATGCAAGTTTTGCAAATTATTCGATTTAGTCCCTAATTTCAATTTAAGCACTTTATGCATAAAATTTCTTCACGAAATTTTCACACAATCATGCAATCATATCATAGACCTCAAAATAATCATATTTCTATCTTATATTTGTGGTCACGAAACCACTATTCTGATTAGGCCCTAATTCGGGATATTACAACTCTCCCTCCCTTTAGGGATTTTCGTCCCCGAAAATCTTATCGAAAAAGTTGTCTTCACTTAGATTCCTAAATTTCACATTCGGTGCTGAAGAACCTTCACTCAGGCGGTGCGTCCAATATATCTCTTTAATTTCTCATATATTTCGAAAGCTTACGAACTCATCTCTCAATTGTTCTTAAATTTTCAACCCTTCTCCGTTTCCCTTGTCATCTTGACATAAAACCAGATCTCAATTTGGTTAATGGAGACAAGAATTCCAAGAAATCCAACAATCAAAGGGACTTGCACTCTTCTGAAATAATCATACAGATTTTCATCATCAATAAATCACTATCCAATAACATCTGAATCAAATTACAGTACACGTCATTACTCTCTGAATGAATAGGCAAATTTGCACTGTGAGCTTCATACAATTCTTTCTGTATAAGCCTTGGAATAATAATACCATGAATCAGATCCAATCTGAAATTCAACATCAGAAGTCGATCCTCACTGTACTCTTTGAGTTTACTACTCACTATCACATTTTCCTCTTTCCGCTACGGAAATAATTCTGATATAGCCTCGAAAATAATCCTTTCTTCTAGTAACAAAACAATTCATCATGCCATCCTTTACTATTCATTCCTTACGTTAATCAAAACTGTCTCAATTGCATTAACTCAAGTAGCCAAAATATCTCAATTGAAGACATTAACTATAATTGACTTACTTGAGAGAAGTAATCCACCATACCGATTAAAACTCGCACTTTTATCATTATGCCTTTACTGTTGTCAAACCTTACACGAAAATTAGAAAAATCCCAATACTGAAATCACCACATTACCCAAATCAAATCGTAGTATAGTCATACTTGACATGATTATCACGAAGTGAAGAATGCACTCCAAACATGAGTCATAATTGACAAATTACTGAATAAAGATAACAAGAAAACCGAATAAAGAAATTCAAGATAGAGAAACCTAGAATAAAGAAATCCAGAATAAAGAAACCCAAGATACGATACTATGTCGAAAAATCAAAAACCAAACTCATAGGAAAATATAGAAGGTCCCGATAATTCCTTAGAGAAAAGAAATCCAAAGAGAAAACATCATTTAATCTCACTGGAATCAAATGCAACAAGAACAATGTATCTTCCCATATATACATATCAAATGGAGCATCAAGTAGAAGAAACAGAATCATAGTATCATAAATATTCTCTTATCTTTCTTTATCAGGCAGAATATAATAGAATGCCCGAAGGAATAGAGCAATACAAATTATAAACCAGTCAGGCTATCAATACTTTCGTCTAACATCAGGATTAGAAACCATCCCCATATAACAATTCTTCAAAAGATCAACAACCATAGAAATATTTCTGGGAACAGATAAACACATAGAACATCTTAGAAGAAATCATAAAATCATTCCAGTAAAGAATCACACACTTAGATATTACACATTTCAGATATCATTTCCCCAACTATTTCTGCCATCACAAATTTCATATTACTTTTCACTAAAGAAGACTTGTTCTAAATAAATTTTGATTTGCACTTTCCTCGACCTTGTACCTTAGTAATTCAATTTATCAAAATAAATTTCTTCTCTAACTGGAACAGTGCATAACTCCAATAATCCTTATGCCAATCTGATACTTTTCTAGCTTTGACTTTACTTGTCAACTCATTCTTCAATCTCTAATCATATTTATAATTATTCTAGCACTGAACTCTTTGGTTTCTCAACCGGAAACTTATTCAGTACAAATCTCATGAAATTCCATTATAAAACACCACTTTGGTAAGGGGGAAGGGGTCGTAGGGCCTCTGACTCAACTCTCATATACATATACATGTAACACAGTTTTCATCATAGCAATCATATCTCAATCATGTCATTCATTTCGAGTAACTAACATTCATATTGGTTTAATGCCCACTTTCCAGTTATCTCATTTAGTCAAGTATAATTATGCATGCATCCTATGTTTTCTGGATAGCTTGGCTTATCCATTCATCTACTCGAACAAATCATACTCATGACATCATATAAGGGTTAAACAAACATAGATATTTGCATCACAATCGCAACTTTCATTTCGTGTATCATCATATACATATCATTACAATCACATAATTCAGTCCAAACAATTTAACATAGATAAATTCATTTCATTATAATAATTTATCTCATAAAAAAATATCATTGACACTCATCAACATTCAACGTTCAATCAAGACAATGACATTTTTATTCATATCATAATATTAGGAACTTTTACTCACACCTCTACGAATTTCTATTTATCTCGTTCATCTTATCAAGTAAGTCAAATACACTACATCATATGAGCATCAAGCATGTATGGATATTTATTACAACATGACCTTTCATCTCACGTGTTATCACTTATATATATATCATAAAATTTTTTTCATACTTTTCTAAATCGAGACTCATCATAATCGTAATTTTATTCAAACACCTTCACATCACATTGAACATGGTCAGTACAGCTCGGTTGGAGAGTACCTCTGTCTAAACAAGATGATGCTCATACGCGTCGGGAGACATCACACTATCACGGATCAGTGGCAAGTATAGCTGGAATTTTACACATGCTAGGTTAGTCCGAGAACCGGCTAAACCATAGCTCTGATACCACTAAATGTAACACCCCTTACCCATATCCAAGGCCGGAACAGAGTACGAGGCATTACCAGACTTAACAATACACATAGACGAAAATCGGGCCATAAAATTTCATTTAATTCAAAACTTTTCAAACACATGCATAACAAACAAAGCTAACTATATCATTACATCAAAACATAGGACATAGCACGATTAATTAAACTTATAAACCATAATGGATAAGGACCACATCTCATAATCATATACGATAACTCAATGCGAGATCGATACGTATGGTCAAAATCATAATAAAAATACATATCACAAACCACTTCCTATACATGCCACTCACTTGATATTTCTAATATTTGAATTAATTCTCCCAAAATGATAGTTTAATAGTGTGATTTTGCCTCTGACGATCTCCAACCCCGAGCCGACCTGCCAATACTAAAGAAATGGAGAGGATGGATAAGCTTTACGCTTAGTAAGTTCATATGAAAATAATAAGCAATTACTACCATGCTTTTCAAGATAAAACACTATAATTGTACAATTACACATATTCAGGTTAAGCTGTGTTATCGAGTTACAGTTACTAAATCATTCATATCTGAAGCTACAAAACTCCAAATTTAGTTTCGTTAATTTTATTTGAAACTAGATTCATATATCTTTCTCCCATAAAATTTCCAGAATTTTTGGTTTAGCCAATTAGTACAGTTTATTAGTTAAAGTCTCCCCTGTTTCAGAGTACGACTACTCTGACCTCTGTGAACTACGAACCAAATTTCTCCCTTTACAGAATTCCAACGACCATGCCGTTTGTTTCCCTTAAAAATAGACTCAATAAGGAATCCATGAATGTAAGGTATGACTCTTAATAATTTTTGTACAATTTATGGTGAATTTATAAATTCAAAACAGGGGATCTCGAATTCATTCAGACCCTGTTTCACAAGAATTCAAATATCACACAATATAGAACTCTTTTGCTTTCCCTGTTTCTTTCATGTGAAAATAGACTCATTAAGCTTTATTTTTATATATCATTTTCATTTTTATTCAACTTCCACAATGTTTAGTGAATTTTCAAAGTCACGCAACTGCTGCTGTCCAACACTGTTTTACTACTAAAATTCATTCTTACATAATTCCACTTAATCCGTTTTGTCTTATCAAAGTTCACCCAACTATCGAGCACTTTGCTCATAATTTTCATAAACATATACCTGTGCTATTTCATCACAAAACTCACAAAGCAGTACATAGTAAGTCTCCCGTTGAACACTTCGGATCAATCCTCGATACTTGGTGGTTTCAACACATAGCTCCACCCATCATAAAGTTCGGCTCTCTTGTACACATGGTGAACACTTAGTACCACCCATGTGACCTAGCCAGTTTATCTCGTAGCTCTCTTGTCTACATGGTGTCCTTCACCTGGAACCACGCATGCGACCTAGCTACATATATCCCGTAGCTCTCTTGTCTACATGGTGTACACATAGTATCACCCATGTGACCTAGCTACATCACAATGTCTCGTAGCTCTCTTGTACACATGATGTGCACTCAGCACCATACATGTGACCTAGCTACATACCATCTGTATCATCCAATCTTTCCGAAGGTTCAACCGGATTTCTCTCTCTTTTCCAACAATTTCACCAATCAAGTAATTATCAACAAACATATTTCCAATATGTTACAAATTTATTCATAGTCCTTTTTCAATTTTCAATTTACAGCAAATAGTCAATCTATAGGTAGCCACATTTCATATGATAACAAAATATAATAAAATAAAAAGAATCGATAAATTATTTACGTACAAACTTGTGAAAATCTCATCAGGTACAACCGTGCAACAATTCATACAACCCAGGTAATAGTAATTTAACACTCAATTCTTGTAACAATAATTTTCCATTCAATTTCACATGACACAACTAGCATTACATTTTTTTTATATCATACATACCATCCATCAACTTCTCTTAAACATATTAAATCATACAATTTATGCCATATCAATATAGAATTACAATTCATGCATGGTATTGCATTATTATTAACACACGAACTTACCTCGATCCAGAAACGGCAATTTACTATTTTAGTCCATAACCTTGTATTTTCTCGATTTAAGCCCGAATCTCGATTTCCTTCATAATCGAGCTTGGAAGCTTGGAAACCCTAGCCATGGAGTCTCCCTTGGTATACACGTCCATGGTGAAGAAGATGAGCAAAATTGGCTTTTAATTTTGTATTTTAATTCATTTTACCCCTAAATGACCAAAATGCCCTTACTACTAAACTTTCCAAAAATTCCATCCATGTCCAATTTTTGTCCATAGACTTAGAAATTGGTCAAATTGCTATTTAAGACCTCCTCATTAATATTCCAAAGCAATTTCATACTAAAAACTTCTAGCATGCAAGTTTTGCAAATTATTCGATTTAGTCCCTAATTTCAATTTAAGCACTTTATGCATAAAATTTCTGCATGAAATTTTCACACAATCATGCAATCATATCATAGACCTCAAAATAATCATAAAATAATTATTTCTATCTTAGATTTGTGGTCACGAAACCATTATTCTGATTAGGCCCTAATTCGAGATATTACAACAATGGAGTCCTAAACTTACGGCCATATAACGTCTCATAAGGTGCCATATTTAAACTCTTCTAGAAACTGTTGTTGTAGGCAAATTCCACCAAAGGTAAGTATTTTTCCCAACTACCCTGAAATTCAAGGACGCAGCACCGTAACATATCCTCTAGGTCTGAATCGTCCGTTCAGATTGGCCATCAATCTGTGGGTGAAATGCTGTACTAAAACTCAACTTTGTACCCAAGGCTTCTTGTAGTTTCTTCCAAAATCTCGAAGTGAATCTCGGGTCTCTATCTGAAATGATCGACAATGGTACCTCATGTAATCTCACAATCTCAGATATGTATAAGTCAGCCAATCTATCAAGAGAATATTCTGTCCATACGGGAATGAAGTGAGTCGACTTTGTTAACCTATCAACCACAACCCAAACAACATCTCTCTTTTTTTGGGTTAACGATAGTCGAGTCACGAAATCCATGATAACCCTGTCCCATTTCGATTCAGGAACCATTACAGGCTATAATAAACCTGAGGGTACTTGTTGTTCAGCCTTAACCTACTGGCATATTGATCATGATTTTTCGTGATAAGTTTTATAAATTTATAATTAATCATTCTTGAAACTAACTATTATCACGATGTAGGCAAGTGTACCTATCGAACAGTAGTATAGCTCTAGCAAGACCGGATTGTCGAACCCAAAGAACTAAAAGTACTAGTAATAACTGTCTTTTTATTGTCTAGCCTAAGAATAAAGGGATTTCTTTTAATTAACTAATTAACTAAACTAAGAGATCACAGAAAATAGAATTTGGGAATTACTTTTGGAAAAATGATTGATTTAAGACAATACCTAAGGAAAAATCCACCTAGACTTCACTTGTTATTTTGGCTTCGAATCAGACGATTTATTTATTTAACTTGTTCTGTATTAATCCCTAAGTTATTTTATTATCCCTATTCAAGACTAATAACATCTAACCTAGATTGAATAATTGAGACTTTTCTCTAATTAACACCCTAGGGTTGCATTAACTCGATCTATGGATCCCCTTATTAGGTTTCACCCTAATCTGGCAAAATCTTGTCACCCTATCTCTAGGCGCGCAATCAACTCCGCTTAATTATGACAAAGTTAATGCAGGGAATATTCATCCTCCAACTAAGAGCATTAACTTGAATTGATATCCTGAAATACCAAAACAAGAATTAAGAACACATATTAAGAACAAATCAAATATTTATCATACAATTCAAAAAATAAGAGCAAGATTCGTCTTAGGTTTCATCCCCCTTAGATATTTAGGGGTTTTAGTTCATAACTAAAAAGGAAAACATCTCAGAAGAATAAAGTATACAAAACATAAAGAAAACTCAAAACTCCTGAAGGGAAATTGAGGAGAGATCTTCAGTCTTGATGGTGAATCTGGCTTCTGAGATGGATTAATCGACTTTCTCGGAGTAATTCCTTACTCTCTATTCTCCATCTTCTTTTTAGTCTTCCTCTAGGGTGTTTAAATAGGCTTTAGAATGCCTAAAAGCCCTCAAACTTGCCCTTTTCCGAATGGAACTTAGCTAGGGCTTGGTAGGGACACGCCTGTGTGCGATTACTTCAGGCTATGGTCGAGGCTGAGAAATCAACATGGCCATGCTTGGATTGTTTTAGGCCGTGGTCGAGGTTGTTAGAATGGCACGGGCGTGTGTTCTGCTCGTGTGATAAAGTCAAAGTCGTGCTGTTTTCCCACGTTGGCCCATTTTCTCCCTTTTTGGCCCGTTTCTTGTTCTTTTCGCTCTCATATGCTCACCTAATTATAAAACATGAAATTAAAGGATTAAGAGCATCAAATTCACCAAATCTAAGGAGAATTCATTCATAAATGTGTTAAGCATGGGATAAAAATATGTATAAATTATGGTTTATCATATATCAAGCATTTCGACACAAATTCGAAGATATCTCTTTTCATACCATTCCACCAGTACTTGGTTTTTAAATCATTGTACATCTTAGTACTTCCCGGGTGAATTGATAGACGACTATCATGTGCCTCTTGCAAAATTTTCTAAATAAGCTCATCATCTTTGGGTACACAGACCCTATCTCGAAACATCAAGCAACCATTAGAATCAATCCAAAAATCTGATTCAACTTCTGTTTCACATTGTGCTCTTTTGACTTGCAAGTCACTATCTTTGATTTGAGCTACGTAAACCTCTTGGAGAAATGTCAGTCTGGCTCTCAACTCCGCCAAAACTGAACCATCATCAGATAACACCAAACGCGTATTCATAGCCCTTAGAGCAAACAAGGACTTTCTACTCAACACGTCGGTGACTATATTCGCCTTACCAGAATGGTAATCGATTACAAGCTCATAATCCTTAATCAACTCTAGCCACCTTCGCTATCTCAGGTTCAATTCCTTTTGAGTCATCAAGTACCTCAGACTCTTGTGATCACTGAATACACAGCAAGTTTCACCATACGAATGGTGTCTCCAAATCTTCAAGGCGAATACTATAGCTCCTAGCCTTAAATCATAAGTCAGATAATTTTTCTCGTGTGGTTTTAGCTGCTTTGAAGCATAAGCTATCACCTTGCCCTCTTGCATAAGTACGCAACCCAGTCCATTTAAGGACGCATCGCTGTAAATCACAAATTCTTTTCTCGGTTCAGGTTGTACCAAAATTGGAGCTTCTGTCAGTAGTGTCTTAAATTTATCAAAACTTTGCTGACATTTTTCCGACCATTCAAACTTAACATCTTTTTGCAGTAACCTTGTCAAGGGAGTTGCAATCATCAAAAATCCTTTTACAAAGCATCAGTAATAACCAGCTAAGCCCAAAAAGCTTCTAACCTCTGTCACGTTCTTTGGCAGCTTCCATTCGACAATAGCAAAAATTTTGTTCGGATCAACTCGGATGCCATCTCCTGACATAATATGACTGAGGAATCCAACCTCCCGAAGCCAAAACTCACTGTTGCTAAACTTAGCATAAAGTTGCTTATCCCGTAAAATCTGTAAAATAGTCCTCAAATGATCAGCATGTTCAAACTCATTTCGGGAATAGATCAAAATATCATCTATGAATACTATTACAAACTTGTCCAAGTACGGCCGGGATACTCGATTCATTAAATCCATAAACGTAGTTGGGGTGTTTGTTAGACCAAAAGGCATGATGAGGAACTTGTAGTGACCATATCTTCTCCTGAAGGCAGTCTTAGGCACATCTACCTCCTTAACTCGTAACTGGTAGTAGCCGGATCTCAAATCTATTTTTAAAATATGGTGGCTCCCCTCAACTGATTGAACAAGTCGTCAATCCTTGGCAAGGGATATTTATTCTTGATGGTCACCTTGTTGAGTTGTCGGTAGTCTATGCACAGCCTCATTGATCCATCTTTTTTTTTCACGAATAATACGGGAGTACCCCAAGGTGAAGAGCTTGGTCTTGTAAAACCCTTGTCATTCAATTCTTGCAATTGTGATTTTAACTCCTTCAACTCAGTTGGGGCCATTCTGTACGGAGCGATAGAGATAGGCATCGTTCCCGGTACTAGCTCAATACCGAATTCCACTTCTCTAACTAGAGGTAACCCTGGTAGTTCTTCTGGGAACACGTCTGGATATTCACAAACTATCAGTACCGACTCAATCTTTAGCTCAGATTCTTTAGTAGTCAATATGAATGCAAGCTAAGCTTCATATCCTTTCCTCATATACCTTTGAGCCATCATTGAAGTAATCACAGCAGGTGGTGCATTCAACTCATTCAAATCAACCTGGAGAGTTCCGCCATCTGAACATTTCAATTCTATGTACTTACCACCGTAATTTACAATCACGTCATGGACGGTCAACCAATCTATACCAAGTATTACATCAAATTCGTCAAATAGTAAAAGCATAAGATTTGCTAGAAAACAATGACCTTGAATTGTCAAAGGACAATCCTTACAGACCTTATCAACTAATATTGACCTGCCTAGAGGGTTCGAAATGTTAATTACAAATTTCGTAGGTTCCACAGACATATTCATGCTAGACACCAACTTCATGCAAATGTACGAATGGTTTGACCCTGGATCAATTAAGGCGATGACGAGAGTATGATAGATAGAAAATGTACCCGTGATGACGTCGGGAGCACTTCCTCTCTAGCGCGTATCGCGTAAGTTTTCACTAGGGCTCGAGCCTCCAATCTTGTATTAGTATCCTTAGAAATAGCTCGACTACCGCCGGGACTCCCAGGATGTCGTGGCGGTCTACCTTGAGAACTAGGAGCATTTTGCTTCTAGGCCACTTCACCCTCTTTATCCACCCGCTTCGGGCAGCCTTTAAGGAAGTGGTCAAGAGAACCACATCTAAAGCACGCTCCACTTTTCTTTCAACACTCCCTAGAGTGGAATTTATTGCAGCTTTCACACCTCAACCTTTGATCATCCACACTTCCCACACTAGTTACCTTGGGGGAAGAAGACTTCGGGTTCTGACGCTTGGAGCCTCTTGTCCTACTCGAATATCCACCGATGTAGAGGAAAGCTCTTGATGACTATTTGATTTCTTCATAAGAAACAAGTGCATTCTGCCACTAGATCTCTAATGGGAAATCCGAGCCTCTCTCTTAGCTTGTTTTCTTTCATTATTTAACTCTTCGACCTTCTTGGCCTGATCAGCTAGTGCCGCAAATTCTCTTATTTCTAGGATCCCTATCCTTAATTTCCTCATTTAAGCCTTCCTCGAAGCGCTTACACATTTCGGCCTCTGATTGGACCCACTCTGTTGCATACTGACTTAGCCTTATGAATTCCCTCTCGTATTTTGACACAGTTTTATTTCCTTGCCTGAGTTCCAAGAACTCTTTTCGCTTCGAGTCTAGAAATCTTTGACTGATGTATTTCTTTTTGAACTCAGCTTGGAAGAACTCCTATGTAATATCTTCCTTTGGTACCACTGAGGATATAGTCTTCCACTAATGATATACAGTACCTTTTAGGAGAGATAAAACACACTTTAGACACTCCTCGGGTGTACAAGACAGCTCATCTAAAACTTGTGTAGTATTCTCGAGCCAGAACTCGGCTCGTTCAGCATCATCATTAACCTTAGCTCTAAACTCTTCAGCCCCATATTTTCTTAGTTTATCCACTGGGGTCTTACTGATTCTCACAGGTGCCATACCATGTGGCACTTCTTCCTCAAGCTGAGCAGAGGGCGGAGCAGGTCGCGGTATATTGGGGCAATTTCTCAGGTAGTCCTCAAACCATTCATCCATCATCTCAAAGAAGGCAGCCCTTGCCTATTCTCGGCCTTCAGATAGAAGCATTCTACTACTAGTAGCAGTAGCTCGCTGAATGAAAGTTGGAGCATGGCTCTCGGCTCCCCCGGACTCATCTTGAGCTTGATTGGAAGACATTTACTATATTCAAATACAATTGAAAATGGTTAGGAGATGTCACACTATCATAACTTGTATAATGACATGTATAGATATAATCGACCTATGCTATGTTAGTCCTAGAACTGACTAAACCGTAGCTCTGATACCACTAAATGTAACACCCCTTACCCATACCCGAGATAGGGACAAAGTACGGGGCATTACCGTGCACAAACATGAAATTTCTAGAAAATTTCAGGCTATAAAATTTCAATATAAGTTAAAACCAATCAATCGTAATCATAATGTCCCTATTATGGACCTACGAGGCCCAAAACATACATTGAGGAAGGTCCGAGACTAAATCAAAGACTTAAGAAAGTCTTAGGAAAACTTCCTAGGTTAAGCCTCACACGCCCGTGTAGAGGCAATGCACACGCCCGTGTGCTTTGGGACATGCCCGTGTCCCTTACCCGTGTGGAATTAATTAAATTTATTTCTCATTTTGAACCTACAGGGGTTCTCACATGGCCGAGCACACACCCGTGTCTCTAGCCCGTGTCCTTCACATGGCCTAGACGCGCCCCTGTTGTCCCCCGTGTCTAAAAACTAGAGCATTCTTTTTATGACATCATCATGCATTTAGGGGTATACGGCCAAGACATACGCACGTGTGCTAGGCCGTGTCCTCTACACGGTTGACACACACAGCCGTGTCTCTACCCGTGTGTTTACTACCATGCATATTGACCTAAAAATTTTAGATGCAGGGGACACACGGCCGTACTACACTCCTATGGGGCTGACCGTGTGTCACACACGGCCTAGACACACGCCTGGGTGTCTACCCGTGTAAACCTTTTTGGAGGCTATAACTCCAAGCAATTGGTTACCCTCAACACCTACTCACATTAGAGAAACTCAAAAATATTTAACATGGGCTAAATGTGCTCAAGGCTACTATCAATGGACTATTGCATGTTAACCTCATTTCATCAATTACGTACATGCCTAATTATCCCCTTTGTATTAAGGATTTCCATCCCCTTCGAAACACATTTGAACTCAGCTCGTTATTGTAACTCATTGCCAATTATGACCTAACCATCCCAAGTGCTATGGCCACATTACACATGTCTATTTATGATATACCACATTTGATCATTACAAGAAAATTCATCCAGAAACAAGCAAAATTAGTAGGTCATAGCCTACATCAAAATGAGCCATGTCTTATGGCCATATACAAAAAGAGTAGGTATATCATTTAAAGCCTTTTACATTGACCTTCTGGTCACACCTTTCACAAAATGACCAAAACCTATACATGCCATTTTAACAAAATAAAAGTATCCATATACCCAAGCAAGACAAGTTGATAGTGTTGACTATACTCCAATTGTCTTCCAATCTTCACGAGTCCATGAGCTCTGTAAAATAGGGAAAGAAAAAGGGGTAAGCATAATCATGCTTAGTAAGTTCGGATACTTAGCATGCATCAATACAAGGTATTCATGCCAATACATGCATAATATAAATTCCCTATCACATACACTCAATCATCAAGTTAGCTCCATCTCAAGCAATATAGTATTTATCTTAGATGAGCTCATCAATTCAAGCATTACCATTTTCGTTCCTCATTAAAGTCCAGTTGAATCTCTAAGAAATCTCAATGGGTATCCCGTTCCCATTAAGTCATGATAGTGACCATCTTAAAATCTACACTCCCGTGAACATCATTTTTATGATGGGATTACCAGTCCAGGTTGAATCCCTCATAACATGAATTTAAGGAGTATCGTCGGGATTACCATTCTAGGCTAAATCCCTGACAACGACAATCACTCCAATACACTCAGATCTGAAATACCTTTCCAGGCTATTTTTAGTTCCTAATCGTATTACCCATCCGGGCTAGATACACAATACACATATATTCATCGGGAGGTTCAATTACTTAAGGAACACCCGTCCGGGCTAGATCCTTACTATACTGAGATTATTGGATTACCCGTTCGAGCTAAATCCCTTTCTGCAACACATGCAGGATCTCACGTCATGTAAGTAAGTATGTACCCATCGAATCTCCCCCTTTTACATTCAACGGGGACAATTATTTTCACATTTACTTTTCACTATAACATTTCATATGTTTTCATGCAATCAACATCTAAATTTTCATATATTTTAAGAATAGGCATTTTTAAGTGTATTTAAAGTTTACTTCGAGTTACTCGAACTTACATGGTAATTGCTTCGGATTCGTGTTTCGGTTATTCCAAAACCTTTCGTTTTCCACGGTCGACTTCCGGTATTGGTTCCTCAGGATCTATATAAGTAAAAACAAATTATTAATACCTAATGCTATATATTTCGGAGCTAAATTTCACCCCCAGGCAAAATGACCATTTTTCCCCTAGCATTTCAAAATTTCACAACTTAGTCCCTAGGCTCGTAAAATGAAATGCATGCAATTCCTTGGTTACCCAAGCCTAGCCAAATGCATTATAAACTCATACTAACCTACACTTTCCTCTATTTCACATTTCTACCATAGATTTTGTACTTTTATGAAAAAGGTCATTTTTGGGGGTTTCCATTAAAATCACTTAGGAAAAGATGTTTAACACACATCTAACTTCCATATTCCTCCATAAATCATCAAAGAACAAACATGTCACACATGGGTCATTTTGCATACATGAACCTTAGCTTAAAATATGGGTAGAAATGGAGGGAACATGTTACAATGATCTCAAAAATACAAAGAACATTAAAAATGGGGCTAGGGAGCACTTACTAGTTAGCTTGAAAATGTTGAAAACCCTAGCTATGGAGAGCTTGAGAATTTCGGCTGGTACAAGGGAGACGATGGTTGATTTTTGCCTTCATTTTCCCTTTTTATTGATTTTATTACCAAATGACCAAAATGCCCTTCCTTACTAAACTTCCAAAATTTTCCATGCATGCCCATTTTTGTCCAAAAACATAGAAATTGAAAAAATTACTCTTTAAGACCTTCTAATTAATAATCTCAAACAATTTCATGCAAATTGCTTCTAGATTCTAAGTTTTGCAATTTATTCAATTTGGTCCCTAATTTTCAATTGGACACCTTATAGTTAGAATTCCTTCATGAAGCTTTAAATCATGCTTATTTTCATACTCTAAACCTCATAATAAACATAAAATAAATATTTTGACATCGGATTTGTGGTCCCGAAACCACTATTCTGACTAGGCCCAATTTTGGGATGTTACAATTGTTGGTAGTAGGTGTAGGATTAAGAAGAGAAGAGAGAAAGGAGAATGAAAATGAAGGAAGTGAAATATTGCCATTAAAAAATGTTGGTTCGATTGCCATGGAAATTCTAGGAAGACGACGCAGCACTCAATCTATATCACTCTCAGTCAGCTGTACTTGTACCAGATAAACCACCCTAAAAAAGAGGAAGAAAAATGTGTGCTGAGAGGGAGGGACTACCCTATAAAGGAGGAAAAAGAAAAGAAAAGAGGGTACGAGGATTTTGGAGAGAGAGGAATTGGAGAGTAGTTTTTCTCTTCATCGAATTCTTATGGAAAATTTCACAGAAAAGAGAGGAGAGGGTAGCCGCATAAAGAGCAAAAATCACAGACGCAAGGAAAGGGAAGAGAAATCTGCCCTGGGTTTTGCATCAAGTTTTAGTATTAAAGTGAAAGCTAGAGTAGTAAGATCTTTCTACAATTCTGCCTTTATTTTTTGATTTGAACTTTTTGTGATTCGTAAACTTGAATGATGATGTTGAATGGTTTTATTTTAGATTTGAATGTCTCAATGAGTTAATCTCATTGGATTGGAATTATTTAGGTGAATTTTTACTATCTTTAATGCCTATGGTCTGATTGTGAGTAGATTATTGTTTCATTCGATTTGTGATTATTTTAAATGCAAGCATGCAAGCTCTAGACATAGATGATTGTATGGTATATTGTTAGATCTATTTTAATTCTGAAAAGATGAAATAAATTGGATTATTATCAGTTGATACAGGTGAGTATTCAAAAGAATATTCGTAACACTCAAGATGTAGAAGTTGCGATCTATATAGGGAAAGGAAGAATAGTCTGGATATCATTCTTAAGTTCTATAGACATACAAAAACTTAAAATGATAGCTTAAAGTTTGGCTCTCGAATGAAACAAACTATAGTAGTGAATCCGTGAGCAATAGAATAGTTAAGATTTTGCCATGGCGTTATTATGAAATAAAAATAAAACCTGAGTAATTCTAACCTTTATCATTCAATAGTACAAATCCTTCCCACTTAATTTTTTAGAATTTCCACAAAATTTCAATTGACCTATCATTTTATCATTCATAATTGATTTTATTAATCCATTCATTAATTATTTTCATTATTTGTCATATGTTTCTTTTACACAATTTAATTAGCCAAATTCATAGTAATAGTATAACCAATTTTTTTAATCAATTCCAATCCCTGTGGAGGAGATACTCATTCATCTTTCTATTACTTGATTCGACGTGTATACTTGCACATTCGCATTACACATTCACACACGCCTAGTTTTTGGCGCCATTTTCGGGGATCGTCAATATTGGTGAAAATTTGGTGAGTTATTATCTCTGCACTTGAAGAATATTCTTTTGATCCAGAAATTGAGAGGACCTTGAGAAGAATGACAAAATAATTGTGAGAAATGGAATGAATTAGAAATGATTAGGTTAGAGAAGAGCCATTACATTAGAACGAAAGGGATGCTGATATTCCTCAAATAATAGATGATACAGACAGACCCATCAGAGAACATGTAGTACTGATATTGGATGATCTGAGTCCATGAATTGTTAGACTTCATATTCAAGCTCAACATTTCAAGTTAAAACTGGCGAAGCTTCAAACCTTACAAACATTAGGGCAGTTTAGTGGATTACCTACTGAAGATCCATGGTTGCACTTAAGACTCTGTTTGAAAGTCTATGATTCATTCAGGTAATAGGGTGCTCCTGAAGATGCCCTGAGACTGAATTTATTCCCTTATTCATTGCAAGATCGTGCCAGAGCATGGTTAAATGCATTTCTGTTAGGTACAGTGGCATCTTGGAATGAACTTTGTTAGAGGTTTCTGTTAAGATATAATCCTCCAAACATGAATTCCAAATTGAGGAACGATATTACATCCTTTTGGCAATCTGAGGATGAAACATTATATGAAGAATGAGAGTGATTCAAGGAGTTTATTAGAAAATGCTAAATGCATGGTTTTCAACATTGGACACAAATGAAAATGTTTTACAATGGATTGACTGCGCATACAAGGATGGTGGTGGACTCATCTACTAATGAGACTTCGCTCGATAAATTATATAATGAGGCATATGAAATTTTACAGAGGATTGCGAACAACAATTATCAATAACCTACTACAAGAGTAGGGACTGGAAGAAGAGTTGCTAGAGCAATAGAACTTGATGCAATTACTTCCTTAACAACCCAGGTATCATCTTTAATGAATATGATTAAAACACTGAAAAGACCAGTTGCAGTGCAGGAAATGAAAGCAGCTAAGTTAGCATGTGTTTATTGTCGAGAAGATCATGTTTTTGATGAATGCCCAGCGAACCCAGCCTCAGTTTATTATATAGGAAATTTAATCATAAAAACAACAAGCCATATTCCAATACATATAATCCGAGGCAGAAGCAACATCCCAATTTTAGTTGGAGTAATTAAGTGATTAGAAATTCTAGTAATGCTAATCGGCAGAATGTTGCGAGTGCGCCACCTGGATACAATTAGCCCATGCCTGTAATGCCCCCACGCCCGAAACCGTCACCGGAGTCAAGCTTGAGGTGTTACTAAACTTATCTTACCTTTTAAACAACTCTAAACCACTTATTTTAATTTTTGAAATAAACTGTTTTTCTTTGTCATAGCTGCTTAAAAATTCATTTCTCGAGTTTCAAAACTCGAAATTAAGATCCGTAAATTTTTCCCGAAACTAGACTCACATATCTATCTACTAATTTTTTTCTAGAATTTTTGACTTAGCCAATTAGTACAGTTTATTAGTTAAAGTTACCCCTATTTCAGAATTCGACTGCACTGACCTCTACTTACTACGAACCACTTTTCTCCCTAACAAAATTAATATAACTATACCGTTTGTTTCTATTGAAACTAGATTCAATAAGGATTCTAACCATATAAATTAAACCACCTAATTATTTTTTTTACAATTTATGGTGAATTTCCAAATTTGAAACAGGGGATCTAGAATTTTCTCTAACCCTGTTTCACTAAAACTCTGATATCTCATAAAATATAATACCTTTACCTGTTTTGCTTATTCCATAAGAAAATAGTCATAATAAGCTTTAATTTCATATATTATTCACCATCAAAACATGTCTCTACGATTTTTAGTGATTTTTCAAAATCACATTATTTCTGATACTTGAATCTGTTTTTAAGTTACTTTCACATTTTTCTTAGTTTCCATGTGATAGTTACTACTTATTCATACATACAATTAAACATGTATATCATCAGCTATTCTATTAGCTAATCACTAGCAAGTATTTACACATCATTCATTGATCATATCATATCAAAAGAAACCAAGTTCCTATACATGCCATACACAAAACTAAACGTCTAACTATACCAATGTGATTCCTTCGATAGTGTGATCGGGTCTCCGACGTTTCCTTCGATCCCCGTGGCTTGATAAAAACTATAAGAAAAAGAAAATAAAGAGAGTAAGCACTAGGCTTAGTAAGCTTACAAGCAAATAAATTACAACATTCAACATAATGAATAATTATACATAATGTCACCTAGCCTCATAAACTTTCTTTACTTCTCATTTTCTACCTTCTTCTTTACTTACTTACCTTCTTTCTTACCCGACCTTTCACTATTCATAAATATAATCTACCTTCCCTTTTGCTGATAATTCACTGTAATTTAACGTGTACAATGACCCATTGAACCACTCGGAATACTAAGGATCTTTGGGTCGTTCTGCCTCTATCAATATCTCGCCAATGCCATGTCTTCGACATGGACTTACATGAATTATTCCTGTCTCCAATGCCATATATATATATATATAATATGGGCTTACATGGCTCATTCCTGTCTCCAAAGCCATATATCCGATATGGACTTACATGGCTCATTTCTGTCTGTCCTGTCCTGTCAACCCCAATATCCTAACATTCCTAAGGTTCAAACGGAGCTTCCTAATGCTTTTTCTCTGTCACTTTGCCTTTAATTTGACTTTAAATATTCTCATAAAATAAGTATATAAATGCTGGAAATTTACAATAATAATGTAAAATAAAAGAATATTACATTTATTTACTGTAAACTTACCTCGTATGCAAAAATAGCTACTTTTACCATTTCGTCCACAACTTGGTATTTTCTCCATTTTAGCTTGAATTTCAGTTTTCCTTGCTCTATCATTTAAAATATAGTCTAATTACGACTCAAATTATTCAAATTGACCCAAAATCATATTTTGGCAAAATTACAATTTTGCCCCTAAACTTTTGCATATTTACACTTTTGCCCCAAAGCTCGTAAATTAAACTTCAGCCTATTTTCTTATGTTTCATGACATGTTGGTAATTTTTCCCTTCTATGGCAGCATCAAATTCATACTCTAACAAGCACTTATGACTATTAGGTATTTTTACCAATTAAGTCCTTTTACTGCGTTTTGCTTAAAACCGAGTAGTACAAGTTGTCTAACATAATTTAAAACCTCATATTCTATCATAAAACACCAAAATACACAAATTTCACCTATGGGTATTTTTCCAAATATGAACCCTAACTTAAATTATTGCTAGCATAAGCTTTATCGAGCTACCGGGACTCCGAAAACATAAAGAACATTAAAAACGGGGCTTGGAATCACTTACTATTGAGCTTGGAAAGCTTGAAAACCCTAGCCATGGCTTCCCCCATGCTAATTTCGGCCTCCATGAAGAAGATGAGCAAAATTGGCTTTTAATTTTGTATTTTAATTCATTTTACCCCTAAATGACCAAAATGCCCTTACTACTAAACTTTCAAAAATTCCTTCCATGTCCTAATTTTGTCCATGAACTTAAAATTGGTCAAATTTCTATTTAAGACCTCCTAATTAATATTCTAATTCAATTTTATGCAAAATACTTCTAGAACACAAGTTTTGCAATTTATTCAATTTAGTCCCTAATTTCAAATTAAGTACTTTATGCATAGAATTTCTTCACGAACTTTTCACACAATCATGCAAACATATCATAGACCTCAAAATAATAATAAAATAAATTTTTCTACCTCAAATTTGTGGTTTTGCAACCACTGTTCCGTTTAGGCCCTATTTCGGGATGTTACATTTGTCCCCCTTTTGGGATTTTCGTCCCCAGAAAATCTTACAATGAAGAGATTTGGGTACTGTTTTCATACATAGCCTCTTCGAGTTCCCATGTAGCCTCGTCTACCCCATGTAGTCGACTATCTCTGAAATATACAACTCGGCCAACTTGTCAAGTGAAAAATCCATACTGAACCGGGATAAAATGAGCCGACTTCGTTAACTTATCAATCACAACCCATATCGCATCTTTCTTTTTCATTAAAAACAGCAATCTGTCACAAAATCTATAATAACTCGATTCCATTTCCACTCAGGGACTAGCACAGGCTGCAATAAACCTGAAGGTACCTGATGTTCGGCCTTTACCTGCTGACAGATCAAACATCTAGAAACAAACTCTGAAATGTCCCTTTTTATTCCTACCCACCAGTACATTTTCTTCAAATCATTATACATCTTTGTACTACCTGGATGAATAGACAAAAAAAACTACTATGCACTTCCTGTAAGATCTTTCGAATAAGCTCATCATTCTTCGGTACACATACCCTGGGTGATAATCAATCACTAGCTCATAATCTTTAATCAACTCTAGCCATCTTCTTTGCTTCAATTTCAAACTTTTGTGATCAGTGAATATGTGGCACTTCTCACCGTACAAATGATGTCTCCAAATCTTCAACGCAAAAATAATGGCAGCTAGCTCTAAATCATGTATCGGATAGTTCTTCTCATGTGGCTTTAGCTGTCTAAAGGCATAAGCAATTACCTTCCCTTCCTGCATAAGTACACAACCAAGTCCATTCATGGACGCATCACTTTATAAATCACAAACTCCTTACACAGTTCTAGTTGTACTAAAATAGGAGCTTTAGTCAATAATGCTTTTAACTTGTCAAAACTCTGTTCACACTTCTCAGTCCATTCAAACTTGATATCCTTTCCCAGAAATCTTGTCAAAGGGCTAGCTATCATGGAAAATCCCTACAATATCCTAAAGACCAAGAAAACTTCTAACTTCGATACATTTCTAGGAGGCTTCCAATTAACAATGGCTGAAATCTTGCTCGGATCAACCTTAATACCTTCACCTGAGACAATATGTCCTAGAAAACCAACTTCTCGTAACCAGAATTCACTTTTACTGAACTTGGCATACAACTGATTATCTCTCAGAATATGTAAAAGCGTTTCTCAAATGCTCTGCATGCTCGGTCTCATCATGAGAATAAATCAAGATATCATCAATGAACACAACTACAAACTTATCCAAGTACGGTCTAAAAATTCGGTTCATTAAGTCCATGAAAATGGCAGGAGCATTAGTCAAGTCAAATGGCATCACAAGGAACTCATAATGACCATACCTAGTCCGGAAAGCAGTCTTCGGACATCTAACTCTTTAACTCGCAACCGATAGTATCCGGATCTCAAATCTATCTTGGAGAACACAAGTAGCTCCCTTCAATTGATCAAATAGATCATCAATTCTAGGCAATGGATACTTGTTCTTTCTTCATTACCTTGTTAAGTTGCTGATAATTTATGCACAATCTCATCGATTCGTCATATTACCTTATTTCAATTCCAGAATTCCTTTCTCTTACGGTCAATAAACCCACGATCGATGTACTTTTACGAAATTCCTCCCGAAAGAAATCCCAAGTGATCCTCTCCTTTGGTACAACTGATACAAGTGTCTTCCACCAGTAGTAGGTTTGAGTCTCTAAGAAGTGATATTACACATTTCATACATTCCTCGGGTGTACAAGATAATTCATCAAAGACTCGATAGTATTTTCTAACCAAAATTTTGCTCTTTCTGCATCATCATGTTTTGTTGCTCGGAACTCTTACGCCCCTTGTTTCCCGATTCTATCAATCGGTGGCTTTTCTCTTATCATTGTACCTGTGATCTGGGAAGCTTGAGCTACATGGGTAGCTTTGAGAGTCATGAGGGGTGGAGGTCTAACTACTGGGATTCGCATGCTGACGAACTCGGCAAACCAATTATTCAAAGCTTGGAAGAGAGCTTCTCGAGTCACTCCTCCCCGATTAATCATTCATCGCCTATTCTCGGATGGCGCTACCCCTTCCGCGAGCAGGCGCATTACTTTCTACATCATCATCACCAGCTCGCTCGGGATCCATTACAATAAAACAAAATATTTTAAAATCGTCAGGAGTCGTCACACTATCAAAATACAGGTATGGCATGTATAGCTAGACATTTACTCACACTAACTGTTCCGAGAACCGACTAAACCTGCTCTGATACCAATAAATGTAACGACCCCACGCCCGAAACCGTCACCGGAGTCAAGCTTGAGGTGTTACTAAACTTATCTTACCTTTTAAACAACTTTAAACCACTTATTTTAATTTTCGGAATAAACTATTTTTCTGCGTCATAGCTGCTTAAAAATTCATTTCTCGAGTTTCAAAACTCGAAATTAAGATCCGTAAATTTTTCCTGAAACTAGACTCATATATCTATCTACTAATTTTTTTCTAGAATTTTTGACTTAGCCAATTAGTACAGTTTATTAGTTAAAGTTACCCCTATTTTAGAATTTGACTGCACTGACCTCTACTTACTACGAACCACTTTTCTCCCTATAAAAAATTAATATAACTATACCGTTTGTTTCTATTAAAACTAGATTCAATAAGGATTCTAACCATATAAATTAAACCACATAATTATTTTTTTTACAATTTATGGTGAATTTCCAAATTTGAAACAGGGGATCTAGAATTTTCTCTGACCCTATTTCACTAAAACTCAGATATCTCATAAAATATAATACCTTTACCTGTTTTGCTTATTCCATAAGAAAATAGACATAATAAGCTTTAATTTCATATATTATTCACCATCAAAACATGTCTCTACGATTTTTAGTGATTTTTCAAAATCACATTATTTCTGATACTTGAATCTGTTTTTAAGTTACTTTCACATTTTTCTTAGTTTCCATGTGATAGTTACTACTTATTCATACATACAATTAAACATGTATATCATCAGCTATTCTATTAGCTAATCACTAGCAAGTATTTACACATCATTCATTGATCATATCATATCAAAAGAAACCAAGTTCCTATGCATGCCATACACAAAACTAAACGTCTAACTATACCAATGTGATTCCTTCGATAGTGTGATCGGGTCTCCGACGTTTCCTTCGATCCCCGAGTGGCTTGATAAAAACTATAAGAAAAAGAAAATAAAGAGAGTAAGCACTAGGCTTAGTAAGCTTACAAGCAAATAAATTACAACATTCAACATAATGAATAATTATACATAATGTCACCTAGCCTCATAAACTTTCTTTACTTCTCATTTTCTACCTTCTTCTTTACTTACTTACCTTCTTTCTTACCTGACCTTTCACTATTCATAAATATAATCTACCTTCCTTTTTCTAATAATTCACTGTAATTTAACGTGTACAATGACCCATTGAACCACTCGGAATACTAAGGATCTTGGGGTCGTTCTGTCGTCTATCAATATCCACGCCAATGCCATGTCTTCGACATAGACTTACATGAATTATTCCTGTCTCCAATGCCATATATATATATCTAATATGGGCTTACATGGCTCATTCCTGTCTCCAAAGCCATATATCTGATATGGACTTACATGGCTCATTTCTCATCTGTGTCTGTCCTGTCAACCCCAATATCCTAACATTCCTAAAGTTCAAACGGGGCTTCCTAATGCTTTTTCTCATCACTTTGCCTTTAATTTGACTTTAAATATTCTCATAAAATAAGTATATAAATGCTGGAAATTTACAATAATAATGTAAAATAAAAGAATATTGCATTTATTTACTGTAAACTTACCTCGTATGCAAAAAAAGCTACTTTTACCATTTCGTCCACAGCTTGGTATTTTCTCCATTTTAGCTTGAATTTCAGTTTTCCTTGCTCTATCATTTAAAATATAGTCTAATTACGACTCAAATTATTCAAATTGACCCAAAATCATATTTTGGCAAAATTACAATTTTGCCCCTAAACTTTTGCATATTTACACTTTTGCCCCAAAGCTCGTAAATTAAACTTCAGCCTATTTTCTTTTGTTTCATGACATTCTGGTCATTTTTCCCTTCTATGGCAGCATCAAATTCATACTCTAACAAGCACTTATGACTATTAGGTATTTTTACCAATTAAGTCCTTTTACTCGTTTTTGCTTAAAACCGAGTAGTACAAGTTGTCTAACATAATTTAAAACCTCATATTCTATCATAAAACACCAAAATACACAAATTTCACCTATGGGTATTTTTCCAAATATGAACCCTAACTTAAATTATTGCTAGCATAAGCTTTATCGAGCTACCGGGACTCCGAAAACGTAAAGAACATTAAAAATGGGGCTTGGAATCACTTACTATTGAGCTTGGAAGGCTTGAAAACCCTAGCCATGGCTTCCCCCATGCTAATTTCGGCCTCCATGAAGAAGATGAGCAAAATTGGCTTTTAATTTTGTATTTTAATTCATTTTACCCCTAAATGACCAAAACGCCCTTACTACTAAACTTTCAAAAATTCCTTCCATGTCCTAATTTTGTCCATGAACTTAAAATTGGTCAAATTGCTATTTAAGACCTCCTACTTAATATTCTAATTCAATTTTATGCAAAATACTTCTAGAACACAAGTTTTGCAATTTATTCAATTTAGTCCCTAATTTCAAATTAAGTACTTTATGCATAGAATTTCTTCACGAACTTTTCACACAATCATGCAAACATATCATAGACCTCAAAATAATAATAAAATAAATTTTTCTACCTCAAATTTGTGGTTTCGCAACCACTATTCCGTTTAGGCCCTATTTCGGGATGTTACAATGCCACAGCAAAATGCTCGGCAAAATTTAGTTTTGAGTTGTTTATTGATGGAAGCTCTATTGAAGGAATAATGGCGAAGAACGATGCTATCATTCAAAGTCAAGCTGCATCTTTAAGAGCTTTAGAAAATCAAGTGGGGCAAATTGCCAAAGCATTAAGCTCAAGATCGCAAGGAGCATTGCTGAATGATACCAAAAATTCATGATCTCAAGGGAAGGAACAGTGCAAAGCCATTACACTCAGAAGTGGTACTCAACTACCAAGATTTGTTAATGACACTATTGTTGAAGAAGGTAGTTCAGATTTCACAAATACGAAGATTTCAGAACCATTAGTTGAGTAGGCTACAAAAGGAATGAGCAACCAGAAAAATGTTGAAACAGATTCATCTTGTATTGCTAATAAAAATGCCATGAAAAAGCAACCTTAACAAATGGAAGGAAGGCCACCGCCACATTTTCCTCAACATTTCCAAAAATCTAAGCAAGAGTTTCAATTCAAGAAATTCTTGGATGTCCTGAAGAAATTACATATCAACACACCGTTGGTGGAAGTATTGGAACAAATTCCCAACTATGAAAATTCATGAATGATATCTTATCAAAGAAGAGAAGGTTAGGGGAGATCAAAACTGTCACTCTCACTGAAGGGTGCACAACAATACTGAGAAACAAATTGCCACCAAAATTGAAGGATCGAAGGACTTTTACTATACCTTGCTCTATTGGAAATCATTATGTAGGCAAAACATTATGCGATTTAGGTACAAGTATAAATCCAAAGCCTGTCTATTTTCTGGAAGCTGGGAATAGGGAAGGTGATACCTACAACCATCACATTGTAATTAGCTGATTGATCATATGCACATCCAAAAGGTAAAATCGAAGATTTGTTGGTAAGAGTTGACAAATTTATTTTTCCAACATATTTTATTATTCTAGAATGTGAGGCTGATAAAGAGGTACCAATATTACTTGGGAGACCTTTTCTAGCAACTAGTAGAACATTAATTGATGTACATAAATGTGACTTAATAATGAGAATTAATGATTAGCAGATAACCTGTAACACCCCTTACCCATATTCAATGCCAGAATAGGTTTAGGGAGTATTACCAGACTTACAACACATTGAAACATACTTTTCACATTTATTTCATCAAATTATACAATCGTTTTTCAATCTCAATAAAATTTTCTCTAATATAGCCTACGAGGTCCTAAACATGCTTTGGGAGTGGTTCGGGACTAAACCGATAACTTATAAAATATTTACGAAACTTAGAAAATTTTCCCCAAAACAGGGGGACACACGCCTGTGTGGCCAGGCGATCTGTCTCACACGGCCACCAGACATGCCCGTGTAGACATTTGAAATAGAAGTACATGGCCGTGTCCCAGCCCATGTCTGACCCCGTGTAACTCTCTGACTTAGGTCACACGGCCAACACAGACGTCCGTGTGGCTAGCCTGTGTGCCTTAAAAATAGCCACACACGCCCATGTGTCAAGCTGTGTGCTAGACCGTGCCAAACCTATAGCGTTTACTGACTTATGCCACACGATCAAGTCACATGCTCGTGTGTGAGGCTGTGTGGAATGTAACACCCCAAACCCAGCCCAGACGTTACAACCGAATTCAGCGTGCCACATGGAAATGTTGCTAATGTTTTATCAAAAATCTCTTTATTAGGGTTTAAAGAATGTTAATGTTTTAAGTTTAAGTGAATGGAAGCTGTGCACCAGGTAGGAAGCCAGAAAGGAGGAGGTGAGTCTGTTGGACTGCTTAAGTACCAAGCTCTTCCCGGATCCAATCCTAGACATGCACACATCCATTGCCATACTTAAAGCGTGTTACTTGTTCACGATTATCATCTTTAGCTTACGTCTTTTTAAAATAGTTACTTCTTATTTTCTCTTAAAAAAATGTTTACGTTGCTAAAACTTTGTTCGGTTATCGTGTGATGTTGAAAAATAAGTAACTTTTATAAAATGCGCCCTAGTGCTAACCAGTTTAATAATCCAAAAATAAAATAATTAAATGAGCGGCCTTATTACAACCTTAAAACAAACGAAAATAATCAAAAGAATAAGAAATGTGAACTTATTTAAAAACCCGTGTTTGTTCTTCATGGCCACTCTGAATCCCGCCCAGCTCCAAGTCCACCAATTAGGGCTCACCTGCAAGGATGGAAAGAAAGGGGTGAGTTTAGGGAAACTCAGTGTATATAGAAACCCATCCAAAGCCCAAGTCAGCTCGAGCCCATTGGGCCTAAGCCCTATTCAGATAACGATGCACAAATGGACCAAGCCTTTTTCGAATCACGATAACAAGGCCTTAGCCCCTTTTAACATAACAGTGTGGCCCATAGGCCCAATTCAGTAACATGGTAACAATAATAACAATAAATGCAACCCATCTGGGGAGACTACTCAACCCACCAACCGCTACACTGCACCCGTACCAGCCTTACACTCCATGTAGGGAATATCTCAACCCACCCAGCCTTACACTCCACAGTTGCAGCAATGCTGCTCGAATATCAGTAAGTTGAGGCAGAGCCTCCAGTACGTGGATAAACCACTTTCAGCACTTTCTCCATCAATATCCCAATCCCATGCAACATATAATAATAAAACATAACATGCAGAATACAGTATTAATCAATCATGCATTTAAGTCAATTTAAACCCTAGGGGTATATCGGTAATTTTGCTCTTTAGGGGTAAATTCGTAAACTTACACATCTACACAAGTTATTTCAGTAATTTTTAACAGTTTTATGCAATTTGATTCCACTGTCTAACTATCAGGGCAATTTGCCCATCTCTTACCCATATTGGTCCGTAAGTCCATTGGGCCCAGTTTTGGCCCATCGAGGCCCTTTTTCCGAAGTACGCTAAAATGTCACACGAAACCAACTTACCACCTTGCAGTGCCAGATCTAACAATTACTCTATGTCTTGAGAGCATTCGCATACTCACAAGCCCATCAAATGCCAAAATTTCGGCATTTCGGCTTTTGCCGATTTGAACTGAGAAAGGGTGTTCGGTACACACCTGTTACGCGACGACTGCTACCGAGATCCCTTTCGATGTCCTACAATTGATTAGCACAGTTCTCATTTACAAACCACAATCACTAAACCCAAAACTTACTTATCCATGGTCAAACCATGTCCCTAAAAGCCTTTTTTAACCTTACCTTTTTGCCAAAACCGATAGCTAGCTCCAAATCTGATTGCTCCAATGATTCACGCTGTCAATCCAACACTTAAGAAGACTCTAATCACCGAAAGAAAACATCAGTTACAGACCCTTAGAGCCTTATGCCCAAATCGACAGCCTCCCTAATTTTTAGGGACTTCGGCTTTTCCTAACATCGTAAAATAAGACCAGATCTGAGATGATAAGCACTTACCCCCTTACTCCTTTTGATTTCCACGTAATCTGATGCAGATTTATCTTTTAACCGGTGGCAGAACTCGAATCTAGGAGTTTTGAAGTTTCGGCTATAAGCCCCTAAATCAATGGTACTTTCGGCTTTTGGGTGATGAAGAAGATGACGATGTGAGGCTATGACCTTGAAGTAGAATTGCCGATAGGTATCTAGGGTTTAGAAAAGATAATCGTTGATTAATAAAAAACAAAAGAACATTGAAGGACTTGGCTTTGAAGAAATCGGCACAAGTAGTGTGGTCACAGGATTTCAGCTTTTGTAATTTCGGCAAAAGTGCTGATGAATAGCAGGATTGATGGACGGCTTTGGAGAAGAAAATAGAGAAAGAAGAATAGGGAAGGTGAAAGTTTCGGCTAGAGAGGAAAAGTGGGAAAAAGAAAAAACCTTGTGGTGTCTGAGCAGAAGAAAACGGCACCACACAAAACCCTAGGTGCCGAAATATTAACCTAAAACCCTCTGCCGATTTTCCCCTCTTCAATTCCCTTAATTCGGCCAACTCTTAGACTCTCTCCCAATCCCTTAAATCTCTCCCCTTATCACTTCTTAATCCAAGTGTTTGGACTGATTCAAACTTTCCTTTAGCAGAATCCACTTGGACTCCAACACTTACCTTTCCTGCACTTAAAAATAATTGCATCTATTTGCCAACACAGGGAATTGATCCCATGCCTTCCCCAATGCTCCACACGCCACCTTTTTAGGAGCCTAGTGGAGTCACCCTTGCCACTTTACTAAAGCTCTTTTTGTGATGCAATTTACCCATCACTCTATATAAGGGCCACCTAGCCAGAACCCCTAACTTTTAAGTCTAAAATTCAAAAATTCAACCGGGTTTTGGCGACACATGGGCCTTCCATAAGCCCATTTACCTACTCAAGATGTTAATTTCTCATCCAAATACAAAATTTTAAAAACTTTACCAAAATATTGAAAACCACGCATAAATCCGAAAATCAGGATGTTACATAGAACATACTGACTTGATTTCTAAAACCACACCAGGGGACACACGGCCGTGTAACATAACTGTGTGTCACATACGGCTGAGACACACACCCGTGTCTCTGTCCGTGTCGACAAAAATAGGCTATTTACCAAGCCTATTTGTGACCCAAATTTAAATATACCTATAAGATATCAATTTGCACCATCTCAAAACATAAATAGGCATTTAAACCAGCCAATACATACTTGAATCATGCATATTCTATACTACATTTCTCAATATACACAAGTAGTCAAATAGACCAATTCTTTTATACCAAAATCCCAAAACTTTAAATCATCAATATAGCTACTCAAAAACATGCATTCTTTACTTTGGTTTACTAACAACTAACATTAGCAATATCAACATTCATCCATTTAACAATTTCCATATCAACCATATATGCACATAACCAAATCCACCAAATTAAGCCATCACTCATGGCCATATTTACAAACCAAAACATATTTCATTACAAGTCATTAAAAATAACCAAAACCATTATCAACTTATAATCAAAATGACTCAAAATACCTATACATGCCATATACTTAAAATACCAAAGTTCTTAGGTACCAAGTGATAGGTAGATAGTGTGAAGTGATCTCTGACAACCCTTGAATCCGAGCTAGCTTTGAATTCACTATAAAACACAGAAACATAAATAAAGTAATGTATAAAGCTTAGTAAGCTTGTATGAGACAAACTTAATGCAATCACATAAACATAACTCAATAATTTGAATACATCATTATGTAGCTTTACTTATCTATCAAACCTCTCAAATACTCATTCACAAAACTATATACTTTCATCATCATTTCTTCAATTCAATGCTAAAATAGTTTATATACATACCTGTACCATCTCGTACCAATCTCATATACATTCTTGTCTTTCATTTACCCATTGAACCATTCAGAATAGAAGTCAAATACTCAAGGGTCTCACACGATAAGTACCTATACCATGGCCCGAAGCCAAATAAAGGTAACTTATCCGAAATACTGATATCATGGCCCAAAGCCAAATTAGTTGATATGCATGGCCCGAAGGAAAATCAGTTTATCTCACACCCGAAGTGCTATATCATGGCCCAAAGCCAACTCAAAGTATCCCTAATGACATGTCACTAGCATCCAAAACTATTCCTAAGGTTCAACCTGGCTTCCAACTGTCGAATCATTCCCAAACTTGTCCGAAGTCACATAATCACAATTTATGCTATATCAAAGCATACAAAATACATTTGAAATGAAATTATAACATACAAACTTACCTCGTATGCTAAAACGGTGAATCGAGTCAACTATTTCGTAACTTTATTCTTTCCCCGATCTAAGTCCGTATTTCTCCTTTCTTGATCTAAATATATTCAAAATTGAATTATTCAATCATCTATTCATTCAATTTAGTCCAAAATACACTTTAAAACATATTTACACTTTTACCCCTAATATTTCACATTTTTTATAATTTAGTCCTTATTTCATAAAATCACAAATTAATGAAATTCAAAATAAACTCATTGTAGCCGAATTACTATTATGTCCCTAGCAGCCCATATTTTTCATTTATTTCACATTTTAACCACTAACTTTACACATTTCACAATTTAATCCTTATTTTGCATTTTCACTAAAAATCACTTAACAAAACTTGTTTAACTATCAACAACTACTCAAAATTTATCATCAAACATCAAAATACTCATGTATTCATAAATGGCATTGTTAAAAATCCTTAACAGTTTTGCAAATTAGTCCCTGGGCTAGCTAGACCTAGCTTCAACAATCTTAAAAACATAGAAATCACTAAAAATCGAATAAAAATGGACTTACAATCAAGCTTGCATGTGGCCGAACCCTAAAATGAACAAAAATGGCTTCCTCCCTTTTTATTTTCGATTGAATATGAAGAATTAAAGATTAATATGGTTTTTGTTTTATTTATTTTAAGCTTATTTACACATTTACTTATTTAACCTTAATTAATAAACATTAATATCACTAATTATATGGCCATAATAGTCCACTCAAAAATAAAATGGTCCAATTACCACTTAAGGACCTTAACTTTAAGGTTCTGTAGCTATTAATACCTTTAGCTAATAGAACACAACTTTTACACTTTATGCGATTTAGTCCTTTTTATCAAATTGACTAACCAAATGATAAATTTTTTTAATGAAACTTTCACACAATCATTCAATCATGTTGTAAACATTAAAATAGTAATAAAATAAATATTTTTGACCATGGGTTTGTGGTCTCATACAAAAGATGTGACATTTCTCGGATCATTCAAACTTTACATCTTTCTGTAGCAGTCTGGTCATCGGTGTAGCAATTATCGAGAACCCTTTAACGAAGCGTCGATAGTAACCAGCCAATTCCAGAAAAATTCTGACCTTGGATACATTTCTAGGTGGTTTCCAGTCAATAATTGTAGAAATCTTACTCGGATCCACTCGAATGCCATCCATGAGACAATATGTCCCAAACATCTGACTTCCTAGAGCCTAAACTCGCAATTGTTGAATTTAGTATACAGTTGCTTATCTCTCAATGTTTGCAACACAATCCTCAAGTGCTTGACATGCTCAGACTCATCTCGTGAATAGATCATAATGTCATCAATGAACACAACAACAAATCTGTCTAAATACTGTCTAAATATCCGATTCATCAAATCCATAAAATGGCAAGAGCATTAGTTAATCCAAAAGGCATAACAAGGAAATCATAATGTCCGTACCTCATTCTGAACGCAATTTTTGGCATATCTAAATCTTTATCTCGCAACTAATAATAACCAGATCTCAAATCAATAATTGAAAACACTGTTGCACCTTTCAACTGATCAAACAGATCGTCTATTCTCAGCAACGGATACTTATTCTTTATCGTAACCTTGTTGAGCTGACGATAGTCAATACACATTCTCATTGACCCGTCTTTCTTCTTTACAAACAACGCAGGTGCACCCCAGGGCAAAAAAATCGGTCGTGCAAAACCTCTATCTATTAACTCTTGCAACTAAGCTTTCAACTCTTTCAACTCTGTCGGAACCATTTTGTACTGAGCTATAGATATCGGAGATGCTCTCGGTACTAATTCAATAGCAAACTCAATCTCTTTGATCGGTGGCAGCCCAGGCAATTGTTCTAGAAATACATCCGGATATTCACAAGCCACAGGTACAGATTCAATCTTCTTTTCTGACACCTTAGTATCTAAAACATATGCTAGGTATGCATCGTAACCTTTTTTCACATATCCCTGAGCTGACATAGTCGATATCACAACTGGTAATCCACTCGGTTTATCAGATCCAATTCGAAGAATTTTATTATTCTACCATTTCAATTCTATAATCTTTCGTCTACACTTTATAATGACATCATGTAAAGTCAACCAATCCATACCCAGAATCACATCGAACTCATCAAATAGTAAAAGCATCAAGTTAGCGGGAAAACAGTAACTTCGAGTCATTAACGGATAGTTATTGCATACTTTGTCAACTAGAACATGCTTGCCTAAGGGGTTCGATACTTTAATTACAAATTCCGTAGACTCAACAGGCAATTTCTTACCAGATACTAAATTCTCACAAATATATGAATGTGTCGATCCAGGATCAATTAAAGCAATCACATTAGTGTCATAAAGAGAAATTGGTATCGGTGATCACATCTGGTGACGGCACTTCTTCGTGAGTGCGAATAGTGTAAGCTCTGGCTGGTGCTCTAGCTTCAGATCTCACGGCTGAATCCCTAGTCACACCTTTACCACTGGACACATTCCCCGTATTTCTCAATGGTCTACCTCTCGCAGTCGCATTACTCGATCTAGCATTCTGAAATTGATCTTTCTCGAATAACTCTGGGCAATCTCGGATAAAATGATCTGGCGATCCACATTTGAAGTAAGCTTTAACATTCTTATTCCAGAACTCTCGAAAATGTCGTCTCCCTCACTGTTGACACTCAGGTTTGTTGTTTCTCACACTGCCAACACTCGAGACGGAAGTAGCTTGAACTTTAATACTTACATGTTGATTTCCACGATCTCTATTCTAATAATCCAATGATGCATTTGGTTGATTATGTGAATCTCAAAATTTCTTCGATGAAGAATGATATGGTTTATTCATTGGTCTTTTCTTCGAATCTCTAGCCTCTGAATCAGCTTTCTTCTTTTCTCGACTAAAATCCTCGACTTTGTACGCTCTACCAACCAGAACAACAAACTCTTTCAAGTTTAGAATCCCGACTAGAAGTTTAATGTCTTCGTTCAGCCCTTCGACAAACCGCTTACACATAATCTCTTCGGTAGAAACATAATCTCGAGCATATTTACTCAACGGCACAAATTCTCTCTCATACTTTGTTACGGTCTTACGGCCCTATTTCAGTTCTAAAAACTCTTTATGTTTTTGATCTAGAAATCATTGGCTTATATAGTTCTTCTTGAACTCGGTCTGAAAGAACTCTCAGGTGACTCTCTCTCTCGGCACCACTGATACTAACGTATTCCACCACTGATACACGGTGTCCCTCAACAGTGATATAACACATTTTAAACATTCAGCCGGTGTGCAAGAAAGCTCATCAAACACTCGAATCGTATTTTCAAGCCAAAACTCTAGTCTCTCAAGATCATCATCAACATTAGCTCTGAACAAGCATATCCTAGCATAGCAGAATTTTGTTCTCTCTATACACAACCTTACCAGATTCCTATTGAATTAAGATGGAAGCTTCTGTCAACACAGACTTCAACTTATTGAAACTGGCTTACTGTTCGTCTCCCTACTTAAATAGAGCATTCTTCCTCAAAAGCTTAGTCAATGGGGCTACTATCAAGGAAAAACTCTCGACAAACCTTCAATAATACCCAGCAAGACCTAGAAAACTATAAATTTCTGAAACATTCTTCGGTTGCGTCCAATCTAGGATAGCTTTAACCTTCTTGGGATCTACACAAATACCATCAACTGATACCACGTGACCCACAAACATCACTTCCTTCAACCAAAATTCACACTTACTAAGTTTGGCAAAAAGTTATTTTTCATAGAGTATTTGTAAAACCACTTTTAAATACTCATCATGCTTGATTTTTGATTTGGAGTACGCAAGGATGTCATCAATGAAAACCACGACAAACTAGTCAAGGAAAGGTTAGAAGGCACATTCATAATATCCATGAAGGTTACTGGTGCATTAGTCAACCTAAAAGGCATGACAAGAAACTCATAATCTCTATAACGAGTCCTAAAAGGAATTTTGGGAATATCATATTCTTTCACTTTGAGTTGGTAATACCTAGATTGTAATAGCCCGTTTTCAGTGAAATCGGAACAGTGGTTTCGAAACCACAAATTTGAGTTAAAGAGAAAATTTATTTTAATGTCATTGCATGGTTTGCATTATGATAGGAAGGATGTATAAAAATTCTGATAAGAAAATTTTACCGATTATGTGTTTAATTATGGAAAGGACCAAATTGCATAAAATGCAAAAGTTGAATTCTAGTAGCTAGAAGGATCAAATAGCTATGGAATTAAAATAAAAGGTCCTTATATGGTAATTAGACCATTAAATAATAGTTAGTAGATTTTTTGGTGATTCATCCATGGAAAATTAGAAAAAAAAAGGATGAAATTGGAAAGTTAAAAAATTAAAGATGATAAATAAAATAAATATCAAATAACATCATTTTATATCATCTTCTTCCCCAAAATTTCTATGGAAACCCTAGGAAAGAGAAAACAAGCTTTCTTGGCCTAATTAGGTAAGCATCCTTGTCCCTTTTTTAGTAATTTTTATATTTTTGAGATCAGAATAGTTTAATCTATCTATTTTAGGGATTAATTTGTAAAGATATCAAAGTATAGAAATTTTTCCATGGATGTAAATGCTGAAATTTTGAAATTTATGGTAGAAAATGAAAGGTTTTTGATAGATAAACAACTTTTGTAAAGTGAATTTTGATGAAATTATGATTTAGGGACTAAATTGTAACGATATAAAAGTTATGGAAAAATTCTAAATTTTGTGAAATACCAGTGCTGTAAATGTTATATGAAAATTTCAGTTAGGCTTGGAATAAGGATTAAATTGCATGAATTTCATTTTCCGAGCCTAGGGACGAAATTGTCATTTATGAAAAGTATAGGGGCAAAATGGTAATTTTGCCTAGGATGTAAATTGAATCCAATTGAATATGAAATATAATGAATTGATGATTAAATTCATTTATATAGATCCGAAAAGACCAAATACGGAATTAGATTGAGGAAAACAAAAAGTAACAGATTAGTAGACTTTTATACACAAACAAGTGTTAAGGTAAGTTCGTGCAACTAAATTGTATTTATTTTTATGCTTGATTGAATGTGGTATTTGATCACATGAATTATATAAATGTTATAAATATATGAAATAATCACATATTCGATTATGTCCGAAAGATAAATTCCATTTAAATAATAAAATTCGATGGATACAAGATTTCTCGTACTGATTATAGTCTTGCATATGTAGCCTTCTTGAGCATTTTGTTATATAGTTCCTGCGAGCATCCTGATCGGTAGTGATTTTGCATATGTTGCACACTACCACAGCTCTTTGTGAGCGTCCTGTTACATGATTCGATCGGTTGTGATCCAACATATAATGTAGACACAAATGTAGCTCTATGTGAGCGTCCTGATAAAGGCTCTTTCTGAGCTTCCTGACATGGCTCGCTGATAATAACTCTTCAGAGTTACCTGTTAAGCTTTATGAGCTCACTGATTAAAACTCTTATGAGTTTCCTGTTTAGCCCGGATAAGCGTCCTGTTACATGGCTCATCTGAGCATCTTGATATATGTGGCTCGAGAATGTGCTCCTTGATTATGTGCCCTATCAGGTACCCCTGAACATTGATGAATCACTGATTTGTATACCTCGCGTATACCACCTAAGTATCCATCGTAATTTTAATGATTCAACGGATAAAACTCCTGGCATGAGAAAATTTCAAAATTTAAAAGAATTATGTCTTGATTTCTTCTAAAATACCTGAAAGTTTGCAACATGATGAGCTCATCCATGCTTATTTGAAGTACATGTGAATTATGTGACTAACTTACTTAATTGAGTGTATGTGATTAGGCAAATTGCCAATTTTTTGGGAAGCATGTTATTGAATGGTTATTTTAATAAATGTTATTGGTAAGTTTAATTCCTGTTATACGAACTTACTAGGCATTAAATGCTTACTAGGTTTTCCTTTCTCTGCTTTATAGTGCTCAAAAGCTCGCAAAGGTTAGAGATTAGTCGGAGCATCATCACACTATCCACCAGCTCGTTTTGGTATAAATAGTAAACTTATTTTGGTATAATGGCATGTATGAATTAACTTGGCCAATTGTTGGCTTGTAAATGGTTGTTTGTAATCTAGCCATTGGAATGGCTAGTGATAGTCGGTTTCGGTATATTTATAAGGTTAAATTATGATAAATACATTTGTGTTTAGTATGTTTAATTGAGTTATGTTAAACATGTATGTTTATAAAAGGTAAGATTATAAACATGAATGCATGTGATGATATAATATGCTAGATGATAAAATTGGCTTGGTTATAATGCTTGAATTGGTTGGTATATGATTACAAGTACTGGTGTAGGTTGTTGGAAAATTTGGGTGAGAAATAAGCCTAGGAAATGGCCTTATTTTGTCCACACGGGTAGACACATGCACATGTGTCTTGACTGTGTGTGACACATGACTTGACACATGGGCGTGTGGTTTGGTCATGTGTCTCTTGCATCTTAAAATTCAGAAACAGAATGCTTTGAATTAGGCACACAGGTAAAGGCATGGGCGTGTGTTTCAGCCATGTGTGACACATGGCCTAGAACACGGGCGTGTGTCTTGGCCATGTGAATCCTACACCTAATTTTTGAAAATTAAATTGACCACAAGGCTTAGCACACGGTCGTGTGGTAGACCGTGTGGCACAAATCAAAGAGTTACACAAGTAAGGGCACGGCTATGTGCCTCACATCGAATGCCCATAGGACTTGAGATATGGGCATGTCACTTGGCCATGTGAGCCACACGGCCGTGTAACCCTTGTATATAAGAAAATTTTTGAAATTTTGCAAAAAAAATTTTGAGATCCCGATTTAGTCCCGAATTGTTTCTAATGCTCAAATTGGGCCTCGAGGGTCCATTCAAGGGACGATATGATTAGTTTTGGATATGAACAGTAAATGATATGAATTATCTATAATTGTTTTATAAACTTCGAAAATGCTCCGTAACCCTATTTCGGTAACGGATACGGGTTAGGGGTGTTACATAGATCTTAAGTCAATTTTGGAAAAGACAGTTGCACCTTTGAACGGATCGAATAAGTCTTCAATCCTTGGTAAAGGGTACTTATTCTTGATAGTTAATTTATTTAGTTGCTGATAATCAATGCACAACTGTAAGGTCCCATCTTTCTTCTTCACAAATAAAACTGGTGCACCCCATGGCAAAACACTGGGTCTAATAAAACCCATATCTAATTGTTCTTGCAACTGCACCTTAATTCCTTAAGCTCTTTCGGTGCCATGCAGTACGGAGCAATGGACACCAGTGCCATTCCCGACAACAACTCAATTCCAAATTCCAGTTTCCTCTCCAGAGGTAACCATGGTAGTTCATCGGGAAATACATCAGGAAATTCCCTCACTGTATGAATACCTTCAACTATAGGGTCAATGAAGCTTGCATCTCAAACATAAGCCAAAAACGCTTTGCACCTTTTTTGCACCATTTTTTCTGCTACTAAAGCATAGATTACATTGGAAAGATAATTCTAACGTTCCCCTACCATAATAATTTCCTTCCTAGACTCAGCCACCAAATTCACCCTCTTCAATGCACAATCTAATCAAACTTGATGCTTAACCACCAATCCATCCCCAAAATCAAATCGAATTCCTTAAAAGGAAGTTCCATCAAATCGGTAAGGAATACCTCTCCTTGAACCTCTAAAAGGCATCTTTTATAAACTTTGTTCACAAGTGTGGAGGATCCTAAGGGACTAACTACAGTTACAATGTTTTCAGTTTTCTCTAACCCAATCCCCAATTTTACAGCCACAATACAAGCAACATACAAATGGATAGAACCTATATCAATCAAAGTAAAATAGGGTATCGGGTAAATAGTGAAGGTACCTGCTATGATGTCAGCCGCATCTCTATCCTCTCAGCGCTTAGCTGCATAAACCAAGGCAGGTTGTCTCGCCTCAAATCGATTCACACTTTGATCTGGTGTTCTTTAACCCTGATTGCCATTCCCATTTCGATTCTAATTACGACCCCTCTGAGCACCCTAATTACCTCTCTGATTTTAACCCCCAACTGGGCCTTGATTTTAAGCTAGAGCTTGCACCTGATACTGACGACTAGGACAATCCCTAATCTTATGCTCTATCAAACCACATACCAAACAAGCATCCATCCTCTTCCAACACTCACCTGGATGGCGCCTCTGACAATACTGGGAAACTTGAATCTGCCCTTCTCTAGGGTCCACTACTTCTCTGTTCTGAGGTGGCCTAGGCTCCTTGGCTCGCTTAATAGGTCGCGAATTTGGGCCAGTAAGGCCCGTTTCACTTTTAGGTTGATCCATCTATTTCCCTCTCCTATCACACTCCACGCGTTTAATCTCCTTAATAATCTTGGTCTTCTAGACCAAACCCTCAAACACATACTCTTGGTGTGGAGCTACCTGAACCTTAAGGTCATACCTTAGACCTTTCTGAAAATGAAAACTTTTTTCCTACTCAGATGCCACAATACTAGGTGCATAGTGGCTTAACCTTAGAAATTTTGCCTCATACTCAGAAACTGTCTTGTCTCCCTGTTTAAGTTCAATAAATTCCAACCATCAGGCCTCTACATAAAGAAGGCCCACATACTTACCCTGAAAGGCCTCCTAAAACTAAGCCCAATTAATACGCACTGGCAGCGTTCTTCTAACCACTGATTGCCACTACTGATATACCTCATCTCTCAACAGAGACACGGTACCCTTAAGTTTCTACTTAAGAGTGCATTCCATATCCTCCAAAATCCATTCAGTGGTTTCCATCCAGTACTTAGCCATAGTAGGAGTAGTTCCAGCAATACCCTTAAATAATTCTACCCCACTAGAGCGAAGCCTTTCAGCAATCGTCCCATGACTAACGCCTCATATTGGAGCCCCAAAAACCCTATTCAAAGCCCTCAATAAAGGCTGAGTTACTAGATTTTTCCCAACATGGTCATCATTAATATTCCCATTTTCCATATTCCCACCCTTAGTAGTAGGTTCATTGTTAACCATATTCTGTTCATTATCTAGTTCCGACCCTAACGATACAGGTAACTCAACCGAAGCCCTTAGAGGTCGCCCCCTATGAGTCCTCTTACCATGAGTTATCATTCCACGTGCATTCATTTTGGTGTTTTATGGATCTACAATTTTACAAGTAAGTTCTTTTAGTACCTTGTTTTAGTCTTTTACGCACTCATATTTTATAATTCTTTTATAAAAGTTTTATACAATAGTCTCTATAATCTTAATAGATTTTCAGTACTATTTCTATGGACTTGGCATCAGACCTTCGGACTTCGTTGTTTCCTATATAAAACATTTTCCAAATCCAATGTGGTTTGTTTTTCCCTAAATTTTCCCTTTTCATGTACGCATGCAGACTAACTTCAGTAGATTTAAAATCTCAGTCTGAGGTTTTGAACCAAGGCTCTGATACCACTAAATGTAACCTCCCAAACTCAGCCTAGACGTTATGGTCAAATCGGGAAGGCCACATTGGACAACTTAGTTTCGAACCTACCCTAACGATAGTTAAAAACCTTCAAGTACTTCTTTTTATAAAACCGTGGTTTCTATTGCTAGTTTTGGAAAATGTCCATTTACTTAGTCCAGCCATGCTTAGGTCAAATTAGCGAATTAGGTGAGTTTTTGTAAAACCTTACTAACGCCGTTGCCTTTGAAAAATCATTTTGTTATCTTCTTAGCAATGGAAATGTACCATTACTAGTCAAATTATTAATTTAGCCATATATCATGCATAGTCCATTTTAACATATTTATAAAAATTGTGTATCTATACCAAATATGCATGTCATGCATGCATGAAATACCCCAAAATCTATAATAGTCCCAAACCATAATTTAAAGAAACTTTACAATCCAAAATCGAATAATAATAAAATAACTAAAAAATATAATTAAATTAAAATAATATGATGAAGTAAAGTCCAAAGTCCGTCGTACGTCCGCATGCCAATTTCGATCCTAAGTTCGATCGTTACCTGATAAGTTGAGATAATAGGGTGAGCTTAACAAGCTCAATGTGAGACTAAACAAGTAGTAAGCATTCATACAGGAAATTTCATAGAGGTACCAATAACACAATCAAACATTATCAATAACATATTTTAAATGCACATGACCGTGAAAAAGGCACATATGAGATCCTACCCATACCATCTGCTACACATCACGAGTTCCCAGACCAGTCTGCCAAACTCCAACGTATGTGAGCAATGCTCGATGTGGTAAAACCACCAATAATCAATAATGCAGTGAAATTGCCAAATAAATAATGCGATATAATTGCCAATCCCCTCGGTACTCCAAATGTAGTGCACTGACTACAAATATATGCGGACTTAATATGCCATCGATACTCCACGGAACTCCTCCGTCAACCACAAAATCCCATCCCAATGCACATGCAATATGTCATACAAATTCATACTTAATCATATTTCAATACTTTTCACATTTATTCGACATGTTCAACTTGTCCTCAATAATCACGTGCTTTCAGAAAAAAGAAGCAGTGTTCCAATTTTCAAATTACCAATAAGATGGTATCTATCAATATCGTTCAATTCACATACATTACGAATTTCGTTGTGCACCAATAGCAACCTCACGTATATATATCATAGTAAATATGTCATGCATTTAAATCATGCACAAACCTAATATCTCAACATTTCATACCATTCCATCAAATATTCTCATATCACGTAATATAATTATACATAACAATCTCAATTACATATTCATACAGTCAAACTAGCAATTTTGCCAACACAATAGTCTTTTAAGTCATGAAACATACCTGGTTTGGCCACTTGCAAAACTAATATTTTGGCTACTATGTCAAACCAATAAGCAAGCTAATTTATCAAATATAACATGACATTTATCATTAACAAACAAATTTTACAAGTTTAGGACCCACACCTTATTTTTTGATTTCTCACAGCAACCTAGTGAATCTTCTAATTTTCCTTAATAAACCTTTATACGATCCTAAACCAAAATTAAGTTAAATTCAATAAATTTACCACTTAACCAACTCCCAATTACCCACTTATGGGTTCAAACCAACTTTCAAATTAATAACTATTTTACGAATTCAACTAGTTCAATTCCTTACCTTGTATCGATGCGAACCGTACGTACGACGGCTTTACGATTGATTTGAGGCATTTGTGTCAACAACTAATTCCATAGTATACTAGAAAATCAGTAGCTAATAATTATTAAATTCCTTCATTTAATCAATCGATAACATTTACCCTACAACTATGTCAAAACAACAATGAATTTTACACTTAACTGCACTTACGCTTCCTAATTTGTAAGTATCAAATGCCCAAACGATTAAGAATGTTTTTCCCTAATTGACATAGGTTTAATAGCTGATTAGAAGGGTTTATGAAATTAAATTAAATCTGGAATTAATTGGGCAAGATTCAAGAAACAAAACAACATCCTATTCTACACATATGCGCATGCACCACCACCTATAGTGGTCGAAATTGGGGCTGAATTTTAATATTGTTTGAGACCTCATTAAAATCTGGGAAAAAATATCTTTAAAAACATTTAAAATCCCATAAATTCTAGATCTAGAAATTTAGATTTTTAATGGACAAGATTAGTTAAAAAATTAAAGGGAAAAGAGACCTTACACAAGCTAGTCGAGAGAAACGACAATGGCACTTTCTAGGTGATGTTTGGGATAGATCTTGGAGTTCAAATTTCCAAATTTGGAGTTGATTTAATTGAGGAAAATTTTCAGCAATATAGTAATGGAAATGGTGCAAAATCTTGATGCAAAAAGAAGAATAAGAATATGGTAAAAGGGAAGGTGTAGGTAACGGCAACAACAAAGGAAAAAGGGAAAAGAAAAAAAAATAAAGATAAAGAGAGGGAGAGGGGGTTAGGGATGGCTAAGGTAGAAGAAAATTGATTAAAAGGCTGATTATTTTGATAAAAAATGTATTTATACCTAGGTTTACTAGGCTTGGATGCCAACACATAAAAAAAACACAAGTAAATTTGCAAAAAAATAATTTATTTTGTAAGAGTTGAGACTTGAACTTGGGACCTCCAACTAAATTTAAAGCTTTCACATTTAATGACTAACTATTGGGTCAATTCCATATTTTTTGATATATTTCCAAGTTTTATGAAGCTAAATTTGGGATGCTACATGGTTACCATGAGATAAAATATAATCATATTGGGAGAATTTATTTATCCCAAAGAGATTAAGGATATCATATGAGGGTAACACACCTATGACAAAGTCATTGTTTGAGCACTAGTCAAGTAGCTTTCGTATTTGTATGCAATTGGGGAGAGCTCCTTCACAATACTATAGTGGAATGACTTTGTGACTAAATGAGTTTATAATTAATAGGCGAAAAGCTGGAACACAATTATAAATCATTTGGGCCCTAATCACATATGTTCAATCGGTCGCTCCGCTAGATCGTTGAAACAAGAAATACATTGCATGATGAATCAAATAAACTGAAATGGATAGAAATGATAAAGTTAGAGAAATAGGTTACATTTGGAAATGAATATGGTTTGTCACTTAGTATGGAAATGACTTGAGAATTAATTTAAGTTCTTCAAATTATTTTTTAATTAATTCAAGTTGAAATATCTAATTCGTTGAACGTAGAAATTAAATATATTTTCTCAGAGATTCTTTTACAGTAAGGTTGCCATGATTTTAATAGAATTAAAATCGGGTTGAGAAAATTATTTAATTAGAAAAATTAATTTAATAAATAATGTATATTTTGAGAAATAGAATACATGTATTGGGTTGGATTAAATTATAACGTGTTGGGTTAAAAGTTCAAGAAACACATATAATTAGACCCAATACAGGAGAGGCCAGAATCTCCATCATAATACATATGAGGGGAAACACACCCTATTTGTAACGCCCCAAAAATGTAAATCTTGTAATTACGCATGTTATGACACAAGTTGCATGTTTGCTTTAATGGCTAAAAGTATTTTGGGTATGTTTAGGAGTATTAGAGAAGCTTGGGTTCAAGTCTTGGCTTTTGCAAAATTTTTGGTTTTTCCCTTGAATGAATCTAGACATTAGCATGTAGACCTTATAAATAATTGTAGTTGAAATGTGACACAAATAAGCTTGTGGTCCTGTGGTAAGTGGCATGTGGTAGTTATTGGAGGTTTGAGGTTCAAGTCATGGCAATGTAAAAGAGTATTTATTTTTCTACTCTTGCCGTGTAAGAAGCAGATGTTGTTTAAGACTATTGAGTGGAGTTTGACTTGGTCAGGGAGTTTTATGTGGAAGGAATCAAGGAGAGGATTATGGAGAGATTTTAGGAGAAAAAAGGGGAGTTTGAGGGTGTGTGGGTTTGTGCTGAATTTGCTAAGGGGGAACTCATGGTTTCGGCTTTGGAGGGGTGTGTTTTCATTTCGGCAATTGAGAGCATTTTGGGGGTCTTTCGGGATTTGTTTTGTTCTTCTTTTCTTTTCGTTTTCTCTATTTTTTGTGCTACTTTGGGTCCCTTTTTGGTCAATAATTGTTAGCCGACTTCTTGTGCAACTTATTCTTTCTTTTTCTCTTTTTGCAATTGTAGCCGAATTCACTTGAGTCCATTTAGGCAGTTTTGTGTTGGCTCTTTACTTTTCTGCTTCTTTTCAAGTGCCTTCTCTTAAAATGATTTCTTTTCCCCTCTGGTTCTCGATATTATTTTTTCTTGGCCTGTTGTTTATTGTTTGGCCGAATCTCTGCTTCCCACTCTTTTCCAATTCTGGTTGAATGCTATAGCCTCTCAGGTATCAAGCCGAATACTGCATCCCTTAACTATACTCTGACAACCAGTCGACTGTTCCATCATCCTTCTATATCTATCGGTTGATTTTGGAGTGAAGGGTTCTCAAGTGATTCAGGATCCTCCTTTCGGCATTCAATCTAAGATTTAGGGGTAAGTTAGCTTGTTTGGCTGAATGTTTCGATGGTTTTTAAGTGTTGGGGGTTTTAAGTCTTATTTTTGGTAAACAATCCTGTCTAATAAGTTTCATTGCTAAAGCAGATAATCGATAAGGACGTGAGATCAATTCTTAATCAGCGATCTAAGGGCAACAAGCTAGTTTCGTTCGTTCAAGGTGAGTAGTGAGTGACGATTTGGGTTTTAGTATTAAGAACTCTTACGATTGGAAAAATAACAGTAAATCTTGAATGAATGTAGGCTTTGGCGTGGTGGCCTGTTCACTCAATTTCGCAATTAGGTGTGTAATCTCACCACCTATACTGTAAATCGGAAAAAGCCAAAAAGTCGAAAGATATGGCGATTGAGGCCACATGGGCGTTCGATCGCTCGCGTGGTGAACCGAGCCCACGAAACATTGATGTTAGACTGTAGAGGCCGCCATGAGCATTCTCATGGGTTTGGGCCGTTCTGGGCCACGATTGGCCGAAATGGGTCGTGTGGGCCCAATGGTCTTGTGGGCTCCACACGGAAAAATTCCAAAATATATGGTAGTTACTAGGCTGGGCTGTGTAGTACGCATGGCTGTGGTAATTTTTGGGCTTGATGGGCCACACTGGTGTGTGGGCCTACTTGGGCCGCATAATGGGCCTTGGGCCCACTTATATTGTTAGAACCGTTAAGGTTACACAAGTCGCTCGAGGTGACAGTAGACCTTCTGATAGGTCGATAAATGTATCTAGACGCTAAGGCAAGTAAAATGACCAAAATACCCATATAGGGTAAAATGACTAATTTACCCTTCGAGGGTAAGTGACTGATTTGTGCTATGATTTGACTATTCTTTCTGAGCATGACATTCTGTATTCACGTATGAGGTTATGACATGACATATTGCATGGGGTTGGGATATTGTTTATGGAGGAAGTATATTATACTGTTGGCTGTTAGCCTTTATACTGATTACTAGCAGCTTTGTTGCGATACCGTTATTGGTAGCTTTGCTGGGATACTGATTAGTGCTGCAACCGGTGCTAATATTGGTGTGTCTGGCTGGGTGGGTTGATTTTGTCCCCACATGGTGTGATTGGTGGTACGGAGTGGTGTGTCTGGCTGGATTGAGGTGGGTTTCACTGTTGCATTACTGCACCGATACTATTTCTATAACGGGCTCAGGCTCAGACTATTACTATGTACTGTATTCTGAATGTTAGATAGGGGATTACACACTAAGTTTTTTGTAAACTCACCCTTCTTTTTAGCTGTGCAGGTAATCCCTAGCTTTAGAGGATTTGGTGTTGTAAAGGACTCGGAGGTGGCCACATGACCGTAGTTATGCTATGCATGATTTTACTTTTATCTGAATTTTCGTTTTGGGTTTTTAATTCTATAATAAGGCCTTTTATGGATTTAAATTTTAATTGGGCATTTGCTTACTTACTTTAAACTGCTAGTCTAGGGGAAGACGAGTTTTCAAAATATCGATTGTTTGCAAAGACACATGATTCAACCTTCAAAGTTTTAAAAAGCTTCTGCGTTTAAATCAGTGTAATAAAATAATGGCAATTTAATATGACTAATGTTTTGACTAGCTAATTGGATAATAACAAGGAATTTAACATACTAAAGTCTTTATCAAACCACAAAGAGATTTTAACTATTCAAACAAGTCTTTACCCACAGAGTTCATATTTTTGAAAAGCAGTGCAATGTGAAAAGCCAGATTCAGCCATAACGTCTGGGCCGGGTTTGGGGTGTTACACTATTAGCCCCTCTCTCTTTTAGTTCAATTTAGGGATTGTTTTTGTATTAAATAGACATTAAATGCATTCTACTAATTCAACTAGGGTTTCACTTCCTCTCATTATAAATAGATGAAACTAGTAGGGCTAAAAACACAATAAGTTATATACAACTTCAAGATATTGTTATTCTGCCCAAAACTAGTGAGAATTTATTTCTAAGTATAAATTCTATTTTTCGGGAATAATAATTCTACCTATTTATAGAAGAGGGAGAGATTTATTTTCCTATTGAAAGTAGGAAATTTATTTCTAGTTTAGTGTTTGATTTGAAATTGCTCGAGCCCACACTCGAAGCGATTCGTGATACGAGCATAGCGAAGAAGGCTGTTTGATTGAAAGTCAAGAACATCAAGGATTCGTCGCGCTCAAAGTACATGTATTATTTTGGGGAAAAATTTATTGCTATAAAATCACAAACCAACTTGGTTTTCAAAATTTTTATTTTTTCGTTATGCAAGAAAACTATTTTCAAATCGAATTTTTTCCAACAATAATTTCCTAGGGTCATATGTGTCCAAATATGGAGTCAAGATACGAATCCTAGCTCAATTTTCAAAATAGGTTGTTAAGTCTCGAGATAATAAAGTCATGTGTCGAGGCAAGCTTCCCCTATTTTCTTTTTTTTGCTTCGAAGTATGATGTGTCTAGATAATTGGGTACATTCTTGAGAGAATGACCATCACGTCTCGAGATAGGTCTCAAAATATGTCTCCCCTACTTTGGACCATTAGCTTCAATGTTTGTTGTCTCAAGAGAATAGTCACATTGTCTCGAGACTTGGCAATCTATGTCTCGAGACAAGTTCGTTATGTCTCGGGAGTACTACCCAGAAATGCATGATATGGTCAATTTTGAGCTTGATGTCTCCAAACATGCTCTTGACGTCTTGAGACTAAATGGAAAAAAGACCTATAATACAAACTTTAACTTATGAAAATGGAACACCAAATCATACCTACATAAGACCATAATAATACTAAATCATTGAACATCAATTTGACATTCAAAAACACATTCAAGCATAACATCTAATGCATTCTATCAACCTAAAAGAGAAATATAAATGGCAAACATATTACCATGCATATTTTCATAAAAAACAACTTTAAAGTTCAACAATAGGACCCTTATAGGCCCATAACATACCAATTATACCAAATCACCCAAAATGACATATTAGACTCATCATTTACTCTAGGTACATGCCAACTAATTCTAAAGTTCAAAAGAAGCACAATCATTGTTAAGCTGAGTTGTAGAGCATTGGATGCCTTTGAATTACATGCCACCTGTGCATCGAACAAACATATCCACACGCTAAGTATAGTAACTAAGTGGTGCTAACATAATTTGAATTCAAAATGTATGCATATTAAAAAAATAATCATAACATCAAGTCAATACATTTGTAACACCCAATACTCGAACCGATTATCGTGTCTAAGTGACAAGGTATCACATTCTTTTCCAGAACAACTATAATTGATAACATCCAATTTAATATCAATATACATTTAAATACAAGTAATTCATGCTAATTAAACAATGCTTTATCATTTTTGGGCCTTATGCAAGCCTATGAAAGCTATTTTATGAACTCGAGATCGAATTGGATCTAATTGTAAAGGATACAAAATTTTGAATTGACATTGCAACTTCAGGGGTTTCCTCGTCCCAATGTGACTCTCTCTAACTAGGGTTCGTCACGACCTTGAGGCTATGTCATCATAATGTGAGCCCTGAACAAATTCTCGTTGCGAAGTTGGGGGTACATTGTTGCAACGTTCTCATTGCAATTCAAGAACTTCAATTTGGCACCAAAATGAACTATACCAAAAGTCATCAACAACATATACACTAATCTTAGGACTTCAATTTTATCCATTCTTACCATTAAAGCAAGCCTAAAATACAAAGTTCAAACATTAACACTCATCAATTCACAAAATTAACACATATGCATTTACAACTTAGCCATTTGTAATATTAAACAAAATATCCCTAAGTACATGCCATAAAACCAAAATAAAATACACTTTACAAACTTTGTTGAGTCAGAAACTATAGTTTGAATGTTGACTTCAAGTTTCAGGGCTTCGAGGAATACTTGAACCTGGGCACGGAGAAAACAAACCGTACACTGAGCAATAGGGCTCATTGGACCTTTATGATTCAAGATATTATAAATTAGTATGAAAGCATGGCAATAAGCATGTGAACTCAAATTGTAACTTGTATAAGTTCATATATATACATGAAAGTGTGCATATCCTATTAGGTAAGCCAATTTGCTTAACATTTCAACATTATCATCAAAGTTAATTTGCTTAACATTTCAACATTATCATCAAATTTATACTTTTTCTACTTAGCTTTCAATTTCATACATAACAATTGCATTACTTTAGTAAACTTGTCATGATCTATTCCATTACTTAGCTTTTACTTACATGTCAATTTGTTTCTAGAGTCTACTGACTCATCCATATTCGTTTTAGCCCCTAGTTCTTGATTCCATTTACTTTGTATAATAAGATACATACTTCTTATTTCAAATTCATATATAAACATATTCAAAATCTCAAGCATCATATTAGTACGTTTCGATACAAGTTACCAAACTTATTATTTATAACTCCTATTAACCTAACTCAAATTTCAAGATGGATACATGGAATAGACAACCTTCATCACAATCTAGCATTATAATGCATCATCAGATATACCAAAGGAAAGTTACTGGTACACATAGTGCATTATTGGGAAAGTTAAAGTAATTATATTAACACACGACGTTTATCATCAGACAAACCAAAGCAATTATATTAGCATGCATAGTCTATCATTGGATAAACTGAAGCAATCATGATGGCACGTAAGTGCATCATCAGATATATCAAAGCAAATATTTTAACACCCCAAATTTGGGCCTAGAAGTATTACATCTTGTGCATGGGAGCTGTTAGGAGGCGGTATAAATAATTAATTGTGCAAGAAGGTGACAAAAAGGAGTATCTTTTCCAGTGGTTAAGTGTGTTGGGAAGTGTCTGAGAAGTCCTGGGTTCAAGCCTGAGCAAGTGCAAAAAGTATTGTTTTTGAAGAAATAAGCACTGTCTCTTGCAATAGGCTTTTAAATAATTGTGGAGACATGTCATAAAAAGCCTGCTAGCCTAGTGGTAAGTGGCGTGTGGAGTGTGCAAGGGGTCTGAGGTTCGAATCCCTGCTTGTACAAATGGGGATTATTTTTTACTGTTGGCTATGGGAGGTAAAAGAGTTTGACCAAAACACTATTGAGTGGAGTGAAGTTTGAAGTGGTCATAGAGGGATTGTAGGAGGGAGTTGAGGAGAGATATGAGGAGGGATTTTAGGAGAAAATCAAGGAAAGTGGGGTAAGAGGGAGTAGTGTAACATTTGGGAACACTGGTTACTTTGGAAATTCAGCTTTTGTGAGTTGGAGGACTCCATTTTCAATTTTTAGTAAGCATTTTGGGGTCTTTTGTTCTCTGAAGGCCGATTGGAGGAAGGAAAAAAGTCTAGGTAATACTTTTATTTTTGTGTTGATAACGGTTCTACACTCCTCTCACTAGCCGAATGTTTTCATTCTCCCTCTTTCATTTCCCTTGAGACCATCAAGCCTCTCTTTTGCATCTTATTGTTGGTTAAACTCTCACTCCCTTTTTATCATTTTATTTCTTTTCTCTCCCCCTCTTTTCAGTTTTCGGTTCTCTTCTTCTATTTTTAAGTTAGCCAAATACTTCTCTATCTTCTCTTTATTTTGTTTTTAGCTAGTAAGAGTCCTCTGGTGAATCAATAAGTACTCATGGCTTATTCTTATTTCTCTCTACGGTTATGATTTTCCTTCTAATATCTTCCTGTGTTACTGATTCCTGATAAAGGTAGAATCGTTCCGGTTGGTCTCTGTATCCTGCGTACCTTTGACCCTAGTGTGGTAGACCAATTTTATCTATCAACTATTCTTAGTTCTGCTTGGTGGTTAGATGTCGTTCGTTTGGTTTTAGTTATTTTGTTCATGGTGATAGTAAAAGATATTGGGATTCGATGCAGGTTGTGCTAAGGATTTGGTGATCACTGTGATCACTGGGTTAAGGAAGGATTAAACCGTATTTGCATAACCAAGGTTAGTAATGTACCATATTGGGTATTAAATGTTCAGAAGAGGGCGTCTTAACCCCATTGATTAAAAGACTAACATGAGTCATATTTGAATCTAGGTTGTTGTACGTGGGGATTTACGCTATTCGCATAAACAGGTGTGTAATCACACTACCTCTAATCGTAAAATGGCAAAAGTCGAAATAAAGGATTATTGAATCTACCAAGCGTGCGCTCGCTTGTGTGGTATCCCGAATGCGTAAATCGTGTGCGTTAGAACGTAGAGGCCACCATTAGTGATTTCATGAGCTTAGGCCATTTTGGGCCACGTTGGGCCAAAAAGGGTCGTGTGGGCCCCACGGACTCGTAAGCCCTACACGGGTAAACCACACGGACGTGTGGTGATTATTGGGCTAGGTTGTGTAGTTTATACAGCCAAGGCCATTTTTGGGCTTTGTGGGCCACATGTGCGTGTGCGCCCACATGGGTCGCACAATGGGCCTTAGGCCAATTTTTTACTGTTGGACTATTAAGGTTGCACGGGTCACGCGAGATGACTATGACCTTCTGTTGGGTCCATAACTATACCTAGACCCCAATGTGTTGAAATGACAGCTTTGCCCTTATAAGGTAAAATGACTGAAATACCGCCATAGGATAAAATGACTGAAATACCCTTATAGGATAAAATGACTGAAATACCTCTATAGGGTAGAATGACCAAAATACCCCTGTAGGGTAAAATGACTGTAACACCTCTGAAAGGTAAAATGTCTGATTTGTTTTACGATGTGTATGACTATTTTTTAGCATACCACGTTACATATATGCTGCATCCATGTTTGATATTATGTTGCATTGCATGGGGTGGGATATATGATTTTGGAGGAAGCGTACTGTACTGATATGGTCACACGGGTCACGCAAGACGACTGTGGACCTACTAATGGCTTAAAGCCTTTTATACTAGTAGCTCAGTTGCATATTACTATTAAGTGCCGCAACCGGTGCTAATTTTGGAGTGTAGGGATGGGTGGATTGATTATATCCCCACGTGAAGTGTAGGGTTGGACGGAGATGGAGTGTAGAGGCTGGATGGGTAGGACTTGCATACTGTTTATTGTTTCTTCACTGTTTACTGTTACTGTAATGGGCCAAGGCCCAAGCATATGTCTGTTTCTGTATTGAGTTGGGCTAAAGCCCAAGCTGATATTGTCACTGTTACTGATATGGGCTTAGGCCCAGACTGTATTTGCTCACTAAATGTATGACTGTCTACCTATTAAGGGATTACACACTGAGTTTTCATAAACTCACTCTTCTGCGTATCTACGTAGGTAATCCTTAGGCGGATCAGTGCTGCGAGGGACTCGAAGGTGGCCACACAACAGCTTGCACTTCCATATTTAACTTATAATTTATAAATAGTTTAGTTTGGGTATTTTATTCTATAATAAGGCCTCTTTAAAGTTTTAACTTTTAATTTGGGGTTTTATTTGTAATGATTTATATCTGCTAGCTGTAGGACACGGGTTTTCAAAAGATAAATGCTTTTCAAAACATCACGTTTACGCAACATGTTTTCAACAGCTTCCGCAACGAACAATGTTTTAAGGTAGAATAACAAATTAATAGGAGTAACCTTTTTTTCTAAATGACTTGAGTTTTTAACAATGAACGAGACTTCCTAAATCTTCGTTAAGATCACAAAGAGTTTTACTATGAAATGGGTATTCCAACGAAAGTACATTTTTCGAAAAGCACTTCAATTTGACATCACCAGATTCAGCCATAACGTCCAGCCGAGTTTTGGGTGTTACATTTAGTGGTATCAGAGCCAAGTTACAAAACTTAGCTGTGGATTTGGGTTTCTTCCAAAACTTTGAAATTCTAAAAGAACTGTTTTGAAAGGTTATACTGAATGTGTGGTACATCGAGTCTCCGCGCCGATCCGGTAAGTTCTCCCTAAAAACTGTATTTTGATTCTGACTAAAACTGCCATAGGTAGGATTACTGAGACTACTGTAGGTAGTACTGTAAACTCTTAGGTAACGTATACTGAAACTGTAGTAAAACTGGTAGACACCAATAGACACAGCGTACCGCAAAAACAAACTCTTAAATACTGATCTATTTTTCCATAAGATACCTGTTAATAAACACTAGGATTGCAATCTGATACATAAAGCTATTAATAAAGATAAAACACAATTCGATGATACATACTAGAGGTACTCGCGGAAGGGGTACAAGAGGCTACGACGGAGGCCATGAAGGTGCTCGAGCTGGGTCTCATGATCGTGCGGCTGAGTATTGGACTGACGCATTGTCTCGATCCATCTATAGACTGTACTGGAAACATTCAAACTGAGCGTGGTAATATTTTGGAACAAGAGTACGCAGCGGGAGCGTAATGGTGTAGTCTGTGTATGCGACTGTTCTATTAGTTGGAAATTTTGGGGACAAAATTTCTTTAAGGATGGGTGAATCGTAACACACCAAATTTGGGCCTAAAAGTATTAGGTCTTGTGCATGGGAGCAGTTAGGAGGAGGAATAAATAATTAATTGTGCAAGAAGGTGACAAAAAGGAGTATATGTTCCAGTGGTTAAGTGTGCTGGGAAGTGTCTGAGAAGTCCTGGGTTTAAGCCCCGAGTTTTACTAAATGACTTGAGTTTTTAATAATGAATGAGACTTCCTAAATCTTCGTTAAGATCACAAAGAGTTTTACCATGAAATGGGTTTTCCAACGAAAGTACATTTTTCGAAAAGCACTTCAATGTGACATCGCCAGATTCAGCGATAACGTCCAGGCCAGGTTTGGGGTGTTACAAATATATTGGCACGAAAGAAATTATACTTGCACAGATGTGCATCATTGGATAAAATGAAGCAAATATACTGGAACGTAAGTTCATCATCGGCTAAATCAAAGTATAAACCTATATGGTTAATAGAGTAACCAGTTTCCAATTTCATCACATAATTCAATTTACATCTCATCATTCTCAATTCAACATCAATTCATCATATAATATAACATAATTCTACTCAATTTCATACAAATTTCTTATATCAGTTAAGTCATACAAATTTCTATTCTATTCAATTTAGTCCCTGCCTCAATTTTCAATTTCAACCATAGCATTTCAACTCAATAACCATTAACAACTCCCCTAAACATTATATAATGAAAATTTTCATGAATATGCAGTAATTATATTGATTTTGGGTTATAGAAATACAAACTAAAAGCTCGCATCACTCGTTGTCAACCCTCGCCTTTCCTTTCCCTCTTGACGGTTTGGCATCATATTTAGCTATGAATAATAATTTGATAATAACACAGTATCAATTTCCATATCAAATCACATTCAAATTCAAAGTCATACATATTTTTCAATTTAGCCCCTAAAATCGGGACAATTATAACTTTCAATTTAGGGCCTCAAATTAGATTTCGATTTCACCAAGTCTCACATAGGGACGTTTTATTTACTATTCCTACCAACAATTCATGACAGTTTTGCATTATATTCAATTTGGTCTCTAATGTACGAAACTAAGAATTAAGTTTTACAATTTAGTTATGTTCATATACTAAGCTTAATTTTTAATCTCATATCAATTTCATTCAATTCTCAACAATGGAAACTTTCAAAAACTTTAATAGTTTTACAAATTGGTACATGGGCTAGCTAAATTAAGCTCCCATTACCTCAAATCTACAAAAATAAAAGAAAAATGGCTAGGACCTACTTGAAATTAATAGCCGAAAGTTAAAACCAAGCTTTCCCAACTTCTTTAATGGTGGACGGTGCTGAAAAGATGAAGAATAAGATGTTTCCATCTTTTTCCACTATCATTTTGTATATAAATACTATGTTTAATTTTAATTAAGCTTAATTAATTAACTTAATCATGTTTAATTAAGTTTTAACCTTTAATTAACTTAAAATGATGACATTTAACATCACATCCCACTATCATCTACTTAAAATAGGTTTATTTTCCATTTTAATCTTTTTTCAATGTTATCTTTTAAGTGTTATCTAAGTCCCTAAACATTATTCTAATTAAAATTTTATACTGATTAAACTTTTATAATTTAGTCTTTGAGCCTTAATTACTCACAATTTTAGCTAAATCGCTTAATCAAATTTCAATTCACCAATATAATAACTCCATAAATATCCCTATTTAATATTTATGGGCTCGGTTTATGAAAACAGGTCTTAAAATCGCTTTTTTGACACCATTAGATTATGTGTCATTACAACATTATTCATTAAATATTTTTCATAGTGTAAAACAAGTTTTCTCAAGATATCATGTATTCCTATGTACGTTTTCTGCTCACAAGAATTATATATAAAAAATAGTAATCCTGTGTGGAGATGATAATCCATGATCTATTTCCTAAGAACCACAACCTTGGCAAAAAAAAAAAGTTATATAACAAATATATAACAACACATTCATTCTCAAACATTTCCCTAAACATGCGAATAATTACAAGAATGTCACAATTTATCATATATTAATCAAACAAGATGAAGAGAGAGATTCAATCTCGATTTACACCATAACAATAGCATAACCTAGCTCTTGATACCAATTGTTGGAAAAAAATTCGGTTTGAAACGATTTTCTTGCATAACAGAAAATTAAAATTTTGAAAATTGACCCGGTTTGTGATATTTATAGCAATAAACCTTGACCGAATTCATAAATGTGTTTCCGATATAGCGAATGTTCATTGTTCCTAGGTTTCAACCAAATGATCTTCTCTGCTATTCTCATACCAAAAACTGCTTTGAATGTGCGCTCGAACCAATTGAATCAAAACACAGAACTAGAAAAAAGTTTTCTTTTTTTATTTAGGGTGAAAATGAAAATTCTCTCTTCTTAATAGAAACAGGTAGAATTGTTATTCTGGAAAAATATATTTAATAGTTGAGAATAAATTCTCTCTATTTTTCGGTGGAGTAACAATCTCTAAAAGTTATGTAAATAGCTTTATCAGTGCTATCTATTTATAAGGAGGGAAGGTAGAACCCTTGTTGAATTGTAGATGTTTATTTCAAATAAAAAACAACTTCCTAGTCCAACTAGGAGAGAGAGAAGGGCTAATAAGGTGTGTTTCTCCTCATATATATTATGATGGGGATTCGGGCCTCTCTCACATCGGGTCCAATTACGAGTACTTCCTGAGCCTTTTAACCCAGTACTCTATAATTTGATCCAACCTGATTTGATTTTTCTATTACCCAAAATGAACTTGAATATTCTATATTAAATAATTTTCTTATCCCCATTTTACCCCAGTAAAATTTTGATGATTTTACCCCCAATAAAATTTTTGATGATTTTACCCCTAGTAAAATTTCTAGAAAATATGTTTAATATTTCATAATTCAACATGTTCACTATGACCGAATGATTTATTTTCATTTTCACTATGACAGAGCTCTCCCTAACGACATACCATTACAAAAGCAACTACTCAGTGATCGTCTAATAACCTTGTCATAAGTGTGTTACCCTCATATGATATCTTTGATCTCTTTGGGATAATATCTACTTTCCCAATGTCATCATATTTTATCTCATAATAACTATTATATCTTCCTTCATGAAAAAGTAAATTACTATTAAATAGTAATCAAATCATTCATAACAAAGACGAACGACCCGTGGCCACATTTACTTTTCATCAACCATGTAATGCCAATGAGAGGATATCATGTACCCATGTCTCAGGCCATGAATTCCACTATTGTGAATGAAGCTACATACTACAAAAGTCGTACACCCAACGTACCAACTTTTAGTTCCTTATCTATTTGATCTTAGACTTTTACTTGCATCAGAGTGTACGAGTCACGCATACATAGTTCATCATCCACTCAGGATTTAGGCAGAGCTTAATCCAGGGGGGCTGGCAGGGGCCCTAGCCCCTCTAAAATGGAAAATTGTTGTTTTGACCATTTAAAAATTTTAAAAATTTTAAATTATTAAAGGTAAAATTGCACTTTGGACCCCCTAAAATTATGAAAATTTAATTCAATCCTTTAACAATTCCAAAAATATAGACTGTTAAAAACTAAAATTTCATTTCGACCCGCCCTAAAACAAATTTTTAGCTTCGCCCCTAGATTTAGGTACGCCACACTATAAACTTCAAAAGTGAATAAATCCATAAACAGATTTAAGATCTACTCTTCTTGGGTCTAGTTTGATGTGCTGTCAGTCCGTCAGTCACATCTATGTCTCTATCTTTTGGGAGTCATCTGCCCCAATGCCCAAGACAAAACATCTCCCCAATTGGACTTGGTAGGTGACATATTAGTCTTTCAATCATTTTTCTTATTTCCTATTAGACTAAGGACTTGTTTAAGTTTGTCTATTAATATAAGTTGTCTTTTTGTATTACAATCTAACCACGTAATACTGCTTAGTGTTAGTTAAACATTAGACAATCAATGTAACACCCCAAAATTTGAATGTTTGATTGTTAAATTTTATCGTAATTAAGTCTCTGTATTTGTGGCTAGACCTATTCATAGGTCGGGCCACCCAGCCTGGCCCGAAGGCCCGCACAAAATGTGGGAGGGTGTAACGCGTAGGTTTGTACAAGTGTACACAGTCGTTATCAAGTAATAACTATCGAGTTATCGTCTCCACAGGGATTGTATTTGTGTTAAATCACTTAATTGTAAAATTATATTAACAACTCGGTAAATAAAAACATAATATGATTGAGAAGTGATGATTAAAATTAAATATATTAAACTAAATGCAATGATCCCCAATGCAAATTATCCTAAATATGCAAACTATATGAATGAAATAGATTTTAGCAAAATTAAACATAATTTGCAACAATTATAACATAAATAAACTAGGAAAATTACTTTAATTAAACTCAGTTTATTATTAACATGCTTAATGACATTCAGAAAAACATTCCATGGCAACTCGATCTTTCATGAGTTTAGAAACCGCATTCGGTCCTTTCGGAATCCTTTACTTAGTAAATATGCATTTTACTGATCCTTATTTACTAAGGGTTTCTTAGCATTCGTGCGAGGTAACAGGACGTGTTAGGTTTGAAACAATTTAATCACACAAATCTAAAAACTATAAAGATAACAGAGCTTGGTTAGAGTTGTTATGTTATGTGCCTACTAGCCGTCGTCTGGTTAGGATAGCTTAGCTAATTCAGGTGCATTTCACGTATGAACAAAATACAGACTTGATTTTAATTGAAAACATGATCAATTAAGGCACAAACATTATAAGCATGAATCAAATAAATATTATTTAATCAAAGTAATCATCCTAGCTTAAATAAAATTAAGCTAACATTGTTGTAACAAGAACAAAGAGAACACATAGCAAACATTTTTAAATTAAATCAAAGAAAAGAAAGATTAAACCCAAATCAAAGTGGTTGTCACCCAAGACTCTGACCGACGAGGCTCCTTCACTCCTTCGCTTTTCTCCTTTGCTAATTGCTCTCCAATGTCACCGACCAAGGGCTCTTTAAGAGGCTTAATTGCTAAAATCTCTATAAAGAGATGATGCTAGGCGTAGGGAATGGAAAATGCTAAAGAGAATTGAGAGAAAAGAGAGAATGATGAGGGATGTTGAGCAAATCTCTAATTTCTTCAACATTGCAAGGACCTTGTGTAATTAAACCAAAAAGTGGTTTATGTGGATAGCCATGTGTAGCCAAAATTGGGTTGACTTGGTCTTCAATTTGGACGGTTTTTATAATCCAACAAAGCTATCAGACCTGTCCAAAATAAATTAATAAATTAAAGGACCAAAGAATAAAATAATTAATTAATTAAAACCCAAATTATTAATGAAATATTTTAAAATGAATTATTAAATATAATTTTATATTTTATTATTTAATTTAATCATGCATGACCCATTTTATGTCTTAAAAATATAATATGTTGAAATAAATATAAAATAAGCCATTTTATGCATGAAAACTATATAATAAAGCATAAAATCACATTTTAATAATTTTTATGTCCTAATTTCATATTTTCACATATTTCATTAATTTATTAAACAATTACTTAGTTTTAAAAACGAATTTAAGTAAAAAGGTGATAAATTAAATTGGAAAATCCTATATATTTTTCAGTTTACACACCCCCAAACTTAAATCATTGCTCATCCCGTGTAATGTTTATGCATAGCAAAATGTCTTACTAAGGCAAAATTGCTAACTATGTAAGCAGCATCAATCTTTGTTGCATAATCATGCATTAATAACTTCATGTTCAATATCTCCTTTATTAACAAGTAATTCATATGCAAACATTTTAAGAATTTTATACTAAGTTTCAAAATATGTCAACATGAATCATAGTTTGTATGTATGTCACAGCCACGGATAACATTCTTCATTCAACATAATGTCTTATCAATCAAGAAAACAATCATAAGGCTTATTTATGATCTTCATATGTTGAACGTAGTACTTCCTCTCCACTAATGTAGGTGTCATAATCATCAAATCAATAGGTCTTTTATAAGGTTGTAATGGGGCTCAGTTAAAGGTAGGGATTTAATGAGATGAGACATTTCGATTTCAAAATTTTAACGTTTAACTTTGTCTTGGATTTCTCGAAATACAACCTTTTTCTTTAAGTGAACCTTTGGAACACCTCCAAACTTATTTTGAACTCATGCTCATACATTTTTCTTTTTGGAGACTGAGCAAACTTTTCTTTGCTCTTTCTTCGTCTTTTTTTTTTATAGCATAAGCACATACATCTTTTTGATAATTTCCTCAAATGTTGATTACCAAGACAACTTTAGTTAAGATGGGTGCACAAAATTAGCATAACTTAAAAAGATGGTAATGTGGCTTATAATGTAGATTCATTGCAATAAACAAGCCTTTAAGCTTAAAATTACAATTTCAATGGTCTAATATCATAAGGTTGGCTCGAAAAGGCTCAAACGATCCAAAGAAATAGTGCCTATATCATTTTAGATTTTTATGTCTCCTAGGATTTTGCCTCAAGAAAGTTACTAAGTAAATTCTAAAGATATAAACCTTCATGCATGTCTAATCTCAAGAGAAACTAAGTTTTCATGGAAAACATTACTAAGACTAAGACCATACAAGCATATAACAAGAAAAATTTGTTAAAACATACTTATGAAAGAAATGATGGAAACATACTTGAAAATTTTAAAAATTTGAGCAATTTATTTGTCTTACACCCTTAAAAAGAAGCAATGTCCTCATTGTAAGAACAAAGTAATGAATGAAAACTGAACACTAGGTAGGGTTGTAAAGAAAGAGAGGTGAGTCATTAAGACTGCTTAAATACCAAATCTTTCCAAATAACCAAATCCTAGACATGTTCATTCCCATTACCACATCACTTAGTCTTTTTCTTTCTAAAGAAGTGTTAAGTTTATTCATGCTTGTTATGTTTTATTCTGTAGAAATTAAATCCTAATTATGAAAGAAATAAATTCCTAAAGACCTAAAAATAATTAAATAAATAACAAGACAAGAATCCCTCCTTTATTTTCTAACTCATTCACCTTGTCTTCTTCAGCTCCATCTCCGCTTGCATGTCAGTATCTTCTGTCCATGTCTCAAAGATAGCATCGGGGAATTTAGGAACAAAAGTATTAGAGATATTCTTAAAAGTATTTTGAATTGAATCATCTCTAATTTTTGCATATTTCCAGTAAGTTTGTTGGCATGAACTTGCACATATCCATCATAATTGACAACTCTGATTTCTTTGAAGTACTTGTAGAAGTCAGCATTGGAGTTGTAGATTTAGGTTCAACATTTAGCTTGATGTTTCTTCTTCTGGCTCAACCTTTGGTTCAGGATTTACAGATCCTTCAACTGGTTTAGGACTATTCAGTTCCTTATCAGATTCTTCTTCAGTGTCTATAACTGAATTAGCTTCAGTTCTAGTTTCATTTGTTGACTCCTCGGTATCTAGCTCAGTTAGATCCTCTTACTCGCCTTGATTCAGCTCATACACCTTCTCTATTATCCTTTCAAGATCATGATTTCTACCGTACCCTTGAACATATTATCCCTTCAGATTTGCTTGTGTTTTAACATGGGCCCTTAAGCAAAGTGAAGTGATTAATGATAGGAAATAAGCACTTCCTGTCTTCTTTTTAGCACAATCATGAATCTCCTTGAGAATAATTTTCCCAACATTAATTGACTTTCCTATCAAAATTGCATATAACAAGAGCATCCATTCCATCGAGATGGTGGAACTATGTGAGGTAGGCATAAAACTGTAGCAAACGAAATAAAATCATACCTTTGCTACTGGTTTTAGGTATTCCCTTCGCAAGAATGGCTCCCAAACTTTCTTATAATCCATTGGGATCTCGGATTAACATCAAGCACTTGCTGAAGAAAATCTCATTGATGTTGTTCATCATAGGGTAGTACTCATTTTCTTCCACATCAAGTAAGACAAACAAATCATTGATGGACTTAGAAGTAAGAGGTACCTTTTTCTTTAAAACGATAACCTCAGTAGCATCTTGCATAGTCAAACTAGCATAGAATCTCGAACTAGTTCATCATCGAGAAGTGAACGAGCATCACAAAATCGTTTCCACTTGAGAGAATCAATTTTCTTTCTAATTAGTATAGGAACAACCATCAAATCATGACTCTTCAAGTTAAAACCTTTTTTCTGGCATCATAGGTTTATGCTTGAAGATTGAACCAAATCTCTCTTTCACTTGTTCATCGATCAAAATTGGGTTTTCAAGAGTAGTCTTTGAAGATTTAGTTTTGCACAAGGAGGAAAAGAGAAATCGGCAAGGTGGGTAAGGACTTGCTACAACAAAAATCTTACGACGATAAGGACGGTACGGTGGAAATGATAGCTACGACAGCAACGGCGGTGTGCGACAGTGACAACAGCGATGTGTGGCCTAAGAAACTTCTGAGATTAACGGTTATTGGGGCTGAGATTAACCATTTTTTTAGATCTTTAAAAGCTTTCAAACATGCTTTGTTGAAATCAAACACTGTATCTTTCTTTAACAACAAACACAGCAGTTTAGAATTTTTTGAGAAATCTTTGATAAACCTTCAGTAAAAACCGGCATGGCCTAAGAAAGTTCTGACTCCTTTCACATTAATTGGGGCCAGTAATATTTTAATTACATCCACCTTTTCTTTATCGACTTCAATTCCTCTCTTTGGGATTTTATGCCCTAAGACAATCCCTTCCTTAGCCATAAAATGACATTTTTCCCAGTTAAATACAAGATTCGTCTCTTTGCATCTCTTCAGTACCTTAGCCAAATTACTCAAACAAATATCATAAGTGTTACCAAAAACAAAAAAATCATCCATGAAAACCTTAACAAAATTTTCAACCATATCAGTGAATATTTCTATCATGCATCGTTGAAATGTTGCAGGTGCATTGCATAAACCAAAAGGCATTTGCCTAAAAGCAAACGTACCGTATGGATAAGTAAAGGTTGTTTTATGTTGGTCCTCCGGAGCTACAACTATTTGGTTATATCTTGAATAGCTATCTAAAAAATAATAGAATTTATTACCTGCCAATGGATCTAACATCTGATCCATAAAAGGTAACGGAAAATGGTCCTTCCGAGTGGCTTTATTCAACTTTTATAATCAATACAAATTCTCCAACCAGTAACAATTCTCATTGGAATCAACTCGTTACGCTTATTTTCAACAATTTTGATTCCACCTTTCTTCGGTTCACACTGCACCAGACTTACCCATAAACTATCTAAAATAGGATAGATGATTCCTGCATCTAACCATTTGATCACTTCCTTTCTCACAACTTTTTTCATAATAGGATTGAGCCTCTTTTGCCCATCAATTCGAGCTCTTTCACCTTCTTCTAAATAATTTTATGCATGCAAAAAGAGAGACTTATACCTCGAATATCAACTATAGTTCAACCAACTACTTTTATAAATTTCTTAAGAACAGCAATTAGTTGCTCCTCTTGATCTTTCGTCAGTTCTGCTGAAATAATCACAGGAAAAGTGAAACAATCACCTAAATAAACATATTTCAAATGGGAAGGAAGTACATTTAGTTCGAGTTTAGTTGGTTCTTCAATTGACAACTTGGGTTGTACAAATTCTTTGACTTCTAACTCTAACAGTTCAAACTGTGTGGATTGAATAAAATTTCTCAGATCGGCTTCCATCAAAGCCATGTTTTCTTTACCTTTTTCATCCTCCAAAGGGTCAAGATCTAAGGCTTTCTCCAATAGATCTTCTTCAAAATTTCTTTCCATAGAAACCAAGGTTTCTATCTCTTCCATAATTGAATACTCTTCTATCGGATTGGGAAATTTCATCGCTTTAAGAATGTTAAAGGTTACCTGATCGTCTTGAACTCGCATGGTGAGTTCACCTTTCTGCACATCAATTAACGTTCTTCTCGTGGCTAAGAAAGGTCTCCTAAGGATGACCGGCACTTTCTTATCTGCTTCAAAATCTAAGACAATGAAATCAACAGGAAAAATAAATTTATCGACTCTTAATTTACCTATCCCTATCATTTTGAAAATAGACTTAGGCATCAAGTTGATACTAGCTCCTAAATCACACAAAGCTTTACCAAAGTAAGATTCACCAATGTTAAAGGGTATAGTAAAGCTTCTTGGGTCTTTCAATTTTAGTGGCAGTTTGTTCTGCAAGAACGCACTGCACTCCTTTGTCAAGGCAACAGTCTCATACTCACTCAGTCGTTTCTTATTGAATAGTATATCATTCATAAACTTCACATAATTTGGAATTCGTTCTAAAGCCTCTACCAACAGAATATTGATGTGTAACTGCTTCAGAACATCCAAAAACTTCTTGAATTGCACCTCCTATTTCTACTTTTTTTGTTGCAATCGTTGCAGATATGGAGGTGATGGAACTTTCAGTTGAATCAAATAACTCTTCTAAGTAGGTAAATCTGCATCCAAAGAAGATGTTAAAGTATCTGAATTCACTAAGTTAGGATTTTCCTTGTCAGTCTTTGCAGATTCTGACTCTTTTGGTATAGGAATTTCAACACCTGGTTGATTATTCTCAACGGGCTTATCTTCGACATCAATCAATCGAGGTTCCAGAATTTTACCACTTCGCAATGCCACTACCTTGATATGTTCTTTAGCCAAATTTCATGGATTCTCAGTATTGCTCGGTAAGGTTCCTTACGGTCTATTACGAAGCTCCGTAGCTAACTGACCCATTTGATTTTCCAAAATTTTCAATATTGCTGCTTGGCTTTGGATCAAAGCGTCATTCTTTGCCATGGATGCTTTCAACAAGCTCTCCAAACTGTTTGATGCCTTAGCTTGAGGTGATTTTGGAGCTTGCTAATTAAACCCTTGAGATTGGTTGGGTCTATGCTGCAATAAGTTGTTGTTCGGTCCATTTCCTTGGTTACTCCAAGAAAAATTAGGATGATTATGCCATGAATGATTGTAGAAGTTAGACTGGGGTCCTTGTCCACTCCTATTTTGATGTTGGTTCCCCACATAGTACACTGACTCGGGATTTGATGGATAATTCTCAAAAGAATGACCTTCCCCACAATACACACAAGAAACTATTTCAAACAGATTTAGTGGCTGAGTTGCAAAATTATTAGCACTATTAGCGGTAAACTATTTTAACATAGAGGAAATAGACGATACCTGAGCTAATAACAAAGTGAGGGCGTCAACTACATGAACTCTAGCTACACGTCTTCCTGAAGCTGTTCAATTTGTTAGCCATTGATAGTTATTACTCGTGATCCTCTTGATGATCTCATAAGCCTCATTATAAGACTTAGATAAAATTGCACCATTCGCAGACGCATCTACCATCAATCTTGTATATGCATTGAGACCATTATAGAATGTCTCCAACTGGATACAATGAGGAATCCCATGATGAGGAAACTTACGAAGTAACTCCTTGAATCGCTCCCAAGCCTTATACAAAGACTCGTCATCCAATTGATGGAAAGTTGTGATCTTGTTCCTCAACTTAGTATTTTTGCTAGGCGAGAAATACTTAACCAAAAATCTCTCTGTTAATTCTTGCCATGTAGATATGGAACTTGATGGCAATGAATTGAGCCATGCTCGTGCTCGATCTCGCACCGAGTACGAAAACAACTTCAACCTCAATGCATCTTCAGTCACACCGTCTATCTTGAATGAATCACTCACCTCCATAAACAATCAAAGGTGGAGATGTGGATCTTCCGTGGGCATACCACTGAGCATTTGAAACATCACTGGTTTCAATTCAAATTGGGTTGCCTCAATATCTGGCCTTCTAATTCCTAGATTTAAATCACTGAAAAGTGGAACAGCATATTGTCTAATGCATCAATCCCTATCATCGGCAATGAGGATGAGATTTCGTACACGACTGGCTTCATTACCTTGGTCTTGATTTTGATTTCCAAGGTCTCTCTCGACTTGTCTTTGAGTTGTTCGTTCACGTCTTCTTTGTCTAAAAGTTTGCTCAATTTCAGGGTCTACAGGGAGTAAATCGATAATCCGATCTATGCTCATAAACACCTGAAAAGAAAATCACAAAATTAAAAAGAATAAGTTAGTAATGTTACAAATAAACCAAATTGGACGTAAATAATTTCACAAAAAAATGACTATGGCAATAGTTAATAATCCCCAGCAACAGCGCTAAAAACTGTAACGCGTAGGTTTGTGCAAGTGTACACAGTCGTTATCAAGTAATAAGTAAGTACCAAGTTATTGTCTCCCCAGGGATTGTATTTGTGTTAAATCACTTAATTGTAAAATTATATTAACAACTTGGTAAATAAAAACACAATATGATTGAGAAGTGATGATTAAAATTAAATGTATTAAACTAAATGCAATGATCCCCAATGCAAATTACCCTAAATATGCAAACTATATTAATGAAATAGATTTTAGCAAAATTAAACACAATTTGAAACAATTATAACATAAATAAACTAAGACAATTACTTTAATTAAACTCAATTTATTATCAACATGCTTAATAACATTCAGAAAAACATTCCATGGAAACTCGATCTTTCATGAGTTTGGAAACCACATTAGGTCCTTTCAGAATCCTTTACTTAGTAAATATGCATTTTACTGATCCTTATTTACTAAGGGTTTCTTAGCATCCGTGCGAGGTAACAGGGACGTGGTAGCTTTAAAATAGTTTAATCACACAAATCTAACAACTATGCAGATAACAGAGCTTGGTTAGAGTTGTTATGCAACCTGAAATTTAATCGAGTTAGGATCTAAATTGAGCATGCACGTTTCAATTATGTGTCCACTAGCCATCGTCTGGTTAGGATCACTTAGCTAATTCAAGTGCATTTCAATCACGTATGAATGAAATACAGACTTGATTTTAATTGAAAACATGATTCATTGAGGCACAAACATTATAAGCATGAATCAAATAAATATTATTTAATCAAAGAAATCATCCTAGCTTAAATTAAATTAAGCTAACATTGTTGTAACAAGAACAAAGAACACATAGCAAACATTTTTAGATTAAATCAAAGTGGCTGTCACCCAAGACTCTGACCGACGAGGCTCCTTCACTCATTCACTTTGCTCCTTTGCTGATGGCTCTCTAAGGAGGCCAACCAAGGGCTCTTTAAGAGGCTTAATTGCTAAAATCTCTATGAAGAGATGATGCTAGGCGTGGGGAATGGAAAATGCTAAAGAGAATTGAGAGAAAAGAGAGAATGATGAGGGATGAGGGATGATTAGGAATGGTGAAATGAAGTCTTATTTATAGGTGAAGAGAGGAGAGTAGTTTACTAAAAATAAAGAGGTTTAGTCTCTTCAAGCTTTTTCAATGAGTGGTCGGATATGATTAGTGGATTTTGAGTTGAATTTTGCTTGATTTTTAAGTAATTTAAATGCCATAACAACTCAGGACTGAGACTCGGTCAAATGTAAATCTTCAAGTAAATCTCTAATTTTTTCAACATTGCAAGGACCTTGTGTAATTAAACCAAAAAGTGGTTTATGTGGACAACCATGTGTAGCCGAAATTGGGGTTGACTTGGTCTTCAATTTGGACGGTTTTTGTAATCCAACAAAGCTATCAAACCTATCCAAAATAAATCAATATATTAAAGGACCAAAGAATAAAATAAATAATTAATTAAAACCCAAATTATTAATGAAATATTTTGAAATGAATTATTAAATATAACTTTATATTTTATTATTTAATTTAATCATGCATGGCCCATTTTATGTCTTAAAAATATAATTTGTTCAAAAAAATATAAAATAAGTCATTTTATGCATGAAAACTATATAATAAAACATAAAATCACATTTTAATAATTTCAATGTCCTAATTTCCACATATTTTATTAATTTATTAAACAATTACTTAGTTTTAACAACGAATTTAAGTAAAAAGGTAATAAATTGCATAGGAAAAATCTTATATATTTTTCAGTTTACAGAAGGTTTGGGCAAAAATATAGGTCTGAAAAATAAGTTTGGAAAAAAAAATAAGGCCCATTTAAAAAATGGGTCAGTCCCGATTAAGGCATTTTTGGCGCGGGCCTGGCCCAGCCCGGCCCTAATTCACTAAAGGACAAAAAAATCTATTTTTTAATATTGTTTTCTCTCTATTTTGCTACTATTTTACTATTATGTTGCTACTGCTTTGTTGTTATTGTTTGGATATTATATAAAACTTATTTTATTGTTAATTTTGTTATTATTTTAAAGACATTTGTTAATTTTTTTATTATTTTAGTGACATTTGCTTGTTAAGTTGCATATATCTTAGTGTTATTTAAGTATACATATTTTTTAAAATTTATTTTCAATTTGTTGGGAAATATTTATTTTGATTTTTTAGTATTTTTGATGTATTATATATTTTTTAAAATAATATAAAAATTAATATGGGCGGGCCGGGTCGGGCCTAAGTTTTAACATTTTTATTTGGATCGAGCTTGGGCAAAATTTTAGGCCCTTTTTTCGGGTTGGGTCAGGCCTGGGCCTAGCAAACGGGCCTAATTTTTTAGTTGAGCCCAGCCCGAACCCGGCCCATGCACACTTCTATTTGTGGCTAAGTTTTCTGTTTATGTGGTTGAGATTGGGGGTTCGAGTCACTTTTGGAAAGTTTTGCTATTTTACTTTAACTTAACCCTTATCCTTGAATATTTGACTTTAAGTATATTTTTGCGTTAACTTGTGTCAACGATAGGTCGAGTGGTTCAATGGTTAAGCTTTTGTATTCTCTTTGGTCTTGTGTTCGAGTCTCTGTATAAGCGATGAAGGAATATTTTTGCACTTTGTAGTAATTAGTTTTTATTTTTAATCAATTAAATTTTTTTCCCAAAATCTCTTTTCCCTCTTACATTCTTCTTTTTCTAAAGTTTTTTTTATTCTCGTTCACCGTTTCTTCTTTTTTCTCTTTGCTTTTCTTTTTTCTTGCTTCGTGATTTTTCTTGAGGGTTAAATCAAGGGTATTGCGTTGGTCATTCCATCAGTTGAAAGGTTTTCACATAGGTTCTTCCGTTATCTTCTTTTGTTTCGCTAGATTTTCAAATTCGGCCATAATGTCCAGGCCAGATTTGGGGTGCTACAATCAATGAGCAACATTTGTTTTCTTTTTGCTTTGTGTGCAAAAACCATGTGAGGATAATATACAAAGTATTAATATAATTCATGAATAATTTTATTGACCAATCTGTTTACAATTGTACTTAGAAGAAAAGACTACATTTAGGGCACTAGATCCAGTAGATAAGGCATAAATTAATTTAGAATTTGTGGCTTTGAAGAGTTAACATGTCTCGATACACTACATGTTGTGTCTCGAAGTAAGGTCATTTATGCCTCAAGACCAACCTCCTACGTTTTCCTAATTTTGCTTTGATGTTTGGATGTCTCGAGATAAGGGGGTTTCTGTCTCGAACCTATACTATTTATAAAATACTTAGTTAATTTTTTTCCACTTAATAATTTTGCCCTACAATTCCGTATTTAACACAGAATTTCCCAATTCTTATTTTCAACCTATTCAATAATTCATGATTAAGTGGCTAAGTGTGCCATCATTTCCCACTAACTTATAATATGTCTAAGTGTGTCATCAATTCCCACTAACTTATAATATGTATATAAAGCTATATGATTAACTATTAATTAAGCTAATAACCTCGCTAATTATCCATATATATACAAATATAGTGGGAGAGAAGGTTAAAAAATTAGTTTCATTTCCTTCTTCTTTCACCGTCCAAGTTGAAAGAAACCAAGCTATCTCATTCCTCCATTGTCATATCTAGTAGCAAGGAAATTAGTAAGTTTTCTTCTAAATTTTAGTTGAAATCTTTATAAATAATGATCGATATTAAAAAAATCATTATTTATTTTAGTGATTTAGTAAGTTTTGGTAGAGCTTTCTATTGATAGAAAGCTTGGAAAATTTTGGGTTTAAAGGTTTAAATTTATGAATGTTAATATTAATTAACGCTATTGGCATTCATGATAAAATTTTAGTCAGAAGCATTCAGATTTAATTTCATAGTTAATGATGATGTAGGACCATCCCGAGACAAAAAAGAATCCAAAGCCATCAACGAATAACTAATCTAGTTTGTGCTCTCATAACTCGAGTTCATTAAATAATTAAAAATATATGTTCGAATTGATATAAGTTTGATAATGGTTAATTATCAATAAGAATATGTTCGACAGGTATGTGTATACTTGATTGGGTGATTTGTGATCAATTCGTTAAATGACTATATGTGTATATGTTTGATGATATTATATGATTAATAATGATGATATTTTCCTATTAAAATTGTCACATAAAGTCACGAGTATAGTTGGCATGCCATAGGTTCCATATTGATAGGAAGGAGATTCAGCGCTACGCGCATACATACCGTGACAGTTTTCTAATACCCTAGGGGTCGAAAACATATCACCAGCTTAAATACCCTATAGGTATGAGCATATTCTAGTGTGGTTGGTAGAATCAGTGCATTTATGCCCAATTAGCACTTCATTTCTGTAATACACCTAACCCGTATCCGTCGCCGGACTAGGATTAAAGGTGTTACCAGACAAACCAGAACATTATACACACAATTCATATACATCATCCACAATCATAGTCAAACATTGTCATAAAGTCCCTTATATAGGTCATCGAGACCTTAAACATGCATTAGAAAGGGGTCGGGACTAAACCGAGCTCATACAAAAAATTTTCAAAACTTAAAACATTTTTCAAAATTATAAAGGTCACACGCCCGTGTGAGCAGGCTGTGCGCCTCACACGGCATTAGACACGCTCGTGTGTCTAGGTTGTGGCAAAACAGAGCATACATACTAACTTATCCACACGGTCGGAGACACGCTCGTGTGCCTTGGCCGTGGTAGAAACTGACTTGGGTCACACGGTTGACCACACGCCCGTGTGTCTAGCCCGTGTACCCTTTGAAATGGCCACACACGCCCATGTGCCAAGGATGTGTGTCATACACGACCACCAGACACGCCTGTGTGTCTAGGCCATGCTCAAGACTGACTTGCATCTCAAAGAAACATTGAAGGACACGGTCGAGACACACGCCCGTGTGCTCAACCCTTTGGGCAAATATAGGCCATTTGCAAGGCCAAATTGCCACCCATTAAGGGTCAACCCTACAAGCAACAAATAGGCATCTAAAGCATCATATTTTCAACCATTTCATACACTAAACATACACCATTCATGCCATATCATAAATAACCAAATCCACACTTATAACCACACCAAAATCATGCCAAATCATAATTCAAATTCATACCAAAACTATGTTTCATAACATCAATTTACTTCATTCAATTTCATGCCATAAACCTACCAATTTCTCAAATACTTACATTCCAAAACTTACCAACATTGACCACTTCATTTGGTCATTCATGAACACATCACATAAGCATAATTTGCATAAAATATTACATACCAAAATCAAACCATAAGTGCAACCATAATTAAGCCATATCACATGGCTAAATATACACATTACTAAACATAATCACATACTTCTAGCCTATACATGTCATACTCCAATATTTACACTTTCAAAATGTACCAAATAGAGTTCAACAGTGTGGTGATGATCCTCGACGATCCCCGACCTCCCAGTAGCTTCGATATTTATAAAACAGTTGAAAAACACACAGAGTAAGGTTTCAAAATCTTAGTAAGCCATATACAAATAAACTTATTATTCAAAACATGAAAGCATCCTCAAATTACATATATTCCATGGCTAAATACTATCTCAAACCACGTAGTTCATAAAAATTTCACATATTCCCAATTCATTCACACATATAGCATAATTTCTCATACTTATAACACATATCATCACTTATACATATACTTACCTTTTATTCCCAAAAATATAGTATACATTTCAAACATTACTTACCTTTTATTCTCAAATATATAGTATACATTTCGAACATACCTAAATTGGATACACATTTCATATAATTATTCGTTTCTCGAAATGCCCGTTGAACCGTTCAGAATCATAAGGATACGCGAATAACTTAGAAAGCTCGTACAATGCCAACGTCCCAGACGTGGTCTTACATGTAATCAAATATCGATGTCACTATCCCAGACAGGGTCTTACACGAAATCAAATACGATGCCAACATCCTAGACGTGGTCTTACACGAAAAAACTTATCGGATCCTATGTCATGAAATATGTATCCTAATTATTCCCATGGTTCGTACGGGGCTTTTCAGACGTCGGAACTTTGTCTATACTTTCTCGGACATCTCATTCTCAACACATATAATCATTAAAAATTGTTCATAAGCATATAATCAATAGTAATTCAATTCAAAATACATTTATTTGTATATCGACTTACCTCGTACAGATTTGAATGAACGAAGTCGACTATTCGACGGTTTTCAATTTCCCCCGATCTAATTCTATTTTCTTTGGTTTTTGATCTAAATCAATTAAAATTTAACTTATTCAAACTCATATTCATTCAAATTAATCCAAAAACACATATTTAGGGCATTTTACAAATTAGCCCTCACATTTACACATTTTAACACCTTAGTCCTTAATTCACAAAATCACAAAATACACATAATTTTCACATACCCATGTTAGGCCAAATTCTCATAGTATTCATATAAGTCCATATATTTCATTTATTTCACATTTTAGTCCCTCAAATTTTCATTTTTACAATTTAGCCCAAATTACTCAAATTCATCAAAAATTCAAAGACAAAATATGTTAACCCAAAACATATCTTTTATTTTCCATCAACTAACATTTCAAAGCTCACCAAATCAACAATGGCATAACTGGAACTCATCAACAAAATTAGAAATTGAAACATGGGCGTGATCATAAAAACATAGAAATTATAAAAAACGAAACAAAACCCATACCTTAATCAAATAAATCAATAGTCGAACCCTAGTTGAATCTTTTTCTTTATTTTTATTTTGTATTCTTGACAAGATGAGCATAAAATGGCTAAATTTCATGTTTGTTTAATTTTTCATAACATAAATATACATTTTACCATTTTAACCTTATTATAAACATTATAAAATCACATATATTAAGGCCATTAATGTCCATTAACCATGTGAATGGCATATTAACCACATAAGGACCTCTCATTTACAAAGACATAACAAATAGGCACACTTAACATATAGCATGCAACTTTTATATTCTACGCGATTAGGTCCTTTTATCAAATTAAGCACACAAACGATCAAATTTTTATACGGAATTTCTACACATACTAATTCACATATAATAGGCACAGAAAACAATATAATAATATAATAATATTTTTTGACTTCGGATCTGTGGTCCCGAAACTACTATTCCAACTAGGGTCTAAATAGGGTTGTTACAATTTCGGATTTGTTGTGTTGGTAGATTGATCCGAGTATCCGTCCTTGAGACTGATATATGTTAATATATTATATACATATGTGTAGTTGAGATGAGATAAAAATGTTGAAATGATTCATGTACGGTATGTTAAAATATATGTAAATACTGTTAGACAAAACACCTTAGCGAACAAAATAAATTAATTATAAATAAACACATATGAAATAAAATATAAATAGGATGATTTATAATTAATTTATCAAATAAATAGTCAAAATAAAGAAAATTTGAGATTTTATGAAAAGTTGAGCCCTGTGAAACGTAGTTTCCTTAAGACAAATTCGACCACTCCTATGGTACTTGGAGTAATGTTGGTCGAATGTCTCCCAGGATACAACAATAGCAGTGATCAAAGTAGTAGCACCTCTACAACAATCAACGAATGAACAATCCATTTTTCTATCACCGGAATGTTTGAAAATAAGAAGGAGGAAAAGGAAGAGTTTTTAGAGCAATAGAGTTTCGGCAAGAGAAATTATCAGAGAGTATAAGTGTGTAAAAACCCTTCAAAAATCATGGCCTTTTATAGGCATGGAGAGTGTCAGAATTTTGGAAAAAATATCCATAAAATCTGCCATTAAATCAATTTGATTTAAAATTTTAATCAGATTTATTGGAATCAAATCAGTAAGATAAGTTTCCATATATAAGCAGATTTTGTTTGCTGAGGAAAATAAATTCGTGTTGGGCTAAAATATCTGCAAGCCCATTTGGGCCCGATTGCTTCGGGCATTTCGTGTCACTCACATCTTGCGGGTGCGCCCTAACCCCGTCAGGTTTGGACCTGCACCCCCTGTGCAAGAGGCAAGGTTACAAGCTTATTTATTCAATTACCTTTTAAGAGGGTTCACATATATAAACACATCTCACACTTTGGTATTTAACCAATGTAGGATCTAAGCCTTCACTTTTCCTCAACAATATTTCCAAGTAGCTTTCTTTGAGCATCAATTTCTCATTCATCACTCAACCATTCTGAGCAGATGATATACTGTTGTAAAGGTCTCATGCAATAGAATATGAAACCATAATAATATGATTCAACTCTCCACCTTTACCTATTGAGAATATAAGTCAAAGTTCCCATAAAATGTAATTTTTCCAACAAATACCTTGAGGGTGCATCGAAAATTATATCAAGAAATTAAGGAAAGCATTAATGTAAATAAGATGAAATGATAAATGATCTATTAGTATATATGTATCCTTGATGTTAATGTGAAATGTTGGTTGTTTAAATTGAGCTATCTTGTCACTTATTTTTATTAGATTTTATGTTTATAATTGATTCAAGTTATGTTAGCACCACTGAGTAACTATTACTTAGTGCATAGATTTGTTTGTTTCCATACGCAGGTTGTAGATGAAAGCTATAAAATTTTCACGATCAAGCATCCAACTCTCCAACTCAGCTCAAAAGCCATTACAATTCTATTTTTTTATGTATGTATATATATATGTTTTGAAGTTATATGACATGTACCTAGGTTGGTTGGTTGGTTTGATGCCTAAGTTAGTTTTAAAACTTTTGGTAAGTGTCCCATAATGCTTAAGAGGTTGGATTTTATCTTTTGACTATTAGTTAATTATGCTTGTTTATGTTGGTTTCATTATGTGAATTGGTTGGTTAAGTGTGGATGCAAGGAATATTGTAATTTGATGATGTTTGAATGTGTTTAGATGGGTTAATTTGATGATTATGGTTTTAGGTAAGTTTTGGTTCAACTGGCTAAACATTTGGACACTTACAATTGGGAAATTTTATCCATTTGGTCATTAAGACTTAAGATAAGAGGAACATGTCTCGAGACCGTTAGAACAAAATTCTCTTAATTTTTTCATTCAAGGGCCTGATGCCTCGAGACATAACTAGTTAGTCTCGATACAATTGCTCTTAAGTCTTGAGACAAGTGGCCTTTCTCTCGAGATAGAAGTACATCGAAGCTAAATTAATTTTTTGCCCTGTTCCAAGTCTCGAGACAAGAATCCTTTTTCTTGAGACATTTAAACATTAAAGAAAAAATTGGAAAACAAGGGAGGTTATTCTCGAGACATAAATGACTTTGTGATGCATGCACGGATGGGTGAAATTTAATAAATTTCATTCACCGAAGCTGCCAATTTCAAGTTTGGGAAATCATTACACTTGCGATAACTTTTTGGATAGGATCCAAGCATTTCTTGGTTAAGATGTCTCATGGAATTTGAAGCTCTATCTCTTAGCTTTTAAACACACTTTAAATCACACAATTTTGAGTTCGGGAGCTCAAGTTATAACTATTTTAGTGAAGACTGCGCGAGCAAAAATTTCTAGACTAGATTATGACTAGAATTATGAGTTTCGGGCTTTTAATTCGAATTTAAATCATATTGGGCTTGGGTTTTAGGCTTAATTTTTATTATATATGAGTTCAATTTTGTATTTATCAACTCTTATTATATTATTATTTTATTATTCTGAATTTTTAATAATTATTAAGTAGTTTTAAGTTATTTAGGAGTTTTATGTCAAAATGAAAGTTTAGTTTAAAACTACTTCTTATTTAGATTAATTAGAGTTCTAGTATACTTAAGAGTTTTATTTAGATTTATTTATCTAGCCTATATATAGGTCTTTGCATTGCACACAAATCAGACAATTGTTTTCATTAATAAAGTTTTCAACTCTTGGAGTTTGTTTCTTTGTGTAAGATTTCTTTCTTGTGATTTTTAGAAGTATTTTTCTTCTCGATTTTCTTCAAAGAGTCGTGGGAATTCATTCTTCACCCTTCAGTTTGTCAAGGATTATTTTTTGGAGGTTTGTTGGGATTTATATCTCAAAGAGTTCAATTGGACATTTCTCCTTCTATCCATCATATCCATCGATTTACTCGTCCATCTTCCACTTTGTTCTTTTTTAATTTCTATTTCCTATTTATTTATGATTTTGTTTTTTTTATTCTAAAATTTACTATTTTACTATTTTTGATTTTTTTATTACTAATTTTGTTTATTTCTTCTTTTCAAATCATATCCAAATCTTTCCTTCTTAAGTCAAACAACTTGAATTTGATCCTTCTTCCGCTTCCTCCTTATTTCGTATCACTTTGCCTCAAGACACAACATGTAGTGTCTCAAAACATTTTAACTTCAAAGCTAAAATTTCCAAAATAATTTATGACCTGTCTTGAAACATGGAGATCCTTGTCTCGAGACATAAGTTGAAATTTGACATTTGAGTTTGGATTCGAGTCCTAACTTTGATATTAACTCATTTTAACCTCGTAAATAGATGAAATTGATTCTTATGTACAACGAATGTTATTGTTTGATCATAATGAATAGGTTTATTGTTTAGAATGATGAGTAATAATTTAATTTTGTGAATTTATGTCAAGTTAGTTTGAGTTACTTTGGCAACGTAATGTGATGTCACACATTCAATCCGACGATCGAGTCGAGCGTGGGGTATAACATTTCGTGGGTCTACATCAAAGAAAAAAATCTTTAAAAAAAGAGGCCTATCTCAAGACATGGAGTTCCTTACCTCAAGACACAATATGAAAATTTGAAGAAAAGAGTTTGGATTTGAATTCTAACTATGTTATAACCTCTATACATATTTTAAATGTAACACCCCTAACCCGAATCCGATCACCAGGTTAAGGCTAAGAGGTATTACCGAACTAAACATTTAATAACCTCATTCACATTGTAAATAACATAAACAGAGATCGAGATGGAATACATACTAATATTTAAGTTATACGCCCTTTTCGTATGGCCAGAGTAATTACAAATTCAAAATATCGCTATTAACAGCCTAACCTATACATGCCATATCGAGTCCAAATATAACTGTACCCAAAAAGATCGATAGTGTGAGTAATTGCTGATGATCCCCGAGTCGGTGGCTAGAATCAACAATCTATAAAACAGGGAAATAAAGAACAGAGTAAGCTTTCAAGGCTTAGTAAGTTTTAAGCAATACAAACGATTAAAACTTGTCATTTAAATTGAGCATTTAGTATTACAAAACTAATATTCTAATTAGTTATCACTTGGCTGAATATATATGTGTATAAATACGTGACTACACAAAGAAATTTCAGCATGTAATTTACTTTACTTCATAGCTCATACAATTGATTTAAGTCACAGACTTTCATATAATGTCAGACATCGACCGAATAAGTCATGCTCTTAGTCGTAGATATAGTAATCATTCACACGCATATATTATTCTTTGATACTAATAATTCACCTTGAAAATCAATTCACATGTGAGTGCATAATACGTACCTGACTATCATAATATATCATACATAATCACTAGTAGTTTAATTCAAACCTTCAAATTCATAATCTTACTTGAATCGCCGGCGTTAAGCCTGCTAGGTTTAAAACCGTGATCCAAATCCAATTACAAAACCTGCGGGGCTTTAAGCTCGAATATAATACCAAAGACTAAGCTCAGGGGATTTAACCCGGATATAATACCAGCACTAAGCCTGCGGGACTTTAACCCGGATATAATACCAAATATCAAGCATATTTAATCATATATTAACACATCTCATTCAACTTATCACATTAGTAGTCATTTATATTCGGTTCAAAAGTCATACATAAAGATCGCATATCCATTTCACCATTCAAGCTTAACCCATAGTGACCATTCAACTATATGTCATATACCTAAATTATTTATCTCACAACTTAATTCAAGTAGAACCAAAAGGTCACAATTCATCTAATGTTCACACATCAAGGCATCACCAATTATATACTAAATGTGACTACTTAAAACTTACCTCAGATATACTTGAACAGTTGCGAAATGGCTACTCGGTTACTTTCTCTTTTCCTTTATCCGAAATTGCCCCCTATGCTCTTGAGCTTTAATTCAACAAATTTTAAACTAGTCATCATTCGACTATTCAAGTGTTACTTTCAGAATATAATACATATATATTCGACTTTCACACATACAAATTATAGTAAGCTTATAAGAAATCAATAAGCAATTCATTAGCAAATTTTTATCAATGTTTACAATACAATCACAATTTCACTATAAGCTAACTTCCTAAGCAACAGTCACTAAATTATTTATAACTGGAGTTACGAAACTCCAAATCAATTTCCATAAATTTTCCCTGAAAATAGACTCATTTATCTTTTATCCATAAAATTTTCATAATTTTTAATTTGGCCAATCAATACCATATTTTTCCTGAAGTTTCCCCTATTTCACTATTTGACTATTCTGACCACTCTTCACTACGAAATAAATTTCTCATTGTACAGAATTCAAAATATGTTCTAGTTTATTTCATTTGAAACTAAACTCATTTATGAGTCTAAGCATATAAATTTTATCTTATTAACATTTTTATACATTTTATAATGATTTTATAAAAATAAAACAGGGGATCTAGAAGTCATTTTGACTCTGTCCCACATTACTTCAAATATCTCATTATTGGAATTTCTTTTGCTTTTGCAGTTTCTTTTATAAGAAACTAGACTCATCAAGCTTTAATTAAATAATTTATTTAGCTTTTAACTCAACTCCCACAATTTATGGTGATTTTCCAAAATCACATTACTGCTGCTGTCCCAAGCAGATTATTACCAATTCACTCTTTCACAAATTCTTTGCATACATGTTGTTTAAACATGCATATCACCAATCAATCATCACATATCTATAATTTCACTTAAGCATAATCTTCATTTCATCATTCTAAAGCATAAACATTTCTCAATGTTAACCAAGATCACATTCGGCCATAATACACACAACATATTAGCAAATTTTCTCACTTAACATCTAATGAATATGAATGCTCATTTGTTTGGCTCAACTTCACCTATCTACCATTATTCATTAAAGAACATGAAACAACAACCATTCTCTTTAACATCTTCCATAGCTGAATGCTCATAACACCATCAACTTCAAAATTTTGGCATGGGCTAAGTAAGGGACTTAGGATCTAGCTTAAACTATGCTAAAAATTCAAAAAAAAAACTAACTTGAATTTCTTACCTTAATTTCCAGCTCAAAGGTGACCGAAAGACTTGAGCTACTTCCTCTCTTGTTCTCTTATTTTCGGCTAGAAGGAAGTAAAGATGAATTCTTTGTTTTCTTCACCCATTTTCTTCTATATTATAAAACCATATAATAGAAATAATGCTAATATAATATATATATATATATATATATATATATATATATATATATATATATTATATAATAATTAACAACATGGCCGGCCACTAACTAAAATGGACAATTTGACATGCAAGTCTATACTTTTATAACATGCATTAATAGACCCTTACACATTAACCTATCACATTTCAAAAATGTCTCATATAAGTCCTATTTAATAAATTTCACACGCAAATGACAAAAATCAAGGCATGAAACTTTCACACATGCATTTACACATAATATACGCATAGATTATAATGGTTAATTATTTTTATGACTGGGTTTTGTGGTCCCGAAACCACTTTTTGACTAGGGTCAAATTAGGGCTGTCACATTAAATATATATCATGATATTAAAGTGCATTTATTAATTTGATTTGTGTGCATAAAATTAGAATGTAGGAGAAATTATTTATTTGAATTTCATGTTGTTGACATTTTTGATTGGTCGAGTTGCTCCGACAACGTAATGTGATGTCACTCATTTGGATCCAACGATCGGGTGAAGCGTGAGGTGTCACAAGATTGTTTAATGAAATTCCATAGTTAAATTATTATTTTTTGTATTGTTTTCCTCAATGGTTTTTGTATGAAAAGCAAAATGAACAAAAGCATATATTGATTCATTGATTACCTATGGTTGAACTAATACTAATTTGCATCATAAGGATGGATTATGATGCAGGAACACAACTGATATTAATAGGTAATCTAAATAGTCTATAATTTAAGGAATAAAAATGAGCAATTGATTCAAGGGACTATTATGTTGTTTATAAAATCCATTTGTTGAGGTACCTGGTCTTGATTGACAATACATTGGACATGTTGTGGTTGTCTAGATTGACAATACATTGGACATGACCTGTAACGGCCCGAATTTTTGCTTTTGTGAGTGTTGGGCTTGGAAGGTTATGAATTTGTGCTTTGAGTTATTTTTGGCTTAAATATATGTTGGGTTAAGTGGTTATGAGCTCTGGGGGTGTGTATGGGAGGTCCTAAGTTTAAGCTGTAACTTGGGCTAAATTAGGGTTTTATTTGAGTAAAGCCTGACTTGAGGTCAGTGGGCTTATCAAGAATTGTTAGTAAAACTTAACAGAATGGGCCTGCTGGTCTAGTGGTTAAGTGGCAAGGGATTACGCTTAGGGTCAGGGGTTCGATTCCCTGCAGGGGCATTGGGATTATTTTTGCTGTAGGTTTCAGTTAAGTGTTGGGTTTTATTAAAATTCTAAGCCGTAGGATTTAGGGAAGAATTAAGGTTTTTATATTTCTTTCTTTTTGGCAAAATATTTTCTCTACCGTTTCTTCCTCTTCCAAACCCTTACTGTCAAAATTCTTTTCTTTCTTTTTCCTTCTTCTCCGTTTTTCTTCTCCTTCGATTTTTTGTTCTCTTCCATTTAGCTGTGACATTTGCTAGTGGTTTTGACAATTTAGTAAGTAACGTTTAAACTAAGTTATGAGATTTCAGTTGGAGATTATTTCAAAGGATTTTGGTTGCTATTTAGGGATTAATCAACGTTCGAAAGATCAGTAATCGAATTCTTAGTAGCGAGGAAACACCATTCTTCGTCGAAAGTAAGTAGATCTCTCGTTTTAGGATTTGTCTATTCTTAGGTAAATCGATTTAAGTGACTGATTTGGGCTCGGTATTGTAAATCTTAGGCTTTAGAATGCTCGTGGTTGGATTAGCAGCGAAAACAAACCAGGTGTGTACTCTGATTACGCGAAAAACGAGTTTTGGTGAAAGTAGAAAAGTGGTCTGTTGAAGCCACATGGGCGTGTGGTCTACCCATGTGGTAGACTGCATCGTGAGGCACGGGTGCGTGACTGACGAGCTAGGCCATGCACGCGCCACACAGGCACAACCGACACGAGGGTGTGAGGCTGGCGAGGCCGTGTGCGAGGCACGGGCTCTACCATTTGGACCGTGTAGGCCGCACGGGCGTATGGGTCACACGGGTGAGCCACACAAGCATTTGGGATTTTAGGCCAGGCCGTGATATCCACACGGGCAACGCTAATTTGGGCCGTGTGGGCCACACGAGCGTGTGGGCCCACACAGGCAGGGCACATGGGTGTGTGAGCCTAATTAATGTGAAATGTTCCGTAAGGTTGCACGGGTCGCCTAAGTCGACTGTGACCTGACTGTAGGGGCGGTAAGCATTACTTAGACCCCATGCTCTGATTGATTACTGATTTTTATGCAAAAGCATGTTAATATAAGTATGTATATCTGTATGATTCTGTATATCTATTATCTATACATAAGCATGCCATGATATTTATGATGCATTGCATTGGGTTGGGATTGTTATGAAGAGAAGGAAGTCTGAAAGGCAATTAGCCTGATATTTGGCGGCGACACTGCACTTAACTATATGTACTATTTTTCGGTACCATTTGGTGTGTAGGGTTGGATGGGTAGATTATATCCCCAAACTTCGTGTGTAGGGCTGAGTGGGTCGATTTTATCCCTACATGGTGTGTTGGGTTGGACGGAGATGGTGTGCAAGGTTGGTGGGCATGATTTCTGATATCTGATCTATTATGCATGCGATATCTATAAAGCTAAGGCCTAATATCTGTATTCTGTTATCTATTTTTATGCATGCTACTTGTGGGGATGTACCCACTGAGTTGCGAAAACTCGTCCCTTTATATATTTTATCTGTCAGGTAATCTTCAGCAGTAGATGGATCGGTGCGACGGAGGGCTCGATGGTGACCACTGGTAGACACTTATGGATTTTTTAGTAACATTTATTTCATCTGCTTTATTTTTATATTTGCTTTGGTATTAATTATGTATTTAGACACGAACCATTTATTTTAGGCTTTGTGATTTTAAACTTTTAAGGCTGTTTTCTTATGAATCGCAACACCATAAATACGTTTTAGGAGTTTAACCTATGGTTTTCGTAAAAATGAATGACGATCTAGCTTCTGCGTTATAAGAATGTTTTTAAGTAATAATTGGAATAGTGATTTTATGACTTATAGAAAGATAATAACTTGGACGATTTTTAACTTGCTAAAGTTTTCTAAAAAGCACTCTCATGTGACGTCGCTAGATTCGGCCATAACGTCTAGGTCGGGTTTGGGGTGTTATATTTAGTGCTATCAGAGCCAGGTTTGTAAAAACTCGATTGTGATTTTGGGCGGTAAAAAGAATGGTTTTAAAAAAATTAGTAGTAAAGTAATTTAGAATGTTTCGATAAATAAGTGGTCACCGAGTTTCTGGTGCCGATCCTGTAAGTTTTCTGAAACCCTGATATGTATTGTCTGAAGGCATGCCTATAATAAAATTTTATCTATATCTATCTGAAATGCTAAGTATGTATATTGAGACTATTATAGGTAGTACTTTTCAGAAATACTTAGGTAGTGTAAACTAAAACTGTAGTGAAACGTATTACTCGCGATAACTGATCTGAAACTCTGATGCTATTCTGCATAAAATACCTGCTAATAATTATCAGAATTATAGACTGATATGCATAAAACTTTTAAAATATAGATTAATTCGATAGTTACGATGAGCACATGTGGTACTCGTAGAAGGGGTACTAGAGGCCGAAGTAAAGGCCGTGGCGGGATTCGAACTGAGTCTCTCGTATCTGATATTATCCCTAATTTTGACTCTAGTGGGACACCAGTATCACCTGCTACTGAGACTGGTGTTGAGTCTACTGACCGAGCAGCTGGGGACGACGTACTATCTCAGGCTATGCTGCAAATTCTGGAGAGGGTCGCTAGGGCTAATATTGGATTTGGAGGCCGTGGGTCAGTTACGGAACGACTCCGGTCGAACGGGGCTGAGATATTTAAGGGCATCGCTAGAGTTGCTTCGAGTGGCCAAGTATTGGATAGAAGCCACAGAGCGCATTATGGATCATCTGGACTTTTCTGATGAGCAGAAGCTTAAGGGAGCTGTGTCTTTGCTTCACAATAAGGCATATCAGTGGTGGTTGACCGTTAAGGAGGGTACTCAGCCTGATAGGTTAACTTGGGATTTGTTTAAGACCACCTACCAAAGTAAGTATGTGGGAGCTAGCTATACTGACGCTAGGCAACGTGAGCTTCTGAATCTTACTCAGGGAGATCGTTCAGTGGCTGAGTATGAGGCCGAATTTCTAAGGCTGAGTCGCTATGCGAGGGGCATGGTGACGATTGAGTATGAGCACAGTGTTTAATTTGAGGATAGACTTCATGATGGTCTGCGAGTTCTGATAGCTCCTCAGAGGAAGCGAGATTTCTCAGTCTTGGTCGAGAAGGCCAAGATAGCCAAGGAGTTGAAGTGCTCTGAGCGCCAAAACCGTGAGAAAGGGAAGGTTAAGAGAGATTTTGAGTCGATTAGTTCTAGGATGAGGCCTAAAAAGGCCGGGATCGATCGCCCGTGAGAGTTGGGCCTCATCGTTGCGCCTCTTGGGGGTGGCGATCATCACCGTATGTAATAGACACTATCCCGGCGAGTGTTGGAAATCTATGGGGCTTGTTTGTGATGTGGTTTGACTGAGCACCGAGTTAAAGATTGCCCACTGAGGGGTAATCAGATGCAAGCTCTGATTGTTGAGACTGCGCAGCCGCCGAGAGGGGTATAGTAGCCACCTAGGGGCCGAGGGCAAGCTAGGGGTGGTAACGGTCTGGGTCAAAGTCAAAGAGCACCTGGTAGGGATGCTAGGCCGACTGAGACGAGACAACCTGCACTTGTCTATGCTGCATGTCGTCGTGAGGATGGAGATGCTCCAGACGTTATCACGAGTATGTTTTTTTATTCTTAATGTACCTTATGTTGCACTGATAGACGTAGGCTCTACGCATTCTTATGTTGCATGTTCTGTGTCTGAGACCTTGGGGATTTCGTATGAGAGCACTTCTAGTGAGATTCCTGTGGTGAGTCTATTGGGGTAGTCCATTAGGGTTAGTAAGCTGTTCAGGTACATTCCGTTGGAAGTCTAAGGGACAATATTTCTGGCTGATCTGATGGAACTTCTGTTTGGGGAGTTCGACAAAATTCTAGGTATGGATTGGTTGGTGAAGCATCGTGTAAGTCTGGATTGTGCTAAAAAGATGGTGGTTCTGAGGATAGAGGAGGATCATGAGGTAGTCGTGATTGGAGAACAATGGAATTATCTGAGTAATGTGATATCTGCATTAGCAGCAGAAAAGCTGGTAAGGAAAGGATGTGAGGCGAGCTTGGCCTACATCAGTGTTTCTGAATCTGTGGACTCTTCTGTTAAGGACATCCGTATGGTGAGGGACTTTTCAGATGTTTTTTCAGAGGAGTTACTAGGTTTACCTCTGAGTCGTGAGGTAGATTTTGGGATCGAGTTGATTCCTGGTATAGTTCTAGTGTCTATCGCCCCTTATCGTATGGCACCGAGGGAGCTGGTGGAACTGAAGGCTCAAGTACAAGAGTTGTTAGATCGTGGGTTTATTCGGCCTAGTGTGTCTCTATAGGGAGTACCGGTTCTGTTTGTGAAGAAGAAGGACAGTACGATGAGGATGTGCATCGACTATCGCCAGTTGAATAAGTTAACGATCAAGAACAAATACCCACTTTTGAGGATTGACGATTTATTCGATCAGTTCTGAGGGGCTTCTGTGTTCTCTAAGATCGATCTGTGGTCAGGATATCATCAGTTGAGAGTTAAGGAGGCCGATGTGCATAAGATGGCATTTAGGACTAGGTATGGACATTACGAGTTCTTAGTTATGCCTTTTGGGTTGACTAATGCACCAGCGACGTTCATGGATCTGATGAATCGAGTGTTCCAGCCCTACTTGGATCAATTTTTTGTGGTATTTATCGACGACATTCTAGTGTATTCTAAGACTGAGGACGAACATGATGGGCATCTCAGGGTTGTTTTGCAGATTCTCCGTGAGAAACAGCTTTACGCAAAGTTCTCTAAGCGTGAGTTTTGGCTTAAGGAAGTAACCTTTTTAGGACATGTGGTATCTGCTGGGGGGATTCGTGTTGACCCCCATAAGATTGAGGCTATATTGGATTGGAAACAGCTGAAGAGTGTGTTGGAGGTCCGCAGCTTTTTGGGACTGACAGGATATTACCGACGATTAGTAGAAGGGTTCTCATTGATAGTAGCGTCATTGACTAAGTTGCTGCATAAGGGAGTCTCCATTGTTTGGACTGACGCTCAACGGGAGAGCTTTGAGAAGCTCAAGATAGTTTTGACTCAGGCTCCAGTTCTGATACAACCTGAGTCTAGTAAGGATTTCGTAGTTTACAGTGATGCATCACATGTGGGTTTGGGTTGTGTCTTGATGTAGGATGGTAAAGTGGTCGCGTATGCATCTCATCAGCTCAAGACTCACGAGGTTAATTATCTGACGCATGATTTGGAGTTGGCAGCGATGGTTTTTACTTTTAAGATCTGGAGGCATTACTTGTACGGTGAGAAGTGTATCATCTACACTGATCACAAGAGCCTCAAGTATCTCCTCACTCAGAAGAAGTTAAATCTTAGGCAGCGTTGTTGGGTTGAGCTGCTTAAGGACTATGACTGCATTATCGAGTACCATCTAGGTAAAGCTAATGTGGTGGCAGACGCGTTAAGTCATAGGGTTATGACCGATTTGAGAGCGATGTTCGCTCGATTAAGTCTTTATGATGATAGGAGTCTTCTGGCTGAGTTACAGGTTAGACGGTCGTGGTTGGATTGGATTAAGGATAAGTAGTTGGGAGATAAGTCTCTTGAGTTACGATTCCATCAGGTTGAGGCTGGAACTACTTCTGATTTTGGGGTTGATAGTGATGGAGTATTGCGTTTTCGAGATAGGATCTGTGTACCTAACGATGAGAATCTGAGATTGTCAATTTTGAGGGAAGCATATAGTAGTCCTTACGCTATGCATCCTGGTGGGAATAAGATGTATAAAGATCTCCGTGATTTGTATTGGGGGCCAGGATTGAAACGTGAGGTAACTGACTTTATTGCTCGTTGTTTGACTTGTTAGCAGGTTAAGGCTGAGCATCAGTTACCTTCGGGTTTGCTACAGCCAGTAAAGATACCGAAGTGGAAATGGGAGCGAGTGACGATAGACTTCGTTAGTGGGTTGCCATTGACACCCACTAAGAAGGATTCTGTCTGGGTCTTCGTGGACCGATTGACCAAGTCTGCACATTTCATTCCGGTTAGGACAGACTTTGCCTTGCAAAAGCTGGATAAACTCTACATTTCCGAGATAGTGAGGTTGCATGGGGTTCCTATTTCGATCATCTCCGATAGGGATCCTTGTTTTATGCCTCGGTTCTGGTAGAAACTTCATAAGGCTTTGGGTTCTCGACTTGACTTCAGCACTACTTTCCATCCTTAGACAGATGGTCAGTCAGAGAGGGTGATTCAGATATTGGAGGATATGTTGAGGGGTTGTGTCATGGATTTCCAAGGCAGTTGGGAGGAGCACTTGCCTTTGGCAGAGTTCGCTTACAATAACAGCTATCAGTCTAGTATTCAGATAGCACCATATGATGCACTTTATGGTCGTAAGTGTCGCACTCCTTTGTGTTGGACTGAGTTGGGTAAGTGGCGTATTCTGGGTCTGGAGTTGGTTTCAAAGACCGAGGATAAGGTTCTCTTGATTTGAGATCGTCTAAAAGTGACTTCTGATAGACAGAAGTCCTATGCGAACTTGAAAAAGAAGGACATCGAGTATTCTGTGGGAGACATGGTTTTTCTTAAGGTCTCGCCATGGAAGAAGGTTCTGAGATTTGGTAATAAGGGTAAGCTGAGTCCTCGGTTTATTGGGCCGTACCGAAATCTGAAGCGAGCGGGGCCAGTTGCCTATCAGTTGAAGTTACCTCCAGAGTTGGATCGCATACATGACGTATTTTACGTGTCGATGCTGAGACGCTATCGCTCTGATCCTACCCACATTGTGCCTGTAAAGGAGATTGAGGTTAGACCGGATTTGACGTTTGAGGAGGAGCCAGTTCAGATTTTGGATCGGGATGTCAAGGTTCTACGTAAGAAATCTATTCCGTTAGTGAAGGTGCTGTGGCGAAATCATGGCACGGAGGAGGCTACTTGGGAGCCAGAGGATTCGATGCGTCAGCAGTACCCTCACCTTTTCTGATCAGGTAAAAATTCGAGAATGAATTTTCTTTAAGGGGGTGGAGTTGTAATGCCCCCAATTTTTGTAGTTTCGGCTTTTGTGAGTGTTGGGCTTGGAAGTGTATGAATTTGTGCTTTGAGTTATTTTTGGCTTAAATATATGTTGGGTTAAGTGGTTATGAGCTCTGGGGGTGTGTATAGTAGGTCCTAAGTTTAAGTTGTAACTTGGGCTAAATTAGGGTTTTATTTGAGTAAAGCCTGACTTGAGGTTAGTGGGCTTATCAGGAATTGTTAGTAAAACTTAACAGAATGGGCCTGCTGGTCTAGTGGTTAAGTGGAAAGGAATTACGCTTAGGGTCAGAGGTTCGATTCCCTGCAGAGGCGTTGGGATTATTTTTGCTGCAGGTTTCAGTTAAGTATTGGGTTTTATTTAAATTCTGAGCCGTGGGCTTTAGGGAAGAATTAGGGTTTTCATATTTCTTTCTTTTTGGCAAAACAGTTTCTCTGTCGTTTATTTCTCTTCCAAACCCTTACTATCGAAATTCTTTTCTTTCTTTTTCCTTCTTTTCCGTTTTTCTTCTCCTTCAATTTTTCATTCTCTTCCGTTTAACTGTGACATTTGCTAGTGGTTCTGATGATTCGGTAAGTAACGTTGAAACTAAGTTATGAGATTTCAGTTGGAGATTATTTAAAAGGATTTTGGTTACTATTTAGGGATTAATCAAGGTTCAAAAGATCAGCAATCGAATTCTTAGCAGCGAGGAAACACCGTTCTTTATCGAAAATAAGTAGATCTCTTGTTTCGGGATTTTTCCATTCTTAGGTAAGTCGATTTAAGTGACTGATCTGGGCTCGATATTGTCAATCTTAGGCTTTGGAGTGCTCGTGGTTGGATTAGCAGTGAAAACAAACCAGGTGTGTACTCCGATTATACAGAAAACGAGTTTTGACGAAAGCCAAAAAGTGGTCTGTTGACACCACACGGGCGTGTGGTCTGCCCGTGGGTAGTCTATGTCTCGAGACACGGGCATGTGATTGACGAGCCAGGCCTGTGCGCGCCACACGAGTGCAATAGACATGGGTGTTTGAGGCTGTCTAGGCCGTGTGCGAGGCGCGGGCTCGACCATTTGGGCCGTGTAGGCCTAACGGGTCGCGTAAGTCGACTGTGACCTGACTGTAGGGGCAGTAAGCGTTACTTAGACCCCATGCTCTGATTGATTATTAATTTTTATACAAAAGCATGTTAATATAAGTATGTGTATCTGTATGATTCTGTATATCTATTATCTACACATAAGCATGCCATGATATTTATGATGCATTGCATTGGGTTGGGATTGTTATGAAGAGAAGGAAGTCTGAAAGGTGATTAGCCTGATATCTGGCGACGATGCTGCACTTAACTGTATGTACTATTTTTCGGTACCATTTGGTGTGTAGGGTTGGATGGGTAAATTATATCCCCATACTTGGTGCATAGGGCTGGGTGGGTCAATTTTATCCCCACATGGTGTGTTGGGTTGGACGGAGATGGTGTGCAGGGTTGGTGGGCATGATTTCTGATGTCTGATCTGTTAAGCATGCGATATCTGTAAGGCTAAAGTCGAATATCTGTATTCTGTTATCTGTTTGTATGCATACTGCTTGTGGGGATGTACACACTTAGTTGCGAAAACTCACCCCTTTATTTATTTTATCTGTCAGGTAATCCTCAGCAGTAGATGGATCGGTGCGACGGAGGGCTTGATGGTGACCACTGGTAGACACTTATGGATTTTTGAGTAACATTTATTTCATCTGCTTTATTTTTATATTTGCTTTGGGATTAATTATACATAACTATTTATTTTGGGTTTTGGGATTTTAAACTATTAAGGTTGTTTTCTTACTAATAAACCGTAATTTACACATATTTATACCCCTTTCTTAATGCATTTTATGAATGATTTTTCTCTATAATTAGTGAATTCAATGCTCCTAATGCCTTAATTTCATGTTTTACACTTAGGTAAGCATAGGAGAGCGAAAGGAACGAGAAACGGGCCAAAAATGGAGAAAATGGGCCAAAGTACGAAATCAACACGGCCTGGACCTCCTCACACGGGCAGCTCACGCAGCCGTGTCAATTTGGCAGAATTGAAGCATGACTCACATGGGTAGAACACACACCCGTGCCAATTTAATAGGCTCGAACACGGCCTGAAGTTTAGGTGGATTAGACGTTATTAGTCTTAAATAGGGATAATAACATAACGTAGGGATTTCTACGAAACAAGTTAAATGAATAAATCGTCTGGTTTGGAGCCAGAATAACAGGTAAAAGTTTAGGTGGATTTTTCCTTAGGTATTTTCCTTAATCAATCGTTTTCCCAAAAGTAATTTTCCAACCCTATTTTTCTGCAATTTCTTAGTTTAATTAGTTAGATAAAACAAACCCCTTTAATTCATAGGCTAGATAATAAAAAGACAGTCATTACTAGTACTTTTAGTCCTTTGGGTTCAACAATCTGGTCTTGCTAAAGCTATACTACTGTTCGATAGGTACACTTGCCTGCGTCGTGATAATACTTAGTTTCAACTGCGAGTCATTATAAATTTATAAAGCTTATCACAGAAAATCACGATCAAGTTTTTGACGTCGTTGCCGGGGACTAAAATACTAGGAACACTCAATTTTTATTACTTTAGCCATTTATTTTCTTGTAATTTAACTATATTTTTATTTTACTAATTTTTTTTTCTTTCTCCTGGCAGGTTCTTATAGTTTATGACTAGAAGAAACCCGTCGGGACCATTACTTTTTGACGAAGAGATCAATCGCACAGCTCGTAAGAACCGATGAGAAATTAGGCGAAGCCTAAGATACACAGAAGAAGAACAAGAGGACGATATCTCAACTACAATTGAGGAGATGGCTAAAAATCAAGACAATCAGCTACCTCCGGCAATACCCGCTGAATTAGCAAATCAGAATCCTGCTCCTCGTACTATGTATGATTATGCTAAACCTAATTTAATAGGAACTGAGTCAAGTATAGTTAGGCCTACTATTGCTGCAAAAATTTTGAACTGAAACCTAACACGATTCAGATGATACAGTAATTTGTTCAGTTTGATGGTTTGCAGGATGAGAATCCCAACACTCACTTGGCGAGTTTTCTAGAATTTTGCGACACTTTCAAAATTAATGGCGTTTCTGATGATGCCATCCTTCTTTGGTTATTCCCTTTTTCACTGAGAAACAAGGCTAAACAGTGGTTGAACTCGTTACCACGAGGGTCCATCACTACTTGGGAACAAATGGCCGAAAAATTTTTATTAAAAATATTTTCTGCCGATAAAAACAGCTAAGTTACGTAATGATATCTCTTCTTTTGTGCAGATGGACTTAGAAACACTTTACGATGCATGGGAAAGATACAAGGACCTACTGCGAAGGTGCCCTCATCATGGGTTACCTCTATGGCTGCAAGTTCAAACGTTCTACAATCGTGTGAATCCCTCGACAAGACATATGATTGACGCAGCTACTGGAGGAACCATCAACAACAAAACACCTGAAAAGGCTTACGAATTTAATGGAGAGATGTCACTGAATAACTATCAGTGGCAAGTCATAAGGATAAAGCCACCAAAAACAGCAGGCGTTTATAACGTCGACTCAGTTACTATGTTGACAAATCAGGTAGAACTTCTGAATAAAAAAATTGATGGTTTAATTGGTTCTACACAGGTACATCCAGTGATGAGGTGTGATTCAAGTGGAGGAGGTGTGCATATAGAATATCAACCATTCAATCCTACAACCGAAGAGGAACAAGTCAGCTATATGGGTAACAATAACATTAGATCTCAAAATAACCCATATAGTAATACTTATAATGCAGGTTGGAGGAACCACCCAAATTTCTCCTGGGGTGGTCAAAGGAATCAAAAGCCACCTTATCAACAGGAGAAGAAACCGAACCTTGAGGAGATGCTATCCAAATTTAGCTTGGTGTCTGAAACCCATTTCCAGATACCGAGACAGCACTTAAAAATCAACAAGCATCGATCCAAGGGCTCGAAACTCAAATAGGCCAGCTGTCCAAACTAATCTCCGAACGACCACAAGGTAGCTTACCAAGTAATACTGAACCTAACCCAAGGGAACAGCTCAATGCAATTAATGTTCAAGATAAAGAAGGATTCGTTGAGCCTGAGCCAGAATTGATGCAAGAAACTGTGGTGAGCAAGGGTAAATGTGAGGTGAGTTATAATGAAAACAAAACGGTGAATGTAGAATATAAACTTCGTGTCCCATACCCTAACGCAACGAGGAAAGACCGCTCAGACGAATAATTCGGTAAATTCCTTAAACTTCTAAAAAAATTACATATTAACTTACCGTTTATTGAAGCTCTGTCGCAGATGCCAAATGCAATGAAAGCTATTAGCAAACAAACGAAAGTTGGATGAGGCGTCGCATGTAGAGCTAAACACAGTTTGCTCAGCTATTCTACAGAATAAGCTACCCCACAAATTGAAAGATCCAGGGAGTTTTACAATTCCTTGCTTAATTGGTAGTTTAGATGTGAATAATGCATTAGCTTATTTAGGGGCTAGTATTAACGTCATGCCTTATAAAATGTTTAAGCAACTAGGTCTTGGGAAACCTAAACAAACTAGGATGAGCATTCAATTGGCAGATAAAACTATAAGATTTCCTAGGGGTATTATTGAAGATGTACTAGTGAAAATAGATAAGTTCATATTTCCCGTTGACTTCGTTGTTCTACACATAGAGGAGGATATTTAGGGAGGCCATTTGATTTTAGGGAGTAAGAAATCACTCCGAGGAAGCCGATTGATCCATCTCAGAAGCTGAATTCACAATCAAGACTAAAGATCTCTCCTCAATTTCCCCTTCAGGAGTTTTGGGTTTTCTTTATGTTTTGTATTCTTTATTATTCTGAGATGTTTTCTTGTTTAGTTATGAACTAAACCCCTAAATACCTAAGGGGGATGAAACCTAAGACGAATCTTATTATTATTTTCTAAATCGTATGATAAATATTTAACTTGTTCTTAATTGTGTATTCTTAATTCTTTTTTTGGTATTTCAGGATATCACTTCAAGTTACTACTCTTAGTTGAAGGAGGAATAGACCCTGACTAAGAGTAACTTTGTCATAATTAAACGGAGTTGATTGCGCACCTAGAGATAGGGTGACAAGATTTTTTCGGATTAGGGTGAAACCTAATAAGGGAATCCATAGATCGAGTTAATGCAACCCTAGGGTGTTAATTAGAGAAAAGTCTCAGTTATTCAACCTAGGGATTAGATGTTATTAGTCTTGAATAGGGATAATAACATAACGTAGGGATTTCTACGAAAAAAGTTAAATGAATAAATCGTCCGGTTCAGAGCCAGAATAACAGGTAAAAGTCTAGGTGGATTTTTCCTTAGGTATTGTCCTTAATCAATCGTTTTCCCAAAAGTAATTTCCCAATCCTATTTTTCTGCAATTTCTTAGTGTAATTAGTTAGATAAAATAAACCCCTTTAATTCTTAGGCTTGATAATAAAAGGACAGTCATTACTAGTACTTTTAGTCCTTTGGGTTCAACAATCCGGTCTTGCTAAAGCTATACTACTATTCGATAGGTACACTTGCCTGCGTCGTGATAATAGTTAGTTTCAAGAGTGAGTCATTATAAATTTATAAAGCTTATCACAGAAAATCACGATCACTTATGAACTGCGACACCATAAATACGTTTTAGGAATTCAACCTATGGTTTTCGTAAAAATGAATGACGATTTAGCTTCCGCGTTACAAGAATGTATTCAAGTAATAATTGGAATAGGGATTTCATGGCTTAAGGAAAGATAATAACTTGGACGATTTTTAACTTGCTAAGGTTTTCTAAAAAGCACTCACACATGACGCTGCCAGATTCGGCCATAACATCTAGGCCGAATTTAAGGTGTTACATGACCCAAGTTGAATTTATCCTAAATTTTTTTATGGATTTATTCACTTGTGACATTCATATTGTAGCTTATCTCAATCTTGAGTAAGTGATGGACTATGTGTATGGAACTTATATACTTTGATATATTGAAAACACATGCTCAATTTGTAAAAGAGTCAAAAGCTAGTATGTTGGGTATGTGACTTATGTATGACATGACTTCACTTACAATAGTGGAATTCATAACTTGTAACACTCCAAACCCGGCCTAGACGTTATGGCCGAATCTGGCGATGTCACATTAAAGTGTTTTTCGTAAAGTGTGATATCGATGAAAACCCTATTTCTATTTAACCTCTTTGTTTGATCTTAATAATGATTCTAAGACGTGTCATTCATTTTTGAAATGTGAGTCAATATTGAAAAGTTATTTACATTAAAACTTATTAATTTTTAAAACGTTATTTATTGCAGAAGCTCTTAAAACGGCTTGCGTATTCGTGGCATTTTGATAAGACATTCATCTTTTTGAAAACTCACATCTTTCCCTACTGCTAGCAGTTAAAAATTAAAAAAAATAAAAATCCCAAATTAAAATAAAAATCCAAAGAGGCCATTATTACTGTAAGATACCCCAAAAATTAAATCAAAATCATAAAATACTACTTAAAGTTAGGTGGGTCATGTGGCCACCGCTGAGTCCTCCGTTGCGTCGATCCGTCTATGTCCGATGATTACCTATACAAAAAAAACAGAGGGATGAGTTTACAAAAACTCAGTGTGTAATCTCATATAAAATAACCAGACAGAGAGCAAATACAATCTGGGCCTAAGCCCATTTCAGTAACGATTCAGTTGCCGTTAGGGCCTTAACACATTACAATATCAATAACAGTTTGGGCCTAAGCCCACCACAGTGACAGTAACGATACAGATATGCAATCAGGAAACCCTACCCAACCAGCCTCTACACTCCATCTCCGTCCAACCCTATACTCCATGTGGGGATATAATCAACCCACCCATCCCTACACTCCAAGTAGAACCGGTTGCGGCACTAAACATTATTTGCAGTAGAGCTGCCAGTATAATAGGCTTAGAGCCATCATTGCAGCAAAGTTGCCAGTACAGTACACTTCATCTAATTATATTAAAACTCATCCCCATGCAACGCATCATGCAACATATCATGTCATATTATAATATTATACATGTACTCAATACAGTTAAAAATAGCATGCTAAAATATAGTCATACATGAGCATATATGTATACATCACACAGGGGCATAACAGTCATTTAGTCAATTAGGGGTCTAGATAAGCTTACCGACCCAACAGTAAGTCCACAGTCGACTCAGGCGACCCGTGCAACCTTAACAATCAAACAGTGAAAATGGGCCCACGGCCCATATTACAGGCCTATGTAGGCCCACACGCCCATGTGGCCCTACACAGCCCAAAATGGCCTTGGCTGTGTGGATCACACGACCTAGTCTAATATTTCCACACGTCAGTGTGGTTCACCAGTGTGGGGCCCATACTGCCCAATTCAGCCCAGCCCATGAAATTGCGCATGGCCGACCTCGTCGATCTCTTGGCCCTGTTTAGTTACACAGACTACCACACGAACGAGCGCACCCCCGTCTTGCGTCGTCGTTCACTTACTCCGGCTTTTGTCGATTTTCATAATCGAGGTTGTGTTTACATACCTTATTTTGTTTGAAGTTAAATGGCACTCCGAGATAACCCTCATTTAGAGTGAAAACACGATTCTGCAATATGAGAACACCGATTGGCTGACCTCAGATTCTTAGACTTCATCTAAGATAGAAATAACCCCCATTAAACGAATATTTGCTAACAAAACCAGAATCGAACAATTTCAAACTTACCAAGCACGTGAGCAGAGAACTAGAAGATTCGGCCAAGGGAGAACAAAGTGGAACCCTTTGATCATTACGTCGCAAGAGCAGAAGAAAATGGAAGATCGAAAAAGGAGGAAAAAGAAACGTTATCGTAAGATAAGGCAAATTCGAAAAGAAGCAGAGAGTATAACTGAAATACAAACCTCACACAATTTTCGTGAAGAGAAAATAGGAAAGGAAGAGCAGTCAACAGAACAGCTGAAGGGAAACCAATGCCCAAGTCGAAATTTTTGGGTAGGAACGGCTATGTTTCGGCCAGGGTAGCTAAAGAGAACACGTTCAGAACTTTAGTAAAAGGAAGTAAGCAATGAAAACAAAAGAGGAAAAAGGAGAGAAGAAAGTAACGAATGAAAAATCGAGAAACAGAAAAGCCAGAAGACGAAAGTAGAGAGAAAAAGCAAAAATGCCTACACTATCAGAAAAATTCGGAATTGAGAGAGAGTGTAGCTGAAATTTCTCCCCCTTACTAGTTTCAATTCTACCTAAACTCACTATGCCACACTCACAAAACCACTTTTAAAATCTCTCAACCAAATCCCTTCACAACTAAAAATCCCCCTATTATCCTCCCCAAATTCGGCCACAACAACCCCCACATTTCTCAACCACTCCAACCGCCCACTAGCATTAGAATTCCACTAACACACAAACTCCTACACGGCCACAAGTAAAAATAAATCATTTACTCGTGCAAAGACTCGAACTCCTAACCCCTTGCAACAACAACACTCCACTTAACCACTGGACACTGGACCAGCAGGTCCATTTTGTCATATCTTTAACAAGATTTATTTATAAATCTACTAACTAAAGCTAAGAGTTTATTCATTAAAAAGCAAAAATTTCCCAAGCCAAGGCTTGAACTTGGAACCACCCCACACACACCCAAAACATTTAACCACTGAAGCAGACATATAGTTTGTGTGTTTGGGACATTACATAACTTGGTCAAAGAGTAAATGATATCTTCTCACTAGCATTGTATAGATTATGAAAAAGGAACATGGTCATGGGTCTTTCATCAAGGATAAATGATTTTTATTACCATTTGTTAGTAATTTTTTTCATTGTGGAAGATGTAATAGTGATCATTAGATAAAATAGAATCATATTGGGTGAACGGATTTAATCCAAAGAAAATAAGAATATTATATAAGGGTAACACACTAATGACAATGTCATCTGACAAAGCATAAGTCTAAGTTGCTAACAAAAGAATTTTCCCAGGATAGAAAGTTTTGTTGTTCAATTCAAGGATGAAATTGTTCCCAAGCATTGGATAAGGCCATTCGAAATTGTGAAAGTCTTTCTTAATGGTGCTATAAAGATCTAACAAAAGAATGAGAGCAAAGCTTTCGGGTGAATGATCATAGACTTAAGCCTTATCTTATATTATAGGTGACTTTGATGAGGGGATGGATGTGCCCCTACTGAAGGGTGTCAAAGAAGGGAGTACTGTAATTTTTTTTTTTTATAACTTGTAAATTTTGTAGGTTAGGAGTAGTATGAACTTTTAGGAAATAATATAGTTAATTAAGATATGTTTTTTAATTGCATTCTTGATTATTTGCAGTGGGAAAGATGGGGAATAAATACTTCTTTGCTAAATATTGATTATTAAATAATTTGAGTATAGGTTAAGTCGTTTGTTGTATTGTTCTTTGAATTTTCATACATCAACCTAAGCCCCATTACAAGCCTATTAAGACTTAGTGATTTTTTTTTTTTTTACATAATTGGAACCCGTTTAAGAGAAAAAACTAGGGAATGAACTTATTAATTCATTACAACCATTTTTCATTACTTTTTCAATGTAATAATGAGATTGCACAACAGGTAATTTGCACACACGAGCACAAAAGTTTCATTATCTTAATCCTTTCTATCTATGTGAATTTTGTGGAGGCTATAAGTGCCACTAACAGCATTTTTAACTTTTGTTTTTAGTTGTTTTGCTTAGGGATAGCAAAAAAAGTGACTCTGGGATTTGATGAGTGAATATTTGTTATATATTTTATATCATAATTCGCCCACCTTTGCATTGCTTCAAAGTAAATTTTACAACTAGTTGCAAGAAAATGAGTATTAGATTATTTTTAGTGTTTTAAGGTTATTTTTAGTACTTTTTTATATGCTTTTTGTTTAAAAAAATTTGTCAAGGTCTTTTGTAGGCAATTGAATCAAGTTCGAGAGAAAAAAGTGAATTCAAAAGAAACGGAGCAAAGAAAAGAGCTGAAAAATGAAAAATGAAAAACAACCTAAGAAGGCCACATCTTGGTTTTCTTGCGCCACAACCTTAGTCTGATTTCCACCATTTAATTTTTACTTTATTTAATTAAGGCATTTTGGTCTTTCACCCTAGTTCGTGATTTTGCCTTAAAAAGCCTTGTATGAAGCAAAAGTTTACATTTTTCTAGAGGAGGACGATTAGAAATAGATAAAGAGTTTACAATTAATGTTTTAAAATTTTATTTAGTTTTTATAGTTTATAGCCATTGCAACATTCAACTCTCAATTCGCTTGAGGGTTACATCTACTTTTTCAGAAATTATATATTATTAAGAGGTTTGGTAATTTTTATCTAATTCTTTGATCACTCCCGCTCCTTTTATAGCTCATAACCTTCCTATGAGTAGGGTTCAAACATTTCATTTAGAATCATTTGATTTTCTCTAAATTTTCTTTATCATTTTCTCTCTAAACTCACTACAACAATAGTAGAATTCACCCTTCTGAGTCACATATGTCTTACATTACTACAGGCTACCACCACACTTATGTTTTCAAGATATGTTTCAATCATTTCTTTCCATCATCTTTCTACAGCACTTCAGTTTATTGGTTTGTAATGTCTCCTTATTTAAACAAAAGAACTATCTACAACCACAAAATCAAAGTTGATGGAATTTCAGAAAGTATAAAGTATAATGTTGATGTATTGGTTTGCATCATATGATGACAAATACATCATGGAATGCCTCTCCATTAAAGAGGTAAAGGTTAGTTTTAATGCTACCTATGATGACTTATGAAAGGAGGTTGTTATAAGGGATTATGAAGGGTTTGTTTTAGGCTATATTGCGCTTGAGTTGGAGAGGGTAATAGATCCTAAAATGGCAAAGTTAATTACAATTGGTAAAGGATTAGAGGTAACATATCAAATGGGACATAGGACAATCACTCCTAGTTGCCAACATGGAAGATTTATCCTAATTTGGTCACATGCTTCAAAGAGAAGCAAACATTATTGCTCATTCACTAGCTAAGTTTAGACTTTGTTGTTAAGAGGACGTGTACTAGTTAGAGGAGTATCCTTTTTTTATTTACCAAGTTGCACTCACATATGCTGTTCATCTTTAGTTTATAATAAAGCAATTTTTTTCTCTTCTTTTTTTAATGAAAAGAAACTTTATTTGAGTGTTATAAGAGTAGAGATAAATAAAATTATAATATTTAAGGATTTTTTTAACATTGTTTTAATGTTAGTGGCATATATGGTTTTGAGCATAAAGTCAGTCTCTTTTCTGAGCATGAACTCGACACCTGCATCGCCCAACAGCGTTAGTGCCGTATTAGGTAGAGAACTTTTGAAATTGGTTCAAAATCCAGCATGAAATTACAATTTTTGAGTTATTCTTAATTAAATAACACTATATAAAATGAAGGTGGAAACGCCTTCCTTTTATTGGTACGCGAATGATCATGATTTGCTTTTCTCTTTTTCTTTTTATTCTTGGCATTATAAAAAATAATTAAATTTTAATTTTGGTTCATGATATATTTAAATTTGAAATTTAATTTTTATATTTGAAATTTTTAAAATTTTATAATATTATTAGTCTAAATAATTAATACTGTTAACTTCTCGATTAAAATGTTATATGATTATAAATTATTTGAAAGTAAATTTTTAAATTCGTTAAAATATTAAATTCTTGAAAGTAAAAATAAATACTTAAAAGTTAGAGAAAATTCAAGTTTTCTTCTATCATATCAAGGATTTAATAAATATATTTTCAAAATTTAATAATTAAAATAAATTATTCAAATCAAAATCTTTATTTGAATAATAAATATCTTATAATTAATTTCCGTATTTTTTTTGCCATTAATTAATTTCCATATTTTAAGATTTAGTTATTATATTTAAAAAGTTAAAAAACTTATTTCTTCTTACTTTTTTATTTAAAAATCTCAAATTAGTCATCTCGTAACTAGTTCTGTCAAAATTTATCAACTTAAAATTTTGATTAGGCTATCATCATATGACACGGTATATGATTGACAAAAAACATAATAAGTTAACAATTTTTTACAGAAACTATCAACAATTATAATGATTGAACTATGATTTTTAAATTGAAAAAGTAAGAAGATAGTATTTTTAACTTTTAAAGTATAAGGATTAAATCTCAAATTCTATACAAGTACAGAGACTAATAGCATATTTAACCAATAATAAATAAAATATTTCAACAATATTTCGGTAATAAATATAAGGTTAATATTTGATGCAATGTCAATGTACAAAACTCATGTACCATCAGTTAATAATAAAATGACACATTAACAATGATGTAAAATAAAAAAATATTGAAGGATTTGAAAGTAAATACTATCAACTTTATTAAACACTAGAAATTTTATCACCCGTTTATGTGTATGAAAACCACATAATATAAAACACAAATATGTGTTTAAAAATAACATATAATAAATAGTGAAACATATGTTTTGGAACTAATTAATAATAACATAAGAAATATGTACAATATTAAAATAGAAAATAGATTAAATTGTGAGTAAAACGAAATTTAAACACAAAAATAAATCAGATAAAAACACTAAATGAATACAATTTTTTATCAAGGTGTTCTCATCAATCTTGAGTTGGTGTCGAGTTAATTTGTAACACCAACTCAATCAACATTATTATTAATATATACAAATCTATAAATATATATATATTAAAGTTTTATATAAAAACTAAAAAAATACTTTAATTCAAATGAAAAAAAAATTATATTATGGTGTCCTTGGTTTAAATCTCATTATGTATATATATATATTTTTTTTCTGATTTATGAAAATGTAAAAAGTAAAAAACACCCACATAATCATATAACTTACTTTACAAATAAAATATTTTTTTTTTGTAATTTCCTAATTGAGTTAAGACTCGGTTGATAAGTGACACCAACTTAGTAAAATCCTTTTTATGAGTATAGATAGTTAATGAGTTTTACATTTTAGGTTTTGATTTTGGTTTTGGTTGTTGGATTAGGAATTTGAAGTTTGGGGTTTCAAATTTTGAATTTGATATTTTTCTTCTATTTATTTTTATTGACTACAATTAATATTTATTTTTAAACCTTTCAATATTTTTTATTGAGTTGGTGTTACAAGTCAACTAGATATGTAATGACTCGATTTCCAATGGTGTCGAAAAATATGGTTTTGGAACCTCATTCATAAATTCAGTCCGTAATAATTAAATTGGAATATTTATAGGGTTAGTAAAAAAATATATTGAAATCCAGTTAAGTAATTTAGCCGAAAAAGTAGTTAATTAAGACTTAGGGACTAAATTGTAAATGTCCAATCGCTATAGAGTTTTAATTAAGAAAAGGCTTGATGACCTAGATAGAAATTATCCAAGGGGCTAAAATGGTTAATGAATCAATTTTGAATAGTGGAAAGTGGATGATGATGGTGGTGGTGGATATCATTAAGCTTAATTAATTGGTAATAAAGGTAAAAATAAATTATAGTTAACTAATTAACTAATGATTAGTTATAAATTAATCTAAGTATAAAGGAAAACAAATTAGTGGATAAAGATGAGAAAAGCCATCATGAAGAAAGCTTTGAAACTTTTATGCACTCGATCACCATTACAAGTAAGTCCTTAGGCTATTTTTCTTTAATTTTTATAGATTTATGATCATGGATATTGATTTAGCTAGCCTATGTATCAATTTGTTCAATTTTTGAGATTTTAGCAAGTTTCCATTGTTGAAAAATTGAAGAATTAGACTTGAAATTTATAGAAATTAATCTTAGGTTATGTAACGGACTAAATTGTAAAGCTTACTAAGCTTGGTTGTTAACTCTATTACATTAGGGGTCAAATTGAATAAATTGAAAATATATCATGATATTGCGTTATAAATTGAAAATATAAGGTCCCTAATGAAAGAATGTGAAATCGGATTTTAATCTGAAACTTTATATCAAAAGATACACATATCTTGAGTTTAGGGACTAAATTGAATAAAATGAAAAATATGCTTAAATTTGTATTTAAATGTGAATTGGATGGAAATTAATATTATTTATCTGTCGTATTATCGTTTTAGCTAAAGACAACATCGAGCCGTCAAAAGGGAAAGGAAAAGCAAGAGTCATCGACGAGTGACGTAAGATTTCGATTTGAACTTTTATGATTCGATATCAATTTATTTATTACTTGTCCTTGTTATAATGCTTGATTGAGTATCGAGATGAGTTGATAATGATCTTATGAAATAACTTGTTATGATTGGTATTGAATATCGAGATAATGGACTAAATTGAATAAAATAAAAAGTATCATGATTTATTTGGAATATGATATGTAATATGGAAAATAAATTAAAATATTCTATATGATATGAGATACATGTGTATTGATGATGAATTCAATTGAGATTATAAAATTGAATGTGATATTATATTTGAATTGCATGATATAATGTAATTGGAACATTGGTACCCTATTAATTGTTCGGTTAGAGTAGGATTGTAACATCCCAAGCCCATCTCCGTCGCCGGATTCAGATTATGGAGCATTACCAAACAAATCAGAAACATTTAATTTCAAAACAGAAATGATTATGCAACTTAATATCAACATCTAAAAACTCAATATAATCATAGTAAAAATACCTATTTTGGCCTTAAACCGAGCCTTTGAGGCCCTAAAAATAACTCGAGAACAATCAGGGGTCAATTTGAAACAAAATAGAAAATTTTTGAAAAATATGAAAATTAGAAAATGGGGTCACTCAGTTGTGTGACATAGCCTAAGCCATGTGGACATTCGAAGTTTGGACACACGGTCGTGTCCCAACCCGTGTGTCTGCCCGTTTGGGTATTCGAAATAGAGCCACACGGTCGTGTCGCAGACTGTGTGCCAAATCATGTGTGCATTCGATGTTGGGTCACATGGCCCTACAACAAGCCATGTGCCAGACCATGCTACAAACTAACTTGAGACACACGACCGTGTCACTGGTCGTGTCTCAAACCGTGTGAAACTTGCACCTAAAACAATAATGACACACGGCCGTATGGGGTGACCGTTTGTGGCACACGGCTATGTAACATCATATGTCCTAGGCTGTGTGCGGCATAAGTTTCCCCTAAAATAATCCATTTGAAAATCAAATCTCGCACTCCAAGACACACCAATTCCACAACCATTCACATGACCAAAACACTCATCAACCACACTAAAAGCATACCAAATCCATCCACCTACAAGACTAACCAATGTGCCCTCATTGACACCACATTTCAATTAACAATTAAACATGCATCCAATCTCAATAGATTTACATCATTCATCCATTTAATCATTAAAAGAAATAACAACATCTCCATCACTACTTGATACCATATAATAGCATAAGTACCATCTCAACATGACTTGATCACACATTGCCAAAACAACCAAAAGTTGCAATTCATCAACATGACTTTACATAAACTATAACAACCCATTTTTCAGTGATCTCAAGACCACAAATTCGACAAGTATGTTCGTATTAATTATTAATTAATTCATATGAGTCGGTTATAATTTTATATTAAATTTTAGTATGATAAATTTTAGTTTATTGAACAAATAGTTTAGTAAAGTGGTTGTCTCGAAAGTTAAGTGGTTTTAGAAAATGAGGTATTGAGACCTCGTTTTGGTAAATGAGCCCGTGAATTTTTTATTAAATATTTACAGAGATATTATTTTGTTATGTGAAAATTTGATTTAGAAATTTTAATGTTTGACTGGTTAATTAATTAAAAAGGACTAAATTGTAAAAGATGTAAAATTTAATCACTATTGAATTATAATGATTGGTGTAATATCTCAAATTTACCCGGGCTCGTGAAATAAATAAATAAATAAATAATAAAAATTTATTTACAGTCCATTTACAAAGCCTAAAATCTATTAACCCTATACCTATTTACATTTATAACCCATTAACCCTATACCTGGTTGGCCTAAACTCTTAGCCCAAATACCTAAAATCCAACAGCCCAAATACCCAGACCAGACCCAAACTAGCAAGGCCCAGTGCCTAAACCGAATCTGGAAACCCTAGGGTTTCCAGAAACTCCACGCCGCAAGTACCCCAAGCGTCACGCCCTTTCGTCTCGCGCCATTCCAGTGGGCTTCGTCGGCGCCGTGACTCCGGCTTCATATCACGCCACAATCGGCGCATGAATCGACGCCAACATATTCACTGACGGATTTCTCGCTGGAACCTGCAAAAAGGGAAAAAAGAACAGTAGCAAATATGGCAAGAAAATAAAATTAAAGATTGTAAATTTGTTTTCAGTGGCTATAAAAGCCCAAATCAAGAAAATGTAACGACTACGGTTTTTTTGGATATACATACAGATTCAATAAAAAAAACACAGTTATATACAGATATTCGAAATAAAAGAGACGAAAACAGTTGACAGAACAGAGGTGATTATACTATTTTTTTATTTTTTTCTCCATATATATATATATATGTACCAGAATAAGGGAAAATGAATTTTTACCTTTGCGAAAAAATCGAAGTTTTCCAGTTTCCGGCCGCCGCAAGAGGCGGTGATGACGATGGCGCGTAAGTGCGTGTAAGTCCCCGGACGGTGGCTCGGCAGAGCTCTGAGAGCTGGCTTTCAACCCTCTTCAGAGGATTCTTTGAGTTTTTTTTTTTTAAATCGGGTTAGAAATGAAATTTTAGGTTAAAATTTGGCTTATATAGCCTAATGAAAACGATGTCGTTTAGCTTAAAACAATAAGTTTCAAAACGGCATCGTTTTAAGGCCGAGGATCTGCGTGTTGACCCATGACCCGGGGAAGGATCCGTGTGTTTTTGATAAATGGGCAAATTGCTCAATCGATCCTTTCGTTTTTTCAAAAATTTATAATTTTATTTTATTTTTATTTTTAAATTGGCCCTAACTTTTATATTTGTTTCAATTAGGTCCCAATGGTCATTAAAGACTATTCAAGGGACAACGTCGTTTTTGGGATTAGGGCTAATTGCCCAGTGAGTCCTCTAAATTTAACACGCATTTCAATTAGGCCCAAAATTTTCATTTATTTTGTAATTAACCCCAAATTTTTAAAATTAAATTAAATTTTAATCCTTTTTATATATTTGATTCATTTTAAATATTATACGTATTATTTATTTTTATAAACGTTAGTTATATGTAAAATAATATATGTTATTATATACATTTTTATAAATTTTTATTATATGTTATATTTTTATTATATATATATTATTTATTCTATTATATTTATATTTTATTATATGTTATATATTTTTACTATATATATTATTTATTTTACTATAATTTTATATGTAAAATTACTTATTATATCATTTTTTTATTTTATATTTTATCTATCATATAGTTTATATCATTATATATTTTGTTTATAAATTTTATTACATGTTATATATTTTACCATACATTATTCCTTACATTACATTTATTTTATTATAAAATATACATTATTTTATTACTTATTAATTATATTTATATTTTTAATTTTTATAAATAGATGTAATATCAATATTTAGCACATTATTTTTTAATATATTAAGTTATTATATCCTATAATATGATTTATATATGTATATATCATTTTTTTTTAAAAAGGGGTTCTCCCTTATCATTCTTATATTATTCTAAATATTTTTAAATATCTTTATTTTTATCTTATTTGATTTACATTTAATATGTTTATAATTTGCTTATTTTTTTAGTATTATTTTAGTAGGTTAAATTTTTATAGATTATTTGTTATTTTATGTTATTTATTTTTACATATTCGCCATGAAAATTAATTATTTATGTTGATTGAAGTTACATTTGCATGAAATATTATTGTATATATATTATGCAATTTATATTGTTGTATTCATTATGCTCTACGTTGTATTTTGCATGTAACGATAATGCATGTATATTTTATGTTATCTATGATCATATATGCATAAAATGATACCATATATTGTGTAATTTATGCCATTATTCATCATCTTTATTATATTTGCATGGAATGTTAAAATAGGTATCATATAGGTTAATTTATTTAATATTAATCCTTTGTAATATGTTAAATGCATCATCACTTTAAATAACTTTTATATTTCATTCAATCCAAAAAGAATTTTAAAAAATAAGGCAATGTTTTTTTGGTAGTTAGGAATTCGAGAAGTAGTGCCCTAACATGCTGGGTTGCGATATCCCGTTTGTCTAAATACCCAAAATATCCTTCTAAATAAGTTTTGAAAATTACAAGATGATTTTAGTTACAAAAGTTTAAAAATATCGTGTCCAATCATGCTGGATGTGATGTTTATATTCTTTTGAAGCAATGGAATCTTGATTCTTTTTAACTCAAATTGTTACTGTTTTAAAAGAGACCTTATTTCCAAATTCTTTCAAATTTTTTACATTAAGACAAAATTATTCAATTTGGTACCAATTTTGGGAGTTACGAGGGTGCTAATCCTTCCTCGTACGTAACCGACTCCCGAACCTATTTTTTCGTAATTTCGTAGACCAAAATATTTTATAAAGTGATACAATCACACTTTAAAAGGTTGGTGGCGACTCCCGTCTTTTCAAAAGTCTCGTTTTTAAAAAAAAAGAGGTTTCGACAATTGGATGGCTTGATTAATAAATGGAGGAGGAATTATATGGTAATTAAACCATAGTAGAATTTGATGGACAGCTTTGGACTTTAAATTAGTTAAAATGCATGATAATTAAAGGTTAAATTTGTAATTTAATAAATAAAACTTAAGTAAATAATAATAATAAACATCATCTTCATCTTTCCTTCAATTCTACTGAAATTATAAAACCAAAAACTCCATTGAAGGACCTTGAGATTCGGCCAAGCAATAGGTACATGCATGGTAAGCCATTTTTCATTCGTTTCTCGTAATTTTCATATTTTTGAGATCATTGCAATTAGGTTTAGCTAACTCGTACCTTTATTTTTGAAATTGTTAAAGAATTTAGATTTTACCATTAATGAATCTCAGTATTCTTGATGTTAAATGGTGAATTTTTAGTCATGGTTGTTTATTTAAATTAATTTGTAAAGTGATTTTTTTTTGTTTTTAGTTAAATGATTAAATTGATAAAATACTAAAATTTACATGGAAATTTTGTGAATTGTGAATAATTATGGACTATACTAGTTTAGAAAGAAATTCGGCTAGCATGGAAAATTATTAAATTTTGTTAAATTTGGAATTTAGGATTCAGGGACTAAATTGTGAGAAATGTAAAAGTTTAGGGAAAATGTGTCAATAATGTAAACTTAAGGGTCACATGTATAAAAATAAGTTGGAATATGTATTTGAATTTGATAAATTAGATTTAATCAATATAGATCAAATTTTGACTCGAGTGATGGATAATCGAGGAAAAGAAAAAAATACGGATTAGTTCTTGTGAGTCAACTGTTAGCAAATATTAGATAAGTTTATAGAATTATGGAATAAATTTATATGTTTTATTAATTATGTTGTTTTCTATTTGTTTAAATTGAGTTGTGATTGAATATTTAGTAATGAAATTTAATTATGAACTGTATATAATTATGGATAAAGTAAAAGTGTACTTTTCGAAAATTGAGAAATGGTTGTGAAATATGAATGATATTATCCCGGAATGGATGAAATAAATATACGATATGTGTACAGATATTATGGAAGTGCCTCTGATTTTGTTAATGTGATGAACTCAGTTTAAATGCTTGTTTGAATGTAGTAAACCATTAGGATACTATTGACATGCCAATAGGGTTAGAAAGCGTGCTTGTACGGGATTGCACACTTCGATGCCTCTGTTTGAATTTTTGTGTCTCTGTTACGCATCTTTGATGCCTCTGGTGTGGTGTAGTTACTTGAGGATCCGAGTCAAGTTACTATAGTTCATCGGGCTATGAATTAGTTGACTTAAAACTTATTTACTTGCTCAGTTCCATGGAACGTTTAAATTACTTCTATGTGATAAGTAGCACCATGAAATGCTTATGTATAAATGTTGATAAGTATCTTAAGATATAGTGATTGATAAAATTTGGTTAGTTCTTTTAAAAAGTATTACTTATGTTATATATGATTATATATACTAATGTGGTGTGATTTTGCATTCGGTTATTAGGAATTAGAAATTCATCCTCTTGACTATTTATTTTGTTTAAGGTAAGTTGATATTGAATTCATGATTGATTTGGGATGATATATTTTGATGAATATGGAGATGTTAAATGATGAAATTGAATAATTAATGAATATGTGTTTAAAAATTGTTTGTAACAATATTGAAACGAAAGGAAAGTTATATTTATATATTTGAAATTTACGATTTGTAAATGTGATATTAGTGATAGAGTTATGAATTTAAATATCAAAAACTGATTTGTTTTGATTTGAATTACCGCAGTTTATGAATCGCTTAATTGAAAGTTTTGGTACTGACATTATGTGATTTTGGAAACGATTGTTAGGTTTCGAAATTTAATGCTCTTTTAGCATTCATTTATGAAATAAGGTAAATTGATTTGAATCTTTAGCTATGGGCTTACTAAGCTTCGTAAGCTTACCTATTTTCGTTTTTGTTTCTGTAGTTAACGTTTTGTGAAATTTATCAGGCATATCAACTTTGGAGTTCACACTATCCAAACTATTTCGGTAGTTATTGTTTGAGTTATCTTAATTTGTGGCATGTATATAGGATTGATGTTGATAAGGTTAAAAAGTTAGTTGATCTGAAATTAAGCTTATGTGGTTTTGGATTGGTAATTTATGTTTTATATTGATGTTATTTTAGATCTGGTAACATTTGGTATACTTGTTATTTGGCATTGTTTTGGTTTGATTTCTCTTGTGACGTTGAAATATGGTTAATTTGGTAAATAGACTAAGATAGTGGACATGTTTGAAGTGCCTTCGGTATGTGAATTTGTAATTGATATTTTGAGGCTTTGTTGATAATTGAATGACATGATACGAATGTGATGTTTTAGGTGAATTATATGATTGCAATGTAAGAATTGAGTTGCCTTTAAATGGCATATTGGGTAGATATAAGATAGATGAAATTTTGACATGTATTTAGTGATTTGAATATGCTTTTAACCATGTAAAATGAGTTACATATGTTATATCTTATTGTATAAGAGATGATGCTTGAATTGATTTGATTTAGGGGTCAAAATTGGAACACCCGGACCAGAAACACGTGCGGGTAGATACGAATATCTGAATCCTCACTAGAATCCTAATTCACGTTTGAACGCGTCAATAAAACGCTTGCGCTCTCTAAGTTATCGTCCGTCCGGCTCCGATTATAATAAGTAAAAAACGAAAATTTAGCTAACTCTTCATTTTCCTTGCTTTTCATCTATTTGTTTTTATTTGGGCCGACGCACATGGAGAATAATAATAGCTCCGACGAAAGGCCGACGGTGATGGTGACGAACGACGACGGAATTGACGCCCCAGGACTCCGAGCTCTAGTTCGCGTCCTCATCTCCTCCAATCTATTTCGCGTCCTTGTTTGCGCCCCCGCTTCGTACGTTACTGCATCCCTTAAATCCTTTCTAATATACATAAATTGTAACACAGTACTGATTCTCTCGGTCGATTATGCTGTTTATTTTGCGTTCTTACTTCTGTCTGAGTTAAAGACAGATTCTGTAGATAATAGGATTTTCGTGCTCTTTGCTGTTTGTTTTGAATTCTTACACCTATTCGATCAAAGTTAGTGGCAAATTCTGTAAATAATAGGATCGTCTTGGTTACTGTTGCATAAATTTTTTTTTCTTCTTGCTTATTTTTCCCAGGGAGCAATCAGCTGTTAGTCATAGTATCACATGGCGTCACCCTGTTTCTGTAAAGCAAGTAGATATCGATGGAGCCATTGCTTATGCTGTTTTCGGTTTGTTTTCATTCTTTTGAGGGCCAATTTTAATTACATAAATGTTTTAGAAATTTGAGGATGATCACTTTTAAGTGTAAATCAACGCATTTAGTATGTCTTATTTAAAGATGCTATTCGAAATTTTGACATAGTTTCAAACTTCAAATTCTTCATGGATTTCTCTACAGGAACCCCAGCTGATTGTACTTCTTTGGGTATCTCAAAAGAACTCTTCTCTTTTGTTCCTGATCTGGTAGTTTTCTGGCTGTATTGAGTTATATTATGATAGAAATGTTGCATATTATATTTATGTGGTATTTTAGATAATGTTATCCATGATTAAGCAAATTGGGGACAGTTGTCAAATCTATTTATCCTTTCTCTTTTGGCCAACATGGTTTAGTAACTCCTTTCTGTTGTGTGGCCGTGTGAAAGATTGAACTTTTTTTTCCCCTTAAAACTTGTTGTACACCACTATGTTACTTTGCCTCTTCATTTTCTTCAAGTATTCATGTCAAACACACATGTCTGATGCATATTCTGACATGGAGATATGACCCTCTAAAGACACGGGAAAACTTGGAAATCCTTCAACATACAGTGTCGGGTACATACTTGTATCTGGCACTTACACCCCTATCCAAGTAACATAGGTTTGTTGCATTTAGATAGGGTAGCTAATTGTCAACTTTTTCCTGTTTCATACACAGGTCATCAGTGGCATAAACATGGGCAGCAACTGTGGTTATCATGTGTTAGTAATCTTCTTGTTTTTTTTTCTCTATTCATTTATATATTAGGTAGCTCCTAAGTTCATTGTCATTAGCCTTGGCTCTGTATCATATTTGTAAATGCTGCTGTAGGGAAAGTTAGTTTTACTTATTGTGACTGATTTAGCCTGTTATTGGAAGCAGTGTCTATTCTGGCACAGTTGCTGGTGCTCGAGAAGCCTTCTTCAATGGCATACCTGCTGTTTCTGTATCATATGATTGGTATGTGGATGCATTTCCATCAGAATATGATTGTATCAGGTTCTTCTCTAGAACCTACATGCCTCCTTACACTGTTATTCTTGGTATGGAATTTCAGGGTTGGAGGTAAGAGCAGTGTTGATGACTATACGCTTGCTGCCGAGGCTTGCTTGCCAATCTTTAGGGCAATACTAACTGACATTAAGAATAAAAGTTATCCTCTAAATGGCTTTTTGAATATAGATCTCCCGACAGATATTGCCAATCACAAGGTATATTTCAAATTAGATGGCATCATATGCAGCATATCTATATTTGTGCATCTATAGTTGCTTAACATCTAAATTGACCATCTATTCTGATATAGTAACCAGATAGCTCTGTTGTCTAGGGCTAGATTGAAAGTTTTGATTATTGCAAGCATTTAAGAGTGTTGTTGTTTGCTCATAAAAGCCCTTTTGCCAATATCTGTCATTTTTTTCTATATCAGACCAGTTTTTCTTATCTCATCAATCCACCATTCTAGGTTGGAGTCTCACATTAACTCTCTTTCATTGAATGCTTCGTGCTTCATCTTTGCTCTTCACAACGGAGATGTTTTCCTCAAATTTTTTTATTTTGTTGTGCTGTAGTTTTGTTAGTTGAATTCTTTACCTGTATGGTCTACTTACTTTAGGAGTCTCAACTTGAAAACTTGTTGGTATTGGTTTACAAAGTTTCTTCTTTAATTTTCTTTTGGAAGGACCTCACTTTTTAGCTGGCAAAAGGCTATGCCTTGTTTCCTTTAGGGCTTTCCACTTTCTTTTTGCCCCTTAGTTACTTCCAATGTGACTTTATTATCAATTGGAATCCTGTTCATGATATTGTCATTGTTGTTTGCTTGTTGAATGTATACAAGATTTTCTCTTAGGTAGAAAAACATATTATTGTCTATTATCTTTACAACAAAGGATACTAGGCTTTGTAAAGGCATATGCTGAGTATAAAGGAGGAAAGAAGAACAAATTGGGTTCCTATAATCCCCCTAAACCAAGGATTCCATCTTAGGATATTTCTGTTATTTGCTTCATAGTACATGCTATACATGGTTTTCCTAAAAATAAGACACCCAATCCTTTGTTGTGACACACTCTCTCAAGCTAGAGAATAGATGTTAACCGTTCCTAGCTTGCCAGTTGAAAATCTTTTAGTTGAAACATTTGCTAGCTTGCCCTCTGTTGAAATGTATGGAGTACATATTAAATTGCTATGAGCTCCTTTTTATGAAGCATCAATAAACTGCTGCATGCTTCAAATTGTCATGCTGAACTGGATTATGTGCAATGTTGATGGCTGACTTTTTGTCACAATGCAACTTCATTACTCCTTCCAGTGCAATCTTAAGATTTTTCTTGAGCCATATCACTCACAAATTGTTACATGTCGATTAATTATTATTGTTAGATTAGTTTATTATTTTTTTGTTAGGAGATTTTATTTATGAGTATTTTATATCTTTAAGAGATCTTTTTTTAATTAAAAGTATTTTAGAGAGATATTAGGAGATATATTAGGAGATTTAAGATTAGTTTATTATTATTATGCCATAGTATCTGCCTTTGCTCTACCACCGCCGATTGCTTTTTTCTTCTTAGTGTCACTAGATTTCCTATTAGAAATGTATAGCATCCAGACACTAATCTCCTAGGAAGCATGGACACAGATACATAATACGATTATGACTTAATGTGGATGTGGTGACACAAATTTTTAGAAAATTAAGACATGGGTAAAGTAGGATATGGAAATTAAAAATAAAATTTGTTAAATATGCAATTATATTAACATACAAATAGGTTTTCAATTTTTTAGAAAGAGTTTTGAATTTAAACACTTGAGTTGAACCTTAGAATAACACTTTAGTCTACCAAATAACTCAAACTCAAAGGCCAAAAGGTCTTATATTATCACAAAAGAGAATTCTTTTCATACACGTCATTTTGCATCATCTTCTTTCTCCCTTGTTCTCGATCTTTGTAATATGTTAACATTGATACTTTATTTACTCCTACCCTTTCTAGCATTTAACTCCCCATTCTTGTTTCTCGGTATTTTGTCTTTCTCCCAGGATTTCAAGCATTTGACTTAGGTTATAATGTCCGGCCTTGTCTGTGCATGTCTGGCTTGACTTTAGTCTCTTTTTATGGACCGATTTTTTTTGGTATAAAATCATTTTTTAAGGAACTGATGTTTTACTTGGAAGAGTAGAAAGAAAATTGGAAAGATGAAAAATTAAAGGGATAGAAAAGTTAACAGATAGAAAATATAAAATTTCTTTTCATAGATATGCCTAGTGGAAAAGATGGAAATGTAGATAGAAAATATCTCTCCCTTCTATCGCTTGGTAGAGTTAGTGAAAAAGGAAAGAAAATAAAAAGGAAGATAAGTTTACTATAGTATATTTATATATATCTACTTTTTAAAGATTTTCTTTTCAACAAGGATATTTTTATACAGAAGTTTATTTTAATTTTTCAAATTTTTTTTATGATATATAAAAATAAATTATATTTATATAAAATAAATTATATTTATATAAAATAAATTTCTTATGTATAATCTTATTGAAAATTTTAGAAAAATCTTATATTTTACAATCACATTAAATGAAATATTTTTATTTATTAATTAACAATTCAAATGAAAATTATTGAGTGGATATTAAATATGGAAGTAGCAACATAATCAATTGATTCAATTTGTTCGTCTTTCTAGAGATTTTCATTTCAATAAGATAATCTAATGCTAATCCATTTTCAAATTCATATGCTTACTCTTGAATTTTTCTTTTTTGGAAAAAAATATTTATCTTCTAGATCCTCGTAATGGAATAAAAACTTAGAAACCCAGGATAGAATGACAATGACTAATGCAAACAAGCAATCCTATAAAAAAGGCTGTAAACATTTGAAAGATAAAAAAAATTAAAATGTTATAAGGGGCAAATTCATACTTTCACATTTAAAATAACATGGTTTTCATTTTCTTCCTCGTAATGGATTGTGATGCAAACAATCAATCCTTGTAATGGATTGTGATTTGTATTATGGGAAAGAAAACCCCATTCTCCCAATTTCTCTTTCCCTTTTTCTGTTGTGCCAGTATGAGAGTATAAATCGTACAATGAATGAAGGGTAATTGCAGTGTTTATTTAGGAATGTAAGCGAGTATTTATAGTCAAATGCTCGTCAAAGATTGAACAAAAGATAAGTCTCAAAATTCAAAATGAAAGAATTCAAATTGAAAGGTAACTAATCCTAAATACAAGGAAATAAATCAGATTTCAAATGAAGTTTTAAATAATTTAAATGATAAGATCACTATTATGAAGCAACCCTCAAATTCATTTTCCTTTCTCCCCTTCCATCTTTCTCGTTTCCTGCTCAACCAAGCAAAGCCTAAGAGAAGATTCCAACTTTTTAATTCTTGATTCTATATCTCGGTTATGCTCATATTCCAAAATGCTGTTTTGGAGCATAAATAAACAAAACTAAGAGCTCCAAATAAATAATTGTTGCCCAACAAAACCATGGCAAACTAGATTGAGAGCTTCTCTATGAACCTTTTTTTTCTTGAGTTCAACATTGAATTTAATCATGGCAAAATCATATTTGATTGTAGAAACCAAATTAGTTATCTTTACTCTTGAATCATCATTGGACATTGTGTCCTTTGAAATATCCAAGAGATATCCGACTAAGGTTGTGAATGTCACTATATGAACAACCAAAGACTCTCCCTCACGAATACACATCAACTTCTTTACTCTCTTTAAGTTCTCCATCATAAATAGGATCTGATAGATCATAGTCTTGCTCTTCCGCATACATCTTGTTTATGAAATTGGCAACTTCAACAATAATTCCACACTCGTTTAATTCGAGGGCATCCACCAACTGCTCTTCCAACCCTCCTCTTGCTGCGAAATTTGTAGGTTTAGCATTATGAAAGGGGTTATCAACCTTTCCAACAATTTCACCTTCAAGACCTTTTGGCAAGCCAAAAGAATCACAAACACCTTTTGTAATCTCCATTTAGTTTCCACATGTTTGGTCTCTACAAAGCTTGTACGACCCATGACAATTCTTCAATTTCTAATCTTAGACAACTCCGTTTGTTGACCTTAATTCTCTTTCTTGACTACTAGCGTCTAGCCATGGCTTAAAAGGGATTTCTAATATAAATCCCAGGATCTAATTAAGCTCTAATACCAAAAACTGATGTGATAAATTATCAAGTTGAGGGGAAATCTAAATAGCCAGGAAAATTGAAAGGATATGGATAATGTAATTGAAAGAATGAGGTTTTGGTTTTTTTAACCAATTGTTATTAACTCTTATTGATTAAAAAATCTGATCCTATTAACCCTCTAATAGGGTATTTATATTAAAACTCTTAATAATAGTCCGGTTAACCTTCTAGTGGAATATTTATGCTAGAACTTTTACTAAGATTCCTATCCTTATCACATGACACATTATATTTTTGATAAAATTAGTGTGTAATAGAAAATTTAAATAATTAAACTAAATTAGATGCTCCTGCATTAGTGGCCCTATCGACTTTGTTTGTAGTCCATCATCAACATTGCTTTCTCCAGTCTACATACTATGTTTCCTTTTAGATTGGCGTTAAGGCCTCAAGGCATCTCTATGTAAATCCCCTCCTCAAGGTTTTTGATGTAAGAAAGCGTTGACCTGTTGTACGCTCCAATCTAAATTCGCTGTCATAAACTACACGATATCCTTGCTTTATTCATTTTTGCTACTAGTGTGAATGTTTCTTGGTAATCAACCTTGTAAGTTCAAAATTTCAGCAGACTTGTGTTGTATACACACTTGTATACAACATTCACCTTAAGTTTGAGTGACATTGATGATTATTAATTTGTTTTGGTATTCAATAACTTTGTTATTGGCATCTAATTCATCATATAAATACTATATTAGTAATACTACCATGTATTTGTGGATGCATTTGTAATGGTTATCTTGGCTGTTTCTTCTCCCTCAAAAAGGGGTATAAGTTGACTAGACAGGGTAAAAGTATATTCAAAATGGGGTGGGAGGAAGTTAAATCTGAGGGCCAAGGAGGAAAGATGTTATCCACAATGGAAATGGAGTCAGATTCATCAGCAAGGGCAGAAATTAATACAGCGACAGTAGCAGCAGGATACCGCATGTTTAAAAGAAAGGTGATTGCCTATTCTCTTTGTATAATTTTGTTTGTATAATATTCATCTTCTAACTTGGTTTCTATTTGATTATGCAATGTTCTATAAACATTATTGATTGGCTTTCTTCCACAAGAAATTATGTTTAAGAAGATGAAAAGTTAATATCTTCTATTTGAATGTTTGAATGTTAGTATGCATCTATGCTGCTCTGATCCTTCATTTTTCTTGAAGTATTCGAAACTAAAACCTATGTCTGACATATATCAAGACACAAGTATGGGGATATGACCTTCCAATGATCTTCCAAATGCAATAAAAAAAGACTAAGAAAAAATTAAACATACCCATATCAGATACTCACCTGTATCTAACATTCGCGAGCCTAAGTAACATAATGTGCATTATCATGTAGGAAACTCTTCTAGAATGTTATTTGAAATGTTGTTCTGTATTACATAATGTAAATAAGTTAGTAGCTAAATGACTCATTTGTAAGGGCATTCGCATTTATGAATTGCTTTTCAATCTTTGTAGGTTATTAGACCCGTAGTTGATGATGTTGATACAGATAAGCGATCACTTCAGGAAGGATATGTGAGTATCTCAGATCAACTTGGCGCAAATTTTTTCTAATCATATAGCTTGCAATTTATGTGATACACGAAATATTATTTCAGATTACTGTAACTCCTCTTGGAGCCATTTCTCCGGCAGAGACAGTTTACCATTCTTACTTTAAAGAATGGCTACCAAATGCAGTTCAACAATTCTCTTCGTCAGCGTTATAATATGCATTATTGTATCTCTGGTGAGTCAAATAAAACTAAACAAGCCTTATAAGTTACTTTTTCTCTTTCCCCTCTTCATTCCATTTTATAGTATGTATTTGGCACCTTATTCATGCGTTTTCCCTTGCACATGGTTGGAAATTGCCTCCAAGTCATCGGTTTTGAGCATCGACCTATGAGGAATTCTGGATGTGGGATTAGTGTTCTTGGCTTCAATTGACTTGGCAATTGCATATGTTTTATATGGACCATATGTAATTCCTATATTGCCCTTCTGCTATTTATCATTATCAAATAAAACCCTAATTGTTTCCCTCTCGCCATTTACTGCTTATTTAATGTCTTTCCAGTTAGAAAAAGTCCTTTATTAATGCTATGTTGTAAATTTCAATTTGAAATTTCAGGTTTAGATTTCATTTGCTATGTAAAATGTGAAAATGTAATTCATATATTAGCTTAGATTCATTTTGATTATAAAATTTGAAGGTATGAAGAGAAATATAACATATTCCTGGATAGGATCTTCATATATATTTTAGGTTGGAGTACAAAAATAGTCACTAACGTATTTTTTGCATTCTATTTTGGTCATTGAGCTTTTAATTTTTTCTATTTTGGTTATTAAACTATACAAAATCAAATATTTTCATTACTGAATGGTAAGAGCTATTTGAGTATTAACGCAAGTGGTGACGTTGTTTTTTTTTATTGGTTTAATAATAAACTTAGCTTTTTAAATTCTACACATTTTATCAATTTAATCTTAAATATAAAATATTTAACCAAAAATTTGAAAAAATTCAAGAAATTTGACATTGGATATTTACAAAATAACATTTTTTTTCTTTCTCTTTTTAGTCTTTGAATTAAGGCCCGATGAAAATTCATATGTATGCTATGTAATCAGTATTTAATTTTTTTAAAAAAACTAAAAAAATATAAAAATGTATAGAAAATTATTTTAAAATTCAAAAAAAAATAAAAAAGTATTTAAAATTCAAATGTATGTAAATTATTAAAATTTTAAAAAATATATAAAATTTTAAAATTGGTAAAAAAGAAAATATTATAAAGCTTTTGTTTCTATCAGGTAAGAAAACCTTTCTAAGTTTTCACTCCCTGTCTTCTTTTGAAAATAAACAAAGCTTTCTTTTTTTTTTTTATCCCGAAGAGTTGTTATTATTAGTGTCAATACTAGTGGCTTCTTCCAACCACGTCATTATTGACGTTTCAAATTTAAAAACCTGATATACCAACGCCAGCATCAATGGCTACTTACAACCAAGGTTGAGATAAGTATTTCAAATCCAAATCCAAAAATATCATTTGACAATGCTGCAAACCAATAGCCCACTGAGTCCTTTTATCTCTTCTTCCATCGGCCCTCGATTGGTTATTGTAAATGGCTTGATCGACAAAAGATTAAATGAGTTTTGTTGAAATAATTAATTAGGGGTTTCTTTTTATTTTAGTTGAATCAAGTGGTTTGAAATATTTAAAGTGTTTGCTTTCTATTTTTAGTGTTTTTGTAAAGACTCGATTTTAGTTGGTGTTGAAAAATACGATTTCGGGCCTAATTTCGTAAACCGAGTTTGTAAAATTATGAATAAAAGAATTTATGCATTTGGTATGAAAATGTATTAGTGGACGACACAAGTAATTAAAACGAGAAAATTATTAATAATAGTACAAAGATTAAATTGTAAAAGTGCAATCGCTATTAAAGTTTAATTTAAAAAATGTTTGAGGGCTCAATTAACAATTATGAAAAAAACTAATGGCTCAATTAGCAATTATGCAAATGAGAGTAAATTGTAAAAGTGCAGTGACTAATGTTTCATGAGTTAGTCGATGAGGACAATTCTTCCATCCATTTCTATTAATTACGTTAACTAATGATTTTGTTTAATTAATGAAGTAAGATTGGTTTCTTAATTAAGTTTAATTATCTAATTAATCTAAGTGTATATATATATATATATATATATATATATATATATATATATAACAAGTGAGTGGGAGAGAGAAGAAAACGTTCATTCCTTTCTCCCAAATTGCTGTCCAAAGTTTGAAAGAAAGAAAGAAAATTCCCTTCTACTTTCTTTTACATTTCGGTCAAAAATTAAACAAGGTAATTTAATCCTTCCTTCATAATTTCTATAGAATTTTAGTTATTTGAGCTTAGTTTATCATACCCAAGTTTTAGTTTATCAAATTTTTAAGTATATGTTACGTTACAATTAGTAAGTTTTTGTGAAATCAAGCTTTATAATGTTAAGGATTGTTAATTAATAAGCTTGTGTTATGTTAGGACTACGTTAAAAAGAAGTGAAAAGTGTAGGATTTGTACTAAGCTATATAGTTCATTTATGACGTTAGGGACTAAATTGAAATAAATTGGAAGTTGTTAAAAAATTATATTATAGATTAAAAGTAGAAGCTCCCTAATGGAAGTATATGAAATTAGATTTTGATTCGATACTAAATATTGAAAAATATGAACATTACGGATATAGGGACTAAAATGAATAAAACACAAACTAAGTTTAATTGATGTGTTTTTCATGTGATTGTGTGAAAACTAACATCGTTTCTATAATCAAATTATTGTATGTAGCTAAAGATGACATCGGGCCATCTCAAGAGAAAGAAAATACAAAGGCCGTAGATGAGTAGCCTATTCCAGTTTGTGCTTTCATGATTGAATTGAAATTACTTATGTTTGGTTGTTGCAATTAGCTTGCTTAAGGTAATGATCTTGCTTGTCTCATAAATAGTAAGTATGAAATAGTTGGTACTTGTGAAAAATGTGATAATAATGCATATGATAAGATGAAATGGCATGAAACTAATTTGAGCATGATATGAATTTGTTATGTATTAAGTCATGACATGTGAACCATTATGTTTGAAATATTAAATACCCTATTAACAGTCTTGGATAGAGTCAGGTATATTTGGCATGCCATAGGAATAGTGTACGAGATTTTCCTTTGGTTTATATCGATGAGGTTCGAAGTACATATTATACTTCGAACGCACTAATGAGGTACTAGACACATAACTATTTACTTCAGTTTATACCGATGGCACGTGAAGCGCATATTATACTTCAGACGTATTGATGAGACATTGAGTGCCAAATATATTGGTGTGATGCTTGGATGATCCTTGTATCCGATGTGTCCGATTAATAGGGATTATGAAACATGTACTTTGCTTGTTGATATTTGATATTGAATGTTAAAGGCGAATTGTGTAATATATATTAATGTTAAAGTAATAAAAGATGGCATGTGAGAGACCGCGTGATTTGGTTAATATGAGCTCAAAGACCAATACGATTATAAAACAAATCAGTATGTTTGAAAATGTAATGAGAAAGAGAAATGGTTCTTGTAATATGCTATAATGATAAGGAATGAAGTGGATGAATGTGGAAGCGAATTGTAAAGTTTTTTCAAGTCGCGGATTTGACTTAGGGCTCAAGATGTTGGGAAAGAAATTTAGATTTTGACACAACGCGAAATGCAATCAAATCCAACTTAGATAAAACAATTAAAATAAATAACTAAGATAATTAAAATAGAATAATAAATCTACGATTAGAACAATAAGGAAGAAAATAAAGAAAATAGATGTAAAGATAGAACATGGTATGTAGAAGTCCTAAGAAGCCTTGGAAACACAAAGAATCCATAGTCCTCTTTAAGCGGCTCTAATTTTCCTTCCAAGAAAGAAAACTTGGTAAGAAAAAGTTTGAAGATGATTCTTACAGTCTGAAAAGATTGTTAAAACTCTGTTAAAAGAAACTCATGAGAAATTCTTGAAAAGAAAACTCAAAGAGAATTTATTAACTCAAAAGAGAAGTTGAATAATAATGAATTGTGTCATTTGTGTACAATGCAAAGGCTTATATATAGGCTAGCTAAATAAATCTAAATAAAACTCTTAAATATATTAGAACTCTAATTAATCTAAATAAGAAGTAGTTTTAAACTAAATTTTCTTGTTAACATAAAAGTCTTAAATAACTTATACTACTTAATAATTATTAAAAATTCAGAATAATAAAATAATAAAATCATAAGAGCAGATAAATACAATATTGGGCTCATAAATAATAAAAATTAAGCCTAAAACCCGAAGCCAATATGATTTAAACTCGAATTAAAAGCCCAAAACTCGTAATTCTCGTTATAATCCCATCTAGAAATTTGTTCACGTAGTCTTTATTAAAAAGGTCATAACTTGAGCTCCTAAACTCAAAATCGAGTGATGAAAACTGCATTTTGAAGCTAAGAGACAGACCTTTGAACACCATGAGATATCTCAACCTAGAAATGCCTTGATCCCATCCAAAAATTCGTCACAATTATTCTGATTTCCCAAACTTGAAAAGTGGCAGCTTTGGTGAATGAAATTTAATAAATTTCACCCTATCTGTGCATGTATCATTCCCCTTTTCCTCGAAAAGAGTCGTCCTCGAATCTTGTCTTTGATCGAATCTTGGTTTGATTTGCTTGACCTTTGACATTATTCTTGCTCCTTGAGGTAGTGTGAGCCAATCATATCCATGGGTCTGAAATTGGGCCTTGAGACTTACATCATTCCCCCTTCCTCAAGAAGATTCGTCCCCGAATCTTTAGTTGCACAAAAAGAAAAGGGATTAGAAAAAATAACAATAAAATGAAAAAAAAAATACTTACCTAAATTTTCTTGTGTGCCAAAACTATCTCCAGGACCAAAGATATGATTTTGATCTCCCAAATGAGCATGGATCAAATATATTTCCTTCAAAAACAAACCATTAACACTAAACAAAGAAATATTAGACACATGAGTGTTCAAGTAAAAAATAACCTGTAACTTTCTTTGATTATACATGGTCATCCATAAGAAACGAGTCAAAGATTTCACATAATTATAAAAATCAAGAATGTTAAGAGTATGTAAAAATTAATCGTTAAAGGTCAATATAGAAAATTTTGTTGCAAGAACAAATATATAAAATGCTTTAATAAACCTATCTAGTGCAACAGAATTACTATTTTTAACCTTTATAAATCTAGATAAACCCATAAAGTCAATTAAACTTTCAAACCAAGGTTTAATGAAATTTGACCAAAGAGAAAGCATGTTGTAAGGAAAAACAAAATCTGTAGCATACTTATAAAAAATATTCATTGTATGCCTTCTTAAATCAATTTCTAATGTTTTCTTGCCTTTCTTAAATCAATTTCTAATGTTTTCTTGCCTTTCTTACCTTGTAGCACTTGTGGAGAATTATTAATGTTCAGCTCACCTCTCTCCCACAAGTAAAGGTGTTGATCGATGGTAGAGTAATGTAATTGGAAGTCCGTCAATAGATCCTTAAAATCCTGTAACAAGGAAACACCACTAAACAAATTCGAGTTATGGTTAGTTAAAACATAATCATTCCTCACTTTTGCATGAATATTTTCTTGTTTTTCATTTTCTTTTCCCACTTGAGAACTCTCCAATTTTACCTCATATGTATTTTCACTCACCAAAAGTGGACCATCAAGTAGACTTTTATCACTCAAGGTCTCTTTTCTCTCTGTCTTTTCAATTTTTTCTTCCTCACTTCCCATATCGCCCTCACAAGTATTATGAAGATTCAATTCAATACAATATATTTTAGTAGGAGAACATGACATTTCTATCTCATCTAACTCCATAGATTCGAGGAAAAAATTCTCACTATCATTTTTTTTATTAACAAAAATATTGTGTTGGCACAATCATGACTATAGTGCCCACACCCTTTGCACGTAAAACATTCAATGTCATGAGCTCTTTGTTGTTTTGGTGAAAAATTAGTAGAAGTGGGTTGCTTAGAAGATGTAGAAGAAGGTTTTGTAGGAGCCCTACTTTTCCACTCAAAAGGTTTAGTCTCATAATGTTTTGGCAGTAATTTATTAGTAGCATAAGATGTAGAAGAAGGTTTTGTAGAATTCTTGAAATTGCTACTCAATCTCAACTTCCTTGTGTACCGCCTCTTCAAGATCAATGTAGGTTTGAAGATCAAGAGAATTGGCTATCGAAACGTTCAAGCCATCTACAAACTGTACCATGGTAGTCTCTTCATCTTCTCATACATTTGCTCTTTGCATAAGCATAAGCATCTCCATCTCCTTAAAGTACTCATCAACAGATCGATTACCTTAAACAAGGCGTCAAAGTTTCGTTTTGACCTCTCTGTAGTAATGAGAAGGAACGTAACGCTTTCACATCACTTGCTTCAACTTGTCTCATGTTTCAATCACCCTTTCACGGTTTCTTTGACAATTAATTCCAAGCTAAATCCACCAACTCAATGTATAATCTAAAAATCCAAGGGTTGCCAATGAGACTTTTTTCTCTTCCCAGCATTTATAGTAACGAAACATAAGTTCAATATTTCATTCCCACTCATAATATGCCTCGGGATAATTTTTTCCTCAAAATGGTGGAATGTTGAACTTCAGTTTAGCTAAAAAATGTTGTCCACAGTCATTATTAACCAAAGTCTCATCATTTGCACAAGAGACACGTCAAGCATTATTTGCACGAAGACAAGATTGATCAACCTTATCTCCCCAATTACAATTCCAACGCTCAATTTTGGTACTTAGACATTTCAAATTTTTGCTGATCTTGTCTAGAATAGTGTCTCGTTGCTAATCTTGAGCATTTTGAACCTCTTGATCCCTTTGCAGCTTCCTAATCATAGTATTGCAAATCATTATGGAAGCCTGAAAATCACACAACACTGAAGAAAAGAAAAATTAAGCAAACCTCATCGGTATGCACTCAGAAATAAAAATCAAATTCTCAATGAGGTAAGAATTAATCTTGTGAGTCTTTTAAAAGTGTTTACATCAACTGCAACAACCCGATTTTGAGCTTAGTCAGAACAGTGGTTTCGGGACCACAAATCCTAGACCGATAAATTATTTTTAGTATTATTTTGGTGTCATAGTATGATTATGTGAGTGTATGAAAAATTTGGTGAATTAATTTTAGCGATTGCTAGCTTAATTTCAGAAAAGGACTAAATCGCATAAAGTGCAAAACTCCTGTTTTATTAGCTAAAGGTGTAAATTGACTATGAATCATATTGTGGGGGTCTTTAAAGGGCAAATAGACCCTTTTGAGAGAGGTGGCCGGCCACGAGAGACAAAGAAATAGAAAAATCAATGTTTGGTGAAATTAGGTGATAAAAATTGAATAAAATAAAACAAACAGGAAAAGATGTCATTTTTCTCCTTCTTTCTGCACCGATTTCTCTCCAAGAAAACAGCCATGGAAGTTTAAAATTTTCAGCAACCTTAAACTCTTGCAAGTAAGTCTTCTTGGTAGTCCTTCTTGATAATTTTTGTGTTTTTGGAACCTCTAAAGCTTAATCTAGCTATTGAGGGGACTATTTTGCAAAATGGTTGAGAGTCTAGGGTTTTTCCATGAAATAATAAGTGTCTTTAACTAAAATTTTATGGAAGAACATGAGTTATGGTTGAGAAATAAATACCTTTGTGAAATAGTTTTCATGGAAACCCTAACTAAGGACTATTTTGCATAAGTTATAAATTAGGTGATAAATGTGTGAAATATTTGGAATTGAGGGTTGCTTCTAGTATAAAAATAATTCGGCTAGGCTTGGTTAATAATTAAATTCGATAAAAAATTGATTTTCGGGTCTAGGGGTAAAACGGTCATTTTATGAAGGGGTAAAATGGTCATTTTGCCCAATTATAAATTGTTGAGTACCTAGATTGAGATGTTGATTAAATTAGTGAAATTTTTTTTATCATTTTAGATCAAGAAATACAAAATCTGATCCTAGACCGGGGGAAGGCCAAGCAAGTAGATTAAATCGACTAGTCGTCTACATATTGTAATCCGAGGTAAGTTGTAAATAATGCAACTATATTGTATATGATTGAATTGATATTGCATAAGTTGTTTTTGATTGTGAATATGAGTATGCATGTTGAGAAATTAATGTAACAAAGACTTCCGATTGTACATTAGGAATAGATTTGGATATTCATGCCATGACATTGGGTGATATGTGTGCTAGTGTAAGACATGTCTGGGACATGCATCAGCCACATTATGAGAGCCAATGTAAGACATGTCTAGGTCATGTATCAGCCTCGAGATATACAAGCTAGTGTAAGACCAGTCTGGGACATGGCGTCAACTTGTTGTGTGTCAGTGTAAGACCTGTCTGGGGCATGGCATTGACACCGATAGATGAGAGCTAGTGTAAGACCTGTCTGGGACATGGGATCAAAATTGACATGCTAGCTAGTGTAAGTCCATGTCTAGGACATGGCGTCGGCATCTATTCCCATGTTTGGGGCTATTGAATATCCCATAGTATTCCAAATGGTTCAACGGGAGATTTATGGTTTATATCAAAATGCGAGAACTTATGACCATGTGGTGAGTGGTACAGGTACTTAAATGAGAATTTCGAAATACGAGCCTCAGTTACGTTGTATGTTTAATAAGGAAAGAAAGTGAGTAAGTTATGCTTATGATCACTTGTGCATTTTGTATGAAGTATGAAATGTGAATTCAATCAATGTTGTATGCTTGGTGAGAGACGAATATGAACAAATAATATTTATGAGTCCTCACTTTCGTGTATAGATTGAGTTATATTGGGAGTATGATCCCTTATGGTAACTTGTAGTTATTTCGTTATTTACATGCGACTTATTAAGCTTTATGCTTACCCTTTTTCCTTTCTATTTTCTTATAGTGCCGCCAAAGTAGCTCGTGGATCATTGCCTTATGTCGGATAAGCCAGTCACACTATCCTTGAAGCATTTGGTATAGTTAGTCTTTTTCTATTTTGAGTATGGCATGTATAGGAACTTAGACTATTGGGCTTTATGTCATTGTTGATTTGGCCAAGTGTGTTGGCTTGGATGAAACCCTACATTTTGTATAAGGCCTTGGATAATGGCTAATGTTTATTTTGATAAATGAAATGATGATATTTTCATGGATGAGTAAATTGCATGATTGAACTAATGCCTATTGTGGCTGATTAGACCTTGTATTGCAGTATGGATTGGTCATGTTAAGTGATGGTGTAGGTTGGTGCATTTAAGGGTGGCAAAAAGGCTTGGAAAATAGCCTTGTTTTGCCCGCACAGCTAGACACACCATTTCGTGCAGGTTATCCATCCAACACCATTTCCATCATTTCCATCGAATCAATAACCATTAGTCCCATTTTCACCTTAAAGTCTATTTCAAAACGATACAACATTAGACGATCGGGCAACTCAACATCTTCCAATCAAATTCATGATTACGAGCATGCATCATTTGGTATAAGAGCTATGGAAATCTAATCCAGGTATCATATTAGAAGTTTCGAAATATAAAAAAAAAAAGCAAAAAAAAATCGAAGTGGAAAAAAAATTCGAAAAAAAACAACAATTTGAAGTTGAAAAAAAATTGTAATTTTTTTTATATCCTGGAGTATATCTTATATTTTTTGACAAGTTGTCACACTACTGAAATCTTTCGATTAAAAAAAATTGTTACCTTTTTTCTTTGCTTTTTGAACCTATCCTACCACATATCAACTGTTTGTTGTTAACTGACTGTTGCAAGTGTTCTTTGATCAGGTCCTAACTAGTTCGATCTAAAACTTTGAGAAGAACTTGAGAGGAAAAAAGGCATGAGTGGTGAGATTAAAAGAGCGAGAAAAAGCCAAAATTGAGTGAAGCACGAGCAAAATGAATTTTTTTTCTTCCGAGAGGATTTGTGAGGATTTTGAATTTGGTAAGGTTCATATTCTATTTAATTTTCTTTTGTTTTCTAATCGTTTGTTGAAATCATGTCCCAAGAACTTTTCAAGTTGGAATTGCAAATGTTGTTGAAAGAAATGAGAAGGATTATGCGATTTGAAACTAAGCAAATACAAAAAAAAAAAAAAAGATCATATAAAAGGAAGATCACCAAGGAGTCAATCGTCCTATGATTTCTTGAGAAGATATCCGTGTCGTGATTCCTATTCATTGAGGAATTCAAGTTGGAGTAAAGCAAACGACAAGTTTGAAGCCTTTCGAGGTAACAAACAAGAAGGAGCAAGTATCTCTTCGACTGGACCAAAGTACTCATCCACGGAGGTTCAATCATAAAGAGTTAATTGTGTCTCATATGTAAATCCTTCCACTCTTACCGAATGAAAATCTTCTCATTCTGATTCGTTCATGTCAACCCCATTTTGTAACGAAAGAATGAGAGAAAAGGAAATTGAAAAAAAAGAAAGACAAGAGTTGATAGTGAGAGAAAATGAGCAAAAAATAAAAGAAATTGAGAGAAGAAAAAAAGAAATGAGAGAAAAAGAAATTGAAATAAAAAGAGAGCTTGAAAGAAAAGAGAAAGAAAAAGAATGCAAGCGAGAAAATAACCTTGAAAAAGAGTTTGAGAATGAAAAAGAAAACGAAATTGAAAAAGAGAAAAAGGAGAGCGAAAGAAAAGAAAATGTGAAAGATGACGAGTGTTTCATTGAGATTGAAGAAATAAAAGAAAGTGTGAATGAAATGAGCATCATTCTTGAGAAAGAAAGTGAAATGAAGGGTGAGAGTAAGTTTTCAAAAATAAAAGAGAGTGCGAAAAAAGAAAGAGAGATTGAAAAGGAGATTGAAAAAGAAACGAGCGAAAAAGAAGAGAGTATTCAAACAAAGGTTAGCTTGTTTTTGCTAACCCACATTCAAGTTTGCCTTTTGATTTCTCTTCATTTTAGGTTTATAAAATTCCACCCATGGACAAGTTCCAACTTCATTACCTTACCGACGAGAGAAGATTCCAATTGATCGAAAAAGGTAAGTTGGAGAGTAAAAATATTCTTCAAACCTCCGAAGGTAAGTAAGGCAAGGAACCTTTTAAGATTCAATCAAATTGGTATTCTTTGAATTTCATTGACAAGTTTGCCAATTTTTTTATCTAAATAAATTCTTTACAATAACTTGTTTTGTTGTTATTCGTTGAATAAAGCTGCTGATTTTGTCCCAAATAGTGTTTTAAAATGTTTCTCTCATGATTTGTTTCATGTTCATTCAAATAACATTAAATTGCAAGATGATTTGGACATTGATGTGTTTGTTCCAACTATATGTCAACAAAATTTGATTGTCATATGTGATAAAGAATTTTCATGTAAAAAAGCTTAATCTATTTGATTTAGATTGTTATGTGAATTCTTTAAATCAATGTGAGAAAATTTTGTGGATATCTCTACCTATTCGAAGGAATTTTGAGAGTTTTGATTGTTTGAACATACCTATGCCTAAATCTTGTTTGTTTAACATGTGTGAATTTTTGAAAGAACAATTTTTATTGTATTCAAAAATAAGTAATCAAAACCATGTGTTTAAACCCGGAGCATGTTTTTAAAAGTTATTATTGAGAGAAGGTGAGCATCTGATCGTGATTTTCTGTGATAAGCTTTATAAATTTATAATGACTTGCTCTTTAAACTAACTATTATCATGACGCAGGCAAGTGTACCTATCGAACAGTAGTATAGCTTTAGCAAGACTGGATTGTCGAACCCAAAGGACTAAAAGTACTAGTAATGACTGTCTTTTTATTATCTAGCCTAAGAATTAAAGGGGTTTGTTTTATATAACTAATTAAACTAAGAAATTGTAGAAAATAGGATTGGGAAATTACTTTTGGGAAAACGATTGATTAAGGACAATACCTAAGGAAAAATCCACCTAGACTTTTACTTGTTATTCTGGCTCCGAACCGGATGATTTATTCATTTAACTTCTTTCGTAGAAATCCCTACGTTATGTTATTATCCCTATTTAAGACTAATAACGTCTAATCCCTAGGTTGAATAACTGAGACTTTTCTCTAATTAACACCCTAAGGTTGCATTAACTCGATCTATGGATTCCCTTATTAGGTTTCACCCTAATCCGGTAAAATCTTGTCACCCTATCTCTAGGCGCGCAATCAACTCCGCTTAATTATGACAAAGTTACTCTTAGTCAGGGTCTATTCCTCCTCCAACTAAGAGTAGTAACTTGAAGTGATATCCTGAAATACCAAAACAAGAATTAAGAACACACAATTAAGAACAAGTTAAATATTTATCATACGATTCAGAAAATAATAACAAGATTCGTCTTAGGTTTCATCCCCCTTAGGTATTTAGGGGTTTAGTTCATAACTAAACAAGAAAACATCTCAGAATAATAAAGAATACAAAACATAAAGAAAACCCAAAACTCCTGAAGGGGAAATTGAGGAGAGATCTTCAGTCTTGATGGTGAATTAGGCTTCTAAGATGGATCAATCAGCTTTCTCGGAGTGATTTCTTACTCCCTATTCTCCGTCCCCCTTCTCTTCCTTTTCTGGGGTGTATTTATAGGCTTTGGAATGCCTAAGAAACCTTAAAAGTAGCCTTTTTCAAGTTGGACTCAACTTAAGCTCGGCAGGGACACACTCGTGTGCGATTACTTTAGGCCGTGTTCGAGCCTGTTAAATTGGCACAGGCATGTGTTCTACCCATGTGAGTCATGCTTCAATTCTGCCAAATTGACACGGCCGTGTGAGCTACCCGTGTGAGGAGGTCCAGGCCGTGTTGATTTCGTACTTTGGCCCATTTTCTCCGTTTTTGGCCCGTTTCTCGTTCCTTTCGCCCTCCTATGCTTACCTAAGTGTAAAACATGAAATTAAGGCATTAGGAGCATCGAATTCACTAATTCTAAGGAAAAATCATTCATAAAATGCATTAAGCATAGGGTATAAATATGTATAAATTACAGTTTATCAAATACCCCTACACTTAAGCGTTTGCTTGTCCTCAAGCAAAATCCTCAAACCAGAATTAAAAATTCCTTTTTCTCAACTTATAATTCCTATAATTAATATATCAAACCATCTCATAAGTAATCATACATTGAGAGTTCAACTAAAAGAACATTAAAGCTTCAAACATTTAAAATTGAGTATTTAATCATGAAAAACTTAAGCATCTCCCTTCATCTAAGTAGTTATCATTGATTTGAAACCTCACAGAGTGTACCATCCTCACTAAAGATTCACTCAAATCACTCGAAGTGTTTAAGGAAAATGAAATTAGCACTCATCAGTCAATATGAAAAGTTATTACCATAGGCTTGCATAAAAATCAAATCTCCACCACTATAAATCGAGATGATACATCAATCAAAATGTCTTTAAAGGGTTGTAACGAGGCTTGGTTCGGGGGTGTGGTCACAAGTTGAAAAAAAGGTTAGAATTGAGATTGACTTGAAAAATTACATAACTAGAAAAATATTTAATCATTACTTGTGTACAACAAAGCTTCTTTGTGACTATAGAATTTGAATACTGAAGTTTACAAACAAAAGATCACTACTAATATGTATACATGTTTCTTTCTCTCTCTCTTTTTTTAAGAACAAGTTAAATTATCATAAACTAACTATTAAGAACAAGACATAGCTAAGAAATTTATTCAAATCAAATCACGATAAAAAAATAGGGATCGAATTAGTTTAAGGGGATTTCAACAATAATGGGTTAAGGGTTAATATTGAGGGTCATGCAAGGAGTGTCTTGTTAGGCTCAAAGGGGTTTACTGAGTGTTAATCGTGGAGGTAAGCTTTTCATGGCATGAGTGAGTTAATCCTAAGTGCCTCTATCATCTTGACATATCAAATCAAATAATGTGGTCTTGACATGCATAATCAAGCAAGTTTTAGAATAACAATTCAATATTGACACACTCAAAGCAATAATAAAAGTGAGCATGAAAGAATTAATAGATGCTTAAAAGGATCAAAAAATCTCACAAAAATTATAGCTTTTTGATGTTTAAACCTATAGGATTCAATTCAAGATAATACCTATACTTGGGGAAACAACCTAAAATTTTAAATTCTTAAAAATCAACTTATCATGCTTGATTTTCTAATGTTTTAAAGTTAAATAATCAATACATGAATGCCTATGTTTTAATTCAAGATATATCAATAGAAATTATTAGTTAATCAAAATTCATCCTAAACATGATATGAGAGATTTGCAAGAGAACAAAGTAATATGCAGTGGTAAGAAGAGCCCGGATTGCGTCAGCTAACTGGACTTGTTCGATAGCAGCCCAGTCTATGCAGCGGCCCGCTGCTAAGGGTCAGGCCCGTAATATTTGATATAGTTCCTATTGGGGTCCGTTGGGAAGCTGGAGGAATGGGTGACGAATTTTTGCGGTAGGGCCCGCAGAAGATGATGCTCCCTTCTTTTTCTTCGAAGTGGGGACATCGGTTTTCTTGCCTCGTGAGGACGACATTGTGAACCTATACAAATGAAGAAGAACAACAATAGGTATATGAATTTGAAAAGCCATAATTTTGAGCAAACAATTTCAACCAAAATATGAACCAAGCACAACCAACCCAATTCCTTTTGACAGTATAATTTCGTGACATTATCAATGTGAGGACATGAGGATAGGCAAAGTAATGGCATGTAAATGAAAAAAGAATGAAACTTTCCTAACAACTCACATGAATATAAAATGCATGAAAAATTTCAACTACTCTTTATCATGAAAGTTTTACTTCTAACTAAATGAATGGAGTAAAGACTGCATGTAATAACTCAAACCAAATGATGGGTATTCTAAACTACAATATTTAAATGATGCAAAATATAGAAATAAAGTAAAAAACTTGTATATTATCATGAGAACTAGGCCTAAAAGTCAATAAAATAGTAAGTAAGAAGTAAACAAACGCTAGGAAGAGGAGAAAATGCGTCAAAAATAAAGTTAGAGGCGACGTACAAGCGTGGCGTGGAGGCCGTGTGGACTTGCAGCGGGTAGGGTTAGGGTTTTTGAATGGGGAAGACAATTAATAGTGCAGGGTAGTTATAGGTTTTGGGCCACACGGCCAGGGGCACGCCCGTGTGTCCCAATTTCAGGCCGTGTGTTTCGCGTTTTTCCCCTTTTGGCGCGTCTAAAATTCGACACACGCCCATGTTCCTTGGGCGTGTTGTTTAACACGGCCGTGTCGCATGACCGTGTTTTGCCTTATTCACTTCTCTCACGCCCGTGTTAATTTGACAGGTTTGCCCACGGGTGTTATACACGGGCGTGTCGCACGCCCATGCTAGTTTCTCAGTTTTGACCACGGGCCTCAGGGACGAGTGTGTTTGCCCACGGCCATGGCGATTTATCGTTGCCCTTGTTTTGGGGAAAATCTTGCCCTGTTTCCACATGGTAGTACACATGGCCGTGTGCTTGGCTGTGTCCCTGTGGTAAACCTATTTTCAAGAGCTCTGTTAGTCATGGCAAGTGTTAAACACTAAAATTTAAAGAAGTTAGTGCAATTAGTGCTCGGGTTGCCTCCCGAGAAGCACTTATTTATAGTCTAAGCTCGACTTACCTCTCCGTTTAATGGTCAGGGTGGTTTAAGGAGTTCGTACTCCTCATTCTTGCTATCATTCTTATCGAAATAAAGCTTTAACCGGGAATTGTTTACCTTAAAAGTGCCAAACTTGGGATGACTTACCTCCATTGTACCGAATGGGAAAATATTAAGTACTGTAAGAGGGGTTTCTTCATTCGGGTTGGGAGTGACAATGTGAGGGTCTGCAGCATCTAGTAAGACTTGATCTCCAACCTTAAGTTGATTTGGAGGGGTATCGAGCTTGTTTTGGCAGAGTTTCAGTTTATCGGGCGTTCTCGATCTATGTCCTTGCCATTCGTCGAGCTCCTCTATTTGTAGCCTTCGTTCTTCATGAATGGGTCCTCTATTGTTGTTGGAACTTGGCTCGTGTACTTCTTTCAAACTTAATTTCTGCACAGTGGATTGTGTCATATTATCAGTTTTAGTAGGATGGTGTGGAACATTACCTTCCATGTTCGATGTGATGCTAGAATTACGAGCTTGAAGGCTGATCGTTTCATCTCCCATGCGAAGTGTAAGTTTACCTGTGCCAACATCAATAATTGTTTTAGCAGATGCTAAAAGGGGCCTACCTAAAATCAAAGGGGTGTTGGTCTCCTCCTCTATGTCTAAAACAACGAAGTCTACGGGAAATATGAACTTATCTATTTTTACTAATACATATTCTGTAATACCTCTAGCAAATCTTATAGTTTTATTCCTAGTTTGTTTAGGTTTCCCAAGACCTAGTTGCTTAAACATTTTGTAAGGCATGACATTGATACTTGCCCTAAAATCAGCTAATGCATTATTCACATCTAAACTACCAATTAAGCAATGAATTGTAAAACTCTCTGGATCTTTCAATTTGTTGGGTAGCTTATTTTGTAGAATAGCTGGGCAAACTACGTTTAGCTCCACATGCGATGCTTCGACCAACTTCTGCTTGTTTGTTAAAAGCTCTCTTAGAAATTTCATTACATTTGGCATCTGTGACAGAGTTTCAATAAATGGTAAGTTAATATGTAATTTTTTCAAAAGTTTAAGGAATTTACCGAATTGTTCATCTGAGCGGTCTTTCCTTGTCGCATTAGGGTATGGCACACGAGGTTTATATTCTTCATTCACTGTTTTGTTATGACTTACCTCACTTTTACCTTTGCTTACCACAGTTTCTTGCATCAATTATAGCTCAGGCTCAATGAATCCTTTATTATCTTGAGTACTAATTGCGTTGAGATATTCCCTTGGGTTCGATTCAGTATTACTTGGCAAGCTACCTTGTGGCCATTCAGAAATTAATTTGGATAGCTGACCTATCTGAGTTTTGAGTCCTTGAATTGATGCTTGTTGATTTTTGAGTGCTGTCTCGGTATTCTAGAAACGAGTTTCTGACACCGAGATGAATTTGGATAGCATCTCCTCAAGGTTCGGCTTCTTTTCATGTTGATAAGGTGGTTGTTGAAAACCCTGAGGATTCTGTGGCCTTTGATTTCCTTGAGCACCCCAAGAGAAATTTGGGTGGTTCTTCCAACCTGCATTATAAGTATTACTATATGGGTTATTTTGAGATCTAATATTATTGTTACCCATATAGTTGACTTGTTCCTCTTCGGTTGTATGATTGAATGGTGGGTATTCTGTATGCACACCTCCTCCACTTGGATCACACCTCATCACTAGATGTACCTGCGTAGAACCAAGTAAACCATCAATTTTTTTATTCAAAAGTTCTACCTGATTTGCCAACATAGTGACCGAATTGACATTATAAACGCCTGCTATTTTCGTTGGCTTAGTCCTCATGGCTTGCCACTAATAGTTATTCAGTGACATCTCTTCAATAAATTCAGAAGCCTCTTCAGGTGTTTTGTTATTGATGGTTCCACCAGCAGCTGCATCAATCATTTGTCTTGTCGAAGGTTTCACACCGTTGAAGAACGTTTGAACTTACAGCCATAGAGGTAACCCATGGTGTGGGCAGTTTCGCACAAGGTCTTGGTATCTTTTCCATGCATCGTAAAATGTTTCTATGTCCATCTGCACAAAAGAAGAGATATCATTATGCAACTTAGTTGTTTTCGCCGGTGGAAAATATTTTAATAAAAAATTTTTGGTCATTTGTTCCCAAGTGGTAATGGACCCTCATGGTAGTGAGTTCAACCACTATTTAGCTTTGTTCCTTAGTGAAAAAGGGAATAATTGAAGGCGAATGGCATCATCAGATACACCATTAATTTTGAAAGTGTCGCATAGTTCTAGGAAATTTGCCAAGTGAGTGTTGGGGTTCTCATCCTGCAAACCATCAAACTGAACAAATTGCTATATCATCTGAATCGTGTTAGGTTTCAGTTCAAAATTATTTGTAGCAATAGCAGGCCTAACTATACTTGACTCAGTTCCTGTAAAATTAGGTTTAGCATAATCATACATAGTACGAGGAGCAGGATTCTAATTTGCTAATTCAGCGGGTATGGCTGGAGGTAGCGGATTGTCTTGATTTTCAGCCATCTCCTCTGTTGTAGTTGAGATATCGTCCTCTTGCTCTTCTTCTATGTATCTTAAGCTGCGCCTGATTTTTCATCAGTTTTTATAAGCTGTACGATCAATTTCCTCATCAAAAAGCAATGGTCCCGACGGGTTTCTTCTAGTCATAAACTACAAGAACCTACCAGGAGCAAAAGAAATAAAATTAGTAAAATAAAAATTAAAGTTAAATTGCAAGAAAATAAATGGCTAAAGTAATAAATATTGGGCGTTCCTAATATCTTAGTCCCCGGCAACGGCGCCAAAAACTTGATCATGATTTTCCTGTGATAAGTTTTATAAATTTATAATGAATCATTCTTGAAACTAACTATTATCACGACGTAGGCAAGTGTCCCTATCAAACAGTAGTATAGCTTTAGCAAGACCGGATTGTCGAACCCAAGGGACTAGGAGTGCTAGTAATGACTGTCTTCTTATTATCTAGCCGAAGAAAAGAGATTTGTTTTAACTAACTAATTAATTGAACTAAGAACTTGCAGAAAATAGAATTTGGGAAATTACTTTTGGGGAAAGCGATTGATTGAGACAATACCTAAGGAAAAATCCACCTAGACTTTTACTTATTATTCTGGCTCCGAACCGAATGATTTATTCATTTAACTTGTTCTGTAGAAATCCCTAATGTATATTATTATCCCTCTCGAGACTAAAAATGTCTAATCCCTAGGTTGAATAACCAAGAGTTATCTCTAATTAACACCCTAAGGTTGCATTAACTCAATCTATGGATTCTCTTAATAGGTTTCACCCTAATCTGGCAAAATCTTGTCACCCTATCTCTAGGCGCGCAATCAACTCCGCTTAATTACGAAAAAGTTACTCTTGGCCAAGGTCTATTCCTCCTCCAACTAAGAGTAGTAACTTGAAGTGATATCCTGAAATACCAAAACAAGAATTAAGAACACATAATTAAGAACAAGTCAAATATTTATCATACGATTCAGAAATAATAACAAGGTTTTGTCATAGGTTTCATTCCCTTAGGTATTTAGGGGTTTAGTTCATAACTAAACAAGAAAACATCTCAGAATAATAATAATTACAAAACATAAAGAAAACCCAAAACTCCTGGAGGGGAAATTAAGGAGAGATCTTCAGTCTTAATAGTAGATCCGGCTTCTGAGATGAATCAATCGGCTTCGTTGGAGTAATTCCTTACTCCCTATTCTCTGTCTCCCTTTTCTTCTTCTTTTAGGGTGTATTTATAGGCTTTGGAATGCCTTAGAACCCTCAAAAGTGGCCTTTTTCGAATTGAACTCAACTTGGGCTCGGTAGGGACACGCCTGTGTGACATGCCTGTGTGCGATAACTTCAGGCCGTGTTCAAGGTACACGAGCGTGTGTTATACCCATGTGAGTCGTACTTCAATTCTGCCAAATTGACATGACCGTGTGATTTGCCCGTGTGAAGAGGTCTAGGCCGTGTTGATTTTGTGCTTTTGGCCCATTTTCTCCATTTTTGGCCCATTTCTCGTTCCTTTCGCTCTCCTATGCTTACCTGAGAATAAAACATGAAATTAAGGCATTAGGAGCATCGAATTCACCAAATCTAAGGGGAAATCATTCATAAAATGCGTTAAGCATGGGTTATAAATATGTATAAATTACGGTTTATTAGTCTCACACGGTTGGCAAACACGCCCGTGTCACAGACTGTGTGGACATTCAAAATGAGAGCACATGGCCGTTTCCCAGCCCGTGTCTGACCCCGTGTAACTCTTTGACCTGGGTTACATGGCCAACACACAGCCTATGTGGCCAGCCCATGTAACGCCCCGAATTTTAGGCATAGAAGAATTGGGCCTTGGGTTTAGAGCTCCTAAAATTCTTGAGAGCAAGAAAATGACACAATTTCATGTTAGTCCTATTGGGTTAGTGATTTTGGATGTTAGGGGGGCCTCTATGAAGTCCCAGGTTCAAGCCTTGGTATAGGAAAAATTTTGGTTTTTAGCATTAAGGTAACCCTGACGCTAGGTTGAATGTTTCTTAAATTTTGAATGGTAAAATTTGACAAAAGAAGTATGGTGGTTTAGGTGGTAAGTGACTCCTCATAAGGGAGTGAGGACTGGGGTTCGAGGTCTGGAAGGAGCACTGGATTTTTTTTTCTTCAAGGATGTGTAGGTGGTAGAGTTTGATCAAAACTCTACAGGATAAAGGTTGAATGAGTCTTAGCGGGATATGAGGAGGAAGTTAAGGGATAGAGTTGATCATTGGAGGAAATCAAGGAGGATTTGAATTAGGAGGAAGTTTAGCCGAATGGGGACTTTGGGTTGCACAAGAATTCGGCAGGGGGGATTTGGTTCATTTTTGGCATTTGGGGCATTGTTTTGGTATAGCCGAATCTTGCTAGAAGAATTCTTGGTGTTTTCTTTTATTTTGTTCACTCGTTTTGGTACCTTTGCCTTTCATTTTCAAGACTCTCTGACTCGGGGTTGTCCGCTGTTTTGTTTTAGCCAAAAGTGCATTACCATTTAGGCCTTCTATTAGCCGATTTCTTCCCCACTTCTCATCTTCTAGTCCTCTCCCTTCTTTTCTAATCCTTTTACCTCTCTTCTTTCCTTCTGGCTTGAGTTGAATGCTAACCCTCTTCCTTTTCTAAACCGTGGCCTTTCTCTTCTATTTTCCCGCCAGTCTCTCATAGTCGAAATCCCTCTTCTCTCAACCATCTTCTTGTAAGCCGGATTCCCTTGCCGCAACGCTATTTTCTTTGATCTTAATGTGTATAAAGTCGAATATTCCCTACTCTCTCTCTCTATCAGCTATTTCTGAATCCGTCTCCCTTTTATTTTCCTACCATAAGGCTGCATTCTTCTCCTCTTTTTCTTGGATCAAGTGTAAGTCGTGGTGACTCATTTTCTTTATTTTGGTTTTCATTGTTGGTGTTCTTCTTTTCCCTGTTGCCGAATCTTTCCTATCTCTCTTAGTTTGATGTTGGTTGGTACCTAGGTTCGCTCGAGGGTTGATAGTGGGGCAAGTGATCTGAAGCAATCGACATCCCACTCCTAGTTTTGATCAAGTAAGTGTTTTTGCCAAGTGTAGATTGAACCACATGTTTTAACTATCCCTTTTAACAAGGCTTTCGTAAACGCAGATCTGTCTAGGGGTGTAAACTTTGATATCGAATAGGGAGATTAGCAAGGATTTATCATTTAAGGTTTGTTGCTAGGGGATTCGTAACACGTTTCATAAACCAGGTGTGTATATAGACCACCTTAACTCTAGATCAGCAAATCCCGAAATGCCGAAAAGCCGAAAGAATGAAAACGGTTACTACACGGCGCGCGAGCGCACGTGTGGAAAATTTGATGCGATAGTAGAGCCACCATGAGTGAACTCACGGGCTGTGGCCGTAATGGGCCACATTAGTTGGCCCTAAATGTGTAAAACTCACCAATAGGTTCGAATGACGTTGGACTAGCCGTGTCACTCACATGGCTTGGATCGAATTCAAGCTTGGTGGGCCAATGGGTCGTGTGGGCCTAAGGGCCTGCTTAAATGGGATTGGGCCCAATCGCACAGTTTGTAACACCCCTTACCCATATCCAAGGCCGAAACAGAGTACGAGGCATTACCAGACTTAACAATACACATAGACGAAAACCGGGCCATAAAATTTCATTTAATTCAGAACTTTTCAAACACATGCATGACAAACAAAGCTAACTATATCATTACACCAAAACATAGGACATAGCATGATTAATTAAACTTATAAACCATAATGGATAAGGACCACATCTCATAATCATATACGATAACTCAAAGCAGACTGATACGTATGGTCAAAATCATAATAAAAAAACATATCACAAACCAGCTTCCTATACATGCCACTCACTTAATATTTCTAATATTTGAATTAATTCTCCCAAAAATGATAGTTTGATAGTGTGATTTTGCCTTCGACGATCTCTAACCTCTAGCCGACCTGTCAATACTAAAGAAATGGAGAGGATGGGTAAGCTTTACGCTTAGTAAGTTCATATGAAAATAATAAGCAATTACTACCATGCTTTTCAAGATAAAACACTATAATTGTACAATTACACATATTCAGGTTAAGCTATGTTATCGACTTACAGTTACTAAATCATTCATATCTGAAGCTACAAAACTCCAAATTTAGTTTTGTTAATTTTATTTGAAACTAGGTTCATATGTATTTCTCCCATAAAATTTCCAGAATTTTTAGTTTAGCCAATTAGTACAGTTTATTAGTTAAAGTCTCCCCTATTTTAGAGTATGACTACTTTGACCTCTGTGCACTACGAACCAAATTTCCCCCTATATAGAATTCCAACGACCATGAAGTTTGTTTCCCTTAAAAATAGACTCAATAAGGAATCCATTCATGTAACATATTGCTCTTAATAATATTTGTACAATTTATGGTGAATTTCTAAACTCAGAACAAGGGATCTCGAATTCATTCAGACCCTGTTTCACAAGAATTCAAATATCACACAATATAGAATTCTTTTGCTTCCTCTGTTTCTTTCATGTGAAAATAGACTAATTAAGATTTATTTTAATATATCATTTGAGTTTTTATTCAACTTCCACAATTTTTAGTGAATTTTCAAAGTCAAGCAACTGCTGCTGTCCAACACTATTTTACTACTAAAATTCATTCTTACATAATTCCACTTAATCTGTTTTGTCTTATCAAAGTTCACCCAACTATCGAGCACATTGCTCATAATTTTCATAAACATATACCTGCACTTATTCATCACAAAACTCACAAAGCAGTACATAGTAAGTCTTCCGTTGAACACTTCGGATCAATCCTCGATACTTGGTGGTTTCAGCACATAGCTCCACCCATCATAAAGTTCGGCTCTCTTGTACACATGGTGAACACTTAGTATCACCATGTGACCTAGCCAGTTTATCTCGTAGCTCTCTTGTCTACATGGTGTCCTTCATCTGGAACCACGCATGCGACCTAGCTACATATATCCCGTAGCTCTCTTGTCTACATGGTGTACACATAGTATCACCCATGTGACCTAGCTACCTCATAATGTCTCGTAGCTCTCTTGTACACATGATATGCACTCAGCACCATACATGTGACCTAACTACATACCATCTGTATCATCCAATCTTTCCGAAGGTTCAACTGGGATTTCTCTCTCTTTTCCAACAATTTCAATCAAGTAATTATCAACAAACATATTTCCAATATGTTACAAATTTATTCATAGTCCTTTTTCAATTTTCAATTTACAGCAAATAGTCAATCTATAGGTAGCCACATTTCATGTGATAACAAAATATAATAAAATAAAAAGAATCGATAAATTATTTACGTACAAACTTGTCAAAATCTCATCAGGTACAACCATGCAACAATTCATACAACCCAGGTAATAGTAATTTAACACTCAATTCTTGTAACAATAATTTTCCATTCAATTTCATATGACACAACTAGCATTACATTTTTTTTATATCATACATACCATCCATCAACTTCTCTTAAACATATTGAATCATACAATTTATGTCATATCAATAGAGAATTACAATTCATGCATGGTATTGCATTATTATTAACACACGAACTTACCTCGATCCAGAAACGGCAATGTACTATTTAGTCCATAACCTTGTATTTTCCCGATTTAAGCCTGAATCTCGATTTCCTTCATCTATAATATCACATTTAGCCTAATAATTAGTCACATTATTCATACGGGTCCAAAAATCATATTTTTACAAATTTTCATTTTGACCTCTAAACTTTTGCATATTTGCACTTTTGCCCCAAGGTTCGGAAATTAAATTTCATCCTATTTTCTTATGTTTTATGACATGCTGATAATTTTTCCCTTCTATGGCAACATCAAATTCTCACTCTAACATGTACTTATGACTATTAGGTATTTTTATCGATTAAGCCCTTTTACTCGTTTTCACTTAAAACCGAGTAGCACAAGTTGTTTAACATAATTTAAAACCTCATATTCTATCATAAAACACCAAAATACACAAATTTCACCTATGGGTATTTTTCCAAATACGAACCCTAGGTTGAATTATTGCTAGCATAAGCTTAATCAAGTTACAGGGATTCTAAAAACGTAAAGAACTTGAAAAATGGGGTTAGAACGGACTTACTATTGAGCTTGAAAAGCTTGAAAACCCTAACCATGGCTTTCCCCATGCTAATTTCGGCCTCCATGAAAAAGATGAGTCAATTTTGGCTTTATTTTCCCTTTTTATTTCTTTTAATTACCAAATGGCTAAAATGTCCTTACTACTAAACTTTCCAAAAATTCCATCCATGTCCAATTTTTGTCCATAGACTTAGAAATTGGTAAAAATGCTATTTAAGACGTCCTCATTAATATTCCAAAGCAATTTCATACTAAAAACTTCTAAAAGACAAGTTTTGCAAATTATTCGATTTAGTCCCTAATTTCAATTTAAGCACTTTATGCATAAAATTTCTTCACGAAATTTTCACACAATCATGCAATCATATCATAGACCTCAAAATAATCATAAAATAATTATTTCTACCTCAGATTTGTGGTCACGAAACCACTATTCTGATTAGGCCCTAATTCGGGATATTACACAGTTTGTTTGCTAAAGGTTACACGGGTCACGCGAGATGACTGTGAACCTACTGAAAGGTCAATAAGTGTACTTAGACCCTGATTTACGTAGTGACCGTTATGCCCCTGAAGGGCAAAATGACTAAAGTGCCCCTACATGTTATATGATTGCTATTGTATGCCATTTATGATATGTTTGCATTCATGTGATATTATGCTGCATGGGGGACGGGATCATTGGTTTGGAGGAAGTATATGATTTGTTAGGGTTGCATGGTCGCTTAATGACTGTGGATCCACTGGCGGCTTAAAGCCATTATGTGATTGGCAGCTCTGCTGTGAAATTGGTTAGTGCCGCAACCGGTGCTACAATAGGAGTGTAGGGATGGATGGGTCGATTAAATCCCCACAGGAGTGTAGGGTTGGATGGGATACGAAGTGCAAAGTTGGTTGGGTATTTGTGCGTTGCATAATCTGATTCTGATTGTGACATGGGCTCAGGCCCAACTGAGGCTACTATGGGCTAAGGCCCAGAGTAACTGTTATTGTAATGGACTTAGGCCCAAATTGATGGGATGTACACTTTACAGTCGATGAGGGTTGTACACACTGAGTTTTCGTAAACTCACCCCCTCTCTTAATTTTTTTCAGGAAATCCTCAGTAGGCGGATTGACGTATTGGAGAACTCGAAGGTGGCCACACTACGAACAGCTTTAAATTTTCGTATCTTCTTTTACATTACTTAAATTACTTTCTCCTTGGGTTTTTGATGTTAGAAGGCCTTTTCTCATATTTTTCTAGCTTTTAATTTGGGGGTTTTTAACTATTATGATTTATTTCTGTTAAAAGTAAAGTGCAGTTTTCCAAGATGATATCTGTTTTCAAAACATCCCGGTTTTACAACATTGTTGAAAAGCTCCCACAACAAACATGTTTAAAAAGTAAGGCTGGTTTAAAATGGTTAACAAATAATTAAGTTGACTCTAGAATTAAACAAATGGGCTTTTATCTTTCAAGCGAGATTTATTAACAAGACAAAGTTTTTCAAAAAAGCGTTTTAATGTGACACGCCAGATTCGTCCATAACTTTTAAGTTAGATTTGGAGTGTTACATTTAGTGGTATCAGAGCCAAGTTACAAAACTCGGCTGGGAAATGGGCCTTAGTTTTTGGATTTTAAAGTTATTTACAAACGATTCTGAAGTATTTTGAAGGATTTTTATTGTGTAGTTCACCGAGTCTCCTGCATCGAACCAAGTAAGTTCTCCTGATACTGAAATCCATTTTAAACTGTTATACTATAGATAGTTACTAGGCTTACTTTAAATGATAGACTATATTGAGACTCTTTAGCTAGAGTAAACTGAAAAACTATAGGAAACTAAAACTGTAGCGAGCCTGCAATTACGAAAACAACTATTAACTACTACTGTCATTAAACACCTATTTAATTACTGAAATTATGAGCTAAATTGCATAAAATTGCTAACCCTCTTCCTTTTCTAAACTGTGGCCTCTCTCTTCTATTTTCCCACTAGTCTCTCATAGCCGAAATCCCTCTTCTCTCAACCATCTTCTTGTGAGCCGGATTCCCTTGCCACAATGCTTTTTCTTTGATCTTAAAGTGTATAAAGTCGAATACTCCCTACTCTCTCTCTATTACCTATTTCTGAATCCGTCTCCTTTCTATTCTCCTACCATAAAGCTGCATTCTTCTCCTCTTTTGCTTGGATCAAGTGTAAGTCGTGGTGACTCATTTTCTTTATTTTGGTTTTCATTATTGGTGGTCTTCTTTTCCCTGTTACCGAATCTTCCTTATCTCTCTTGGTCTGATGTTGGTTGGTACTTAGGTTCGCTCGAGGGTTGATAGTGGGGCAAGTGATGTGAAGTAATCAATATCCCACTTCTAGTTTTGATCAAGTAAGTGTTTTTGCCAAGTGTGGATTGAACCACATGTTTTAACAATCCCTTTAACAAGGCTTTTGTAAACGTAGATCTGTCTAAGGGTGTAAACTTTGATATCGAATAGGGAGATTAGCAAGGCTTTATCATTTAATGTTTGTTGCTAAGGGATTCATAGCATGTTTCGTAAATCAGGTGTGTACATAGACCACCTTAACTCTAGATCAGGAAATCCCGAAATGCTGAAAAGCTGAAAGAACAGCAATAGTTACTACACGAGCGCACGAACGCACATGTGGAAAATCTGATGTGATAGCAGAGGCAAGCATGAGTGAACTCATGGGCTGTGGCTGTAATGGGAAATGGGCCCGTAGGCCCTAGATGTGTAAAACTCACCAATAGGTGGGAAAGATGTTGGATCGGCTGTGTCACTCACATAGCTTGGATCGAATTCGAGCTTGCTGGGTCAATGGGTCATGTGGGCCTAAGGGCTTGCTTAAATAGGCTTGGGCCCAATCACACAGTTTGTTTTCTAAAGGTTACACGGGTCGCGTGAGATGACTGTGAACCCACTGAAGGGTTAGTAAGTGTACTTAGACCCCAATTTACGCAGTGACCATTATGCCCCCGAAGGGCAAAATGACTAAAATGACCCTACATGTTATATGATTGTTATTGTATGCCATTTATGATATGTTTGCATTCATGTGATATTATACTACATGGGGGACAGGATCATTGGTTTGGAGGAAGTATATGATTTGTTAGGGTGGCATGGTCACTTGACGACTGTGGATCCACTGACGGTTTAAAGCTATTATGTGATTGGCAGCTCTACTGTGAAATTGGTTAGTGCCGCAACCGGTGCTACAACAGAAGTGTAGGGATGGGTGGGTCGATTAAATCCCCACAGGAGTGTAGGGTTAGACGAGATACGGAGTGCAGGGTTGGTTGGGTATTTGTGCATTGCATAATCTGATTCTGATTGTGACATGGGCTCAGGCCCAACTGAGGCTACTATGGGCTAAGGCCCAAATGCCACCGTTATTGTAATGGACTTAAGCCCAAATTGATGTGATGTATGCTTTACGGTCGATGAGGGTTGTACACACTAAGCTTTCGTAAATTCACCCCCCTCTTTTAAATTTTTTTCAGGAAATCCTCAGTAGGCGGTTCGACGTATGGGAGAACTCTCTTGTCGCCACACTACTGACAAATTTTTAAAATTTTGTATCTTCTTTTACATTACTTAAATTACTTTGTCCTTGGGTTTTTGATGTAATAAGGCCTTTTCTCATATTTTTCTAGCTTTTAATTTGGGGGTTTTTAACTATTATGATTTATTTCTATTAAAAGTAGAGCGCGGTTTTCCAAGATGATATCTGTTTTCAAAACATCTCGGTTTCGCAACATTATTGAAAAGCTCCCGCAGCAAGCATGTTTAAAAAGTAAGGTTGGTTTAAAATGGTTAACAAATAATTAAGTTGACTCTAGAATTAAACAAAAGGGTTTTTATCTTTCAAGCGAGATTTATTAACAAGACAAAGTTTTTTGAAAAAGTGTTTTAATGTGACACACCAGATTCGGCCATAACGTCTAGGCCGGGTTTGGGGTCTTACAGCCTGTGTGACCCTAAAATGGCCATACACGCCCGTGTGCAAGGTCGTGTGCTAGGCCATGCCAAACCTGTAGGGTATACTGACTTATTCCACACGGCCAAGTCACACGCCCATGTGTGAGGCCATGTAGAGCTTACTGACTTTATTTCTAAGTCAACACCGGGGGACACACAGCCATGTAATATAACCGTGTGCGTAGGTGTCTCTGCCCATATCGACAAAAATAGGCTATTTACCAAGCCATTTTGCCACCCCAAATTTGGCACACTCTTACATCAAACCAAATGCATAATTTAAAGCATTTATAAACAACCAAAACAACCACAACCAAGAATAAAATGTATACCATTTAAATGCCAATATTTATCATGCTTATAATACCATATTCGTGCCTATTCAATTATATCAATTCACATTTCCAAAGCATTCATATGTATCATTTCAACTAAGCATTTCTTAGCCTAAAACCACAAGCATACAAATCTCAAATTCAACCATTAGCTACTCAAACTAATAATCCACAATCAACCCTTCACCAAGCAATATAAACAACATCACAAAATGGCATCAGCACACACATATATATACATCACCAACTAAGCCAAATAGGTCAACTTAGGTGGCCATAAACAACATTATATAAATAATATTTATAAGACAACACAAATGGCCAAATTCATAACAATACATATGCCAAAATGACTCAAAGTTCTTATACATGCCATATGCTTAAAATACCAAAGTTCATAGGTACCAAGTGATAGGTGGATAGTGTGAGTGGTCTCCAACGATTCTCGAATCCGAGCTAGCTTGATAACACTATAAAACATGGGAAAATAAATAAAATAAGCTATAAAGCTTAGTAAGCTCGTATAAAATAAACTCAACTCAAACTCAAGATTATAATTCAACAATTTGAATATATTTATTAACATTTAGCATATATTTGCTAACAAACCTTTCATATATACAATTATGATATTAATCACATTCTTCACAAGTTCCTTCGAACCAAAGCTTATACATGTCACGTACGTAGTTGTAACATCTCATACTATTTTCATTCTCAATCACATCTTTTGTTTACCCATTGAACCATTCGAAATGGAAGTCGGATACTCAAGAGTCTCGCACACCTATACCATGGCCTATGCCAAGTCAAGATAGCTTATATCTGAAATACTGATATCATGGCCCGAAGCCAAATCAGCCGATATTCATGGCCCGAAGCCAAACTGGTATAACTCGCACCTGAAGTGCTTATATCATGGCCCGAAGCCAACTCAATGTATCCCCTAATGACATGTCAATAGTATCCTAAACTATTCTTAAGGTTCAACCGGGATTTTGAATGTCGAATCATTGTCAAATCATTATTGATCATATTCATAGTCTCGTATTCACAATTTATGCAATATCAAAGCATATGAAATACATTTGTATTAAAACTTATAATATACGAACTTACCTCAGATACAAAAATGGCTAAACGAGTCAACTATTCCGTAACCTTGTTCTTTCCTCGAACTAGATCCAAGTTTTTCTTTTCATAATCTATATATAATCAAAATTAACTTATTAAATCATCTCTCTATTCAATTCAGTCCAAGATTCACTTTAAGGCATTTTGACACGTTTGCCCCTAATGTTTCATAACTTTTACAATTTAGTCCTTATTTCATAAAAACAACAATTAATGAAATTCAATACTAACCCATGCTAGCTGATTTACACATTAGTCCCTAGCAGCCCATATTTTCCATTTATTTCACATTTTAACCCCTAAATTTGTACATTTCACAATTTAGCCCCTAATTTGCATTTTCATTAAAAATCACTTAACAAAACTTGTATATCTATCAGCAAGCATTCAAAATATATTATCAAACATCAAAACACAGATGTATTCATCAATGGAATCATTCAAAATCTTTAACAGTTTTGCAAAATAGTCCCTTGGCTGGCTAGACCTAGTTGCAACGATCTCAAAAACATATAAATCATTAAAAACGGGACAAAAACGGACTTACAATTGACAAAATAAGGTTGGCCGAACCTAGCTCAACAATGGCTTCTTTTTTTGCTTTCAATTTTGGTTGTAGATGAAAGATGGACACCATTTTATGATTTTGTTTTTATTTATTTTATGTTTATTAACATTTTACTTAATTAACCTTAATAATAAAGCATTAAAACCATGTTATACATGTCCAGTATTGTCCACTCACCATACTAAAGGTATAATCACTACTTGAAGACCCTTACTTTAAGGTTCTATAGCTTTTGACACCTTTAGCAAATAGAACAACACTTTTGCATTTTACGCGATTTAGTCCTTTTTATCAAATTGAGCAATCAAACGATAAAATTTCTTAACGAAACTTTCACACAATCACTCAATCATGTTGTTAACATTGAAATAATAATAAAATAAATATTTTGACTTCAGATTTGTGGTCCTGAAACCACTATTCTGTTTTAACTAAAAACGGGCTATTACACATATCATAAATCAATAACATTCAATTATGTCGTGAGCATGATGCAATGTAAAAAGATTTCTACCCATACCATCCACTACACACCACGAGTTCCCCAGAGCCCGTCATTCGAACTCCAAAACATTATGGGCTTAAGCCCATTGTGGTTAAAACCACCAATAACAATATGTAGAAAATTTTGCCAGTAAAAATACAGACAAGCTGCCAGTAAAAATGCGATAAATCGCCACTCCCCTCGGTACTCTAGGTGTAGTGCACTGACTACGAATAATGTAGACTTAATATGCCACCAGTACTCTATGGAACTTCTCTGTCAACTACAAAATCCCAACCCAATGCATATGCAATATGTCACACAATTTCATACATAATTATATCTCAATACTTTTCACATTCATTTGACATGCTCAACATGCCCTCAATAATCACATACTTTCAGTAAATGGAAAAAGTGTTCCAATCTTTCAAATTACCATTGTGTTGGTATCAAACAATATCGTTCAATTTCACATACTTTATGGATTTTCATTATGCATAAATAGCACCCTTTTCAGTACACAATATAACAAATAACTCATGCATTTAAATTATACATAAGCTTAATATCTCAACACATTATATCATTCAATCAAACATTCTCATATCTCATAACTCAAATATGCAATTCCAAACCCCATCAAGCATTCATACTATCAAGCAAGCAATTTTGCCAACATGTCAATCTTTTAAGGCTTGAAACATACCTGGTTCGACCACTCACAAAATCAATAATTTGGCTATTAAGACAATCCAATCAGAAAGCTAATTTATCAAATATAACATGATATTTAACATTTTCAAAAATTTTATGAGTTTAGGACTCACACCTTAATTTTCGTTTCCTCGCAGCACACTAGCGAATCTTCGAATTTTCCTTAATAACTCCTTAAACGAACCAAAACCAAAATTCAGTATAAATTCAATCAATTTACCATTAAACCAGACCCGAAACACCCACTTATTATTTCAACCATAGTTTAAATTATAACTATTTTATGAATCTAAACTAGCTAGATTCCTTACACTATACCGATGCGAACTGTACGTACAATTGTTCTTCGCCTTTACGAATGATTTGGGGCATTTGGGTCAGCACATAATTCAATAACATACTAGAAAATAAGTAGCAAATTAATAATTAAATTCTTTCATTTAATCAGTTCATAACCTTTACCCAACAACTATGTCGAAATAACAAACTAATTACCCTTAATTGCACTTACGCTTCACGATTTATGGGTTTCAAATGGCCAATCCATCAAGAATGTTTTTCCCTAATTAAAATGGGTTTAAAAGATGATTAGGAGGGTTCAAGAACTCAGAATAAGGCCGAAAAAATAAAAGCAAGAACCAAGAAACAAAATAGCCCACTTTCTTGCACATAGGCGCACACACCACCACCCATGGTGGTTAAAATTGGGGCTGAATTTTAAAACGGTTTGAGATCTCATTTAAATCTGGAAACATACTTTTGAAATCAATTAAAATCCCCCAAATTCTGGATCTGGAATTTTTTTTAATTGATAAGATTAATAAAGCAATTGAAGAGAAAAGAGATCTTACCCAATGTAAAACCCCTAACCCTTATCCGTTGTCGAAATAGGGTGCAAGGCATTACCGACCAATTATAGCATACAACATATATTTCTCATACTTGAATTCATTATTACATAAACATCAATCAATCATAATCACATTGTCCCTTATAAGGCTCTACGAGACATTAAACCAAGCTTGAAAGAGGTTTGGGACTAAGCTAATAACATTTGAAAACTTCGAAAAACTTATAAAATGTTCATGCATACAGGGATCACACGCCCATGTGAACAGACCGTGTGACTCACACGGACACTAGACACGCCCGTGTCATAAGCCATGTGGAAACAGGGCATACATACTGACTTGCATCACACGGCCGAAGAAACGCCCGTGTGCCATGGCCGTGTGAAATCTAGAGGGTATACTGACTTCGTCACACGGCCGACCACACACCTATATGCCAGCCCGTGTGCCACACACGGCTAGTAGACACACCTATGTGCCTAAGCCATGTAACTCACTGACTTGTTTAATTAAGTGATAGCAGGCACATGGTCGAGTCACACGCCCATGTGCTCAACCATGTGTTGTGAAATTAGGCTTGGTTTATGCCCCATTTTTCACCCTCCTCAAGCATACTTAAACCACATCATTTCATACCATTTCAGTACACTTATAGGTAGCCAAAACATGCCAGGTCATATACAAATCATGGCATTTCATCATCAACCATTTCACTCAAATCATAACCATAAACATACCACATCAATATGTCATAACCTACATTTTTCACTTATCTTCCATATGTATGTTCTCACTATATTATCTTACACTAAAATAACTGCGAATTGATCTTTTGGGTTTGTAAATTGTCTTGGATTTGCCTTGCTTTGCTTTTGATAATCTCGCCAATATCAGTCAATTTCTAACACGAAGCTACAAAATCACCTAAATAAAAAAAATGAATTTCTGGTATTCAAAATTAAAATCCCGAAAAGAAATCAGTTTTAAATACATTGGTGTAACTCGTCCAAGTTCGGCTTAAACTTCCAGGTTGGGTTTAGGGTGTTACATTTAGTGGTATCAACCCGGGATGACTTACTTGGTGTGTTTTGGACGGATGAGTTTGAGGCAGAACTCTATTTTTGTGTGTAATAGAATTTGGAAAGACTATTTCTGAGAAATCTGCATTCTAATCTATTTGAAAAATACTACACTTGCATAAACATACATGTTTTATTTTGCTCTACTCCGTTTTGTTCTATTCTATTCAATTTTGTTCAGTTCTGTACCATTCGATTTTTGTTCTGCTCTATTCTATTTTGCTTTGTTCTATTGTACTACCTTTGATTAAATCTCTGTGATACACTAGAGTTTTCCGTACTGGTTACTCAACTACTCTTAAGTTATTTGCGTTACTACGAGTCATATAGTATGCTCTACTTATTTGTATTTGAGCTTGGTTATACGCAGTGCTTGGTAACTCACCCTTTTTCTTACCTTCATCTGTTTGAGAAAACATCTGATTTAGGATCGAACGGCGTATGAGAGCTCAGATTGTTTTATACTAAAATAACTGCGAATTGATCTTTGGGGTTTGTAAATTGTCTTGGATTTGCCTTGTTTTCCTTTTGATAATCTCATCCGTACCAGTCAATGATAAACCGTAATTTATACATATTTATAACCCATGCTTAACGCATTTTATGAATGATTTCTCCTTAGATTTGGTGAATTCGATGCTCCTAATTCCTTAATTTCATGTTTTATTCTCAGGTAAGCATAGGAGAGCGAAAGGAATGAGAAACGGGCCAATATCGGAGAAAATAGGCCAAAGCACGAAATCAACACGGCTTAGACCTCCTCACACGGGCAGCTCACATGGCCGTGTCAATCTGGCAGAATTGAAGCACAACTCACATGGGTAGCTCACACGCTCGTGCCAATCTAACAAGCTCGAACACGGCCTGAAATAGTCTCACACGACCGTGCCACACGGGCGTGTCTTTGCCGAACCCTAGCTAAGTTCAATTCGAAAAAGGCCAAATTTTAGGGCTTCTTAGGCATTCCAAAGCCTATAAATACACCCTAAAGGAGGAAGAAAAGGGGAGACGGAGAATAAGGAGTAAGGAATTACTACGAGGAAGCCGATTGATCCATCTCAGAAGCCAGAGCCACCATCAAGACTGAAGATCTCTCCTCAACCTCCCCTTCATGAGTTTTGGGTTTTCATTATGTTTTGTAATTTTTATTATTCTGAGATGTGTTCTTGTTTAATTATGAACTAAAGAAACCTATGACTAAACCTTGTTATTATTTCTGAATCGTATGATAAATATTTAACTTGTTCTTAATTACGTGTTCTTAATTCTTGTTTTGGTATTTCAGGATATCACTTCAAGTTACTACTCTTAGTTGGAGGAGGAATAGACCTTGACTAAGAGTAACTTTGTCGTAATTAAGCAGAGTTGGTTGCGCGCCTAGAGATAGGGTGACAAGATTTTGTCGGATTAGGGTGAAACCTAATAAGGGAATTCATAGATCGAGTTAATGCAACCTTAGAGTATTAATTAGAGATAACTCTCAGTTATTCAACCTAGGGATTAGACGTTGTTAGTCTCGAAAGGGATAATAATATACATTAGGGATTTCTACGGAACAAGTTGAATGAATAAATCGTCCGGTTCGGAGCCAGAATAACAAGTAAGAGTCTAGCTGGATTTTTCCTTAGGTATTGTCTCAATCAATCGTTTTTCTACAACATTAATTTCCCAATTTCTATTTCCTGCAAGCTCTTAGTTTAATTAGTTAGTCAAAACAGTCCTCTTTTATTCAGCTAGATAATAAAAAGACGGTCATTACCAGTACTCATAGTCCTTTGGGTTCGACAATCTGGTCGTGCTAAAGCTATACTACTGTTCGATAAGTACACTTGCCTACGTCGTGATCATAGTTAGTTTTAAGAATGAGTCATTATAAATTTATAAAACTTATCACACGGAAAATCGACGATCAAGTTTTTGGCGCCGTTGCCGGGGAACTAAAATATTAGGAACACTTAATTTTTATTACTTTAGCCATTTATTTTTCTTACAATTTAACTTTATTTCTATTTTTATTTTACTAACTTTCTTCTTCTTTCTCCTGGCAAGTTCTTGTAGTGTATGACTAGAAGAAACCCGTTAGGACCATTGCTTTTTGACGAGGAAATTGATCGTACAGCTCGTAAAAACTGACGAGAAATCAGGCTTAACTTAAGATACACAGAGGAAGAGCAAGAGGACGATATCTCAACTACTACTGAAGAGATGGCTAAAAATCAAGACAATCCGCTACCGCCAGCCATACCCTCTGAATTAGCAAATCAAAATCCTGCTCCTCGTACTATGTATGATTATGCTAAACCTAATTTTACAGGAACTGAGTCAAGTATAGTTAGACCTGCTATTGCTGCTAAAAATATTAAACTGAAACCTAGCACGATTCAGATGATACAGCAATTTGTTCAGTTTGATGGTTTGCAGGATGAGAACTCCAACACACACTTGGCAAATTTCCTAGAATTGTGTGACACTTTCAAAATTAATGGTGTTTTTGATGATGCCATTCGCCTTCGGTTATTCCCTTTTTCACTGAGGAATAAAGCTAAACAGTGGTTGAACTCACTACCACAAGGATCAATTACCACTTGGGAGCAAATAACCGAAAATTTTCTATTAAAATATTTTGCACCGGCAAAAATAGCTAAGTTGCGTAATGATATTTCTTCTTTTGTGCAGATGGACTTAGAGACACTTTACGATGCATGGGAGAGATACAAGGATCTATTGAGAAGGTGCCCTCACCATGGGTTACCTCTATGGCTGCAAGTTCAAATGTTCTACAATGGTGTGAATCCCTTGACAAGACAAATGATTGACGCAGCTGCTGGCGAAACCATCAACAATAAAACACTGGATGATGCCTATGAATTTATAGAGGAGATGTCACTGAATAACTATCAGTGGCAAGTTATGAGGACAAAGCCAACGAAAACAGCTGGCATTTATAACATCGATTCGGTCACCATGTTGTCAAATTAGGTAGAACTTCTTAATAAAAAAATTGATGGTTTACTTGGTTCTACGCAGGTATATCCAGCGATGAGGTGTAACTCAAGTGGCGGTGGCGTGCATACAGAATACCCACTATTCAATCCTACAACCGAAGAGGAACAAGTCAACTATATGGGTAACAATAATTTTAGATCTCAGAATAACCCCTATAGTAACACTTATAATGTAGGTTGGAAGAACCACCCAAATTTCTCTTAGGGTGGTCAACAGAATCAAAGGCCACAGAATCCTCAGGGTTGTCAACAGCCACCTTATCAACAAGAGAAGAAATCAAACCTTGAAGAGATGCTATCCAAATTCATCTCAGTGTCAGAAACTCTCTTCCTGAGACAGCACTCAAAAATCAACAAGCATCAATTCAAGAACTAGAAACTCAGATAGGCCAACTATCCAAATTAATTTCTGAACAACCATAAGGTAGTTTGCCAAGTAATACTGAACCAAACCCAAGGGAACAGCTCAATGCAATTGATACTCAAGAAGGATGCGATGAGACTAAGCCAGAACCAAGGCAAGAAAATATGGAAAGCAAAGGTGATGGTGAGGTTAGTCATAATAAAACGGTAAGTACGAATTATAAATCTCGTGTGCCATATCCTAAAGTGATGACGAAAGATAGAACGAAAGAACAATTCGGTAAGTTCGTCAAACTCTTAAAGAAATTACATATTAACTTACCTTTTATTGACGTTCTTTTGCAGATGCCCAACTCAGCAAAATTCTTAAAGGAACTTTTGACCAATAAAAGAAAATTAGACGGTACATCGCATGTGGAACTCAATGCAGTCTGCTCAGCTATTCTAAAGAATAAGCTACCTAACAAGGTGAAAGATCCAGGGAGTTTTACAATTCCTTGCTTAATTGGTAGTTTACCTGTGAATAATGCTTTAGCTGATTTAGGGGCAAGTATAAATGTTATGCCTTATAAAATGTTTAAACGACTAGGTCTCGGTAAACCCAAACAGGCTAGGATGAGCATACAATTGGCTGACAAAACAGTTAGATTTCCTAAGGGTATTATTAAAGATGTTCTCGTTAAAATTGATAAGTTTATTTACCAGTAGACTTTATCGTCCTAGATATGGATGAGGATAACGAGGTACCTTTAATTTTAGGACGAACCTTTTTAGCAACTGCCAGAACAATTATTAATGTCGGCACAAGAGAGCTAACACTTCGTGCAGGTGACGACGCAGTAACACTTCAAGCACGCGACTCAGTCAAAACCTCTAAAACTCAGGATAATGCTATAAAACCTGTCGATGATAAAACTAATATTCAATTGTCCTTGCAGGAACCTCCTCGAACCAAGACAACAGAGACAGTGCGCTACTATCATGAAGAGAACAAACAAATCTATGAAGAACGAAGGCTACGGATAGAGGAGCTACACGAATGGCGACAACACAAATCAAGAACACATGATAAATCGAAACTTTGCCAAAACAAGCTCGATACCTCTCCTAATCAACTTAAGGTAGGCAATGAAGTCTTACTAGATACCACAGATCCCCACATTGTCACTACCACACCAAATAAGGAGATCCCTCTTATAGTACTCAGTATTTTCCCATTCGGTACGGTTGAGGTGAGTTATCCTAAGTTCAGCACTTTTAAGGTAAACAACACCCGATTAAAACCTTATTTTAAGATTGACAACAGGAACAAGGAGTATGAACTCTTCAAACCACCATGATAAATCAATAGAGAGGTAAGTCGAGCTTAGACTATAAATAAGTGCTTCTCGGGAGGTAACTCAAGTACTAACATATTTTGATTTCTTTATCTTTAACTTCTCACACTTCGAATCAATTAATTTAGCCTTTGACTTACAAAGTTTTTCAGCACACACGGCTAGGCACACGGGCGTCCTATAGCCGTGGCCAAATAGGGGAAAGAGACACGACCGTGTGATACGACCGTGTTGAAGCAGGACATGATTTCCCTAAAACACGGGGTGCGATAAATCCCCACGGCCATGCGACATGGCCGCGGGTGAACTTGATAGGAAAAACACGGGCGTGCAAGGGGCAAGGCTCGATTCTGTTTCTCTAACACGGGCGTGCAACACGCCCGTGCCATTCTGCCGTGTACAACAATCCACGGGCGTGCTACCATCAAACGCGGGTGTGGGAGAAGCGAACAAAGCTAGGCACGACCGTGCGACATGGCCGTGTTTGACACACGCCCAAGACACGGGCGTGTGATAGTAGCCAGGGACGACTTAACTCGTAAAATTTGAAAAACACGGGCTCACCCTCAAAGAACATGGGCATGGCCATAGGCCGTGTGCCCCTCCCCTATATAAACAAACCACTGTTTATCTTCTCCCCTCTTTCAAAACCCTAGCCGAAATTTACCCTTCCCCAACCCCTAATCCCTATTTCGTCCACCATTCCCCAGATTCTCACTTCTCCAACCCCCAAACCACCCTCAAATTCACTCCCCTTGCATTAATCTCCATTTTCCCCTCCCTTTACCCTCTATTTTACCACCACAAGGTTTCCTCTCCACGTCACACGCTCGTGCACCGCCTTACAATAGCCTTTGGTTCACTTTCTCAATCTTATTTTTCCAATTTGTGTTACTATATTAGTATTCTACATGCTTTGCATAGATATTGTTACTATTACAAATATGTTTTAGACAAGTTAGGAATTTTCTTTAGAATCTTCTATATTTGACTTGTTTAAACTACTAAATAGCATATACTAATTTTAGGCCTATTGCTTAACTACTGATGTCTCTTGGATTCTATCAATGCTCATGTATCTTCAGGTACATTATGTCATCATCAAGAGGCAAGAAGGCCACGGTCCCTTCCTCAAAGAGATGTAGGGGATCTAGTTCTTTCTCGGTACATGCTACAGCCGAAGTTTGGCACCCATTCCTCGAGTTTTCGCAAGCTTCGCAGAAGGAGCTATTTCAGATACTACGCGCGCGACCCCTCACTATAGGTCACTGCATTGACTGGGCCGCTGTAGAGCAAGTCTAGCTAGTTGATGCCATCCGCGCCCTCCTATCTACAGACCCGTGAGAACGGTTCTTCGCTATTACCGAGCCCACTTATTTAGAGCTGACTTTAGAATTATGCTCTACTTTTCAATTACAGGCGGTGATGACGAACAATGACGACCCAGGCACCATTCACTTCCGATTAGGAGGTCTAGTTCGTGCGATGAGAGTCCCAAAATTTGGAGTCGCTCTGGGACTTTACACTGACAAATTTATGGAGGAGGAGGACATGAATGCACTACCACGCAATATCCATATTTCTCTATCCTTATGCTGGAAGGCTTTGGCACCACTCTCTTCCACCTACGACCCCAGCCGCTCGAAGGCCTCAGCTCTCGCCCCTTCCCTATGCTACCTCCATGTCATATTGGCACACACCTTGACTTGAAGGAGAGAGAGCACCGGTGTGGTCAATACACACGACGCCTACCATTTATGGTGCATGGCGAATGCACACGTGACTGACTTGGCATACTTTATCGCCTTCGCCATTCACCATCAGACTGAGTGACATCGGAAGGGAGTGATCTTTATCGGCCCCTACGTGATGCGCCTTGCCAGACACTTCAGCCTCCTCAACACCGTGGCCCAGTCATCAGCGCTTACACTAATCGGTCAAATGTCCCCACAGGGCATCACGACTATGTTACACATGAGGATGATCGAGCGCATACATGGAACCGATCCTCCTCAGTACCGTCTCTCTCATGCAATTGATGAGAAGGATCTTGAGGACATTCCTGATGATGTCCCCCCACAGCACGAGGAGTCTTCGACCACGTCACCTAGGGAACGACCAGTTCATGCGGCTACTTTATTGGCACACCTTTTCGACCGACTCGCTTACTTCGAGCAGTATTGCACTACACAGTTCGAGATGATCCACGAGCGAGATCGGCGACGCGATAGACAGATGGATTTACATACAGTGCCATGATGCAAAGAAATTGTGCAAGCACACTTTCACATCGCCACTCCAGCACCACTACCTGAGGCCCCCACTAACGAGGATCATTGAATCCTCCTATCTTTTTATTTTTATCTTTATTTCTATTTTTATTCTTAATTTTTAATTTCATTTCAATTTTATTATTTTCTTATGAAAGACAAATCTATATTAGTAAATTTTACTTTCTTCATTTTTTTCTGGTATTTCTAACAAGTAATCCCACTACACTCTCTTCCACACCAACTCTTAATAAGCTCTTCATGGTTCTACAGATTTCCAAGCAAGCTGTTAGGAATATTTTACGGAATGAGGAAACAAACATTGAACAATACAAAATGAATGCCATGTTCAACGACCCAATTTCTTCATCTAGCTAAGAACAATGGTAGCTACTACTTTCCCCAAGCACTATAGCCTCAGAATCAAGCTCCGCAGCCATATAACAGGGAGTTCCACCTCCTTCCCTCTTATGATTTTCTTTATTTTGAATAGTCTATCTTTGTACATTGAGGGCAGTGTACATCTTAAGTGTGGGGGGTGAACATAAACATGAAACATAACTTTTTGCATTATTTTCAAATCCCTAAATGTGGTCTTGTGCTTAAGTGATTTCTCATAATATTGATAGAATGAATTCTGATTAATCTATAATTATCGTTGATATGTCATGAATTAGACCAAGGGAATTATGCATGATTATTTGATTGTAGGACCTTAAAGAACCAAGCATGATAAGTTGATATTTTGAGAACTAAAATTTTTAGGTTATTTTCCTGAATTGAGATATTATCTTGAAATCTTAAGTATACAGGAATGACATCAAAAACCCAAATTTTTGGTGAGATTTTTGAGCCTTTTTGATCATATAGCTTTCTTTCTTGCTCACTTCTTTTGTGGTTTGAGTGTGTCAACATTGAACTGTTATTCTAGAACTTGCTTCAATTATACATGTCGAGATCACACGTATGATTTGATATACTAAAGTGATAAAGGCACTTAGGATTTAACCCACTTACTCCATAAAAAACCTTCCCACATAATTAAACCCTTAGTGAACCCCCGTTGAGCCTACTAACCCTTTTTCTTTATTGATTAACCCTCATCATTAACCCATTAACCCATTATTATTGAAATCCCCTTACTTTATTTAACCCTTTTTATTGAGATTGAATTTAATACTGTTACCTCACTATGATCACCAATTTTTGTTACTAAACCATGGAGTATAACTTCTATATTGTATTGATTTGATTTGTTCTTAAAAAAAAACTTAACCTCAGTATTATTATTGTAATTCTTAGCAAGCTAAAGTTGTCATGAAAAAGAGAGCTCATGTAATATAGTTTTACATATTTGTTGTCATTCAGTAATTAAGTTTTTGATAGTGGGGTGATATATTGAAATCATCTCGATTCTAACCTTTGTTTCTTCAGCTTGTATCCAACCCGTAACCTAAACCCCGTTACAACCATGCAAAGACCTTTTGATTTGTGTATCATATCATTTACAAGTGGTGGAGATTTGATTTTCATGCAAGCCTATAGTGATAACATCTCATGTTAGACAATCAAGTGCTTAATTTTGAACCTTAAACACTTTGAGTGATTTGAGTGAATCCTTAGTGAGAATGTCATCTCTTGTATATTTAAGACTAAAGTTAATTACTTAGAGGAAGGAGATTACCTATAATTTTATTATCAAAATATTCGATTTAGATTGTTTGAGTTTTTTAATGCGTCTATGGTTGAATTCTCACTGTATGATTCTCTGTGGAATAATTTGTAACATTATTGGTAATGATTATGCGATTGAAAGGAATGAATTCTAGCAGTAAATGAGAGTTTTGCTTGAGGACAAGCAAATGCTTAAGTGTGGGGGTATTTGATAAACGCCAAATTATACATATTGTTACCCCAAATACTTAGCATATTTATCGATATTTACTATTAGATTTGTGGATTTTGGTGCTCTTAATCCGGTTATTTCATGTTTTGTACTCAGGAGAGCACCAAGAGTCAAAAGGAGCCAAAAATGAGCTTAAAAGAGACAAAAAGGACCACATCAAGAAGATCACACGTCCTAAGCCTTGCCACACAGGCTGCTCACACGCCCATGTCTGTCGAGGGTGTCGTCTAAGGATTTCATGATTCGCACGGCCTGGCCATTGACCCACACAGTTGTGTGAAATTTAGCGGAGTGAACACGGCCTGGCAAACACGTCACACGGCTGTGGCACACGGGCGTGCCGCTTTTTCAAAGAGTTATATTTTACACGAAAAAAGAATACTTAGGGAAGAAGAAAGCCAATCCAATGCCTATATAAACACCCTAAGTATGAACTACTAGGGAGGCTTTTCTAGGGGCGCTTCCAGAACTTTTCTGGAACACAGAACCACACGCCAGGAATTACTTGAAGGAAGCCAGACGATCCATCCCAAAAGTCGAAGCTACTCCAAGACTGAAGATCTCTCTAAGAATCCCTTCAGGAGTTTTAGAGTTTCTTCATGTTTTGTTATTTTTATACTTTTAAGATGTACTCTTATTTTATTATGAACTAAACCCCTTAGATACCTAAGGGGGATGAAACCTATGATGGATCTTGTTATTATTATCTGAACTATATGATAAATACTTGATTTGTTCTTAATTATGTGTTTCTAATGCTTGAGTTAATATTCCGGGTATTGACTCATGATTTAATGTGCTTATGTAGAGGAGAAATAGACCCTGCCTAAGAGTAGATTTGGCATAATTAAGAGGAGTTGATTTAACACCTATAGATAGGGTTACGAGATTTTTCTGGATTAGGGTGAAATCTAATATGGGAGTCCATAGATCGATTTATTGCTTCCCTAGGGGTTTTAATTAGAAAGAGATTTCAATTAATTCAACCGAGGGTTAGGCGTTATTAGTCTCGAAAAAGATAATAATGTAGGTTAAGGAGTCTCACGGATCAAGTCAAGTGAATAAATCGTCTGGTTCAGAGTCAGATAACAAGTGAAATCGAGGTGGATTCCTCATTGGGTGTCGTCTTTATCAATTACTTCTCTTTAAGTCTTTTTCCAAATTTTCTCTTCACTTTAATTAAATTAGTTAATTAGTTTAGATAATTAGTTTAATAAAAAAACCCTTTTATTCCTAGGCTAAATAATAAAAAGATAGTTATTACTAGTACTTTTGGTTCCCTTTGGTACGATATCCCGGTCTTGCCATTACTATACTATTATTCGATAGGATTGTTTGCCTTTTCATCGTGATAATAGTTAGTCTAGGTTTGATCTTTATTATAAATATTTATTACTTGTTACGAATCACGAGATCAAGTTTTTGGCTAATTCAGCAATAGCAGGTCTAACTATACTTGACTTAGTTCCTGTAAAATTAGGTTTAGCATAATCACACATAGTACGAGCAGCATGATTCTGATTTACTAATTCAGCAGGTATGGCTGGTGGTAGCGGATTGTCTTGATTTTCAGTCATCTCTTCAGTAGTAGTTGAGATATCGTGCTCCTGCTCTTACTCTTCCTCTGTGTATCTTAAGCTGCGCCTGATTTCTCGTCGATTTCTACGAGCTGTACAATCAGTTTTCTCGTCAAAAAGTAACGGTCCTAACGGGTTTCTTCTAGTCATACACTACAAGAACCTGCCAGGAGAAAGAAAAAGAAAGTTAGTAAAATAAAAATAGAAATAAAGTTAAATTGCAAGAAAAATAAATGGCTAAAGTAATAAAAATTAAGTGTTCCTAATATTTCAGTTCCCCGGCAACGGCGCCAAAAACTTGATCGCGTGATTCGTAACAAGTAATAAATATTTATAATAAAGATCAAACCTAGACTAACTATTATCACGATGAAAAGGTAAGCACACCTATCGAACAATAGTATAGTAATGGTAAGACCGGGATATCGTACCCAAAGGAACCAAAAGTACTAGTAATAACTATCTTTTTATTATTTAGCCTAGGAATAAAAGGGTTTGTTTATTAAACTAATTATCTAAACTAATTAACTAATTTAATTAAAGTGAAGAGAAAATCTGGAAAAAAAAATTGAAGAGAAGCAATTGATAATGACGACACCCAAGGAGGAATCCACCTAGATTTCACTTGTTATCTGACTCTGAACCAGACGATTTATTCACTTGACTTGATCCGTGAGACTCCCTAACCTACATTATTATCTCTTCGAGACTAATAATGCCTAACCCTCAGTTAAATTAATTGAAATCTCTTTCTAATTAAAACCCCTAGGGAAGCAGTAAATCGATCTATGGACTCCCATATTAGGTTTCACCCTATTTTGGAAAAATCTCGTAACCCTATCTCTAGGCGTTCGATCAACTGCGCTTAATTATGCCAAATCTACTCTTAGGCAGGGTCTATTCCTCCTCTGGATAAGCACATTAAATCATGAGTCAATACCCAAAATATTAACTCAAGCATTAGAAACACATAATTAAGAACAAATCAAGTATTTATCATATAGTTCAGATAATAATAACAAGATCCATCATAGGTTTCATCCCCCTTAGGTATCTAAGGGGTTTAGTTCATAATGAAATAAGAGTACATCTCAAAAGTATAAAAATAACAAAACATGAAGAAAATTCTAAAACTCCTGAAGGGATTCTGAGAGAGATCTTCAGTCTTGGAGTAGCTCTGACTTTTGGAATGGATCGTCTGGCTTCCTTCAAGTAATTCCTGGCATGTGGTTCTATGTCCCAGAAAAGTTCTGAAAGCGCCCCCGGAAAAGCCCCCTAGTAGGTCATACTTAGGGTGTTTATATAGGCTTTGGATTGGCTTTCTTCTTCCCTAAGTATCCTTTTTCCGTGTAAAATACAACTCTTTGAAAAAGGGGCACGCCCATGTGACATGTTTGTCAGGCCGTGTTCGTTCCGCTAAATTTCACATGGCTGTGTAGGTCAATGGCCAGGCCGTGTGAATCGTAAAATCCTTGGACGACACCCTCGACAGACATGGGTGTGTGAGCAGCCCGTGTGGCAAGGCTTAGGTCGTGTGATCTTCTTGATTTGGTCCTTTTTTGTCTCTTTTAAGCTCGTTTTTGGCTCCTTTTGACTCTTGGTGCTCTCCTGAGTACAAAACATGAAATAACCGAATTAAGAGCACCAAAATCCACAAATCTAATAGTAAATATCCATAAATATGCTAGTATTTAGGGTAACAATATGTATAATTTGGCATTTATCAGTCAATTTCTAACATGAAACTACAAAATCACCTAAATCGACAAAACGAATTTCTGGTTTTCAAGATTAAAATCAGAAAACGAAATCAGTTTTCAATGCTTTGGTGTAACTCGTCCAAGTTCAACTTAAACTTTCAAGTCTGGTTTGGGGTGTTGCATTTAGTGACATCAACCCGAAATGACTTTCCTAGTGTGTTTTGGATGGATGAGTTCAGGGGAGAACTCTATTTTTGTGTGTAACGGAGTCTGGGAAGATTGTTTCTGATAAATATGTATTCTGATCTGTTTGAAAAATACTGCTCCTGCATAAACATACATGTTTTGTTCTACTCTACTCTGTTTTGTTCTATTTTGTTCAGTTCTGCTCTGCTCTATACCATTTGGTTTTGTTCTACTCTATTTTGTTTTGCTTTGTTCTATTGTACTACCTTTGATTAAATCTCTGTGATAATTTAGAGTTGTCCGTAATAGTTATTGTGACAACCCGAATTAGGGCCTAATTGGAATAGTGGTTTCGTGACCACAAATCTGAGATAGAAATAATTATTTTATAATTATTTTTTTATTTATTTTGAGGTTTGTGATATGATTTCATGATTTCGTGAAAATTTCGTAATGAAATTCTATGCATTAAGCGCTTAAGTTGAGATTAGGGACTAAACCGAATAAATTGCAAAACTTTCATTCTAGAAGTTTTTAGTATGAAATTGCATTAAAATATTAATTAGGAGGTCTTAAATAGCAATTTGACCAATTTTAGGTTCATGGACAAAATTTGGACATGGAAGGAATTTTTGAAAGTTTAGTAGTAAGGGCATTTTGGTCATTTGTATATTAAATGAAATAAAATGGGAAAAATAACACAAAATTTGGTCATCTTCATCACTAGTTGCTGCCGAAATTTACTCTCCTCCATAGCTAGGGTTTCTTCAACTTTCAAGCTTCATAATCAAGAAAGGCGTGGAATCGACCTCGAACGGGGGAAAGAAAAAGCTTTGGACTAAACTGCAAAATTTCTATATTTTGCACCGAGGTAAGTTTGTACGTAAATAAATCATCGATTTCTTTTATGTTATTATATTTTGATAACATGTGGAATATGGCTACCTATCAAATGGTTATTTGATGTAAGTTATGAATTTAAATTGATTTCGGACAATTTAGTAAAATGTTGGAAAAGTGAGAAATTTCCTGTTGAACCTTTGGAATAAAAACGATACAAATGAACTATTGTGTGGTCACGTGTGTAGTACTAAGTGCAGGCTACTACGTGTACCAGATTATTGGTCGCATGTGTAGTACTAAGTGCAGGCTACTATGCGTATCATATAGCTTCGGCTACACGTGTGGAAATGGGAAAATGCTCAAGTAGTGGTGTATCTGTTGTTATTCCGATAAGTTCAACGGGAAATTGATTTAAATGAAGATACATGTGAAAGTGATTATGTGATGAATAAATGCAAGTATATGTTTATTTGAATTTATGAGCAATATGCTCGATAAGTGAGCGAACCTCAGTAAAATGGAAAGGATTGAGCGAAATATGTAAGAGTGAATTTTTGTAGTAAAACAATGTTGGACAGCAGCAGTTGCATAATTTTGAAAATTCACCAAAAATCATGGAAGTAGAATTAAATCTCAAATAAATTATGGAATTAAAGCTTAATGGGTATAATTTCATATAAAAGAAACAGGGAAAACAAAAGACTTCTATATTATGTGATAATTGAATTCTTGTGAAACAGGTTCTGAATGAAATTAAGATCCCCTGTTCTGACTTTAGAAATTCACCATAAATTGTACAAAAATTATTAAGAGTCATACCATACATGCATGGATTCCTTATTGAGTCTATTTTTAAGGGAAATAAACTTCATGGTCGTAGGAATCTTGTACAGGGAGAAATTTTGTTCGTAATGCACAGGTGTCAGAGTAGTCATACCCTGAAATAGGGGAGAATTTAACTAATAAACTGTTCTAATTGGCCCAACCAAAAATTCTAGAAAAAAAATTAGTAAATAGACTTATGAGTCTAGTTTCAAGGAAAATTTACGGAATTGAATTTCGAGATATGTATCTCAAGATATGATTTTTCTTTTAACCGGGATTCTAGAAAACAGCCTGTCATCAATATATGTAACCATGTACTAGTATGATTGTTTTACTTTGATAAATTATATATCAATTTAGTACTTACTTACTAAGCTATATGCTTACCATCTTTTCTTTTTCTTGTTTTATAGAATTATTAAGCCAGCTCGGGATTTTGGAGATCGTCGGAGACTCATCTACACTATCAATACTTTTTGGTATTTTGTAATCACTACTTTGGAATTATGGCATGTATAGAGAGAGACTAATCATTTTGTTATATGTCATAATTAATTTGTTTTAAAGTATCACTTTTTTTAAAATTTTAAAATCTACATGTATCTATGTATATCTGTTAATGCTATCAACTTTAGTCTAAGCTAAAGTAAGTAAATTGAGTAAGGTCAGGTTAATGTGTGAATTCATGTTTTCGTGAATGGTAATGCTCCGTACCTTATTTCGGTCTAGAATATGGGTATGGGGTGTTACAGTTCTACAACTGATCTTCAGTTATTTACATTACTACGACTTATATAGTATGCTCTATTTATTTGTATTTGAGCCTGGTTATACGTGGTGCTTAGTAACTCACCCTTTGTCTACCTTCATCTGTTCAATAAAACATCTAGTTTAATATCGGACGTCGTACGGGAGCTCGAATTGTTTTACACTGAAATAACTACGAACTGATCTTTTGGGTTTGTAAATTGGCTTGGATTTGCCTTGCTTTCCTTTTGATAATCTTGTCTGTATCAGTCAATTTCTAACACGAAGCTACAAAATCAGCTAAATTGAAAAAAAATGAATTTCTAGTGTTTAAAATTTAAATCCTGAAAATAAATCAGTTTAAATGCATTGGTGTAACTCATCCAAGTTTGGCTTAAACTTTCAGGTCGAGTTTGGAGTGTTATATTTAGTGGTATCAACCCCGGATGACTTTCTTGGTGTGTTTTGGATGGATTTGTTCAGGGGAAAACTCTATTTTTGTGTATAACAAAGTTTAGGAAGACTGTTTCTGATAAATCTGCATTCTAATCTGTTTGAAAAGTACTGCACCTGCATAAACATACATGTTTTGTTCGGCTGTACTCCTTTTTGTTTTATTTTGTTCAGTTCTACTCTGTTCTATACCATTCGGTTTTGTTCTGCTCTATTCTATTTTGCTTTGTTCTATTGTACTACCTTTGATTAAATCTCTGTAATACTCTAGAGTGTTTCATACTGGTTATACAACTGCTCTTAAGTTATTTGTGTTACTACTAGTTATATAGTATGCTCTGCTTATTTGTATTTGAGCGTGGTTGTACGCGATGCTTGGTAACTCACCCTTTGTCTTACCTTTATCTGTTCGGGAAAACATCTTATTTAGGATTGGATGGCAAACTAGAGCTAGGATTGTTTTACACTGAAATAACTGTTAATTGATCTTTTGGGTTTGTAAATTTTCTTGAATTTGCGTTGCTTTTCTTTTGATAATCTCATATGTATTAGTCAATTTCTAACACGAAACTACAAAATCACCCAAATCGACAAAAACAAATTTTTGGTTTTCAAAATTAAAATCCTAAAAAGAAATTAGTTTTCAATGTTTTGGTGTAACTCGTCCAAGTTTGGCTTAAACTTCCAAGTCTGGTTTGGGGTGTTACATTTAGTGGTGTAACCCGGGATGAATTTCTTAATGTGTTTTGAATGGATGAGATAGGGGGAGAACTCTATTTTTGTGTGTAACGGAGTTTGGGAAGACTGTTTCTGATAAATCTGCATTTTGATATGTTTGAAAAATACTGCACCTGCATAAACATACATGTTTTGTTCTGCTCTCTGCTCCGTTTTGTTCTATTCTGTTTAGTTCTGCTCTGCTCTGTACCATTCGTTTTTGTTCTGCTCTATTCTGTTTTGCTTTGTCCTATTGTACTACCTTTGATTAAATCTCTGTGATACTCTAGAGTTCTCCATACTGGTTACACAACTGCTCTTCAGTTATTTGCATTACTACGACTTATATAGTATGCTCTATTTATTTGTATTTGAGCCTGGTTATACACAGTGCTTGGTAACTCACCCTTAGCCTACCTTCATCTATTCAGTAAAACATCTGATTCAGGATCAGATGCCGTATGGGAGCTCGGATTGTTTTACACTGAAATAACTACGAACTGGTCTTTTGGGTTTGTAAATTGTCTTGGATTTGCCTTGCTTTCCTTTTGATAATCTTGTCCGTATCAGTCAATTTCTAGCACGAAGCTACAAAATCACCTAAATTGGAAAAAAACAAATTTCTAGTTTTCAAAATTAAAATCCTGAAAATAAATCAGTGTTAAATGCATTGGTGTAACTCGTCCAAGTCCAGCTTACACTTTCAGGTCAGGTTTGGGGTGTTATATTTAGTGGTATCACCCTAGATGACTTTTTTGTGTGTTTTAGATGGATTAGTTTGGGGGAGAACTATATTTTTATGTGTAACAGAGTTTGGAAAGATTATTTCTGATAAATCTGCATTCTAATCTGTTTGAAAGGTACTGCACCTCCATACACATACATTGTAACAGCCCAATTCAGACCCTATTAGTAACGGTGACTTCAAGACCATGAATCAGAGTCAGAAAAATATTTAAAAATTATTTTCTGTGTTTATTATGTGTGAATTTATGTGTGTGAAAATTTCATTCGAAAATTTTATCGTTTGAGTGCCCGATTTAATAAAATGGCTTAATCGCGTAAAATAAAAATTTGATGGTTTAATATGTAATGGCCGAATTATGGTTGTCTTTATAATTTGAAGTGTTTAAGCTGTAATTAGACCATATTTAAAGGTGATGGACTGTTGTGACCTTATTTTATAATGGTTACATATTAATTAATAAAGGTTAAAAATGTAAAATGTAAAATAATATATATGTTATAATAAAACATAAAATAAACACATGCATTCATCTTTTTCCACCATGACCAAATGCTAAACGAAAAGAGAAAGAATAAGCTTTGAAATTTTCGGCCATTTGGTAGCATAATCAAGATCAAGAACCAAAGAAATCGGATTTGGATCAGGGGAAAACCAAAGTTGTCGAATAATTGTCCTGTTCCGATTACCATTGTCCGAGGTAAGTTTATAAGCAAATAATTGCTGTTAATTTTGAATATATGTTAATTTAAAATGATGAATTGAATTTCATGAGCATATATATATGATGGCTGAATGGTTATATACATGGGAGCAATGTGTACAAGTTCGATTCGACCGAGATACGACGTCTGAAAGCCCCGTACAAACTTTAGGAATAGTTAGGATACATATTTTATGACATAGGATTCCGATATGTGTATTCATGTAAGACCACGTTTGGGACGTTGGCATCGTTATATGATTATGTGTAAAACCCTATCTGGGACAGTGGCACCGATATATGATTACATGTAAGACCTCGTCTGGGACGTTGGCATTATACGATATGTGCGACTATCTGAGTATCCTATTTAATTTCGAATGGTTCAACGGGCAATGATAAGTTAAGACCGAATGTAATATCAAGTTAAAAGGCTCAGGTATGTATTCATACTAAGTTATGAAAATATGGTAAGTTGGATGTTTGAATTGATGTTATAAAAGTTATATGTTAATGTGAACTATGTGTATGCATATGTGAATGTATACATTCGGCCAAATAGTGTAATTGTGATGTAGAAAATGAAGGTTAAACATGCTAATGTTCAAATGAGTATTCGACCAAAGGAAAACTTATGCAAAATTATATGTCTTGAGATATGAAATTATAAGCTTGGAAATGTATATGAATTTTTGATGGTTTATTTTAGTTTAGCTAAATTAAATTATGAATGTGACTGAATGTCTTATTTGTTTATGACTTACTAAGCTGTGAAAGCTTACTGTGTGTGTTTGCTCTATGTTTTATAGATTGTGGAAGCTAGTTACAAGCTCGGGGATCGTCAGAGAAGTCTATCACACTATCGACTATTTCGGTACTTTTATAAGTTTGAACTCGAACCTATGGCATGTATAGGCTAGTTTATATATTTGATTTTGGGGTATGTAAATATGAGCCATGCGAAAATGGCTTATTCTTTTGTTAAGCTTGGATTTTATGCTTTGATCAAATGATGGTTATGTTTGGTTTTGGTGTTTTGGCTATGGCTTATATATATAAGTATATATATATGTGAATCTTGTTTGATATGCTTTGTTAAGGTTTTGTTATGTGAATTGGTATTAAGGTAAATTCAGTTATGGCATATAAAGGAAATGAAGTTGATATGGTTTATTAATATTTGAGGTTTAGTAAGTTTGATTATGGATGAGTTTATTTTGGTAAAAATGTTAAAGATATATGTGTTTGATGAATGTATTCGGCTATGATATTAAATTTAGGTAATGAATATAAGTTGTTTGAGATTCGGTAATAGATTAATTAGGAAATTAATGTTTATTCATAAATGGCTATGATTAATATTAAATTTTATGCATTTCTGTAACATCCTAATTTTCAGTGGTATCGAGAATAGAGATTTGAGATCACCAAATTCGACGGGTGAGTTAAAAATTTAATAAATTAATACCTATGAGTCAAATGCGAATATAAAAGTATTTTTGAATTAGTGAATTTGGTATTTAAAAGAATTAATTAAGTAAATTGGGTCGAGAGTGAGGTATCGAGATCTCGACTTCATAAATTGAGCCATAAATATTTTTAGAAATATTTATGGAGTGTTGGTGAGGTAGTATTAAAATTTAGTCAGAAAATTTTGACGTTTGGGTGGTTAATTAAATAAAAGGACTAAATTGAAAAGGGTGTAAAAGTTGCTAGAAGGATTAAATAGCTCAATTGTCAAATGAGGAAGGACCTAAAGTGCAAATAATCCTAAAGGAGATATTTTTGGCGGCAATAGCTGAGAAAAATCAGGAAATGGATGAAATAAGGGCAAAATTGGAAAATTGCCAAAATTGGCTAAATAAAAATAAGACTAAATTGGAATATCTAGAATTCTCTTCATTTCTCTTCATATTCATCAGCTGAAAAACAGCCATGGAGGAGGGTTCAAGCTGGTTTTCATACTCTTGCTTCATGTAAGTTTAATTCTTGCTTTCTCCTTGAAATTTTTATGTTTTGTGACCTTTACAACTAGGTCCACTTGTTGAATTCATTAGTTTTTGATTCTATGAAAGAAATTGAAAGTTGCTATGAATATGTGCTGGAAGTACATGATGATTTGGCATGGAATTAGAGCTTTAAATTATTTATATGCTGATTTTATTGAAAGAATTGAATAGAAAGTGAATGTTTGGGACCTAATTGTAAAAGAGATTGAAGTTAGAGTTTTATATGGAAATTCTGAATTTCAATAATTATGAAATAACTTATAATGTCTAGGAAAAGTATTAATTGAGAAAATTATCTTAATTGAGGGGTTAATTGACCAAGGACTGAATTGTATGAATTGTGAAATTTGGGACAAAATGGAAATCAACATTTTGCACTAAAACAGTTTGGACAACAGCAGTAGTCTAACTTTGAAAAATCACAAAAAATTGTAGAAATCGAATTAGAGGATTAATAAAATATGAAATTAAAGCTTATTGAGTCTAGTTTCTTATAGAATAAATTATGTAAGCAATGGAATTGTAAATCATGAGATATGATAAATTTTGTAAGACAAGGTCAGAATGATTTCGGGTTCCCCTGTTCTGACTTTGAAAAATCATAACAAATTGAAGAAAAATAATTAGGGACTTAAATTTATATTTATATAATTCTGAATGAGTCTATTTTCAAAAGAAATAAACGGGAACATCATTCGAATCTTGTATGAGGAGATAATTAATTTTTAGTGAAGAAGGGTCGGAACTGTCAGATAGCAGAACAGGGGAGACTTTAATGAATAAACTGTATTAATTGGCCCAACTAAAAATTATGAAATTTTTATGGTAAGAAGGTATATGAGTCTAGTTTCAGGAAAAATTAGCGGATCTTAATTTTGAGTTCTTTAGCTCAAGATAAAAATAATTTAGTGACTATGACACAGATGGACAGCTTGAATATTCACATAAGTAGATAGTGAAAATTATGGATAATGTTACCTACAAGTGTGTTGTTTATACTAAGGATGTGGAATGGAGAGGAGGAGGAGGAAAATATGTATGAATATTTATCTAGCATGGCTAATTTGTATGTTTTAGGCTCAAGGACTAAATTGAATAAAAGTAAAACTTTATGGGTAATTTTGTAAAAATGTCAAAAATGACTAAATTGAAGGGAATGAATTGTTTTATTATCTAAATTAATAAATTGAATGAAATTATCAATTTAAGATTGGGTGCAATTTGGGAATATGGTAAATTACCAATATGCCCCTAAATCTTGGTATTTCTACAATTTAGTTAGGTAGATTCGTATATCCTGCATGAACATGTAAATATGAAAATTTAAGTATTGTATCGTATTTTATATGATATTTTGAATTGAATATATATATGAAAAGAATGTTACATGAAACATGCAAATGAATACTAAATAATATAAATTAATTGAAATTATTCAAAATCTCGATAATGCCTCGTATCCTATCTCTAGGTCTCGTGTGCGGGTATGGGGTATTACATTTAATGGTATCGAGCTACGGTTTAGTCGGTTCTCGGATCAAACGTAGTATATGTGAAGTCTAAAAACGCATGTCATTAAAATATGTGATAGTGTGATATCTCTCGACTCTAATGGAATTTGTTTTACTTATAGAAAGAGATATTTTATAACCAAGTTAATTACGATAATGCTAAAAAAGCGATACTCAAGTATACAAGTAGAAAGTTAATTATGATGAATAGGTTAAAAAAATAAAAAGAAAAAGGGCATGAATAAAAGTTTTATAATACATGTCGATGATGAATATTATGTTATATGTATTATTAAAAGTAAATTATATTCTTCAGATGAAATATTGTCTTGATAACTAAATTACAAAATATATAAATGTGATATATGAAGTACATGATAAGGATTATTAGAGAATTATGAATGAATAGTGAATTTTGAAATATATTACATGTATTGAAGATCTGAAGATATAACCATATAAATTATTGTACAAGGATTAAATTGTAAAGCATGTAAAAAAATATTATGCAAAAGTGTAAAAGTGATATGCACGTATTAAATAATTTGCCCAAGTAGACAAGATTAGAACTACTAGGATGTTAAGGGACTTCAGCATGCTCTCTAATTAGCACATTTGTGCTCTCTGATATTTAGCACGCCAGTGCTCTCTGATTACTAGCACGCCAGTGCTCTCTGATATTTAGCACGCCAGTGCTCTCTGATTAGCACATTTGTGCTCTCTGATATTTAGCACGCCAAAGCTCTCGATTACTAGCACGCGGTGCTCTCGATATTTAGCACGTCGGTGCTCTCTGATTAGCACATTTGTGCTCTCTGTATAACACTTCAAGTTGCTCTGCTCATTAGTGCATAATAATGCACCTCTGTATAAGTCCTGTATATCCAAAGTGTTAAATTCTATCTAGTCTCATCGGGCCTCTGTTAAATAAAAAGTAAACAATTTTTGTTACAAGGTAAATGATTATCCCTGAGTAAAAATGTTAGTTATGATGAAGCAGTACTCGTAAAAGTACGGATAAATGTTTTATAATACTTGAGAATAATAAATGTTATATGAGTAAATACATGAAAATTAAATTATGAGGCTTTACGATCTATATCCATTTACTAATACAGTTATATGCAATGAAATTCATGAGATTTATATTGATTAAATTCAAAAGCGGAAAGTGAAAAAGTTCAATGGTTGAACAATTGATAATACAGTCGAAACTAAGAATGAGTTAATAGGTAAAGATGGGTTCTGAATAGAGACATCAAATTTTTCTGAAAACTAGTTGGGATATACAATACCACTGTTAAATAAAGAAGTTATTTATAGGAAAATCGATTTGTTCAAATATGGTATTTACAGAATGGTTAACTGAAAATTCCTTCCAAATTAATTTCTTGAGTGAACTGAATGATGTGAAATTATTGATGATTATACTAGTCAATAGATTGGTAAATAAATTGCAAAAAAAATTTGAATATAGCAGTTATAATTGGGTATATTATAGTAAATTTTTGGGATATTATGTGGGTATCTTATATGTACTGATATTTTCAGAGGCATATGCAATTGTTAATGTTTGGATGCTATAATAGATGAAATTATCGCAAGTCTGATTGATTCACAAGCGGTACTACTCTATCTTTCTTTGGTTTTCCAAGCTAATATATGTGATAAAACACTTGATAATAAGATTCATATGATATTATCTTCTATTCCTGTTGGTAAAAGCTCTGAGAGGCAAATGTGAAAATTGAATTGAAAATAAAATGTGAAATGAAAGGATAGAAAATGGATATAAATGATAAACTAGGTAAATATGTGCAAAAAGAAACTATAGAATTATAGAAATAATGAAATTCATGATCAAAAGAAAATAGTCTAAAGTGTTTAGAGATACATGCCATATAAATCTGTGATAGAGTGATGCGTATAATCCGATCAAATTTTTATTTTACTTATAGACAGAAATACTTTTTAAGCGAGTTATTTCAGAAAGTGTTGAAAGTGACACTAATGTGTCTAAGTAAGAATGTGTTTATGATGAGTTGAAACTTGGAAAGGTAAGAAAAGAGTTCATGATATGTTAGATGTGTGTATATATATAAGAGCTAAAAGTCGAGGCTTTACAATTTCGACCATGTTTATATTTATATGATTTATTGATAGTTTGTTTTTTATTTGAAAGTTTGGTTTAATTATGTATATATATAGAAACTTGTGAAGTGCTTGACATGAAATGCAAATTATGGTTGATGTATGGAATTTTTTTTATGCAATGTTACATGCGTGTGATATGGTTGAGTAAAATGAAAGTGGACATTGAATAAGCATATGTATTTAACAAGTTTATATTCGGCTAAGGCATTGGAAAATGACCAAATGATTAGTAAATTTAAGTTATAAGGAATCATGATTGTTTTTATGCAAATTAGGTAAGATGATTTTTGAGTTTAAGTTATTAATCAAATGGTTCCTACTAATATGTACCATGCGCATAATGTTATAAATTTTAAAATTATGCTTAAGATATTTGTGAGATTTAATAATGCAGTATTTGTTGTATGTTTAATAGTTACGAATTAACAATTGTTACTATATGTTTCAAAGCATGGTTACACATTATATTTATATGATTGTTTTTGAATATGACAGGGTTCGAGTATGAAATGTGATGTTTGTTTAATGTTAATGTTTCATAAAATTTTACTATGTGTTTTATAAATTATTATGTATGCATTCATAGTGACCTAAGAGTTTATGTAATCGTTCGGAAGTTGTGTTTGGTCCAGTAATACCTCATAATCTCATTTCGGCGACGGGTTTGTATTAGGGGTGTTACATACATGTTCTGTTCTGCTCTTCTCTTTTTGTTCTGTACCATTCAGTTTTGTTCTGCTCTATTCTATTTTGCTTTGTTCTGTTGTACTACCTTTGATTAAATCTCTGTGATACTCTAGAGTTGTCCATACTGGTTATACAACTACTCTTAAGTTATTTGCATTACTACTAGTTATATAGTATGCTCTACTTATTTGTATTTGAGCCTGGTTGTACGCGGTACTTGGTAACTCACCCTTTGTCTTACATTCATCTGTTCAGGAAAACATCTGATTTAGGATCGGATGACATACTGGAGCTTGGATTGTTTTACACTGAAATAACTGTTAATTGATCTTTTGGGTTTGTAATTTGTCTTGGATTTGCCTTGCTTTTCTTTTGATAATCTCGTTTGTATCAGTCAATTTCTAGCACGAAACTACAAAATCACCTAAATCGACAAAAACAAATTTCTGGTTTTCAAGATTAAAATCCCGAAAAGAAATCGGTTTTCAATGCATTGGTGTAACTCGTCCAAGTCAGCTTAAACTTTCAGGTTGGGTTTGGGGTGTTACATTTAGTGGGATCAACTCGGGATGACTTTCTTGGTGTGTTTTGTATGGATGAGTTCGAGGGAGAACTCTATTTTTGTGTGTAACGGAGTTTGGGAAGACTGTTTCTGATAAATCTTCATTCTGATCTGTTTGAAAAATACTGCACCAGCATAAACATACATGTTCTGTTTTGCTTTGCTCCGTTTTGTTCTCTTCTATTCAGTTCAGTTCTGCTCTGCTCTGTACCATTCGGTTTTGTTCTGCTCTATTCTGTTTTACTTTGTTCTGTAGTACTACCTTTGATTAAATCTCTGTGGTACTCTAGAGTTGTCTGTACTAGTTATACAACTGCTTTTAAGTTATTTGCGTTACTACTAATTATATAGTATGCTTTGCTTATTTGTATTTGAGCATGGTTGTACGCGATGCTTGGTAACTCACCCTTTGTCTTACCTTCATCTATTCGGGAAAACATCTGATTTAGGATCGGACAGCATACAGGAGCTCAAATTGTTTTACACTGAAATAACTACGAATTGATCTTTTGGGTTTGTAAATTGTCTTGGATTTGCCTTGCTTTCCTTTTGATAATTTCGTCCGTATCAGTCAATTTCTAACACGAAACTACAAAATCACCTAAATAGACAAAAACAAATTTCTTATTTTCAAAATTAAAATCTCGAAAAGAAATCAATTTTCAATGCGTTGGTATAACTCGTCCAAGTTCGATTTAAACTTCCAAGCCTAATTTAGGGTGTTCACAAAGCATTCTTTATTCAGTCCGATAAGCAACACCACCTTATTAATATCACAAAATAAAATTTTAGTAAAGTTTGCTAATGTTTTATTGATGTTGAATTATACTAATTTAAAAATACGAAACATTAAGAAGTTTAAAGCAAATATTATTGATGGGTGGATCCTTAATAATCCATACCAGCATTTCCTTTCCACAACATTAATCCAGCAAAGGATTATGAGATTGGTGTTGTTGAATCAGGTTTGGGAGCCAATCTTCAAAGTATGCCTTGCAATCCTTGTCTGGATGAGTGAGAATCCCCAGAGGAGTGATGCTTATCTGAATTATAATTCAACCAAAATCATCAAATCGTTACTGTTTTAAGATTTAGTTTAATAATTTTGTACGATAATTGAATCATTACTGTTTTAAAATTTAGTTTAATAATTATGTACGATAATCGATGCGACAGACAATTATAACTCAAATAATTGAATGTATATTTATATATCTTACATATCCTTCTTGAAGACACTTGTGATCTGAGTTGTCTATGTCCACTTGGAATCCACTCAACTATACAAGAAAAAAAAAAAGAAAGAGGAAAAGAGTCCATTTTTAACTAATGGGATGTCAAAATTCGAAGTAAATGTTTAAATTTAGAAATTTAAATTTTTAAATAAAATTTGTATAAAGATTATAATAGATTCAAATTCAAATATTCATCCAAAAATATAATTTAAATAGGAAATTCAAATATTATCAACTCATTCATTTTTCTTTATTTTTAAAAAAATATAAAGATGATGATTGAATTGTTGGAGAATAAAAAAAACTAAACTTGTCTGTGAAGAATTTTATGAAAAGGCCCAATTGATATGAGCTGGCCAGTGGTAAGACATTAATGATTATATTAAATTAAAATGAGTTAATTACACCGACATCAAACTTCAGAATCAAGATTAACTCCATCGAGGTGTGTAGTGTAATTAACTCGAATGTTTAGAAACAAAATGGGAAATTAAAGAGCTTACTTGTCTACGGAATAAAAGATGGTGTTCAATTTCAGAGGGTTGTCCATTACTTGTAATTTGCTTCCATCTTATCTTCATCATACTTTTCCCCTGTTTTGTCACTTTGTATCCCTTTTAGGGGTTAAAAAAAAACTGTAAAATTACATCATGAGTCAAATATAAAATAAAGTAAGAAAAGCTTGAAATCTTTAAAAATCAATGTATATAAGCTGGTAAAGGAAGCAATAGCCTTGTCATCCCTCAAAAGAAACAGCCATATCATTTATGTTTAACTAGTTTCACTCAAAAAAAATTATGTTTATAAATCACCAATTGTTATTTTCATCTAAAAGAAAAAATAAAAAATATTATTTTTCATAAATTTCAATATTTTTTAACCGGGCTTGGAAGATGGCTTTTAAAAAGATGTGGACATGACATCAAATATCAGAGCCATTAATTGATCAAATCACAACCCATTTTTTTATCCTCTTGCTTGCTTAGGCAAGTGACTTATTTACTAAAATATTAAAAAAATTATTTTATAGTAATATTTTTAGATTTTATAATTAAATTTAAATAAAAAAGGCTTTTTATTATCAAATACTAATTCCTTTCAATTTTGTGAAATTTTTGTCCATGGCCTAGCCATTAAACAGGTCTAATGTGTGTGATCAATTTTTAAATGTTTTTATCATATATTTGATAAACCAAAAAAATTCAAAATAACTTATAAGATGACAATTTTCTTTAAAATTCTCTACTAAAGGAAGAGCCGAAGATATCATTATACTTACTATGGGTTAATTTGACATTACTGTTGGGGTTAAGAAATGCTTTTAAAAAGTTCAATTTGAAATAAATGTTTTTAAAAAGTGTTGTAAAAAAAGTATGGTTTCTTAAGTTAATGTATTTGGCATTGTTATAAAAAATTACGGTGAAAAGTTAAAATATCTAATTTACACATGTTGTTAAAAATTAAAAATAATTTAATATAGATAATATTCAAATAATTTAATATAATTCTACATAATATATATTTAAATATTTTTTAATGATCAATAAATTATTTGTAAATTTAGTTAACATGAAATATTTTAAAATTTTGATTATAATAATGAATAATATTTACATAATTTAATATAAACAAATAAAAAATAAATTAATCCAAAATTTTAAATACATTTTAAATAATTAATATAAATAAGAGTTTTTGATAGTTTGCATTTCAAAACTCAAAAGTCAAAAATAAAAAACACCTAAACTTTATGGTTGAATAGAAAAGCACTTTTCCACCACCCTTCCAACCCCAAGGTCAAGTATTTGGCATTATTTTTAGGGTGGAAAAGTGCTTTTCCAGCCCTGAAGCATTCTCAAATAAGGTTTATATTTAATATGTTGATTGAATTGGTGTTGCTCACTAAGTGAGTCCCAACTCAGTCATAAAGTTACTAAAAGTTCTATACATTTACAATATAATAGATATTAAGTTGAAGATAAATTTATTTTTTATATAAAATCTAGATAAATACTAGCCTATGAAGATATTCGAATCCAATAAATTATGATCTTTAATAAACTCACTTATTTATTTGTTATATCGAATTTTATTAAATTTGTTATTTATCATTTCAATGAAAGTTATATTTAATTGCTATATCAATTTTTATTAAATTTTTTACATAAATTTTCACCTATATCATGAATGAATGTATCATAATTTGAATAATGATAAAATAAAAAATTATAAGCTACAAGTAAGAAACATACCTTATGATTGGCAACGTCTTTGGGGAGGTCCATATTTAAAAAGCAACCTTGAGGATAAGTATTGTTCTTGATCTCAGCTATTATTCCATTTATTATTGGCAAGCAAGCCTTTGCAGCAGCTTCGTACTCATAATTCATCTTAGTCTTGCTCCCAGCCTCAACCCTTGAGTAACCAGAATTCAGTTAAAAAGAATAACGGGGAGAGGGGAGAAGGAAGAAAAAGAAAAGAAATTTGATTTTAATTAAAATTTTGCATCGTGTAATAATTCAATTGGTCGTTGAAATATTTTGAACAAAGAAAAATAGTTAAATTAAAAGTATTATCAATTTAGGTATATTTTTTATAAAAAAAATAGGAACCTAAATGAAAAAAGTTCTTATAATTTAGAAATAAAATTTTCATTTAAGCCATTATTTTTTTACACATGTTTAATAATCGAAACTGAAAATAATTCGATAGAAATTTTCTATAATAAAGTGTAGAATATGATAGGCCGATACGAATTATTTATCATTTAATGGAATATATTTTCAATTACTTCAATTTTATTTTATTTATTTTAATATCATATTATCCTATAAAAAACTTTACATTTAAAATTTGACTTTTGTTTATAATAAAGTAAAATGTTTAAAAATTAAATATGAAATGTAGAATATATATTTTTATAATTTAAAATGAATATTCAAACAATCTAATTATATTACTTAATTAATTAAGTAATGTATTAAAATTAATTAAGTAATGTATTAAACATAATTTATAACTTAAATTCAGTACTTAATTTTCTAACATTTATTTTATTTAGCATGTAATTTTTTAGTTTATCAAATAATACCTAAAATTTTAATACTTTAACTTTACCATTATTTTCTTTTATATTAATTTTTATTAATATATGTACCATAATTTAATAATAATTTATATAGTATAAGACTAATTCTGCATTACTTTTCAAAAGCACTTCTGACTCCAAAAGCACTTCTGGAAGAAAAGCTGTGCAGAACAAGCTGCTTTTAGCTAAAATTTTTAGCTTTTCAAAAGTGCTTTTCAATAACACTTCTGAAAAGGAGAAGCTAAAATTTTTAGCTTTTCCTCTCCCAAAAGCACTTTTAGTGCTTAATTACTTTTTCACCCCTCCAATAACATAGTACTTTCCCTTTTTTTTCTTGGTACTTAATTACAAATATGTTAAAATCATTAATTAAAAATAAAAAATATTTTTTAAAATATTAATAACAAATATTTAATAGTTATATTTAAATATTTAAAATATAATTTATATACTCTAATTAAATTTTATAAATAATTAATATTTATTGCTTAAAAATATTTAAAATTTATATTTTATATATTAAAATATTAACAAGAAGTTATAATATTCTTTTTATATTCTTATTAAAATATAATAATATTAACTAATTTAAATATTATTTAAATACATATTTGTTACTTGATAATAAAATGTCTAAAATGAACAATTTATTTCTGAAAAGTATTTTTTGATAGCAATGCTAAACACTCAAATTTTAAACTAAACTTTTCAAAAGTACTTTTCAAAAGTACTTTTGAAAAGTCACTGCCAAACTTACCCTATATCAGATCAAATTAAAGACATTACTTGCAAGACTGAACGGATGACTCTTTTAGTCGTAAACATTTATGAGAGGCATTTTGAGCAGCGAAGGCTTAATTACTCTACATCAAAAGCTAAACCTATAAGATCTTTTTCATAATGATAGAGGGACAAAAGTTTGTCCAGGATTCAAATTGCAGAAGTATTTTTAGTTGCAGTCATGAATTTTGTTTTATTTTCATAATCTATTGTAAATAAAATAATTATAATCATTTTTATTATAATATTTTGTTTATAAAAAATAATTTATTTTTAAAATATAAATTAAATCTATATCTTGATTTTGATAGCTATAATTTATTATTTAAAGGGTTAATATTTGATGTGATTTTTTATATATCATCACACATCATCATAGAAATAATATATGCTTAATAAGTACCCGGATTTATGTTTTTATTAATTGTTACAACAACAATAATACCAATTGAACTAAGAGTCAATCAATAATATTAATTATTATTTAAATCTCTAGTTATAAATAGTTTAACCAATATTTCATCAATCAGAAATCAAATTTGTTAATATTCCAGCCAAGTATTGAGTTTAAAAAAAATAAGGGATAAATATTAAATTATATATGAAATTTGATTTAATGCATAATATTAAATACGAAATTTAATATTGTATAATTAGATATAAAAATTTTAATTTTGATTTGATTTTCATATTTCACTAACAAATTATTTATGTGACACATTTTCCATTATGTTAATTGAAAATTGCTAATATGATGCTTTATTAAACTAAAAGTCTAAATTTAAATTATTTCCACGTTGCTATAATGATAAAAAAAACTTGTACTTTGTTAACCAAAAAATAATTTGTTTTTCAAAGTGAAAATAATTTAAATTTATTCATTTGTTTTTTAATTTAATAAAACATTACATTAACAATTTGTGCATATTTAAAAGAAAATAATGTCACATAGATAATATTGTTAGTATTATGTAAAAATTGAATTAAAATTAATATTTCATAGGTATAAAATTTTGTGTATGATATATTATATTAAAAATCATGTATAAGTTAAAATTTATTCTTAATTAAAATAAAGATAAAATATTTTTACCTTAGCATCTTCTCGAATTCCTCAAAACTAAGACCACCATAACTACAAGAGGAAAAAAGATAAAAATAAAAACCACTGATAAAAGTAAATATTAATTTAGAGTACATGGAGGAACATAAATGGAAAAGAAATCAAGGATTTAACTAGTTATTTCAAGGCAATGTTAAAGTTATTATTTGACCATATTATAAAAAAATTATTATTTGACCATAATAATTGTTTTCTTTAAAAATCCCAGATACTTAAAACGTAAATTATTAATATTTATTTATAATAGTTACAAATAATGTTGAAATAAAATTATTAGAATTTTTTGACGTCTAGTGGTGTATTTAGGGGATGACAGAGGCCCGACCCTCTAAAATAAAAAATTATTCATTTAGACCTTTTAAAAGTTTTAAAATTTTAAATTAATAAAAGTAAAATTGCACTTGGCCCCTTAAAAATAATAAAAATTTGATTTAATCCTTTAAAAATTATAAAAATATAGGCTATTAAAAATTAAAATTTAATTTCGACCTTCTAAACAAAATTTCTAGCTGCGCCCCTATTGAGGTCCTTTATATTTTTTTGTTTAATTTAATAATAAAGAATCGTGCTATTATTTACTGATAATGCATAAGACTTATGCATAGACAATACATCAAATAGTATTAACTGTTAAAAATATATATCAAATATGAATTAAATACACTCCATTCAATTAAATTTTAAATTCGAAAGGAAATTTCATTGTAGTGGAAAAATAGTGAAAAATATTCATGCATACCAATCGTAGGATATGGAGATAGCTGGAACGCCATTTAAGAATGCTTCTCGAGCACCGGCAGTGGTACCAGAATAAACACTGCAGTTTTATTGATAGATAGGATTTAAGTATTTTCATGATCAAAATCTGTAGCAAACCCAACTTAACTTGGTCCAACTCTTGGTCCAATTTATCATATATTACTTACGTGTGATAACCACAGTTGCTGCCCTGATTGATGCCACTGATAACCTGTTCAACAGACATGTTATCGTATTCATGTTAAAGCGTGTTTAATTCTATTTAAGGGAAGTGCCAGCCTACCAGGTCAGGAACTGAAGGAAACAGCACCGAGGAGACTCCCAAAGAAGCACAATCTGCCGGAGTTCCTAACCCCCAAAAAGAAAACATTATACGCATAAGGAAGCATAAATCTATTAAAATATGAAGTAGAATTCATGGGATGAAGCATCGAAATTACCAGAAGCCTTGAAAGCAGTGGCTCCATCCATTTCAACTTTCTCCACACGAAGTGGTTGACGCCATGTAATACTATGACTAACAGCTGACATCTCCCTACAATTAGCACATACTATTTTTCATTTTCCTAAAATACTCGTATATCCAACACTCACCAATCTTAAAGCAAATCAAGGTTAAACCTAGAAGAAAACATTGCGTGTTTTTACGTACAGCTGAGGGGCGCAAACAAGGACGTTGAATCGATGAGTGGAAACGAGGACGCTAACCAAAGCATTCAAGCCAGGTGCCTGGATTCCATCGTCGTTGGTCACCAAGATTGTTCCCTTCTCGCCTTTGCTCTTTGAATCAATTCCATTTTCCATCTCTTTTTCTTTTGTATGTTATTTGTGTTCGCTTCTTGCACAATTTATAAGCAATATGCTTTTTTCTTTAATAAAATTCCCGCTATCCACATAGGCGGAGCCTCATAGGAGCCAGGCAGTCGAAATTAATTAGTTGTATACGGTTACCACAGTCCTATCGATACACTACATTAAATGTAAATCCCTAAAAAGGCTAAGAATGCTGAGTTTGGAATTTAGAAGTAATCTCCGTTTGTCATCTAATTAATGTTTTATGCTACAATGTTCAGAGTAGTTGTGGGAATATCAAAGCCATCAACCTTTACACCACCTTCGGTCGAGGGAATGGAATAAAATTGTAATAGAATAGAGCTGTAATAGTAATTCAATTGTTTGGTTGAATGGAATGGAATAGAGCTGTAATAGCATTCTTGTGTTTGATTGAATGGAATAGATATTATAATAGCATAAGGAAAAAGGTTTAAATGACCAGAATACCCTTAGTGGATTTTTTTTAGATAGATGATTATTGTTATTGTTATTAAATTATAATAGTATTATTATTAAATATAATTTAATAATAAATAATTTAATCATATTTTAATATAATTATTATTAAATACAATTTAATAAAAATAATAATTTTCATTTTTTATTTACATAATTATTATATAAAATTTCTTACTTGTGTTATAATCTAAAATTGATGAATTGTACTAAACATGAAGTTATTATTAAATAAATAAATAGGCACAAAGCATCGAAAAGAAAAAGTACATCTTTTTATTTTTCTACTCGTCCATTGGTATTAGGATCATTGAAACATTTGTATAAATAGTTTGAAATTTGGTACCAACATAATAAAACTATATAAATAGTCTGAATTTTTTATTTTTCTACTCGTCCATTGGTATTAGGATCACTGAAGCATAGAAAAGAAAAATGCACAAACATTTTATTTTCATATTCAACACTCGGAATCTTGTCATGTTGCAATATCTCTTCTATTTCCAAAGAGACCAATTGGGGACAATCCACAATCATAATAAAATGATGGCCAACTAAGCTTAACCTATTTTGCGATAAAGATTCCAACTCTTTCCAACCAGGGATGTCATGATTTTCTGAGTTTGCGAATCTCAACAATGCTTTCTCTGTTGAAATATCAAACTTTGAAATTTTTTTAAGAGACACCCTTTTTAAAAAGGTAACCTCCTCTATAGAAGAAGAGCCTCATCCACCAATTGTTCACAGCCTTCAATGCTTAATTCACATAGAGACGAAAAACTTGAAGTTGAAACTAACAGCCTTCTACAGGCATAGATAACAAGTTTCTGCAAGAATTAAAGGATAGTTGGCAATATTCCCAACAATAGAGGACATCTTTTAATTGAAAGCTTACAAAGGTTGGAAAATTTCAATACTTACTCATCATCTTCACATAGGTCCAACTCTTCCCAATTCAACATATTTTCAAAACAAAGAGACTCTAATGATGCAAAAGCATTTGATTGACTTTCTCCAAACAACTCAGCACCAATCTTGTATACTTGATCCAAATCACTAATTGAAAGATCTTTTAGCAACAACCTTCCAATCGATGGTAGAGATTTGTAATTTTTACCGTTGCGAAGCTCCAATGACAACATATTTTTGAAGGAAGAATCCACAATCCAAGTAGAGAATTTCGCACCACCATAATTCTCAATGACGAGTTGCTTAAGCTTTTTCGAAGGGTGAAGAGAGTCTAGCACCCACTCTTCAACTTCTTTTTTCCTTGTATCTTTCTTAAACCCAACCCTATTCAAACACTAATCGATCAATCCCCTGCTTCTATTTTAACTTGGCTTCCTCTACATCTTCACCATTAACATTTTCTAATCCAAAAATATGGATATCACCTTTGAGGTTTGATAAAATTTTCAAATTCTAATATGACTGATAACTCTTGAAAAGAGTTATATTTCATGCCTTAGACTTAGTTAATAGCCTATACTTAAGTTTTGTTAGTTGAATTTTAGGATATTGTATTGGCACTTTTAAAGTATTGCATTAAGGAGCTTGGATTGCGCTTAATTGTGATTACATATTGCATTTAACAGCTTGTGGGAAAGATTTGTTTGGCGATTTTTTGACAGGTGTAGAGTGTAGAGCAAAGGTTGACGGTTTGCCGTGGCAAAGTATGGACAGTTTGCTACACAAATGCCTTGGCAATGCTAGGAAGATGCCTAGTCAGCATTTAAAATGTACTATTCTTGGCCCCACATGTATGTGTACCAGATATTTCTACTTGGAAAATAGAGAAATGATCGTGGGCTAATGGACCTACCTTAGAAGGAGAAACTTATAAAAGCCAAGCAGAGAACCCTAATTAGGGGGCAACATTTAAATGAAACAGAGTAACCTTGAGCAGCTAAAAATAGACTGGGACAGCATCCTTGGATGAAATAGAAAATATCAGGTAGGGGCTAAGAACAAGGTCGATAGAAGGAGAAAATGTCTACAATCATCTTTAGCAACTACAAGACATTGCACTGCTTGTGTTGAGAGCTAGGTAGGCGAAAGTTGTCATCTCAGATTCATTAGTAATCATAATTTTCCTAATCAACATTGTAGTTCCTCAACCCTTTTTCGTAGTGATTTTGCTATGGCATTCTTGTTCCGTTTACTTGTTTTGTTTTGCATATTTTATACATAATCATTCTCTTATTTTTCCACTACATTTTTATTCTTATTTTGCTTTAGCATTAATCGAACTTAACTATAATAACTCGACCAAATTATACATATCTAATCCCTGTGGAGACAGTCTCAATGATCACTTTATTAATTGTTCGACGTGTACACTTGCACGACTTACACATCAGCTATGCAACCAACAATGACAACCATCACCTTCCCCTATGATAAAATCATATAACCGTTTAAGATTCTTTAGCTTATAAATTCTAAAAGGAATCTTTAGCCCAAAAAAGTACATACACCTTGACACAATTAAAAAAAAACCTTAGCCCAAGACAAAAGAGCCACCAACAGTCCATTCCCAACACTAATCAACATAGAAGAACACAACACAAAGAAAGAAAAAGCATTTTGACAAGTATAGAAACAAGTATTACGCATCATTAACCAACAAATATTGAAACAAAAATTATTAACTTGAAAAAAACAAAGGCAGTGAGATATTGTGCTTAAATAATTCGATTACAAGAATAGTTTAATATATAAGACAATATTGACAAAGAATAGTTTAAATATATAGAAACATAAGATCACACACTTCAATTGAAGTGACCAACCCCAAAATATAAGTTACCATATCAGTGCCTTCAAAATTTTAATGGTCTAGTATTTCTTTTTCCAAAAAAAATTAATTTGATTGAATTAGTTTTTCTACCCAATCAATTTTCTTTTCTTTTTAGGAATTTTAGCCTATTTATGTTTTAAAAGAGAACATAAGTACTTTTATAACAATAGTTTAAAAAAATCCATAAGAGATGCTTGTTGAATGTGATGACTTTTAGTATAATAGCAAATAGCATACTTAAAAGCTATATATGGTTACCAAATTTGAAAAAAAAGCTGAAAACATACTGTGCCTAACATTTTATCCTAAAATTTACTTCAGAATATCTCTCCCAATGCATTCATTGACATAGAGAGGTTATGACCTCAGTCAAAGCTATCATTATGCTTTGCCGGAAACAAAGATAAGAGACCATTAAGATAAAGCAATTTTAACCAAAATGGTAGCTCACCCATGAAAAAGCATATAATAATGGCTAAAGCTATCATTATGTGTTGCCAAAAGCAAAGAGGGACGATTGAGTTTAAGTTATTTTAACCAAAATGATAGCTCACCCAGGAAAAAAAGTATATAATAAAGGCTAAAATTTTAAATATATTTAACTGTACACTTGAAGCTTCACCCACAAAATACGTATTATGATTTCCCAAAGGTACAAAGATAAAAAAAAATGGCAATGGGTCATTAATATGAACCTCAATGAGTCATATGAAAGTTTATTGAAGCCAATCTGAAGATACTCAATTATGGTTGTAAAAGGTAGCTTCAAAAGGAGATCACTTGTTACTGCCTGAAAGAAAATGCAATGAGGCCAACTGTTAAAACAATGTTGATAAGACCTACAACCATTAACTAAAAGAGTCAAAAGCTATATCAAAAATGAAACAAGAAGAAAGAATAATTAGTAATATTGACAGCCCATATAACATGATGATCCCTAATGAAAAATCATCAGAAACAAAAAAGAAAATAAATCAATAAAAATGCAAAATAAATCCTATTTGAATTGAACTTACAACAAAATCCATAATATTAATCAATATAAAAAAGTTTCAATCATTTGGGCTAGAAACTTACCTTAAAAAGAAAGAAAAAAATGGAGAAATGAGAACTAAAAGGCAAGTATACAATGAGTAAATACTGCTAATATATATATTAGTATAAATAGGAGAATCACTAAGATTCAACCAACCATTGTTAATCTTTTTTATTTGGAAATTTTGGAATTCACATTTACATATCTAAGTTTTTATAATTTCATCATTTAACAATTTAAGTGCTTTTTTGTGAATTATTTGAAGCTTTTAGATCTTACAAGTCCAATTGAAGAAAACTCACATCTTGAAATTCCTAAATCAATAAAACAATGGAAAAGAAAGCAAAAGAAAGAGAAGGTATCACTAGTGAAACAATACTAAAAGCTAGCTCTGTCAACAAACTTAGCATTGAGACCATCAAAACAAGCAGGGCCTTGGTGAACACTAGGCGATTCCAGTGTTGGGTTGGAATCACTTAGGAGTGGTAAACAAAGTGTGGGTCTTTGGCCTTCAAGTTGATTTGCTTCCTTTTAGGTTGATTTGAGCGTGAGATTGTTGATAAATTTCATTTTAAGGGGTATTTTTGAAAGGGAAAAGAAGGGTCATTTGGTGGAGAGGCTGGAATAGCTAATTCGACACCCCCTCCCCTGAATGGCTATTTGACGATTTTTGGAATGAAACTGGAATCGTCATTTGGCTTTTTGAGCTTTCCACTGAACCAAACATCTATTTTACTATAGAATTTGGAACCATGTTATAATGGCATAACCATTACATTGAACCAAAAAAGGCGTTCATTTTTTGAAGTTAGCGTAAAGATGTAACAACCTGATTTAGGGGCAAAACGGAACAGTGGTTTCAAAACCACGAATCCGAGATTTAAAAAAAATTAAATTTTTTTTATAATTATTTTGAGCTTTATGATATGATTGCATGATTGTGTGAAAATTTCGTGATGAAATTCTATGCATAAAGTGCTTAAGTTGAGATTAGGGACTAAATCGAATAATTTACAAAACTTGTATTCTAGAAGTTTTTAGTATGAAATTGCTTTGGAATATTAATAAGGAGGCCTTAAATAGCAATTTGACCAATTTCTAAGTCTATGGAAAAAATTGGACATGGATGGAATTTTTGGAAAGTTTAGTAGTAAGGGCATTTTGGTCATTTAGTTATTAAAATGAATTAAAAACAAAATTAAAAGCCAATTTTTGTCCATCTTCTTCATTAGGCCGAAATTTCAAGGGTTATCCATAGCTAGGGTTTGTTTCAAGCTTTCAAGCTCAATAGTAAGTGCATTCAAGCCCCGTTTTTAATGTTCTTTACATTTTTAAAATCCTCGTAATTCGGTCTACCTATTTCTACCATTATTTCGAGTTAGGGTTTATTTTTAAAAATTTACCCATGAATGATATGCATGTATTTTGATGTTTGATGGTAGAATATGAATGTTTGAAGTTAGGAGAACGATCTTTTCTAAGTGATTTTTAGCGAAAACGAGTAAAACGGCATAATCGGTAAAAATACCTATTGTTCATAACTATATGTTAGAGTGAGAATTTGATGTTACCATAGAAGATAAAAATGATCAGCATGTCATTAAACATAAGAATAAGGGCTTAAATTAAATTTTCGAGCCTAGGGGCAAAATTGTAATTTTGTAAAAGTTAGGGGGCAAAAATGTAATTTTTCCATAATGTGATTTTTGGATTGAAATAAATAGTATGAGTGTTAAATGAGCTAAATATGTTGTTATAGATCAAGAAACGCGTGGAATCGATCTCGAACGGGGGAAGGAAAAGGTTTTGGACTAAATTGCAAAATTTCCATATTTTGCACCGGGGTAAGTTTGTATGTAAATAATACATTAACTTCATTTACATTTTTATATTTCAGCCTATTATATATGTAATTTAGCCGATTTTGAAGCATAACTTGACTATTGGAAAAATGGAAATAAGTAATAGAGAGAAATCCCGGTTGTACATTCGGAAAGATTGAATAATATAGATGGAGCGTGGCTAGGTCACATGTATGGTGCCGAGTGCACATCATGTGTACAAGAAAGCTACGCGATACTATGTAGTAGCTAGGTCACATATGTGATACGGGAAGTATCCCATTTAGACAAGAGAGCTACGGGAGAGATAAATGTAGCTAGGTCGCATGTGTGATTCCAAGTGAAGGACACCATGTAGACAAGAGAGCTACGAGATAAATTGGCTAGGTCACATGGGTGATACTAAGTGTTCACCATGTGTACAAGAGAGCCAAATTATATGAAATATGATGGTGGAGCTGTGTGTGGAAACCATCAAGTATCGGGAATTGATCCGAATTGTTCAACGGGATGGCTTTATGGTGACATTGTAATCATGGACCTATACTTGTGATGTATGAAATGCGGTGAAAATGAATTGTGATATGCATGTTAAAATGAGATTAATATAAAGAAAGTGTGAAAGAGTGAATTAGCAATAATACTATTTTGGAGAGACGCAGTAAAGTGAATTTGAAAAATCACCAAAAATAAGGGGAATTTAATTAGAGGTTGAATGAGATATGAATTGAAAGCTTAAGGAGTCTATTTTCATGTAAAATAAACAGAGTAAGTAAAGGAATCTTATATTTTTAGAAATTTATATTTTAGTGAGACCTGTTCAGAATGACTACATGATTCCCTGTTAAGAGTTTAAAAATTCACCATAAATTGTAAAAATATTATTAAGAGTCATACCTTACATTAGTGGATTACTTATTAAGTCTATTTTTAAGGGAAACAAACTTCATGGTTGTTGGAATTATGTACAGGGAGAAATCTGGTTCGTAGTGCACAGAGGTCAGGGTAGTTGAACCCTAAAATAGGGGAGATTTTAACTAATTAACTGTACTAATTGGATTGACCAAAAATTCTATAAAAAAATTAGTAAGTAGATATATAAGTCTAGTTTTAGGGAAAATTTACAGAATTGGTTTTCGAGTTTCGTAACTCAATTTATAATATATTTAGTGAATATGACGTAGGAGAGACAGCTTGACCAAAGTGGAGTAAATAGTGAAATTTAAAGTAGATACACTTGAGTTATTATGTAATCATATTAAATTATTTATTCATTATTTATATACTTGCTTACTAAGCTTACTTTCTTTTCTCTCTTTTGTCTTATAGTGTCGTCCAGCTTGCACAGGAGTCAAGGATCGTTGAAGATCTGCCTACACTATCAATATTTTTGGGTATTTGAACTAAACATTTTGAATTATGGCATGTATAGTAGGCTTAATTATTTTGTTACGTGTCATAATTGCCTAGGCTTAAAATATTGGCTATAGTATGTGATCGAGTATTTTGTACAAAGCCATTGAAGTTGGCTAATATTGTTAAAGGCATATGTTATAATGTTTCATGGTCCAATTGGATGCCATATTTTTGTCTCGGTTTTATTTAATGGTATGTGTTATGTTCTGGTAATACCTCGTACACTGTTTTGGTGTGGAATGCGTGTATGGGGTGTTACATTTAGTGGTATCGGAGCCAAGGTTTAGACGGTTCTCGGACTAATATGATGTGTGTAAAAGTCTAGCTATACATGCCATAAATATATTGTGATAGTGTGGTGACTCCTGATTATTTTAAACTGTGTTTTGTTTTGATATAGTATTGGATCCTGACGGAACTGCAGCTGATGATGCTGCTAGTAATGCACCGCCCCCATTGAAGGGACCGCGCAGAGAAAGTAGACTGAGACATTGAGACAGGGAGATGAGGCTCGAGATGCCTTTCTCCAAATGATGAACAATTGGTATACTGAGTTTATTCGAGCAAACCCAAATGCTCAACCTCCACCCCCTCCCATACCTCAGACGGTTCCTGTAGCTACTCAAGGCATAGATTTGGTAAGAATGAACAAGCCTCCGGTTGACAAGATTCGAAAACAAGGGGCTGAAGAGTTTAGAGCAAAGATCGATGATCATCCCGAGAAAGCAGAGTTCTGGCTTGAAAATTCTACCCGTGTATTTGATGAGCTCTCATGTACACCCGATGAGTGCTTAAAGTGTGTTGTATCACTTTTGAGAGATTCAGCCTACCACTGGTGGAAGACTTTGGTAGCAGTGGTGCCAAAAGAAAGGGTTACTTGGGATTTCTTCCAGGAAGAATTCAGAAAGAAATACATAAGTCAGCGATTTATTGATAAAAAATGGAAGGAGTTCCTCGAATTGAAACAGGGCAAGATGTCTATGGCAGAGTATGAACGCGAATTTGTAAGACTCAGCAAGTATGCCCAGAAATGTGTGTCCACTGAGGCCATTATGTGCAAAAGGTTTGAGGATGGGCAAAATGAGGACATTAAGGTGCTTGTGGGAATTTTGGAGCTGAAAGAATTTGTAATATTGGTTGATCGAGCTCTTAAAGCCGAAGAATTGAACAAAGAAAGAAGAAAAGCTGCTATTAAGGCTCGAGATGCCAGAAAGAGGCCGATAAGCAAGTCATTTCAATCTCAATCAAAGAGGTCCAAAGAGGCACACCCTCGAATGACAGTTTCAACTGGGGATTCACACAGAGATCGTGGTAGGGCATATTCAGGGTCTAAAGCTCAAGGTACTTCAGTGGCAAGTGTGGGTAATGTGCGAGCTAGAAAACCCGAATGTCAGCAATGTGGCAGGCAACATTATGGTGAGTGTTGGGGAAACGAGCGAGCTTGTTTCAGGTGCGGTTCTCGCGAGCATTTTATCGTAGACTATGCGAGAAAGTTAAAGAAGAAAAATTTCAGAGTGCTAGACAGAGTACTACCGCTAGCAGAGGTAGACCACCGAGAAATACCGGAAGTGGAGCTAGCAGTAAAACTGTAATGAAAGATTCAACGGCGAGATCAAAAGCTAGAGCGCCTGCTGGAGCTTATACCATACGTGCCCGAGAGGATGCATCATCTCCCAATGTGATTACTGGTACATTTTTTCTTTATGATACTATTGTTGTTGCATTGATTGATCCCGGGTCTACTCATTCCTATATTTGTGTGAATTTAGTGTCTAATAAGAAGTTGCTTGTTGAGTTTACTGAGTATGCGATTAAAGTGTCGAACCCATTAGGTCAATATGTGCTAGTTGATAAGGTTTGCAAGAATTGCCCATTAATGATTCAAGGTCACTATTTTCCGGCTAATTTGATGCTGTTACCGTTTGATGAGTTTGATGTTATCTTGGGAATGGATTGGTTGACATTGTATGATGCCAAGGTAAATTCTAAACATAAAACATTAGAGTTGAAATGTGAAAACGGTGAAATTCTGTGGGTTGAAACAGATGAATCAAATAAATTGTCTATGGTGATTTCGCGCATGTCTTCACAGAAATACATAAGGAAAGGGTGCGAAGCTTATCTTGCCTATGTAATGAATACTGAAATGTCTGAATTGAAGCTTGAATTAGTGCCGATAGTCTGTGAATTTCCAGATGTGTTTCCAGAGGAATTACCTGGGTTGCCTCCAAACAGAGAGATAGAGTTTGCCATTGATTTGTTGCCGGGGACTACACCGATCTCGATTGCTCCATATAGAATGGCTCCGACTGAATTAAGAGAATTGAAGGCTCGATTGCAAGAGTTAATGACACAGGGTTTTTGTGAGACCGAGTTTCTCTCCCTGGGGTGCTCCCGTATTGTTCGTAAAGAAGAAAAATGGCTCGATGAGGCTTTGCATTGATTACTGTCAGCTCAATAAGGTGACTATAAAGAACAAGTACCCGTTACCGAGGATTGACGATTTATTCGATCAGTTGAAGGGGGCAACAGTGTTTTCAAAGATCGATTTGAGGTCAGGTTACTACCAGTTGAGAGTTAAGGAGTCGGATGTGCCGAAAATCGCCTTTCAGACAAGGTATAGACATTATGAGTTCCTTCTGATGCCTTTCGGCTTAACAAATGCTCCAGCTATATTTCTGGACTTGATGAACCAAATTTTTTGACCATATTTGGATAAGTTTGTGGTAGTGTTTATAGATGACATCCTAATCTATTCTCAAGATGAGTCTGAGCACGCCGAACACTTGAGAACCATATTGCAGATCTTAAGAGAAAAGAAACTGTTTGCTAAGTTTAGCAAAAGTGAGTTTTGGCTTCGTGAAGTCGGATTTTTGGGACATATAGTCTCAGGTGATGGTATTCGGGTGGATCCGAGCAAAATTTTTGCGATAGTTGATTGGAAACCACCAAAGAATGTATCTGAGTTTAGAAGCTTTTTAGGCTTGGCCGGGTATTATAGACGCTTTGTCGAGAGATTTTCGATGATTGCCTCTCCTATGACTAAGTTGCTGCAAAAGAATGTTAAGTTTGAATAGACTGATAAATGTCAGTAGAGTTTTGAAAAGCTAAAAGCACGATTGACTGAAGCACCAATTTTAGTCTAGCCCGAGCCCGGGAAGGAGTTCATAATTTATAGTGATGCATCATTGACAGGCCTTGGATGTGTACTAATGCAAGAGGGTAAAGTGGTAGCTTATGCCTCGAGACAGCTAAAACCGCACGAGAAAAACTATCCTACGTATGACTTGGAATTGGCCGCTATTGTCTTTGCCTTGAAGATCTGGCGACATTATTTGTATGGTGAAAAATGTCGAATTTTTACTGATCACAAAAGTTTGAAGTATTTGATGAATCAAAAGGATTTGAATCTGCGACAACGGAGATGGCTTGAATTATTGAAGGATTATGAGCTAGTGATTGATTATCATCCGAGAAAAGCGAATGTAGTTGCTGACACCTTGAGCAGGAAGTCTCTTTTTACTTTGAGAGCCATGAATACGAGGTTAGAATTGTCTGATGATGGGTCAATCTTGGTAGAGATGAGGGTTAAACCGTTATTTCTCCAACTAATTTGTGATGCTCAAAAGAACGATAGTGAGTTGCGAACCAATAGAACTCAGTGGGAATCAGGTTACGACTCAGATTTCTGAGTTAGACTAGATGACTGTTTGATGTTTCAAGATAGGATTTGTGTACCGAAAAATGATGAATTGATTCAGAAAATACTACATGAGGCACATAGTGGCTGTTTGTCAGTTTACCCTGGTAGTACAAAAATGTATAATGATTTAAAGAAGTTATATTAGTGGCCAGGCATGAAAAGGGACATTTCTGAATTTGTAACCAAGTGTTTGATCTGTCAACAAGTAAATGCTGAGCATCGTGTGCCTTCGTGATTACTCCAACCGTAATGGTGCTCGAATGGAAATGGGATAGGATTACCATGGATTTTGTAACCGGGTTGCCTTTGACTCCTAAAAAGAAGGATGTTGTCTGGGTAGTAGTTGATAGGTTAACAAAGTCAGCTCACTTTATGCCGGTACGTACCGATTACTCACTTGATAAATTAGCTGAATTATATATTGCTGAATTGTGAGGTTGCACGGGGTACCTATGTCTATAATATCAGATAGAGATCCGAGATTTACCTCGAGATTCTGGAAAAAGTTACAAGAAGCTTTGGGCATAAAATTGAACTTTAGTACCGCATTTCATCCACAAACAGATGGTCAGTCAGAAAGAGTAATCCAGGTACTCGAAGATATACTTAGATGCTGTGTTTTAGAATTTGAAGGCAGTTGGGAGAAATATCTATCTTTGGTTGAATTTGCCTACAATAACAGTTTTCAGTCAAGTATACAGATGGCACCATACGAAGCCTTGTATGGTCGCAAGTGTCGGACTCCTTTATATTAGATTGAACTTAGTGAGAAACAGATTCATGGGGTTGATCTAGTTAAAGAAACCGAAGAGAAAGTAAAAGTAATTCGTGATTGCCTGAAAGCTGCTTCAGATCGACAAAAGTCATATGCAGATTTAAAAAGAAAAGAGATTGAATTTCAGGTGGGTGATAAAGTGTTCTTGAAGGTGTCACCATGGAAAAAGATTTTAAGATTTGGCTGGAAAGGCAAGTTGAGTCCGTGTTTTATTGGGCCGTACGAGATTACTGAGAGGATTGGACCAGTGGCATATCGGTTGGCCTTACCTGTAGAGTTAGAAAGAATTCATAATGTGTTTCATGTATCAATGTTGCGATGTTATCGTTCTGATCCTTCACATGTGATTTCTCCAACAGAAATTGAGATTCGATCAGACTTGACCTATGATGAGGAACCGATTAAGATTTTGGCTCGAGAAGTAAAACAGTTGAGAAAGAAAAGTATAGCTTTAGTAAAAGTGTTATGGCAAAGACATGGAGTAGAAGAAGCTACGTGGGAACCGGAGGAAGCCATGAGAAAACAGTACCCAAATCTCTTTACCGGTAAGATTTTCACGGATGAAAATCCCTAAAGGGGGGAGAGCTGTAACAGCCCGATTCAGGGGTAAAACGAAATAGTAGTTTTGAAACCACGAATTCAAGATTTAAAAAAAAATTAAATTGTTATTATAATTATTTTGAGGTTTATGATATGATTGCATGATTGTGTGAAAATTTCGTGATGAAATTCTATGCATAAAGTGCTTAAGTTGAGATTAGGGACTAAATCGAATAATTTGCAAAACTTGCATTCTAGAAGTTTTTAGTATGAAATTGCTTTGGAATATTAATAAGGAGGCCTTAAATAGAAATTTGACCAATTTCTAAGTCTAATGGACAAAATTGGACATGGATGGAATTTTTGGAAAGTTTAGTAGTAAGGGCATTTTGGTCATTTAGTTGTTAAAATGAATTAAAAACAAAATTAAAAGCCAATTTTTATCCATCTTCTTCATTAGGCCGAAATTTCAAGGGTTCTCCATAGCTAGGGTTTGTTTCAAGCTTTCAAGCTCAATAGTAGTGCATTCAAGCCCTGTTTTTAATGTTCTTTACATTTTTGAAATCCTCGTAACTCGGTCTACCTATTTCTACCATTATTTTGAGTTAGGGTTTATGTTTAAAAATTTACCCATGAATGATATGCATGTATTTTGATGTTTGATGGTAGAATATGAATGTTTGAAGTTAGGAGAATGATCTTTTCTAAGTGATTCTTAGCGAAAACGAGTAAAACGGCATAATCGGTAAAAATACCTATTGTTCATAACTATGTGTTAGAGTGAGAATTGGATATTTCCATAGAAGAGAAAAATGATCAACATGTCATTAAACATAAGAATAAGGGCTTAAATTAAATTTCCGAGCCTAGGGGCAAAGTTGTAATTTTGTAAAAGTTAGGGGGCAAAAATGTAATTTTTCCATAATGTGATTTTTGGATTGAAATAAATAGTATGAGTGTTAAATGAGATAAATGTGTTGTTACAGATCAAGAAAGACGTGGAATCGATCTCGAACGGGGGAAGGAAAAGGTTTTGGACTAAATTACAAAATTTCCATATTTTGCACTGGGGTAGGTTTGTATGTAAATAATACATTAACTTCATTTACATTTTTATATTTCAGCCTATTATTTATGTAATTTAGCCGATTTTGAAGCATAAATTGACTATTGGAAAAATAGAAATAAGTAAGAGAGAGAGAAATCTCGGTTGTACATTCGGAAAGATTGAATAATATAGATGGAGCATGCCTAGGTCACATGTATGGTGCCGAGTGCACATCATGTGTACAAGAAAGCTACACGATACTATGTAGTAGCTAGGTCACATGTGTGATACGGGAAGTATCCCATGTAGACAAGAGAGCTACGGGAGAGATAAATGTAGCTAGGTCGCATGTGTGATTCCAAGTGAAGGACACCATGTAGACAAGAGAGCTACGAGATAAATTGGCTAGGTCACATGGGTGATACTAAGTGTTCACCATGTGTACAAGAGAGCCGAATTATATGAAATATGATGGTGGAGCTTTGTGCTGAAACCATCAAGTATCGGGAATTGATCCGAATTGTTCAACGGGATGGCTTTATGGAGATTTTGTAATCATGGACCTATACTTGTGATGTATGAAATATGGTGAAAATGAATTGTGATATGCATGTTAAAATGAGATTAATATAAATAAAGTGTGAAAGAGTGAATTAGCAATAATACTGTTTTGGACAGACGCAGTGAAGTGAATTTGAAAAATCACCAAAAATAATGGAATTTAATTAAAGGCTGAATGAGATATGAATTTAAAGCTTAATGAGTACATTTTCATGTAAAAGAAATAGAGTAAGTAAAGGAATCTTATATTTTGAGAAATTTATATTTTCGTGAGACCTATTCAGTATGACTACATGATTCCCTGTTCAGAATTTAAAAATTCACCATAAACTGTAAAAATATTATTAAGAGTCATACCTTACATGAATGGATTCCTTATTGAGTCTATTTTTAAGGGAAACAAACTTCATGGTCGTTGGAATTATGTACAGGGAGAAATCTGGTTCGTAGTGCACAGAGGTCAGGGTAGTCTTACCCTAAAATAGGGGAGACTTTAACTAATAAACTGTATTAATTGGCTTGACCAAAAATTCTATAAAAAAAATTGTACGTAGATATATGAGTCTAGTTTCAAGGAAAATTTATGGAATTGGATTTCGAGTTTTCTAACTCAAGTTATAATTTATTTAGTGAATATGACGTAGGAGAGACAGCTTGACCAAAGTGGAGTAAATAGTGAAATTTAAAGTAGATATACTTGAGTTATTATGTAATCATATTAAATTCTTTATTCATTATTTATATACTTGCTTACTAAGCTATAAACTTACTTTCTTTTCTCTCTTTTGTCTTATAGTGTCGTCTAGCTTGCACAGGAGTCAAGGATCGTTGAAGATCTGCCTACACTATCAATATTTTTGGGTATTTGAACTAAACATTTTGAATTATGGCATGTATAGTAGGCTTAGTTATTTTGTTACGTGTCATAATTGCCTAGGCTTAAAATATTGGCTATAGTATGTGATCGAGTATTTTGTACAAAGCCATTGAAGCTGGCTAATATTGTTAAAGGCATATGTTATAATGTTTCATGATCCAATTGGATGCCATATTTTTGTCTCGGTTTTATTTAATGGTATGTGTTATGTTCTGGTAATACCTCGTACACTGTTTCGGTGTGGAATGCGTGTATGGGGCGTTACAAAAGATTTCATATTTCAAATATATATACATCATAGAACATTCACAACCAAGACACCATAAAACTCATATTTATATATATACACTATAGAATATTCACACCTCCAACACCACAAAACTAATATTTTAATACACCTTCTAAATACTTAAAGTAAAAGAAATGAAAATATTTGGAAAATTGAATAGAGAACTCAATATTTTACTTTGAGTACTTAAAAACTTATAATATGTGTTTCTTATATAGGCACAAGACACCTTACTCATTTTTTTTAATAATGTAGGATTCTTTATCCTTTTTTCTTGAAAAAAAACTAAAGTTAAAATTGGTTTTTAAAGATTAAACACAAAGGTTAAACTTGACTCCCATTAACCTAAAGGCAAATGTTAAACTTAGTATAACAATGACCACTAACAAACTTATATAAAATATATTTTGCAATATCTTAAATGGTGATCATAAATTGGTGTTGCTATATCAACACTTCCCCTTCAACACCAATTTCCATCATGCCAAGCTGACGACATAAGCTTTTGAGCTTGTTTTCACACAAGTCTTTTGTGAACAAATATGCAATTTGGTCTTTTTTCTTGACATGTTCCAACTTGATTTCTTCTAACAAGACTTTCTCTGTAATAAAATGGTAATGCACCTCCACATGTTTAGTTTGTGCATGAAAAATAAAATTATTTGCCAGATGTATAAATGACAAGTTGTCACAATTTAAGGGAATTGGAAAATCCATTGGCTAATGTAACTCCTTCAATAGTTGAAAAACCCAGGTGCTCTCTTAAGCTACTATCGTCACTGCATGATACTTTACTTTTGTGGTTAACAAATGTACTACTGGTAGTCTTTTGCTACACCAAGAAATTTCTCCAGACCCAAGAATAAACACATAAATAGTAGTTGAACATCGGGTATCAAGATCTCCCACTTAGTCAACATAACAATAGCCAACTATCTTGTAATCTCAACTGTAACATCCCACCCTGTAAAGTCTTAGTTTTCGGTTACTGTTTGGCATATAAATGGTAAATTAAGGATAGATTTGAGTAAGTAAAGTATTTATCTTGGCTAAGTAGAGAATTCTATGTAATTCTCCATTTGGTGAACTCCCAGTTTGGTGAGCTCTAAGGTTTGGCAGACTTCTCTGTTAAGTATCCACCCACCCTAGATGCTTTGGGAGAACTAGTTAAGTTTGTAGTTGTTTAAGTTTTCTTATTATTTTAGTGCATGATGATTTTATTAGTCAAGTTTAGATTTAGTTAGAATTGAACTAGACTACTGTAGATGATAAGACCTAAAATTTGTTAAGTGCACTTAATCACAGAAATCAAGAGTGTTAGTGGATTATCTAAATTTTCCACTAATCCTTGTCTCCATTGCTTAAGTATATAAGGATAGCGGTGGTTTTCCTAAAATACCTTTATGTCTTCTTCTTCTTTATTGATTTTCTATGTAAGCCTCTGAAAAACTTAAGTCTAGAAAATTTCATAAAAGTGAAGGTTCGAAGTACTTAGTTAACATCTACATTAATACTAACTTCTTGGTAATTACTGATGAACCCTTAGGTTATTATTGAATTTATTTACATGTTTTTTGTATTGTATGCATAGATGTTATAATGATGTGTGAGGAAGGAAACTCTCTGATTCTAGACTAAGTGGTATCGATTCTTGCATACATATTAAGATTTGATAGATTTATTATCTAATATGTATAATTATCTTTGTTTTAGCTCAAGAAGCTAACGAGGGTTTAAGTAATAAAGACAAAGAATCTACTTTGTAGATTTGTGCTAGAATTTCCAGTGAGTTCCTTCTACTTCCATGTGTTGTAAATTCCATTGCTATATAACTTAGGTAAGGTAAGTAATCTTTCTTCGTAATGTATGCAAGGTATATATGTGGATGATGGTCGTTCAGTATCATCAGTCTGTGTTATGAAGTAAGTGCCATCCTTCATGCTTAAGTCAGTACCAACTAATTTTGATATGTGAGATATTATTTGTAGTGATGGAGAATAAGAGATATGTTTGTATAGCCTCCGGTAGGGTAGCTATATTGCAAATCGGACTGGCAGATCATGATAAAACATGCTATTCTTAATGAAAACGATATGAAGAGTTAAAGGGTAGTATGTATGTGAATAAGACTGTATGATATGTTTTTGGTTCTGAATTATGGGTACCTGGCTGGCATGAAGATGGGTTATGTTAAGTTGGTGTATAGGATATGCCCATGTGTTAAGTAAATTGGCGTACTAAGTCTATTTGTATTCTGTACATGTCATTGGGCGTACTATAATTATCGTGAGTAAGTCATTCTAAAATGTTCAATTGTGTTGTAAGTAATGATATGTATGATTTCTCTTTAGGACTCACTAAGTTCGTATGAACTTTACTCTTTTATCTTTTCCTTTTCAAGCATATTGACTGAAGAAAGACTATTTGTTAGAAGGACTACGCCGGAGTGATGCTGCTATTGTGAGCTGACTGTATTGTTCTATATCATACAAGACTCTTAGGGGTGGCATATAAACATACTTTGGAAATGATCTATTTAAAGAACTACTATTTTGACAATACTCTATTTTTACGTGATTTTTATTAAATATCAATGTCTGGATTTGAATTATTATATTCTATTCAATGAAATTTACTTATTAAAAATTTATACACATGGCCATTTTGAACGTTATTTTAAACTACCAATGATGGCATTGAAACTTTAGTAAAGTAACAACCATTATACGTTTTCTGTCTATAACTTTGTAAAAAAGAATTTATAAAGCTTCCGCTAAATTGTTTTGCTATAAGTTAGTCTAATTTTAAGTTGTGGCACATCATTTTCATATTTGATTATCAGGTCAAGTTTTGGCGTATCACAAGTTTGGTATGAAAGCCAAGGTTTAGCTAATTCTTGGAAAATCGAAGGTTCTGCCATGACCTATCATGCTTGATACATCTCTAGCTTAGTCCTTGTGTTTTAAAATAATTTTAATTTTCTTGTAGTGTTGATAACAATGTTTAAAGGATCCAAAGAAGCGATCGATAAAGAAATTGAAAGTCATGTGCCTCCTATTCCAGAATAAACACCAACAGCTGGTTTGGGAGCAATTGGTAATGCTTTTCGAAATGTTTTCTTCACGATGATAATGTAAATGTTTGACCAATTTATGGGAACTACTCAAACACCCCAACCTCAACAGCTTTAGCAACTATAACAAAAAGTGGTACACCTAACACCACCTACACCACCAATACTAGTTGTAACTCCATCTAAATTAGATCTTTAGAAGGAGGTTTGTAAAAGAGGTGCTAATGAATTTTTAGGTGACAAAGGTTATGATCCCACTGTGGCTGAGCAATGGTTGTCTCAAGTTTGCAAAGTGATAAAAGAACTGAAGTGCATACCATAAGATAGTCTTTTGTGTGTAATATGGTTATTGGAAGGAGAAGCTTATCAGTGGTGGGAGACATTGAATAGTGTGACCCTTAAGAACATGATTGATTGGGAGTTCTTTTTGGAGAAATTCAGAAAAAGATATGTGAACTAAATGTATGAACAACATATGAAGAATGAATTTTTGTATCTTAAACAGGGAAGGATGTCTATGATGAAATATGAACAATGGTTTGTTAGACTCAGTCGTTATGCTAAGAACATATTCTAGTCAGAGAAAGAGATGTGTGACAAGTTTGAATGGGATTTGAGAGATGAAATTTGTGCTTTGGTATCGACCTCAGAATGTAAAAGTTTTGTAGCTATGACAATCAAAGCTCACAAAATAGAAACAATTGTTCGAGAAAGAAGCAAAAACTTTGAAAGAGAAAGAATGAAATGTAGATTGTCTAGCCTTCTACCTCCAACAAATTTCAAGAAGCCAAGAGATCAGACTTTTTCAACATCAAGAAGAGATTCACAACCTATGAGTTTTAGGCGCGAAGGAAATAGTAGACCGATTATTTCAATGGCATGTTTAGGAGGATCCAGAATAATAAGAAATGCTAACTATGATCACTGTGGAAGAAGCCATGGAGGAGAATGTTAGAGACATTCTAGGGCATGCTTTGGATGTGGATCCAAGGATCATCTGGTTAAAGATTGTCCTTCCAAGATAGAGGTAAGTATAGAATAGTCTGCTTGTAGGCCTCAGAAGTTTCAACAAGAGGCCAGCTCCAAGGTAGCTGTAAAGTATAACAATTTAGGGGACACTAAGAAAAAGTTTCACTAAGCCAAGTTTTGGAGTATCCACCTGAGTGTATGTAATGAAGGCAAAAGAAGATGCTGATCTACTGGAAGTTATAATTGGTACATTTTTTTTCCTTGGAAACAATATTTATGTATTGATAAATCTAGGATCAACTCATTTTATATCTATATTAAAGTTGTAAAGGGTCTTAGTCTTGAGGTTGTGTATTTGGATACCAATGTGTTAGTGACTAATCCTCTAGGTTAGAGTACTACAGTTAATAAGATGATAAAGAATTGCATGTTGGTGTTAGACGAGCACACTTTCTTAGCGAACTTGTTGTAATTGAGTTTCCATGAGTTTGATACTATATTGGGACTAGATTGGTTGACTAGATATAGTGCTATAGTGGATTATTGTGCTAGAGGTGTGTGTTTGTTGACTACTGAGAGTAAGGAAGTATTAATTCTCATCGTACAGATTGGTTTGGCAAATAGGATAATTTTTTCTATATATGCCAGAAAATTGTTAGTTAAGGGCACATACGCTTACTTAGCGTACATTATGGAATCATCTAAGTTGAGAAAGGGCATCAGTCAAGTTCCAATTGTAAGGGATTTCTCATATAATTTTCCAGGAGAGCTTCTAAAGATGCCACCTGATAGAGAAGTTGATCTGTTGTAACTCAGTGTAGTAGATTAAACTAGTTTTCGCATTTTAGGAGTTTGAATACAAGCATTTTGGTTAAGTTTTAATTATGTTTTTGCAACTTTAGTTAAATTCAATAAAATGTGTAATTTGAGTCTTTTATTGATCTTAGGGGCTGAATGAGGCCTAAGGGTGAGCTAATATAATTTGTGAGCATATAGGAGACCACTAGAAGGCGTGCTACTCGATACTGGTCACTATGTTGCAACACAAAGCATTGGATGTCGCAACATAACGATCAAAATAGAAGAATTTCAAGACTACCTCCGGTTCTATGGCATAGCCTAAGGATGTTGCGACACACCCCTGAAGCTAAAGCATATTGCCCTTGATGTTGTGACACTGGACATGGTGTGTCACGTCATCACCTTTGTACGGGAAATAATTACGATTCAAGAGCATTTTCGTTTGCACAATCAAACATTAAGCACGAGAATGGTAGTTGACCTAGGGTTAAAGGACAATGACCACTCTAAAGTCTATAAATAGGCTCATTTAACACATGTTATGGACAACTTTCGTATTGTATAATGTTCTCCTTAAATTTTGTTTTTAGTTTTTTCCTTTTCTTAGGTTTAGGTTTATTTCAAGTTCTTGTTATTTGCTTTTGTGGGAGAAATTAGATTTGTAAAAATAATCAAACTCTGCAAGGATTCCACATTAAATTTTAATACAAATCAAGCTTCTTCTAAACTATATACTCGTGAATTATTGTTCATGTTTACTCTTTCTATCAATGTTATATTGTTTATGAGATCAATGAGGAACTAATCCGCTTGTGGGAGATTAGCGAGTGGAGGTATGATTAATTAATTGTTTTGTAGGGTTCTCTTAGCGTCTTAGCTATTCAGGAAAGGAAGAACCTAAACCCTAGGAAGTTATTAAGGTGGGAAGTAACCCAAATTTTGTATGACCTATCCGTGAATACCTTAACCCTGAATTGATTTAGACTGTGAGGTCGAGAGATAAGTAGTTCTTTCCGACTTGTTATTTTAGTGAAAGATCAGAAGATCCTACTAGGATATCGACTAGTTGATTGAACAAGAAAACCCAAAGCAACAATTGGTTATGATTACTAAAGTGAGCTAATCACCCATGCTCAGGTTTGGTATATTTCATTATTTGATTTCTCGTGATTTATTTCTTTATTTCTACTCTTTTATTATAACTATTAGTTTATATTATCAAAACCTTTCTTTTTTATTTTCATTGTAATATAATCCATTTAAAGCACTAATTAGATCTATTTATGCTTAGGTTAGAATTAATTGAGTGCTCGCCTCCCTTGGGTACAATTCTCAGAGTACTCATCTACTCCGTTGTAACTATATTACAACCTGACACGTATACTTGTGGATATCGCGTTTTCATATATTTTGTGTAGGATTTCTACTCTAGACGTTGGTACATCTAGAGGAGCTCAAAAATGTAGTTTTCAATTGAATTGGAACCTAGAACAGCGCCTATCTCCTGTACTCCTTACAAAATGGCACCGTTAGAACTGAAAAAGTTGAAAGCGTAGTTGCAAGATCTATTTGATAGGGGATTTATATGACCGAGTGCTTCACCTTGGGGTGTGCCAAATTTTTTTGTGAAGAAGAAAGATGGAACACTTCGCCTATGCATAGATTATCGCCAATTGAATAAGGTAACTATAAAGAATAAGTATCCATTAACCTGAATTGAAGATTTGTTTGATCAACTGTGTAGGGATACTAATTTCTCTAAGATTGATCTGTGATCTAGATATTATCAAATGAATATCAGAGGTGATATTGTTCCTAAGACTATATTTCGATCAAGGTATGACCATTATGAATTCTTAGTGATGCCCTTTGGCTTAACAAATGTGCCTATAGTATTCATAGACTTAATGAATAGAGTGTTTCAACCCTATTTTGATTAGTTTGTGGTGGTTTTTATTGATGATATTTTGGGTTACTCTAAGAATGAAGCTGATCATGAGGAGAACTTGAGGATTGTGCTGAGAATATTATATGAAAATCAGTTATATGCCAAGTTCAATAAGTTTAATTCTAGCTGAGAGAAGTTTATTTTCTAGGCCATGTGATTTCTGCTAAAGGTATTAAAATGGATCCTAATAAGGTAAAAGTATTGCTTGAATGAAATCCGCCCAAGAATGTCACTGAAATTTGAAACTTTTTGGGTCAAACCGGCTACTATGCAAGGTTTGTGAAAGGCTTCGCAATATTGGCAACTCCCCTTACTTGTTTATTAAAAAAGAAATAAAAGTTTGAATGGATTGATGATTGTCAACGACGTTTTGAAAGGTTGAAAGCAGTCTTAACTGAAGCTCCAGTCGTAGCTCAACCAGAATCTAGCGTGGAGTGTACTATACATATTGATGCATCTTTGAATGGGTTTGGATGTGTGCTTATGCAAAGAGGTAAGGTTGTGGCATATGTATCGTGCTAACACAAACCACATAAGAGGAACTATCCAACCCATGATTTGGAGCTGGCAGCAATAGTTTTAGCATTAAAGATATGGAGACACTATCTTTACAAAGAAAAGTGTCGTATGTTCTTATATCACAAGAGCTTGAAGTATGTAATGACGCAAAAGGATTTAAATCTACCCAAAATGTAACACCCATAACCCGTACCCGTCGTCGAATTAGGGTTATAAGGCATTACCGGATAACACACCTCATTCATATATACATTTATGCATAATTATTATAAACCATTCGCAAACATTCACATTTTCCCTTATAAGGTTCTCCGAGACCTTAAAACATGCTTAAGAGTGGTTCGGGACTAAACTGATCACATATAAAAAATTTCTGAACACTTACAAAAAAAAATTTTATTCATAGGTCACATGCCTGTGTGAGCAGGCTGTGTGACTCACACGGTTACCAGACACACCCGTCTCATAGGCCGTGTGAAAACAATGCATACATACTGATTTGGGTCACAAGACCGACCACACGCCCGTATGTCTAGCTCGTGTACCCTTTGAAATGGCCACACACACTCGTCTGCTAGGCTATGTGCTATTTAGGGGGTATACTGACTTATGTCACACGGTTAGTCACACGCCCGTGTGTGAGCCCGTGTGACACACACGGCTAGTAGACACGCCTGTGTGTCTAGGCCGTGCCAAACCTGTCGGGTACACTGACTTAGTTCATAGGGCTACCCCAGGGGACACACGACCATGTAGCATGACCGTGTGTCACACACGGTTGAGACACAAGCCCGTGTCTCTGCCCATGTGGACAAAAATAGGCTATTTGGAAAGCCAATTTGCCACCTTTTTCACATACTCTCCTAACAACTGAAATGACACCATTTCAACACATTTATAGGCAGCCAAAACATGTCAATTCATATACCATTCATGCCATCTAGTCTCAACCATTTCAACTACTCAATTCCATAATCAAAACATACCAAATCATTATGCCAAATTCATCAAAACTTACATAGCTTCTAAATGCATTTATTCAACAATTTATCATCTATTTCATGCTTCAAAATATACCATTTCATCATCTCAAAGCCAAACCACAACATATCATCAATTCTAGCATTAGCTTACCATATAACAACTAATTACTTAAGCAAACTTATAACCATCACAACAACCATAAGTAATATGCCAAAACAAACCATCACCTAAGGCATTATATACATTGCATGTATTACATATTAGACACATAATTCAAGCCAACTTTAATGGCCATACGCACCAACATTTACAAGCCAAATCTCATGGCTCAAAACATACCAAAATGACTCTATCCTATACATGCCATATACCATATATAAAAAACTCCCAAGAGTACCAACGAGATGGTCAACAGTGTGATGACGTTTCCCGACGATCCCCAAGTCCGAGTCATCAAATATTTTAAACTCTTGTGATCTAAATAAACATGACATTTCTCACCGAACAAATAATGACGCCAAATCTTTAACACAAACACAATGGCTGCTAACTCTAAATCGTGAGTTGGATAATTCTTTTCATGTGGCTTCAACTATCTTGAGGCATAAACTATGACTTTGCCTTCCTGCATCAAAACGCAGCTCAAACCATTCAATGATGCATCACTATAGATTACAAATTCTTTACCCAATTCTGGTTGTACTAACACTGGAGCTTCAGTGAAAAGAGCTTTCAGCTGATCAAAACTTTTCTGACATTTATCTAACCACTCGAACTTAACATCTTTTTGAAGTAATCTTGTCATCAAAGTTGCAATCATCGAAAAGCCTTTTACAAACCGTCTATAATAGCCAGCTAGTCCTAGAAAATTGTGGACTTCAGATACATTTCTTGGAGGCTTCCAATCCATTATTGCATAAATCATGCTTGGATCGACTCGAATACCCGATGCTAACACAATAAGCCTCAGAAAACCAACCTCGCATCACATTTACTGAAGTTTGCATACAATTGTTTATCATGACCAGTTTTTAATACAATTCTCAAATGCTTGGCATGCACAGTTTCATCTCATGAATATATCAAAATATCATCTTTGAACACAACAACAAATCAGTCTAGATACAGTCTGAAAATCTGGCTCATTAAGTCCATAAAGATAGCAGGTGCATTCGTTAGTCCGAAAGACATAACTAAAAATTCATAGTGTCTGTACCTCGTTCTAAAAGCAGTCTTTGGCACATCGGAGTCTTTAACTCGCAACTGGTAATAACCCAATCTCAAATCTATCTTTGAAATCACTGTAGCCCAGTTCAATTGATCAAACAAATCATCTATTTTGGGTAGAGGATATTTGTTCTTGATTGTCACTTTGTTGAGCTGTCTATAATCTATACACATTCTCATAGTACCCTCTTTCTTTTTCACAAACAATACGGGAACACCCCAAGGTGAGAAACTCATTCGTGCAAATCCTCTATCAGTAAATTCTTGCAACTGAGCTTTCAATTTTGTTAACTCTGTCGGTGCCATTCTGTACGGAGCTATCAATATCGGTGTTGTTCTCAGCACTAACTTAATGCCAAATTCAACCTCTCGTATCAGTGGTAAACCCGGTAATTCTTTGGGAAACACATCTAGATATTCACGCACAACTGGTACTGATTCAATCTTCCTTTCAGTCACTTTCGTATCAATCACATAAGAAAAATAAGCTTCGCAACCCTTTCTCACATATTTCTGAGCCAACATCGACAAAATCACTGCTGGCAAGCCATTCAAATCATCTGACTCAATTCAGATAATCTTATTATTCTGACATCTCAGATCAATCATCTTTCATTTACAATTCACAATAGCATCATGCAGCGTTAACCAATCCATACCCAGAATTATATCAAATTCGTCAAATGGCAATAACATCAAATCGGCTGGAAATCAATTATCCTGAATCATCAATGGGCAGTTCTTGCACACTTTATCAACCAACAAGCACTTGCCTAAGGGGTTCAATACTCTAATTACAAATTCAGTAGACTCTACAAGAAAAGTCTTACTGGATATTAAATTCACACATATATATGAATGAGTTGATCCTGGATCTATTAATGCAATAATTTTAGTATCATAGAGAGTAAAAATACTGGTAATGATGTCTAGAGATGAAGCTTCTTTGTAAGCGCGAATAGCATAGGCTCGTGCAGGTACTCTCGCCTCTGATCTCACAGCAGAGTCTTTAGTCACTTTCTAACTACCACTCACATTTCCCGTGTTTCTAGGTGGTCTACCTCTAGCTGAAGTGTTACTCGGCCTCGTGTTTTGTACTATACCTTGCTCAGCCAACTCAGGACAATTACGAATAAAATGATCCAATGATCCACATTTAAAACAGGCCTGATCATTCAATCTACAATCATCGAAATGTCTTTTACCATAATGTTTACATTCAAGTTAGTTAGGTCTTGCACTCCCAACACTAGCTATCGAAGTAGCTGGAGCTTTGAAGCTCATATGTTGTCTTACTCGATCTCTATTTGAATGTCCCACCGATGCAGTAGAACGATTAAATGAGTCTCAAAATTTCTTCGATGTAGACTGATAAGATTTACTAGTTGATCTCTTTTTCGAATCCCTTGTTTCAAAATTAACTTTTCTCTTTTCTTTGTTAAGGTCCTTTGCTTTACAAGCCCTCTCAACCAGTACAACAAATTCTATCAATTCAAGAATCCTGACTAACAGTTTTATATCTTCATTCAGTCAATCAATGAGTTGTTTACACATGATCTCTTTGGTAGAAACATATTCCTGAGCATGCTTGCTTAAACATACAAATTCTCTTTCGTAGTCAGTCACAGTCATTCGACTGTATTTTAATTCTAGAAACTCTTTATGCTTTTGATAAAAAAATCATTGACTTATGTATTTCTTCTGAAACTCAAATTGAAAGAATTCCTAGGTAACTCGTTCCCTCGAAACTATAGATGTCAATGTCTTCCACCAATGATATGCATTATCTCTTAGCAAAGATACAACATACTTGATACATTCATCTGGAGTATAGGATAATTCATCAAATACTCTGATCGTATTCTCAAGCCAGAACTCAGCTCTCTTGGCACTATCATCAACTGTAGCCCGAAACTCTTCAGCCCCGTGTTTATGAATCTTATCAATAAGTCATTTACTCAATCAAATCGGATCTATCACTTGGGGCACAATCGAGATTTGTTGAGGAACAGTGGGGGTGGAGGTTGTGAGCAACCAGATTCATTCGAACGAATTCTGTGAACCACTCACTCATCATTCGGAAGAAGGTGTGCTTAGCCTCTCCCTCTTGGCTACTAGAAATCAGCCTAGAATCAGCTGGCGCTGCCCCTTAAGTGGGAGCGGGCACAGTACTTTCAACATCATCAGCTACAGCTTAATCGAGATCTATTTTCTATATAAAAACACATTTTAATTGTTAGGAATCATCATACTATCCCAGTTTATATAAATGACATGTATAACTAGACTCTCACACGCTACGTTAGTCCTAGAATCGACTAAACCGTAGCTCTGATACCAATTAAATGTAACACCCTTAACCCGTATCTGTGGCTAGATTAGAGTTATAAGGCATTACCGGATAACACACCTCATTCACATGCATTTATGCATCATTATCATAAATCATTCGCAAACACTTGCATTATCCCTTATAAGGTTCTACGAGACCTTAAAATATGCTTAGGAGTGGTTCGAGACTAAACTGATCACATATCAAAATTTTTGAGCACTTAGAAAAAAAATTTCATTCATAGCTCACACGCCCGTGTAAGCAGGCCGTGTGACTCACACGGTTACCAGACACGCCTATGTCATAGGCCGTGTGAAAATGGGACATACATAGTGACTTGGGTCATACGGTCGACCACACGCCCGTGTGTCCAGCCCGTGTACCCTTTAAAATAGCCACACACACTCGTGTGCTAAGCCATGTGCCATTTAGGGGGTATACTGACTTATGTCACACGGTCAGTCACACGTCTATGTGTGAGCCCATGTGACAGACACGGCAAGTGTACACGCCCATGTGTCTAGGTCGTGCCAAACTTGTAGGGTATATTGACTTAATTCGTAGGGCTACCCTAGGGGACACACAACCGTATAGCATGACCATGTGTCACACACGGCTGAGACACACGCCCGTGTCTCTGCCTATGTAGACAAAAATAATAGGGTATTTGAAAAGCCAATTTGCCACCCTTTTCACATACTCACCTAACAACCTAAATGACACCATTTCTACACATTTATAGCCAGCCAAAACATGTCAATTCATATACCATTCATGCCATCTAGTCTCAACCATTTCAACTACTTAATTCCATAATCAAAACATACCAAGTCATTATGCCAAATTCATCAAAACTTACATAGCTTCTAAATGCATTTATTTAATAATTTATCATCTATTTCGTGCTTCAAAATATACCATTTCATCATCTCAAAGCCAAACCACAACATATCATTAATTTTAGCATTAGTGATCGCGTGATTCGTAACAAGTAATAAATATTTATAATAAAGATCAAACCTAGACTAACTATTGTCACGACGAAAAGGCAAGCGCACCTATCGAACAATAGTATAGTAATGGAAAGACCGGGATATCGTACACAAGGGAACCAAAAGTACTAGTAATAACTATCTTTTTATTATCTAGCCTAGGAATAAAAAGGGTTTGGCTATTTAACTAATTATATAAACTAATTAACTAGTTTAATTAAAGCGAAGAGAAAATTTAGAAAAAGACTTGAAGAGAAGCAATTGATAAAGACGACACCCAAGGAGGAATCCACCTATATTTCACTTGTTATCTAACTCTGAACCAGACGATTTATTCACTTGACTTGATCCGTGAGACTCCCTAACCTCCATTATTATCTCTTTCGAGACTAATAACGCCTAACCCTCAGTTGAATTAATTGAAATCTCTTTCTAATTAAAACCCCTAGGGAAGCAATAAATCGATCTGTGGACTCCTATATTAGGTTTCACCCTAATCCGGTAAAATCTCGTAACCTTATCTCTAGGCATTCGATCAACTCCGCTTAATTATGCCAAATCTACTCTTAGGCAGGGTCTATTCCTCCTCTGCATAAGCACAGTAAATCATGAGTCAATACCCAGAATATTAAATCCAGCATTAGAAACACATAATTAAGAACAAATCAAGTATTTATCATATAGTTCAGATAATAATAACAAGATCCATCATAGGTTTCATCCCCCTTAGGTATCTAAGGGGTTTAGTTCATAATGAAATAAAAGTACATCTCAAAAGTATAAAAATAACAAAACATGAAGAAAACTCTAAAACTCCTGAAGGGATTCTAAGAGAGATCTTCAGTCTTGGAGTATCTCCGGCTTTTGGGATGGATCGTCTGGCTTCCTTCAAGTAATTCCTGGCGTGTGGTTCTGTGTTCCAGAAAAGTTCTGGAAGAGACCCCCGGAAAAGCCCCTCCTAGTAGGCATACTTAGGGTGTTTATATAGGCTTTGGATTGGCTTTCTTCTTCCCTAAGTATCCTTTTTCTGTGTAAAATACAACTCTTTGAAAAAGGGGCATGCCCGTGCGCCACGACCTTGTGACGTGTTTGCCAGGCTGTGTTTGTTCCACTAAATTTCACATGGCCGTGTGGGTCAATGGCCAGGCCATGTGAATTGTGAAATCCTTGGACGACACCCTTGACAGAAACGGGCGTGTGAACAGTCCGTGTGGCAAGGCTTAGGCCGTGTGATCTTCTTGATTTGGTCCTTTTTGTCTCTTTTAAGCTCATTTTTTGCTCCTTTTGACTCTTGGTGCTCTCCTGTGTACAAAACATGAAATAACCAGATTAAGAGCACCAAAATCCACAAATCTAATAGTAAATATCCATAAATATGCTAAGTATTTGGGGTAACAATATGTATAATTTGGCGTTTATCAAATACCCCCACACTTAAGCATTTGCTTGTCCTCAAGCGAAATTCTCATTTACTGCTAGAATTCATTCCTTTCAATCATATAATCATTACCGATAATGCTACAAATTATTCCACGAAGAATCATACAGTGAGAATTCAACCATAGGGGCATTAAAAACCTCAAACAATCTAAATCAAATATTTTGATAATAAAATTATAGGTAATCTCCTTCCTCTAAGTAATTAACTTTAGTCCTAAATATACAAGAGATGACATCCTCACTAAGGATTCACTCAAATCACTCAAAGTGTTTAAGGTTCAAAATTAAGCACTCGATTGTCTAACATGAGATGTTATCACTATAGGTTTACATGGAAATCAAATCTCCACCACTTGTAAATGATATGATACACAAATCAAAAGGTCTTGGCATGGTTGTAACGGGGTTTAGGTTACGGGTATGGATACAAGCTGAGGAAACAAAGGTTAGAATCGAGATGATTTCAATATATCACCCCACTATCAAAAACTTAATTATTGAATGACAACAAATATCTAGAACTATATTACATGAGCTCTGTTTTTCATGACAACTTTAGCTTGCTAAGAATTACAATAATAATACTGAGGTTATTTTTTTTTAAGAACAAATCAAGTCAATAAAATATAGAAGTTATACTCCATGATTCAGTAACAAAAATTGGTGATCATAGTGAGGTAACAATATTAAATTCAATCTTGATAAAAAGGGTCGAATTAAGTAAGGGGACTTCAATAATAATGGGTTAATAGGTTAATGATGAGGGTTAATCAATAAAGAAAAAGGGTTAGTAGGCTCAAAGGGGGTTCACTAAGGGTTTAATTATGTGGGAAGGCTTTTTATGGAGTAAGTGGGTTAAATCCTAAGTGCCTTTATCATCTCAGTATATCAAATCATACGTGTGATCTCGACATGTATAATCGAAGCAAGTTCTAGAATAACAGTTCAATGTTGACACACTCAAACCACAAAAGAAGTGAGCAAAGAAGAAAGCTATATGCTCAAAAAGACTAAAAAATCTCAACAAAAATTTGGGTTTTTGATGTCATTCCTGTATACTTAAGATTTCAAGATAATACCTCAATTCAGGAAAATAATCTAAAAATTTTAGTTCTCAAAATATCAACTTATAATGCTTGATTCTTTAAGATCCTACAATCAAATAATCATGCATAATTCCCTTGGTCTAATTCATGACATATCAACGATAATTATACATTAATCAGAATTCATTCTATCGATATTATGAGAAAATCACTTAAGCACAAGACCACATTTAGGGATTTGAGAATAACGCAAAAAGTTAGGTCTCATGTTTATGTTCACCCCCCACACTTAAGATGTACATTGCCCTCAATGTATAAAGATAGATTATTCAAAATAAAGAAAATCATAAGAGGGAAGGAGGTGAAACTCCCTGTTATATGGGTGCGGAGCTTGATTCTGAGGCTGTAGTGTTTGGGGAATGTAGTAGCTAGCATTGTTCTTTGCTAGATAAAGAAATTGGGTCGTTGAACATGGCATTCGTTTTGTATTGCTCCCTGTTTGTTTCCTCATTCTGTAAAATATTCCTAGCAGCTTGCTTGGATATCTGTAGAATTATGAAGAGCTTATTAAGAGTTGGTGTGGAAGACAGTGTAGTGGGATTACTTGTTAGAAATACCAGAAAAAAAATAAAGAAAGTAAAATTTACAAATATAGATATGTCTTTTATAAGAAAATAATAAAATTGAAATGAAATTAAAAATTAAGAATAAAAATAAAAATAAAGATAAAAATAAAGATAAAAATAAAAGGATAGGAGGATTCAATGATCCTCGTCAGTGGGGGCCTCAGGTGGTGGTGTTGGAGTGGCTACTATCCCACGCCCGTGTGTCTTGGGCGTGTGTGGTACATGGCCATATCGCACGGCCGTGCTTAGCTTCGTTCGCTTCTCTCACGCTCTTGTATATGGTACCACGCTCGTGTATCGTTGTCCACGGTTTAATGGCACGGGCGTGTCGCACACCCATGTTAGAGAAACAGAATCGAGCCTTGCCTTTGGCACGCCTGTGTTTTTCCATTCCCATGCCCGTGTTCATCTATCAACCTCACCCATGGCCATGTTGTATGGCCGTTGGGATTTATCGCATCCCGTGTTTTGGGGAAATCTTTGCCCTGTTTCCACACGGTTGTATCGCATAGCCGTGTCGCTTCCCCTATTTTGCCAGGGCTTTAGGCACGCCCGTGTGGGTAGCCTTGTGAAGGTTATAGATCTGCGTTCAGAGATTCAGTTAGTGGTAAAAAAAATCTTTTAATTTTAATGAAACTTAAATAAATAAAAGTTGTTAGTACTCGGGTTGCCTCATGAGAAACGCTTGTTTATAGTCTAAGCTTGACTTTCCCTTATGGATGTATTCAGGGAGGTTCGTGGAGTCGTAGCTCTTCTCCATCATCCTTAAAATTCTCACCGTTATGAAGTTTGAGACAATGACCGTTTACCTTGAAAGTTCTTTGTGATGGATGGCTTACCTCTACTGTGCCATATGGAAAAACAATGAGTACCGTAAGAGGGATCTCCTCATTTGGTGTGGTAGTGACAATGTGGGGATCTGTGGCATCTAGTAAGACTTTATCACCTACCTTAAGTTAATTAAGAGAGGTATCGGACTTGTTTTAATGAAGTTTCGGCTTATCATGTGTTCTCGGTTTGTATTCTCGCTAGCTCCTCTATCTATAGCCTTCATTTTTCATGGACGTCTTTGTTCTCTTCATGATAGTAGCGTACTGTCTCCATTGTCTTGGTTCGAGGATGTTCCTGCAAGGACGATTGAATATTAGTTTTATTATCGATAGGTTTTATAGCATTATCCTGAGTCTTAGAGGTTTTGACTGAGTCGCGTGCTTGAAGTGTTACTGCATCGTCACCTACACGAAGTGTTAGCTTTCCTGTGCCGACATTAATAATTGTTCTGGCAGTTGCTAAAAAGGGTCGTCCTAAAATTAAAGATACCTCATTATCCTCATCCATATCTTAGACGACAAAGTCTACTAGGTAAATAAACTTATCAATTTTAATGAAAACATCTTCAATAATACCTTTAGGAAATCTAACTGTTTTGACAGCCAATTGTATGCTCATCCTAGTCTGTTTGGGTTTACCGAGACCTAGTCGTTTAAACATTTTATGAGGCATAACATTTGTACTTGCCCTTAAATCAGCTAAAGCATTATTCACAGATAAACTGCCAATTAAGCAATGAATTGTAAAACTCCCTGGATCTTTCAATTTGTTAGGTAGCTTATTCTTTAGAATAGCTGAGTAGACTGCATTGAGTTCCACATGCGATGTAGCGTCTAATTTTCTTTTATTGGTCAGAAGTTCCTTTAAGAATTTTGCTGAGTAGCGCATCTGCGAAAGAACTTCAATAAAAGGTAAGTTAATATGTAACTTCTTTAAGAGTTTGACGAACTTACCGAATTGTTCTTCCGTTCTATCTTTCGTTATTGCTTTAGGATATGGCACACGAGATTTATAATTCGTACTTACTATTTTATCATGACTTACCTTACCATCACCTTTGCTTTCCACATTTTCTTGCCTTGGTTCTGGCTCAGTCTCATCGCATCCTTCTTGAGTATCAATTGCATTGAGCTGTTCCCTTGGGTTTGGTTCAGTATTACTTGGCAAACTACCTTGTGGTCGTTTAGAAATTAATTTGGATAGTTGGCCTATCTGAGTTTCGAGTCATTGAATTGATGCTTGTTGATTTTTGAGTGCTGTCTTAGTATTCTGGAAACGAGTTTCTGACACCGAGATGAATTTAGATAGCATCTCTTCAATGTTTGATTTCTTCTCTTGTTGATAAGGTGGCTAGTGAAAACCTTGAGGATTTTGTCGCCTTTGATTCTGTTGACCACCCCAAGAGAAATTTGGGTGGTTCTTCCAACCTGCATTATAAGTGTTACTATAAGGGTTATTCTAAGATCTAAAATTATTGTTACCCATATAGTTGACCTGTTCCTCTTTGGTTGTACGATTGAATGGTGGGTATTCTGTATGCACGCCTCCGCCACTTGAGTCACACCTCATTACTGGATGTACTTATGTAAAACCAAGTAAACCATCAATTTTCTTATTTAGAAGTTCTACCTAATTAGAGAGCATGGTGACCGAATCGATGTTATAAACGCCGGCTATTTTCGTTGGCTTTGTCCTCATAACTTGCCACTGATAGTTATTCAGTGACATCTCCTCTATAAATTCATAGGCATCTTCCGGTGTTTTATTGTTGATGGTTCCGCCAGCAGCTGCGTCAATCATTTATCTTGTCGAGGGATTCACACTATTGTAGAACGTTTGAACTTGTAGCCATAGAGGTAACCCATGGTGAGGGCACCTTCTCAATAGATCCTTGTATCTCTTCCATGCATCGTAAAGTGTCTCTAAGCCCATCTGCACAAAAAAAAGAAATATCATTACGCAACTTAGCTATTTTTTCCAGTGGTAAATATTTTAATAGAAATTTTTCGATCATTTGCTCCCAAGTGGTAATGGATCCTCGTGGTAGTGAGTTAAACTACTGTTTAGCTTTATTCCTCAGTGAAAAAGGGAATAACCGAAGGAGAATGGCATCATCAGAAATGCCATTAATTTTGAAAGTGTCGCACAGTTCTAGGAAATTTGCCAAGTGCGTGTTGGGGTTCTCATCCTGCAAACCATCAAACTGAACAAATTGCTGTATCATCTAAATCGTGTTAGGTTTTAGTTCAAAATAGTTAGCAGCAATAGCAGGTCTAACTATACTTGACTCAGTTCCTGTAAAATTAGGTTTAGCATAATCATACATAGTACAAGGAGCAGGATTCTAATTTGCTAATTCAGCGGGTATGGCTGGCGATAGCTGATTGTCTTGATTTTCTACCATCTCTTTAGTAGTACTTGAGATATCGTCCTCTTTCTCTTCCTCTGTGTATCTTAAGTTGCACCTGATTTCTCGCGGTTCTACGAGCCATTGATCAATTTCCTCATCAAAAATAATTGGTCTGATGGGTTTCTTCTAGTCATACACTACAAGAACTCCGCCAGAGAAAGAAGAAGAAAAAGTTAGTAAAATAAAAATAGAAATAAAGTTAAATTGCAAGAAAAATAAATGGCTAAAGTAATAAAAATTAACTGTTCCTAATATTTCAGTTCCCCGGCAACGGCACCAAAAACTTGATCGCGTGATTCGTAACAAGTAATAAATATTTATAATAAAGATCAAACCTAGACTAACTATTATCACGACGAAAAGGCAAGCGCACTTATCAAACAATAGTATAGTAATGGCAAGATCGGGATATTGTACCTAAGGGAACCAAAAGTACTAGTAATAACTATCTTTTTATTATCTAGCCTAAGAATAAAAATGGTTTGTTTATTAAACTAATTATCTAAACTAATTAACTAATTTAATTAAAGCGAAGAGAAAATTTAGAAAAAGACTTGAAGAGAAGCAATTGATAAAGACGACACCCAAGGAGGAATCCACCTAGATTTCACTTGTTATCTAACTCTGAACCAGACGATTTATTCACTTGACTTGATCTGTGAGACTCCCTAACCTACATTATTATCTCTTTCGAGACTAATAACGCCTAACCCTCAGTTGAATTAATTGAAATCTCTTTCTAGTTAAAACCCCTAGGGAAGCAGTAAATTGATCTATGGACTCCCATATTAGGTTTCACCCTAATCTGGCAAAATCTTGTAACCCTATCTCTAGGCGTTCAATCAACTCTGCTTAATTATGCCAAATCTATTCTTAGGCAGGGTCTATTCCTCCTCTGCATAAGCACAGTAAATCATGAGTCAATACCCGGAATATTAACTCAAGAATTAGAAACATATAATTAAGAACAAATCAAGTATTTATCATATAGTTCAGATAATAATAACAAGATCCATCATAGGTTTCATCCCCCTTAGGTATCTAAGGGGTTTAGTTCATAATGAAATAAGAGTACATCTCAAAAGTATAAAAATAACAAAACATGAAGAAAACTCTAAAACTCCTAAAGGGATTCTGAGAGAGATCATCAGTCTTGGAGTAGCTCCGGCTTTTGGGATGGATTGTCTGGCTTCCTTCAAGTAATTCCTGGCGTGTGGTTCTGTGTTCCAGAAAAGTTCTAGAAGAGACCCCCGAAAAAGCCCCTCCTAGTAGGCATACTTAGGGTGTTTATATAGGCTTTGGATTGGCTTTCTTCTTCCCTAAGTATCCTTTTTCCGTGTAAAATACAACTCTTTGAAAAAGGGGCATGCCTGTGTGCCACGATCGTGTGATGTGTTTGCCAGGCCGTGTTCGTTCCGCTAAATTTCACACAACCATGTGGGTCAATGGCCAGGCCGTATGAATCGTGAAATTCTTGGACGACACCCTCGATAGACACGGATGTGTGAGCAGCCCGTGTGGCAAGGCTTAGGCCGTGTGATCTTCTTGATTTGGTCCTTTTTGTCTCTTTTAAGCTCATTTTTGGCTCCTTTTGACTCTTGGTGCTCTCCTGAGTATAAAACATGAAATAACCGGATTAAGAGCACCAAAATCCACAAATCTAATAGTAAATATCCATAAATATGCTAAGTATTTGGGGTAACAATATGTCTAATTTGGCGTTTATCAATTAGCTTACCATATAACAACTAATTACTTAAGCAAACTTATAACCATCACAACAACTATAAGTAATATGCCAAAACAAACCATCACATAAGGCATTATATACATTACATGTATCACATATTAGAGACATAATTCAAGCAAACTTTAATGGCCATACACACTAACATTTACAAGCCGAATCTCATAGCTCAAAACATACCAAAATGACACTAGCCTATACTTGCCATATACCATATATACAAAACTCCCAAGAGTACCAACGAAATGATCGACAGTGTGATGACGTTTCCCGACGATCCCTGTGTAACGCCCCAAATTTGGGCCTAGAAGTATTACGTCTTGAGCATGGGAGTAGTTGGGAAGCTGCTCATAAATATTTGGTTGTGCAAGAAAGTGACACAATTGAGTGTCTGTTTTAGTGGTTAAGTGTGCTAGGAAGTGTCTGAGAAGTCATGGGTTCAAACCTTGGCTTCTACAAAAAATTTGGTTTTTAAGGATAAAACCCCTGTCTCTGGTCAGCAGGGCTCTTAAATAAAATTTGGTAAAGTATGACATAAAATTCCTACTGGTCTAGGGGAAGTGGCGTGTGGAGTGTTTCATGAGGTCTGAAGTTTGAATCCTACAATGAGCAAGAGAGTGTTTTATTTTTACTGATAGCCATGGGAGGAGGTTGTGTTTGACCGAAATATTGAATGCTTGAATAGATTTGTTGTTAGCTGAATTGGGAAAGTAAAAATGGGGATTTTTGGTTGTTTATGAGTGGATGTTGGAGGGATTTTAGGAGAATATTGTGGAGAAGCTTGGGGGATAGGTTTAGTGGGTGCCGAATTTGAATGTTGGCACAAGAAGAATTTGACTTTGGAGGTTATGCTCTCATTTTGCAGTTTTGCTACTCATTTTTGCTGAAGGCCGAATGTGGTAGGGGTTCCATACAGGGATTTTGCTATTGTACTTATTCGAAATTGGCATTATTTCTCCTCACGTACAATTAAGTTCCTTTTTTTGGCCAAACTCTCACTCCCTTGTTCTCTTTTCTCTTTCGGTTTTTGGTTCTTTCTGTGACTTTTCTAGACCGATTCTTTCTCCTCCTTTCCCCAATCAATTCTCTTTCTGACTGATTATCCCACCTTTCCCTCTCTTTACCTCATTGTGTTTCGGCAGAATGTTGCTCATCTTCTCTATTCTCTACATCTCTCTCTCAGACCGATTATTGCTTTGGGCCGAATACCTTTCTCCCCTTTTTCTTATATCAACTTTTCCCCATCCTTCCATCTTGGGTTCTGTTGCTGAATATCTCCTCCCTGACTGGTTACTTGCCTTACTTTTTTATTTGAGTTTGGTTCACGACTTTGTAAGAGTTCTCTGGTGAATCGGTACAATCATTCCGTTTGGTCATTGTATCTTGTGTACCTTCGACTCTGGTGTAGGTAGACCGATTTTATCTATCAACCATTCTTAGTTCTGCGTGGTGGTAAGATGTCGTCCTTTTGGTTTTAGTTATTTAGTTCATGGTGATAGTTAAAGAGATTGGGATTCAATGCAGGTTGTGCTAAGGATTTGGTGATCACTAGTTTAAGGGAAGACTAAACCGTACTTGCTTAACCAAGGTTAGTAATGTACCATATTGGGTATTAAATGTTTAGAAGAAGGCGTTTTAAACCCTATCGATTAAAAGACTAACATGGGTCATGTTTGAATCTAGGTTTGGTGTTCGTGGAGACTGTGCTCGTTGCACAAACAGGTATGTAAACACTACCCTACTCGTAGATCGGCAAAAGTTGAAAAGCACGACTATTGACACTACACGAGCGTGCGCTCGCTCATGTGGTAATCCGAACGCGTAAAACGTGGGCATTTGATCATAGAGGCCACCATGAGCGTTTTCATGGGCTTAGGTTATTTTGGGCCATTTTGGGCCGAACTGGGCCATGTAGGCCCAATAGGCTTGTGGGCCCTACACGGGAGCAATTACATAAAAGTGTGGTTACTATTGGACTAGGCTGTGTGAGCCACATGGCTAAGGCCAATTTGGGCTATGTGGGCCATGCGAGCGCGTGGGCCCACATGGGTTGGCAATATGGGCCATCGGCCCATTATCACCGATTGGCTGTTAAGGTTGCACGGGTCACCCAAGATGACTGTATACTTATTTTTGGGCCGGTAAGTATACCTGGACCCTTATTTTGGTAAGATGACTATTTTACCCCTATGAGATGTATGACTGTTTATGCATGCCATTTTTACTGAATGTACATTTATATTATATTGCATTACATGGGGTGGGATATATGATTTTAGAGGAAGTGTACTAAAAGGCTATAAGCTTATTACTGGTAGCTCTACTGGAAATACTATTTTAGTGCCGTAACCGGCACGGCTTGGTGTGTAGGGTTAGGTGGGTCAATTTTATCCCCACATGGTGTGTAAGGTTGGTATAGAAATGGTGTGTAGATGCTGGATTGGATAGGATTTTTTGATTGCATACTTTACTGATTCTATAATGGGCTTAGGCCCCACTGATACTGTTACTGGATTGGGCTTAGGCCCACACTATTTCTGATTCTGAAATTGGCTAAGGCCCTAACTGAAACTAAAGGGCTTAGGCCCAAATTGTGTTTACTCTGATTGTTGTTTATATGGGATTACACACTGAGTTTTCGTAAACTCAGTCATCTATTTTAACTGTACAGGTAATCCCCAGGCGAATCGGTGCTGCGAGGGACCCAAAGGTGGCCACACAACCACTCTTGCTTCCTTATTGGATTTTTAATTTATAAGTAGTTTTAATTGGGTATTTCTAAGTAATAAGGCCTCTATAATCTTTAAATCTGGGGTTTTATTTATTTTGATTTATATATGCTACTAGTGGGATACGGGTTTCCAAAAGGTATGCATGATTTACCAAAATACCATGAATATGTAAAATCGTTTCAAAAGCTTTCGTGATAAACGAGATTTTGAAATTAATAACGTTTTAAAGTAAATAGTTTTGATAGTGACACAAGTTTTAAAATGATCCTTTAAGATCACACAAAGATTCTAAATAGAGATTGGGATTTTCAAACGAGATCACGCTTTACGAAAAACACTTCAATGTGACATCGCCAGATTCGGCCATAACGTCCAGGCTGGGTTTGGGGTGTTACACCCCGAGTCTGAGCTAGCTTTGATTCTCTATAAAACAGGGATAAACAACACACAATAAGCTTCATAGCTTAGTAATTTCGTACTAAATATACTCAACAGTTCATAATATACAAATCATCAATTCGAACTAATTAATATCTAAATCATGGTAACCAACAAGCCTTCTTCATACTTACTCAAATTTTTATGAACAAGTTCATAAATTCTTCTATTAGGATTTCATGATTTATATGTACATACCTGTACAAATTCATATCAAACTCATACCTTTACGTGATACTATCGAACACTCGATATCTCGTACACTGAGTGCCAAAGCATAGCCGAAGCTATTATAATCTCACACACTTAGTGCCTTTCATAGCTGAAGCTATCTCAATCTCACAAACTAAGTGCCATTTATACAGCCGAAGCTATTCTGATTCGCACACTAAGTGCTATATATATCCGTATCTATCTCGAAACGCACACTAAGTGCCAAACATAGTTGATTTTTCGTCGTACGCATTTGTAGTCGCATATATACAATTTATGCAATATTAAAGCATTAAAAACATAATTGTAACAACGTTTATCACGTACGAACTTACCTCGTATTCAAAATTGACGAATCGGATTGATTACTCAATAATCTTCGATTTTCCCCAATCTAAATCTGGATTCTTTCTTTCTTGATCTGTATGTATTTAAAATTAACCCATTTAATCACCAATTCATTCAATTTAATCCATAAACACATAAGTTTAGTTAATTTACACTTTGGCCCTAAACTTTCACATTTTAACAATTTAGTCCCTATTTCATAAAAACACAATTTATTTAAAATTCAATAAGACCCATGCTTGGCCAAATTCTCTATAGGTCTCTAGTAGCCCATATTTCTCATTTATTTCACAATTTAACCCTTCAATTTATACATTTCTCAATTTAATCCCTAATATGCATTTTTACTCAAAATCACTTTTCAAAACATGTATATTAAACACCAAGCTTTCATATTTCATCATCAAACATCCAAAAACACATGAATTCATCAATGGAAACTACCAAAATCATCAACACTCTCAAAAATTGAGGCATGGGCTAGCTAGAACACGGAACAACGATCACAAAAACGTAGAAATTATAAAAAACTGAGCAAAGAACATACCTTAATCAAAGATTCAAAGAGCTGAACCCTAGATGAGCATAAAATAGTGTTTTCCCGTTCAAAATTCGGCTAAAGGATGAAAGATGGACAAAAATCATGTTTGGTTGTAATTTTATTAACTTAATTTGTTATTTACCTATTTACCCATAATAAATTAACTTAGAAATTTTATAATACATGTCCATAAATGTCCATTACCACAACCAATGGTCTAATATCAACTTAAAGACCTTTCATTTCATAAGCCATGGCAATTAAGCACTTTAAACAAATAGAATGCAACTTTTGCATTTTACACAATTTAGTCCTTTTTTTCTCAAATTGAGCTATTAAACTATAAAATTATTTCAGAAAATTTCCACACATCCATATTCACATGCTTTAAACACCAAAAATAATATTAAAATAATATTCGTGGTTCTGAAACCACTATTCAAATTTAGCTAAAATCAGGTTGTTACACAAAAGACGCTGGATGTAACTTCTAAGATATTATGATCTAGCATAGGGTATCACCCTGGAAAAGCTAATGTTGTGGCTGATGCTTTGAGCAAAAAAAAAATAGTGCCAGCATTAACACCCCCATGAGCAAAAGTAAGTATGGTTAATGATGGATCATTATTGGCAGAGATAATTGTTAGACCAACTTTTCTTTCTCAAATTCTAGAAGAGCAGGTGAAGAATGTGTAATGTGGTATGTATAAACAACGTATGATGTCTTGATACGGCCATGACCCGAGACCCTCCTAGAGTTGACGTGGAACCCTGGGAAATGCCATTGGGGTTTATCGAGAGTTCATGGAAAAGCAAGCCAAGCAACCCTCACAACCTCATTCGAGCTCATCTAGCTCGTACCTAGCTCATTGAGCTCATTTCAAGACGTTTTAGTTTATTCATAGCTTACTGGAAATAAAAAATTAATTTAGTTTTAGTTAAATTAGTTTATTCAGCTCAAATAATTAAAGTTGCATTTTTAATGTGTCATAATCTGGACATTTTAATTAAAGTTTAATGTGTCTTAGTTTAATACATATGTAATAGTTGTTCAAAAGTTATTTAAATGTGTCTAAATTTGAGACAAATTAATTTTGTCCAACCGAATTTAATTTGTCTTGGCCTAATTAACTAGCTTTATTTATTTCAGGTACATGCATGGACGACTTAAATATGGTGTGCTGATGATTGAGATGCTCCAAGAACCTTTTTGTGTTTGCCAAGAGCCATTGAGCTGCTGATTCCTTTTTCCCAAGCTAGCCATTGTGTTCTCCAATAGCCCTTAAGAGTTTTCACACTTACTGGAGGTTCTTTTCAAACTCATGGCTATTCGGTTTTGAGCTTTCACACCCAAGGGCTACTCAAATTTGTTTGTTCACACCCAAAGACCATTGAAGTGCCCCAAGCTGATATTTAAGAGTTCAAGCCTATTAAAATACTCAAGATAACACCTTAAAGCCTTTTCACACCTCTTGGCCGAATCTAGGCTAGTCCATTCAGCTTCATTCAAATCATTTTTCATTTCAATTAATCAAGCTGGCCTAGAAAGCATCAAGGGATGTTTTAGAAGGTTCAAGGAAGTTTCCAGCACTATTAAGCTGAACACATGCTGCCCATTCGGTTCTCTAATTATCTATTCAGCCTGCCATGTAATTGAGCTATAAATATTAAACTCTTTAGTTGTATTTCAAACTTTTTTCTACTTTGTGAACTTTTTATATCTTTGTGAGTTTAATTCAACTTTCGTTGTTCTTCTAAGACTCAGCTTGACTTATCTAGCTTGCTAGTGGCGTCTAGACTATTTCTTTGTGAACTTATCACTCAATTGAGTGTGGCGTTTATCCCATTATACCTCTGGTTCCTATCTCTACATAGATAGTGGGTCAAGGTCATTTTCATCAACCTTCTATCACCTTAAGTGTCGTATAAGTCTCGGGTCAATACTCCTTCATAGTATTGGTTCATTCTTGACCTTAAGTCTACTTATCCATTTTAATTATCATCCCTACTTTGTTTTGCTTCTTTCTCTTCGCCAAACTAATACCCATTTTATTCCTAAGCCTTTCAAACCCATTACTTGCACCTAGACTTAGCCGAATTGTATAAAATCCAACCAAAATGATACTTCTCTATTAATGATCAGGCACAATTACGACTCGAATACTTTTGTAGCTTGAGATCATATCATTTGGTATCAGAGCTAGTTAAAATCGAGTAATACGGACGTTGGAGCATCCCCGAAGTAAGTTTTTGAAAAAAATTCAAAAAAATAAAAAAATTTGTGTAAATATATATACCTAGTTTGTATTTGTGTACAAAGTTCAAAATATAAAAAAAAGTTCAAAATTATAAAAGAATAAGAAAGAAAGAAGCTAGTTGCTGAAAGTGATTGTTTATTTTTTTTCCCGATCTACAAATCCTTTCCTTAACCCATTGTCACCACACTCCAATACATATATATATATTTTTCTTTCAGCCTGCCTAACACCCAAAAACATCAACTACCCTTGTAACCTTTTGAAGCCGACCCCTAGACTAGTAGTTAAGTCTAAACGAGTCTTCTACGAACTTTGAGAGGTGAATCGTGTGGTAAAAGGCACAAGAGTGTGAGCTCATTAGAGTGAGGAAAAAGCCAATATATCGAGTACACACACGAGTGGAGTGTCATCTCTTCTTTCTTTGTGAGAGGATTGGTGAGGTTTATATAAGTAAGGAATTCATCTTTTATTTTAAATTCTTTTGTGTTCTAATTTTTCAATAAATCATATTTCAAGAAGAGCTTTTAGATTTTGAATTTCAAGATTTGGTGAAAGAAATGCGTTGAATCGTGCGATCTAAATTTAAACAAGTGCATAAAAGAATTGATCATGTGGAAGGAAGATTATCCAGGGGGAAAAGATTCATTTAGGAGAGAGCCACTTCTTGATTCCTATGCTTCATGGAATTCAAGTTGGAGTAAAGAAAATTGCAAGTTTGAATCATGTCGAGGTAATAAACGTGAATGCCCAAATATCTCTTCAAGTGCATCAAAGTATTTATCCATAGAGATTCAATCACGAAGAGGTGATCATATCTCATATGTAGATACTTTCCCTTCTTTCTAACAAAAAGCTAGTCGTTCTGATTCTTATATGTTATCTTCTTCTTGTAACAAAAGAACGAGACAAAAATAAAAAATAAAAAAAGAGGTAAGAAATGTTAATGCGAGAAAATGAGATAATCCTAAACGAAATGGAGAGAAGAAAAATAGAGATGAGGGAAAAAGAATTTGAAAAAGGAAAAGAGAGTGAAAGAAAGTAAAAAGTGATTGAGATGGCAAAAGAATGTGAGCAAGAAAAGAAAATTGAAAAAGAGATTGAGATTGAAGAAATAAAAGAAAATGTTAATAGAAAGAGCGATGTTGTTGAAAAGGAAAGTGAAATAAAGAGTGAGAGTGAGCTTTCAATGATAAAAGAGACTGTGGAAAGAGAAAGAGAGTTTGAAAAAGAAACAAGAGAAAAAGATGAAAGTGAACAAGAAAAAGCGAGGAATGTTTTTACTAACCTACATGCGAGTTGCTCTCGTATTATTTCTTCTTTTCAGGTTTCTACAGATTCAATTGATAAGTTTCAACTTCATTACCTTCCTGATGAGAGACGATTTCAATTGATCGAGAAAAGTAAGGTTGAAGATGAAATTATTCCACAAGTGCTTAAAGGGAAGCAAAGTAAAGAGTCTTTAGCCATTGAATCATGACAATCAAATTTGAATGCTGTTGAGAAAATTACTGATGACTTAGTTTTCGAAAGATATCTTCACTTTGATTTGGTTAATTTTCATTCTATTATTAGCGTTGATGATTTCGTTCCAACTAGTGCCTTGAAGAAATTTCCCTATGTTAAGTTTTGTGATGGTAAGTATGTTGATAAAGTTAGGCTAAATCGGCATATACAAAACTTGACTATGTGTGATAAAGAGTTGTCATGTAAAATGTTTAATCTGTTTGTTTGTGATGGTGATGTGAATTCTCTAGATTGTTGGACATGTTTGTGCAAGTCTGTTCGAATGAGAGTTAAGAGGTTTGATTATTTAAATATGTGTGCATTTAAATCCCATCTGTTTAGCATGTGTGGATCATTGGAGATAAAGAAACTCTTGCTGCATTTTGGAACGAGTGATCAAACTTGTGTGTTCAAACCTGGAGTTCGATATTCTGGTTCGTCATTGAGAGAAATGAAGTATCCTAAACTTTGTGAGAATAAATGTGTGAAAAATTTATGTTTATTTGATACTTTGCCTGTAACTACGAAAACAAAACTTGTGAACTCTGATTATGACTTTAAATTGTTCCCTATTTCTTTTATGTTGTCAGTTATGATATTCTTGATTCATTATGAAAAGATAAGACCAATCTACATTTTTGAATTCGGCAATGGTTAATGTGCTCAAGTTTGGAATAAGAATTCGGGAAGTACTTTGGTGCTTCCAATTCATAATGTTACTAATTCATTTCATTATCGTGTAGGAGATACTTTGAAATGGTTCCCTCCTAAAGAGGGAGGGCATGCAAGTAACCTATTTCCTTTTCGAGGCATGTGTGATTATCAGGTTCTTGGGAGCAACTTTTTCAAATTCATCAACCAAGGGGCTTGTGATGATGAAAGATTTTTCGCCAGCAAATGGCCCGATTTGAGGACAAATCACTTCAAAGACGGAGGGGATGATACGGCCACGACCCGAGACCCTCTTAGAGTTGGCATGGAACCTTGGAAATGCCATTGGGGTTTATCGAGAGTTCATGGAAAAGAAAGCCAAGCAACCCTCACAACCTGATTCGAGCTTATCTAGCTCGTACCTAGCTCATTGAGCTTATTTCAAGATGTTTTAGTTTATGCATAGCTTGCTGGAAATAAACATTTAATTTAGTTTTAGTTAAATTAGTTTATTCAGCTCAAATAATTAAAGTTGCATTTTTAATGTGTCATAATCTGGACATTTTAATTAAAGTTTAATGTGTCTTAGTTTAATACATATTTAATAGTTGTTCAAAAGTTATTTAAATGTGTCTAAGTTTGAGACAAATTAAATTCATGTTTCAATTAATTTTGTCCAGTCGAATTTAATTTGTCTTGGCCTAATTAACTAGCTGAATTTATTTGTTTCAGGTACATACATGGATGGCTTAAATATGGTGTGCTGATGATTGAGATGCTCCAAGCACCTCTTCATGTATGCAAAGAGCCATTGAACTGCTGATTCCTTTTTCCCAAGCTAGCCATTGTGTTCTCCAACAGCCCTTAAGTGTTTTCACACTTGCTGGAGGTTCCTTTAACACTCATGGCTATTCGGTTTTGAGCTTTCACACCCAAGGCTGCTCAAATTTGTTTATTCACACCCAAAGACCATTCAAGTGCCCCAAGCTGATATTTAAGAGCTCAATCCTATTCAAATACTCAAGACAGCACCTTAAAGCCTTTTCACACCTCTTGGTCGAATCCAGCCTAGTCCATTCAGCTCTATTCAGATCATTTTTCATTTCAATTAATCAAGCTGGCCTAGGAAGCATCAAGGGCTGTTTAGAAGGTTCAAGGAAGTTTCCAGCACTATTAACCTGAACACATGCTGCCCATTCGGTTCTCTAATTGTCTATTCAGCCAGCCATGTAATTGAGCTATAAATATTAAGCTCTTTAGTTGTATTTCAAACTTTTTTTCTACTTTATGAACTTTTTATATCTTTGTGAGTTTAATTCAACTTTCGTTGTTCTTCTAAGACTCGGCTTGACTTATCTAGCTTGCTAGTGGCATCTAAACTGTTTCTTTGTGAACTTATCACTTAATTGAGTATGGCGTTCATCCCATTATACCTCTAGTTCCTATCTCCACATAGATAGTGGGTCAAGGTCATTTTCATCAACCTTCCATCACCTTAAGTGTCATATAAGTCTCGAGTCAATACTCCTTCATAGTATTGGTTCATTCTTAACCTTAAGTTTACTTATCCATTTTAATTATCATCGCTACTTTGTTTTGCTTCTTTCCCTTCGCCGAACTAATACCCATTTTATTCCTAAGCCTTTCGAATCCATTGCTTGCACATAGACTTAGCCGAATTGTATAAACTCCAACCAAAATGATACTTCTCTATTTTAACGATCGGGCACACCTACGACTCGAATACTTTCAGAACTCAAGATCCTATCATGTCTAGTAATGCAGCAAACTTCAGCATGGGTAAAACTGGTGAACTATGGTTTATGGGAAGAATGTATGTGCCAACTGGAAATGATTTAAGGTAATAACTGCTAAGAGTGGCTCATCTAAGACCCTTCTCACTCTATCCTGTTGGTTTCATGATGTATCTAGATTTGAAAAGTTTGTATTGGCAGTTTGTAATGAAGAGAGAAATCACAAAATATGCTTCTAATTGTCTGACTTGCCAATGAGTTAAAGTAGAGCATCAAGTTCCTTTGCGTAAGCTGTATCCATTGGAGATACCAGAGAGGAAATAGGATAGAATCACTATGGATTTTGTATAAAGACTACTTCTTAGCCTTTTAAAGAAGAAGTCAGTTTTGGTGATAGTGGATCGGCTCACTAAATCATCTCATTTTCTACAAGTACACGCCACTTATTCACTGGAAAAGTTAGTCGAGCTCTATATATCTGAGATAGTGCGCCTTCATAGAATTCCATCTTCCATAGCTTTAGAAAAGGATTCAAGGTTTACATTGAGGTTTTGGAAGTAATTACAAGGATTGTTGGGAACCAAGCTACAATTCAATATTGCCTTCGACTCTTAGATAGATGGTCAGTCTAAAAGAGTCATTCAAGTCTTGGAAGATATGCTAAGAAGTTGTGTGATTGACTTTGGGCTGAACTAGGAAAGGTATTTTCCTTTGGTTGAATTCACTTATAATAATCATCATGCCATTCTGAGTATGTCATCATTTGAAGCTCTATATGGAAGAAGGTGCAGAACGCCTACATGTTGGATGAAGCTCAGTGAAAGGAAATTAGTAGGTCTTGAGTTAGTTCAAGAAAGAAAAGAAAAATTTTCTGTCATCCGTAATCATCTGAAAACTGCCCAAGATCATCAAAAAGCTTATACTGATCTGAAGAAGAAAGAAATTTCTTTTGAATTTGATGATAAAGTGTTCTTAAAAGTTTCTCGTTAGAAGAAAATTATAAGATTTGGTCAAAAAGGAAAGTTAAGTCTACGATTTGTAAGACCATATGAAATTTTAGAGCAAGTTGGACCCGTGACATATTGGTTGGCTTTACCTCCAGAGCTATCAAAGATTCACAACGTGTTCCATGTGTCTATGCTAAGAAGGTATCAATCAAATCCAGATCTTATTGTACAGATCAAAGATTTAGAGTTAGAACCAAATCTATCATATGAAGAAGAGCCTATTCGTATCTTGGCAAGAGAAGTGAAAGAACTAAGAAATAAGAGGATTCTATTAGTGAATGTATTATGGAGAAATCATAATACAAAAGAAACTACTTGGGAAAAAGAAAGTTTAATGAAAGAGCAGTATCCTTAGCTTTTCACAAGTATGAATTTTAAGGATGAAATTTTCTAAGCGGGAGAGAATTGTAATAGCTTGCCCAATTGAGTGTTAGCATTTGACCGTCTATGGACGTACCAACATCCAAAGTTGTAATCTTGCACAAAATATATGAAAGGTGGTATCCATAAGTATACAGATCAGGTTGTAATATAATTACAATGGAGTAGATGAGTACTCCAAGGATCGTACCCAAAGGAGGCGAGCACTAAGTTGATTCTAACCTAAGCACAAATAGATCTAATTAGTAATATAAATGAATTATATTACAATGAAATATAAAAAGAGGTTTTTGGAATTTTTAATAAAAATAAAGATAACATAAATAAATAAATAACGAGAAATCAAATAATAGAATCTGTCAACTCTAAGCATGGGTTATTAGCTTGCTTCGGTAATCATAACCAACTGTCACTTTGAGTTTTCTTGTTCAATCAATTAGTCGATAACCTCGTAGGATCTTCTGATCTTTCACTAGAATAATGAGTTGGCAATAACTACTTATCTCTCGACCTCACAATCCAGACTGGTTCAAGGTTAAGATGTTCACGAATAGACCATAACAATTTTGGGTCAATTCTCATCTTCATGACTTCCAAGGGTCGTCAAGCCTAGGGTTTAAATTATTCTTTTCCAGAATAGTAGATCAACTAAGATAACCCGAAAAAATAGTTAATTAATCATACCTGCACTCACTAATTCCCCACAGGAAGATTAGTTCCTCATAGATCTCATAAACAATATAGTCTTGATATATAGAGTGGACATAAATAACAATTGAAGAATATAAAGTTTAGAAAAAGCCTGATTTGTATTGAATAAAATGTCGAATCCTCACAGAGTTTGATCAAGTTCATAAATCTTATCACTTCTGCAAAAGCAAAGAGCAAAACTGAAATAAACCTAAAGCCTAATAAAAGAGAGACTAAAGACTAAAACTAGGAAGAAAATTATACAATGTGAAAAGCTATCCATAACATGTGTTAAATGAGCCTATTTATAGACTTTAGAGTGGTCATCGACCTTAACTATAGGTCAGTTGTCATCCTCGTGCTTAATGTTTGATTGTGAGGACCAAAACACCCCTAGCTCTTATTTATTTCTCATATAGAGGTGATGTTGCGACACACTCGGTCTTGTGTCACGAAATTAAAGATAGTATGCTTATATTCAGGGTGTCTTCAGGGATGTGTCGCAACACCAAAGGCAGTGTTGAAATTCTTTTATTTTGCTCCCTATGTTTCTATGCTTTGAAATCTAACTCTCTATGTTGTAACATAGTGACCAGTATTGAGTTGGTACACCTTCTGATGGTTTCCTGCATGCTCACAAAGCATATTAGCTCACCCTTAGGCCTCATCCGGCCTCTAAGGTCCATAAAGGACTCAAATTAAACATTTTATTGAATGCAGATAGAATTACAAAAACTTAACTAAAACTTAACCAAAGTGCTTATATTCAAGCTCCTAAAGTGCAAAAACTAGTTTAATCTACTACACCGAATTAGAGTAGATCACACTCCCCCCACACTTAAGTCATTTCTTTTCCTCAAGAAAAGCATACAAAAATAGTAAATGAAAAGACGACCCTTGAGCAAGTAAGGTACAAATGTTTAGCTTTGGAGCACATGAATAGGCATTTCATATTCATACATAATCTTGGCATGATATATAGCTGACTTGCCACTTTTGATATCAAACACCTAAGTTCAGTATATTACAAAGCATACAAGCATTAAAGGTCTCAAATGTAGGGATGCATCAATAAATTATACAAGTAATTTGATTATCCTAACAGAATATAAACAATTGTAAATACAAATTATTCAGTATGATGTCAAATTGTTAGTAAATCTACCTAGATCACATAGAGCTTTTCGGCTTGTAACGTTTCGAGGCTTGAGGTAGGTATGGAGTTCAAGAACAGTAAGCATCAAATCATTTCAGCACAAAAATAGTTTGGCACATTGTATTGTTCCCTATTCTTCCCCATTAACATCCCTTACCTGCTCACCGCCTTATTTATCCTTCTCTCACCTTCATTATTTCTCCATAAGAAATCACAACTTAATACAAAAACTATGGCTAGCTCATGAATCTATGTGCACTAATGAATGAGTCTCTCTATTTTTGGTGGCTTTATCACTTTCTTTCTTCTTTTTCTATACATTTCTCATTCACGAATACTTTTACTTTCAAGAACTTTTTCTACTCATTTTTAATTTTCTTTTTCTGCACATATTAGCTAACCTATAAGTAATTTATTGCGCTAATCTTTCCTATTTCATTTTGTTCTTACAAAGTTCCACCCTAATGTATCTACTTAACCCTTAATATATATGGCTAGACGTCTATAGTCGTGCAATTTAGAACCAAATAAAAAGGAAAAATACAAATTAACAATGTTGGCTTAGATTTTGCAGGAAGGTGACATAGAATTGCTCCCATCTATGATATTGTACTACAGATCATATTTCATTACAAAGAACCATTGATAGTTTGAATCCCCTTTATTGGATAAAATTTTTGCCTTGAAGTTCAAGATTATACTTCTCAACATTTTGGTTTCAAAATTTTAAGGGATTCAAAATTGTCAGTGGTTCTTGCACAATTGTCTTTTTAGACTTCCTAGGTGGCATATTATCTAGAATATATGCTAATACGAATGAGGTATCACATAATATTTCCAATGTAACAGTAAAAAGGAAGTTTAGAACCCTTAACCTCAATGTTGTAGTCCTTGTTGCTTCATTCCCAACAGGTTATGTCAATCTTGCATCAACTAATGTTCCAGATAGTAAAAGAGGATTGGAAATTTAGGGATTTATTAAAAAAGTTTTTTGTGGTTTGAGAGGGTTTTTAGAGGTTTAGAATGTTAAGAAAGTTTAGAATGTGAAGTTAATGTGTTTTTAAGTTTAAAAATAAGGGTTTTAGGGTTAAAAGTCAAGAAAATCAGGTTTACTCCATCTGGTTGAGCTATCAGGTCTAGGCAAGCCTGTAGGCTATTGTAGAGATGTCGCGACACAAGGGTTCAATGTCGCGGAACCCCTGGCAGTTTGCTACTATCACAACATTGAGGTTTGATGTCGTGACATACTTTGAAATTTTGGAATTCTAGGTATGCTATCTTCGGTGTCACTACACATGGAGTCTATGTCGCGACTTCGAGTCAATTTTCTCAATCCCTTCTATTCTGACCTTGGTGTTGCAACATAGGGTTGCCATGTTGTGACACTATTTTTTCCCAAAATTTCAATATTTAGAGTGTCTCGGTTCTTATAAAACATAAATTTGATGCAAATTAGAATCCACACTAAACAGTTAGATATACAAATTTACATAAAATTAAACATTGATATAAATTATCAAGTTTTCTACCCGATTAGTCTGACAACTCCTTTAATGCATACGAGGATGTTTTTTTGCTTCTTTCAGTGTTAGTCCATCGCCCGTCATGCCACTCCACTTTCTTCCACTTGTCTCGTTCTTTAAACCTATTCTGTTAACCTACATCGATTACAAAAAATATTTCCCTTGACTCAGCGTAGTGAGCCTTAAGGATAGATATTTCATTACACTGCTCCCCTAACTTCCTATTACATTCCTCAATCTGTTGGTGACCACATTTAAAAAATTTTGTTTCAACATTGATCTTCATGGTTAACTCATTTTTCTCTACAACGATGGTGGATCTTGACGTAGCTAGAAAGGTTTCACAGTCTTTCTCAAAGTCGCTGTGTCATATCCTTATATCATAGAATCATCCTTCAAAAATCTCAGAACTTTAACCAAATTTACCACATAGGTTGATAACTAGATTCACCATATTGGCATTCCTAAATATGCCACATAGGTAGTTCATGATTTGTCATAAAAGTAACACGAAATACACTACAAAGGCTAAACAAAATCACGTGTTTACAGTCTCGATAGACTTTCGTAAAAGGCGTCAGGGGTCTCTCTTTCATGGACTTATACATAACTTCATGTTGTGATCTGCTAGTCCAATTTACATTTTACGGAAGGCATCACCATGAGTAATCATTATATCATAGTGCGTCATGGGTTTCAACCACATGGACTTACAATCTTCATGTCGTGATCTGCCAATCCAACCTTCATTTTACTGGAGGCAACACCATGAGTGTTTTCAGATCACACAATGCCATGGGTCTTAGCCACATTGTCTTTTTCATATTGTGATCTGCCAGTCTGGTTAGCAATATAACAACCCTACCAGAGGCATCACAAAGGAATGTTTTACTCAAAATTCACTTAGCTAGATTTATTCACACACCTGAATGATTTATACTTTCCCATGTCAAACTTTACCTACACACTTATCACTCAACTTCCTAATCATGCAACATCTTTATTATGCTTTACACACTTACCAATTATCTAGGATGTTATCATTATTTATATATCTCTATTTGAATAATTCGCATGAAAAAGTCAATATAAAGACTCCCCTGATACTTACTAAACTATAGCTTAAAGATCCAAACTCGAACACCCCTCTGGAATCAACAGCAACATCTACTCAAAGAGTATGGAACCAACTAGGCATATTATACCATTGGCAGTAACTCACATCATGTTTACTTTTCACTTGATACATTCTTTTTTCTTAAATAATAGAATAACCTGAGATAGAATCTTTAATTACTTATAGGGCAGTTTTTATGCACCAACTCTTATTCGCCAAAATTTTGCAAATGGGTGGACTACACTACACCAAACATATAATTTCATATCTATACGTCTTCTAATCAGGTCTGCCAGATTTTGGGTGTGACTGATTGTGATTTTCCGTGATAAGTTTTATAAATTTATAATTAAACGCTCTTCAAACTAACTATTATCACGATGTAGGCAAGTCTACCTATTGAACAGTAGTGTAGCTTTAGCAAGATCAGATTGTCAAACCCAAAGGACTAAAAGTACTAGTAATGACCATCTTTTTATTATCTAGCCTAAGAATAAAAGGGTTTGTTTTAACTAACTAATTATCTAAACTCAGAAGTTGTAGAAAATAGAATTAGGGTATTACTTTTGGGAAAAATGATTGATTTAGGACAATTCCTAAGGAAAAATCCACCTAGACTTTACTTGTTATTCTGGCTTCGAATCGGACGATTTATTCATTTAACTTGTTCCATAGAGATCCCTAAGTTATGTTATTATCCCTATTTAAGACTAATAACGTCTAATCCCTAGGTTGAATAATTGAGACTTTTCTCTAATTAACACCCTAAGGTTGCATTAACTCGATCTATGGATCCCCTTATTAGGTTTCACCCTAATCCAACAAAATCTTGTCACCCTATCGCTAGGCGCGCAATCAACTCCGCTTAATTATGACAAAGTCACTCTTAGCCAGGACTATTTATCCTCCAACTAAGAGCATTAATTTGAATCGATATCCTGAAATACCAAAACAAGAGTTAAGAACACATAATTAAGAACAAGTTAAATATTTATCATACGATTCAGAAAATAATAACAAGATTCGTCTTAGGTTTCTTCCCCCTTAGGTATTTAGGGGTTTTAGTTCATAACTATATAAGAAAACATCTCAGAATAATAAATAATACAAAACATAAAGAAAACCCAAAACTCCTGAAGGGAAATTGAGGAGAGATCTTCAGTCTTGATGGTGAATCCGGCTTTTGAGATGGATCAATCGGCTTTCTTGGAGTAATTCCTTACTCCCTATTCTCCGTCCCCCTTTTAGTCTTTCTTTAAGGTGTTTAAATAGGCTTTAGAATGCCTAAAAGCCCTAAACTTTACCCTTTTCTGAATGGAACTTAGCTAGAGCTCAGGAGGGACACGCCCGTGTGACACGCCCGTGTGCGATTACTTCAGGCCGTGGTCGAGCCTGTTAGATCAACACGCCCGTGCTGAGTTTGATTTGGGCTGTGGTCAAGCCTGTTAGATTGGCACGGGAGTGTGTTCTGCACGTGTGAGGAAGTCTAGGCCGTGTTGTTTTCCCCTTGTCAGCCCATTTTCTCCGTTTTTGGCCCGTTTCTTGTTCTTTTCGTCCTCCTATGCTCACCTAAGTATAAAACATGAAATTAAAGGATTAGAGGCACCAAATTCACCAAATCTAAGGAGAAATCATTCATAAACGTGTTAAGCGAGGGATAGAAATATGTATAAATTACGGTTTATCAAATACCCCCACACTTAAGCGTTTGCTTGTCCTCAAGCAAAATCCTAAATTCACATTTAAGAATTCCTTTTGCTCAACTTATAATTCCTATCGATAATATCTCAAACTAAATCCATAAGTAATCATACATTGAGCTTCAAACATTCCAAGTTGAGTATTTAATCATGAAAAACATAGGCATCTCCCCTTATCTAAGTAGTTACCATCGATTAAAAATCTCATAGAGTTTAACATCCTCACTAAAGATTCACTCAAATCACTCGAAGTGTTTAAGGACAATGAAATCAACACTCATCAGTTAACATGAAAAGTTATTACCATAGGTTTGCATGAAAATCAAATATCCACCACTATAAATTGAGATGATACATCAATCAAAAGGTCTTTAGAGAGTTGTAACGAGGCTTGGTTAGGGGGTGTGGTCACAAGCTGAAAGAAAAGATTAGAATCGAGATTGAGTTGAAAAATTACTTAACTAGAAAAATATTTAATCATTACTTACGTCCAACAAAGCTTTTTCTCTGACTATGGGATTTGAATACTGAAGCTCACAAGCAAAAGATCACTACTAATATATATACATTTTTTTTTTCTTTAAGAATAAGTCAAATAACATATATTACTATTAAGAACAAGACATAGCTAAGCAATTTATTCAAATCAACTCTCGACAAAAATAGGGATCAAATTAATTGAGGGGATTTCAACAATAATGGGTTAAGGGTGATTGTGATTTTCCGTGATAAGTTTTATAAATTTATAATGAATCATTCTTGAAACTAACTATTATCACGACGTAGGCAAGTGTACCTATTGAATGGTAGTATAGCTTTAGTAAGACCAGATTGTCGAACCCAAAGGACTAGGAGTACTAGTAATGACTGTCTTTTTATTATCTAGCCGAAGAAAAGAGGTTTGTTTTAACTAACTAATTAAACTAAAAACTTGCAAAAAATAGAATTTGGGAAATTACTTTTGGGGAAAGCGATTGATTTAGACAATACCTAAGGAAAAATCCACCTAGACTTATACTTGTTATTCTTGCTCCGAACCGGACGATTTATTCATTTAACTTGTTCCGTAGAAATCCCTAATGTATATTATTATCCCTTTCGAGACTAACAATGTCTAATCCCTAGGTTGAATAACCAAGATTTTTCTCTAATTAACACTCTAAGGTTGCATTAACTCGATCCATGGATTCCCTTATTAGGTTTCACCCTAATCTGGCAAAATCTTGTCACCCTATCTGTAGGCTCGCAATCAACTCCGCTTAATTATGACAAAGTTACTCTTAGTCAGGGTTTGTTCCTCCTCCAACTAAGAGTAATAACTTAAAGTGACATCCTAAAATACCAAAACAAGAATTAAGAGCACATAATTAAGAACAAGTCAAATATTTATCATACGATTCAGAAATAATAATAAGGTTTCATCATAGGTTTCATCCCCCTTAGGTATTTAGGGGTTTAGTTCATAACTAAACAAGAAAACATCTCAGAATAATAATAAATACAAAACATAAAGAAAACCCAAAACTCCTGAAGGGGAAATTGAGGAGAGATCTCCAGTCTTGATAGTGGATCCGGCTTTTGAGATGGATCAATCGGCTTCCTTGCAGTAATTCCTTACTCCCTATTCTCCGTCTCTCTTTTCTTCCTCTTTTAGGGTGTATTTATAGGCTTTGGAATGCCTAAGAATCCTCAAAAGTGGCCTTTTCCGAATTGGACTCAACTTGGGCTCGGTAGGGACATGCCCGTATGACATGCCCGTGTGCGATAACTTCAGGCCGTGTTTGGGGTACACAGGCGTGTGTTATACCCATGTGAGTCGTGCTTCAATTTTGCCAAATTGACATGGCCGTGTGAGCTGCCTGTGTGAGGCTCAGGCTGGATTGATTTCGTGCTTTGGCCCATGTTCTCCATTTTTGGCCCATTTCTCATTCCTTTCACTCTCCTATGCTTACCTAAGAATAAAACATGAAATTAAGGCATTAGGAGCATTGAATTCACCAAATCTAAGGAGAAATCATTCATAAAATACGTTAAGCATGGGCTATAAATATGTATAAATTACGGTTTATCAAATACCCCCACACGTAAGTGTTTGCTTGTCCTCAAGCAAAATCCTCGAATCACAATTAAAACTTTCCTTTTCTCAACTTATAATTCCTATCAATATTATCTTAAACCATCTCATAAGTAATCATACATTGAGAATTCAACTAAAAGAACATTACAGCTTTAAATATTCTGAATTGAGTATTTTAATCATGAAGAACTTAGGTATCTCCCCTCCTCTAAGTAGTTATCATTGATTCGGAACCTCACAGACTTTAACGTCCTCACTAAAGATTCACTCAAATCACTCGAAGTGTTTAAGGATAATGAAATTAGCACTCATTAGTCAATATGAAAAGTTATTACCATAGGCTTGCATAAAAATCAACTCTCCACCACTATAAATCGAGATGATACATCAATTAAAGGTCTTTAAAGGGTTGTAACGAGGCTTAGGTAGGGGGTGTGGTCACAAGCTGAAAGAAAGGGTTAGAATCGAGATTGACTTGAGAAATTACTTAACTAGAAAAATATTGAATCATTACTTGTGTACAACAAAGCTTATTCTTTTGACTATGGGATTTGAATACTGAAACTTACAAACAAAAGATAACTACTAATATGTAAACATAGTTTTTTTTTTTTAAGAACAAGTCAAATAATCATAAATTAACTATTAATAACAAGACATAGTTAAGAAATTTATTTAAATTAACTCTCGACAAAAATAGGGATCAAATTAATTTAGGGGATTTGAACAATAATAGGTTAAGGGTTAATATTGAGGGTAGTTAATCGTGATTTTCCCGTGATAAGTTTTATAAATTTATAATGGATCGTTCTTGAAACTAACTACTATCACGATATAGGCAAGTGTACCTATCGAACAATAGTATAGCTTTAGCAAGACTGGATTGTCGAACCCAAAGGACTAGGAGTACTAGTAATGACTGTCTTCTTATTATCTAGCCGAAGAAAAGAGATTTGTTTTAACTAACTAATTAATTAAACTAAGAACTTGTAGAAAATAGAAGTTGGGAAATTACTTTTGGGAAAAGTGATTGATTGAGACAATACCTAAGGAAAAATCCACCTAGACTTTTACTTGTTATTCTGGCTCCGAACCGGACGATTTATTCATTTAACTTGTTCCGTAGAAATCCCTACTTTATATTATTATCCCTCTCGAGACTAACAACGTCTAATCCCTAGGTTGAATAACCGAGAGGTATCTCTAATTAACACCCTAATGTTGTATTAACTCGATCTATAGATTCCCTTATTAGGTTTCACCCTAATCCGACAAAATCTTATCACCCTATCTCTAGGCGTGCAATCAACTCCGCTTAATTATGACAAAGTTACCCCTAGTCAGGGTCTATTTCTCCTCCAACTAAGAGTAGTAACTTGAAGTGATATCCTGAAATACCAAAACAAGAATTAAGAACACATAATTAAGAACAAGTCAAATATTTATCATACGATTCAGAAATAATAATAAGGTTTCGTCATAGGTTTCATCCCCCTTAGGTATTTAGGGGTTTAGTTCAAAACTAAACAAGAAAACATCTAAGAAAAATAATAAATACAAAATAATAAGAAAACCCAAAATTCCTGAAAGGGAAGTTGAGGAGAGATCTTCAGTCTTGATAATGACTCCGGCTTCTGAGATGGATCAATCGGCTTCCTTGGAGTAATTCCTTACTCCCTATTCTCCGTCTCCCTTTTCTTCCTCTTCTGGGGTGTATTTATAGGCTTTGGAGTGCCTAAAAACCCTCAAAAGTGGCCTTTTTCGAATTGGACTAAACTTGGGCTCGGCAGGGACACGCCCGTGTGCGATAACTTTAGGTCATGTTCGAGATACACAGACTTGTGTTATACCCGTGTGAATCATGCTTCAATTCTTCCAAATTGACACGGCAGTGTGATCTGCCCGTGTGAGTAGCTCAAGGCCGTGTTAATTTCGTGCTTTGGCCCATTTTCTCCTTTTTCGACCTGTTTCTCATTTCTTTCGTTCTCCTATACCTACCTGAGAATAAAACATGAAATTAAGACATTAGGAGTATCGAATTCACCAAATCTAAGGAGAAATCATTCATAAAAGGCGTTAAGCATAGGTTATAAATATGTATAAACTACGGTTTATCAAATACCCCCGCACATAAGCGTTTGCTTGTCCTCAAGCAAAATCCTCGAATCACAATTAAAATTTCCTTTTTCTCAACTTATAATTCCTATCAATATCATCTCAAACCATCTCACAAGTAATCATACATTGTGAATTCAACTAAAAGAACATTTGAGCTTCAAACATTCTAAATTGTGTATTTTAATCATGAAAAACTTAGGTATCTCCCCTCCTCTAAGTAGTTATCATTGATTCGGAACCTCACAGAGTTTAACATCCTCACCAAAGATTCACTCAAATCACTCGAAATGTTTAAGGACAATGAAATTAGCACTCATCAGTCAATATAAAAAGTTATTACCATAGGCTTACATAAAAATCAAATCTCCACCACTATAAATCGAGATGATACATCAATCGAAAGGTCTTTAAAGGGTTGTAATGACGTTTGGTTAGAGAGTGTGGTCACAGGCTGAAAGAAAGGGTCAGAATCGAGATTGACTTGAAAAATATTTAATCCTCACTTGTGTACAACAAAGCTTTCTTCTTTGACTATGGAATGAGCCTTACAAGCAAAAGATAACTATTAACATGTATACAGGATTTTTTTTTTAAGAACAAGTTAAATATCATAGATTACTATTAAGAGGAAGACATAGTTAAGCAATTTATTCAAATCAATTGTCGAAAAAAATGGGGATCAAATTAATTTAAGGGGATTTCAACAATAATGGGTTAATGGTTAATATCAAGGGTGGTACAAGGAATGGCTTGTTAGGCTCAAAGGGGTTTACTAAGGGTTAATCGTGGAGGTAGGCTTTTCATGGCATTAGTGGGTTAATCCTAAGTGCCTCTATCATCTTGATATATCAAATCAAATAGTGTGGTCTTTATATGTATAATCAGACAAATTCTAGAATAACAATTCAATATTGGCACACTCAAGGCAATAATAAAAGTGAGCATGAAAGAATTAATAGATGCTCAAAAGGCTCAAAAATCTCACAAAAAATTATAGCTTTTTGATGTTTAAATCTGTGGGATTTGATTCAAGATAATACCGAAATTTGGGGAAACAACCTAAAATTTTAAATTCTTAAAAATCGACTTATCATGCTTGATTTTATAGTGTCATAGAGTTTAACAATCAATGCATGAATGCCTATGTTTTAATTCAAGATATATCAATCAAAATTATGAGTCAATCAAAATTCATCTTAAACATGATATGAGAGATTCACAAGAGAGTAATGCAATATCCAAGGATTTTCAGATAATGAAATAATTACCCCCCACACTTAAGATGTACATTGCCCTCAATGTACAAGGTTAGATATATAAGAAAATACAAGATCATGAGAGAGGGAGAGAATTGAAACTTCCTGAGTGGTGAATGAGTGTCCTAGTTCGGAGTTATGGAGGTGGAGGAGGATACTCCGGTGGTAGTAGAGGTTGGGTACCACAAGTGCTATGCCAAAAGAATATTATATCTCTTTATTGAACAAGGCATGGTAACCGTGGCGAACCTTTTTCATTGGAGTTTGAAGTTCCTAAATGATTGGGAGCTTTTGGAGCTCTTTGATAACTATGATAAAAGTAGGAATTGTTTAGGGGGTAATAGGAAAAATTATTTAGTTGTAAAAGATTAGCCGAGATTAAAAATTGCTAAATAAATATTATAAATCCTAATAAAAATAAAATAAAAGAAAAATAAAAAGCTGTCTTAAATGAAAATAAAAATAAAAACATAAAATAAAAAATAAAAAAACAAAAATTTCTAAACATCTTCATCGCTAGATGGTTCGCGAGGTGGGACTGGCGATGAGATGTGGAGGTACTGACAAATCTACTGTAGAGTAGCATCAATGTTGTCAAATCTGTGAAAACATTGCTGCTCGAATCTGTTAAGACACTCAGAGATGTCAGCGTATGAATCCGCCGCATGAATTGGCCAAGAAAGTGGTGGTTGTGGGTACGAAGGTGGCTCCTCATGTTAGGTAGGGACATCATCAGTAATGTCCTCAGAAACCTCCTCCTTGGTGGATTGAGTGAGATGATATTGGGCAGGGTAGGTTCCTCGGCGCCTCTCGATCATCCTCATGCTCAGCATACTTGAGATGCCTTGTGGGGACATCTGGCCAATAAGGGTCAAGGATGATTCTTGAGCCGTAGTGTTGAGGAGTCTGAAGTGTCGCGCTAGTCGAGTCACGTAGGGGCCAATGGAGATGACCCCTCTCTGATGTCGCTCTATCTGGTGGCATATGGCAAGGGCGATGAAGTAGGCGAGGTCGATGACGTGCCCGTTGGACATACACCATAAATAATAGACGTCGTGGGTAGTAACGACACCTGTGCTCTCTCTCCGTCCTGTTAGAGTGTGAGATAAGATAGAGTGAAGGTACCTTAGGGATGGAGGGAGAGATGATGCCTTGGTGCGACTGGGGTCGTAGGTGGCCGAACGTGGGACTAGGGCGTCCCAACAACGTGAGGGAGAACGATGGATGTGGCGGTCAAGAGCGTGTAAGTCATTCTTCTCTCTGAACTCCTCGATATAAAGACCCAATGCGGTATCGAACTCAGGAATGCTTAGTTGACTGACTAATCTACCTAAGTGAAACTGTACTGTACCGGGATCATCATAGTTTGTCATCACGGTTTGAAGATGAAACGTGGAACAGAGCTCCATCATCAGCTCTAAATATGTTAGCTCAATAATCCCAAAAAATAACTCCCATGGATCGGTAGTAAGGAGCACCCTGATCGTGTTAGCCAAGTGGACTTGTTCGACAGTAGCCCAATCGATGCAGCGGCCTACTGTTAAAGGTTGGGCCCGTAGTATCTGAAAGAGTTCCTCTTGAGGTCCGTTGGGAAACTGGAGGATAGGGTGACAGATTTCTGCGGTAGGGCCCGTGAAAAATGATGCTCCCTTCCTTTTCTTCGAAGTGGGGATGGCGATTTTCTTGCCTCGTGAAGAGGACATTGTATACCTATAATTAATGAAAAAAATAGTAAGTACATGAATTTAAAAAGCCATACTTTTGAACTAACGATTTCAGCCAAAATATGAACCAAAACACAACCAACAAAATCTCTTTTGTTAGCATAATTTCATGACATTATCATTGTAAGGGCATGAGGATGGTTATAGTAATGGCATGTGAATGAAAAAAGAATGAAGCTTTCTTAACAACTTACATGAACATAAAATGCATGATAAAAAATCTAATAATCTAATAATCTAATAATGTAGAAAAGAATGAAAAAAATGGACATATTATGATAAAAACAACGGTTATTTCAAGAATAAGCATTAAAAATTGAGTAGAATAGAAGTGAAAAGAGTAAACAAACGCTAGGGGGATAGGATTGAGCGTCAAAAACAAAGTTGGAGTCGGCACATGGGCGTGGCGTGGAGACCGTGTGGACTTGCAATGGCTAGGGTTAGGGTTTTTTTAAGTGGGGAAGACAAAGAATAGTGCAGGGTATTTATATTTTTTGGGGCACACGGCCAGGGGACACGCCCGTGTGTCCCAATTTTAGGCCGTGTGTTTTGCGTTTTTCCTATTTTGGGTCGTCTGAAATTCGATACATGCCCATGTATATCAGGTGTCACACGGCCGTGTCGCACGACCGTGTTTTGCCTTGTTCGCTTCTCCCACGCCTGTGCATGCAGTCCTCATGCCTATGTTAATTTGGCAGGTTCGCCCACGGGTGTTAGGCACGAGCGTGTCGCATGCCCGTGCTAGCTTCTAGTTTCAACCACGATCCTAAGGCACTGGCGTGTCGCACGCCCGTGTTGTTTTCGCAGGTTTGTCCACGGCCATGTCCCACGGCCATGGCGGTTTATCGTCGCCCGTGTTTTGGGAAAATCTTGCCCTGTTTTCACACGGTCTTACACACGCATGTATGCTTGGCCGTGTCCCTGTGCTAAACCTGTTTTCAAGAGTTCTGTTAGTCATTGCAAGTGTTAAATACTAAAATTTAAAGAAGTTAGTGTAATTAGTGCTCGGGTTGCCTCTCGAGAAGTGCTTATTTTTAGTCTAAGCTCGACTTACCTCTCTGTTGAATGGTCAAGGTGGTTTAAGGAGTTTGTACTCCTCATTCCTGCTATCATTCTAATCAAAATAAAGCTTTAGCCGGGAATTGTTTACCTTAAAAGTGCCGAACTTGGGATGACTTACCTCTACTGTACCGAATGGGAAAATACTAAGTACTGTAAGAGGGGTTTCTTCATCTGGGTTGGGAGTGACAATGTGAGGGTCTGTTGCATCTAATAAGACTTGATCTCCAACCTTAAGTTGATTTGGAGAGGTATCAGCTTATCTTGGCATAGTTTCTGTTTATCGGGTGTTCTCGATTTATGTGCTTGCCATTCGTCCAGCTCCTCTATCTGTAGCCTTCGTTCTTCATGAATGGGTCCTCTATTGTTGTTGGAACATGGCTCGTGTACTTCTTTCAAACTTAATTTCTCGCATGATGGATTGTGTCATATTATCAGTTTGAGTAGGATGGTGTGGATCATTACCTTCCATGTTCGATATGATGCTAGAATTACGAGCTTGAAGGGTGATCGTTTCGTCTCCCACGCAAAGTGTAAGTTCACCTGTGCTAGCATCAATAATTGTTTTAGTAGTTGCTAAAAAGGGCCTCCCTAAAATCAAGGGGGTGTTGGTCTTCTCCTCTATGTCTAAAACAACGAAATCAACGGGAAATATGAATTTATCCACTTTCACTAGTACATCTTCAGTGATACCCCTAGAAAATCTTATAGTTTTATCTGCCAATTGAATGCTCATCCTAGTTTGTTTAGGTTTCCCAAGACCTAGTTGCTTAAACATTTTGTAAGGCATGACATTAATACTTGCCCCTAAATCAGCTAATGCATTATTCATATCTAAACTACCAATTAAGCAAGGAATTGTAAAACTCCCTGGATCTTTCAATTTGTTGGGTAGCTTATTCTGTAGAATAGCTAAGCAAACTGCGTTTAGCTCCACATGCAATGCTTCGTCCAACTTCCGCTTGTTTGCTAAAAGCTCTCTTAAAAATTTCATTACATTTGGCATCTGTGACAGAGCTTCAATAAATGGTAAGTTGATATGTAATTTTTTCAAAAGTTTGAGGAATTTACCGAATTGTTCATCTGAACGGTATTTTCTTGTCGCGTTAAGGTATAGTACACGAGGTTTGTATTCTACATTCACCAATTTTTTATGCCTTACCTTACCATCACCTTTGCTTTCCACATTTTCTTGCCTTGGTTCTGGCTCAGTCTCAATGCATCCTTCTTGAGCATCAATTGCATTGAGCTGTTCCCTTGGGTTCAGTTCAGTATTACTTGGGAAACTACCTTATGGTCGTTCAAAAATTAATTTGGATAGCTGACCTATCTGAGTTTCGAGTCCTTGAATTGATGCTTGTTGATTTTTGAGTGCTATCTCAGTATTCTGGAAATGAGTTTCTAACACCGAGATGAATTTGGATAGCATCTCCTCAAGGTTTGGCTTCTTTTCCTGTTGATAAAGTGTCTGTTGAAAACCCTGAGGATTCTGTGGCCTTTGATTTCTTTGACTGCCCCAAGAGAAATTTCGGTGGTTCTTCCAACCTGCATTATAAGTATTACTATATGGGTTATTTTGAGATCTAAAATTATTGTTACCCATATAGTTGACTTGTTCCTCTTCAGTTGTAGGATTGAATGGTGCGTATTCTGTAAGCACACCTCCTCCACTTGAATCACACCTCATCGTTGGATGTACCTGCGTAGAACCAAGTAAACCATCAATTTTCTTATTCAAAAGTTCTACCTGATTTGATAACATAGTGACCGAATCGACGTTATAAACGCCTGCTATTTTTGTTGGCTTAATCCTCATGACTTGCCACTGATAGTTATTCAGTGACATTTCTTCAATAAATTTAGAAGCCTCTTCAGGTTTTTTGTTATTGATGGTCCCACCAGCAGCTGCATCAATCATTTGTCTTGTCGAAGGGTTCACACCGTTGTAGAATGTTTGAACTTACAGCCATAGAGGTAATCCATGGTGTGAGCGCCTTCGCAAAAGGTCCTTGTATCTCTCCCATGCATCGTAAAGTGTTTCTAAGTCCATCTGCACAAAAAAAGCTATATCATTACGCAACTTAGTTGTTTTTGTCGGTGGACAATATTTTAATAAAAATTTTTCGGTCATTTGTTCCCAAGTGATAATAGACCCTACTGGTAGTGAGTTTAACCATTGTTTAGCTTTATTCCTCAGTGAAAAAGGGAATAACCGAAGGCGAATGGCATCATCATAAACACCATTAATTTTGAAAGTGTCGCACAGTTCTAGGAAATTTTCCAAGTGAGTGTTGGGGTTCTCATCCTGCAAACCATCAAACTGAACAAATTGCTATATCATTTGAATCGTGTTAGGTTTTAGTTAAAAATTATTTGCAGCAATAGCAGGCCTAACTATACTTGACTCAGTTCCTGTAAAATTAGTTTAGCATAATCATACATAGTACGAGGAACAGGATTTTGATTTGCTAATTCAGTGGGTATGGCTAGAGGTAGTGGATTGTCCTGATTTTCAGCCATCTCCTCTGTTGTAGTTGAGATATTGTCCTCTTGCTCTTCTTCTGTGTACGCTAAGCTGCGCCTTATTTCTTGTCGGTTTCTACGAGCTGTACGATCAATTTTCTCATCAAAAAGCAATAGTCCTGATGGGTTTCTTCTAGTCATAAACTACAAGAACCTATCAGGAGAAAAAGAAAGAAAATTAGTAAAATAAAAATTAAAGTTAATTTGCAAGAAAATAAATGGCTAAAGTAATAAAAATTACGCGTTCCTAATATCTTAGTCCCCGACAATGGTGCCAAAAACTTGGTCATGATTTTCCTGTGATAAGTTTTATAAGTTTATAATGAATCATTCTTGAAACTAACTATTATCATGACGTAGGCAAGTGTACCTATCAAATAGTAGTATAGCTTTTGCAAGACCGGATTGTCGAACCCAAAGGACTAGGAGTACTAGTAATGATTGTCTTCTTATTATCTAGCCGAAGAAAAGATATTTGTTTTAACTAACTAATTAATTAATCTAAGAACTTGCAGAAAATAGAAGTTGGGAAATTAATTTTGGGAAAAACGATTGATTGAGACAATACCTAAGGAAAAATCCACCTAGACTTTTACTTGTTATTCTGGCTCTGAACCGGACGATTTATTCATTTAACTTGTTCCATAAAAATCCCTAATTTATATTATTATTCCTTTCGAGACTAACAACGTCTAATCCCTAGGTTGAATAACCGAGAGTTATCTCTAATTAAGACCCTAAGGTTGTATTAACTCGATCTATGGATTCCCTTATTAGGTTTCACCCTAATTCGGCAAAATCTTGTCACCCTATCTCTAGGCGCGCAATCAACTCCGCTTAATTATGACAAAGTTACTCCTAGTCAGGGTCTATTCCTCCTCCAACTCAGAGTAGTAACTTGAAGTGATATCCTGAAATACCAAAACAAGAATTAAGAACTCATAATTAAGAACAAGTCAAATATTTATCATACGATTCAGAAATAATAACAAGGTTTCATCATAGGTTTCATCCCCCTTAGGTATTTAGGGGTTTAGTTCATAACTAAACAAGAAAACATCTCAGAAAAATAATAAATACAAAACAATAAGAAAACCCAAATCTCCTGAAAGGGAAGTTGATGAGAGATCTTCAGTCTTGATAATGGCTCTAACTTCTGAAATGGATCAATCGGCTTCCTTGGAGTAATTCCTTACTCCCTATTCTCCGTCTCCCTTTTCTTTCTCTTCTGGGGTGTATTTATAGGCTTTGGAGTGCCTAAGAACCCTCAAAAGTGGCCTTTTTCGAATTGGACTAAACTTAGGCTCGGTAGGGACACGCCCGTGTGCGATAACTTTAGGCCGTGTTTGAGGTACATGGGCATGTGTTATACCTGTGTGAATCGGGCTTCAATTCTGCCAAATTGACACGACCGTGTGATATGCCCGGCTGTGTTGATTTCGTGCTTTGGCCCATTTTCTCCTTTTTTGACCCGTTTCTCATACCTTTCATTCTCCTATGCCTACCTAAGAATAAAACATGAAATTAAGACATTAGGAGTATCGAATTCACCAAATCTAAGGAGAAATCATTCGTAAAAGGCGTTAAGCATGGGTTACAAATATGTATAAATTACGGTTTATTAGTAGTACAAGGAATGACTTGTTAGGCTCAAAGGGATTTACTAAGTGTTAATCGTGGATGTAGGCTTTTCATGGCATGAGTGGGTCAATCCTAAGTGCCTCTATCATCTTGATATATCAAATCAAATGGCGTGGTCTTGACATGCATAATCAGCTAAGTTCTAGAATAACAATTCAATATTGGCACCCTCAAAGCAATAATAAAAGTGAGCATGAAAGAATTAATAGATGCTCAAAAGGCTAAAAAATCTCACAAAAATTATGTGTTTTTTTTATGTTTAAATCTGTGGGATTCAATTCAATATAATACCTAAATTTGGGGAAACAACCTAAAATTTTAAATTCTTAAAAATCAATTTATCATGCTTGATTTTCTAACGTTTTAAAATTTAACAATCAATGCATGAATGCCTATGTTTTAATTCAAGATATATCAATCAAAATTATCAGTCAATCAAAATTCATCTTAAACATGATATGAGAGATTTACAAGAGAACAAAGCAGGATTCAGGGATTTTCAGATAATGAAATGATTACCCCCCCACACTTAAGATGTACATTGCCCTCAATGTACAAGGTTAGATATATAAGAAAATACAATACCATGAGATAGGGAGAGAATTGAAACTTCCTGAGTGGTGAATGAATGTCCTAGTTCAGAGTCATAGAGGTGGAGGAGGATACTCCGGTGGTAGTAGAGGTTGGGTACCACAAGTGTTGTGCCAAAAGAATATTATATCTCCTTATTGAGCAGGGCATGGTAACCGTGAGGAACCTTTTCCATTGGAGTTTGAAGTTCCTAAATGATTGTGAGCTTTGGAGCTCTTTATAACTGTGATAAAAACAGAAACTGTTTAGGGGATATTAGGAAGAATAATTACTCGTAAAGGAAAAGCTGAGAATAAAAATTATTAGATAAAAATTTTAAATCCTAGAAATAATATGAAATAAAAATAAAAAGTGGTCTTAAATGTAAATAAAAACAGAAACATAAAATAAGAAATAAAAATTTCTAAACATCTTCATCGTTGGATAGTTCGCTAGGTAGGAGTGGCGATGAGATGTGAATGTGAATGTGCTGGCAAATCTGTTGTAGAGTAGCATCAATGTTGTCAAATCTTTGAAAACACTGCTGCTCGAATCTGTTAAGGCGCTCAGAGATGTCAGCATATGAAGTCACCGCATGAACTGACCGAGAAGGTGGTGGTGGTGGGTGGGAAGGTGGGTCCTCGTGTTGGGTAGGAACATCGTCAGTAATGTCCTCAGGAACCTTCTCCTCGGTAGATTGAGCGAGACGATATTGAGGAGGGTAGGTTCCTCAGTGCCTCTCGATCAATCTCATGCTCAGCAAAATCGAGATGCCTTATGGGGACATCTGGCCAATAAGGGTCAATGATGATTCTTAGGCCACGGTGTTGAGGAGTCCAAAGTGTCACGCCAGTCGAGTCACGTAGGGGCCAATAGAGATGACTCCCTTCCGATGTCGCTCCCTCTGGTGGCATATGGCAAGGGCGATGAAGCAGGCGAGGTCGATGACGTGCCCGTTGGACATACACCATAAATAATAGACGTCGTGGGTAGTGACGACGCCGATGCTCTCTCTCCGTCCTGTCAGAGTGTGAGATAAGATAGAATAAAGGTACCTTAGGGATGGAGGGAGAGATGATGCCTTGGTGCGACTGGGGTTGTAGGTGGTCGAACATGGGACGAAGGCGTCCCAACAACGTGAGGGAGAACGATGGATGTGGCGGTCAAGAGCGTGTAAGTCATTCTCCTCTCTGAACTCCTCGATATAAAGACCCAATGCAGTACCGAACTCGAGAACGCTTAGTTGGCAGACTAATCCGCCTAAGTGAAACAGGACTGTGCTGGGATCATCGTAGTTTATCATCACCATTTGAAGATGAAATGTGGAACATCATTCCATCATCAGCTCTAAGTACGTCAGCTCAATGATCCCAAAGAATAGCTCCCAAGGGTCAGTGGTAAGGAGGGCCCGGATCGCGTCTGCCGACTGGACTTGTTCGACAGTAGCCCAGTCAATGTAGCGGTCTGCTGTTAAAGGCCGAGCCCGTAGTATTTGAAAGAGTTCATCTTGAGGCCCGTTGGGAAACTGTAAGAACAGGTGGCAAATTTTTGCGGTAGGACCCGAGGAGGATGATGTTCCTTTCATTTTCTTTGAAGTAAGAACGACGGATTTCTTTCCTCGTGTAGACGACATTGTGAACCTGTAATTAGAAACATTGAATCGTCTTAAAGAGTAAACATGAAAAAATGGAACTAAATTATAAGAGGAAAAAGGCATAGATATTTTCAGCCACAAAAATTAAATTGTGTTCATTAACGTACTTCTTGTGGCATTGTGGTATGAACAAATGAAAAAAAAATGTAAAGCAATATATTAAATAGATGAGAAAATGGCACACAAATTGCATGGAAAATTTCAACTATCCTTGTCATGAAAATTTTCACTTCTAATTTGAACAAATGGAGTAAGGAATGCATGCAATGACTAAAAAGAAATGATAGGTATCCTATGTTATGATAGTTAAATGATGAAAATATAGAAATAAAATCAAGAACTTGCATATCATTATGATAAATAGGCCTAAAAATAAATAAAATAGAAATGGAAGAAGTAAACAAACACTAGGAAGAGCAGAAAATGCGTCAAAAACGAAGTTGGAAGCGGCGCACAGGCGTGGCGTGGAGGCCGTGTGGACTTGCAGCGGCTAGAGTTAAGGTTTTTGAGTGGGGAAGACAATGAATAGTGCAGCCTATTTATAGATTTTGGGGCACACGGCTAGGGGACACGCCCGTGTGTCCCAATTTCAGGCCGTGTGTTTCACGTTTTTCCTATTTGGGCGTGTTGGTGAACATAGCCATGTCGTACGATCGTGTTTTACTTCGTTCGCTTCTCCCACGCCTATCTATGCAGTCCCCACGCCCGTGTTAATTTGACAGGTTCGCCCACAGGTGTTAGGCACGGGCGTGTCGCACGCCCGTGCTAGCTTATCTTTTCGACCACGGTCCTAAGGCACGGGCGTGCCACATGCCCGTGTTGTTTTGGTAGGTTCGCCCACGGCCATGTCGCACGGCCGTGGCATTTTATCGCTGCCCGTGTTTTGGGAAAAGCTTGCCCTGTTTCCACACGGTCTTACACACGCCCGTATGCTTGGCCGTGTCCTTGTGGTAAACCTATTTTCAAGAGCTCCGTTAGTATGGTAGGTGTTAAACACTAAAATTTAAATAAGTTAGTACAATTAGTGCTCGGGTTGCCTCCCGAGAAGTACTTATTTATAGTCTAAGCTCGACTTACCTCTTCGCTGAATGGTTATGGTGGTTTAAGGAGTTCGTACTCCTCATTCCTACTATCAGTCTTATCAGAATAAAGCTTTAGCAGGGTATTGTTTACCTTAAAAGTGCCGAACTTGGGATGACTGACCTCTACTGTTCCGGATGGAAAAATACAAAGTACTATAAAAGGGGTTTCTTCGTCCGGGTTGGTAGTGATAATGTGAGGGTCTGCGGCATTTAGTAAGACTTTATCTCCAACCCTAAGTAAATTTGGGGAGGTATCGATATCATTCCGGCGTAGTTTTGGTTTATCGTGTGTTCTATGGGTTCGCCATTCGTCTAGCTCCTCTATCTATAGCCTTCGTTCTTCATGAATGAGTCCTATGTTGTTACTGGAACATGGCTCGTGAACTTCTTTCAAACTTAATTTCTGCAAAGTAGGTTGTGTCATATCGTCAGTTTTAGCAGACTGGTTTTGACAATTACCTTGAATTTTCGATTTGTTGCCAGAACTACGAGCTTGAAGGGTGATCGTCTCGTCTCCTACACGAAGGGTGAGCTCACCTGTGCCAACATCAATAATTGTTTTAGGACTTGCTAAAAAGGGCCTCCCTAAAATCAAAGGGGTGTTGTTATCCTCTTCTATGTCTAAAACAACGAAGTCTACGGGAAATATGAACTTATCTATTTTCACTAATACATCTTCAATAATACCCCTAGGAAATCTTATAGTTTTATCTGCCAGTTTAATGCTCATCGTAGTTTGTTTGGGTTTCCCAAGACCTAGTTGTTTAAACATTTTGTAAGGCATGACTTTAATACTTGCCCCTAAATCACCTAATGCATGATTCACATCCAAACAACCAATTAAGCAAGGAATTGTAAAACTCCCTGGATCTTTCAATTTTTTGGGTAGCTTATTCTGTAGAATAGTTGAGCAAATTGCGTTTAGCTCCACATGCGACGCTTCGTCCAACTTCCGCTTGTTTGCTAGAAGCTCTCTTAAAAATTTCATTGCATTTGGCATCTATGATAGAGCTTCAATAAATACTAAGTTAATATGTAATTGTTTCAAAAGTTTAAGGAATTTACCGAATTATTCATCTGAGCGGTCTTTCCTTGTCGCATTAGGATATGGCACACGAGGTTTGTGTTCTGCATTCACCGTTTTATTATGATTTACCTCACCATCACCTTTGTTTGCCACATTTCATTGCCTTGATTCTGGTTTAGGCTCAACACATCCTGCTTGAACATTAATCGCGTTGCTGTTCCCTTGGGTTTGGTTCAGTATTGCTTGGTAGGCTACCTTGTGGTCGTTCGGATATTAGCTTGGACAGCTAACCTATCTGGGTCTCGAGCCCCTAGATCGATGCCTGTTGATTTTTAAGTGCTGTCTTGGTATTCTGGAAATGAGTTTCTGACACTGAGATAAATTTGGATAGCATCTCTTCAAGGTTCGGTTTCTTTTCATGTTGATAAGGTGGCTGTTGAAAACCCTGAGGATTCTGTGGCCTTTGATTTCCTTGACCACCCCAAGAGAAATTTGGGTAGTTCTTCCAACCTGCAATATAAGTATTACTATATGGGTTATTTTGAGATATAAAATTATTGTTATCCATATAGTTGACTTGTTCTTCTTCGGTTGTAGGATTGAATGGAGGGTATTCTGTATGCACACCTCCTCCACTTGGATCACACCTCATCACTAGGTGTACCTACGTAGAACCAAGTAAATCATCAATTTTCTTATTCAGAAGTTCTACCTGATTTGATAACATAGTAACCGAATCGATGTTATAAACGCCTGTTGTTTTCGTTAGCTTAGTCCTCATGACTTGCCACTGATAGTTATTCAGTGACATCTCTTCAATAAATTTAGAAGCCTCTTCAGGTGTTTTGTTATTGAAGGTTCCACCAGTAGCTGCATCAATCATTTGTCTTGTTGAAGGGTTCACACCATTGTGGAACGTTTGAACTTGCAGCCATAGAGGTAACCTATGGTGTGGGCACCTTCGGAAAAGGTCCTTGTATCTCTTCCATGCATCGTAGAGTGTTTCTAAGTCCATCTACACAAAAGAAGATATATCATTACGCAACTTAGCTGTTTTTACCGGTGGAAAATATTTTAATAAAAAAATTTTGGTCATTTGTTCCCAAGTGGTAGTGGACCCTCGTGGTAGTGAGTTCAACCACTGTTTAGCTTTGTTCCTCAGTGAAAAAGGGAATAATCGAAGGCAAATGGCATCATCGGAAACACCATTAATTTTGAAAGTGTCGCACGGTTCTAGGAAATTTGCCAAGTGAGTGTTGGGGTTCTCATCCTGCAAACCATCAAACTGAACAAATTGTTGTATCATCTGAATCGTGTTAGGTTTAGTTCAAAATTATTTGCAGCAATAGCAGGCCTAACTATACTTGACTCTGTTCCTGTAAAATTAGGTTTAGCATAATCATACATAGTATGAGGAGCAGGATTCTGATTTGCTAATTCAACGGGTATGGCTGGAGGTAGTGGATTGTTTTGATTTTCAGCCATCTCTTCAGTTATAGTTGAGATATTGTCCTCTTGCTCTTCCTCTGTGTATCTTAAGCTGCGCCTGATTTCTCGTCAGTTTCTACGAGCTGTATGATCAATATCTTAGTCCCCGACAACGGCGCCCAAAACTTGATCGTGATTTTCCGTGATAAGTTTTACAAATTTATAATGAATCGTTCTTGAAACTAACTATTATCACAACGTAGGCAAGTGTAACTATCGAACAGTAGTATAGCTTTAGCAAGACCGGATTGTTGAACCCAAAGGACTAGGAGTACTAGTAATGACTGTCTTTTTATTATCTAGACAAAGAAAAGAGGTTTGTTTTAACTAACTACTTAAACTAAAAGCTTGTAGAAAATAGAATTTGGGAAATTACGTTTGGGGAAAGCGATTGATTTAGACAATACCTAAGGAAAAATCCACCTAGGCTTATACTTGTTATTCTGGCTCCGAACCGGACGATTTATTCATTGAACTTGTTCCGTAGAAATCCCTAATTTACATTATTATCCCTCTCGAGACTAACAACTCTAATCCCTAGGTTGAATAACTGAGACTTTTCTCTAATTAACACCCTAAAGTTGCATTAACTCGATCTATGGATTTCCTTATTAGGTTTCACCCTATTTCGGTAAAATCTTGTCACCCTATCTCTAGGCGTGCAATCAACTCCGCTTAATTATGACAAAGCTACTCCTATTCATGGTCTATTCCTCCTCCAACTAAGAGTAGTAACTTGAAGTGATATCCTGAAATTCCAAAACAAGAATTAAGAACACATAATTAAGAACAAGTCAAATATTTATCATACGATTCAGAAATAATAACAAGTTTTCGTCATAGGTTTCATCCCCCTCAGGTATTTAAGGGTTTAGTTCATAACTAAACAAGAAAACATCTCAGAATAATATTAAATACAAAACATAAAGAAAACCTAAAACTTCTGAAGGGGAAATTGAGGAGAGATCTTCAGTCTTGATAGTGGATCCGGCTTCTGAGATGGATCAATCGGCTTTCTTGGAGTAATTCCTTACTCCCTATTCTCTGTCTCCCTTTTTTTTCCTCTTTTAAGGTGTATTTATAGGCTTTGGAAGGCCTAAGAACCCTCAAAAGTGGCCTTTTTCGAATTGGACTCAACTTGGGCTCGGCAGGGACACACCTGTATGACACGCCCATGTGCGATAACTTCAGGCCGTGCTTAAGGTACACGGGCGTGTGTTATACCCGTGTGAGTCGTGCTTCAATTCTGCCAAATTGACACGACTATGTGAGCTGCTCGTGTGAGGAGGTTCAGGCCGTGTTGATTTCGTGCTTTGACCCATTTTCTCTATTTTTGGCCCGTTTCTCGTTCCTTTCGCTCTCCTATGCTTACCTGAGAATAAAACATGAAATTAAGGCATTAGGAGCATCAAATTCACCAAATCTAAGGAGAAATCATTCATAAAATGCGTTAAGCATGGGTTATAAATATGTATAAATTACGGTATATCAAAGGGTTAATATTAAGGGTGATACAAGGAATGGCTTGTTAGGCTCAACGGGGTTTACTAACGGTTTATCGTGGAGGTAGGCTTTTCATGGCATGAGTGGGTTAATCCTAAGTGCCTCTATCATCTTAACATATCAAATCAAATGGTGTGGTCTTGACATGCATAATCAAGCAAGTTCTAGAATAACAATTCGATATTGACACACTCAAAGCAATAATAAAAGTGAGCATGAAAAAATTAATAGATGCTCTTATAGGTTCAAGATCTCACAAAGAATTATGGCTTTTTGATGTTTAAACTTGTAGGTTTCAATTCAAGATAATACCTAAACTTGGGAAAATAACCTAAAATTTTAAATTCTTAAAAATCAACTTATCATGCTTAATTTTCTAATGTCTTAAAGTTTAAATAATCAATGCATGAATGCCTATGTTTTAATTCAAGATATATCAATAAAAATCATAAATCAATCAAAATTCATCCTAAACATGATGTGAGAGATTTACAAGAGAACAAAGCACTATTCAGGGATTTTTCGGATAATAAAATGATTACCCCCCACACTTAAGATGTACATTGCCCTCAATGTACAAAGATATATATATATATATATATATATATATATAGAAAAACATAAAATCATAAGATAGGGAGAGAATTGAAACTTCCTGAGTCTTAAATGAATGAGCTCCCTTATTTGGAGTTGTGTAGGGTAGAGGAGGATACTCTGGTGGTGGTAGAGGTTGGGTGCCACAAGTGCTGCACCAAAAGAATATTATATCTCATTATCAAATAGGGCATGGCACTCGTGGAGAACCTTTTCCGGTGGAGTTTGGAGTTCCTAAGTTATTGTGAGCTTTGGAGCTCTTTATAACTATGATAAAAGCAGGAACTTTTTAGGGAATATTAGGAAGAATAATTATCATAAAGAAATAGCCGAGATTAAAATTAATAAAACCTAAATATAAGATAGAAACAAAAGGAAAATAATATTTAATTGTTAAAATTGAAATTAATAAAGACTTAAAATAAAAATAAAAATAAAAATAGAAATAGAAATAGAAATAGAAATAAAAATAATGATAAAATTAAATTAAACATCATCATCATCGCCGGATGGTTCGCGAGGTGGTGGTGGCGATGAGATGTGGAAGTGCTGACAGATCTACTAGAGAGTAGCATCAATGTTATCAAATAGTTGAAAACACTGCTACTCGAATCGGTTGAGGCGCTCAGATATGTCAGCATATGAAGCCGCCGCATGAACTGGATGATGGGAGCGTGATGGCTAGGATGGTGGGTCCTCGTGTTGTGGAGGGACATCATTAGTAATGTCCTCTAGAGCCTCCTCCTCGATAGATTGGGCGAGATGATACTAGGGAGGGTAGGTTCCTCGACTTCTTTCGATCATCCTCATGCTAAGCATGCTTGAGATGCCTTGTGGAGACATCTGGCCAATGGGTGTAAGGGATGATTCTTGGGCCGCTGTGTCAAGGAGTCCGAAGTGTCGTGCCATTTGAGTCACGTAGGGGCCAATGGAGATGACCCCCCTCCAATGTCGCTCTATTTGGTGGTGAATGACAAGGGCGATAAAGTAGGCAAGGTCGATGACGTGCCCGTGCGACATACACCATAAGTAGTAGACGTCGTGAGTGGTGACAACGCCGGTACTCTCTCTGCCCTGTCAAGGTGTGAGATAATATAGAATGTAAGTACCTCAAAGATGGGGGAAGAGCTGATGCCTTGGAGCGGCTGGGATCGTAGCCGGCTGAACGTGGTACGAGGGCGTTCCAGCACTTCGAGGGAGAATAATGGATGTGGCGGTTAAGGGTATCGAGATCATTCTCTGCTTAGAGATCCTCTGTGTAAAGACCCAGTGCTGAACCAAACTCTGGAACGCTCAACTGGTGAACTAGACCGCCGAGTCAAAATTAGACCGTGCCGGGATCATCATGGTTGGTCATTATAGTTTGGAGGTAGAATGTTGAACACAGTTTCAATGTCAGCTCGAGATACGTCGGCTCGACGATCTTGAAGAAGAGGTCCCATAGGTTGGTGGTGAGAAGCGCCCGAATCACGCCAGCCAACTGGGCTTTTTCTATTGCAGCCCAGTCGATGCAGTGGCCCGCGTTTAAAGGTCGGGCCCGTAGTATTTGAAAGAGTTCTTCTTGGGGCCCATTGGGGAATTGTAGGAAAGGGTGGCGAATTTCTGCAGTAGGGCCCAAGAAAGATGATGCTCCCTTCCTTTTCTTTATGGAGGGGACAGGGGCTTTATTTCCTCGTGAAGACGACATGGTGAACCTGCAATCAAAACCATTATTTCATCTTGGTTAAGGTAAAAAAAGATCATAAATAATTTCAGCCACAACACTTAACAAGTCTAACTTAACTAATCCATTTTATAGCATACTTTTGTGGCATTATATGCTAGTAGCATGAATAACTAAAAAAAATTTTGGCAAAGAATATTGTATGGATGAACAAAAATGTCAACACAAAAGGCATGAGTATTTCTATTATCCTAACCATGAATATTTACTTAAAACTAGTCAAATGGAGTAAAGAAATCATGTAATGAGTAAGAACTTTAACATGAGAAAGATAATAACTATTCTAGATATGACATTTGAGTGATAAAAATATGAAAGTAACATGAAAAATTGCATATTATTATGATAAATAGCCTTAGAAATCAGTAAAATAAAAGAGAAATGAGTAAACAAATGCTAGAAAGGGAATAATGAGCATCAAAAATAGAGTTGGAGGTGGCGCACGGGCGTGGCAAGGAGACCGTGTGGACATTCAGCGGCTAGGGTTAAGGATTTTGAGTGAAGAAGACAATAAATAGTGCAGCCTATTTATAGATTTTGGGCCACACAGCCAAGGGATACGCCTGTGTGCCCCAATCTCAGCCCGTGTGTTTCGCGTTTTTCCTAATTTCGGCGTACCTAACATTCGTCCCATGCCCGTGTGTCTTGGACGTCTTGGCGCACACGGTCATGTCGCACGACCGTGCCTAGCTTCTTTCGCTTCTCCCACGCCTGTGTTAATTTAACAGGTTTGACCACGGGTGCTAGACACAGGCATGTCGCATGCTCGTGCTAGTTTCTTAGTTTCAACCATGGTCCTAGGGCACGGGCGTGTCGCATGCCCGTGTTGTTTTGGCAGGTTTGCCCATGGCCATGTCGCACGGCCGTGGAGATTTATCGTAGCCCGCATTTTGGGGAAATCTTTGCCCTGTTTCCACACTATCCTAAGCACGCCTGTGTGCTTGGCCGTGTCTCTATGGTAAACCTGTATTCAAGAGATCTGTTAGTAAGTTAGGTGTTAAACACTAAAATTTAGAGAAGTTAATACAGTTGGTGCTCGGGTTGCCTCTCGAGAAGCGTGATCGTGATTTTCTATGATAAGTTTTATAAATTTATAATGAATCGTTCTTGAAACAAACTGTTATCACGACATAGGCAAGTGTACCTATCGAACAGTAGTATAGCTTTAGCAAGACCGGATTGTCGAACCCAAATGACTAAGAGTACTAGTAATGACTGTCTTCTTATTATCTAGCCGAAGAAAAGAGGTTTTTTTTTAACTAATTAATTAAACTAAGAACTTGCAGAAAATAGTATTGAGAAATTACTTTTGGGGAGAGCGATTGATTTAGACAATACCTAAGGAAAAATCCACCTAGACTTATACTTATTATTATGGCTCCAAACCGGACGATTTATTCATTTAACTTGTTCCGTAGAAGTCCCTAATGTATATTATTATCCCTCGCGAGACTAACAACATCTATCCTTAGGTTGAATAACTGAGACTTTTCTCTAATTAACACTCTAAGGTTGCATTAACTCGATCTATGGATTCCCTTATTAGGTTTCACCCTAATTCGGCAAAATCTTGTCACCCTATCTCTAGGCGCGCAATCAACTCTGCTTAATTATGACAAAGTTACTCTTATTCAAGGTCTATTCCTCTCCCAACTAAGAGTAGTAACTTGAAGTGATATCCTGAAATACCAAAACAAGAATTAAGAACACATAATTAAGAACAAGTCAAATATTTATCATACGATTTAGAAATAATAACAAGGTTTCATCATAGGTTTCATCCCCCTCAGGTATTTAAGGGTTTAGTTCATAACTAAACAAGAAAACATCTCAGAATAATAATAAATACAAAACATAAAGAAAACCCAAAACTCTTGAAGGGGAAATTGAGGAAAGATCTTCAGTCTTGATAGTGGATCCGGCTTCTGAGATGGATCAATCGGCTTCCTTGGAGTAATTCCTTACTCCCTGTTCTCCGTCTTCCTTTTCTTCCTCTTTTAAGGTGTATTTATAGGCTTTGGAATGCCTAAGAACCCTCAAGAGTGGCCTTTTTTGAATTGGACTCAACTTGGGCTTGGCAGGGACATGCTCGTGTGCGATAACTTCAGGCCGTGTTCGAGGTACACGGGCTTGTGTTATACTCGTATGAGTCGTGCTTCAATTCTGCCAAATTGACACGGCCATGTGAGTTGCCCGTTTGAGGAGGTCTAGGCCGTGTTGATTTCGTGCTTTGGCACATTTTCTCCGTTTTTGGCCCGTTTCTCATTCCTTTCGTTCTTCTATGCTTACCTGAGAATAAAACATGAAATTAAGGCATTAGGAGCATCGAATTCACCAAATATAAGGAGAAATCATTCATAAAATGCGTTAAGCATGGGTTATAAATATGTATAAATTACGGTTTATCAAATACCCCCACACTTAAGCGTTTGCTTGTCCTCAAGCAAAATCCTCGAATCACAATTAAAATTTCCTTTTCCTCAACTTATAATTCCTATCAATATTATCTTAAACCATCTCATAAGTAATCATACATTAAAAATTCAACTAAAAGAACATTAGAGCTTGAAACATTCTGAATTGAGTATTTTAATCATGAAAAACTTAGGTATCTCCCCTCCTCTAAGTAGTTATCATTGATTCGGAACCTCACAGAGTTTAACATCCTCACTAAAGATTCACTCAAATCACTCGAAGTGTTTAAGGACAATGAAATTAGCACTCATTAGTCAATATGAAAATTTATTACCATAGGCTTGCATAAAAATCAAATCTCCACCACTATAAATCGAGATGATACATCAATCCAAAGGCCTTTAAAGGGTTGTAACGAGGCTTAGTTAGGGGGTGTGGTCACAAGCTAAAAGAAAGGGTTACAATCGAGATTGACTTGAGAAATTACTTAACTAGAAAAATATTAAATCACTACTTGTGTACAACAAAGTTTCTTCTTTTGACTATGGAATTTGAATACTAAAACTTACAAACAAGTAATAACTACTGATATGTAAACATGGTTTTTTTTTTTTAAGAACAAGTCAAATAATCATAAATTAACTATTAATAACAAGAAATAGTTAAGCAATTTATTTAAATCAACTCTCGAAAAAAATAGGGATCAAATTAATTTAGGGGATTTGAACAATAATAGGTTAAGGGTTAATATTGAGGGTAGTACAAGGAATGGCTTGTTAGGCTTAAAGGGGTTTACTAAGTGTTAATTGTGGAGGTAGGCTTTTCATGGCATGAGTGGGTTAATCCTGAGTGCCTCTATCATCTTGATATATCAAATCAAATGGTGTGGTCTTGACATGCATAATCAGGCAAGTTCTAGAATAACGATTCAGTATTGGCACACTCAAAGCAATAATAAAAGTGAGCATGAAAGAATTAATAGATTCTCAAAAGGCTAAAAAATCTCACAAAAATTATGGCTTTTTTTATTTTTAAATCTATGGGATTCAATTCAAGATAATACCTAAATTTGGGGAAATAACCTAAAATTTTAAATTCTTAAAAATCAATTTATCATGCTTGATTTTCTAATGTCTTAAAGTTTAACAATCAATGCATGAATGCCTATGTTTCAATTCAAGATATATCAATTAAAATTATCAGTCAATCAAAATTCATCTTAAGCATGATATGAGAGATTTACAAGAGAACAAAGTAATATTTAGGGATTTTCAGATAATGAAATGATTACCCCCCCACATTTTAAGATGTACATTGCCCTCAATGTACAAGGTTAGATATATAAGAAAATACAAGATCATGAGATAGAGAGAGAATTGAAACTTCTTGAGTACTGAATGAATGTCCTAGTTTGGCGAAAGTGAGAATTGACAATAGAACTGGAGATAAGGCCTGATTCGGAGGAAGAAATAACCTGATCATAATCATAAAGGTGAGCCGCGTGTTAGGAATACGTGAATCAATTAAAATGAACTAAGAATAATAATAAAAATAAGGGAAATAGTCTGATTTTATTAATGGCACGGTCGTCTCACACGCCTGTGTGGTTCGTGTCTAGCCCATATTTGTTGCGAGTTGAGAGTTTGTCACACGGCTTGACGACACGCCCATGTGTCTTGGCCGTGTGGCTTTATAATCGTAACGCACGACCGTGTGCAATGTGGCTTGCTTCTCTCGCGCCCGTGTACCTCTGCGCATGCCCGTGTTGTTTTGGCAGTGTTGACCACGGGTGATAGGTACGGGCGTGTCGCTCACCCGTGTCAATTTGACAGGTCTGTCCACGGCCTGCTCACACGGCTGTGGCTATTTATCGTAGCCTATGTTTTGGGAAAATTTTTACTCTGTTTTCACACGATCGTATTGCACAGCCGTGTTTATTCACGTGTCACTAGCACAGCCTATAGCACACCCATGTTGATGGCCGTGTGAGCTTTGTGGACCTGTGCCCAACGATTCAGTTAGTGGTCTAAGTAAAAATTAAAAAATTAAAAAATAAAAATTAAATAACTGAAGACTGTTAGTACTCGGGTTGCCTCCCGAGCAGCGCTTGTTTATAGTCTCAACTGACTTTCCCTTGCTGATGTATTCAGGGAGGTTCGTGGAGCCGTAGCTCCTCTCCATCGTCCTTGAAATTCTCACCATTATAAAGTTTGAGACGCTGACTGTTTACCTTGAAAGTTCCTTGTGATGGGTGACTTACCTCTACTGTGCCATATGGAAAAACAGATTGAACTACGAAGGGTCCTGACCATCGTGATTTAAGTTTCCCAGGAAACAATTTGAGTCTTGAATTATAGAGTAAGACAAGATCTCTGACTTCGAATTGCTTTTGCTGCTTGAAACGAGCGTCATGATGTCGTTTTGTTGCCTCCTTGTATAGACGTGAGCTTTTTTATGCATTAGGTCGCCACTCATCTAACTCGTTCAGCTGTATCAACCTATTTTGGCCTGCAAGTTTAGGATCAAGGTTTCAAAATTTAATGGCCCAAAAAACTTTATGCTCTAGATCGAATGGTAGATGAGAACTTTTCCCATAAACGAGTCTGTAAAGTGATGTTCCTATGGGAGTCTTAAAAGCAGTTCTATAAGCCCATAAAGTATCATCTACTTTTACCGCCCAATCTTTCCTATTTGATTCTACTATCTTTTTGAGAATTCGTTTGATTTCTCGGTTTGCTACTTCAACTTGTCCATTAGTTTGTGGATGGTATGGGGTGGCTATTCTATGATGAACTCCGTATTTCTTAAGAGTTTTCTCAAATTGGGTGTTATAGAAATGAGTGCCCCTGTCACTAATAATTACTCTAGGTGTTCTGAATCTTGAGAAGAGGTTCTTAAGGAAACGCACTACTACTCTAGCATCATTAGTAGGTAAAGCTTGGGCTTCTACCCATTTGGACGTATAATCAACTGCTACTAAGATTTAGTTATTCCCAAACGAAATAGGGAATGGACCCATGAAGTCGGTCCCCCAAACGTCAAATATTTCACATGGAAGCATATAGTTTTGAGACATTTCATCACGTTTGGAGAGGTTACCTATCCGTTGGCATTTGTCGCAAAAAGTCACACACCTGTTAGTTTCTTTGAATAACGAGGGCCAATAAAAACCTGATTCAAGTATTTTATGCGCGGTCTTAGTTCCACTATAGTGTCCTCCAGTTGGTCCTGAGTGGTAATGTTCCAGTAACTGTGATGTTTCTGACCTTTTATCGCATCTTCGAATGACTTGATCTGCACATATGCGAAAAAGAAAAGGGTCGTCCCAAAAGTAGTGTTTCACATCACTAAAGAATTTCTTCTTTTGCTGGTGTGTCAACCCTTTTGGGATAATGTTAGCAACTAAGAAATTCGTGATGTTTACAAACCAAGGCACCTCAGAATCAGATATATCGAAGAATTGTTCGTCAGGAAATGAATCATTAATTTCGACTTCATCTAGTTTTCTGATATTTGAGTTTTCAAGCCTGGACAGATGATCCTCTGCGAGATTTTCAGCTTATTTCTTATCCTGAATTTCTAAGTCGAATTCCTGTAATAACAAAATCCATCGAATGAGTCGAGGTTTTGCATAAGTTTTAGTTAGGAAGTATCGATGGGCAGAATGATCAGTGTAGATAACAACTTTAGACAATATGAGATATGATCGAAATTTATCAAATACAAAAACCACAGCTAGAAATTCTTTTTCGGTGGTCGTGTAGTTTTCTTGTGTGGCTATCAACGTCTTGCTCGCATAATAGATAGGTTAAAACTGCTTGTCTCTTCACTGTCCCAAAACTGCACCTACTGCATAGTCACTCGCATCACATATTAATTCAAAAGGTAAGTTCCAGTCAGGTGCAATTATAATTTGAGCATTAATTAATTTATCTTTTAAGGTGTTAAATGCTTCCAAGCATTCCTGATCGAAATTAAAAGGCATATCTTTTTCTAAGAATTTAGTCAAAGGCTTAGCAATTTTAGAAAAATCTTTAATAAATCTTCTATAAAAACCGGCATGTCCTAAAAGCTTCTAAAAGCCTTGACTGAACTAGGAGGGGGTAATTTTTCGATTGTTTCAATTTTAGATTTATCTACTTCAATCCCTTTACTAAAAATTTTATGCCCTAATACTATACCCTCTTAAATTATGAAGTGGCATTTTTCCCAATTAAGCACAAGGTCCGTTTCCTCACATCTTATTAAAACTCGTTTTAAATTTTTAAGGCAAAGATGGAAAGAGTTATCGAATACTGAAAAATCATCCATAAATACCTCCATGAAGTCTTCCACGAGTTCGTCAAAGATGGCCATCATACAATGCTGAAAAGTGGCAAGGGCATTACATAATCTAAAAGGCATTCTACGATAAGCGAACGTACCGTATGGGCATGTGAATGTTGTCTTTTCTTGATCTTCAGGAGCTATTGGGATTTGGAAGTAGCCAGAGAGTCCATCTAAAAAATAGTAGTACATGTGTCCTGGATAATCTTTCCAAACATTTGGTCAATGAATGGCAATGGAAAGTGATCTTTCCTTGTGGCATCATTCACTTCATGTAATCAATACAAACTCTCCAACCTGTGACTGTCCTTGTTGGTATTAATTCATTCTTCTCGTTAGTCACGACCGTCATGCCTCCTTTTTTAGGAACAACCTACACTGGACTTACCCAAGAACTGTCAAAAATAGGATAAATAATTCCAGCATCTAAAAGTTTAATTACCTCATCTTTAACAACTTCTTTCATATTGGGGTTCAGTCGACTTTGAGCTTGCACACAAAGCTTATATTCATCTTCCATTAAAATTTATGGGTGTAAAAAAAGGGGTTGATCCCTTTGATGTCAAAAATTTTCCAAGCTATGGTCTTTTTATGTTCTCTTAATACTTGGAGTAATTCCTCTTTTTCCTTGGGTTGCAGGTTAGAAGCAATAATCACTGGTAATGTAGAATTATTTCCAAGATATGCATATTCCAAGTGGTTTGGAAATTGTTTAAGTTCCAGTTTGGGAGGTTCTTCAATAGAGGGTTTTTGTTTAAGTTCATCGTTCATCTTAATACCCTCATACTCTGCTTGTCTTAAGGAATGTTCATTAGGGTCATCATCTGCCTCCTCCCCTTGAGCTAGCCACAGTTCTGTCGTGTTCTTTCGTATAATTTCCTGAAAAGAGTCTTGAGTAGCATGATCAATAGAGTCAATAAAATAACATGAACCATCTTTTTCCCTAGAAAATCTCATAGCATCATAAATTTTAAAGATAATATCCTCGTCATCTATTCTAAGTACCAATTTACCATCACCATATCGATTACAGCCCTAGCAGTGGCTAAAAATGGATGCCCTAAAATTAAAGGTACTTCCACGTCTTCGTCCATATCAAGCACAACAAAGTCAATAGGGAATATGAATTTATCTACTTTCACAAGCACATCTTCTATAATACCCCTAAGATATTTAACAGATCTATCAGCTAGTTGAATACTCATCCTAGTGGGTTTGGGTTCCTCAAGACCAAGTTGTTTGAACATTTTATATGGCATCAAATTAATGATAGCCCCTAAATCAGCTAATGCATGATTCACATCCAAACTACCAATTAAGCAAGGAATTGTAAAACTCTCTGGATCTTTCAATTTGTTGGGTAGCTTGTTCTGTAGGATAGCTGAGCAAACTACGTTTAGCTCCACATGCGACGCTTTGTCAAATTTTCGCTTGTTTACTAGAAGCTCTCTTAAAAATTTCATTGCATTTGGCATCTGTGACAGAGCTCCAATAAACGGTAAGTTAATATGTAATTTTTTCAAAAGTTTAAGGAATTTACCAAATTGTTCATCTGAGCGATCTTTCCTTGTCGCATTAGGATATAGCACATGAGGTTTGTATTCTGCGTTCACCGTTTTATTATGATTTACCTCACCATCACCTTCGCTTGCCACATTTTCTTGCCTTGATTCTAGCTCAGGCTCAACGCATCCTACTTGAACATTAATCGCGTTGAGCTGTTCCCTTGGGTTTGGTTCAGTATTGTTACTACCTTGTGGTCATTCGGATATTAGCTTAGACAGCTAACCTATCTGGGTCTCGAGCCCTTGGATCAATGCTATTGATTTTTAAGTGCTGTCTCGGTATTCTAGAAATGAGTTTCTGACACCGAGATAAATTTGGATAGCATCTCTTCAAGGTTCGATTTCTTTTCCTATTGATAAGGTGGCTGTTGAAAACCCTGAGGATTCTGTGGCCTTTGATTTCCTTGACCACCCCAAGAGAAATTTGGGTGGTTTTTCCAACCTGCATTATAAGTATTACTATACGGGTTATTTTGAGATCTAAAATTATTGTTACCCATATAGTTGACTTGTTCCTCTTCAGTTGTAGGATTGAATGGTGGGTATTCTGTATGCACACCTCCTCCACTTGGATCACACCTCATCACTGGGTGTACCCGTATAGAACCAAGTAAACCATCAATTTTCTTATTCAGAAGTTCTAACTGATTTGACAGCATAGTAACCAAATTGATGTTATAAACGCCTACTATTTTCATTGGCTTAGTCCTCATGACTTGCCACTAATAGTTCTTCAGTGACATCTCTTCAATAAATTCAGAAGCCTCTTCAGGTGTTTTTTATTGATGGTTCCACCAGCAGCTGCATCAATCATTTGTCTTGTCGAAGGGTTCACACCGTTGTAGAACGTTTGAACTTGCAGCCATAGAGGTAACTCATGGCACCTTCATAAAAGGTATTTGTATCTCTCCCATGCATCGTAGAATGTTTCTACGTCCATCTGCACAAAAGAAGATATATCATTACGCAACTTAGCTGTTTTTGCCTGTGGAAAATATTTTAATAAAAAATTTTCTGTCATTTGTACCCAAGTGGTAATGGACCCTCATGGTAGTGAGTTCAACCACTGTTTAGCTTTGTTCCTCAATGAAAAAGGGTATAACTGAAGGCGAATGGCATCATCAGAAACACCATTAATTTTGAAAGTGTCGCACAGTTCTAGGAAATTCGCCAAGTGAGTGTTGGGGTTCTAATCCTGCAAACCATCAAACTGAACAAATTGCTGTATCATTTGAATCGTGTTAGGTTTCAGTTCAAAATTATTTGCAGCAATAGCAGGCCTAACTATACTTGACTCAGCTCCTGTAAAAATAGGTTTAGCATAATCATACATAGTATGAGGAGCAGGATTCTGATTTGCTAATTCAGCAAGTATGGCTGGAGGTAGCGGATTGTCTAGATTTTCAGCCATCTCTTCAGTCATAGTTCAGATATCGTCCTCTTGATCTTCCTATGTGTATCTTAAGTTGCGCCTGATTTCTCATCAGTTTCTACGAGCTGTACGATCAATTTTCTCATCAAAAATCAATGGTCCCGATGGGTTTCTTTTAGTCATAAACTACAAGAACCTGCCAGGAGAAAGAGAAAGAAAATTAGTAAAATAAAAATTAAAGTTAAATTGCAAGAAAATAATGGCTAAAGTAATAAAAATTGAGTGTTCCTAATATCTTAGTCCCCGGCAACGGCGCCGAAAACTTGATCGTGATTTTTTGTGATAAGTTTTATAAATTTATAATGAATCGTTCTTGAAACTAACTATTATCATGATGTAGGCAAGTGTACCTATCGAACAGTAGTATAGCTTTAGGAAGACCGGATTGTCGAACCCAAAGGACTAGGAGTACTAGTAATGACTATCTTTTTATTATCTAGCCGAAGAAAAGAGGTTTGTTTTAACTAACTAACCAAAATAAAAACTTACAGAAAATAGAATTGGGAAATTACTTTTGGGGAGAGCGATTGATTTAGACAATACCTAAGGAAAAATCCACCTAGACTTATACTTGTTATTCTGGCTCTGAATCGGGCGATTTATTCATTTAACTTGTTCCGTAGAAATTCCTAATGTATATTATTATCCCTCTCGAGACAAACAACATCTAATCCTTAGGTTGAATAACCGAGACTTTTCTCTAATTAACACCCTAAGGTTGCATTTACTCAATCTATGGATTCCCTTATTAGGTTTCACCCTAATCCGGCAAAATATTGTCACCTTATCTCTAGGCGCGCAATCAACTCCCCTTAATTATGACAAAGTTACTCTTAGTCAGGGTCTATTCCTCCTCCAACTAAGAGTAGTAACTTGAAGTGATATCCTGAAATACCAAAACAAGAACTAAGATCACATAATTAAGAACATGTCAATTATTTATCATACGATTCAGAAAGAATAATAAGGTTTCGTCATAGGTTTCATCCCTCTTAGGTATTTAGGGGTTTAGTTCATTACTAAACAAGAAAACATCTCAGAATAATAATAAATACAAAACATAAAGAAAACCCAAAACTCCTGAAGGGGAAATTGAGGAGAGATCTTCAGTCTTGATAGTGGATCCAGCTTCTGAGGTGGATCAATCGGCTTCCTTGGGGTAATTCCTTACTCCTTATTCTCCGTCTCCCTTTTCTTCCTCTTTTAGGGTGTATTTATAGGCTTTGGAATGCCTAAGAACCCACAAAAGTGTCCTTTTTCGAATTGGACTCAACTTGGGCTCGAAAGGGACACGCTTGTGTGACACGCCCGTGTGCGATAACTTCAGGCTGTGTTTGAGGTACACGGGCATGTGTTATACCCTGTGAGTCGTGCTTCAATTTTTCCAAATTGACACGGCCATGTGAGCTGCCCGTGTGAGGAGGTCTAGGCCGTGTTGATTTCGTGCTTTGGCCCATTTTCTTAGTTTTTGGCCCATTTCTCGTTCCTTTTATTCTCCTATGCTTACCTGAGAATAAAACATGAAATTAAGGCATTAGGAGCATCGAATTCACCAAATCTAAGGAGAAATTATTCATAAAATACGTTAAGCATGGGTTATAAATATGTATAAATTACGGTTTATCAAAGCGCTTATTTATAGTCTAAGCTCGACTTACCTCTCAATCGAATGTTCATGGTGGTTCAAGAAGTTTATACTCCTCATTCCTGGTATCTATCTTAGAAAAATAAGATTTTAAACGGGTGTTGTTTACCTTAAAAGTGTCGAACTTGGGATAACTTACCTCGACTGTACCGAATGGGAAAATACTAACTACCGTAAGAGGGATTTCTTCATCCGAGTTGGCAATGACAATGTGAGGATCTGCGGCATCTAGTAAGACTTTATCTCCAACCTTAAGCTAATTTGGAGAGGTATCAAGCTCGTTCTGGCGTAGTTTTGGTTTATCGTGTGTTCTCGATTTATGTGTCTGCCATTCATCTAGCTCTTCGATTTGTAGCCTTCGCTCTTCATGAATGGGTCCTCTATTTTTGCTGGAAAATGGTTCGTGTACTTCCTTCAGACTCATTTCCTGCAAAATAGGTTGCGTCATATTGTCAATTTTAGTAGAATGGGTTAGACAATTACCTTCAATTTTCGATGTGTTGCCAGAATTACGAGCTTGAAGAGTGATTGTTTCGTCTCCCACACGAAGTGTGAACTCACCTATGCCAACATTAATAATCATTTTAGCAGTTGCTAAAAAGGGCCTCCCTAAAATCAAAGGGGTGTCGTTATCCTCTTCTTTGTCTAAAACAACGAAGTCAACGAGAAATATAAATTTATTGATTTTAACTACCACATCTTCAATAATACCCCTAGGAAATCTTATAGTTTTATCTGTTAATTGAATGCTCATACTAGCCTGTTTGGGTTTCCCAAGACCTAGTTATTTAAACATTTTATAAGGCATGACGTTGATACTAGCCCTTAAATCAGCTAATGCATTAGTAACATCTAAACTACCAATTAAGTAAGGAATTGTAAAAATCCCTGGATCTTTTAATTTGTTGGGTAGCTTATTCTGTAGAATAGCTGAGCAAACTGCGTTTAGCTCCACATGCGACGCCTCATCCAACTTTTGCTTGTTTTCTAAAAGCTCCCTTAAAAATTTCATTGCATTCAGCATCTGCGATAGAGCTTCAATAAACGGTAAGTTAATATGTAATTTTTTCAAAAGTTTAAAAAATTTTCCAAATTGTTCGTCTGAGCGGTCTTTCCTTGTCGCGCTAAGGTATGGCACACGAGGTTTATATTCTACACTCACTGTTTTGTTTTCATTATGACTTATTTCACCTTTACATTTGCTCACCATAGTTTCTTGCCTTGGTTTTGGCTCAGGCTCAACGAATCTTTCTTCAGCTTGAACATTAATTGTGTTGAGCTATTCCCTTGGGTTAGGTTCAGTATTACTTGGCAAGCTACCTTGTGGTCGTTCGGAGATTAGTTTGGATAGCTGGCCCTTGGATTAATGCTTGTTGATTTTTAAGTGTCATCTCGGTATTTTGGAAACAGGTTTCTAACACCAAGATGAATTTGGATAGCATCTCCTCAAGGTTCGGTTTCTTTTCTTATTGGTAAGGTGGTTGTTGGAAGCCTGAGGGTGGTGGTGGTCTCTGATTTCCTTGACCTCCCAATGAGAAGTTTGGGTGATTCCTCGAACCTACATTATAGGTATTACTGTAAGGATTATTTTGAGATCGAGGATTATTACCCATATAAGTTAATTGCTCGTTCTCCATGTTGTGGCCATAGGGTTGATATTCTAGATTACTCGATCCACCTCCACTCGCTTCAAATTGCATTACTGGATGAGCCTGCGTAGAACCAAGTAAACCATCAATCTTTGTATTTAAAAGTTCTACCTGATTTGACAGCATAGTAACCGAATCGACATTATAAACGCCTATTGTTTTAGTTGGCTTAGTCCTCATGACTTGCCACTGATAGTTATTCAGTGACATCTCCTCAATAAATTCATAAGCCTCTTCAGGTTTTTTGTTGTTGATGGTTCCACCAGTGGCTGCATCAATCATCTATCTTGTTGAGGGATTCACACCATTGTAGAACGTTTGAACTTGCAGCCATAGAGGTAACCCATAGTGAGGACACCTTCGCAGTAGATCCTTGTATCTCTCCCATGCATCGTAAAGAGTCTCTAGATCCATCTGCACAAAAAAAGAGATATCATTACGTAATTTAGCCATTTTAGCCGGCGAAAAATACTTTAATAAAATTTTTTCGATTATTTGTTCCCGAGTAGTGATGAACCCTCGTGGTAACGAGTTCAACCACTGTTTAGCCTTGTTCTTCAGTGAAAAAGGGAATAATCGAAGACGAATGGCTTCATCAGAAATGCTATTAATTTTAAAAGTGTCACAGATTTTTAGAAAATTTGCCAAGTGAGTGTTGGGGTTCTCATCCTGCAAACCATCAAACTAAACAAATTACTGTATCATTTGAATCATGTTAGGTTTCAGTTCAAAATTATTTGCAGCAATAGCAAGCCTAGCTATACTTGACTCAGTTCTTGTTAAATTAGGTTTAGCATAATCATACATAGTACGAGGAGCAGGATTCTGATTTGCTAATTCAACGGGTATCACAAGAGGTAGCTGATTATCTCGATTTTCAGCCATCTCCTCGGTTGTAGTTGAGATACCATCCTCTTGCTCTTCTTCTGTGTATCTTAGGCTTCGCCTTATTTCTTGTCGGTTTCTATGAGCTGTGAGATCGATTTTTTCGTCAAAAAGTAGTGGTCCCGACGGGTTTCTTCTAGTCATAAACTATAAGAACCTACCGGAAGAAAGAAAAAGAAAATTAGTAAAACAAAAATTAAAATAAAATTAATTTGCAAGAAAAATAAATGGCTAAAGTAATAAAAATTGAGTGTTCCTAATATTTTAGTCCCCGGTAATGGCGCCAAAAACTTGATCATGATTTTCTGTGATAAGTTTTATAAATTTATAATTAAACGCTCCTGAAAGTAACTATTATCACGATGTAGGCAAGTGTACCTATCGAACAGTAGTGTAGCTTTAGCAAGACCGGATTGTCGAACCCAAAGGACTAAAAGTACTAGTAATGGCCGTCTTTTTATTATCTAGCCTAAGAATAAAGGGGTTTGTTTTAACTAACTAATTATCTAAACTCAAAAATTGCAGAAAATAGAATTAGGGAATTACTTTTAGGAAAAATAATTATTTTAGGACAATACCTAAGGAAAAATCCACCTAGACTTTACTTGTTATTCTGGCTCCGAACCGGACGATTTATTCATTTAACTTGTTCCATAGAGATCCCTAAGTTGTGTTATTATCCCTATTCAAGACTAATAATGTCTAATACCTAGGTTGAATAATTCAGACTTTTCTCTAATTAACACCCTAAGTTTGCATTAACTCGATCTAGGGATCCCCTTATTAGGTTTCACCATAATCCGGCAAAATCTTGTCACCCTATCTCTAGGCACGCAATCAATGACAAAGTCACTCTTAGCCAGGGACTATTCATCCTCCAACTAAGAGCATTAACTTGAATCGATATCCTAAAATACCAAAACAAGAATTAAGAACACATAATTAAGAACAAGTCAAATATTTATCATACGATTTAGAAAATAATAACAAGATTCGTCTTAGGTTTCATCCCCCTTAGGTATATAGGGGTTTTAGTTCATAACTAAATAAGAAAACATCTTAGAATAATAAAGAATACAAAACATAAAGAAAACCCAAAACTCCTGAAGGGAAATTGAGGAGAGATCTTCAGTCTTGATGATGAATCCGGCTTCTGAAATGGATCAATCGGCTTCCTTGGAGTAATTCCTTACTCCCCATTCTCTGTCCCCCTTTCAGTGTTCCTCTAGCGTGTTTAAATAGGCTTTAGAATGCCTAAAAGCACTAAACTTTACCCTTTTCCGAATGGAACTTGGCTAGGGCTCAGTAGGGACACGCCCGTGTGCGATTACTTCGGGCCGTGGTCGAGCCTGTTAGATCAACATGCCCATGTTGAGATTGATTTGGGCCGTGGCCGAGCCTGTTAGATTGGCACGGTCATGTGTTCTGCCCGTGTGAGGAAGTCCAGGCCGTGTTGTTTTCCCCTGTTGGCTCGTTTTCTCCATTTTTGGCCTGTTTCTCGTTCTTTTCGTCCTCCTATGATCACCTAAGTATAAAACATGAAATTAAAGGATTAGAAGCACCAAATTCACCAAATCTAAGGAGAAATCATTCATAAACGTGTCAAGCGAGGGATAAAAATTTGTATAAATTACGGTTTATCAGTGACATTTCTGGTACCATTGAAAACTGAGGTATTACAAAATGAATGCCTAAAACTAAGGTCTACTAAACCATGAAAAAGTGCATAATATAAAAGGAATATACCTGCTAAAAAATTGGTAGCATCTTCGTCATCTTTGGTTCAGACCACATAGGCTCAAGTAGGAGCTCTAGCTTCAAACTAATGTACAGACGAGTTTACTTCATTCTTTTGGCTACCCCTTACAATTGAACCATGACATGAATTACCCCAACCTCTAGATGTAGGAGAAAATCTCTTTGTATACGAAGGTACATTACTAGCATTTCATGAGAAATCTTGAGCTAAATTTCCCAAGGATCCACATCAAAAACATGTTTCCATCCTTTTCTAGCATTCACTTCTATGTCTTTTAACACAATGCTCTCAATTTGTAATACTCGTGTGTCATATTGAACCTTCGGTGTTGGCAGCAGATATAGATGGCTGTTTAACTTGGCCTTTCTCTTGACCTAACATTCGATGGAGCTGATCTCCAAGATCCTTGAAAGTCCCTAACTAACTTAGGCAAAGGTTGGGAACTAGCGGTTCTGATTCTTTTTCCATATGCTTGGAAATCCTCAACTTTTTTGTCCAAAGCCATGGTTTATTCTACTATATTTTCTTTCTCAATGAGATCAATAAATATTGAATGTTTGTGAAAGACTAAGTAAACTCGGAGTTTATCTCTTATCCCTAAAAGAAAATGCTTGAAACTCTTTTCTTTAGTTGGAACAAACTCGATAGCATACTTGTTGAGTCACAAGAACTCTTGCTTATAGTCAACTACTAACATATCTCCTTCGTAACACCTTACACCCGACCTAATCAAGTACAATCAATTACATTAAATTGATGACATTAAACCTTTATTTGCTAGTATACTAAACACATGATATAACACAATCATTTCTGAGTCTTATACGAGCTTACAGAAGCTTTAATGCTAACCTAAGGTCAAACTAGGACCACTTGTAAAGATTTTAAAATATCGGGTTGAGGTCACGACTTTGGGGGTTTCTCTTCCCAACACAACTCACTGACTAGGCTCGTCATGACTTTGAGAATATGTTATCACGACATAACTCTCGGGTTGATCTAGTTACGACATGGAGAGTACGTTGTCCCAACGTGGCTTACTGTTTCCAAGAGAACCAACTTGGTACAAGCTTGAAAGACTTGAAATAACATCTAAACATAACAAATACTACAATTTCAATAATATACCAATTGCATTCAAGCCCAAAGATGCCAAAATGGTACTTCAAGATAACATTATTTAACCAAATTCCAATACCGACCATTTATGATACAAAACCGACCTAAACTCTAGATACATGTCATATACTAATCAAAAGAGAAATTTACAAACTTTGTTGGTTCAGAGAACTGTTTCTTGGATGTTGGAACTATTTCTCATTTTCCCAAGGATCACCTATACCTATGCAAAGAGAAAACAAATCGTACACTGAGCGATAGGGCTTAGTGGTAAATTTATGCTTCAAGACATATATATATATATATATATATATATCATATGCATTAACAATATGTTTAAGGTAAAATATGCATATATGTATTTAATATCCGACCATTTCATGTTCCTAAGTGTCAAGCATTTTCAATCATCAAGCCAAATATGTAATGTACTTATATCAATACCAAACAACCTATTCAACGCTGCAACTGATAAACTGTAACTTATACATATTTTTATCCCATGCTTAACACATTTATGAATGATTTCTCCTTAGATTTGGTGAATTTGATGCTCCTAGTCCTTTAATTTCATGTTTTATACTTAGGTCAGCATAGGAGAGCGAAAAGAACAAGAAACGGACCAAAAATGGAGAAAATGGGCCGATGTGGGAAAACTACATGGCCTGGACTTCCTCACTTGGGCAAAACACATGCTTGTGCCATTCTAACAGGCTCGACCACGGCCTAAAACAACCTCAGCACGGGCGTGTTGATCTCTCAGCCTTGACCACAACCTGAAGCAATCGCACACAGGCGTGTCCCTACCGACCCCTAGTTAAGTTCTATTCTGAAAAGGGCGAGTTGGAGGGCTTTTAGGCATTCTAAAGCCTATTTAAACACCCTAGAGGAGGACTAAGTGGGAGACGGAGAGTAGGGAGCAAGGAATTACTCCAAAAAAGCTGATTGATCCATCTCAGAAGCCGGATTCATCATCAAGACTAAAGATTTCTCCTCAATTTCCCTCTAGGAGTTTTGGGTTTTCTTTATGTTTTGTATTCATTATTCTTCTGAGATGTTTTCCCATTTAGTTATGAACTAAACCCCCTAAATACCTAAGGGGAATGAAACCTAAGACGAATCTTGTTATTATTTTCTGAATTATATGATAAATATTTAACTTGTTCTTAATTATGTGCTCTTAATTCTTGTTTCGGTATTTCAGGATAATTATTCAAGTTAATGCTCTTATTTGGAGGATGAATAGTCCCTGTCTAGGAGTAATTTTGTCATAATGAAGCGGAGTTGATTGCGCGCCTAGAGATAGGGTCACAAGATTTTTTTGGATTAGGGTGAAACCTAATAAGGGAATCAATAGATCGAGTTAATGCAACCTTAGGGTGTTAATTAGAAAGAGATTTCAATTATTCAACCTAGGGTTAGACGTTATTAGTCTTGAATAGGGATAATAACATAACTCAGGGATTTCTACAGAACAGGCTAAATGAATAAATCATTCAATTCGGAGTCAAAATAACAAGTGAAGTCTAGGTGGATTTTTCCTTGGGTATTGTCCTAATTCAATTGTTTTTCCAAAAGTAATTCCCCACTTCTATTTTCTGTGATTTTTTAGTTTAGTTAATTAGTTAATTAAAACAAACCCTTTTATTTTTAGGCCAGATAATAAAAAGACAGTTAATACTAGTACTTTTAGTTCCTTTGGGTTCGACAATCCGGTCTTGCTAAAGCTATACTACTGTTCGATAGGTACACTTGCCTACGTCGTGATAATAGTTAGTTTCAAGAACGATTAATTATAAATTTATAAAAGTTATCACGAAAAATCACGATCAAGTTTTTGGCGCCATTGCCGGGGAACTAAAATATTAGGAACACTCAATTTTTATTACTTTAGCCATTTACTTTTACTGCAATTTAAATTTTATTTATTAAATTTTCTTTTTCTTTCTTCTGGCAGGTTTTTATAGTTTATGATTAGAAGAAACCCGTCGGAACCACTACTTTTTGACGAAGAAATCGATCACACAACTCGTAGAAATCGAAGAGAAATAAGGCAAAGCCTACGATACACTGAAAGAGAGTAAGAGGACGACATTCCAATTACAACCAAGGAGATGGCTGAAAATCAGGAAAACCTGCTGCCTCCTGCGCTTGCTGTTGACCGAGTAAATCCGAATCAAGCACCTCATACTATGTATGATTATGCTAAACCTAATTTAACAAGAACTAAGTCAAGTATAGTTAGATCTGCTATTGCTGCAAATAGTTTTGAACTGAAACCTAACACAATTCAAATGATACAGCAATTTGTTCAGTTTGATGGTTTGTAGGATGAGGATCCCAGCACTCACTTGGCAAATTTTTTGGAATTCTGCGACACTTTTAAAATTAATGGCATTTCTAATGATGCCATTCGTATTCGGTTATTCCCCTTTTCATTGAGGAACAAAGCTAAACAGTGGTTGAACTCGTTACCACAAGGATCAATCACTAGTTGGGAACAAATGACCGAAAAATTTTTATTAAAGTATTTTCCACCAGCTAAAACGGTGAAATTACGTAATGATATTTCTTCCTTTGTGCAGATGGATTTAGAAACACTCTACGATGCATGGGAGAGATACAAGGACCTTTTAAGAAGATGCCCTCACCATGGGTTACTATTCTGGCTACAGGTTCAAACATTCCACAATGGCCTGAATCCCTCAACTAGACATATGGTTGACGCAGCCGCTGGTGGGACTATCAATAATAAAACACCTGAAGATGCTTATGAATTTATAGAAGAGATGTCACTGAATAATTATCAGTGGCAAGTCATGAGGACTAAGCCAACCAAAACAACAGGCGTTTATAACGTTGATTCGGTCACTATGCTATCAAATCAGGTAGAACTTCTAAACAAAAAGATTGATGGTTTACTTGGTTCTACGTAGGTATATCCAGTGATGATGTGTGATTCAAGTGGGGGAAGCGTACATATAGAATATCAACCCTTAAATCCTACAACCGAAGAGGAACAAGTCCACTATATGGATAACAATAACTCTAGATCTCAAAATAACCCATACAGTAATACTTATAATGCAGGTTGGAGGAATCACCAAAACTTCTCATGGGAAAGTCAAGGGAATCAGAGACCACCACCACCCACAGGCTTCCAATAACCACCTTACCAACAAAAGAAAAAATCGAACCTTGAGGAGATGCTATCCAAATTCATCTCGGTGTCAGAAACTCATTTCCAGAATACCGTGACTGCACTTAAAAATCAACAAGAATCGATCCAACGGCTCGAAACTCAGATAGGCCAGCTATCCAAATTAATTTTTGAATGACCACAAGGTAGCTTCCTAAGTAATACTGAACCTAACCCAAGAGAACAGCTCAATGCAATCAACGTTAGAAATGAGGAAGGGTTAGTTACATCTGAACCAAAACCAAAGCAAGAAACTATGTTAAGCAAGGGTAAAGGTGAGGTAAGTCACACCGAACAGAAACTGGTAAGTGTAGATTATAAACCTCGCGTGCCATACCCTAATACGACAAGGAAAGACCGCTCAGATGAACAATTTGGTAAATTCCTTAAACTTTTAAAGAAATTACATATCAACTTACAATTTATTGAAGCTCTCTCGCAGATGCTGAACGCAGTGAAGTTTTTAAAGGAGCTCCTAGCAAATAAGCGGAAGTTGGACGAGGCGTCGCATGTAGAGCTAAACGTAGTTTGCTCAGCTATTCTACAGAATAAGCTACCCAAAAAATTAAAAGATCCAGGAAGTTTTACAATTCCTTGCCTAATTGGTAGCTTAGATGTTAATAATGCATTGGCTGATTTAGGGGCTAGCATCAATGTCATGCCTTACAAAATGTCTAAGCAACTAGGTCTTGGGAAACCAAAACAAACTAGGATGAGCATTCAATTAGCAGATAAAACTATCAGATTTCCTAGGGGTATTATTGAAGATGTGCTAGTTAAAATTGGTAAATTTATATTTCCCATTAATTTCGTTGTTCTAGACATAGAGGAGGATAGCAACACTCCTTTGATTTTAGGAAGGCCCTTTTTAGAACTGCTAGAACGATTATTGATGTCGGCACAGGTGAACTCACACTTCGTGTGGGAGATGAAACAATCAACCTTCAAGCTCGTAATTTTGGGAACGCATCAAAAATTGAAGGTGATTGTATAAACCATTCTACTAAAACTGACAATATGGTGCAATCTACTTTGCAGGAAATGAGTTCGAAGGACGTACATGAGCCATGTTCAAGCAACAATAGAGGACCTATTCATGAAGAACGAAGGCTACAAATCGAGGAGCTAGATGAATGGAGAACACATAAATTGAGAACACAGATAAACCAAAACTACGTCAGAACAAGCTCAATACCTCACCAAATCAACTTAAGGTTGGAGATAAAGTTCTATTAGATGCCGCAGATCCTCACATTGCCACTGCCAAACCGAATGAAGAAATTTCTCTCACGGTACTTAGCATTTTCCCATTCGATAAAGTCGAGGTAAGTCATCCCAAATTCAGCACTTTTAAGCTAAACAATACCCGCCTAAAACCTTATGTTGATGAGATTGATAGCAGGAATGAGGAGTGTAAACTCCTCGAACCACCATGACCATTCAATGGAGAGGTAAATCGAGCTTAGACTATAAATAAGCGCTTCTCGGGAGGTAACCCGAGCACTAACGATATTAACTTCTTTAAATTTTAGTATTCAACACTTAACCTACTAACTGAGCTTTTGAATACAGGTTTTCCACAACCACACGGCCAGGCACACGGCCGTGCTGTAGACCGTGTGAAAACAAGGCAAGGATTTTTCCCAAACACGGGTGCGATGAATGGCCACGGCCGTACGTCATGGCCGTGGGTGATCCTGCCAAAATAACACGAGCATACGACACGCCCGTATCCTAAAACTGTGGTTGATCCTACCAAAACAGCACGCCTGTGTCTAGCCCTTGTGGTCGAACCTGTTAAATTAACATGGGCGTGGGCCTGCATACACGGGCGTGGGAGAAGCGAATGAAGCCAGACACGACCGTGCGACACGACCGTGTTCACCAACATGCCCAAGGAACACAGGCGTGGGTTGTATGTCAGAGGTGCTGAAAATAAAAAAACGCAAAACACACGGGCTGAAATTAGGTCACACGAGCGTGTCCCCTGGCCGTGTGCCCCAAAATCTATAAATATCCTTCACTATTCATCATCTTCTTCATCCAAAATCCCTAACCCTAGCTGCTGCAAGTTCACACGGCCCCTCTGTCACTTCCGTGTGCCGCCTTCCAACCCTATCTTTGATGCCCAAACTCCCCTTTTTAGCGTTTGTTTACTCTTTTTTCTTTTATTTTACTTATTTCTAATGCTATTTATTTTAATAATCCCTATTTTCATACTAATTTTTGCTCATTGCTCTATCATCTAGTTTGCATTTTTAGGTTATTTATCACACATTTCATATTGAAACTAATTGCTAGGAAAGCTTCATTCTATTGCAATACCCATACTATTATCATGCCTATATTCAAACTATCACCATGCTAATACCACGAAATTAAGCAATAAAATTGATTGTTTTGGTTAGATTTGTCAGTAGTTGTGGCTGAAATTATTAGTTCCAATTCATGACTTTTTCCTTTTTGAATATGTTTACGTTTTACCTGGTTTATTCATTAAGACGGAATAATGGTTTTGTTTGCCGGTATACCATGTCATCTTTCTATGGAAAGAAAGTCGTCATCCCCGCTTCGAAGAAAAGGAAGGAAGCGTCATCCTCCTTGGGTCCTACTATTGAAATTCGTCACCCCGTCCTGCAGTTTCCTATTGGACCACGAGAAGAACTTTATCAGATACTTCAGGCCCAACCTTTAGTTGCGGGCCGCTACACCGACTGGGTCGTAATAGAATAAGTCCAACTGGCTGATGCGATTCGAGCCCTCCTCACCACCGACCCATGGGACCTTTTCTCTGGGATCATCGAGCTAACGTATCTTGAGCTCACGATGAAACTCTACTCAACTTTCCATCTTCAGATTGTAATGACCAACTACAATGATCCCGACATGGTCCAATTTCACCTCGGTGGATTAGTCTGCTAGTTAACCGCCACATTCATCATTCTCCTTCACGGTGTTGGGACGCGTTAGTTTCACGTTCGGCCACCTACGACCCCAGTCGCTCCAAAGCATCAGCCCTCCCTCCATCCCTGAGGTACTTACATTCTATCTTAGCTCACACTCTAATAGGGTGGAGAGAGAGCACTGGTGTTGTCAACACCCACGACGTCTATTTCCTATGGTGTATGTCACACGGGCACGTCTTCGACCTCACCTATTTCATCACCCTTGCCATTTGCCATCAGACGAAGTGACATCAGAAGGGGGTCATCTCCATTGGCCCCTACATGACTCGACTGGCTCGGCACTTCGTGCTCCTCAACACCGCGGTACAAGAATCCTCCCTTACCCTTATTGGCGAGATGTCTCCACAAGGCATCTCGAGCATGCTAAGTATGAGGATGATCGAAAAGCGCCATGGAACCTACCCTCCTCAATATCGTCTCACCCAATCAACCGAGGAGGAGGCCCCTGAAGACATTACTGATGATGTCCCTCCACAGGACGAGGACCCACCATCTCAGCCACCACCCACCTATCGGCCAGTTCATGCGGCAGCTTCATATTTTGACATCTCTGAGTGCCTCACTCGATTTGAGCAGTAGTGTTTTCAGCGATTTGATAACATTGATGATACTCTACAGCAGATTTGTTAGCACCTCCACATCTCATCGCGACCATCAACTCGCGAACCATCCGGCAATGATGATATTTAAATGTTTTATTTTACTTTATCTTTATTTTTATTTTTATTTTGTATTTAGAATTGTTATTATTATTTTCACTTTTAACTTTTCATTTTATTTCCTTTTTACTACTATTTTATTTTTAGGATTTATAAACAAATTTTTATTCTCGGCTATTTCATTGTGAGTAATTATTCTTCTGTATATTCCTAAAAAGTTCCTGATTTTATCAGAGTTATAAAGAGCTACAAAGCTCACAATTACTTAGGAACTTCAAACTCCACTGGAAAAGGTTCTCTACGACTACCATGCCCTGCTCGATCATGAGATATAATATTCTTTTGGCGCAACACTTGTGGAACCCAACCTCTACCACCACCTGAGTATCCTCCTCCACTCTATATAACTCCGAACTAGGGAGTTCATTCATTTAACACTCAGGAAGTTTCACTTCTCTCCCTATCTTATGATCTTATATATATAATTGCCACTAACTTTATCTTTGTACATTGAGGGCAATGTACATCTTAAGTGTGGGGGGTAAATTATATCACTATCAGAAAAATCCCTGAATTTTGTCTTGTTCTCTTGTGAATCTTTCATATCATTTTTAAGATGAATTTTGATTAATTTATGATTTTTATTGATATATCTTGAATTAAAACGTAGGCATTCATGTATTGGCTATTTAAACTTTAAGACATTAGAGAATTAAGCATGATAAGTTGATTTTTGAGAATTTAAAAATTTAGGTTGCTTTCCCAAGTTTTGGTATTACCTTGAACTGAAATCTACAGTCTTGAACATCAGAAAGCCATAATTTTTGTGAGATTTTGAGCCTTTAAAGAGCATCTACTGTTTCTTTCATGCTCACTTTTATTATTGCTTGAGTGCATCAATATCGAATTGTTATTCTAGAACTTGCTTAATTATGCATGTCAAGACCACACCATTTGATTTGATATGTCAAGATGATAGAGGCACTTAGGATTAACCCACTCATGCCATGAAAAGCCTACCTTCACAATTAACCTTTAGTAAATCCCTTTGAGCCTAACAAGCCATTCCTTGTATTACCCTTAATATTAACCCTTAACTCATTATTGTTGAAATCCCCTCAATTAATTTGATCTCAATTTTTGTCGAGATTTGATTTGAATAAATTGCTTAGCTATGCCTTGTTCTTAATAGTTAGTATATGTTATTTAACTTGTTCTTAAAAAAATACATATTTACATTAGTAGTGTTCCTTTGTATTTAAATTCCATATTCTGATAAGAAGTTCTGTTGTACACAAGTGATGACTAAATATTTTTCTAGTTAAGTAATTTCTCAATTCAATCTCGATTCTAACCTTTTTTTTTTAGCTTGTGACCACACCCCCTAACCGAGCCTCATTACAACCCTCTAAAGACCTTTTGATTGATGTATCATCTCAATATATCGAGGTCGAGATTTGATTTTCATGCAAGCCTATGGTAATAACTTTTCATATTGACTGATGAGTGTTGATTTCATTATCCTTAAACACTTTGAGTGAATCTTTAGTGAGGATGTTAAACTCTGTGAGATTTCAAATCAATGGTAACTACTTAGATAAGGGGAGATGCCTATGTTTTTCGTGATTAAATGCTCAACTTGGAATGTTTGAAACTTTAAAGTTCTTCTAGTTGAATTCTCAATATATGATCACTTATGGATTAGCTTGAAATGTTATTGATAAGAATTCTAAGTTGAGAGATAGGAATTATTAAAATTATGAATTGAGGATTTTGCTTGAGGACAAGCAAACGCTTAAATGTAGGGGTATTTTATAAACCATAATTTATACATATTTTTATCCCATGCTTAACACATTTATGAATGATTTCTCCTTAGATTTGGTGAATTTGATGCTTCTAATCCTTTAATTTCATGTTTTATACTTAGGTGAACATAGTAGAGCGAAAAGAACAAGAAACAGGCCAAAAACGGAGAAAATGGGCCGACGTGGGAAAATAAAACGGCCTGGACTTCCTCACACGGGCAAAACACACGCTCGTGTCATTCTAACAGGCTCGACCACGGCCTAAAACAACCTCAACACGGGCATGTTGATCTCTCAGCCTTGACCACGGCCTGAAGTAACCGCACACAGGCGTGTCACACGGGCGTGTCCCTGCCGAGCCCTAGTTAAGTTCTATTTAGAAAAGGACGAGTTGGAGGGCTTTTATGCATTCTAAAACCTATTTAAACACCCTAGAGGAGAACTAAGAGGGGGACAGGGAGTAGGGAGCAAGGAATTACTCCAAGAAAGCTGATCGATCCATCTCAGAAGCCGGATTCATCATCAAGACTGAAGATCTCTCCTCAATTTCCCTCCAAGAGTTTTGGGTTTTCTTTATGTTTTGTATTCATTATTCTTCTGAGATGTTTTTCCATTTAGTTATGAACTAAACCCCCTAAATACCTAAAGGGAATGAAACCTAAGATAAATCTTATTATTATTTTCTGAATTGTATGATAAATATTTAACTTGTTCTTAATTAAGTGCTCTTAATTCTTGTTTCAGTATTTCAGGATATTGATTCAAGTTAATGCTCTTATTTGGAGGATGAATAGCCCCTGTCTAGGAGTAACTTTGTCATAATTAAGCGGAGTTGATTGCGCACCTAGAGATAGGGTGACAAGATTTTGCCAAATTAGGGTGAAACTTAATAAGGGGATCCATAGATCGAGTTAATGCAACCTTAGGGTGTTAATTAGAAAGAGATTTTAATTATTCAACCTAGGGTTAGACGTTATTAGTCTTGAATAGGGATAATAACATAACTCAGGGATTCCTACGGAACAGGTTAAATGAATAAATCGTCCGATTCAGAGTCAAAATAACAAGTGAAGTCTAGGTGGATTTTTCCTTGGGTATTGTCCTGATTCAATCGTTTTTTCAGAAGTAATTCCCCACTTCTATTTTTTGTGATTTCTTAGTTTAGTTAATTAGTTAATTAAAATAAACCCTTTTATTTTTAGGCTAGATAATAAAAAGACAGTTAATACTAGTACTTTTAGTTCCTTTGGGTTCGACAATCTGGTCTTGCTAAAACTATACAACTGTTCGATAGGTACACTTGCCTACGTCGTGATAATAGTTAGTTTCAAGAACGATTAATTATAAATTTATAAAACTTATCACGGAAAATCACAGTCAGCAACATATATGATCAACTCCTACTTATTTAACAAAGTTCAATCATTCAATACATACCAATTCTATATCATTCAAAATCAAGCATTCATTTATGGATCTTTACAGTATGTCATTAACATCATGCCTTCCATGACACTCATTTCTTTTACGTTAGTTTCATACAGTTCAATTCATTCTTGGAGTCTATCAACTCATTCACATTCATTTCAAACCCCAGGGCTCAGTTTCATTTTAATTGCATAATAAATTGTATATTTTCAGAATTATACTCACATTTATACATTATTTTTTCCAACGTAATCAACTAATATCATATTCATATCATTTGCCAAACTTATATTTTACAACCCCTATTAACCTGACTCAAACTCAGACGAATACTTGAATCATCCAACCAACACACCAAACTAGCACCAAAATGCTTCATCAGATAATTAGAAGTAGGGTATGTAACACCCCAAACCCAGTCAAGTACTTTTGACCCGAATTTGGCGAGCCACATTAGCTACCGAAGTGACTTTCGGTTAACTCACAACCTAACCACCAATACACCACTTATTTACAACAAATAATGTGTTAAGTTATAACACGGCAATGAAATAAAATCATACATAGAATGTAAAACATGCGAGCTTATCAAACAAATAGAGGAAGGCTTCACATGTCACCTAAACAATAAAACTTAAGGGTTCACATGCAAGATATCAACAGGGTACTTAATATACGCACTTTCAAAAATAATTTCAAGTACATGGAAGTTATTATTATGGTTTGCACCACAACTTTGGTTTGAATACATAATACAGCATAGGTTCGCCTAACAGAATAACATATGATTTCTTAGTACAACATAAAGCATGAGTTCGCATAAAAACATAGGTTCACATATCAGAGTAACATGCATCGTTCATATAAAAACACAAAGCATGAGTTTTCACAATAATACAGGTTCACAAAGTAACTGCAATTCACATACTTCCTACGTTCACATCTAAACACTAGGTTTGCATGCAATACAAGCTTCGCAAATAGGGAAGTCATTAACACAAGGGTTCGCATACTTGTATAAGTTTCACTAAATTGTAAGACATTTTTACTTGGGGTTTCACATGCATATTGGGGTCGCAAACATACAAAGGTTGTAGAAAATAATACTTCGCAGTAAAATTGGCACACATATGATATTAAGACATACTTTGGCAATATTGAAAGAATACAACATGGTACGCATGCTAAAGGAAATAAAGAAACATCAAACTTTATTCATGATGAGAAGAAATTAATAAAGGTTTAGCTTTATGGTTTTCAGAATGAAAATAAACTTAAACTTTAAGGAAAATTTGTTTCAATAAAATAATTAAATTATATTAGTCTAAACCCTCACAAATAAAAACCCCATCGCCTATTTTCCCAGGTTCACTGATATCTATTCAGAGATGAGCCTCGCCAAGTCATCTACTTCACCACTACCATCTACGGCCTACTTACCTGCGAAGTACGAAAGGAATGGGTGAGTTCATTGTGAACTCAGTGAATAATCAAGAATCACCGGAGTATGGTTAAAATACAGAGTTTTAAATAGAAAGAAAACTTAGCCTAAAAAATTGTATAGCATGTTGGGTTCGTAGTGAAGGTACGAGACCCGGTTCACCGATTCTGCTTGTTAAAAGATCAAATAAGTTTGAAAACAGTTTCGCGTCTACTTGCTGAAAATTATACTTAAAAACATAGCTTGCTCTTGTTTGAAAACGGAGTTTATATAACATGAAACATGCTCACGTACTTATCTTATTAGAATGCCTGAGAATTATAGAATATGTTCTCGCATTTATCTTAACACACTTATCTTATCTTATCTGTTGGAGATTTGGATCTCCTTATAACGCCTCAGAATGACTCAAAGAGTCCTTAACGTGTTCTATAAGTGTAGCATAAGCTAAACACTCTCTTGTACGCCAACATGTCCTATTGAATAGAGTATAACTCGACATTCCCTTATCTCTCCACATGTCCTAGGGTCTTAACGCCTAAAATCGCAGAACTTATAGGTGAGTACTCACAATCCTTTGGTATACCATTATATCCAACATAAAGGCTCGCAAAGGAGCACACACAAAAACTTATCACGTAGAAATCACATATAAAACTGTAGTTTTAAAAACATACTTTAAAACATAGGCTCGCTTAGGAGCATGATAAAACATATCTTTAAAATATAGCTTAAAAATATTAACATGGAAACATATCTTGAAAACAGAGTATCAGAACTTTTAAAATAAGAGCTTTGTAGGAAAAGCTTACTCTTGGAACTTAATTTCAAAAACCAGGTTTTTGGAAAACATAACAGTTTGCAAACGCGTTAAGAACCCTGAGCTTTCATAATGAAAACATGGCAATTAGTACACTTATGGAAATTCTCAACCACTCACCAAAAATTGGGAATTCTAAACAAGCTTGGCCTTTCCTTTATTCTTGCTAGAAGATGGTCTGACTGTTTCGCAACATACATAAACACACAGATTACTTAAACAGACAAAACTTACAGAATTCGCACATGCAAGCGAACCTAACTTTCTAAACAATCAACCTTAACAGGATAGAGTCTTACAATGGTTGCTATGAACTTGGTTCAAAATAGAAACTTGACAACAGAATATCGATAAGAGAATTTTCATGGAATAAGGGTTGTATTTATAGGCACTAAATGTCTTAGTGGTCTAAGATACCCTACTAGACTTAGAAACCCTAGTTGGTTTAAAAGAAGGCTACTTGCATGAAAGGTACTCCTAAATACACAATATCTTTATTTCCTAATTTGAGTCTGACTCAAATTTGATTGGCGAACCCCCAGTTTACATCTTAACAGTGAACCCCAGCTTACTAAACCAACTAGCAAACACTAGCTTGCTAAACCAACTTGCGAACCCAACTTGCAATGAATCTAGTGAACCCCTTACCTCATATTTTGGCATATACTACAAAGCTAAAACACTGGCGAACTCATTGATAATACTCTTTTAGAGAACTCCCCCAGTTCGCTAAAATACTACGAACCCCTAGTTTGTCGAAACACTGGTGAACCCTCACTTGCGAGGCCTAATTTCCAGACCCAGTCTCAGGATGTTACAAGGTAACTAGCATGTAATGTGCATAATAGAGCACGAAGCGTATTACTAACGCACAAAGCACATACTCCCACAAGACATGCATCTTGGAAGATGAGGTGCATCTTGGCACACAAAACGCATTCCTAGGGCACAAAGTGTCTGGCACACAAAGTGTATCCTGGCGCAAAAATGCATAACCTATAACCAAACCAATCCTATGGCATGCCAACTATATCCAACTCAGCTCGACTAATTAATAGGGTACCAATGTTCAATTCCATTTACAATTTAGTACACATCATTTTTCAATCATATTCATTATCGCAATCTAATTTATTAACATATAACATATATTTTATATCATTCAATTCATGATATTTCATATTTTATTCATTATAATCCTCTATCTCGACAATTTACGTTCAACCTCAATCCAATAGTTCAAATTATCATTAGATACTCACCTTGACATTTCCATATGCAAATAACATGAAAATGCAATCAATTAATATGAAATAAAATCATAAATGTACAAACCAAAGTTTCTGATTACTCATCGGTCACTTTCGCTTTTCCTTCCCTCTTGAAGGTTTTGCATCAACGTTAGCTACGTATATTCACAAAACATATGACACAATCAATTACCAACCAATTCACAGCCAAATACAAATTTTTACATATTTTTCAATTTATTCAATTTAGTTTCTAAAATTGAGACTATCATAACTTTCAACCTAAAGCTTCGGATTAAAGTTTGATTTCACATTTACTCATTAAAGACCCATTTTCTATTTCCTACCATAATTTCTATTTTATTCAATTTGGTCATTAATGTAAGAAATTCACTATTAAGCTTTACAATTTAGTCCTTTATAAACTAATCTTAATTTGTATCAATGTCACACCAAATTCTTCAAGAAATCAACAATGAAAACATTCTAAAACTTTAACAGTTTTATAAATTGGCACATGGGCTAGCTAAATCAAACTCTCATGATTCAATTTTCATAAAAATCAAAGAAAAATTGCCAGAAACTTACTTGAATTAAATGGCCGAATAACTTAAAACCTAAAAATGGCATCCTCCCTTTTGTTTCTTTGTTTTGGTCAGTTCAATAAGATGAAATTGCATCTCTCTTTCCACTAATTTCATATATATATATATATATATATATATATATATATATATGTTAGGTTTATAATTTAATTAATCTTAATTACCTAATTAATCATGTTTTAGTTAAAATTAATGATTATTAAACTAAATTAATGGCATTGATCATCATCTTCCACTAACTTCCATTTTAATATGGTTTATTAACCATTTTAGTCCCTAAGATAATTGGAATTTAAGTCCCCAAGCCTTTTCCTAATTAAAAATCTATAGCGATTAAACTTTTACAATTTAGTCTATAAGCCTTAATTACTCACAATTTCAGCTAAATCACTTAACCAATTTTCAATTCATTAATATACGAACTCCGTAAATATCTTTATTTAATATTTACGAACTCAGTTTATGAAAATGAGGTCCTAAAATTGCAATTTTTGACACCACTAGAAATTGGGTGGTTAAATCCTTATTTCAGTAACGTGAATTCATGTTTCTGATCCTCTAATTACAATTCACCTAGATATTTCTTTTTTAGCTCAATCTGGAACAATTTCCAAGTAACCTGATTTGTTGGTACATGACAGATAACAGTTAACCACCATTGATATGTGTAATGAGATTTTTTTGCAAGTGTACACAGTCGTTCAAGTAATAAGTAAAATGAGTTATTATCTCCACGGGGACTATGTATGTTAATCGAATATCCGAAAAGTTATAAGTTAACAATTTGGTGATAAAACACAACAATTTGAATGATGATAATTAAACTAGATTAATTTAACTAAATACAAGATTGATCCCTAATGCAATTTTAAACTCAGTATGCAAAATTATCTAAATGTATGAATGAATTTTAGCAACAGAAACACAACTTCAACAATCAATAACATGTATAGGCTAGGATAATTACATTAATCAAATCAATTCATTTCCATCATGCTTAATAGTGTGCGGAAAACATTCCATGTGATGCATGCTCTTAATCATGAATTGATTGCAAGACGTTGAGTTTCCCAATCGTCTAATGTTGTATTGTTTTGAAATAGACTTTAAGGTGAAAATGGGATTAATGGTTATTGATTCGACGGAAAGGATGGAAAGGGTCTTGGATGGATAACTTACACGAAATGGACACTTAGAAATGAACCAATGATATGAAAGATCGTGACTCAATTTCTATAAAGTGAAATAACAAACAAGTCTTTGAAAAAGAAGTAAACTATGACCCGCTAGTTAGCAAAATAGGAACCAGCAGTATGTTAGAACACCACACTTCAGAACAAAGAAAGAAAGGAAGTGATAAGTTCCAAAGAAGAAAAAAGGTTTGACGCCACAATGAGTAACTTGATAAGTCTAAATAAGTTCTTTCAAGAACAATGAGATGGAATTCTAACAATAACTTAAAAATATTCATTCAACATTCATTCAACATAGTCTTACCTTAACATTGTCCTTTTACAAGCTATTTATAGGCACTAATATGACTATTCAAATTTGACACTCATACTAGCTATTAAAAAAATATTAAAATTCGGTTATAACTCTTGATAGGCAGCCAAAGAGTCATGTATTTTCACTTGATTCATGCATAGCTGAAAAGTCATTCCTCTTTACCTGATAAAGGCTTAATGGTCCTTTAAATGTGCTGCTTGATGTCACTTCATTTTCTCCTTAACCAATTACCTTAATGCTTGTGTATTCATCTCTTTAATTGGCACCATATCTAGCTTTGAGTGCATGAAACCAATCAAACTTGAAGAGTCACTCTTGGTCCATTTGAACAACCACCATAATGAGCTTTGAGTGCTTCAATATCCACTAAAATCGTTCCCTTTATGCACCAACAATTAAGTGACCAAATGCTCACTCTTTTATGCCAAAACTGAACAACCATTTGAATGTGACAGCATTTGATTCTTCTTGGCAAACGAATAGCCCTATTGTAGCTTTAAAATATGTGACCAGCTTTTTGGATTTTCCTACAACACACTATTGAACACACAGTTATTTTATTTAAGAAAAATAAACACACTATAACTTATGTATTAAAAAGTAACAGCCAAACTAAATAACATACTTATATAAACAAACTCAAACATATTTAACAATTAAGATGCTTCAATGCATGATTTAAGATGTAAACTAAATGAACAAATGAGTTACTTAATGCATGACTTAATTTAATGATCAAACTTTAACTAACATGGGAGTTGCATAATCCATATCATAATTTGTTATGCAAACTTAACTAACATGAGAGTTACATAATGCATGACTTTATTAAATGCAGAACATATAGTTCATGTCACAATTAAAAAATGTAGATTAATAATGCAAGACATTAATTAAATATGCATATAATAAGCAAGACATAATTAAAAGTTGTAGAATTAATTAAACTAAACTAACAGTCATATGCAAAACATTGCATGGACTTGGGACATTATTTTGGGTCTAATAACATGTTCAGCCCAAACTTGCCAAATCAGGCCTATCATCACCTCTTTAAAATTCTTTGATCTAGCACATGTTATAAACCATATGAGAATTTCAATTGGATCCTCTCTTGAAATGGGTAACTTGGAGTTTGGTCTTCTTAATGAACTTGAATGCACTTCAATCGTTCCTATGCATGTATCATGCCCTCCCTCTTCAAAATGATTTGTCCTCAAATTAGGCCATTTGCTTGAAAAAAAATCTTTGTTGATCACAGTTCCTTGAATTATATCTTTCTTCCATTTAGTTGAGCACAACTCTTTCCGGAACCTGAAAATCAAAAGCATTTTCACAAACAAAATCAGAATGAAGGATTTTTTTTCAATCCATCACCTACACAATCTTGGAACAATTCAAAGATGTTGCACTTCGTATAAACATAATGAATATCAAGCATTCCTTCTAAATTTTGTAAACTCAAGTTAATTCTGGGATCAAAAACAAAGTTTTATCTTACCATGTCAATCTGACTCGAAAGTTTCATGGCTAGCAACATAGAAGAAACATGAAGCAATTAAAAGTTATAATCACGCAAAACATGCTCGAATCCTTTCAACCATAATATAGAACAATAATCTTCGGGATGAAAGATTTGATTTTGACTTTGTCAGTCATCAGAATTCACATATTTTGTTTTTTATACCCCATGCTTAACGCATTTTATGAATGATTTTTCCTTAGAATTAGTGAATTCGATGCTCCTAATGCCTTAATTTCATGTTTTACACTTAGGTAAGCATAGGAAAGCGAAAGGAACTAGAAACAGGCCAAAAACGGAGAAAATGGGCCAAAGTACGAAATCAACATGGCCTGGACGTCCTCACACGGGCAGCTTACACAGTCGTGTCAATTTGGCAGAATTGAAGCACGACTCACACGGGTAGAACACACGCCCGTGCCAATTTAACAGGCTCGAAAACGGCCTAAAGTAATCGTACATGGGCGTGTCACATGGGCGTGTCCCTGCCGAGCCTAAGTTGAGTCCAACTTGGAAAAGGCCACTTTTGAGGGTTCTTAGGCATTCCAAAGCTTATAAATACACCTCATAAGAGGAAAAGAAGGGGGACGAAGAATAGGGAGTAAGAAATCACTCCAAGGAAGCTGATTGATCCATCTCAGAAGTCAGATTCACCATCAAGACTAAAGATCTCTCCTCAATTTCCCCTTTGAGAGTCTTGGGTTTTCTTTATGTTTTGTATTCTTTATTATTCTGAGATATTTTCTTATTTAGTTATGAACTAAACCCCTAAATACCTAAGGGGGATGAAACCTAAGACGAATCTTGTTATTATTTTCTGAATCATATGATAAATATTTAACTTGTTCTTAATTGTGTGTTCTTAATTATTGTTTTGGTATTTCAGGATATCGCTTCAAGTTACTACTCTTAGTTGGAAAAGGAATAGACCCTGACAAAGAGTAACTTTGTCATAATTGAGCGGAGTTGATTGCGCGCCTAGAGATAGGGTGACAAGATTTTACCTGATTAGGGTGAAACCTAATAAGGGAATCCATAGATCGAGTTAATGCAACCTTAGGGTGTTAATTAGAGAAAAGTCTCAGTTATTCAACCTAGGGATTACACGTTATTAGTCCTGAATAGGGATAATAACATTACGTAGGGATTTCTACGGAACAAGTTAAATGAATAAATCGTCCGGTTCGGAGCCAGAATAACAAGTAAAAGTCTAGGTGGATTTTTCCTTAGGTATTGTCCTTAATCAATCATTTTCCCAAAAGTAATTTCCCAATCCTATTTTCTGCAATTTCTTAGTTTAATTAGTTAGATAAAACAAACTCCTTTAATTCTTAGGCTAGATAATAAAAAAATAGTCATTACTAGTACTTTTAGTCCTTTGGGTTCGACAATCCGGTCTTGCTAAAGCTATACTACTGTTCGATAGGTACACTTGCCTGCGTTATGATAATAGTTAGTTTAAAGAGCGAGTCATTATAAATTTATAAAGCTTATTACAGAAAATCACGATCAGGTTTTTGGCACCGTTTTCGGGGACTAAAATATTAGGAACACTCAATTTTTATTACTTTAGCCATTTATTTTCTTGTAATTTAACTTTATTTTTATTTTACTAATTTTCTTTTTCTTTCTCTTGGCATGTTCTTATAGTTTATGACTAGAAGAAACTCGTCGGGACCACTTCTTTTTGACGAAGAGATCGATCGTATAGCTCGTAGGAATCGACGAGAAATTAGGCGAAGCCTAAGATACACAGAAGAAGAACAGGAGGACGATATCTCAACTACAACGGAGGAGATGGCTGAAAATTAAGACAATCAGCTACCTCCAGCAATACCCGCTGAATTAGCAAATCAGAATCCTGCTCCTCGTACTATGTATGATTATGCTAAACCTAATTTAACAGGAACTGAGTCAAGTATAGTTAGGCCTGATATTGCTGCAAATAATTTTGAACTGAAACCTAACACGATTCAGATGATACAACAATTTGTTCAGTTTGATGGTTTGCAGGATGAGAATCCCAACACTCACTTGGCGAGTTTTCTGGAATTTTGCAACACTTTCAAAATTAATGGCATTTCTGATAATGCCATTCATCTTTGGTTATTCCCTTTTTCACTAAGAAACAAGGCTAAACAGTGGTTGAACTCGTTACCACGATGGTCCATCACTACTTGGGAATAAATGACCGAAAAAATTTTTTTAAAATATTTTTTTGCCGACAAAAATAGCTAAGTTACGTAATGATATCTCTTCTTTTGTGCAGATGGACTTAGAAACACTTTGTGATGCATGGGATAGATACAAGGACCTACTGTGAAGGTTCCCTCACCATGGGTTACCTCTATGGCTGCAAGTTCAAACGTTCTACAATGGTGTGAATCCCTCGACAAGACAGATGATTGACGCAGCTGGAGGAACCATCAACAACAAAACACCTGAAGAGGCTTACAAATTTATTGAAAAGATGTCACTGAATAACTATTAGTGGCAAGTCATGAGGACTAAGCCAACGAAAATAGTAGGCATTTATAACATCGACTCAGTTACTATGTTGTCAAATCAGGTAGAACTTCTGAATAAAAAAATTGATGGTTTACTTGGTTCTATGCAGGTACATCCAGTGATGAGGTACGATTCAAGTGGACGAGGTGTGCATACAGAATATTAACCATTCAATCCTACAACCGAGGACGAACAAGTCAGCTATATGGGTAACAATAACTTTAGATCTCAAAATAACCCATATAGTAATACTTATAATGCAGGTTGGAGGAACCACCCAAATTTCTCCTGGGGTGGTCAAAGGAATCAAAAGCCACAAAATCCTCAGGGTTTTCAATAGCCACCTTATCAACAGGAGAAGAAACCAAACCTTGAGGAGATGCTATCCAAATTCATCTCAGTGTCCGAAACCCATTTCCAGAATAACGAGACAGCACTTAAAAATCAACAAAAATTGATCCAAGGGCTGGAAACTCAGATAGGCCAGCTGTCCAAACTAATCTCCGAACGACCACAAGGCAGCTTGCCAAGTAATACTGAACCTAACCCAAGGGAACATCTCAACGCAATTAATGTTCAAGATAAAGAAGGATTCGTTGAGCCTGAGCCAGAATTGATGCAAGAAACTGTGGTGAGCAAGGGTAAAGGTGAGGTGAGCCATAATGAAAACAAAACGGTGAATGTAGAATATAAACCTCGTGTCCCATACCCTAACACAACGGGGAAAGACCGCTCAGACGAACAATTCAGTAAATTCCTTAAACTTCTAAAAAAATTACATATTAACTTACTGTTTATTGAAGCTCTGTCGTAGATGCCAAATGCAATGAAATTTTTAAGAGAGCTTTTAGCAAACAAACGGAAGTTGGACGAGGCATCGCATGTGGAGCTAAACGCAGTTTGCTCAGCTATTCTACAAAATAAGCTACCCCACAAAATGAAAGATCCAGGGAGTTTTACAATTCTTTGCTTAATTGGTAGTTTAGATGTAAATAATACATTAGCTGATTTAGGGGCTAGTATTAACGTCATGCCTTATAAAATGTTTAAGCAACTAGGTCTTGGGAAACCTAAACAAACTAGGATGAGCATTCAATTGGCAGATAAAACTATAAGATTTCCTAAGGGTATTATTGAAGATGTACTAGTGAAAATAGATAAGTTCATATTTCCCGTTGACTTCATTGTTCTAGACATAGAGGAGGATAACAACACCCCTTTGATTTTAGGGAGGCCCTTTTTAGCAACTGCCAAAACAGTTATTGATGTTGGCACAGGTGAGCTCACACTTCGTGTGGGAGATGAAACAATTGCCCTTCAAGCCCGAAACTCTGGCAACACATCAAATATTGAAGGTAATTGTCCACACCAATCTACTAAAATTGACAATATGACACAACCTATTTTGCAAGAATTGAGTTTGAAAGAAGTACATGAGCCATGTTCAAGAAATAATAAAGGACCCATTCATGAAGAACGAAGGCTACAAATAGAGGAGCTAGACGAATGGCGAGCACATAAATCGAGAACACACGATAAACTAAAACTACACCAGAACGAGCTCGATACCCTCCAAGTCAACTTAAGGTTGGAGATAAAGTCTTGCTAGATGCTGCAGATCTTCACATTGTCACCACCAACCCGAATGAAGAAATCCCTCTTACAGTACTTCATATTTTCCCATTCGGTACAGTGGAGGTAAGTCATCCCAAGTTTGGCACTTTTAAGGTAAACAACACCAGTCTAAAACCTTATTTTGGTAAGATTGATAGCAAGAATGAGGAGTATGAACTTCTTAAACCACCATGACCATCCAAAGGAGAGGTAAGTCGAGCTTAGACTATAAATAAGCGCTTCTCGAGAGGCAACCCGAGCACTAACTGTATTTACTTCTTTTAATTTTGGTGTTTAACACCTGACATGCTAACAGAGCCCTTGAAAATAGGTTCACCAAAAGGGACACGGCCAAGCACACGGGCGTGTTTAAGACCGTGTGGAAACAGGGCAATGATTTCCTCCAAAATAGGGGCGACGATAAATCACCACGGCTGTGTAACATGGCTGTGGGCGAACCTGCCAAAGCAACACGGGCGTGCGACATGCCCGTGCCTAGCACATGTGGTCCAACCTGTCAAATTAACACAGGCGTGGGCTTACATACATGGGCGTGAGAGACGCGAACGAAGCTAGACACGGTCGTGCGACACGGCTGTGTGCACCAACACGCCCGAGGTACACGGGCGTGTGCCGAATTTTAGACGCGCCAAAATAGGAAAAATACGAAACACATGGGCTGAAATTGGGACACACGGGCGTGTCCCCTGGCCATGTGCCCCAAAATATATAAATAGGCTACACTATTCATTGTCTTCCCCACTCAAAAACCCTAACCCTAGCTGCTGCAAGCCGACACGGTCTCTCTGCCACGCCCATGCGTCGCCTCCAACTTCATTTTTGACACCTTTTCTCCTCTTCCTAGCATTTGTTTACTTTTTCCTTTTCTATTTTACTGATTTCTAGGGCTATTTATCATAATAATATGCAAGTTTTCATTTTCCTTTCATAGTTTTATCACTTAAATCTCGTAATCTAGAATAACTATTTTATTTTTCATGGTCAAATTCTTATTCATTGCATGCATTCTCTACTCCATTTGTTCAGTTAGAAGTAAAATTTTCATGATTAGTATAGTTGAAATTTTCATGCTTTTTGTGTTGCCATTCTCTCATTTATTTAATATATTGCATTGCATTCTTTGTCATTTTGATCCATACCACAATGCTAATGCCACAAGAATATGTTAATGAACTCATTATTTTAATTTTTGTGGCTGAAAATATCTATGCTCTTTCCTCTTACAATTTAGTTCCATTTTCCCATGTTTACTCATCAAGACGATTCAATGATTCTAATTGCAGGTTCACAATGTCGTCTTCACGAGGAAAGAAAGCCGCCGTTCCTTCAGTTTCCCAACGGTGCAACACTTCTCGGGTCCTACCGCGAAAATTTGCCACCCGTTCCTTCAGTTTCCCAACGGGCCCTAAGAGGAACTTTTCCAAATACTACGGGCCCGACCTCTAACAGCGGGCCGCTGCATTGATTAGGCTACCATTGAAAAAATTCAGTTGGCTAATGCAATCCGGGCCCTCCTTACCACCGATCCATGGGAGCTATTTTTTTGGATCATCGAGCTGACATATTTAGAGTTAACGATGGAACTATGATCTACGTTCCATCTTCGAACAGTAATGACAAACTACGATGATCCTGACACAGTCCAGTTTCGCTTAGGCGGATTAATCTGCCAACTAAAAGTCCCAGAATTCGGCACTGCATTGGGTCTTTATACCAAGAAGTTCAGAGAGGAGAATGACTTACATGCTCTAGACCACCACATCCATCATTCTCCCTCACATTGCTGGGACACCCTCGTCCCACGTTCGGCCACCTACGACCCCAGTTGCACCAAGGTCTCATCTCTCCCTCCATCCCTAAGGTACCTCCATTCTATTTTATCTCACACTTTGACAGGGCAGAGAGAGAGCATCGGCGTCGTCACTACCCACGATGTCTATTACTTATGGTGTATGTCAAACGGGCACGTTATCAACCTCGCCTACTTTATCGCCCTTACCATACGCCACCTGACGGAGCGACATCAGAGGGGGGTCATCTATTGGTCCCTACATTACTCGACTGGTACAACACTTCGGACTTCTCAACACCGCGGCCCAAGAATCATCCCTGACCCTCATTGGACAGATGTCTCCACAAGGCATCTCGAGCATGCTTAGCATAAGGATAATCGGGAGGCGCCGAGGAACCTACCCTCCCCAATATCGTCTCGCTCAATCTACCAAGGAGGAGGCTCCAGAGGACATTACTGATGATGTCCCTACCCAGCACGAGGACCCACCTTCCCAGCCACCACCACCTTATTGGCCAATTCATGCGGCAGCTTCATATGTTGACATCTCTGAGCGCCTTAACAGATTCAAGCAACGGTGTTTTCAAAGATTTGACAACATTGATGCTATTCTAAAGCAGATTTGTCAGCATCTCCACATCTCATCGCCAGTCCCACCTCGTGAACCATCCAGCGATGAAGATGTTTAAAAACTTTTATTTATTATTTTATGTTTCTATTTTTATTTTCATTTAATACCACTTTTTATTTTTCTTTCATCTTATTTTTATTAGGATTTATAATTTTTCTTTAACAATTTTTAATCTCGGCTATTCCTTTCCAAGTAATTATTCTTCCTAATATCCCCTAAACAGTTCCCTCTTTCATCACAGTTATAATGAGCTCCAAAGCTCACAATCACTTAGAAACTTCAAACTCCATTGGGAAAGGTTCTCCACGACTGTCATACCCTGCTCAAGGACGAGATATAATATTCTTTTGGCGCAGCACTGTAGTACCCAACCTCTACCACCAACGGAGTATCCTGTACCTCTATAACTCCAAACTAGGACATTCATTTTACACTCAGGAAGTTTCAATTCTCTCCCTCTCTTATGATTTTATATTTTTCCATATATCTATTTTTGTACATTGAGGGCAATGTACATCTTAAGTGTGGGGGAGGTAATCATTAGCCAACACAAATGGCCAAATTCATAACAATACATATACCAAAATGACTCAAAGTTCCTATACATGCCATATACATAAAATACCAAAGTTCATAGGTACCAAGTGATAGGTGGATAGTGTGAAGTGGTCTCCGACGATTCTCGAATCCAAGCTAGCTTGATAACACTATAAAACATGGGAAAATAAATAAAGTAAGCTATAAAGCTTAGTAAGCTAGTATAAAAAAAACTCAACTCAAACTCAAGATTATAATTCAACAATTTGAATATATATATATATTAACATTTAGCATATATTAGCTAACAAACCTTTCATATATATAATTATGATATTAATCACATTCTTCACAAGTTCCTTCGATCCAAAGCTTATACATTTCACGTACGTAGTTGTACCATCTCATATCATTTTCATTCTCAATCACATCTTTTGTTTACCCATTGAACCGTTTGGAATCGAAGTCGGATACTCAAGAGTCTCGCACACCTATACCATGGCCTAAAGCCAAATTAAGGTAGCTTATATCCGAAATACTAATATCATGGCCCGAAGCCAAATCAGCCGATATTCATGGCCTAAGACAAATTGGTATAACTCGCACCTGAAGTGCTTATATCATGGCCTGAATCCAACTCAATGTATCCCTTAATGACATGTCAATAGTATCCTAAACTATTCCTAAGGTTCAACCGAGATTTTGAATGTCGAATCATTGTCGAATCATTATCGATCATATTCATAGTCTTGTATTCACAATTTATGCAACAACAAAGAATATGAAATACATTTGTATTAAAACTTATTATATACAAACTTACCTCAGATCAAAAATGGCTAAACGAGTCAACTATTCCGTAACATTGTTCTTTCCCCGATCTAGATCCAAGTTTCACTTTTCCTAATCTATATATAATCAAAATTAACTTATTAAATCATCTCTCTATTCAATTTAATCCAAGATTCACTTTAAGGCATTTTGACACATTTGCCCATAATATTTCACAACTTTTACAGTTTAGTCCTTATTTCATAAAAACAACAATTAATGAAATTCAACAATAACCCATGCTAGCCGATTTACACATTAGTCCCTAGCAACCCATATTTTCCATTTATTTCACATTTTAACCCCTAAATTTACACATTTCACAATTTAGCCCCTAATTTGCATTTTCATTAAAAATCACTTAACAAAACTTGTATATCTATCAACAAGCATTCAAAATCTATTATCAAACATCAAAAAACACATGTATTCATCAATGGCATCATTAAAAAACTTTAACACTTTTGCAAAATAGTCCCTTGGCTAGCTAGACCTAGTTGCAACGATCTCAAAAACATATAAATCATTAAAAACGGGATAAAAACAGACTTACAATTGACAAAATAAGGTTGGCCAAACCTAGCTCAACAATGGCTTCTTTTTCTGCTTTCAATTTTGGTTGTAGATGAAAGATGGACACCATTTTATGATTTTGTTTTTATTTATTTTATGTTTATTAACATTTTACTTAATTAACCTTAATAATAAAGCATTAAAACCATGTTATACATGTCCAGTATTGTCCACTCACCATACTAAAGGTCTAATTATGACTTAAAGACCCTTACTTTAAGGTTCTATAGCTATTTGACACCTTTAGCTAATAGAACAACACTTTTGCATTTTACGCGATTTAGTCCTTTTTATCAAATTGAGCAATCAAATGATAAAGTTTCTTAATGAAACTTTCACACAATCACTCAATCATGTTGTTAACATTGAAATAATAATAAAATAAATATTTTAACTCAATCATGTTGTTAACATTGAAATAATAATAAAATAAATATTTTGACTTCAGATTTATCGTCCCGAAACCACTATTCTGATTTGACTAAAAACGGGCTATTACACATATCATAAATCTATAACATTCAATTATGTCGTGAGCATGCTGCAATGCAAAAAGGTTTCTACCCATACCATCCACTACACACCACGAGTTCCCCAGAACCCGTCATCCGAACTCCAAAACATTATGGGCTTAAGCCCATGTGGTTAAAACCACCAATAACAATATGCAGAAAATTCTGCCAGAAAAAATGCAGACAAGCTGCCAATAAAAATGCGATAAATCACCACTCCCCTCGGTACTCCAGGTGCAGTGCACTGACTACTAATAATGTAGACTTAATATGGCGCCAGTACTCTATGGAACTCCTCCGTCAACCACAAAATCCCAACCCAATGCATATGCAATATGTCACACAATCTCATACATAACTATATCTCAATACTTTTCACATTAATTTGACATGCTCAACATGTCCTCAATAATCACATACTTTTAGTAAATGGAAAAAGTGTTCCAATCTTTCAAATTACCATTGTGTTGGTATCAGACAATATCGTTCAATTTCACATACTTTACGGATTTTCATTGTGCATAAATAGCACCCTTTTCAGTACACAATATAACAAATAACTCATGCATATACATAAGCTTAATATCTCAACACATTGTATCATTCAATCAAATATTCTCATATCTCATAACTCAAATATGTAATTCCAAACCCCATCAAGAATTCATGCTATCAAGCTAGCAATTTTGCCAACATGTCAATCTTTTAAGGCTTGAAACATACCTGGTTCGACCACTTATAAAATCAATAATTTGGCTATTAATACAATCCAATCAGCAAGCTAATTTATCAAATATAACATGATATTTAACATTTTCAAAATTTTTATGAGTTTAGGACTCACATCTTAATTTTTCGTTTCCTCGCAGTACACTAGCGAATCTTCCAATTTTCCTTAATAACTCCTTAAACGAACCAAAACCAAAATTCAGTATAAATTCAATCAATTTACCATTAAACCAGACCCAAAACACCCACTTATGATTTCAAACCAATAGTTTAAATTATAACTATTTTATGAATCTAAACTAGCTAGATTCCTTACACTATACCGATGCGAACTGTACGTACAATTTTTCTTCGCCTTTACGAATGATTTGGGGCATTTGGGTCAGCACCTAATTCAATAACATATTGGAAAATAAGTAGAAAATTAATGATTAAATTATTTCATTAAATCAATTCATAACCTTTACCCAACAACTATGTCGAAATAACAAACTAATTACCCTTAATTGTACTTACGCTTCACGATTTATAGGTTTCTAATGGCCAATCTATCAAGAATGTTTTTCCCTGATTGAAATGGGTTTAAAAGATGATTAGGAAGGTTCAAGAACTCAGAATAAGGCTGGAAAAATAAAATCAAGAACCAAGAAACAAAATAGCCCCTTTTCTTGCACATAGGCGCATACACCACCACCCATGGTGGTCAAAATTGGGGCTGAATTTTAAAACGGTTTAAGATCTCATTTAAATCTGGAAACATACTTTTGAAATCATTTAAAATCCCCCAAATTCTAGATCTCGAATTTTTTTTTAATTGATAAGATTAATAAAGCAATTGAAGAGAAAAGAGATCTTGCCCAATGTAACACCCTAACCTTTATCTGTTGTTGGAATAGGGCGCGAGGCATTACCGATCAATTATAGCATACAACATATATTTCTCATACTTGAATTTATTATTACAAAAACATCAATCAATCATAATCACATTGTCCCTTATAAGGCTCTACGAGATCTTAAACCAAGCTTGAAAGAGGTTTGGGACTAAACTGATAACATTTGAAAACTTCGGAAAACAAATAAAATTTTCATGCATACAGGGATTACACGCCCGTGTGAACAGACCGTATGACTCACACGGCCACCAGACACACCCGTGTCATAAGCCATGTGGAAACAGGGCATACATACTGACTTGCATCACGCGGCCGAAGAAACGCCCGTGTGAAATCTAGAGGGTATACTGACTTGGTCACACGGCCGACCACACGCCCAAATGCAAGCCCGTGTGCCACACATGGCTAGTAGACAAGCCCGTGTACCTAAGCCATGTAACTTTCTGACTTGTTTAATTAAGTTATAGCAGACACATGGTCGAGTCACACGCCCATGTGCTCAACCGTGTGTGGTGAAATTAGGCTTGGTTGAAGCCCCATTTTTCACCCTCCTCAAGCATACCTAAACCACATCATTTCATACCATTTCAGTACACTTATAGGCAACCAAAACAAGCCAATTCATATACAAATCATGCCATTTCATCATCAACCATTTCACTACTCAAATCATAACCATAAACATACCACATCAATATGTCATAACCTACATTTTTCACTTATCTTCCATATGTATGTTCGCACCATATTATCATCTAATTTATGCCACAAAACATACCGATTCATCATCATCAAAATGTACCAATTCATCAACCCTATACCATACCAAACATGCCAAAACACAAGGCTATATATATATATATACATCATATACAAGCCAAACCCACATTCAACATTACCAAACACATTTCCACAATACTAAAGCCTATACATGCCATATAACCAAGTCACAAGTGTATAAATACTGAAATCAAAAACTAAATAGTGTGATACGATCTCTGCCAACTTCCAACTTGAGCGAATGTCTGAATCATTATAAAACATAGAAAAATAACACAAATAAGCTTTAAAGCTTAGAAAGCTCGTATGATATTAAACTTATCTTATTGAATAAGCACATATTAAGCATTTACATATACTATAATATAAATTCATTTGATTTCACCTTTATACCATAATTCCAATCACATAATTAACAAAGTTTCACAAGTTTATTTATTTCTATGCTCATATGAATAAAAAACATTCTTATAATTTCGATCACATTTACATATACAAAATCAACTATCTATATAACTTCATTCAAACCAACATTCCTCACATTTTCTTTAGCCAAGGTGAATCGTGTTAATTATCATCAAGTAACAGTATTTTGCACGTTATATACCTTATGTATATATAATTAAAACAAACATAACTCATGCCTCATTTAACATCCAATTTATACATCCATATAGCCAAATGAACCCATTTTGTCATAAAACATATTTATACACAAATCTTTCTCATTTCATATACATGATACAATATGAACTCACCACTTTCATTCGATTCTGACATAAGTTTTGTACGTACCTATATTACTTATTTCAATTGTACTTTCATTCTTGTCTTGACTATGCCCGTCGAACCATTCAGAATCACTAAGGATAGCTGGAAATCTTGTATAACTCATAGAATGCCATATCCCAGATATGGTCTTACATGTTATAGTATATCGATGCCAATAGCCCAACTATGGTCTCACATGAATCTTATATTGATGCCAATGTCCCAGACATAGTCTTAAACGAATCTCATATCGATGCCAATGTCCCAGAGTTGGTCTTACATGAAATCACATCCCGATAATCCTAATGTCATGACATTTAGATCCTAAGTTATTCCTAAGGTTCATACGGGACTTTCGAACGTCAAAACTCTGTCGGTTGTGCTCGTATTCATTTCCAATCAGCATTATAATTCAATTCAACAATAATAATGAATTCATATCACATTTTAACAGCATTTATTAACATACGAACTTACCTCGTTCGCTGTAACGACAAATTAGGGTGATTAATCCGATACCTTATTTTCTCCCGTTCTAGATCCGAATCTCATTTTTTTCAATATATATAATAAAAAAATGTATTTATTTAATCATTAATTCATTCAATTTAATACAATTTACATATTTTAGCAAAATTACACTTTTTCCCTAATTATTTCACAATTTTGCAATTTAGTCCTTACCATAAAAAATCATAACTTCATGAAATTAAACACATACCCAAGATAGCCGAATTTTCCATATATTACTATCAGCCCATATTTTCAATTTATTTCACATTTTAACCACTAAATTTCCACATTTTACAATTTAGTCCAAAATTGACATTTTTACTCAAAATCACTTTACAAAACATGTAAAACTAGCATCAAAATTTCATATTTCATCATCAAACATCAATTAACACATGTATTCAACAATGGCAACTAGCAAAATCTTTAACAATTTTGAAATCGGAGGTATGGGATAGTTAGATTACGAAGCAACAATCTCAAAAACGGAGAAATTATTAATAACCGAGCCAAATTGGACTTACTTGCTTGATCAAGAATGGCTGAATGCTTGAGAGTTTTTTAATGGCTTCTTCCTTTTAAATTTTTGGTGGATTCATTGAATAAAAAAGATGATGCCTTTAATTTTATGTTATTTACTTATTTAATTCATAATTTACTATTTTACCCTTGGCTATTTAAACATAAATTTCACCTAACCATGTCCAAGAATGTCCACTCATAATTCAAATGGTCAAATTGCCATGCAAGTGCTCCACATTTCCTTTTTATAGCTAATTAGTACCTTTAACTTATAGACTACAAATTTTGCACATTATGCGATTTAGTCCTTTTTCATAATTAAACACCCAATCGGTAAAATTTATTCACAAAAATTTCACACATCTCTAATATCATACTATAGACCTTATAAAAACAATAGAATTAATATTTTAACTTCAAATTTTTGGTCCCAAAACCACTGTTCCAATTTGACCCAAAAATGGGCTTTTACAACTCTCCCCCTTTAAGGATTTTCGTCCCTGAAAGTCTTACCAGTGATTTGGTTGGAGATTTTCTCTCACATTGCCTTATCACATAGCCTCAGATTTGTCAACTCTTTAGTCTCACAAACTATGATTTTGATCTATTCTTCGCTATATATCTTCTCAAGTTCTAACAGTAATATAAGTTGATAAGCCATTGGCCTTATTCACTCTATAATCCCATACAACCTGTTGAGTCGCAAACTCATTTTCTTTAATGACCAAAACAAAGAATCTTCTTTCTCAAAAGTACATTTAGAAACACTTTATTGCCAATCTAAACTGGAATATCTTCAAATTTCAAGTCTGTATACGATTTCTGATGATTTGAAACTACTTTCAAAATGACTCATATTACTTTCACATTTCTTCAGCTCAACAATGGCTTCTTTTTTTGCTTTTAATTTTAGTTGTAGATGAAAGATGGGCACCATTTTATGATTTTGTTTTTATTTATTTTATGTTTATTAACATTTTACTTAATTAACCTTAATAATAAAGCGTTAAAATCATGTTATACATGTCCAGTATTGTCCACTCACCATACTAAAGGTCTAATTACTACATAAGGACCCTTACTTTAAGGTTCTATAGCTATTTGACACTTTAGCTAATAGAACAACACTTTTGCACTTTACGCGATTTAGTCCTTTTTATCAAATTGAACAATCAAACGATAAAATTTCTTAACGAAACTTTCACACAATCACTCAATCATGCTTTTAACATTGTAATAATAATAAAATAAATATTTTGACTTCAAATTTGTGGTTCCAAAACTATTGTTCTGATTTGACTAAAAACGGGCTGTTACATATATCACAAATCAATAACATTCAACTATGTCGTGAGCATGATGCAATGCATAAAGGGTTCTACCCATACCATCCACTACACACCATGAGTTCCCCAGAACCCATTATCCAAACTCCAAAACATTATGGGCTTAAGCCCATTGTGGTTAAAATAGCCAATAACAATATGCAGAAAATTCTGCCAGTAAAAATGCAGACAAGCTGCCAGTAAAAATGTGATAAATCGCCACTCCCCTCAGTACTCCAGGTGCAGTGCACTGACAACGAATAATGTAGACTTAATATGCCGCCAGTACTCTATGAAACTCCTTCGTCAACCACAAAATCCCAACCCAATGCATATGCAATATGTCACACAATCTCATACATAATTATATCTCAATACTTTTCACATGCATTTGACATGCTCAACATGTCCTCAATAATCACATACTTTTAGTAAATGGAAACAGTGTTCCAATCTTTCAAATTACCATTGTGTTGGTATCAATCAATATCGTTCAATTTCACATACTTTACGAATTTTCATTATGCATAAATAGCACCCTTTTCAGTACACAATCTAACAAATAACTCATGCATTTAAATTATACATAAGCTTAATATCTCAACACATTATATCATTCAATCAAACATTCTCATATCTCATAACTCAAATATGCAATTACAAACCCCATCAAGCATTCATACTATCAAACTAGCAATTTTGCCAACATGTCAATCTTTTAAGGCTTGAAACATACCTAGTTTGGCCACTAACAAAATCAATAATTTGGATATTAAGACAATCCAATCAGCAAGCTAATTTATCAAATATAACATGATATTTAACATTTTCAAAAATTTTATGAGTTTGGGACTCACCTTAATTTTCGTTTCCTCGCAGCACACTATCGAATCTTCCAATTTTCCTTAATAACTCCTTAAACGAACCAAAACTAAAATTTAGTATAAATTCAATCAATTTACCATTAAACCAGCCTCGAAACACCCACTTATGAGCTCAAACCAATAGTTTAAATTATAACTATTTTATGAATCTAAACTAGCTAGATCACTATACCGATACGAACTGTACGTACAATCGTTCTTCGCCTTTACGAATGATTTGGGGTGTTTGGGTCAGCATCTAATTCAATAACATACCGAAAAATAAGTAGCAAATTAATGATTAAATTCTTTCACTTAATCAGTTCATAACCTTTACCCACGATTTGTGGGTTTCGAATGGCCAATCCATCAAGAATGTTTTTCCCTAATTGAAATGGGTTTAAAAGATGATTAGGAGGGTTCAAGAACTCAGAATAAGGCTGGAAAAATAAAAGCAAGAACCAAGAAACAAAATAGCCCCCTTTCTTGCACATAGGCGCACGCACCACCACCCATGGTGGCCAAAATTGGGGCTGAATTTTAAAACGGTTCAAGATCTCATTTAAATTTGGAAACATACCTTTGAAATCATTTAAAATCCCCCAAATTCTAGATCTGGAAATTTTTGTTTTTAATTGATAAGGTTAATGAAGCAATTGAAGAGAAAAGAGATCTTACCCAATGTAACACCCCTAACCCTTATCCGTTGTCGGAATAGGGTGCGAGACATTACCGATAAATTACAATATACAACATATATTTCTCATACTTGAATTCATTATTACATAAAAATCAATCAATCATAATCACATTGTCCCTTATAAGGCTCCACGAAACCTTAAAACATGCTTGAAAGAGGTTTGGGACTAAATCGATAACATTTGACACTTTGGGAAACTTATAAAATTTTCATGCATACAATGATCACACGCCCATGTGAACAGACCGTATGACTCATACGGCCACCAGACACACCCATGTCATAAGCTGTGTAGAAACAAGGCATACATATTGACTTGCATCACACGGTTGAAGAAACGCCCGTGTGCCATGGCCGTGTGAAATCTGGAGGGTATACTGACTTGGTCACACGGCCGACCACATGCCCATATGCCAGCCCGTGTGCCACACACGACTAGTAGACACGCCTGTATGCCTAAGCCGTGTAACTCACTGACTTGTTTAAAGCAGACACACAGTCGAGTCACAAGCCCGTGTGCTCAACCGTGTGGGGGTGAAATTAGGCTTGGTTTAAGCCCCATTTCTCACCCTCCTCAAGCATACCTAAACCACATCATTTCATACCATTTCAGTACACTTATAGGCAGCCAAAACATGCCAATTCATATACAAATCATGCCATTTCATCATCAACCATTTCACTACTCAAATCATAATCATAAACATACCACATCAATATGTCATAACCTATATTTTTCACTTATCTTCCATATGTATGTTCTCACCAAATTATCATCTAATTCATGCCATGAAATATACCAATTCATCTTCATCAAAATGTACCAATTCATCAACCTTATACCATACCAAACATGCCAAAACACAAAGCTATATATATATATACATCATGTACAAGCCAAACCCACATTCAACATTACCAAACACATTTCCACATAACTCAAGCCTATACATGCCATATAACTAAGTCGCAAGTGTATAAATACCGAAATCAAAAACCGAATAGTGTGATGCGATCTCCACCGATTTCCAACCTGAGCGAATGTCCGAATCACTATAAAACATAAAAAAAATAACACAAATAAGATTTAAATCATAGTAAGCTCGTATGATATTAAACTTATCTTATTGAATAAGAACATTTTAAGCATTTACATATACTATAATATAAATTCATTTGATTTCACCTTTATACCATAATTCCAATCACATAATTGACAAAGTTTCACAAGTTTATTTATTTCTATGCTCATGCGAATCAAAAACATTCTTATAATTTCGATCACATTTACATATACAAAATCAACTATCTATATAACTTCATTCAAACCAACATTCCTCACATTTTCTTTAGCCAAGGTGAATCGTGTTAATAATAATCAAGTAACAGTATTTCGCACGTTATATACCTTATGCATATATAATTAAAACAAACATAACTCATGCCTCATTTAACATCCAATTTATACATCCATATAGCCAAATGAACCCATTTTGTCATAAAACATATTTATACACAAATCTTTCTCATTTCATATACATGATACAATATGAACTCAACACTTTCATTCGATTTTGACATAAGTTTTGTACGTACCTGTATTACTTATTTCAATCGTACTTTCATTCTTGTCTTGGCTATGCCCGTCGAACCATTCAGAATCGCTAAGGATACTTGGAAATCTCGTATAACTCATAGAATGCCATATCCCAGATATGGTCTTACATGTTATAGTATATCGATGACAATAGCCCAACTATGGTCTTACACGAATCTTATATCGATGCCACTGTCCCAGAAATGGTCTTACACGAATCTCATATCGATGCCAATGTCCCAGACATGGTCTTACATGAAATCACATCCTGATAATCCTAATGTCATGACATTTAGATCCTAAGCTATTCCTAAGGTTCGTATGGAACTTTCAGACGTCACAACTATGTCGATTGTGCTCGTACTCATTTCCAATCAGCATTATAATTCAATTAAACAATAATAATAAATTTATAGCACAATTTAATAGCATTTATTAACATACGAACTTACCTCGTTCGCTGTAACGACGAATTAGAGCGATTAATTCAATACATTGTTTTCCCTTGTTCTAGATCTGAATCTCATTTTTCTCAATCTATATAATAACAAAATTTACTTATTTAATCATTAATTCATTCAATTTAACACAATTTACATATTTTGGAAAAATTACACTTTTAGCCCTATTATTTCACAATTTTGCAATTTAGTCCTTATCACAAAAAATCACAATTTCATGAAATTAAACACAAACCCAAGCTAGCCAAATTTTCCATATATTACTACCAGCCCATATTTTCAATTTATTTCACATTTTAACCACTAAATTTCAACATTTTACAATTTAGTCCAAAATTGACATTTTTACTCAGAATCACTTTACAAAACATGTAAAACTATCATCAAATTTTCATATTTCATCATCAAACATCAATTAACACATGTATTCAACAATGGAAACTATCAAAATCTTTAAGAATTTTGAAATCAGAGGTACGGGCTAGCTAGATTACGAAGCAACGATATCAAAAACGTAGAAATTATTAAAAATCAAGCCAAATTGGACTTACTTGCTTGATCAACAATGGCTGAATGCTTGAGAGTGTTTTAATGGCTTCTTCCATTTAAATTTTTGGTGGATTCATTGAAGAAGAAAGATGATGGCTTTAATTTTATGTTATTTACTAATTTATTCATAATTTACTATTTTACCCATGGTTATTTAAACATAAATTTTACCTAACCATGTCCAAGAATGTCCACTCATAACTCAAATGGTCAAATTGACATACAAGTGCTCCACATTTCCTTTTTATAGCTAATTATTGCCTTTAACTTATAGACTATAAATTTTGCACCTTACGCGATTTAGTCCTTTTTCATAATTAAGAAAATTTATTCACAAAAATTTCACACATCTCTAATATCATACTGTAGACCTTATAAAAATAATAGAATTAATATTTTAACTTCAGATTTGTGGTCCCAAAACCACTATTCCGATTTGACCCAAAACGAGCTGTTACAACTCTCCCCCCTTAGGGATTTTTGTCCCTGAAAATCTTACCAATGAATTGGTCGGAAATTTGCTTTCACATTGTCTTACATGTTATAGTATATCAATGCCAATAGCCCAACTATGGTCTTACACGAATCTCAAATCGATGCCAATGTCTCAGACATGGTCTTACATGAAATCACATCTCCGTAATCCTAATGTCATGACATTTAGATCCTAAGCTATTCCTAAGGTTTGTACGGGACTTTCGGATGTCATAACTCTGTAGATTGTGCTCGTACTCATTTTCAATCAGCATTATAATTCAATTCAACAATAATAATAAATTTGTAACACAATTTAATAGCATTTATTAACATACGAACTTACATCGTTATTTGTAATGACGTATTAGTGCATTAATCCTATACTTTGTTTTCCCCCATTCTAGATCCGAATCTAATTTTTCTCAATCTATATAATAACAAATTTTACTTATTTAATCATTAATTCATTCAATTTAACACAATTTACAAATTTTGGCAAAATTACACTTTTGCCCCTATTGTTTCACTTTTCTGCAATTTAGTCCTTATTACAAAATATCACAATTTCATGAAATTAAACACAAACCCAAGCTAGCCGAATTTTTGATATATTACTATCAGCTCATATTTTCAATTTATTTGCATTTTAACCACTAAATTTCCACATTTTATAATTTAGTCCAAAATTGACATTTTTACTTAAAATCACTTTACAAAATATGTAAAACTATCATCAAATTTTCATATTTCATCATCAAACATCAATTAACACATGTATTCAACAATGGCAACTATCAAAATCTTTAACAATTTTGAAATCAGAGGTACAAGCTAGCTAGACTATGAAGTAACGATATCAAAAACGTAGAAATTATTAAAAATCGAGCCAAATTGGACTTACTTGCTTGATCAACAATGGCTGAATGCTTGAGAGTGTTTTAATGGCTTCTTCCTTTTAAATTTTCGGTGGATTCATTGAAGAAGAAAGATGATGGCTTTAATTTTATGTTATTTACTTTTTTAATTCATAATTTACTATTTTACCCATGGTTATTTAAACATAAATTTCAACTAACCATGTCCAAGAATGTCCAGTCATAACTCAAATGGTCAAATTGCCATGCAAGTGCTCCACATTTCCTTTTTATAGCTAATTAGTACCTTTAACTTATAGACTACAAATTTTGCACCTTACGCAATTTAGTCCTTTTTCATAATTATGCACTCAATCGGTAAAATTTATTCACAAAAATTTCACACATCTCTAATATCATACTGTAGACCTTATAAAAATAATAGAATTAATATTTTAACTTCATATTTGTGGTCCCAAAACCACTGTTCCGATTTGACCCAAAAACGGGCTGTTACAACTCTCCCCCCTTAGGGATTTTTGTCCCCGAAAATCTTACCAATGAATTGGTTTGAGATTTGCTTTCACATTGTCTTACTTGTCATAGTATATCAATGCCAATAGCCCAACTATGGCCTTACACGAATCTCAAATCGATGCCAATGTCTCAGATATGGTCTTACACGAAATCACATCTCCGTAATCCTAATGTCATGACATTTAGATCCTAAGCTATTCCTAAGGTTTGTACGGGACTTCCGGATGTCATAACTCTGTAGATTGTGCTCGTACTCATTTCCAATCAGCATTATAATTCAATTCAACAATAACAATAAATTTGTAGCACAATTTAACAGCATTTATTAAAATACGAACTTACATCGTTCACTGTAACGACGTATTAGGTCAGTTAATTCTATACTTTGTTTTCTCCTATTCTAGATCCGAATCTCATTTTTCTCAATCTATATAATAACAAATTTTACTTATTTAATCATTAATTCATTAAATTTAACACAATTTACAAATTTTGGCAAAATTACACTTTTGGCCCTATTATTTCACTTTTTTACAATTTAGTCGTTATTACAAAATATCACAATTTCATGAAATTAAACACAAACCCAAGCTAGCCGAATTTTTGATATATTACTATCAGCTCATATTTTCAATTTATTTCACATTTGAACCACTAAATTTCCACATTTTATAATTTATTCTAAAATTGACATGTTTACTCAAAATCACTTTACAAAACATGTAAAACTATCATCAAAATTTCATATTTCATCATCAAACATCAATTAACACATGTATTCAACAATGGCAACTATCAAAATCTTTAACAATTTTGAAATCAGACGTACAGGCTAGCTAGATTACGAAGCAAAGATTACAAAAACGTAGAAATTATTAAAAACCGAGCCAAATTGGACTTACTTGCTTGATCAACAATGGCTGAATGTTTGAGAGTGTTTTAATGGCTTCTTCCTTTTAAATTTTCGGTGGATTCATTGAAGAAGAAAGATGATGGCTTTAATTTTATGTTTTTTACTTATTTAATTCATAATTTACTATTTTACCCATGGTTATTTAAACATAAATTTCACCTAACCATGTCCAAGAATGTCCAGTCATAACTCAAATGGTCAAATTACCATGCAAGTGCTCCACATTTCCTTTTTATAGCTAATTAGTACCTTTAACTTATAGACTACAAATTTTGCACCTTACGCGATTTAGTCCTTTTTCATAATTAAGCACTCAATAGGTAAAATTTATTCACAAAAATTTCACACATCTCTAATATCATACTGTAGAGCTTATAAAAATAATATAATTAATATTTTAACTTCAGATTTGTGGTCCCAAAATAACTTTTCTGAGTTGACCCAAAAACATGCTGTTACAACTCTCCCCCTTAGGGATTTTTGTCCCCGAAAATCTTACCAATGAATTGGTTTAAGATTTGCTTTCACATTGTCTTAGTTGTCATAGTATATCAATGCCAATAGCCCAACTATGGTCTTACACGAATCTCAAATCGATGCCAATGTCTCAGACATGGTCTTACACGAAATCACATCTCCGTAATCCTAATATCATGACATTTAGATCCTAAGCTATTCCTAAGGTTTGTACGGGACTTCCGGATGTCATAACTCTGTAGATTGTGCTCGTACTCATTTCCAATCAGCATTATAATTCAATTCAACAATAATAATAAATTTGTAGCACAATTTAATAGCATTTATTAACATACGAACTTACATCGTTCGCTGTAACGACGTATTAGGCCGGCTAATCCTATACTTTGTTTTCCCCTATTCTAGATCCGAATCTCATTTTTCTCAATCTATATAATAACAAATTTTACTTATTTAATCATTAATTCATTCAATTTAACACAATTTACAAATTTTGGCAAAATTACACTTTTGGCCCTATTGTTTCACTTTTTTGCAATTTAGTCCTTATTACAAAATATCACAATTTCATGAAATTAAACACAAACCCAAGCTAGCTGAATTTTTGATATATTACTATCAGCTCATATTTTCAATTTATTTGACATTTTAACCACTAAATTTCCACATTTTATAATTTAGTCCAAAATTGACATTTTTACTTAAAATCACTTTACAAAACATGTAAAACTATCATCAAATTTTCATATTTCATCATCAAACATCAATTAACACATGTATTCAACAATGGCAACTATCAAAATCTTTAACAATTTTGAAATCAGAGGTACAGGCTAGCTAGACTATGAAGTAACGATATCAAAAACGTAGAAATTATTAAAAATCGAGCCAAATTGGACTTACTTGCTTGATCAACAATGGCTGAATGCTTGAGAGTGTTTTAATGGCTTCTTCCTTTTAAATTTTCGGTGGATTCATTGAAGAAGAAAGATGATGGCTTTAATTTTATGTTATTTACTTTCTTGGCAATGTTCGGGATCAATCTTGGGGTTCAAGATTTTAGATTTGGGACTGATTTAGATTAAGGTAAATGGCAGAAATATAATAAAGAAGATGGTGTAAAATCTTGATACAAAACGAAAAAGAAAGAGATTGTGAAATGGGAGGTGCAGGTGTTGGCATTAATGGAGGAAAGGAAAAATAAAATAAAATCAAAGAGAGGGAGAGGAGGAGATGAATGGCTAGGGCAATGAGGAGGAGAATTAAAGGCTAATTGTTTGTGAAAAATTAACATTTATACTTAGGGTTACAAGGCTTGGGCGTCACACACATTAAAAACAAGAGATTTTTGCCAAAAATTAAATTATTTCACAAGGGAAAGGATTCAAACTTGTCCTCATTTAATTTCCATGCTTTCTCATATTTCTTTTAACCATTAGGATTTTTCCTCAGTCTTGAAATAATTTTTCAATATTTCTTTTAAAAACAAGGCATGTCACATACTAGGGTTTAAGGTAAATTTTGCAAAATAATAAAAATGGTGAGAGAGAAGGGATTTGAACTTGGGTTTCAAGGATTGTTTCGCTACCACTTATCCAACAAACCAATACCTCATTTGGGATGTTACAATATTTGTGAATGTATGACCAACATTTTTAGGTTAATGAATTAACTATTTAATCTGGGAAGAGATAATAGTTAATAGACAAAAGACCAAAATGTTGCATATCGTGTCAATTTCAAAAGATAATTGATGTATGCAGAAACTGAATAAATGCCCAGAAGGGTGATTTCTAGGTTAATTTTTGACATAGGAATATGCTAATTAAGTTAGGAACATAATAGGACTTTGGGAGAAGCCTATGCTTAAATTGAAATTGGTTTAATGAATTTTCATATTTCCACAATCCTTTCATGATATTTTGTTTATGAATGGCAATAAATTCTTGTTAAAGTGAAATATTTATTTTAGTCTATTGATGTTGTGTTATAATAAATATTGTGTTTAATTCCTATTGTGATTATTTTCTGCAAGGTATGTTGTTTTATTTTGTGGGTATTTAAATTCTGACTTTCTTCTTCTAAATTGTTTATAATTGACTTTGTAAATAATTCACCTAACAGTCCTTATGGAGACAGTACTCTTTACTCACTATTTATTACTTGTACGGCCGTGTACACTTGCACGTAATCACGCGACACAGTGATCACATGTTAAATTCATTTGTTTTAAAAAAGAACATTTTTATACTTATGTAAATATCCACTTTTACAAAATCACTTTAGTAGACTAAGTGGGAGGATGTTAAGCTCACTTTATGTATATTGGCTCACTAACCTAGAGTTTAGAAACCACTTACTGTTATTGGTATTCGTCAATTAACGATCAAATTAAAAAATAATAGTATTTAATTTCACTTAAATTCTATTGATGGAATGAAGTGATACCCGAAGAAATAAAAAGGTGAAAGAACACGTAATTTGCCCTCTTCTCTCATCTATTAAAGATGTCACTAAAAGTTTCTGATAACCATTTCTAAAAAAACCCCATAAAAAGAATTAGATAGAGAGAAGATGAGTGTTAAGTATTGGAAATTTAATTGAGGAATTTAAGATTTCAATGTCGGTTACCTCATCGTCCAATAGTATGTATATGAATACCTGATTTTATTTTTTTGTTTTGAATTCTTGATTTAAATATATATTTCCTGTTAAATAAATCTTACAAGAACATTTGGAATTCAGGGAGAATCATGGCAATTTTTTTTTAATCTTCTACTTTTGTTTTATGATTGTTGTTGTGAGTTAATAGTTGTGTCTTTATCTTTTAAGTTTCAATTTGTCATTTTCTTAAAAACACAATCGCTGCACCAAATGTAAATATTTAGGTTGCATTGGTAAGCCATATTTTATTTCTTAAATAGATAACCTGGATAACATAGTTCACTACGTCCAACGAACAAAACACTTTATTATTAGCGCATTTAATTTTCGTTGAAGGACAAAACCTCTAAACCTGGTGCCCTTGGCTCAGGCGGTGCAATTTGGCCAACTTGTGTGCTGAGGAGGGAAGGATTTCAGTACCGGACTATACTCAAAGAAATTAGTGGGTTTAATCTCAAATCCACCGCTCAATGTCGGCATCATCGGAAAATCTTCTTGGCAAGGCACATGGTGGAACCCCATGGTGTACTACAACACGATGTCCTTATTCTCAATGCTTCGGTTATTCTCGGTCCATACTGCTAACGTATCGCCCACCCGCCCATTCCTCTGACTTGTTATAAGGAGTTACCCACACGTTATAATTGGTGAAAGCGACTCAAATTTGTGGGCAGTCATCGGCAGCGAGGAGTGGACCAGCTGCAGATCCGGGAACTAAACGATATCCAACTTTGTTTCCGGTTTTAGTTCTCTTGTATGAGTTAACAACTAGGAGTTCCGGTGGATTTAAGCCAATTTGGAGCTTTGCATCGGATTCAGTTTTGGCAATTTCATGTTCAACATTCCAATAACTTTTTCTTGGGATGTTCTTGTCTTTGACTCGTTTGGTGATCAAATGGGTCTTGATGAAGGAATTTGTATCGCCATCAATGTCCAGATCGAAATGGTATGTTAAGAAATGATCATGGCTGTTGGTGTTATTGAGCAAGCAAACAGCTGGTATTGGTTTGGCTTTTGCAGCAAGTAACGATACTTGCTGAACAAACAAGAAGGAATCGAGCAAAAGAAAAGAAGAAGAAGAAAAATAGAAGCAGAAGAAATAGAGAATAGTTGAAATAGTTGATGAAAATGAAGTGTATTTTATTCATAATCTTCTCTGGCAGATTGCTATTACATATATCAAAAAAAGATGAAGTGTACAAGTCAAAATGACTACCAAATCACACACCTAACCCCACTCTAATACATTGAAAATAGCTAAATTAATTGTCCAAGTTGTATTGCTAAAATTTCAGTCAATCAATCAATGGATTACATCAAAATATTACCAACTGAGTTCAAAAGACAAACTAGATTACAAAATAACAAAACATTGGTTGAAAACCAACAGCAACAAGAAACCATAGCTGTTGCATCCTTATCACGAGCATGCATGGGCAACTTCAAGCTACATTTGCTCTATATCAGCTGCATAGAGATCAGCTTCAACACTCCTCCTTGAGCTCTATGCTGCAAACTCCCATAAGCTTTCTTAACTTGTTAAATCTCGACACACCAAGACCCTTGGTCAAAATGTCAGCAATTTGATCCTTCGAATTGCAATGAACTAGCTTTATTTCACAAGCTTGCTCCATCTCCCTTAGCACATGCAACTTTATGTCAAAGTGCTTTGTTCTACCATAGAAGACAGGGTTCTTTGCAATTGCAACAGCAGACTTGTTGTCACAAAGTATCTCTGTTGCTTCTACTTGAAATAAGTTCAAATGAGCTAAGATTTTCCTCAGCCAAATGGCTTGATTTACTGCACTAGCAGCAGCTACATACTCGGCCTCAGTAGTCGATTGAGCCACTGAGGACTGCTTTTTGGAACTCCAACAGACCATTGCTGACCCCAATATGAAGGCATACCCTGATGTGCTCTTCATATCATCTTTAGAACCAGCCTAATCACTATCTGTGTAGCCTTTCAATTTCAGTTCTTCAGATTTGCTAAACAAGAGACCATGATTTAGAGTACCTTTAATGTATCTCAAGATTGCTTTTGGTTTTGCGACTTGAAAATGTTGTACATTACAGCAGTGCATGAATCTAGAAAGTAAACTTACTGCAAACATGATGTCCGGCCTCGTTGCAGTCAAGTATAGAAGACAACCAATCAGGCTTCTATAGGTAGTTTCACAGACTTCTTCATGACCCTCATTGCTTGATAATTTTAACCCAGCTATAATAGGTGTAGGAGTTGGCTTGCAATTCAGCATTGAAAACTTTGTTAACACCTTCAAGGCAAATTATTTCTGCTTCAAGAAGATCCCTCCTTGTGTCTGGCTCACTTCCATTCCTAGAAAGTATGTCATCAGCCCCAAGTCAGTCATTTCGAACTTTTCCTTCATCTTTGTCTTAAATTCTGCCAAGTCAACTTTATCTCCTCCTGTTACTAATAAGTCATCAACATACAATGACACCACAAGCTGAGTTTCAGTTTTATTTTTCTTGACATTTAACGTTGGCTCACTAACACTTCTTTCAAACTTCAAACTGAGTAGATAAGAGTCAATTCGAGCATACCATGCTCTGGGGGCTTGTTTTAGGCCATATAAAGCCTTTCTTAGTCTGTAAACCAAGTCTTCCTTTCCAGGTATTTCAAATCCCTCTAGTTGCTCGACATAAATCTCCTCTTCAAGGATTCCATTTAGAAAGGCCGATTTCACATCCAGTTGATAAACTTTGCACTGCATATGAGCAGCCAACCCAACAATCAACCTGATCGTATCTAGTCTGGCAACAGGAGCATATGTTTCAAAGTAATCCAGTCCATATTTTTGGCTGAATCCTTTTACCACAAGTCTAGCCTTTAGTTTATTCAGACTTCCATCAGCATTCTGCTTGGCCTTGTAGACCCATTTTACACCAATAATCTTCCTGTTAGCAGGCTTCTCAACTAGCTCCCAAGTCTGGTTCTTTTCGATCATGGCAATTTCATCTGCCATTGCCTGTTTCCAGCCTTCATGCATTTTGGCCTCTTCAAAATAGGTTGGCTCTACTAAGGCTACATGTGACCTCTCATAAATTTTAGCCAAGGATCTAGTACCTCTGATTGGCTCATCATCAAGGTCCATATCTGGACCATTTCCCTCTGGCTCTGTCTGATCAACCACAAGTTCTTCAGAGACAGCTTCAGGTTCATTCTTGTCCCAATTCCAGTTTGCTCTTTCATTGAACACAACATCTCTACTTGTAAATACCTTGTTCGTTGAAGGATCCAGGATCCTATAGCCCTTTTTCTTTGAGCTATAGCCTACCAAGATGCCTGCTTGTGCTCTTTTGTCAAACTTACTTCTTTTAACAGTTGGTACTTGTGAATAGCACAGACAACCAAAGATTCTTAAGTAAGCCAGTGATGGCTTGAATCCAAACCAGGCCTCAAATGGAGTCCTTTGCTCTAAGGCTTTGGTTGGAAGTCAGTTTTGAACATAAACAACAGTGTTCACTGCCTCAGCCCATAAATTTTTGGGCAAATTCTTCTCAAATATCATGCATCTGGCCATATCAAGTAGGCTTCTATTTTTTCTTTCACTTACCCTATTTTGTTGAGGTGTATACATATTTGTCAGTTGATGTTTGATGCCAGCTCTTGCACAAATATCTTGGAACTGAGCTGAGATATATTCTGTCCCATTGCCTGATCTTATAGACTTTAGTTTACAGCTAGTCTCTGTCTCAGCTGCTGTTTTGAACTTCAGGAAGGCTTGAACTACTTCAGACTTGTTCTTCATGAAGTAAATCCAGCAGTATCTGGTACTATCATCAATGAAAAGAATGAAGTACCTGCTGCCATTGAGTGACATGGTCTTCATAGGCCCACACACATCTGTGTGTACTAATTGAAGCTTCTCTGTGGCTCTCCAAGCTGTGTTTGTAGGAAATGTAAGCCTGGCTTGTTTTCTAAATTGGCAAACTTTACAAACATCTTCATCTTGGATTAATTTGATGAAGTTTTCAGCCATATCCTTGCTAATCATTCGAGCCATTGATTTAAAGTTGGCATGACCAAGCCTTTGATGCCAAAGCTTGGATTCTTCTATAGAAGCAACATAGGCACTATCTAGGTCCTTATTCCAGTCCACAACAAAACTCTTATCAGACATGGCCATTGTCATGAGTATGGACCCTTTTTGGTCACTGATCTGGCACTCATTTCCTTTAAAAACCACTGTATATCCTTTTTGAAGCAACTGAGCTATGCTCAACAAATTTCTATCAATCTCAGGTACAAATAGTACATTTAGAATGAGTTTGTTACCTGATGGAGTGCATATCAGCATATTGCCTATGCCCTCTGCCTGAATACAGTGCCCATTTCCAATTTTTACTCTAGTCTTGCAGCTTCTGTCCAGAGATTTGAAGATAGATGCATCTGGTGACATGTGGTTGGTGTAGCCACTATCAAGGAGCCACCCTTTTGTAACCTTCCCTTTTGCAGCTAAACATGAGACTGCAAACACTTATTCTTCACCATCACTGCCTTGTTCAGCTACACGAGCCTCAGTAGCCTTGTGTTGTGGTTGATTCTGCTCAGGTTTGTCTTTTTCTTTGCAAACCCTTTCAACATGGCCTCTTTTCTTGAAATGTTGACATATGGCATCTGGTCTGAACTAGCATCTGGCCTCAGGATGACCGGGCCTTTTGCAGTGCCTGCATGGTCTGTCCCATTTTTTTGATGCATCAGTTTTGGATTTGTCCCTCTAGTTTTTCTTGCCTATGTAGGCAGCATTACTCGAGTTAGGCTTGCTTTTGGCCTGAAATGCACCCTCCTGGTGCTCCTCGATCCTGCTGGCTCTTCTCTGCTCCTGAGCATAAAGAGCATTGATAAGCTTAGTCAAAGAGATCCTTGTCAAGTCTCTCGAGTCTTCTAAGAAGGATATCTTTGCTTCATATCTCTCTGGTAAAGTAGAGAGAACCTTCTCAACTATCCTTACTTCATCAAACTGCTCATCAAGGAGCCTTATACTGTTTACAACAGCCATTATCCTGTCAGAATATTGTTTGACAGTTTCCTCTTCTTTCATTTTCAGATTCTCGAAATCCCTTCTTAGATTTAGAAGCTGTTGTTGCCTGATCCTCTCAGTGCCCTGGAACTCCTCTTTAAGCTTATCCCAAGCCTGCTTCGGGGTCTCACAAGTCATGATCCTGGTGAAGATCACATCAAAAACACAGTTATGAATACAGGACATGGCCTTGTGCTTCTTGGTCCTCTCATCTGCATGTTGCCTCATCTGAGCCACCATAGGATTGGCCCTCAATGGAGCTGGCTCAGCATCCGAGTTCACCACTTCCCACAGATCAAACGCCTGAAGGTATGTTCTCATCTTAACCAGCCAAATATGGAAACCTTCACTAGTGAAAACTGGTGGTGTTGCTGGAGAGAATGTAGCAGAAGCCATTCAAGTTTTTGAATCAAATGGAACAGGTCCTCAAAGATAAGAGCTCTAGATACCAATTTTTGGTGTTATTGAGCAAGCAAACAGCTGGTATTGGTTTGGCTTTTGCAGCAAGTAACGATACTTGCTGAACAAACAAGAAGGAATCGAGCAAAAGAAAAGAAGAAGAAGAAAAACAAAAGCAGAAGCAATGGAGAATAGTTGAGAGAGTTGATGAAAATGAAGTGTATTTCATTCAATCTTCATTGGCAGATTGCTATTACATATATCAAAAAAAGATGAAGTGTACAAGTCAAAATGACTACCAAATCACACACCTAACCCCACTCTAATACATTGAAAATAGCTAAATTAATTGTCCAAGTTGTATTGCTGAAATTTCAGTCAATCAATCAATGGATTACATCAAAATATTACCAACTAAGTTTAAAAGACAAACTAGATTACAAAATAACAAAACATTGGTTGAAAACCAACAGCAACAAGAAACCATAGCTGCTGCATCCTTGTCACGAGCATGCATGGGCAACTTCCAGCTATATTTGCTCCATACCTGCTGCATGGAGATCAGCTTCAACAAAGGCTCACGCTGATCGTATTGTCTGCTACTAATGTACCGTAAACTTCCTCTGTTATTTCATCTATGTGAGTGTATGGTACGGCCTTCACTTCCAACACTCCTGTTAGAGCAACCTGTGTGGATGACAGCAAAAATTACAACTTTTTAGTCAATTTCTTAAATGGGTAAAATAGGTTCTTAATACGATAAAATTTGAGATTTACTTATATTTAAAAAGTTAAAAATTTACTACTCGTATTTTTATAATTTAAAAATCTCACTCCAATTATTGACATTGATGGTATTTTTTTGTCAAAATTTATCAATTTGATATATTAATTAGATTACCCTCACATGATGTGGTATATGATGGACGTAAATAAACATGTTAAGTTAACAAATACGGATGGAAACTACTGTTAAAGTATAGGCTATTAGTTTGTTAGCAGAGTTTTTAAACAGAGTCTGGTATACTGTTAGCAGGTTATTAACAGAGGTTAGTGAAGTTAGTCATCTGTTATTACTATATAAACCCTACCTACCTGTGTACTGAAGATAGAAAATTCAATACAAACACAATTCAGCAATTCAGTATTTTTTTTCTGCATTTCTTATTTCTGATTCTGTAGAGTAGCTTAAATGGTATCAATCTCCGTGATTCTGAAGACTTGACTCTTACTTGCTTGCATGGCTACCAATGCCTCCTCTGACTCTACATCTCTCGAGCTCGGATGTCCACCTTACACCGGTGCTCAGATTATCAATTCATCCCCTCGCCATGACACTGTCAAGTTGGCTGCTGGAAACTTTGTTCAGTGGCAGCAGCATATACATCTCATTACTGAAGGTTATGAGCTCACTAGATTTCTGGAAGGCACTTGTCCGGTCCACCACGTTTTGTGACATCGCCAGAGGGATCTCTTGTTCCAAATCCAGAGGCCTCAACGTTCATTCAATAGGACTGACTGCTTGCCTCGTGGCTTCTCTCCACTATCTCTCATTCTCTATTGCCATCGTTCACAGATACTCGTACGGCCTGTGATATTTGAAACATAGCCACTCATCTCTTTGCGGCAGTCATTGACGCAAAACTTTCACGCATAAGCCATGACGTTCATTCTCTCAAGAAAGGCACTCTTTTCATTTTTGACTATGTTGCCAAGATTCAAAATATTTGCGCCTTGATAGAAGCCTCAAGCTCTCGGATCTCGGAAGCATAGAAAGTCAAAATTGTTCTTGCAGGCCTCCCTCTTGACTTTGACGTTGTTCTCACCCTTGCCTCTTTCTCTACCGAAACCTTGACGTTTCAACGTCTAGTAGATGTGTTGTTGGAGTATGAGACGCGACTAACTCGTGCCGTTTAAGATCTCCCTCGTCAAGCCAATCTTGTAGAGTCCGCTCCATCCTCGACGATGACAGATCTTGGTTGTAGTGGTCGTCCACTGTCTAAAGGTCATGGCCGTGGCTTTAGGAACCGTATTCAGTGTTAGATTTGCAGTAGGTTTGGGCACTTAGCCTAGTGGTGTTACTACCATTTTGATCATCAGTACGGAGACGTATCAGCTCTGAACACCACTCCGATCGTAGCGTCGTCTGGAGATGCTGCTAGTGGCCCGCGCGATCTGATGTTTGGAGAGAACGGCTGGTGGTCAACTCGTGGTGCTCCAACCTCGCTTGGTGGATGCGGTGGTTTAGATATTTTCAGCGAACCTGGGCGATATGTCAATCATTTGGCCGCAAACCCGATAGCGTGCCCATATAGTGTTGAGATAGAAAATTTTGTGGTGTCGTTTCAATATTTAGCTAGGGTGTCTAACCCTTTTTTATTTCCTGGTAATGATGTAACAGGAGGGCACTATAATGGATCAGCCCCACATGGGCTGCATGTGAAATTGTCAATGCCACCACTTAAGGAGAACCAAATTGGGCCATCTAGTGCTGGGTCGTATGCCTTTGGGTGCTTTGGTGCATCTAGGCCTTATAGTTCAGGCCATGGTGTTGGGCCTTATAGTAGGCCGAATAATGGAGACCCGATTGCTGGACAGAATAATAGGCCAAATGCTCCTTTTGTTGGGCCTAGTGCAAATCTTGTTGGGCTTGAAACCACAGGTAATGCTTCCATTCAACATCATGGTGTGCAGTGGCGAACAAAACTGAGGGCACGGGTGCATGATGTTGATGCCTCACCTTGCGTTGGCTTGCCCAGAATTTCTAACTTTAATGCCTCTGATTTTGTGACCATCTCTGGGTCTAATGCTCATAGTCTAATTTCGATAATGGAAATTCTTATGTTCCACTACCTGTAGGGACCACGTCATGGTGTCCTGATTTGGGGGTGACACACCATGTTTGTTGAGAAGACACGGCTTTGCACAAGTCCACGCCATACTCAGGTACCTCTCATCTTATGGGTGATGGAACGCCTTCGAAAATATCGTATGTTGGGAATTCTAGTTTCCATACAACAAGTAAGGCACTTCATCTGTCAAATTTTTTGCACGTCCCAAATATACGGAAGAATTTATTGTACGTATCTAAGTTTGCTAAGGACAATAATATGTTTTTTGAGTTTCACCCTTCGTATTGTGTTGTTAAGGACATCCTGACCCAGGAATTTTTACTGCGGGGCCACACAGTGACGGCCTCTGCTACTTTTCACCAGTCGCTTCTGCCACCTTTGTCAGTAGCCCATTTGTTCTCAACACTAGTCTTCAGCCCCCAGGTGGTGGTGATGATGTGTTTGCGTTATGGCACTGCAAAATTGGCCATCCGTCTGCTTCAGTTGTTAAAAGTGTTCTTAATAAATGTAATTGCATCTAATAAATTGTGCCTTGATAATATCTGTACTGCATGTCAAAAAGGGAAGTCTCATAAACTGTCGTTTTCTTGTTCTAACATTGAATATAAGGGTTTTTTTGACTTGGTTGTTTCTGACTTATGGGGCCCAGCATCAGTTTCATGCAGCAACAATTTGTATTATATTTCATTCATTGACATGCATAGTCAGTTTACTTAGCTTTATCTCATTAGAGTAAGTCCCAAGCTGTGGAGTGCCTTCTTCAGTTTCAGAAAATGATTCAAACACAGTTTGGGAAAGGTATTAAAAGGTTTCAGAGTGATTGGGGCGGTGAGTACCGTACGTTCACAAAGGTTCTGAATGCTTTTGGTATTCTACATCGACTGTCCTGCCCACATACGTTGGAATAGAACGATGTAGCTTAGCAGAAGCATAGACACGTTGTTGAGACTGGTCTTACTCTCTTAGCTCAAGCCAATATGCCTACGGATTACTGGGGTTATGCCTTTTGTAGTGTTATCCATCTCATAAATCGTCTACCTACTCTAGTCTTGAAAGGGCAGTCTCCTTATCAAGTTCTTCATGGTCGTAAACCTACATATGATCATTTACGGGTGTTTAGATGCTACTACTTTTCGTATCTGCGTCCATATACACATCACAAGTTGGATTTTAAATCTCAGCCATGCACATTCCTAGGGTATAGCTCCCAACATGAAGGGTATTACTGCCTCACACCGGATAGAAAGGTTATTGTGTCTCGGCATGTTATATTTGATAAACAACAGTTTTTGTTTTCTTCGTCTACCACAGCTCCAGTTGACACTAGCCCAACCATTTCCATGTATGTTCTTCTGGTTAAGGCTAGTGTTCCGTGTCTTGATGTCACAAGAGTGGGAACCATCGATGACGTAATACCTCAGCCTACTTTTGTTTCATCACCTTCAAACAATCATGACTTTCAACCGTATTTGAGACTACTCATGAGAATCTGTGTTCCCTAGGTTCCACAAAAAATGATTGTTGTTCTAATCAGGATCCTGCTTCAAATCTGAACCCCCAAACTCCTCTACCTATTTCAACATGTAATACTCATAATATGGTGACTAGATCTAAGACTGGGATTTTTAAACCCAAGGCTTTGACGGTAGAGGTTTTTGAATACTAACCACGCACAGTTGAAGAGGCATTAGCTAATCCCGAATGGAAATGTGTCATTCAAGCGGAGTTTGATGAACTTATGGCTAACCTACTTGGGAACTTGCTCCTCTACCCCATGGCCAGAAAGTGATAGATGTAGGTGACTTTTCAGGATAAAGAAAAATCATGATGGTACGATTGCTCGGAGAAAGCCTAGACTTGTTGTGAAAGGGTGCTCACAGGTTTCTAGGTGTGATTTTAAGGAAACATTTAGCCCGGTGGTCAAACCTACAACTATTCGTACCATATTGGCAGTTATTGTTTCTCGTGGCTGGCTACTTCGTCAAGTAGATGTTAATAATGCCTTTTTAAATGGTGATCTCACTAATGAAGTCTTCATGCAACAACCCCCAGGTTATGTTCAAACCAGTCTGGATGGGGAGCAGTTGGTGTGCCGTCTGACAAAAGACTTCTACGGGCTGCGTCAAGCTCCACGTGCCTGGTTTACAAAGTTAAAGGAGTTTCTTGTCTCTACCAAGTTTTTCGCATCCAAGTCTAATGCATCCTTATTTGTCCGTGTAGCGGCCGAATTTGTTATTTATGTTCTAGTTTACGTTGATGATATTATTGTTACAAGGAGTGCGACTGATAGTATAAATAGTTTTGTTCAGCTGTTACATAGTGAGTTCTCCCTGAAGGATATGGGGGATCTTAATTACTTCTTGGGTATTGACGTAACTAGATTTGCCACTGGAAGTTTGCACTTATGTCAGCATAAGTACATCCAAGATCTTCTTGATAAGAGTTCTTTGACTAATGTAAATAGTGTTTATACCCCAATGGTAAGCTCATCCACGTTGTCTAAAGATGAGGGCGAATGTCTTATTGATCTTACAGAGTATCGAAGTCTTGCTGGTGCTCTTCAGTATATAGTATTGACTCGGCCAGATATTGTATATGCAATAAATTGTGCGTGCCAGTTTATGCATGCACCTACGTCAGTTCATATGGTGGCTTTGAAAAGAATCTTACTGTATTTACATGAAACTCTTGATTATGGTTTAGTTTTTTGTCCATCCGATAGGTTGTCTCTTGTTGGCTATGCTAATGCCAACTGGGGATTGGATTTTGATGATCGTTGGTCAACAACGGGGTTTTGTGTGTACTTCGGCCCTGCACCAATATCATGGTGTTCAAAAAAGCAACAAGTTGTATCTCGATCAACGGCAGAAGCAGAATATCGAAATCTTGTTTCCACCACCAATGATATTACATGGTTAGTTTCTCTGCTAACAAAGTTACAGATTCAATATGCTGATTCTTCTACTGTTTGGTGTGACAATTCTAGTACCGTGGCTGTTGCTGCCAATTCAGTTTTACATTCCAAGTTCAAGCATGTTGAACTTGATTTATTTTTTGCCCGTGAAAAGGTCGCTGACGGTTCGCTTGGTGTTGGTGAAATACCAGCTTGTGACCAAGTTGTTGATATTTTTACAAAACCATTGTCTGTTTCTCTGTTTACTCGGTTTCATTCCTCACTTCGGTTCTTATCTCTTGAGAAGTTGGGTGAATGTTAAGGTATAGGCTATTAGTTTGTTAGCAGAGTTATTAAACAGAGTCTGGTGTACTGTTAGTAGGTTGTTAGCAGAGGTTAGTAAAGTTAGTCATCTGTTATTAGTATATAAAACCTACCTACCTGTGTATTGAAGATAGAAAATTCAATACAAACACAATTCAACAATTCAGTATTTTCTTTTCTGCATTTTTTATTTCCAATTCTGTAGAGTAGCTTACAACTACCAATAATAATAATAATTGGACTAAAACTTTTAAATTAAATAAATAAAAAAGATAAAAAATACATAAACTAAATCTCAAATTCTATAAAATATAAGGAATTAAAATTACATTTTAATTTCATGGATCAAAGCATTTTATTACGAAATCCACCTAATTCGAAATTAAGAAAGGGAAAATTAGAAGTAAAAAAAAAAAGGAAAATTATTCTAGCGTCTACTATCCTCGATTAAACTGAAATCTTATTTAAGTAACAATATATTCTTTTATAAAGTTATATATTATGTACTATGATGATAGAGATTAAAATCTTTATGTTATTTTCATAAAATTGAGATTTTATAAATAATAATAAAAAAGACAATTTTTTCATAAGTAATTGAAAATATATATGGACTACTATAAATACTATAAAGTTGTAGGGACTAAATTAATGAATAAAAAAGGTAGAAGGACTTATAAAAGCTAAAAAAATGCAAAAGGGTTCATGTTGCAAACAGCCTTTTAGATATAAAATTGTGTCAGCTTCTCATTATTTTAATTATGGAAACAAAACCTTGTTTCGTTTTTTTTTAACAAAATCTTATTTTATATGATAATATATAAACTAGTGGCTAATTTTTTGTTTTATTTTATCGATTAAATAGTGTTCTGACATCAAATTCAGTTAGTATAAATTAACAAAATGAAAAGGAAAAGAAATACCCGGAATTTGATGGATCCACTTGGTTTGAACTCCCAATCAAGGACATAGTCATAGTTGCCCACAGTTGCAACCATTCTCACCACTAGGCTAATATCTGGTCTCGCTTCTCTGATCTGCAACATCAAAGCCATCAAATTTAACTCATTTTTCAACCCAAAAGAAAAAAAATTTAAGACCTAATGGAATGTAGTTTATATGAACCTTTTGGTCTCGAAGCTCAGCCTCAGTATGTCGCCACATAACATCACCTGAATGTCTTTCAAATACGCACATTACATCCGGTACTTTGACAGGTTTACCATCTTGGCCTGCATAGTAACCATTAACGAACACTGCATTGGATGGACAATCGTTGAGGGGTTCCAATGAAACTGCATAGATCCCGAACCCGAATTCACCGCAGTAGAAAAACGAAATGTGGTACCATTCCTCGGTCGGATCCTGGTACGGAACGAACAGCTCCGAGATGAACGATCGATACACGACTTGACGGTATTTTTTCTTATCGACGTCGTAAATGGAAGCTAGAGAGATTACTGGACCAACTCGAGCATCAAACCCTAGATGGAACTTCCAATTTGTCCAGCTGATCAAATAGAAAAAAAACACTTAAATGCAACATATAATATACCATACGGTATAATATATTATACCATATGTTGTTAGTCTCACCTGACAACATTTCCGTCGAGTGTGAACCCTAATTGGCCAGGTGGAGTGGGCGGAACAGCTTTGAAACGTGGACCAAAAGGTGGCCTTATCTTGGATGCTCGATACTCAGTTCCCTCAGCTTTGGCCAACGGAGGCACTGCTCTGTCAACGTATTCAGATATCTTCATTTGTTCGATATCGACAACAATAGTTATCCCTTCAATTGGTCTCAAATACATATTAACTGTTCCATTTAAATAAAAACATATGACTTTTAGTTCTCTTTCGGTCTTTACTTCTTCATACCAACCAATGGTTTGAGTTGAGCAAACAACTTCAGATATATTAAGTCCTCGTCGTTTAATTGATGCTAAAAATGGTTCATATTTAAGGGCTAGAACAGCAGCAGCTTCTTGTGCTTCGCGGGTAAGTAGGGGTAGCCGAACCCATCGTAGAGTTTATCGGAAACGATGGAACGTTTGGACAAATCTACAATAAGTTCACGGGTTTGTTGGTTGAGCCTGATAACGACTAAAGCTTGGCGAGGTGGGGGTTTGGTGGGGGCTTTTGTCAGCCATGATTTTACAACTGGTTTTTCAGGTTCCTCTAAGCCTACATACCGGAAGGTTAGCTTGTGGTTGGGGCTAGGGTAGGATTGGCTCACAATGGTTCGAACCAGGAGGAACTCGGAGGGAGTGAGGGAGTCTAGTGGGTGGGGCTTAGATGTGATTGGTGATAGGAAGAAGATGGTGAAGATGGAGAAGAATAGTGTTATTTTCAATGTTGAAGCCAATGTTGAATGTTGAATACCTTAGCATCTAGTTGCCAATAAATAGCCAAAGATTCAATGCATATTTTTTTATAAATATTATAACTTTGGTTTACAGAATTAGTACATTTTTTTATTTGAAATTAGTGACCTATTTTAGATGTTGGTTAATATTTGGTATATTCATAATCTACTTTTATTTATTTATTTCACATGTTAAAAAATTGATAATAATTTGTTTATGCTTAAAACTATCAATAACGTTACTCCGACTATTAAATAAGAGGATAATATACTTTAGAGCAATTGAACCCACGAACTTTTGTACTAATAATAATGCTGATGCCAACTAAATTAAAACTAAAAAATTAACAACTTATTTTGTTTTGGATATTTTACTATACTTTTATACGATATTTTTAACACTCATAAAATAAAAATAATATACTTTTTAATCTACCAAATACTATCCCATATATAAATATAAAATAAAGTAGATACAAAAAAATGGCATTTCTCCCATGTGGATGCTTACAAATTAAAGAAAAAAAAAAAGGATTTCTCTTTGCTTGTCTCCTAGCAAGTACCGACTTAGAATCTTAAGTTGTCATCAAAAAAAAAAAAAAAGAAAGAAAAATTATTACACTGCTGCAGAGAAAAACAAAACAAAAAAAATTTATGAAAACGAAAACAAAGCATTAAATTGGAAAATTTAAAATATAAAATTGAAATTATCATCATTTAACTAATGAGACAAAAAAAAAAAAAAAACTATCGATGGATGCAAAATAATTGAAAAATTAATATTTTATTAAAGTATAGATATTAAAAGTTAAAATAATATATTAAAAGGAAAGTTTAATATATTATTTAGTATTCGAGTTTAACAATTATTTTTATATTATATCGATGTTATTTAATTTAAAATGATATTTGCATTTGATAAAAATTATATATATTTTTACTTAAAGATAATAATATTAAATGTTATTTTAATTCGAATTATAAAATTAATTTGATAAAAATTCTTTATCATCTTTCAATAAACATGCACATTAATTACATTATTTATCACAGTCAACAAATAACGAGCCTCCTTAAAAATTTTATTAAAAAAATACAATGAAATTAAACCTAGTGAATAGAGTACAACCTTGGCATCTAGTTGCCTTTAAATAGCAAATAATGAAGGCAATCTAGAGCGTTTGCCTTTAAATAGCAAATAATGAAAGCAATCTAGAGTTTTCTTCTTCTTCTTTTTAAATATTATAACTTTGTTTTAACTTTTAAGGAAATCAGTGAAATTTTTTTATGTGAAATTATAATGGTGAGTTATATATTTATATATGAATAATTATATAAATTATTTTATTTATATTTCAACTTTTAAATAAATGTAATAATAAATTTATACATATATGTTTGATGCATCATCAATATATGATTTTTATACACATTTTATTAAATATTAGGGAATAAAATAAAAAAATAATATATAACTTATAAATAAATATTAAAAAATATTTAAACAAAATTCAATGCATCAAATATTATTTTATATTTTATTATATAATTAATATGATTAATAAAAAACAAGTAATGGAATAATAATACCAAATCTCTCATTCTAATTAATTTGTTTATTATTGGGTTTTGAGGGTGGGCCAGGCAAATAATACCAAATTGCAAGATAATTTATCACATAAGTAATGTTTATTAATTAAGATCCTTTGAAAATATCATATCACTTAAAAGATCAATTACTAATAGTCTCATCAACTCTTACCCCTCGATCTAAAACTCTCGAAATGATGATTTCCAATGCGAAGTTAAGGGTCTCCCCTATGATTATTGTTTGGTTCTTCAAGACGATACGAAATCGTATTAGTACGATAATAACTAAATAATAAATAAAATATTACGATGTCCCTATGGCTCTAGACCATTCGGCCATGATAAAAAATCACCAAGAAAAGGATTTTATGATCTAAAATAACTCACACTTACACTTGATTAAATCAGATTGGGTGATGAATCGAGAAAGGAGCAAAGTTGATGAATTGAGTGATTTAAAAGGATCGATAGCGTGGGCGAAGATGTGATTTTTAATCAATTATAAGAAACAACAGGTGAAAGAGGAAGAGAAAGGAAGAATTTTGATCACTAATGGTGGCGACGACGGTGGCTCGGTGATGATCTAGTGATAGTGGAGTGGCAGTTTGATGGTGAAAGGTTATGGGGGTTTCGACGCAAAGGTGAAAAAAGAGTAAGAAGAAGAAAATAAAGTGGAGGAGGAGAAGGATCTGAATTGGCTTGCAGCGATGGCCACGATGGCAGTGAAGGAAGAAAGAGAAGGGAAAGGGTAGTGCTATAGTGGCTAAAAGGTGTTACGGTGGTGGTGCTATGGTCAGTTGTGGTGGTGGAAAAGAAAAGATTAGAAGAAAAAGGGTGGTGGTTATCTTACTAATGGAGAAAATAATGGATGAGAAAAGAAGTGAAAAGTGAGAGAAATGGGAGAATGCAGGAGGTACGGATGACAAAGGGGTGTGAAAGCTTGGTCAAAAGTGACTAGGTTCAATGAACCACAACAAATAGGCAAGACATAAAATTTTGGCAAGGAGGGAGACATGAAGTAAAAAAGGGGATCATGGACCCTAAACTTAAGGTAAGTTTGACCTATATTGAAGGAATGGAATCCTCTTACTTCTGGTGTAAAGGTGTGGACGACAAGCACTTTTAAACACATGAAAAAATTGTAAAAAAAATAAATGAGTGTGAACACTAGGACTTGAACCTTGGACGACTAGGATAGCTAAATTATCATTAAACCACTAGACTACACATTCCCTTGTTCTCATTCTTACGCACATAATAATAAATATATATGGGATGTGACACATCCCTTTAGATGGCTTATTCTTATAGTCAGAATCAAGATTGCAAAGTAGGTTAAGGTAAAAAGGAAGAAAAATTTTGAATGAAGCAACATTTGGCCTACACTGTAGAGGATCAATTCAGTAAAGAACATGCTTAGAACTCAGATAGAGAGCAAGTCTGCCAACAGTAAGCTGCGTAAAGAGGGAAGGCATCGACTTTGCTGGTGAAGCCTACGAATGGCCAAGGATGAATAGGAAGTTGAAATCTCTACTTAAAACTTCATTCCTTAGAGTTATAAATTATATTATAGAGTTGTTATGCAGAAACTCACTAAGTTCAATTGAACTTACAAATTATTTGCTTATTTGCAGGATAAAGTGTTCACTTGAGAATCAAGTGGAGGGCCAAGCCAGGAAGTGCCAGATTGAGGGAGAGGCGCGGATGTTGTTCATATGTATAGAGGGGCTCCCTTAGAGGCCACGCCTCGGGGACTGAGACAAGTGTAACAATCTTAGTTTAAATTTTGGTGCTGTAAATAAAATTAAGTTATGAGACTAAAATTTAGAAGAGTTATATTTCTTGTGCAAGTCTTGATATGTAATTTAAGAGTGGAAGTAAGTTGATTGTAATAGACTCGATGTTGTAGTTATATTATTTGGGTCATTGCATCACCCAATACCCAGATTTGGCAAATGGGTTAGGTCTAGGGTGGTACAATTCTAGCTTATGTGAAAATAGCCGATATGGCCAGGAATCGAAAGAATGAGCAATGTAATAGGTTTGTTGGAAACCACCACCAAAGAGTGGTGCAAGTTAAATGCGAAATCTGCTAAGCATCTGAAGACAAGTAGAGCAGCAACTGGCAAACTGATTCGAGATGACCAAGGCAAATGGATCACTGATTACAGTAGAAATATAGCCATATGTTCTATAATTGATGCGAAACTATAGGCTGTTATAGATGGTTTGTATATAGCATGGAGGAGAGGGATGAAACAAATGCGGGTGGTGTGTGATAGTTTGACTATTGTTAATACACTTAATGGGAAAGCAGAGGGAGTCAAGTCAAGTTTGGTGTAAATTTTTAAACAACAGATAACAATGGACTGGAATATTAAGGTATTGTACGTTCCATGTGTTGGACAAAATACGTTAGCGAGCAAATATAAATATAAATATTTATATTAAATACAAGTTTTGGAAAAAAATAATTAAATAAACAAGAATTTGAAAAAACCAGAAATGGAATAAGAGAATCGAATTTTACTAGATTTTGAGGCTTGTTTTCACAGTTTCTTTAGGACAGATTCAGCCGCTCCTCTGGTACTTGGAGAAACATTGGCCGACTGTCTCCCAGAAAACAACAACAAAATGATCGTGGTAGTAGTACCTTTGCAGTGATCAGCGGACAAACTTTGCCTTCTTCTATCACCAAAACGTTTGAAAATTTGGAGAGGAAAAAGAAAAGAATTTTTTAGAGTGAAAATTTCGTTGTATGTCTCTAAAAATACTATAAAATTCTTTAGGCTTTTATAGGCATTCAATATGGAGGAATTTTGGAAATTTCTGTGAATAAAGATATAAAGTTGCATTAAAGGAGCCTTTAAATCAATTTGAATAAAATCAAATCAAATTGAAAATCAATCTGATTGGAATAAAATCAAATCGAGATATTTGTCCTTTTAAAATAGAATTTGCTTAATATCTGCAGAGAAAATTAGAATACACATTGGGCTAAAATATCTGTAGGCCTAAAAAGGCCCGATTGGTCCAAACATTTTGCGTCACCCACTTCGTGCTAGTGCGCCCCCAACCACGATGGATTTGGATTCACACCCCTTGCGTGAGAGGGAGAGCATTAGTTTAATCATTCAATAACCACCAAGTTGGTTTACATGTAACACCCTAAACCCGGCCTAGATGTTATGGCTGAATTCGGAAGCATCACATGAAATGAGTTGAAAAAAAACCATTGTCATTAAATTAAAAATCCTTTCCAGTTCGACTAACCTTTAGCACTATTGTTAACTTCAAAACTTTCTTTCATTTAATTATCTAGTTATAAAACATATTTTGTAGTGGACGCTTTTAAAAATTTTTGTGTTTAGAAAACCATTCAAGGTTTAAGAAAATCTGTGCTTCTGATAAAATTTGAGTTAAAACGTGTTTTACAATTATTAAATCATAAAATCGCAGTCTAACCCAATTTAAAGTAAAACAGTCTAAAAAGTCCAAATTACATAAAACAATCCCAGCATAAACCAAAAAATATATAAAAAATTAGTTCATAATAATAACCCGTTCGAAAATATGGTTACCAAAGGACTCCGCAGCTCTGATCTGCCAAAGACTGTGGGTTACCTGTATAGACAAACAGAAAAGGGGTGAGTTTATGTAAACTCAGTGTGTAACCCCACAGAATTAAGCATGCCCACATGCAAAATAACAAATATCAGTTAGATACAGTCTTGGGCCTAAGCTCATTACAGATTCAGATGTAGATTTGGGCCTTAACCTATCTCAGATACAAATTCAAATATGCAGACAGAAACAGAAATTAGGATCTACCTCCAGCCTCTACACACCATCTCTAACCATCCCTACACACTATGTGGGGTTTAAGACACCCACCCAGCCCTACACACCATGCTGTACCGAATGAGGCACATATAAGATATAATGCAGCTGTGCTGCCAGATATTAGGCATAATCTGCCTTTCAGAACACTTCCTCCAATATATACATCATCCCACCCCAATCACAATATCAGATCATACATACAGAATTAAAAGACAAATTATGCTTTACATGCTTATATAAATAGATACAGATATACAATCTTAGGCATGCTCATAATCATATCACAGTCTAACACATTGCTCAGTTTTAGGGTTAGATAGCGTTTACCGACCCCATGGTAGGCCCACAGTTGATTAGGACGACCCTCACACACACACCTAGAACATTTAACCACTGAAGTAGATACACATTTGTGTTAGATTTTCACTAAAGCAAAAATAGGAATTTTGGGGCGTTACAACTCTACCCCCTAAAAGAAATTTCGACCTCGAAATTTACCTGCTCAGAATAGAGGAGGATACTAGTGACGCATCGAGTCCTCAAGTTCCCACGTGGCCTCCTCAGTGCTATGATTCTGCTACAAAACCTTTACTAACAGAATGAACTTCCTCATCAGAACCTTAACATCATGATCCAGAATCTGAACCGGCTCCTCTTCAAAGGTCAAATCTGGCCTAACCTCGACCTCCTTACTGAAAACAACGTGAGATGGATTAGACCGAGATCGCCCCAACATCGAGACGTGAAAAACATCATAGATGCGGTCCAACTCTGGAGGTATCTCTAACTGATAAGCGACTGGTCCCACACGCTTCAGAATCCGATACGGTCCAATAAACCTAGGGTTTAGGTTGCCCTTTCGACTGAACCTTAGAATTTTCTTCCACGGATAGACCTTAAGAAATACAAAATGCCCCACAGAATACTCAATCTCACGTCTCTTCAGATCTGCATAAGACTTCTGTCTGTCAAAAGCCGCTTTCAGACGATTCTGAATCTGCCTAACCTTATCCTCAGTCTTAGAAACCAATTAAGGGCCCAAAACTCGACGTTCGCCTAACTCAGTCCAACACAAAGGAGTACGACACCTACAACCATACAAAGCCTCGTAAGGTGCCATCTGAATACTTAACTGGAAACTGTTATTGGAGGCGAACTCGGCTAGTGGTAGATAATCCTCCCAACTCCCTTGAAAATCAATCACGCAACTCTGAAGCATAACTTGTAGTATCTGAATCACCCTCTTAGATTGACTATCGATCTGAGGATGGAACACAGTACTAAAGTTAAACCTTGAACCCAGAGCCTCGTGTAATTTCTTCTAGAGCTGAGAAGAGAAGTGAGGATCTCTATCAGAAATGATCAAGACAGGAACCCTATACAGTCTAACTATCTCAGAGATATATAACTTCGCTAGCTTCTGCAGAGAATAATCAGTTCGAACTGGGATGAAGTGAGCAAATTTGGTCAATCGATCCACGATGACTCAAATAGAATCCTTCTTAGTGGGTGTCAAGGGTAACCCACTAATGAAGTCCATAGTTACTTGTTCCCATTTCCATAAGGGAATCTTGGCTGGCTGCCATAAACCCTAAGGTAACTGGTGTTCATCCTTAACTTTCTGGCACGTTAGACATCGAGCCACAAAGTCAGTAACCTCACGCTTTAAACCCGGCCACCAGTACAACTCACGAAGGCCGCGATACATCTTATTATCGCTGGGATGCATAGTATAAGGCCTACTATGTGCCTCCTTCAAAATCGACTGCCTCAAATTAGAATCGTTCGGCGCATAGATCCGTCATCGAAACACAACACACTATCACTGTTTAACCCAAAATTGATAGTAGTACCACTCTCAATCTGACAGAACCGTAAACTCAAAGACTCATCCCAAAACTGCTTATCTCGAATCTGTTCAATCCAAGTCGGCTTAACTTACAGCTCGACCAACAGATTCCCATCATCAAACAGACTAAGGCAAGCAAACATCGCCCTCAAATCAGACACTGTTCTTCAGCTTAGAGCTTCGGCCACCACATAGGCCTTACTAGGATGATACTCGATAGTGCAGTCATATTTTTAAGCAGGTGAATCCATCGATGCTATCTAAGATTCAACTCCTTCCAAGTGATAAGGTACTTGAGGCTCTTGTGATTGGTGTAAATGATACACCTCTCACCATATAGATAATGCCTCTAGATTTTTAACGCAAAGACCACTACAGCCAACTTAAGATCATGCTTCAGATAGTTGGCCTCATGCGTCTTAAACTGACCGGATGCATAAGCCAAAACCTTACCATCCTGCATCATAACACAACCTAATCCAACATGTGACGCATCAGTTTATACTACAAACTCCTTTCCAGATTCAAGCTGTATCAGCACTGGAGCCTGAGTCAGAATAGATTTGAGCTTCTCAAAGCTCGACTGCTGCGCATCCATCCAGACAAACGGTATACCCTTATGCAGAAGCTTAGTCAATGACACAGCAATCAGCGAGAATCCCTCAATGAAATGTCTATAATATCCCGCTAGACCTAAAAAACTGCATATTTCATACACATTTTTGGGCTATTTCCAATCTAACACAGCCTCAATCTTTTGGGGATCAACGCGAATCCCCTCAGCAGAAACCATGTGCCTCAGAAAAGTCACCTCACGTAGCCAGAACTCACACTTGCTAAATTTAGCGTACAACTGCTTCTCACGCAGAGTCTGAAGCACTACTCTAAGATGTGCATCATGCTCATCCTCAATCTTAGAGTATACCAGTATGTCGTTGATGAAGACCATGACGAACTGATCTAGATAGGGCCAAAACACTCTGTTCATCAAATCCATCAATGAGGCCGGTGCGTTCATTAACTCGAAAGGCATCACTAAGAACTCGTGATGCCCATAATGAGTTCTAAAAGTAGCCTTATGAATCTCCACATCCTTAACTCTAAGCTGATGATACCTAAAACAAAGATCTATCTTAGAGAATATAGAAGCCCCTCGGAATTGATCAAATAAGTCGTCAATCCTCGGAAGTGGATACTTATTCTTAATAGTCAACTTGTTCAACTGCCGATAATCTATATACATCCTCATGGTCCCATATTTCTTCTTAAAAAATAGTACTGGTGCCCCCCATGGAGACACACTCGGACGGATGAAGCCACGGTCCAACAACTCCTACAGTTGAGCTTTAAGATCAGCAAGCTCCTTCGGTGCCATTCGATAGGGAGTGACGGACACCGGTGCTGTACCCGGAAAAAGCTCGATCCCAAGTTTAACCTCTCGGTTCAGAGGCAATCCAGGTAGCTCATCAGGAAAAACATCCAGAAAAATCCTTCACAGTTTTAATAGCCTCAATCGAAGAGTTCCCAGAAGTAGTAATACTGACGTAAGCCAAACACGCCGCGCACATTTTTCAGACCAGTTTCTCAGCTACTAGGGCGAAGATTACATGCGGTAGATAGTCTCGACGCTCACCAATCATAACCACCTCTACATTATCTTTCATCCTCAAAATGACCCTCTTAGATACACAGTCTAAACTGAATCGGTGCTCCACCAACCAGTCCATACCCAGAATAAGGTCGAACTCTCCAAACAGAAGCTCTATCAAATTAGCTAAAAATATCTCCCCTTGCACCTCTAATGGAATGTCTCTAAAAATCTTACTAACCCAAATAGATTGTCCCAATGGAATCAGTACAGTGACCTCACTCGTAGTGCTCTCAACTGATAACCCTAGATTTTTAGAAACAGAACAGGCTATATAGGAATGAGTAGATCCTATGTCTATTAGAGCAAGATATGGTACATCAGAAATAAAGAACGTACTGGTGATGATGTCCGGAGCATCTTTATCCTCTCGGAGACGAGCAGCATAAACCAAAGCAGGCTGCCTCACCTCGGTCTGACCAGCACATTTGCCAGATGCTCTCTGTCCACGACCCAAACCATTTCTACCCCTAGCCTGACCACGGCCCCTAGGTGGCTGCTGAACTACTCTCTACGGTTATATAGTACTCAGAATTGGAGCTTGCATCTGATCTGTACACTGTGGACACTCCCTAATACGGTGTTCAAGAGACCCACACCTCAAGCACGCCCCAATCCTCCTCCAGCACTCTGATCGTGATTTTTCGTGATAAGTTTTATAAATTTATAATTAATCGTTCTTGAAACTAACTATTATCACGATGTAGGCAAGTGTACCTATCAAATAGTAGTATAGCTTTAGCAAGACCGGATTGTCTAACACAAAGGACTAAAAGTACTAGTAATGACTGTCTTTTTATTATCTAGCCTAAGAATAAAGGGGTTTTAACTAACTAATTAACTAAACTAAGAAGTTGCAGAAAATAGAATTGGGGAATTACTTTTGGGAAAAACGATTGATTTAGGACAATACCTAAGAAAAAATCCACCTAGACTTCACTTGTTATTTTGGCTCTGAACCGGACGATTTATTCATTTAACTTGTTCCGTAGAAATCCCTAAGTTATGTTATTATCCCTATTTAAGACTGATAACATCTAATCCTTTGGTTGAATAATTGAGACTTTTCTCTAATTAACACCCTAGGGTTGCATTAACCCGATCTATGGATCCCCTTATTAGGTTTTACCCTAATCCGACAAAATCTTGCCACCCTATCTCTAGACGCGCAATCAACTCCGCTTAATTATGACAAAGTCACTCTTAACCAGGGACTATTCATCCTCCAACTAAGAGCATTAACTTGAATCGATATTCTAAAATACCAAAATAAGAATTAAGAACACATAATTAAGAAAAGTCAAATATTTATCATACGATTCAGAAAATAATAACAAGATTCGTCTTAGGTTTCATCCTCCATAGGTATTTAGGGGTTTTAGTTCATAACTAAATAAGAAAACATCTCAGAAGAATAAAGAATACAAAACATAAAGAAAACCCAAAACTTCTGAAGGGAAATTGAAGAGAGATCTTCAGTCTTGATGATGAATTTGGCTTCTGGAATAGATCAATCGGCTTCCTTGGAGTAATTCCTTACTCCCTATTCTCTGCCTCTCTTTTAGTCTTCCTTTAGGGTGTTTAAATAGGCTTTAGAATGCCTAAAAGCCCTCAAACTTACCCTTTTTCGATTGGAACTTAACTAGGGCTCGGCAGGGACACGCCCATGTGATACACCCGTGTGCGATTATTTTAGGCTATGGTCGAGCCTGTTAGATCAACACACCCATGCTGAGGTTGATTTGGGCCATGGTCGAGCCTGTTAGATTGGCACGGGCGTGTGTTCTACCCGTGTGAGGAAGTCCAGGCCGTGTTGTTTTCCCCTGTCGGCCTGTTTTCTTTGTTTTTGGCTCGTTTCTCATTTTTTTCATCCTCCTATGCTCACCTAAGTATAAAACATGAAATTAAAGGATTAGGAGCATCAAATTCACCAAATCTAAGGAGAAATCATTCATAAACGTGTTAAGTGAGGAATAAAAATATGTATAAATTATAGTTTATCACACTCTCCTGGATGGCGTCTCCCATAGTCACTGCATGATTGTAACCCAGTAGGAGAAACAGAAGAAATAGGGGCCCCCACTCTAGCTGGCCTATTAGATCTGGCCTTTTTTTAGGCCTATGCACAGAATTTGAGGGCTCCGAATCCCTCTTGTTCTTGCCCCTCTCACGGTCTCTGTTCTGGCACTCCACGCGCTTAACATCCTCAGCAATGTTTGCCTTCTCTACCAGAACCGCAAACTCATGCTCCCTCTGTGGAGCTATCAGAACCCTCAGGTTATCTCTCAACCCGTTCTCAAACCGAACACACCTCTCATACTCTGATGTTACCATACTTCGAGCATAGCGGCTCAGCCTAAACAATTCAGCCTCATAATCGACCACGGATCGGTCACATTACATGAGGTTTAAAAACTCACGCATGCGAGCATCTACATAGCTCGCTCCCATATACTTGCTCTGGAAGTTAGACTTAAAGAAGTCCCAGGTCAAACGATCAGGTTGAGTGCCCTCCTTAATGTTCAACCACCACTGGTATGCCTCGTCACGAAGCAAAGAGACTGCACCCTTCAATTTATGCTCAAGGGAACAGTCCAGATCGTCCATAATCCTCTCTATGGCCTCCAACCAATATTCGGTTACATTAGGGGTGACTCTTGTGACACCCCTAAATAACTTAGCTCTATTGGATTGGAGTCACTTAGTTACCGACCCTCGGCCCCCAGATCCAGAATTGGGTCCAGCGACCCTCTCCAATATCCTTAACATGACTTGGGTCAGTGCGTCATCCCCAGCCGATCGACTCTGAGACCCAGTCTCAGTAGCAGGCGAAGCTAGTGTCTCACTCGTGTCTAAATTTGGTATACTTCCAAGAGAGGAAGACTCAGCTTGAGCCTCCTATGTCCTCTTCCTTGGCCTCGAGTACCACGTCTGCGGATACCTCGTGCGCTCATTGTAATTTCGGAGTTTAACTACATTAAAAATTTTATGCATTTGTTTTAGTTTTTATTAATAGTTGTTTTATGCATAAATCATCAGAAATTCAGAGTTGTTTTCGAAAATTTCAGTCTTCTAACTAGCTCAGTACAATTTCAAAAGGTACTAAATATAGTATTTTAGAACAGTTTGACTAAGTATAGAAATACTTACAGGATCAGTGCCGGAGACTCGGTGAGTCATATTCTCAATCAGAATATTTTAAACCATTTGTAAACCCATTCTTTAAAACATATTTTGGAACCCAAAATCCACAGCCGAGTTTTGCAACCTGACTTTGATACCACTAAATGTAACACCTAAACCCGGCTTACACGTTATGACTGAATCTCGAAGCGTCACATGAACTGAGTTGAAAAAAATCGTTGTCATTAAATTAAAAATCCTTTCCAATTTGACTAACTTTTAGCACTATTGTTAACTTCAAAACTTTCTTTCATTTAATTATCTAGCGATAAAACGTATTTTGTAGCGGAAGCTTTTAAAAATTGTTGTGTTTAGAAAACCATTCAAGGTTTAAGAAAATCCGTGCTTTTGATAAAATCTGAGTTAAAACGTGTTTTACGGTTATTAAATCATAAAATCACAGTCTAACCCAACTTAAAGTAAAACAGTCCATAAATTCCAAATTATATAAAACAATCCCAGCATAAACCAAAAAATATATAAAAAATTAGTTCAAAATAATAACCCGTCTAAAAATACGGTCAACGAAGGACTCCGCAGCTCCGATCCACCTAAGACTGTGGGTTACCTATACAGACAGACAGAAAAGGGGTGAGTTTACGTAAACTCAATGTGTAACCCCACAGAATTAAACATGCACACATACAGAATAACAAATATCAGTCAGATACAGTCTTGGGCCTAAGCCCATTACAGATTCAGATACAGATTTGGGCCTTAGCCCATCTCAGATATAGATATAGATATGCAGAAAAAAATAAAATCAGGATCCTACCCCCAGCCTCTATACACCATCTCCGACTATTCTTACATACCATGTGGGGTTTAAAACACCTACCCACCAATAAACACCATGCTGTATTGAATATGACACATATCAGATATAATGTAGCTGTGCTGCCAGATAGTAAGCATAATCTGCCTTTCAAAACACTTCTTCCAATGTATACATCATCCCATCCCAATCATAGTATTAGATTATATATACAGAATTAACAGACAAATCATGCATTACATGCTTATATAAACAAATACAAATATACAATCATAGGCATGCTCATAATCATATCACAGTCTAACACATAGCTTGGTTTTAGGGTTAGATACCATTTACCGACCCTACGGTAGGCCCACAGTCAATTAGGACAACCCGTGCAACCTTACGGAGAATATTAGTATAGTAGGCCTACATGTCGGTGTGGCTTGCCCGTGTGGGTCCACATGCCCGTGTGGCCCACACGCCCAGATTGGCCTTGCCCGTGTGGATCACATGGCCTGGTCCAGATATCACACGCCTGTGTGGTGTGCCTGTATGGGCCCACACGCCCAATTCAGCGTAGCTCGTGTGGCCCACACGGCCACACCTTGGCTATTACACGGTCGTGTCTTGTGCACGGCCTGGCCTTCGTCAATCACACGGCCGTGTTAGTGGCCATATTTGGCTTTCTTCGAAGACTCAATTTCTGCGTTTCAAGTACACATCTGGTATTGATTCGCTGTGAAACCACTCCCGAGCCTTTCAAAGCCTAACATCAACATAACAACACCCGAAATCAGACTTAAAACATAATCAATTTGTGATTACAAAATTAGCAACAAGTCAATTCACACGATTAGCACTTACCCCAACTCACAGAATGTTAACGACTATGATTCTGCAAAAGGAGAGCCCCGTTCTCCCTGATTCACTGTTGGCAAAACTTAAAATCAGTCAACAGAATGAATGAGTAGAAATAATTTGAATATGTTAAAGAACAACCACTCCAATCCATGAGAGTATCACGCCTTATACCCACCAACACGTACAGTTATACGGAAGAATTGAAAACCAGAATTGTTGAATCCGACAAAATTTTGAACACGAGATAGGAAAAGTATTTGTTTTGCTAGATAACAAAAAGAACGTCAACTATTTGGGAATTTTTCAAAAAGAAAAGGAATAAAATAAAATAAAAAGATTCACCCACTAATCCCTTAATTATCTCACACTAACCCACTATCTCAACCTCTTCAGACTTTTAACTTAACCGAGACTCTAGAAGTCAGCTGAGCAAAATAATAATAATACCCATGCTCGAGCTGAGATTTGAACACAAGACCTCCAACACACCAACTCCCTTACCACTCCAACCAGTAGGCTCATTCTGATATGGTTTTACAAATAAGTTAATATAAGCCCACTGAGCAAGTATAAGGCTTAAGTCAGAAAAATACCAAAATTTACTAAAGCTAAGGCTTGAACTTAGTACCTTACACACACACCTAGAACACTTAACCATTGAAACAGATACACATTTATGTCAGATTTTCACAAAATCAGAAATAAGAATTGTGGGGCGTTACATTACGCATATATACAAATTCCAAACTTGATTCCCAATCAATGTGGGAGTAATGCTTTTCATTTTCCTCAACAAAATTCACAAGTAGCTTACTTTGAGTATCAATTTCTTATTCATCACTCAACCATTTTGAGCATATGATATATCATTGTAAATCCCTTATGGAGTAGAATATAAAACCATAATTTTATGATTCAACTCTCCACCTTTACCAATCGAGAATATGCCTCAAAGTTTTCAAAAATTACATTTTTTCCAACAATCCCCCACATGAATGAAAATTGATAGTTTTAACAAAAAATATTGACTTGATGTGGTGATAGAATCTACGATCGATAGTTGCATAGGATAGTTAGGCATACACCCTTGAACCTTCCATTGTGAAAGTATATTTACTTTATTAGTTGACTAGTAGACGCGATGTCTTTGAACTGTTCTATCGTTTGTGTAAATGATGATATACCTCACACAACTACCTTCTTGGTAAGTATTTTAGTTCTCATGGGTATGTACATATGACCGTGAACATCTTCCTGGTTCTGCAAGAGTTTGAGAGAAATATGGCCCAATAGTCTCCTCAAAGAGGCCCCATTTCACTTTCACATAAGTGACTTATGTTGCTCGGCTCACCGAAACAAACAATGGTCATTAAAAGCTTTGCTTAACCTATCTCACTTTAAATAACTATTTATATCATAGGAACAGACTTGGGATAAGAACCCCTACAGTGACTTCATAATGTCTATGCAATTTGGTTGTCTCTTTGAACCTAGATCTTGGGATATCTAGTCAACTAGGTTGGGCTTTCCTTCACATAGTGCCTTTAATTTCCATGGGTTTTAGTCCCATTCCTTTCGATGTTTTATCAACCTGATCTCAATTTCAGCCTTTAGTTAGCGGATCTACAATATTGTCTTTTGATTTTATAAAATCAATAAAGATAACTCCATTTGAGATCAGTTGCCTAACGGTATTGTGTCAACAACACATGTGTCTCGACTTACCATTATATATTACATTTTGTGCTCTACCAATTATGGCTTGATTATCACAATATATACATATTGTGGGTACAGGCTTTGGCCAGTCAGGAATATCTTCCAAGAAGTTTTGAAGCCTTTTAGCCTCTTCTCCAGATTTATCTAGAGCTACAAACTCAAATTCCATTGTGGATCTGATTATAATAATTTGTCTTGAGGATTTCCATGACACAACTCCTCCTAATGTAAAAACATATCCACTTGTGTCTTTGGCATCTTGAATATTAGATATCCAACTGGCATCGATGAATCCTTCTAAAATAGCAAGATCTTTGGAATAATGCAATTCATAGTCCCGAGTATATTTGAGATATCTCAGTATTCTCACAATTGCTTTCCAGTGGTTTTCCCCTGGATTGCTTGTGAATCTGCTGAAATTGCTCATGGTGAAAGTAATATTTGGTTTAGTATAGCTTATAAGGTACATTAGACTGCTTATGACCCTTGTATATTCTACTTGGTTAACACTTTCACCTTTGTTTTAAGACAAATGTTGGCTCGTATCTATTGGAGTTCTGGCTATTCCAGAATCATCCTTACTGAATTTCTCAAAAATTTTGTCCACATAGTGTGACTGAGTCCATATGAGACCTTCAGTTAACCTCTTGATTTAGATGCCTAAAATCACATCAGCTAGTCCATATCTTTCATGTCAAACCTTGACTTTAACATGTCTGTAACATCCCGAATTAGGGCCTAGTCAGAACAGTGGTTTTGAGACCACAAATTCAAAGTAGAAATAATTATTTTATGATTCTTATGAGGTCTATGATATGATTGCATGCTTGTGTGAAAATTTCATGAAGACATTCTATTGATAAAGTGTCCAATTTTACATTTAGGATTAAATTGAAAAAGTTGCAAAATGTGAGTTCTAGAAGCTTTAAGCATGAAATTTCCATGGATTATTAATTAGAGGTCCTTAAATAGCAATTTGTCCAATTTCTATATTTATGGACAAAAATGGGCATGAATAGGAAAAATTTGAAAGAAAAGCCTTAAGGGCATTTTTATCATTTGGTTAATAAAAGAATAAAAAGGGAAAAATAAGTCAAAATTGATGTCCATATTCTTTATATGTGGCAAAAATTCTAAGGGTTCCATAGCTAGGGTTTCTTTAACTTTCAAGCTCAATAGTAAGTGCATCCTAGCCCTGTTTTTAATGCTCTTTACATTTTTGAAACCCTCGTAACCCGATTTACCTATTTCTAGCCATATTTTGAAGTAGGGTTCATGTTTGAAATTTGAGCCATGTATGAAATACATGTATTTTGATGTTTCATGGTAGATTATAGAAGTTTGATGTGTGTTTAACATCTTTTACCAAGTGATTTCTAGTGAAAATGGCTAAAAAGGACTTATTTATAAAGTTTGTAAAATGAGTAGTAAGATATCTAATTTAAAGAGAAATGTGGACTGCTACGAGCATGTTATAAGTTCGGCTAGGCTTGGGTAACAAAGAAAATAAACACATTTCATTTTACGAGCCTAGGGCCTAATTTGTAAATATGTGAAAGTTTGGGGGCAAAATTATAATTTTTCCAAAGTATGATTTATGGACTGATTTGAACAATGTGATAATTAAATAAGTGAAATTTGCTATTATAGATCAAGAAAAATAGAGTTCGGACCTAAACCGAGGAAAGAACAATGTTGTGGACTAAATCGAATAGTTAGCCATATTTTGGTACCAAGGTAAGTTCGTGTTTAAATAATGCAACATTACATTATTTTATTTTTAATGCTTTAATATTGCATGAATTGTGTAATTGTCTTTGTGGATTTAATTAATGATGACTCGATGACGGTTCGACGAAGTTTGATATCTCGAAACCCTGGTTGAACCTTAGGAATAGTTAGGATACAAATGTCATGACATTAGGGTTATGTGCGGTCCCATGTAAGACCATGTTTGGGACATGGCTTTGGCATCGATATGTAATTTTGTATAAGACCATAGCTGGGCTATCGACATCGATATGTGATCCCATGTAAGACCATGTCTGGGACATGGCATTGGCATCGATATGCAATCCCATGTAAGACCATATCTGGGATATGGCATTGGCATCCTACCATGTGTATCAGAGTTTCCAAGCATCCTTTAGTTTTCCAAGTGGTTCAATGAGTAATCCAACGATTATGTCAAAGAGATGACAAGGTATGATCATGTTGAAAGGGTACAGGTACGTACACAAAGCTCATAAACATTGAGATTATGAATCGATAAGACCTTGGAAGAAGCGAATGAATGAATTATGATAATGAGTTTTATTGCAAATCATGTAAATGGCATGACTTAAAATGTAACTATGATACTTGATGACATTGTGATAAATATTATTGTGTTATGTGTATAATAATGTATGGTTAATGTTGTTAATTATTTACATGCAAACTTACTAAGCTTTATGCTTACTCCCCTTTCTTTTCCATTTTCTTATAGTATCGCCAAGCTAGCTCAAGGATCGAAGGACGTCGGAGCTCGATTCACACTATCAAACTAATCTTTTGGGTAGTAAAATTCAAGTATTTTAAGTATGGCATGTATAGGGACTTGGTCTTTTTTTTATATGTCATATTTGTGTAGCCAAATGTGTTGGCTTGTAATGATTTAAAGATTCATTTTGTATATGGCCATGAGATATGGCCCATATTAATTATGGGGATGTAATCCTATTCATACATGCATACATGTGCTATGGTCACTTATGTTGTGGTTAAATTCATTTCGCATGGGTGAATTGTGGATATGTTCATGGATGATTGATGATGGAAATGTGAGTAAATCGTATAATAAAAACTAAGGCATGAATGTATGAAATGGAAGTAAATTGATGTTTCATAATGCATGTGATTTGGTGAGCTTGGTCTAAATAAAATATGAAGTCTTAAGTAGGTATAAATTGATAAGAAGTTGATATGCATGAGCCATGTTTATGAATGTGTAAGTGCTCATTTATGCTATGTAGGATGTCATTGAGATGTGTAAGTGTGCATGTGTTATTGAGGGTGACAAAAGGCTTGGAATCAAATTTGTCCACACGAGTAGGCACACGGGCGTATGTCTAGACAGTGTGTGACACACAGTCTGCCCAATGGACGTGTGTCCCCTGCACCCTAATTAGGTTAAACAAAATGCCCAGTAGTAAACACACAAGCAGAGACACGGTCATGTGTCTTATCCGTGTGAAGGACAAGGGCCTCAGGATATGGGCGTGTGCCCTAGGCATTTGAAGTCTGCATCAAATTTTTGGAATTTAATTCGCCACACGGCCTAAGCACACTGGCGTGTGACTTGGCCGTGTGACCCTATTTAGTTGATGATGTCATAAATAGAGAGTTACACGGGCTGAGGACACGGGCGTGTCCCAAGCCCGTAGGCGTGTGTGACCACACGGCCTACCCACACGGGCTTGTGATCCTCCAAAACAAGAAAATTTTCAACGTGTCACAAAAGTTTTGAAAGTTCTCGGTTTAGTCCCAGACCACACCCAATGTACGTTTTGGGCCTCATGGGCCTGTATAAGGGATGAGATGCATGTTTATGAATGGTTTTAAATTGAATGAAATTTTATGGCCCGATTTTGTATGAATGTTTATGTTTGAGTCCGGTAACGCCTCGGACCCTGTCCTGATGTCGGATACGGGTAAAGGGTGTAACAATGTCTTTGGCATGTTTTACCATTTCATTGTTACTTCCAATATTGAGTATGTCATCAACATATAAGCATAGAGTTATATATCCAATATCGGTAGTTTTGAAATACACACATTTGTCACACTCACTAATCTTAAAGCCATTTTTCATCATGACATGATCAAACTTTTCATGCCATTGTTTTGGTGCTTGCCTAAGTCCATATAAAGACTTCACCAAATTACAAATTTTCCTTTCTTGTCCTAGAACTACATGACCCTCAGGTTGTTCCATATAAATTTCTTTATCAAGATCTCCATTTAAGAAAGCTGTTTTAACATCCATTTGATACACTTCTATCTTTATAGAAGTTATCCTGGATATTGGAGAAAAAGTATCAAAGTAGTCAAGGCCTTCCATTTTATAACAATCTAAAGCTTTTGATGATCAATTTTTTTCTTCCATTATTATTCATCTCATCCTCACTATTATTAGTTCGTTTTTAAATACATATTACACTATTTTTAATGAAAAAAATATATTAACTATTTATTTTAATCAAATAGTTCTAATATCAAACCTTTCTCACCATTATTGTTATTTTCAATTTCCCCGCAACTTATCTCCCCATCCTTAACCAAAAGAGTAATGTTTAGCAAGAATATTGTAAGTAATGAATTCTATTTTAACCAAAAAAAATGAAAAGAATATGATTTCTTAAATAAAATTTAAAAACTTCCTCCATTAAAAATCAAGTGTGTTAATTAATTGAAACAAAATTTACTTTTGCTGAAAGTGTGCACCGGTAAGTATCGGAGATATATTAGAAAGAAAAACTCCCTCTATTATTATAATATTTTTAAGTATGTAATTGAATTGGTATGATTAACTTAATCAATAAAATTATTAAAATTAAAAATCTTATCAGGTGTGTATGCATGTGGAAATTAAGAATTTAAAAACACAGATATGTGTTTAAAAATAGCATACAATAAATAATGAAATGTATGGTTTAAAACTAATTAATTATAGTAACACATGAAATTAACATAAACGTATCATATTAACAATATTAAATGCACTACAACTAATTATCATGACGTTATCGTCAATTGTGAGTTAGTGTCAAGTTGACTTGTGACATCAACTCAATTAACAACATTATTAATATAAACAACTGATGGAGATAATAAATTATAAATATTAAAATAAAAAATATAATGAAGTACATCAAAATGAAGTTTTGGCTAAGTGATAAATGTAAGGGTTTACTAATCTCTTTGGTGCGGGTTCAATTTCCATCATATGCATATTTTTATTGGTTTTTATTAAAATGAAAATACTAAAATACCCTCAAATAATATTACCTATTTTAATTACAAAAGGATATTTTCGTGACTTTTCTACTGAGTTGGTGACCCAGTTGAGGGTGACACCACCAACTTAGTAAAACATAAAAATAATAGTATATATAATTATAAGTTGTAAATGTTAAAATTTGAACCCATGCCACTAGTATTTATAAAGGGGGTGTTTGGTAAACAAAGTTTTGAGCCTTGTTTAGTTGATTTGGGCACAAATGGAGGATTAGATAGTCAAACCCTCTAATTGTGGTCTTTGATGAATGGAGGTTTGCAAGAGCTTGTTGAGTTAAAACCTCCAAAGAAAAAAAGCTGGGATGGACAACATTTTTCATAGCTGATTGGGAATGAGATATGTGGAATGACATATCTGACCATGCTTGCTGAAAAATTACTCCCTTTTCCCACTATGTACAATTATATTGATAAACTATTAATATTTATCAAAATCCACAAGGTTAATATTTGCAAATAATAAACTTAAGAAATTTGTTTATTTAAATTTTCAAAAATATTCACTAATTAATTTCCATAATGGATGTTTTATTTAATTGGTCATAGTGTTTTATTTCAATAATTTCACCCAATAAAGACTAAAGTATTATAAACAAATAAATACTTAACAATAAAATATGTCATGCCCTTATTTGTCATTTTACAGATATCATGTAACACCCTTAACCAGTATCTGTCGCCGGACTAGGGTAATGAAGCATTACAGAACATAAATACAGTTTCGAATATCCACATGTTAACTTAATCCATATTATATACATACAAGTATATCATTAAATTAATTAATTAAAAATGAAAAAAAAATAATGTAATATTTAGAATCTAACCAAAATCCACATTAATCTTTTACTTATTCGATTTCGGTTAGTAAACAAGCCACTCATTCAAGCATTTTTTAGTTTATACTAAAATATAAGTTCAAGGAATATTGTATAATATTGTATAGAAGTCATACACTTATACATATCATTACCATACCATGTACTAAAACATACCATTATTATATATTATTAAAACCCACCAAAATCAAATGCACATAATCTGTAACACTCTTTTATAGCATCATTACTCATCATTTCACAAATGCTCAAGACAATTTATCAAATTCGCATATAGACGTTTTATCAACTTGTAACAAAAGTTACTATTCATCTGATCATTTTCTTAAGCTTAGCCGGATGCAAATAACGCTTAATATTTATGATTAACTAATATTCACTTCCATTTCTATTCAATCATTCCATGCGCATAAACATTTCAAAAAAAAAAAAAAAAATCAATTCAAGACATCAATCAAAATTTTGCCTTTCATATTAATGCCATAAATGCATATACATGCATAATACATAACAAATATTTGACCTTCACTTAAACTTACCGAATCGAATCCAAACATGTTTTTATTTATTGCTCATCAAGCAATGCCACAATGGTCATATCCAAAACTATATCCATGCACACATATTCGGCTAAATACTTAAACTTACATATAACTTCAAATTTTCACATTTCTCCTATATATATCAACATCGAATTCATCCAAAACCAATTCATAGATTCATGTCATAACAAACATATCAACCAATTTTATATATACCCACATATATACAAGTAGTAATCAAATCACCTAAAACAAAAACATTTTATAATCATTACTTCCACCTAATTATGCACTAAAATTAATGTCAAAAATTTATCCATCCACATCAAGCATATTTCACATCTAAATATATATCATAGCCGAATATGCCAACCATAATTAATATATCAACCACATCATTTAATCAAAACATGAAAACATATTTAGCAAAATGAACAAGCCATTTTCGCATAACTTATAATATATACATACCAAAATCAAACATGTCCAAAGGATAGTATAGCCTATACATGCCATAAGTTTTAAATTTACTTTTAACAGTACCGATAAATAGATGATAGTGTGATTGACTTCACTGATGATCCTCGAGCCCGTAACAGATCTCCAAAAAAAATCTATAAGACAGAAACAAACATATACACATAATAAATTATCATAGCTTAGTAAGTCATAAGCAACTTAACAACTCAATAACATTAATAGATCATTATAATAATATCAACTTATACCATCACATTCACATATATATACATTCGGTTTATCAAAATTCAATATATCAAATATATAACCATGTATCAAATCATATAAGCCGAATACACTTGTAATTACTAACATAGCTATCATCCACTATTAAGGTCACAACACATTCTTGACCGAATGTATTCATAAATATATACATATGCTCATAAATCTCAACTAGGAAATCACATATAATACCATTTAGTCGAATATAAAATTTCATAAATACATAAACTTTCATTTTCGTGTCATATAATTTGTATCACAAATATAATGGCCAACTTACCTTGTTTCACAAGAACAAATAACTGTCACATACCTGTTCACTTTAGCTCGATTACATACTCGATCACAAACTTATCATTGCCCATTGAACCATTCAGAATCGGATAGGACACTCGGATAATCACATAAATTGTACAACATCAATGTCCCAGACGTGGTCTTACATGTAGCCACATATCGATGCCACTGTCCTAGACAGGGTCTTACTCGTAAACACATATCGGGACCACATATCAATGCCATCGCACACATATATCGGAATCCTATGTCATGACATATGTATGCTAACTATTCCGAAGGTTCATACGGGACTTTCGGACATCGTAACTCGGTCAAATCGAACTCGGAAGTGTAGTAGCCAAATTTAATCATGTTCGGCCATAGCATATTTAAATTCTAACATTTCATAACAGCATATAAAAATAACATTTAATTACCAAATAAACACGTCTATTTGCATATAAACTTGCCTCGGACGTTATAAAATGAGACAGGACTGCTAGTCAACAACTTTCGTTTTTCCCCGATCCAAATCCGATTTCTTTGGTTCTTGATCTTAATTAATCCTGAATATAACCGAACCCTAGCTTTTTGTTTTGTTTTCTTTTCTTGCTTAAGTTTCGGCAATGGAAATATATGAGAACTTAGGATAATTTTATGATATAACATATAGCATATATTATATAATTTATAACTTGGTTTCCTAAATTACCCCTTTTAAAATTATAACCAAGCTTTATGTTATAAACCCCTTTTTCGTCTCTTAAATAAATTAATGGACCTGAGTTGGCTTTCAATTTCATGCATTATAATATAAATATATATACACACATAATATCTTATTATAAAATAAAGCTTAATTTTACATATATGTATAACTTAAATAAAATAATATAAAAACTATTAAATTTTTACCTACCACCGTACCACTTATAAAGACATGGGCTATTTACAACTTAAGGGCTTCCATTTAGAAAGCCATTACTAATTCAGTATTTACAATTAAAATTATCAAATTTCAATTTATGCGATTAAGCCCTTTTTGTTTAATCGAACACCCAAATGACAAAATTAAATCACGAAAATTTCACAGATATAAATTCACACAAAAGAAACACAGAAAATAAATTTAAAATATTTTTTTGACTCGAACTTGTGGTTCTGAAACCACCATTCCGATTAGGGTCTAAATCAGGCTGTCACATATCAGCTTTCAACTATCAGTTAAGTTTTACCAAACACATTTAAATAAGCAGTTAATAGAATCAATTGGTCAATTCAGTTAATAGAATCAGTTGGTCAAACCATCCACTGCAATTAGCAATCAACTATCAGCCAATTGCCAAACAGGGCCAAAATATTTTCGTTACCACTTCAACCAAAGCTTTATTTTGATATTTTTATACATTTCAATTTTGTTACACAAATTATTTCACCTACATTATTTGTTTATATATATTGATAATGTCATTAATTGAGTTGATGTCACAAGTGAACTCTGTATCAACCCTTACCTATCTCTATCGCTGAGAACAAGTTACAATGTGCTACAATATGAAACAAAATTATAACAAAAAATCATATTCAAACATGGAAATTTTTTATCATATCAATCATTCAATATAATATAGTCACAATCGAGCCTCAATTTAGCTTACGTGAGGTCTAAAATGAACCCAAGAACAAATAGGGATCAAATTGCAATATTTTCAAAAGTTAAAGACAAGCATGCATAACAGAGCGCACACAATCATGTGCCCCAATCTTGTAACTCTCTGTGGCTATGTGAACCAAAACACTACCATTTTACAAAACACACACGACTGTGGGTGTAACATCCCGTTTTTAGTCAAATCAGAACAAATTTAAGGTCAAAATTTTTATTTTATTATTATTTTGAGGTCTACAGTATGATAGTATGATTTTATGAAAATTTCGTTAAGAAATTTTATCGTTTGAATGCTTAATTCGATAAAAAGGACTAAATCTGTAACAGCCTGAAATAGGGCCTAGTCGGAACAGTGGTTACAGACCACAAATCTGAAGTAGAAATATTTATTTTATGACTATTTTAGAGTCCATGATATGCTTGAGTGAGTGTGTATGTTTAAGTCTGGTAATGCCTCGTACCCTGTTTCGGTGTTGGACATGGATAAGGGGTGTTACATTTAATGGTATCAGAGCCAAGTTTAGCCTGTTCTCAGACTAACCTAGCACGTGTAAGAGTCTAGCTATACATGCCACAAGCTTGTGGTATTATGATGTCTCCCGGCGCGAATGAGAACATATTGTGTGGGCAAGGTACTCTCCAACTGAGCTACACCTGATCACGTAGATAATAATGCTAAAGTACTTAATAAAGTGCAGTTATGAAGAGTTGAAACTTGAAAAGATATGAACAAGAATTCGTGAAATGTATATATACATATTTGTGATATGTAAAATATGAAATAGAATGTGTACATGGTATAATAAGCTTATCTATGACTGATTGATAATCCCATGGTGTACATGATTGATTTGTTCGAGTGAATACATGTTTTTAAATAACTTACTAAAAATACAGGTAGAAAGAATGTTCATGTATACTTATTTGAATGAATATGGTTGGAAAATTCACATAGTCTGAGTATAAGTGTTAAATTACTTGGATTGATTTACATGTTTGTAATGATATGTATACGATGATGTGTGAAATGAAAGTACAGATTGGAATATACTTATCCATGTTTGTTGGGTTCCTTATGATATGTACATGACTGGTTTGATTAAATAAATGGGATAAGTAAAGTTACTCAAAATTCATAGAGTGCATGTATGAGTATACTTGTCTAAATTAGACAACTGGAAAGTTGGCGTAAAACGAATATGAATGCCGGTCTGTCTGAAATGAATGATATGATTTTGATGATGTTGCTATGATGATGAAAGTTGTGTTACATATGTATGTATATGAGAGTCGAGTCAGAGGCCCTACGACCTCACCCTCTTACCAGAATGGTGTATTATAATGAAATTTCATGAGAGTTGCGCTGAATAAATTCACAAGTATGAAACCAAAGAGTTTAGTGGAGAAATATCTATAAACACGATTAGAGATTGAGAATGAGTTGGTAAGTAAGTCAGAGGTAGAAAAGTATTAGGTTGGCATAAAGATTATGTGAATTATGCACTGTCACAGTTAGAGGAGAAACGTACTTTGGTAAATTGAATTACTCAGGTACGAGGTTGAGAAAGTGTAACAATATAGGATTTGTGATGACAAAAATAGTTAGAGGAACAATATTTGAAACATGAAATGTCTGATTATAGAAATCATAGTGAGTAGATGATGACTGTCTCTCTTGATATATTTTAAGAGATTATTGTTCTCAGAAGTATTATAGTGGCTATCTATCTTCTAATAAAATTCTTGTTATATAAGAGTTCTATCTGATCTAAATGTCAGACGAAGGCATTATCGGTCTGACCGAGTTATAATCTATTTTGCTCTACTTCTCTCTGATATTTTGTTATATTCAGTTTGTTGGGAACTCATGAGAAAGTGCAAATGATGCTATAATTGTGTTTCCCTTAATTGTTGCATTTGATTCTAGTGGGATGAAATGATGTTTTCTGCTGGACTTTTTCTCTCTGAGGAATTATTGAGGTCTTTCATATTTCCTTAAGAGTTTGTTTTTGGTCTTACGACATAGTATCGTACCTTGGGATTTCTCTAATTTGCATGTAAGGATTTGACATCGACAAAGGCATAAGTGATGAAAATTTCAAATTTCAATTGGTATGATAGATCTTTTTTCTCAAGTAAGTTAATCAAGCTAATGTCTTCAGTTGAGATATATTGGTTATTTGAGCTAATGCAAGTAAAATGGCCTTTGTTTAGTATAATGAGTGAATTCCAAAAGATTGTATGATAAAATTTTCGTCTTATGAAAGTCGAATGGCTTAATCCAAAATTAGCAAAACTTGGATAGATTAGAATATTATTAACCGAAGCATTTGAACTGGTCTAGTCTGCACTTGGGCAGGGACTTTATAATTTTCAGTGATGCGCTGTTGTATGAATTGTGATGTGTTTTAAGACAATAAGATAATGTGATAGCTTAGAGCATTCGATACCATAGAAAGATTTGAGTTGTTAATAGGGTTAGAGCTGAACATCAGGTTTTACCGGAACTATCTTCTCCAGTGCTGATATTAGAATAGAAATGAGAAAGGATTATTCTCGAGGCTCTATCAAAATTATTTCTATCTTGAAAAGAGGAAAAAAATGTGATGTAGCATATTGTTAAATGTTTGGTGAGATCTATAAATCATGTCGGTATGTACTGAATTCCCACTCGTCAGATTGATGAGACTTCGTATCCATTAATCGGATTGTGTGAAATAGAGAGTGTAAGGCCAAGATGAACTGACTAGTTTTATTATTCGAATTCGAAAAGATTCAAGTATATGTGAATGAAGTGAAGAGATAAGTATTAGGGACACAGTCGAGTGAAAGTTCTTTCACAATGATTATAGGAAAGAGAAGTTTATATGAATATCAAAACCACTTTCCTGGTAAGATTTTCAGGGATGAAAATCCCTAAGAGGGGGAGAATTGTAACAGCCTGAAATAGGGCCAAGTCGGAACAGTGGTTATGAGACCATAAATCCGAAGTAGAAATATTTATTTTATGACTATTTTAGAGTCCATGATATCTTTGAGTGAATGTGTATGTTTAAGTCTGGTAATGCCTCGTACCCTCTTCCGGTGTTGGACATGGATAAGGGGTGTTACAAAATCACGTAAAGTGTAAAAGTGGAGTTCTATTAGCTAAAAGGATCTAATAGCTATGGAACTTTAAAGTGGAGGTCCTTATGTAGTAATTAGACCATTTTTTTTAGTAACTGGACATTGATGGACATAAAATGGATGTTATTAATGGTTTAATGATAAGGTCAATTTAGTAAATAATAAAATAAATTAAAATTAAAGTAAGAAATAGAAAGGTATCATCTTTCTTCTTCATTTCTTCAATTGAAAATTGAACTAGGAAGCCATTAAAGACCATCCAAACATTTGGCCAACCTTGGTGTGTGCATGTAAGTAATTTTTTACTCAGGTTTTAATGATTTCTATGTTTTTGGAGTCGTTGCAACTTAATCTAGCTAGCCCAAGGACTAATTTGTGAAACTATTAAAAATATAGGGTTTTACCATAAATGTATATTAATTGTTTTTGATGTCTAATGGATGAAAATGGATGCTTGATGATTTTGTCAATTAGGGGTTAAATTGAAAAATAGAAAAATATTCATGGTTAAATGTGTGAATAAATGAAATGTGTGGGCTGCTACAAGCTTGTATGAAATTCGGCTAGCATGGGTGTGGATTAAATTGCATGAAATTACATTTTTATGAGCTAGGGACTAAATTGTAAAGAAATTAAAATATTAGCGCAAAAGTGTAAATTTGTAAAAATATGTATTTTGGGCTAAATTGAATAGAATGAATAATAAATGGATTAAATTTGATTATATAGATCAAGAAAATCCTTGTTTGGATCAAGATCGGAGGAAACATGAAATTTTAGACTAGTCGATCCTATTACATCGTTTTTGTCATCTAGGTAAGTTCGTATGTTAGTAAGCATTAATATAATTATGATTTAAATGCTTTATTATTGAATTATTTGTGAATACGGCCTTATGAAAATATTCGATGAAGAATTGGCTACGTGTGAAATCCTGGTTGAACCTTAGGAATGATAGGATACAAATGACATGTCATTAGGGGTTATGTGTTTTGGGTCCTGGTCTTTACGTTCTACTGGTGGCTAAGTTTTCTGGCATGTATTGCGAATTCTCATCAGCTTGTGTGAACAGCACCGTGTAGTTACGTCTTGACTGTCAACTTGTGTGAGCAAACCCGTTGATAGCTCGAGAGTGAACATTATATAAGATATGAGATTCAGATGGCTTCGGCCTGGTATTGACACTTAGGGTGAGAGATTCTAAGTATCCGATATTATTCCAAATGGTTTAATGAGTATATCGATAGATGGGAAGAGTATGAAATTTATATGAATTAGTACAGGTATGTACGTGAACTATACAATCATTGAATCGAAGAAATTGATGAAATTCATGTCTAACCTTTGGATTGAGCATGTGCCAAGTTTTGGATTTCAATTGAATTGTATTATGTGATGTTTAGATACTTGAATTGTAAATGAATGGTAAGTTTTACTTATTAACTATACGAGCTTACTAAGCTTTATAGCTTACTCTGTTTACTTTTTAGTGTTTTATAGTGGTTATCGAAGCTTGCTCGGATTGGGAGTCGTCGGAGATTTCATCACACTATCCAGCTGTTGCTTTGGTACTTTTGAACTTTGGATATATAGGTTATATAACATGTATAGGAGTTGTGGTTAATTTGGTCCATATGTTGATAATGGATTTAGCCAATTGATTTGGCTTGTAAATGGTGAATGTTTTGGTTATGTATATAGACATGTGGTTTGGCTTATTTTGGTACATTTGGTTGTGTATATATATGTGCAATTGGTCTTTGACATGTGGGTTATATTTGCTTTTTGATTGCCTTATTGAGAATTGGTAATAAGGTAGTAAATGGTTGAATTTTGAGAATGAATTAGCATGGTAAGTATTAGACAATTAATGCATATTTGAAAGTGATCATTTAGGTGATTTGGATATGAAATAGTTAGGAAATTGAATGGTTAATTGTTATACGTATGTGCTTTTGATTGTTGGTATGGATACAACATGATTTGGAATTGGTTTAGGTGAGTTTAAATGCCTATTGAAGTTATGGTCATATGTAATTTGGCTTGTGTAGGTGAATGAAAATTTAGGTGAGAAAAATAGCTTAGATAATAGCCTATTTCTGTCCACACGGGCAGAGACACGGACTTGTGTCTCAGCCATGTGTGACACACGGTCAGGTGACATGGCCGTGTGTCCTCTGATGGTTATTAGAGATCAAGTCAGTATGCTCTACATGGCCTAGAACACAGGCGTATGACTTGGCCGTCTGGCATAAGTCAGTATACCGTATAGTTTTGGACAGCCTAGCACATGGCCTAGCACATAGGCGTATGAGTCCATTTCAAAGGGTACACGTGCTAGTCACACAGATTTGTGGTTGGCCGTGTGACCCAAGTTAAAGAGTTACACAGGGTCAGACACGACTGGGACACGACTATGTGATCCCATTTTGAAAGTCCGTACAGCCTATGATACGGGCGTGTCTTTGGCAGCGTGAGACACACGACCGGGCCACACGGGCGTGTGTCCCTTGTATTTTGAAAAATTTCCTATGTTTTCCAAAAGTTTCCTAAGTTCTCAGTTTAGTCGCGAACCACTTCTAGTGCTTGATTTCGGCCTCGAATGCTCGTATTAGGGACTATATGATTGATTGTGAATGACTTTTATTTGTAAATGAAAAATATGTGAAATTTATGTTGGTTTAAGTAATAAGTTCGGTAATGTTTCGTAACCCTATTCCACCGACGTATACGGGTTAGGGGTGTTACAGTGCGTAAGGCTCGTGTCCCTCACACGACCGTGTGGCCATCCATGTCAGTTTGTCCAATTTGGTCCCTTTTTAAAGCCATTCAAACTTGAACATTTTGGTTCATATTTACACACACTTATACCTATATTAGTACAAGCCAAAACATGTACAATTCATTCACCTAAAACAATGCCTTAAACAACTAACCAATATGCCTCAATGGCACCGTTTCACAACAAAAGCTTTTGAATCATTACAAACCATTCAAGCATGATTTTCAATAAAAAATTTATCATTTAAAATCAATACAATCAAATACTAACCATTCAATACCATTTTCATATCCCAAAACTTACACTACCATTTCACATTCAAAGCCAAACAAACCTATCAATCCAAACATGTTATGTCAACGTAAAGAATATGAAAACTTAGCCATTTACTAGTCTCAAACATGGCTTACAACAATGCCAATTCCATTATGCCTTTCAAAACATTTTAGCACATAGAAACTATAATAAACTTGGACATTATACATTCATTATCTCTAGTAAGCCACATTTCAAGTTGGCTATTCGCTTGCCACATATATATCCCATAATAATACCAAAACATCCAAAACCATCAACATCATTAAACCAAAATCATGAACATCAAAGATAACTTAAACACAAATAAAACCCTATATACATGCCACATAACCGAGTCTAGAATAAAAAAAAAAGTTACCAAAATAGAGGCTGGCTAGTGTGAGCTCCGAGTTGATTCAATTGACATGTTTCGTAAAATGCCAACTACAAAAACAAAAGTAGAAAATGAAATCGAGTAAGCATTATATATGTGTAACATCCCGAGATAGGACCTGGAAGTTTGCATTAAGCAAGCAGGAGTTTGCCAGTGGTTTGGCAAACAGGTGTTCGTAGGGAGACTTTTTAACCAAAGTTCGCCAGTTGGTTTAGTGAAATGTATACGCCATTAATAAGACAAGTAGGGTTCACCAGTAAGTTTGGCGAGCTGAGGACACCAAGTGGTTTTGCCGAACTAGGGTTCGCCAATATAAGTCGAGTTATACCTGAAGTAGGAGGTTGAGTTACTTTTCTTTTAGGAGACTATCCAAGCACATAAATTTTTCCTAAGTCAATTAGGGTATCCTAAGAGCTTTGAAACACTTAAGGTGCATATAAATTTAGTGCACTCCATTGAAAATTCTCTCATCGATTAGGGTTAATTGTTTAAAAAATTAGGTTTGCTTGCATGTTTGAATTCCATGTGCTTTTCTTATTGAAGTATTATTTATATGTTTATGTGTGTTACAAACCAATTGGACCATTTACCAACAAGGACAAAGGAAAAGCAAAACTTGTTTAAAAGTTCACAATAGTTTGTGAGAGTTCAGGAATCGCCACTTGTATATACAAACCATTATGTTATGCATGAGCTTTGCGTTTTTTTAAAAACTAAGTTCCAAGAGTAAGCTTTTCTTTAAAAGCCCTATTTTTACAATTATGTTTTAAGACATGTTTCTATGCGAATCTCTTAATGCGAGCTCTTTACAAATAAGTATTTTGGGAACCTCCCATGTGGGGCAGCTCTATGTTTTGTAAATGTTATTATGATAACATTCTATGTTGGATATAATGGCATGCCATAGGATTGTGAGTACTCACCTACAAGTTTCATGACTTGGGCGTTGAGGCCCTGGAATAATGGAGAGATAAGGGAATGTCGAGTTATGCTCCATTAAAAGGGACATGTTGGTAGGTTTTGAGAGTGTTTAGCTTTATGCTACACTTATGGGACATGTTAAGGGCTCTCTAAGTCGCAAGTGAGGTGTTATAGGGAGATTTGCTTATCCAACAAAGACAAGTTCATGAAAGTCTTTTACGAATATGTTATTCAATAGAAAAAGTGCTAGTGATTGTGATTGTGTTGTCACATGTAAACTCTAAATTACATAGGTTTTTTCTAGTAGTTTTTACCACCTTTTTACTTAAAAATAATACTAATCCTGAGTATTTGTTAATTAATTAAGTTAGTTTTGCTTAAGTTTCGATAATGGACATGAATTAATAAAATATGCAAATTTAGGCTTTATTATGTTAATTTTGTGCATAAATTATATTATTTCTTTTTATTTATTAATGTTTTATATTTAATTCTGCAGTGGGACCATGAAGTTGATTTCATAAAGAGCTTATTATAATTTTTACATGGACATGAGGAATTCTACCCTACTTGGACAAAAAAAAATGTGCAAATTGGGTCATGAAGATGTTACTTTGACCTAGTTAAAAATGGATCTACATGGTGGACAAGTTTGACTATTAAATAGGTCACAAAAGCGTCCAAACAAGGAGAAGAGAAGCCTAATTCGGCAAGGATATTTGGGTAGCCAAAAAATAGCTTTTGTGATAATTATTTGGAGGTCTTTATACTTGGAAAACCATTGAATATTAGCACACTACGTTTGTTCAAGAAACTGTCCGGCCCTTGCATGATTCAAGCATGATTTTATGCTTGAATCAAGCAACCAACTCACCCTCCTTTCCACATATTATGGCCAGCGAAAGGTTGGAGAAACCTAAGGGATCTTTGACGCCATATTTAGTAAAATCCTCCACCAACCTCAAGTATAAATACCTACTCCCATCTCACATTTTAGTTATCTCTCATTCATCCTTCATTTAACATTTCACTTCCATTCTCTCATTCTTTCTCTTGATTCCCACAAATATCATCTTTTCCTTTCTTTCTTAGCCAGAAAAACCTTGATAAGATTATCTCTTGGCTGGCCACCTTGAAAAGCCATTAGCAAAGGAGCAACATGAGGATGAGAGGAGCCTTCATCAATCAGAATTCACAAGGCTACTTATTCGAATAGAGTTTATTCTTCTTTTACTTGTTACTTTGATTTTAATCATGTTCGCAATGTGTTTTGTTATCTTGTCATCAATAATGGTAGGTTAAATCTGTTTAGCTAGAATGATTGCATCAATTCAATGAAGTTTGTTTAAATCATCTTTATAGTGTTTGTGCCTTAGTCATTCATGTTTTCAATTAAATTGAAGCATGTATTTCATTCATAAGTGATTGGATGCATTGGAATTACCTGAGCAATCCTAACAAGATGACGGCTAATGGACACAATAGTTGAAAAGTGCATGGTTAATTTAAATCCTAACTAGACTAAATTAAAGGTTTATAATAACTTTAACGAGCTCTATTATCTTGCATAGTTTTTAGGTTTATGTGATTAAATTGTTTCAAACCTAACCTGTCCCAGTTACTTCATATGAATTCTAAGAAACCCTTAATTTAATATGATCAGTAAAATGTATGTTTTACTAAGTAAAAGATTCTAAAAGGACTTAATTTGGTTTCAAACTCATGAAAGATCGAGTTGCCATAGAATATTTTTAGAACACTACTAAACATGATAAAAATGAAATAAGTTGAATGATGTAATTATTCTATCTCATTCATGTTATTGATTGTTGAAGTTTGTGTTGTTGCTGCTAAATTCATCTCATACATTTTAGTTAATTATCATACTTAGATTAGAATTGCATTAGGGATTATCTAGCATCTAGATAATTTAATTTAGTTTAATCATTCATCATTCAAAATATTGTGTTCTTATCACCAATTTGTAAAACTTTAATTTTGCAATTCATTGATTAACATACACAACCCCTCTGGAGATGATAACTCTTTTACTTATTTATTAATGACTGTGTACACTTGTAGAAACCTACACATTACAAGTTTTTGGCAATATTGCTAGGGACTGTTGCCTTAATCTTTTTTTTTTTTATGAAATTATTCTTTGCTATTTGGTTTTTATTTTATTTTTATTTAATTCCTAACTTACTAATTAGTTATTTATTCTTTATTTTTTGTGATTTATTTTCAAGAGTTCATGAGCATAGATTGAATCATCGATTTATAACCGGTAGACTCTAAAATTGAACAAACATTTAGACAAAGAAGATGTGAATGATTAGCCCAGAGACAGGCTGAAATGGACCTTGGAAATCAAAATGATGGACAAGGAAATGAAGCAAATCATATGCAAAATCCCATCATTATTGATGATGATAGGGGTTGTGCCATAAGACAGTATGTTGTGCCACTCTTTAATGAGTTAAATACAGGAATTAGGAGGCTGGATATTGAGGCACCCTAATTTGAATTGAAACCGGTGTTGTTTCAAAATCTGCAAATGGTGGGCCAATTCAGTGGAATGCCCATGAAAGATACACACCTTCACCTTCGATTATTCATAGAGGTGAGTGGTTCAATTAAAATAGTCGGTGTGACTGAAGACACACTGAGGTTGAAGATGTTTCAATACTCGCTGTGAGATCGAGCACGAGCATGGCTCAATTTGTTGCCATTTAGCTCAATGTCAACTTGGCAAGAATTAGCAGAGAGATTTTTGATTAAGTATTTTCCACCTAGCAAAAACGCTAAGTTGCAAAATGAGATCACCACTTTCCAGCAATTGGATGATGAGTCCTTGTACAAAGTGTGGGAGAGATTTAAAGAATTACTTTGTAAGTTTCCTCATGATGGGATTCCACACTTTCGGCTCAGGTATCTTCCATATCATCAATGTTAAAACAGTTTACTAATAATGGTTTAAATAATTTTGCAGCCCAACCACCAAGTCAGTTCGATGTAGTTTCCTACATATATTGTGGGGATGGTTATTGTTTCGAGAATTTTCCATAAAATCCCGAGTCAGTTTATTACGTAGGGAATCAACACCAAAACAGAAGTGGACAAGGACTATAGTCCAACTTCTACAATCCTTCATGGCTAATCATCCAAACCCTTCCTAGAGTAACCATGGAAATAAACAGACCAACACCCACATGCAGCGTAGACCAAGCAAATCCCTAGGGTTTAATCAACAAGTTCCTAAACCACCTAAAGATGAGTCATCTAATAGTTTGGAGAACTTGTTGAAGGCATATATGGTGAAGAATGATGCCTTAATCTAGAGTCAATAAGAAACATTGAAAAATTTGGAGAACAAAATAGGTCAATTATCTACGGAACTTCGTAACCAACCGCAAGGAGCAGTGCCGAGTGATACAGAAAATCCAAGAAATTTAGGTAAGGAACATTGCAAGTTACTTGCCTTACGAAGTGGTAAGACTTTGGAGCCCAAAACAGTTGAAGTTAAAACTATTGAGAAGGAGGAAAATCAACCAACAGTTGAAATTCCTATATCAGCTGAGCCAAAACATACAAAGTATAATGAGGTAAAATCTAAACCAGTGAATTCTGATAAGCTAACATCTTCTTTAGATGCAGATTTACCTCTTCAGAAAAGTTGTCTAGTCCAAGCCAAAGTTCCATCACCTCCATATCTTAAAAAATTCCAACCAAATAAGCAGAAACAGGAGGTCCAATATAACAAGTTTTTGGATGCTCTAAAAAGCAACTTCACATCAACATCCCATTGGTGGAGGCTTTAGAACAGATGCCCAATTATGTCAAGTTCATGAAAGGCATTTTGTCCAAAAAGAAGAGGCTTAGTGAGTATGAGGCCGTCGCTTTAACGAAGGAGTGCAATGCGTTCTTACAAAATAAGCTACCTTTGAAATTTAATGACCCTTGAAGCTTTATTATACCTTGTAATATTGGAGAATCTTATTGTGGTAAAGCTTTGTGTGACTTAGGTGCAAGAATGAACTTGATTCCCAAATCTATTTTCAAGCTATTGGCAATAGGTGAAGTAAGACCCATGACCATGACATTGCAACTAGCGGATCGATCTTTAGCATACCTCGAAGGAAAGATTGAGGATGTTTTGGTAAAAGTGGATAAGTTTATTTTTCCTATTGAATTTATGGTGTTAGATTTTGAAGCAGATAAGGAAGTGTCAGTCATCCTAGGACAACCTTTCCTAGCCATGAGAAGTACATTAATAGACATGCAAAAAGGCAAACTGATGATGAAAGTTCAAGACAATCAGGTAACGTTTAATGTTCTTAAAGCGTTGAAATTTTTTGATTTGACAGAAGAATGTTCAGTGATGAAAGAGCTAGAAACTTTAGTTTCTATGGAATGGGAGAATAATTTTGAAGAATACCTATTGGAGAACACTTTAGGGTGTGAGCCACTAATATATGAAAAAGGTAATGAAAATATGGCTTTGATGGAAGCCAATTTTAGGGACTATGTTCAACTAGTACGGTTTGAACCATTTGAGTTGGAAGCTCGTGAATACACGTAAGCTCAGTTTTTTGTTGAGGAATCGCCTAAAATTGAACTTAAGGTTCTTCCTTCCCATTTTAAATATGTTTATTTAGGTAACTGTTCTATTTTTCCTATGATTATTTCAATAGAACTGACAGAACACTAAGAGCAGCAACTAATTGTTGTTTTTAGAAATTTAAAAGGGCAAGTGGTTGGACCATAATTGATATTCAAGGAATAAGCCCTTCCTTTTGTATACATAAGATTATTTTAGAGGAGGGTGAAAGGGCTAGAACTGATGGGCAAAGGAGACTCAACCTTACCATGGAAAAAGTAGTGCGAAAGGAAGTGATCAAATGGTTAGATACGGGAATTATCTACCCCATCTCAGATAGTTCATAGGTAAGTCTAGTACAATGTGTACCGAAGAAAGGCGAAATTATGATTCTTGAGAATGAATGTATGAGTTAATCCTAATGAGAACTGTCACGGGTTGGAAAGTCTATATAACTACAAAAAATTGAACAAAGCTACTTGGAAGGACCATTTCCCGTTGCCTTTTATGGATCCAATGTTAGACCGACTGGTAAGTAACGAATTTTATTATTTGTTAGATGGATATTTGGGATATAACCAAATAGTTTTAGCCCTTGAAGATTAACACAAAATGAATTTTACTTGCCCGTACAGAACATTTGCTTTTAGGCGAACACCTTTCAATTTATGTAATGCACTTGCAATATTTCAACGATGCATGATGACAATATTTACTGATACAATTGACAATTTTGTTGAGGTTTTTATGGATGATATTTTTGCTTTTGGTAATATTTATGATGTTTGTTTGAGTAACTTGGCTAAGGTACTTAAGAGATGCGAGGAGACAAATATTGTCTTTAACTGGGAGAAATGTCATTTTATGGTTAATAAGGGAATTGTCTTAAGACATAAAATTTATAGAAATAGGATCGAAGCTGATAAAGTGAAGGTGGATGTAATTGAAAAATTACCACCACCAGTCACTCTTAAAGGAGTTTGGAGTTTCTTAGGCCATGCCAGATTTTAGTAAAGATTTATAAAAGATTTTTCAAAAATTTCTAAGCCCTTATGTATGCTTTTAGAAAAAGATACAATTTTTATTTTATCAAAGCATGTTTAGAAGCTTTTCAAGAGTTGAAAAGTCAGTTAATCTCAGCCCCAATAATTGTTACACCTGATTGGAACTCACCTTTTTAGTTGATGTGTGAAGCAAGCAAATTTGCTATTGGAGCTATGATAGGTCAAAGAAGAAACAAAGTGTTTCATCTGATTTACTATGCAATAAAAACTTTGACAAGAGTGAAACTCAATTACACGGTAACTGAAAAAGAACTCTTTGCTATAGTTTTTGCTTTGGACAAGTTCTGTTCTTATCTTATAGGTACGAAAGTCACTATTTTTACTAATCATGCGACCATTAAATACTTACAAAGAAAGGTGCTAAACCAAGGCTAATTCGATGGATACTTTTACTACAAGAATTTGACCTCGAGATCCAAGACAAAAAAGGAGTTGAAAATCAAGTAGCTGATCATCTATCAAGGTTGGAATGAAATGAGGTAACTTATTCACTTGTTCTAATTAATGAAAAATTTCCAGATGAGTATATCTTTGAGGTAAGTCAAATTCATGAAATACCTTAGTTTGTTGATTATGCAAATTATTTAGCATGTGGAATAATACCTCAAGAAATGACATACGAACAAAGGAAGAAATTCCTTCACGATAGTCGGTATTATTTTTTGGAGGATCCATTTTTGTTTAAAAATTGCACAGATAACACAACCAGGAAGTGCGTAGCCGAAAGTGAAACTGATGAGATCTTGTATTACTGCCATTCATCTTTGAGTGGGGGACACTTTGGTGGTTCCCACATTGTAGCGAAGATTTTACAAGTAGGATTCTTTTGGCCTAAAGTGTTTAAGGATGCGTATGCATATGTCAAAAATTGTGATAGATGCAAAAGACCGGAAACATATTAAGGAGGAACAAGATGCCCTTAATAAACATTTTAGAGGTGGAATTATTTGACGTACGGGGCATTGATGTTTTAGGCTCATTTCCTTGTTCTTATGGTAACAGGTATATCTTAGTAGTTGTGTACCATGTATCCAAGTGGGTTGAAGCTGAAACATACCCAACGAATGATGCTAAGGTCATGTGATTCCTACATAAGCATGTGTTGACACGGTTTGGGACTCTTAAAGCTATAATTAGGGATGAAGGATCTCACTTTGTGAACAAATGGCTTTAGTGGTTGCTTGACAAGTACGATGTGAAACACAAAATTGCCACTGCCTATCATCTACAATCAAATGGGCAAGTTGAACAGGTAAACCGTGAAACCAAAGGTATCCTTGAGAAGGTAATGCGACCTAATAGAAAATATTGCTCGATGATGCTTTATAGGCTTATGGAACTACTTTTAAGACACTGTTAGGAATGACTCCTTATCAGCTAGTCTTCAGAAAGTCGTGTCATTTGTCGCTTGAGTTGGAGAATAAAGCTCACTGGGCTTTGAAACAATTAAACTTGGATCTTAAGGAAGTCGGTGAGAAAAGAATGTTACAGCTTGATAAGTTGGAAGAGTTGAGGTTATTTTCATACGAGAATTCCAAGATGTGTAAAGAAAAACCTAAGAGATGGCATGACAATCGTATACAACCTCGTGAATTCAGATAAGGTCAAAAAGTGTTGTTGTTTAATTTAAGGTTAAGGTTATTTCCTAGAAAGCTCAAGTCCCGATAGAAATGACCTTATACCATCTACAATATTTATCCATATGGAGCAGTAGAATTATATAATAACAATGGAGGTATGTTTAAAGTTAATGGCCAACGTCTCAAACACTATTGGGATGGTGAAGTTGAGCGATTTGAAACATTGTTCAATTTAATAGACCCTTAAATTTTCATGTTCTTACTTTTTAATAAATAGTTAGAAATTATTTTTCTTAAATTAGTATATTTAATTAATTCTGTCTAAGGAGATTGGAACTTAAGCGGGACCATTTGTGACCCCTCCAACCTTTCTTGGGAATTAATGTGATGTAATATTTTCAGAAGAAAATTTCTAATTAACCTAGAAATTTTTCATTTTAATTTTTGTTTTCCATTTCCATTTTATTTGTTTATGTTTAATAAAGGGGAAAAATTGTTCCAAATACTAATCATATTATTTTTATCTAGAGTAGTTTAATTTTTAAGTGTAGTTGGGCTTCAAGCCCAGAACAACAAAGAGGAGGAAATTACCCATCATTGTCGTCCAAAGGGCTCCCCAAAACCCTAATTTTTGCCACCATTTCCCTTCCCTCCTTACATTGCTGCCCAAGCATCTCTTGTAGCTAAATTTTTGCTATAAGTTCACCCTAATTTACTACTATATAAAACCCTTTCTACTATCATATTCCTTACACCATTCAAAGAAATTAGCTTCAAACCTTAGCCACCTATTTCTCTCTTCTTGTCATCTACCTCAAATCCGAAAGAATCAACCCAAAATCTCCCTTTTTCTATAAAACCCTCCTATTGCCACCGCAATCTTCTCATCGGAGCAACCTTATCACCAAAGAAACCTTGTCGCCACTGCAATTCTATTGCCGCCATAACCTCATTTCTACCTTTCATTGTCGATTTCTTTTCCCTTCCTTTTACTAAAATTCTGCCTATTTTTTGGGAAAAATCACCATGTCTCGTAAAAGAATTAGATCTACTAAGACCTTTTTTGAAAATCCGATTGTGATTCAAGATGAGGAAGTGAAAGAAAGGTTTGATTCCATCTTCAAGAATCAACCCATGATGCTGGAAAAAGGTTTCAACTTGGAGAGTGATGACAAGATGGTTGTACCATTGTCAATTCGAAAGACAATTGATGCTCTCAATTGAAACTATTTTTGTGATGCGCGATCACTGCCTAAAAAAGGAATTAATTCGAGAGTTCTATGCCAATTTAATCTGCTTCATGTTGAAGAAGATGTGTACTTTACCATGATAAAAAAATATAAATTGTGATTTTCTTCAACAACTGCTTAACGTTGTTACAAATTTGGGATCCCAATGGATTATCAGAAAGTATTGTAGCCATTCTTTCTGAAGAGAATATTTAAAACCAGTTGCTAAGGTATGATTGTAACATCTCTCACCCGTATTCAATGCTAGAATAGGGTTACAGAGCGTTACCAAACTTATAAAATAATTAAACAACCATTTAGCAAACATTTTCTCAATTCAACCATTCATCAATCAATCTCAATCAATTTGTCCCTAATACGAGTCTACGAGTCCCTAAACATGCTTTGGGAGTGGTTCAGGACTAAACCGATAACTTATGAAACTTTATGATACGTAGAAAATTTTTCCTCAAAACAGGGACACACGCCCGTGTTTCTCACATGGCCACTAGACACGCTCGTGTCATAGGCCGTGTAGACAATCAAAATGGGAGCACATGGCCGTGTCCCATGTGATATCCTGAATTAGGGCCTAAACGAAATAGTGGTTTCGAAACCACAATTTTAAAGTACAAAATTTATTTCGATTAATTTTTATAATTTATTAAGTGATTAGATGCATGTGTTAGAATATCGATAGAAAATTTCATGAATTGCATGTCTAATTTGCCTATTAGGACTTAATTACAAAAGTTGATAAATATGAGTTTTAGATGTTAAAGGATTTAATTGAAGAGCATAATTGAAGTAGAGGTACTTAAATGGTAATTATACCATTAGGTTTTCATGGACAAAAATGGACATACATAGGTAGAAATAACCAAAGTTTTTAATGAAGGGTATTTTAGTCATTTGGTAATTAAAAGATTAAAAAAAGGAAAAAGATGGCAAAATATGTCCATCTTCTTCATTAGGATGAAACTTCAAGGGTTCTCCATAGTTGAGGTTTGTTTCAAGCTTCCAAGCTCCATAGTAAGTGTTTCCGAGCCCCGTTTTTAATGTTCATTACGTTTTTGGAGTCCTGGTAACTTAATTTAGCTTATTCTAGCAATAATTTAACCTAGGGTTTATATTTGGAAAAATACCCATAGGTGAAATGTCTTTATTTTGATGTTTTATGGTAGAATATGAAGCTTGAAATTGTGTTAAACAACTTTTGCTAAGCGATTTTACGTGAAAACGAGTAAAACGACATAATCGGTAAAAATACCTAATGTTCATAACTACATGTTAGAGTGAGAATTTGATGTTGCCATATAAGGGAAAAATGACCAGCATGTCATAAAACATAAGAATTTTGGAAAAAAAAAATTAATTTTCGAACTTTGGGGCAAAAGTGGAAATATGCAAAAGTTTAAGGGCAAAATCATAATTTTTCCAAAGTTATAGTTAAGGACTATTTTGATAAATGTGAGAATTAAATCAGCTAAATGTGTTATTTTAGATCAAGAGAAACGAGATTCGAGTCGTGATCGAGGGAAAAATAAAGTTTCCGAGGAATAGGCTCGATTTCTAACATTTTGGTACCGAGATAAGTTCATGTGTAAATGTGGTAACATAATTGTTATTTTAAGTAATTTAATGATATTTATATGATATGATGATTAATATCATGAAATATTATGCTTTGTGGTTATTATTGAGTAATATGCAAATTATGTGTGCTACTTGTTAAATATGAATTGCTACCGAGTATCGGTTTCGATATTCTATGGAAGACGGCAAAGATGTGTGATCGAGAAAAAAGCCCGTTTTAACCTTGGGAATAGATTAGAATACAAGTGACATGTCACTAGGATATTTGAGTTCCGAACTCATTGAGTTGAGTCTAAGTTCGTGAGATGTAACTAGGCATCTGAGTTCGTTGAGTTGAGTCCGAGTTCACTTATGGATGCGAACGCCTGAGCTCGTTGAGTTGAGTCTGAGTTCACTTATGGGCGGGTTACATGGTAGCTTGGCTACATAATTTTCGCAGGCTATTGAGTTTGTCTAGCTACGGGTATGGCACTTACGTGCATGAAATTCGTGTATTCGAATTATATTCCAATGTGTTCAACGGGTGAATTTTAAGTGAATAAGGAGAATGCCTAAATCGAAGGTGACATGTTGGTAAGTGTGGTGAATGAGAAAATTTGATAGGTATGTGCTTGGACCCTCGGGTTGAGAACTTGGTATGATGAAATCGTAGTAATTTATTAAATGCAAATGTAACATGAATGTCTTGGTGTGGTTTATGCAAATGATGTTTTATGTTGGATTGCATGATTATGTTACTTGCTTTTTGCATGTGAACTTATTAAGCATTTATGATTACTCCCTCCTTTCCATTCTTTGTAGTTTTGACAAGCCAGCTTAGAAGTCAGGAACGGTCGAAGGCTCGTTCACACTATACGAAGACCAATTTGGTATAGTGGCTAGTATACTTTGAAATATGGCATGTATAGCACTATAATAATTTTGTGTATATAATCTTATGATATGGCTATTGAATGATAAGGAAATTCTTGGTAAAGATTAGCCATTGGAATGGCTAATAAAAAACAATCATATTTGGTGTTATGTATGCTTGTTGTGCTATTTAATCCATGGAAATTCATAATAAGGTGAAATTTGCTATAAAACAGTATCATACAGCAACTATAACTTGAGTTTGAAAAATCACTAAAAATATTAGAGATAGAATTAGATGATGAGTAAAATATGAAATTTAACCTTATTAAGTATATATTCATATGGAAGAAATAAAAAAGGTAAATGAGTTGTATTTCATGAGATATTTGGGTTTTGATGGAACAGGGTCAAAGCGATTTCTAAATCCCCTATTCTGACTTTAGAAATTCACCAAAAATTGTACAAAAATAACTAGGAGTCATAGTTTACATGTATAGATTTCTTATTGAGTCTATTTTTAATACAAATAAACAATATAGTCATCTGAATTCTTTATAAAGATAAAAGTGGTTCGTAGTGAATAGGGGTAAGAGTAGTCAAACACTGAAACATGGGTAAGTTTAACTAATAAACTGTACTAATTGGCCAGACCAAAAATTCTAGAAAAAAAATTAGTAAGTAGATATATGGGTCTAGTTTTAGGAAAAATTTACAGAATTGGATTTCAAGTTTCGTAACTTAAGATATGATTTTTTTAGCGACTGTGACGCAGATGGACAGTTTACTAAGAGAATTGTTTGAACTTGTTTAAATGATATAATAAGTTTAGTAATGTCTCATGCTCAACTCCAGCGACGGTCTCGGGTAAGGGGGCGTTACATCGCAGCTCTTGTGCAACCCCATGTAACTTTCTGACTTGGTTCACACAGCCAACACACACACACCCATGTGGCTAGTTCGTGTGCCCTAAAAATGGCTACACACTCCTGTGTGCCAGGCCGTGTGCTAGGCCGTGCCAAACCTGTAGGGTATACTGACTTATGCCACACGGCCAAGTCACACACCCATGTGTGAGGCCACGTGGAACATACTAACTCGTTTTCAAATTCAACACCAGGGGACACACAACTGTGTACTTAACTAGGGTAAAGCTAGTCGATATGCTACTGGCCCTATTCTTTCAATGATCTTGTACGACCCGATGAAACGCGGACTCAATTTGCCTTTGCGACCGAATCAAATTATTTTCTTCCAATGAGACACTTTCAGAAATGTTTTATCACCTATCTGAAATTCAATAACTTTTGTTTCAAATTCCCGTACGATTTCTGTCGATCTAAAGCTGTTTTCAAACAATCGCGAATTAATTTCAGTTTTTCTTTGGTTTCTCTAACCAAATCAACCCCGTGAATCTGTTTCTCGCTAGGTTCGGTCAATTACAATGGAGTTCGGCATTTGCAACCATACAAAGCTTCGTATGGTGCCATTTTTATACTCAATTGAAAGCTGTTATTATATGTAAATTCAACCAGTAGCAAATATTTCTCCCAGTTGCCTTCAAACTCTAAAACACAACATCAAAGCATATCTTCGAGAACCTAAATTACTCTCTCAGATTGATCGTCGGTTTGTGGATGAAAAGTTGTACTAAAATTCAACTTTGTACCTAAATTTTCTTTCAATTTCTTCCAAAATCTCGATGTAAACCTCGAATCTCTATCCGAAATAATCGAAACTGGCACTCCGTGCAATCTAACAATCTAAGAAATGTATAACTCTGCCAATTTATCAAGCAAAAAGTCAGTACGTACCGGGATGAAATGTGCAGATTTCGTCAGTCGATCAACGACAACCCAAATTGTATCTTTCTTCTTCGGAGACAGGGGTAATCCTGATACGAAATCCATAGTCACTCTATCCTATTTCCACTCCGGTATCTTTACAGGCTGAAGCAAACCCGAAGGCACTTGATGTTTGGCTTTTAGTAGTTGGAAAATCAAACACTTTGATACAAACTCAGAAATGTCTCGTTTCATACCCGACCACCAATACGACTTCTTCAAATCATTGTACATTTTGGTACTTCTAGGATAAACGGATAAACAACAACTATGTGCCTCATGTAAAATTTTCTGAAGTAACTCTAGATTTTTGGTACGCAAATTCTATCTCGGAACATCAAACAATCATCGGATCTAATTTGGTACCCTGAATCATTAGTCGACTCGCATTGCACTTTTTTAGCTTGCAACTTAGTATCACACTTTTGAACTTCGTAAATTTGTTGAAGAAAAATCGGTTTAGCCTTTAAGTCAACTAAAATTGAAACATCATCAAATAATGTCAACTGTGTATTCATTGCTCTCAAGGCAAACAACGATTTCCTACTTAAAGCATCCGCAACTACATTCGCTTTCCCCGGATGATAATGGATTACTAACTCATAATGTTTTAGTAGTTCGAGCCATCTCTGTTGTCGCAAATTCAAATTTTTCTGAGTCATAATATATTTTAAGCTTTTATGATCAGTAAAGATGTGACATTTTTCACCGTACAAATGATGACACCAAATTTTCAATGCAAAAACTATAACAGCCAACTCTAAATCGTGTGTCGGATAATTCTTTTCATACGGCTTCAACTGTCTGGAGGCATAAGCTACAACTTTTCCCTCTTGCATCAATACGCAACCTAAACTGTTCAATGACGTGTCACTGTAAATCACAAATTCTTTACTTGATTCAAGTTGAACCAACACTAGTGCCTCAGTTAATAATGTTTTCAATTGATTGAAACTTTATAAGCATTTCTCAGACCATTCAAATTTTACATCTTTCTGTAGCATTCTGGTCATCGGTGTAGCAATCATCGAGAACCCTTTAACGAAACGTCGATAGTAACCAGCCAATCCCAAAAAACTTTTGACCTCAGATACATTTCTAGGTGGTTTCCAGTCAATAATTGCAGAAATCTTACTAGGATCCACTCGAATCCCATCCGTCGAAACAATATGTCCCAAAATTCTTACTTTCCAGAGCCAAAACACATATTTAATGAATTTAGCATATAGTTGTTTATCTCTCAAGGTTTGTAACACAATCCTCAAATGCTCAGCATGCTCAGTCTCATCTTAAGAATAGATCAAAATGTCGTCAATGAACACAACAACAAATCTATCTAAATACAGTCTAAAAATTTGATTCATCGAATCAATAAAAATGGCAGGAGCATTAGTTAGTCCAAAAGGCATAACAAGGAATTCATAATGTCCGTACCTTGTTCTGAATGCAGTTTTCAGCACATTTAAGTCTTTAATTCGCAATTGATAATAGCCAGATCTCAAATCAATCTTTGAAAACACTATTGCACCTTTCAATTGATCAAACAAATCTTCTATTCTTGGCAACAGATATTTATTCTTTATCATAACCTTGTTGAGCTGACGATAGTCAATACACATTCTCATTGACCCGTCTTTCTTCTTTACAAACAACACAGGTGCACCCCAGGGAAAAAAACTCAGTCGTGCAAAACCTCTATCTGTTAACTCTTACAACTAAGCTTTTAACTCTTTCAACTCTGTCGGAGCCATTCGTACGGAGTGATGGATATCGGTGAATTTCCCTGTACTAACTCAATAGCAAACTCAACCTCTCTGACCGGTGGCAACCCAGACAATTCTTCTAGAAATACATCTAGATATTCACAAACTACAGGTATCGATTCAATCTTTTTTTCAGATACTTTAGTATCTAAGACGTATGCGAGATAAGCTTCGCAACCTTTTCTTACATATCTCTGAGCTGACATAATCGATATCACAACTGGTAATCCACCCGATTCATCAGATTCAATCCGAAGAATTTCATTATTCTGACATTTCAATTCTATAATTTGTCGTCTATATTTCACAACAGCATTATGTAGAGTCAACCAATCCATGCCCAGAATCACATCGAACTCATTAAATGACAAAAGCATCAAGTCAGCCAGAAAACAGTAACCCCGAGTAATTAAAGGACAATTTTTGCATACTTTATCAACTAGACCATACTTGCCTAAGGTGTTCGATACTTTAATCACAAATTCAGTAGACTCAACAGGCAAACTCTTACTAAACACTAAATTTATATAGATATATGAATGAGTCGATCTAGGATCAATCAATGCAATCACATTAGTGTCGTAAAGAGAAAATGTACTGGTGATAACATCTGGTGACAATGCTTCTTTGCAAGTGTGAATAGCGTAAGCTCTAGCAGGTGCTCTGGCTTTGGATCTCAAAATTGAGTCTCTAGTCACACCTCTACCACTGGTCATATTCCCCGTATTTCTCGGTGGTCTCCCTCTAGCAGTCGTATTGCTCAATCTAGCATTATAGAATTTATCTTTCTCGGATAACTCTGAGCAATCTCAAATAAAATGATCTGGCGAGACACATTTGAAACAAGCTCTATTGTTCTTATTCTAGCACTCTCCAAAATGTTTCCTCCCACACTATTGACACTTGGGTTTGTTGTTTCTTAAGACCGAAGTTGCTTGAGCTTTAGGATTCACATGTTGATTTCCACAATCTCTATAATGATGCATTTGATCGATTATACAAATCTTGAAATTTCTTTGATGAAGAATGACATGGTTTATTCATTGGTCTTTTTCTTGAATCTCTAGCCTCTGAATTAGCTTTCCTCTTTTCTCAGCTAAAGTCTTCAGCTTTGCAAGCCCGGTCAACTAACACAATAAATTCTTTTGAATCTAATATCCCGACAAGAAGTTTAATATCCTCGTTCAACCCGTCAACAAATCACTTGTACATAATCTCTTCAGTATAAACATACTTCCGAGTGTATTTACTCAACTGTACAAATTCTCTTTCATACTTGGTTACAGTCATGCGACCTTGCTTCAGTTCGAAAAACTCTTTATGCTTTTGATCCAGAAACCATTGACTTCTGTATTTATTTTAAAACTCGGTCTAATGGAGTTGTCGTTCAGAGAGTTTAATCTCATTCTGGGAATGGACTGGCTTGTTAAGCATAAGGCGACTTTGGATTGTGCTACTAAGTGAATGGTGCTAAGGACCACGGAAGGTGATGAGGTTATGATGATAGGTGAACGAAGGGACTATTTGTCCAATATGGTGACGGCATTGAGGGTTAAAAAGTGGATTCGGAAAGGTTGTGAGGCCTATTTGGAATTTGTAAGTTAGTCAGAAGCTGAAGGACTGACAATGGATAAGGTTAGGACTGTAAAAGAGTTCCAAGATGTTTTTCCGGAGAAGCTTCTGGGATTGCCTCTAAATCGAGAGGTCGAGTTTGGAATCGACTTGTTACCGAAAACGGCACCAGTGTCCATCGCACCGTATAGGATGGCACCGAAGGAGTTAGTGGAGTTGAAAGCTCAAATTCAAGAGTTGTTGGATAGGGGCTTTATTAGGCCAAGTGTGTCTCCATGGGGAGCACCAGTGCTATTCGTGAAGAAGAAGGATGGGAAAATGCGGATGTGTATTGATTATCGCCAGTTGAACAAACTGACGATTAAGAATAAGTATCCACTGCCAAAGATTGACGATTTGTTCGACCAGCTTAGAGGAGCTTCTGTATTTTCCAAGATCGACTTTCGATCTGGATATCATCAATTAAGGGTCAAAGAGGCAGATATCCATAAGATGGTATTCAGGACTCGGTATGGTCATTACGAGTTTCTGGTTATGCCATTTGGACTGACAAATGCTCCTGCAGCATTTATGGATCTGATGAATCGTGTGTTCCAACCATTTTTGGATCAATTTGTAGTCGTTTTTATTGATGATATCCTGGTATATTCTGAAACAGAAGCGAAACATGATGAGCATCTTCGCATTGTACTACAAGTGTTAAGGGAGAAGGAACTCTATGCGAAGTTTAGCAAGTGTGAATTCTGGCTGAGGGAGGTAACCTTCTTAGGACATGTGGTCTCTGCTGGGGGGATTAACGTGGACCCTCGTAAGATTGAAGCAATTCTGGAATGGAAGCCACCTAGGTCGGTATCAAAAATTTGAAGTTTCTTAGGCTTGGCAGGATACTATAGAAGGTTTGTGGAAGGTTTTTCTGTGGTGGCAGCACCTCTGACGAAACTCAGAAGGAAAGGAGTACAGTTTGTGTGGACTGAGAAGCAGCAGGAAGCTTTTGAGAAGTTGAAGAAAGTTCTGACTGAAGCACCTATGTTAATTCAACCAGAATCTGGGAAGGATTTTACTGTGTACAGTGATGCATCATACGTAGGTTTGGGTTATGTGTTGATGCAAGAGGGTGCATCACGACAGCTTAAGCATCACGAAGGGAACTATCCTACTCATGATTTGGAGTTAGCAGTAGTGATCTTTGCACTTAAGATTTGGAGACATTACTTGTACGGAGATAGGTGTATTATATACACAAACCATAAGAGTCTTAAGTATTTGCTGACTCAGAAGGAGCTGAACCTTAGGCAAAGGAGATGGATTGAGTTGCTTAATGATTATGACTGTTCGATCGAGTATCACCCAGGCAAGGCTAATATGGTAGCCGATGCTCTAAGTCATAGAGCTATATCTGATCTAAGAGCAATGTTTGCTCGCCTAAGTCTGTATGATGATGGAAGTCTGTTGGCTGAATTGCAAGTAAGGCCAACCTGGGTGGATCGGATTAAGGAAAAGCAGTTGAAAGATGAGTCTTTGGTCGCTCATTTTCAACAAGTTGAGTAAGGGGAAACTTCTGAGTTTGGGTTGAATAGCGAAGGAGTTTTGTGCTTCCGAGGAAGGATTTGTGTTCTGAAGGACTCTGACTTGAGACAGTCAATATTGAAGAAAGCTCATGGGGGACTTTGTGCCATGCATCCTGGAGGGAATAAGTTGTATCACGACTTGCAAGAACTGTATTGGTGGCCTGGGCTTAAACGAGAAGTAACGAAATTCGTGGAGAAATGTCTGACATGCCAGCAAGTGAAAGCTTAGCATCAATTACCTTCTGGTTTATTGCAGCCAGTAAAGATACCACTTTGGAAGTGGAGAAGGTAACCATGGACTTTGTGAGTGGGCTACCCTTGACACCATCGAAGAAAGACTTAATATGGGTGATTGTGGACAGGTTGACCAAATCGGCCCATTTTATACTGTCATGACCGACTTTTCACTTGAAGTTAGCCAAGTTGTATGTGGTGGAGATTGTGCGACTTCATGGTGTCCCAGTTTCGATTATCTCTGACCGAGATCCTAGATTCACATCACAGTTTTGGCAAAAGTTCATGAGGCGTTGGGTACGCGATTAAACTTTAGTACGGCTTTCCATCCCCAAACTGATGGTCAGTCGGAAAGGGTTATTCAGATTCTGGAGGACATGTTGAGGGGATGTGTTATTGACTTCTGAGGTAGTTGGAAAGATTACTTTCCATTGGGGAGTTTGCGTACAACAATAGTTATCAGGAAAGTATTCAAATGGCACCGTATGAAGCACTGTATGGACAAAGGTGTCGTACACCTAGTTGTTGGACCGAACTAGGAGAGCAACAAGTTTTTGGACCAGAGTTGGTAGCTGATACTGAGGATAAGGTTAGAATAATTAGGGATCAGTTATTAGAAGCATCTGATAGAAAAAGGTCGTATGCGGATTTGAAGCGTAAGGAGATTGAGTACTCAGTAGGTGATATGGTCTGCTTAAAGGTTTCTCCTTGGAAGAAGATACTAAGGTTTGGTAAGAAGGGCAAGTTGAGTCCGCGGTTTATTGGGCCTTATCGGGTTTTGAAGCGAGTAGGCCCAGTAGCTATCAGTTGGAATTGCCTCCAGAGTTAGGCAGGATTCACGATGTTTTTCACATCTTCATGTTAAGGCGTTATCGTTCTGACCCTACTCATGTCGTGCCGGTTGCAGAAATTGAGGTGCAAACTGATTTGACCTTTGAGGAGGAGCCTGTGCAAATATTGGATCGAGATGTTAAGATTCTGAGAAGGAAATCTGTTCCATTAGTAAAGGTGCTTTGGCGTAGCCATGGCAGAGAGGAAGCTACTTGAGAGCCAGAAGAGGTGATGCAACAGCAATATGCTTATCTATTTGGATCAGGTAAATTTCAAGGACAAAATTTCTTTAAGGAGGGTAGAGTTGTAACGCCCTAATTTTTGGGAATTCTGAAAATGTTGGCAAATTTTAAAATTTTCTGTGCTCTGTCTGCCAGGTGTAGGTTTAACTATGTTAGTGGGCCTCTAGAAGGCCCAAGCTTAAGTTAAAACCCAGTAATTTTAGTTAATTTTAATTTCATAAGAAAAAGGGGTTCTGGTAAGCTGGGCTTTTAAGTATTAATTGTGTAAAATAAAACACAAGGAAGCAGGTGGCAAATTGGCATGTGACGCCACTGGGAAGGCTTTAAAGGTGGCGTGTGGATGCTAGGGAGAACTGGGGTTCAAGTCACAATGACAGCAAATTAAAGGAATTAATTTTTATGTACAGAAAAGGGAAGTGATGGAACTCAAGTAAAAGTCTGTGAGGAGGAGTTTGAGTTGCTCAGGAGATTGAGCAAGGAAGGGATAAGGGATTTAGGAGCTGATTAGGGAAAGCAGTGTTGGCCGAATGGTGGACTCTTGAGGAGCAAGAGTTGGCTGGCCAATGGGAGCTTTAGGGGGGCAAAATTCAGCTAGGTTAAGTGCCAGTTTAAATTCAGCATTAAGGGGTAAGTTGTGCCATTTCCTGACCATTCTCCTCTTTTTTTCTTTTCTCCTCTCTTCATCAACTTTTTCTTTTTCTATTTCTCTCTATAGCCGAATCTTTCTATCCTCCTGTTCATATCCACCTTGCTCTTCAGATGTTTTTGAGCCTATAGCCGATTGCCTCAAATCCCGAAATCCCAAAAGCCATATTTCTCTTTGTGCCAAATTCTTATAGCCAAACCCTTTACTTCTCTTCACCATTCATGACCGATTCTTTAGTTCTCTAAACCCTAAGTGTCTATCGTCAAATCCATTACAAATCTTCATCTATTCTTCACTGTTACAAAAAGCCAAAAACCCATAGCCATAGGGACATAGTCGAATTCTAAAGATCACTGAAGGCTCAACTTTTGTTATCATTTGAGGGTTTAGAACTGCATCAGAATCGAGTAGGAATTAAGGGGAATCGTTGACTAAAGGAATCGGTGGTAAGTCTTTCCAGCATTAGTCTTTCTTTCGTAGTTTAGAAAAGCCGAAACCCCTAAAGGTTAGGGAGGCTGTCGATTTGGACTTGTATCCTTAAGGGGTTGTGGTAACTATTTTACTTTGATAATGGTGTGATTTAGAGGCTGCTGATCAAGGGCTTGGACAAGTGGAACGATCAGATATTGATCTAGTCACTACTTTCGACAAAGGTAGGATCACTAGTGCCTAATGAGTGGTTGGCCGAATATGGTAAGTGGTTAATATGAAGTTCATTTCGGTAGTTAGAATTAACGTGGTAATAATATAATTGTAGGCAGTTTGGGAGTGGTCCTCGTCAACGAAACGTCATAAAACAGGTGTGTAACTGACACCCTCTCATAGATTAGATCGGCAAAAGCCGAAAAGCCGAAATGCCGAAAGGCTGGTATTTTGGGAACTTGCGAGTGTGCGAATGCTCGTAAGATAAATGGGTTAATAATTCTGGTAATCTGAAGTGATAAAACTACAGTACGCGCGATTTCGTGCATTGTTGATATTTTGGGCTTAATGGGCCAAAAATCAGTTAATGGGCCAACGGGCCCAATTCGGTAAGTATGCGCGGTAAGTGTTTCTGATTGCACGTAAATGGTAGAAATATGCATGAAAACCCTAAAATAGCTAAATTACTATAATACCCTTTTGTATGGAAAATTACCATGATACCCCTAGGTGTAAAATGACCTTTATACCCCTAGGGTTAATTTTGTCTGAAAAGCATGATGATTTAAATCTGTATGATGTATACCATGAATAAATATCTGTGCATGGGGACATGGGTTATATTATGTAAGAAGCGTCCTGGTGGCTATGCCACAAATTATCTGTTCTGGTGGCTCTACCATATATATATATGTTCTGGTGGCTCTACCACGATTATCTATTCTGGCAGCCATGCTGCATGTTTATGTGGCGTGTAGCGGTTGGGTGGGTCGAGTAGTCTCCCCACATGGTGAAAGGTTGGTATGGGGGTGCATGTGGTTGGATATGGGTTGGGTTTTGCATAAACATGTAATATTTGTTCTGATCTATTATGGGCCTATGGGCTCTATTCTAAATTCTGTTCTGGGCTAAGGCCAATTTATTCTGTTTCTGTGGTTTGAGCTGGTATAGGCTATGGTTGGGTTAATTTACACACTGAGTTTCCCCAAATTCACCCCTTTATTTTCATCCACGCAGGTGATCCCCAACCATAGTGGGCTTGGAGCTGTGAGGGATTCGGAGTGGCCACATGTTTCTGTAAATTCGATTTCTTTCTGATGAACTGGACGTCCTTTTATTTTCGTTTACGATTTTGGGTTTTTTAAATGTAATAAGGCCGCTTAATTATTTTTTTATGGTTTTTATTTATATTATATTATGCTGGAAATGTTTTATTGTAACTATCGAAATTGATTAGCTTTAGAGCGCGTTTTCCTAAAACAATAATTGATTTCAAAATAACACGATTACAAATAAGGCTTCCGCTAAGCAAATGTTTCCAAAAATTAATCACTTTCCTAAGATGGATTTAATCAAACGAATTTCTTAAAAATGTACGTAATGTTAGAGTGTGCCAATGGCAGTGTGCATGTCTAGGATTGGATCCGAAGGGAGCTTGGTACTTAAGCAGTCCGATGGACTCACCTCCTCTTTTCTGGTTTCCTACCTGGTGCATATCTTCCATTCACTTTAACCTATTTTGAAAGTATCTTCTAAAACACCAAGTAAGTTTTCTAAACTAAGCAATACACAATGTTTTGAACGTTTTGATGTGGCACATCAGATCCGGTCGTAACGTCTAGGCCAGGTTTAGGGTGTTACAATCACTCGAAATATTATGTTCTTATCACTAATTTGTAAAACTTTAATTTTACAATTAATTGATTAACATACACAATCCTTGTGGAGACGATAACTATTTTACTTACTTATTACCTGATAATGACTGTGTACACTTGCACAAACCTACACGTTACATCATACCCAAATTCTAACGGGTCTGTAATTTAGGCATGTAATAGCGTAGTTATCTGATTGTTGTAGTGTATTATACCAGTTATAGTCTTTTGAGGTATTGGAATGTGGTGTTTAGTAACTGTTGTAAAGGTGAATAAATGTTTTATGTTATTCTTATTTTTTTATATAAGAGAAGGGTATATCAAGTGAAGTATAAGCCGATTGAATTATCGCTATATGCGTAGTACGCCCAGTTTGTCTGAGTACTGTGATAGTTTGGATTTGTAATAAGATCTGGTTAGGGGTCAACTACATTTACTAGTCAAATATCAATTATACATTATACTCATTTATGTTTCATTTGGAACCTATAGACCATTAAGAAGGACAAATTCTAGATTCAAGTGACACTTGTTAAGCTCCAATAAGAGAAGAAGGTTATATATATATGGGTGAGAAGGGCTTGTGAGGGAGTTACTTCTTCCTTCAATATTACTCTCTGTTTCTTTTTCTTAAATCTAGATGTTATAGCTTTCTTTTTTAGCTTGAAGCTAAGATTCTTGACTTAATCAGTGATTGTTTCATCTCCTGGATAATATTATAGCTTTGCATGTTAAGTTTTTTAAGGAGAAATAATATTAAGAATTTTGTGAATAGTGAGTTAGGAATACAAGGTCTTGCATAGAGGTTGTCTATGATTAATGTAACGCCCCCACGCCCGAGACCGTCGCCGGAGTCGAGTATGAGGTGTTACTAAGCTTAATTTAACATTTTTAGAACTTTGGATTATTTGTTTCTACATTCACAGCTTTTAAACTACTTGCGTCACAGTCACAATAAAAATCATATCTCGAGTTACAAAACTCGAAATTAAGATCTGTAAATTTTCCTTGAATCTAGACTCATATACATATCTACTAATTTTTTTATAGAATTTTTGGTTGAGCCAATTAGTACAGTTTATTAGTTAAAGTTACCCCTGTTTTAGGACTTGACTGGTTTGACCTCTTTTTACTACGAACCACATTTCTCTCTGTAAAAAATTCATATGACTATGACGTTTGTTTCTAATAAAACTAGACTCAATAATAATTATGAGGATATAAAATACACCACCTAATTATATCTTTAAAATTTATAGTGAATTTCTAAAGTTGGAACAGGGGATTTAGAAACTGTTACGATCCTGTTTCACTAAAATTAAAATATCTTTTAACATATAATTCCTTTACCTGTTTCATTTGTTTCATGTGAAACTAGACATAATAAGCTTCAATTTGATATATATTCCATCACCAGATTCAATTTCTATGATTTTTAGTAAATTTTCAAACTCGGGTCAGTGTTGCTGCAGTATTCTGTTTATGGCAAATTTCATCCCTTTTATGAGTATTTATGCACTAAGTATCTTAATAATTTTCCTTAACATCAAACATAATCTAAACTAACCATTTTCATAATTTATCATTGTCAAACATTTTCTCAACCATTCCATCACCATATCATAAGATCATTTGCACAAAATAGGTATATTGCTATACATGCCATACTTAAATTTACAAGCCATTTACCAAAAGTCTTCCAGGATAGTGTGATCGAGCCTTCGACCTATCCCGACTCTGAGTGGCTTGTCCAAAACTACAATGAGTAAGAAGGAGGGAGTAAGCATAAATGCTTAGTAAGTTCATATGCAAATAATAAGTAACATAACAAACAATCATACCAATCAACATTAGCATGCATCACTAAAACACATATCACATTTCTAATCATTTTTCATCATCTTATTACCTTATCGTGATTGTATCAATACTCAACCCGAGGGTTAAATACATACCTGTCCAAAATATCCATTTCACATCACTTACCAATACGTCTCTTTACATCTCGAATGTTCCTCCATTTGAGTAAAACTTTACCCGTTGAACACATCGAATATAATTCGGATACATGGATAACTTGCACATAAGTGCCATATATGCAATCAAGCAATCATGTAACCCGCCCATAAGCGAACTCGGACTCAACTCAACGAGCTCGGGCGTTCGCATCCATAAGTGAACTCGGACTCAACTCAACGAGCTCGGATGCCTAGTTACATCTCTCGAACTCGGACTCAACTCAACGAGTTCGAACATTCGCATCCATAAGTGAACTCCTGACTCAACTCAACGAGTTCGGATGCTCAACCATCCTAGTGACATGTCACTTGTATCCTAATCTATTCCTAAGGTTCAAACGGGATTTTCCTCGAACACATATCCTTGCCATTTTCCGTAAAATACCAAAAACCAATACTCGGTAGCACTTTATATTTAACAAATAATACAAATAATTTGCATTTTATTCAAAATAACCACAAAGCATATATCTCATAATAAAAATCAGCATATCATATAATTAACATCAATAATTTACAAATAACAATTATACTACATTATTTACACATGAACTTACCTTGGTACCAAAATACAAAGATTTTGCAATTTAGTCCACAATCTTTTCTTTTCCTCGATTGAGGTTGATTCCACGTCTTTCTTGATCTAAAATAACACATTTAGCTTATTTAATACTCACATTATCAAATTAATCCTTAACTCCAAATTTTGGCAAAATTACAATTTTACCCCTAAACTTTTACATATTTACTTTTTGCCCCTAGGCTCTCCTGGATTAAACTTTATTCCTTATTCTTATGTTTTACAACATGCTGATCACTTTTCTCTTCTATGGAAACATCAAATTCTCACTCTAACAAGCACTTATGACTATTAGGTATTTTTACCGATTAAGTCATTTTACTCGTTTTTACCTAAAACCGAGTAGCACAAGTTGTCTAACATAATTTAAAACCTCATATTCTATCATAAAACACCAAAATACACAAATTTCACCTATGGGTATTTTTCCAAATATGAACCCTAACTTAAATTATTGCTAGCATAAGCTTTATCGAGCTCAAGGGACTCAAAACGTAAAGAACATTAAAAACGGGGCTTGGAATCACTTACTATGGAGCTTGAAAGCTTGAAACAAACCCTAGCTATGGAGAACCCTTGAAATTTCGGCCTAATGAAGAAGATGGACAAAAATTGGCTTTTAATTTTGTTTTTAATTCATTTTAATAACTAAATGACCAAAATGCCCTTACTACTAAACTTTCCAAAAATTCCTTCCATGTCCTAATTTTGTCCATGAACTTAAAATTGGTCAAATTTCTATTTAAGACCTCTTAATTAATATTTCAATGCAATTTCATACTAAAAACTTCTAGAATGCAAGTTTTGCAACTTATTCGATTTAGTCCCTACTTTCAAATTAAGTATTTTATGCATAGAATTTCTTCACGAAATTTTCACACAATCATGTAATCATATCATAAACCTCAAAATAATTATAAAATAATTATTTCTATCTCGAATTTGTGGTCACGAAACCACTATTCTGATTAGGCCCTAATTCGGAATATTACAATTAAGATGTTAGCAATTTGTATGAAAATGGTTTTAATGGTGAATATGTGTTCTTTAAGCAGTTATTGCTAATGGGTTGAGATAGGTGTCCAAGTTTGGGGCTTTGAGCTACAGTTATGGTGAGTATCAGGTGAGTCTCTATTTAACTCTTGCATGTTAATTGTTCCAGTAAAGATATATATAATGATAGTACCTCGGATAACGGGTAAAATGGCAAAGCATAGTAAAGATGCTATGTGTGCATAATGATATTATGTACGAACATTTGTATGAATAGAAAGTGATTGGTAAGTACATAAGTAAAGTCTGATATAAGGATATACAAATTGATCAACTATGTGTGAGCAAATCTGGGTAAGTAAATTCTGGGTATAACGCCATTTGTGATGCCTCTGGTAGGGAAAGTATATTGCTAACCAAATTGGCAGATCACGATATGAAAATAAGTGTAAGACCATGTGGTTGAGACCAATGACAATGTATGATATGGAAACACTAATTGTGTAGCCTCTAGTAAGATGAAGACTGGATTGGTAGATCATGACATGAAAGTGTGTAAGTCCATTGGTTGAGACATATGGCATAATATGATATGATGATATAAATATTCATGATGAAGCCTTCAAAAATATGTAAGTGAACTGGTAGATCACGACATGAATTTATGTATAAGTCCATAAGGGAGAAACCCATGACACCTTCTATGAAAGTTCGTAAGGACAGTAAACACATGATTTTGTATGTTTGTCTATATGGCGTGATTTTGTAAGCCATGGTGGCATATTTTTTATGGCCTATGTGGTAAGTTCTGTGTCATTCCATTGGCGTATTCGATAATACCTATATGGTAAAATGTGGTTATTTGCCCTTGTGTTAAAATCTGGGTAAGTTCTGGGATCTCCTTGATCGTTAGTTCTATGGTAAGTATCTGATGAATTGAATATAGATTGAGTTATTCAATCTAGTAATAAAGTTTGATAAGTCATACGAGGTATATTTTAAATGAGAAATATGTCTATATATCTCTAAAAGGAATTCACCATAATAGTCTGCCAAATTAGAAAATGGGTGTATTTAGATTATGAAAGTTATGAATGTACTCGAACATACTCCCCCATTATACCCCGTTGTGTTAGTCGTCACAACTTTGCTTGAGCTTCTTCCTCGGTAAATTCTGGATAAAATTGTCCCTTCAACTCACATTAGAACTCTTGCCACGTTCCAATCTCACTTTGCCTTTTATCTGTAGACCTGCCTCACCGCCATAAAAGCGCAATATCAATAAGAAAAATTGAACCAGTATTTACCTTAACCCATTGTCCATGATGCCTTCGACACAGAAGTAGTTTTCCATCTTTCACAAGTAATTGTCCACATCGCATGCATACCTTGTCCCCGTAAACTCTTTCGACTTCGAGACATCCTCACAATTGAGTGCTACTCAACACAAGGCTAGATCTCCTTCGAGCTTCTCTATTTCTGCAATCAAAGCCTTTGCCGTGGCCATTGTTTCCTCCTTCAAAGCCATCACCATGGCCTCGAGAGCATCGTTCCTCTCTATCAAATTATCCCTGGGTGAATTAAACAACTCGTTTACCTTACCTATAGTGGATTTGAGAGACAAGGCCACATAGTCTTTGAAGTCCTCCATCTAGTCTTCTATGTGATCCTTTATATCTTCTAAGGAGTTCTCGACTTTATCCACATGTTTCTCTATAGCTGACAAATTTTCCTTCATAAGGATTGGTTTTTTGGCCCATTTCTGATCGATCTCTTCTTTTGACATCCCAACGGTGCCTTTGCAACCAATAGCTCCGACACCACTTATCATGAGGATAGAACTTTTGTCTCACAATCTATGCGACCTTAGACGATCTATTCGTTCCAAACACGCCTAAGTTTATCTAAGCACCAACAATTAATGATTCACAAAGAATTCCTCCAAGGCACCAATTTATATAGTGGAAGTAATTATGCCAAAAGAAAGCTACAAAAGAATAACAGAAAGCCACAAAAAAGAATGCACGAGAGGTGTTTGAGTAAATGCTCCCAATATGCTCTTATTCATAAAGAATAATTAAACAATGGATGAATGATGTGAGTTACAAGTAATGGGGAGGTTCCCTATTTATAGTTGAGCTCCCCAAAACTTGACGGTCTAGATCAAGTTACATCAATAGACGAGATTAGCCTATCCCTTAAATTTATGGATTTACAAGATTACATAATCAATTAACATAATCTAATCTAATCTAATCTTAGAAGATATGATACCCCTCAATCTTCTAAGATTAGTTTCCCTATTTACCAAGGTAGCTCATATTTCAAAATTAGCATCATTGGGCCACCCAGGCTTTAATCTGACAGGCTTCTCTAACAACTCATTGAATTAGGCCAGTTCTTGTTGGCCAAATGATCCCCATATAAACAATATACCTCTATTTGATGCATTTTGTACGATGGTCACGAGCTTTGAATTGTGACCAGTGACATTCACACGTGCTTATAAAACAAATAATTTTATAAGCGCAACTTTACTGCAAGCATATGGGTTAGTTGTAATATTTGTAGTGTTATAGTGGAACACTAGAGTATTCCAAGGATCAAACCCAAAGGAGATGACGATTGAGCAATAAATAACATAGACAATAGTGTCTAAATTGATACTAATACAATTTTATTGTACGGCAAATCATAGCAAGAAAATTTTGCAAGAAAATTAAATATGCTAATCTAGGGATTAAATTGCAAAGAGTATAAAACTAAGAATTTAATCAAGTAGATAACTAGCAGTGGTTGGTTAATTTCAATGTGGTTCATCGATTCTCGGACAAGGAACTTAAATCGCTTTAATTGCTAAATGCCTCTATTTTATCTTTCGATCTCAACTTTACCAACTTAGACAAATCAATTCTGATTTCTCTCTCAATCTCACCGATTAATTCAGGACTAATGAATGGATGTGCAACAAGATTACCTTTCAGTCTCATTTTTTGGAAATGTGCCCATATTATAGAAAACATGTAACTGTTTTCTATTTATTTGAACGATGAATAAAAAATAAAGTTAATTTCAAATTTCACTATTATGTCTTTTGTATTTATGTCTTTTATATTTTGCATGCATTATGACACTGTGACAAGAAAATATTAGCTCATTGGTTATCTAAAGTTCAAACTTAAGATAAGTGGCATTGCAAAGAATGATTACATTGCGAGAAAGATAACCTACTTCAGTAGGTAACGTAAATGAATCCATAATCTCGTAAAAGAATCAAAGTGAGCATTTGATTCAAATACTGAGAAGGATTATTATGTCGTCTACAATTCCAATTAGGGAGATTGCTAGCCTTGGCTATCAGAGCAGTTGACTCTACAAATAGAGACATAGATGTATTCATTGGTAGAATGATACATTAGACTGGACCCAAGATGAATTAATTCTGAATCTGTTTGTGGATTAATTCACTTGAGACGTTCATGGTGTGATTTACCTAAACCTTAAGCTAGTCACTGATCATGCGTATGCAACTCATGTGCTTTGATATAAGTGGAGGCTTATGCTCTAAAGATGATCGAGCCCATAAATGGTATGTTTGGTACATGACTTCTGTATGGGATGGATTTACTAGCAACAGTGGAATTCATAGCTCAATAAAAGAGTTAATGTTATCCTCTCATTGGCATTGTGTGGATTGATAAATATGGAGCGTGGCCATGGGTTGCTTGTTCTCGAAAGAGCAATTTATCATAATCAGTTGTTGACAGTGATCACATTGATCATTAAGAAGACACAATGGTGACAATGAGATAAAAAATAGGATTGTATTGAGTGAATGAATTTAACTAAAAGAAATCAAGGACATCATATAAGGGCAACCCACACATGACGAAGTCGTTGGACAAAACAGTTGGATGAACTGCTTTTGTAAAGACTATACAATAAGGAGTTTTCAATCATGGTACTTTTTTGTGGATTGGCTCTATAATTAAGTAATTGCAAATTATCAGAATGATGCTTCTGGACATAATTGCAATCAATAGAGCCAAATTGTATATGTCTGATTGGTCCCTCTTCTAGCTTAACAAAAGCTCAATCGAATTGCGCTTGAATCAGAAGAAAACTTTACAAATTTGGGAATAATTTAATTGAGTCAATTTATTCGATGTGGAATTAAATTAGATGGTCATAAGAATTGTTCAACTAGATAATTTGATTAAAGAATTTTATTGAAAATTTAATTTGGAAAATTTAAGTGATTTTTGGGAAAATTAATTTTGATCAAGTAAAATTAAATTAATCAAATTAATTAAAATTAATATGATATCTTTGGAAATTAATTTTCAAGTCAAACATTTGGCCTAATGGGTAATTGAACTTGAAAATTGGATCAGAGATCGTAAATTGGGCCTAGGAGCCCAAAACCGAGACCAAGACCCACGAACTGGTTGAACTGAGCTTGGTATGTGAAATCGAACCGACGGTCTAACTGATAGCTAAACTGGACCGGGCGGCTCATTATTGACCCAGACCGAACCGACTCGGGGTACCGTAAGGGTGTCGCAACTGCATCACCAAACATGGCAGTGCCAGCAACTGCGAAGGTGGTGTCCCATTGGCTGGCAGTAGTTGATCATCGATGGTTAAGTAGTGGAAGAGTTACATTCCTACTAGGACTCTACCAGAGAATTTGATTTCAGGTTAATTATTCCAAATACAATAATAGTTTAATAGTTTAATATTAAATTTAATTTAATTTAATATTTATCTCAATAGTATTTCATTAATTTAGTATTAAAATGATTATCTTAATATTAAATTTAATTTAGTGTTTATCTTATAAATAAACATTCTATTATTTTAATAATATTTAATATTAAATTTAATATAAATATTATATTAATTTAATATTAAACGATTAAGTTTAATCATAGTTGAACTTTCTAAGCTCTCCCTATATAAAGAGAGCTATAGGTCATTATTTACACACACTTGAATTCAAGAGAAAGTTGTAGAAAGAAAATTCTTTGAAGAGATTATTCCAAAAAATTTCTAGAGATTTTTCTGATTTACAAATTGACCCAAAAGTTTAGAGAAATTACAAAATTACCTCACTAGTAATTTTTGTGAAAATTTTTCTAATTCGAAGTGAGCCCGCACTCAATAGACGTGAGCTTGAGGATAGTAGAGAAGACTACTCGGTTGAAGTGCTCATCCTAGATTAATTGAAATGGAACAATTTTGATTAAGTGTTTATTACTTTAGGTATCAAAATCAAGATCTTATTTTGAACTTTTTTTTAAAACTCTAGTATTTCCCTAAATTTATTTTCTACTATGTTTTCCAAACCCGTTTTTCAAACAATTGGTATCATGAGCCAGGTTGTGTTCTATCTATAAGTATAAACAGATAATCAAAATAAATTTCTCTTCTTGCTGAATTATTTGATTGCATAGAAAGTGACTTTCTTTAGATCTTATGCATGTTTTGAGTTATATATGGAAATGGATGTGATATTATATATCTGTTATATAATTATTTTTTGTCAAGGTTGTGATTCTTAGGAAATAGACCCTGGACTATCATGTCCACATAGGACTATTTTTTGTTGTTGTAAAATTCATAGAATTCTTGTGAGCTGGAAACGAACATAGGACTTAAATGTAATTTTTCCAAAAGGAGTCCATGATAAGGAAAAGATGCGATGGTGGTAGAGGACCCAAGGAATGCCTTATGGTGAAAATTTATGTAATTTTATTTTTCCATTTATTTTCTAGAAATAGAACCATGGAAATCATGGCTAACAATTTTATTTTAATTATCTATCTCAGTATATACCTATTTTATAATTTTTTTATAAATATTATGTAATGTTATAATTGTGATATATATATATATAAGATGATCCACAATTGATCAATTAAAAATAAGAAGTGTAGTAATGAGAAAATACATGGTTGTATTGTTTTATTCACTTCTTAAGTTTATTCGATAACTGTGAGAAGTGTGGTAATGAGAATGTGCTTGTTTAGGATTGGCCCTGGCTAGAGAAGGCTTGAGTTTTAAGCGGTCAAATTTGACTCACCTCCCTTTTCCTGGGACCCTACCTGGTGCACAGTTCTTATTCACTTCTTCAATTTTTCCCTTAAAAGAAAAGCTATGGAGAATTAAATTTATTTGTTTTAAGATTGATTGATTCTTATGAATGGATATTATAAAATTGCCATAGCACGCCATGCATATATTGGAAGCATGTCATTTAGATTAGGTAAGAATGCCACTAGGACTATTGTATGATCATTCTTGAAATTTAGGATAAAAAAACATTGCATGTTTTTAAAATATTGAGTGAGAGAAGGTCCTTGAACAAGATCTACAGCCTCCATTGATAGTCTCTAAGTGATTTGAGTTGGTTCCTACCCTGGCCGTAGCCCAAGGTAAACTTTGTCATATGGGTTCACTGGATGAGATTTCTTTTTAATGACAACTAGTCATGCATGACTTTCAGAGAGATTGTCCTAAGATGACTCACAAATGAAAGTACGTTCATGATAGGTGTTAGTCAATGGTTACACACTCAAGACCATCTCTTATTAAATAGTTTCCCAAGAAATGATATTTAAGCTAAAGATAATGGCGAAACGTTAAACAGTCATTAGTTCATGTGGAGTCTTAAGAATTAAGGTTCATGAACTGATTGGATGTAATCCATGTTCTTGCTAGTTAATCATGGGTCTCCAATGTGACATGGTTGATGGGTGTGAGAATGATCATAGCAACAAAAAAATATATTTTAAAGGTTTTAATACAAGACGCATGCATCATAGTACATTCTTGATATGTTGTTGAAATGAAAAATATTTTCTTAATACAAAGATAGTAATTAGTGAAATCTTTAATTTTTTTCAGTTCAAAAATGTCTCCTACTCATTTTATTAGCATTCTTACTAATAATAAATTAAATGGGGATAAATTTTGAGAATGGAAACAAAACTTGTTAATAGTTCTAAGCTGTGAGAAACACAAATTTGTTATTGACAAAATGTGTCCTCCTGAAGCTCAGCCCAAAGCGAGAAATCATTAGAGAGATTCTGACTCGATTACTCGATGTTATATGTTAGCGAGCATGAGTAGTTTGTTGCAAAAGCAATACGAGAATTTTTGTATTGCTAAAGAGATCATGACAAATTTGGAGGATTTACTCGAAGGCCAAGTCGCATTGGCTCGACAATTCGTTATTACAAATTTGATGAATTCTCAATAGAAAACTGGTACTTCGGTTAAAGAACATATGTTTAAGCTTATGCGATTCTTTGCGAAAGCGGAGGATAATGGGGATAAACTAGATGTGAACACGCAAATTGAAATAGTGTTCAAATCCTTAACCAAGAAGTTTGTTGGTTTTAGGGTCGCTTACAATCCTTGATTCAACTCATGAAGGAATTACTATCGCATGAGTTGATTCTCAATGGTGATAAGCCAATTCAAGAGAAACCTAAGGCAAACTTAGCTATGGGCCCCTTGTCCTCTAAGAGGAAATAGAAAGCTATGGGAAATGAAGAACCTGAGTAAGTCTTCGGTTCCACCTCATATCGATAGGAAGAAGACTAAGAAGTCAAAAGATCCTAAAAAGATCAAATGTTTCTTTTGCAATAGAAAAGGGCATTTCAAATCAAACTGCAAGGAGTACTTGGATAACCTAACCGAAAATGGAAAAGGTATGGAACTCTTTATGGTTAAAGCTTGCTTAGTGTAAGAATCAATTGACAACTGAGTTATTGATTCTGGAGCCACTAACCATGTATGTGTTTCTTTACAGCGGTTCAGCAAAACGAGAAGTTTGTGTGATAAGAGCCTCTCATTGTAGACTGGAGATGGGAACTATGTTTTAGTTGAAGCAATGGGAGAAATTATTATACACTTTGATATTGGGAAGATTGCTTTAAAGAACGTATTTTATGTACCTCAGTTTAAGAGGAATTGAATTTCTGTAGCATGTTTATTTTATGACAGTTATACTGTGACATTCAATAAAGGGATTGTTATTCATAGAAATTGTTCTTTAATCTATAAAAGGTGGATGGAAAAAAATCTCTAATTTATCAAACCAAATAGCTACTCAATGTTTCAAATTGAAGTAGTGAATAAAAAACTTAAAACTTCTCACTATAATGAATGGTACCTATAGCGCTTAAGACTTGGTAATATTAACCAAGAAAGAATCATTAGACTCGTGAAAGATGGTCCCTGAAATATGCTTAAGGAAGTTAGTCTTCCACAATGTGAATCCTTCTTAGAAGGTAAAATGACTAAGAGGTCTTTTAATGCGAAAGGTACAAGGGCCAACCTACCTTTAGAACTTGTGCACACTAATGTATGTGGTTTCATGAGCATTAGTGCCGTGGAAGTTATGATTATTATGTGACTTTTATCGATGACTATTCTTGATATGGATATATGTATCTTATGCACCGTAAAAGCAAAACCTTTGATAAATTTTGAGAGTTTTGTGCAGAAGTAGAAAAGTAATTAGATTTATTCATAAAGAATCTTCAGTTTGACCTAGGTGGGGAATATTTGTCTGATGAGTTCTTAGGATACCTCATAGAAAATGAGATTTTATCCCAATTGACTGCGCCGGACACTTTAAAATAGAATAGCGTAGCTGAAAGAAGGAATAGAACCTTGCTTGACATGGTTCGTTCAATGTTAAGCTATTCACAACTTCTTACTCCCTTTTGGGAATATGCAATACAAATGGCTTGCTATGTTTTGAATGATGTGTCAACCATGTCTTCTTGTACGACACCTTATGAGCAGTGCCACGGGAAGAAACTCACTCTAAATCACTTTAGAATATTAGGTTGTCCAACACACATTCTAGATAAGGATGCAAACAAGTCGGATGCACGGACAGAATTGTGCATGTTTGTAGGATATCCAAAAGGAACAAAGGGTGGATTATTCTACAATCCGAAAGATAATACGATTAAATTTTCTACTCATGCTACTCTTCTCGAGGAAAGATACATGGATAACTTTAAGCCTCAGAGTAAAGTGGTACTCAAGGAACTTTCGGGAGTGGTAGAACAATCACCAAGTTCAATTATCAAGAAAGTTGTAGAAAATCCTACAAATGATAAACAACATAGGGGAATCTATCGTAGTGGGCGAGTTTCTAAGAAACCATACTTCTTCATCTATGATGGTAGTATTTATAATACGGAAGCCAATCATGTAGATGATGATCCACTCACTTATGAGGAGGCTATACAAGACGTTGATTCCAAGCTCTGGAAACAGGTCATGGATATTGAGATAGATTCTATGAAATTTAATATGGTGTGGGAACTTACTTACTGATTGGGGTTAAACACATAGGTTGTAAGTGGATCTACAAGAAGAAGAGAAATGTGGAAGGGAAAATGGAAACACACAAAGCTAGACTAGTAGGGAAAGGGTACACCCAGAAAGAAGGCTTCGATTATGATGAGACATTTTCTTTGGGAGCCATGCTCAAGTCTATTAGCATACGCTTATCCATTACTACTACTCTCGATTACGAGATCTGTCAAATAGATATCAACAAAGCATTCTTGAATAGCTATCTTAATGAGACCATTTACATGGCTCAACCCACTGGCTATGTTGTCAAAGGAAATGAGCAAAAAGTCTGCGAACTACTAAGATCTATTTATGGACTTAAGCAGGCGTCCCGCTCATGGAATAAAAGATTTGAGCAAACGATCAAGACTTTTGGATTCGAGCAAAACGTTGATGAACCTTGTGTTTATAAGTGTATAAAGGACAAAAAATGGTATTCCTCATCTTGTATGTCGATGATATTCTACTTATCAAAAAAGATGCAGGAGAATTGCCATCGATTAAACTGTGGTTAGCTCAACAGTTTAGCATGAAGGACTTAGGTGAAGCTAGTTATATTCTTGGAATTTGAATCCTTATGGATCAAAAGAATAAAATGACACTTTTATCTCAAGCTTCATACATCGATAAGGTATATGAATGTTTTACAATGACCGATGCAAAGCTAGGCATTCAGCCAGCTGTATCAGGTTTTCATCTTTCTTTGGATGACTGTCCAAAGACAATGGAAGAAAGACAACATATGAGTAAGGTTTCATATGCTTCAGCAGTTGGTAAGCTATAAAACATATATTAAGGTGCCTTAAAAGAACCAGGGATTATATGCTTGTGTATTCTAGGGAGGACCTTACTCCTATTGGATACACAGACTCAAAATTCTAAACCTATAAAGATTTAAGGAAATCAACATCGAGAAATGTATTCATTCTAGGCCATGGAGCCATATTATGGAGAAGTGTAAACCAAACTTGCACTGCTAACTCTACTATAGAGGCCGAGTATATGGTTACTTCTGAGGCAATGAATGAAGCAATATGGCCTCAAAAGTTTTTAACTGAACTTGAAGTTATTCATGGTATGGAGAATTTTATAACACTATATTTTGATAACAATGATGCAATAGGTAATACCAAGGAAATGAGAAGTCAAAAGAGGACAGAACACATTGATCGAAAGTATCACTTAATATGAGAGGTAGTAGTTGAAGGAATTATAGATGTGATAAAAGTACCTTATGGAGATAACATTGAGGATCTATTTATTAAGACTCTTGTAACTAGGAGTTTTAACAAACACGCCAAGGATATGGGAATGCAAAACATGACACATTTACTTCATTAGGGCAAGTGGGAGATTGTTGGGATATGTGCCCATATTGTAAAAAACATGTAACTATTTTCTATTTATTTGAACAATGAGTAAATAAATAAAGTTAATTTCACATTTCACTGTTATGTCTTTTGTATTTATGTCTTTTATATTTTGCATGCCTTGCGAAATTGTGACAAGCAAATATTAGCTCATTGATTGTCTAAAGTTTAAATTGAAGATAAGTGGCATTGTAAAGAATGTTTACATTTCGAGAAAGACAACTTACTTCAGTAGATAATCTAAATGAGTCCGTAATCTTGTAAAAGAATCAAAGTGAGCATTTGATTCAAATATTGAGAAGGATTATTATGTCGTCTACAATTCCAATTGGGAAGATTGCTAGTCTTGGCTATCGGAGCAATTGACTCTACAAGTAGAGACATAGATATATTCATTGGTAGAATGATATATTATATTGGACCCAAGATGAATTAATTTTGAATCCGTTTGTGAATAAATTCACTTGTGATGTTCATGGTGTGATTTACCTAAATCTTAGTCACTGATCAAGCGTATGCAACTCATGTGCTTTGATATAAGTGGAGACTTATGCCCTAAAGATGATCAAGCTCATAGACGATATGTTTTGTACATGACTTGTGTATGACATGGCTTTACTAGAAATAGTGGAACTCATAGCTCAATTAAAGAGTTAGTGATATCCTCTAATTGGCATTGTGTGTATTGATAAATATGGAACGTGACCATGAGTTGCTTGTTCACGAACAAGCAATTTATGACAGTCATTTATTGATAGTGATCATATTAATCATTAAGAGCACACAATGGTGACAATGAGATAAAATGTGATTATATTGAGTGAACAGATTTAACTCAAAAAAATCAAGGATATCATATCAGGGTAACACACACATGATAAGGTTATTGGACAAAATAGTTGGATGAATTGCTTTCATAAATAGTATACATTAAGGAGTTTTCAATCATGGTAGTTCTTGTAGACTGACTCCGTGATTAAGTAATTGTGAATTATCAAAACGATGCTTCTAGACATAATTGCAATCATTAGAGCGTAATTTTATATGTTCGATTGGTCCCTCTACTAGCTCAACAAAGCTCAATCGGACTACATTTGAACTAGAAAAAAATTCTACGACTTTAAGAATAATTTAATTGAGTTGATTTATTCGATGCGGAATTAAATTAGGTGGTCATAACAATTGTTCAACTAGAGAATTTGATTAAAGAATTTTCTTGAAAATTAATTTGGAAAATGTAACAGCCCATTTTCGGTGAAACCAAAACAGTGGTTTTGGGACCACAAATATGATGAGTAAATATTTATTTTATAATTATTTTAATGTCTACGGTTTGTTAGTAGAGTCGTATAAAATTTTTGTTAAGAAATTTTGACGTTTGCATGCTTAATTAAGTAAAAAGGACTCAATCGAAAAAGGTGCAATAGTAGAGTTCTAGTGGCTAAAGGTATCAAATTGCTATGAAACTTTAAAATAAGAGGAATTAGATGGTAAATAGTTCATTTATATAGTTAGTGGATATTCATGGATTGGTTTTGTTGAAATTATGAATGTTTTTAAAGGTTAAAAATGTAAAAAGGTAAATAAAGATAAAATTAAATAAGAAAAAGATGTCATCTTCTCCAAATTGTTTCCTCTCCAAATTGTTTCTTCTTCAACTGAATATTCAAAGGGAGAATAGCTAGGGTTCGACCATTTCATTTTTTCTTTCATGGTGTGTGTTTTGATTTCATTTTTAATGATTTTTATGTTTTCGGGATCGTTGTAGCTTAATCTAGCTAGCCCAAGGACTAATTTGTAAAACTGTTAAAGGTTTAAGGTTTTTCCATGAACATGTTTGCATGATTATTGAAATTTAATGAAATATTATGAGTCCTTGTTGTTAAATAAATAATTTTTGTAAAGTAATTTTTGATAAAATTATCATTTAGGGACTTATTTGTAAAAGTAGTAAAATATCATGATAAAATTGTGAAATGATGGTTTGTGTGGGTTGATATAAGTCCCTAGGTAATTCGGCTAACATGAAATGTGGATGAAATTGAATAAATTGCATAAATTTTGGGATAAATTGAATAATATGAGTATTAAATGGACTGAATTTGCTTATTTAGGTCAAGATAAATCTCGTACAAATCTAGATCGACGAAAAGCTAAAGCCTTAGATTAGTTTATTTTGTTTCAACATCTTTATTATCGAGGTAAATTTGTATGTTTAAAAAACGATTTAATGTTACTTTGATTCATATGTCATTGTACTATTTATCATGTAAATAATTGTGGAAATCCAACAATGTTACGATGACTTTCAAACCCCATTTGAACCTTAGGAATATATAGGATACAAATGACATGTCATTAAGGTTACCATGTTTCGAGTGCTGGTCTTGAATGTCCTACCGATGGCTGAGATCCTATATTTGTTGTAAATACTTATTAGTTTGTGAGAATGGCATCGTGTAGCTTACATTCTGACCGTCAACTTGTGTGAGCAGATCCATTTTATGGCTCGAGTGAGCAACGATGTAAAGGAAAAGAAAATGGAATGGTTTCGACCATATGTTTAGGACACTTTGTATGAGCTTTTTCGCATATCTGATATTATTCCAAGTGGTTCAACGGGTAGGAAAAAGGAAGGAACAGTAAGTGTTCTAATCGATTATGTTATGAACCTATGGAAAGGTATGAATTGATAATGATCAATGAATGTATATCTATGTTTACAAAAAGTATGAATTCAATGGTATTATGTTCATGCAAATCTTCCTTACCATATGATAATTCAATTAAGTTATCTGTTAAAACACTAACATGTGTTGTTGATGATGCTTAGGCTTGTGCCAAGCTTATGCTGGATTGAATCATGTTTAAATTATAGGCTTATGCATTGGAATGGTAAGTTATGTTCATGATTTATGAACTTACTAAGCATTATATGCTTACGTAGTTTTCTTTCCCATGTTTTATAGATAATCAGAAGATTAATTGGTTTGGAAGCTCGTTAGAGATCTATCACACTATCCAACAATCATATCGATAGTTTTTGATGTGTTGGCCAAGGTTATAATGGCATGTATAGGTGGACTTATGTTTAAAGCTTGAGTTGAATGCTAAGTGTTGATTTTGGTATGTATATATATATATATATATATATATATATATATATATGTTGGTTCTTTGGTATCATCTGGAAATGGTTGGTTTGTTTCAGTTATGTGATTTTGATGCTTGTGAGTAATGGTCCAAACGATACATTTATATTGAAATGGTATAGTTCAAGTATGGTATGTTTTGAAATGGTAGCAATGTGATCAAATATGTTATATTGAGGTATATTATTTTGATTGTGATTGAGGTGCCTGTATGGCATATTGTTTGAATGGAATTTGGTCTAATGAATTGGTCATTTTTTGCATGTTTTGGTATGTTTTTGATGCCTTGGTCAATGGTGCAAATGGCTTGTAGGTCAATGCTTGAAATGTGTGATGGAACTGGCTTGATTTTGTCCAATTTCATGTCCGCATAGCCTAAGACACAGGCGTGTATCTCAGCTGTGTGTCACACCATGTGTCCTCTGTAGTTTTTAAAGGTTACAAGTCAGACAGTTACATGGCCTAGCACACGGCCTGACACACAGGCGTATGAGACCATTTCGAGTGTTACACGACCTAACACACAGGCATGTGGCTTGGCCGTGTGACCCAACTCAGAGAGTTACACAAGCATGGACACGGGCTGGGACACGGCTGTGTGTCCCTAATTCAATTGTTATACGGCTTGGCCACATGGCCGTGTGACACCTGTAGTTCAATTTTCCTAACTTTTTCTTAAATGTTCCAAATGTTTTCGATTTAGTCCCAAATCATTTCTAAGGCCTCGAGGACTCGATTAAGGGACAATATGCATGTTTATGTATGGTTTATGATATGTTTATATTAAATTTTGCAAATGTATGTTTTAAAGTTACATTTTTACGGTAATGCTTCGTAACCCTATTCTTGCGACGGACACGGGTTAGAGATGTTACAAAAAATCTAAGTGATTTTTGAGAAAATTAATTTTGATCAAATAAAATTAAATTAACCAAATTAATTAAAATTAATATGATATTTTTGGAAATTAATGTTCAAGTTAGAGAATCGGCCTTATGGGTAATTGAACTTGAAATTTTGACTTAAGATCATAAATTGGGCCCGTGAGCCCAAAATCGAAACCAAGACCCAAAAACTAGTCGAATCAGGCTTGGTATGTGAAACCGAACTGATGGTCCAATCGGTGGCCAGGTTGATTCGTTCGAGTCATCACTGACCCGGACCGAACTAGCTCTTAGACTGATTCTGCGCCTACATCTCTTGGAACTTCTTCTCCCAATACTCGAGTTTGGCTCTTTCTTCTTGAATCTCTTATTGCCACTCTGAAGACTTCCCTAATCCAGCTCTCTTCATTGATAGCTGTGTCTTCTTATATTGCATCTTCAAGTCATCTCGGTCTTCCTCAATCTTCCTCTTTTCTTTCCTCACTTTTTCAACCTCGATTTTTTAGACGTCGACGTCTAAGCTTAGGTACATCTTTTCCTCCTCAAGCCTCTCTATCTTCCTCCCGAGCTCCAAATTCTTCCTTTCGAACTCTTGCTTTATGACCTCTAACTCTGATGGAATCACTCGTAAATTCTCCTCCATCGATCGAGCAGTCCCCAAACTCGGCCTAGGGATGTTATCATAATCCTCTTAGTAAACCACCCTTTGTATTCAAGAGTTGTCGTCGGACCTTTAATCAGAAGCTTCACACAGCAAATCTTCTTCCAAGCCTTAGAAATTTCGCGCATCTTCTTCTTATAATGATCCCCCTTATATGAGAAATCACTCTGAGCTAGCCCTCGTGTTGCCGGTATAAACTGCTCCGCCTTGTATTGCCTTAGGACGAGTAATGGCGCATAACCAACAACTCCCTAAATTCCAGGAAGAGGTACCCAATCAAAGCTTCCACAACGATAAAGTATTTCGCTAGGAGTCATCCAAGGGGCTTTCCAGATAACATCTTCTTCTTGGATATTCTGAAGTATTTCCATCCACCTTTCCTCTGTAATGTCATCCCTCCTTGGCGTAGCTGCTGCTTCCTTTAAGGGAGAATAATCCTTAAAGAACACTCGGCAAGGAACCTTATCAACCTTCCAAAAGTGACTATGGAACCATGCTAACAACAATTGTGCGCATCCAATGAACCTTCCTTCCCCAGCTCTCCGACATGCATTCAAGGACCTAAATGTCTCAGCTAGGATTGCAGGCACAGGTGTATTTTTCTTACCTAATCGATCGAATAAATTCGCAACTGCCTTATCTATGTGTCCCATAGCTTTTGGGAAAATCACCAAACCATAAATATTTAAAGCCAGGACATCGACCCTCTTTTTTACATCTGGGTGTACCAATATTAGATCCCTTAAACTTACGTACGGAATGCATTTACCATCGCCCTTTTGTTGGATTTGAGCTGCGGCCCACTGTTCACTCATCCCTGTGATCATCATTAATTTCTTCACGAAAGTTAGGAGATTAGCAGCCTTAACATAAGCTTTGTTACCTTGAATTTTTGGACAGCGAAGCAAGGTCGTATACTCCTCCAAGGTAGGTACTACGTCTACCTCTCCAAATGTAAAACAACAACTATAAGTAGGGTTCTAAAACTGTACCATAGCCCGAAACAGATGCTTATCCACCTTGATGTCTAGCAAATAGGGAAGATCTTCATGATTCTGGTAGAATAGCTGCTTAGCCTTATCATCCCATTGGGCCCAAATGTCCTTCAACTCCTAAATCTCATTTTGTGTCGAACTGATACGAGTGAAGTCCCACAACTCTGACGTATACCCTTCGATAACGCTATCCCCTTTTTCTAACTGGGTTTTCTCTGACCAAGTACAGATAGAGGCGTTATCCTCTACTTTATCAAGATATTCGTTCCTCATTACAAAACTTTCTAATCTAGAAATCGAACCGTGAATCGACACCCTTAAATGTTGAGTGACATGCAATGATAGCAAAATAAAATAAGTTAGTATCATATATAAAATTATAATAAACAAGCACTTATAAGGGTAGTTTACTAAAGACTATCACTATACTCCCTAAGGTAAGCACTTAAAGTTCACTATATGCGTTTCAGTTCTAAAGTGAGGGTACCTAAACCAGCAGATACCTTGGTCCTCAACCATTAAGGCTCATATGAACCAAGTTCGGTTCAGGGGGACACATTTCCCTATGGCCATACAGAGATGAAAATCTCACAAAGACATAGGTATGAATGTATCCCAGAAGCAATCCACTAGCCCATACGAAGGTAAAAACCTCACGAAAGCGTAGCTTCTCACTCCTACTTAAGGGTGCGACCATAGCGGTCAGGCAAATGCAGTGTGTGCAGCAACAAGATAACAAATATATGTAGCAAACACATGTAAAAAGGATAAATATTTTTAAAATTTTCCAAACTTCTGACATTAAGACAAAAAATAATCAATTTCTTGGCTTGACTCTCTTATTGTCCCCAGTGGAGTCACCAAACTGTCATAACTTCTCTTTTTAAAAGTAAGATTTTTGAAAACAGGAGTCGCCACTAACCTTTTTAGGTGTGATTGGATCACCTTATAAATCATTTTGGTTTACGAAAATATGAGAAGATAGGTTCGGGAGTCGATTACGTGCGAGGAAGGATTAGCACCCTCGCAACGCCCAAAATTGGTACCAAGTTTAACAGTTTTCTGTCTTGATGTCGAAAGTTTGAAGAAACTTAGAAATAAGATCTCTTTTTAAAACCGTAATATTTTGAGTCGAAAATCAAGATTTCTTCACTTCAAAAGAGTACGAACATCACATCCAGCATCATTGGACACGATATTCTTAAACTTCCGTAGCTGAAATCATTTTGTGATTTACAAAATTTATTTAGAAGGATATTTTTTAGACATTGAGACAAACGAGAAATCGCAACCCAGCATGTTAGGTCACTACTACCCGGATTCCTAAATACCAAAAACATTGCCTTATTTTTAAAAAAAAATTATTTTGGATTAAATGAAATATAAACTTTTATAACGATGATGCGTTTGACATATTACAAGATATCAATACTAAACAATATAAACTACATGCTTCAACATTTCATACAACTATAATATAGAAAAATGATGAATAACGTCATAAATTATATAATATACATGACATAAATATACATGCATCAAAATTTCATAAAAATATACATAACGAATATAACAACATAAATTATATATATAATAATATTTCATGCAAATATGACTTAAAATATCAACATAAATAATTAATTTCCATGCGAATGTGTAAAAATAATAAATAACATAAAAATAGCAAATAATTTATGAAATAAAAAAATAACCCACTAAAACAATACTAAATTTAAAAAATACAAAAATAAATAAACGAATTATGAACATATATATAAATAAAAATAATAATTTAAAATAGGTGAGGTATAAAAACAGTTAAAATAATATAAAAATGATAAAAGAGAAAATTTTTAAAAACGATTAATATATAGAGAGAGCATACTATATGATATAATAATTTAATATGTTTATAAAATATGTTAAATAGGAACAAAATTTTATAACAAATTTAAAAACGCTAGATATTAAATATTAAATATTTAATGACGATACATATATTATTTAATAATAATTTACAAATTTTAAAATTGTATGTACTAATAAATAATGAATGATAAAATAGTATATAATAAAATGAAGATAATATAGGGAATAATATATAATAAAATGTAATATATAATAAAAAATATAAATAAAATATAAAAAATATAAATAACATGATAAATAATACATAAATAAAAATATTATATATAATAATTTTTATATGTATAAATAATATTTATAAAAATAAATAATATATACAAAATACTTAAAATAAATAAATTATATATAAAATGTATATATATAGAAGGATTAAAATTGAATTTAAATAAAAATCTAGGGCTAATTTTAAATAAAATGAATTTTGAACCCAATTGAAACACGCATCAAAAATTGAGGGACTCACTGGGCAATTTGACCATAATCCCAAAACGACGTCGTCCCGAAATAAGCTTTATAATAGTAAATAGGACTAAATTGAAATAAAAATAAAAGGTCAGGACCAAATTAAAACAAAATAAAATTTGAATTGAGCGAAATTGTAAATTCTGAAAATCCGAAAGGACCGATTGGGCAATTAGCCCTTTAAGAAAAACACGCGGATCCTTCCCGGGTCACGGGTCAACACGCGGATTCTTGGCCGGGAAACGACACCATTTTGAAGCCTATTATTTTAGGCCAAAATGACGTCGTTCTTATTAGACTGTATAAGCCAATTTTCAGCCTAAAAATCATTTTAAACCCGACTTTAAAAAAAAACACAAAAAATCCTCTGAAAGAGGATTGAGAGCTGGCCCTCGGAGCTCCGTCGAGTCTCTGTCCGTGGGCTTACACGTGCCTACACGCCACTGTCAACGCCATCATTTACGGCGATCGGAAACTAGAAAGCTTCGTTTTTTAAACGCCAAATCCGTTGGTAAGTCTTTTTCTTTTATTCTACGATATTAGTATGTATTTATAGAGAAGAAAAAAATAAAATAATCACCTCTGTGTTCTTCAATCGACTGTTGGTCTTTTTATTGTATATGTGTGTATAAAAAAAAACCGTAGTCCTTTACATCATTTTGATTCGGGCTTTTATAGCCACTGACAATATTTACAATCTTTATTTCCTACTATATTTGCGTTGTTGCTGCTGTTTCTTTCCTTTTGCAGGTGAGTGGAGATCCGGTGACGAGGGGTTGGCACGCTGATTACAGCGCAAGACGAGTCACGAGTCTGTCGGTGGTGGGATTGGTGCACCAATTGCGGCGCGAATTTGGGACCTTTCATTTGGTGTTTGTGGCGTCTAGGGTTTCAGAAACCCTAAGTTTCTGTCCTCTGTTTTATGATTTGGGCCTCTTGGGCCGTGTCTATTTGTGGGTTGGGTGTAACCGGGCATTTGGGTTCTTGGGCTACTTGGGCCACCTATTTGGACTGTAAAAAGACTTTATTATTTTGTTTTTATTTCCTTATTTATTTATTTATTTTATGGGCTGGGCAAATTTAGGTTATTACAAATATGGTTGACTATTTGATATGTATTTTATATCAAAGGTGGCCTTTGTTTTAGGTAAGTTGTATATATTATATATAGGTGCTTCATTTACAGGCCTGGCTATGGTTTATTGGAATTAAACATATATGATTGATTATTAGTTTACTTAATAAGTTTGTATGAGTAACTTAGTTATTATGAAATTTCGGATGGAGTTAGGTCAAGGAAAATAATATGTGAACAAAATTTATGGTGCCTAAATAGAGATTAACATTTCTGTTATTACGTAATTAACAATATATATTTATAATAAGAATATCTCTTAATGATGTGCGCTTAACATAGTTTGAATTTACTAAAATCTAATGAATAAATGGTATGTTTAAATATGGATGATTAATTATTATTAATAAAGTAGATAGAAGTGCTTGACCATTGCCGTGTGGCTGTTTTAAATTAGTATTAAGTGAAAGGTATGCAAGATTAAATTGCTTATGATTCAAGTCTTATGAGTAAGTGATATATGACGTGAAATATGACTTGCTGTATTATAAGAATGTGTAAATGGTTTAACGACTACATGTATAATTACATAGATGGTAATTGAAATATGTTTAATCGGATTGATGATAGTTAATGCTGTACTATTAAATATATTATATGTTGTTAGTAACAAATTGAAATTTGTTGTGATTTGTATATGCAAGGTGCAGATTGATATACGTTCTAATTTAAAAGATGTGTTAATTTATGAATAAAATTTTGATTAACTTTCGAGACTGGTGTTTGTGATTAATTATATTTTTCTTATGTATTTGTTTAAGATGGTATTTTATTTTGTAATACCTTAAGACCCTGTTCCGATGACGGATACGGGTTAGAGGTGTTACATGAATTAACAAATTAATTTCCATATGAACTTACCTTACAAAATTAGTGACACACAATACGTCGAGGACTAACTCACAAAATTGACTTTTCCTCGATTATCCCCCGATTCTCTCAAATCTGGATCTATATAATAAATTATTTCAATTTATCAATTTAAAATATCTCACAACAACCTATTGTAATCATATATAAATTCAATTTGATTTTTCAAATGTGCCCTAAAATTTTGCATTTTATTCAATTTAGTACCTAAAATCGAATTAGCTATACTTTTCAAATTTGAGCTTTGATTTTTAAACCAATTTCAATCTCAGTCATCTACAGCCCTCTAGAAATAATAATTATAGAAATTTTATATAAATTTGATGTATTTATATTTTAGTCCCTATAGTCAAAACTAAAAATCTCTTTACAAATTAGTCCTATTTCATTTCCAAGCTCAACATTCATCAATTGAACATCAAAAGCTTCAAAAAATAACAATGAAATTTTTTCTAAACTTTAACAATTTTACGATTTAATACTTGGGTTAAGTAAATTAAACTACAATGATCTCAAATATATAAAATTTACAAAAAAACAGGCTAAGTTCAACTTACATGCAAAGGGAGAAAATTGAACAAATTCTCCAACCTATCATCCATGGTGATTTTGGTTAGAAAGAAAAAGGAATACAGATAATTATAATGCCTTAATCTTTTTTTAAAGTTTTAATACACTTTAACTAATATTTTTACTTAATTTAACATATAAATTAATAAAAGCGAAACATTAACAGTCCCACTTATTAAAAACTGGTTAATTACCACATAAAACCTTCCACATTAATTAATTAAGCCTTTTAGCTAATAAAAATCAATAGCGCTTAAATTTTATAGTTTTTATGATTTAGTCTTTATACCTTAATTAACCAACTAATTACTAAAATTTTTGGACCAACATTCAACCCACTATTTAATAAAAATATTTACGAGCTCGAGTTACTGAAATAAGGTCCTGATACCTCAATTTCCAACACCACTGACTTTTGAACGGGTACATTTGTACCTTAACTTACTTTCCACATAACTAAAATTATTAGGCCGGAATTCAATATGATATTATAATAACTTCAAAAATATTAATAACTAATATTTTCTGACTCGATCATCAAAAAACAGAGTTTCTAAACTACTGTTTCCAGTAACACTGAGAATTGGGTCGTTACAAACTCAATAGCAACTCGAGAAAAATGAAAATACCATGATAAACAATTGGAGCACATTTAATATTTTAAATATGACATATTTACCTATTGAAATTGCCTTTTACTCATAATCTAAACTAATTTTTTTATTTAGTTTATTTTTGTACATATTACATGTGTTATTATTATTTTCAAACATTTTGCTTCCTTATTTATTGTATGTTATTTTTAAACGCACACCTATATTTTAAATATGTGATTTCCATATGCATAATAGATTTTCTAAATATTATTTATAATGTCTTTCTACACCGACACAATTTAGAAAAATATATATACAAGATTTTAATCTAAAACCTCAAAATCTTTCTACCCTCAACTTTACCATTTCAACTAAAATTACATTTAAGTTTTATATTAATTTTTTTCACCTATATTGTATGTACCATAATCTAATATAATTATTACATTTCTTTTTTCACCTACATATGGATCAAATTAAAAAATTGCACCAACATTTGAATCCATATTTTGGCCATCATAGTAGACGAATGCTACAATTTGCTTGTTCATCTTTAATATAACTGCATAATTAAATTAATATAGTTGTTAAAACCCTAAATCTAAAATATCTTTTAAAATTTGGTTGAACAAATAAACTGATTTTTTTATAATACAATATAATAATAAAAAATGAAACATGATATTAAAATTTGCACACAAATCCCTTATAACATTATAAAAACATCAACTTCATACAATAACATAACCAAATATTTCGATACAATATTATACATATCAATACTAAAGCCTAATATCATAAACCCATAACTCTATGCACATTCATTCTTCTTTCATTTTATTTCATTACAAAGCTTAGGAATGGAGTCGATAAAATCATACGAAAGCCAACAAATATCTAAATTTCTCATCCGTGGAAAGTAAGGAGGATTTGAATTTCTCTTACAGATATGGTTACCCGTAATTAGCTTGGAAGTTCTCTTTGCACCATCTTCTACGATGCCCTTAATAAATTCTTTGATTAACTTCTCATACCATTTTCTTTTCCTTCTCTCCTTGGTAGGAACCATCAACCAACATTTATCCAACCTAGCTTTATGTTCTACGTATATAGATGTTTCTCTTAAAAAACGATGTAGCAGCCCAAATATGCCCAAACCTTAAAACCAAAAATAAAAAATGAATGTTTATTTATTTTAAACAGTCCATTTACAAGACCCAACTACATTAGCCCAAAACCCGCTACACTTGTGACCCAATTGATCTTAGCCGAGATACCTAAAACTACCCAGTGCCCAATTACACCCAAGCCCGTATGCTACCTAAAATACACAGGGCCCAAGTGGCCTAATCGGTTAATGAAAGACAGAGAAGCTTAGGGTTTCAGAAACCCTAGGCGCCGCAGCCATCCCAAGCGTCACGACTCTTCGACTCGCGCCGTTCCAGTGGCCCTCCATCAGCGCCGTGACTCCAGCTCCGAATCGTGCCATGATCGGCGCACAAATCAAGGCCAGAGCACTCACCACCGTGATATTCTTCCGAGCACCTGCAAAAAGAGAAATAACCACAGCAAAAAGAGAAACAAACATGGAAAGAAATCAAAGATTTCTTTCCCCAAAATATAATAATTTGCAGAAAGGCTATAAAACCCTTTTCTAATCTGTAAACGAGGAGGTTTTTTGAAAAGGCACACATATATAATAAAATACAGCAGTTTATCGAAGAACAGAGGTGATTATTTATTTTTCTTTTTATAAGTACATACATACATCGAAAAATAAAAGGGGGAAAAGTTTTACCGATGGATTTGCGTTGAAAATGAAGCTTTCCAGCTTCCGGCCGCCGCATGTGGCAGAGTTGAGGGCGGCGCGTAGGGGCGTGGGAACCAGTGGATGGAGACTCAACGGAGCTCCGAGGACCAGCCCTCAATCCTCTTTCAGAGGATTTTTTGTTGTTTTTTTTAAATAGTGTTTTAAAATGATTTTAAGGCTAAAGTTTGGCTTATATAGCCTTAATAGACCGACATCGTTTAGCTTAAAACGACAAGATCCAAAACGGCGTCGTATCAATGCTGAGGATTCGCGCGTTGACCCGTGACCCGGGGAGGATCCGCTTATTTTTGGAAAATGGGTTAATTTCCCAATTGGTCCTCCCGCATTTTTAATCTTTATAATTTCATTTTATTTATTTTTAATTTAACCCTAATATGTTAATTTTGATTCAATTTGGTCCTCACAGTGACTTTAAAACTGTATTCGGGGAAACGGTGTCGTTTTGGGATTAGGGCAAATTGCCCAGTGAGTCCCTCGGTTTTAATGCGTTTTCCAAATAGGCCCAAATTTTTTATATTTTTTTAAATTAGCCCAAAGTTTTTTAATTACTTTTAATTTTAGTCCTCTTACACTTATAAATTTATTTATTTTAAATTTTATTATTTATTTCTTCAGATATTATTATTTTATATTAAAATTATATGTTATACTTATATACTTTATTATTAAATATTGGAAATCCATTTATTTTATTATATATTATTATATTATTTTATATGGTATATGTATTATTTATATTTTATTAATTAAATATTTTTTAATATATGTATTATATTCTAGAAAATAGTATAAAAATTATTTTTATATGTTACATTTTTGTCCATTATCATTTATTACCCCAAATGTATTGTTTTCTTTTTTTTATCATTATTTTTATTTTTATGAAAGTTTATATATACATACTCCTATCGCATGAATTGATTATTGTTATTAAAATCATGTTCGTATTAAAATTATTTATGTCGGATTTGTAACTTATATTTGCATATCTTACTTGCTTTATTTGCTATGAAACATTAATGCATAAAAATTAATTATTTATATTGATTTAAGAGACATTTGCATGAAATATTGTTATATATGTATTATGCAATTTATATCATTGAATTCATTATACTTTACGTTGTATTTTGCATGTGATATAATGCATGTATATTTATGTTATCTATGACCATGCATAAAATGATAATGTATATTGTAATTTATACTATTATTCATCATCCTTTATATTATATATGCATAGAATGTTGAAGTAAGTATTATGTAGGTTAATTTATATTGATCCTTGGTAATACGTTAAACACATCATTACTTTCAAAAAATCATATCTCATTTAATTCAAAAGGAATTTTAAAAAGTGAGGCAATGTTTTGATATTTAGGAATTCGGGAAGTAGTGCCCTAGCACGCTGGGTTGCGATTTCCCGTTTGTCTAAATATCTAAAATATCCTTTTAAACGAGTTTTACAAATCACAAGATGATTTCAGTTACGAAAATTTAAAGATATCGTGTCCAATCATGGTGGATGTGATGTTTGTACTCTTTTAAAGCGAAGGAATCTTGATTCTTTTTAACTCGAATTATTACGGTTTTAAAAGAAATCTCATTTCTAAATTCCTTCAAACTTCTGACATTAGGACAAAATTTTCCATTTGGTACCAATTTTGGGTGTTATGAGGGTGTTAATCCTTCCTTGTACGTAACTGATTCCCGAACCTATTTTCTCATAATTTCGTAGACCAAAACATTTTATAAAGTGATCCAATCACACTTTAAAAGGTTGGTGGCGACTCTCATTTTCAAAATACCCTCCCATTTCCAAAGAGGCATCAACAGCTTGGCGACTCCTCTGGGGACTTAAGAGAGTCGAGCCAAGAAATTGATTATTTTATGTCTTAATGTCGGAAGTTTGGAAAATTTAAAATTTGATCCTTTTTACATGTGTTTGCTGCATATGTTTGTTATCTTATTGCCGTACGTTGCATTTGCATGACCGTTGTGGTCACACCCTTAAGTGAGAATGAGAAGCTACGCTTTCGTGAGGTTTTCACCTTCGTATGAGCTAGTGGATTGCTTCCGGGATACTATACCTATGTCTTCATGAGATTTTCAAATCCGTATGGCCATAGGGAAATGTGTCCCCCTGAACTGAACTTGGTCTATATGAGCCTATAATAGGTGAAGACCGAGGAATCTACTAGTTCAGGTACCCTTACTTTAGAGCTAAAACACATATAGTGAACTTTAAGTGTTTACCCTAGGGAAATAGAGATAGCCTTTAGTAAGCTACCCTTGTAAGTACTTGTTTATCATTTTTTTTATATATGACACTGACCTATTTTTTATTTTGTTGTTATTGCATGTCACTCAACATTTAAAGGTGTCGATTCAAGGTTTGATTTCTAGATTAGAAAGTTTTGTAATGAGGAACGAATATCTTAATAAAGTGGAGGACAACGCCTGCATGCATGCACAGTCGAGAAAACCTAGTTAGAGAAGGGAGATAGTGTCATCGAGGGGTATACATCAGAGTTATGGGACTTCACTCGTATTAATTCGACACAGAATGAGTTTCAAAATTGAGAGACATTTGGGCCCAATGGCATGACAAGGCCAAGCAACTTTTCTATCAGAACTATGGAGACCTTCCCTATTTACTAGACGTCAAAGTAGATAGACATTTGTTTTGAGCTATGGTACAGTTCTGGAACCCTGCTTATAGTTTCTTTACATTTGGTGATGTTGATTTTGTACCTACTTTGGAGGAGTATACAACTTTACTACGTTGCCCGAGGATTCAGGGTTACAAGGCTTATATTAGGCCTGCTAGCCTTCCAACTTTTATGAAGAAGTTGGTAATGATTACTGGGATGAGTGAGCAGTGGGCTGTAGCTCGTGTGCAACAAAAGGGTGATAGTAAGTGTGTTCCATGGGCCGTTTTGAGAGATTTGATATCGACACATCCAGACGTGAAGAGAAGGGTCGATGTCCTGGCTTTGAGTATTTACGGCATGGTGATTTTCCCAAAGGTGTTGGGGCATATAGATGAGGCGATTGTAGATTTATTCGATTGACTTGGTAAACAGAATACACCTGTGCCTGCAATCCTAGCTGAGACGTTTAGATCCTTGAGCGCATGTCGAAGAGCTGGAGAAGGAAGGTTCATTGGATGTGTCTGATTCTTTGTTGGTTTGGTTTCACATCATTTTGGAAGGTTGATAAGGTTCCTTGCAGAGTGTTCTTCAAAGACTACTCTCAGCTAAAGGAAGCATGAGAGACATGCCTAGGAGAGATGACATTTCAGAGGAGAGGTGGATAGACATTCTTCAGAATCTTTGAGAGGAGGATGTTATGTGGAAGGCTCCTTGGTTGGTTCCTAGTGAAGTCCTTTACCGCTGTGGCAGTTTTAATTGGGTCCCTTTGCTAGGAATTTGGGGAGTTATTAGATATGCACCATTGCTTGTTCTAAGGCAATATCGAGCGAGGCAGTTCATACCGGCTACACAGGGTTTAGCTCAGAGTGATTTCTCTTATAAAGGAGATCACTACAATAAGAGGATGCGAGAGATTTCTGAGGCTTGGAAGAAGCCTTTCTGTATGAAGATCTTGACCAAAGGCTCGATGTCAACCCTTGAGTATAAAGGGTGGTTTAGTAGGAGAGTTAATGATAATGTCCCTAGGCTAATTTTGGGGGTGGCTCGGTCATTAGATGAGAGGTTACGAGTGATTCCATCAGAGTTGGAGGTTATGAAGCAAGAGTTCGAGAGAAAGAATTCGGAGCTTGAAAAGAGGATTGAGAAGCTCGAAGAGGAAAAAATGTGCTTAAGTCTCGACGTCGATGTTCAAAAGATGGAAGTCGAGAAGGTGAAAAAAGGAAAGAGAAAGATTGAGGAAGATCGAGATGATTTAAAGACGCACTACAAGAAGGCCCAGGTAACCTTGAAAAGGGTCGGATTAGGGAGATCTTCAGAGCAGTGGCAACAAGAGATTCAAGAAGAAAGAGCCAAGGCCAAGTATTGGGAAAAGAAGTTCCAAGAGAGGCAATCGCATAATCAGACCCTAGTGAAGGAAAATCAAGAATTAAAAACTAAAGTGGCTGAGCTTGGACGATCTCTTCATCATCACCGAAGTCGTAACCTTACGATTGAATTAAAGGCAAGCTTGGATAAGATCGAATGAAGCACAACATTAGCAGCACTACAAGACTGTGAGCTAGGATTGAGCAGCTCGAGGCAAGAGAAGAACAGTGGAAGGGAGAACTTTACCATCTTCAGAATCAAGTGGAAGATAGAGATCATGTCATGGAAGAGGCCTTAGTTCAAATTCGAGAGGTTGCTGAACACTTGCAAGATTTGGCAATACAAGCTAGAACATTGAGTATAATGTATAAGTCATCGTCAGACAGAGGACGAGAGTTAGCATTGTTATTGAATAGGGTTAAGACTCTTGGCCTACGGGCGAAAGTGTATTTGTAATCCGTTTTATGAAAAGATTTTTGTTCCTTAAATAACGTTTTCTAAAACGAAACTGAATCAAAATCGACATTTTTTTTGCATTCATGCATTTGCATCTCATCACATCATATGCATTCAAGTTTATAGAAAGACCCTAATTAGTTAAAATTATTAGGGAAAAAGAGAGTAAGAGAAAGAAAATCTGGAAGCAACACATCCTTACGGTACACGCGTTAAGTCAAAGAATATGGACCAAAGATTTGAACATCTACAGAAGGACATGCACAACCAACTGCAAGACCAATTGGCAAAAATGCAAAACGACATGAGGGAGCAAATGTTGGAGGCCCAAAGGAACATGATGGCTGAGATGGCTCAACTACTGAGGGTCACAGGTAAAGGAAAAGCCCCTATGACTATCACCGAAGAGGGTAATGAGGGTCATCCTCCTGGTTTCACTCCACCTCACGTACAAACCCAACCTGAGGCATATCCCCGAGGGCCGTTTGTCACAATAAGGCCTCAACAGGGTCAAGTCGATGCTGGAATACCCGTGAACTTTCAAACTGGTTCGGGATTCAATCCTGTAGACAATCCTGCCAATCCGGTTATCCCCAATCTAGATGTAGCTGAGAGGGAAGAAATGAGACTCGAATCATCAAGGCAATTAGAGGAACGTTGAAGATGGCTAGAGGAGAAATTTAGGGCACTAGAAAACGCTGATAATCGCCAGGTAATAGATGCTAAGGACTTAAGTTTAGTCCCAGATTTGGTGCTTCCCCATAAGTTCAAAATGCCAAAATTCAAGAAGTACAATGGGACTACTTGCCTGGAAGCCTATATTACCATGTTTTGCAGACGGATGACTGGTTATGTAAACAATGATCAATTATTGATCCATTATTTTCAAGATAGTATGGTTGGGGCAGTAGCTAAGTGGTGTAATCAGCTGAGCCGGGCCAAAATAAGTTCATGGAGGGATCTTGCACAAGCCTTCATGCAGCAGTATAATCATGTGACTAACATGACTCCGGATAGGATCACGCTACAAAACATAGAGAAAAAGCCTAATGAAAATTTTAGGCAATATGCACAGAGATGGAGAGAGGTGGCAATGCAAGTTCAACCACTGTTGTTGGAGAAGGAGACTACCATGTTGTTCATCAACACTCTGAAGGCTCCATTCATCACTCATATGATTGGGAGCACCACTAAAAGCTTTGCGAATATAGTCATGGCGGGAGAGATGATTGAGAATACCATAAGGGGGCAAAATCGGGGGGAAAACGACCAAAAGATCGGCCCCAAAGAGAAAGGATAGTGAAGTGAATAACACAAACACCTTCAACACGAGGGCAATCACAGTTGGTCAACCTAAAATAGCTACGGTTGAGCGACAGAGTTCTCAAAGGCAGGAGTCGGGTACAAGGTAGAATTCTGAAAAGATGCAATTCACACCTATCCCCGTGACATATTGTGAGCTTTATCAAAGCTTATACAATGCACATGCTATTTTTCCTTTTCACTTGAAACCACTGCAACCCCCATATCCCAAATGGTATGACGTAAACGCCAGATGCGAATACCATGCTGGAATACCGGGGCATTCGATCGAAAACTGTACCGGTTTTAAGAAGGCCGTAGAGAGGCTTATTAAGATGGGGGTAGTAAAGTTTGACAATACCCTTAATACTGAAAACCCGTTTCCAAATCATGGTGATCAAGGAGTAAATACCATTGGCGAAGTCATGAAAGGAAAATGAAGGAAGATGTTGCTGAGGTGAGGATGCCTATGAAGGTGATTTGGGAAGAGATGATGAAGAGAGGTATGTTAACCTCTAAAAACGAGAGAGGAGAAATAGGGAACTATGGTGAGTTCCATGAGAAAGAAGGACATGAAGTTTAAGATTGTGAAGAGTTCAAGGCCTTGGTGCAAGGCTTTATAGACAATAAAGAACTACAAATTTTTGAAGGTAGTTCTTGTGAAAAACAAGTATGTGTGCTGGAGGATGAACAGAAAGGAACTAGCTAACCAAGAATTATTATTTCCCTGCTGGGGAATAATGAAGTGGGAGCACAAACGGTGCCTAAGGTCATTATTCATAAGCCTACGCCTTTCCCTTATAAGGATAACAAGAGGGTACCGTGGAGTTATGACTGCAATGTGACAGTGCCGGAGGAGGAGAGTATAGCCAGTACGTCTAAGGATGTACAAGTTGAAGGTTCCTATACACGGAGTGGGAAGCGGTTTGATGCGGTGGGCATTAGAGAAGAGCCCACAAAAACAAAGAATGTTAGTACGGAGAAGGAAAAAGTGGCTGAAGTGCCTGTCAAGGAGCCAGTAAAGGAGGAGGAGGCTAAGGAATCTCTAAAGTCCCTTAAGCATAGCGAGTATAGCATGGTCAAGCAGTTGCGTAAGCAGCCAGTTCGCATATTAGTATTGGCTCTACTTCTGAGTTCTGAGGTGCACTGGGATGCACTGATGAAGGTGCTCAACGAAATATATGTCACCCATGACATATCTGTTAACAAGCTGGACCAGTTGGTGAATAACATAAGTGTGGATAATTTCATCTATTTTAATGATGATGAAATCCCACCGGGGGGCAGGGGGTCAACTAAGGCCTTGCACATCACTACTCGATGCAAGGGGTACACACTCTCAAGCATGCTCGTCGATAATGGATCAACTTTGAATGTTCTACCATTGTCTACATTGAATAGATTACCCATTGACGATTCTCACATGAAGACATGTCAAAATGTGGTAAGAGCCTTTGACGATACAAAAAGGAAGGTGATGGGAAGGATTGACATCCCCTTGGAAATTGGGCCGAATATATACGAAGTAGACTTCTTGGTGATGGATATCAAGCCTTCCTACAATTGCTTATTAGGTAGGCCATGGATACACTCAGCGGGAATGGTGCCCTCGTCGTTGCACCAGAAATTAAAGTTAGTGATGGATGGACGGTTAGTAACCTTCAATGCAGAGGAGGACATTATAGCCGCAGTTACTAGCAAAGCCCTTTATGTCAAGTGGAACGAAGAGTCTATTGAGTGTTCCTTTCGCTCTTTAAAATTTGTGTATGCGACCTTCACTTCAGAAGGGAGTGAGTTATTGGTGCCAAAGATAGCAAGAGCTACGAGGATGGCTCTACAACTGATAGTGGGAAAGGGAGCCTTACTAGGAAGAGGATTAGGAAAATACTTGCAAGGAGGGGCTCGAATCCCAGAATTAAAAGAGAAGAGAGATCGCTTTGGTCTGGGTTTCAAGCCAGACTATAAGCAAAGGAAGAAAGAAGTTGAGAAGCGCCAAGAGGGAAGAAGGGTGCACCTTAATGGAAGAGAAGTGGAGTGGGAGCCGATGACATTCCCTCCAATATTCCAAACCTTCATATCGGGAGGGTTACTTATAGAAGAAAGTCATCAGATTAATGCTATACACGACGAAGGATCAGAGTAGGGGAACCTTGAGGGCATTCGCCCTTACAAACCGGAAAGCTCTCTAAACAATTGGACTGCGTAGGAACTTCCTATAGTCTTTAAGAAATTTTCAGAGTAATTTTCGAAACATTCTTGTTACTCTAGGGCCTAGGAGTAATAGGATTACATTTGTGAAATAGGCTTACGATCATCTATTACTTTTTTAAATAAAACATAACTTTTATCAACCAATATTCCTTTAAATTTTGGCAATTCTTACTCTTTCATTCATAGCACATAAATAATCATTCTTAAATTCATTCATGCTTTGTATATTCTTTATACTTCACAGATCCCTAGATATCAATGACATGAGCACTGATATTACAAATCCTGATTTCTCTCGTGAGTAAGACATGTGTTTAGAGGAATCTTAGGATTTTGAAAATGTCCAGGATTGTGATGTGTCTCTGGATCTGTTGAGGATGGTAAAACAGGAAGAGAAACAAATCATGCATCATTAGAAAGAGGCAATAGAGAATGTAGCTCTAGAGGAAGGGAAAGAGGTGAAAATTGGCACGCATATTACCGAGGACACAAGGCAAGGACTGATTGAGTTGCTATGCGAGTTCAAGGATATCCTCGCATGGTCCTATCAAGATATGCCAGGGTTAAATACCGATATTGTGGTGCATCACCTTCCAATAAGACAGGATTGTAAGCCAGTCCAACAGAAGTTGTGAATAATGAGGTCAGATATCGTATTGAAGATAAATGATAAAGTTAAGAAGTAGTTCGATGCAGGATTCTTATAAGAGGTGAAGTGCTCTGAATGGGTAGCTAACATTGTACCAGTCCCTAAGAAAGATGGGAAGGTACGAATGTGCGTTGATTACAGATATCTGAACAAAGCTAGCCCAAAAGATAATTTTCATCTGCCACACATAGATACTTTGGTAGACAATACAGTAGGATATTCGTTATTCTCTTTTATGGATGGTTTCTCGGGGTACAATCAGATAAAGATGCATCCTGAAAACATGGATAAAACCACCTTTATAACATTGTGGGGTACCTTCTGTTACAAAATAATGCCCTTTGGGTTGAAGAATGCAGGGGCAACATACCAAAGGGCGATGGTGACCTTATTTCACGATATGATACACAAGGAAATTGAAGTGTATGTCGATGATATGATTGCCAAATCTCGAACGGAGGAGGAACATATTGAAGTTTTGAGAAAACTGTTATTGAGATTAAGGAAGTTTCAGTTAAAACTTAATCCAGCAAAATGCACTTTCGGAGCTAGGTCGGGGAAATTATTAGGCTTTGTGGTCAGCAAAAAGGGAATAGAAGTTGACTCAGACAAAGTTAAAGCCATACGAGATTTGCCTCCACCACGTACTCAGAAGGAAGTTCGGGGTTTTCTTGGAAGATTGAATTATATTACTCGATTTAGTTCACAATTAACTAAGAAATGTGATCATATATTTCATCTCCTTAGAAAACACAACCAAGGTACTTGGGATGAGGAATGCCAGAATGCTTTTGATAAAGTCAAGCAATACTTGTTAAACGCTCCAGTACTATCTCCACCTAGTCCAAATAAACCATTAATTCTGTACTTGTCGGTGTTTAGTAATTCCATGGGATGTGTGCTTGGTCAACATAATGAGTCAGGAAGAAAGAAGAAGGCGATATACTACCTCAGTAAGAAATTTACAGAGTGTGAGATGAGATATTCGCCAATTGAGAAATTATATTGTGCTTTAATCTGGATGACACGAAGGTTAAGACAGTACATGCTATATCATACTACTTCACTTATTTCAAAACTTAATCCTTTGAAGTATATGATGGAGTCAACAGCGTTGAATGGGAGAATGGCGAGGTGGCAAATTCTACTTTCAGAGTTCGACATAGTCTATGTGAGCCAGAAAGCTATAAAAGGAAGTGCGATAGCGGAATTTCTGGCTAGCAGAGCTCTAGAAGACTATGAGCCATTGAATTTTGATTTCCCAAATGAGGAGTTGATATGTGTAGCAACTACAGAGGATCATCCTTGGAAGTTGAGCTTTGTTGGGGCATCCAATGTGGTGGGAAATGGAATTGGGGCAGTCTTGGTATCGCCAAATGGCGATTATTTTCCATTCACGTGCAAGTTAGATTTTGATTGCACAAACAATATGGCCGAGTATGAAGCGTGCATCATGGGACTCCGAGTGGCTATAGAGCGAGGAATAAGAGCCTTGGAAGTATATGGAGACTCTGTGTTGGTAATCTATGAGCTTAAAGGTGAATGGGAGACAAGGGATCCTAAGTTGATCAATTATCGAAAGGTAGTTTTGGGTTTACTTGAGGAGTTCGATGACATCACTTTCAATTAAATCTCACGAGACGAAAACCAGATGGCAGATGCTCTAGCAACCTTGGCTTCAATGATTAGAGTGAATAAAGAGGAGGAGATGAGACCCATTCAGATGAGTATCTTTGAGGCTCCAGCTCGCTGTTGTAACATTAACGAAGAATAAAAGGATGATAATCCTTGGTATCAAGATATATTGCAATATGTGAGAGATCGTAAATACCCAAAACAGGCAACTAAAAATGATAAGCAAACTTTAAGGAGATTAGCCTGCGATTACATTTTGGATGGGGACATCTTGTACAAAAAAAGAAAGGACCAAGTATTGTTGAGATGTGTTGACGCCGTGGAAGCTAAGTTAATCTTGGAAGAAGTTCACGAGGGTGTTTGTGGGACACACGCTAATGGTTTCACTACGGCTAGACAAATCATGAGGTTCGGATATTATTGGTCTACTATGGAAGGGGATTGTATCAACTACGCCAAGAAATGCCATAAATGTCAGATTTATGGAGACAAGATTCATGTACCACCTTCACCTCTACATGTTATGACTTCTCCATGGCCTTTTTCCATGTGGGGCATGGATGTCATTGGGCCAATATCACCAAAAGGTTCAAATGGGCATCGTTTTATTTTTGTGGTCATTGATTACTTCACGAAGTGGGTAGAGGCTGCTTCTCATGCAAATGTTACTAAGTCGGCTATAAGTCGTTTCTTGAAGAAATAGATCATTTGCCGGTATGGGATGCCTAAAAGGATCATATCAGATAATGCATTGAACTTGAACAACAGAATGATAGCAGAAGTTTGCAATCAATTCAAGATTAAGCATCATAACTCTTCTCCGTATCGCCCAAAGATGAATGGGGTAGTAGAAGCAGCCAACAAGAACATCAAGAGGATAGTGGGGAAGATGACTGAGACTTATAGAGATTGGCATGAGAAACTACCATTTGCACTTTTAGCTTATCGAACGTCCATCAGAACTTCTACTGGGGCAACCCCTTTTTCGTTGGTATATGGAATGGAGGTAGTGTTACCTATTGAAGTAGAAATACCTTCTCTTCGAATTTTGTCGGAGATAAAACTAGATGAAGCAGAATGGATTCAATCCCGGTATGACCAATTGAACTTGATCAAAGAAAAGAGGCTAAAAGCTATTGACCATGGTCAGATTTATCAGAAGCGAATGATGCAAGCTTATGATAAGAAGGTTCATCCAAGAGAATTCCATGAAGGGGACCTTGTATTGAAAAAGATTCTTCCCATTCAGAAGGACTTTAGAGGAAAATGGATGCCAAATTGGGAAGGGTCGTATGTCGTGAAGAAAGCCTTCTCTAGGGGTGCATTGATCTTAATGGAAATGGATGGGAAGAGTTTACCCAATCTAGTGAATTCAGACTTAGTCAAAAAGTACTTTGTCTAAAGGAGAGGAGAATCCAAAGTGAAAACCCGCAAAGGGCGCCTTAAGTTCTCGAAAAAAAAAAGGAGAGGCCAAGGTGAAAACCTGCAAAGGGCGCCTTGTGACCAAAGGGGTTTTGAGTTGAAAACACGAAAGGGAAGCTCAAATTTTGAAGAACACACGGTAACCTTGCTATATCTGATTCAAAAAAGAGCGCAGCGCGTTGCATATCGATGCATCAACAAAGTACTTTGAATCTTTTAAACACATGTTGAACTCAAGAAAGTCTTCATGGAGATGGGGTATAGATGCTCAAGCAGTGATATCTAGGGCATCTAACCTTTAATCCTGTTTGCTATCTTTAGATTCTATTTCTTCTCAAAGATAGGCTCTAAGATTAATTTCCTTTGTATTTTTGACAAATTCATTCAAATTTAATTAAATTCATCTTCCATTATTCTTAAAGCATGTTGCATTAAAATAATGATAGATGAACTAAATAATTTTCACAAATGAAGTTTGCTCATTACTCTGGAAATTTCTAGATAATACAAGAAACTAAAATAGAACAATTGTTCGAGGAATTCATGTAAGTGAGGTTTGAAAGAACTTGAGGAAATTCTTTCTTTAGTCCAAAATGATGATTGGACAAATCAAACGATTCGATCCTAAGAGAGGATCATCTTACAGACATTTTTGGTGGGTCTTTGAAGAATGGTACAAATCCACAAGCAGAGTAGGAATGATACTTCGACACAAACTTCGACAAAGGAATGAGTGGTGACGTCTAGAATAGGGGTCATATTCATAAACATTTTGCATTATAGCAGGTTTAATTAGGAGTATTTGACTCACTTCAATCATAGCATCCTAATCATTAGACATGAACTTATACGCATTATACAGGTTAAGTCCTTCAAGGGACAATGAAGATCGATGCACCTTAACCCCCTAAGCAGTGGGGTAACAGGCTAAGGCATAGCAGATTTGGCTTTCACGTGTTTACGTTGAAGCAGATCCAATATGATTTGGCGTCTCTATATTGCCAGAAAGCATATTAAAGATAGCAGATTTGGCGTCTCTGTATTGTCAGAGAGTAGATTGAAGATAGCAAACTTGGTGTCTCTGTATTGTGAGAGAACAAATCGAAGAAATAGATTTGGTATCTCCATATTCGACGGAGAGTAGGTCGAAGACATAGCAGATCTAACCTTTGGGTGTTTTCACATCAAAGTAGATCCAAGATGATTTGGCATCCTTGTGTCTACAAGGAGCAGATCGAAGACATAGCTGATTTGGCTTTCACGTGTTTACGCTGAAGCAAATCTAAGATGATTTGGTGTCTCTGTATTGTCAGAGAACAGATCGAAGATAGCAGATTTGGCGTCTCTGTATTGACGGGGAGCAGATCGAAGACATAGCAGATCTAACCTTCGGATGTTTTTGTATCGAAGCAGATCCAAAATGATTTGACATCCTTGCGTTTACAAGGAGCAGGTCAAAGACATAGTAGATTTGGCTTTCACATGTTTACGCTGAAGCGAATCTATGATGATTTGACATCTCTGTATTGTCAAGGAACAAATCAAAGAAGCAAATTTGGCGTCTCTGTGTTCGACGGAGAGTAGATCAAAATATTAGCATGAAAGTCTTAAGTTTGCAAAGAGCAGATTGAAGACAAGGATCTGACAAGACCGGGCAAAATTTGGTCTGTCTATAAGTCTTTGCTCGATTCCTATTACACAGCAATGAGCAAAGAGGGGCAGCTGTAGCAGCCCAAATTTGCCCGAACCTTAAAACCAAAAACCAAAAATAAAAAATGAATGTTTATTTATTTTAAACAGTCCATTTACAAGACCCAACTACATTAGCCTAAAACTCACTACACTTGTGACCCCATTGATCTTAGCCCAGATACCTAAAACTACCCAATGCCCAATTACACCCAAGCCCGTATGCTACCCAAAATACACAGGGCCCAAGTGGCCCAATCAGTTAACGGAAGACAGACAAGCCTAGGGTTTCAGAAACCCTAGGCGCCGCAACCATCCCAAGCGTCACAACTCTTCGACTCGCGCCGTTCCAGTGGCCCTCCATCAGTACCGTGACTCCAGCTCCGAATCGCGCCATGATCGGCGCACAAATCAAGGCCAGAGCACTCACCACTATGATATTCTCGCGAGCACCTCTAAAAAGGGAAATAACCACAGCAAAAAGAGAAACAAACATGAAAAGAAATCAAAGATTTCTTTCCCCAAAATATAATAATTTGCAGAAAGGCTATAAAAACCCTTTTCTAATTTGTAAACGAGGAGGTTTTTTGAAAAGGCACACATATATAATAAAATATAGCAGTTTATCGAAGAATAGAGGTGATTATTTATTTTCCTTTTTATAAGTACATACATACATCGAAAAATGAAAGGGGGAAAAGTTTTATCGATGGATTTACGTTGAAAACGAAGCTTTCCAGCTTCCGGCCGCCCCATGTAGCGGAGTTGAGGGCGGTGCATAGGCGTGTGGGAACCAGTGGATGGAGACTCAACGGAGCTCTGAGGACCAGCCCTCAATCCTCTTTCAGAGGATTTTTTGTTGTTTTTTTTTTTTTTTTTGTAAATAGTGTTTTAAAATGATTTTAACGCTAAAATTTGACTTATATAGCCTTAATAGAACGACATCGTTTAGCTTAAAACGATAAGCTCCAAAACGGCATCGTATCAATGCTGAGGATCCGTGCGTTGACCCGTGACCGGAGGAGGATCCACGTGTTTTTGGAAAATGGGTTAATTTCCCAATTGGTCCTCCCGCATTTTTAATCTTTATAATTTTATTTTATTTATTTTTAATTTAACCCTAATATGTTAATTTTGATTCAATTTGGTCCTCACAGTGGCTTTAAAACTGTATTCGGGGAAACGGTGTCATTTTGGGATTATGGTAAATTACCCTGTGAGTCCCTCGATTTTAATACGTTTTCCAAATAGGCCCAAATTTTTTATATTTTTTAAAATTAGCCCAAAGTTTTTTAATTGCTTTTAATTTTAGTCCTTTTACACTTATAAATTTATTTCTTTTAAATTTTATTATTTATTTACTGTATATTATTATTTTATATTAAAATTATATGTTATACTTATATACTTTATTATTAAATATTGAAAATCCATTTATTTTTTTATATATTATTATATTATTTTATATGGTATATGTATTATTTATATTTTATTAATTAAATATTTTTAATATATGTATTATATTCTAGAAAATAGTATAAAAATCATTTTTATATGTTACATTTTTGTCCATTATCATTTATTACCCCAAATGTGTTGTTTTCATTTTTTTTATCATTATTTTTATTTTTATGAAAGTTTATATATACATACTCCTATCGCATGAATTGATTATTGTTATTAAAACTATGTTGGTATTAAAATTATTTATGTCGTATGTGTAACTTATATTTGCATATCTTACTTGCTTTATTTGCTATGAAACATTAATGCATAAAAATTAATTATTTATATTGATTTAAGATACATTTGCATGAAATATTGTTATATATGTATTATGCAATTTATATTATTGAATTCATTATACTCTACGTTGTATTTTGCACGTAACGATAATGCATGTATATTTATGTTATCTATGACCATGCATAAAATGATAATGTATATTGTAATTTATACTATTATTCATCATCCTTTATATTATATATGCATAGAATGTTGAAGTAAGTATTATGTAGGTTAATTTATATTGATCCTTGGTAATACGTTAAACACATCATTACTTTCAAAAAATCATATCTCATTTAATTCAAAAAGAATTTTAAAAGGCGAGACAATGTTTTGATATTTAGGAATTCGGGAGGTAGTGCCCTAGCATGCTAGGTATGCCGATTTAACCTTCATAGGCAGCAAAGATTCTTTGCTACACCTACACTGAAATGACTAGACATGAGAACCCAAGTCGGTATTTTAGCTGCCAATTTGGGATTATGAGGATTCCCTATTTGTTTATGACACAATCATTGCCTTGTAGTTAACTTCAAATCATCAGCTACCATGCTGATTTGGGGTTCCATACGTAGCTTGGTAAAAAAATTCATATTATTCTGATAATTTATTTATGTATTATTTTAGAAAAAATAACCAAAAATCGAAAATAATATTCATTTTCTAGTAGGCTATAAAAGAATATTATTATCTACAAATTACTTAAATTGGATGATTATGTATTATTATTGAGTCATAACATCGAAAATGACAAGTAACCAAAAATATAATCTACATATTAGAGATTCAGGATAAATCGGACCACATTCTTATCCACACTATATATAAGCATTTTCATTAACTCTAAACTCAATTGGACCACTCTAATACTAGGAATCAAGCTCTCAATTAATACTTTCGTCAAAAAAAACTTGATTTACCCAAATCTTTTTGGTCATTCAATTTGCCTCCCAAATCTTTTAGGTCATTCAATTTGCCTTGAATCCTAAAATTTACCACTAAATTGTAGCTATTACCTATAGATTTAATATATCTCAATTCCATTAATTTTATGATATCTAATTATTAAAAATGATATCATTTAATCATGTGTTATTTTTAATTTTAAAATAGTAAAATTTAAAATTTAAAAATAATTCTCTCTAATAAAACTTTTATTCCTTAAAATAAATCATTTCATTCGTAAAAAAAGAAATCTTTTACAATGCATAATTATTGAGTATTTTGTAGCATCCCAATGGTAATTCAAAAATTATTACCGCTCTAAAATATACACTTATATATATGTAATGAAAATCAATATAATATTCTTCAATGCAATCATATAAGAAAAACACCAAGGAAGAATTTTATGCACTTAAAATATAATATCGAATAAAATAATTTAAACAAAATAATCTATTCATATGTCTTGTAAAATATTATTTGATTCTGCAAAAAATCAATTAAAACGAAATAAACTTACTTTAAGAAAAGAATTATTATTTAATGCATGATATGCTGTGGAATTTTAGAAAAATAATTAAAAAATAAAATTTACATTTTTTAAAAATATTAACATCTCTAAATTTTAAAGCGTTCTAATTATATCTTCAAACTTTTTATATTATATTAATAAGATCATTTCATTATTAAAACAATTAATTTTACTACTAAATGACATATCAAATCTTATGTAACTAAATTTAGAATATTTTTTTTAAAAAATATAACATTATCTTACAACTTTTAAAAACAAAATCTAAAAATAAAGTAAAATTGAAAAAAGAGTAAATGGTAATTTTTTTTTTTTGTAAAAGCTTCAAAAACCTACAAAGGTTTTTAAAATATTCATTTTTTCTAATATTCATTTTTTTTAAATTTTAATTTTAAAGTATGTCAAGTAAGATCTTACGTGTAATTTAATAGTTAAATTAACAATTTTAATAACATAAAAACTAAGGGCAAAGACAAAATTGTTGATAGGGGGCAAAATATTTTTATAAAATGTGCATATTCAAAGGGTCGGGCCTACTTTTAACAAGGTATATATTTTTAAATTCGTGATAATCTTAATTACCAAAATTTGGGGAAGACGAAATAAGTTAAATGCTCAATTTGTGATAGATATTATAATTATTTAACTTTATTTTTATCTATTTAATATTTAGATACCATTTATACTTAGATATTGCAATTATTAAACTTTATTTTTGCCAAATTAATTTTAGACATTACTTTGTATTAGTTTACTTGTATTAGTTTACCAAATTAAACTAAAATGTAACTAAATTTATCATAAAAAATTATAAATTCTACAAAAAAATTAAATTAAAAAAATTTAAAAAGCTTTGTGGGGTCAAATACAAATTTGTCTTTTTTAAATACTAATTATCAAAAAAAAAAAAAAAAAAAACTTCAAAGGGCATAAAAAGTAAATTTATAAAATTTAGGGAGGTTGGGCCCTACCATCACTTATAAATTTGCCTTTGAAGAGAACCTAATTGATATAACTTCAATAATTTAAGAACAAAGACATAATTAAAATAATTTAAAAATTAAAAATTAATTTTTAAAAAAATTATAATTTAAAGATATTTAATACGATTAACTCTTAAATATTAGCTAATCTTCACATCTAGGAACTCTACAAAAAGTAAAAATAAAATGTTTATTTTTCAAGAATTTTTTATCGGCCACATCCAAGAGACTTTTAAAACATCATTAAGACAAAATAAAATTACCCATTTTGAAAAATCATTCAAGCCTACAACATCCATGGAATATGAGGAAAATATGGCAAGAGATAAAAGCAAACAACAATTATCTTAACTATCCCTTATCTAATATATCTATATACTATATATAAATGTCTAAACTCTTTTTTTTTTACACTTGTCCAAATAAACATACAACACCTTTTTTTTTTAATTCAAAAAGAATAAAAAATCATTAAAAATATAGAAAAAGAAACATGGAATAATATGGATAAATAAATATTTATAGTACTTTTGAATCATCTTGAATGATTTTTTTTTACAATTTTTTTTACAATAAAATTTTTAAAAAATTAATTTTTTTTAAAAAGTTATAAACATTATAAAAAGGTTCCAAAAATTATGAAAATATATATTTTTAATACAAAATATGCATATGAAGTTAGTTGTTTCAAGACTTGTTAAGACTTAATTAAATTAAATTTGTATAAAATGCTTTGAGCTTTAACTTTTCAAAGTGTTAATGTTTGTTTTTCAATTATTTTTTATTCTGAACTGAAGTTGCAATTGTCAAAAATTTTCACGCAAATAAATTTGTAGTTGTAATAATTTTCTTCAATCAATTTTTTATTTGAGATTTAGTTATTTTGAGTTTAATTAATTTAAATTTAATTATTTTCCAATTTGATTAATTTCAATGCAAATAGAGTGACGAATGTGTATAACGTCATAAATGAACCACAAAAGAAATGATAGGCCACGGTGATTGTTCAATTATGGACTTAAAAGTTTGTTTAGTATAACTATGGATTATGCATTTGGAGTTTTTTTTTTCCTGATGAAATGTGCACAATGAGAATGTTGCCACCAAAGAGCTTAAAGGCTTGTGATATGCTGCAATGGTGGTCGGGAGGTAGCGATAAGTAGACGGGTAGAGTTTGTTGAGCTAAAGTTGGCCTTTAACCGATAATACTGGGGTATATGTTGATTTTTCTTTTTAATCAATAGAATTTAAGAATTTCTCTTGCTCATATCATTGCTACAGTAGTAATTGTTTGGTAGCCCCAGTTTCCTTTACTACTATTTTTGAATGCTCCTTTTGTAATTACCATAGATCAATAATCGAGTGGGGCACCATGAGATGATGTGATGAAGTTTATTAAAAGAAATGCCGTTGACTATTATTTTTATTTGATTCATTTCAAATTTAATATCAAAATTTTTAAAATTAAACTGCAAATAATTGAGATTATTTGTTATTTGAATGTCATTAATTTTGAATTATGTAACACCCCAAACTCGACCTAGATATTATGGCCGAATCTGGCGATGTCATATCGAAAGCACGAGGCTACTGAATTTAAAGCTACAGATAGCGATGATGCCGAGCAAGCTGAATTTTGGTTGGACAACACTATTCGAGTACTTGATGAACTATCTTGCACACCCGATGAATTCCTGAAGTGTGCTATATCTTTGCTACGTGATTCTGCCTATTATTGGTGGAATACATTGGTTTCTTTTGTAACCAGAGAGCGGGTGACGTGGGAATTCTTCCAGACTCAGTTCGAAAAAAAGTATATCAGTCAAAGGTTCATCGATCAGAAACGAAAGGAATTTCTTAAGCTTAAACAGGGTTCCATGTCAGTTATTGATTATGAACGGAAGTTTGTCAGACTTAGTAGATATGCTCGAGAATGTGTATCGTCTGAGGCTATTATGTGTAAACGTTTTGAAGATGGGCTGAATGAAGATATAAAAATATTTGTTGGCATTCTTGAAATACGAGAGTTCGTAGTACTTGTCGAGCGAGCTTGCAAAGCCGAAGAACTTAAAAGAAAAGCTGATGTCGAAGCTGGAGAATTTCATAAAAGATCTTCAGGAAAGTCTTTTCAACAATCATCGAAGAAATTTCGAGATGATTCAGGCCGATCAAAGAACACTTTGGGCTTTTCCAGACGAGACTGTGATCGACCCCCTGTGAGTACACTAGCCACTTCAGCTGCCAGTGTTGAAAATGATCGACGGGATAGGACCTAGTGCAAGTATTGTGGAAAATGGCATTCGAGGAACTGTAGATTTCATGATCGCTCCTGTTATAGATGCGGATCAGCCGCACATTTTATGAAAGACTGCCCGAGATTACCCAATCAAAATGTGAACCAAAGTGGGAAAGCGAGTACTACTACAGCACAAGGTAGACCACCTAGGAATACGGGAAATGCTAGTGGCGGTCAGAGAGGGTCTAGAGATGCTAGAACCAGATCTGAGGCTCGTGCTCCTGCTAGAGCTTATGCTATACGCGCACGCGAGGATGCTTCTTCGCCTGATATTATTACCTGTACTTTCACTCTCTTTGATACTGATGTAATTGCTTTGATTGACCCTGGTTCTACCCATTCATATGTATGTGAGACTTTAGCAACTAGTAAGACTTTACCTGTTGAGTCTACTGAGTTCGTAATTTGAGTGTCAAATCCCTTGGGTCGACATGTACTTATCAACAAGGTGTGTAAGAAATGTCCCTTAATAATCCGAGGTTTCTGTTTTTTGGCTGATTTGATGCTTTTACCTTTGATGAATTTGATGTTATTCTCGGTATGGATTGGTTGACCGTACATGACGCAGTTGTAAATTGAAAAAAAAGACCATTGATTTGAGATGTACAAATAATGAGATAATCCGAGTTGAGTCTACTGACTTGAACGGATTGCCAGCAATAACATCCTTGATGTTGGCTCAAAAATATGTGAGAAAGGGATGTGAAGCATATCTTGCGTACGTACTTGATAGCAAAGAGTCAGAAAAGAAACTTGAATCAGTGCCAGTGGTTTGTAAGTATTCAGATGTTTTTCCTGAGGAATTATCGGGATTACCACCTGTTCGAGAGGTAGAATTTGGCATCGAACTTGTACCTGGGACTACACCAATTTCGATAGCTCCGTACCGTATGGCACTGACAGAATTGAAAGAATTGAAAACTCAATTGCAAGAATTGACGGATAGAGGTTTCGCTCGACCAAGTTTCTCACCTTGGGGTGCACCAGTATTGTTTGTGAAAAAGAAAGACAGAACCATGAGAATGTGCATCGACTATCGTCAATTGAATAAAGTGATAATAAAGAATAAATATCCGTTACCACGTATTGATGATTTGTTTGATCAGCTGAAAGGAGCCTCAGTGTTTTCAAAGATAGATTTGAGGTCAGGTTATTATCAGTTGCGAGTTCAAGACTCAGATATACCCAAAACTGCTTTCAGAATGAGATACGGCCATTACGAGTTCCTAGTGATGCCGTTTGGGCTCACTAATGCCCCTGCGGTATTTATGGACTTGATGAATCAAAATTTCAGACAGTATTTGGACCGGTTTGTAGTTGTGTTTATAGATGACATCTTGATTTATTCACGCGATGAAACCGAACATGCCGAGCACCTGAGATTAGTGTTGCAGATTTTACGGGATAAGCAGTTATATGCTAAGTTCAGTAAATGCGAGTTCTGGTTGAGAGAAGTTAGTTTTTTGGGACACGTGGTATCCGCATCGGGTATTAGAGTTGATCCGAGCAAAATTTCAGCCATACTCGATTGGAAGCCTCCGAGAAATATTACTGAAGTTCAGAGCTTTTTGGGACTTGCCGATTACTACAGATGGTTTGTAAAGGGTTTCTCGATGATAGCCACACCAATGACAAAACTACTTCAGAAAGATGTCAAGTTTGAATGGTCAGAAAAATGTCAGAAAAGTTTCGATCAATTGAAAACTTATTTGACTGAAGCTCCAATGCTAGTGCAGCCCGAATCAGGTAAAGAGCTTGTCATTTACAGTGATGCATCCTTACTTGGGCTGGGTTGTGTATTGATGCAAGAAGGTCGAGTTGTAGCTTATGCGTCGAGATAATTAAAGCCGCATGAGAAAAAATATCCGACCCATGATCTCGAATTAGCTGCCATCTTATTCGCTTTGAAAATATGGCGACACTACCTATTTGGAGAGAGATGTCATGTATATTCGGATCACAAAAGCCTTAAATATTTGATGACTCAAAGAGATTTGAATCTGCGACAAAGACGTTGGCTTGAGTTGCTGAAAGATTATGAGCTTGTCATTGTCTATCACCCGGGAAAGGCTAACATGGTTGCTGATGCTTTAAGTCGCAAGTCACTGTTTACTTTATGAACGATGAATGTACACCTGTCCATTTCATCTGATAATATGTTAGTAGTAGTATTGGAAGCCAAACCATTATTGATTCATCAAATACGTAAATCTCAGAAAGTCGACAATGAATTAGTTACTAAACGAGCTGGATGTGCTTCTAATGTGGAATCAGAGTTTCAAATAGACGACAATGATTGTTTAAGGTTCAGAAGTCGATTGTGTGTTCCAAGAAATTCAGAACTTATTTTGATGATCTTGAGCGAGGCTCATAGTAGCCGAATGTCTATCCACCCGGGTAGTACGAAAATGTACAACAATTTGAAACGTCAGTTTTGGTGGCCTGGTATGAAACGAGACATTTCTGACTTTGTTTCGAAGTGTTTGATATGTCAACAAGTGAAAGCGGAACATCAAGTGCCTTCAGGGTTACTTCAGCCAATCATGATACCCGAATGGAAATGGGATCATGTCACGATGGATTTTGTATCTGGGTTGCCATTGTCGTCAAACAAGAAAGATGCGGTATGGGTTGTTGTTGATAGACTAACAAAGTCGGCTCATTTTATTTCTATACGTATGGATTATTCACTTGATAAGCTAGCTGAATTGTATGTTTCTCAGATTGTAAGGTTGCACGGGGTACCTATTTCTATTGTGTCGGATAGAGATCCGAGATTCACATCGCAATTTTGGAAGAAATTGCAAGAAGCATTGGGTACCAAGTTGCATTTTAGCATCGCTTTTCATCCCCAGACTGATGGTCAACCTGAGCGGATAATTCAGATACTCGAAGATATGTTGAGATGTTGCATTCTTGAGTTTAGTGGTTCATGGGAACGGTATTTACCTTTGATTGAATTCGCTTACAACAATAGTTTTCAATCAAGCATTAAGATGGCACCTTACTAGGCTTTGTATGGTTGTAAATGCCGTCCACCATTGTTTTGGATTGAGCTCAGTGAAAGTAAAATCTTCAGGGTTGATTTGATTAAAGATGTTGAACAGAAAGTAAAAGTGGTCCGTGAAAGTCTGAAAGCAGCTTCAGATCGTCAGAAGTCGTATGCGGATTTAAAACGAAAGGACATTGAGTATCAGGTCGGAGACAAAGTTTTTCTTAAAGTTTCACCTTGGAAAAAGGTGCTCAGATTTGGTCGTAAGGGCAAATTGAGTCCGAGGTTCATTGGGCCGTATGAAATATCCGAACGAGTTGGGCCGATAGCATACAGATTGATTTTGCCCCCTGAACTTGAAAAGATTCCTAATGTCTTTCATGTTTCGATGCTTCAACGGTATATATCTGATCTATCACATGTAATTGGCCCATCAGAGGTTGAGACTCGATTTGATTTGAGTTACGAAGAAGAACCGATTCGTATTTTGGCTCGTGAAGTAAAAGAACTACGAAATAAGAAAATCTCATTAGTGAAAGTACTGTGGCTCAAACACAGGGTTAAAGAAGCGACCTGGGAGTTAGAAGACTCAATGAAAGAATGTTATCCTAATCTATTCGCAGGTAAGATTTTCGGGGACGAAAAGTCCTTATGTGGGGGAGAGTTGTGACAGCCCTAACTTGACCCTAATCGGAAAGTGGTTTCGGGACCATAAAATCGAGTCATAAAAATAATTAAATGCTACATTCTGTGCTTATTATATGTGAAGGTGTGTGTGTGAAAATTTCATGCTTTGATATTGCTAATTGTGAGTGAAATTATTTAAAAAGGACTTATTTGAAAATTTGTGAAAATATGATAGGTTATTTTAGTAGTGGCCAATTAATTAATGATGTATATTTGTGGGTTTGCATGTCAAATTTCCCATTTTGGTAGTAGTGGCCGGCCATGTTAATGATGATAAGCAATATGTATTATGTAATAATATTATAATATAGTAATGGCTTAATTTATAGAATAAAAAAAAAGATATTAGAAAAACAAAGGACAAACAAAAGGCTTGTATCATCTTCTTCCTTAGCAGCCTAATATTAGAGAAAGAAAAGGGGAAATAGCATTTGGTCACTTTGAGCATGAAATAAGGTATGTAATTCATGGTAGTTTTTGAAATTGTTGCATGTATTAAGCTAGTTACTAAGTCCCTTAGTTAGCCCATGTTCAAATTTTGAATTTGTTGGTAACATGAGTATTCGGCTAAGGAAGATGTTCAAGGAAATGGTTGTTGTTCATGTTATTTTGGACGAATAATAGTAGATAGGTGAAGTAGAGTCTAACAAATAAGCATATATGTGCATTAGTTGCTAAATGGGAAAAATCGGCTAACATGTTGTGTACTAAGGCCGAATATGAACTTGGATATTATTGAGTAATGTATGTGCTTTGAATTGATGGAATGGAGTGGATGCTTTAAATGTGTTATGAACAATTATATGTTAAATTAAGGTTTGCTAAATTAGCTATTATGGTGAAATGCAAATGTTAATATTTAGTTGCTAGTGTTTATATGTGTGTTAGCCGAATTTGAACTTGAATAATGATTTGAGCACAATGTGTTGTATTGAGATTATGCTTAAGTGAATTTATAGATATATATATATATATATATGATGAAATCGATTGGTGATATACATGCTTAAATAATATGTATACAAAGAATGTGTGAAAGAGTGAATTGGTAATAATCTGCTTGGGACATTAGCAGTAAGGTGATTTTGGAAAATCACCATAAATTGTAGGAGTTGAGTTAGAAGCTGAATAAATTATGTAATTAAATCTTGAAGAGTCTAGTTTCTTATAAAAGAAACTTTAAAAGCAAAAGAATTTCCGATCATGAGATATTTGAAGAAATGTGGGACTGAATCAAAATGACTTCTAGATCCCCTGTTTTGTTTTTATAAAATCATTATAAACTGTATAAAAATTGTCATATGATAAAGTTTATATGCTTAGACTCCTTAATGAGTCTAGTTTCAAATGACATAAACGAGAACATATTTTTAATTCTATACAATGAGAAATTTATTTCGTAGTGAAGAATGGTCAGATTAGTCAAACAGTGAAAGAAGGGAAACTTTAGGAAAAATATGGTATTTGGCTAAACTAAAAATTATTAAAATTTTTTGGATAATAGATAAATGAGTCTATTTTCAGGAAAAATTTACGACAATTGATTTGGAGTTTCGTAGCTCTAGTTATAAACAATTTAGTGACTGTTGCTCAGGAAGTCAGCTTATAGTGAAATTGTAATTATATTGTAAACATTGATAAAAATTTGCTAATGAATTGCTTATTGATTTTTATAAGCTTACTATAATCTGTATGTGTGAAAGTTGAATATATATGTATTATATTCTGAAAGTAATACTTGAATAGTCGATTAATGACTAGTTTAAAATTTGTTGAATTAAAGCTCAAGAGCATAGAGGGGCAATTTCGGATAAGGGAAAAGAGAAAGTAACCGAGTAGCCATTTCACAGCCGTTCAAGTATATCCGAGGTAAGTCTTTGAGTAATGGAACTTAGCTTATGATTTGATAAAATCATGATATATAAGCATAACAAATAAATTGTGACATAATGGTTCTACTTGAATTACGTAGTGAGATAAATAGTTTGTACTTATGACTTGTAGCTGAATGGTTATAGAAATCATGTTGGATAGCGAATCGAAATCGTGCTCTTTGTATGTGGCTATTGAGCCGAAAGTGGAATGGTTGATAAGCATGTTGTGCTTGTGTTCTAGTAATGTAAATGAAATACCGATGTGTTATGATATATATATATATGTGCATGATAATTTGGGATTATAACCGGGCTAAGACCTGCAGGCCTTGTGTGAGTATTATATCCGGGCTAAGTCCCGAAGGCATTCATGCTGGTATTATATCCGGGTTAAAGTCCCGAAGGCTTAGTGCTAGTATTATATCCGGGTTAAATCCCGCAGGCTTAGTGCTGGTATTATATTCGAGCTTAAAGCCCCGCAGGTTTTGTACTAATGACTGGATCCAGGTTTTAAACCCAACAGGCTTAACGTCGGTGATTCAAGTAAGATTATGAATTTGAGAGTTCGAGATAAACTAATAGTGATTATGTATGATATTGTGAAAGTCAGGTACGTATTATGTACTCGCATGTGAATTGATTTCTAAGGTGAATTATTAGTATAAAAAAAAAACGATATATGCGTGTGAATGATTACTATATCTTCGACTAAGCATGACTTATTTGGTCGATGTTTGACATTATATGAAATCTGTGACTTAAATCAACTGTATGAGCTATGAGTAAAGTAAAGTTACATGCTGAAATTTCTTTGTGTATTCACGTATTTATATACATATATATTCGGCCAAGTGATAACTAACTAGTATATTAGTTTTGTGATACTAAATGCCCGATTTAAATGATTAGTTTTAATTGTTTTTGTTACTTAAAACTTACTAAGCATAGAAATGCTTACTCTGTTGCCCTTAATTCTTTGTTTTATAGATCTCATTCGTTAGCTACTGTCTCGGGGATCTCAAAGTCGAAGTCGTCCACACTATCTAAGCCATTCGGTACTTTTGTTGTTGAACTTTTATAATGGCACGTATAGGCTTGACTTTTTGATGTTAAATAAGTATCTTTTTGATGATGTATATATGTATAGCCATGCGAAAATGGCTTGTTAAGTTACTAAATGTGTTCCACATAGTTAATGTGAATGTGCGGTTGATATTCGATTAGTGTTGTTAATGTTTTGATGTAAATTGAACTTAAGAATGAATCAATGTACTTATCAACTTGAGATGATTTATTCTATATGGTATAATTGGAAAAACAAGTTGGAATTCGGTTTTAAAGTGTGTCAACGGGAGTTATTTGAATAAAGTTAAATGAAATTTCATGCTTGTATGGTAATATTCCTTAACCCTCCGGCGACGGATTCGGGTTTGGGATGTTACAGCACATATCAGTAATATTGTAGCTGAGCTGCCAGATAATAGGCATGAAAGCCTTTCAGTACACTTCCTCCAATAATCAATCATCCCACCCCAATGCAGATGCAACTAAACATGCTCAATGCAGACATACAGAAATTCATGTTTACATGCTAAAATTCAATTATCAGTCATACATATGGTTCAGTAAACATGCATATTTAACATGCTCAATTCATACGCTATACATTCAGGTCACACGATTTAGGGTCTAAAGCGCTTACCGACCCTACAGTAGGTTCACAGTCGACTTGGCCGACCCGTGAACCTTAGGAAACATTTTAGCTAAATGGGCCCACACGCCCATGTGGTTTGCTCGTGTGGGCCCACATTCCCATTTTGGCCTTGCCCGTGTGGATCACACAGCCTGACCCAGATATCACACGCCCGTGTGGGCCCACACACCCAATTTGGCGTAGCCCATGTGGATCACACGGCCACACCTTGGCCATCACACGATCATGTCTTGCGCACTGTCTGGCCTTTGTCGATCACACGACCGCGTTGACGCACACGGCCTACCACACAGGTGACCACATGCCCGTGTGGAGTCGATAATGGCCTTTTTCAGCTTTTGCCGAAAGCTCAATTTCTGCTTTTCAGGTACACAAATGTAACGGATTCGATGCAAAAACAATCCTGAGTCACACAGCACCTAAAATAGACCAATAAACCACTGAATTGGTCACTTAAATTGACACAAACCCGAACTACCTCAGAATAACACCCTTTCAATCCAACCAAGCTCTTACCTTTGAACGAGTAACAGAAATTCAAACACCTAAAACGTCGATTGAAGTACTTCAGCCCCTTGATTATCTCTTAAACACCAAACAAACCCCTTTAAATAAAAATTCAACAACACAAAATAGAAATCACAGTTACCCTACTTACCAGAACGCACAACACGCCAAAATACTGAAAAATAGCAATACGATAACAGACAAAAAGAAGGCAGAAAAGCAGGAGGGGAGAGGGAAAAGAAAAATGGTAGAAAGATAGAGCACTGGCGTCAGATTCTTTTGATTAGAGAAAAATTTGAAAAAAAATAAAAATAAAAACCAAAAGATTACCCACATCCCTCATATCTCTCCCACTAAGCCCCCCCACACAACTACCCTAGACTTTTAACTCAACTGAGCAAAAATAATACCCACACTCGTGTAGGGATTCAAACACAAGACCTCCATTACACCGAGTCCCTTACCACTTAAACCAACAAGCTCATTTTGATATAAAATTACAACAATTAAATATAAGCCTACTAAGCAAGAATAAGGCTTACATCAGAAAAATGCCAAAATTTGCAGAAGCTAAGGCTTAAACTTAGGACTTCTTTGACACTCCTAGAACACATAACCATTGAAGCAGATACATATTTATGTCACATTTTAAAAGAAACAAAAATAAGGATTTTGGAGCGTTACAAATTACATTTAACCTTATTTAATATCTAAAATTTTTTAATTGATTCAAATGAAATTAAGGTAAATCTAAAATTGATTTAGACAAACTTTCAAGTTCAATTATATATAAAAATAGTTTACTTTATTTTCTTTATAGATTGAGCTTATTATTATTTATTTTAAAAATAAGTGACAAGTATTGAGTAATTATTTTTATGAGAAAATGACTTTAAAAAATTTAAAAAGAAAATTTTCACAAATAAAAACTAAAAAATTTCAAGGTTAATAAAAATTATGTTTTGTACATATATATTATTTTGTATTTTTATATATTTTTAATGATTTTTTCATTTTGAATTTTCACTACTTTTTGTATTTTATTTTTATTTTTATTTTGAGATTTTTCCTGATTTTTTTTGTTAGGCTTGTAAATATTTTGCATTTTCAACTTTTTTTTTTACATTTATTTTAGAAAAACACAAAATTGGATGACATGAGGCGCTCCCAATGTGCCACATCTTTTTTTGTAATAGCTATAACAGCTGGAATAACATCCCTGACGTTTGAAAATTTCAGGTGCTCAACTGATAAAAAAAATTCTTTAGATACCAAAGTGATAATTGGGTGAAAATTTGGGAGGCAAAAAATACATTGTATATTGCATGACAATGGTCAATTTACAATTTTCATCCTTATACTATGTTGTAATAACTATGTATATGTATGAAAAGGAAGGCTATACCATTTGTGTGTTTTTTTTTTACATTATAGAAAACAGTTAAATTGTTGTTTTGGTTCCTCTGTTATGCCTAAATTTGATATTTAAGCGCTATATACTTTTATAATGTTATTAATTAGTTAAAATCATTAATATCATTAACTTTTCAACTAAAACGTTATGTGGTTATATATAATTTGAATACCTTGAATTTTGGAGATTGGCAAGTGGTTCCCATTTCTTTTGGGTTTGCACTGCCTTCTTCTTACATTATAAGACAATGGTAAAATTTTATTTTTGGCCCATATATTGTGCTGAAACTTGTGATTTTTCAAACATGAAAATTGACATCTTCATTGAATGGAATTTAATAAATTTCACCCCATTTGTGTGTGTATCAAGAAGTCCCCTAATATATTGTTTTGAGTTGATATATATAGTAGTTGTGTAGTATGACCTAATTAGGTCAATTATAGGCTGATTTACAAGTTAAATATGATTGTGCGGACAAAAACACCCTTGCATTATTTTTGGGCCTCGTTGAACTGGTGTCGCAACACCCTATAGCTAGTGCTGTGACATTGAAGGCCATATGTCCCACTCTAGACTCAAAGTTGGAGTCATAAAGTTGGCTTGTGGATGTCTCGACATCATAGCCCGTAGCTCACATCTTGGGTTCGAAGTTGGATGTCACGACATTGTCTCCCATACCTCACATTTGGAACTTGTGTGCGAAATTCTTCTAAATATTGAGGCTTGCTCCATTGTCATGACATTCCCTTTGGATGTTGTGACATCCAAGGTAGTCCACTGACCCATCGACTTAAATTGTTGTCCTGCACACTCAATGTAACCTCCCCAACACGGCCTAAACGATAAACCCGAGCCAGAGAGATTACATTTGCCACCTCGGTGGCTTGGTCTTTTTACAAATCAATTTTCAATTCTAAACCTATTTTATACAAGTGATTATCTTGATTTATGAATTTAAAACTAACATTTATTTTGGCAGCGAAAAATTTATCAATAATCTTTTGTATAATAAATTAAGCCATTTAAAATACTTAATAATTAAACAACACTCTAAAATCATTGTCTGTAATAAATATTAAGTATAAACTATTGCATCTATATAAATTCCCTATTCATAATAATTAATGAAAGGAATCTTAAATAATGTAATTGGGATATTATCCCATACCATGATTTACAGTAAGATTAATGAAATAGTAACTAATAATAATCCATTTGTGAGAACAAGCCAAGACCCTCAGCATGTCGAGTCCACGTCCTAGTCTGTTGGGTTAGCTGAAAAGAAGGAAAATAAGTGGAGTGAGCTATGGAAACTCAGCATGAGTCCCTTTACAATAAAACAATTCAATATTCGAATATGTACAGTAATATCTAACAATTTCACATATCAGTCAATTTAGTACAATGGCAAATAGTTTCACAAATCTCTCAATTCAATACGGTAAAATGAGTTTGCTACTCAAGCAAGCAACCATTAACGATCAATCATAATCAGTCAGACGGGTTCAATTATCAAATGAATAAACTTTTCACAATTGTCATATGCACCTATAGCAGTTTAGTGGATTCATTATGCACTTTTCATGAGTATGCACAATATATCATGCAGCGATCAATTCGTTTATCAGTGAATAGTCCTACCCCTAACCGCTATACACTACAATAGGGGTTCCTCAAAACTCCCTTCTCCAATCACACCAAGTTTGTGGGCTTAATGACATAAAAAATTTACAGTTTTCACTGCCACTGGCCATGGAAGCACAACATACTCGTAGATAAAAGCTGTCAGAGGGTTGTACTTGTACGGTAAAATGAACGCAGTTGGAATCTGCTTTTGCTGTGGGTACACAGTGCACAATTAAATGTAGTTATACTATCATATACTTCCTCTTTACCATATTGTCCCCTCATGCATATGCCATGCAATTATTCATAATGCAATTATTCAATATCATTGTCAACATTCTATCCCATACATATGCCATGCAATCATCCATAATGTAGTTATTCAATATCATTATCAACATTCTATTTTCATTGCAAGAATAGACAATTCATAAATCAATCATTAAAACATGTGAGACATTTATTCGACATATATAGCATTAATAAATATATATAATCATTCACAAATTTAAGCAAACAACCACAAGCAATTATATCATAATAGCAACCATAAAATCATTTACAGATTTATGCCATCAACCATAAGCAGTTAAATCATAAATTCATATATTCAATCATTCTAATCCTAGTTCAGGACCTAATTGCATAATCTAGTTCTCTAAATTCCATTAGAAACCTATTCAGGGACTGATTTGTATAAAATAATAAAGGTTATAGAAAAACTGTAATTTTTTTAAAGAATAATGGAAAAACTGTAAAACCTAGAAAAATAGTGGCAGAACTAAAAAAATCTGGAAAACCAATGGTAGAACTGTAAAATCTAGAAAATAGTGACAAAACTATAAAATCTAGAAAACAGTGGTACACGGTCGTGTGGGCCTAAACCTAGACACAATTTGTGTAACAACCCAAATTTTAGCGAAATTGAAATAGTGGTTTTGGGACCACAAATTCGAGCCAAAAATAGAATTTATTTTGATTTTATTATATGATCCGTATTATATTAGAAATTTTATGTGAAAATTTTGATAAGAAAATTTTACCGATTATGTGCTTAATTATGGGAAGGACCAAATTGCATAAAATGTAAAAGTTGAATTCTAGTAGCTAGAAGGATTAAATAGCTATGGAATTCAACAATTGAGGCCCTTATATGGTAATTAGACCATTAATGAAAAGTTAGTAGATATTTTTGGATGATTCATCCATGGAAAATTAGAAAAAGGCTAAGGACTAAATTGGAAGTCAAAATAATTAAAAGATGATAAATTATTAAATAGAAATAAAAATCATTTTATATCACCGTCTTCCCCAAATATTCCATGGAAACCCTAAGAAAGAGAAAGCAAGCTTTCTTGGCCAAATTGGGTAAGTTTTCTTGTCTCGTTTTTAGTAATTTTGGTATTATTGAAATTAGGATAGCTTAATCTATCTATTTGGAGGATCAATTTGAAAAGTTATCAAGGTATAGAAATTAGGTCATGGATGAATATGCTGAAAATTTAAATTTTATGATAGGAAATGAAAGGTTGTTGATAGATAGACAACTTTTACAAAGTGATTTTTGATGAAAACATGATTTAGGACTAAAATGTAAAGTTGTAAAAATTGAAGAAACGTTCTGAATTTTATAGAATATATGTGCTGTAAATTTTATATTGAAATTTTGGGCTTGGAATAGAGAGTAAATTGCATAAATTTCATTTTCCGAGCATAGGGACGAAATTAGAATTTATGGAAAAGTTAGAGGAAAAATGGTAATTTTACCTAGGATGTAAATTGAGTCCACTTGAATATGAAATGTGATAAATTGTTGTTAAATCTACTATTATAGATCCGGATAAACCAAATTCGGAGCTAGAACGAGGAAAAGAGGAAAATGTCGGATTAGTAGATTTTATGTACACGAACATTTGTCGAGGTAAGTTTGTGTAACTAAATTGTGTATATTTATATGCCTGAAATAAATGTTGTGTTTGTAAATTGTATAAATATTGTATATATTTGACATTGAAAATATATCTGACAAAGCTCAATCAATAATAATGATAAATGATAAAAATGTTACTTATATGCTGGAAATGAATGTGGAATGTGTTTATTTGAATTATATGAAGGTTATACATGTATGAAATAACTGGAAGCTTGATAATACCTGAAAAATGTTAAATCTTGTTTGAATAAATGAAAAATCGATGGATATGCGATTTCCCGAAATGAATGAGGTCCTGCATTTGTGCGGACTGGTAATCCTGATAAAAGTCCTCTCGAGCATATGTTATTGACTAGATTTAGCCCGGATGGGTAATCCAGATCAGACTCTTTAGAGCATATGTCATAAAAAGGATTTAGCCTGGACTGGTAACCCTGACTAAGCTCTATTGAGTAAATATATATTGGAGACAGGATTTAGCTTGGACTGGTAATCCCGATGTATACATGTGTGGCTCGAGAGTGTACTATCTGAGATAGTACCCTATGGGTACCATTGGACATGAATTGATGGATCTTGATTTGTACACCTCGAGTGTACTACCTGTGTATCCATTAATATTCTGAATAAATTCAACGGGTAACAATTTAGATATGAGAAAATATGAATAAGAAACGAGTTATTACACATATCTGCCTAAAATACATGAAATGATAATACATGATAATTGATATATGGAAACATGAGATGATGATATTTATAAATGGAATTTATATGATGAGTATGTTCATCCTTGATTATGGACTTGTACACTTGAGTGTACTATTCGTGACCATGATATTTTGAATGATAGGAGTAAAGTTCTAACTTGAAATAATCTGAATTCGAGATGAACTATTATGAAATTATACTTGTAATATAAAGAGATGATTTATACATGTTAAATGAATACATGTTGTGGAAAGCATATGTGCTTGGAAACTTGATCGTTGTTGAGCCCAAATATGTTTTGATGTTATTATGGAATATATGACTAACAAGGGCAATGAGGATATGTGTAGGGCTTGAGGTCAAATTGATTGTATATGCCTTGTATAGTTACCTCAAAATAGAATAAATGGTAAGTTAAGTACCATGTTATATGAACTTACTAAGCATTTTATGCTTACTTAGTTTTATTTCCCTTTTTTATAGTGAATTGGAAGCTCGTTGGATTGGAAGCTTGGCAAAGATCACTGACATTATCCATTGGCCTATATCAGTATAAATGGTAAATCAATTATGGTCATAATGGCATGTATAGGTTAAATTGGCCATATTGGCATGTAAATATAAATGATTATTGTAATCTAGCCATTAGAATGGCTAGTGATGATTATGTTTTGGTATATGTATATATGTATTAAGTTTATTCTATGGTAGCCACATACATGTTAATGGTTGTTCAAATTATGCCTAACATATGGAATATGCCAAGGTAAGATTATAAACATGTATGCATGTAACGATATGCCATGTTGAATGATAGAGTTAGCTTAATTTGAATGCTTGAAATGGTTGGTATTTTGTTGTTAGTTTAAGTGCAGGTCATTGGTGTGATCTAGGGTGAGAAATGAAGCTAGAAATGACTTCATTTTGTCCACACGGCTAGACACACGGGCGTGTGTCTAGACTATCGCCCTTGTGTGACACACGGCCTGGTACAAAGACGTGTGGTTAGGCCGTGTGTCCCCTGCACCTTAAAAAAATTGAGAAATAGAATGCTCAGAATTGAGCACACGGGCAGAGACACGGGTGTGTGTCTCAGCCGTGTTTGCTACGTGGCCTAGAACACAGGCGTTTGTCTTGGCCGTGTGAAATCTGCACCTAATTTCGAAGCAAATTAATTAGCCACACGGCCTGGCACACAGGCATGTGGCATGCCCGTGTGCACATGTCAGAGAGTTACATGGGGTCGAATACGGCCTGTAGCACGAGAGTGTCCTAGGGTCACACGGGCGTGTCCCTTGGACCACACGAGCGTGTGAGCCCTGTAACTTGGAAAAATTTTGAAATTTCACGAAAAATTTTTAGAGTTCCCTTTTAAGTCGCGATTCGATTCTAAAGCTCATATTGAGCCTCGAGGGTCCATTTAAGGGATGTTACAAATAATCTCGGCTAATGAATAGTAAATGTTAAAATTATCTGAAAAGGTTCTGAAAGTTTTGGTAATACTTCGTAACTCTATTTCGGCGACAGATACGAGTTAGGGGTGTTACAATTTAACTCAATTTTTCATAAAAGAACACAGACTTGAATTTTTCGAGGTCTCGAGCGATTACCCTTCATTCAAGCTCGATCCAATCACCTACAAGGGTCGATCTTGATAAAAACTCAACGATCTATTGACTCAAAATTCAACAATTTGGAGAAGAACAATTGATGAGGAAATGATTGAATTTTCAAAACCTTAAAGAATATTTTTCAGCAAAATTTAAGGGTTTAAAAGATTTTTAAAATAGAGAATTTTGAGAGAAAACTAGTATATATATACAAAGTTGAGGGTTTTAATTTGATAAAATAACAAATGGGGAATAATAAATAATAATTAGAAATAAGAAAGAAAAATTCTATTAGGATTTGAAAATGAATAATTTGAATTTCAAATTAAGACAAGTAGTTAAAAAGATAATGAAGTTTTAATTCTATTTATATTTTGAAAAAAAAAGATAATATATTATTTCAAATTAGGATAAGAAGATTAAAAGATATAGAATTTTTAATTTTATAAAAATGGTCTAAATAGAAGATAAGAATTGAATTTTTTTTAGGATATTAAAAATTATAATCCCCTAATTTTTGGGATGTTACACTCAATTAACTTGTTAGTTCTCCCTTAGTCCGAGATTAGCCTAATAGGTCATAAAACAACACTAAAACCTCAATTTGTTAAACTTAACTTTAAAACTAACTAAGTTTAAAACAAAATTAAAAGATATAAAATCACTTGAATACAATCTTATTAAGTGGTGAAAAGAGCAGAATTTGCCACAACGAATTGTGATAGATCATCCATTAACTCATCAACCTAAAATGTTGTCCATCACACTCAACCATCAAATTAGTCTTTCTTTATGCCCAAATTGGCCTAATAGGTCATAAAACACATTAAAACACTCGTTTTCTTAAACGTAAGAATAAAATTACTAAATCTATTAACTGAATGAAAAGATAACAAATTGCTTGAATGTGAGCTCATTAAGTGTTAAAAAGAACTTAATTTTCCACAATGAATTATGGCAGGTCAAATTCCCCCAAACTTAACTCATTACTTGTCCTCAATCAACCAAGGTAATCACATGCAAAAGTAAAAAGGAAAGACATCCCTTTAGCATGCTTCATACAAATGGTTAACTCAAAACATCGATCATAGGAAAGTTTGTTAAAACATGCAATTTTGACATGATATATAAAATACTCAAATTTTTTTAATTTTAGACATGAGAGTTCATTAAATTAGAAAGTTAATAAGTAAAAAGATAACTAAGCACATGATTCTATCAAAATGACTACATAGTTATAACATTTATGTTAGAAGAACGTAAGTAGTTACAATTTCACATACTAAACATGATTTTCATCCACAAATAGAGTTGCCTAAGTCATATAGGTCTTTTCAGCTTGTAAAATTCTCAGGCTTAGGGTTGGTTTGGGAATTCAAGAATTGGGAGCTTCAAAACAGTTCAAGTGCGAAAGTAGTTTGACACATGATACTGTCCCCTATGCACCCTTAGTATAATTTTCAGCTCACCCTCTTATATCCTATTCTTTACATGGTATAATATTGAAAGTATAGTCAACTTAGCGAGTTTTGTGCAACATGAATGAAAATTTCCTAAGTATTTGTGATTTTTATTGAATCACTTTATTTCGCTCTTTTACACTCACACTGCTTTTATCCCGTTCCATGCTTTTATGTCTCTCGCTTTTCTTTTAACCCTCATAATGCTTTAAATCTCATACTATTTTTCATTCAGGCACTTATTTACAAGAATCCTATACTTACTATATCATATCGTTTCTTACTTTTTTCACTCTAATTTTTTCTAAAACCTCATTAGTGTTTCTAAAACATCCATGGCACGATGTCTAAATTCGCGTGTTAATTTTTTGGGACCAAGTAAGAGATAAATAGATTTTCTTTTTTAGTTGACGATTTCATATGTAGACTCATCAAAAAGTGGATTAGACATAAGTATAGGTTCTAAGGTACACATGCATAAGGTTAGCTTTTCGGCACTAGTTTTTACAAAACAATGCCTTAAGTCATCCTTAGGCATCTCGCCATCCATGGATTCAATCATACAAGTCATAAAATTATAACTACCTATAATTCAAAACAAACATACATGCTTCCCTATGTGATCATTCATCCTTTGGTATACTCAATTTCTTTCACCTATTTACAGTGTAATAAAGTGAACTAACTAATTTAAAATTTAAGAACCTAAAATATTCTACTATCATGCCAAATTTACAAAATTCATACAATCCATTCCTATTAACATGCTCCTAACCAATCACTTGCATTGCTGCAAGCTCAAGCACCATGTGATCTATCACAATTCATTGTGGCAAATTAAGCTCTTTTCATTATTAAGAGCTTGTATTCAAGTAAATTTATGTCTTTTATGTTTATTTATGAAATTATATAGTTTTAATTTAGATTGAATAAAATTGAGCTTTTAGTTTTATTTTATGACCTTTTAGGCTGATCAAGGCCTAAGGAAGAACTAACATATTGATTGAGTGTGTATGACAACATTGAAGGCCGATGAGTTAGTGGATTACCCTGAATGTCACAAAATTTAGAGGGGATGTTGCGACAATGAACTTTGAACCAAGAGGGGAAACATACAATCACCAATGTCATAAAAACCACCGATTAATGTCATGACACCTAACTTTGAACCAAAAGGGGAAGCATTCAGCGTGTAATGCCGTGACACCAGCTATAAGGTGTCATGACACTAGTCCGCCAAGGCCCCAAATTACTATAAGGGTGTGTTTGTCTACACAACCTTAATTAACTTGTAACTCAACCATGACTTGACCTAATTACATCATAATACATGTAATCCATAAATACTAGCTCAAAATAACATATTAGGGGGGCTTTAGACATTTTTTCATACCTTTGATTTCAACTTTTAGTTTCCTTTAGTTTTAGTTTACTTTTATTTTATGTTTGCTTAATCAAAAGATTTCTATTATGGAGTTAGATGATTGCAAGTGTAGATTGTTCCAAACAGGAGTTTTTCCATTGATAAATTCATGAGCATTTTTTTCCATATTCTATTTATTTGCATCTTTTTTATTAATTTTGTTAATTTAATATTTGTGTAAGTAGTAGAATAAACTTATGCTTCCCTTGATAAATATTTATCCATATATTTTTAAATTGCATAAATAGTCAATTGATAAATATTTGTGACTATTTATGACTTTATTTCTCCACCAAAGTATTTTTTTAAATTGCATTCATATATTAGATGAATTTATTGTTTAACTGATTAGTCAATTAAGTGACTATTTATCCAGAAATTTGTTTTTATTCAACTTTGCTAAAGAACTTAGTATACTAGGATTGATGACCCTTGTAAAACATATGGATAGGTGAGACCCAAATGGTATCCTGTCGGGTAAACTTTTAGTAGAACTGTGCTAAGTGGTAAGACCGAAAGGATATCTGATTTTTCGTAATTTGATATGACAAATTAGGCTTTCCCATTATACTTATGTAGCTTGTTCTCAAACAAATTTGTGTCTTTTCCGTAATTTTTCATAGTTTTTAGAATTTTGATTTAATAAGTGTAAATGTTTTTTTAACTTATTTTGATACCCAAATTGACCAATGGTGACATTGGGGGGCCTAATATTTTATTGAGTGTTGTAGGGGTGTGTTGGAGGCTGGAATCGAGAGAGAATATCACCAAAGGAGAGGTTATAATGATATCCTGCCCTTAGAATCACGATACCTCCAACAAACCCCAAAGATTAAGACCACCTACAGTGGTATCGTGATACCCACCTACCCAAGGAACATCCCAAGTCAAACTTGCCAACAGTATTGCGATATCTTGTCCTTGGGTATTGCGATACCAACATTATGAGGGGGAAAAATTGACGCCAATGGTAGTATTTTTCCAACTGAAGCACCAATCATTGAAGACCAGTTCAAAGGCATTTTCAACACAAAAAAGGGTTAGAAATTGGCTACTAAAACAACCAAATTTGGATGAGGAGAAAGGAGACAAAATTAGGTTTAGTTTTAGGTAGTTTTCTCTTAGGTTTTCTTTAGTTTCTCTGCACTTTTATAGGGTTTCTATTTTTCATCTTCCTCCATATCTATAGAGTTTATTTTTCTACAATTTTCTTCTTGTTCTTGTTGTTCCAATAGTAAGTTAACATTGTAGCTTAGGTTTATTTGCACCTTTAGTCTTTTTCTTTACTTGTAATGACATTCTACTATTTTTTTAATACTATTTCAGTTTCCTTTATTTTCAGTTGTTAAAAACTTTGCTTTTCATGTTTTTTTCTCTTTATTTTGTTGCTAATTTCTCGTATTCATCTTTCCGTTAAGTTTTCTAGATTAAAAATCAAAACTTTAATCTTTTTCTTAAGCTTTATGTTAATGGTTGCAATAGTTTCTTCTTTCATGTTTAACATCTTAGTTTTTAATATGGGTAACTAAACTCTAAGGGGTTGGTTAATGGAGATTTGGTTAGCTGATTTTTGGATTAGAGATAAGTCGTAATAAATTGGACTATTTTGAATGAACCTAAAAACATAGGATTTATGACCTTAAGCGAACATTTAGGCAAGTGAGATCAAGAGGTAACCTTGTTGAGTACCTATTTGTTAGTCCTGGATTAGCCAATGAGATTGAAACCGAGAGCTAAAATGGAACCATTTTATGAGTTTAAACAATTTATATACCTAATTCGAGGATTGGTGAACCACATCGAAGTCAATCAACCACCGTTTGTTATTTACCTATTAATTTTGTAACTTTGCTTGTTTTACAATTTAGTCCGTGGTAGCTAGTTCACAGATTAGTATAATTATTCTTGCCTTTATGGTATGATGTACTATAACCTTTAGCAATTAGTTGGTTAGAATCTTTATTTGGCTTGCTCGATAGTAGAAATTGTTCAATCGCTGACTCTCTTGGGTTCAATCCTTGGAGTATTTTGTACCCCATTGTACAATTATATTACAACTGACCTATCACACTTGTATACACCACACGTATTAGTTCTATTCGATTGTTTTCTTAATTTGTTGATTTTCTCCGCCCGTCATTCGCAAGGGCAACAAAAGGGCGGTTAGTATCCCTTTGCCTAAATGAGAACGAAAGGGCACTAATTCAATTGATTCTAGGCTAAGTAGCTTGCATTGTCGAAATTATTAATATGCAGTTCCGATAATTTAGCTTAGGGTTAGTTTTAGTTTTAATTAATTAGTTTTTCTTTAAGCCAATTTAGAATTTGAACTAATAATTTATGACTCAAATAGATTATTAATTATTTTTAGGTAATTAGTTTAGTAATAATTTTCTCCAATATAACAATTCCTTGGGTATGACCCTCGGAATACTTTCCAAGTGTTTCATTATAAACTAACTATATTACAATTTGACCTGTTCAGTTGCAAAAACAACACCTTCGTTTTCATATTAAATTCAATATTTATAAGCCTTGATGCACACATATCGAGGTGCGATCAAGTTTTTGGTGTCGTTGTTGGGGATCGCAACGGTGTAAAATTATTATTGAGTTGGTTACTTTGTAAAATAATACTAGTTGAACGATGAATGAGCTAGATTGTGTTCTAAATTTCTATTATAATTATTTTTCTAATTTTTTAATTTTTGTTATTTTGTTTACTTACCTTGTTGAATATTTAATTTAATAATGGATCATGATGAATACAAATGGTGTGATGAATGGTACATGCACGAAGGAGGATCGAGATGGTTAAATAGAGCCTTGACGAACAAATGGAGTTACACTGATGAAGACAATAAGCACGAGTACTCAGGTGAACCCTTACAGGAGTAGAAAGAGTATACATCTTTATATAGACAGAATCGACCGAGAACACCAAGATACATTTGAGCAAATCCAAAACCGATTGAAACAAAAAATGGAATTGCTCCAATGTCAATCAAAGGTGCAGACTCTAATGGAAGAGGTTGTGCATGATGTTTCGAACCTTAATCATGAAGACCATTGTATTGTCGTCAACCATGCTGAGTTAGATGATAAAATTCAACAAGAATTTGGAATTGAAGACCACAAAGACAAGTTGAAGATGGAAAAAGTAGTCTCCAATCCAATTGGCGTAGAATTAGATATAGACATAGAAGTAACCGTTAACATGGAGCTTCAACCGTTTCTAGTTGAAAGTGTAAAGTAGCTGATGCATTTTCGTGCCATATTTGGGGAGACGCCAACTAGAGAAGTCAATGAGGTGATTCAATTCTCATTCAATGATGGAGGTAAAGATCATGCAACCAGAGCCTCATGCGACGTTGGGGTAAGAAAGCTCAAAGACCTTAAAAGATAGTTTAGGGTTGGCTCAAATTTGTAATCAAATGCTCGTAATGTGGATGTCGTGTCGCTAAAGATAGAACACCATCAAATGCTCAGATTTTCTTTATATATGTACATAGGAAAAAAAAGTATTGCTTTTATTTGAACTAAATAGTGCTTGGATGATATTAAAATTGAGAATATTAGTTTTGAATGATAAATAGTGTGTTGTTTTGTGTCAAACATGCAATTTTTTTATTGATATGAAATAATTTGTTTAGTTTTAAGGTAGATTAATTAGTTTACTTGTGTTCGCCGTTAATCTAGTTCATTGAGTTGCACCATTCGCTTTTTATATGATGTTCAGTTTCTGTTGCCTTGACTTAAACATAGCTCCATCCTGTTTTCATGAGGGATTTCCTTCAAAGAAGGTTGAGCGACATGGTTACTAACATTTACAAAACATTTAAAATCATCTCGATCCCTAGAGACTCTCACAAAATCACGTGCTTAAAGAATAATCTTTTCCTCACTTACATGAACCACAAGTTCACCCGTACCAACATCAATAATACTCTTAGCAGTTGGTAAAAAGGGGCGACCTAGAATCAAATGTATGTCACTATCTTTATCCATGTCCAACACAACAAAGTCAATGAGGAATATGAATTTATCAATTTTTACAAGCACATCCTCAATAGTACCCATAGGATATCTAATGGTTTTATTTGCTTGTAACACCACTAACCTGTATCCATATCTGAAACAGGGTTACGGAGCATTACTGGACTAACAGAATAATAAACCATTCAATTTATACATCAATACTAACATAATCTAATTACATTCAAATACATTCAAAATGTCCCTTAATCGAACCTTCGAGGCCCTAAAAATACTTTGAAAACAATCCCAAACTAAATTGGAAACATTTGAAAATTTTAGGAAAAGAGTTGAAAAATTAGAATTGCAGGGGTCACATGGCCGTGTGACTCATATGATTGAGACACACCCCCTTGGACATTCGAAATAGAGACACACGGTCGTGTCCCAGGCCGTGTCCATGCCCGTGTAACTCACTGACTTAGGTCACACAACCAAGCCACACGCCTGTGTGCCAAGTTGTGTAACTGTCTGACTTGCATGCCTTCAACCTACAGGGGACACACAACCATTTCGTATGGCCATGTGCTACACACGGCTGAGACACACGCCCATGTCTCAGGCCGTTTGGCCTTAAAATGAACCTTAAAACACAAGTTTAACATTTCAAATCAGAAACTTAAATACTAACCAAAATACCAAATCAAAATGACATTATTCGGGTCAAAAATACATCATAACCAACCTAGTATATGCATAACCAATGTAACTTCATTGGTACCACAATTATATACAACTTTACCTCAAAATACCTAACAAATTTACCTCAACATTAGTTCAATTAATCAACTCATTTAAGCAATACCAAATCAATATATATAAGCCACACATACTAGCATAACAATTATACCTCTCATACCATTTGCAAATTGGTTATTTGCACAAAATATCATTCATAACATTTACATAAGCCAAATATTAACCAAAATAGCACAAGAGCCTATACATGCCATATAATCCGAATTAAATGTTTCAAAAACTACAGAGATAAACTGGATAATGTAACTTGAGTGACGATCCGATCGTCCAACCTTCCCAAAATCTATAATGACATTAAACAACACAAGTAAGCTTAACGAGTTAAAAAATAAATCTTACCGAACTAACTATAATAATTCAAACAATAAAAATCATCCAAGAGAACTCCCTGCCATTCACAACTTCAGTCGTTAAATACATCTGTATTCAAATCAATACAAAAATAACTAACATGTCTTTCAAATTCATTAAACAAATTTCCTTACCAATATTTTCCATTCGAAGAACAACTTATGGGTAAGTGTACATTGTCAATAGAAGCTTATAAGAGCTAGTCCTCCCGAATACACCAACAGAAGCTCGAAAGCTGAATAGAAGCTCGTGAGAGCTGATCCACCCAAATCACGCCAAACAGAAAGTAAAACGCGAGAGTTTGCAACAAATGCTAAACCTCGATTTACTTGGGTAATATGTCGATATCTCCCTCTAATACCATCTCCACTCCAAACCCCCGTCATACACCAAACACGAATGTACTCAAATCCCGCGTTCAATCCAAACTGAGTATTGAATTCGATAATATAATTCCAAAAAAATTCAATTCCAGCAATAGAACATATATAGAATACCAATCATCAATTTATACAAATGTTAAATTTTAATCGTACGAACTTACCTGACTGAATTGTAGTAATTGCAGAAGTTCAGGACTATTCTGCTATTTTTCCATTTCCATGAGTATCTACGGGATCTTGATCTATTGGCATATATTTCATTTCCAATCCATTTTACGATTAATGCCCTTTTAATTTTTGAATTTGCATAATTACCCTAAACTTTTACAATTTTTGCAATTTAATCCCTTGATTAGTTAATTCATCAAATTAACTAATTTTCTCAAATCAATAATCTATTCAAATATTCTAGGCCCTCAAACAGCCCCTAATAGACCTAAAATTCTATATCAAACCCTAATATTTGACATTTTCACAATTTAATCCTAAAATCAAGATTTAACAAAAATCTCTTTACAAATTCATCAAATAGCATAATAAAGACTTCAAATACATATTCTTCAAAAAAATTCAATATTCAATGGCAACTTCCAAAATTTTTAACAGAATAAAAAATGAAGGTATGGGCTAGCTGGACCTAGTTACAACGATATCAAAAACAAAAGAATTAAAAGAAACAGGTAAGATTCACTCACATGCATGAAGATAAAGAACCAAAATGCGAAGCTCTCCCCCCAAATGTTGAATTCGGTCAAATGAAGAAGATGAATAGAAATTGTTTTGTTTTTCTATTTGTTTTTAACTAATTTTAATTTATTTACCATTTTGTCATTAATTAATTTTTTATTATCTTTTTTCTTATTAATCTCGTCCCACCTCATTAATTAAGGCATAATTATCATATAGATCCTTTTTCAATTAATAAATAATCAATTTAATCACCTAAATGTATTATTTAACAACTTTTGTATCTTTTTCAATTTAGTCCTTTTTTTAATTAACTAAGTAAACTTTAATATTTCTAAACCAAATTTTAATACGACTATAAGGACTCTATAAATATTCTAAAAATAATATTTACGAGTCAACATGACAAAATTTGTGTTTCCGAAACCACTGTTTTGTTACCACTGAAAATTGGGCTGTTACATTGCGAGTTGAATACTCATCCTAGTTTGTTTGGGCTTCCCAAGACGTACTTGTTTAAACATTTTATAGGGTATAACATTAATACTAGCCCCTAAATCAGCCAAAGCATTATTGATATTTAAACTACCAATTAGGCAAGAAATAGTAAAACTCCCTGGATCTTTTAGTTTGTTGGGTAGTTTATTTTGTATAGGATTTTTTCCTATATAATTCATCACCTTTTTACTTAAACTTATTGTTAAAACCAAGTAATTGTTTAATAAATTAATGAAGTATATGAAAATATGAAATTGGGACATAGAAATTATTCAAATAGTTTTCATGCAGAAAATGGCTTCTTTTATATTAATTTGAGCATATTATATTTTCAAGCTACAAAGTGGGCCATACATGATTAAATTAAATAATAAAATATAAAGTTATATTTAATAATTTATTTTAATATATTTCATTAATAAATTAGGTTTTAATTAATTAAGTAAATTGATTAATTAAAGTGGTTAAATTATATTATTTGGTCATCTAAATTATCTACTATTTTTGGACTGGTCTGAGAGCTTTATTTTGATTACAAAACCATCCAAATGGAGGACCAATTCAACCCAAAATTTGGCTGCATATGGATGTTCATAAATTAAATTTTGGTTTAATTACACAAGGCCCTTGAAGAGTTGAAGAAATCGGAGATTTACCCGGAGATTTGAAATTGAAGCTCTTTTAAAGATGCTGAATTATGTTAAATTTTTAAAGGAGCTATTGGCAAACAAAAGGAAGTTAGACGGCTGTAACATTTGGGTTTGTGCAAGTGTACACAGTCGTTATCAAGTAATAAGTAAGTATCGAGTTATCGTCTCCATAGGGATTGTATTCGTGCTAAGTCACTCAATTATAAAAAAATATTATTAACAACTTGGTAAAGAGAAATACAATTTGATTTGGAAGTATTGATTAAAACTATGTAAAATTAATCTAGATGCAATGATCCCTAATGTGATTTATCCTAACATGAAACTATATGAATCAAATAGATTTTATCAAAATTAACACAATAAGAAACGACTATAACATAAATAAGCTAGGACAATTACTTTAATCAAACTCAAATTATTATCAACATGCTTATCAATATTCGGAAAAACATTCCATGGCAACTCGATCTTTCATGAATTTGGAAACCACATTAAGTCCTTTCGGAATCCTGTACTTAGTAAATACGAATTTTACTGATCCTTATTTACTAAGGATTTCTTAGTATTTGTGCGAGGTAATAGGGACGTGTTAGGTTTGAAACAGTTTAATCACACAAATCTAAAAACTATGCAGATAACAGAGCCTAGTTAGGGTTGTTATGCAACCTACAATTTAATCGGGTTAGGATCTAAATTGAGCATGCTCATTTCAATTATGTGTCCATTTGCTATCGTCTGGTTAGGATCGCTCAGCTAATTCAGGTGCATTTCAATCACATATGAATGAAATACAAACTTGATTTTAATTGAAAACATTACTGATTGAGGCACAAACATTATAAGCATGAATCAAATAATTATTATTTAATCAGAGAAATCATCCTAACTTAAATAAAATTAAGCTATCATTGTTGTAAACAAGAACAATGAACACATAGCAAACATTCTTGAATTAAATTAAAGGAAAGAAAGATAAATCCAAATCAATGTAGCTGTCACCCAAGACTCTCACTGACGAGGGTTCCTTCATTCCTTCACTTTGCTCCTTTGCTGATGGCTCTTTGAGGTGGCTGACCAAGGGCTCTTTAAGAGGCTAATTTGCTAAAAATCCTTATGCAAAGATGATGATAGGCGTGATGGAGAAAGAAAGTAAAGAGAGTTGAGAGAGGAGAGAATGATGAATGAGTGAGGGATGATTAGAAAAGTGAGAAATGGGGTCTTATTTATAGGTGAGGCAAGGGAGCTAGTCTGCTAAAAATAGGAGTGTCCATCATTTGAAACTTCATCCAAGGGTGGCCGGCCATGATTTGTGGAAGTGAGGCTGATTTTTGCTAGATTTAAGAGCTACAACATCATCAGGATCAAGACTCGGTCAATTGCAAATTTCTGGGTAAATCTCTGATTTCTTCAACTCTTCAAGGACCTTTTGTAATTAAACCAAAATTTGATTTATGAACATCCATATGCAGCAGAATTTTAGGTTGACTTGGTCCTCCATTTGGATGGTTTTGTAATCCAAATAAAGCTCTTAAACCTGTCCAAAACTAATAGATAATTTAGATGACCAAAGAATATAATTTAACCACTTTAATTAATCAATTTACTTAATTAATTAAAACCTAGTTTATTAATGAAATATATTAAAATAAATTATTAAATATAAATTTATATTTTATTATTTAATTTAATCATGCATGGCCCACTTTATAGCTTGAAAATATAATATGCTCAAATTAATATAAAAGAAGCCATTTTCTGCATGAAAACTATATAATAAAGCATAAAATCACATTTTAATAATTTTTATGTCCCAATTTCATATTTTCATATATTTCATTAATTTATTAAACAATTACTTAGTTTTAACAATAAATTTAAGTAAAAAGGTGATGAATTATATAGGAAAAATCCTATATATTTTTCAATTTACACACCCCTAAACTTAAATCATTGCTCGTCCCGAGTAATGTTCATGCACAGCACAAGGTCTAACTAAGGCAAAATTGCTAATTGTGTAAGTAGCATAAGTCTTTGTCTCATAATCTTGCATTAATAACTTCATGCTCATCAATCTTCTTTATTAACAAGTAAATCATAAGCAAACATTTTGAAAATTTTATACTATGTTTCAAGATATGCCAACATGAATCATAGTATGTATATATGTCACAGTTATAGATAATATTCTTCATTCAACATAATTTCTCATCAATCAAGAAAAACAATCATAAGGCTTATTCATGATCTTCATATGTTGAACTTAGTACTTCCTCTCCACTAATGTAGGTGACATAATCATCAAATTAATAGGTCTGTTATAAGGTTGTAATGGGGCTCGGTTAGAGGTAGGGATTTTAAGAGATGGGACATTTGGGTTTTAAAAATCTTAACCTTTAACTTTGTCTTGGTTTTCTCGTAATACAACCTTTTTCTTTAAGTGAACCTTTGGAACACCCCCAAACTTATTTTGAACTCATGTTCATACATTTTTCTTTGTGGAAACTGAGCAAACTCTTCTTCCTCTTTTTTTTTTTAAACATGAGCACGTACATCCTCTGAAATTTCCTCAAATGTCATTTACCAAGACAACTTTAGCTAAGACTGGTGCAAAAAATTAGGATAACTTCAAAAAATGGAGATATAGCTTGTAATGTAGGTTCATTGCAATAAACAGGCTTTTAAGCTCAAAATTATAGTTTCAAGGGTCTAATATCATAAGGTGGGCTTGAAAAGGCTCAAACGATCCGAAAAAAATGGTGCCTATATCATCTTAGATTTTTATGTCTCCTAGGATTTTGCCTCAAGAAAGTTACTAAGTCAATTCTAAAGATATAAACCTTCATGCATGTCTAATCTCAAAAGAAACTAAGTTTTCAAGGTAAACATTACTAAAGACTAAGATCATACAATCATTCCGTTCTTCATGATAACATACAATCACTCAGATAAAATCATCATTCATCTTTGCATACAAGCTATCTTATTAACAAAGAATTTCTCTAAACATTCATTTATTAAAACATACTCATGAAAGAAATGATTGAAACATACTTGAAAATTTTAAAGATTTTGAGCGATTATTTGCCTTACCCCTTTTAAAAAGAAACAATGTCCTCATTGCAAGAACAAAGTAATAAATGAAAATTGAACACCAGGTAGGGTTACAAAGAAAGGGAGGTGAGTCATTAAGACTGCTTAAATACCAAGTCTTTCCTCATAATCCAATCCTAGACATGTTCATTCCCATTACCACATCACTTAGTCTTTCTCTTTCTAAAGAAGCATTTATTCATGCTTGCTATGTTTTATTTTGCAGAAATTAAATCCTAGTTGCTAAAGAAACAAATTCCTAAAGACCTAAAATAAATAGACTAGAATCTCCCATTTTATTTTTCTGACTCATTCCCCTTATATTCATTAGCTCTATCTCCGCTTATATAATCAATATCTTCCGTCCATGTCTCAAAGATATCATCTGGGAACTCAGGAATAAAAGTGTTAGAGATATTCTTAAAATTATTTCGAATTGAATCATCTCTAATTTTTGCATATTTCCAGTAAGTTTGTTGTTTATGCATGAACTTGCACATATCCATCATAATTGACAACTTCGATTTCTTTGAAGTGCTTGCAGAAGTCGGCTTTGGAGTTGTAACTTCAGGTTCAACACTTAGCTTAACTGGCTTTTCTTCTGGCTCAACTCTAAGTTCAGGGTTTGCAGATCCTTTAGCTGGTTAAGGACTATTTGGTTCCTTATCAGACTCTTTTTTCTTGATCTCATGAATCGAATCAACTTGATTTCATTTTTAGTTGTTGATTCTTCGGTATCTGGCTCAGTTGATTCTTTTTGCTCACCTTGATTCTGCTTACGCATCTTCTCTACTAACCTTTCAAGATCATGACTTGTAATGCACCCTTGGACATACTACCCCTTCAGCTTTGCTTGTGTTTTAACACGAGCCCTTAAGCAAAGTGAAGTGATTAATGATGGGAAATAAGCATTTCATGTCTTATTTTTAGCACAATCATAAATCTCCTTGAGGATAATTTTCCCAACATTAATGGTCTTTTCCGTCAAGATTGCATATAACAAGAGCATCCGTTCCATTGAGATGGTGGAACTGTGTGGGATAGGCATAAAACTGTAGCAAATGAAATAAAACCATACATTTGCTACTGGTTTTAGGTATTCCCTTCGGCAAGAATGGCTTCCATACTTTTTTATAATCTATTGGGATCCCGGATTTGTCACAACATCAAGCACTTGTTGAAGAAAATTCCAATTGATGTTGTTCATCATAGGGTAGTACTCATCTTCTTCAACATCAAGTAAGTTAAACAAATCATTGATGGACTTAGAAATAAAAGATACCTTTTTCTTCCAAACAATGACCTCAGTAGCATCTTGTGTGGTCAAACTTGCATAGAACTCTCGAACTAGTTCCTTATCGGGAAGTGAATGAGCATCACAAAATTGTTCCCACTTGAGAGCATTGATTGTCTTTCTAATTGGCACAGCGACAACCATTAAATCATTACTCTTCAAGTTAAAACCTCTTTCCGGCATCATAGGTTGATGCTTGAAAGTTGAATCAAATCTCTCTTTCACTTCTTCATCGATCACAATTGGGTTTTTAGGAGTAGTATTCCACGATCTAGTTCTTTTGCGAGACATGGTATTTTCTCGAAAATTTAGCAAAGTTCTACTTACAAAGGAAGAAGAGAAATTGGCAAGTGGGTAGGATTTGCTTCGGCGAACCTTACGATGGTGAAGAGGTTGCGGCGGTGACAGCAGCTATATGTAGCAGTGACGTTGATGCTTCGGCAATTCTCTTGCAATGGCACTAGGTGGTTTCGGCAAAAGAAAAGAAATAGTCGAGGGATTTCTTTCAGGATTTGAGGCTAGTGTCACAAGAAGAAAGTTTAAGGACTTTTAGGGTTAAACAAATTGCTTTAAGGGATATAAAAATTAGTAGAATGAAGAGGGGTCTATATAGGGAAAAACTAGGGCAACATGTAGCAAAAATTTAGCTACATAAAGGTTACTTGGGCGGCAAGCAATGGAAGTAGCAACAATAGGTGTGGATTTTTCCCTCCTATCTGCTGTCTTGGGCCTCAAATTCAGACTATATTTACAAACTTATTCAACAAAGAGGAACTGATTAGTACTTGGGCCAAATTTGACCCCCTTTATTAATATAAACATTTTAAATTAAACAAAATAAATTAAACTAGAAAAAAATTTCAAATCTTAATTAAAAAATTTCTTCTTAACAAATTACATTAAATTAATTCCCAGGAAAGGTTGGGGGGGTCACAGCGATCATGCTTAAGTTCCAATCTCCTTAGACAGAATTTATTAAATGTACTAAACTAAGAAAATAAATTCTAATTTTTTATTTACAAAATGAGTTTATGAAAAATTAAGGGTCTGTTAATTAGAACGAGGATTCAACTCACTCAACTTCACCATCCCAATAATGTTTGAGACGTTGACCATTAACTTTAAATGTACCTCCGTAATTGTCGTATAATTTAATAACTCCATAAGGATAAACTCAATAGATGGTATAAGGTCCTTTCCATCGGGATTTCAGCTTCCCAAGAAATAACTTCAAACTTAAATTAAACAACAACACCTTTTGACCTTTTTTAAACTCGCGAGGTTGTATATGACTATCATGCCATCTTTTTTAACTTTCTTTACACATTTTGGCATTTTCATAGGAAAACAACCTCAGCTCTTCCAACTAATCCAATTGTAACATCCTCCTCTCACCGGCTTGCTTAAGATCAAAATTCAACTTCTTCAAGGCCCAGTGAGCTCTATTCTCCAACTCTAATGGAAAATGACATGTCTTCCCAAAAACCAACCGATAAGGTGTCATTCTTAACGGTGTCTTAAATGTTGTTCGATAGGCCCATAATGCATCATCGAGCCTTCAAGACCAATCTTTTCTGCTAGGGCGTACTATTTTTTCAAGGACACCTTTGATTTCGCGGTTCACTCTTTCAACTTGCCCATTAGACTGAGGGTGATAAGAAGTAGCAATCTTGTGTTTCACATCATATTTGTCAAGCAACCACTTAAGCCATTTGTGTACAAAGTGAGAACCTTCATCACTAATAATAACTCTTGGTGTACCAAATCGTGTAAACACATGCTTATGTAGGAATCGCATGACTACCTTAGCATCATTTGTAGGGTATGCCTCTGCTTCAACCCACTTGGACACATAATCCATAGCAACTAAGATGTATTTGTTCCCATACGAAGAAGGAAACAGTCTGAAGAAGTCAATTCCCCATACGTCGAATAATTCAATCTCCAAAATATTTGTTAAAGGCATCTCATTTCTCTGTGATATATTTTCGGTTCTCTGGCAATTATCACAGTTCTTCACATAAACATAAGAATCTTTAAATAGTGTAGGCCAAAAGAAACCTGATTGTAAAATTTTTGCTACAGTATGTGCACAACCAAAGTGTGCCCCACTTGGAGATGAATGGCAATGAGATAAGATCTCAGCAATCTCACTTCCAGCTACACACTTTCGGATTATATTATCTGCCCACTATTTAAACAAGAACGGGTCCTCCCATAAATAATACCTACTATAATGAAGGAATTTCTTCCTTTGTTGGTATGTCATTTCTCGAGGAATTATTCCACATGCAAGATAATTGGCAAAATCAGCAAACCAAGGTGTTTCATGAATTTGACTCACCTCAAATAAGTGCTCATCTGGGAAATTCTTGTTGATAGGTACATGTGATCGAGTTACCTCATCTTGCTCCAACCTCGATAGATGATCAGCTACTTGATTTTTAGCACCTTTTCTGTCTTGGATCTCAAGGTCAAATTCTTGGAGTAAAAGTATCCAACGAATTAGCCTTGGTTTCGTATCTTTCTTCGTGAGCAAGTATTTAATGACCACATGGTCAGTAAATACTATAACTTTGGTACCTATAAGATATGAGCGGAATTTGTCAAAAGCAAAAACTATAGCAAATAGTTCCTTTTTAGTTATCATATAATTAAGTTGGGCTCTCGTCAAGGTTCTACTTGCATAGTAAATGGGGTGGAACACTTTATTTTTCTTTGACGCATCACAGCTCAAACAACATAATCACTTGCATCGCACATCAACTCAAAAGGTGTGCTCTAATCGAGTGTAATGATTACTGGGGCTGAGATTAACCATTTTTTAAGCTCTTTAGAAGCTTCTAAACATGCTTTGTTAAAATCAAACACTTTATCTTTCTCTAACAACGAACATAGCAGCTTAGAAATTTTCAAAAAATCTTTGATAAACCGTCAATAAAAACCAGCATGGCCTAAGAAACTTCTGATTCCTTTCACATTAATTGGAGCCGGTAATCTTTCAATTACGTCCACCTTTGCTTTGTCGACTTTAACTCATTTCTTTGAAATTCTATGCCCTAAGACAATCCTTTCCCTAACCATAAAATGGCATTTCTCCTAGTTAAGGACAAGATTCATCTCTTCACATCTCTTGAGTACCTTAGCTACATTACTCAAACAAATATCATAAGTGTTACCAAAAATAGAAAAATCATCCATGAAAAACTTAACAAAGTTTTCAACCATATCAGTGAAAATTGCCATCATGCATCATTGGAATGTTGCAGGTGTATTGCATAAACCAAAAGGCATTTGCCTAAAAGCAAACGTACCGTACAGACAAGTAAAGGTTGTTTTATTTTGGTCTTTTAGAGCTACAACTATTTGGTTATATCCCGAATAACCATCTAAAAAATAATAAAATTCATTAACTGCCAGTCGATCTAACATTTGATCCATAAAAGGCAGCGAAAAATGGTCCTTCCAAGTGGCTTTATTCAGCTTTCTGTAGTCAACACAAATTCTCCAACCAGTAACAGTTCTTATTGAGACCAATTCGTTACGCTCATTCTCAACAATCATAATTACACCTTTCTTCGGCACATACTGCATTGAACTTACCCACGAGCTATCTGAAATAAGATAGATGATTCCTGCATCTAACCATTTGATCACTTCCTTTCTCATAACTTCCATCATAATAGGATTGAGCCTCCTTTGCCCATCAATTCGAGCTCTTTCACCTTCCTCTAGAATAATTTTGTGCATGCAAAATTAAGGGCTTATACCTCAAATATCAGCTATGGTCCAACCAATTACTTTCTTAAATTTCTTTAGAGCAGAAATTAGTTGCTCCTCTTGATATTTTGTCAGTTCTATTCAAATAATCACGGGCAAAGTAGAACAGTTACCTAAATAAACATATTTCAAATGGGAAGGAAGTACCTTTAGTTTGAGTGTAGGTGGTTCTTCGATTGACAATTTGGATTGCACCAATTCTCTGACTTCCAACTCCAATGATTCAAACCGTGTGGATTGAATAAAATTTTTTGAATTGTCCTTCACTAGAACCATGTTTTCTTTACTTTCTTTATCCCCCAAAGGGCCAAACCCTTAGGCTTTCTCCAATGGATCTTCTTCAAGATGGCTTTCCATAGAAACCAAGGTTTCTATCATTTCCATAACTGAACACTCATCTGTCAGATCGGGAAATTTCATCATTTTAAGAATGTTAAAAGTTACCTGATCATCTTGATCTCCTATGGTGAGTTCGCCTTTCTGCACATCAATTAACGTTCTTCCCGTGGCTAGGAAAGGTCTCCAAGGATAATTGGCTCTTTCTTATCTACTTCAAAATCTAGCATAATGAAATCAGCAGGAAAAATAAATTTTTTGACTCTTACCAAAACATCTTCGATCTTTCCCTCGGGACATGCGAAAGATCGATCCACTAGCTGAAGCATCACAGTTGTAGGTCTTACTTCTCCTATCCCTAGCATCTTGAAAATAGGCTTAGGCATCAAGTTGATACTTGTTTCTTAGTCGCACAAAGCTTTACCACAATAAGATTCACCAATGTTATAGGGTATAGTAAAACTTCTTGGGTCTTTCAATTTCGGTGGCAGCTTGTTCTGCAGGAATGCACTGCATTCCTTTGTCAGGGTGACAGTCTCATACTCACTCAATCATTTCTTCTTGGATAGTACATCCTTCATAAACTTCACATAATTCAACATTTGTTCTAAAGCCTCCACCAATGGAATATTGATGTGTAATTGATTCAAACATCCAAAAACTTCTTGAATTGCACCTCTTGTTTCTACTTGTGTTGCTGCAATCTTTGTGGATAAGGAGGTGATGGAACTTTTTGTTGAACCCAAAAACTTTTATGAGTAGGTAAATCTGCATCCAAAGAAGATGTTAAAGTATCTGAATTCACTAAGTTAAGGTTTACCTTACCAGTCTTTATAGTTTCTGACACTTTTGGTGTAAGAACTTCAACAGCTGGTTGACTTTCCCCTTTTCAACAGGTTCGTCTTCAACATCAATCAATCAGGGTTCTAGAATTTTACCACTTCACAATGTCATTGCCTTGATATGTTCTTTACCCAAATTTCTTAGATTCCCAGTATCGCTTGACAAGGTTCCTTGCGGTCTATTACGAAGCACCGTAGCTAACTGACCTATTTATTTTTCCAAATTTTTCAGTTTTGCTACTTGGCTTTGGATCAAAGCGTCATTCTTTGCCATGTATGCTTTCAACAAGTTCTCTAAACTATTTGATGACTCAGCTTGAGCTAGTTTTGGAGCTTGCTGATTAAACCCTTAAGATTGGTTGAGTTTATGCTGCAATGAGTTGTGGTTTAGTCCATTTCCTTGGTTGCTCCAAGAAATGTTGGGGTGATTACGCCATGAAGGATTATATAAGTTGGACTAGGGTCCTTTTCCACTCCTATTTTGATGTTGGTTTCCCATATAGTACACTGACTCGGGATTCAATGGGTAATTCTTCAAAGAATAACCTTCCCCACAATACATACAAAAAACTACTTCAAAACTTCAAACGGACTTGGTGGCTAAGCTGCAAAATTATTAGCACTATTAGCGGTAAACTACTTTAACATAGAGGAAACAGACAATACTTGAGCAAATAACGGAGTGAGGGTATCAACTTCATGAACCCCGGCTACACTTCTTCCTGAATCTGTTCGATTTGTTGGCCATTGATAGTTATTACTCGCGATCTTCTCGATGATCTCATAAGCCTCATTATAAGACTTAGACAAAATTGCACCATTTGCAGAAGCATCTACTGTCAAACTTGTATGTGCATTGAGACCATTATAGAATGTCTCTAACTGGATACAATGAGGAATCCCATGATGAGAACACTATGCAGTAACTCCTTGAATCACTCCTAAGCCTCATACAAAGACTCGTCATCCAATTGTTGGAAGGTTGTGATCTCATTCCTCAAAGAATATGGATCAAAGACTTGAGCAGATCCAAAAAAAAATGCAAGAGCAATTGCAGGAACAATTGGTGAAAATCCAACAAGAAATGAAGGATCAAATGTTAGAGGCTCAAAGGAATATGATGGCTGAGATGGCTCAGCTGTTGAAGGGGGCAACGGATAAAGGAAAGGCCCCTATGACCATCACTGAAGAAGATAATGAGGATCATCCTCTGGGTTTTACTCTACCCCATGTGCAAACTCAACCTGAAGCATATCCCCGAAGGCCGTCCATCATAATAAGGCCTCAACATGGGCAAGTCGATGCTGGAATACCCATGAACTTCCAAACTGGCTCGGGATCCAACCCGGGAGATAACTCTACCAATTCAGTCATCCTTGATTTAGATGTAGCTGAGAGGGAGATGAGACTCAAATCATCAAAGCAATTAGAGGAACGTTGCAGATGTTTAGAGGAGAAATTTAAGGCATTAGAAAATGCTGATAATCATCAGGGAATTGATGCCAAGGACTTGAGTTTGGTTCCAGATTTGGTTCTTTCTCATAAGTTCAAGATGCCAGAATTCGACAAGCACAATGGGACTACTTGCCCTGAGGCCCATATCACCATGTTCTGTAGACGGATGTCTGGCTATGTAAACAATGATCAATTATTGATCCATTGTTTTCAGGATAGTTTGGTTGGGGTAGCGGCTAGGTGGTATAATCAATTGAGTCGTGCAAGGGTCGGTTCTTGGAGAGACTTAGCGCAAGCCTGTATGCAGCAATATAATCATGTGACTGTCATGACTCCTGATAGAATCACTTTACAGAACATGGAAAAGAAGCCTAATGAGAGCTTTAGGCAATATACACAGAGGTGGGGGGAGATTGCCATGCAAGTTCAACCACCGCTCTTGGAGAAAGAAACTACTATGTTGTTCATTAACACCTTGAAAGCCCCATTCATTACTCATATGATTAGAAGTACCATCAAGAGCTTTGCTGATATATTTATGGTAGGAGAAATGATTGAGAACGCTATAAGCGGTAGCAAGATAGAGGGGGAAACTGCTAAAATATTAGCCCCAGGAAGGAAAGATAATAAAGTGAACAATACAAGTAGTTATAATTCAAAAGCGATTACGGTTAGTCAGCCCAGAACAACTACAGTTGGGAAATAGGATTCTCAAAATCAGGGATCTACTTTGAGACAAAATTCTGAGAAGGTCTCATTTATGCCTATCCTAGTGATGTATCGGGAGCTTTATCAAAGTTTATTTAATGTGCATGCAATAGCTCCTTTTCATTTGAAACCATTGCAACCTCCATATCCCAAATGGTACGATGCAAATGCCAAATGTGAATACCATGTAGAGATATCGGGCATTCGATCGAAAATTGCACTGGTTTTAAAAAAGCAGTGGAAAGACATATCAAGATGGGGGTTGTAAAATTTGACGACACCCTAATAATGAGAACCCATTGCCAAATCATGGTGATTTAGGGGTAAACGCAATTGGGGATACTGGTATGAGAAGGATTAAAGAGGACGTGGCTGAGATAAGAATGCCAATGAAAGTAATCTGGGAAGAAATAGTGAAAAGAGAAATGATAATCTTTGAAGAGGGAAATAAAGGAGCAAGGGACTACTGTAAGTTCCATGCTGAAAAAGGACACAAGATCCAGGAATGTGATGAGTTTAAGGCCTTAGTACAAAGCCTTATGGATAATAAGGAGCTGAAATTTTATGAAGCTGGCTCAGATAAGGGACATATATGCACATTAGAGGGTGGGAATCAAAGAATCAACCGGCCATGGATCATTATTTCTCTACCAAGAATTAATAAAGTTGAAACACAAATAGCACCAAAAGTCATTATTCACAAACCCGTTTCCTTTCCTTATAAGGATAGCAAGAGGGTACCCTGGAATTATGACTGCAATGTGACAATACCGGAGAAAGAGGATATAGCTAGTGCTTCTAAGGAGGCTCAGGATGAGGGTTCTTACACACGTAGTGGGAAGCGTTATGATGTAGAAGGCATCAGAGTTGAGCATGCAAAAGCAAAAGCCTTTGACAAAGGAAAAAGGGTTGAAGTACTTGTTAATGAGCCAGTGAAAGAAGAAGAAGCCAGAGAGTTTCTAAAATTCTTAAAACACAATGAGTACAACGTGGTTGAACAATTGCACAAACAACCAGCTCGCATATCAGTGTTGGCTTTGCTTCTGAGTTCAGAGGTACATCGGGAAGCATTAATGAAGGTGCTCAATGAGACTTATGTTACTAATGATATATCCGTTAATAAGTTGGATCGATTGGTTAGTAACATAAGTGCTGACAATTTCATTTATTTCAATGATGATGAAATCTCACCTGATGGCAGGGGATCAGTTAAAGCTTTACACATCACCACTCGTTGTAAGGGGTATACATTGCCGCGTGTGCTTATTGATAATGGATCAGCCTTAAATGTCTTGCCATTATCCACATTGAACAGATTGCCCATAGGCAGTTCTCACATGAAAACATGCCATAATGTAGTGAGAGCATTTGATGGCACGGAAAGAAATGTCATAGGAAGAATTGATGTCCCTTTGATGATTGGGCCAAACACATATTAGGTAGACTTTTTGGTGATAGACGTCAAGCCTTCTTACAATTGCTTATTGGGGAGGCCTTGGATACATTCCGCAGGAGCGGTGCCCTCATCTTTGCACCAAAAATTGAAGCTGGTAGCGGATGGAAGGCTAGTCACCATAAATGCGGAGGAAGACATTATAGCGACAGTTACCAGTGACGCACCTTATGTAGAAGCAAACGAGGAGGCCATTGAGTGCTCTTTTTGTTCATTAGAATTCGTTAATGCAACATTCATTTCAGAGGGGAATGAGGTGCCGGTGCCCAGGATATCCAGAACTACAAGAATGGGTTTGCAAATGACAATAGGGAAAGGAGCCTTGCCGGGAAAAGGATTGGAAATATATCTTCAAGGAGGGATTCAAATTCCAGAACTAAAGGAGAAGAGAGACCGTTTTGGCTTGGGTTATAGGCCAGATCAAAAGCAAAAGAGGAAGGAAATAGAGAAGCGTCAAGAAAGAAAAAGGGCGCATTTAAGCGGAAGAGAAGTAGAGTGGGAATTGATGACGTTTCCTCATATATCCCAAACTTTTATATCAGGAGGGATAATTCACCCTAAGAGAGGGTTGCTCGAAAAAGGAAGTTATCATATCAATGCTGTGTATAACGAAGAGTCTGAACGAGGAAACCTTGAGGGCATTCGCCCTTATGAACTGGGAAGCTCTTTAAACAATTGGGTTGCAGAAGAACTTTCTATAGTTTTTAAAGATTTTTCAGAGTAATTTTCAGAACACTCTTATTGCTCAAAAGCCTAGGATTTTCATTTGTAAAATAGGCTCATGTTCGGATATTTGCATTTCAATAAAATGTAACTTTTGTTATTGATTTGAGTGAATATTCTTTTATACCGTTCAATATTCTTTTGACTTTTAAATTCTTTCAAATTTTTTTTCCCAATTCATTCATAACTTATAAATAAACATTCCTAAAATTCATTCATTCTTTGTACATCTTTTCGTACCCCGCAGGGCCCTAGATATCAATGATGTGAGCACTGATACTACAAATCCTGGATTCTCTTTTGAGCAAGACATGTGTTTAGAAGAACTTCAGGATTTTGAAGATGATAGGGATTATGATATGTCTCCAGATCTATTGAGAATGGTGAAACAAGAAGAGGAACAAATCTTACCTTGTGAGAAAGGGGCAATGGAGAATGTACTCTTGGAGGAAGGGAAAGAGGTGAAAATTGGCACACATATTGCTAAGGAAACAAGACAAGCTCTTGTTAATCTGCTACGTGAATCCAAAGATATATTTGCATGGTCATATCAGGATATGTCGGGATTAAATACTGATATTGTGGTACATCGTCTTCCCATAAAATAGGATTGCAAGCCAGTTCAACAAAAATTGCGAAGGATGAGGCCTGATATTGTGCTGAAAATAAAAGAGGAAGTCAAGAAGCAGTTTGATGCTGGATTCCTACAGGAAGTTAAGTACTCAGAATGGGTGGCTAATATTGTGTCTGTCCCTAAGAAGGATGGGAAGGTACGAATGTGTGTTGATTATAGAGATTTAAACAAAGCTAGCCCGAAGGACAATTTTCCTTTACCGCACATTGACACTTTGGTAGACAATACAACGGGATCTTCGTTGTTTTCTTTTATGGATGGTTTCTCAGGATACAATCAGATAAAGATGCATTCTGAAGACATGGATAAAACCACCTTCATAACATTGTGGGGCACCTTTTGTTACAAGGTAATGCCCTTTAGGCTGAAGAATGCAGGAGCAACATACCAAAGGGCTATGGTGACCTTATTCCATGATATGATGCACAAAGAGATTGAGGTGTATGTTAATGATATGATTGCCAAATCTCGAACAGAGAAGGAGCATATTGAAGTCTTCAAAAAGTTGTTCCTGAGATTAAGGGAGTTTCAGTTGAAGCTTAATCCGGCAAAGTGCACCTTCGGAGCTAGGTCGGGGAAATTACTGGGCTTTGTGGTCAGCAAAAAGGGAATAGAAGTTGACTCAGACAAAGTTAGAGCCATACGAGAATTGCCTCCACCACGTACTCAGAAGGAAGTTCGGGGTTTTCTTGGAAAGTTGAATTACATTGCTTAGTTTATTTCACATTTAACCGAGAAATGTGATCCTATATTTTGCCTCCTTAGAAAACACAACCAAGGTACTTGGGATGAGGAATGCCAGAATGCCTTTGATAAAGTCAAGCAATACTTGTTAAATTCTCTAGTACTATCCCCACCTAGTCCAGATAGACCATTAATTCTGTACTTATTAGTGTTTAGTAATTCTATGGGATGTGTGCTTGGTCAACATGACGAGTCAGGAAGAAAAGAGAAAGCGATATATTACCTCAGTAAGAAATTCACTGAGTGTGAAATGAGATATTCACCAATTGAAAAGTTGTGTTGTGCTTTGATTTGGACGACTCAAAGGTTGAGACAATATATGCTATATCATACGACTTGGCTAATTTTAAAACTTGATCCGTTAAAATATAGGATGGAGTCAACAGCCATAAATGGAAGAATGGCAAGATGGCAAGTAGTGCTTTCAGAGTTTGATATAGTTTATGTGAGTCAAAAGGCTATAAAAGGAAGCGCGATAGTAGAATTTCTAGCTAGTAGAGCTCTAGAAGATTATGAGCCATTGAGCTTTGATTTCCCTAATGAGGAGTTGATGTATGTGGTAGCTATTGAAGAATATCCATGGAAGCTGAACTTTGACGGCGCATCCAACGCGGTAAGGAATTGAATGTAAATAGGGGTGATTTTAAAGAATAAACTATAATTATTGGCTAAACCAAAAATCCTGAAAATTTTATGGTAAGAATATATGTGAGTATAGTTTCTGGAAAAATTAGTAGATCTTAGTTTGGAGTTCCATAGCTCTAGATATAAATAATTTAGTGACTATGGCTCGAATAGACAGCTTATTTTGAACTTGAGTAAATAGTGGATCTATATGTAGTTATGATTGTATTATTTTGAAAACATATTTTGAGGATTTATAAAAGCATGTTAATAAATTTTTTTATTATTTACATACCTACTTACTAAGCTATATGCTTACTCCCCTCTCTTTTCCCTTGTTTTATAGTGTCACCAAACTAACTCGAGGTATGGAGATCGTCGGAGATCCATCCACACTATCATCATTATTTTGGTATTTTGAAATTCATATTTTGAATTATGGCATGTATAGAGGACTTGGTTATTTTTTTATATGTCATAATTGATTTGGCCTAAAATGTTGGCCTTTAATATTTTATAACTCATTTTGTATAAGGCCATCGATGTTGGCTAATATTAGTTAAGTTATATGTTATGATGATGCATTTTGTGAGAGGCATGAGTTGGTTGAATGAGTGTGTAATGACTAAGTACGGGAAATGTGGCATGTGAATGGTTGTGTGAAGGACATGGCCTTAGACACGGGCGTATGCCCCTATTTTCAAGAAATTTTCTAATGTTTTCCAAAGTTCTCGGTTTAGTCTCGAACCACTCCCAACGTATGTTTTGGGCCTCGTGAGCCCGTATAAGGGACGATATGCATGTGATTGGATGAATTTGATTTGGTCCAAATTTTATGGCCCAATTTTGTATGAATGTTTATGTTTAAGTCCGGTAACGCCTCAAACCCTGTCCCAGCATCGAATACGAGTTAGGGGTGTTACATTACAGGGGTCACACGGCCAAGAGAACGCCTGTGTCTTAGGCCGTGTGGGCATTCGAAGTAGGGACACACGGTCATGTCCCAGCCCATGTCCATACCTGTGTAACTAACTGACTTGGGCCATACGGCCAAGCCAAACTCCCGTGTGTCAGGCCATGTACCCTTTGAAATAACCTCACATTCGCATGTGCTAGGCCGTGTAACAACCTGACCTGCAACCCTTTGAAAGCTACCAGGGACACACAGTTGAGACACACACTGTGTCTCTGCCCGTATAGACGAAAAATAGGCCATCATCAAGCCATTTTTCTCACCCAATTTCCTACCACTTGTACAAACCAAATACATATATAAACAAGCATTCAAGACTCACTTAACACATGAAAATTCAAGCTTTAACAACCCAATAACTATCTATTCAACCAATAACCCAAAATGGCACCACAACTTCACAATCAAACTTACCTAAACAACTATCCAATCCATTTATCATTTAAACTACCAATAGAACAAATTTAATATCACATTTGCCATAATGGTCTTATACCAAAAACTCATATACAACCAATATAAAATGACCGCTTCTCAACAAACATATACCATACCAGTTTGAGCAAAAGATGATCACTTCCAAATCACCAAAACTAGCCATTTTCAACATCATGCTACATTTATTCCATACCAACCATTCATTGATACCTTACCATTTCCATTAACATTACATTACCATCATCTTAACCAAAACAACATCAAATTAACCACCACACATCATACCAACTAGTTCATCAACCAAGATAACATATATACAAGTCACACATAATGGCTAAATTCATTAAATAAAACACCTATACATGCCATTATAACCATGACTCAAAATCATCAAAATATATCAATATAATTGATGGATAGTGTGATGGAATCCCTAAAAAATTCCAACCCAAACAAGCTTCTGATTATCTAGAAACAAAAAGAAATTAACAAGAAGTAAGCATGTAATGCTTAGTAATTTCGTAATTCATAAACAAAGCTTACCATTTCAATTTATAAGCATAAAAATAATTTGAGATAATCCAATATGATTCGGCATTAGCCTAAGCAACAAATTTTCAAGTTAGATAATCTCATAGCTTAGTAAATCATCTCAATAACATCATAGCTTTTATATACACTACTTATAAACATTCATACTTTCAAGCATATGGCTAAGCATATTTCAAACATCATCAACTCATACCTTTTCTTACTTGCTCACTCTCGAGCTATCAACGGGCCTGCTCATACAAGCTGTCAAATAACCGCAACACATGCTGGAAACTTAGCCACCGGTAGGACGTACAAGACTAGCACCCGAAACATAGTAACCCCTAATGACATGTCATTTGTATCCTATATATTCCTAAGGTTCAATCAGGATCGAAAGTCACCAAAACTTCATTGGATGTTTCTGTAGAGTCATAATATCATAACATATAACACAAAAGCATTTTATTTCGAACATAATTCAATGCTATTTAAAATTAACGAACTTACCTTAAACACGAATGGAGAAATATGATCGATTAATCCAATACCTTTTCTTTTCCCCTATCTAAATCTGTACATCGCTTTTCTTGATCTATATAATCAAATTTAGCTCATTCAATTTTCACTCTATTCAATTAAATCAAAAAATCATAATTTGGAAAAATTATACTTTTACCCTTAAATTTTTTAATTCATCTCAATTTAGTCCCTAGCTCATAAAAATGTAAACTAATGCAATTTAGTCCAAACCCATGCTAGTCGAATATTAATTTAGTCCCTAGCAAGCCCTATATTCCATTTATTTCACACTTTTACCATGGATATTTTTCTATTTTTCAATTAAATACTTAAATGACAAATTCATCAAAAATTCCTTTACAAAAGTTGCTCAACTATCATCAAATATTCATTTTCATCCAACAAACATAAAAAACAACCAATACGCATTCATGGTAAAACCCTAGACTTTTAATTGTTTTGAAAATTAATCCCTGGGCTAGCTAGATTAAGCTACAACGACTCCAAAAACATAGAAATCATTAAAAACGGGATAAAGTATCACTCACATACAAGAATGAGCTATGGCCAAACGTTGAAGATTCAATTATGGCTTTTAGTTTGGATGAAAATTGGTGGTAGAGAAGAAAGAACAAAGATGATATCTTTGTTTTAATCATTTTACTATTTTGTATTTATTAAATTACTAAATTAACCTTAATTAATAACCTTGAAAATCACCTAAAAAGTGTCCATACTTGTGCACTCACATTATGGATGGTTTAATTACAACATAAACCCTCCAAAATTTTATTATTAAATCTATTTAATCCCTTTAGCTTATAGAACTCAAGTTTTGCACCTTTTACAAATTAATCCTTTTTATCAAATTAAACATGCAAACAATAAAATTTCTTCACGAAAACGATAAAATTTCTTCACGAAAATTTTATATGACACTACTAACATTATGTAAACATTAAAATAAGAATAAAAAAAAATTTTTGACGTCAGATTTGTGGTCTTGAAACCACTATTTTGATTTCATTGAAAACGGGCTGGTACAATTCTGCCCTTTAAGAAATTACCGTCCTCGAAAATCTTACTAGAAAATAGATTCAGATATTGCTTTATCATAGCTTCCTCAAGCTCTCAAGTGGCTTCCTCTATCCCGTGATGTTGCCAAAGAACCTTCACTAAAGCTATGTTTTTATTTCTTAACTCTTTAACTTCTTGTGCCAAAATTCTGATCGATTCTTCGTTATACGACATGTCAAGTTGAATTTCAACATCTGCCGATGAAATGCTATGCGAAGGGTCTGATCGGTACCGTTGTAACATGGATGCCTGAAACAGATTATGAATATTTTCTAGCTCTAACGGTAAAGCTAACCGATATGCCACAGGCCCTATTATTTCAATAATCTCATACAGCTCGATAAAACACGGACTAAGCTTCCCTTAGCAGCCAAAACGAAGGACTCTCTTCCAAGGTGATACTTTTAGAAATACTTTGTCACCGATTTGAAACTCAATATCTTTACGTTTTAAATCTGCATATGATTTCTGTCGATCTGAAGCTGCTTTTAAGCTGTCATAGATCACTTTCACTTTTTCTTCAATCTCTCGAATCAAATCAACCCCGTGTACCTTTTTCTCACTATGCTCAGTCCAATACAAAGGAGTTCGACATTTATAGCCATATAAAGCTTCGTACGGTGCCATATTTATACTTGACTAATAATTGTTCTTGTACGTGAATTCAACCAATGGTAAATATTTCTCCCAGTTGCCTTCAAACTCTAATATACAAAAACGAAGCATATCTCCGAGTATCTGAATTACTCGCTTAGACTGACCACTTGTTTGGGGATGAAATGTAGTACTAAAATGTAACCACGAACTTAGAGCTTTCTATAGCTTACTCCAAAATCGTGATGTAAATCGTGGATCTTTATTCTGAAATAATAGAAACTGGCATCCCGTTCAATCTGATTATCTTAGAGACGTATAACTCAGCTAATCTCTCAAGGGAGTAATCTGTACATACCAAAATAAAATGTGCTGACTTTGTTAGGCGATCAACAACAACCCAAATAACATCTTTCTTTATCAGAGATAGGGGTAAACCCGATATGAAGTCCATAGTAACTCGCTCCCATTTCCACTCCGGTATCTTCACTGGCTGTAATAAACTAGAAGGTACCTAATGTTCAGCTTTAACTTGCTGACATACCAAACATCTTGATACAAAACAAAAAATCTCTCTCATTCCCGACCACCAATACATTTGTTTCAAATCATTACACATTTTAGTACTACCAGGATGAACGGACAATCTACCACTATGAGCTTCGTACAAAATCTTTCAAATTAACTCTGAATCCCTCGATACACAAACTCTAAATCATCGAACCCAATCTGAAAATTTGAATCAAGAGTTGGCTCACATAATTTCTGGCTAGTTATCAACGCATCATCGCATTTTCTGAGCTTTATAAATATGTTGTAAGAACAATGGTTTAGCTTTTAACTCAGCTAAAATCGAACCATCAACAGTTAAGGACAACCGCGTATTCAACACTCTCAAAGAAAGCAGAGATTTTCTACTCAGAGCATTAGCCACTAGATTGGCTTTATCTTGATGATAATCAATAATCGAGTCATAGTCTTTCAACAACTCAAGCCATCTACACTATCTCAGGTTTAAATCTTTCTACGACATTAAATACATCAAACTCTTATGACCGATAAAAATGTGACATTTTTTGCCATATAGATGGTGTCGCCAAATTTTCAATGCAAACATAATTGCTGCCAACTCTAAATTATGTGTCGGGTAATTATTTTCATGCGGCTTTAACTGTTGGAAGCATAAGCTATTACTTTACCATACTACATCAAAACACAACCTACACCATTCAAAGATACATCGCTAAAAATTACAAATTCTTTACCCAATTCAGGCTGAACTAAAACTGTTGCCTCGGTCAACAATGCTTTCAACCGATTAAAACTTTGCTGACATTTCTTAGACCACTCAAACTTCACATCTTTCTATAACAATCACATCATCGAAGTAGCTATCATCGAGAACCCTTTAACGAATCTTCTGTAATAACCAGCTAATCCCAGGAAACTTTTGACTTCAAATACGTTTCTCGGAGGTTTCCAATCTACAACTTTTGAAATTTTATTTGGATCAACTCTGATGCCTTTAGCTGATACTATATGTCCTAAAAAATGCACTTCTCAAAGCTAAAACTCACATTTTCTAAATTAGGCAAATAGTTTTTTGTCACGCAGGGTTGGTAGTACAACTCTCAAATGTTTAGTATGTTCTGTCCCGTCTCGGGAATAGATTAGAATATCATTAATAAAAACCATGACGAATCAGTCTAAATACAGACTGAAAATTTTGTTCATCAAATCCATAAATAATGTAGGTGCATTAGTTAAACCAAATGACATCATAAGAAATTCATATTGTCCGTACCTGGTCCTGAATGTAGTTTTTGGCACATTCAAATCTCTAACTCGCAACTGATAATAACCAGAACGTAGATCAATCTTTGAGAATATCGTTGCACCTTTCAATTGATCAAACAAATCATCAATTCACGGTAATGGATTCTTATATTTAATCGTAACTTTTTTGAGCTATCGATAATCGATATACATTCTTATTGACCAGTCTTTTTTCTTAACGAACAGAACCGGTGCACCCCAAGGTGAGAAACTAGTTCATGTAAAACCTTTATCTGTTAACTCTTGCAATTGAGCTTTCAACTCTTTCAACTCTGCAGGAGCCATTCTATACGGAGCTATTGATATCAGTAATGTTCCGGTATTAACTCAATAGTAAATTTGACCTATCTGATCAGTGGTAACCCGGGTACCTCTTCTGGAAACACATCTGGATAATCAAAAACCACAAACATTGATTCAAGTTTCAACTCAGACACTTTAGAATCCAGAACATAAGCAAGGTACGCATTGTAACCTTTTTTTACATATTTCTGTGCTGATAGCTGAAATAACAATAAGCAAATCTCTCGACTCGTCCGATTCAATCCGAAGTGTCTCACGATTTTGACATTTCAGTACAATAAGCTTTCATCTACAATTCATTACAACATCAGGTAGAGTTAGCCAATCCATACCCAGAATCACATCAAACTTATCAAATGGTAATAACATCTGGAGCAAAAGCTTCCTCTCGAGCATAGATCGCATAGGCTCTAGCTGGTGCTTGGGCCTCAGACCTCACAGTTGAGTCCTTAGTCGCGCTTCAACTATTATTCACATTTCTAGGGTTCCTCGACGGTCTCCCTCTCGCAACTGTATTGCTCAGTCGAACAGTCTGAATCTTGTCTTTTTCAGGTAACTCAGGATAATCCCGAATAAAATGCCCTTGCAAACCACATCTGAAATAGGCTCCTTTCATCCGACATTCACCAAAATGTCATCGTCCACATTGTTGACAATCAGATTTGTTGGCTTTAACACTACCAATGCTTGCTAATTATGTAGTTTGAGCTTCAGAACTTGCGTGTTGCTTACCACGATCTCTGCTAGGATATCCCACTAAAGCGTTGAGTGATAATGGTAGTCTTTCGATCTCTTTGACGATAAATGGTTCGATTTCCCAGTCAATCTTTTTCATGAATCTCTATCTTCAAAATTGGCTTTCCTTTTTTCTTTACTAAGCTCATCGGTTTTATGTGCTCTATCAACTAAAACAACAAATTCTTTCATCTTAAGAATCCTGACTAAAAGTTTTATGTCTTCATTCAACCCGTCTTTAAATAGTTTACACATGGCTACTTTAGTTGGAATACATTCTCAGGTGTACTTACTAATCTGAAGAATTCTCTTTCATATTCAGATACTATCACACAACTCTGTTTAAGCTCCAAAAATTCTTTGCACTTCTAATCAAGAAACCTTTGACTTATATATTTCTTTTGAAACTTGGTTTGAAAGAATTCCCATGTGATCCGCTCTCTTGGTATTATAGAAATCAACGTGTTCCACCACTGATATGTTGAATCTTTCAATAACAACACATTTAACACACTTTGCTGGTGAACAAGATAACTCATCAAAGACTCGGATCATATTTTCTAACCAAAACTCAGCTTTCTTAGAATCATTATCTACTATAGCCCTAAATTCTTTGACCCCATATTTGTGGATTTTATCAACAAACGGCTTACTCATGCGTAAAGGCTGCAAACCTTGAGGAACTACGAGAATCGGTTGGGGAATAGGTGGGGGTGGAGGTCGTTAAGTAGCCGAATTTGTTTGAACAAACTCTGTGAACTATTCGTTCATTATTTGGAAGAAGGCTTCCTTAGCCTCTCCTCCTCAGCCCTCAGATACGGGCTTTGAACCTGACGATACTGCTCCGTGAACGGAGGCTTGTGGGTTACTTTCTACATCATCAGAATCAGCTCAGTTGGAATCCATTACTATATGATAATATAATACAAAACGTGTTAGGAGTTATCACACTATCGTAGGTTATGTAATGGCATGTATATTTAGACTCACATATGCTATGTTCAGTCCGAGAATCAGTTAAACCATAGCTCTGATACCAATAAATGTAACACCCCTAGACCGTATCTATCACCAGATTAAGGCTACAGAGTGTTACTAGAGCATAACATCATACAATGAACATTTAGTTAATATTAACAACTCATCACATAAATCATAGCAACATCAACTAAAATCATACATACAGTCACTTTTACAAGCCCTTGAGGCCCTAAAAAGACATTAGAAACAAATTGGAACTAAATCGAAAACATATGAAATTTTTCAGAAAAAGTTCAAAATTTTCAAACTGCAGGGGTCACACGGCCGTGTGGGCATTCGAAATAGGGACACACGTCCGTGTCCTAGCCCATGTTCGTACCCGTGTAACTCTCTAACTTGGGCCACACAGCCAAGCCATACACCTGTGTGCCAGGCTGTGTACCTTCAAAATAACCTCACACGCCCATGTGCCAGGCCGTGTGCTAGGTCGTGTAACAGGCTGAGTTGCAACCCTTTGAAAGCTATAAGAGACATACAGCTGAGACACTCTCGGCCCATGTGGATGAAAACCAGGTCATCATCAAGCCATTTTTCTCACCCAATTTCCTACCATTTGTACAACCAAACACACATATAAACAAACATTCAAGAATCATTTAATACATTCAAATTCAAGCTTTAACAACCTAATAACTATCCAGTCAACCAATATCCCAAAATGGCAGCGTACTTTACAATCAAACTTACCTAAACAACTATCCAATCCATTTATCATTTAACTACAAATTGAACAAATTCACTATCACATTTGCCATAATGATCTTATACCAAAAACTCATATACAACCAATACAAAATGACCACTTCTCAACAAACATATACCATACCAGTTTGACCAAAAGATGATCACTTCCAAATTACCAAAACTAACCACTTTCAACATCATGCCACATTCACTTCATACCAACCATTCATTGATACCTTACCATTTCCATCAACATTACATTACCATCATCTTAACCAACACAACATCAAATTAACCACCACACAAAATACCATATAATTTTAATATCATACCAACTAGTTCATCAACAAAGATAACATATATACAAGCCACACATAATGGCTTAATTCATTAAACAAAACACCTATACATGTCATTATAACCATGTCTCAAAATCATCAAAGTATATCGTTATAATTAATGGATAATGTGATGGAGTCCCCAACAACTTCCAACCAAATGAGCTTCCGATTATTTAGAAACACAAAGAAATTGACATGAAGTAAGCATGTAATGCTTAGTAAGTTCGTAATTCATAAACAAAGCTTATCATTTCAATTTATAAGCATAAAAACAATTTAAGATAATCCAATATGATTTGGCATTAGCCTAAGCAATAACAACCTTTCAAGTTAGATAATCTCATAGCTTAGCAAATCACCTCAATAACATCATAGCTTTTATATACACTAACTATAAACATTTATAGTTTCAAGCATATGGCTAAGCATATTTCAAACATTATCAACTTATAGCATTTCATACTTTCATAGCATCACTTATTGAAGCATTTGCCGAATGTTCCCTTTTTCATACCCGCTGAACCATTAGAATAATATTAGATACGCGGGAATCTCACACACTATGTGCCAACATATGGTCCAAACCACTACTATCTCATATCTCATATCAATGCTCTCTCTCGAGCCATAAATGGGTCTGCTCATACAAGCTGTCAGTCAGGATGTAGCTACACGGTGCTGCTCACACAAGGTTTCAACTAACTACAACACATGCCGAAAACTTAGCCACTGGTACGACCTACAAGACCAGCACTCGAAACACAGTAACCTCTAATGACATGTCATTTGTATCCTATATATTCCTAAGGTTCAAACGAAATTCGAAAGTCGCCGAAACTTCGTTGGATATTTACGTAAAGTCATAATATTAAAATATATAACATTAAAGCATTTTAATTCTAACATAATTCAATGTTGTTTAAAATTAACGAATTTACCTCAAACACGAACGGAGAAATATGATCGATTAATCCAATACTTTTTATTTTTCTCGATCTAAATCTGTACATTGCTTTTCTTGATATATGTAATCAAATTTAGCTCATTCAATTTTCACTCTATTCAATTAAATCAAAAAATTATAATTTGGAAAATTACACTTTTGCCCCTAAATTTTTTAATTCATCTCAATTTAGTCCCTAGCTCATAAAAATGTAAATTAATGCAATTTAGTCTAAACCCATAGTAGCCGAATATTAATTTAGTCCCTAGCAAGCCTTATATTCCACTTTTTTCACACTTTTACCATGAACATTTTTCTATTTTTCAATTAAATACTTAAATGACAAATTTATCAAAAATTCCTTTACAAAAGTTACTCAACTATCATGAAATATTAATTTTCATCCATCAAACATAAAAAAAAATCAATATGCATTCATGGTAAAACCCTAGTCTTTTAACAGTTTTGCAAATTAATCTCAAGGCTAGCTAGATTAAGCTACAACAATTCTAAAAACATAGAAATCATTAAAAACGGGACAAAGTATGTTTGTTATCTTATTGCTGTACATTGCATTTGCATGACCGTTGTGGTCACACCTTTAAGTGGGAGTGAGAAGCTACGCTTTTGTGAGGTTTTCACCTTCGTATGAGCTAGTGGATTGCTTCCGGGATACTGTACCTATGTCTTCGTGAGATTTTCATCTCCGTATGGCCATAGGGAAATGTGTCCCCCTAAACTGAACTTGGTCTATATGAGCCTATAATGGGTGAGGACCGAGGAATCTGCTTGTTCAGGTACCCTTGCTTTAGAGCTAAAACTCATATAGTGAACCTTTAAGTGCTTACCCTAGGGAAATAGTGACAACCTTTGTAAGTATTTGTTTATCATTTTCTTATATATATGATACTGACCTATTTTTATTTTGCTGTCATTGCATGTCATTTGGCATTTAAAGGTGTCGATTCAAGGCTCGATTTCTAGATTAGAAAGTTTTGTAATGAGGAACGAATACCTTAATAAAGTGGAGGACAATGCTTATGTCTGTACTTGGTCAGAGAAAACCCAGTTAGAGAAAGGAGATAGTGTCACCGAGGGGTATACACCAGAGTTATGGGACTTCACCCGTGTTAATTTGACGTAGAATGAGTTGCATGAGTTAAGAGATATTTGGGCCCAATGGGATGACGAGGCTAAGCAGCTCTTCTATCAAAATTACAGAGACCTTCCCTATTTGCTAGACGTCAAGGTAGATAGGCACTTGTTTCGAGCTATGGTACAGTTCTGGAACCTTTCTTATAGTTTCTTTACATTCGGTGATGTTGATCTTGTACCTACTTTAGAGGAGTATACGACTTTATTTTGTTGCCCGAGGATTCAGAGTCACAAGGTTTATGTTAGGCCTGCTAGCCTTCCAGCTTTTACGAAGAAGTTGGTAATGATTACTGGGATGAGTGAGCAGTGGGCTGTAGCTCGTGTGCAATAAAAGGATGATAGTAAGTGCATTCCATGGGCCGTTTTGAGGGATTTGATATCGACGCATCCAAATGTAAAGAAAAGGGCCAACGTCCTGGCTTTGAGTGTTTACAACATGGTGATTTTCCCAAAGGCGTTGGGGCATATAGATGAGGCGGTTGCGGATTTATTTGATCGACTTGGAAAATAGAACACACCTGTTCCCGCAATCCTAGCTGAGACGATAAGATCCTTGAACGGATGTCGAAGAGCTGGTGAAGGAAGGTTCATTGGATGTGCACAGTTACTGTTGGTTTGGTTTCATAGCCAATTCTAGAAGCTTGACAAGGTTCCTTACCGAGTGTTCTTTAAGGGTTATTCTCCCTCAAAGGAAACAGTAGACAGGCCTAGGAGAGATGACATTTCAGAAGAGAGGTGGTTAGATATTCTTCAGAATCTTCGAGAGGAAGATGTTATTTGGAAGGCTCCTTGGTTGGTTCCTAGTGAAGTCCTTTAACGCTGTGGCAATTTTGATTGGGTCCCTTTGCCAGGAATTTGGGGAGCTGTTGGATACACACCGTTGCTTATTCTAAGGCTGTATCGAGCGAGACAGTTCATACCGGCTACACAGGGTTTGGCTCAGAGTGATCTCTCTTATAAAGGGGATCACTACAAGAAAAGGATGCGAGAGATTTTTGAGGCTTGGAAGAAGCCTTTCTGTATGAAGATCTTAACTAAAGGCTCGACGTCAACCCTTAAGTATAAAGGGTGGTTTAGTAGGAGAATCAATGATAATGTCCCTAGGCCAACCTTGGGAGTGGCTCGATCATTAGAGAAGAGATTACGAGTGATTCCATCAGAGTTGGAAGTTATGAAACAATAATTTAAAAGAAAGAATTCAGAGTTTGAAAAGAAGACGGAGAAGCTCGAAGAGGAAAAAATGTGTTTGAGTCTTGATGTCGATGTTTAAAAGATGGAAGTCGAGAAGGTGAAAAAGAAAAAGAGGAAGATCGAGATGACTTGAAGACACATTACAAGAAAGCCCAAGTAACATTGAAAAGGGTCAGATTAGGGAGATCTTCAGAGCAGTGGCAGCATAAGATTCAAGACGAAAGAGCCAAAGCCGAGTATTGGCAGAAAAGGATCTAAGAGATGCAATCACGTAATTAGGCCCTAGAAAAGGAAAATCAAGGATTAAAAGTTAAGGTCACAGAGCTTGGACGATCTCTTCATTATCATCGAAATCGTAATTCCGCGGTCGAGTTAAAAGCAAGTCTAAACAAGATCGATGAAATGAAGCACAACATTGGAGGGTTGGAAGCAGCACTATAGGACTGTGAGCTACGGATTGAGCAGCTCGAGGCAAGAGAAGAATAGTGGAAGGGAGAACTTCACCATCTTCGGGATCAAGTGAGAGATAGTGATCATGTCATGGAAGAGGCCCTAGTTCAGATTCGAGAGGTACTTGCAAGATTTGGCAATACAAGCTAGAACACTGAGTATGATGTATGAGTCATCATCAGACAAAGGACGAGAGTTAGCATTATTATTAGATAGGGTTAAGACTCTAGGCCTACGGGCAAAAGTGTATTTGTAATCTGTTTTATGAAAAGATTTTTGTTCCTTAAATAACGTTTTCTAAAATGAAACTGAATCAGAATCGACATCTTTTTGCATTCATGCATTTGCATTTCATTACATCATATGCATTCAAGTTTATAGAAAGACCCTAATTAGTTAAAATTATTAGAGAGAAGGAGAGTAGGAGAAAGAAAATCTGGAAGCAACATATCCTTACAGTACACACGCTAAGTCGAAGAATATGGACCAAAGATTTGAACAGTTACAGAAAGACATGTAGGACCAATTGCAAGAGCAATTGGAAAAAATGCAAAATGATATGAGGGGCAAATGATGGAGGTTCAAAAAAACATGATAGATGAGATGGCTCAACTACTGAGAGCCACTGACAAGGGAAAGGCTCCCATGGCAATCACTGAAGAGGAGAATGAGGGTCATCCTCCTGGTTTCACTCCACCTCACGTACAAACCCAACTTGAGGCATATCCCTAAAGGCCATCTGTCACTATAAGGCCTCAACAAGGGCCGACCGATGCTGGGATCCCCATAAATTTCCAACTGACTCAGGATTCAATTTGGGCGATAATTCTGCAAATCCTGTCATTCCTGACTTAGACATGGTTGAAAAAGAGGATTTAAGAACTGAGGCTGCAAGACATTTGGAAGAATGCTGCAAATGGTTGGAGGAAAAATTCAAAGCTTTAGAGAATGCTGATGGGCATCATAGAGTTGATGCCAAAGATCTAAGCTTGGTCCCAGACTTGGTGCTTCCTCACAAATTCAAGATGCCAAAATTTGAGAAGTACAATGGGACTACTTGCCCAGAAGCCCATATTACGATGTTCTATAGGAGAATGACTGGGTATGTGAATAATGATCAATTGTTGATCCATTGTTTCCAAGAAAGTTTAATTGGAGTAGCAGCCAAGGGGTACAATCAACTGAGTCGGGCCAGAATAAGTTCATGGAGGGATCTTGCACAAGCCTTCATGTAGCAGTACAATCATGTGACTGACATGACTCCGGACAGGATCATGCTACAAAATATGGAGAAAAACCCTAATGAGAATTTTAGGCAATATGCACAGAGATGGAGAGAGGTGGCAATGCAAGTTCAACCATCGTTGTTGGAGAAGGAGACCACCATGTTGTTTATTAACACCCTGAAGGCTCCATTCATCACTCACATGATTGGGAGTACTACTAAAAGTTTTGCGAATATAGTCATGGTAGGAGAGATGGTCTAGAATGCCATAAGAGGTGGAAAAATTAAGGGGGACAACCAAAAGATCGGCCCCAAGGAGAAAGGATGGTGAAGTGAATAACACAAGCACCTACAACACAAGAGCAATTGCAATTGGTCAACCTAAAATAGCTGCGGTTGAGCAGCAAAGTTCTCAAAAGAAGGAGTCGGGTACAAGGCAGAATGTTGAAAGGATGGAATTCACACCTATCCCCGTGACGTATCGTGAGCTCTATCAAAGGTTATACGATGCACATGCTATTTATCCTTTCCACTTGAAACCGCTGTAGCCCCCATATCCCAAATGGTATGACGCAAATGCCAGATGCGAATACCATGCTGGAATACAGGGGCATTCAATCGAAAATTGTACCGGTTTTAAGAAGGCCGTAGAGAGGCTTATTAAGGTGGAGGTAGTGAAGTTCGAAAATACCCCTAATATAAAAAACCCGCTGCCAGATCATGGCAATCAAGGAGCGAATGTCATTGGCGAAGCCAGTGAGAGAAGAATAAAGGAATATGTACTGAAGTGAGGATGCCTATAAAGGTGATCTGGGAGGAGATGATGAAGAGAGGTATGTTAACCTCTAAAAATGAGAAAGGAGAAATAAGGAACTACGGTGAGTTCCATGAGAAAGAAGGATATGAAACTCAAGACTGTGAAGAATTCAAGGCCTTGGTGCAAGGCTTTATAGACAATAAAGAACTACAGATTTTTAAAGGTAGCTCTAGTGAAAAATAAGTATGTGTGCTGGAGGAGGAACAGCAAAGAACCAGTCAGCCAAGGATTATTATTTCCTTGAAGGGAATAATGAAGTAGGGGCACAAACGATGCCTAAGGTCATAATCCATAAACCTATGTCCTTTCCTTATAAGGATAACAAGAGGGTACCATAGAGTTATAACTATCAAGTGTCAATGCCGGAGAAGGAGGATATAGCCAGTACGTCTAAGGACGTACAAGTTGAGGGTTCCCATACACAGAGTGGGAAGCAGTATGATACGATGGGCGTCAGAGAGGAGCCCATAAAAACAAAGAATGCTAGTACGGAGAAAGAAAAAGAAGCTGAACTACCTGTCAAGGAGCCGGTAAAAGAGGAGGAGGCTAAGGAATTTCTAAAGTTCCTTAAGCATAGCGAGTATAGCGTGGTCGAGCAGTTACGTAGGCAGCCGACTCGCATATCAGTATTGACTCTACTTTTGAGTTCTGAGGTGCATAAGGAGGCATTGATGAATGTGCTTAACGAGACATATGTCACCCATGACATATCCGTTAACAAGCTGGACCGGTTGGTGAATAACATTAGCGCAAATAATTTCATCTACTTTAATGATGATGAAATCCCACCGGGGGGCAGGGGGTCAACTAAGGCCTTGGACATTACCACTCGATGCAAGGGGTACACACTTCCAAGTGTGCTTGTCGATAATGGATCAGCCTTGAATGTTCTACCGTTGTCTACATTGAACAGATTACCTATTGACGATTCTCACATAAAAACATGTCAAAATATGGTGAGAGCCTTTGACGGTACAGAAAGGAAGGTGATGGAAAAGATTGACATCCCCTTGGAAATCAGGCCGAATATATATGAAGTAGACTTCTTAGTGATGGATATCAAGCCTTCCTACAATTGCTTATTAGGAAGGCCATGGATACACTCAGCGGGAGCGGTGCCTTCATCTTTGCACCAGAAATTAAAGTTAGTGACAGACGGACGGTTAGTAACCATTAATGCAGAGGAGGATATTATAGCCTTGGTCACTAGCAAGGCCCCCTATGTAGAGACAAACGAAGATTCTATTGAGTGTTCCTTTCGCTCTTTAGAATTCATAAATGCAACCTTCATTTCAGAAGGTAGTGAGCTACTGGTGCCAAAGATAGCAAGAGCTATGAGGATGGCTCTACAAATGATGTCGGGAAAAAGAGCCGTACCAAGAAAAGGGTTAGGAAAATACCTGCAAGGAGGGATTCAGATCCCAAAATTGAAAGAGAAGAGAGATCGCTTTGGTCCGGGTTTCAAGCCAGACTATAAGCAAAGAAGGAAAGAAGTTGAGAAGCGCCAAGAGAGAAGAATGGCGCGACTTAATAGAAGAGAAGTGGAGTGGGAGCCGATGACATTCCCTCCAATATCCCAAACCTTTGTGTCGAGAGGGTTACTCATAGAAGGAAGTCATCAAGTTAATGCTATACAAGATGAAGGATCAAAGCAAGGAAACCTTGAGGGCATTCGCCCTTACGAATCGAGAAGCTCTCTGAACAATTGGACTGCGGAGGAACTTCCTGTAGTCTTTAGGAATTTTTCAGAGTAATCCTCAAAACATTCTTGTTACTCTAGGGCCTAGGAGTAATAGGATTACATTTGTGAAATAGGCTTATGATCATCTGTTATTTTTTAATAAAACATAACTTTTATCAATTTGAACGAGTATTGTTTCATTTTTATCAACCAATATTTCGTTAAACCTTTTGCAATTCTTATTTTTTCATTCATAGCACATAAATAATCATTCTTAAATTCATTCATTCTTTGTATATTCTTTATACTTCACAGATCCCTAGATATCAATGACATGAACACTGATATATCATATCCTGATTTCTCTCACGAGCAAGACATGTGTTTAGAGGAATCTCAGGATTTTGAAGATCTTCAGGACTGTGATGTGTCTTTGGATCTTTTGAGAAAACAGGAGGAGAAACAAATCATGCCACATGAGAAAGAGGCAATAGAGAATGTAGCCCTAGAGGAAGGGAAAGAGGTGAAAATTGGCACGCATATTGCCAAAGACACAAGGCAAGGATTGATTGAGTTACTACGTGAGTTCAAAGATATCTTTGCATGGTCCCATCAAGATATGCCAGGGTTAAATACCGATATTGTGGTGCATCGTCTCCCAATAAGACAGGATTGTAAGCCAGTCCAACAGAAGTTATGAAGAATGAGGCCAGATATCGTGTTGAAAATAAAGGACGAAGTCAAGAAGCAGTTCGATGCAGGGTTCTTACAAGAGGTGAAGTACTCTGAATAGTTGGCTAACATTGTACCAGTTCCTAAGAAGGATGGGAAGGTACGAATGTGCATTGATTACAGATATCTGAATAAGGCTAGCCCAAAAGATAATTTCCCTTTGCCACACATAGACACTTTGGTAGACAATACAGCGGGATATTCGTTGTTCTCCTTCATGGATGGTTTCTCAGGGTACAATCAGATAAAGATGCACTTTATTACATTATGGGGTACCTTCTGCTACAAGGTAATGCCCTTTGGGTTGAAGAATGCAAGGGCAAAATACCAAAGGGCTATGGTGACCCTATTTCACGATATGATGCACAAGAAAATCGAGGTAGGTCGGGGAAACTTAATCCGACAAAGTGCACTTTCAGAGCTAGGTCGGGGAAATTACTAGGCTTTATGGTCAGCGAAAAGGGAATAGAAGTTGACTCAGACAAAGTTAGAGCCATACGAGATTTGCCTCCACTACGCACTCAGAAAGAAGTTCGGGGTTTTTTGGGAAGGTTGAATTATATTGCTCGGTTTATTTCACAATTAACCGAGAAATGTGATCCTATATTTCGCCTCCTTAGAAAACACAATCAAGGTACTTGGGATGGAGAATGTCAGAATGCCTTTGATAAAGTCAAGCAATACTTGTTGAATGCTCCAATACTATCTCCACCTAGTCCAGATAAACCATTAATTCTGTACTTGTTGGTGTTTAGTAATTCCATGGGATGTGTGCTTGGTCAACATGATGAATCGGGAAAAAAGGAGAAGGCGATATACTACCTCAGTAAGAAATTTACAGAGTGTGAGATGAGATATTCGCTAATTGAGAAATTGTGTTGTGCTTTAATCTGAACGACTCGAAGGTTAAGACAGTGCATGCTTTATCATACTACTTGGCTTATTTCAAAACTTGATCCGTTGAAGTATATGATGGAGTCAACAGCTTTAAATGGGAGAATGGCGAGATGGCAAATTCTGCTTTCAGAATTTGACATAGTCTATGTGAGCCAGAAGGCTATAAAGGGAAGTGCGATAGCAGAATTTCTGGCTAGTAGAGCTCTGAAAGACTATGAGCCATTGAATTTTGATTTCCCAAATGAGGAGTTGATGTGTGTAGCAACTACAGAGAATTATACTTGGAAGTTGAGCTTTGATAGGGTATCCAATGCAGTGGGAAATGGAATTGGGGCAGTCCTGATATCCTCAAATGGTGATTATTATCCATTCACATGTAAATTGGGTTTTGATTGCACAAACAATATGGCTGAGTATGAAGCATGCATCATGGGACTCCGACCGGCTATAGAGTGAGGAATAAAAACCTTGGAAGTATATAGAGACTCTGCGTTGGTAATTTACCAGCTTAGAGGTGAATGGGAAATAAGGGATCCTAAATTGATCAACTATCGAAAGGTAGTTTTGGGATTACCTGAGGAGTTCGATGACATCACTTTCAATTATATCCCGTGAGACGAAAACCAGATGGCAGATGCTCTAGCAACCTTGGCTTCAATGATTAGAGTGAATAAAGAGGAGGAGATGAGACCAATTCAGATGAGTATTTTCGAGGCTCCAGCTAGCTGTTGTAACATTGAGGAAGAAAAAAAAGATGATAATCCTTGGTATCAGGATATATTGCGATATGTGAGAGATCGTAAATATCCAGAACAGACAATCGAAAATGATAAGCGAACTTTAAGGAGATTAGCCTATGATTACGTTTTGGATGGGGACATCTTGTACAAAAGAAGAAAGGACCAAGTGTTATTGAGATGTGTTGATGCCGTGGAGGCTAAGTTAATCTTGGAAGAAGTTCACGAGGGTGTTTGTGGGACACACGCTAATGGTTTCACGATGGCTAAACAAATCATGAGGTTTGGATATTACTGGTCTACTATGGAAGGGGATTTACGCCAAGAAATGCCATAAATGTCAGATCTATAGAGATAAGATTCATGTACCACCTTTGCTTCTACATGTTATGACTTCCCCATGGCCTTTTTCCATGTGGGGCATGGATGTCATTATGCCAATATCACCAAAAGCTTCAAGTGGACATCGCTTTATTTTTTTCGTCATTGATTACTTCACGAAGTGGGTAGAGGCTGCCTCTTATGCAAATGTTACTAAGGCGGTGGTAAGTCAGTTCTCGAAGAAAGAGATCATTTGTCGGTATGGGATGCCTGAAAGGATCATATCAGACAATGCATTAAACTTGAACAACAAAACAATAGCAGAAGTTTGTAGTCAGTTCATGATTAAGCATCATAATTCATCTCCGTATCGCCCAAAGATGAATGGGGTAGTGGAAGCTGCTAACAAAAACATCAAGAAGATAATAGGGAAAATGACTGAAACTTACAAAGATTGGCATGAGAAGTTACCGTTTGCACTCTTAGCCTATAGAACGTCTGTCAGAACCTCTACTGGGGCAAATCCTTTCTCGCTAGTTTATGGGATGGAGGCAGTATTACCCATTGAATTTGAAATACCTTCTCTTCAAATTTTGTCAGAGATAAAGCTAGATGAGGCAGAGTGGATTCAATCGCGGTACGACCAATTGAACTTGATCGAAGAAAAGAGGCTAAAGGCTATTTGCCATGGTCAGATGTATCAGAAATGAATGACGCAAGCTTATGACAAGAAAGTACGACCAAGAGAATTCCATGAGGCGGATCTTGTGCTAAAAAAGATCATTCCCATTCAGAAGGACTTTAGAGAAAAATGGATGCCAAATTGGGAAGGGCCGTATGTCATGAAAAAGGCTTTCTCTGGAGGTGTATTGATCTTGACAGAAATGGATGGGAAGAGTTTACCTAACCCAGTGAATTCAGACTCAGTCAAAAAGTACTTTGTCTAAAGGAGAGGAGAATCCAAGGTGAAAACCCGCAAAGGGCGCCTTGAGTTTTTGAAAAAAAAAATGGAAAGGCCAAGGTGAAAACCCGCAAAAGGCACCTTATGACCAAAGGGGTTTTGAGTTGAAAACCCAAAAAGGTAGCTCAAATTTTGAAGGGTATACAGTAATCTTGCTATATCTGATTCAACAAAGAGCAAAGCGCGTTGCATATCAGAGCATTAACAAAGTACTTTGATTTTTGAACACATGTTGAACTCAAAAAGGATTTTATGGAGCTGGTGTATAGACACTCAAGAGACGATATCTAGAATATCTAACTTTTATCCTGTTTGCTATCTTTAGATTCTATTTCTTCTTAAAGATAGGCTTTCAGAATAATTCCCTTTATATTTTTGACAAATCCATTCAAATCTAATTAGTCTCAAGATTAAATTAATCTTCCATTATTCTTAAAGTGTGTTGCATTAAATAATGATAGATGAACTAAATAATTTTCACAAACGAAGTTTTGCTCATTACTCTGGAAGTTTCTAGATAATACAAGAAACTAAAACAGAACAATTGTTCAAGTAATTCACGTAAGTTAGGTTCGAAAGAACTCAAGGGAATTCTTTCTTTAGTCCAAAATGATGACTGGACAAATCAAACGATTCGATCCTAAGAGAGGATCATCTTACAAACACTTTGATGGGTCATAGCTTTTGAAGAATGGTCCAAACCCACAGGCTGAGTAAGAATGATATTTTGAGAGAAATAAGGATGAGCTTTGACGAAGGAATGAGTAGTGACGTCTGGAATAAGGGTCATATTCATAAACATTTTGCATTATAACAGGCTTAATTAGGAGCATTTGACTCATTTTGATCATAAGTATCCTAATCATTAGGCATGAATTCATATTGTAACGCCCCCACGCCCGAAACCGTCACCGGAGTCAAGCTTGAGGTGTTACTAAACTTATCTTACCTTTTAAACAACTCTAAACCACTTATTTTAATTTTCGGAATAAACTGTTTTTCTGCGTCATAGCTGCTTAAAAATTCATTTCTCGAGTTTCAAAACTCAAAATTAAGATCCGTAAATTTTTCCTGAAACTAGACTCATATATCTATCTACTAATTTTTTTCTAGAATTTTTGACTTAGACAATTAGTACAGTTTATTAGTTAAAGTTACCCCTGTTTCAGAATTTGACTGCACTGACCTCTACTTACTTCGAACCACTTTTATCCCTATACAAAATTAATATAACTATATCGTTTGTTTCTATTAAAACTAGATTCAATAAGGATTCTAACCATATAAATTAAACCACCTAATTATTTTTTTACAATTTATGGTGAATTTCCAAAGTTGAAATAGGGGATCTAGAATTTTCTCTGACCCTGTTTCACTAAAACTCAGATATCTCATAAAATATAATACCTTTACCTGTTTTGCTTATTCCATAAGAAAATAGACATAATAAGATTTAATTTCATATATTATTCACCATCAAACCATGTCTCTACGATTTTTAGTGATTTTTCAAAATCACATTATTTCTGATACTTGAATCTGTTTTTAAGTTACTTTCACATTTTTCTTAGTTTTCATGTGATAGTTACTACTTATTCATACATACAATTAAACATGTATATCATCAGCCATTCTATTAGTTAATCACTAGCAAGTATTTACACATCATTCATTGATCATATCATATCAAAAGAAACCAAGTTCCTATACATGCCATACACAAAACTAAACGTCTAACTATACCAATGTTATTTCTTCGATAGTGTGACCGGGTCTCCGACGTTTCCTTCGATCCCCGAGTGGCTTGATAAAAACTATAAGAAAAAGAAAATAAAGAGAGTAAGCACTAGGCTTAGTAAGCTTTACAAGCAAATAAATTACAACATTCAAAGCATAATGAATGATTATACATAATGTCACCTAGCCTCATAAACTTTCTTTACTTCTCATTTTCTACCTTCTTCTTTACTTACTTACCTTATTTCTTACCCGACCTTTCACTATTCATAAATATAATCTACCTTCCCTTTTGCTGATAATTCACTGTAATTTAACGTGTACAATGACTCATTGAACCACTCGAATACTAAGGATACTTTGGTCGTTCTGCCTATCAATATCTCGCCAATGCCATGTCTTCGACATGGACTTACATGAATTATTCCTGTCTCCAATGCCATATATATATATATATCTAATATGGGCTTACATGGCTCATTCCTGTCTCCAAAGCCATATATCCGATATGGACTTACATGGCTCATTTCTATCTGTCTGTCCTCATCAACCCCAATATCCTAACATTCCTAAGGTTCAAACGGGGCTTCCTAATGCTTTTTCTCTGTCACTTTGCCTTTAATTTGACTTTAAATATTCTCATAAAATAAGTATATAAATGCTGAAATTTACAATAATAATGTAAAATAAAAGAATATTGCATTTATTTATCATGAACTTACCTCGTATGCAAAAATAGCTACTTTTACCATTTCGTCCACAACTTGGTATTTTCTCCATTTTAGCTTGAATTTCAGTTTTCCTTGCTCTATCATTTAAAATATAGTCTAATTAGGACTAAAATTATTCAAATTGACCTAAAATCATATTTTGGCAAAATTACAATTTTGCCCCTAAACTTTTGCATATTTACACTTTTGCTCCAAAGCTCGTAAATTAAACTTCAGCCTATTTTCTTATGTTTCATGACATGCTGGTCATTTTTCCCTTCTATGGCAGCATCAAATTCATACTCTAACAAGCACTTATGACTATTAGGTATTTTTACTGATTAAGTCCTTTTACTCGTTTTGCTTAAAACCGAGTAGTACAAGTTGTCTAACATAATTTAAAACCTTATATTCTATCATAAAACACCAAAATACACAAATTTCACCTATGTGTATTTTTCCAAATATGAACCCTAACTTAAATTATTGCTAGCATAAGCTTTATCGAGCTACCGGGACTCCGAAAACGTAAAGAACAATAAAAACGGGGCTTGGAATCACTTACCATGGAGCTTGAAAGCTTGAAACAAACCCTAGCTATGGAGAACCCTTGAAATTTCGTCCTAATGAAGAAGATGGACAAAAATTGGCTTTTAATTTTGTTTTTAATTCATTTTACCCCTAAATGACCAAAATGCCCTTACTACTAAACTTTCAAAAATTCCTTCCATGTCCTAATTTTTTCCATGAACTTAAAATTGGTAAAATTGCTATTTAAGACCTCATAATTAATATTCTAATTCAATTTTATGCAAAATACTTCTAGAACACAAGTTTTGCAATTTATTCAATTTAGTCCCTAATTTCAAATTAAGTACTTTATGCGTAGAATTTCTTCACGAACTTTTCACACAATCATGCAAACATATCATAGACCTCAAAATAATAATAAAATAAATTTTTCTACCTCGGATTTGTGGTTTCGCAACCACTATTCCGTTTAGCCCCTATTTCGGGATGTTACATTTCTCCCCCCCTTTAGGGATTTTCGTCCCCGAAAATCTTACCTGTGAAGAGATTTGGGTACTGTTTTCACATAGCCTCTTCGAGTTCCCATGTAGCCTCATCTACCCCATGTAGTCTGACTATCTCTGAAATATACAACTCGGCCAACTTGTCAAGTGAAAAATCCATACGAACTGGGATAAAATGAGCCGACTTCGTTAACTTATCAATCACAACCCATACATGCATCTTTCTTTCTGGTAAACGGAAATCCTATCACAAAATCTATAATAACTTGATTCCATTTCCACTCGTGGACTAGCACAGTCGCAATAAACACAGAAGGTACTGATGTTCGGCCTTTACCTGTTGTGACAGATCAAACATCTAGAAACAAACTCGAAATGTCCTTTTTATTCCTACCCACCAAGACATTTTCTTCAAATCATTATACATCTTTGTACTACCAGGATGAATAGACAAAAAAAACTACTATATGTGCTTCTTGTAAGATCTTTCGAATAAGCTCATCATTCTTCTTGACACACATACCTGGGTGATAATCAATCACTAGCTCATAATCTTTAATCAACTCTAGCCATCTTCTTTGCTTCAATTTCAAACTTTTGTGATCGGTGAATATGTGGCACTTCTCACCGTACAAATGATGTCTCCAAATCTTCAACGCAAAAATAATGGCAGCTAGCTCTAAATCATGTATCGGATAGTTCTTCTCATGTGGCTTTAGCTATCTAGAGGCATAAGCAATTACCTTGCTTTCCTGCATAAGTACACAACCAAGTCCATTCATGGATGCATCACTTTGTAAATCACAAACTCCTTACACAGTTCTCGTTGTACTAAAGCAGGAGCTTTAGTCAATAATGCTTTTAACTTGTCAAAACTCTGTTGACACTTCTCAATCCATTCAAACTTGATATCCTTTCGCAGAAATCTTGTCAACGGGTAGCTATCATGGAAAATCCTCTACAATATCCTAAGCAAGACCAAGAAAACTTCTAACTTCGATACATTTCTAGGAGGCTTCCAATCAACAATGGCTGAAATCTTGCTCGGATCAACCTTAATACCTTCACCTGAAACAATATGTCCAAGAAAACCAACTTCTCGTAACCAGAACTCACTTTTGCTAAACTTGGCATACAACTGATTATCTCTCAGAATCTGTAAAACTGTTCTCAAATGCTCTGCATGCTCAGTCTCATCATGAGAATAAATCAAGATATCATCAATGAACACAACTACAAACTTATCCAAGTACGGTCTGAAAATTCGGTTCATTAAGTCCATGAAAATGGTAGGAGCATTAGTCAAGTCAAATGGCATCACAAGGAACTCATAATGACCATACCTAGTCCGGAAAGCGATCTTGGGACATCTAACTCTTTAACTCGCAAATCGATAGTATCCGGATCTCAAATCTATCTTGGAGAACATAGTAGCTCCTTTGTTTCAATTCTAGGAATTCCTTTCTCTTACGGTCAATAAACCCCCGATCGATGTACTTTTACGAAATTCCTCCCGAAAGAAATCCCAAGTGATCCTCTCCTTTGGTACAACTGATACAAGTGTCTTCTACTAGTAGTAGGTGAGTCTCTAAGAAGTGATATTACACATTTCATACATTCCTCGGTGTACAAGATAATTCATCAAAGACTCGATAGTATTTTCTAACCAAAATTTTGCTCTTTCTGCATCATCATGTTTTGTTGCTCTAACTCTTCTCGCCCTTGTTTCCCGATTCTATCAATGGTGGCTTTTCTCTTATCATTGTATCTATGATCGGGAAGCTTGAGGTACATGGGTAGCTTTGAGAGTCATGAGGGGGTGGAGGTCTAACTCTGGGATTCGCATGCGAACGAACTCGGCAAACCAATTATTCAAAGCTTGGAAGAGAGCTTCTCGAGTCACTCCTCCCTAATTAATCATTCTCGCCTATTCTCGATGATGCGCTACCCCTTCCGCGGGAGCGACGCATTACTTTCTACATCATCATCACCAGCTTTCGCTCAGGGATCCATTACAATAAAACAAAATATTTAAAAATCGTCGTGAGTCGTCACACTATCAAAATACAGGTATGGCATGTATAGCTAGACATTTACTCACACTAACTGCTCCGAGAACCGACTAAACCTGCTCGATACCAATAAATGTAACGCCCCACACCCGAAACCGTCACCGAGTCAAAGCTTGAGGTGTTACTAAACTTATCTTACCTTTTAAACAACTCTAAACCACTTATTTTAATTTTCGGAATAAACTGCTTTTCTGCATCATAGCTACTTAAAAATTCATTTCTCGAGTTTCAAAACTCGAAATTAAGATCCGTAAATTTTTCCTGAAACTAGACTCATATATCTATCTACTAATTTTTTTCTAGAATTTTTGACTTAGCCAATTAGTACAGTTTATTAGTTAAATTTACCCCTGTTTCAGACTTTGACTGCACTGACCTCTACTTAATACAAACCACTTTTCTCCCTATACAAAATTAATATAACTATACCGTTTGTTTATATTAAAACTAGATTCTATAAGGATTCTAACCATATAAATTAAACCACCTAATTATTTTTTTACAATTTATGGTGAATTTCAAAATTTGAAACAGGGGATCTAGAATTTTCTCTGACCCTATTTCACTAAAACTCAGATATCTCATAAAATATAATACCTTTACCTGTTTTGCTTATTCCATAAGAAAATAGACATAATAAGATTTAATTTCATATATTATTCACCATCAAACCATGTCTCTACGATTTTTAGTGATTTTTCAAAATCACATTATTTCTGATACTTGAATCTGTTTTTAAGTTACTTTCACGTTTTTCTTAGTTTTCATGTGATAGTTACTACTTATTCATACATACAATTAAACATGTATATCATCAGCCATTCTATTAGTTAATCACTAGCAAGTATTTACACATCATTCATTGATCATATCATATCAAAAGAAACCAAGTTCCTATACATGCCATACACAAAACTAAACGTCTAACTATACCAATGTTATTTCTTCGATAGTGTGACCAAGGTCTCCGACGTTTCCTTCAATCCCCGAGTGGCTTGATAAAAACTATAAGAAAAAGAAAATAAAGAGAGTAAGCACTAGGCTTAGTAAGCTTACAAGCAAATAAATTACAACATTCACATAATGAATGATTATACATAATGTCACCTAGCCTCATAAACTTTCTTTACTTCTCATTTTCTACCTTCTTCTTTACTTACTTACCTTCTTTCTTACGACCTTTCACTATTCATAAATATAATCTACCTTCCCTTTTGCTGATAATTCACTGTAATTTAACGTGTACAATGACCCATTGAACCACTCGGAATACTAAGGATACTTTGGGTCGTTCCTGTCTATCAATATCCTGACAATGCCATGTCTTCGACATGGACTTACATGAATTATTCCTGTCTCCAATGCCATATATATATATATATATCTAATATGGGCTTACATGGCTCATTCTTGTCTCCAAAGCCATATATCTGATATGGACTTACATGGCTCATTTCTGTCTCCGTCTGTCCTGTCAACCCCAATATCCTAACATTCCTAAGGTTCAAACGGGGCTTCCTAATGCTTTTTCTCTGTCACTTTGCCTTTAATTTGACTTTAAATATTCTCATAAAATAAGTATATAAATGCTGGAAATTTACAATAATAATGTAAAATAAAAGAATATTGCATTTATTTCTTCAAACTTACCTCGTATGCAAAAATAGCTACTTTTACCATTTCATCCACAACTTGGTATTTTCTCCATTTTAGCTTGAATTTCAGTTTTCCTTGCTCTATCATTTAAAATATAGTCTAATTAGGACTAAAATTATTCAAATTGACCCAAAATCATATTTTGGCAAAATTACAATTTTGCCCTAAAACTTTGCATATTTACACTTTTGCCCCAAAGCTCGTAAATTAAACTTCAGCCTATTTTCTTATGTTTCATGACATGATGGTCATTTTTCCTTCTATGGCAGCATCAAATTCATACTCTAACAAGCACTTATGACTATTAGGTATTTTTACCGATTAAGTCCTTTTACTCGTTTTTGCTTAAAACCGAGTAGTACAAGTTGTCTAACATAATTTAAAACCTTATATTCTATCATAAAACACCAAAATACACAAATTTCACCTATGGGTATTTTTCCAAATATGAACCCTAACTTAAATTATTGCTAGCATAAGCTTTATCGAGCCACGGGACTCAAAACGTAAAGAACATTAAAAACGGGCTTGGAATCACTTACCATGGAGCTTGAAAGCTTGAAACAAACCCTAGCTATGGAGAACCCTTGAAATTTCGTCCTAATGAAGAAGATGGACAAAAATTGGCTTTTAATTTTGTTTTTAATTCATTTTACCCTAAATGACCAAAATGCCCTTACTACTAAACTTTCAAAAATTCCTTCCATGTCCTAATTTTGTCCATGAACTTAAAATTGGTAAAATTGCTATTTAAGACCTCATAATTAATATTCTAATTCAATTTTATGCAAAATACTTCTAGAACACAAGTTTTGCAATTTATTCAATTTAGTCCCTAATTTCAAATTAAGTACTTTATGCATAGAATTTCTTCACGAACTTTTCACACAATCATGCAAACATATCATAGACCTCAAAATAATAATAAAATAAATTTTTCTACCTCAAATTTGTGGTTTCGCAACCACTATTCCGTTTAGCCCCTATTTCGGGATGTTACACATATACATTATACAGGTTGTATCCTTCAAGGGGCAATGAAGATTGATGCGCCTTAAATCCCTAAGCAGTAGGGTAACAGGCTAAAGCATAACAGATCTGACCTTCAGGTGTTTACGCTGAAACAGATCCAAGATGATTTGGCATCTCTGTATCGTCAGAGAACAGATCAAAGATGACAGATTTGGCATCTCCGTATTGTCAGAGAGCAGATCGAAGATAGCAGATTTGGCGTCTCTGTATTGCCAGAGAGCAGATCAAAGATAGCAGATTTGGCGTCTCTGTATTCGACGGAGTGCAGATCAAAGACATAGCAGATCTAACCTTCGGATGTTTCCATATCGAAGTAGACCTAAGATGATCTGGCGTCCTTATGTTTACAAGGAGCAGATCGAAGATATAGTAGATTTGGCGTCTCTGTATTGCCAGAAAGCATATCGAAGATAATAGATTTGGCGTCTTTGTATTCGACGGAGAGCAGATTGAAGACATAGCAGATCTAACCTTCGGATGTTTCCATATCAAAGTAGATCCAAGATGATCTGGAGTCCTTATGTTTACAAGGAGCAGATCGGAGATATAGTAGATTTGGCATCTCTGTATTGTCAGAGAGCAGATCAAAGATAGCAGATTTGGCATCTCTATATTCGACGGAGAGCAGATCGAAGGCATAGCAGATCTAACCTTCGGATGTTTTCATATCGAAGTAGATCCAAGATGATCTGGCGTCCTTACGTTTACAATGAGCAGATCGAAGATATAATAGATTTGGCATCTCTGTATTGTCAGAGAGCAGATTGAAGATAGCAGATTTGGCATCTTTGTATTCGACAGAGAGCAGATCGAAGACATAGTAGATCTAACCTTCGGATGTTTTCATATCGAAGTAGATCCAAGATGATCTGGCGTCCTTACGTTTACAAGGAGCAGATCAAAGATATAGTAGATTTGGTATCTCTGTATTGTCAGAGAGCAGATCGAAGATAGCAGATTTGGCATCTTTGTATTGTCAGAGAGTAGATCGAAGATAGTAAATTTGGCGTCTCTGTATTGTCAGAGAGTAGATCAAAAATAACAAATTGGTGTTCCTGAGTTTTCAAGAAGTAAGTTGAAGATAGTCAATTTGACACTCCTAAGGATGTCAGAATACCTTTAAGGAAGATGAGGATCAAGATTTTGAGACTTAGCCAGACCGGGCAAATTTGGTCCTTTTATAGTCTTTGCTTGATTCCTATTACACAGCAATGAGCAAAGAGGGGAAGCTGTAGCAGCCCAAATCTGCCCGGGCCCATAATTAAATAAATAAACCAAAAAATAAAAAATAATAATAGAAATAAATGTTTATTTTAAACAGTCCGTTTACAAGCCTATTGCACTTATGGCCCAACTAGTTTAAACCAGAATACCTAAACTACCTAGTACCCGGTTACAACCTAATAAGCCTACACTCGTTTCGACTTAAACCCAATAACCCGTACCAGACCCAAGTCACTCGGGCCCAAAAGGCCTAAGGAATTAAGATACCAGCAGGAAACCCTAGGGTTTCCTTGGAACCTCAGCGCCGCAAGAGCCGTTCCAGAAGCTTCGCCATGTCAGAGCCGTTCCAACTCCCGAAGCATGGGCCATCAATAGCCCTGTCCCCTCACGTCACCCCAGCTGGCTCTCATCAATGCCGGTCAGATCAACGGTCACCTTGCACAAGGCTTCGAACGTCACCACCTTAATCTCAGGCTTCACTGCTGACCTTTGCGCCTCCATCGGTGCCGAGATCTTCGCAACAGAAGCCGTCCTATGGTTACCAAGGCAAGATTCACATCCACAACGTGATCTTCACCGGATTTTTTGGTACTTGCAAGACAAAGAAAGAAACCAACAGACACGGGAAAGAAAAACGGAGTAGAAAAGGAAACTAAACAGACAAAAGATGACAAATAGCAACAGATAAACTTGAACAAACAAGGAAAGAAATCTTTGATTTCTTTCCTAAATATGCATAGTTTAAAGGCTATAAAGCCTTTATTCAGACTTGTAATATAGAACACGGAGATTCAATAAAAAACGGAACTCATTTTTTATACTAAAAATCGACAGTCAAGAAAGAATACTCAAGTGATTATTATTTTTCTCTTTAAATACGTGCAAATATTGTAGGAAATAAAAAGGAAAGGGATATACCTTTAATCAGCATTGGAAGGCGAGGTTTTTAAACCTCCAGCCACCGTATGCGGTGGAAACGACAATGTCACGTGAACGCGTGCAAACCCCTGGACGGAGGTTCGGTGACACTCCGAGAGCCCCTCCCCAACTTTCTTTCAGAGAGTTTCCTTATTTTTTAAAAAAAACAAACTGTAGAAATGATTTTTGAACTTAAAATTTGGCTTATATAGCCGAAAAGAAACGGTGCCATTTTGGCTTAAGTCAATAAGACTAAAAATGACCTCGTTTTAAGACCTGAGGATCCGCGTGTTGACCCGTGACTCGGGGAGAATCCGCGCGTTTTTGTAAAATAGGTAAATTGCCCAATTGACCCTTCCGTGTTTTAATTTTTTTAATTTTATTTTATTTTTATTTTAATTTAGCCCCAATCTTTTATATTTATTTCAATTTAATCCTAGCGCCCTTTTAAAATCAGTTCCAGAGAACGACACTGTTTTGGGATTAGGGTTTAATTACCCAATGAGTCCATCAGTTTTTAGCTTGTGTTTTAATTAAGTCCAAATTTTTTATTATTTTGCAAATTAACCCCAGACCTCTTAATTAAATTCAATTTTAGTCCTTTTTATTTTAAATACTTTATATATTATTCTTTTTAAATATTAGTTATATAAAATAGTATATATTATTCATTAGATTATTATTATACATTTTTAAATTTTTTATATATATTTTTATATATATATAATATTTATTCTGTTATTTTTTTTATATGTTATATATTATATACTATTTATTTTACTATATTTTTATATGTAAAATACTTGTTGTATTATTATTATTTTATATATCCCTTATCATATTATATTTCATTATATTCTATTTATATATTTTAATTACATATTATATTTTACTATATATCATAATTTTCTTTCTTTCTTTTTTATATGTTATATTATATACATTATATTATGTATTTTTATATTATATAATTTATATTTTTATATATTTTTATTTGTAAATTGTGTTATACGCTATATATTATACTATATTTCCTTACATTACCTTTATTTTATTATAAAGCATACATTATTATTTATTAATTATATACATTTTCAAAATTTTATAAATAAATGTAATATCACTACTTAGTACATTTTTATATATAGTTATTATACCCTATAATATAACTTATATGTATGTATCATTTTCTAAAAAAAAAGGGTTCTCTTTTATCACTCTTATATTATTCAAATATCTTATTTCTATTTAATTTTTTTTATTTTATACATTTTAATTTACTTATTTATCTTTGGTTTTCTCATATTTTGATATTGTTTAGTTGGTTAAATTTTACATATCATTTATTTTGTATATTAGCATGAAATTAATTATTTATGGTGATCTGCATAAGACATTATCATATATGTATATTGTAATTAGATTTATTTAATTCCTTGTTGTCGAGGCCATTTTTAAAATTGAGTTTTGGAAAATGGAAATCGACTTTACGAAAACGGGAGTCGCCACTAATCTTTTTAGGTGTGATTGGATCACCTTATAAAATGTTTTGTTTTAAAACATTAATTTTGGTCTACGATAGTCGAGAACACGGATTCGGGAGTCGGTTACGTACGAGGAAGGGTTAGCACCCTCCTAACGCCCAAAAATTGGTACCTAATTGATTATCAAAATGTCTTTAATGTTGGAGATTTGAAAATTTTAAGATACAATCCTCTTTTAATATTTTTGATTTTAAAAATTATGGATCACTTGTATCAAATGGATCAAAATATTACATCCAATAAGTTGGGGGACAATATTTTTAAGATATTTGACACTAAGTTAGCCTTTTTGGAATTCCTTATCTCGAAACAACGAAATGCCATATCCAGTAAGTTAGGACATAACACCTTGAAATTTCGAGACAGTTGCTTGCACTTTGAAAACCTTAAAAACTTAGAAGGGTGCTTGACCATACGAACTCAACGAGAAAAATTGCAACGCAGTAAGTTAGGGCACTATTTTTCTCGAAGCTTCCAAATACCAAGCATTGCCTTTTATTTTTTTGAAAACTTTGGAATCTTGTTTTTTAATAATTCATGAGGTTGACATATCATTATAAAATAACATACAAGATAACATATTATCATAATAGATGAGTAAAAACATGGATTTAAATTAATAAATTTTAAGCAATGGACATGGCAAATTTAAAACTTGTAAAACATTCATACAAAATAATATACAACATACATTAAAAATGAATAAGTAAGCATATAAACTTATAAGGTATAACTCTATATACATTTTAATAAATAAAAAAAATGATGCATAGCATACAATTTAACATAAACATGCCTAAAATAATACCAACATACATGTCAATTCTAAAATACAACTTTTAACAATAATTATAAAATAACATTATAAATAATATGTAAGATTTAATCAACTAAACAATATAAAAATAAGAGAAATACAAAGATAAATAAGTAAAAATAAATAAAAAAATAGAAATAAGACATTTAAAAGTATAATATAAAAATGATAAAAGAGAACCCCCTTGTTTAAATAATGATACCTACATATAAGCTATATTATAAAGTATAATAACTATATATAAAAATGTATTAAGAATTAATATTATATTTATTTATAAAATTTTAAAGATGTATATAACTAATAAAATAATATAATATATACTTTATAATAAAATAAAGGTAATGTAAAGAAATATAATATAATATATAGTGTATAATATAATTTGCAAATAAAAGTATATAATTATATAATATAACAATATAATATAATGTATATAATATAATATATATATAAAAAGAAAAATATCATGATATATAGCAAAATATAATATGTAATAAAAATATATAAATAGAATATGATGAAATATAATATAATAAGGGATATAATAATAATATAATAAGTATTTTTCATATAAAAATATAGTAAAATAAATAGTCTATAACGTAAAAATAATAAAATATATAATACAAATATATTTTAAAAATGTATAATTATAATCTAATAAATAATATATACTACTTTATGTAATCTATATTAAAAATATAATAAGTATTTAATATTGAAAGGATTAAAGTTGAATTTAATTAAAATCTGGGGTTAATTTGCAAACTAATAAAAAATTTTGGACTTAATTAAAACACAAACTAAAAGTCGAGGAACTCATTGGGTAATTAAACCCTAATCTCAAAACGACGTCGTTTCCCTGGAATTAATTTTCAAAAGGGCGCTAGGATTAAATTGGAATAAATACAAAAGATTGGGGCTAAATTTAAATAAAAATAAAATGAAATTAAAAATATCTAAAATACAAAAGGGTCAATTGGGCAATTAATCCTTTTATCAAAAATGCGCGGATCCTCCCCGGGTAAACGGGTCAACGTGCGGATCCTAATACTTTGAAACGACGTCGTTTTTAGGCTTATTGAATTAAGCTAAAACGGTGCCGTTTCACCGATGTTATAAAAGTAAAAAAAAACCTTTGAACCCTCATTTTAAACACTCAGCAGAAAAAAAAAAGAGAGAAAAAGTTCTCAAATTCTCTCAGAGCTCTGGCCAGTGGCCGTCCTGGCTCGTCCCACAGCACCACCTCCTTCGGCGACACCCGCTTCACGCGCCACCGTCTGGGCCACCGTATAAGCGGCTAGAAATCGAAACGTCTTGTTTTCACAAAGAGATTTCAACGGTAAACTCTATACCGCTCTATTTTAATGATACTTGCATGTTATTTAGAGAAGAATAAAAAAGGGATATATCACCTGTTTCTTGATAAAATCGGTCTGCTTTTATTATATATGTGTCTTTTTGTATTAAAAAAAACGTAACTTTTACAGATTACAAAAGGGTTTTTTATAGCCCTCTACAGATTATTGTATTTTGGGGAAAGAAATCCTTAATTTCTTTCCATATTTATTTAATCCGCATGCTGTGTTCTTTCTTTCCATATTTATTCCTCGTCTGTCGCGATTTCTTTCCCTTGTTTGTAGGTGAGTGCAAGGATCTCGGTGACAAGATAAGGCTGAGGTGTGGCACGCTGATGAAGGCGATGATCTTGGCGATGGTCGTGCTATTCGTGATGTGATTCGGGGCCAGACAAAGGGACGACCAGTGATCGGGGCACTGATAGGCATTGAAGGCCCTTGGGACAATGCATTGAATGGTGGCCTCGATTCAGGGTTTAGACGGACGCTTCCCGAAACTTCCAAAAAACGTTACGACGCTAGGAGGGAAAGAAAGAAACCCTGGGGTCTGATTTGGGGTCCATGTGTTTGGGGCTTTTTGGGCCTGCTAAAATTTTGGGCCATGGGTTGTGGTGTATTGGGTCACTGTAACGGGCTATGGGGTAGTTGGGTTTAAGTTGTAACAGGGTCTGCTGGGTAGTGCTTCTGTATTAAACCAAAACATTTGGACTTTGTAATTGGACTTTTAAATGGACATCTTAAATAAATCAATATTTATTTAATTCTTTTATTCTATTTTCAGCCCGTCAAATTTGGGCTATTACACTTGTGATATACAAAACACATCATTACTTTTAAATCCAAAAAATATATTTCATTTAATTCAAAAAAAGAATTTTAAAAAGTGAGGCAATGTTTTGACATTTAGGAATTCAGAAAGTAGTGCCCTAACATGCTGGGTTGCAATTTCCTGTTTGTCTAAATATCTAAAATATCCTTTTAAAACGAGTTTTACAAAGTTACAAGATGATTACAGTTACGAAAGTTTAAAGATATCGCGTCCAATCATGCTGGATGTGATGTTTGTACTCTTTCGAAACGAAGGAATTTTAATTCTTTTTAACGCAAAGCATTACAGTTTTAAGTGATTCTCATTTCTAAATTCTTTCAAACTTCTGACATTAAGACAAAACTTTTCAATTTGGTACCAATTTTGGGCGTTCTGAGGGTGCTAATCCTTCCTCATACGTGTGACTCCCCTAACCTATTTTCTCATACTTTACGTGAGACCAAAACATTTTATAAAGTGATCCAATCACACTTTAAAAGATTGGTGGCGACTCCCGTTTTCGTTATTTTAAAACCCGCTTTTAGGGAGGTTTCAGCACGGACTCATTTTGAATGGAGTTTAAACAAAGACATACATATGTTAGTGAGAGCTCTGAATTGAAAGAGTTTGTAATTTTATCTGAATGATCACAGAAAATGGAAAACAAAAGCAGTGAAAGAAAACAATCAAAATTGGGATTCTGAGATTCCGGTAAATAGAGTACAATTAGATTATTTTTGACTTTTTCAACAAGGAAATCAAAAGATGTTTATAGTTGTTTCACTTCTCTATCAAGGTTTTTGAAAAATATAAGCTGAAATTGAATAACTTAAGATCCCCAAGTACATTAGCAGCTAGTGTTGGCAATGTTCACAAAAAGGATAGAACGATTTGTATTCATAGTGGAAAAACTCATCGAGGTCAGTGTTGACCAAATAACGAGGCTTGTATTTATGTGTTTCTTAGGAACATTTGAAATGAGATTGTCTGATTCAACATGAGTAGCTAAACATAAAATGGGGCTTTTGCTCAATTGAATTAAGCACATTAAATATGAATTAGGGTTTTACTATGGTCTTGTCGATAGAAACTTAGGGTTTAGAGAACTAGACAATCGATCAAGGATGATGAAAAGAAGTAAGAGGATTGACTAGGAGAAATCGGCACAGAAGAAAGTATAGCTTTCAGGATTTTGGCTTTTTATGGCAAATGGCTATGAAGGTTTAGAAATGTCTGAAGAAAAAGATGGAGATGAACATGATGGTAGGAAGATTCAGCTATGGAGGAAAGAAGAAAAAGAAAAGGTTGATGAAGAGAGGAGAAAAGAAAAGAAGAGGAGAATAGTCAGGAAATGGCACAAATTACCCTAAATGCCGAATTTATACTGGCACTTAACCTAGCCGAATTTTTGCCCCCCTAAAGCTCCCCTTGGCCGGTCAACTCTTGCTCCTCAAGAGTCCACCATTTGGCCAACACTGCTCTCCCTAACCAGCTCCTAAATTCTCTCCCTTATCCCCTCCTTGCTCAATCTCCTGAGCAGCTCAAACTCCTTCTGACTGACTTTTACTTGAGTTCCATCACTTCCCTTTTCTGCACATAAAAATTAATTCCCTTAATTTTCTGTCATTGTGACTTGAACCTGGGTCCTCCCTAACATTCACACACCACTTTTATAGCCTTCCCAGTGGCGTCACATGCCACTATGCCACTTGCTTCCTTGTGTTTTATTTTACACAATTAATACTTAAAAGCCCAGCTTACCAGAACCCCTTTTTCTTATGGAATTAAAATTAACTAAAACTACTGGGTTTTAACTTAAGCTTGGGCCTTCTAGAGGCCCACTAACATAATTAATCCTATGCTAAGCAGACAAAACATAGAATATTAAATTTTACCAACATTTTTAGAATTCCCAAAAATTGGGGCGTTACAACTCTACCCTCCTTAAAGAAATTTCGTCCTCGAAATTTACCTAATCCAAACAGATGAGGGTATTGCTGTTGCATCGCCTCTTCTGGCTCCCAAGTAGCTTCCTCTCTGCCATGGTTACACCAAAGCACTTTTACTAATGGAACAGATTTCTTTCTCAGAATCTTAACATCTCGATCCAATATTTTTACAGGCTCCTCCTCAAAGGTCAAATCAGTTTGCACCTCAATTTCTGCAACCTGCACGACATGAGTAGGGTCAGAATGATAACACCTTAACGTGGAGACGTGAAAAACATCGTGAATTCTGTCTAACTCTAGAGGCAATTCCAACTGATAAGCCACTGGGCCCACTCGCTTCAAAACCCGATAAGGCCCAATGAATCGCGGACTCAACTTGCCCTTCCTACCAAACCTTAGCGTCTTCTTCCAAGGAGAAACCTTTAAGAAGACCATATCTCCTATTGAGTACTCAATCTCCTTACGTTTCAAATCTGCATATGACTTTTTCCTATCGGACGCTTCTTTCAACCTGTCTCTAATCAACTTGACCTTATCCTCAGTATCTGCCACCAATTCAGGTCCAAGAACCTGTCGTTCTCCTAGTTCGGTCCAACAACTAGGTGTACGAAACCTTGTCCATACAGTGCTTCATACGGTGCCATTCGAATACTTGCCTGGTAACTGTTATTGTACGTAAATTCCGCCAACGGCAAGTAATCCTCTCAACTCCCTCGGAAGTCAATAACACATCCCCTCAACATGTCCTCTAGAATCTGAATAACCCTTTCCGACTGACCATCAGTTTGGGGATGGAAAGCCGTACTAAAGTTCAATCGTGTCCCCAATGCCTCATGTAGCTTCTGCCAAAATTGAGATGTAAATCTAGGATCTCAGTCAGAAATAATTGAAACTAAGACACCATGAAGTCGCACAATCTCCGCCACATACAACTTGGCTAACTTCTGAAGGGGCACGTATAAAATGGGCCGATTTGGTCAACTATCCACAATTACCCAAATCGAATCTTTCTTCGATGGCGTCAAGGGTAACCCACTCACAAAGTCCATGGTTACCCTCTCCCACTTCCAAAGTGGTATCTTCACTGGCTGCAACAGTCCAGAAGGTAATTGATGCTCAGCTTTTACTCGCTGGCATGTCAGACATTTCCCCACGAATTCCGTTACTTCTCATTTAAGCCCAGGCCACCAATACAATTCTTGCAAGTCATGATACAACTTATTCCCTCCAGGATGCATGGCACAAAGTCCCCCATGAGCTTCCTTAAGTATTAAATGTCTCAAGTTAGAGTCCTTCGGAACACAAATTCTTCCTTGGAAGCACAAAACTCCTTCGCTATTCAACCCAAACTCAGAAGTTTCCCCTTCCTCAACTCGTTGAAAATGAGCAACCAAAGACTCATCTTTCAACTGCTTTTCCTTAATCTGATCCACCCAGGTTGGCCTTACTTGCAATTCAGCTAACAAACTTCCATCATCATACAGACTTAGGCGAGCAAACATTGCTCTCAGATCAGATACAGCTCTACGACTTAGAGCATCGGCTACAATATTAGCCTTGCCTGGGTGATATTCGATCGAACAATCATAATCCTTAAGCAACTCGATCCATCTTCTTTGCCTAAGGTTCAGTTCCTTCTGAGTCAGCAAATACTTAAGACTCTTATGGTCTATGTATATAATACACCTTTCTCCATACAAGTAGTGTCTCCAAATCTTAAGTGCAAAGATCACTGCTGCTAACTCCAAATCATGAGTAGGATAGTTCCCTTCGTAAGGCTTAAGCTGTCGTGATGCATAAGCAACCACCTTACCCTCTTGCATTAACACACAACCTAAACCTACATGTGACGCATCACTATACACGATGAAATCCTTCCCAGACTCCGGCTGAATTAATATGGGTGCTTTCGTCAGAACTTTCTTCAAGTTCTCAAAAGCTTCCTGCTGCTTCTCAGTCCACACAAACTGTACTCCTTTCCTTATGAGTTTCGTCAGAGGTGCTGCCATCACAGAAAGACCTTCCACAAACCTTCTATAGTATCCTGCCAAGCCTAGGAAACTTCAAATTTCTGACACCGACCTAGGTGGCTTCCATTCCAGAATTGCTTCAATCTTACGAGGGTCCACCTTAATCCCTTCAGCAGAGACCACATGTCCTAAGAAGGTTACCTCCTTCAACCAGAATTCACACTTGCTGAACTTCGCATAGAGTTCCTTCTCCCTTAACACTTGCAGCACAATGCGAAGATGCTCATCATGTTTCGCTTCTGTTTCAGAATATACCAGGATATCATTAATAAAGACGACTACGAACCGATCCAAAAATGGTTGGAACACACAATTCATCAGATCCATAAATACTGCAAGAGCATTTGTCAGTCCAAATGGCATAACCAGAAACTCGTAATGACCATACCGAGTCCTAAATGCCGTCTTATGAATATCTACCTCTTTAACCCTTAATCGATGATATCCAGATCGAACGTCGATCTTGGAAAATACAGAAGCTCCTCTAAGTTGGTCAAACAGATCGTCAATTCTTGGTAGTGGATACTTATTCTTAATCGTCAATTTGTTCAACTAGCGATAATCAATACACATTTGCATCGTCCCATCCTTCTTCTTCACGAATAGCACCGGTGCTCCCCATGGAAACACACTTGGCCTAATAAAGCCCCTATCCAACAGCTCTTGAATTTGAGCTTTCGCTCCACTAACTCCTTCGGTGCCATCCTATATGGTGCGATGGACACTGGCGCCGTTCCCAGCAAGAAGTCGATTCCAAACTCGACCTCTCGGTTTGGAGGCAATCCCGAAAGCTCCTCTGAAAAAATATCTTGGAACTCTTTTACGGTTCTAACCTTATCCACAGTCAGTCCCTCAGCTTCCTACTAACTTACAAATGCCAAATAGGCCTCACAACCTTTTCGAATCCACTTTTTAGCCCTCAATACCGACACCACATTGGACAAATAGTCCCTTCGTTCACCTATCATCATAACATCATCACCTTTCATGGTCCTTAGCACCATTCACTTAGCAGTACAATCCAAAGTCGCTTTATGCTTAACAAGCTAGTCCATTCCCAGAATGAGGTCAAACTCTCCAAACGGCAACTCCATCAGATCTCTAGGAAAAATCCTACCTTGAGTTTCTAAGGGTACATCCCTGTACAGTTTGTCTACCCTAACCGAGTGACCCAAAGGACTTAGCACAGATACCCCACTCACAATCTCCTCAGAGTGCACACCCAATGACCTAGATATGGTACATGCAACATAGGAATGAGTGGATCCAATATCCACCAAAGCAGTATACGGCATGCTAGAAACCAAAAACGTACCAGTTATGACATCAGGTGTGTCGCCCTCCTCTCGACGACGAGCTGCATACACCAACGCCAGCTGTCGAGCCTTGGTATTTCTGGCACCTCTGCCAGGCGCCCCTCAACCTCGGCCATTTTCATTTCTGCCCCTACCTTGTCCACATCCTCTCGGTAGTTGCGGTCCACCTCTCGCGGGTTGAGTAACCCTCTGTTCAGCAACCTGAACCTGATCAGCTCTCTGAGGACAGTCCTTAACTCTATGCTCCATAGATTTGCATCGGAAACAAGCACCAGAACGTTTCCTACACTCACCCAAGTGTACCTTACCATAGTCTCCACAGATTGGTGGTCTAACAACATTCACCGGAACTGCTCGAACTGGCTCCCTCACTCTCGCCCTTTTGACATTCTTATTTGCTCCACTCGAGGGTCCAGAATCCCTCTGGAAATAGTTTTGATCCTTCTCACGGTTCTGCCTCTCAGTACGCTTCACTTCCTCAACTATCTTAGCTTTTCCACCAGGACCGCAAAATCACGCTCTCTCTGCGGAGTAATCAGCACCTTAAGTTCATATCTAAGTCCATCCTCGAAGCGAACGATACGTCCATACTCCGTAGCGACTATTCCCATAGCATATCGGCTTAGCCTCATAAACTCAGCCTCATACTCCACAACCGACTTATTTCCTTAAACCAGATTCAAGAATTCCTTCCTGCGGGTGTCCACATAACTTGCCCCAACATACTTTCCTTTAAAGGCCGTCTTAAACAGCTCCCAAGTGATCCTATCAGCTGGGGTCCCATCCCTCATAGTGAGCCACCACTGATAAGCCTCATCTCACAAAGAACGATCGGCTCCTTCACGACACTCCCACGAGGCGGTCAAGTCATCCATAATTCGCTCTATGGCCTCCAACCAATATTCTGCCACATTCGGCGTTACACCAGATACGCCCCTAAAGATCTCCACTCTGTTAGCCCGGAGTTGTTCAAAAATTAATCCTCGAATTCCATTATCGATACTTGCCCCGGCCACCCTTTCCAGAATACGAAGCATAGCTTGCGACAGGGCGTCATCCCCAGCACCACGATCATGAGACTCCACTTCCGTTGCCGGTGGTACCAGTGCCTCTACTATCGGCATATGCCCAGACGATGCATTTCCTACTCGAGCACTACCTCGGCCTCGTCCACGGCCTCTTCCACGAGCTGCTCGCGTACTCATATTATATTATCTGTTTTATGAATTTTATGAATTAATTTTAGCATTCCAGTGATTATTACAGATGTTTTATGATTTAGACCGTAATTCAGAGTTGGTTTTCGCAGAATCCATGTCTAGCTACAGTTTCAGTCTCCTATCAAGTTTTCCTATGGTTTCAGCATCCTATCTAGAGTAGTCTAGTAGGGTTACAATACAGACAAATAGTTCAAAAAAATATTCAAAAAAGTTCAGAGTAGTACTTACAGGCTTGAGCCGGAGATTCAGAATGCCACTAAAAGATCCAAATTTTGAAAACAGATTTTTACAATCTTTATAAAACTTTTATTTTCGAAAACCTTTGTTTTTGTAAACCCATTCCACAGCCGAGTTGTTGCAATTTGGCTCTGATACCACTAAATGTAAGACTCCAAACCTGGCCTAAACGTTATGACCGGATCCGACGTACCACATCAAAGCGTTCAAACATTGTGTATTGCTTAGTTTAGAAAACTTACTTGGTGTTTTAAAAGATACTTTCAAAATAGGTTAAAGTGAATGGAAGCTATGCACCAAGTAGGAAACCGAAAAAGAGGAGGTGAGTCTGTCGGACTGCTTAAGTACCAAGCTCCCTTCGGATCCAATCCTAGACATGGACACCGCCATTGACACACTTAACATCGTGAATATTTTTAGGAAAACAATTTGATTAAGTCCGTTTAAGAAAAAAGTGACTAACTTTGGAAAGCATTTTTATAGCGGAAGTCTTGCTTATAGTCGTGATATTTTGAAATCAATTATTATCTTTGAAATCGCGCCCTAAAGTAAATCAATTCGATGTTTAAAGTAAACCATATCCATTATAATAAAATATAAATCAAAACCATAAAAATAATAAAGCGGCCTTACTAGAAGTAAAAACCCAAAACCTCAAATGCAAAATAAAATGAAGTCCAGTTCACCAGAAAGAAACCAAGTTTGCAGAAACATGTGGCCACTCCGAATCCCTCACGGCTCAAAGCCCACTATGGTTGGGGATCACCTACGAGGATGAAAATAAAGGGGTGAGTTTGGGGAAACTCAGTGTGTAAATTAACCCAACCATAGCCTATATCAGCTCAAACCACAGAAACAGAATAAGTTGGCCTTAGCCCGAGCGAGTCTTGAATAAAGCCCATAGGCCCATGCTGATCGAACAAATATTACATGCTTATGCAAAACCCAACCCATATCCAACCATATGCACCCCCAACCAACCTTTCACCATGTGGGGAGACTACTCAACCCACCCAACCGCTACACGCCATAGAAATATGCAGCATGGCTGCCAGATCAGATAGTGTGACAGAGTCACCAGAAACAGATAATCGTGGCAGAGCCACTAGAACATATATATGTGGCAGAGCCACCAGAACAGATAATTTGTGGCATAGCCACCAGGACGCTTCCTCCATAATATAACCCATGTCCCCATGCACAAATATTTATTCATGGTATACATCATACAGATTTAAATCATCATGCTTTTCAGACAAAATTAACCCTAGGGGTATAAATGTCATTTTACACCTAGGGGTATCATGGTAATTTTCCATACAAAGGGGTATTCTAGTAATTTAGCTATCTTAGGGTTTTCATGCATATTTCTACCATTTACGTGCAATCAGAAACACTTACTGCACATACTTACTGAATTGGGCCCGTTGGCCCATTAACTGATTTTTGGCCCATTAAGCCCAAAATATCAATAATGCACGAAATCGCACGTATTGCAGTTTTATCGCTTCAGATTACCAGAATTATTAACTCATTTATCTTATGAGCATTCGCACACTCGCAAGTTCCCAAAATACTGGCTTTTCGGTATTTTGGCTTTTCGGCTTTTGTCGATCTAGTCTATGAGAGGGTGTCAGTTACACACCTGTTTTATGACAATTCGCTGATGAGATCCATGCATGAACTGCCCACACTTATATTACTACTATGTTAATTCTAACCACCGACATGAACTACATATTAACCACTTACCAAATTCGGCCAACCATACCTTAGGCACTAGCGATCCTACCTTTGTCGAAAGTAGCGACTAGATCAAGATCCAATCGTTCCACTTGTCCAAGCCCTTGATCAGCAGCCTCTAAATCCCACTATTATCAGAATAGAATAGTTATCACAACCCCTCAGGGCTACAAGTCCAAATCGATAGCCTCCCTAACCTTTAGGGGTTTCGACTTTTCTAAACTACGAAAGAAAGACTAAGTTGGCAAGACTTACCACTGGTTCCTTTGGTCAATGATTCCAATTAAATTATACTCAAATCTTTTGCCGATCTAAGCCCTCAAATGATAGCAAAAGTCAAGCCTTCAGTGATCTTTAGAATTCGGCTAAGTCCCTATGAGTGTGGGGTTTTCGGCTTTTTTTGCAACTGTGTAGAGAAAGATAGAATAGGAGGGTTTTGCTGTGGTCTTATCGACAGAAACTTGGGGTTTAGAGAACTAGAGAATCGGTCAAGGATGATGAAAAGAAGTAAGAGGATTGACTAGGAGAAATCGGCACAGAAGAAAGTATAGCTTTCTGGATTTCAGCTTTTTATGGCAAATGGCTATAAAGGTTTAGAAATGTCTGAAGAAAAAGATGGAGATGAACAGGATGGTAGGAAAATTCGGCTATGGGGGAAAGAAGAAAAAGAAAAGGTTGATGAAGAGAGGAGAAAAGAAAAGAAGAGGAATATAGTCAGGAAACGGCACAAATTACCCTAAATGCCAAATTTATACTGGCACTTAACCTAGCTGAATTTTTGCCCCCTAAAGCTCCCCTTGGCCGGCCAACTCTTGCTCCTCAAGAGTCCACCATTCGGCCAACACTGCTCTCCCTAATCAGCTCCTAAATTCTCTCTCTTATCCCCTCCTTGCTCAATCTCCTGAGCAGCTCAAACTCCTCCTGACAGACTTTTACTTGAGTTCCATCACTTCCCTTTTCTGCACATAAAAATTAATTCCCTTAATTTGCTGTCATTGTGACTTGAACCTGGGTCCTCCCTAACATCCACACGCCACTTTTATAGCCTTCCTAGTGGTGTCACATGCCGCTATGCCACTTGCTTCCTTGTGTTTTATTTTACACAATTAATACTTAAAAGCCCAGCTTACCAGAACCCCTTTTTCTTATGAAATTAAAATTAACTAAAACTACCGGGTTTTAACTTAAGCTTGGGCCTTCTAGAGGCCCACTAACATAATTAATCCTACGCCAAGCAGACAAAACATAGAATATTAAATTTTACCAACATTTTCAGAATTCCCAAAAATTAGGGCGTTACATCTGCAACTTGAATTCTCGAATCAAGTTTAGCACACGCATTCCTTTGATTTTTTCATCTCCCTCATACTCTGACTTGAGATAATTCCATATCTCATATGCTCACTTCAGAGTGATAATCCGAGTGAAGATAGTAGATGACACTACAGCGAACAAACAGGCCTTTGCCTTGGATTTTTTTTCTTCTTCTCCTTTTACAATTTGACCTGTGCCATGGTAAGATTGTGTGGGAGAGAAAGAACTTCATAATCCTCTTCCACTACTTCCCAAATATCCAAAGCTTCCATATACGCCTTCATACGAACTCCCCAAAACTGGTAGTTGTCTCCATCAAACACTGGTGGAGAAATTGAAGAGAAACTGGAACTTTCTTTGACGTCTATGACACATCAACCTCGCACACTCACTCACAAATCCCTTAAGAATACAACTCTGAGACCAATTGTAAGTATTTTAGTGAAAAAAACTTAATGGATGAAGGAAACTGAACACCCTTTATTCAACAATCATTTAGAATTTATACAAAATAAAATCAACAACCTACTAACATTTTCCTAAACTTAAGCAACACACAAATAATTAATTCCTAAAAATAGGAACGAACTTTGACACAAACAACTTAACAAAAAAACAAACTTTGATACAATCAACTTAAGAAAAAAAAAAAAGAACACATGTGGACATGTTTTAGTCCTGAAGCATTTTCTTAACACCATTCCTAACTAGATTGTTGGATCTAATAAATGAGATGTCACATCCATCACTAGACCAATTATGGTTTTATTTACATTTTAGATATCAAAAAATTAAGTTCCAAACTCATTTAAATACATTATTTAATCAAATATGGGTTATAAATGAGCTTACAAAAGCTCTCATGCTAATCTGATGGTATACGAAGGACTTAAATGTAAAGTAATCAAAGTAGGCGATGTACTGTCGCTACACCAAGGGATGATGTCACGACCCCAATTACAGGAACCTAATGTCATGACATCATATTGAGTGTGTCACAGCCCAAACCATAGAATTTAGATATTGTGACTTCAACAGACGAACGTCACGACCTTGAAGCCAGGGTGATCACAATATTGCAACCTCAACAGGAGAGAGTCACGACCTCGAAAAAAAAAAGCTCAATGTCGTGACACTGGTATGGGAGTGTCGCAACTATGAAGATAATTTCCAAAAAAAAGTTACTCCAATCATCCCAAACCTGTCAAACACACACTAAAATAGTCTAAGAGATCCAACACTTATCATTTCCCAATTTAAACATTAACCCAAATGCCAACTACCTTATTTGGTATATTTAACATCTTAAAACTTAAAACCATATGCATAATTACATTAATTCGATTCTCATATATCATACATATACAAAACGAGCATGTACACCTTTTGACTCACTAAGTTAGAAATAAACGTACCATCAACACAATTAGTCATATTTCAACATAAACCTTTCAACCATATGGACCAAAACATTCAATATGGATTTAAAATCAAATTCTTGACCTTAGGTGAAACTATACAAACTTTGTTGAGTTGAAAGTTAAATTCTAAATGCTATTTCACTTTTTGAAACCTTGAGATCTACCGATACTTGCGTATGGAAATAAACAAATCGTACCTTGAGTAATAGAGCTCAATAATACTTTCATAATTTAAATAAATAATCAATAGAAACAAAATAGCCATACAATCAATATATAATTCATCTATCAACTAACTCAATTTGCATTTTCATGTCTCAAGTCATAACCTATTGCAAAACTTCATTAGAGAATTCATTTATAGGTACATACTTTTTTCAATATTATATCTTAGTTTGTTATATGGCATGGTATTTGAAAAGTTCATTTATTTTTCATTTCCATCTTGAACCTTAGATTCACTTTGTGTCCATATCGACCCTCAGGGCTCATTTTAACTAGTTCGAATGATCTTTTGTAACACCCCTTACCCGTGTCTGATGCCGAGACAGGGTTCGAGGCATCACCAGACTTAAACATAAAAATTCATACAAAATCGGGCCATAAAATTATATACAATTTGAAACCATTCATACACGTGCATATCGTCCCTTATACGGGCCTACGAGGCCCAATACATACATTGGGAGTGGTTTGGGACTAAACCAAGAACTTTCAGAATTTTCTCAACACTTAGAAAGTTTTCAAATTTTAGAGGGTCACACGCGCGTGTGAGTAGGCCGTGTGGTCACACTTAGCCACATTCAATATGCATCATCAACAACTCTTATACATGCATAGTTATATCTAATTATCATAGCATACCATTGAGCCAAACTTAGACATTCAACATCAAGACTATTAGCACATTCAACCATTAGGTCTTTGGGCCATAACCACAATTGATCATATATGATGCAAACATAACTCACATCATAAGACATTGGCATATGCATATGAATAAATAATTAGGCTTACAATCAATTAGCCAATATAAGCCAATTAGCATGGCTACATACTACATTAACCTTTAACCATTACAAGCTAATACATTTGGCCAAAACATAATAACACATACAAAAAATGACTAAGTCCCTATACATGTCATAGACTTAAAATACTTGCATTCACTTATACCCAAATGATAGCTTGATACTGTGATAGAATCTCCGATGATCTCCAACCCAAGCTAGCTTAGTGACCCTATAAAATGAGGAAAAAGGGAGGGGGTAAGCTATATAGCTTAGTAAGCCTATATGAAAATAATAAGTAATTTATTAACATGTTTTCACCAATTCTCACAATATGTTCTCAAGGTAATATAATCATAATTGCACATAATTCCACTATTTACTTATGTTCATATCAAGCTGTCCATTCGAGTCATAGTCACTAAATTATTTATATCTTGATCTACAAAATTCAAAATTAAGATCCGATCAATTTCTTCAAAACTAGACTCATATATCTTTCTACCATAAAATTTTTAGAATTTATGGTTTAGCCAATAAGTACAGTAAAATCTTAAAATTTACCCCTATTTCACTATTCGATAGTTCCAACCCCTCTTCACTAAAAATTAATTATCTCCTCATATTGGATTTAGATGATGTTCTGATTTGTTTATTTTGAAAATAGACTAATTAAGGATTTTAAGCATATAAATTATAACAAATAATTATGTTTTTACAATTTTTAATGATTTTCCCAAATCAGAATAGGGGATTCCGAAATCATTCTGACTCTGTCTCACAAAAATTAAAATATCTTGTAATATGAAATTCTTTTGCTTACATTGTTTCCTTTATATGAAAATAGACTCAATAAGATTTAATTCCATATCTTATTCAACCTCTAATTCGATTTACACCATTTTTTTTGATTTTTCAAAGTCACACAACTGCTGCTATCCAAAACTATTTTATTACTAAATTTCACTCTTTCATGTTTTCTTTGTAGTAACTTTCCTTGTAACACTTACTCCATATCAATCTTACCAAAGTTCAATCACATATCGAGCACATTGCTCATAAGTTTACACACACGTACTTGCACTTATTCATCACATAGTCATATTCAATTACAGCTAGTCATTCCCGTTGAACACATCAGAATAATAACGGATACCCAGTGACCTACACGTAGTACCACCCTTGTAGTCAAAGCTACCCTCTTCACAAAGTGGCCTTCACATAGTACCACACTTGTGACCAAAGCTATCTTTCTTCACAAAGTGGCCTTCATATAGTACCATACTTGTGACCAAAGCTATCTTTCTTCACAAAGTGGCCTTCACATAGTACCACACTTGTGACCAAGCTATCTCTTCTCAAAGTGGCCTTCACCTAGTACCACACTTGAGTCACTAGTGACATGTCACTTGTATCCTATTCCATTCCTAATGTTCAACCGGGAAATTTCTCATTTTTCGATACGTCAATTTCATTTAATATTCAGCCACATTTCATAAAACATAATAAAATATGATAATGTAAGTAAAAACAATGCATTATTTACATACAAACTTACCTCGGAAGCAAAATCGGTGAAAAAGGACTTATTCGTCAATTAGTTGTTCTTCCTTAATTTAGGTCCGAACCTTGTTTTCTTGATCTATAACATCACTTTTAACTTATTTTATTAATATACTATTCAAATCAGCCCAAAAAGTCATATTTGGAAAAATTACATTTTTGCCCCTAAACTTTGTCATATTTACACTTTTGCCCCTAGGCTCGTAAAATGATTTTCATTCAATTTATTTGTACTTTAAGCCTAGCCGAACCATTTTCATAACTATAACAGCCCATAATTCCATTAAAACACACGTTTATGACATATTTTATAACTTTTACAAATTAGTCCTTTTAGGCATTTTCACTGAAAATCACTTAGTAAAAGTCGTTTCTCTAACCATAAACATGCATTTTCTACAATTAAACATTAAAACACACACATATTCATCATGGTTCAAAACGTTAGACTTTAACCATATCTCAAATTAGTGGTAGAAATAGATAGATCTTGTTACAAGGATTTCAAAAATGTAAAATCATTAAAAATAGGGCTAGAATGGACTTACAATCGAGCTTGGAAGATTTGAAAACCCTAGCCATGGTTTCTCAATGCAAGTTTCAGCCAAGGGGTTGAACATGGACGAAAATTGGCTTTTAATTTTGTTTTTAATTCATTTTAATTACTAAATGACCAAAATGCCCCTAACTTAAAAATATTCTATTTCACCTATTTCATGTCCATTTTTGTCCAAAAAATTATCCAATTGTCTAATTTCTATATAAGGACCTCCAATTTAAAATTTCATAACAATTAGACACCTCTAGCATGTAGAACTCAACTTTTGCACATTTTACAATTTAGTCCTTTTGATTAAATTGAGTGCCCAAACGTCAAAATTTTTGAACGAAATTTTCACGAAATCATTTTGTGAAATCGTAGACCATAAAAATATAATAAAAACAAATTTTATTACGTCAAATTTGTGGTCCCGAAACCACTGTTCCGACTAGGCCCAAAATCAGGCTGTTACATCTTTCACATGCTATCTTTGTTACTTTAACATTAATATACAAGACCAATCACTTACTAATAGTATTTCATATAAAATGTCACACAGCATGGTATGCGTTTCATAAATCCCTATTAATCAAACACAGACTCAAGATGGATACACGGATCATCCAACCATCAGACTAATATTAATTTGCACTATGTGTCTTATCAATATAAACCAAAGAAATGTGTGATCCACACCTAATTGAAACATCCGAAGCATAATTTCAATTGCATGCCTCATCTGTAACAGCCAGTTTTCAGGGATATTAGAATAGTGGTTTTAGAACCACAAATCTGAGTAAAAAAATTTATTTTAATAGTATTTTAAGTCTGCAGCATGATAGTAAGATCGTATAAAAATTTTGGGAAGAAATTTTATCATTTGCATTCTTAATTTGATAAAAATGACTAAATTGCATAAAGTGCAAAACTTGTGTTCTATTAGTAAAAGGTGTTAATTGTTATGAAATTGGAATGTAAGTGGCTTTAAATGGTATTAAACCATTAATAAAGGTAATGGACAACTATGGACATCATTAATGTGATTAGTAAAGGTTATATAAGTAAATTAGTAAATAAAAACTAAAATAAGTAAAACAAAATTAAGGTTTTTGTTTATCTTCTTCACCTAGCCGAATTTCAAAAGGGAAAACAACACCATTTTTAGGGTTTGAGCATTCAACAAGCTTATTCTTGTGCATGTAAGTGATTTTTTTGTTCTGTTTTTAATGATTTCTATGTTTTCGGAGTCGTTGTAGCTTATTCTAGCTAGCCCGAAGACTAATTTACAAAAATGTTAAAAGTATAAGGTTTTACCATGACTGTATGTGGCTTGGCACACGAGAGTATAGGGATATTTCAAAAGGTACACGGCCTGGCACACGAGTGTGTGGCTTGGTCGTTTGACACAAGTTAGTGAGCTACACGGGTAAGGACACGGCTAGGATATGGCCGTGTGTCCCTATTTCAAATGCCTACATGGTCATGTGACCCTTGCAGTTTGAAAATTTTTGCCCTTTTTCAAAAAATTTCATATGTTTTTGATTTAGTCGAGATTTCTAATGTCTTTTTAGGGCCTCAAGGGCTCATAAAAGGGACCGTATGCATGATTTTGGTTGATATTGCTTTGATTTATGTGGTAAATTGTATTGAAAGTAAAATGTACCTTATATGATGTTATGTTTCGATAATACTCGGTAGCCCTAATCCAACAACAAATACGAGCTAGGGGTGTTACATTTATCGGTATCAGAGCTAAGGTTTAACTGATTCACGGCCTGGACGTAGCGTATGTGAGTATACATGCCATTACATAACATGTGATAGTGTGGTAGCTCTTGACACAATCTGAATTATATTTTCATATAGTAACGAATTCCAATTGAGCTGGCTCCGATAAAGTAGAAAGCAATGTGTAAGCCTCTTTACACGGAGTAACGTCGTCTGGTTCAAGGCCCGTATTTGAGGGCTAGGGAGGAGAGGCTAATGAAGCCTTCTTCCAAATGATGAACGAGTGGTACACTAAGTTTGTTCAAACGAATCTGGCTGCTCAACGACCTCCATCCCCATCTGTTCCCCAACCGGTCCCCATTATTCCTCAGGGTTCGAAACCTTTATGCGTGAACAAGCCGCCAGTTGATAAAATTTGCAAATATAGGGCTTAGGAATTCAGAGCTACTATTGATGATGATCATGAGAGAGTTGAGTTCTGGTTAGAGAATAGGATTCGAGTTTTTGATGAGTTATCTTATTCATCGACCGAATGTGTTAAGTGTGCCATATCCCTATTGAAAGATTCAGCCTATCAATGATGGGATACGCTAGTTTCTATTGTGCCGAAAGAGCGAGTGGACTTGGAATTTTTCCAAACTAAATTTAGAAAGAAATACATAAGCCAAAGGTTTTTCGGTCAGAAGTGCAAATAATTTCTCGAGCTTAAACAAGGTTATAAGATAGTATCAGAATATGAAAGAGAATTCATCAGATTAAGCAAGTGTACCCGAGAATGCATTCCAACCGAAGTTGCTATGTGTAAATGGTTTCAAGATGGGTTGAAGTCAGGATTCTTGATTTGAAAGAATTCATTGTTTTAGTTGATAGAGCACATAAAGCTGGGGATCTTAGTAAAGAGAAAAGAAAAGCCAATTTTGTAGCTAGAGATGTAATAGTCCGGTTTTGACCCTAGTCAAAATAGTGGTTTTGGGACCACAAGTTCGAGTCATAAAAATATTTAAATATTATTTTCTGTGTTTATGATATGTGAATTAGTATGTGTGAAAGTTTCATATTAAAATTTAACTGTTTCTGTGCTTAATTTGCAAAAAGGACCAAATCGTGTAAAATGTAAAAGCTGTGTGCTAGATATTAAAAGTGCCTATTTGACTTGGCTTTATAATTGTGAGGTCCTTATGTGGTTATTTGACCATTGGAAGTTTGAATGGACATAAAAGGGCATGTGTTAGGTGAATTTATAATGGTTTAATGAAAGGGCAAAATGGTCATTTAGATTTTATGTTAATTAATAATAATAAAAAGAATGAAATTGTTCATTATTTTCTCCATGCTTGTTGAATATTGAAGAAATAAAGAAAAGAAAACAAACATTAGGGTTCGGCCTTGGTTTTCCTGATTGAGGTATGTAATTTGATCGGTTTTTGATAATTTCTATGTTTTTGTGATCGTTGCTTCGTATACTATCAAACCCATGCCTCAATTTCTAATTTTGATGATGATTTTGAAATGTGCCATTGATGAAACTAGGAGCTTTGTGATGTTAGTTGATGAATTATGAAAGCTTGATGTTGGGTTTACATGTTTTATCTTTGAATTTTTGATGAAATTGAGTATTATGGGATAAATTGTAAAAATGTTATTTTGAGAGACTAAAATGTGAAATAAATGAAATTTATGGACTTGTATGAGAGCTAGGAGAACTCAGCCAAGCATGAATATAAGCAAATTATGTGTATTTTGTGATTTTGTGATTTAGGGACTAAAGTGTTGAAATGTGAAAATGTGAGGGCTATTTTGTAAAATGCCCTAAATTTGTAAAATGCCCTAAGTATATATACCCTAAATTGGTGTGAAAGTTCGTATGCAAATATGATGTTATAAGTATGTTTTGATACTTTGATTATACATGTGTTGTATGTATATTAGTTTGGATAAATAAGATGATAAATTAATGGGATTTTGCACTAAGTGTGCGATTTAAATTAGCTTCGACTATATGAGGCACTAAGTGTGCGATACCAACTTAGCTTCGGTTAATTGAGATAGCTCTAAGTGTGCGGAATCATTTTAGCTTCGACTAACCATTACAGCACTAAGTGTACGGATGTCCAAAGCATGAATAATTTACGGAAAGTCTTAAAATATTTAAACGAAAGGTGAGAATGAAAGTGAAAAAGTACAGGAAGATTCAGGTATGTACAATACCTATGTGGTAGATGGTATTATGTATGGGAACCTCATTGATTTGGTATGAACATATGGATTGTGTTGGTATAGATTTGATAGATGATTTGAGAATTTGTAAATACATATGTATTGATGATTTTGGTACGAGCTTAGTAAGCTTTTGAAAGCTTACTTTGTGTGTGTTTGCATTGCTTTATAGATATCGAAGCTACTGTGAACTCGGATATCGTCGAGGACTGTCACCGCACTATCGAACTTTATTTTGGTACTTTGAAAATGTATATTTTGAAATATGACATGTATAGGCTAGTAGATGTAAGATTATGTTTTGTGATGTATATATTTAGCCATGTGATTTGGCTAGTTTATGTTTGAATTATAGTTTGATCATGGTATATGTTAGGTTATGCCAATGTTCAATTGTGGTATGTGTTTAGTTGGTCAAAAGAAGTGGTAAATGTTGGTAAGTTTTTGGCGAGTTTAAGCATGAGGTTGAATGATGTATGAAAAGAAATGTTTTTAAATAATCTTATCTTATGTTTAGCATGAATTAGTTAGGTTTATGAGTTTATAAATGGTTGAAAATGCTATGAAATGAATGACTTATGTTTTGGTTTGGAAATTGGCTGAAATTGGTGTGCAATTATGCTTGGTTTGGTGCTTGTAGGTTTGACCTAATTGGGGTGGTAAATTGGCTATTCAAATGGCCTATTTTTGTCCACATGGACAAAGACACGGGCGTGTGTCTCAGCCGTGTGCGACACACGGCTGTGTTGCACGGCTGTGTGTCCCTTGGGGTACCCTACAATTGTAAGTCAGGCCCGAACATAGCCAAGGCACACGGGCGTGTAGCTAGCCGTGTGGCCTAAGTCAGGCTTGACCACGGTTAAGGTACACGGGCTTGTCATGTGGCCGTGTGAACAAGTCAGTATGTATGCCCTGTTCGGCCACGGCTTAGACACACGGGCGTGTCTAATGCAGTGTGAGGCACACTGCCTGTTCACATGGGCGTGTAATATTTTAAAAGTTTAAAATTTTTATAAGTTCTGAAACTTTTATGTGTTATCAATTTGGTTCCGAATGCATGTTTAAGCATTGTATACTCGATTTTATGTGAATAATGAATGTAAATGAATGACTTTTATTAGTAATGAGATGATATTTGATGTTTGGTGGTTCTGATATGAGTTACAAGTTTGGTAATGCCTTTTAACTTATTCCGGCGACGGTTATGGGTTAGGGGTGTTACAAGAGATTCAAGAAAGAGATCAATTAGAAAACCGTATCATTCATCATCAAAGAGATCTAAAGATTACCATAATTGTTCGACTGCTTCAGTAGGATATCCTAGCAAAGATCGTGGTAAGCAACACGTAAGTTCTAAAGCTCAAGCTCGATCAATAGCAAGCGTTGGTAGTGTGAAAGCCAAAAAACCTAAGTGTCAGCGATTGGACGACGACACTTTAGTGAGTGTCGGATGAAAGACGGAGTCTCTTTTAGATGTGGTTTGCAGGAGCATTTTATTTGGGATTGTCTTGAGTTACCTGAAAAAGGCAAGATTTAGACTATTTGACCAAGCAATACAGCTGCGAGAGGGAGATCTTCGAGGAACCCTAGAAATGTGGGTAATAGCCATAGTACAACTAAGGACTCAGCTGTGAGGTCAGAGGCACAAGCACCAGCTAGAGCTTATGCAATCCGTGCGCGAGAGGAAACTTCTACTCCAGATGTTATTACTGATACTTTTTCTCTCTTGACATTAAAGTTACTGCTTTGATTGATCCTGGATCAACTTATTCGTATGTATGCACAAATCTAGTGTCAAGTAAGAATTTACCTATTGAGTCCGCTGAATATGTGGTAAAAGTATCGAACCCCCTAGGTCAGTATGTGTTAGTTGATAAAGTTTTCAAGAACTATCTTTTGATGACTCGAGGTTATAGCTTTCTGGAAAATTTGATGCTTTTGCCATTTGATGAGTTTGATGTGATTCTGGGTATGGATTGGTTGACTCTGCATGACGCTATAGTGAATTGTAGACAAAAGCTTATTGTATTGACATGTCAAAATGGTGAGACACTTCGGATTGAATCAGATGAGTTGAGCGAGTTGCCTATTGTTATTTCAGCTATATCAGTGTAGAAATACGTGAGAAAAGGTTGCAATGCGTACCTTTCATATGTTTTGGATTCTAAAGTGTTTGAGTTGAATCTTGAATTAGTGCCTGTGGTTTGTGAATATGCCAATGTATTCCCAGAAGAGTTACCTGGATTACCACCTATTAGAGAGGTTGAATTTGCTATTAAGTTAGTACCGGGAACATCACCAATGTTGATAGCTCCGTATAGAATGGCTCCTACAGAGTTGAAAGAGTTGAAAGCTCAGTTGCAAGAGTTAACAGATAGAGGTTCTGCTCGACCTAGCTTCTCGCCTTGGGGTGCACCGATTCTGTTCGTTAAGAAAAAGGACGAGACGATGAGATTATGTATTGATGATTTATTTGATCAATTGAAAGGTGAAACGGTATTTTCGAAGATTGATCTACGTTCTAGTTATTGTTAGTTGCAGGTTAAAGATTCGGATGTGCTAAAAACTATATTCAAGACTAGGTACGGACATTATAAATTTCTTGTGATGTCGTTTGGTTTAACTAATGCACCGGCAGTATTTATGGATTTGATTAACAGGAATTTTAGACCGTATCTAGATCGGTTTCTTGTAGCCTTTATAGATGATATTCTGATTTATTCTCGAGATGAGTCTGAGGATGTTGAGCATTTGAGAATTGTATTGCAGATCCTAATTGAGAAGTGTTTGTTTGCCAAATTTAGGAAATGTGAATTCTGGCTACGATAAGTTGGTTTTCTGGGACATATAATGTCGGCCAAAGGCATCAGAGTTGATCCGAGTAAAATTTCAGCAGTTGTTGATTAGAAATCACCGAGAAACGTATCTGAAGTCAGAAGTTTTCTAGGATTAGCTGGTTATTACAGAAGATTCATCAAAGGATTTTCAATGATAGCTACTCCGATGACGTGACTGTTATAGAAAGATGTGAAGTTTGAGTGGTTCGAGAAATGTCAGCAAAGTTTCAATCAGTTGAATGCACTGTTGATCGAGGCACCAATTTTAATTCAGCCTGAATCGGGTAAAAATTTTATACCTTTTAGTGATGTATTTTTGAATGGTTTAGGCTGCATTTTGATTCAGGAAGGTAAAGTGATAGCTTATGCTTCTAGACAGTTAAAGCCGCATGAAAATATTTACCGACACATGATTTAGAGTTGGCAGTAATTGTGTTTGCATTGAAGATCTGGAAACACCATTTATATGGTGAAAAATGTCACATTTTTACCAATCATAAGAGTTTGAAGTATTTAATGTCGCAGAAAGATTTGAACCTGAGACAACGCAGATGGCTCGAGTTGTTGAAAGATTATGATTTGAACCTAAGATTATTATTGATTATCATCTGGTAAAAGCAAATGTAGTGGCTAATGCTCTGAGTAGAAAATCTTTGTTTGCTTTACGAGTGTTGAATATGTGGTTGCCATTGTCTGTTGATGGTTCGATTTTACGGAGTTAAAAGCTAAATCGTTATTCTTACAATAGATTTGTGAGGCTTAGAAAGTCGATGATGTGTTGATAGCTAAATGGAAATTATGTGAGTTGACTTTTGATTCAGATTTTTAGGTTGGGTCTGATTATTGCTTACGTTTTAGCGGCAGAGTTTTTGTACCGAGGGATGCAAAGTTAATTTGAAAATTTTTACATGAAGCTTATTGTGGTAGTTTGTCCATTCACCCTGGTAGCACTAAAATGTACAATGATCTGAAACAGATGTATTCGTGGCTGGGTATGAAGTGAGAGATATCAGATTTTGTATCGAGATGTTTAGTATGCCAGCAAGTAAAAGCTGAGCATCAAGTACCTTCTGGTTTGTTGCAGCCAGTGATGATACCGGAATGCAAATGAGAGAGAGTTACTATGGACTTTGTATTAGGTTTACCCCTATCTCCGAGAAAAAAAGATGCTATTTGGGTGGTCATTGATCGTCTGATGAAGTCAGCACATATTATTCCAGTACGCACAAATTATTCTATTGAGAGACTAGCTGAGTTATACATCTTTGAGATAATCAGATTGCACAGGGTGTCAGTTTCTATTATTTCAGATAGAGATCTGTGGTTTACATCGATATTTTGGAGCAAGTTATAGGAAGCTTTAGGTACGCGATTACATTTTAGTACTGCATTTCATCCCCAGACAGATGGTCAGTCTGAGCGAATAATTCAGATACTCGTAGATATGCTTCGTTGTTATGTATTAGAGTTCGAGGGTAATTGGGGAAAATATTTACCGTTGGTTGAGTTCGCGTACAATAACAATTATAAAAAAAAGGTATAAAGATGGCACCGTACAAAGATTTGTATGGTTGCAAATGCTGAACTCTTTTGTATTGAACCGAGCTCAGTGAGAAAAAGATTCACGGGGTTGATTAGATTCGAGAGATCGAAGAAAAAGTGAAAGTAAACCCTGACAATTTGAAAGCAACTTCAGAGCGAAAGAAATCGTATGCAGATTTCAAATGTAAAGGCTTTGAATTTCAAGTCGGTGACAGAGTATTTCTAAAAGTATCTCCTTGGAAGAGAGTTCTTCATTTTGCTCGCAAAGGGAAGCTTAGACCGCGTTTTGTCGGGCCGTTTGAGATCATTGAAAGAATAGGGCTAGTGGCATATTGCTAGCTTTACCTTCAAAGTTAGAAATATTCATAATATGTTTCATGTATCCATGTTATGATGGTACCGATCAGACCCTTCGCATATCATTTGTTTGGCAGATATTGAGATTTAGCCCGACATGTTGTATAACGAAGAACCAATCAGAAGTTTGGTATGAGAGATTAAAGAGTTATGAAACAAAAGCATAGCTTTAGTAAAGGTTCTTTGGCAACATCACGGGATAGAGGAAGCTGGAACGATGAAAATGTGCAAGTGTACACAATCCCAACAAGTAATAAAGTGACAAGTAAATGTCGAGTTATCGTACCCTCATGGACTGGGAAAAGAATTATTTATGAATGCAATTTAAAAAAATACTTTGGTGGAGAAAAATATTTTGATTTGAAGAGGTGATTAAAAACTAGGATTTTAATAAAATAAAATAAATAAAAATAAAATAAAAGTTCCAATGCATGATTTCAAAAGATGATTTTAATCAAGATGATATAATTGTGCAAGATTAATTACATTTCTTAACTTATAATTATTAAACTCATGTTTATGTTGATACAAATAAATTCACGGCAACTCAGTAATTTGCTAACTTATGAACATACTTACCAAAAATTCATTTATCTATTGACTATATCTATATATCAATTCAATCAATTAAACAAATTTTAATAAGCAAATGTGTTAATGTACATACATACTTATGAGATTAAAATAATCTCTTGTACATATCTCTATGCCCAATTCAAACAATTAATCAATCTTATAAGCACATAAAAGATTACGCGAGTAACAATGTATTTCTACCTTGAAACAGTTTAATCACAAGAATCTTGCAAGTTATGCAAGGCTAATGTATCTTTAGATACTGTTTCTAATTTAACCCTCAACTACCTTAGATGATTAAACATGCATTGATTAAGTATTGTGTCAATTAATTACAATTTCAATCCGTTTAAATAATTAATTCATTAGTTACCTTACAATTGTAATGTAAGAATAATTTAGTCATGGTTTTACTTAATCAAACATCTTATTGAGGCCTATAACAACACAAACACAATTTTAATAAATTAAGTAGACGAAATGCAATCAACCTAACACAAATTAAATTTAAGCCATATTAATTAAATTAAACATATCAACATCAAAAATATTCATAGACATGTTCATCATAACAACAAAATTAAAAGGAAAGGTAACAAGAATCAAATTCGGTGTTTCTCTAAGGCTTGACTAGTTTGCTCTACTCCTCCTTCTCTGTTTGTTCTTGTTGAACTGAAGCTTCCACGGACACTTGAATGTTGCTCCAAATGGTGGATGGATGACTCTTTTTCAAGAGGTGAAATTGTTAAGGGAATGGGGAAGAAAATGAAGAATAATGGAAGGGAATGAAGAGAGAAAAGTGAGAGAAAGGTGAAGAAATGAATGGATTTGAGATGTGTTAAAAGTGAGAGAAAAGTGAAGAAATGAATGGGTTTGAGATGTGTTTGAAGTGAGCAGAAAAGGGGGTATTTATAGGTTGGGATGGCTTCTAAAATTAGCAAAAATCAGCAGCCATAGAGTCCCCCCATGGCCAGCCACATATGCGGCAAGTTTGAAGGTTTCAAACTTGCTATTTTAAGGTAAGGACAAATCTAAAAAGGCATAAACAGCTGAGGTGTTTGAATGCAATTTGAAGAATTCTTCAAGGGCTATATTGCAAGCCAAATAATCAGCTAAACAAGCTGATTGGGTTAGCATGTGGGACGGTTTTAGGCTGCCCAGTGGTCAGTTGGATCGATTCACTCAGTTCAACTCAACTGGGCCACTTTTCATAATTAATTAATAATAATTTATTTAACCTAAATTAAAATGAATTAAACTGAATTAAATTAAAATTAATTATATTATGAATTAATACAGATAATTTGGACCATCTTAGGCTGAAAAATTAATTTTCCTTGATGCTTCGGTTTTGCACTTCTAGTAGTGTCTGTCGAGCCATTTTTCGCCCTTTGTGCAAATCTATCGAAAATAATCAAAATTAATCAAAATTTGATATAAAATCAATTAAAATTCAACATGTTCATAATTTGAATGTAATTTAATTATTTTATAATAATTATATAATTTTCGACAAGAATTTTATCGAAACTGCATGAATTTAAGTTAAAAAGGGCATGAAAAACTGTGTATATTTTTGTGTTTCCAGAAGCCACCTGGGAACCCAAGGAAACTATGATAAGAAAATATCTGAATCTATTTTCTAGTAATATTTTTGGGGACGAAAATTTCTTAGGGGGAGTTTTAATAGCCCGTTTTCAGTGAAATTGGAATAGTAGTTTTGGGATCACAAATCCGACGTAAAAAAATTATTTTAATATTAGTTTAATGTTTGCAGCATGATAGTAGCATCGTATAAAAATTTTGTGAAGAAATTTTATCGTTTGCATGCTTAATTTGATAAAAAAGACTAAATTGCATAAAGTGCAAAACTTGTGTTCTATTAGTAAAAGGTGTCAATTGCTATGAAATTGGAATGTGAGCGGATTTAAATGGTAATTAAACCATTAATAAAGGTAATGGACAAACATGGACATCATTAATGTGATTAGTAAAAGTTATATAAGTAAATTAGTAAATAAAAACAAAAAAAAGTAAAACAAAATCAAGGTTTTTGTCCATATTCTTCACCTAGCCAAATTTCAAAGGGGAAAACAACACTATTTTTAGGGTTTGAGCATTCGACAAGCTTATCATTATGCATATAAGTGATTTTTGGTTCTATTTTTAATGATTTCTATATTTTTGGAGTCGTTGTAGCTTAATCTAGCTAGCCCGAAGAATAATTTACAAAACTGTTAAAAGTCTAAGGTTTTACCATGAATGACTGTTTATTGTTTTTGTTGTTTGGTGGATGAAAATGAATGTTTGATGATAGTTAAACAACTTTTGTAAAGGAAATTTTGATGAATTTGTCAATTTTGGATTAAATTGATAAATAGAAAAATGTTCATGGTGGAAATGTAAAATAAATGAAATTAGGGCTTGTTAAGGGCTTAGGTGATATTTGACTATAGTGGTTTAGTACTAATGCATGGATTTTCATTTTTATGAGTTAGAGACTAAATTAAAATGAATTCAAAACTATAAGGGCAAAATTGTAATTTTTCAAGTAATGATTTTTGGATTATATTGAATAGAATGGAATTTGAATGAATTAAATTTGATTATATAGATCAAGAAAAGCAACGTACGGATTTAGATTGGGGAAAAAAAGTATTAGATAAATCGATCGTATTTCTCCGTTCATGTTTGAGGTAAGTTCGTATATTCAAATAGCATTGAATTATGTTCAAATTTAAATGGTTTTACGTTATATTATGGTATTACAACTCTACGTAAATATCCAACGAAGTTTTGGCAACTTTCGAATCCCGTTTGAACCTTAGGAATATATAGGATACAAATGACATGTCATTAGAGGTTACCATGTTTCGGGTGATGGTCTTGTACGTCCTACTGATGGCTGAGTTTTCGACATGTGTTACAGTTACTTTATAGCTTATGTGAGTAGCACCGTGTAGTTACATCTTGACTAACAACTTGTGTGAGCAAACCCACTTATTGCTCGAGAGAGAACATTTATATGATATATCTGATAGTAGTGGTTTTGACCACGTGTTAACACTTAGTCTACAAGATTCTCGAGTATCTGATATTATTCTAGTGGTTCAACGGGTATGAAAAATGGAAGGTTCGGCCAATGCTTCAATAAGTGATGCTATCAAAGTATGAAAAGGTATGAGTTGATGATATTTGAAATATGCTTAGCCATATGCTTGAAAATATGAATGCTTATATGTTATGTATATAAAAGCTATGATTTTTTGAGATGATTTGCTAAGCTATGTGATTATCTAACTTGAAAGGTTGTTTTTGCTTAGGCTAATGCCAAGTCATGTTGGGTTTTCTCAAAACTGTTTTTATGCTTATAAATTGAAATGGTAAGCTTTGTTTATGAATTACAAACTTACTAAGCATTATATGATTACTTCGTGTTATTTTCCTTTGTGTTTCTAGATATCAGAAGCTCGTTCGCATTGGAAGTTTGTTGGAGATCCATCACACCATCCATCTGCTAAATCGATAGATTTTTATGATTTTAAGTTATGGTTATAATGGCATGTATAGGTGTCTTGTTTGGGTGGATTTAGCCATTGTGTGTTGCTTGTATATATATATGACATATTGGTTGATAGGCTAGTAGTTATGATACTATGAATCTATGGTATTTTGTGTGGTTGTTATTTTGATGAGTTGGTGGTTAATATGATGGAATTGAAATGAAGCTTATAATAATCTTTTAAGGATTGTTGGTTGGTTTGGATTGAGATAGTTCATGATGTGGTTAATGACTAGATTTGGTAGCTTGAATGTGGTTGGCTTTGAGACATAATGGTAAGGTGTATGATGTAAGGAAAAATGGTCCAAAACGGTGCTTTTTATGCTTAAATTTGGGAACATTATGGAAATTGTGCCATTGTGATTGTTCAATTAGTAGATTAAATGATGAATGAATTGGATAGTTGTTTAGGTAAGTTTGATTGTGAATGTTGAGGTGCCATTTTGGCATATTAATTGTATGGATAGTTTCTAGGTTGTTTAAGCTTGATTTTACATATGTTAAGTGAGTTTTGAATGCTTGATTATAGGTGTATTTGGCTTATACAAGTGGTAGGAAATTGGGTGAGAAAAATTACTTGAAAATGACCTATTTTTCGTCCACACGAGCAGGGACATGGGCGTGTGTGTCAGCCGTTTGTTACGCACATACAAAATACACGACCATGTGTCCCCTGTAGCTTTCAAAGGGTTGCAAGTCAAGCTGTTACACGGCCTAGCACACGGCTTGGCACACAAGCGTGTGGGGTTATTTCGAAGGGTACACGACCTTGCTCATGGTCGTGTGGCTTGGTCGTGTGACCCAAGTCAGTGAGTTACACGGGTAAGGACACGAGCTGGGACACGGCCGTGTATCCCTATTTCAAATGCCCATACAGCCAAAGACATGGGTGTGTCACTTGGCCGTGTGACCCCTACAGTTTGAAAAAAATTGCCTTTTTCCAAAAAAATTCATAAGTTTTCTATTTAATCCCGATTCATTTCTAATATCTTTTTAGGGCCTCAAGGGCTCGTAAAAGGGACTGTATGTATGATTTTGGTTGATACTGCTATGATTTATGTGGTGAATTGTATTGAAAGTAAAATGTACCTTATATGATGTTATGTTCCGGTAATACTTCGTAGTCCTAATCCGGCGACGGATATGGGCATGGGGTGTTATAACATCAGTATAAACTAAAGTATAATCCCATAGACTAATCCTATAGCATGCCAACTATACCCGACTCTACCCGAGGCAATTAATAGGGTGTCCATTATTCCAATTTATGAATAAGATTTCCATAGCATAGTTTAATTCAAATCATGCTTAAATTAATTCATACCATTTCATATCATCACATTTTTCACAAATCATCAACCATTTCATACTTACCTATTCATGAGAAAAATAAAATTCATACTGATGCGTTGTAAACTAACTAAAAATTTGGCGAAGGCAAGTGCACCTATCAATTAATGGTATAGCTACAGTAAGCACTGATATTGTTCACACAAAGACTAAAGGTACTAGTACTTATCGTCTTTCTATTATTTAACCAATAAATTTGAGTGATTGATTAAAACTAAAATGAACCAAATTAATTAACTCTACAAATAACAAATCAGGAAAATAATTGAATAATAACCAAGAAGAGAAACAATACCCAGGAAAGAATTCACCTAGATTTCATTTGTCCCTATCAATGTAAATTACGCAATTCATTTACTTAGTTTCTTTATCCGTAGAAATCCCAAAATTATGCTAATATCTCTTTTGAGAGTAAGAGCAACTAACTCTATGTTGATTAATTGAAATTTATTTCTAATTAAAACCCCTATTACCACATTAACTTGATTGATGGATTCCCTTACTAGATTTGGCTCTAATCTAGTAGATTTATGTTGTCCTATTTCTAGGATTGCATGCAACTGCACTCATTTACGCTAGATGTACTCTTAAGGTCTATTCCTCCTCTGATTTAAGCACATCAAACATGAATTAATAATCTAGAAATACCAAATCAAGAATTAAGCACACATAACTGAGAAAATGATCTAAGTATTTATTGCGTAAAATAAATATCAAACAATAGAGTCGATCATAGAGTTCATCTCCCTTAGGTATTTACAAAATTATTTCATGCTTGAAAATAAAAAAAACATCTCAAAGATAGTATAACCAAAAGAAATAAAGAAACTCATGATAATCTCTTGATAAATCAGCTAGGAGTCTTCAATCTTGACGAAAATCTGCTTCAAAATCCGCTTAAATGGTGTTTTTCGATTTGTTTTCTTGAATATTCTATGACAACTACCTCTTATCTTCTTATTTTTTTTCATATATAAGTCTTAGAATGCTCAAAAATCCTAAAAAACATGATTTTGTGTAGCTTAAATATTTCCAATTCACAAAATCAACACGGCCTACCACATTGCTATGTGGCTTACACAATCGTGTGGAAGGGGTCATCTCGTGTGGCTTCCGCAGCTTGCTCTGATTTTTTGATTTTTGATCATTTTTCGCTCCTTTTGCTCCCAAATGCTCTCCTAAGTATAAAAACATGAATGTAAAGGATTAAGAGCGAAAAATCCACCATTAACATTGAATAATTACCCAAAAAATGCATTAAGAATGAGATTAAAACACATTACTTTTAGCACTTATCGAATATCCCTGCACTTAAGTGTTTGCTTGTCCTCATACAAAATCCTCAACCCACATTCAAGTTAACTTCTCTCAATATATTTTTTTCATTGATAATGTCTTAGGATAATCTAAAAATAATCATGCATTAGAAATTCACACTAAAATGACACTAAACAACATAAGCAATACAAGCAAAGAATTTTAAGGCTTAAAAACATTATGATCTCCCATATCTCAATAATTACCTGAAATTCAAATTCAATAAGAATTAACATCATCACTAAGGATTCACTCATAGCACTCAAAGTGTTTAAGGTTCAAGTAATATGCACTCAACAATTGAACAAGAAATGCTTTTACTACATGCTTGCTTGGAAATCAAATCTCCACCACTATATAAATCAGATGACACACCAATCAACAGGTCTTAACAATGTTGTAATCGGGCTTAGGTTAATGGTATGGAAAAAGTCAAAAGAGTTGGTTACAATCAAGAGTCAAGTTGATAAGTTATCAAACTAAAAAATAATTTTTTAAATTAAAATAATTTACATCAACAAGAAATAAAGAATGAAACCGCGCTTTTCAACAGAAGATGAAACTAACGATTCAAGCTCAATCAAATTTTTTTTCATATTTTTTTTCTTTCATTTCATTTCATTTTGTTTATAAAGTAAAATACAAAAATAAAAATGATGGAACATAGTTAGGCAACTAACCAATTCAAATCTTGACAAAAAGGTGTCAATAAAAAAGGATAATTTTACAACATAGATATGAGTTACGGGTTAAGATAAATGGGTGAGCGAAAAAATAATGTGTTAAGATCAATGGGGTTTACTAAGGGTTAATGCAATAGGCAAGTTGATTAAAGGTTAGGTGGGTTAAATCCTAAGTGCATCTATCATATCAATATATCAAATCAATACTGTGGTCTTGACATGTATAACCAAAGCAAGTTCTAGAATAACAAATTAAGTTGACATACTCACAACCAAAAATGAAATGAGCACGAAAGAAAATATATGCTCTATAGGCTCAAAAGCTTACAAAAAATTTATCATTTTGATGTCAAACTTGCAAATTAAAATTTTCAAAATAATAATTTAGTTCAGGGAGATAACCTAAAATAATAATTTCTGAAAAAATACTTATCATGGTTGACTCTCTTGTGTCTTAAAATATAAAGCAAACAATGCATAACAACTCACAAATGATTCCAAAACAGAATCTAAATTAAAAAAGAAGTAACGTCAATGATAGGTGTGAGAAAATTACTTACACATAAGCAATAATTCGAAGATTTCATCGCATAAGCATATAAACATCCTCCCTACTGTAACACCCCTTACCCGTATCTGACACCGGGATAGGGTTTGAGGCGTTACCGGACTAAAAAATAAATATTCATACAAAACTGGGCCATAAAATTTCATTAAATTTTAAAATCAATCATGCGCATACACATCATCCCTTACATAGGCCCACGAGGCCCAAAACATACATTGGGGGTGGTTCGGGACTAAATCGAGAACTCTCGGAAATTTTAAAACACTTAGAAAATTTTCTTGTTTTGAAGGGTCACACGCCAGTGTGGCTTGGGACACACTTATGCCCTCAGCCCGTGTAACTCTCTATTTATGACGTCATCAACAAAATAGGGTCACACGGCCAAGTCACATGCCCGTGTGCTTAGGCCGTGTGGCGAATTAAATTCCAAACATCAGGTGCAGACTTCAAACGGCTAGGGCACACGCCAATGTTTAGAGGCAGTGTCCTTCACATAGCTGAGACGCACGGCCGTGTCTCTGCCCTTGTGTTTACTACTGGGCATTTTGTTTTACCTAATTAGGGTACAAGGGACACATGGCCGGAACACATGCCCATGGGGCAGACCATGTGTCACACACAGTCTATACACACGCCCGTGTGTCTACCCGTGTAGACAACTTTGAGGCTATTTTCCCAGCCTTTTGTCACCCTCAATAACACATGCACATTTACACATCTCAATGACATCTTACAGGAATACATGAGCACTTACACATTCATGAACGTAGCTCATGCATGTCAACTTTTTATCAATGTATACTTGCTCAATACTCCATATTTTATTTAAACCAAGCTTACCAAACCACATGCAATATGTAACATCAATTTACTTCCATTTTATAAATCCATGCCTTAGTTGCTATTATGCCATTTACTCACAATTCCATCATCAAACATCCATGATCATGTCCACAATTCATTCATGCCAAATGAATTTAACCACATCATGAGTGACCTTAGCACATGCATGCATATATGAATAGGATTACATCCCCATAATTAATATGAGCCATATCTCATGGCCATATACAAAATGAAGAATCAAATCATTATAAGCCAACACATTTGGCTAAACCAATATGACATATAACAAAAAGACCAAGTCCCTATACATGCCATACTCAAAATGTTGAGACTAACTATACCCAAATGTCCAATTGATAGTGTGATCGAATCTCCGACATCCTTCGATCCCCGAGCTAGCTTGGCGATACTATAGAAAAAATAGGAAAAGAAAGGGGAGTAAGCATAAAGCTTAGTAAGTTTGCATGTAAATAATTAACAACATTAACCATGCAATAATATACATACAACATAATAATATTTATCACAATGTCATCAAGTATCATAGGTACACTTTAAGTCATGTCATTTACATAATGTACAATAAAACTCATGATCATAATTCATTCATTCACTTCTTACTGAGGTCTCATCGATTCATAATCTCAATATTTATGAGCTTTGTGTACATTCCTGTACCCTTTCAACATGATCATACCTTGTCATCTCTTTGACATAATCTTTGGATTACCCGTTGAACCACTTAGAATACTAAAGGATACTCGAGAAATCTCATACACATAATAAGATGCCAATGCCATGTCCCAGACATGGTCTTACGTGAGATCACATATCGATGCCAATGCCATGTCCCAGACATGGTCTTACATGGGATCACACATAACCCTAATGTCATGACACTTGTATTCTAACTATTCCTAAGGTTCAATCGGGATTTTGAGGTATTAATACTTCATCGAATCGTCATCGAGTCATCATTAATCAAATCCATAAAGATAATTATACATTTCATGCGATATCAAAGCATCAAATACATATTAACATGATGTTGAATTATTTACAGACGAACTTACCTCAGTACCAAAATATGGCTACTATTCGATTTAGTCCACAATCTTGTTCTTTCATCGGTTTAGGTCTGAACTCTGTTTTTCTTGATCTATAATAGAAAATTTCACTTATTTAATTATCAAATTGTTTGAAACAGCCCATAAATCCTACTTTGGCTAAATTATAGTTTTGACCCTAAACTTTTACAAAATTACAAAATTAGCCCCTAGGCTCGTTAAATGAAGTGTGTTCATTTTCTTTGTTACCCAAGCCTAGCAGAACTTATAACATTCTCATAGCAGCCAACATTTCTCATTAAATCATACATATTACTACTCATTTTACAAACTTTACAAATAAGTCCTTTTTAGCCATTTTCATTATAAATCACTTAGAAAAATATGTCTATCACACATAAAACATTCATATTCTTCCATTAAACATAAAAAAACATGTCTGTCATACATGGGTCAAATTTCAAACATGAACCCTACTTCAAAATATCGCTAGAAATAGGCAAATCGAGTTACGAAGGTTTCAAAAATGTAAAGAGCATTAAAACGGGGCTAGGATGCACTTACTATTGAGCTTGAAAGTTGAAGAAACCCTAGTTATGGAACCCTTAGAAATTTCGGCACACATGAATAAGATAGACACAAATTTTTGACTTATTTTCCCTTTTTATTATTTTATTAACCAAATGACAAAAATGCCATTAAGACATTTCTTTTAAAATTTTCCTATTTATGCCCACTTTTGTCCATAAAAATAGAAATTGGGCAAATTTCTATTTAAGGACCTCTAATTAATAATCTATGGCAATTTCATGCTTAAACTCTAGAACTCACATTTTGTAACTTTTGCAATTTAGTCCTAAGAGTTAAATTGGACCCTTATCAATAAAATTTCTTCATGAAATTTTCACACAAGCATGCAAACATATCATGGACCTCAAAAAATTCATAAAAGAAATATTTCTACTTTGGATTTGTGGTCCCCAGTACACTATTTCGACTAGGCCCAAAATCGAGATGTTACAACTCTTCTCCCTTAGGGACTTTCGTCCCCGAAAATCTTACCGGTAAAAAGGTTTGGGTATTTGTTTCTTATGTTTTCCTCGATCCCCTATTTAGCCTCTTTAACCCCCTGTCTTTGCCTTAATAATTTCACAAGGGAAATGTTTTTGTTTCTTAATTGTTTGACTTCCCAAGCCAAAATCTTAACCGGTTCTTAACCATAAGTCATATCTGATCGAATCTCAACCTCTGTTGGTGAAATCACATGCGAAGGATCAAATCGGTATCGGCACAACATAGACACGTGGAACACATCATGGATTCTTTCCAACTTAAACGACAAAGCCAACCGATATGCTACCGGCCCTATCCTTTCGGTAATCTCATATGGTCCAATAAAATGCGGACTCAACTTGCCTTTTCGGCCAAATCTGAGAACTTTCTACCACGGAGATACTTTTAAGAATACTTTATCACCGACCTGAAACTCAATCTCTTTCCGTTTCAAATTCGCATAGGATTTCTATCTATCTGAAGTAGCTTTCAGACAATCACGAATTACCTTCACTTTCTCTTCGATTTTTTTTACTAAATCAACTCCGAGAATCTGATTTTCTCTGAGTTTGGTCCAATATAAAGGCGTTTGGCAGTTACGTCCATACAATGTCTCATAAGGCACCATTTTCAAACTAGACTGAAAACTGTTGTTGTAGGCAAATTCTAGCAATAGTAAATACTTTTCCCAACTACCTTGAAACTCAAGAACACAACACCGTAACATATCTTTAAGAATTTGAATTACCCTCTCAGATTGACCGTCAGTTTGCCGATGGAAAGCAGTACTAAAATTTAGCTTTGTACCTAAAACCTCTTGTAACTTTTTCCAAAATTTCGAAGTGAACCTTGGATCTCTATCCGATATAATCAACAAAGGTACTCCGCGCAATCTCACTATTTTGGAAATATACAACTCAACTAACTTATCAAGTGAATAGTTAGTGCGTACCAAATTTTCAATGCAATCACAATAGCTGCCAACTTTAAGTCATGTGTTGGATAGTTTATCTCGTGCGGCTTTAACTATTTGGAAGCATAATTTATCACTTTGTCTTCTTGAATTAAAACACAACCTAACCCATTCAATGATCAATCACAGAAAATCACAAATTCTTTACCCGGTTCAGGCTGAACAAGAACTTGTGCTTCGGTCAACAATGTTTTCAACTGGTTAAAACTTTGCTGACATTTATCAAACCATTCAAACTTCACATCTTTCTGTAATAACCACGTTATCGATATAGCTATCATCAAGAACCCTTTTACAAATTTTAGATAATAACCAGCTAATCCGGGAAAACTTTTGACTTTGGATACGTTTCTCAGTGGTTTCCAGTCAACAACTGTTGAAATTTTACTCAGATCAACTCTGATGCCTTCATCCTATACTATGTGTCCCAAAAAAACCAACTTCTCAGAGCCAAAACTCACAATTGCTGAATTTAGCAAATAGTTGTTTATCTTGCAAAGTTTGCAACATAATTCTCAAATGCTTAGCATGCTCAGACTCGTCTCGGGAATATATCAGAATATCATCAATAAATACCATAACAAATCTATCTAAATACAGTCTGAAGATTTTGTTCATCAAATCCATAAATATTGTAGCTGCATTAGTTAAACCAAATGGCACCACAAGAAATCTATAGTGTCTATACCTGTTTCTAAATGCAATTTTCGGCACATCTGAATCTTTCACTCATTGCTGATAATAGCCAGAACGAATATCAATCTTCGAGAACACTGTGACACCTTTCAACTAGTCAAATAAATCATCACTGTGAGGCAGTGGATATTTATTTTTTATTGTTACTTTGTTAAGCTGATGGTAGTCAATGAGTAATCTCATTGATCTGTCATTGTTCTTAACAAATAGAACCGGCGCACCCTAAGGTGAAAAAACTAGGTTGATCAAAACCCTTATTAGTCAACTCTTGCAACTGCGCTTTCAACTCTTTTAACTTTAGAGGAGCCATTCTGTAAGGTGCTATCAATATCAGTGTTGTTCCCAGTACAAGTTCTACAGTAAATTTGACTTCCCTGACCGGCGGTAATCCAGGTAACTCTTTTGGAAACACATCGAAATACTTTCAAACAATTGGCACTGATTCAAGCTTTGATTCAGACATTTTAGTATCCAATACATATTCAAGGTAAGCATTGCAACCTTTTCTTACATATTTCTGCACTGACATAGCTGATATCACAATAGGCAACCCACTCGGATTATTTGATTCAATACGAAGCATCTCACTGTTCTGACATTTCAATACAATAAGCTTTCGTCAATAGTTTACAATAGCATCATGTAGAGTTAGCCAATCCATACCCAGAATCACATCAAATTCATTAAATGGTAATAGCATCAAATCAGCTAGAAAACTGTAACCCCGAGTCATCAAAGGAGAATTCTTGTAAACTTTACCAACTAGTACATACTGACCTAGGGGGTTCGATACTTTAATCACGAATTCAGTGGACTCAATAGGTAAACTCTTACTAGACACTAAATTTATACAAACATTTGAATGGGTTGATCTGGGATCAATCAAAGCAATTACGTTAGTATCATAGAGAGAAAAAGAACGGGTAATAACATCTAGCGTAGAAGCATTTTTGCCTGCGCGAATAGCATAAGCCCTAGTTGTTGCTCGTGCCTCGGATCTCACAATAGAGTCTTTGGTTACACCACAGCTACCACTTACATTTCCAGGATTATGAGGTGGTCTACCTCTCATAGTAGTATTACTTGGCCTCGTAGTCTTAACTTTCTCTTTCTCAGATTTTTCCAGGCAATCTCTAAGATAGTGGTCAAAAGAACCACATCTGAAACATGCTTTGCTCTTCATTCGACACTCACCATAATGTAGCCTGTTACAATGCTTGCACTGAGGTCTAGTGTTTCTAACGCTACCCATACTCGCTACAGATGTAGCCTAGGGTTTAGGACTGGAGCGACTAGTATCTCTATCTCTATTAGAATGTCCCACAAAAATAGTAAAACTGTAGTGATATTCTTTAGATTTCTTCGATGCTGATTGATGTGACTTTCCTGTCAATTTCTTTTTCAAATCTCTAGCTTCAAATTCAGCATGTCTTTTCTCTTTATTCAGCTCTTCGACTTTATGTGCCCGATTAACCAGTACGACAAATTCTTTCAACTTAAGGATCCTGACTAATAGCTTTATATCATTTTTTAATCCATCTTCAAATCGTTTACACATTGCAGTATCGGTTGGAATGCATTCTCAAGCATATTTACTCAATCAAATAAATTTTCACCTGTATTCTGATACGGTCATGCGGCCCTGCTTGAGCTCTAGAAATTCTTTACGTTTCTGATCCAGAAACCTCTGACTGATGTATTTCTTGTGAAACTCAGTTTGAAATAATTCCCAAGTGATCCTTTCTCTCGGCACTACAGAAGTCAATGTATTCCACCACTGGTAAGCTGAATCCTTTAGTAGAGATACTACACACTTCACACATTCAGTCGGTGAACAGGATAACTCATCAAAAACCCTAGTGGTAGGATCATCTTTGGCTGTAGCTTGAAATTCTTTAGCCCCGTACTTGCGAATCTTATCAATAGGAGGATTACTAACTCAGATTGGTTAGTACCTTGAGGAATAATGGGAACCGATTGGGGAACAAGAGGAGGTAGAGGTTGTCGAGCATCTGGGTTCATCTGTATAAACTCGGTGAACCACTCATTCATCATTTGGAAGAAGACTTCCTTAGCGTCTCATCTTCGGCCCTCAGATACGGGCCTCGTACCATTCTTACCTACTCTATGAATGGAGGCTTGAGCTTTACTCTCTACTTTATTGGAATCAACTCGGTTGGATGTCATTACTATATAAAAACATGTTTTAAAATGGTCAGAAGAAATCACATTATCACAGGTTATATAATGGCATGTACAGCTAGACTCGTATACGCTATGTTCATTCTGAGAATTGACTAAACTGTAGCTCTGATACCAATAAATGTAACAGCCCTAACCCAAATTCATTGCCGGTCAGGATTACGAAATATTACCAAAGTTTACAATCTAAACGGACAAAAAATTAAAACATTTCATAACATATAGCATTCATGTTTGAAACCAAACCTAATATGCATATTGTTCATAATAAGGGCCCTCGAGGCTCAAAATACACCTTAGAAATAAATCAAGACTAAAATGAAAACTCAAAAAATATTTCAAAAACATTTAAAATTTTTAAAGCTGCAGGGTCACACAGCCAAAAGACACGTTCATGTCTTAGACCATGTGGGTAGTCAAAATAGGGATACATGGCCATGTTCCAACCTATGCCCGTGCCCGTGTAACTCACTGACTTGTGCCACACGACCAAGCCATATGCCCGTGTGCTAGGCCATGTGAGCATACTGACTTGCACTCTTTAAAAGATATAGGGGACACACTACCGTGTCACCTAGCTGTGCATCACACATGACACGCTCGTGTCTCTACCCGTGTGGACGAAAATAGGCCATTTTCCAAGCCAAATTTCTCACTCAATTTGGTATCAACCTAAACAGAACAATTTGCATATAACCAAGTCATAAATAGGCATCCAAAACCAGTCAAATCAAACTAAAAACATGTAATATTATCACATACAACCAATATGATCTTAGGAACCTCAAAGGACAATTTATAATATGAATATTCATGTATTCAATATGTAACACCCCAAACCCGGCCTAGACGTTATTGCCGAATCTGGCGTGTCACATCGAAGTGTTTTTCAAAAATTGATCATTTCGGTAAAAATTCGTTACTGAATTTAAATCCTTTTATTATTATTTAACGAAAGTTCTCGTCAAAATGTTTACCTTATTAACCATCAGTGTTATATTTAAATTGATTTAAAAACGCGAAAGCTTTTTAAGTCGATGAAGTTTAAAACGCATGTTTTAGAAAATAGTAATTGTTTTAAAAACTCGTCTTTACCTAGACTAGCAGTTTAAAAATATATAATCCAAGGCCCAATTAAAAATTAAAACCCACAAACGACCTTATTACAAAATTAAAAACCCAAAAGTGAAATTTAAATTAAATAAAGTCAAATGCAAGACACAACAGTCATGTGGCCACCTCCAAGTCCCTTGCAGCACCAAATCGTCTAAGGTTGGGGATTATCTGAACAGTTAAAAAAAAGGGTGAGTTTACGAAAACTCAGTGTGTAGCCCCCAATTAGTCAAACAGTAAATAGTGCATGCAGTAACAGTCTGGGCTTGAGCCCTATACAGTAATAGTATGGGTCCAAGCCCAATACAATATCAGTACAGTGTAAAGCAATTATGCAACCCACCCAAATCTAGCCAGCACACCACCCGTACCAACCAACACACTATGTGGGGATATAAATCGACCCACCCAGCCTACACACCATTATCGCATCAAAGCTGCCAGTAATAATAATGTAGCATAGCTGCCAGAATCAGTAAATATGGCAAAGCCACCAGTATCAGTAATTGTGGCATAGCCACCAGTAACAGTGAATGTGACATAGTCACCAGTACAGCACTTCCTCCATATCAACATTCCAACACCATGCAATATGTCATGTCATAAATATTACATGTATGCAAAGTCATACTCAGTACAATCATATATGTAAATCATAAGCACATAAGTCATACGGAACATAAGGGCATAATCGTCATTTTACCATATAAGGGTATTACGGTCATTTACCCTACAAAGGCATTACGATCATTTTACCTATTTTGGGGTTTCAGCTTAGATAACGACCTCTTCAAAGGTCTACAGTTTCCTTGAGTGACATAGATAACCTAAATGATCCTAACGGTGCAAATGGGCCCAAGGCCCATTACTCGGCTCAAGTAGGCCCACACGCTCGTGTGGCCCATTTAGGCCAAATTTAGTTACGGCTATGTGACCTACATAGCCCAGTCCAATATTTATCACTTACCGTGGATTTAATCTGTGTAGGGCCCACGGGCCCATTGAGACCACACGGCCCATTTCAACCCAATGTGGCCCATGATTTGTGGGCTTGGTGTATCCCACGAGGGATCGCACGCTCGTGAGGCCTCAAATACCGAAGTTTCAGCACTTCGGCTTTTCAGCTTCTGTCGATTTACAGTAAAGATTGTTTGCGAAATCAAATGAACTGCTCTCGAGCCCAAAGCCTACATTCCAATAAGGTACACTGTTAATTTTCCAATTGATAGAATTCACAAAACTTAATCCCAAATTGCCACCCACTACTCACCTCGAACGAACGACAATGGCTTATTGCTTTTTAAATCACTGACTCAAATGATCGTATGTTTCTTTCCGATTAACTGCATAAACCAAAGATCTTATTAGATAGAATCAATTGTAGATGTTGCTTAAATAAAAAAAAATATCATTTATAGAAGCACAGGGATATTCGACCTTTGCCCAAAAAGAAGGAAGGTAATGCATTTATCTTAACTGGAAAATGAGAGGATAAGGTTTTAATCACTTCCAAAACACTTACACTCCTTTACTCCACTGAAATCCCCAGAACCCATCACATATTACAACATGAAGAAAGAATGAGAAGCGTAGTCAGAAAACATAAGAAGAAAACATTCTGCTTTCAAAAAGATTCAAAAGAACAAATTTAAACACATATTGGAACGATCGAGAAACAAAAGAGGGAACATACGAGTACCTATCGATTTTTCAAAACTCTTGTGAGACCAAAACCACAACACCAACAGTAGGCACAAAAGTAATCAGCCCACACCAAAAAGTAGGGAAAAACCGAAAGAAGATGAAGAAAAGAAAAAGGGACACTCGGCTAGGAGAAAAATCGAAGGAAAAGAGATAATGGGGAAGAAAGAAACTATATTTGGCCAAGATGAAGAAAGGTGAGTGAGACAAGAGGACAAGAATAAATTGGGCAGAGGGAATTATGGAGAAGAGAAAAGAAAAGCTTCGGAAAAGATAGCCAAAATTCGGCAATTGGCCCTTAGAAGTTTCGGCAAAATGAACAAAGTACAAACTGAAAAAAAATGTCAAAGGAGAAAAAAAAGAACCCGAATGGTCAATACGCAACTCGACTATCAAAGAAGTACGAAACCAAAAGAGAGAAAAAGAGCAGCTACCAAAAACCCAATGAACTAGACCAATTCGGCACTAAGTGCCTATGACCAATTTGGTACCCAAAGAGTCCCAAATTCGGCCAACTCCACCCCTTGTCAAACTCCACGATTTTTCTCCATCAAAATCTCCTCCATATCCACAACAACCATCATCCAAGCCCTTAATTCTCTCCCTTTGACCAAGTCTACAACCACCTTAACAGAATTTCAATCCAACTCTACCTCTCTCACCTCATGGCAATAAAATAAATACACCTTGTATGCCATGGGATTCAAACCCAAATTCTCCCAGTTACCAAGTCACGCCACTTGCCACCAAGCCACAAGGCTTTTTGTGACAAAAACCTCTCACATTTAAATATAAGGCCTACATGCTAACATCCAAATTCACTTAAGAGCAAAAACAAAAACTTTTGCAACAGCCAGAACTTGAACCTAGGCTTTTCTAACACTCCTAAATATGCCCAAACACTTAGCCATTATAGCAGACAATCCATTTGTGAAATTTTCTTGCACAACTAAATTCCAATTGTTCCGATACTCGAAGCCCATTTCTTCTAGGCCCAAAATTCAGGGCGTTACACAATATATCCAATTGGATAACTCACTTATATACATATTTGCATTCAAAGTTTATCAAGTAAATTTACGTCATTCTTACCAAATTACTTACCTTCCAAAACATATCATTTGATGCCAAAATGTATTTCACCTACCAATAAATTTAACTTATATGCCTTACATATCAAGACACCAATTAATGGTCAATTCTTCACATTTCAAAAAACATATATGAAATGCACATTAGGCTACCTTTCTACCACTTTTCATTTAATCATAAACCAAACCACACATCAACCATAATAAGCAAAATATGCACATATCCAAAATTCCATAACACAAACCAAACATGTGGCTAATCTCAACAAAACACATGTAAGCCAACATTGGCCAAATTAACCTATACATGCCATTATAACCGAAATTAAACAACCGAATGTACCAAAAGAGCCAATGGGTAGTGTGATATAGCTCCGACAAGCTCTCAATCCGAACAAGCTTTCGAATCACTAAAAAACACGAAAAATAACACATATCCTCGTCAACCATGTTAGTCATGTAATTCATATAAATAACAAGAAACATGTATGAGCTCAACAATAATCAAACTTCCATGTAAATATAATTTCCACGTCATGTATCTATATATCATGTACAAATCATTTTCATATATCTCATGTAAATACTTGTAGTAGTTCGTATTGAACTCATGTAATCTCGAAACAAAACAGTGCCTATTGAACCATTTAGAATATCATTGGATATGCGGGTAGTACACATGAGGTGTACTGAACTGTAATCTGTCAATTCATGTACATGTATTCTCATACAAGTTGTAAACGATAAGCTCCTCTGAGCTGAATAACGGTAAGCTCATATGAGTTGAGTATTGGTAAGCTCATAAGAGCTAAAATTGTTAAGCCTAATGACATGTCATTTGTATCCTACGAATTTCTAAGGTTCAAATGGGGCTCAGTAATTGTCATATGTCATCGGATATGTGATCGGTACTCATATATGATGATAATGCAAATAACATACATCTAATTCAATCAAAGCATATAATTACACAGTTTAATTACACGAACTTACCTCGACAAGTTTACATAGATACGAAGGCGACTAATTCGATATTTTTCTTCTACCCTGGTCTAACTCCGTACGAGGTCTAACCGGATCTATAAGAATGAATTTAACTCAATTCAATATAATTCATATTCAATTTAGTCGAACACACATTTTTGGTAAAATTATCATTTTGTCCTTATACTTTTAATTCCTTTGCAATTTAGTCCTTAGGCTCGAAAAATGAAATTCATGCAATTTAATCCTTACCAAAGCCTAGATGATTTTTATACATATTAATAGCAGCCAATATATTTCCTAAATTTAAAATTTTACCACATAATATTCTCTATTTTTTAATTTAATCCCTATTTGATAATTTTACTAAAAAAATCATTTACAAAAGTTGTTTATCTAAGAACAACCATTCATTATCCACCACCAAAATTAAAAAATCAAGCATTCTAATCAATGGTAAATCCCTAATAATTTAACAGTTTTACAAATTAGTCCCCAGGCTAGCTGGATTAAGCAACAACAATCCTTGAAACATAGAAATCATAAAAAAAGGGGTTAAAATTGCTTACCTAATTGAAGGAATTAAAGATGGCCGAATAACCTAGCTTCCATGGTTTTCTTTTCTCCCATTTTCGGTTGAGAAAGATTAGCCTAAGATAATGGTTTTATTTTATTACTTTTATTTTAACTTTATTTGTCATTTATTAATTAGTTACTTAATTAACCTTTAAAATAATTAAAATTTACACAATTGCCAAAGCATTATCATCCACTAACATACTAATGGGCTAATTACCATATAATGACCTCTACTTTAAAGTTCCATATCTATTTAATACCTTTACCAACATTTTCCCTTTACATGATTTAGTCCTTTTTGCCAAATTGAACATGTAAACAGTAAAATTTCTTAACGAAATTTTTATACAGTATTTCTATCACACTGTAGGAAATAAAATAATAATAAAATAAATTTTTTGACCTCAGATTTGTGGTCCCAAAACCACTGTTCCAATTTTACTAAAAATAGGCTGTTACAAAATTGTTGCAAAAATGGGCTGAAATGGAGGCTAAGAATGTTTAGCTAGTGTTAAATTTCAAGAAAAATGGTTAATTTGCATGTTTTAGGCCCAGAGACTAAATTGAATAAAGTAAAATGTTAGGGACAATTTTGTAAAAATGTCAAAAAAGACCAAATTGCATAAAATACATTGTTTTACTATCTAAGTTAATAGATTCAATGAAATTATTAATTTAGATCAAGATCGAGTAGAAAATCGAGGAGAATGAAAAATTACCAAAATGCCACTTTACTTTGACATTTCTGCAATTTAGCTAAGTAAGTTTGTACGTTTAAATAGCATTTTAAATTATGTTTTAAATGCTATCATTTTATAATATCAAATTATGTCTTGGCGAAAAAATCCAATGGCGTATCAGACATCAACGACTAATGAAAACGGATAGCTTCGGCTATCGATTATGAAAAGGGATGGTGACAACCATCAACTATGAAAAGGGATAATGACGACTGTAACGCCCCAAATTTTGGGCATAGAAGAATTGGGCCTTGGGTTTACAGCACCTAAAATTCTTAAGAGCAAGAAAATGGCACAATTTCATGTTAGTCCGGTTGGGTTAGTGATTTTGGATGTTAGGGGGGCCTCTATGAAGTCCCGGGTTCAAGCCCTGGCATAGGAAAAATTTTGGTTTTTAGCATTAAGGGAACCCTGACGCTAGGTTGAATGATTCTTAAATTTTGAATGGTAAAATTTGACAAAAGAAGCATGGTGGTTTAGGTGGTAAGTGACGCCTCATAAGGGAGTGAGGACTGGGGTTCGAGGTTTGGAAGGAGCATTGGATTTTTTTTTTCTTCAAGGACGTGTAGGTGGTAGAGTTTGATCAAAACTCTACAGGATAAAGGTAGAATGAGTCTTAGAGGGATGTGAGGAGAAAGTTAAGGGATAGAGTTGATTGTTGGAGGAAATCAAGGAGGATTTGAATGAGGAGGAAGTCTAGCCGAATGGGAACTTTGGGTTGCACAAGAACTCGACAGGGGGGATTTGGCTCATTTTCGACATTTGGGGTATTGTTTTGGTATAGCCGAATCTTACTAGAGGAATTCTTGGTGTTTTCTTTTGTTTTGTTAACTCGTTTTGGTACCTTTGCCTTTCGTTTTCAAGACTCTCTGACTCTAGGTTGTTTGCTGTTTTGTTTTAGCCGAAAGTGCATTACCATTTAGGCCATTTATTAGCCGATTTCTTCCCCATTTCTCATTTTCTAGTCCGCTCCCTTCTTTTCTAACCCTTTTACCTTTCTTCTTTCCTTTTGGCTTGAGTTGAATGCTACCCCTCTTCCTTTTCTAAATCGTGGCCTTTTTCTTCTATTTTCCTACTAGTCTCTCATAGCTGAAATCCCTCTTTTCTCAACCATCTTCTTGTGAGCCGAATTCCCTTACCGCAACGCTATTTTCTTTGATCTTAAAGTGTGTAAAGTTGAATACTCCCTACTCTCTCTCTCTATCAGCTATTGGCAAATTCGTCTCCCTTCTATTCTCCTACCATAAGGTTGCGTTCTTCTCCTCTTTTGCTTGGATCAAGTGTAAGTCGTGGTGACTTATTTTCTTTATTTTGGTTTTCATTTTTGGTGTTCTTCTTTTCCCTATTGTCGAATCTTCCCTATCTCTCTTAGTCTGATGTTGGTTGGTACCTAGGTTCGCTCGAGGGTTGATGGTGGGGCAAGTGATGTGAAGCAATCAACATCCCACTTTTAGTTTTGGTCAAGTAAGTGTTTTTGCCAAGTGTAGATTGAACCACATGTTTTAACAATCCCTTTTAACAAGGCTTTTGTAAATGCAGATCTGTCTAGAGGTGTAAAATTTGATATTGAATAGGGAGATTAGCAAGGCTTTATCATTTAAGGTTTGTTGCTAGGGGAATCGTAGCATGTTTTGTAAACCAGGTGTGTACATACACCACCTTAACTCTAGATCAGCAAATCCCGAAATGCCAAAAATTTGAAAGAACGACAACAGTTACTACACGAGTGCACGAACGCACGTGTGGAAAATTTGATGCGATATTAGAGGCCACCATGAGTGAACTCATGGGTTGCGGCCGTAATGGGCCACGTTGGGCCGAGTTGGGCCATACGGGCCCAATGGGCTCGTAGGCCCTAGATGTGTAAAACTCACCAATAGGTGGGAAAGACATTGGACTGGCTGTGTCACTCACATCGCTTGGACTGAATTCGGGCTTGGCGGGCAAATGGGTCATGTGGGCCTAAGGGCCTGCTTAAATGGACTTGGGCCCAATCACACTATTTGTTTGATAAAGGTTACACGGGTCACGCGAGACAACTGTGAACCTACTGAAGGGTCAGTAAGTGTACTTAGACCCCGATTTACAAAGTGACCGTTATGCCTCCGAAGGGCAAAATGACTAAAGTGCCCTTACATGTTTTCTGATTGTTATTGTATGCCATTTATGATATGTTTGCATTCATGTGATATTATGTTGCATGGGGGACGGGATTATTGTTTTGGAGGAAGTATATGATTTGTTAGGGTCACATGGTCACTTGACTACTGTGGATCCACCGACGGCTTAAAGCCATTATGTGATTGGCAGCTCTACTGCGAAATTGGTTAGTGCCGAAACCGGTGCTACAACAGGAGTGTAGGGTTGGGTGGGTCGATTAAATCCCCACAGGAGTGTAGGGTTGGACGGGATACAGAGTGCAGGGTTGGTTGGGTATTTGTGCATTGCATAATCTAATTCTAATTGTGACATGGGCTCAGGCCCAACTAAGGCTACTGTAACACCCCTAACTCGAGTCCGTCACCGGAATGGAGTTACGAGGCATTACCAAAAGACATAGTTTTCAAACATTCACTGATTTGTACAAGTCATATTCACATTACAAAAATCATATGACCAATTAGTTATTAAACTTACTTTATAAATTGTGAAACAAAACACAATTCATATATTAAGTCAGGTATAATATGCTTTTAAATATAAATACATAAGTAGAGGTAACTAAACATAATCGAATAAAGCTTTAAGGCAAGTCATAATTTCGGTTTGGTAAATAACCATCACATAAGAGATGCAACATGTCTCATCGAAATCAAACATATTTCATCATTTTATCTTAAATCAATTTCAGCTACAAATAACAACTTAATACCATAAACATGCATAATTCGTATAACCTCAGTCTGTCATTAAATCGGAAATATCAATTTCTGCACAAGCTTTATATATAACTGATAAAAAGAAACATATTACATAATTTATTAGTCAATCACGTATGCATCTTTATTACAATTCAACATGGCTAAACATGCTTCTTACTCATATACACATTGTGCGTATTTACCCTAAATTTGAAAACCACACTTAACATTTAGTTGCTCACAAAACAATTGACTAAAATATTCATGGGACATTTTTATTACCTATTACATATCATAATAGAATTTCATTACTAAAAACCATGAACACATCCAAAAGATTTCATCACCTAATTACCAGAACTAAGTTTATTAAACATGACAACTAAAAACATAAAAGACTAAGATTAAACATGGTGATGAAATGAACATATACACTAAATATATTAGTATAAAACACATCCAAAGCAATCAAACATACTTACTACCGATTTCTTCATACCTCATCCGAAATTATTAACTAACATTAATATACAAACACATAACACAAATTATAATCATTCATGGCACATAGCATAATAATCAAAATGGACTTAAACTATAATTATGCCAAAATCGAATTCATACAAAATAGTTAAGCCATTTTCGCATGGCTAATAAACATACATTTCCAAAAATTCAACTTTACTAAACACACACTCTAGCCTATACATGCCATAGTTCGTGTAACACCCTTATCCCATAACCGACATCGGAATAGGTAAGGGGAGTCACCGGACAGACAAAGCATTACAGAACAACACAGATTCACCGATATCATAACATTAAAACATTTGCATTCATCCACAATTCATCCATTAAGATAGTCTACGAGACCTAAAACATACATTTAGGGAAGGTCAGAACTAAACCGAACCCATTCAAGATTTTCAGAACTCAAACAAACTTTTCAAACCTAACAAAGTCACACGCTCGTGTGACTAGGCCGTGTGACTCACATGAGAAAAAGACACGCCCATGTGGTCCAACCGTGCCAAAAATAGGTCCTATACTGACTTTTTAACACGACCAACAGACACAGCCGTGTGCCATGACCTTGCAAAATTTAGCTAGCTACTGACTTTTTCACACGGCCACAAGGTACGCCCGTGTTCCCTGACCATGTGGCACAATGCAGGCTTGGTTTAAGCCAATTTGCCACCCATTAAGGGTCCAATCTTGCAAGCATTATTAAGCAACAATTACACCAACATTTCTAGCCAATTCCATGCTCAAAGATGACCAAAACACCTTAGAATATAACACATTTCAAAACATACATCAAAACTAAGCACAAACATATCATTTGTTAGCCAAATTCAAATGGCATAACATTTACATACATATCAACTAACCCAATCTAGCCTATACATGCCATACTTAAGAATATGTACATTTCCAAAGTACCAAAAAGAGTTCGATGGTGTGATGAAAATCCTTGACTATCCCGAGCCTTCAATAGCTACGATAACTGTAAAACAGACAGAATTCATACAGAGTAAGCTACAAAGAGCTTAGTAAGCCAAGAACAATTGGTCTAATTACTAAAGCATATATAGTACAAAACAACCATAAGAATTCATAGATATTTCTCATAGTAGTTCATAAACTTAACCATGCTCTTTTGCTTGTATGCATATCATTTTCATTTCCATGATTCCGAACCTACTTTGCATTCGCTATTTCACATAACTGAGTCTTTCATATTCAGAAATTAAGTACGATACAAACGTACCTATATAGATTATGCATTTCACATATTCATTTTCATAACTTATACCTTGTCATCAGATGGTTCAGAAACGATACAGATATTCATAAACGGGTACAATGCCAACGTTCCGGACGTGGTCTTGCATGTAATTCAGTATCAATGCCTCTGTCCCAGATAGTATCTTATACAAAATCAGATACAATGCCGATGTCCTGAACATGGTCTTACACATAAATTTAAAATCAAAGCCTGTGTCCCAAACACTGTCTTACACAATAATTCAAATTAATACCAACGTTCTTTTATCAGGCTCACAAGGTCATCCAATGCAGATAATAGTTTATAAACACAGAAGTTAATCAACCTAACACATAAGTGTAGTTTGACTTACCTCGGACAGATTTCGGATAAAACGAGTTGACTATTCAACTATTTTGGACTTCCCCCGATCTAAGTTCGATTTTATTTGTTCTTGATCTAATACAATACAAATTCAACCATTCAATCATTCATTTCATTCAATTTAATCCATATACACATATTTTGAGTACTTTTCATTTTAGCCCTTACATTTTCACACTTTGACAATTTAGTCTATTTTTTTCACAAAATCATCAACATTTAAAATTTCTTTGCAACAAAGGCTAGCCGAATTTTCATGGCTTCTATATAAGCCCATACAACATGTTTAATTCATAATTTAGTCCTTCAAAACCTCATTTTCACAAATTAGCCCAAATAGCTTATTTCATCAAAAATTCAAGAACAAAACATATAACCCATCTAACAAGCCTTCATAATTCATCCAAAAACATCACAAAACTCATGATATCAACAATGACATTTCATGAAATCTTTAACAGAAATAGAAATTCAGACATGGGCTTTGAAGAACACGAAGCAACGATTACAGAAACGTAGAAATTATCAAAAATAGAACAAAAACAAACCTTTAACCAAGCTTGTATCATGGCCAAACCCTAGCTTAAGTTTTCTTTTCTTTTTCCTTTGAATTTCGACAAGAACAATGTGATAATGGCCATTTTCATGTTTTTTTATGTATATTAACATTATTAAACCTTTTACCAAAATACCCTTACATTTAAACATTAATAAACCATTTACTAATGTCCAACAAGGTCATTTAACACATTACATGGTCAAATAACTACATAAGGACCTATTAGTCCAAAGCCATTTCAAATACATACATTAAACATGTAGCATGCTAATCTCACCTTTTATGCGATTAAATCCTTTTTCATAATTAAGCACAGAAACAGACAAATTAAATCATAGAAACTTCGCAGATATAAATTTACATATCACAGGCACAAAAAATAATATTAAAATATTTTTACACTCGGATTTGTGGTTCCGAAACCACTATTTTGACTAGGGTCAAAACTGGACTGTTACAGTTCGAGTTTAAATATTTAAATACCGAAGCTGTAGATAGTGTGATGAACTTTGCTGACAATCCCCAAGCTCGTAACTTGAATCCAAAATCTATAAAACAGAGCAAACGAAAACACACAGAGTAAGCTAACTTAGCTTAGTAAGCCTTAAGCAAATTAAACAATTAATGCATGATAACATCTCAATACTAAATCATTTGAATCAAATAACTCAACTTATGCATTTGTAATCACATTTAATTTCAAGCTTTTATTTCCATACATATATAACATATACTTTCATAGAACAATTTCTCCTTGGCTGAATGCTCATATAAACAAAATAATTAATTATCATCCAACCTTCAAAATCAACATGTCAATATATAACCAAATGTACATACACTTATATACACAAGCTCAAAAATCGGAATATAACATCATGTACACAAATTATCCATATGGCCGAATATACATAGTCTTGTATACACATATTCAAAGACCAAATCCATAATATTCATATCATTCGATCATAAGACCGAATACACATACCAAAATCACATATATACTTCATTTGCGTCACACATGATTTGTAACAAATAATCAAGTTACTTTCTTACGTTATTTTAAGTAGATAACAAGTGAATTCAAACCTGGCCATTTAGCTCATTTAACGTATTCAAATATCACATCAGCATGAAGTTTTTTAGGCATAAACTTAAAATAATTCACCGGCATTAAGCCTGCTAGGCCTAAGCCTGTATCTCACACTGGCACAAGGCATGCTAGACTCAAAGTCTGATTTTATACACCGGCAATAAGCCTGCTAGGCATAAGCCCGATTTAATTCACCAGCACAAGGCTTGCTAGGCTCAAAGCCCTAATATCACTATTATAAAGCTATCTCATAACAATTCATATATAAAAAATTCCAGATATTCCATATAGTTCGTACAGACTTTCAAACGTTATAACTCAGTCGGAATAAACTCAAATATATTATTTCCATGCTTAATCATATTCAGCTTACTCTACTATAAATCCATGAATTCCAAATTAACATATTAACTCATACGTAATTAGAATTAATGATATCTAGTTGCTTATAAACTTACCTCAGACGATGAAAAATTGGTACGGATCGGCTAGTCGACAACTTTAGTTTTTCCCCAATCTAAATCTAATTTTCTCTTTTCTTGATCTAAATTAATATAAATTAAACTTATTAAACCAATTGTTCAACCAAATTCATCCAAAAACACATAAATAGGTAAATTATACTTTTACCCCTGATATTTCACATTTTTCACAATTTAGTCCCTATTGCATAAAACACAAAATAGGCAAAATCTCACAACAACATAGGTAGGCCGAATCTTCTTTATACTCATACGAGTCCATATATTTCATTTATTTTACATTTTAGTCCCTCAATTTATTATTTTTACAATTTAGTCCTAATTACTCAAAATCATCAAAAACTCCAATACAAAACATATTAATCTAAAACATATCTTTAATATTTCCTTATCAATCACCACAAAGCAAAAATATTCATCAATGGCATAACTCAAAACATTCATCAAAATCAGAAATTCTAGCATGGGTCGGATAGTACTCGAAGCAACGATATCAAAAACGTAAAAATTATCAAAAACCGAAACCAAACTAACCTTGAATTTGAATAAAAAAATAGTCGAATACCTAGCTTTGTTATTTCTTTTCTTTCTTCTTTTTATTTCAGTCAAAAGATGAACATTAAAACATGGCTTTTAATTTGTATAATAATATAACTTATATATCATTTATTATTTTACACATTTAACCTTTCAAAATTAATTAGTAAACCATATACATCATGTCCAAAACCGTCCAATTATAAAACCAATGGTTTATTTGCATTATAAATGCCTCCACTAATAAAGACAACAACAAATTAGCACTTTCACATTTAACCACCAACTTTTCTTTTTATGCGATTAAGTCCTTTTATTTAATCGAACATTCAAACGATAAAATTAAATCATGAAAATTTCATAGATATTAATTCACACATAATAAACACAGAAAATAATTTTTAAAAATTTTTATAACTCAGATTCGTGGTCCCGAAACCACCATTTCGACTAGGGTTTAAATCGGGCTGTTACAGCTACTATGGGCTAAGGCACAAGTGCTACCGTTATTGTAATGGACTTAGGCCCAAATTGATGTGATGTATGCTTTACGGTCGATGAGGGTTGTACACACTGAGTTTTTGTAAACTCACCCCCTCTCTTAAATTTTTTTCAAGAAATCCTCAGTAGGCGGTTCGACGTATTGGAGAACTTGGAGGTGGCCACACTACGAATAGCTTTAAATTTTTGTATCTTCTTTGACATTACTTAAATTACTTTCTCCTTGGGTTTTTGATGTAATAAGGTCTTTTCTCATATTTTTCTAGCTTTTAATTTGGGGGTTTTTAACTATTATGATTTATTTCTATTAAAAGTAGAGCGCGATTTTCCAAGATGATATCTGTTTTCAAAACATTATGGTTTCGTAACATTTTTGAAAAGCTCCCGCAGCAAACATGTTTAAAAAGTAAGGTTGGTTTAAAATGGTTAACAAATAATTAAGTTGACTCTAGAATTAAACAAAGGGGCTTTTATCTTTCAAGCAAGATTTATTAACAAGGCAAAGTTTTTCGAAAAAATGTTTTAATGTGGCACGCCAGATTCAACCATAACGTTTAGGTCGAGTTTGGGGTGTTACAATGACCATCGAATATGAAAAGGGATAGCTTTGGCTATTGAATATGAAAAGGGATAACTTTGGCTATCGATTATGAAAAGGGATAGCTTCAGCTATTGATTATGAAAATGGATAGCTTCAGCTATCGAATATGAAAAGGGATAGCTTTGGCTATCGATTATAAAAAGGGATAGCTTCAGCTATCGAATATGAAAAGAGATGGTGATGACCATCAACTATGAAAAGGGGTGGTGATAACCATCGATTAATGAAAAGGGATGGTTTTGACCATTAAATATAAAAAGGGACGTTTACGACCATAGTTTAGAACACTTTGTGTGAGCTCTGGTAAGGGTTCCAATTAACTTTACTACGATGAATATGGAAAGGTATGATGTACCAATGATCAAAGTATGAATATTCATGTCTATGAAAGGTATGATATAAGTGATGCTATGTTATGTACCTATATCTTACCATGTGATGATATTCCTAAGTTATGTGTTTAATTACTGGCTTGTGGCTATGGTTAATGTTATGTTTATGTCTTATGTGTATGGAAATGAAATGGTAAGTGTTCAATAAGAACTAATACATGTTTATATGAAACTCAATGGAATGGTGATACATGGAAAAACATGATATGTTGTGATGGATGATAAATCCAATTGAATCATACTCAAGTAAAATGGTTATCCATGTCAAATTCATATGAATCACGTTTAAATGAACTAACATGTGTTGTTGATGTCCTAGGGCTGATGCCAAGCTTGTGGATATGATTGATGTTTATGATTATGCTTGTACTATGCATACGAAACAGGTAAGAAAAGGAAATGAAACGGTAAGTAAGTAGTTGGAATGTATTATGATGTATTATATATGAGAAAATTGCTTATGTTATGGATAAATACACTGAACCGAGTGTTAATAATGTTGTTTAGGCTTATGATAAGCATTAGGGACGGAATGGAAAGTAAGGAAATAGAAACATAATCTTATAAAAGGGATTGACGATATATATGTTATGTCTCATGAAATCCTATCATATTATGAATGGTTAATAAATATGTGACATTAATAAACTTACTCATTTGTGAGTTGATGATCATATCGATATATGAATCTTATAGCTTTGGCATAGATTTATGTTTCTTCTATAAATTTTAATATTGAAATTGCATATTATGCTTAAAGTTTATATGAGCTTACTAAGTATTCATTGGTAACGTATTTTTTCTTTTACCTTATAGATTATCGAAAGCTCGATCAAGCTCGAAGCTAGTTGGAGATCCATTGCACTATTCATCGATTTTATAGGTAGATTTTTATGCTTCGATCGCGGTTATAATGGCATGTATAGGTGTTTTGTGCTTAATGATATGGCCACTATGTTTGGCTTGTAAATATGGTTTTATGATTGATGACATTTTGGCATTTTTGGACTTGATGACTAATGTTGAAATGGTTTAGTGATGATATGTTTTAGATGGCTAAATTGGTATGCTTGTGTGTGATATTGGCATGTAATGTTGCTTTGAATTTGTGAAACTTATGTTATTTTAATGCCTAGATGGTTGGTGTGCTTTTGGCACTTTGATGCTTAATGATTGGTGTTATATGATAAAATTGATGCATGATTTTATGGCCAAAGCAGTATGTGTTGGCATGTTTGCAAAGTGATCATTTAGGGCATGTTTTGATATAGGATTTAATCAAAAATGTTTGGTTGAATTATGACCATTTGGACCTAAATTTGGTATGTATATATTGGATGTTGAAACCATTTGGTAATGGTTAGTTTTGTGTCATTTATATGGTTTTGATACATAAGAGAAGTGCTTCAAATGGTAAAGTTATTTTGTTATGGTATGAATCTAAATTGGCAAGGTTGGTATGTGTCAAAAGTGGTATGTTTTAGTATGTTTATAATGAGACCAAGTGAAGGTATGCTTTGAGGTAGATATAAACTATTTGTAATGGTATAAATGTGGTCAATTTATAAGGAGTTTTGAGATGGAAAATGAATTAAGTGTTGATGAGTGAAATGTGTTAAGTACATGTATATGTTTAGGTAAATTGTATGTTTGCATTTGAGGTGCTTATATGGCATATTAGTTTAAGGGAATTTGGTATTCGGTTTGGTCTTATTATGCAAGTTTTAGGTATGTTTAAAGGCTTGACTATATATGTAAATGGCTTGTTGATGTGTGCTTGAGTTGGGTGAAAGGAATGACTTGAATTTGGCTTATTTCTTGTCCACACGGCCTAAGACACGGGCGTGTGTCTCATCCGTGTATGACACACGGCAATATGACACGGTCGTCTGTCCCCTATAGGTTTTTAAAGTTTGCATTTCGAGAGTTACACGGCCTAGCACATGGGTGTGTGGCTTGGCCGTATGACCCAATTCAGAGAGTTACACGGGCACAGACTTGGGCTGAGACATGGCCATTTGTCCCTACTTCAAATGCCCACACGGCTTGGTCACACGACCCTGTGACCCCTGCAGTGTGAATTTTTCCATCTTTTTCCATGAAGTTTTAAATGTTTTTAATTTAGTCCCAAATCGTTTCTAAAGTGTTTTTTTTTAGGTCTCGAGGGCTTGAATAAGGGATGTTATGCATGCGTTTGATTGGATTTTGCAATGGTTATGAATATGTTAAAGTTACGTATTTTTAGTAATCCTCTGATACCCTATTTTGGAGATGGATATGGGTTAGGATGTTACACCTATACACGTGCATATTTAGCCATTCATCAACTAACCTATTTTCATATCAAAACATATCAAAATTCAACCATACAATACTAGATTCAAGTCATATCAAAATAACCTTACCATTTAGACTATTTCATACATGCATCAAAACCATCTAAATGACACAAAACTAACCATTTCCAAATGGTACCAAAACAAATATCATATATATATACATAACAAATTCAATACTTAGCATTCAACTCAAACTTTATACATAAGTTACCTATACATGCCATTATAACTGTGGCCAAAATGTTAAAATCTACCGACATACCCGTGGGATAGTGTGATAGGAGCTTCTAAACTGAAAGAGCTTCCGATTAACTATAAAACATAGGAAAGAAAACTGCGTAACCATATAATGCTTAGTAAGTTTGTAAAACATAAAATGTAACTTACCATTTCATTACATAACATTAAATCTATACATAATACAATCCAACCATAAGCTTGTCACAAGTCTAAGCACCAACCACAACATGTGTTAGCATACTTAAACATAATCCATATGAGTTTAACATAGATAAACCATGAACATAGTTCAATTGGATTCATCATTTTCCATAACATAACATGCTTTTAATGTATCTTACCATTTCAATCCTTTTCATATATACATAACATGGTTCATATTGAACACTTACCATTTCCTGTCAAATTCATGCTTGTTGAACCATTTAGAATATCATCGGATACAGGGGATAGCTCACACGAAGCATGCTAAACATATAATCATAACCCTTCTTTCCTTTACATCATTGCTCACACGATCTGTGAGTTACAATGTAAGCTACACGATGCTGCTCACATGAGCTGTGGAGTAGCCACAACAAATGCAGGACCTTAGCCATCGATAGGACATTCAAGACTAGCACCTGAAACATGAAGACCCAAATAACATGTCATTTGTATCCTATAAATTCCTAAGGTTCAAACGGGGCTCGATAGAAATCATGGCATCGTTGGATTTTCACCGTACATAACATTTAACAAATAAACATATCATTCATAATAACGTTAATGCGGTATTTAACTATACGAACTTACCTCAACAATTAAAGCGTAGAAACGGAGTCAACTATTCCAAAGCTTTAGCTTTATGCCGATCTAAATCTGTATGAGGTCTATCCAGGTCTAAATAATTAAATTCAATCTATTTAATACACATACTATCCAATTTAATCCAAAATTCATACTTTTGCAAATTTATAATTTTTCTCCTAATATTTTAACTTATTTCCAATTTAATCCTTAAGCTCGTAAATGGAAATTTAAGCAATTTTGTCCCTAACCCATGCTAGCCAAATTTATTATGTACACACATCAACTCATACAAATCATTATTTTTCAATTTCACCATGTACTTTTACATATTTTACAAATAAGTCCCTAATTGACATTTTCATCAAAATTCATTTTACAAAACTTGTTTATTTACTAACAAGGACTCATAGTCTTTCATTAAACTTCAAGAATCATACAAAAATTTTAATGGTAAAACCCTATTCCTTTAACAATTTTGCAAATTAATCCCTAGGCTAGATAGATTAATCTACTACGACCCCAAAAACATAAAAATCATTAAAAACGGGACAAAAACCACTTACATGCAAGCTAAAGAGTTGGTCGAATGCTTTGAACGCTAAAATGATGTTTTAACCTTCAATTTCTGATGGAGGTTGAAGATGAATGAAAGAAAATAGATTTTGTTTTATTAATATTAACCTTAATTACCTAATTACCTTTATAACCTTAAAAAATTTAATAATTTCATTAAAACCAAACTCATAAATGTCCACTATCACAAAAATGGTATAATTACAACCTAAGTACTCTTATATTAAGGTTCTATAGCCATTAGATACTTTTAGCTACTAGAACGTTACTTTTGCACCTTTTACAATTTAGTCCTTTTTGCTTAATTAAGCATGCAACGTCAAAATTTCTTAACGAAATTTTAACACAACCCTAATATTTTCCCATAAACATTAAAAGAGTAATAAAATAAATATTTTCAAGTCAAATTTGTGGTCCCAAAACCACTATTCTGATTACACTGAAAATGGGTTATTACATGAAAACATAGTTACAAGAGTTGACAGATAGGGTTTTGCTCAGCCCAACTTTCTCCTCAGCCCAACTCCTTGTGTTTTTTGTTATGAAAAAAGATGGGTCAATGCGATTGTGTATTGACAATCGACAACTCAACAGAGTCAAGATCAAGAACAAATATCCGTAACCATGTATAGAGGATTTGTTTGATCAACTGAAAGGTACGATAGTATTTTCAAAGATCGACCTTCATTCTAGATATTATCGGCTACGGGTTAAAGATACTGATGTGTTGAAAACTACTTTTAGAACTAAGTACAGACATTATGAAATTCTTGTTATGCCATTTGGTTTGACCAATGCACCTGCTGTGTTTATGGATTTGATGAATAGAATAATCAGGCCATATTTAGATAGATTTTTTGTTGTGTTTATTGATGACATTCTGATCTATTCCTGAGATGAGACAGAGCATTCCCAACACTTGAGATTTGTTTTATAGACTTTACAAGAAAAATAGATGTTCGCTAAGTTTAGCAAATATGAGTTCTTGCTCCGAGAAGTTAGATTTCGGTAGACAGTATTAGAGTTGATCCGAGTAAAATCTTCACTGTAGGAGACTAGAAACCTTCGAGAAATGTGTCAAAAGTCAGAAATTTTTTGGGTTTAACAATATATTATAGAAGATTTGTTAAGGGATTTATGATGATCACTATGCCGTTGATGAAACCTCTTTAAAAAGATCTCAAGTTCAATTGGTCTGAAAAGTGTCAGCAAAGTTTTAATTAATTGAAAGCGTTGTTAATCGAAGCACCTGTGTTAGTTCAACTAGAGTCCGGTAAAGAATTTGTGATTTACAGTGATGCTTCGTTAAATGGTTTAAGCTGTCTTTTAATTCAATAAGGCAAAGTGATAGCATATGCTTCTCGACAATTGAAACCGCACGAAAAGAATTATCCAACTCATGATTTAGAGCTTGCAGCTATTGTATTTGCTTTAAAGATTTGGAAACGGAGAAAAATGTCATATCATCATAGATCACAAAAGCTTGAAGTATTTGATGTCACAGAAAGATTTGAACTTGAGATAGCGTAAATGACTTGAGTTGCTGAAAGATTATGATTTGATCATCGATTATCATACGAGAATGGCTAATGTTGTTGCCAATGCTTTGACTAGGAAATCTCTATTTTCCTTGAGAGCATTGAACACACGGTTGACGTTGATTGAAGACAGTTCAATTTTAGCTAAATTAAAAGCTAGATCGACATTTTTGCAATAGATTTACGAATGTAACACCCCTAACTTGTATCTGTCACCGGAATAGGCTTACGGAGCATTATCAGACTTATCTCTAAAACAACCATACATTTCTCATATCCAAACAAAAGTCATGTAACACCTCTCACCCGTATTCAACGTCGAAATAGGGTTACAGAGTATTACCGGACTTCTACCACATTTAAACATACATTTCACTTATAATAATCAAATCATATACATTCCATTCACAACCAAACATTTTGTCCCTAATACGAGCCTACGAGGCCCTAAACATGTATCAGGAGTGGTTCGGGACTAAACTGATAACTTTGGAAACTTTTTGAACACATAGAAAATTTTCTCAAAAACAGGGGACAAACGCCCGTGTGGCCCGACCGTGTGTCTCACACGGCCAATAGACACGCCCATGTCATAGGCCGTGTGGACATTCAAATTGGGAGCACATGGCCGTGTCCCAGCCCATGTTTGACCCCATGTAACACTTTGACTTGGGTCACACAGCCAGTACACATGACCGTGTGGCTAGTCCATGTGCCCTAAAAATGGCAATACACGCCTGTGTGCCAGGCCGTGTGCTAGGCCGTGCCAAACCTGTAGGGTATATTGACTTATGCCACACAGCCAAGTCACACGCCCGTGTGTGAGGCCGTGTGGAGCATACTGAATTGATTTCAAATTCAAGACCAGGGGACACACGGCCGTGTAACATGATCATGTGTCGCACACGGCTAAGACATGCGCCTGTGTCTCTGCCCGTGTGGACAAAAATAGGCTATTTACCATGCCAATTTGCCACCCAAACTTGGGTACACCTACACAACTCATATGGCACAAAACTTAGCATCAATAAACATATAATTCAATTCCAAATCAAGCATAATTTATACCATTTCCAGCTCTAAGTAATACAAAGCATAAATACCATATTATGCCATCTAAGTTCATACCAATTTTTATCTTCTCAAATCATCAAAATGACCATTAACAAATATGCATCATTTGATCTATTCTCTCAAGCATTTCAACCATTCAAAACTTGACTATTAGATAACTATAATGCTAATTATCCAAAAGCATAACATGTCCAACATTTAAAACATCACACAAGCCACATGCATTTATATAAATACATGATTCAAGCATACCAAGCAATCCAAAAAAATAAGCCATCACTCATGATTATATATACAAACCAAAATACAAACATTTACAAGCCAATTCTAATGGCCAAAACCATTGTCAACTTATAATCAAAATGACCAAAACCCTATACATGCCATATAACCAAAACATAAGCTTAAAAGTACCAAATTAACAGTTTCAAAGTGTGATGAAATCTCCGACGATTGTCGAATTCGAACTAGCTTTGAAATCACTATAAAACACAGAAAAATAAATGATGTAAGCTATAAAGCTTAGTAAGCTCATATGAAAATAACAAATAAGCTTCACCACTCAATTTCTAATCAAATTAAATAACATAACATAAAACAATGATTTAATCCCAAGCTTACATGAACTTAACCACATACTTGATCATAAACTCACAACTTTCACTGATTCAATGCTCGTATAGTTTTTAGTACATACTTGTATCGTTACTTATCTATTTCTCACCAATTCACATCTTCATTATACCTGTTGAACCATTCAGAATAGAAGTCGGATACTTAGGAGTCTCGCACACTAAGTGTTCATATCATGGCCGGAAGCTAACTCAATGTATCTTGCACCCGAAGTGTTAATATCATGGCCCGAAGCCAAATCAAAGTAACTTGCACCTGAAGTGCCGATATCATGGCCCAAAGCCAAATCAAAGTATCCCCTAATGACATGTCACTAGTATCCTAGTCTATTCCTAAGGTTCAACCGGGAGTTTCAACGTCGAATCATCGTCGAATGTATCCAAAAAGTCAACTTCACAATTCATACAATATGAAAGCATTTAAAAAATAATTATATCAATGCTTATTACATACGAACTTACCTCAGATGCTAAAACGGCGAAACGAATCAACTATTTCGTAACATTGTTCTTTCCCCGATCTAAGTCTGTATTTTGCCTTTCTTGATCTAAATATAATCAAACTTAACTTATTTATTCCTCTCTCTATTCAATTTAGTCCAAAATTCACTTTAAATAACTTTTTCACAATTGCCCATAATATTTCACATTTTTTACAATTTAGTCCCTAGGCTCGTAAAACAAAATTCATTCAATTTCATCACAACCCAAGCCTAGCCGAATATTTATAATGTTTATAGAAATCCAAAATTTTCATTTATTTCACATTTTAACCCCTAAATTTGCACATTTCATAATTTAGCCCCTAATTTGCATTTTCATTAAAAATCACTTAACAAAACTTGTATATCTATCAACAAGCATTCATAATCTATCATCAAACATCAAAACACACTTGAATTCATCAATGGAATCATTCAAAAACTTTAATAGTTTTGCAAAATAGTCCCTGGGCTACATAGACCTAGTTGCAACGATATCAAAAACATAGAAATCACTAAAACTGAACAAAAATCGTACCTTAATTGATGGAAAAGAGGTTGCCAAAATTTTAGCACAAAAATGGTTAGGTTTTCTTCTTCAATCGGTTAGAATAAGAAATAAAAGATGAACTTTTTTTTTGGTTTTAATTTAATTAACCATTAATAATTAATTTACAAATTTAACCTTTAAAAAACTTAATATTTACCCCATATACCAATCCACTATCATCCACTAACACTCAAATTAGTTAATTACCACTTAAGGGCCTTAACTTTAAGGTTATATAGCTATTAAACACTTTTAGCTAATAGAACACAAGTTTTATGCTTTACGCGATTTAGTCCTTTTTATCAAATTGACTAATCAAACGATAAAATTTCTTAACTAAAACTTCACACAATCATATTTTTATGCCACAGACATTAAAATAATAATAAAATAAATATTTAAACTTCAGATTTGTGGTCCCGAAACCACTGTTCTGATTTAACTAAAAACATGCTATTACAAGACATTCAAATACAGTCGTATAGTCCCTAATACGAGCCTTCAAGGCCAAAAATAAACATTAGAAGTAGTTTGGGACAAGTAGTTCGGGACTAAACTGAGAACTTAAGGAAATTTTGGGAAAACATGGAAAATTTTCAAAGTACAGGGCACACCGCCCGTGTGGCCAGTCCGTGTGTCTCACACGGCCAAGAGACACGCATGTGACATAGGCCTTGTGGACATTCGAAATGGGATCACACGACTTTGTCCCAGCCCATGCCTGACCCCGTGTAACTCTCTGACTTGGGTCACACGACCAGACCACACGCCCGTGTGTCAAGCTGTGTGAAAACTAGAGGGTATACTAACTTGTGTCACACGGGCAAGTTACACGGCCGTGTGCTAGGCAGTGTGAAGCTACTGACTTGGTTTCTAAAGAAATATCAGGGGACATAGGACCAGGTCACCTGGCCGTGTGTCACACACGACTAAGACACACGCCTGTGTCTATGCTTGTGTGGACAAAAATAGGCTATTTGCCAAGCCATTTTTCTTATCCAAATTGTCATCAACCAAAACATATCAAATAGCATATGACCATATCATCAATAGGCATTCAACCTATCTCAACCAAGTCCAAATCATGCAATACCAATACCAACAACCATAATACTCATAAACATCACAATTTGCCAATTCAAAACATACCAATATCACCTTTAAGAATTCACCTAAATGATTACTTTCATATATACATTACCTTGCCTTATACTTAGCATGCTAATACATTCTCAATTTCAACTATTTGGTACCAAAACACAACCTCATAAGAAAGGCAATCATATAGCAACTAAACACCACATTTCTCAAGACCATATATACATATATACATTTCAAAATATATGACTACTTACAAGGCAATTCAAATGGCTAAAATTTGTCAAAACATAAAGGCTATATTAGCCAAAAGACCTATACATGCCAATAACAAAAATACATAAAGTTCAAAAGCACCAAAATAATGTCTGGATAGTGTGATAGGATCTCCGACAACTCCCAATCCGAGCAAGCTTTGAAATCACTATAAAATACGAAAAAGTAAACAGAGTAAGCTATTAAGCTTAGTAAGCTCGTATGGCTAATAAGTACAACTTACCATTCATTCTTAATTTAAAGAAGCATAATTAAACACATGTAAGTTTCAATCAAATTCAAAGGTTAGCACATAATCATAACCATGTTAGTCATATATGAATACAGCAACTAAAAATTACTTGTCATACTTCTCACAAATACTTGAATTGGTTTGTATCATCTCTTATATCCTCATACCATCAACTTTACCCATTGAACCATTTGGAATACTATCGAATACTCAGGAATCTCATACACTAAGTGCCAATACATGGTCGAAACCATCTCAATCTCGAGCTATCACTGGGTTTGCTTACACAAGCTGACGGTTAAGACGTAGCTACACGGTGCTGCTCACACAAGCTAACAAGTAACTGCAACACGTGTTAGAAAACTCAGCCACTAGTAGGACGTACGGACCAGCACCCGAAACACGTAACCCCTAATGACATGTCATTTGTATCCTATCTATTCTTAAGGTTCGACCGGGATCTCATACGTTGCCAAATCTTTATCGAGTATTTTTGTGTAGTCGTATTTATCAAGAATGCAATATTAAAACATTTAACACATGATTATTTAACTTTTATTAACATACAAACTTACCTCGATCACAAAAATGACGAAATAATCAATCCATTTAGTATTCATTCTATTCAATTTAGCCCAAAATACATATTTTTGAAACTTTACACTTTTACCCTTAATATTTTAACGTCTTTACAATTTAGTCCCTGGCTCGTAAAAAATGCAATTTCATGCAATTTAATCCACACCCATGCTAGTCAAATTTCATACAAGCTTATAGCAGCCCACACATTTCATTAATTCACACATTTCACCACATAATTTTCATATTTTATCAATTTAATCCCTATTTAACATTTTTAACCAAAATCACTTTACAAAACTTGTTTATCTAGCAACAACCATTTATTTTCTACCATCAAACATCAAAATTCATCAATGGTAACACCCTAGACTTTTAACAGTTTTGCAAATTTGTAACACTCCTCACTTACGGAGTATTACTGAACTTATTACACAATTTAACATACATTTCTCATAGAATTATCAATTTCAAATACAAGTCATTCATAATCAATCACATTGTCCCTAATACGAGCCTACGAGGCCTAAAACATGCAATCGGAGTGGTTCGGGACAAAACTGATAACTTAGGAAATTTTTGGAAAACTTAGAAAATTTTACAAAATATAAGGGACACACGCCCGTGTGGCCCGACCGTGTGTCTCACACGGCCAAAAACACGCTCTTGTCACAGGCTGTATGGACATTCGAAATGGGATCACATGGCTGTGTCCCAGTTCATGTCCTACACCGTGTACCTCCCTGACTTGGGTCACACGGCCAACCACACACCCATGTGTCTAGCCCGTGTGCCCTTCAAAATGGCCTCACACGCCCGTGTGCCAGGCCATGTGCTAGGTCGTGTGGAGCATACTGTCTTGATTTCTATTAAACACCAGGGGACACACCACTGTGTCATCAGATCATGTGTCATACATGGCTGAGACACACACAAGTGTCTCTGCCCGTGTGGACAAAAATAGGCTATTTACTAAGCCATCTTGCAACCCAAATTTGCATACACTTACACCAAACAAATTGGCACAAAAAAAGGCATAAATAGACATTCAAACCAACCTTAACCAAGCCTAATTCATTCTAATTCCATACCATCAACCATAAGACACACGTGTCTCAAGATAAGTAATACAATTTCATACCAAAAGCACATTCACAATTCACCTAAATGGTCATTTTCAATTATGCATCAAATTACCTAAATCACAAGCAAACCAATCTCAAATTTCAACTATTTAGTGTCCTTAATGTCAATTCTCAATAAGCATCATATATCAACCATCAAACACATAACAAAGGCCATATACACATATATATATATATATATCACTAAGTATGTCAAAATAGGCTGACTCACGTGGCTATACACATAGTTAACATTCATCATTTAAAAGCCAATCCAAATGGCTAAATTTATTACCATCATATATACCAAAATGACCACAACTCTTATACATGCCACATAAACAAAATACATAGATTCAAAGTACCAAAGTGATAGCTTGATAGTGTGATGAGATCTCTGACGAATCCCAAATCTGAGCTAGCTTCGATATCACTATAAAACACAGAAAAGTAAACAAAGTAAGCTATAAAGCTTAGTAAGTTCGTATAACAATAAAACTCATCTTACCATTAATACACAACTCAAAAAATTGGATATATCAACATATAACTCATATTAACCTACGAATCTTTCACATATTCAATCATAAGGTTAGATATGAAATTCACACGTTTCTTCGATTCAAAGCTTATACTGTCCATGTACATACCTATACCATCTTGTATCAATCTCATACTCATCCATATCTTTAATATACCTATTGAACCATTTGAAATAATATCAAATACACGGTAATCTCGCACCCTAAATGTCACATACATAGCCGAAGCTATCTCAATCTCATATCACATATAATGCTCACTCTTGAGCTATCAACGGGTCTGCTCACACAAGCTGACGGTCATGACGTAGCTACACGGTGCTGCTCACACAAGCTAACGAGAATCTACAGCACATGTGGATAACTCAGCCACCGGGAGGACTTTCGGACCAACAGCCAAATCACATAACCCCTAATAACATGTCATCCGTATCCTAATCTATTCCTAAGGTTCAATCTAGATTTCACATTTGTCGAATCATCATCGATCGTTTCCATACGATTATATTCATTAACAATTCATATATAAAGCATTTAAAACACAATTTGAATAATGCTTATTAGTATACGAACTTACCTCGGATGCGAAAACGACGAAATAGATCGACTAGTTTAACACTTCGTTTTTCCCCTGATCTAAATCTGAACTTTGTTTTTCTTGATCTATATAATATCAAATTTAACTCATTTAATCATAAATCTATTCAATTTATTCCAAAATGCACATTATAGCAACTTTACACTTTTGCCCCTAATATTTCAACATTTTTACAATTTAGTCCTGCTCTTATAAAAATACAAATTCATGCAATTTGATCCCTACCTATAATGCCCCGTACCTGAGACTGTCGCCGGATTCGAACACGAGGTGTTAACAGACTTAATTCATTACTTTAAACAACTCACACAATTTATTTTTAAAATTTTCAGTCAAGCTAGCAATCTGCATCACAGTCGCTTAAAAATTCATATCTCGAGTTTCGAAACTCGAAATCCAATTCCGTAAATTTTCTCTGAAACTAGACTCATATATATATTTACTAATTTTTTTATAGAATTTTTGGTCAAGAAAATTAGTACATTTTATTTGTTAAATTCTCCCCTGTTTTAGGGTTCGACTGCTCTGACCTCTATGTATTACGAATCAGATATCTCCCAGTACAAAGTTTCAATTACTATGCCGTTTATTTCTAATAAAACTAAACTCAATAAGGAATCTGTAAATATAAATCATGACTTCTAATTATCTTTGAAAAATTTATGGTGAATTTCCAAAGTCAGAACAGGGGATCTAGAAATTGCTCTGGCCCTGTTTCACAAAAATTTCAACATCTCATAAAATATAACTCATATACCTGTTTTGTTCCATCCATATGAAAATAGACTCATCAAGCTTCAATTCCATAACTTATTCATTATTTAATTCCATTTCTACTATTTTTAGTGATTTTTCAAATTCACATCACTACTACTGTCTGAATCTATTTTATGGTAAATTTTACCCATTTCATGGTTCCCATGGATTAGCTAGCAATTTAGCATACATAACACCAAATATGATCATGATTAGCCATTCCAATGGCTAATCATTACCAAGCATTTCCATACCACTCAATAACCATATCATAAGACCATATATACAAAATGATTATAATGCTATACATGCCATACTCAAAATATACAAGCCATTATGCCAAGATGGTATACGGATAATGTAAGCGTGCCTCCGATCGTTTTCGATTTCCAAGCTAGCTTGTCAACACTACAAGGAATGAAAAGGAGGGAGTAAGCACAAATGCTTAGTAAGTTCACATGCAAATAGCAAGTAACACAACTATATAAGCAAATAACAATTATCAAACAATTATCATAATTTGACATTTCCAAACATTTAACATATGAACATATAAACATTTTCCAACAATTATCACGAGTATAATATTTCATAATAATTATCATATCATTTAAATAACATATAAACATTTAAAATAATAACTATGTTACCAACATTTACATATGAACTTACCGCGTATGTGAAAATGGCTACTTTTACCATTTCGTCCACAACTTGGTATTTTCCCCATTTTAGCCCAAATTTTAGTTTTCCTTGCTCTATCATTTAAAATATAGTCTAATTAGGGCTCACATTATTCAAATTAACCCAAAGTCATATTTTGACAAAATTACAGTTTTGCCCCTAAACTTTTGCATATTTACACTTTTGCCCCAAAGCTCGTAAATTAAAGTTCAGCATATTTTCTTATGTTTTATGACATGCTGAACATTTTTCCCTTCTATGACAACATCAAATTCTCACTCTAACACATAGTTATGAACAATAACAATTTTTACCGATTAAGCCGTTTTACTCATTTTTGCTTAAAATCGCTTAGCAAAAGTTGTTTAACATAATTTCAGCCTTCATATTCTACCATAAAACATCAAAATAAACACATTTCACCTATGAGTATTTTTCCACATATGAACCCTAACTTAAATTATTGCTAGAATAAGCTTAATCAAGTTATCGGGATTCCAAAAACGTAAAGAACTTGAAAAACGGGACTAGAACGGACTTACAATCGAGCTTGGAAGCTTGAAAAACCCTAGCCATGGTTTTTCCTTGCTATATTCGGCCATGGGGTTGAAGATGAGCAAAATTGGCTTTTAATTTTGTATTTTAATTCATTTTACCCCTAAATGACCAAAATGCCCTTACTACTAAACTTTCCAAAAATTCCATCCATGTTCAATTTTTGTCCATAGACTTAGAAATTGGTAAAATTGCTATTTTAGACCTCCTAATTAATATTTCAAAACAATTTCATACTAGAAACTTCTAGAATGCAAGTTTTGCAAATTATTCGATTTAGTCCCTAATTTCAATTTAAGCACTTTATGCATAAAATTTCTTCATGAAATTTTCACACAATCATGCAATCATATCATAGACCTCAAAATAATCATAAAATAATTATTTCTATATTGGATTTTGTGGTCATGAAACTACTATTTCGACTAGGCCCAAAATCAGGATATTACAACTCTCCCCCATTTTAGGGATTTTCGTCCCCGAAAATCTTACCGGAAAAGTGGTCTTCACTTTTAATCTCATATTCGGTGCTTTGAAGAACTTTCACTTAGGTCATGTACCTCCAATACATCTCTTTAATTTCTCATATGGTCTAAAAGCTTACAGTCTCAACTCTCAACTGTTTCTTAAATTTTCAACCCTTCTCGCTTCCCATGATATCATGACATAAAACCAGGATCTTAACTTGATTAATGGAGACCGAAATTCCAAGAAATCCAACAATCAAAGAGACTCAAATTCCATGAATCGATGAGTAGGAATTCATTCAATACCGATATGATTTATAGATTTCTCCAAACATTTAAGAATAGGATACATCACATTTTCCTCTTTACGCCATAGAAATAATTCGATATGGCCTCAAGAATAATCCTTCTCATTTCCATCCCAATATCAACATTGACAAGGATAATTTTGATAGATCCCAATGCTCACTTTAACCTCTTTAACAACTCAGTTTTATGTAACATCGAATGCTCTAAACTATCACATTACCTCACCGTGTCTTGAAACACATCACAATTCATACAATAGTACATTCTTGAAAGTCGAAAGTCTTTGCTCAATGCAGACTAGTCTAGTTCGGACACTTCGCTTACCAATATTCTCATCTACCCGAACTCACAACATGTAATAAACTTTTCAAATTTCATAAGATGAAAACCTTATCATTCGTAGTGACTTTAACTAATATCCAACTCTTTCTAATAAATATACACTTCTCGTTCGGACTATTTACTCTTTTATCAATTACAAAAATGAAATTCTATTATCGGACTTGAGAAAATAATCCACGACATAATTGTCACATGAAATCTTTCAAATAAATAATTCACCATACCGATGAAACTCGCGCTTTTATCACCTATGCCTTTATCGATGTCAAATCCTTACACGTAAATTAGAAAAAAAATCCCAATACTAAAATCACTACATTACCAAGATCAAATTAGAAGTATAGTCATATTTGACATGATTATCACGAGCTGAAGAATGCACTTCGAACATGAGTCGTAATTGACAAATTATGGAGCAAAGATAACAAGAAAACTGAATAAAGAAATCCAAGATAGAGAAACCCTAATAATAAAAAATCCGAATAAAAAGATCCAGGATAAAGAAACCCAAGATACGATACTATGCCTGAGAATCGAAAACCAAACTCATAGAGAAAATATAGAATACCCCCGATAATTCTTCAAAGAAAGAAAGTCCAAAAGAAAAAATCATTTAATCCCACTGAAATCAAATATAACAAGATCAATATATCTTCTCATACATATATATCAAATGAAGCGACAAGTAGAAGAAACAGAATTATAATATCATATGTATTCTCTCATCAATTCTTATCGAATTAAAATGAAATAGAATACCCGATGAAATAGAGCAATATAAATTATAAACCAGTCGAGACTACCAATGCTTTCATCCAACACTGAATTAGAAGACATTCCCATATAACAAGAATTTCTTCGTAAGATCAATAGCCATAGAAATATTTCGAGAACGGGTAAACACATAGAACATCTCAAAAGAGACTCTAAATCTGTCCATCCATAACTATCACACTCGGATAGTTCACATTTCAAATATAATTTCCCTAACTAGTTCTCACACACACAAACTTCATATTAAACCATTCACTAAAGAAGGCGATTCTCAATAAATTTCGATTTACACTTTTCTCGACCTTGCACCTAAGTAATTTGATTTACCAAAGAGAATTCCTTCTCTAATTGGGACAAATGCATAACTCCAATAATCTTTATGTCAATCCGATACTTTCTTCGCTCTAACTTTACTTATCAGCTCATTTTCAATCTCTGATCATACTGATAATTATTCTATCACTGAACTCTTTGGGTTCTCAACCGAAAACTTATTCAATACAAATCTCATGAAATTCCATTATAAATACCACTTCGGTAAGGGGGAGGGGTTGTAGGACCTCTGACGACTTTCTTATACATACACATATGACACAACTTCCATCATCATAGCAACATCATCAAAATCATGTCATTCATTTAGGCAATGCAACATTCATGTTGGCTTACACAAATTTTCCTACTGTCCCATTTAAACAATATACTTATGCATACATTCTATGTTTTCTAGATAGCTTTACTTATCCATTCATTTAATTAAATTAATTCATGCTTATGACATCATATAGGGCCAAACAAACATAGATATTTGCATCACAATCACAACTTTCATTTCGTGCATCATGTACATGTCATTACAATCATATAATTCAGTCCAACAATTTAACATAGATAAGTTCATTTCATTATAATCCTTTATCTCATAAAAATTATATATCATTAGCATTCAGCAACATTCGACGTCCAAATCAAGACAAGGACATTTTCATTCATATCATAATATTATGACTTTTATTCATACCTCTACTACTTTCTATTTATTCCGTTCATCTTATCAAGTAAGCCATATACACTACATCATATGAGCATTAAGCAAATATGGATATTTATCACATATGTATCATAAACTTTTATTCATACTTTTCTGAACTGAGACTTATCATAATCATAATTTTGCTCAAATACCTTCACATAACATTGAACATGGTTGGCGCAGCTCGGTTGGAGAGTACCCTGTTTAAATAAGACGGTACTCATATGTGTCGGAAGACATCACACTATCACAGATCAGTGGCATGTATAGCTAAATTTTTACGCATGCTAAGTTAGTCCGACAACCGAGTAAACCTGCTCTAATACCACCAAATGTAATGCCCCGTACCCGAGACCGTCACTGTAGTCGAACACGAGGTGTTAACAGACTTAATTCATTACTTTAAACAGCTCAAACAATTTATTTTTAAAATTTTCAGTCAAGCTAGTAATCTGCATCACAGTCGCTTAAAAATTCATATCTTGAGTTTTAAAACTCAAAATCCAATTCTGTAAATTTTCCCTGAAACTAGACTCATATATCTATTTACTCATTTTTTTTATAGAATTTTTGGTTAATAAAATTAGTACTTTTTATTAGTTAATGTCTCCCCTATTTTCAGGGTTTGACTGCTCTAACCTCTGTGTATTATGAATCAGATATGTCCCTATACAGAGCTTCAATAACTATGCTGTTTATTTCTAATAAACCTAGACTCAATAAGGAATCTGTACATATAAATCATGACTTCTAATTATCTTTGAAAAATTTATGGTGAATTTCCAAAGTCAGAACAGGGGATCCAGGAATTGCTCTGGCCCTGTTTCACAAAAATCTAAACATCTCATAAAATATAACTCATATAGCTGTTTTGTTCCATCCATATGAAAATAGACTCATCAAGCTTCAATTACATAACTTATTCATTATTTAATTCCATTTCTACTATTTTTATTGATTTTTCAAATTCACGTCACTACTGCTGTGTGAATCTATTTTATGGTAAATTTTACCCATTTCATGGTTCCCATGGATTAGCTAGCAATTTAGCATACATAACACCAAATATGATCATAATTAGCCATTCCAATGGCTAATCATTACCAATCATTTCCATACCACTCAATAACCATATCATAAGACCATATATACAAAATGATTATAATGCTATACATGCCATGCTCAAAATATACAAGCCATTATGCCAAGATGGTATACGGATTAGTGTGAGCGTGCCTCCAACCGTTTCGATTTCCGAGCTGGCTTGTCAACACTACAAGGAATGAAAAGGAGGGAGTAAGCACAAATGCTTAGTAAGTTCACATGCAAATAGCAAGTAACACAACTATATAAGCAAACATAAACATCATTTGTATGATCATCACCTAGACATTCATATCACATTTTCATTTATCATTTTACCATATTGTTGTTATATTGAGTTTTCAACCCGAGGGTTAAGTACATACCTGTTCAAAGTATCCATGTCATAATACTTACCAATACGTCCCTTTCATCTCGAGTATTCCTCCATTTGAGTAGAATTTTACCCGTTGAACACATCAGAATATAATTCGGATACATGGAAAGTTTGCACATAAGTGCCACATATGTAGCCAAGCTACCATGTAACCCGCCCATAAGTGAACTCGGACTCAACTCAACGAGCTCGGGCGTTCGCATCCATAAGTGAACTTGGACTCAACTCAACGAGCTCGGATGCCTAGTTACATCTCTCGAACTCGGACTCAACTCAACAAGTTCGGACATTCGCATCCATAAGTGAACTCGGACTCAACTCAACGAGTTCGGATGCCCAAATATCCCAGTGACATGTCACTTGTATCCTAATCCATTCCTAAGGTTCAACGGGACCTTTTTCCCAATCATATGTCTCAACCATCTCCTACGGATTGCCGATACCGATACTCGGTAGTATTTCAAATTTTCCAAGTATATCACATAATTTGACATATTATCAAACAATTATCACGAGTATAATATTTCATAATAATTATCATATCATTTAAATAACATATAAACATTTAAAATAATAACTATGTTACCAACATTTACATATGAACTTACCTCGTATGTGAAAATGGCTACTTTTACCATTTCGTCCACAACTTGGTATTTTCCCCATTTTAGCCCAAATTTTAGTTTTCATTGCTCTGTCATTTAAAATATAGTCTAATTAGGGCTCACATTATTCAAATTAACCCAAAATCATATTTTGGTAAAATTATAGTTTTGCCCCTAAACTTTTGCATATTTACACTTTTGCCCCAAAGCTCGTAAATTAAACTTCAGCATATTTTCTTATGTTTTATGAAATGTTGAACATTTTTCCCTTCTATGACAACATCAAATTCTTACTCTAACACATAGTTATGAACAATAACAATTTTTACCGATTAAGCCGTTTTACTCATTTTTGCTTAAAATCGCTTAGCAAAAGTTGTTTAACATAATTTCAGCCTTCATATTCTGCCATAAAATATAAAAAAAAAAACACATTTCACCTATGGGTATTTTTCCAAATATGAACCCTAGCTTAAATTATTGCTAGAATAAGCTTAATCAAGTTACCGGGATTCCAAAAACGTAAGGAACTTGAAAAACGGGACTAGAACGGACTTACAATCAAGCTTGGAAGCTTGAAAAACCCTAGCCATGGTTTCTCCTTGCTATATTCGGCCATGGGGTTGAAGATGAGCAAAATTGTCTTTTAATTTTGTATTTTAATTCATTTTACCCCTAAATGACCAAAATGCCCTTACTACTAAACTTTCCAAAAATTCCATCCATGTCCAATTTTTGTCCATAGACTTAAAAATTGGTAAAATTGATATTTTAGGCCTCCTAATTAATATTTCAAAACAATCTCATACTAGAAACTTCTAGAATGCAAGTTTTGCAAATTATTCGATTTAGTCCCTAATTTCAATTTAAGCACTTTATGCATAAAATTTCTTCACGAAATTTTTACACAATCATGTAATCATATCATAGACCTCAAAATAATCATAAAATAATTATTTCTATCTTGGATTTTGTGGTCACGAAACCACTATTTCGACTAGGCCAAAAATCAGGATATTACACTACCCATGCTAGCCGAATTTCTCTTATTAACATAACAGCCCATATTTTTCATTTATTTCACAAAATAATCACAAAATTTACACATTTCAAAATTTAATCCTTGAATGACAATTTTGTCAAAAATCACTTTACAAATGTTGTTTATCTAGTAACAAGCATAAAATTTCTATCATCAAACATCAACACACACATTTTCATCAATGGAAAAGCCCTAAACCTTTAAAAATTTTGTAAAATAGTCCCTGGGTAGCTAGATTTGGTTGCAACGACCTCAAAAACATAGAAATCATTAAAAATGGATTAGAAATCACTCACCAATTGAGCTTGCAAGTTTGGCCGAACCTATCTATAGCTTTTCTAGGTTAAAATCGGTTGAAAAAGAAACTAAAAGCTGATAATGTTTTGGTTTTATTTATTTTAACATAAATTACTCAATTACCAATATAACCTTTAAAAACATTAAAATTTTCACTTATACCAAGCCATGTACATCCACTATCAACATAAATGGTCCAATTACCACATAAGGACCTCTACTTTAAGGTTCAATAGCTATTAGATACCTTTAGCTAATAGAACACAAGTTTTACACTTTACACGATTTAGTCCTTTTTATCAAATTGAGCATTCAAACAATAAAATTTCTTAACGAAATTTTTACACAATCATACTATCATGCTGTTAACATTAAAATAATAATAAAATAATTATTTTGACCTCAAATTTGTGGTCTCAAAACCATAGTTCTGGTTTGACTAAAAATAGGTTGTTACAAAATTAGTCCCTAGGCTAGCTAGATTAAGCTACAACGACTCTAAAAGCATAAAAATTATTAAAAATTGGACAAAATATCATACCAATGCAAGGTAAATTGTTTGTCAAAACTTCAAGCTCTCATGGCTTTCTTTTTCGTTGATTTTAAGTGGAAATAAAGCTTGAAGAAGATGATACCACCTTTCTTCACTTTAATTTTAAGTTAATTTCTATTAATCTACTATTTTAACCTTAATTATAAATCATTAAAATTACTTAATACATATTCAAGAATGTCCAATCACAATTAAAATGGTTTAATTATCACATAAAGACTCTTACACATTAATTCTATAGCTATTTAATACCTTTAGCTTGTAGAACTCAAGTTTCACACCTTTTTCGATTTAGTCCTTTTTATCGAATTGAGCATGCAAACGATTAAATTTCTTAACAAAAATTTTATATGACTCTATTAACATGCTGTAGACACTAAAATAATAATAAAATAAATATTTTGACATCAGATTTATGGTCCCAAAATCACTATTCTGATTTCACTAAAAACAGGCTGTTACAGTGAAGCTCAAAAAAGAGATACTGAATTGATTGCTAAATGGAAATAGAGTGAGTTGACATCTGATTTAGATTTTTAAGATGGTTCAGACAAAAATTATTTCAAAATAGAATTTGTCTTCTGAGAAATTTTGATCTCATTCAGAAGATTTTACAGGAACTCACAGTAGTAGTTTATCGATACATCCTGGTAGCAATAAAATGTGCGGCAATTTGAAACAGATGTACTGGTGGTCAGGTATGAAATGGGAGATTTCAGAGTTCATATAAAAATGCTTGGTCTATCAGCAAGTTAAAACCGAGCATCAGGTACCTTTGTTTTGTTATCAAGTTACAACCTGTGATGATTCCATAGTGGAAATAGGAATGTGTTACGATGTATTTTGTATCAGGATTGCCTCTATCTCCAAGAAACTGATTTTTTTTGGGTCATTATAGATCATTTGACAAAATTCGCACATTTCATTCCAGTGTGTACAAATTTTTCACTTGAGAGATTGGTAGTTGTGTGTTTCCGATATTGCCAGTTTCTATAATCTCTAGCAGAGGTACTGGAGCAAGTTACAAGAAGCTCTAGGTACTCGAGTACATTTTAGTACATCGTTTCATCCACAGACCGATGGTTAGTCTGAGAGAGTAATTCAGAAACTTGAAGATATGCTTCGATGTTATGTTTTAGAGTTCGAAGGTAACTGGGAGAGATTTCTGCCATTGGTTGAATTTGCATACAATAACAGTTATCAGGAGAGTATTAAAATGGCACTGTACGAAGCTTTGTATGGTCGAAAGTGTCAAACTATCTTACATTAGACTGAGCTGTGTGAGAAAAAATTATTTGGTGTTGATTTGATTCGAGAAATTGAAGAAAAGGTTAAAGTGATATGAGACAGTTTGAAAGCTATTTTTTATCGTAAAAAATCCTACGCAGATTTGAAAAGAAAAGATATTGAATTTCAAGTTAGGGACAAAGTATTTCTAAAAGTATAGCCTTGGAATAAAGTTCTTTGATTTGGCCAAAAAGGAAAGCTTAGTCTTCGATTTATCGAGCCGGACGATATTATTGAGAGGATTGCGTCAGTAGCTTACCAATTGGCTTTTCCATCAGAGTTAAAAATATTCATAATGTATTCCATGTATCGTTGTTACAATGATATCGATTAGATCCTTCACACGTGATATCCCCGGTAGATGTTATGATTCAGTCAAATATGACCTATATTGAAGAACTAGTCAGAATTCTAGCTTGGGAAGTTAAAGAATTGAGAAATAAAAGTATAGCTTTAGTTAAAGTTCTCTGGCAATGACACGGAGTAGAAGAGGCTACTTGGGAACCGAAAGTAGCTATGAAAGTGCAATATCTGAACTTACTTTTTGGTAAGATTTTTGGGGACGAAAATTCCTTTAGGGGAAAGTTATAACAGCCCGTTCTCAGTGATACCAAAACAGTGGTTTTGAGACAACAAATTTGATAAGCAAATTTTTATTTTATTATTATTTTAATTTCTATGGGTTATTAGTAAGGTCGTAATAAATTTTTGTTAAGAAATTTTAATGTTTGCATGATTAATTAAGTAAAAAGCACTAAATCATATAAAGTGTAAAAGTAGAGTTCTCTTAGTTAAAGGAGTAAAATAGCTATGAATTTTTTTAAAACTAAAGGACTTAGATGGTAATTATACCAATAAATGGATTGGTGGATGTGGATAGACATGATTTTAGTGAAATTTTGATAATTTTTAAAGGGAAAAAAGGTAATTGAGTAATTAAAGCTAAAATAACCTAAGGAAAATGCATTCGTCTTCTTCATTTTCATATCTTTCAACTGAATTTCACCATTTAAGACAGGGCTAGTTCAGCCAAGCTTCCTTTAGTGCATGTAAGTGTTTTCAAGCCCCGTTTTAATGATTTTTATGTTTTCGGGATCGTTTAGCTTAATCTATCTAGCCCGAGGGTTAATCTGTAAAACTGTTAAAGGTTGAGGGATTTGCCATGAATGTTATTGAATGAGTTTTAGTGTTTAATGGTAGATTCTAAATCTTTTTTGAGAAATAAACAAGTTCTGTAAAGTGATTTTTTATGGAACTTACATTTAGGTTTGATTTGTAGAAATAGTAAAATTTCATGATAAATTTATGGAATGATGATTTATTTGGGTTGGTATAAGTCCCTAATAAATTCGGCGAGCTTGATTGGGGGATTAAAATGCTTAGATTTCAATTTATGAGCTTAAGGACTAAAATGTGAAAAGTTAAAATGTTAGGGGCAAAATAAAAATTTTGTATAAATATGAAATGTGGACTAAATTGAATACTAGAGGTATTAAATGGATTGAAATTTATCTATTTAGATCAAGATAGACCACGTATGAACCTAAATCGAGGCAAAACAAAAGCTTCGAAATAGTTCGTTGAAGTTCTACGCCCTAGTTGTTGAGGTAAGTTCGTATGTATGGTTATATTCTTGTTATTTAAATGTATGTTATCATGTTTATTATCATGTAATTTGATTGATGTATGAGTACATCAATGTAATGACGGTTATCGAGTCTCGATTGAACCTTGGGAATTCGTAGGATACAAATGACATGTCATTAGGGATTTCATGTTTTGGGTTGCTGGTCTTGAATGTCCTACCAATGGTTGAGGTCCTCAATTTGTTGCAGATACTCCACAACTCGTGTGAGCAGCATCGTGTAGCTTACATTCTGAACCACAGCTCATGTGAGCATGCCCATTTCACAGCTCATATGAGCAACAATGTAAAAAGAAAGGTTACGGTTATATGTATAAGCACACTTTCTGTGAGAGTATCCGATGAAATTCTAAATGGTTCAATGGGTAAGAAAAGGAATTGAAATGGTAAGTTTCCAAATGGAATTATACATATGCTAATGGAAAGGATGAATGAATCAAATGATGTATTTTCATATGGAAATGATTTATCATATGGTTAATTCAAATGAGTTATGTATAAATGCTCTAACTTGTGTATTGATGATGATGTATAGGCTTGTGCTAAGCTTGTGGTTTGGGTTATATTATGCTTATACTTAATGTTATGTAAATAAAATGGTAAGTAATGTTTTATTTTCTACAAACTAACTATTTATGTAGTTTCTTTCTGATGTTTTATAGATTATCGGACGCTCGACCGGTTTGGAAGCTCTACTATCTGACCTAAATATTGGTTTGGCCAAGGTTATAATGGCATGTATAGGTGGACTTGTGATGGTATTTAGTTCAATGTTTAGTTGATGATTTGGTATGTACAATTTGTGTAAGTTAACTTTGTTGGTACCATTTGATGCCTTGTTAGATTGTGTCATTTTGGTTAACATGTGATGCATGTTTGGAATGGCTCATAAGGTATGTTTTGAATAGGTTTGATAATGGTCAATTTGTGGCATGTTTAGTAAGTTTTGGACTAGAATTTGATGATTAAAATGTGGTAAAATATGCATGTTTAGGTAAGCGTTGTTGTGTGTGTTTAAGGTGCCTTTGATTTAAGACTTTTGGAATAGAAAATATATGCATGTTTAGGTATGGTTTAATGCCTTGTAGGTGTGCACAAATTTGTCAAGTGATTATCCATGGATTGGTTTTGGGAACGACTTGTTGTAGTTGAATTTAGGTCTACACGGCCTGAGACACGGGCTGTGTGACCCTACTCAGAGAGTTATACAGGTGAGGACATGGAATGGGACACAGTCATGTGTCCATAGTTTGAAGGTTACATGGCCTAAGACACGGGCGTGTGTCTTAGCCGTATGAGGTACACGATCTAGCCACACAGGCGTGTGACCCCTATATCCAAATGTTTTTAACTTTTTCCTAGACTTTCCAAATGATTTCAATTTAGTCGAATTTGGGATTAACTCTGATTGAATATTTTACTTTAAAGGGAGGTATTGTGTGTCTAATGATCAAAATTTGAGACAATCTATACATAAAGAAGCACATAATAGCCCTTATGCTATGCATCTTGGTAGTACTAAGATGTATCGAGACTTGAGGGAAGTGTATTTATGGCCAGGTCTTACACGTGATGTGATTGAATTCATATCTAAATGATTGACTTCCAGCAAGTTAAAGTGGAGCATCAATATCCATCAGGGTTACTCTAACAAATTCAATACCACAGTGGAAATGGGAGAGAGTGACAATAGATTTTGTTAGTGGGTTGCCCTTGACACTTACCAAGAAAGATTCGATTTGGGTTGTAGTGGACAGATTGACTAAGTCTTCCCATTTTGTTCATGTTCGCACTAATTATTCTCTCTAGAAGTTAGCTAAGCTTTATGTTTCTGAGATAGTGAGATTACATGGTGTACCAGTATTGATTATTTCAGATTGGGATCCTAGATTCACATCTTGATTCTAGAGAAAATTATACGAGGCTTTGGGTACTCGGTTGTATTTCAGTATGGCTTTCCATCCACAATCCAATGGTCAGTCGGAAAGGGTCATTCAGATATTTGAGGATATGTTGAGGAGTTGTGTAATTGACTTCAAAGGTGGTTGGGAAGAACATTTACCTATGGTAGAGTTCCCCTATAATAACAATTATCACCCATGTATCCAAATGGCACCTTACGAAGCTCTTTATGGTCGTAAGTGCCGCTTGCCTTTATGTTGGACTGAAATGGGTGAAAGGAAGTTGATTGGCCTAGAGTTGGTCACTCGAACTGAATATAAGATTCAGTTAATTTAAGAAAGACTGAAGGCAGCTTCTAATAGACAGAAGTCATATGCCTATTTGAAGTGCAAGGATATTAAGTTCAATGTGGGGGATTTAGTTTTCTGGGGATTTGGTTTTCCTAAAAGTCTCTCAAAGGAAGAAAGTTTAGAGGTTTAGTCGAAAGGGTAAGTTAAGCCCTAGGTTTATTGGTCATTATCGAGTGCTTAAGAGGGTTGGTCCTATGGCTTACCAACTCAAATTGCCTCTTGATTTAGATCATATTCACGATGTATTTCATGTATCAATGTTGAGACGGTATCAATCCAATCCCGCACATATTATTCTAGTGGAGGAGACTAAGGTTAGACCTGATTTGTCATTATGAGGAGGAATCAGTTCTAATATTAGAACGTGAGATCAAAGTGTTAAGACGAAATAAAAATTTCACTAGTTAAAGTACTATGGAGAAATCATCGCAATGAAGAGACTACTTGGGAGCTGGAGGACTCAATTCGACTTTAGTATCCTCATCTTTTCAAATCAGGTAATTTCGAGGACAAACTTATTTTAAAGGGATAGAGTTGCAACATACAAAAATTTAGCTCAATAAAAATGTAGAAATATATCAAAGATAAGGAATTGGCCCAATGATTGGTTATTAAATGTGGAAGCATGAAATTTAGTTGGAGGTCCTAAGTTCAAGTCCCATCTCTTGCAAAATAAATTAATTTTTGCAAAATTCCCTTATTTTTTAATATGTTGCCATCCACGCCTAGTAAACCTAAGTATAAATCAATTTTTTACTCAAAATAATCAACCTCTAACTCTCTTTTCTCCTACCTTAGTCGTCCCTTACATCCTCTCATTCTCTTGATCTTTATTTGTTTTTTCTTTCTTTTCTCATACTCCCACTATTGTTGTTGTCACACCTATCACCACCATTCACTCTATATCCCTACCTTGCTACCAATTTTCTTCAATTAGAACAATCCCCAAAATAGAAATTTTGAATCTCCAAGATCAACTCCAACCTTGCCAAGAAAGTGCTATTGTCGCCCATCTCCATTAGCTTGTGTAAGACCTCTTTTTCTTTTAATTTCTTGGATAATCTTGCAAGTTAAAAATGAAAATTTCCAGATCTAGAATTGGGGAATTTTTAATGTTTTTAAAGGTATTTTTCCAGCTATTAATTAGATCTCAAATCGTTTTAAAATTTAGCCCTAATTTTAGCCACCATGGGTGGTGGGGCGTGCACATATATGTAGAAAACGGAGCTATTTTCTTTCTTGAATTTTTATATTAAATTCACTCTATGCCAATTTTAACTCCCTATTTCTCATTTCTACCCCAAAATGCCAAAATTTTTGCAATTTGGTCCCTATTGCACAAAATCAACCATTAACATATAATTTAGTCATTTTTCACTTCTAACCTAAAAATTTATCAAATTGGTTCCTAAAACTTTAACTATTCAACTAAAGTAACATCCTCAAATTTTAACAATAACAAAAAAGATAACATGGGCCAGCTAGTTCGTGGTACTGGGATTCCGAAAACATAAAAATTAGGAGAAAATAACTAAATTGCACTAACCAATTGAAGCTTGAAGTTTGGAATCCCTTGCACTTCCGTCTTCTCCCCTAAACTGTTTGTTTCGAAAGTGAAAAATGAAAAGGGAAAAATTTTTGTTTCCTACAACTTAATATTAGGTTATAATATTTTATTATGTTAGATTTAAGAACAAAGGTATAATTTCTTTTTAAGTCCCTTAGCTATATTTTACCTTATAATTTAATAATAAATCACACTTTTATCACTTACACGATTTAGTCCTTGTATGCTAAATAAGCCCTAATTCGATCCAATTACCTTATCGAAATTTAATTCACTTCTAACATAACTTTGTAAATATTCAATAAAAATAGTTACGAGTCCAGTCTAAGGAATTGGGGTTCCGAAATCACACTTTTTGACACCGCTAACTTCTAAGTCATTACAAGAGGTGTAATTCTAGTGCACGAAAATTGCATCCACATCTTAGCTTTGAGAAACATTACCATTTCATTAAAATTGGTTTGTAGCTCGGTATCCAATCAGTGGTTCCATATTTATGTCATTAAAATTAGTTAAATCAGTGTTGTCAAGAAAATCAGTCTCATAGTATGGAACATTGTAAAATTCACAAATTTTCTAAGGGGTGACATTAACCTCTGTGTCCCTTACAATTACAATTTCCCAAACGGCCCCATATGGTCTCCTAGAGTCTTGGTCTGTAAAGGATGCAAAGAAATTTTAAACAACCAGGATAACAACATTGTCTTTCGGGGTTATGCAAAAGCGCTTCCATCTATGATACTGAACTAGCATCCAAATTTCTTTACAAAGACTCATCAATGGTTCAAGACATCGTTTTTGAATGAATGTCTTCCCTTGTAGTTCTAGAATGTATTTTTTGACATTCGTGTTTGGAAATCTTGAGGGGTTTGCAACCAAGTGTACACAATCACAACAAGTAATAAAGTGACAAGTAAATGTTGAGTTATCATACCCATAGGGATTGTGAATGAAAATATTCATGAAACGCAACTTTTGTAACAACCCATTTTTTAATGGTGTCAAAAATAGTGGTTTCAAGGCCGCAAATTCGACGAGTAAGTTCGTAAATATTATTATTTAATATTTACGAGTCAAATATGGTTTTAAAAAGATTTTTGATATGGTAATTTATGCTATTCGAATGATTAATTAAGTTCAAGTGGTAAGACCCCAAGGTCAAGCGGTTTTAGAAAATGAGGTATCGGGACCTTATTTTTATAAACTGAGCCGTAAATATTTTTATAAATATTTACGGAGCATTATTATGGTTGTATTAAAGTTTCGTTAAGAAATTTTGATGTTCAAGTTATTAATTAATTGGAAAGGACTAAATTGTACAGATGTACAATTTAATGGCTGTAGCATTATTTGTATCTAATGGATATAAAATCATGACAGAATAAAACTATAGACAATAAAAATATAATAAAAATGAATTTTTTTACGTCAGATTCGTGGTCCCAAAACCACTGTTCCGACTAGCCCCAAAATCGGGCTGTTACAATTCTCCCCCTTAGAGATTTTCGTCCCCAAAAATCTTACCGGAAAATAGGTTTGGGTACTATTCTCTCATTGCCTCCTCGGGCTCCCAAGTAGCCTCTTCAACCCCATGTCTTTGCTGCACCCGTTTTACTTCTCGGGCTAATATCTTGATTGGTTCCTTACCGTAAGTCATATCTGGATGAACCTCAACTTCTGTCGGTGAAATCACTTACGATGGGTTTGATCTATAACGGCGCAACATAGACACATAAAAGACATTGTGGATCCTCTCCAACTCAGATGGCAAAGCTAATTGATATGCTATCGGTCCTATTCTTCCAATAATCTCATACAGCCCAATAAATCATAGACTTAACTTGCCTTTATAGCCAAATCTTAGAATTTTCTTCCATGGAGATACTTTCAAAAATACCTTATCACCAATCTAAAATTCAATCTCTTTTCTTTTCAAATCCGCATACGAATTTTGTCTATCTGAAGCAACTTTCAAACAATCAAGGATCACCCTTACTTTTTTTTTTTTTTGGTTTCTCTAACTAAGTCAACCCCGTGAACCTTATTCTTTCTGAGCTCTGTCCAGTACAATGGAGTTCAGCATTTTCATCCATACAATGCCTTATAAGGCACCATTTTTATGCTCGAATGAAAACTGTTATTGTAGGCAAATTCAACCAACGATAGATATTTTTCCTAACTACCTTGGAATTTTAGAACACAACATCGGAGAATATCTTCTAAAATTTGAATTAGTCTCTCAAATTTACCGTCAGTTTGTGGACGAAAAGATGTACTAAAATTCAATTTCGTACCCAAAGCTTCTTGCAACTTTTTCCAAAATTGTGAAGTGAACCTCAGATCTCTATCCGATATAATAGAAATATGTACTCCATAAAGTCCAACAATTTCAGCAATGTACAAATCAGCAAGCTTATCAAGTGAGTAATCAGTACATACCGGTATAAAATGAGCCGATTTCGTCAATCTGTCCACGACAACCCAAACAACATCCTTCTTTTTCAGAGTCAAAGGTAAACCTGTCACAAAATCCATGGTAATTCTATCCCATTTCCACTCAAGAACCATCACAGGGTGAAGTAAACCCGAAGGTACTTGGTGTTTGGCCTTTACTTGTTGACAAATCAAGCATTTCAAAACAAACTCCGATATATCTCATTTCATGCCTGACCACCAATACATTTTCTTCAAATCACAATACATTTTTGTACTACCCGGATGAATAGACAAACAACCACTATGTGCCTCATTAAGAATCTTTTGAATCAACTCTATATCTTTAGGAACACATATCCTATAACGCCCTGATTTCAGGATTTTTCGGGTTTTGTGATTTTTTAGTTAATTTTGAAATTTTCATGTTCTAAATATTTGAAATATGTTTAAATGTGTTAGTGGACCTCTAGAAGGCCCAAGTTTAAGTTAAAACCTGGTAATTTTTAATTAACTTTAAATCCATAAGAAAAAAGGGGTTCTGGTTAATTAGGCTTTTTAGTATTAACTGGGAAAAATAAAACACAAGGAAGCTTGTGGTAAGTTGGCATGTGACGCCACTTGGGAGCTTTAGAGGTGGCGTATGGATGATTAAGGAGAACTAAGGTTCGAGTCACAAGGTAAGCAAATTATTTGGTATTAATTTTTATGAACAGAAAAGGGAGGTAATGGAACTGACGTAAAAGTCTATCAGGAGGAGTTTGAGTTGCTCAGGAGATTGAGTAAGGAGGGGATAAGGGAGAGGATTTAGGAGCTGATTAGGGAGAGCAGTGTTGGCCAAATGGTGGACTCTTGAGGAGCAAGATTTGGTCGGCCAAGGGGTTCTTTAGGGGAGGTAAATTTCGGCCAGGTTAGTGCCAAATATAAATTCGGCATTAGGGTTAGTTATGCCATTTTCCTGACCATATTTCCTCTTCTTTGCTTTTCTCTTCTTTTCATCTACTTTCTTTTCTTTTTTTCTCCTTGCTTGCCGAATCTCTTTACCCTACTACTGATCTTCATCTTCTATCAGTAGTTTTAAGCCTAAAACTGATTACATTAAAAAGCCAAAATCCCGAAAGCCTGATTTCTTTTTGTGCCAATTTCTTCTAAGGCAGAACCCTCTTGTTTTTCTCTTTTCCCTGACCGATTCTATAGTTCTTTAAACCCCAAGTTCCTATCGACAAGACCACAGTAAAACCCTACTATTCCATCTTTTCTTCACTGTTACAAAAAAAGCCAAAAACGCATAGCCATAGGGGCTTATAGCCGAAACTTCAGATCTTCTGGATTTGAGTTTTACCATTGTTTAGAGGATAAATCTGCATCAGATCTACGTAGAAATCAAAGAGGAATAAGTGGTAAGTGCTCATCACTACAGATCTAGTCTTATTTTACAAGTTGGAAAAAGCCGAAGTCCCTAAAATCTAGGGAGGCTGTCTATTTGGGCATAGGGCCTTAAGGGTCTTTAACCGATGATTTCTTTTGGTGATTAGTGTCGTCTTGAGTATTGGATCGAAGGCTTGGATCGTTGGAGCAATCAGATTTGGATCTAGTCATCAGTTTTTGGCAAAAAGGTAAGATTTTAAAGGCTTTTAGGGGCATGGTTCGAATATGGGTAAGTGAATATTGAGATTAGTGTTGTGGTTTGCAATCTAAGAAATGTGGTAAACTATTGTAGGACATCGCAAGGGATCTCAGTAGCAGTCGTCACGAAACAGGTGTGTATCGAACACCCTTTCATAGTTCAATTCGGCAAAAGCCGAAATGTCAAAATTCTGGCATTTCGTGGGCTTGTGAGTGTGCGAGTGCTCACAAGACGTCTAGAAATCATTAGATCTAAAAGTGCAAAGTGGTAAGTTAGTCGTGTGTGAAATTTCGTGCACATCAGTAATTGGGCATCGTTAGGCTTAAACTGGGCCCAATGGGCTTACGGGTCCATACGGGTAAGATAATAAAAAATGAGCAATAAATATGATCTGTTAGACTGTGAAATTAAAATTTGTTTAAACCGATAGAATTACTGAAATACCTGTATGGGTGAAAATGTTTACAGATTTATCCCTAGGAGCAAAATTACTGATATACCCCTAGGGTTAAGGTTGACCAGAATGCATGATTTGACTGTTACTGTTTACTGCATACCATGTCATTGTCATTATCTATTGCATGGGACGGGGATATTGATGAAGGAAGTATTGAAAGTGGCTTGTCTACGTACTGGAGGCTTTGCCTCAATTTATTGATATTTGAGTAGCCATCTGCAACTATGGAGTGTAGGGCTTGGTGGGTTGAGATATTCCCCACATGGAGTGTAGGGCTGGTACGGGTGGAGTGTAACGGTTAGTTATAGGCTGGGTTGGGCTTGCATACACACATATATTATATCTGTTATGTTCTGGAATTGGGCCTATAGGCCACACTGTTATCTGAAAGGGGCTAAGGCCCAGTTTACTGTATTCTGAAAAGGGCTTCGGACCGGTACTCACTGTTAACTAATTGGGGCTTAGGCCCAATAGGCTCGAGCTGACTTGGGCTTTGGATGGGTTTCTGTACACACTGAGTCTTCCAAACTCACCCCTCTCTTTTCCATCCTTGCAGGTGAGCCCTAGTTTGAGGACTTGGAGGTGGACGGCATTCGAAGTGGCCACAAAGATTAAATTCTGGTTTTTTTTAAACAAGTTCGCGTTTTACTTTTGATTATTTTATTTTGCTTAAAGTTGTAATAAGGCCGCTCTTTTAATTATTTTTTATTTTGGATTATTAAACTGGTTAGCACTAGGGTGCGTTTTATAAAAGTTACTTATTTTCAAAATATCACGATAACTGAACAAAGCTTCAACAACGTGAATGTTTTAAAAAGGAAATAAATATTTTAAACAGACTTAAGCTTAAGTTGATATTCGTGAACAAGTAACATGCTTTGAGTGTGGCAATGGATGTGTGCATGTCTAGGATTGGATCTGGGAAGAGCTTGGTACTTAAGCAGTCTAATAGACTCACCTCCTCTTTTTTGGCTTCCTACCTGGTGCACAGCTTCCATTCACTTAAGCCTAAAACAAAAATATTATTTAAACCCTAAAAGAGATTTTTAGATAAAACGTAACTTCTTTAGTAACAGTTTTATGTGGCACGCTGAATTCGACCGTAACGTCTGGGCCGGGTTTGGGGTGTTACATATCCTACCTCAGAATCTCAAACAATCATCAGATTCAATTTGAAATTCTAAGTCATGGCCCGATTCACACTGAATTCTCTTGGTTTGCAACTCACTGTCACACTTTTGGGCTTCGCAAATCTGCTGAAGAAACATCAGCCTAGCTCTCAACTCGGCTAGAATAGAATCGTCATCGAATAAAGTTAATCTCATGTTCAATGTCCTCAAGGCAAACAAGGCCTTCCTACTCAAGGCATCGGCCACTACATTTGCCTTTCCTGGATGATTATCGATCACAAGCTCATAGTCTGTTAATAACTCAAGCCATCTCCGTTGTTGTAAGTTTAGATCTTTGAGTCATCAGATACTTTAAACTTTTATGATCGGTAAAGACATGACATTTCTCACCGTACAAATGATGTCTCCAAATCTTCAAGGCAAACAGAATGGCAACCAACTCTAAATCATGCGTCGGGTAGTTCCTTTCGTGCGGTTTTAGCTATCTCGAGGCATAAGCTATCACTTTTCCCTCTTGCATCAACACGCATCCTAATCCATTCAATTATGCATTACTATAAATTACAAACTCTTTCCCTGATTTAGGTTGTACTAAAATTGGTACCTCAGTCAATAATGCCTTCAATTTCTCAAAGCTTTGCTGACATTTTTCAGACCACTCGAACTTAACATCCTTTTACAGCAATCTCTTCATAGGAGTAGCGATCATAGAAAATCCTTTAACAAACCGTCTATAATAACCAGCTAATCCCAAAAAGCTTCTAACCTCAGATACATTCTTTGGTGGTTTCCACTCAACAATAGCAGAAATCTTGCTCGAATCAACTCGGATACCATTACCTGAAACAATGTGTCCCAAAAATCTAACTTCTCGAAGCCAAAATGAACTTTTACTAAACTTAGCATACAATTATTTTTCTCTCAAAGCCTACAAAATAGTTCTCAAGTGCTCTGCATGCTCTGCCTCATCTCGAGAATAAATCAGTATGTCCTCAATAAAAACAACCACAAACTTATCTTAATATGGTCAAAAAATTCTGTAACAGCCCGGGTTAGACCCTAGTCTGAATACTGGTTTTGAGACCACAAATCTGAGTCAAAAAATATTAAAATATTATTTTCCGTGCTTATGAAATGTGAATTAGCATGTGTGAAAGTTTCGTATGAAAATTACATTGTTTGTGTGTTTAATTTGATAAAAGGACCTAATCGCGTAAAGTGTAAAAGCGGCCTTCTAATTGTTAAAGTGCTTAATTACTATGTCTCTTTAAATGAGAGGTCCTTATGATGCAAATAGACCATGGTTATGATTAAATGACATAGATGGACATGATTGGGTGAATTTTAAATGAAATGAAAAATGTTAATTTGGTAAATGGTTTATTAAATGATATTTAATAAAATAAAACAAAACAAAAGATGAATTTATTCATCTTTCTCTTACCGAAAACATCAAATACAAAGAAGGTTGAAGCTCTACTAGGGTTCGGCTATATATAAGTTCAATTAGGTAAGCATTCAAGCTCGGTTTTTGATGATTTTTACATTTTTGAGATCGTCGCAGTGTAATGTACAAAGCCCATGCTTGAATTTCTGATTTTGATGAATATTTTGAGTTATACCATTGATGAATTCATGATTTTTATGATGTTAATTGGTTGAATATGAAAGCTTAGTGCTTGATATATATGTTTTGTAAAGTGATTTTAAGTAAAAATACATATTAAGGGTTAAATTGTGAAAATGATAAATTAGGGGACTAAAATGTGAAACAAATGAAATGTGTGGGCTTGTATGAGCTAAGCGAATATTTGGTTTAATATGTATAAAAGGTAATTTTATGTATTTTGTGATTTTGTGAAATAAGGACTAAAATGTCAAAATGTGAAAATGTGAGGGATAAATTGTAAAATGCCCTAAATGAATGTTTATGGATTGATTTGAATTATTTGGTGAGTAAAAAGGTTAATTTTGAATACATATAGATCAAGAAAAGAGGAATTTGAACTTAGATCGAGGGAAGTCAAAGGTTATAGAGTGACAATCCGAGTCGACAATTCCAAGTACAAGGTCAGTTTGCACGTGATACACGATGTTACAAGTATATTTCTAATGCTTTAATTATACATATATTGTGTATATATTAGATTATGGTTTGAATACGATGATAAAACAACTGTATTCGGCACTAAGAGTGCGATTCAAATATAGCTTCGGCTATAATAGCACGAGTGTACAAAATGGAATAGCTTCGACTATATAAGGCACTAAGTGTGCTATACCGAGATAGCTTCGGTTATTTGAGATGGCAGTAAGTGTGTGGAATTGTTCTAGCTTTGGCTAATCCGTAAAGCACTAAGTGTACGGATGCTTTAAGCATGGATAATCTTTAGAAAGCCTTAAAATATCCGAACGAGAGGTAAGAATGAAAATGAATAAATACGGGAAGGTTCAAGTAAGTATGATACCTATGTGGTAAATGATATTATGTGTATGAAGTTTGTTGAATTGGTGTGAAATGAGAAATGGTAATGAATGAGGTTGAGTAGTGATATGAATTGAACTAGATGTTAGCTATTATATCTTATAGCTTTTAAATGTTGAGTTAAATGTATTATACTACGAACTTAGTAAGCTCTGAGCTTACTATGTGAAGTTTTCTCTGTTTTACAATATTATAAAGCTAGCTCGAATCTGGGAATCATCAGCGGCTCATTCACACTATCGAACATCCATTTTGGTACCATTTTGAAAATTGTATATATGGTATATGGCATGTATAGGCTAGTGTCATTTGGATATGTTTTGTAATGTTTGTATTATACCATGTGATATGGCCAATTTATGTTCAAACTTATGGTTGATATTGATATATGTATGTATTGTAAATGTGCCATTATGATGTGCTTTTGGTTGGCTAAAGGAAATGGTTAATTTGATAAGGTTTTGACATGAGATGTGTTTGTATGTTGGGAGTTTATGGATCATATACTTTGGTATGATTTTGGTTTAGATTTGGTATGATTTGGTTGATGAATTGAGAATAAATTTGTTGATAATGTAATTGCATGAATAAAGTATGTTTTGGTATTGAAATTGGTTAAAATTATGTTGAAAATATGCTTAGTTTGATGCTTGTAGGTTTGACCCAAATGGGGTGGAAAATTGGCTATTCAAATGGCCTTTTTTTTGTCCACACAGGCAAAGACACCGGCGTGCGTTTCAGTCATTTGCGACACACGGTTATGTTGCATGGCCGTGTGTCCCCTGGGGTACCCTACGATTTTAAGTCAGTCTTGACCATGGCCAATGTATACGGGCTTGTGGCTAGCTATATGACCCAAGTCAGGCTCGACCACGACCAAGACACATGGGCGTGCCTTGTGGCCATGTGTGCGAGTCAGTATGTATGCCCTATATTGACACGGCCTAAACAGACAATTGTGTCTAATGCCGTGTGAGGCACAGGGCCTGTTCACATGGGTGTGTGACTTGTACACCTTTGATAAATTTTTAAGTTTTAAAAAATTTTATATGAGCTCGGTTTAGTCCCTAACCCTTTTTAATACATGTTTTCGGTCTCGATGACCTATATAAGGGGACTCCATGATAATGTATAACCTTTCATGCTATGATATTTGTGAAATGAATGTTAATTGTTTTGAATGTCCGGTAATGCCTTTAACCCTATTCCGGTAATGGATACAGTTTATGGGTGTTACATTTTATTGGTATCAGAGCTATGGTTTAGTCAGTTCTAGGACTACCATAGTGTATGTGAGTCTAGCTATATAGGCCATATGTATGAATTTCGATAGTGTGATGATTCTTGATAGTTAAAATGTGTTTTTCACATAGGGAATGGATCCTGAGCGAGCAATACCTAATGATGTTGAGAGCAATACGCCTGCTCCCGCTCAAGGGACAGCGCCGGCTAAGTCTAGGCCAATGTCTAGTAGTCAGGGAGGAGAGGCTAAGCAAGCCTTCTTCCAAATGATTACTGAGTGTTTTACAGAATTCGTACGAACGAATCCGATTGCTCAGGAACCTCCACCCCACCTGTTCCTCAACAAATCCTGGTTGTGCCACCAGTAGTAGATCCGATTCGACTTAATAAGCCACCCGTTGATAAGATTCGTAAACACAGGGCTGAAGAGTTTTGGGCTACGGTTGATGGTGATACGGAAAGGGCTGAGTTCTGGCTTGAGAACACTATCTGAGCATTTGATGAGTTGTCTTGTACTCTAGATGAATGTATCAAATGTGCGGTATCCTTACTTAAAGACAATGCATATCACTGGTGGAAAATGTTAACATTGGTGGTTCCTAGGGAACGGGTTACCTGGGAATTCTTTCAGAATGAGTTCCAGAAGAAGTATATAAGCCAAAGATTCCTCGATCAGAAAAATAAAAAGTTACTAGAATTGAAACAAGGTCGGATGACTATAACAGAATACGAAAGAGAATTTGTACGTTTGAGCAAGTATGCTCGAGAATATGTATCTACTGAAGAGATCATGTGCAAAATATTTGTTGATGGATTGATTGAAGATATAAAGCTGTTAGTCAAGATACTTGTGTCGAAAGAATTCATAGTACTGGTTGAGAGGGCCTGTAAAGCCGAAGATCTCAGTAAAGAAAAGAGAAAAGCTGATTTAGAGGCTAGAGATTTTAGGAAGCGATCGATGAATAAATCTTATCATTCCTCGTCAAAAAAATCTAGAACTGTTAATGATCAATTGACAGCTTTAGCGAGACATCAGAATAGAGATCGTGGAAAGTAATATACCAACCCTAAAGCTCAAACTACTTCAGTATCGAGTGTTGGAAATGCAAAGAATGAAAAGCGTGAGTGTAATCAATGTGGAAGATGACATTTTGGAGATTTTTGGGGAAAAAGTAATAACCGAGCTTGTTATAGTCGTGGCTCTTGAGATCACTTTATAAAAGATTGCCCAAAGTTAGCTGAAAAAGATAATGTTCAGAATACGAGGTCGAGTAATATTGCAGCTAGAGGTAGACCACCGAGAAACAAGGGAAATGCTAGTGGTGGTAGAGGTGTAACGTGAGACACTGCAGTAAGATCTGATGCTAGAGCACCTGCACGAGCCTATGCTATACGAGCACGGGAAGAAGGGTCATCTCCAGGTGTATATTAGTTGATAAAGTGTGCAAGAGTTGTCCATTAATGATTCAGGGTAATTACTTTCTGGTCAATTTGATGTTGTTACCATTTGATGAGTTTGACATAATCCTGGGTATGGATTGGCTAATGATGCATGATGTTGTGAATTGCAAATAGAAGATGATTGATTTGAGATGTCAAAATTGTGAGATTATCCGTATTGAATTAAATGATATGAATGGTTTACTGGCAGTGATATCTTCGATGCTAGCTCAGAAATATGTGAGAAAAGGTTATAAAGCTTACTTTGTGTATGTGCTTGATAGTAAAGTGATTGAAAGAAAGATTGAATCTGTACCAGTTGTATGCGAGTATCCTGATGTGTTTCTTAAAGAATTGTCGGGTTTACCACCGATCGAAGAAATTGAATTTGGTATTGAGTTAGTGCCTAGAACTACTCCGATTTTAATAGCTCTGTATAGACTGGCTCCGATAAAGTTAAAAGAGTTGAAAGCTCAATTGCAAGAATTGACGGATAGAGGATTTGTTAGATTGAGTTTTTCTCCTTGGGGTGCACCGATTCTGTTCGTGAAAAAGAAAGACGGAACTGTGAGAATGTGTATTGATTATCGACAACTCAATAAAATGACGATCAAGAACAAATATCCACTACCTTGAATTGATGATTTGTTTGATCAGTTGAAAGGAGCTACTGTATTTTCAAAAATAGATCTGAGATTGGGATATTATCAGTTGCGTGTAAAAGATTCAGACATTTCGAAAACTGCTTTCTGAACAAGGTACGGACATTATGAGTTTTTGGTTATGCCTTTTGGATTAACAAATGCACCTGCTATGTTTATGGATTTGATGAACAAAATTTTTAGACCGTATTTAGATCAATTTGTTGCCGTATCCAGTGATGACATTTTGATTTATTCGCGTGATGAAACTGAACATGCCGAGCATTTGAGAATAGTAATACAGACTTTACGAGACAAGCAGTTTTATGTTAAATTTAGCACATGTGAATTTTGGTTGCGAGAAGTCAGTTTTCTGGGACATGTGTCAACATTTGGTATCCGAGTTGATCCGAGCAAGATTTTGGCTATTTCGGATTGGAAGCCTCCGAGAAATGTTTCTAAAGTCTGCAGTTTTCTGGGACTTGCTGGTTATTATCGACGATTTGTAAAAGGCTTTTCTATGATTGCGACTCCGTTGATGAAACTACTTCAGAAAGATGTGAAATTTGAATGGTCTGAAAAGTGTCATAAAAGTTTTGATCAGTTGAAAACTTTGGTGACTAAAGCTCCGATGTTGGTACAACCTGAATTGGGTAAATAATTAGTGATCTATAGTGATGATTCGTTGATCGGTTTGGGATGTGTTTAGATGCAAGAAGGAAAAGTCATTGTGTCTGCTTCGAGAAAACTAAAGCCGCATGAAAAAAGACGCACGATCTTGAGTTGGCTGCAATTGTGTTCGCTTAGAAGATTTGGCGCCACTATCTATTTGGTGAGAAGTGTCATGTGTATTTAGATCATAAGAATTTGAAATATTCGATGAATCAGAAAGATTTGAATCTGTGTCAAAGAAGGTGGTTAGAATTACTAAAAGATTAGGAGCTTGTGATTGACTATCATCTGGGAAAGGCTAATGTTGTTGCTGATGCTCTAAGCCAAAAATCATTGTTTGCGTTGCCTACAATGAATGCGCATATGGTTATGTCTGATGATGGTTCGATTATAGCTGAGTTAAAAGCAAGACCATCATATATTCAACAGATTTGTGATGCTCAGAAAGTTGATAATAAGTTGTTAGCGAAACGGGGCCAAGGTGATTCAAATATTGATCCAGAGTTTCTAGTTGACGCTGAGGGTTGTCTAAGATTTAAAAGCTGAATATGTGTTCCGAGAAATCCAGAATTAATTTAGATGATTTTGTACGAAGCTCATAACAGTCGTTTACTTGTTCATCCGGGTAGTACGAAAATGTATAATGATCTTAAACAAGTTTATTGGTGGCATGGTATGAAACGAGACATTTCTGACTTTGTTTCGAAATGTTTAGTCTGTCAGCAAGTAAAAGTCGAGCATCAGGTACCTTCTGGATTGCTTCAGCCGATCATGATACTTGAGTGGAAATAGGACAGAGTCACAATGGATTTTGTATCCGGTTTTCCGTTGTCACCGAGCAAGAAAGATGCAATCTGGGTTATTGTGGATAGGTTGACTAAGTCGGCTCATTTTGTTTCAGTTAGCGCAGATTACTCGCTTGATAAGCTAACTTAATTGTATGTTTCTCAGATTGTGAGATTACATGGAGTACCTATTTCTATTGTTTAGGATAGAGATCCAAGGTTTATATAGCGCTTTTGGAAGAAACTGCAAGATGCGTTAGGTATGAAACTACACTTTAGTATAGCTTTTCACCCACAAACGGATGGTCAATCTGAGCGGATTATTCAGATTCTTGAGGATATGTTGAGATGTTGTATTCTTGAGTTTGAAGGTACATGAGAACGATACTTACCTCTGATTGGATTTGCGTACAATAATAGCTTTCAATCGAGTATTAAAATGGCTCCTTACGAGGCTTTGTATGGTCGTAAATGTCGTACACCATTGTATTGGACTGAGCTCAGTAAAAATATGATGCACGGGGTCGATTTGATTAGAGAGACTGAACAGAAAGTAAAAGTGATCCGTGAAAGTTTGAAATAGCGTCAGATCGTCAAAAATCATATGCTGACTTGGAACAAAAAGATATAGAGTTTTAGATCGGGGACAAAGTATTTTTGAAAGTGTCCCGTATCCGACTCCGGGACAGGGTTCGAGGCGTTACCGGACTTAAACATTCACAAACATATAAAATCGGGTCACCAAGTTCTGCCCAAAATTTAAACTTACAAACCACAATGAATAAAGACCACATCTCATGGCCATATACAAAAGCTCAATGTAGGCCAATACCTAAGCCAAATCATAATAATAATACATGACATGAAACAAACTTCCTATACATGCCAGTCACTTGATATTTCTAATATTTGAATTAATTCTCCCAAAAATGCTAGTTTGATAGTGTGATTTTGCCTCCGACGATCTCCAACCCCGAGCCGACCACATCAATTTTAAAGAAATGGAGAGGCTGGGTAAGCTTTACGCTTAGTAAGTTCATATGAAAATAATAAGCAATTACTACCATGCTTTTCAAGATAAAACACTATAATTGTACAATTACACATATTCAGGTTAAGCTGTGTTATTGAGTTGCAGTTACTAAATCATTCATATCTGAAGCTAAAAAACTCAAAATTTAGTTTCGTTAATTTTATTTGAAACTAGATTCATATATCTTTCTCCCATAAAATTTTCAGAATTTTTGGTTCAGCCAATTAGTACAGTGTATTAGTTAAATTCTCCCCTGTTTCAGAGTACGACTACTCTGACCTCTGTGTAATACGAACCAAATTTCTCCCTGTACAGAATTCCAACGATCATGAAGTTTGTTTCCATTAAAAATAGACTCAATAAGGAATCCATGCATGTAAGGTATGACTCTTAATAAGTTTTTTAAAATTTATGGTGAATTTCTAAAGTCAGAACAGGGGATCTCGAATTCATTCAGACTCTGTTTCACAATAATTCAAATATCACACAATATAGAATTCTTTTGCTTCCCCTGTTTCTTTCATGTGAAAATACACTCATTAACCTTTATTTTCATATATCATTTGCGTTTTTATTCAACTTCCACAATTTTTAGTGAATTTTCAAAGTCACACAACTGCTGCTGTCCAAGACAATTTTATTGCTAATTCACTCTTTCACACTTTCTTTGTATTAACCTCATTTTAACATACATATCACAAATCATTTTCACCACATTTCATACATCACAAGTATAGGCCCATGATTACAAGGTCACCATAAAATCATCCTCATGTATAACGTACTTGTTTATAACCTTACCACAATCCGATCACTTAATGAACACATTATTCACATAACCAAGTTCCTGCACTTATTCATCACAAAACTCACAAAGCAGTACATAATAAGTCTCCCGTTGCACACTTCGGATCAATCCTCGATACTTGGTGGTTTCCGCACATAGCTCCACCCATCATAAAGTTCGGCTCTCTTGTACACATGGTGAACACTTAGTACCACCCATGTGACCTAGCCAGTTTATCTCGTAGCTCTCTTGTCTACATGGTGTCCTTCACCTAGAACCACGCATGCGACCTAGCTACATATATCCCGTAGCTCTCTTGTCTACATGGTGTACACATAGTATCACCCATGCGACCTAGCTACATCATAATGTCTCGTACCTCTCTTGTACACATGATGTGCACTCAGCACCATACATGTGACCTAGCTACCTACCATTTGCATCATCCAATCTTTCCGAAGGTTCAACTGGGATTTCTCTCTCTTTTCCAACAATTTCTCCAATCAAGTAATTATCAACAAACATATTTCCAATATTATTATAAAATGTCATAATACAAGTAAAATTGATGTATCACTTACATATAAACTTACATCTCATTTAATATCAAGGCAATAACATTAAATTACACATTGCATTATTAAAAATCATATGAACTTACAATTGCTCATAATATCCATAATCATAGAAATCACATTTATGTATGATAATTCAATGCACTTCATGTACCATAGACATATTTTTAAAGCAATTCATAAACTTGGCACCATAACGTTTAATTCATGTAACAATAATTTTCCATTCAATTTCACATGACACAACTAGCATTACATTTTTGTTTTATATATATACATACCATCCATCAACTTCTCTTAAACATATTAAATCATACAATTTATGCCATATCAATAGAGAATTACAATTCATGCATGGTAGTGCATTATTATTAACGTACGAACTTACCTTGATTCAGAAACGGCAATTTACTATTTTAGTCCATAACCTTGTATTTTCCCGATTTAAGCCCGAATCTCGATTTCCTTCATCTATAATATCACATTTAGCCTAATAATTAGTCACATTATTCATACGGGTCCAAAAATCATATTTTTACAAATTTGCATTTTGACCCCTAAACTTTTGCATATTTGCACTTTTGCCCCAAGACTCGAAAATTAAACTTCATCATATTTTCTTGTGTTTTATGACATACTGATCATTTTTCCCTTCTATGGCAACATCAAATTCTCACTCTAACACATAGTTATGAACAATAGATATTTTTACCGATTATGCCGTTTTACTCGTTTTTACGAAAAATCACTTAGCAAAAGTTGTTTAACACAATCTCAAACTTCATATTCTACCATAAAACATCAAAATTCATGCATATCATCCATGGGTAAATTTTTAAATATAAACCCTAGCTCAAAATATTGGGAGAAATAGGTAAACAGAGCTACGAGGATTTAAAAAATGTAAAGAACATTAAAAACGGGGCTTGAATGCACTTACTATTGAGCTTAGAAGTTGAAGAAACCCTAGCTATGGTAGCAAGTAAAATTCGGCAGCAACATGAAGAAGATGAATGGATTTTTGCTTGATTTTTCCCATTTTATTTCATTTAATATCCAAATGACCAAAATGCCCTTACTTACTAAACTTTCAAAAATTCCATCCATGTCCAATTTTTGTCCATAACTTAGAAATTGGTCAAATTTCTATTTAAGACCTCCTAATTAATATTTTAAAGCAATTTCATACTAGAAACTTCTAGAATGCAAGTTTTGCAACTTATTCAATTTAGCCCCTAACTTCAAATTAAGCACTTTATGCATAGAATTTCTTCACGAAATTTTCACACAATCAGGCAATCATATCATAGACCTCAAAATAATTATTTCTATCTCAAATTTGTGGTCCCGACATCACTATTCCGACTAGGCCCAAAATCGTGGTGTTACAACTCTTCCCCCTTTAGGATTTTCGTCCCCAAAAATCTTACCAAAAAGTGGTCTTCACTTAGATTCCTCAATCTCATACTCAATAATAAAGTACCTTAACTCAGGCAGTGCCTCCAATACATCTCTTTAATTTCTCATTTCCATCCTAATATCAATCTGGCAAAGATAATTCGGTAGATTCTCGATGCTCGGCTTTAACCCCATTAACAATTTAGATTCTCTCAGTGGCATCGAATGCTCTATACTATCACATTACCTTATTGTCTTGAAACACATCACAATTCATACAACGAAGACATTACTAAAAAAATCAGGAAGTCTTTACTTAATACAGACTAGTCCAAATTCGGATATTCCAGCTTAACAATATTCTCATCCTGCTCAAACTTTACCAACATGTAATAAACTTTTCAACTTTCAAACGAAAACCTCATCATTCGTAGTGGTTTTTATCGATATAATTTTTTTTAAGAGATATACACTTCTCGTTCAGAATATTTTCCTTTTATCCATACAGAAATGAAATTCTATTATTAGACTTGAGAAAAATAATCCTGACATAATTGTCACATGAAATATTTCAAATAAATAATTCACACTGATTGAACACTCGAGTCGATCTTAATCACCAGTGAATGACATTTCCAGTAATCTTTTACTATTCATTCATTACGCTAACTAAAACCATCTCAATTGCATTAGTTCAAGTAACCAAAATATCTCAATTGAAGTCATTAATTATAATTGACTTATTTGAGAGAAGTAATCCACCATATCGATTAAGACTAGCACTTTTATCACTTATGTCTTTACTGTTGTCAAATCTTTACACGGAAATTTAAAAAAATCCTAATGCCAAAATTTGTCTAGCCGTAATTGTCACATTCAGATATTACAGATTTCAAATATTATTTCCTACAACTAGTTCTGTCATCACAAATTTCATATTAGACCTTTCGCTAAAGAAGACCAGTTCTGAATAAATTTTGATTTACACTTTTCTCGACCTTGTACCTGAGTAATTCGATTTACCAAAGTAAATTTCTTCTCTAATCGAAACAAAGTATAATTCCAATAATCTTTATGGCAACTTTGATACTTTTCTAGCTCTGTCTTTACTTATCAATTCATTCTTAATCTCAAATTATACTTATAATTATTCTATCACTGAACTCTCTTTGAATTTTCAAGCGGGAACTTATTCAGTATGGATCTCATGAAATTCAATCATAGGCACCACTTCAATAAGAGGGAGGGGTTATAGGGCCTCTGACTCGTCTTTCTTATACATACACATATAACACAACTTTCATCATCATAGCAACATCGTCAAAATCATGTCATTCATTCAGGTAATGCATCAATCATATTGGTTTACACCAAATTTTCCAGTTATGCTATTTAGACAAGTATACTTATACATGCATTCTATGTTTTCTGGATAGCTTTACTTGCCCATTCATTTACTCAAACAAATCATACTCATGACATCGTATAAGGGCCAAACAAACATAGTTATTTGCATCATAGTCACAACTTTCATTTCGTGCATTATTATATACATATCCTTACAATCATATAATTCAATCCAAACAATTTAACATAGATAATTTCATTTCATTATAATCCTTTATCTCATAAAAAAATATCATTGACATTCATCAACATTCAACGTCCAACCAGGACAATGACATTTTTATTCGTATTAAAATATTATAAACCTTTATTCGTACCTTTCTGAATCTAAACTTATTATAATCATAATTTACTCAATTACCCTTGCATCACGTTAAACATGGTCGGTGCAGCTCGGTTGGAGAGTACCTCTGTCTAAACAAGATGGTTCTCATACGCGTCGGAAGACATCACACTATTATAGATCCGTGGCATATATAGCTAGACTTTTTCACATGCTAGGTTAGTCCGAGAACCGACTAAACCATAGCTCTGATACCACTAAATGTAACACCCCTTAGCCGTATCCGACTCTCGGATGGGGTTCGAGCGTTCTGGGACTTAAACATTCACAAACATATAAAATCGGGTCACCAAGTTCTGCCCAAAATTTAAACTTACAAACCACAATGAATAAAGACCACATCTCATGGCCATATACAAAAGCTCAATGTAGGTCAATACCTAAGCCAAATAATAATAATAATACATGACATGAAACAAACTTCCTATACATGCCACTCACTTGATATTTCTAATATTTGAATTAATTCTCCCAAAAATGCTAGTTTGATAGTGTGATTTTGCCTCCGACGATCTCCAACCCCGAGCCGACTGTCAAGATTACTAAAGAAATGGAGAGGATGGGTAAGCTTTACGCTTAGTAAGTTCATATGAAAATAATAAGCAATTACTACCATGCTTTTCAAGATAAAACACTATAATTGTACAATTACACATATTCAGGTTAAGCTGTGTTATTGAGTTACAGTTACTAAATCATTCATATCTGAAGCTAAAAAACTCAAAATTTAATTTCATTAATTTTATTTGAAACTAGATTCATATATATTTCTCCCATAAAATTTTCAGAATTTTTGGTTCATCCAATTAGTACAGTTTATTAGTTAAATTTTCCCCTGTTTCAGAGTACGACTACTCTGACCTCTGTGTAATACAAACCAAATTTCTCCCTGTACAGAATTCCAACGATCATGATGTTTGGTTCCATTAAAAATAGACTCAATAAGGAATCCATGCATGTAAGTTATGACTCTTAATAAGTTTTTTACAATTTATGGTGAATTTCTAAAGTCAGAATAGGGGATCTCGAATTCATTCAGACTCTGTTTCACAATAATTCAAATATCACACAATATAGAATTCTTTTGCTTCCCCTGTTTCTTTCATGTGAAAATAGACTCATTAATCTTTATTTTCATATATCATTTGCATTTTTATTCAACTTCCACAATTTTTAGTGAATTTTCAAAGTCATGCAACTGCTGCTGTCCAAGACAATTTTATTGCTAATTCACTCTTTCACACTTTCTTTGTATTAACCTCATTTTAACATACATATCACAAATCATTTTCACCACATTTCATACATCACAAGTATAGACCCATGATTACAAGGTCACCATAAAATCATCCTCATGTATAACTTACTTGTTTATAACCTTACCACAATCCGATCACTTAATGAACACATTATTCACATAACCAAGTTCCTGCACTTATTCATCACAAAACTCACAAAGCAGTACATAATAAGTCTCCCGTTGAACACTTCGGATCAATCCTCGATACTTGGTGGTTTCCACACATAGCTCTGCCCATCATAAAGTTCGGCTCTCTTGTACACATGGTGAACACTTAGTACCACCCATGTGACCTAGCCAGTTTATCTCGTAGCTCTCTTGTCTACATGGTGTCCTTCACCTGGAACCACGCATGCGGCCTAGCTACATATATCCCTAGCTCTCTTGTCTACATGGTGTACACATAGTATCACCCATGCGACCTAGCTACATCATAATGTCTCGTACCTCTCTTGTACACATGATGTGCACTCAGCACCATACATGTGACCTAGCTACATACCATCTGCATCATCCAATCTTTCCGAAGGTTCAACTGGGATTTCTCTCTCTTTTCCAACAATTTCTCCAATCAAGTAATTATCAACAAACATATTTCCAATATTATTATAAAATGTCATAATACAAGTAAAATTGATGTATCACTTACATATAAACTTACATCTCATTTAATATCAAGGCAATAACATTAAATTACAAATTGCATTATTAAAAATCATATGAACTTACAATTGCTCATAATATCCATAATCATAGAAATCACATTTATGTATGATAATTCAATGCACTTCATGTACCATAGACATATTTTTAAAGCAATTCATAAACTTGGCACCATAACGTTTAATTCATGTAACAATAATTTTCCATTCAATTTCACATGACACAACTAGCATTACATTTTTGTTTTATATATATACATACCATCCATCAACTTCTCTTAAACATATTAAATCATACAATTTATGCCATATCAATAGAGAATTACAATTCATGCATGGTAGTGCATTATTATTAACGTACGAACTTACCTTGATTCAGAAACGACAATTTACTATTTTAGTCCATAACCTTGTATTTTCCCGATTTAAGCCCGAATCTCGATTTCCTTCATCTATAATATCACATTTAGCCTAATAATTAGTCACATTATTCATACGGATCCAAAAATCATATTTTTACAAATTTGCATTTTGACCCCTAAACTTTTGCATATTTGCACTTTTGCCCCAAGACTCAAAAATTAAACTTCATCCTATTTTCTTGTGTTTTATGACATACTGATCATTTTTCCCTTCTATGGCAACATCAAATTCTCACTCTAACACATAGTTATGAACAATAGATATTTTTACAGATTATGCCGTTTTACTCGTTTTTACGAAAAATCACTTAGCAAAAGTTGTTTAACACAATCTCAAACTTCATATTCTACCATAAAACATCAAAATTCATGCATATCATCCATGGGTAAATTTTTAAATATAAACCCTAGCTCAAAATATTGGGAGAAATAGGTAAACCGAGCTACGAGGATTTAAAAAATGTAAAGAACATTAAAAACGGGGCTTGAATGCACTTACTATTGAGCTTAGAAGTTGAAGAAACCCTAGCTATGGTAGCAAGTAAAATTCGGCAGCAACATGAAGAAGATGAATGGATTTTTGCTTGATTTTTCCCATTTTATTTCATTTTATATCCAAATGACCAAAATGCCCTTACTTACTAAACTTTCAAAAATTCCATCCATGTCCAATTTTTGTCCATAACTTAGAAATTGGTCAAATTGCTATTTAAGACCTCCTAATTAATATTTTAAAGCAATTTCATACTAGAAACTTCTAGAATGCAAGTTTTGCAACTTATTCAATTTAGCCCTTAACTTCAAATTAAGCACTTTATGCATAGAATTTCTTCACGAAATTTTCACACAATCATGCAATCATATCATAGACCTCAAAATAATTATTTCTATCTCAAATTTGTGGTCCCGACATCACTATTCCGACTAGGCCCAAAATCAGGGTGTTACAATGTATTCCATGTTTCTATGCTTCGTCGATGTCGGTCTGATCCTTCACATGTGATGAATCCGTCAGAGATTGAGATTAAGTCTGATATGACCTATAAAGAGCAACCAATTTGTATTCTAGTTCGTGAGGTTAAAGAATTACGAAATAAGAAAATTCCATTAGTGAAAGTATTATGGCATAAACATGGAGTTGAAGAGGCAAAATGGGAACCATAGGATGCAATGAAAGAATGTTATTCGAACCTGTTCACCGGTAAGATTTTCGGGGACGAAATCCCTAAGGGGGGAGAGTTGTAACAGCCCGGTTTAGAGCCTAATCAGAATAGTAGTTTCAGGACCATAAATCTGAGTCAAAAAAATATTAAAATATTATTTTTCGTGCTTATAAAATGTGAATTAGCATGTGTGAAAGTTTCGTGTGAAAATTAAATCGTTTGTGTGTTTAATTTGATAGAAGGACCTAATCGCGTAAAGTGTAAAAGTGACCTTCTAATTGTTAAAATGCTTAATTGCTATGTCTGTTTAAATGAGAGGTCCTTATGATGCAAATAGACCATGGTTATGATTAAATGACATAGATGGACATGAGTGGGTGAATTTTAAATAAAATGGAAAAGGTTAATTTGATAAATGGTTTATTAAATGATATTTAATAAAATGAAACAAAACAAAAGATAAATGTATTCATCTTGTTCTTGTCGAAAATATCAAAGAAGAAAAAGGTTTAAGCTCAACGAGGGTTCGGCTATATATAAGTTCAATTAGGTAAGCATTCGAGCTCGATTTTTGATGATTTTTACATTTTTGAGATCGTTGTAGTGTAATGTACAAAGCCTATGCTTGAATTTTTTATTTTGATGAATATTTTGCGTTATGCCATTGATGAATTCATATGTTTTGTGATGTTAATTGGTGGAATATGAAAGCTTAGTGCTTGATATATATGTTTTGTAAAGTGATTTTGAGTAAAAATACATATTAGGGGTTAAATTATGAAAATGATAAATTGAGGGACTAAAATGTGAAACAAATGAAATGTGTGGGCTTGTATGAGCTAAGTGAATATTAGATTTAATATGTATGAAAGGAAATTTTGTGTATTTTGTGATTTTGTGAAATAAGGACTAAAATGTCAAAATGTGAAAATGTGAGGGCTAAATTGTAAAATACCCTGAATGAATGTTTATGGATTGATTTGAATTATTTGGTGAGTAAAAGGGTTAATTTTGAATACATAGAGATCAAGAAAAGAGGAATTTGAATTAGATAGAAGGCAGTCGAAGGTTATAGAGTAGACAATCTAAGTCGACAATTCCGAGTACGAGGTAAGTTCGTACGTGATACACGATGTTACAAGTATATTTCTGATGCTTTGATTATACATAAATTGTGTATATATTAGATTATGGTCTGAATACGATGATAAAACAGCTGTATTCGGCACTAAGTATACGATTCAAATATAGCTTCGGCTATATGAGGCACTAAGTGTGCGATACAGAGATAGCTTCGGTTATTTGAGATGGAAGTAAGTGTGCAAAATTATTCTAGCTTCGGCTAATCCTTAAAGCACTAAGTGTGCAGATGCTTTAAGTATGGATAATCTTTGGAAAGCCTTAAAATATCCGAACTAGAGGTGAGAATGAAAATGAATAAATACGGAAAAGTTTAGGTATGTACGATACCTATTTGGTAGATGATATTGTGTGTATGAAGTTTGTTGAATTGGTATGAAATGAGAAATGGTAATGAATGAGGTTGCGTAGGGATATGAATTGAACTAGGTGTTACCTATTATGTCTTATAGCTTTTAAATGTTGAGTTATACGAACTTACTAAGCTCTAAGCTTACTGTGTGAAGTTTTCTCTGTTTTACAGTATTATAAAGCTAGCTCAGATCCGGGAATCATCAGTGACTCATTCACACTATCGAACATCCATTTTGGTACGATTTTGAAAATTGTATATGTAGAATATGGCTTGTATAGGCTAGTGTCATTTGGATATGTTTTGTAATGTATATATCATGCCATGTGACATGGCCAATTTGTGTTCAAACTTATGGTTAATATTGATATATGTATGTGATGTAAATGTGCCATTATGATGTGCTTTTGGTTGGCCAAAAGAAATGGTCAATTTGAAAAGGTTTTGACATGAGATGTGTTTGTATGTTGGGAGTTTATGGATCATATACTTTGGTATGATTTTGGTTTAGATTTTATATGATTTGGGTGATGAATTGAGAATGAAATTTGTTGAAAATGTAATTGCATGAATAAAGTATGTTTTGGTATTGAAATTGGCTAAAATTATGTTGAAAATATGCTTGGTTTGATGCTTGTAGGTTTGAACCAAATGGGGTGGAAAATTGGCTATTCAAATGGCCTATTTTTTTGTCCACACGGGCAGAGACACGGGTGTGTGTCTCAGCCATGTGTGACACATGGTTATGCCCCATGGCTGTGTGTCCCCTAGGGTACCCTACGATTTTAAGTCAGTCTTGAGCATGACCAAGGTACACGGGCGTGCGACTAGCTGTGTGACCCAAGTCAAGCTTGACCACGGCCAAGATACACGGGCGTGCCTTGTGGCCACGTGTGCAAGTCAGTATATATGCCTTTTATTGACACGGCCTAGACACACGGGCGTGTCTAATGCTGTGTGAGGCACATGGTTTGTACACACGGGTGTGTGACCAGTACATCTTTGATAAATGTTTAAGTTTTGAAAAATTTTATATGAGCTCGGTTTAGTCCCTAACCCCTTTTAATGCATATTTTAGGTCACGATGACCTATATAAAGGACTCCATGATAATGTATAACCTTTGATGCTATGATATTTGTGAAATGAATGTTAATTGTTTCGAATGTCCAGTAATGCCTTTAACCCTATTCTGGCGACGGATATGATTTATGGGTGTTACATTTTATTAGTATCAGAGCTATTGTTTAGCCAGTTCTAGGACTACCATAGCGTATGTATAGCTAGACTCGTTCACACACTACGTTAGTCCGAGAACTGACTAAATTGTAGCTCTGATACTCTTAAATGTAACACCCTTACCTGTATCCAACGCCAAAATAGGGTACGAGGCATTATCGAAGTTATACACAAGCAATCGTACAAAATCGAGAGATAAATTTCCATCCGAATTTAAAACTTTTCACATACATTCCTATCATCCCTAAAATGAGCCTACGAGGTCCAAATCATGCATTGGAGGTGGTTCAGGACTAAACCGAGAACTTTAGAAAATTCTACAACACCTAGAAAAATTTTCATCAAAACAGGGTCACACGCCCGTGTAGCTTGGGACACGCCCTTGTGGGTAGGCCGTATGGTCATACACACCCTTGTCCCTAACCCGTGTAACTCTCTATTTATGACATCATGCACTAAAGGAAGTCACACAGCTAAGTAACAAGCTCGTGTACTAGGCCGTGTGGTGAATTTTAATTTTCAAAATTTTTCATAAAATAGGTGCAGACTTCACATGCCCTAGACACACACCCATGTCCCTAGGCCTGTCCTTCACAAAGCTGAGACACACGGCCGTGTCTCTGCACATGTGGACAAAAATAAGGCTATTTACCAAGCTATTTAACCACCCTTACTTGTACCAACCTACACAACAACAAGCAACACTAGTCCAAGCATATACATACAACCAAATCAGCCACAAACAAGATATCAATACATCATTTGCACATACTAACATCTATCAATGCATAAACATCACATACTTTCTTTTCCATTCATGCCAATTTCATCTTCATGAGAAGCATCATCACATAAACATACCAATGAATCATTTGCACATACTAACATCTATCAATGCATAAACATCACATACTTTCTTTTCCATTCATGCCAATTTCATCTTCATGAGAAGCATCATCACATAAACATACCAATGACCAATAAGAATAATATTAGCCAACTTCCAATGGCCATATACAAATGAATCATTAACCATTACAATGCCAACGCATTTGACAAACCAATATGACACATAACAAAATGACCAAGTCCCTAAACATGCCATACTCGAAATATTAAAACCAAGTATACCCAAAACAATCGTTTGATAGTGTGAATCGAGCTTCGACGTTCGTCGATCCCCGAGCTAGCTTGGCGACACTATAAGGAATGAAAAAAAAGGGGAGTAAGCTTTAAAGCTTAGTAAGTTTGCATGCAAATAATAAGCAACATAAATCATACATTAATCATATAACTACTCAACATAAGTTAACATAATTATCATCATGTATCCTAGGCTTAACTTACTCATTATCATTCTTACCAAGAGCCTATCTCATACTAAAGTCCATACTCATGAGTTTTACATACATACATGTACCAACTCATAACATAGTTGCATACTTTGTCAAATTTGACATACTCTTCAGATTACCCGTTGAACATTTGGAATTTTATCGGATACATAGAAAGTCTTGCACATAAGTGCCACATATGTAAAAAATGCTACCTCATATCTCATAACACATAGGGCTCACATACGAGCCAATCACGGGCCTACTCACATAAGCTATCAGCCAAGACGTAGCTACACGAGCTGCTCACACAAGTTTTCAGGTTTTGAAACACATGCAAGACTACCTAGCCACCGGTAGGATGTACATGACCAGCACCAAGATTCACATAAATCACATAACTCATGGTTTCCTAGTGACATGTCACTTGTATCCTAAACTATTCCTAATGTTCAACCGGGATTTTCTCATCGTCGAAACTTCGTTGAATGTTTCCATAGAAACAATCGTAAAATTTATGCAATATTAGGCATTAAATACATAATAAAACATTGCATTATTTACACACAAACTTACCTCAGTACAAAATAATAGGAATTGGACCTAATCGTCAATAACCTTATTTTTCCCCCGATCAAGGTCCGAACTTCATTTTTCTTGATCTATAATGGAAATTTTAACTTATTTAATTATCACATTACTCAATGCTGTCCAAAAATCAACTTATGGAAAAAATTACATTTTACCCTTAAACTTTGACATATTTACATTTTAGTCCTTAGGCTCTTAAAATGAAATGTATCCATTTTATTTGTTACCCAAGCCTAACTGAACCTAAATCATGCTCATAACAGTCCACATTTTACATTAAATCACATTTCTACTTCCCATTTTTACAACTTTTACAAATAAGTCCTTTTTATGCATTTTCACTAAAAATCACTTAGTAAAAGTTGTTTATCAGACCTTAAACATACAATATCTTCCATCAAACATCAAAATAAATGCATGTCACACATGGGTAAATTTTTAAACATGAACCCTACTTCAAAATAATGGTAGAAATAGGTAAATCGGGTTATGAGGACTACAAAAATGTAATGACATTAAAAACAGGGCTAGCATGTACTCACAATCAAGCTTAAAAGTTGAAGAAACCCTAGCTATGGTCTCCTTGTAAAATTTGGCCCAGGTGAAGAAGATGGACACCAATTTTGACTTTATTTTCCCTTTTTATTCTTTTATTTACCAAATGACCAAAATGCCCTTAATGCAAAACTTTGAAATTTTACCTATTCCTGTCCATTTTTGTCCACTAACTTATCCAATGGTCTAATTACCAACTAAGGACCTTTAATTTAAAATCTCATAGCAATTGGACACCTTTAACAAGTAGAACTAAACTTTTGTACTTTTTTTAATTTAATCCTTTGGACTAATATGAGTGCCCAAACATCAAAATTTTTGAATGATATTTTCACAAAATAGTTCTATAAAAATATAGACTATAATATCATAAAAAATAATTTTTCTATGTCGAATTCGTGGTACCGAAACCACTGTTTCGACTAGCCCCAAAATTGGGCTATTATAGGTATATTCCCGAAATGAAAATGAACATGTTGATCATCTGAGAATTATGTTGCAAACTCTGCGTGAGAAACAATTATATGCCAAATTCAGTAAATGTGAATTTTGGCTACGGAAAGTCAGTTTTCTTGGACATATAGTATCCGTTGAAGGCCTCAGGGTGTATCCGAATAAAATTTTAGCAATTGTTAATTGCAAACCACCTAGAAATGTGTCTGTAGTCAGAAGTTTTCTAGGACTAGCTAGTTATTGTCGGAGGTTTGTAAAAGGGTTCTCAATGATAGCTTCTCCGATGACTCATCTATTGCAAAAAGATGTAAAACTCGAGTGGTTTGATAAATGTCAGCAGAGTTTTGATAGATTAAAAATCTATTGACTGAATCACTTGTGTTAGTACAACCTGAATCAGGTAAAAAATTTGCAATTTACAGTGACGCATCGTTGAATGGTTTAGGTTGTGTACTAATGTAAGAAGGTAAAGTAATAGCTTATGCTTCTAGACAACTAAAACCACATGAAAGAAATTACCCGATATATGATTTGGAGTTAGCAGCTATTGTATTTGCATTGAAAATTTGGCAGCATTACTTGTTTGGTGAAAAATGTCACATATTTACGGATCACAAGAGCTTGAAGTATCTGATGATGCATAAAGACTTGAACTTGAGACAGCGCAGGTGGCTTGAACTATTAAAACATTATGATTTGGTTATTGATTATCATCCGGGAAAGGCCAATGTGGTTGTTGATGCTTTAAGTAGGAAATCTCTGTTTGCTTTGTGAGTGATGAATACCTGATTATCTTTGTTTGATGATGGTTCAATCATCATTGAGTTAAAAGCTAAACTAATATTCCTGTAACAGATTTGTGAAGCTCAGAAGAGTGATGATGAATTACAAGCTAAACGAGTACAATGTGAGTCAAATTCTGATTCAGAATTTCAGATTGAGTCTGATGACTGCTTATTGTTCGGAGATAGAATATGTGTACCAAAGAATTCAGAACTTGTATAAAGGATTTTGTATGAAGCTCAAATGGTACAATGTCTATTCATCTTGGTAGTAACAAAATCTACAATGATTTGAAAAGGATATACTGGTGGCAGGGAATGAAACAAAATATTTTTGAATTTGTATCTAAATGTTTGATATGTCAGCAAGTAAAAGCTAAACATCAGGTGCCTTCAGGATTATTAAAGCCAGTTACTATACCGGAGTGGAAATGGGAAAGAGTTACTATAGATTTTGTATCAGGATTACCCTTATCCCTGAAAAAAAAAAGATGCCATTTGGGTAGTAGTTGACCGTTTAAAAAAGTCTGCATATTTTATTCCAGTACGTATAAATTTCTCCCTGGATAGATTGGTTGAATTATATGTTTATGAGATTGTAAGACTACATGGAGTGCCAGTTTCCATTATTCAGATAGAGATCCCTGTTTTACATCTCGATTCTAGAGCAAATTACAAGAAGCTTTGGGTACACAATTACATTTCAGTACTGCATTTCATCCTCAGACTGATGGTTAATCTGAATGTGTAATACAAATTTTAAATGATATGCTCCGGTGTTGTGTTTTGGAATTGGAATGTAACTGGGAAAAATACCTACCTTTGGTTGAATTTGCATATAATAATAGTTATCAGTCGAGCATTAAAATGACACTGTATGAGGCTCTGTATGGTCGTAAATGTAGAACTCCATTATATTGGATAGAGCTCAGTGAGAAAAAGATACATGGAGTTGATTTAGTCTGTGAAACTGAAGAAAAGGTAAAGGTGATTCAGGATAGCTTGAAAGCAACCTCTGATTGTCAAAAGTCTTATGCCGATCTTAAACGAAAAGAGATAGAATTTCAGGTTGTTGACAAGGTATTCTTGAAAGTATCACCTTGGAAGAAAGTTCTTCAATTTGGCTGTAAAGGAAAATTGAGTCCACGATTCATTGGACCTTATGGGATTACAGAAAGATTCAGACCTGCTGCATATTGACTGGCATTACCACCAGAGCTTGAAAAAAATCATAATGTTTTCTATGTGTCTATATTGTGACAGTATCGGTTAAATCCTTTACATGTTATTTCACCAATAGAAGTTGAAATTCAGCCTAATATGACTTATAGTGAGGAACCGATCAAAATTTTAGCACGTGAGACGAAAGAGTTATGAAATAAAAAGGTGGTTCTAGTAAAATTTCTTTAGCAAAAACATGGTATAGAATAGGCTACCTAAGAACCGAAGGAAGCAATGAGAAAACAATACTCGAACCTCTTTACTGGTAAGATTTTCGAGGATAAAAATTCTTTAAGGGGGGAAAGTTGTAATAGCCCATTTTCAGTGAAATCAGAATAGTGATTTCGGGACCACAAATTCGAGTCAGAAAGAAAATTTATTTTAATATTATTGCATGAATTGCATTATGATAGAAATGACGTATGAAAATTTCATTAAGAAAATTTTACTGATTTCATGTTTAATTGTGGAAAGGACCAAATTGCATAAAATGCAAAAGTTGAGGTCTAGTATCTATAAGTATCAAATAGCTATGGAATTCAAAATTTGGGGTCCTTATATGGTAATTAGACCATTAAGAAAAGTTAGTAGATATTTTTGGTGAATCATCTATGGAAAATTAGAAAAAAAAAGGACTAAATTGGAAAGTAGGAAAAATAAAGGATGATATAATAATTAAATAGAAACATCATATTATTATTATCATCTTCTTCCCCAAAAATACATGGAAACTCTAGGAAAGAGAAAGCAAGCTTTCTTGGCTTAATTGGGTAAGTAATCTTGTCCCGTTTTTAGTAAATTCTATATTTCTGAGATCGAATAGCCTAATCTATCTATTTTAGGATTAATTTTTAAAGATATCAAAGTATAGAAAATGAAAGGTTGCTGATAGATAAACAACTTTTACAAAGAGAATTTTGATGAAATTATGATTTAGGGACTAAATTAAAAAATGGTAAAACCCATGAAAAAAATTTGATTTTTGTGAAATTCATGGGCTATTATTGTAAGATGTAAAATTCGGTTAGGCTTGAAATAAGGATTAAATTGCATGAATTTCATTTTTCAAGCTTAGGGATGAAAAGTATAAGGGCAAAATGGTAATTTTTCCAAATATGTGAATTGAATTCAATTGAGTATAAAGTGAATTAAATTGATGCTAAATTCATTTATATAGATCCGAAAAACTCAAATACGAAGTAAGATTGAGGAAAGGAAAAAGTGCTGGATTAGTAAATTTCTATATACAAACAAGTATCAAGGTAAGTTCATGTAACTAAATTGTGTTTATTTTTATGATTGAATTGAGCGTGGTATGTATTTATGTGAATTATAAAAATGTTATAAATGTATGAAATAATCACATGTCCGGTAATGTTTGGAAAATGTTAAGTTTTGTTTGAATAATTAAATTCGATGAATACATAATTTCTCATATTGAATGTGGTCCTGCATAGCTCAGACGAGTAATCCTGTTATAGGCACTCTCGAGTGTCTTGTTATATATTTCCTACGAGCATCATGATTGGTAGTGATCTTGCATGTGTTGCGTACTACTGTAGCTCTATGTGAGTGTCCTGTTACACGATTTGATCGGTTGTGGTCCAGCATTTATTGCGGACACAAACGCAACTCTTCGTGAGTGTCCTGATACAGGCTCTTATGAGCTTCCTGACATGGCTCGCTTGAACTCCCCGTTATGCTATCTAGAGCTCCCTGATAATAACTCATCAGAGTTACCTGTTAAGCTCAATGAGCTTCTTGTTCTAAACTCTTATGACTTTCCTGTTTAGCCCAGATAAGCTTCCTATTACATGGCTCACATGAGCATCCTGATATATGGCTCGAGAGTGTGCTTCCTGATTCTGTGCCCTTATGGGTACCCCTGAACATGAGTTGATGAATTATTGATTTGTATACCTCGATTATACTACCTGGATATCCATCAACATTTCAATGATTCAAAGGATAAAATTTCTGATATGAGAAACTATGAATTTTAAATGAATTATAACTTGAATGTTCTTGAAATATCTGTAAATTTGTAGCATGATGAGCTCATCTTTATTCCCTTGAAATTTCATGTTATTTACATGACTAACATGTTGGATGAGTACATGTGATTAGGAAATTGGCCAAAATGAATTGGATGCTTGTTTTATATGCTTATTATAAATGAATAAAAGTAGTAAGTTAAATTCTTGTTATGCAAACTTACTAAGCATTGAATGCTTAACCTATTTAATTTTCCTCATTTTATAGTACTCAAAAGCTCGTAAAGGTTGGAGATCGGTCGAAGTAGCATCACACTATCCTCCAGCTCGTTTTAGTATAAATAGGAAACTTAGTTTGATATAATGGCATGTATAGGCTAATGGTGTCAAGTGAGGTCATGTAAATGTTTTGGTTGTATGTAGCCATCGGAATGGCTATTGATAACATATTTAAAATATTTATGCATGAAGTTATATTATGCTTGGTATGTGAGTATGTATGGATTAGTAACTTACATATAATTACACTTGGGTAAGTATATAATTTGAATGTAAATATGATACTTGAAAGCATGAGTAAATGTGTCATGCATAAAACCTGATCATTACATTGATTTATATGCCTTGAATTGGTTGGTGAATATATTGAAGTAATGATGTAGGTGCAAGGTAAAAAAAAAGTGAGAAATAAAGCGTGGAAAATGGCCTTATACTGTCCACACGGGCATGTGTCTCAACCGTGTGTGACACACGGCCATGTGCATGGGCGTACGGTTTGCCCGTGTGTCCCCTGTATCTTAAAATTAGAGAAACAAAATACTCAGAATTGAGCACGCGGGTAGGGACACGGGCATGCGTCTTAGCCATGTGAGAGACAGAACCCAGTATATGGGCGTGTGTCCTGGCCGTGTAACCCCTGTACCTAATTTTTGAAAATTAAATCATCCACACAGTCTAGCACACAGGTGTGTGGCTGGCCGTGTGGCCCAAGTCAAAGAGTTACATGAGTAAGGATACGGGCTAGGACATGGTCGTGTGCCTCACATCGAACGCCCACATGGCCTGGGACATGGGCTATAACACCCCTAACCCACATTCGTAGATGAATTAGGGTTACGAGGCATTATCAACCAAAACACAATCCAAAACAGTCATTCATTTTTTTGAGCATACAAAAAGTAATATATTCTTCTTTATAAAATTTTCACAACTAAAATAGCCACAAGTCAATAGTTAATATAAACTAGACATGCATATTTGATTGACATAAAAAAAATTCCATGTTCGAACCAAATGTCCTTTTCAACTATGGCATTTAACATCCAAAACTTAATCAAGATTATAACATTTCATATAGCTAGCATGTATCAAAACATTCACTTATATGCACTTAATACCTTAGAATAATTACTAAACACATCATTTTTGTAAATTAAAGCACGTTCGTTTATTAATCCCTTCTTCATGAAACATTAATAATCATTAGTAAATGGTCAAATATTTTTCTTACTTATTACAAAGATTCATGCGCATATTACTATATCAAAATTGACCATTTTAAAACACATATATCAAATAAAGGCATACAACTTATTAACCGACCAAAAAATGAGTCATTAACAACTATCATAAAATGGCCAAATATAACTTTTGAACCTATAAGTCTATGCATATTTTACCATTTCAATTTGAAACAATTGCAATCACTAATAATAAAACATAACATGCTTATTCGACATTCTAGTAATCATATCTAGACATTATTATTATTTTATAATCAACCAAATAACACAGGCACAACTAATTCATTAATCAAATATTCAGTTCTCAAGTTAAAACTCCCCTGATCAAATTAAAACAATCATAAAATATATTTGTAATTTGACATCACCAATCGAATCTAAATAGCTAAATGCAAATAATGACATACCAACACTTAACCTATAATTTAATCACCAATATCATTTCATAAATAGCTTATAACCTTCATCTGTATTTATAGGACACAAATCGAATTAACCTTTACAAATGAATTAGATTAACCATTATACAATCGGTTATAAATTCATCACTTACTCCATTACAAAGCCAAATCATAAGACTAACGACATATGCTAATCAAATCCGTATACCAAGTTTAATAAATGAGCTAGTTGTAAGTTGCTCATATCATTAGCCGAATCAAGACATAAAACCAAACACCATTCATATATGTCATAAAGCATACTTACCAAAATGAGCATAAAGCATGGTCAAATATAACCGAACATAAGCATAATGATCAAATCATAAAATCCAAGCTTAACAAAATAATAAGCCATTTTCGCATGGCCCATATTTACATACCCCAAAATCAAACATATAAACTAGCCTATACATGCCATAGGTTCAAGTTCAAACTTATAAAAGTGCCGAAACAGTCGATAGTGTGATAGACTTCTCTGACGATCCCCGAGCCCTCAGAACTAGCTTCCACAATCTATAAAAGAGAGTAAATATATACACACAATGAGCTTTCACAGCTTAGTAAGTCATAAGCAAATGAAACATTCAGTCACATTCATAATTCAATTTAGCTAAACTAAAATAAACCATCATAAATTCATATACATTTCCAAACTTATAATTTCATATCTCAAGACATACAATTTTGCATAAGTTTTCCTTTGGCCGAATACTCATTTGAACATTAGCATGTTTAACCTTCAATTTCTACATCACAATTACATTATTTAGTCGAATATATACATTCACATATGCATACACATAGTTCACATTAACATATAACTTTTATATCATCAATTCAAACAACCAACTTACCATATTTTCATAACTTAGTACGAATACATACCTGAGCCTTTTAACTTGATATTACATTCGGGCTTAACTTATCATTGCCCATTGAACCATTCGGAATTAAATAGGATAATCAGATAATCACTCATATCGTACAATGCCAATGTCTCAGACGTGGTCTTACATGTAATCACATATTATTGCCACTGTCCCAGACAGGGTCTTACACGAGAACACATATCGATGCCAACGTCCCAGACATGGTCTTACATGAGAACACATATTAGAAATCCTATGTCATGACATATATATCCTAGCTATTCCTAAGGTTCATACGAGGATTTCAGACGTCGTAACTCGGTCGAATCGAACTTGTACACATTGCTCCCATGTATATAACCATTCGACCATCATATATATATATATGCTCATAAAATTCAATTCAGCATTTTAAATTCACAAATATTCAAAATTAACAGCATTTATTTGCTTATAAACTTACCTTGGACAACGATAATCGAAACGAGACGATTATTCGACAACTTTGGTTTTCCCCTAATCCAAATACGATTTCATTAGTTCTTGAACTAAACATATTCAAATTAAACTCATTCAAACATAATTCTATTCAATTTAGTCCAAAAAACATAATTGGGAAAATTACCATTTTGCCCCTGACATTTTACACTTTTTACAATTTAGTCCAAATTGCACAAAACAAAAAACATGCAAAATTTGCACACACCATGCTGAGGCTGAATCTTCCTTATGCTCGTACAAGTCCATACATTTCATTGATTTCACATTTTAGTCCCTCAATTTATCATTTTTGCAATTTAGCCCTAATTACTCAAATTCATAAAAAATTCCAATACAAAATATATTAATCCAAAACATATCTTTCATAATTCATCAACTAACATCACAAAACTCAATTATTCATCAATGGCATAACTCAAAATATTCATCAAAATCAGAAATTCAAGCATGGGCTTTGTACATTACACTGCAATGATCTCAAAAACTAAAAATTATAAAAAACCGAGCAAAGAACTTACCTAATTTAAGACATCAAAGTGCCGAACTTGCAATCTTCAAAATGGTTTATTTTTCTTCTTAAATTTTGGCCAAAAAGATGATAATGCATGCATTTTATGTTTTGTTTTATTTTAATCACATTTTATTATCCATTTACCATAATAACCTTAATGATTTAATAATAATACTATATAATGCATGCCATTACCATCCATTCATATATTCAATGGCCTTATTGAAACATAAGTACTTCATATTTTAAACACAACAATAATTAGGCACTTTCACATTTAACCATCAAATTTTTATTTTACGTGATTAAGCCATTTTTATTAAATCGTCACTCAAACGACAAAATTAAAAACAAAAATTTCACAGATATAATTTCACACATAATAAACACAAAAAATAATTTTTAAATATTTTTCTAACTTAGAATAGTGGTCCCAAAACCACCGTTTTGAATAGGGTTTAAATCGGGCTGTTACACGGGAGTGTCATTGGCCGTGTGAGCTACACGGCTTGGCCACACGGGCGTGTGTCCCCTATACCTAATGTAACACCCCAAATTTTGGGCCTAGAATTAATGGGCTTCACGTATCGGAGGAATTAGAATTTAGTTGCGCAAGTGAATGACACAATTAAATGTCTGTTCAAGTGGTTAAGTGTCCTGAGAGGAGTTGGAAAAGTCCTGGGTTCAAACCTGGGCTTTAGCAAAAATTTTGGTTTTAAGAGAATAAAACCCTAGATGCTTGGAAGTAGGCCTTTTATAATATTGTGGGAAATAAATGACACAAGAAAGCATGTGGTCTAGTGGTTGTGGTGTTATTAAAGTTGCAAGGGAGCCTGGGTTCAAGTCTTGGCTTTTACAATTTATTTTCGTTTTTCTTTCAAAGGAACCTGGAATTTTGCCTGTAGACCTTATAATAAATTGAGGCTAAATGGTGACATAGAAAGAGCCTGTAGTGGAGTGGAAAAGTGGCGTGTTGTGTAACTGTGAGGTCTAAGGTTCAAGTCTTGGGATGCGCAATGGAGTATTTATTTTGCTGTTTGAGCTGTGTAGGAGGTGAAGTTGGACTGGAACTCTATGTTTGAAGTGGTCTAAAAAAAAAAGGAATTTTCCTAATGGTTGAAAGTAATCCCACATCGAGAAGCTAACATGAGAATTGGTGAGAAGTTGGCTTTAAATAGAGCGAACAAGATGAGTTGGTGATCACTGGTTTTAGGAGGGATTATTTTATACCTGTTTAACCAAGGTTGGTGATCATGGACTTCGACGCGTTCTCATAAATAGGTGTGTATTCACAGCCTTCTTTGTTGGAAGTCAGCAAAAGTTAAAAAGTTGAAACTTTAGCATTTGAGGTCTTATAAGCGTGCAATCGCTCGTGGGGTAAATCGAGCCCACGAAATGTGGGTGTACATCGAGGAATGCTACCATGAGCGATCTAATGGGCCTAGGCTGGAATGGGCCGTATGGGCCTAATGGGCCTGTGAGCCTGAGTGGGTAAACTTCACTGTTAAGTGGGACGTATATATACTTGTCATGTCACGCACATGACTTAGGTAGTTCTAGGCCACTGTTAAATGGGCTCGTGGGCCTCACACAGATTAAATCTGTAATCTGTGATAAGTATTGGATTGGGCTATGTAAGTCACATAGCCGTATCTAAATTTGGGCTAAATGGGCCACACAAGGGTGTGGGCCCACTTGGGTCGAGTAATGGGCCTTAGGCCCATTTGCACCGTTATGTCTGTTAGGTTACTTAAGTCGCTTAAGGCAACGGAAGACCTTCTGTTGGGTCGTTAAGACGCCAGTTTGTGAAATTACCAAGATACCCTTGTAGTGTAAAATGACCGTAATGCCTCTATAGGGTAAAATGACTGTAATACCCCAGTATGGTAGAATGACGATTATGCATTATGTTTCGTATGACTTATGTGCTTATGATTTAAATATATGATTGTAATGAGTATGACCTTGCATACACGTAATATTTATGACATGACATACTGCATGGGGTTGGGTTATTATTGATGGAGGAAGTCTACGGCCTGTAGCCGTTCTGTACAAGGCTTTCAGCCTTTCTGTGATACTTATGGCTTATAGCTGTTCTCTTAACTGGCAGTGTTGCTATGATATTTACGGCCTTTAGCCATTTTGTCTATGGTGTTGAGCCGTTCTGTCTATGGCGCTGAGCCATTCTGTTGACTTAGTGCCGCAACTGGTGCTAAGCTTGGTGTGTTGGCTTGGTGGGTCAATTTTATCCCCACATGGTGTTGGTAGATACGGGTGGTGTGTTGGTTGGACTAGGCTAGGAATCTGTCTATATATCTGCATCTGATATTGATTCTGTATTGGGCTTAGGCCCACTTGATTCTGTTATTGGGCTAAGGCCCACCTGATACTATTTCTCTGATGGGCTCAGGCCTAGTCTGTTTCTGTATAATGTATGTCTGATTGTTCGTATTATAAGGGATTACACACTGAGTTTTCGCAAACTCACCCTTCTGTCTAACTGTACAGGTAATCCTCAGCCTTAGGCGATTTGGAGCCGCGAGAGACTCGGAGGTGGCCACACGACCGCTGATGCTCTACTATAGACTTTTTATTTAAATTTTTATATTTTGAGGTTTTAATTCTTGTAATAAGGCCATAGTAGGTTTAAGTCTTAAGTGGGATTTTAATTTCTTATATTAAACTGGTAGTCTAGGAAAACTTGGGTTTTCAAAATTTTCACGATTTTCAAAATGCTTCCACAATTTAAGTTGAATTAATATTCCAAAGACAAATATTATGGCAAACGTTTGTGATGAGATGATTTGCTAAACCCGTACAAAAGGTTTTGATTTTAGAAATAAATTTTTAATGGCAACTCGATTCTTGAACGACACTTTGATGTAACAAGCCAGATTCGGCCATAATGTCCAGGCCGGGTTTGGGGTGTTACATTTAGTGGTATCAGAGTCAAGTTGCAAAACTCAGCTGTGGAATGGGTTTTCAAATTTTGAATTTTAAAAAGTTGTTCCTACATATGTGATATATTTGAGATAGTTTTTCTGAAAAGTGTGGCACACCAAGTCTCCGCACCGAACCGTAAGTTTTTGAAACTGATGTTTATTTTCATTGAAAAGCAGTAGATAGAAATATTGTGACTTTTTTAGATATTAGACTGTATTGTTACACTTGAATTTAGAGTTTGTATTTATTATGTGTGTGTTCTAGAAATGGTATGCATGGGATATCTATCCGCTCCAATGAATAGATGGTTTGGTATGAGCTTGTATTGTTAGGATCAGAGTGCGCAAGGAGAGCGTAGCGTGGTAGGCTAGGTTGTGCGACTTTTCTAATAGTCAAAAATTTTGAGGACAAAATTTTTTTAAGGGGGTAGAGTTGTAACGCCCTGAATTTTGGGCCTAGAATTAATGGGCTTTGTGTATCGGAGGAATTAGAATTTAGTTGTGCAAGTGAATGACACAATTAAATGTCTGTTCAAGTGGTTAAGGGTCCTGAAAGGAGTTGGAAAAGTCCTGGGTTCAAACCTGGACTTTAGCAAAAATTTTGGTTTTAAGTGAATAAAACCTTGGATGCTTGGAAGTAGGCCTTTTATAATATTGTGGGAAATAAATGACACAAGGAAGCATGTGGTCTAGTGGTTGTGGCATTATTAAGGTTGCAAGGGAGCCTGGGTTCAAGTCTTAGCTCTTGCAATTTATTTTGGTTTTTCTTTCAAAGGAACCTGGACTTTAGCTTGTAGACCTTATAATTAATTGAGGCTAAATGGTGACACAGAAAGAGCCTGTGGTGGAGTGGCAAGGTGGCGTGTTGTGTAACTGTGAGGTCTAAGGTTCAAGTCTTGGGATGCTCAAGGGAGTATTTATTTTGCTATTTGAGCTGTGTAGGAGGTGGAGTTGGACTGAAACTCTATGGTTGAAGTGGTCATAAAAAAAATAAGGAATTTTCCTAATGGTTGAAAGTAATCCCACATCGGGAAGCTAACCTAAGAATTGGCGAGAAGCTGGCTTTAAATAGAGCGAACAAGATCAGCTGGTGATCACTGGTTTTAGGAGGGATTATTTCATACCTGCTTAACCAAGGTTGGTGATCGTGGACATCGACGCGTTCTCATAAATAGGTGTGTATTCACGCCCTTCTTTGTTGAAAGTCGGCAAAAGCCGAAAAGTCAAAACTTCAGCATTTGAGGTCTTGTAAGCGTGCAATCACTCGTAGGGTAAACCGAGCCCACGAAATGTAGGCGTACGTCGAGGAAGGCCACCATGAGCGATCTCATGGGCCTGGGCTAGAATGGGCCATATGGGCCCAATGGGCTCATGAGCTCGTGTGGGTAAACGTCACTATTAAGTGGGACGTAGATAGACTTGTCATGTCGCACACATGACTTAGGTAGTTCTGGGCCATGTTGGCCCAAGATGGGCCGTGTGGGCCCAATAGACTCGTGGGCCCTACACGGATTAAATTTGCAATTTGTGATAATATTGGATTGGGCTATGTAGGTCACATAGTCGTATCTAAATTTGGACTAAATGGGGCCACACGAGGGTGTGGGCCCACTTAGGCCGAGTAATAGGCCTTAGGCCCATTTGTACTATTATGTCTGTTAGGTTACTTAAGTCACTCGAGGCGACGGTGGACCTTCTGTTGTGTCATTAAGACCCCAGTTTGTGAAATTACCAAAATACCCTTGTAGTGTAAAATGACCGTAATGCCCCTGTAGGGTAAAATGACTACAATACCCCAGTATGGTAGAATGACAATTATGCTTTATGTTTCGTATGACTAATGTGATTATGATTTACATATATGATTGTACTCAGTATGACTTTGCATACACGTAATATTTATGACATGACATACTGCATGGGGTTGGGTTATTATTGATGGATGAGGTGTACTGCGGCTGTGTGGCAGTTCGCACAAGGCTTTCAGCCTTTCTGTGATACTTATGGCTTATAGTCGTTTCTCTTAATCGCGATGTTCTTTGTGATATTTACTGACCTTTAGCTATTCTATCTCTGATCTTTGAGCCATTATTCGCTCTGACAAGACTAAGCCGTTCTGTTGACTTAGTGCTGCAACTGGTGCTAAGCTTGGTGTGTTGGCTAAATGGGTCAGTTTTATCCCCACATGGTGTTGGTAGGTACGGGTGGTGTGTTGGTTGGACTGGGCTGGGAATCTGCCTGCATATCTGCATCTGATATTGATTCTGTATTGGGCTTAGGGCCACTTAATTCTATTATTGGGCTAAGGCCCACCTGATACTATTTCTGTGAAGGGCTTAGGCCTAGTCTGTTTCTGCATAATGTATGTCTCACTGTTCATATTATAAGGGATTACACACTGAGTTTTCACAAACTCACCCCTCTGTCTAACTGTACAGGTAATCCCCAGCCTTAGGTGATTTGGAGCCGCGAGAGACTCAGAGGTGGCCACACGACCGCTGATGCTCTACCGTAGACTTTTTATTTAAATTTTTATATTTTGAGGTTTTAATTCTGTAATAAGGCTATAGTGGGTTTATGTTTTAAGTGGGCTTTTGATTTCTTATACTAAACTGCTAGTTTAGGAAAACTTGGGTTTTCAAAATATTCACAGTTTTCAAAATGCTTCTGCAATTTAAGTTGAATTAATATTCCAAAGACAAATATTATGGCAAACGTTTGTGACGAGATGATTTGCTAACCCCGTACAAAATATTTTAATTTTAGAAATAAACTTTTAACAGCAACTCGATTCTTGAACGACGCTTTGATGTAACACGCCAAATTTGGCCATAACGTCCAGGCCGGGTTTGTGGTGTTACACCTAATAAAAATTTTGAGATTCTGTGAAAAAAATTTTATGATCCCAGTTTAGTCCCAACTCAATTCTAATATGTAATTTGGGCCTCGAGGACCCATATGAGGGACATTATGATTGATTGTGATCGATTTTTAGAAATGAATAGTAAATGACATGAATTAACTGTAATTGAACTGTAAACTCCAGTAATGCTCTATAACCTTATTCCGGCGACGGATACGGGTTAGGGGTGTTACAATCTTCATCCAAAATTGATTTTGCATCACAGAGTTTCTCCTGATTTAAAGCATTAATCATCTTTCGAAGAGACAGTGGCATGATCATCTTGTCATTGCTCTTTAAATTGAAACCATTTTCCAGCATCATGGGTTGGTTTTTAAAAATAGAATCAAATCTCTCTCTTGCTTCCTCATCTTGAATCACAATTGGATTCTCAGCAGAAGTCTTGGAAGATCTAGTTCTTTTGCGAGACATGGTATTTTTCCTGAAAGATAGGTAGAGTTTCGACAAAAGGAAAAGAAATTGGTAATGTGTGGTGGATGAAGGTTGCAACGGCAATGGAATTGCAGTAGCAACAAGAGTGTGACAGTGTCAGGATTGCGGCTGCAAAGGCATTGCTCTGGCAAGAAGAGTGTGGTGTTAGTAGGAGGGTTTTGTGACAAGAATGGAGGTTTTGAGGAGATTTTTAAGAATTTAAAGCTAACGACAAGAAGAAAGAAATAGGTGGCTAGGGTTTGAAGCTAATTGCTTTGAATGTTGTGAGGAATATGGTGGTACAGAAGGGTTTATATAGTAGTAGATTAGGGTGAGCTAGTAGCAAAAATTTAGCTACACCTTGGGCAGTAAGGTAAGGAGGGAAGGGAAAAGTGCCAGCAAAAATAGTTAGGGACTCTATGGACGACAATGATGGGTAATTTCCTCTTTTTTGCTATTTTGGGTATCAAGCCCAGACTGAAATTATTTCTAGTAGTTTGGCCGAATTGACCCTCTTTATTCAAAATAAAGGCAATTAATATTTCAAAATTAAAATTAAAAAAATTTGGATTACTTAGAAAATTACTTCTCGAAAAATTACATCAAATAACATCTACCACATTATCTTTTATTTTCAAAACACAAATAATTAAAAGAACACCTACTAATAGCAACTAAAGTTTCTGGCTTGGATTACCCCTCAAGACCACACCGCTCACACCAACACTACTTAACTACAATGGTTAAAAAGGAGTGGGTGAGCCTAACAAGTTCGGTAAATACTCAAAACAACCATTACGCAAACAAGTGATTATGCATCGACTAAGCAAACATGTAACATATTCATACATATTTAACTCTAATATTATATTTCACACGCTTAATCATCTTCCATTTATACTATTACACATTTGTCACATTAACCACATGAGTATTTAATCATATATCATAGCACATATAAACCATATTTAATCACATTCAATCACATTATAAGATAGTTTGTATCTTAAGGTTATGAAACATAATGTTGTTTCTATCACCACACATTGGATACACGGATCTCCAACACACCAAAATGACTCATAGAGTCAAACATGTCCCATAAGTGAAGCATATAGCTAACACTCTCCAACATACCAAACACACATATCCTAGTGAATGGAGCTTAGCTCACATTCCTTTATCTCTCCAAAAACTATCCTTGGGCTTCAACGCCCCAAAATGACATCACATAGTTGACTACTCACAATCCTATGTCATGCCAACTATATCCAACGGTCTCATAAGATCAAAAGGCCAAAATATCCACATTAATATCACATATTTACTTATCAAATTTTTGCACATATTCACTGCATATTCATATCATTAGCAAATTATAATGACTATCACATGGTATGGAAACATACCCTCATATTTACTGTCACATGGCATGAATAACATACCCAGATATTCTTTTTCACAACAGTCATCACAAGCTTATAGCACATGTCATAGCATCTCATATATGTTCATACTTTCACAATTGCACAAACATACATATATCACATTTAATCATATGCGTGAGAAAACTTATACTCAAAATTTAGAGTAAGAGTTAAGACTACCTCTAAATTCCCAATTACACAATGAATCATCTACGAGTAGTGATTCCAAAACACTCACCAGAAATATGTTTGGGAATAAAAAATCAAATGGAATGTGTTTCAAGAAACAAGATATGACACAAACCAAGCAAAGGAGGAAAACTAACATGAAAATTGTTGATGGGGTGATATTAGGTTCAATTTTAAAATTTTGGTCTAATTGCAACATAAACACTTTCAATTTTGACATGCTACAAATCAGTCCTTTTTTAAAAATTAAAGGTAGTTAAAACTCATTTTCAAAAATTGGCTTACTTTCCTAAAAACCATTGTCGAAAACATTATCGATTACCATCCTTACAAAATTTCAAGCACATATAAGCTAAAATTCCTAAAATACCCTTGAAACTTCTAAGCCTAATTTTGGGGTGTTACAATTCTCCCCTCTAAAAAGAATTTCATCCTCGAAATTACTTGAACTTAATAGATAAGGATATTAACGTCTCATTACTTCCTCGGTTTCCCTGGTAGCCTCTTCCGTTTTATGGTTGTGGAACTACGTAAATGTGCAAGTGTACACAATCACAACAAGTAATAAAGTGACAAGTAAATGTCGAGTTATCGTATCCATAGGGACTATGAAAAGAATTATTTATGAATACTATTTAAAACACTTTGGTGAAGAAAAATATTTTGTTTGAAGAGGGTGATTAAAAACTAAAATTTTAAACTAAGTAAACTAAATAAATAAATCTCAAATGCACGATTTCAAAATATGATTTTAATCAAGATGACATAATTGTGTTAGATTAATTACATTTCTTAACTTAGAATTATTAAACTCGTGTTTATATTGTTACGAATAAATTCATGGCAACTCGGTAATTTGCTAACTTATGAACATACTCACCTACCAAAATCTATTCATCTTTTGAGTATATCTGTATGTCAATTCAACCGATTAAACAAATCTTAATAGGCAAATATGTTATTGCACATACATACTTATTAAATCGAAATAATCTTTTGTACATATCTCTATGTCAATTCAAACGATTAATTAAATATAATAAGCACATAAAAGACTACATGAGGTAACAAGGTATCCCTACCTTGAAATAGTTTAATCACAATAATCTTGCAAGTTATGCAAAGCAAATGTATCGACAGATACCGTTGCTAATTTAACCCTCAGCTACCTTAGATGATTAAACATGCATTGATTAAGTACTGTGTCCATTAATTACAATTTCAATCCGTTTAAATAATTAATTCATTAGATACGTCACAATTGTAATGCAAGAATAGCTTAGTCATGATTTTACTTAATCAAGCATCTTACCGAGGCCTAGAACAACATAAACACAATTTTAACAATTTTAGCAAACGAAATGCAATCAACCTAACACGAATTAAATTCAAGCTAAATTGATGAAATTAAACATTCTAACAACATAAATATCCATATATATGATCATCATAACAACAACAAAAAACTAAAGAGATAGGGAACAAGAATCAAATCCGGTGGTTTTTCGTGGCTTGACTAGTTTGCTCTGTTCTTCCTTCTCCGTTTTCCTTGTCGATCAAGGATGCTATGAACACTTAATTGCTGTTCCAAATGGCTAATGAATGCCCATTTTACAAGAGGAGAAATCGACAAGAGAGCAAGGGAATTTGGAATGGAAAAGAAACGAGAAAGTAAAGAGAAGAGAGAAAAGATGTGAATGATTGAGATGTGTTACAAATGACCAGCCTAAGGGGGTTTTTATAGCTGAATAGGACTGATAAAAATATCTAAAATTATCAGCCAAAGAGCCCTCCCTTGTCCGGCCACACATGGGGCAAGGTTGATAGTTTCAACATTGCTAATTTAGGCTTAGGGCAAATCTATAAAGCCACCAATCGTGGAGGGGTTTGTTTGCAACTTGAACAAGTCTTCAGGGGCCTCTTTGCAAGCTAAATAATCAGCCAATAAGCTGATTTGGGTCAGCATATGGATGGTTTTGGGCTCTCCACTTCTTGGTCGGGTCGGTTCACTCAGTTTGACTCAACTAGACCACTTTTTCATAATTAATTAATAATAATTTATTTAATCCAAATTAAATTGGATATAAATTAAAATTAATTATATCATGAACTAATACACATAATTGGACCAAATTAGGCTGAAAATTAATTCTTCTCGATACCTCAAAAATCACTTTTCAGTTTTGCGCTTTTAGCAATGTCTGCCGAGCTAATTTTTGCCCTTTGTGCAAATTTGTCGAAAATAATCAAAATTAATAAAAATTATTATAAAATTAATTAAAATTCATTATGTTAATAATTTAAGTACAAAATAATTATTTTATAATACTTATATATTTTTTTACAATAATTTTACCGAAACTGCATGAATTTGAGTTAAAAAGGGCATGAAAAAGTGTGTATATTTTTGTGTTTCCACGCCCCCAAACATAATTCATTGCTTGTCCCGAGTAATGCACAAATTGAAAAAAATTTCTCGGAAACACTTTGAAAAACTCATTCAGAACAGCATTCTCCCCAAAATTATGAATTAGGTATACTTATGCTCAAGAACAAGAATTTTGATATTTATGCTACTTAGGTATACATATCATTCAAATTAATATCAATAACTATTATGATAGCAAAAATAGACTAAATGCTTTCTTAATTAATACATGTAAATCCCTACCAATCTGATTTTATTCCCTTATTCAAGATTAAGCTGCAATCATTAAGTTTAACTTATGCCTTCATATGTTGAATATAGCAATTTCTCTCCACTAATGTAGGTAGCATAGAAACTTGAATCAGTAGGTCTTTAAAAAGGTTGTAACGTGGCTCGGCTAGGGTAAGTAAAAGATAGATAAATTTAGGCTAAATACCCTAGACTCAACATCAATCGGACCTTTGGAATAATTTCTCTCAATACACCAACTTACTTTGCTTTCACATGCTCTGTTGTATATTTAATTTCTTTCAAGTAGATGTGCTCTCTTTTTTTTTTTACACGAGCATTTTACTGTATGTACTACAACTTTTAGAGCATTTGATACTTCTTTCAGCTCCCCCAAACTTATTTTCAAAGGATACTCTAAATAGTACTGAGTCTAGTGTTTGGGAAAATTTAAAGATAATTAAGAGAAAAGTGATGGGTAAATATTGCAAAGGTTCAAATAAAATTAGGCCATATAGTCTTAAAGTTGGGTTTCAAGGGATAAAACTTCATTATGGTTGGCTTGAAAGGCTCAAACGGTCCCAAAAAAAGTTGCCTAAATCATTTTCAACATTCCATGCTTCCTAGGATTTCGTCTCAAGAAACTACTAAGTCAATTCTCCAAGACTTAAACTTTTATGCATGTCTTTCTTAAGGAACTAAAATTTTATGGTACGATTTGCATGCTTTATTAAAAATACATTTATATCATTATTAATCTAACATAAAAATTTATTGAAATAATAGAACTTTATTTATACTGAAGTTTAGCATACTTAACAAAATTTAAATTTATTGAACAAAATATATCCTAATCATAATTAAAAGAACTACTTATTCTGAGTGGAAATAATTTCAATTTTTCGGTCCCCCTACTTAAAATAAACAATGTCCTCATTGTTTAAAGTGAAAAGATACTATAAACTAGGTAGGATTCTAGAAAAGAGGAGGTGAGTCAATTTGACTGCTTAAATACCAAACTCTTTCTAAATCCAATCCTAGACATGTATATATCTATTGCCACACTTTATACTTCGCGACTTGTTCAATTTTATTAATGATTTCCATCTCTTGTTTTATTATAAGAGAATTAAATTCCTAATTAACTTAATCCTAAAATAACCTAAGAACATAAATAAAATAAAGTCGAGATCCCCCTTTATTTATTTGCAGATCCTTCCGAATTTGACTCATCTTTTGCTCTATCATTATTGTCTTTGGATGAATCGCTTTGCTCCTTGGTTCAAATATGTGGAAACTCAGGCACAAAATAAATGGGTCATTGTAAATTTTAATAAGAGCTCTTCTCATCGAGTCATCCCTTATTTTTCAGTATCTCCAGTAAGCTTGTTGCTGCCACTGTATATGTTGCATTATGTCCATCAACTTTGACAGCTCATCTTGAAGATCTGGGTGAGGCGGTTGAGCTCTGAACATTGAAGTCGAGACATTAGGTTCAGCTTCTAGTTCCATTGGTTCCACCTTATCAGGGACTTCAGCCGATTGTACTGGCTCGATCTCTGTGGGATCTTCTTCTTCTTCTTCTTTAGGATCCTCACTTTCTTCAACTCGCTGCTGTAGAATAGTCTCCAGCTATTTGATAGAGTCCCAATATGTGATTATGCCTTGGATATATCCTGTCTTCTTTACCTTTACAAGAATTTTAGCTTTCAAGCACAAAATTCTTATTGTAAAAGAGAAGTAAGCTGGGCCAGAATGTCTAACGGCACAATTTCGTATTTCTCTCAGGATGATTTTTCCCACATCAATGGTCTTTTAAGATAAAATTGAGTATAATAAGACCATTCACCCTAATGAGATTGTAGTCCTATGCAAACTAGGCATAAGGCTGAAACGGATAAAACAAAACCATACCTTTGCGAGTGGTGTTAAATATTCTCTTCTACAAGTGTGGATTCCTTGCTTTGACACAGTCCACTTAGAACCTAGAACTGTAAGTTCCTCTAGTATTTCTTACAAATTTTCAGGCTCGATATTGCTCATTAAAGGAAGAATATTCATCATTTTTGAAATTTGGTAATTCAAAGAACTCATTAATAGAATTTGAAGTTATTGGTACCTTGATTCTGTGAACTGGAACTTCCGTCAACTCACTTGAGGTTAAATTTGCATAGAATTCACACACTAACTTTTCATCTACACTAGGTCTCTTCTCACAGAAGAACTCCCAATTGAGAGTTTTAGTAACCTGACGAATACGTGCTATAAAATCAATATAGTTGCTTTCTTTCAATGTGAAGCCTTTCTTTGTCTGCATCTATTGATTCTTGAAGATATTTTTCTATCTCGCTTTGGCTTCTTCATAGTGGAACTTGCTTTGTGATTTGTCAATTTGGGCGGAGGCACGAGTTCTCTTATGAGGCATGATTAACTTGAACATAAGATAGGAAATATTATTTCTCAAAAATTTAATTAATAAAATTATTAATAATTCAATAAATTGAAAAATTAAATAATTGAATAAAATTAATGTAATGCCCCAATTTTTGGGCCTAGAAGTATTAGGTTTTGAACATGGGAACAGTTAGAAGGCTGCACATAAACATTTAGTCGTGCAAGGAAGTGACACAAATATATGTTTGTTTCAATGGTTATGTGTTCTGGAAAGTGTCTTAGAGGTCCCAAGTTCAAGCTTTGGCTTGGGAAATTTTTGTTTTTTTTTTTAAGTGAACAAACCCTTATCCTTAATTAGCAGGCTTATAATTATTTGTTGGTGAGAAATGTTAGAGTAGGCTTGTTAGTCTAGTGGTTGAGTGGAGTACAATTGAGCAGGAGGTCTATAGTTCGAATCTTGGATTATGCAAGGGTGTTTTATTTTGTTGCTTAAGCCATGTTGGTATTTTAATCCAACCAAATACTCAAGAGTTTGACTGAGTGTTGGTTTCGGTTGTTGAGGGGATAATGGTGAGATATTATGGAGGATTTTAAGGAGAGTTTTTAGGGATATGAAGAGGGGGTTGTGCCGAATTGAATTCTTTTAGGCTCTCTCAAAATTTTCGGCTAGAGTTTGGTTTTTTCTCATTCTTATCTTCTGTCGACTATTTTTCTTGCTTGAAGGCTGAATTTTTGCTAAGGTTCCTGCTGGTTTCTTTTCTTTTTCATTTTCCACTTCGTTGTTCCTTCAGAGATCGTTTCTTTGTTCCCCTTATTCATCGGTTTTCTTTTCCTCTCCTAGTTGCTACTATTTTCTTTCTCTTTAGTGTAGCCGAAAATCATTGATTATTGTTAAGTTTAAAATGCCCTATTTCTCTTGGTTCTTACCGATTCTTTCTTCCATCTTTTCTTTACCCTCACGGTGTCGAACTTTGTCTATTTCCATCTCCACTGATTTTTGAATTCTATTTCTGTTCTACGTGTCCCGATTTTGGTAAGCCGTTTTGGGTAAGGAAGGGAAGCTATGCCTCTAATATTGTAAGTTTTGTTGTTGTAAAAGTTCCTAACATTCAGTTATGTCAAATTATTTTGGCAGCAACATCACAACAAGCGTGGTCTAATTTTGAAAACGTTGACTACACCGTTTGGAGCGGTTGGGGTAAGAGACATTGTTAGTGTTCGAGTGTTGTTGTTAAAGTGATATTCGTTTTGACCACGACTGGTTTTGGGTCATGTATTGGTGCTGTTCAAGTGCAGTTCATCTCAAGAGGGGTTGCGAACCTAGTACCCTAGCAAGTGTGTAAACACTGCCCAAATCGTAGAATGGCAAAAGCTAGAAAATTTGACTATTGATGCCACATGGGCATGCACACGCTCGTGTGGTAATCCGAACGCATAAACATGGGCCTTTGATCCTAGAGGCCACGATGGGCAATTTCATGGGCTTAGGCCGTTTTGAGCCACGTTAGGCCGAAATGGGCCATGTGGGCCCCACAGGCTTGTGGGCCCTACACGGGGTAACCACACAGACGTGTGGAGATATTGTCCCAGGCTGTGTAATCCACACGGCCAAGGCCATCTCTGGGCTTTGTAGGCCACACGAGTGTGTGGGCCCACATGGGCCCGCAATATGGGTCGTGGGCTCATTTTCACTGCATGACTGTTAAGGTTGCACGGTCGCCCGAGACGACTTTGAACCTACTGTTGGGTCGATAAGTATACCTTGACCCCCAGATTGATATAATAACTATTATGCCCCTATGGGGTAAAATGACTATTTTGCCCTTATGTGGCAAAATGACTATTTTGCCCTCATGTGGTAAAATAACTATTTTGCCCTTATGTGGTAAAATGACTATTTTGCCTTTATATGGTAGAATGACCTTATATGGTAAAATGACTATTTTGCCCTTTGTGGTAAAATGACTGTTTTGCCCTTATGTGGTAAAATGATTATTTTGCCCTTCTATGGTAAAATGACTATTTTGCTCTTATGTGGTAGAATGACCTTATATGGTAAAATGACTGTTTTGCCCTTATGAGGTAAAATGACTGTTTTGCCCCTATGTGATATATGTTTAGATTTTAGCATGCTATTGTAACTGTGTTGAGTACATGTATAATATTATGATATGACATGACATGTGGCATGATGCATTGCATGGGGGTGGGTTTTTATATGATTGGAGGAAGTGTACTGTACTGGCAGCTCTGCTGCAAATCACCGATGGCTCTAAGCCTACGATACTAGCAGCTTTGCTGTAAATACTGTTTAGTGCCACAACCGGTGCTATATTTTTGGTGTGTAGGGATGGGTGGGTTGATTTTATCCCCACATAGTGTGTAGGGCTAGACGGAGATGGAGTGTAGAGGCTAGATGGGTAGAACTTGCATACTGTTTAAACTATTACTGTACTGATTAATGTTGCTACACTGATACTGATACTGTATTGAGCTAAGGCCCTAACGGAAACTAAACTGTTACTGATACGGGCTTAGGCCCAGACTATTTTTGCTCACTGTATGTTTGACTATTTGCTTATTAAGGGATTACACACTAAGTTTTTGTAAACTCACCCTTCTAATTATCTACGCAGGTAATCCTTAGGCGGATTGGTGCTGTGAGGGACTCGAAGATGGCTACACAACCGTGCATGCTTCTAGTTTTGACTTTTAAAGTTTTTATTTTAATTTGGGTATTTTCTGTAATAAGGCCTCTTTAAATTTTTAACGTTTAATTTGGGGTTTTACTTAAATTGATTTATAATTGCTAGTAGTAGGACATGGGTTTTCAAAAGATAAATGTTTTTCAAAAATACGACGAATGCATAAACGATTTTAAGAGCTACCACAAGAAAACAACGTTTTACAAGTAAACACTAGTACGCAAAGCTTCCACTACAAACGAGATTTTGAAATTAATAACGTTTTGAAGTAAATACTTTTGATAGTGTCGCAAGTTTTAAAATAATCTTTTAGATCACATAAAGAGGCTTAATAAAGATTGGGCTTTCCAAACGATATCATGCCTTACAAAAAACACTTTAATGTGACATCGTGAGATTCAACCATAACGTCTAAGTCGGGTTTGGGGTGTTACAATTAAAATTTAAGAGAAAAGTTGGTCTTACCACCTTTTTTTTATAAAGATTAGGAACCCCTAACAAAATAATTTTGAATCAAAAGATGGCAAATTAAAAGAAGTTAGAGGGTTATCGACTAAGGATGGTGTGAGTAATAGGGCTGGTGTACCGTACGGGTGCTGGATAGCAAGCGAACGCGTCGAGTAGGTTCAAGGAGTGGCACAACCTGGCGTGGGCAGCTGCTTGGCAGCAGGCAGCAATGGGGCGTGTGCAGGTTGGGGTAGGGAGTAGGTGCACCGCCAAGGAGGAGGCCAGGCGAGCTACTGATGCGCCTGTGTGCGAAGGCTACTGGGCATGTGCTGGCCGACTGGGCTATCAATAGTACTGCAGCTAGGGAGTTGAGGGCTATGGCAGTAGGTGGTTTGGTGGGATGAAAGTTTGAATGAAGAAAGATGGAAAAGGTTGGTGGTATTTATAGTGAGGGAAATAGGAGTCAAAGTAGAATTCTTAGAGAAATTTAATAATTAAAAATCCTAAGTTTTAATTCCACTCAAAGTAAACAACAATTAATAATTAATATAATGCATATTAAATTATTATTTGCTATTAATTTATTAAGATAAAAACTTGTAAAATAAAATATGATTAAATTAAAACTAATCCTAACTCTATGTAATGTTGATAATAAAAAATATATATTATAATAGATATAATTATAGATTAATAATTATCATCTTTTTTATTAAACTAAAAACATTTATTGTAGAAGCCTTTTGAAAATATTAACAAAAAATGGCATCTAATTTTTAATATTTACAAAATGAACAACCATATTTTGAAAATTATTTAATTAAGTACCTAGACTTAAAGAAAATTTGAAATTGAGTTGCAATTTAAAACTTGGATCATGTAACACCCCAAACCCGGCCTAGACGCTATGATCGGATCTGACGTGCCACGTCGAAGCGTAAAAAAAAAAAGAAAAAAACATTTTATATTTTTGATCTAGAAAAACTCACTTAGTGTTTTAAAATCATTATAGGTTAAAATGAATGGAAGCTGTGCACTAGGTAGGAAACTGGAAAAGAGGAGGTGAGTCCGTCGGACCGCTTAAGTACAAAGCTCTCTTCAGATCCAATCCTAGACATGCACACCACCATTGCCACACCTTAACTTTGTGTATATTCTTAGGAAACCAATTCATTTAAGTCCATTTTAAGAAAAGTGATTAACTTTGGGAAACGTTTTCGTTGCGGAAGTTTTGCTTGTTGTCATGATATTTTGAAATCAATTACTGTTTTTGAAAAGCGCCCTAAAGCTAATCAGTTTCAGCAATTAAGATAATATCATATCTATTCTAGAAAAGCATATTAAAACAATTAAAATAATTAAAGCGGCCTTATTACAACTTAAAACCCAAATCATAAAAGTAAATGAAAAGATGTCCAATTCACCAGAAGAAAACCGAAATTTGCAGAATGTGTGGCCACTCCAAATCCCTCACAGCTCCAAGCCCACTATGGTTGGGGATTACCTGTATGGATGAAAACAAGGGATGAGTTTGGAAACTCAGTGTGTAAAATAACCCAACCATAATCTATATTAGCTCAAACCACAGAAACAGATTAAGTTGGCCTTAGCCCAGAACAAATTTTAAAGTGAAGCCCATAGGCCCATAACAGAACAGAACAGATATTACATGTTTATGCAGAAACCTAACCCAAATCCAATCATATACACTCCCGTCCAACCTTACACCATGTGGGGAGACTACTCACCCCACCCAACCGCTACACGCCACAGAATTTGCAGCATGGTGCTGAATGCGAATAATGTGACCGAGTCACGGATCACGAGATAATCGTGGCGAGCCACTGAATCAGAGTATTTGTGGCAGAGCCACCAAATCAGATAATTGTGGCACAGCCACCAGGACGCTTCCTCCATAATATAACCCATGTCCCCATGCAACAGATATACAAATCATGGCATACAGAATCAGATCAACATGCATTTCAGTCAAAATTAACCCTAGGGATATAATGGTCATTTTGCACCTAGGGGTATGATAGTAGTTTTTCATACTTACGGGTATTCTAGTAATTTAACTATTTTAGGGTTTTCATGCATATTTTCACTATTTACGTACTAACAAAAGCACTTACCGAGCGTTCTTACCGTATTGGGCCCGTTGGCCCATTAAGCCCAAAAATATCGAAATGCACGAAATCGTGCGTACTGCAGTCTTATCACTTCAGATTACCGTATATGTTAATGCACTTATCTTATGAGCATTTGCACACTCGCAAGTTCATAAAATACCGATTTTCTGGCATTTTGACTTTTCGGCTTTTACCGATCTAGTCTATGAGAGGGTGTCAGTTACACACCTGGTTTGTAATGGTTCGATGGCGAGTTCCACACACGAGTTGCCTACAGTCAATTACTAATATTTTAACTAAGAATCCAATCACAATTTATATACAAATCTTCTTACCAAAAATCGGCCATTAACACTTTAGGCACTAGCGATCCTACCTTTGCCGAAACTAACGAAGAGGTTTAGATCCAGTCATTTCGCTTGTCCAAGCCTTCGATCAGTAGCCTCTAGATCACACTAACATCTTAGCTAAACAATTGTCACAACCCTTAGAGCCATAAGACCCAATCGACAGCCACCCTAAGCCTTTAGGGATTTCGACTTTTCTAAATCTCGTAATAAAGAATAGATTCGAAAACTTACCACCGGTTCCTTGAGTCAATGATTCCACTTTAATTCCTATTCGATTCTGATGCAGGTCTAACCCTCAAAACCTAGCACAAGTCAAACCTTTAATGGTCCAAAAATTCAGCTATGCCCCTAAGACTATGGGGTTTTTGGCTTTTTGGAACAGTGAAGAAAAAGATGAAATATGAGGGTTTTGTAGTGGTTTTGTCGACAGGACTTTGGGGTTCAGAGGATGAGAGAATTAGCCAAAAAGATGGAGAATAATTAGAGGGTTTGGCTAGGAGAAATCGGCACAGAAGAAAAATAGGCTTTCAAGATTTTGACTTTTATGGCAATCGGCTATAAGGCTTAGAAACAAATGGTAAGGAAGTGGAGATGAGTAGAATGGTAGGAAGATTTAGCTATAGAGGAAAAGAAGAAGAAAAAGAAAAAAAGAAAAATAGAAGAGGAGAAGAGAAACAATGAAGGTCGATCTCAAAAAAATAACAGTAGATATGAATGGCCCCAACTTAAATCGACTAATCTCTTAAAAATACCGAAACTAAACAAAAAGAAAAACAACCCATACCAAAATTTTAAGAGTTTTTCAGCATTTAATTTCCTATAGCCGAATTGATACTGCCATGAATCCTATTTTAGCAAAAATCCTTCCCAAGTTCAAATTTTAATTTTTCTCCTTAATTTCAGACATCACCAATTTTGCACCTAGGGGTATGATGGTAATTTTTCATACTTACGGGTATTCTAGTAATTTAACTATTTTAGGGTTTTCATGCATATTTTCACCATTTACGTACTAACAAAAGCACTTACCGAGCGTTCTTACCGTATTGGGCCCGTTGGCCCATTAACCCGATTTTGGCCCATTAAGCCTAAAAATATCGAAATGCACGAAATCGCGCGTACTGTAGTCTTATCACTTTAGATTACCGAATTTGTTAATCCACTTATCTTACGAGCATTCGCACACTCGCAAGTTCACAAAATACCGATTTTCTGGCATTTTGGCTTTTCGGCTTTTACCGATCTAGTCTATGAGAGGGTGTCAGTTACACACCTGATTTGTAGTGGTTCGATGGCGAGTTCCACACACGAGTTGCCTACAGTCAATTACTAATATGTTAACTAAGAATTCAATTGCAATTTATATACAAATCTTCTTACCAAAAATCAACCATTAACACTTTAGGCACTAGCGATCCTACCTTTGCCGAAACTAACAACGAGGTCTAGATCCAATCATTCCGCTTGTCCAAGCCTTCGATCAGCAGCCTCTAGATCACACTAACATCATAGCAGAATAATTGTCACAACCCTTAGAGCCATAAGATCCAATCGATAGCCACCCTAAGCCTTTAGGGATTTCGGCTTTTCTAAATCCCGTAATAAAGAATAGATTCAAAAACTTACCACCGATTCCTTCAGTCAATGATTCCACTTTAATTCCTATTCGATTCTGATGCAGATCTAACCCTCAAACCCTAGCAGAAGTCAAACCTTTAATGGTCTAAAAATTTGGCTATGCCCCTAAGACTATGGGGTTTTCGACTTTTTGAAACAGTAAAGAAAAAGATGAAATATGAGGGTTTTGCAGTCATTTTGTCGACAAGACTTTGGGGTTCAGAGGATGAGAGAATCAGCCAAAAAGATGGAGAAGAATCAGAAGGTTTGGCTAGGAGAAATCAGAACAGAAGAAAAACAGGCTTTCGAGATTTCGACTTTTATGGCAATCGGCTATAAGGCTTAAAAACAAATGGTAAGGAAGTGGAGATGAGTAGAATGGTAGGAAGATTCGGCTATAGAGGAAAAGAAGAAGAAGAAGAAAAAAAGAAAAATAGAAAAGGAGAGGAGAAACAATGAAGGTCGATCTCAAAAAAATAACAGTAGATATGAATGGCTCCAACTTAAATCGACTAATCTCTTAAAAATACCCAAACTAAACAAAAATAAAAACAACCCATACCAAAATTTTAAGAGTTTTCTGGCATTTAATTTCCTATAGCCGAATTGGTACTGCCATGAATCCTATTTCGGCAAAAATCCTTCCCAAGTTCAAATTCCATATTTTTCTCCTTAATTTCAGCCATCACTAATTTAAACCCCATCTAACCTCTTTGCACCACCAGCAGTAGTCCACCGCTTGACCGGCTCAAGCCACTGCTAGGAGAGTTTCAGTCAAACTATGACTCTCCCCTACATGAGTAGCAAAATTTGGTCCTTTGCGCGCACAGCAGCTCGAACTCTAGACCTCTGTCCACCTTGTGCCCTTGCGCCTTCGCCCGAGATACTGGCCACTGCACCACGCTTCTTTCTTTTCGAATATATGGTCACAATTAATCTTAATCTATTCCTGCTGAGGCCTCGGTTACTTACGAAATAAAAAGGAAATTTTGCCTGCTACACCCCTCAAACCTGCGACCTTTTAAACCCACACATACGCTACTTGCCACTGTACTAAAGTTCCTTTCATGACACGATCTTCTCATAATTATTTATAAACCTTACCTGCTTCAGTTCTGACCCATTTAAAATAAAACAGAATTCACCTTCCCTTGGAATCGAATCCATAACCTCTCGGTAGGCCTAGCACGCTGCTGCCACTACACTAAAGCTCTTCTCATGATATAATCTGCTCACAATTAATTTTAAGACTTATCTGCTGCAGTCCCGATTCGTTTAAAAATGAAACAAAATATCGCTACTTACTAGACTCGAACCCTTAACCATATGCACACTCTTAACGCCTCCTTGCCACTTGACCACGTGCCTCTTTTGTGTCACCTTTCCTCCCGAGATATTTATAAGGCCTCCTTGCGGAAATCCTTGGTTGTAAAAAAAAACAACCATTTGCGCACGCCATGCCTTGAACCCAGGCACCTCTCACGCCTTCCTAGCGTGCTTAGCCACTGGGCCAGGTGCTCCTTTATGCTAAAAATCAGCCCAAATTATTAATAAGGCTTACTGCCCAAATTCTTTTAAGAGGCAAAAATTAAGAATTTTGCTAAAGCTATGGGCCAAGCCCAGACTTTTTCCCACACTATAAGCCCTTCGTATTTTATTTAATTACTAAACTAAACTAAACATAATATCTATAATAAAAATAATTAGAACATCCAAACTATTCGGGCCGTCTTCTACCCAAACCCAGACTCCAGGCCCAATACTTTCTAGACCCAATTTTTGGGGCGTTACAGATCAAAATTGACCCTTTTATTTAAAACTAAAAATTTATTTTGCCATTTAAGGGATAATTTCTCGGAAGATTATGTTAAAATCAATTCCCAAGAAAGATTGGAGGGGTCACAAGTGTTCCCGCTTAAGTTCCAATCTCTTAGAATCAAACAGGAAGGATTGGGCGATGAAAGTAGATGATGCTTTATGGGCTTATAGAACTACTTTTAAGACCACCATAGGAACATCCCCTTACAGACTTGTTTATGGAAAAGGTTGTCATCTACCATTTGAATTAGAACACAAGGCATTCTGGGCTATAAAATTTCTAAACTTTGTTCCCAAACTTGCAGGTGAATACAGGCTGATGCAGTTGAATGAGTTAGATGAGGGGCGAACTAATGCATATGAGAATTCACGCCTATACAAGGAAGCAACGAAGCGCCACGATGATGCTCGTTTAAGGCAACGCAAGCAATTTAAAGTTGGAAATCTTGTCCTATTATATAACTCGAGGCTCAAATTGTTTCCTAGAAAGCTTAAATCATGATGGTCAGGGCCTTTCATAGTCCAAACTGTCATTCCATATGGCACAGTAGAGGTAAGTCACCCATCACAAGAAGGTAAATGGACATCATCTCAAACTTTATAACGGTGAGAATTTTAAAGACGATAGAGAGGAGCTACGGCTCCATGAACTTTCCTGAATATACCCACAAGGTACAGTCAAGCTTGACTCTAAATAACCGCTTTTCAGGAGGCAACCCGAGCACTAACCCCACTAAATAACTTAGTTTGTTTTGCCTTTTTGTTTTACAATCTAATTGTAGGAATACTTAGCACACGCGGCCTAGCACACGGCCGTGCTTGAGGACGTGGGACCCCCACGGGCAGGAGACACGGGCGTGGCCATGACAGTGCTAAAACAGAACAAATATTTTTCCCAAGACAGGACAAGACACGGGCTGTAATAAATAGCCATAACTATGCGACACGGCCGTGTAAGCCACACGGCTACGAAACACGGGCGTGTCTCAGATCGTGGTAAAACAGCACCGTAATTTCTAAAAATATCAGCAGAGACACGGCCCACGATAAATCCACACGGCCGTGTGAGGCAACTGTTGGAAACACACGGCCTTTAACACGGGCGTGCTGGAAACCGTACGTGAACTTGCCCAAAGATCAAAACATTCAAACAAGTAAGAATAGAACACCAGATTATGCCACGGTCGTGCTCTTAGGCTGTGTGCAATACTAATTAATTAACACGGGCGTGTTGAACCTCACACGACCATGGGAGAAGTGAACGAACGTGCACACGGCCTAGACACACAGGCGTGTCCAAGGGCCCGTGTGTGAACCTGATTATGAAAATAAGAAAATCACGGGCTGAGAGCATACCACACAGGCGTGGGCCACTGTCGTGGCCTGACATGGTGCTTCCACGACCGTGGCCCCTAATTTAAACCCCTCCAAACCCTAATTTTTACCTTTCCTATTTAAATCTTCCTATTCCCTTTACTATTCATCTTCTTCTTCCTCCAGCCACCCTTCTTCCTCATTTCTTTTTCTTCATCTTTCTTTCCCTTTTTCCTCCTTTTTCTTCATTTTCTTCTCCCCTCCACTTTCCCCTTTTTCTCCGCTGCCTAAACCCACGCCGTACCCCTCCTCCGTCGTGCCAACTTCATCGCACACGGCCTCTGTCGCGCCACTTCTTCCCCCAGTCGACCCACCACCAACCCTCATCGGTTACTCCTTATATCATCCTCTTCTTTTCTTTGTTTTCTTTTTCCTTCATTTTCTTTTATATTTTCTTTTATTTTTCTTTTATTTCTCTTTTATTTCTCTTTTATTTATTTACATTTGTTTTCACTTGATTATGTGATTCTTATTTAGGTTAACTGATTATTCTTATCAATTTTATTAATTTAGGTTTCATTGCCATGTTTTATTCTACCATGCTGTTTATAGGATCATCCCTACTGACTATTAGGTCCTTTGAATTTTTAGGTTAGTTTAGTCTACTTACTAATCCTTTGTTATGGCTAATTTAATTAGTATACTGCTGGCTTAGGTAGTAGCACATATAGGACTCGATGTTACACTTTGATCATTTTGTTTTAGTATTCATTTTTTCACACATTTAGTCATATCCACATATCCTATCCGACGATGTATTTGATTGGTATTTCAAATTTAATCATATCACTATTCTATTTTTTTCAGGTACACCATGACAAATATTCGTGGGAAAAAGACTATCGTCTCAGTCTCTAAGAAAATAACGGGGTCAGGTGCGACCTCCACGAGCGCAAACACTGAAGTGCGTCACCCTTTTCTCCAATTCCCACCAGGAAACCAAGAAGAACTTTTCCAGATTCTACGTGGTCGACCCCTTGGTGTGGACCGTTGCATTAATTGGACCGCACTAGAGCAGGTCCACCTAGCTGACTCAGTTTGGGTCCTCCTAACCACTGCTCCGTGGGACCAGTTCTTTGACATCATTGAAATGACATATTTAGAATTCACCTTGGAATTAGGCTCGACCTTCTAGTTACAGACGGTGATGGCGGAGTACGACGACCCAGGAATAGTTCAATTCCATTTTGGCGGTCTAGTATGTCAGTTGAATGTCCCTAAATTTGGAGTTGCCTTGGGACTCTATACAGACGAGTTCATGGATGCCGACATCTTCCCCGACCTCCACCGTCACATCCATTGTTCACCCTCTGTATGCTGGAACAAACTCCAGCCTGCTACAGAAATTTATGGTCCTAGTCGTTCAAAGGCATCGGCACTACCTCCAGCTCTACGCTATCTTCATGCCCTTTTAGTACATACATTAACGGGGAGGCGAGAGAGCACTGGCATCGTCAACACTCATGACTCATACTTCCTTTGGAGCATGAGGAAAGGGCACATCTTTGATCTTGCGTACTTTGTCACCCTTGCTATTCGCCATCAGACAGAACGACTTTGAAAAGGAGTCATCAGTATCGGCCCATATGTGACTCGTTTAGCGTGCTATTTTGGGCTCCTGAATACAGTAGTACAATCCTCCTCACTCACGCTCATTGGTCAGATGTCCCCACAGGGCATCCAAAGTATGCTCCATATGTGAATGATTGAGCAATGGCGTGGGTTTGACCCTCCTCAGTATCGACTTGCACGAGCCGTTGATGAGAATGACGATGAGGATATTCATGATGATATCCCTCTAGTTCAGGATGAGCCACCTTTTCAGACACCACCACGACACTGGCCAATTCATGTGGCTGCTTGAATGTCTAAAGTTTCAGACCACCTTCATCGCTTTGAGCAATACTGCACTCAGCGATTCGACAGCATCGAGGCGACTCTACAACAAATCTGCCAACATTTTCATATATTGCCTTCAGGACCACCACCTTAGAATCCAGCTGTCGACGAGGACTTTTAAGTCCATTTAATTTTTAAATTATTTTTATTTTTATTTTTTTATTTTGCATTTATTTTGAACTTTTTATCAATTACATCCAATACTTTTATTAGTTTAATTTGAATTTTATTTTATCTAGTTATTTTTTTATTACTAACTATTATACCTAAACATTACTAATGGCATCGCAGTTTCTAAAGGTTTAGTCGATAGGAGCTACTCAGGAATAAACAAACACCCCTCCACGACTGCCATGTCCTGCTTGACCACGACCATAGCCACCACGACACTGACCACCACGATAACCTTTTCGCTGGGAACTGTGGTTGTGGAGCCCAACCTCTACCACCACCTTCACCTCTGTCTACATACACATCACTTTCAATGCCTCTAAACTTGTTTCTGCTCTTTCAAAGATTACATTCCAATTTAGGACAATTTTGCTTTTCTCCCTCTCTTCTGATATTATGCTTATATTGCTACTAACAATCTTTGTACATTGAGGACAATGTACATCTTAAGTGTGGGGAGATCATTTATATGATCATCAGAAAATCCCTAAATTTTTATCTTATCTCAAATAATTCTCTCATATTACTATTAGAATGAATCTTGATTTACTTATGATCTTTTATTAAACCATAAGTAATTGTGCATTAATTTTTTAAACTTTAAGACATTAGAGAATCAAGCATGATAAGTTGACTTTTGAGAAGTAAAATTACTAGTTATTTCTCTGAATTGAGGTATTACCTTGAAATTTTAAATTTATATGATTGACATCAAATACCTAAAATTTTCATGAGATTTTGAGCCTTTTAGAGCATATATCTTTCTTCCTCACTAATTTTATTGGTTATGAGTGTGTCAACATTGATTTGTTATTCTAGAACTTGCTTAGATTATGTATGTCAAGACCACACCTTTGATTTGATATACGAAATTGATAAAGGCACTTAGGTTTTAACCCACTTACCCCACAAAAAGCCTACCCATATAATTGACCCCTAGTGAACTCCTTTGAGCCTTGACTATCATTTTTTGATTTTTCTCTTTATATTAACTCACAACTTAACCTCTTTTTGATTCATTAAGAATTTCTACCTTTTCATTGACACCCTTTTTATCAAGATTTAATTTTATTAATTACCTCGCTTTATTAGTTCATCCTAGTTACTGAATTATTTCTTATTATACATTTTTCATTCTTGTTCTTATTCTTAAAAAAAACGTATTGCTATATTTAGTTACATATTGTTCTAAAGAGCTCGGATAATTTAAAGACGTTATATTGAGAGAAAAGCTCACCTCATTAGTTTTGGGTAGTGTTAATTCTGGCACTTATTTGTAATTCAGTGATTATATTTGTTTTTCTAAATTTAGTAAGCTATTAAATTAATCTCAATTCTAACCCTCTTTTTTAGCCTTTATCCCCACCTTTAACCCAAGCCCCATTACAACCTTGTTAAAGACCTTTTGATTTGTGTATCATATCATTTATAGTGGTGGAGATTTGATTTTCATGCAAGCTTATGGTAAGAAATTTTCATGTTTGACTATTGAGTGCTTAATTGTTAAAACCTTAAACACTGTGAGTGATTTGAGTGAATATTTAGTGAGGATGTCAACCCTTGTCAATTTGGAATTAAAGGTAATTACTTAGATAAAGGGGGATACCTATGATTTTATGAGTAAAATGCTCAACTTGGATCGTTTGAAACTTTAATGTTTTTTGGTTAAGTTCTTAATGTATGATTGCTTGTGAATTATTTTGAACAATATTGATGAGAGTTATAAGTTGAGAAGGATTTATTTTAGTTGTGAGTTGAGAATTTTGCTTGAGGACAAGCAAATTCTTAAGTGTAGGGATATTTGATAAAACGTAATATATACATGTTTTTACCCTATGTTTGGCATGTTTATGGATGATTTTTCCTTGATTTTATTGAATTCGATGCTTCTAATCCTTTTAATTTATGTTTTATTCTCAAGAAAGCATAGGAGAGCAAAAAGAGAGAGAAACGGGCCAAAAATAGACCAAATGGGCCTAAAACAGTGTTTCACACGGCCTATCCACACGGGTTATCCACACGCCCGTGTGTGACACATGGGTAGACCACACGCCCATCTGTCATGGCTGTGTCAACATTAATCCAAGTTAGAATTGCACACGGCCTGACCACCTTCACACGGGCATGGCACATGCCTGTGCCCCTGTCGAGTTGAAGTCTAGTTCTACTCGAAAAAGGCTAATTTTGGGCTATTTTGGGCATTGGAAAGTCTATTTAAACACCCTAAAGGAGAATTAGAGGGAGATACACAGAGTTGGAAGCAGAAAATACCTAAGGTCAGCCATCAGAATCATCTCGGAAGCAAGGATCTACATCAAGACTAAAGATTTTCATCTAAATTTCTAGAAGCTTTTTGGGGTTTTCTTTATGTTTTGTTGCATTGAGATGTTTTCATTAGTATGAACTAAACTCCCTAAATACCTAAGGGAGATGAAACCTAGGACGACTCTTATTATCCTTTGATTTATATGATAAATACTTGTTCTTATTCTTAATTGTGAGTTTAACTCTTGTTTAATATTTCAGGGTATTAATCCAAGTTTTGATGTGCTTATTCGGTGGAGCAAAAAGTCCCTGTTTAAGATTAGATCATTCATACTTAAGCGGAGTTGAATGCAATCCTAGAGATAGGACGACAGAAATCTACCAGATTAGAGTCAAATCTAATAAGGGAATCCATAGATCGAGTTAATGCAATAATAGGGGTTTTAATTAGAAAGAGACTTCAATTAATCAACCTAGAGTCAGTTGTTTTTAGTCTCGATAGAGATATTAACATAAATCAGGGATTTCTACGGAATAAGTCAAGTGAATAAATCGTCTAATTCAAAGATAATAAGTGAAGTCGAGGTGGATTCTTTCTTGGGTATTGTCTTCTCAATTGGTTTTCCTAAAGTATTTTCCAATTTTCATCTCTGTCATAATCTTAGTTAATTAGATAATTAGATTTAGTTAAAAAACACCCTTTAATTCTTAGGCTATATAATAAAAAGATAGTAATTACTAGTACTTTTAATCCTCGTGGATATGATATTTTCGGTCTCACCAGAGCTATACTACTGTTCGATAGGTGCGCTTGCCTTAGTCAAATTTTTAGTTAGTTTCACGACCATCACCCTTCTTGTGGCTCCAATCTGGACAAGTGGTCTGGTACTTGATTTTCTACTCCCTTTGTTCCTTTGCTAGCCCATAACAGCTCCTATTGCGAAGTCGCTTGCATCACACATCAATTTAAATGGGAAATCCCAGTCTAGTGTGACGATTATGGGTGCCAAAACTAGTCGACTCTTCAAATCATTAAAAGCTCTTAAGCACTCTTCATCAAATTTGAATGTTTGTCCTTCTCTAATAATTTGCATAAGGGTTTAGCAACTTTGGAGAAGTCCTTGATGAATCTTTGACAGAAACTGGTGTGGCCCAAAAAGCTCCTAACACCCTTTAGAGATATTTAAGGTGGGAGTTTCTCAATAACATCTACCTTTGCTTTATCTACATCGATTCTCGTTATCCGATGCTCTAGAACAATACCTTCTCATACCATGAAATGGCACTTTTCCCAATTGAGTACGAGGTTTGTTTCTTCGCATCGCCTTAGTACCTTGGCTAGATTGGCTAGGCAATCATCATATGTATCTTCGAATACTAAAAAATCATCCATAAAAAACTTCCAAATATTTCTCAACTATGTCACTAAAAATAGACATCATACATCTTTAAAATGTAGCAGGTGCATTACATAAACCAAATGGCATGCGTCTAAATGCAAATGTACCGTACAGGCAGGTGAATGTTGTCTTGTGTTGATCTTCTGGTGCTACTGTAATCTGGTTATACCCTGAGTATCCATCAAGGAAATAGTAATAGTCTCACCCCACGAGTCTATCTAGCATCTGATCTAAAAATAACAAAGGAAAGTGATCTTTCCTAGTCGCCTTGTTTAGCTTCCGGTAATCAATGCAAATTCTCTATCCCGTAACTGTTCTAATCGGTATCAACTTGTTATTCTCATTTTTGATGATCGTAATACCTTATTTCTTTGGTACGTACTGGACTAGACTTACCCATGAACTGTCTGAGATAGGGTAAATTATACCTGCATCTAACCACTTGATGATTTCTTTCTTGACTACGTCCTTTATGATGGGGTTTAGTCTTCGTTGTCCATCAATTGTCCCTTTTTCACCATCTTTTAGGATAATCTTATGCATGCATACAGATGGACTAATTCCGTGGATATCGGCTATGGTCTATCCGATACCCTTCTTGAATTGTTTCAAAACTAGGATGAGTTTCTCTTCTTGCTCAGTAGTTAATTTTGCTGAAACAATCAGAGGTAGAGTAGAAGAGTTACCTAAATAAACATATTTCAAATGTGAGGGAAGTACCTTCAGTTCTAATTTAGGTGGCTCCTCGATTGAGGCTTTTGTTTAGGCATAATTCCTATTCTCTAACTCCAAAGATTCAAAATGGGATTGTAGATTAAATCCCCTTTGATTGGCTTCTAGCAAAGCTAAGTATTCATCCTCCTCTTCATCATTTTGAGGGTCTGATGTCAAAATTTGTTCTAATGGATCCTCAACATAGTTGAGTTGCTTCTCCATGATTAAATCATCTAAATCAAACACTGCAGAACAATCATCAATTATGTCAGGAAATTGCATAGACTTAAAAACGTTAAATGTTACCTATCATCCTGAACATGCATAGTAAGCTCGCCCTTCTGCACATCAATAAGGGTCCTTTTGGTTGCTAAGAATGGTCTTCCTAGGATGATTGGCACTCTTTGTATGCTTTAAAGTCCAGAATCACAAAGTCAACAGGAAAGATAAATTTGTCTACAAGTACCAATACGTCCTCGATTTTTCCTTCTGGATGTGCTAAGGATTGATCTGCTAATTGAAGTGTAACCATAGTTGGTTTAACTTCATCTATCCCTAACTTCCTAAATATTGACATAGGCATCAAGTTGATATCACACACAAGTCACATAGTGCCTTACCACAATATGTTGCTCCAATATTGTAAGGTATGGTAAAACATCTAGGATCATTCAAATTTGGGGCACGTTTGTCTTGAAGATATGTAACAGCCCAATTTATACCCTATTCGAAATGGTGGTTTTGGGACCACGAATCTAAGTCAAAAAAATATTTTAAAATTATTTTCTGTGTTTATTATGTGTGAATTTATATCTGTGAAATTTTTGTGTTTTAATTTTATCGTTTGAGTGCCCAATTTAATAAAAGGGCTTAATCGCGTAAAATAAAAATTTGATGGTTAAATGTGTAAATGACTAATTGTTGTTGTCTTTATAATATGAAGTATTTATGTTGCAATTAGGCCATTTAATTATAGCATGGACGGTTGAAGACAACCATTATAAAGTTTTATATTAATTTATAAAGGTTAAAAATGTAAATGATGTATTAATATGTTATTATAATAAAACATAAAAAAAGGCATGCATTTATCTTTTGAAATGGTCGAATGTTGTAAGAAAGAAAAGAACAAAGAGCTTAAGGGTTTGGTCCTTAGCAAGCTTAATTCAAGGTAAGTTTTAGCTCAGTTTTTGATAATTTTTACGTTTTTGAGATCGTTGTTATGTTATCTATCAAGCCCATGTCTCAATTTTTGAATTTAATGATAATTTTGTATTTTTCCATTATTGAAAGCTTGTGATTTTTGTTGTTTGATGCTGGCAAATAGAAGATATGTGATAGATTAACATATTTTGTATTTGAATTTTCGATAAATTTGAGTAATTAGGGATAATTTCTAAAAATAATAAATTGAGGGACTAAAACGTAAAATAAATGAAATGTATGGACTTGTATGAGTATAAGGAACATTCAACCAAAGCATAGTGTATTCAAATTTTGCAAGTTTTATGTTTTGTGCAATTAGGACCAAATTGTAAAAAGTGTAAAATGTCAGGGGTAAAATAGTAATTTGCCCATTTATGTGTTTTTGGACTAACTGAGTGAAAATATGTCTGAATGAGTTTAATTTGAATACGTTTAGATCAAGAATTAAAGAAATCGGATTTGGATCGAGGGAAAACCAAAGTTGGCAATTAGTTGTTCTCTTCTGATTTTCGTTGTCTGAGGTAAGTTTATAGGCAAATAGATGTTGTAAATTTCAGTATATGTATATTATAAATGGTGAATTGAATTGTTATAATTATTTTGAGAATGTGCCAAAATGATATATGTTTCAGAACACTGGTTACGAGTTCGATTCAATCGAGTTACGACATCCAAAAGCCCCGTATGAGCCTTAGGAATGGATAGGATATATATGTTATGACATAGGATTCCGATATGTGATGTGCGAGTAAGACCATGGCATCAATATATGTGTGCGAGTAAGACCATGTCTAATATATTGGCATCATTATGTGATTTCAATATATGTGGGCGAGTAAGACCACGTTTAATACGTTGGCATCGATATGTGATTTCAATATATGTGTGCGAGTAAGACCACATTTAATATGTTGGAATCGATATGTGATTTCGATATATATGTGCGAGTAAGACCCTGTCTGGGACACTTTCATCGATATGTGATTACATGTAAGACCATGTCTTGGACGTTGGCATTGTATGATATGTGTGATTATCCGAATGTCCTATCCAATTCCGAATGGTTCAACGGGTAATGATAAGTTATGATCGATTGTGTAAATCGAGCTAAAGTGATCATGTATGAGATAGTTGATTATCTATTTGAAAAAAGGTAAGTTGGTTATTTGATATTTGATGCAAATTATATATGATGCAAATGAAAAGTATATTCGGCCAAAGGTTATGTATAAGTGATATTAATTGTAATCGATGTGTAAACATATATGAATGGTTATTTTTCGATTTTATGATTATAAAATGAGAATAATTAGGAGATGATTAATGAGTAAATGCATATAGGTTTATATATATATATTTGGTTATATAATAATCTTATGGCTTTTGATATTGAATGATATTTTGATAATAGATATTTGTATATTCGGCCAACATAAAGTTTATATATAAAGATTTTGGAGACTAGTTATGGGGTCGGGATTGTCAGAGAAGTTTATCACACTATCGACTATTTTCGGTACTTTATAAGTTGAATTTCGAACATATGACATGTATAGGCTAGATTATATTTGGAGATGATGATTTTGGTATGTGTATGTATATAAGCCATGCGAAAATGGCTTGTTTATTTGTTAAGTTCGGTTTGAAGGTTTGATTGAATTATGGTTATGTTTGATTGTGGTTTTGGTGATTTGGCTATGGTTGATACATAGATAAATATATTCAAATTTTATTGTTATGTTTTTTTAAGTGTTATTATGTGATGTAGTATTAAAGTATATTCGGTTTTGGCATAAGCTTGTTAATAAAGTATATTTCAAGGAGTATATATATGTGTGTGGTATTTGGCTATATGGTTCGGCTGGATTATTAGGTTAATTGATGATTTAGTAAATTGACATGGGATAAGCATATTTTAGTAAGTATGTTCTTGGTAAATATGTTTGTGATGTTTAGCTAAATGATTCGGCAATGGGAAGTGGTAATTATATTGTATAATCAGTTTAATAATTAGCTCATCTTGGTAAGTTTGTTTGATCCCATAGTTTGCATTTATAGATGGTTATGAATCGATTTGTGTGATGTTAATGTAGTGATGGATGTGAATTTCGGTTGTGGCAAGTTTATATAAGTTATATTATGAATATATTATTGCTTGTGTAATTGGTCTTTTTGGTACGGTTTGTGATAGTAAATTATGACTATGTTTTATGGATGATGAGTCAGTTATTTGAGCAAGTACAATGTATGCAGTTAATAATGTTAATTAACTATGAAGTATATCTAGTTGATATTTAGTTGTGATAATGGTATGATCTATTGAGGTTGAATTTGAGGACCGATTATTTATGACTAATTGATTGCTTGTGTATATATATTTTGGTATGAAAAATTAGCATCCGATTTAGATGTTCTTTGATTTGTTATTTGTGTTCAAAATGTTAATGTTGCTATAGTACAATACACATAACTTGGTAATAATGACAATTATATTTGACATTTGTTGATGTTTGATAATGACTCTTATATGGATAATTAATAAGTTGTATTATGTGGCTTGTTTTTGTTTTGATATGCAAATGCACATAATCATAGTAATAAGCATGCAAAAAAAAAAGAGTAAATTTTTGGTTGATATTTGTACGCAAAATGGTTCATTTTGTTTTGGTAATATGGTATAATATACAAATGTATATTGATTATATTTTCAAAAGCCAATGTCATATATGTTAATATTAAATAAATTTTGGTTATATAATATGCTCAGTTATTAAACACATGTTTATAAATGAGTTATTAAATACTGAAATTCTTTGAGGTATTATGTTTCTTTAATGATAATAATACATGAATTTTGTATGTATTTGAAAGTATATTATATATGACTTTGAATTTTTATTGGTATTTGTGTTATGATTTAGATTATGTGTTTAATGTTTAAACAGATTTATATTTTAGTTATGTGAATATAACATATGTGTATATGTAAATGTTCGTAATTTGTTTCTTGTCCGGTAATGCCTTTTAACCCTTTCTAGGGACAGATACGGATTAGGGGTGTTACATTTGATTGGTATCAGAGGTACGGTTTAGTCTGTTCTAGGACTAACGTAGCACGTGTGAGTCTAGCTATACATGCCATAATTATAAACTGCGATAGTATGATGATTCCTGACAGTTAAAAATGTGTTTTCTTACAGTAAATGAATCCCGACTGAGTCGTAACGGATGATGTAGAAGATAATGCACCCGCTTCTGTTCAAGGGGCAGCGCCAGCTAATTTTGAAGTTATACAAAAAGAAAAGAAAAGAAAAGCTAATTTTGAAGTCAGAAATTTCTGTGAGAGATCATCGGATAAATCGTTTCAATCTACATTAAAGAAATTTCAAGATGATTATAGTCATTCAAAGGCTATTCTTGGACACTCGAGTAGAGAACGTGCTAGATCATATTCGAGCTTCAGAGCTCCAACTACTTCGATCACTAGTGTTGAAAGTGTCAAATCTGATCGACCTGAGTGCAAACATTGTGGTAAAAGACAGTCGGGTATTTGTAGATTTAACAATCAAGCTTGTGTCAAATGTGATCCTTAGATCACTTTATTTGAGATTATTTCGAGTCAGTTGAGTGAGAGATTGTGCAAAATCTGAGATCAAGTAACATTTCAGCCTAGGGTAGGTCTTCTAAAAATGTAGGAAATATAAGTAGCAGTTAGAGAGGAAACAAAGATATAGCAATTCAATTTGAGGCTCGCACACTTGCCAGAGCTATTGCCATTCGTGCATGCGAGGATGCTTCATTCCTTGATGTTATTACTGGTACATTCACTCTTTATAATACAAGTGTAATTGCATTGATTGATCCTGGTTTGACTCATTCTTATGTATGTGGGACCTTAGTATCCAGTAAGACTTTGCCTGTAGAGTTTGCTAAGTTTGTGATTAGAATATCGAACCCCTTGAGCTGGTGTATTCTGGTTAATAAAATGTAAATCCCCGAATTTGGGCCTAGAGGTATTGGGCCTTGAGTTTGGGTCTGTAAGGAGGTTGTATATAAGAATTCAATTGTGCAAGGATATGAAACAATTAAATGGCTGCTCAAGTGGTTAAGGGTCCTGAGAGGAGTTGGAAAAGTCTTGGGCTCAAACTTAAGCTTTAGTAAAAATTTTGGTTTTAAGTGAATAAAACTCTGGATGCTTGGAAATAGGGCTTTTATAATATTGTGGGAAATAAATGACACAAGACAGCATGTGGTCTAGTGGTTGTGGTGTTATTAGGGTTGCAAGGGAGCCTGGGTTCAAGTCTTGGCTCTTGCAATTTATTTTGGTATTTCTTTTAAAGGAACCTGGACTTTGGCCTGTAGACCTTATAATTAATTGAGGCTAAATGGTGACACAGAAAGAGCCTATGGTAGAGTGGCAAGGTGGTGTGTTGTGTAGCTGTGAGGTTTAAGGTTCATGTCTTGGCATACGCAATGGAGTATTTATTTTGCTATTTGAGATGTGTAGGAGGTGGAGTTGGACTGGAACTCTGTGGTTGAAGTGGTCATAAAAAAATAAGGAATTTTCTTAATGGTTGAAAGTAATCCCACATCGGGAAGTTAACATGAGAATTAGCGAGAAGCTGGCTTTAAATAGAGCGAACAAGATGAGTTGGGGATCACTGGTTTGAGGAGGGATTATTTCACACCTGCTTTACCAAGGTTGGTGATCGTGAACTTCAAAGTGTTCTCATAAATAGGTGTGTATTCGCGCCCTTCTTTGTTGGAATTCGGCAAAAGCCAAAAAGCCAAAGCCTCGGCATTCGGGGCCTCACGAGCGTGCGAATGCATGTTGGGCAAATTGAGCCCACAAACCATGGGCGATAGACTGTAGATGTCACCACGAGCGTTCTCGTGTGCTGGGGCTGATCTAGGCCTCGATGAGCCGAATTGGCTTGATGGGTCCGTGAGTCTGCTTATGTAAATCTAACTGTTAGGTGGGAAGTAGTTGGGCTTGTCATGTCGTGTGCATGGCATAGGTCGTTAAGGGCTTAGTTGGACTGAAATGGGCCGTGTGGGCCTACTGGGCTCGTGGGCCCCACATGGATTAAATCTGCGGTAAGTGATAAATATTGGACTGCACTATGTAGGACACTTAGCCGTATCTGAATTTGGGCCAAATGGGCCACACAAGCGTGTGGGCCCACTTAGGCCGAGTAATGAGCCTTAGGCCCATTGCACCGTTATGTTTGTTTAGGTTATTTAAGTCGCTCGAGGCGACAGTGGACCTTCTGTTGGGTCATTAAGACCCATGACTGTAATACCACAATATGGTAGAATGACGATTATGCCTTACGTTTCATATAACTAATGTGCTTATGATTTACATATATGATTTTACTAAGTATGACTTTGCATACACGTAATATTTATGACATGACATACTGCATGGGGTTGGGTTATTATTGATGGAGGAAGTGTACGGCCTGCAGCCATTCAGTACAAGGCTTTTAGCCTTTCTGCAATACTTACGGTTTATAGCCGTTCTATTAACTGGCAGCGTTGATGCGATATTTACGGCCTTTAGTCATTCTGTCTACAGTGTTGAGCCGTTCTATCTACGGTGCTGAGCCGTTCTATCTACGGCGCTCAGCCGTCCTATTGACTTAGTGTTGCAACTGGTGCTAAGCTTGGTGTGTTGGCTGGGTGGGTCGATTTTATCCCCACATGGTGTTGGTAGGTACGGGTGGTGTGTTGGTTGGACTGGGCTAGCAATCTGTCTGCATGTCTACATCTGATTCTGATTCTGATTCTGTATTGGGCTTAGGCCCACCTGATCCTATTATTAGGATAAGGCCCACCTGACGATATGGGCTAGGCCCAATTGGTTTCGTTATGGGCTGAGACCCAAGTGATTTGTATTGAGCTTTGGCCTCCTGTACTTTGAACTAAATTGTATTGTTTCTATTAAAGGGCTCGGGGCCATACTGTTTCTGTTTCTATATGCTGACTATTACTCTAGTAAGGGGATTACACACTGAGTTTTCGTAAACTCACCCCATTTATTAACTGTGTAGGTAATCCCCAGCGTTAGGTGGATCGGTGTCGCAGAGGGACTCGGAGATGGCCACACAACTGCTATTGTTTCCTATTTTCTTTTACAGTTATCTACTTATAAGTACTTATATTTTGATCTAGGTTGTAATAAGGCCTCTTTTAGTTTCTGATTTTTAATTTGGGATTTTTAGTTTATTATGTTTTCTATCTGTTAAAAATAGATCTCGACTTTCCAAAACGATAACTGTTTTCAAAACACTACATTTTTGCAACACTTTTGGAAATGCTTCTGCAACCTAAAAAGAATTTTGGGAACAATAATAATAAGTTTTTAATATACTACGTTTTAAATAAAAAGGGTTTTTAATGAAAACATGGTTTTCAAAAAACACTTCAATGTGACACGCCTGATTCGGGCCTAACTTCTAGGCCGGGTTTAAGGTGTTACATAAAATGTGTAAGAACTGTCCGTTGATGGTTCGAGATTCATGTCTTTCGGTTGATTTGATGTTGTTATCATTCGACGAGTTCGATATAATTCTGAGTATGGATTGGTTGACTTTGCACAATGCTATTGTAAACTGCAAATGAAAGACTATTGGTTTGAGATGCCAAAATGATGACATTAATTGGATTGAGTCTAATGATCTGAATGGTTTATCGACAGTGATATTTTCGATGTTAGCTTAGAAATATGTGAGAAAGAGTTGTGAAGCTGGAACAATGGAAAAAAAATGTGCAAGTGTACACAATCGCAACAAGTAATAAAGTGACAAGTAAATGTCAAGTTATTGTACCCACAGGGACTGTAAAAAGTATTATTTATGAAATTAATTGTAAAACACTTTGGCGAAGTAAAAATAATTTGATTTTGAAAGATGATCAAAAACTATTTAAAAACTAAGTAAATAATTAAAATAAAACAAAGTAGTTCTAATGCACGATTTCAAATAAGATTTAATCAATGTAACATACTTGTGTTAGATTAATTATATTTCTTGAACTCAGAATTATTAAAATCATGTTTACATTATTACGAATAAATTCACAGAAACCCGGTAATTTGCTAACTTATGAACAAATTTAAAAACAAAAATCCATTCATCTCTTAACATATCCCTATGTCAATTCAACCGACTAAACAGATTCTAGCAAGCAAACATGCTATTGCACATACATACTCATTAAATTGAACTAATCTCTTGCATATCCCTATGTCAATTCAAACGATTAATAAAATATAATAAGCATATAAAAGACTATGTGAAGTAACAACGCATCCCTACCTTGAAACAATTTAATCACAATAATCTTGCAAGTTATGCAAGGCAATAATATCGCCAGACACATTGCTAATTTAACCTTCAGCTACCTTAGAAGAATAAACATGCACTGATTAAGTACTGTGCCAATTAATTACAATTGCAATCTGTTTAAATAATTAATTCATTAGTAACCTCACAGTCATAACGCAAGAATAACTTAGGCATGATTTTACTTAATCAAGCATCTTACCGAGGCTTATAACAACATAAACACGATTTTAACAATTCAAGCAGGCGGAATATAATCAACCTAACACAAACATAATTCAAGCAGGCGGAATATAATCAATAGCATAAATATTCATAATCATGTTCGTCAAAACAACAACAAAATTTAAAGAGATAGGGAACAAGAAGCAAATCTGGTGTTTCTCCGTGGCTTGACTAGTTGCTCCGCTCTTCGTTCTTCGTTGGCCTTGGCTATCAAGATGGCTTATGAACACCTAAATTGCTGCTCCAAATGGCTGATGAAAGTATCTTTCCCAAGAGAAGAAATCGGCACTTTAACAAGAGGGAATGAAATGGAAAAATGAGAGAAAAGTGAGAGAGGGAATGATAGAATGATATAAAGTGAGGGATGATTTGAATGACCAGAAAGGGGTGGATTTTATAGCTGATTGTGGCTGCTAAAAATAGAAAATTCCAGCAGCCAAAGAGACCTCCCTTGGCCGGCCATACACATGGCAAAGTTGAGAGTTTCAACTTTGCTATTTTAGGCTTGGGGCAAATCTACAAAGCCATAAATTAAGGTGGGGTTTGAATGCAATTTAGAAGTCTTTTGAGGGCCTTTTTGCAAGCATATTTAATCAGATAAAATGCTGATTTGGGTCAGCATATGGACGATTCTGGGCTGCCCATTTGGTGGCTAGTTCGGTTCACTCAATATGGCTCGACCGGTGCGGTTCAACTGGACCCTTTCTCCATAATTAATTAAAAATAATTTATTTAACCCAAATTAAATGGGGAATAAATTAAAATTAATTAAATTATGAATTAATACACATTTCTGGACCGTCTTAGGCTAGAAATTAAAGTGCCTCGATACTTCAAATTGCTTCTTGGTTTTGTGCTTTCAATAGTGTCAGCTGAGCCAATTTTCGTCCTTTGTGCGAATCTATCGAAAAATAGTCAAAATTAATCAAAATTAAGTATAAAATTAAATAAATTCACCATGTTCATATTTTTAACACGATTTAATTATTTTATAATATTTAATTATTTTTTGACAAGAATTTAACCGGATTTGCATGAATTTAAGTAAAATTGGGTATGAAAAAGTATATAAAGTTTTTGTGTTTCCAGAAGCTTACTTTGCGTATGTGCTTAATAGTAAAGTGATCGAAAGAAAGATTGAATCAGTACCAATTGTGTGTGAGTATCCGGATGTGTTTCCTGAAGAATTGTCAGGTTTACCACCTATCCAAGAAGTAGATTTTGGTATTGAGTTAGTGCTAAGGACAACTCCAATATCGATAGTTTTGTATAGAATGACACCTACTGAATTAAATGAATTGAAAGTTTAGTTACATAAGTTGATAGATAGAAGTTTCGCATGATCGAGTTTCTCTCCTTGGGGTGTACCAGTTTGACGGAACTATGAGAATGTGTATTGATTATAGACAGCTCAATAAGGTGACTATAAAGAATAAATATCCATTGCCACAGATTGACAACCTGTTCGATCAACTTAAAGGGGGGCAGTGTTTTTAAAGATAGATTTGAGATCAGGCTATTATTAGTTGCGAGTTAAAGACTCTGATGTGCCAAAGACTGCTTTTCAAACGAGATACGGACATTATGAGTTTTTGGTTATGCCTTTCAGACTTACTAATGCACCTACTATTTTTATGGATTTGATGAACCGGATCTTTAGATAGTATCTGGATCGATTGGTGGTTGAGTTCATAAATGACATTTTGATCAATTTCTGTGATGAACCGAGTATGCCAAACATATGAGATTTGTATTACAGACTTTACAAGATAAACAGTCATATGCAAAGTTCAGTAAATGCGAGTTCTGGTTATGTGAAGTTAGTTTACTGGGACATGTAGTTTCAGCATCGGGTATTCGGGTTGATCCGAATAAAATTTTAGCTACTGAAGCCTAAAGTTTTCTAGGACTTGCTGGTTACTATAGACGATTTGTGAAAGGTTGCTTATAGACTATTGTTGCCACCTGAGTTAGAAAAGATCCATAATGTATTCCAAGTTTTGATGCTTCGTAGATATCAATCTAATCCCTCACATGTGATTAATTCATCAGAGATTGAGATTAAGTTTGATAGGACATATGAGGAAGAATCGATTAGTATTCTAGCTTGTGAGGTTAAGGAATTATGAAATAAGAAAATTCTGTTAGTGAAATATTGTGGCATCGACACGGTATTGAAGAGGCTATGTCGGAGTCAGAGGATACAATGAGAGAACATTATACAAACTTATTCACTGGTAAGATTTTTGGGGATGAAAATCCTTAAGGGGGAGAGTTGTAACAACCTGATTTAGACCCTATTCAAAATCGTGGTTTTGGGACCACGAATTCGAGTCAGAAAAAATATTTTAAAATTATTTTCTGTGTTTATTATGTGTGAATTTATATCTGTGAAATTTTCGTGTTTAATTCTATCATTTGAGTGCCCGATTTAATAAAAGGGCTTAATCGCATAAAATAAAAATTTGATGGTTAAATGTGTAAGTGTCTAATTATTGTTGTCTTTATAATATGAAGTATTTATGTTTCAATTAGGCCATTTAATTATAGCATGGACGGTTGAAGACAACCATTATAAAGTTTTATATTAATTTATAAAGGTTAAAAATGTAAATGATGTATTAATATGTTATTATAATAAAACATAAAAAAACGGCATGCATTTATCTTTTGAAATGGCTGAATGCTGTAAGAAAGAAAAGAAACAAAGAGCTTAAGGGTTCGGCCATTAGCAAGCTTAATTCAAGGTAAGTTTTAGCTCGATTTTTGATAATTTTTACGTTTTTGAGATCGTTGTCATGTTATCTATCAAGCCCATGTCTTAATTTTTGAATTTAATGATAATTTTGTATTTTGCCATTGTTGAAAGCTTTTGATTTTTTTTGTTTGATACTGGAAAATAAAAGATATGTGATAGATTAACATGTTTTGTACTTGAGTTTTTGATGAATTTGAGTAATTAGGGCTAATTTGTAAAAAAAATAAATTGAGGGACTAAAACATGAAATAAATGAAATGTATAGACTTGTATGAGTATAAAGAACTTTCGGCCTAAGCATAGTGTATTCAAATTTTGCATGTTCTATGTTTTGTGCAATTAGGACCAAATCGTAAAAAGTGTAAAACGTCAAGGGCAAAATAGTAATTTACCTATTTATGTGTTTTTGGACTAATTGAGTGAAAATATGTTTGAATGAGTTTAATTTGAATATGTTTAGATTAAGAATTAAGGAAATCGGATTTGGATCGGGGGAAAACCAAAATTGTCAATTAGTCGTTCCGTTCTGATTTTCATTGTCCGAGGTAAGTTTATAGGCAAATAGATGTTGTAAATTTCAATATATGTATATTATAAATGCTGAATTGAATTATTATAATTGTTTTGAGAATGTGCCGAAATGATATATATTTGAGAGCAATGGTTACAAGTTCGATTCAATCAAGTTACGACATTCGAAAGCCCCGTATGAGCCTTAGGAATAGATAGGATATATATGTCATGACATAGGATTCCGATATGTGATGTGTGAGTAAGACCATGGCATCGATATATGTGTGCGAGTAAGATCACATCTAATACGTTGGCATCGTTATGTTATTTCGATATATGTGGGTGAGTAAGACCACGTTTAATACGTTGGCATCGATATGTGATTTCAATATATATGTATGAGTAAGACCACGTTTAATACGTTGGAATTGATATGTGATTTTGATATATGTGTGCGAGTAAGACCCTATCTGGGACAGTGTCATCGATATGTGATTACATGTAAGACCACGTCTGGGATGTTGGCGTTGTATAATATGTGTGATTATCCGAATGTCCTATCCAATTTTGAATGGTTAAACGGGCAATGATAAGTTATGATCGAATGTGTAAATTGAGCTAAAGTGATCATGTATGAGATAGTTGATTATCTATTTGAAAATAAGGTAAGTTGGTTATTTGATATTTGATGCAAATTATATATGATGCATATGAAAAGTATATTCGGCCAAAGGTTATGTATAAGGGATATTAATTGTAATCTATGTGTAAACATATATGAATGGTTATTTTTTGGTTTTATGATTATAAAATATGAATACTTATGAGAAGATTAATGAGTAAATACATATAGGTTTATATATATATTTGGTTATATAATAATATTATGGCTTTTGATATTGAATGATATTTTGATAATAGATATTTGTATATTCGGCCAACCTAAAGTTTATATATAAAGATTTTGGAGACTAGTTATGGGCTCGGGATCGTTAGAGAAGTTTATCACACTATCGACTGTTTCCGGTACTTTATATGTTGAATTTTGAACCTATGGCATGTATAGGCTAGGTTATATTTGGATATGATGATTTTGGTATGTGTATATATATAAGCCATGCGAAAATGGCTTGTTTATTTGTTAAGTTTGGTTTGAAGGTTTGATTGAATTAGTGTTATGTTTGATTGTGGTTTTGGTGATTTGGCTATGGTTGATACATAGATAAATATATGCGAATTTTATTGTTATGTTTTGTTATGTGTTATTATGTGATTTAGTATTAAAGTATATTCAGTTTTGACATAAACTTGTTAATAAAGTATATTTCAAGGTGTATATATATGCGTGTTGTATTTGGCTATATGGTTTGGCTTGATAATTGATGATTTAGTAAATTGACATGGGATAAGCATATTTTAGTAAGTATGTTCTTAGAAAATATGTTTGTGATGTTTAGGTAAATGATTCGGCAATGAGAAGTGGTAATTATATTGTATAATCAGTTTAATAATTAGCTCATTTTGGTAAGTTTGTTTGATGGCATAGTTTGCATTTGTGGATGGTTATGAATCGATTTGTGTGAAGTTAATGTAGTGATGGATGTGAATTTCAGTTGTGGCAAGTTTATATAAGTTATATTATGAATATATTATTGCTTGTGTAATTGGTCTTTTTGGTAGGATCTGTGATAGTAAATTATGACTATGTTCTATGGATGATGAGTCAGTTATTTGAGCAAGTATAATGTATGTAGTTAATAATGTTAATTAGCTACGAAATGGTATACCTAGTTGAGATTTAGTTGTGATAGTGGCATGATCTATTGAGGTTAAATTTGATGACCGAATATATATGACTAATTGATTGGTTGTGTATATATATTTTGGTATGAGAAATTAGCATGCGATTTAGATGTTCTTTGATTTGTTATTTGTGTTCAAAATGTTAATGTTGCTATAGTGCAATACACATAACTTGGTAATAATGACAATAATATTTGACATTTGTTGATGTTTGATAATGACTCTTATATGGATAATTAATAAGTTGTATTATGTGACATTTTTTTGTTTTGATATGTGAATGTACATAAGCATAGTAATAAGCATGCAAAAAAAAAAAAAAGTAGTGTATTTTTGGTTGATATTTGTACTCAAAATGGTTTATTTTGTTTTGGTAATATGGTATAATATACAAATGTATATTTATTATATTTTCAAAAGCCAATGTCATATATGTTAATATTAAAGAAATTTTGGTTATATAATATGCTCAGTTATTAAACACATGTTTATAAATGAGTTATTAAATGCTGAAATTCTTTGAGGTATTAGGTTTCTTTAATGATAATAATACATGAATTTTGTATGTATTTGAAAGTATATTATATATGACTTTGAGTTTTTATTGATATTTTTGTTATGATTTAGATTATGTGTTTAATGTTTAAACAGATTTATATTTTAGTTATGTGAATATAACATATGTGTATATGTAAATGTTTGGAATTTGTGTCTCGTCTGGTAATACCTTGTAACCCTTTCTGGCGACGGATACGGGTTAGGGCTGTTACAAGATATTCACTACATTCCTTTGTCAAGGCCACTGTCTCAAATTCTCCAAGTCTTCATTTTTTAGACAGGGTATCCTTCATGAGTTTGACATAGTTCGGCATTTGTTCAAGTGCTTCAACCAACATGATGTGGATATCAAGTTGCTTGAGTATGTCTAGGAACTTCTTGAATTGAATTTCCTACTTCTACTTCTGAAGTCTTTGAGGGTAGGGTGGTGGAAGCTTATTTACTGGAACTGGTTGATTCATCTTCTGTGGCAATTCTGCATCTAACGAAGTTGTTAGTTGATCAGAATTAGCTGGTTTTGAAGTTACCTTGTCAGAATTTGAAGATTCTGGTTCTGGTGAAACTGGAATTTCAACACTCGATTGAACTTCCTCTGAATCTTGAGCGTCAGCTGGCTTCTTCTCAACTTTGATGGAATTGGGCTCTAAAGTCTTTCTGCTCCTCAAAGTCAACGTTTTACAATGCTCCTTCCTTGGATTCCTTGGATTCTCCATATCACTAGGTTAAGCACCTTGTGGTCGGTTTCTGAGTTCAGTTGCAAGCTGGCCCATTTGGTTTTCCAGATTTTTCAATATAGCTGCTTGGCTTTGGATTAAGGCATCATTCTTCGCCATGTATGCCTTTAGCAAATTTTCTAAGCCATTGGATGGTTCAGCTTGAGTTGGTTTCTAAACTTGTTGGGGAAAACTAGGTGGCTGGGTCAATCTAGGTTGGGCGTAAGTGTTACTGGTTCCAGCCCCTTGGTTACTCCAGGAAAATTCGGGTGGTTTCGCCATGATGGGTTATAGAAATTGGATAGCAGTCCTTGCCTTCCTTGATTTTGGTTTTGGTTACCCATGTAATATACAGATTCTGGGTTCGATGGACATTCTTCAAACAAATGTTCTTCCCTGCAATAGACACAGGCTACATTTTCAAATTGATTTGGTGGCTGTGTTGTAAAACTATTAAACCCATTAGTGGTAAATTTTTTAAGCATTGAGGATATTGAGGATACCTGAGATGCGAGTGAAGTGAGAGCGTCTACTTCATGTATTCTAGTGGCTCGTCTTTCTGACGCTGCTCAATTGGTTTGCCATTAATAATTGTTGCTGGCAATCCTCTCAATGATTTCATAAGCCTTATTATAAGACTTAGAAAGGAGAGCGCCATTAGCACAAGCATCCACTACCACCCTCGTGTGGGTGATCGCGTGATTCATAACAAGTAATAAATATTTATAATGAAGATCAAACCTAGACTAACTATTATCATGACGAAAAGGCAAGCGCACCTATCAAACAATAGTATAGTAATGGCAAGACCGGGATATCGTACCCAAGGGAACCCAAAGTACTAGTAATAACTATCTTTTTATTGTCTAGCCTAGGAATAAGAAGAGTTTGTTTATTAAAATAATTATCTAAACTAATTAACTAATTTAATTAAAGCGAAGAGAAGATTTGGAAAACACTTGAAGAAAAGCAATTGATAAAGACGACACCCAATGAGGAATCCACCTAGATTTCACTTGTTATCTGACTCTGAACCAGACTATTTATTCACTTGACTTGATTCGTGAGACTCCCTAACCTACATTATTATCTCTTTCGAGACTAATAACGCCTAACCCTCAGTTGAATTAATTGAAATCTCTTTCTAATTAAAACCCCTAGGGAAGCAGTAAATCGATCGATGGACTCCCATATTAGGTTTCACCTTAATCTGGCAAAATCTTGTAACCCTATCTCTAGGCGTTCAATCAACTCCGCTTAATTATGCCAAATCTACTCCTAGGCAAGGTCTATTCCTCCTCTGCATACGCACATTAAATCAAGAGTCAATACCCGGAATATTAACTCAAGCATTAGAAACACATAATTAAGAACAAATCAAGTATTTATCATATAGTTCAGTTCATAATGAAATAAGAGTACATCTCAAAAGTACAAAAATAGCAAAACACGAAGAAAACTCTTAAAAACTCCTGAAGGGATTCTGAGAGAGATCTTCAGTCTTGGAATAGCTCCGGCTTTTGGGATGGATCGTCTGGCTTCCTTCAAGTAATTCCTGGTGTGTGGTTCTATGTTTCAGAAAAGTTCTAGAAGCGTCGGAAAAGTCCCCCTTTAGTAGGTCATACTTAGGGTGTTTTTATAGGCTTTGGATTGGCTTTCTTTTTCCTTAAGTATTCTTTTTCCGTGTAAAATACAACTCTTTGAAAAAGGGACACGCCCGTGTGCCACGGTCGTGTGACCTGTTTTCCAGGCCGTGTTCGTTCCGCTAAATTTCACACGATCGTGTGGGTCAATGGCCAGGCCATGTGAATTATGAAATCCTTGGACGACACCCTCGATAGACACGGGCGTGTGATCAGCCCGTGTGGCAAGGCTTAGGCCATGTGATCTTCTTGATTTGGTCCTTTTTGTCTCTTTTAAGCTTGTTTTTGGCTCCTTTTGACTCTTGGTGCTCTCCTGAGTACAAAACATGAAATAACCGGATTAAGAGCACCAAAATCCACAAATTTAATAGTAAATATCCATAAATATGTTAAGTATTTGGGGTAACAAAATGTATAATTTGGCGTTTATCAAATACTGTAACACCCTGAATTTGGGCCTAGAAGTTTTGGGCCTTAAGCATGGGAGCGGTTGAAGGCAGCTTTTAATATTTTGTTGTGCATGTAAATTTCGTTAATGAAGGCTTGTTTTAGTAGTAAAGTGTGCTGAGAAGTCTTGGAGAAGTCTTGGGTTCAAACCTGGACTCTAGCAAAAATTTGGTTTAAGGTGTATCAAACCCTAGGTGCAGTAGGTAGGCCTTAAGTATATTGTTGGAGAAATTGTGTCACAAAAAGGAGTGTGGTGTAGTGGTAAGGTGGCGCCACTTAGGGGACAAGGAAATGACGCCATAGAGGAAGCAAGGGGTCCAAGGTTCAAGTCTTGGCTTTTGCAATATATTTTGGTTTTTCTTTTCAATAAATCTGGAAGCAAGTAGGTGCACTTTAAAGTTTAATGTGTTGGATTTATGACACAAATGAGTTGATGACCTAGTGGTGGTGGCATGAGTTGGCATGTGAGAGGACTTTGGTTCGAATCCATTGGCACGCAAAGGTTGATTATTTTGCTATGTTGGGACGGCAAGAGTTGGTGTTGGTTTTAAACTCTAGTGATAGAGGGATCCCACATTGGGAAGCTAACATAAGAGTGGATGTGAAGCTGGCTTTAAATAGAGAGAACCATAAGGAGAGTAAATGTACCTTTCTTGGCTGATCCCTTTCGCTTTATGGCGTGCTCGTTTGGGTTGGGCATCGACTAAGAGTGCTCGGAGCGCGGATTAACTCCAATCTCCTATCAGGTGTGTATTTCTCACTACTCTAGCTGTAGGATGGCTATTTCGGGCCGCGATGGGCCCAAAAGGGCCATGTGGGCCAATGGGCCTACGGGCCCAATTGGATAATTTGTTTGATTGTATAGTAAATATTGGACTAGGCTAGGTGAATCTCATATCTGTGGCTAGATTTGGGCTAAAAGGACCACAAGAGCGTGTGGGCCCATTTGGGCCGAAAAAGGGCTTTGGGCTCATTCGTATTGTTATCCCTGTTTAGAATACTTTAGTTTACCAAATTACTGAAATACCCCCGACTTGTAAAATTACCAAAGTACCCACGATTTATAGAATTACTGTTTTACCCTTAATTTACAAAATTACCAAAATACCCCTATAGGTTAGAATTACCGAAATACCCCTGTAGGGTAGAATTACCGAGATACCCTTGTGGGTAAAATTACCATTTTGCCCTTAGGGTGTTAAATGACTGTTTTGCCCTTGTGGGCAAGTGACTGACTTGGACTGTGTGGTTGACGGATTTAATTGTGAATATATGTTGGTGATATAGACAACTTTGGAGGAGCAGCAAGGTTTGGAGTATCGGTTTGGATTAGCTTGGATCATCGGGGTGATTAGATCTAGTCATCAATTTCGGCAAAGGTATGGAGTCTAAGGCCATTATGGATGGTGGCCGAATGTGTAAGTGTTGATAATAGATGGTTCTCGTTTTGGTTTAATTAATGGAAGTTGATTTATTAACGGTTGATTATAGGAGAAATCGTGTAGGAGATCTCGTCGAGGAATATCGCCAAACAGGTGTGTACCGAACACCCTTTCTCAGTTCAAATCGGTAAAAACCGAAGTGCCGAAATTCCGGCATTTCATGGGCTTGTGAGTATACGAATGCTCTCAAGACGTAAAGTAATTGTTAGATCTGGCACCGCAAGGTGGTAAGTTGGTTTCATGTGACATTTTAGCGTACTTCGAAAAAAGGGCCTCGATGGGCCAAAAGTGGGCCCAATGGGCTTACGGACCTATATGAATAAGAGATGGGCGAATCAGCCTGTTAGATAGACGGTGGAATCAAATTGCATAAATCTGTTAAAATTACTGAAGTAACTTATGTAGATACGTAAGGTTACGGACTTGCCCTAGGAGCAAAATTACTGAAATACCCCTAGGGTTTAAATTGACTAAAATGCATGATTGATTAATACTGTATTCTGCATGTTATGTTTTTATTAATATCTGTTGCATGGGATTGGGATATTGATGGAGGAAGTGCTGAAAGTGGTTTATCCACGTACTGGAGGCTCTGCCTCAACTTACTGATATTCGAGCAAAGATTGCCGCAATCGTGGAGTGTAGGGCTGGGTGGGTTGAGATATTCCCCACATGGAGTGCAGGGCTGGTACGGGTGCAGTGTAGCGGTTGGTGGGTTGAGTAGTCTCCCTAGATGGGTTTGCATTCATTGTTATTATTGTTACCATGTTACTAAATTGGGCCTATGGGCCACACTGTTATGTTAAAAGGGGCTAAGGCCTTGTTACTGTATTCTGAAAAGGGCTTCGGTCCACTGTGTACTGTTATCTGAATAGGGCTTAGGCCCAATGGGCTCGAGCTGACTTGGGCTTTGGATGGGTTTCTGTATACACTGAGTTTCCCCAAACTCACCCCTTTCCTTTCCATCCTTGCAAGTGAGCCCTAATTGGTGGACTTGGAGCTGGGCGGGATTCAGAGTGGCCATGAAGAATAAATTCTAGTTTTTTTTTAAATAAGTTCACATTTCTTTTACTTTTGATTATTTCCGTTATGTTTTAAGGTTGTAATAAGGCTGCTCATTTAATTATTTTATTTTTGGATTATTAAACCGATTAGCACTAGGGCGCGTTTTATAAAGGCTAGCTGTTTTCAAAGCAACATGATAACCGAACAAAGCTTGCGCAACGTGAATGTTTCAAAAGAAATAAATGTTTTAAAAAGACATAAGCTAAAGATGAAATTTGTGAACAAGTAACACGCTTTAAGTGTGGCAATGGATGTGTGCATGTCTAGGATTGGAACCGGGAAGAGCTTGGTACTTAAGCAGTCCAACAGACTCACCTCCTCTTTTCTGGCTTCCTACCTGGTGCACAGCTTCCATTCACTTAAACTTAAAACATTAACATTCTTTAAACCCTAATGAGGAGATTTTTGATAAAACGTTAGCAAAATTTCCATGTGGCACGCTGAATTTGGTCGTAATGTCTGGGCCAGGTTTGGGGTGTTACATTTAGTGGTATCAGAGCCAAGTTGCAACAACTCGGCTGTGGATCGGGTCCAAAAATCTTTTCGAAAACTTATGCCTAAGAAGGGTATTTTGGAGATGGTAAGTTTTTTTTGAGATGTTCAAGTTTTTCTGGTTTTAAACGGGGTTAAATCAATAGTGTCAAAATAAAGGCGTTTCTTTTTTTTAAAATCAAATTTTTATTTTCGGTGAATAAAAACATGGGTTTTTGAAATGGACTGATTAAGAGGTGGCACACTGAATCCCCGGCACCAAGTCTGTGAGTATTAATCTTTCTGCTTTAAATACTTATATGGAACTAAACTGAAAATAATACTGTAGATAGTACTGAGCCTTAGATATAGTACTTTAGACACGATAGTGTTAAGGCTACAAACTGAGACTGTAGCTAAAATGTGGTTGCGCGGAAACAACTCTGAAACTCTATCTGTTCATAAGATATTCTGTAATAAACAGTGGAAACAGTAAGCTAACGACATAAAATTCGTAATCAGATAAATCGATATGAGTGCGAAGGCTACTCGGGGAAGAGGCCGTGGTCGAGGCCAATGTATTACCCAAGCTGGATCTGCATCCTCTGAACACATACCAGCTGGCGAGGCAGGACCACCACCGGCTAATGAAAATGGGCCGTATGATCGGGCCGCAGGGGACGACGCTTTGTCCCAGGCCATGTTAAGGATTTTGCAAAGGGTTGCTGGAGCTAGCACCGGGATAGTGATAGTAGGATCAGAGTGCGCAGCGATAGCGTAGTGGGGTAGATGTTACATGACTACCCTGTTAGATGGAAATTTTGAGGACGAAATTTTTTTAAGGGAGGTAGAGTTGTAACACCCTGAATTTGGGCCTAGAAGTTTTGGGCCTTAAGCATGGGAGCGGTTGAAGGCAGCTTTTAATATTTTGTTGTGCATGTAAATTTCATTAATGAAGGCTTGTTTTAGTAGTAAAGTGTGCTGAGAAGTCTTGGGTTCAAACCTGGACTCTAGCAAAATTTTGGTTTAAGGTGTATCAAACCCTGGGTGTAGTAGGTAGACCTTAAGTATATTGTTGGAGAAATTGTGTCACAAAAAGAAGTGTGGTGTAGTGGCAAGGTGGCGCCACTTAGGGGACAAGGAAATGACGCCATAGAGGAAGCAAGGGGTCCAAGGTTCAAGTCTTGGCTTTTGCAATATATTTTGGTTTTTCTTTTCAATAAATCTGGAAGCAAGTAGGTGCGCTTTAAAGTTTAATGTGTTGGATTTATGACACAAATGAGTTGATGGCCTAGTGGTGGTGGCATGAGTTGGCATGTGAGAGGACTTTGGTTCGAATCCATTGGCACGCAAAGGTTGATTATTTTGCTATGTTGGGATGGCAAGAGTTGGTGTTGGTTTTAAACTCTAGTGATGGAGGGATCCCACATTGGGAAGCTAACATAAGAGTGGATGTGAAGCTGGCTTTAAATAGAGAGAACCATGAGGAGAGTAAATGTACCTTTCTTGGCTGATCCTTTTCGCTTTATGGCGTGCTCGTTTGGATTGGGCATCGGCTAAGAGTGCTCGGAGCGCAGATTAACTCTAGTCTCCTATCAGGTGTGTATTTCTCACTACTCTAGCTGTAGGATGGCTATTTCGGGCCGCGATGGGCCCAAAGGGGCTATGTGGGCCAATGGGCCTACGGGCCCAATTGGATAATTTGTTTGATTGTGTAGTAAATATTGGACTAGGCTAGGTGAATCTTATATCTGTGGCTAGATTTGGGCTAAAAGGACCACAAGAGCGTGTGGGCCCATTTGGGCCGAGAAAGGGCTTTAGGCTCATTCGTATTGTTATCCCTGTTTAGAATACTTTAGTTTACCAAATTACTGAAATACCCTCGACTTGTAAAATTACCAAAGTACCCCCGATTTATAGAATTACCGTTTTACCCTCAATTTACAAAATTACCAAAATACCCCCAGTAGGTTAGAATTACCAAAATACCCTCAGTAGGGTAGAATTACTCGAGATACCCTTGTGGGTAAAATTACCATTTTGCCCTTAGGGTGTTAAATGACTGTTTTGCCCTTGTGGGCAAGTGACTGACTTGGACTGTGTGGTTGACGGATTTGATTGTGAATATATGTTGGTGATGTAGACAACTTTGGAGGAGCAGCAAGGTTTGGAGTATCGGTTTGGATTAGCTTGGATCATCGGGGTGATTAGATCTAGTCATGAATTTCGGCAAAGGTATGGAGTCTAAGGCCATTATGGATGGTGGCCGAATGTGTAAGTGTTGATAATCGATGGTTCTCGTTTTGGTTTAATTAATGGAAGTTGATTTATTAACGGTTGATTATAGGAGAAATTGTGTAGGAGATCTCGTCGAGGAATATCACCAAACAGGTGTGTACCGAACATCTCAGTTCAAATCGGTAAAAGCCGAAATGCCGAAATTCCTGCATTTCATGGGCTTGTGAGTATGCGAATGCTCTCAAGACGTAAAGTAATTGTTAGATCTGGCACCGCAAGGTGGTAAGTTGGTTTCGTGTGACATTTTAGCGTACTTCGAAAAAAGGGCCTCGATGGGCCAAAAGTGGGCCCAATGGGCTTACGGACCTATATGAATAAGAGATGGGCGAATCAGCCTGTTAGATAGACGGTGGAATCAAATTGCATAAATCTATTAAAATTACTGAAGTAACTTATGTAGATGCGTAAGGTTACGGATTTGCCCTAGGAGCAAAATTACTGAAATACCCCTAGGGTTTAAATTGACTAAAATGCATGATTGATTAATCACCAGTATTCGCATGTTATGTTTTTGTTAATATCAGTTGCATGGGATTGGGATATTGATGGAGGAAGTGCTGAAAGTGGTTTATCCACGTACTGGAGGCTCTGCCTCAACTTACTGATATTCGAGCAAAGATTGCTTTGCAATCGTGGAATGTAGGTTTGGGTGGGTTGAGATATTCCCACATGGAGTGTAGGGTCGTGCACGCGGGTGCGTAGTAGCGGTTGGTGGGTTGAGTAGTCTCCCTAGATGGGTTTGCATTCATTGTTATCATTGTTACCATGTTACTGAATTAGGCCTATGGGCCACACTGTTATGTTAAAAGGGGCTAAGGCCTTGTTACTGTATTCTGAAAAGGGCTTCGGTCCACTGTGTACTGTTATCTGAATAGGGCTTAGGCCTAATGGGCTCGAGCTGACTTGGGCTTTGGATGTGTTTCTGTATACACTGAGTTTCCCCAAACTCACCCCTTTCCTTTCCATCCTTGCAGTGAGCCCTAATTGGTGGACTTGGAGTCAAGTGATTCAGAGTGGCCATGAAGAATAAATTCTAGTCTTTTTTTAAATAAGTTCACATTTCTTTTACTTTTGATTATTTCCGTTTGGTTTTAAGGTTGTAATAAGGCTGCTCATTTAATTATTTTATTTTTGGATTATTAAACCGGTTAGCACTAGGGCGCGTTTTATAAAGGCTTGCTGTTTTCAAAGCAACATGATAACCGAACAAAGCTTGCGCAACATGAATGTTTCAAAAGAAATAAATGTTTTAAAAAGACATAAGCTAAAGATGAAATTCATGAACAAGTAACATGCTTTAAGTGTGGAAATGGATGTGTGCATGTCTAGGATTGGAACCGGGAAGAGCTTGGTACTTAAGCAGTCCAACAGACTCACCTCCTCTTTTCTTGCTTCCTACCTGGTGCACAGCTTCCATTCACTTAAACTTAAAACATTAACATTTTTTAAACCCTAATGAGGAGATTTTTGATAAAACGTTAGCAACATTTCCATGTGGCACGCTGAATTTGGTCGTAACGTCTGGGCCGGGTTTGGGGTGTTACAAATACTGTCACACTTGAGCATTTGCTTGTCCTCGAACAAAACTCTCATTTACTACTAGAATTCATTCCTTTCAATCACATAATCATTACCGATAATGTTACAAATTATTCCACGGAGAATCATACAGTGAGAATTCAACCATAGGGACATTAAAAACCTTAAACAATCTAAATCAAATATTTTGATAATAAAATTATAGGTAATCTCCTTCCATTAAGTGATTAACTTTAGTCCTAAATATACAAGAGATGACATCCTCACTAAGGATTCACTCAAATCACTCAAAGTGTTTAAGGTTCAAAATTAAGCATTCGATTGTCTAACATGAGATGTTATCACTATAGGCTTCCATGAAAATCAAATCTCCACCACTTGTAAATGATATGATACACAAATCAAAAGGTCTTTGCATGGTTGTAACGGGGTTTAGGTTACATGTACGGATACAAGCTGAAGAAACAAAGGTTAGAATTGAGATGATTTCAATATATCACCCCACTATCAAAAACTTAATTACTAAGTAACAACAAATATCTAGAACTATATTACATGAGCTCTCTTTTTCATGACAAGTTTAGCTTGCTAGAATTAATAATAAAACTGAAGTTAGTTGTTTTTTTATTTCTTTTTTTTAAAGAACAGATCAAGTCAATACAATATAGAAGTTATACTCCATAATTCAGTAACAAAAATTGGTGATCATAGTGAGGTAACAATATTAAAATCAATCTCGATAAAAAGGGTCAAATTAAGTAAGGGGATTTCAATAATAATGAGTTAATAGGTTAATGATGAGGGTTAATCAAAAAAGAAAAAGGGTTAGTAGGCTCAAAGGGGGTTCACTAAGGGTTTAATTATGTGGGAAGGCTTTTTATGGAGTAAGTGGGTTAAATCCTAAGTGCCTTTATCATCTCAGTATATCAAATCATACGTGTGATCTCGACATGTATAATTGAAGCAAGTTCTAGAATAATAGTTCAATGTTGACACACTCAAACCACAAAAGAAGTGAGAAAGAAAGGAAGCTACATGCTCAAAAATGCTCAAAAAATCTCACCAAAAATTTGGGTTTTTGATGTCATCATGTATACTTAAGATTTCAAGATAATACCTCAATTCAGGAAAAAAATCTAAAAATTTTAGTTCTCAAAATATCAACTTATCATGCTTGATTCTTTAAGGTCCTACAATCAAATACTCATGCATAATCCCCTTGGTCTAATTCATGACATATCAACAATAATTATAGATTAATCAGAATTCATTCTATCAATATTATGATAAAATCACTTAAGCATAAAACCACATTCAGGGATTTGAGAATAATGCAAAAAGTTAGGTTTCATGTTTATGTTCACCCCCTACACTTAAGATGTACATTGCCCTCAATGTACAAAGATAGACTATTCAAAATAAAGAAACTCATAAGAGGGAAGGAGGTGAAACTCCCTATTATATGGATGTAGAGCTTGATTCTGAGGCTGTAGTGTTTGGAGAAAGTAGTAGCTACCATTGTTCTTAGCTAGATAAAGAAATTGGGTCGTTGAACATGGCATTCGTTTTGTATGGTTCCCTGGTTGTTTCCTCATTCCGTAAAATATTCCTAGCAGCTTGCTTGGAAATATGTAGAATCATGAAGAGCTTATTAAGAGTTGGTGTGGAAGAGAGTGTAGTGGGATTACTTGTTAGAAATACCATAAAAAAAAGATGAAGCAAGTAAAATTTACTAATATAGATATGTCTTTTATAAGAAAATAATAAAATTGAAATGAAATTAAAAATTAAGAATAAAAATAAAAATAAAGATAAAAATAAAAAGACAGGAGGATTCAATGATCCTCATCAGTGGGGGCCTCAGGTGGTGGTGCTGGAGTGGTGATGTGAAAGTGCTGGCACAGCTGCTGTATCATGGCCTGCATGTCGTCCATCTGTCTATATCATCGCCAATCTCACTCGTGGATCATCTCGAATTGTGTAGTGCAATATTGCTAGAAGTGAGTGAGTCAGTCAGAAAGGTGTGCCAATGAAGCAGCCGCATGAACTGGTTGTTCCCTAGGTGATGTGGTTGAAGGCTTCTCGTGCTGTGGGGGGACATCATCAGGAATGTCCTCAGGATCCTCCTCGTCAATGGCATGATAAAGACAGTACTGAGGCGGATCAGTCCCGCGTCAACGCTCGATCATCCGCATGTGTAACATAGTCGTGATGCCCTATGGGGACATCTGACCTATCAGTGTAAGCACCGATGACTGAGCCACTGTGTTGAAGAGACCGAAGTGTCTGACGAAGCGTGTCACGTAGGGGCCGATGGACATCACTCCCTTCCTATACCGCTCGGTCTGATGGCGAATGGCAAAGGCGATGAAGTATGCCAAGTCAGTCACGTGTACATTCGCCATGCACCATAAATAGTAGGCGTCGTGTGTATTGACCACGCCAGTGCTCTCTCTCCTTCTGGCCAAGGTGTGTGCCAATATGGCATAGAGGTAGCGTAGGGAAGGGGTGAGAGCTGAGGCCTTCGAGCGGCTGGGGTCGTATGTGGAAGAGAATGGTGCAAAAGCCTTCCGGCATAAGGATGGAGAAATATGGATATTGCGTGGTAGTGCATTCATGTCCTCCTCCTCCATAAATTCATCAGTGTAAAGTCCCAAAGTGACTCCAAATTCTGGGACACTCATCACACGAACTAGACCACCTAATCTGAAGTGAATTGTGCCTGGATCGTCATTGTTCGTTATCACCACCTGTAATTGAAAAGTAGAGCATAATTCTAAAGTTAGCTTTAAATAAGTGGGCTCGATAATAGCGAAGAACCGTTCCCATGGGTCTGTGGACAGGAGGGCGCGGATGGCATCAGCTAGCTGGACTTACTCTACAGCGGCCCAGTCAATACAGCGACCTGTAGTGAGGGGTCGTGCGCGTAGTATCTGAAATAGCTCCTCCTATAAAGCTTACAAAAACTTGAGGAATGGGTGCCAAAATTCGGCTATAGCATGTACCGAAGAAGAACCCTGTCACCTACGTCTCTTTGAGGGAGTGACCGCGGCCTTCTTACCTCTCGATGATGACATAATGGACCTCAAAATGTACAAACATTGATATAGTAGGTCCAAGATATGTTAGCATTAAACAATATCAAGCGAGAGGTGAAAAACATATATGGTTAATCAGAATCATTTACTGAAATCAAAGATGCATCATTGGTTAAGCAAGAATTCTAAAACTAGTATATGCTATTTAGTAGTTTAAACAATTTAAATATAGAAGATTCTAAAGCAAATTCCTAACTTGCCTAAAACATATTTGTAATGGTAACAATATCTATGCAAAGCATGTAGAATACTAATATAGCAACACAAATTTGGAAAATCAAGGTTGAGAAAGTGAACCGAGAGCTACTGTAGGGCAGCGCATGGGCGTGTTGGTAGCAAGCACGGGTGTGTGGCATGGGAATATAGCCGTGTGGTGGAAAATTAGACGGGAAAGAGAGGAGAAAGTGGGGATAATGCAAGGGGAATGGATTTTTAGGGTGGTTTGAGGGTTGCGTAAGTAAGAATCTGGGGAAATGGTGGCCAGAATAGAGATTAGGGAGTAGGGGAGGGGAGATTTCGGCTAGGGTTTTGAAAAGAGGAAGAAGATGAACAGTGGTTTGCTTATATAGGGTAGGGTCACACGGCCTAGGGACACGCTCATGTACTCTGAGAGTGAGCCCGTGTTTTTCAAATTTTTCAATTTGGGTCGTGCCCGGCTTGTAACGCCCCATACCCGAGACCGTCGCTGGAATCGAATACGAGGTGTTAACAGACTTAATTCATTACTTAAACAGCTCAAACAATTTAATTTTAAAATTTTCAGACAAGCTGAAAATCTGCGTCACAGTCGCTAAAAAATTCATATCTCGAGTTAAGAAACTAAAAATTAAGATCTGTAAATTTTCTATGAAACTAGACTCATACTTATATCTACTAATTTTTTTCTAGAATTTTTGGCTGAGCCAAATAGTACAGTTTATTAGTTAAAGCCTCCCCTATTTCAGGGTTCGACTACTCTGACCTCTGTGTATTACGAATCAGATATCTCTCTATAAAAAATTTCAATGACTATGAGGTTTGTTTCTATTAAAACTAGACTCAATAAGGAATCTTTAAATATAAAGAAAAGCTTCTAATTATTTTTGTAAAATTTATTATGAATTTTTAAAGTCAGAACAGGGGATCCAGAAATCACTCTGGCCCTGTTTCACAAAAGTTTAAATATCTCATAAAATATAATTTATATGCCTGTTTTGTTCATTCCATATAAAAATAGACTCATCAAGCTTCAATTCCATAACTTATTCATTATTTAATTCTATTTCTAATATGTTTAGTGATTTTTCAAATTCACGTCACTACTGCTGTCTGAATCTATTTTATGGTAAATTTTACCTATTTCATGGTTTCCATGGATTAGCTAGCAATTTGACATACATAACACCAAATATGATCATGATTAGCCATTCCAATGGCTAATCATTACCAAGCATTTTCATACCACTCAATAACCATAGCATAAGACCATATATACAAAATGATTATACTGCTATACATGCCATACTCAAAATATACAAGCCATTATGCCAAGATGGTATACGGATAGTGTGAGCGAGCCTCCGACCGTTCCCGATTTCCGAGCTGACTTGTCAAAACTACAAGGAATGAAAAGGAGGGAGTAAGCATAAATGCTTAGTAAGTTCACATGCAAATAGCAAGTAACATAACCATATAAGCAAACATAAAATATCATTTGCATAATCATCATCAAGACATTCATGTCATATTTTCATTTATCATCTTACCACATTGTTGATATATCGAGTTTTCAACCCGAGGGTTAAGTACATACCTGTTCAAAGTATCCATCTCACAACACTTACCAATATGTCCCTTTCATCTCTAGTATTCCTCCATTTGAGTAGAACTTTACCCGTTGAACACATCGGAATATAATTCGGATACACGGATAATTTGCACATAAGTGCCATATATGTAGCCAAGCTACCATGTAACCCGCCCATAAGTGTAACACCCTTCACCCGTATCTGACTCCGGAACAAGGTTCGAGGCGTTACCGGACTTAAACATTCGCAAACATATAAAATCGGGTCACAAAGTTCTGCCCAAAATTAAAACTTGCAAACCACAATAAATAAAGATCACATCTCACGGCCATGTACAAAAGCTCAATGTAGGCCAATACGTAAACCAAATCATAATAATAATACATGACATGAAATAAACTTCTTATACATGCCACTCACATGAAAACATTTAACATATACTAGCCAATACTCCAAGGGTAATGGCTTGATAGTGTGATGCTGCCTCCGACGATCTCCAACCCCTGAGCTGACCTGACAAACTAAAAATAAATGAAAAGAAGGAAGTAAGCTTTACGCTTAGTAAGCAAGTACATAAATAATGAATAAAGAATTTAGTATGATTACATAATAACTCAAGTGTATCTACTTTTAATTTCACTATTTATTCCACTTTGGTCAAGCTGTCTCTCCTGCGTCATGTTTACTAAATAAATCATAACTCGAGTTACGAAACTCGAAATCCAATTCCGTAAATTTTTCTTGAAAATAGACTCATATATCTATTCACTAATTGTTTTCTAGAATTTTTTATCAAGCCAATTAGTACAGTTTATTAGTTAAAATTTCCCCTGTTACACAGCTCGACGGATCTGACCTCTGTTCACTACGAATTTAATTTCTCCCAGTATACAATTCAAATAATCATGAAACCTGTTTAATTTAAAACTAGACTCAATAATGAATTTATGCATATAAACTATATTTCTTAATTTGTTTTGTAAAATTTTTAATGATTTTTCAAAGTTGGAACAGGGGATCACATAGTCATTCTGAGCAAGTCACACACAATTATAAATATCTCAAAATATAGAATTCCTTTACTTGCTCCGTTTCTTTTATATGAAAATAGACTCATCAAGCTTTAATTTCAAATCTCATTCAGCCTCTAGTTAAATTCTTACTATTTTTGGTGAGTTTTCAAAATCACGTCACTGCTACTGTCCAACAACAGTTTTAGTGCTAATTCACTCTTTCACACTTTCTTTGTATTAACCTCATTTTAACATACATATCACAATTCATTTTCACTACATTTCATACATTACAAGTATAGGTCCATAATTACATTGTCACCATAAAGCCATCCCGTTGAACAATTCGGATCAATTCCCGATACTTGATGGTTTCAAAGACACACTCCACCATCATATTTCATATAATTCAGCTCTCTTGTACACATGGTGAACACTTAGTACCACCCATGTGACCTAGCCAATTTATCTCGTAGCTTTCTTGTCTACATGGTGTCCTTCACCGAACCACGCATGCGACCTAGCTACATATATCCCGTAGCTCTTGTCTACATGGGATACTTCTCGTATCACACATGTGACCTAGCTACTACATAGTATCGTGTAGCTTTCTTGTACACATGATGTGCACTCGGCATCATACATGTGACCTAGCTACACTCCATCTATATTATTCAATTCTTCCGAATGTTCAACCGGATTTCTCTCTTTATTACTTATTTCCATTCTTCCAATAATCAATTTATGCTTCAAAATCGGCTAAAATATATATAATAGGCTGAAATATAAAAATGTAAATGAAGTTAATGTATTATTTACATACAAACTTACCTCGGTGCAAAATATAGAAATTTTGCAATTTAGTCCAAAACATTTTCCTTTCCCCGTTCGAGATCGATTCCACGCCTTTCTTGATTATTGAGCTTGGAAAGCTTGAAAACCCTAGCCATGGCCTCCCCCATGCTAATTTCGGCCTCCATGAAGAAGATGAGCAAAATTGGCTTTTAATTTTGTATTTTAATTCATTTTACCCCTAAATGACCAAAATGCCCTTCTCACTAAACTTTCAAAAATTCCTTCCATGTCCTAATTTTGTCCATGAACTTAAAATTGGTCAAATTGCTATTTAAGACCTCCTAATTAATATTTTAAAGCAATTTCATACTAGAAACTTCTAGAATGCAAGTTTTGCAACTTATTCAATTTAGTCCCTAACTTCAAATTAAGCACTTTATGCATTGAATTTCTTCACGAAATTTTCACGAAATCATGAAATCATATCATAAACCTCAAATAATTATAAAATAATTATAAAACAATTATTTCTATCTCAAATTTGTGGTCACGAAACCACTATTCTGATTAGGCCCTGATTCGGGTTGTCACAATTCTCCCCCCCTTTAGAGATTTTCGTCCCCAAAATCTTACCTAAAAAAAGGGTCTTCACTTAGATGCATAAATTTCAGATTCGGTGCTGAAGAACTTTCACTCGTGTGGTGCCTCCAAAGATATCTTTTAATTTTTTCATATATTATGAAAGCTTACGGACTCATCTCTCAATTGTTCTTAAATTTTCAAGCCTTCTCCGCTTTCCCTTGTCATCTTGACATAAAACCAGATCTCAATTTGGTTAATGGAGACTAGAATTCCAAGAAATCCAACGATCAAAGGGACCTACACTCTTCCGAAATAATCATACTGATTTTCATCATCAATAAATCATAATCCAATAACATCCGAATCAAATTACAATACACGCCATTACTCTCTCAATGAATAGGCAAATTTCATCGTGAGCTTCATACAATTCTTTCTCAGATAAGCCTCGTAATAATAATATCATGAATCGATCCAATCAAAATTCAACATCGAAGTCGATCCTCACTATACTCTTTTAGTTTACTACTCACTATCATATTTTCCTCTTTCCACTACGGAAATAATTACGATATAACCTCGAAAATAATCCTTTCTTCTAGTTACAAAATATTTCATCATGCCATCCTTTACTATTCATTCCTTACGTTAATCAAAACTATTTCAATTGCATTAGCTCAAGTAACCAAAACATCTCAATTGAAGACATTAACTATAATTGACTTACTTGAGAGAAGTAATCCACCATACCGATTGAAACTCGCACTTTTATCACTTATGCTTTTCTCCGTTGTCAAACCTTACACTAAAATTAGAAAATCCCAATACTTTAAATCACCATATTACCCAAATCAAATCGTAAGTATAGTCATACTTGACATGATTATCACGAGTGAAGAATGCACTCCAAGCATGAGTCATAATTGACAAATTACTAATAAAGATAACAAGAAAACCAAATAAAGAAATCCAAGATAGAGAAACCTAGAATAAAGAAACCCAAGGTACGATACTATGCCGGAAAATCAAAAACTAAACTCATAGGAAAATATAGAAAATCCCGATAATTCCTTAAAGAAAAGAAATCCAATAGAAAACATCATTTAATCTCACTAGAATTAAATGCAACAAGAACAATGTATCTTCCTATATATACATATCAAATGGAGCATCAAGTAGATGAAACAAAATCATAGTATTATACATATTCTCTTTTTTTTTTTTTTTTTTTTTTTCAAAGTGAATATAATAGAATGCCCGAAAGAATAGAGCAATACAAATTATAAACCAATCAAAGCTACCAATGCTTTCGCCTAACATCGAGGATTAGAAAACATCCTCATATAACTAGAATTTATTCAAAAGATCAACAACCATAGAAATATTTCTGGAACGGATAAACACATAAAACATCTTAGAGGAAATCACTAAAATCATCCCAAACAGAATCGTCACACACTCGGATATTACACATCTCGGATATCATTTCCCCAACTATTTCTCATCATCACAAATTTCATATTATTTTTCACTAAAGAAGACTAGTTCTGAATAAATTTTGTTTTGCACTTTCCTTGACCTTGTACCTTAGTAATTCAATTTATCAAAATAATTTTCTTCCTAATTGGAATAGTGCATAACTCCAATAATCCTTATGCCAACTGATACTTTTTTTTTTTTTTTTTTTTTTTAGCTTTGACTTTACTTATCAACTCATTCTTCAATCTCTAATCATATTTATAATTATTCTAGCATCAAACTCTTTGGTTTCTCAACCGAAACTTATTCAAGACAAATCTCATGAAATTCCATTATAAAACACCACTTTGATAAGGGGAAGGGGTCGTAGGGCCTCTCGACTCAACTCTCATATACATATACATGAAACACAGCTTTTCATCGAGCAATCATATCTCAATCATGTCATTCATTTCGAGTAACTAACATTCATATTGGTTTAATGTCCACTTTCCAGCTTATCTCATTTAGTCAAGTATAATTATGCATGCATCATATTTTTTTTTTTTTTTTTGAATAGCTTGACTTATCCATTCATCTACTCGAGCAAATCATACTCATGACATCATATAAGGGTTAAACAAACATAGATATTTGCATCACAATGGCAACTTTCATTTCATGCATCATCATATACATATCATTACAATCACATAATTCAAATCAAACAATTTAACATAGATAAATTCATTTCATTATAATCATTTATCTCATAAAAATATCATTCACATTCATCAACATTCAATGTTCAATCAAGGCAATGACACATTTATTCATATCATAATATTAGGAACTTTTACTCATACCTCTACGAATTTCTATTTATCCCATTCACCTTATCAAGTAAATCAAATATGCTACATCATAGGAGCATCAAGTATGTATAGATATTTATTACAACATGACCTTTTCATCTCACGTGTTATCACTTATATATATATCATAAATTTTTATTCATACTTTTCTAAATCGAGACTCATCATAATCGTAATTTTATTCAAACACTTTCGCATCACATTGAACATGGTCGGTGGCAGCTTCGGTTGGAGAGTACCTCTGTCTAAACAAGAAGGTGTTCATACGCGTCGGAGACATCACACTATCACGGATCGCTGGCATGTATAGTCGACTTTTACACATGCTAGGTTAGTCCGAGAACCGACTAAACCATAGCTCGATACCACTAAATGTAACACCCTTCACCCGTGTCGACTCGGAACAAGGTTCGAGGCGTTACGGACTTAAACATTCGCAAACATATAAAATCGGGTCACAAAGTTCCGCCCAAAATTAAAACTTGCAAACCACAATAAATAAAGATCACATCTCACGCCATGTACAAAAGCTCAATGTAGGCCAATACGTAAACCAAATCATAATAATAATACATGACATGAAATAAACTTCTTATACATGCCACTCACATGAAAACATTTAACATATACTAGCCAATACTCCAAGGGTAATGGCTTGATAGTGTGATGTCTTTGCCTCGACGATCTCCAACCCCGAAATGACTGACAAAACTAAAAATAAATGAAAAGAAGGAAGTAAGCTTTACGCTTAGTAAGCAAGTACATAAATAATGAATAAAGAATTTAGTATGATTACATAATAACTCAAGTGTATCTACTTTTAATTTCACTATTTATTCCACTTTGGTCAAGCTGTCTCTCCTGCGTCATGTTTACTAAATAAATCATAACTCGAGTTACGAAACTCGAAATCCAATTCCGTAAATTTTTCTTGAAAATAGACTCATATATCTATTCACTAATTGTTTTCTAGAATTTTTATCAAGCCAATTAGTACAGTTTATTAGTTAAAATTTCCCTGTTACACAGCTCGACCGATCGACCTCTGCTCACTACTGAATTTAATTTCTCCCAAAGATACAATTCAAATAATCATGAAACCTGTTTAATTTAAAACTAGGCTCAATAATGAATTTATGCATATAAACTATATTTCTTAATTTTTTTGTAAAATTTTTAATGATTTTTCAAAGTTGGAACAGGGGATCACATAGTCATTCTGAGCAAGTCACACACAATTATAAATATCTCAAAATATAGAACTCCTTTACTTGCTCCGTTTCTTTTATATGAAAATAGACTCATCAAGCTTTAATTTCACATCTCATTCAGCTTCTAGTTGAATTCTTACTATTTTTGGTGAGTTTTCAAAATCACGTCACTGCTACTATCCCACAACAGTTTTAGTGCTAATTCACTCTTTCACACTTTCTTTGTATTAACCTCATTTTAACATACATATCACAATTCATTTTCACTACATTTCATACATTACAAGTATAGGTCCATAATTACATTGTCACCATAAAGCCATCCCGTTGAACAATTCGGATCAATTCCTCGATACTTGATGGTTTCAAAGACACACTCCACCATCATATTTCATATAATTCGGCTCTCTTGTACACATGGTGAACACTTAGTACCACCCATGTGACCTAGCCAATTTATCTCGTAGCTCTCTTGTCTACATGGTGTCCTTCACCTGAACCACGCATGCGACCTAGCTACATATATCCCGTAGCTCTCTTGTCTACATGGGATACTTCCCGTATCACACATGTGACCTAGCTACATTTATCTCTCTCCCATAGCTCTCTTGTCTACATGGGATACTTCCCGTATCACACATGTGACCTAGCTACTACATAGTATCGTGTAGCTTTCTTGTACACATGATGTGCACTCGGCATCATACATGTGACCTAGCTACACTCCATCTATATTATTCCATTCTTCCGAATGTTCAACCGGGATTTCTCTCTCTATTACTTATTTCCATTCTTCCAATAATCAATTTATGCTTCAAAATCGGCTAAAATATATATAATAGGCTGAAATATAAAAATGTAAATGAAGTTAATGTATTATTTACATACAAACTTACCTCGGTGCAAAATATAGAAATTTTGCAATTTAGTCCAAAACATTTTCCTTTCCCCGTTCGAGATCGATTCCACCCCTTTCTTGATTATTGAGCTTGGAAAGCTTGAAAACCCTAGCCATGGCCTCCCCCATGCTAATTTCGGCCTCCATGAAGAAGATGAGCAAAATTGGCTTTTAATTTTGTATTTTAATTCATTTTACCCCTAAATGACCAAAATGCCCTTACTACTAAACTTTCAAAAATTCCTTCCATGTCCTAATTTTGTCCATGAACTTAAAATTGGTCAAATTGCTATTTAAGACCTCCTAATTAATATTTTAAAGCAATTTCATACTAGAAACTTCTAGAATGCAAGTTTTGCAACTTATTCAATTTAGTCCCTAACTTCAAATTAAGCACTTTATGCATTGAATTTCTTCACGAAATTTTCACGAAATCACGAAATCATATCATAAACCTCAAATAATTATAAAATAATTATAAAACAATTATTTCTATCTCAAATTTGTGGTCACGAAACCACTATTCTGATTAGGCCCTGATTCGGGTTGTCACAATAAGTGAACTCGGACTCAACTCAACGAGCTCGGGCGTTCGCATCCATAAGTGAACTCGGACTCAACTCAACGAGTTTGGATGCCTAGTTACATCTCATGAACTCGAACTCAACTCAACGAGTTCGGACATTCGCATCCATAAGTGAACTCGGACTCAACTCAACGAGTTCGGATGCTCAACCATCCTAGTGACATGTCACTTGTATCCTAATCTATTCCGAAGGTTCAAACGGGCTTTTTCCCTCGATCTGATATTTTCCATCTTCCACGGAATATCGAAACCGATACTCGGTAGCAATTCATATTTATCAAGTAGTAAACATAATTTGCATATTACTCAACGTTAACCATAAAGCATAATATTTCACGATAAAAAATCAGCATATCATATAATTAATATCAATAACTTAAAAATAACAATTATGCTACATTATTTACACATGAACTTACCTCGTATGCGAAAATGGCTACTTTTACCATTTCGTCCACAACTTGGTATTTTCCCCATTTTAGCCCGAATTTCAGTTTTCCTTGCTCTATCATTTAAAATATAGTCTAATTAGGACTCGCATTATTCAAATTGACCCAAAATCATATTTTGGCAAAATTACAATTTTGCCCCTAAACTTTTGCATATTTACACTTTTGCCCCAAAGCTCGTAAATTAAACTTCAGCCTATTTTCTTATGTTTTATGACATTCTAATCATTTTCCCCTTCTATAGCAACATCAAATTCTCACTCTAACATGTACTTATGAACATTAGGTATTTTTACTGATTATGTCGTTTTTACTCGTTTTACATAAAATCACTTCAAAAAGTTGTTTAACACAATTTCAAGCTTCATATTCTACCATAAAACATCAAAATAAACACATTTCACCTATGGGTATTTTTCCAAATATGAACCCTAGCTTAAATTATTGCTAGAATAAGCTTAATCGAGCTACCGGGATTCTAAAAACGTAAAGAACATTAAAAACGGGGCTTGGAATCACTTACTATTGAGCTTGGAAAGCTTGAAAACCCTAGCCATGGCTTCCCCATGCTAATTTCGGCCTCCATGAAGAAGATGAGCAAAATTGGCTTTTAATTTTGTATTTTAATTCATTTTACCCTAAATGACCAAAATGCCCTTACTACTAAACTTTCAAAAATTCCTTCCATGTCCTAATTTTGTCCATGAACTTAAAATTGGTCAAATTCCTATTTAAGACCTCCTAATTAATATTTCAGTGCAATTTCATACTAAAACTTCTAGAATGCAAATTTTGCAACTTATTCGATTTAGTCCCTACTTTCAATTTAAACACTTTAGGCATAGAATTTCATCACGAAATTTTCACACAGTCATGCAATCATATCATAATCATGAAAATAATCATAAAATAATTATTTCTATCTCAAATTTTGTGGTCACGAAACTACTATTCCGACTAAGCCCAAAATCGAGGATATTACAACTCTCCCCCTTTTAAGGATTTTCGTCCTCGAAAATCTTACCGTAAAAGTGGTCTTCACTTTTAATCTCATATTCTAAGTGCCGAAAAACTTTCACTTAGGTCAGACCTCCAATACATCTCTTTAATTTCTCATATGATCTCGAAAGCTTACAATGCAACTCTCAACCGTTCTTAAATTTTCACTTTTCTCAATTTCCCATGATATCATGACATAATACCCGGATCTCAACTTGATTAATGGAGACCTAAATTCCAAGAAATCCAACAATCAAAGAGACCTAAAATTCCATGAATCGATGAGTAGTAATTCATTCAATATAGATATGATTTATGGATCTCGCCATTTTCCTCTTTTTCGCCACGTAAATAATTCGATATGGCCTCAAGAATAATCCTTCTCATTTTCATCCCAATAGCAACACTGGTAAGGATAATTTGATAGATCCCAATGCTCGGCTTTAACCTCTTTAACAATTCAGATTTTATGTAACATCGAATGCTCTAAACTATCACATTACCTCACTATCTTGAAACACATCACAATTCATACAGTAGTACATTACTGAAAGTCAAGAAGTTTTTACTCAATGTAGACTAGTCTAGTTCGCACGCTTCTTGCTACCAATCTTCTCATCTATCCAACTCACAAGATGTAATAAACTTTTTAGCTTTCACAAAACGAAAACCTTATCATTCGTAGTGACTTTAACTAATATCCAACTCTTTCTAATAAATATACACTTCTCGCTCGGACTATTTACTCTTTTATCAGTACAAAAATGAAATTCTATGATCAGACTTGGGAAAAATAATCCTGACATAATTGTTACATAAAATCTTTCAAATAAATAATTCACCATACCGATCAAACTCGCACTTTTATCACTTATGCCTTTACTGATGTCAAATCCTTACACAGAAATTAGAAAAAAAAAACCCCAATACTAAAATCACCACATTACCAAGATCAAATTAGAAGTATAGTCATATTTGACATGATTTTCACGAGCTAAAGAACACACTTCGAACATGAGTCATAATTGATAAATTATGGAACAAAGATAACAAGAAAACCGAATAAAGAAATCCAAGTTAGAGAAACCTAGAATAAAGAAATCCAGAATAAAGAGACCCAAGATACGATACTATGCCGGAGAATCGAAAACCAAACTCATAGAGAAAATACTGAATACCCCGATATTTCTTCAAAGAAAGAAAGTCCAAAAGAAAACATCATTTAATCCCACTCAAATCAAATATAACAAGATCAATATATCTTCTCATACATATGTATCGGATGAAGCATCAAGTAGAAGAAATGTAATCATAATATCATATGTATTCTCTCATCAATTCTTATCGATTTAAATGAAATAGAATACCCGATGAAATAGAGCAATATAAATTATAAACCACTCAGATTACTAATGCTTTCTTCCAACACCGTAATTAGAAGACATTCCCATATAACAAAAATTTCTTTAGAAGATCAATAGCCATAGAAATATTTCTCTGAGAACGGTAAACACATATAAAATCTCAAAAGAGATCACTAAATCATCTCTGTCATAATCACACACACTCGGATAGTTCACATTTCAAATATCATTTCCCCAACTAGTTCTCACAAGCTTACAAATTTCATATTAAACCATTCACTAAAGAAGGCCAATTCTGAATAAATTTCGATTTACACTTTTCTCAACCTTGCACTCGAGTAATTCGATTTACCAAAGAGAATTCCTTCTCTAATTGGGACAAGACATAACTCCAAGAATCTTTACGTCAATCCGATACTTCATCGTCTCGACTTTACTTATCACTCATTTTCAATCTCTCGATCATACTTATAATTATTCTATCGTTGAACCCTTTGGGTTCTCAACCGTAAACTTATTCAATACAGATCTCATGAAATTCCATTATAAGTACCACTTCGGTAAGGGGAGGGGTTGTAGGACCTCCGACTCGACTTTCTTATACATACACATAAGACACAACTTCCATCATCATAGCAACATCATCAAAATCATGTCATTCATTCAGCAATGCAACATTCATGTTGGCTTACACAAATTTTCCTATTGTCCCATTTAGACAATATACTTATGCATACATTCTATGTTTTCTAGATAGCTTTACTTATCGATTCATTTAATTAAATTAAGTCATGCTCATGACATCATATAAGGCCAAACAAACATAGATATTTGCACCACAATTACAACTTTCATTTCGTGCATCATCATGTACATATCATTACAATCATATAATTCACCCAACAATTTAACATAGATAAGTTCATTTCATTATAATCCTTTATCTCATAAAAATTATATATCATTAGCATTTATCAACATTCGACGTCCAAATCAAGACAAGGACATTTCCATTCATCTTATCAAGTAAGCCACATACACTACATCATATGAGCATTAAACAATTATGGATATTTATCACATATGCATCATAAACTTTTATTCATACTTTTCCGAATCGAGACTTATCATAATCATAACTTTACTCAAATACCTTCACATAATATTAAACATGGTCGGTGCAGCTCGGTTGGAGAGTACCGTCTAAATAAGACGGTACTCATACGCGTCTTAGACATCACACTATCACGCATCGCTGGCATGTATAGCTAAACTTTTACACATGCTAGGCTAGTCCGAAAACCGACTAAACCTGCTCTGATACCACCAAATGTAACGGCCCGTACCCAAGACCTCGCTGGAGTCGAATCCGAGGTGTTAACAGACTTAATTCATTACTTAAACAGCTCAAACAATTTAATTTTAAAATTTTCAGACAAGCTGAAAATCTGCGTCACAGTTGGTCAAAAATTCATATCTCGAGTTACGAAACTCAAAATTAAGATCCGTAAATTTTATATGAAAATAGACTCATATTTCTATCTACTAATTTTTTCTAGAATTTTTTTCTGAGCCAAATAGTACAGTTTATTAGTTAAAGTCTCCCCTGTTTCAGGGTTCGACTACTCTGACCTCTATGTATTACGAATCAGATATCTCTCTATAAACAATTTCAATGACTATGAGGTTTGTTTCTATTAAAACTAGACTCAATAAGGAATCTGTAAATATAAAGAAAAGCTTATAATTATTTTTGTAAAATTTATTATGAATTTTTAAAGTCAGAATAGGGGATCCAGAAATCACTCTGGCCCTGTTTCACAAAAGTTTAAATATCTCATAAAATATAATTTATATGCATGTTTTGTTCATTCCATATGAAAATAGACTCATCAAGATTCGATTCCATTACTTATTCATTATTTAATTCTATTTCTACTATTTTTAGTGATTTTTCAAATTAACATCACTACTGCTGTCTGAATCTATTTTATAGTAAAATTTGCCTATTTCATGGTTTCCATGGATTGGCTAGCAATTTGACATACATAACACCAAATATGATCATGATTAGCCATTCCAATGGCTAATCATTACCAAGCATTTTCATACCACTCAATAACCATAGCATAAGACCATATATACAAAATGATTATAGTGCTATACATGCCATACTCAAAATATACAAGCCATTATGCCAAGATGGTATACTGATAGTGTGAGCGAGCCTCCGACTGCTCCCGATTTCCGAGCTGACTTGTCAAAACTACAAGGAATGAAAAGGAGGAGTAAGCATAAATGCTTAGTAAGTTCACATGCAAATAGCAAGTAACATAACCATATAAGCAAACATAAAATATCATTTGCATAATCATCATCAAGACATTCATGTCATATTTTCATTTATCATCTTACCACATTGTTGATATATCAAGTTTTCAACCCGAGGGTTAAGTACATACCTGTTCAAAGTATCCATCTCACAACACTTACCAATATGTCCCTTTCATCTCTAGTATTCCTCCATTTGAGTAGAACTTTACCCGTTGAACACATCGGAATATAATTCGGATACACGGATAATTTGCACATAAGTGCCATATATGTAGCCAAGCTACCATGTAACCCGCCCATAAGTGAACTCCTGACTCAACTCAACGAGCTCTCGGCGTTCGCATCCATATAAGTGAACTCGGACTCAACTCAACGAGTTCGGATGCCTAGTTACATCTCATGAACTCGGACTCAACTCAACGAGTTCGGACATTCGCATCCATAAGTGAACTCGAATTCAACTCAACGAGTTCGGATGCTCAACCATCCTAGTGACATGTCACTTGTATCCTAATCTATTCCGAAGGTTCAAACGGGCTTTTTCCCTCGATCTGATATTTGCCGTCTTCCACGGAATATCGGAACCGATACTCGGTAGCAATTCATATTTATCAAGTAGTAAACATAATTTGCATATTACTCAACGTTAACCATAAAGCATAATATTTCACGATAAAAAATCAGCATATCATATAATTAATATCAATAACTTAAAAATAACAATTATGCTACATTATTTACACATGAACTTACCTCGTATGCGAAAATGGCTACTTTTACCATTTCGTCCACAACTTGGTATTTTCCCCATTTTAGCCCGAATTTCAGTTTTCCTTACTCTATCATTTAAAATATAGTCTAATTAGGACTCGCATTATTCAAATTGACCCAAAATCATATTTTGACAAAATTACAATTTTGCCCCTAAACTTTTGCATATTTACACTTTTGCCCCAAAGCTCGTAAATTAAACTTCAGCATATTTTCTTATGTTTTATGACATTCTAATCATTTTCCCCTTCTATAGAAACATCAAATTCTCACTCTAACATGTACTTATGAACATTAGGTACTTTTACCAATTATGTCGTTTTACTCGTTTTTACATAAAATCACTTAGCAAAAGTTGTTTAACACAATTTCAAGCTTCATATTCTACCATAAAACATCAAAATAAACACATTTCACCTATGGGTATTTTTCCAAATATGAACCCTAGCTTAAATTATTGCTAGAATAAGCTTAATCGAGCTACCGGATTCCAAAAACGTAAAGAACATTAAAACTGGGCTTGGAATCACTTACTATTGAGCTTGGAAAGCTTGAAAACCCTAGCCATGGCTTCCCCCATGCTAATTTCGGTCTCCATGAAGAAGATGAGCAAAATTGGCTTTTAATTTTGTATTTTAATTCATTTTACCCCTAAATGACCAAAATGCCCTTACTACTAAACTTTCAAAAATTCCTTCCATGTCCTAATTTTGTCCATGAACTTAAAATTGGTCAAATTGCTATTTAAGACCTCATAATTAATATTTCAGTGCAATTTCATACTAAAAACTTCTAGAATGCAAATTTTGCGACTTATTCGATTTAGTCCCTACTTTCAATTTAAACACTTTAGGCATAGAATTTCATCACGAAATTTTCACACAGTCATGCAATCATATCATAGTCATCAAAATAATCATAAAATAATTATTTCTATCTCAAATTTTGTGGTCACGAAACTACTATTCCGACTAAGCCCAAAATCAGGATATTACATGGCTACTATCCCACGCCCGTGTGTCTTGGGCGTGTGTGGTACACGGCCATATCGCACGGCCGTGCTTAGCTTTGTTCGCTTCTCCCATGCCTGTGTATATAGTACCACGCCCGTGTACTGTTGTCCATGGTTTAATGGCAAGGGCGTGTCGCACGCCCGTGTTAGAGAAACAAAATCGAGCCTTGCCCCTAGCACGCCCGTGTTTTTCCATTCCTACGCCTGTGTTCATCTATTAACCTCACCCACGGCCATGTCGCACGGACGTGGGGATTTCTTGCATTTCGTGTTTTGGGGAAATCTTTGCCCTGTTTCCACATGGTCGTATAGCGCGGCCGTGTCACTTCCCCTATTTTGCCATGGCTTTAGGCACGCCCTTGTGGGTGGCCATGTGTTCTGAAAGATTGTGTAATTCCAAAAATTTAATTATTTAAAGTGTTAGAAGTAAGAAATCAAAATATGTTAGTACTCGGGTTGCCTCCCGAGAAGCGCTTGTTTATAGTCTAAGCTCGACTTACCTCTCTTGTTGATTTATCATGGTGGTTTGAGGAGTTCATACTCTTTGTTTCGGCTATCAATCTTAAAATAAGGTTTTAGTCGAGTGTTGTTTACCTTAAAAGTGCCGAACTTGGGATGACTCACCTCAACCGTACCGAATGGGAAAATACTGAGTACCGTAAGAGGGATCTCCTCAATTGGTGTGGTAGTGACAATGTGGGGTTCTGTGGTATCTAGTAAGACTTTATCGCCTACCTTAAGTTGAATAGGAGAGGTATCGGGCTTGTTTTGGTGAAGTTTCGATTTATCGTGTGCTCTCAGTTTGTGTTCTCACCATTCGTCTAGCTCCTCTACCCGTAGCCTTCGCTCTTTATAGACGTGTAACGCCCTGTACCCGAGACCGTCGCCGGAGTCGAACACGAGGTGTTAACAGACTTAATTCATTACTTTAAACAGCTCAAACAATTTATTTTTAAAATTTTCAGTCAAGCTAGCAATCTGCGTCACAGTCGCTTAAAAATTCATATCTCGAGTTCCAAAACTTAAAATCCAATTCTGTAAATTTTTCATGAAAATAGACTCATATATCTATTTAATAATTTTTTTATAGAATTTTTGGTCAAGCAAATTAGTACAGTTTATTAGTTAAATTCTCCCCTATTTTAGGGTTCAACTGCTCTGACCTCTGTGTATTACGAATCAGATATCTCCCTATACAGAGTTTCAATGACTATTCTGTTTACTTCTAATAAAACTAGACTCAATAAGGAATCTGTACATATAAATCATGCCTTCTAATTATCTTTGAAAAATTTATGGTGAATTTCCAAAGTCAGGACAGGGGATCCAGAAATTGCTCTGCCCCTTTTTCACATAAATTTAAACATCTCATAAAATATAACTCATATACCTGTTTTGTTCCATCCATATGAAAATAGACTCATCAAGCTTCAATTCCATAACCTATTCATTATTTAATTCCATTTCTACTATTTTTAGTGATTTTTCAAATTCACGTCACTACTGCTGTCTGAATCTATTTTATGGTAAATTTTACCCATTTCATGGTTCCCATGGATTAGCTAGCAATTTAGCATAGATAACACCAAATATGATCATGATTAGCCATTCCAATGGCTAATCATTATCAAGCATTTCCATACCACTCAATAACCATATCATAAGACCATATATACAAAATGATTATAATGCTATACATGCCATACTCAAAATATACAAGCCATTATGCCAAGATGGTATACGGATAGTGTGAGCGTGCCTCCGACCGTTTCCGATTTCCGAGCTGGCTTGTCAACACTACAAGGAATGAAAATGAGGGAGTAAGCACAAATGCTTAGTAAGTTCACATGCAAATAGCAAGTAACACAACTATATAAGCAAACATAAACATCATTTGCATGATCATCACCGAGACATTCATATCACATTTTCATTTATCATCTTACCATATTGTTGTTATATCGAGTTTTCAACCCGAGGGTTAAGTACATACCTGTTCAAAGTATCCATTTCACATCACTTACCAATACGTCCCTTTCATCTCGAGTATTCCTCCATTTGAGTAGAATTTTACCCATTGAACACATCTAATATAATTCGATATACACGAAAAGTTTGCACATAAGTGCCACATATGTAGCCAAGCTACCATGTAACCCGGCCATAAGTGAACTCGGACTCAACTCAACGAGCTCGGGCGTTCGCATCCATAAGTGAACTCGGACTCAACTCAACGAGCTCGGATGCCTAGTTACATCTCTCGAACTCGGACTCAACTCAACGAGTTCGGACATTCGCATCCATAAGTGAACTCGGACTCAACTCAACGAGTTTGGATGCCCAAATATCCCAGCGACATATCACTTGTATCCTAATCCATTCCTAAGGTTCAACGGGACCTTTTTCCCAATCATGTGTCTCAACCATCTTCTACGGAGTGCCAATACCGATACTCGATAGTATTTCATATTTTCCAAGTATATCACATAATTTGACATGTTATCAAACAATTATCACGAGTATAATATTTCATAATAATTATCATATCATTTAAATAACATAAAAAAATTTAAAATAATAACTATGTTACCAACATTTACATATGAACTTACCTCGTATGTGAAAATGGCTACTTTTACCATTTCGTCCACAACTTGGTATTTTCCCCATTTTAGCCCGAATTTTAGTTTTCCTTGCTCTATCATTTAAAATATAGTCTAATTAGGGCTCACATTTATTCAAATTAACCGAAAATCATATTTTGGAAAAATTACAGTTTTGCCCCTAAACTTTTGCATATTTACACTTTTGCCCCAAAGCTCGTAAATTAAACTTCAGCATATTTTCTTATGTTTTACGACATGCTGAACATTTTTCCCTTCTATGACAACATCAAATTCTCACTCTAACACATAGTTATGAACAATAACAATTTTTACCGATTAAGCCGTTTTACTCATTTTTGCTTAAAATCGCTTAGCAAAAGTTGTTTAACATATTATACCATAAAACATCAAAATAAACACATTTCACCTATGGGTATTTTTCCAAATATGAACCCTAGCTTAAATTATTGCTAGAATAAGCTTAATCGAGCTACCGGGATTCCAAAAACGTAAAGAACATTAAAAACGGGGCTAGAACGGACTTACAATCGAGCTTGGAAGATTTAAAAATCGTAGCCATGGTTTCTCCTTGCTATATTCGGCCATGGGGTTGAAGATGAGCAAAATTGGCTTTGAATTTTGTATTTTAATTCATTTTACCCCTGAATGACCAAAATGCCCTTACTACTAAACTTTCCAAAAATTCCAACCATGTCCAATTTTTGTCCATAGACTTAGAAATTGGTAAAATTTCTATTTTAGACCTCCTAATTAATATTTCAAAACAATTTCATACTAGAAACTTCTAGGATGCAAGTTTTACAAATTATTCGATTTAGTCCCTAATTTCAATTTAAGCACTTTACGCATAAAATTTCTTCACGAAATTTTCACACAATCATGCAATCATATCATAGACCTCAAAATAATCATAAAATAATTATTTCTATCTTGGATTTTGTGGTCACGAAACCATTATTTCCACTAGGCCCAAAATAAGGATATTACAAGACGTCTTTGTTTTCTTCATGATAGTAGCGCACTGTCTCTGTTGTCTTGGTTTGAGGAGGGTCCTGCAAGGACGATTGAATATTAGTTTTATCATCGATGGGTTTTATAGCATCATCTTGAGTCTTAGAGGTTTTGACTGAGTCGCATGCTTGAAGTGTTACTGCGTCGTCACCTGCACGAAGTGTTAGCTCTCCTGTGCCGACATTAATAATTGTTCTGGCAGCTGCTAAAAAGGGTCGTCCTAAAATTAAAGGTACCTCGTTATCCTCATCCATATCTAGGACAACAAAGTCTACTAGATAAATAAACTTATCAATTTTAACGAGAACATCTTCAATAATACCCTTAGGAAATCTAACTGTTTTGTCAGCCAATTGAATGCTCATTCTAGTCTGTTTGGGTTTACCGAGACCTAGTCGTTTAAACATTTTATAAGGCATAACATTTATACTTGCCCCTAAATCAGCTAAAGCATTATTCACCGATAAACCACCAATTAAGCAAGGAATTGTAAAACTCCCTGGATCTTTCAACTTGTTAGGTAGCTTATTCTTTAGAATAGCTGAGCAGGATGCATTGAGTTCCACATGCGATGTAGCGTCTAATTTTCTTTTATTGGTCAAAAGTTCCTTTAAGAATTTTGCTGAGTTGGGCAGCTGCAAAAGAACTTTAATAAAAGGCAAGTTAATATGTAATTTCTTTAAGAGTTTGACGAACTTACCGAATTGTTCTTCCGTTCTGTCTTTCGCCACCGCTTTAGGATATGGCACACGAGATTTATAATTCATACTTACCATTTTATTATGACTTACCTCACTATCACCTTTGCTTTCCACATTTTCTTGCCTTAGTTCTGGCTCAGTCTCTCACATCCTTCTTGAGCATCAATTGCATTGAGCTGTTCCTTTGGGTTTGGTTCAGTATTACTTGGCAAACTACCTTGTGGTCGTTCAGAAATTAATTTGGATAGTTAGCCTATCTGAGTTTCGAGTCCTTGAATTGATGCTTGTTCATTTTTGAGCGTTGTCTTAGTATTCTGGAAGCGAGTTTCTAACATCGAGATGAATTTGGATAGCATCTCTTCAAGGTTTGATTTCTTCTCTTGTTGATACGGTGACTGTTGAAAAGTCTGAGGATTTTGTGGCCTTTGATTCTGTTGACCACCCCAAGAGAAATTTGGGTGGTTCTTCCAACCTGCATTATAAGTATTACTATAGGGGTTATTCTGAGATCTAAAATTATTATTACCCATATAGTTGACTTGTTCCTCTTCGGTTGTAGGATTGAATGGTGGGTATTCTGTATGCACGCCTAGAAACACAAAAATTTATATACTTTTCATACCCTTTTTAACTTAAAACCAGGCTATTCCGGTTAAATTCTTGTCAAAAAATAATTAAATATTATAAAATAATTAAATTATGTTAAAAATATGAACATTATGAATTTTAATTAATTTTGTAGTTAATTTTGATTAAATTTGGTTATTTTTGACAGAATTACACAATTGGAGAAAAAGGGCCCAGTGAACACTGCGAGAAGAACAAAACCGAGAGTAATTTGAAGTATCGAGGCCAATTAAATTCCAGCCCAAGATGGTCCAGAAATGTGTATTAATTCATAATTAAATTAATTTTAATTTATTTCCTATTTAATTTAGGTTAAATGAATTAATTTTAATTAATTATGAAGAAAGGGCCTAGTGAACCGCACTGGTTCAACCCAATAAAGTGAGCCGAACCAGCCACTAATTGGGCTGACCAGAACCATCTATTGGCTGACCCAAATCAGCAAATTAGCTGATAAAATATGCTTGCAAAAAGGCCCTTGAAAAACCTCCAAATTACGTTCAAACCCCACCTTTATTTTAGGCTTTGTAGATTTGCCCCAGCCTATTTTTAGCAAGGTTGGAAGCTTCAACTGTAACATCACGAAATAAGGCCTAAATGGAATAGTGGTTACGAAACCACAAATCTGAGATAGAAAAGTTTATTTTGATTAATTTTTATGATTTACCGAGTGATTAGATGCATGTGTTAGAGTATTGATAAGAAATTTTATAGATTTCATGTTTAATTTGCCTATTAGGGCTTTTTTGCATAAGTTGCTGTAACAGCCCGATTTAGGTCCTAAACAGAACGATGGTTTTAGAACCACGAATTTGAAGTCAAAAAATTTATTCCGGTTAAGTTTTAAGGTTTATTTATTGATTAAAATATTGTGTAAAAATAACGTTAAGAAATTTTACAGATAAAGTGCTTAATTGGACTTTTAGGACTAAATTGCAAAAGTTGCAAAATATATGTTCTAATTCATAAGTACTTGATTGAGATGGGAGTTTAAAGAGGAGGTCCTTAAATGGTAATTATACCATTATATTTCGTTTGGACAAAAATGGGCATGAATAGGACAAAATTTTAAAGAAAGGCCTTAAGGGCATTATAGTCATTTGGTAATTAAAAGAAATAAAAAGGAAAAATAAAGCGAAAATTGACTCATCTTTTTCATGGAGGCCGAAATTAGCATGGGGGAAGCCATGTCTAGGGTTTTCAAGCTTTCCAAGCTTAAGTCCGTTCTAGCCCCGTTTTTCAAGTTCTTTACGTTTTTGAAATCTCGGTAACTTGATTAAGCTTATTCTAGCAATAATTTAAGCTATGGTTCATATTTGGAAAAATACCCATAGGTGAAATGTGTTTTTTTTTATGTTTTATGGTAGAATATGAAGGCTGAAATTATGTTAAACAACTTTTGCTAACTGGTTTTAAGCAAAAATGAGTAAAACGGCTTAATCGGTAAAAGTTGTTATTATTCATAACTATGTGTTAGAGTGAGAATTTGATGTTGCCATAGAAGGGAAAAATGATCAGCATGTCATAAAACATAAGAATAAGGGATGAAGTTTAATTCCCGAGCCTAGGGGCAAAAGTGTAAATATGCAAAAGTTTAAGGGCAAAATTGTAATTTTGCAAAAGTTTAAGTTAAGGACTGTTTTGAATAGTACATTAATTAAATAAGTAAAATATGATGTTTTAGATCCCAGAAAATGAGATTTGAACCTAGAATGGGAGAAAAATCGAAAATAGGGAAAGTTGGTAAAATGGCCATTTTAGTATCGAGGTAAGTTCATATGTATAATAAGCATTGATTTATGCATGTTTCAATGTAATATTGATATATTTACTATGATTGCCGAGGTGTTGAAAGTAAGTATAATTATGATGATTTAAATGTTCAATATTAATTCGACATGGAAATGAGAAAGTATGTAAGTTTGTATGTAAATATTACATTATTTTTATTTACGTTTTTATATTTCAGAATATTTTATGTATTGTAGCTGATTTTTGAATTATAATTGACTATTGGAAGAATGTAATAATGTATTAGATAGTGAGATACTTCCCATTTGAACCTTCGGAATTGAAAGATATGGATGGTATGTAGCTAGGTCACATGTGTAATACGGGAAGTATACCTTATGTACAAGAGAGCTACGGGATATATGTAGCTAGGTCACGTGCGTGGTTCCAGTTGAAGGACACCATGTAGACAAGAGAGCTATGAGATAAACTGGCTAGGTCACATAGGTGGTACTAAGTGTTCACTATGTGTACAAGAGACCCAAAATTATGTGTAAAATCAAGCTAGGTCACATGAGTGGTGCTAAGTGAAGGCCACTATGTGTACAAGAGAGCTTCGATTTTAAAGGTGGGCTGTGTACGATATCATCACAGATTCATTATTATTCAAGCGTTCAACTGGGAAATTGATTAAATGAAATTGTGTATGACTTTGTGATGATAAGTGTAAGTATATACATGTGTAAATTATGAGCAATATGCTCGATATGTAATTGGAAATTAGAAAGATTGTTATGGGTAAGTGATGAATACAATTGAAGTGTGAAAGATCAAAATTGACAATAAAACTGTTCGGGATAGTTGTAGTGATGGGAATCTAAAAATTTACCAAAAATTGTATAAATTGAATCAGAGACTGAATAAGATATCAAATTAGATCTTAATGAATCTATTTTCATATAACGGAAATAGAGCAAGCAAAGGAATTTTATATTATGAGATATTTAAGTTTTTGAGAGACTGGTTCAGAATGACTACGTGATCCCCTGTTCTGACTTAGAAAAATCATTAAAAATTTTTAAAAAATAATTAGGGAATATAATTTATATTATTGAAATCCTTAATGAGTATAGTTTCAAATGAAATAAACGAGAATATCCTTTGAATTCTGTAAGAGGAGAAAATTGATTCGTAGTGAAGAATAGTTAGGGCAGTTGAGTAGTGAAACAGGGGTAACTTCAATGAATTAACTGTACTAATTGGTTAGACCAAAAAATTCTAAAAATTATATGGTAAGAATATAACTGAATCTACTTTCAAGGAAAATTAACGGTTTGTAATTTGGAGTTCTGTAGCTCCAGAAATAAATAATTTAGCTGCTGGTACTCAGCTAGATAGCTTATTTTGAACCTGTTTATGATTGTAATAGTTAAAGTATGTGTGTTTGTGATGGTAATATTCCGGAAATATATTGTGACTTTGTTTAAAGTATGATAATGTATTGTTTATTAATATTTACATATTTACTTACTAAGCTATAATGCTTACTCCCTTCCTTTTCTTTTTTCCTATAGTGTCACAGGTGTTAGCTCGAGTTGGAGGTCGCCGGAGGTTAAATCACACTATCAAACTATTGATTGATATATAAAGGTTTTAAAGTATTTTTAAGTCTTTGGCATGTATGGGGACTCGTTTAATTGTTATTAAGTTGCTAGGAGTTGGCCTAAAATACTGACCTATGTTAATTGAAGGTCTCTATTGTATAAAGTCATTTAATGAAGATAGTCTTGATTATGTTATTAATTAAATGACGCCATTTATGAATGTGCATGCTTGCTTATGTGTGCGGTTGAATTAAAGCATGATATGGGTCTTGTAAACTCTTTTTAAGGGACAGCTTGAATGTGTTTGAAAAAGTTTTAAATTAGAGTGAAATTATGAATTGGTTTTTATACGATGATTAGTGATTAAGTCCGATAATGCCTCGTACCCTATTCCGGCGTCGAACACGGGTAAGGGGTGTTACATCAACCTTACCATGTGTGTGGCTGGCCATGCGATGGCTCTCTTGGCTGCTGAATTTGCTATTTTTAGTAGCCCTCTTCAGCTATAAAAGCCACTCTATGCTACCCATTTCAAAGCATCCCTCAACATCCCTCATTCCACAACATTCTCTCATCCTCTCTTCACTTCTCTTAAAAGTTTCTTCTCCATTTTTCTATCCCATTTTCCCTTCCTCTTGTGCCGATTTCCTCTCTTGAGAAAGAGGTGTTCTTCAGCCATCTCGGGCAGCAATCAAGGATTCATAGAAGCCTTGCTTGGCAAAGACAACGGAGTCAAAAGAACGGAGCAACAGTCAAGTCGCAGAGAAACACTGGATTTGCTTTCTATTCCCTTTCTTTTTAATTTCTGTTGTTTTTATGATGAACATATCTATGAATAATATTGTTGCTGAAATGGTTATTTTAGTCAATTTAGCTTGAATTTAATTCATGTTGGGTTGATTATATTTTGCCTACTTGAATTGTTAAAATAGTGTTTATGCTGTTATAGGCCTCAGTGAAATGCTTGATTAAGTAAAATCATGCTTAGGTTATCCGCATTATAATTGTTTAGATAACTAAAGAATTAATTGTTTAAACGGATTGAAATTGCAATTAAAGGACTCAATGATTTAATCGAAGGCATGTTTAATTCTTCTAAGGTAACTAAAAATTAAATTAGAATTGTATTTGACGATACATATGCCTTGCATAACTTGCAAGATTGTTGTGATTAAATTGTTTCAAGGTGTGGCTACTTTGTTACTTCACATAATCTTTTACATGTTTATTAAGTTGAATTAATCGGCTGAATCGACATAGGAATATGCGAGAGATAATTTAATTCAATAAGTATGTATGTGCGATAGCATGTTTACTTTATTAAATCTGTTTAGTTGGTTGAATTGGCATAGGGATATGTCCAAGAGATAAATGGAATATTTAATTAGTAAATATGTTCATAAGTTAGCAAATTACTGGGTTGCCTTGAATTTATTCATAACAGCATAAGCACGAATTTAATATTTCTAAGTTAAAAAGGTATAATTAATCCAACACAATTATATCATCTTGATTAAATCTTAATTGAAATCGTGCACTAGAACTTTTTTATTTTTTTTAAAATTGTTTGCTTAGTTTTAAAATCTTAGTTTATAAATCACTCTTTTCAAACCAAAATTATTTTTACCTTACCAAAGTGTTTTAATTAATTTCATAAATATTGCTTTTTACAGTCCCTGTGGGTACGATAACTCGACATTTACTTGTCACTTTATTACTTGTTACGATTGTGTACACTTGCACATTTCCACCGTTCCAAGTTTTTGGCGCCGTTGCCAGGGACTGTCTATTTTTTTAAAAAGAAAAACATTATTTGTGAATTTATTTTTACATTTTGGTTCTTTTATTTTCCTGTTCAATTTTACTTACTTAATTAATTCTCCTCTGATTATTTCAGGTGTTTATGAGTATTGACCGAATTATCGACTTACTCCCAGTGGACCCTAAAATAGAATGAACCGTTTGCCAACGAAGAAGACAAGCGAACCAGAGAAGGAGCGAAGAGATGAATTTCGAGAATATCAATCAAGGACACGAAGCAAACCTTGCTCAAAATCCTATCCTTATTGCTGATGATAGGGATAGAGCTTTACGACAATATGTCGTGCCAGTTTTTAATGACCTTAATCCAGGTATTATAAGACCCGAGATCGAGGCACAATAATTCAAGCTAAAGCCAGACATGTTTCAGATGCTTCAGACAGTGGGCAGTTTAGTGGAATGCCTACTGAAGATCCTCATCTTCATTTAAGACTGTTTATGGAAGTGAGCGACTCTTTCAAGCTAGCCGGAGTACTCAAAGATGGATTACGATTAAAACTATTCCCCTACTAGCTGAGGGACAAAGCTTGAGCCTGGTTAAACTCACTGCCACTGAACTCGATTTCTACATGGCAAGAGTTAGCAGAGAGATTTCGTGTGAAGTATTTCCCGCCTAGCAAGATTGCTAAGCTGAGAAATGAGATTACTGCTTTCCAACAAATGGATGATGAGTCCTTGTATGAGGCATGGGAAAGATTCAAAAAGTTATTACTAAAATGTCCTCATCACGGAATTCCACATTGCATCCAACTTGAGACATTTTATAATGGTGCTATCTTATCTAATTCTTACAATGAGGCTTATGAAATCATTGAAAGGATCGCCAGTAACAATTATCAATGGCCAACTAATCGAGCAATATAAGGAAGACAAGTTGCTGGAATCCATGAAGTGGATGCTCTCACTTCACTTGCATCCCAGGTATCTTCGATATCTTCAATGTTAAATAATCTTACCACTAATGGGTCTAACAGTTTTGCAGCTCAACCACCTAACCAATATGAGAATATAGCCTGTGTCTGCTGTGGGGAAGGACATGTGTTTGAAGAATGTCCGTCAAACCCAGAATCCATGTACTACATAGGTAATCAAAACCAGAACCGAGGAAGACAAGGGCTGTAATCTAACTTTTACTACCCATCGTAGCGGAATCACCCCAATCTTTCCTAGAGTAACCAAGGGGCTAGAGGCAGTAACAACTACGCCCAACCTAGACCAACCCAGCCACCTAGTTTTTCACAGCAAGTTCAGAAACCAGTTCAGGCTAAATTGTCCAATAGCTTAGAGAATTTATTGAAGGCATACATGGCGAAGAATGACGCCACTTTAAGGAATTTGGAGAATCAAGTGGGCCAGAACTTAGGAACCATCCACAAGGTGCTCTACCTAGTGATACGGAAAATCTGAGAAATCCAGGGAAGGAGCATTGTAAAGCACTAACAATGAGGAGCGGAAAAACGGTAGAGCCCAACATCATTGAAGCTGAAAAGGAGCATGCTGATGCTGAAGATTCGGAAGAAGTTCAACCGAGTGTTGAAGTTCCAGTTCCACTAGAACCAGAACCTGCAAGACCTGAAAAGGTAACCTCAGAGCCAGCCAATTCTGATCAACCAACCACTCCGTTAGTAGTAGAATTGCTGCCAAAGACAAATCAACCAGTACCAACTTCAGTATATAAACCTCCACCACCTTACCCTCAAAGACTCCAGAAATAAAAACAGGAGGTCCAATTCAAGAAGTTCCTTGACGTACTCAAGCAACTTCATATCAATATCCCGTTGGTTGAAGCACTTGAACAAATTCCAAATTATGTAAAATTCATGAAAGATATCCTGTCCAAGAAGCGGAGACTTGGAGAATTTAAGATGGTAGCTTTGACGAAGGAATACAGTGCATATCTTCAAGATAAATTACCCCCTAACCTGAAGGATCCTGGGTGTTTTACCATACCATGCAACATTGGAACAACTTATTGTGGTAAGGCATTATGTGACTTGGGCGCAAGTATCAACTTGATGCCTATGTCGATATTTAAGAAGTTGGGGATAGGTGAAGTTAGACCTACTATGGTTGCACTTCAGCTAGCAGATCGATCTTTAGCACATCTAGGAGGAAAAATCGAGGATGTATTGGTACTTGTAGATAAGTTTATATTTCCTGCTAATTTTGTAATTTTAGATTTCGAAGCAGAAAAAGAAGTACCAATTATCCTGGGGAGACCGTTCTTAGCAACCGGAAGGACACTTATTGATATGCAGAAGGGCAAACTTACTATGCACGTTCAGGACGATCAGGTAACATTTAACGTTTTCAAGTCAATGTGATTTCCTGATGCAATAAATGATTGTTCTGCAGTGTCCGACTTAGAGGATTTAATAGTGGAAAAGGAACTCAACTCTGTTGAGGATCCTCTAGAAAGAATTTTGACATTAGACCCTCCAAGTGATGAAGAGGAGGATGAAAACTTAACTTTGCTAGAAGCTAATCAAAATGGATTTAATCCACAATCCCGTTTTGAATCTTTGGATTTAGAGAAGAGAGATTACACACAACCAAAAGCGTCAATCGAGGAGCCACCTAAACTAGAACTCAAGGTATTACCTTCTCATTTAAAATATGTTTATTTAGGTGATGCTTCTACTCACTCATGATTGTTTCAGTGAGTTAACTCATCGAGCAAGAAGAGAAACTTATCTTAGTTCTGAAACAATTTAAGAAGGCTATCGGATGGACCGTAGCCGATATTCGTGGTATTAGTCCATCTATATGCATGCACAAGATCATCCTAGAAGATGGTGAAAAAGGGATGATCGATGGACAACGAAGGCTGAACCTCATCATGAAGGACGTAGTGAAAAAAGAGATTATCAAGTGGTTAGATGCGAGTATCATTTACCCCATTTCAAACAGTTCATGGGTAAGTCCGGTCCAGTGCGTACCAAAGAAAGGAGGTTTCACAGTCATAGAGAACGAGAATAATGAGTTGATACCAACTAGAACAGTTACAGGATGGAGAATCTGCATCGATTACCGGAAGCTGAACAAGGCAACTAAGAAGGATCACTTCTCTTTGCCATTCTTAGACCAGATGCTGGATAGACTCGCGGGCCGAGATTACTACTATTTTCTCGATGGATACTCGGGGTACAACCAGATTACGGTAGCACTGAAAGATCAACACAAGACCACATTCACCTGCTCGTATGGTACATTTGCATTTAGACGCATGCCATTTGGTTTATGTAATGCACCTGCTACATTTCAAAGAAGTATGATGTCTATTTTCACTGACATGGCTGAGAAATTTTTGGAAGTTTTCATGGATGACTTTTCAGTGTTTAGAGATACGTACGATGACTACCTAGTCAATCTAGCTAAGGTACTAAAGCGATGCGAAGAGACAAACCTAGTCCTTAACTGGGAAAAGTGCCATTTTATGGTACGAGAAGGTATCGTTCTAGGGCATCGGATGACAAGACATGGGATCGAGGTAGACAGAGCAAAAGTAGATGTTATTGAGAAACTCCCAACTCCAACATCTGCAAAGGGTGTTAGGAGCTTTTTGGGCCACGCCGGGTTCTATCCAAGATTTATCAAGGACTTCTCCAAAGTTGCTAAACCTTTATGCAAATTATTAGAGAAGGACACGATATTCAAATTTAATGAGGAATGCTTAAAAGCTTTCAACGACTTGAAGAATCGATTAGTCACAGCACCCATAATTGTCACACCAGACTGGGACTTGCCATTTGAATTGATGTGTAACGCAAGTGACTTCGCAATAGGAGCTGTCATGGGCCAGCGAAGGAACAAAGTTTTTCATCCCATCTACTATGCAAGTCGAACTCTGACAGGAGCTCAGTTAAACTATACGATAACAGAAAAAGAGTTACTTGCTATCTTATTTGCTTCCGACAAGTTTCGATCTTATCTTGTAGGTACCAAGGTAACTGTCTATACAGACCACTCGGCAATTAAATATTTACTTGCCAAGAAAGACGCTAAGCCAAGGCTGATCCGATGGGTACTTCTACTTCAAGAGTTCGATTTGGAAATTCAAGATCGAAAGGGAGTAAAAATCCAAGTAGCAGATCACTTGTCCAGATTGGAGCCGCAAGAAGGGAATTATCCACTTGTACTGATTCAAGAAACATTTCCAGATGAACATATACTGAAGGTAGGTCATGTCCATAATACCCCTTGGTTTGCTGATATTGCTAACTTTTTAGCTTGTGGTTTAATATCGTATGATAAGACATATCAACAAAGGAGAAAGTTTCTTCACGATGTGAAGTACTATTTCTGGGAGGAACCATATCTATTTAAAAAGTGTGCAGATCAGATTATTAGGAGATGCATGGTAGAGGAAGAAATACTGCAGATTCTATACCACTGTCACTTAGCCCCAAGTGGGGGTCATTTTGGAGGAACTCATACTGCAGCCAAAGTATTGCAAGCTGGCCAATACTATTCAAGGATGCATATGCATACGTAAAGAGTTGTGACCGATGTCAAAGAGTTGGAAATGTCACCAACAGAAATGAGATGCCTCGAACAAACATCATTGAGGTCGAATTATTCAATGTTTGGGGTATTGATTTTCTTGGGCCCTTCCCTTCATCTTTTGGTCACAAGTATATACTGGTAGAAGTAGATTATGTGTCCAAGTGGGTCGAGGCAAAGGCATATCTGACAAATAATGCTAGGGTTGTGATGAAGGTTTTGCAGAAACACGTGTTCACGAGGTTTGGAACCCCGAGGGCCATCATTAGTGATGAAGGGTCCCACTTTGTGAACAAGTGGTTAAAATGGTTACTACACGGGGTGAAACACAAGGTTGCAACCGCTTACTATCCGCAGACGAACGGACAAGCTGAACTGGCAAATAAAGAAATCAAGGGCATATTGGAAAAGGTAGTTTGCCCAAACTGACGAGACTGGTCCAAAAGACTAGATGACTCTTTATGGGCCTACAGGACAGCGTACAAGACACCTTTAGGGATGTCACCCTATAGGCTGGTTTTCGGTGAAGCATGTCATCTACCTTTGAAGTTAGAGCACAAAGCTTACTGGGCTCTTCGACGACTCAACTTAGATCCTAAGCTCGCAAAAGAAAGACGGATGTTCCAACTCAACGAGTTAGAAGAATTCCTAATGTTCTCATATGAAAATGCCAAATTACTCAAAGAAAGACTCAAGAAATGGCATAACAAACACATCCGGGTTTGAGAATTTGAAGCAGGTCAACAAGTATTGTTGTTCAACTTGAGTTGAAGTTCTTTCCAGGTAAGCTAAAATCACGTTGGTTCGGTCCATTTACAATTCACAGAGTCTATCCATACGGAGTTGTTGAACTCCAAGGTAAGAGAGGTAATTTTCAAGTTAATGCTTAGCGTTTGAAACACTATTGGGGGACTAAAACCGAACGGGATAACGTCTCATTCATTTTGTCATATATTTAATAATTTTCGTGTTTTGTTTAATAAATAATTTTGGGTCTATTTTTCGGGTTTAGTATGTTTAAATAAAATATATCTAGGAGGTTGGAACTTAAGCAGGACCATTTGTGACCCCTCCAATCTTTCCTGGGAATTTATTTTAACATAATTTTCCAAGAAATTTTTCCCTAATCAACAAAATAAATTATTGTTTTTCAAATAAAAGGGTCAATTTGATCCAATTTTTAATTTGCAACTCAATTTTTAATTTTCATTGAGTCTAGGGACTTAACTTGAATTATTTTTAAAATTGATTGCTCTTTTTGTAAATAATAAAAATTAGGTGCCTTTCTTTGTAAATATTTTTTTAAGGCATCTAGAAGAAATATTTTTTTTTCATATTATTAATAATTTGATAAACTTTAATATATAATTATATTCATTATAATTTATATATTAATTTTTATCAACTTAGATTAGAATTAGGATTAATTTAATTTCAATTTTTAGTTTATGTTTATCTTAATAATTAATAGCAATTGATAATTCTATATGCTTATATTTAATTACTAATTGCTGTTAAATTTGAGTAGGATTAGAATTAAACTCTTATCTTTAATTATTAAATTAGACTAATAGTTCTATTTTAGGTCCTATTACTTATGCTATATACCTCCCATCCATGCGTCAACCGAAAACCAAAACACCTTCCACCGCAACACCCTAGATCCAAAGAAATTTAGTCGGCAAACACCCAAGAGTATCATCGCACGCTGCGACCCGATCAACACCCGCCCCACTCGTGCGCTGGTGCTTGACCCAACAAATGTCCAGTCGCGATTCTCACGCTTTCGCTGCCCCCCATGCACCTTCATCGCTGCACAAAGCCACGCCCCGTCACGCACGCTCGAGCTCCAAAGACAAGCTCCAGTGCTCGCTCGACAAAGTGCCGCATGCTTCTTGCTGTAGAACCTTGTGTGCTGCTGCTTGTTCTCTAGCCTTGTGCAGCACCCTCTTTGCACACCAAGCCTTAAGCCAAAATTCTTCAACCCTCCTCCTTTTAATTTGCCATCTTGTTCTTGCATTAATTTTCTTTGAGTTCTTATATTTTTGCAAAAAGGTCAATTATGCCTCGCAGGAGAACTCGCGCCTCTGCTCAAATCGACAAAACACAAAGCAAGTTCCATTGTATTGAAGCTAAAGTGAGATACGAAAGTACCTACAAAAATCAACAGATGCATCCTGAGAAAGGCTTCACACTGAAGGAGAGCAACTACAGAGACTTCATGGCACGTATTCGTCAAATTACTGAAGCTCTCAATTGGGAACTGTTTTGTGAAAAGAAACCTAGTGTGGATGAGGAGCTAGTTCGTGAGTTTTACGCGAATTTAACTTCAAGTGAGATGACAGAAGTCCCTATTCGCGGAATCAAGGTACCTATAAATTCGAATGCTATTAATGAGTTCTTTGAATTGCCTGATTTTGAGAACGGCGAGTATTCGTCTTTGATGAGCAATATCAAGCCGAAACTTCTGCAAGAAATTCTCGAAGAGCTTAGAGTTGAAGGTTTCAGTTGGACTGTGTCGAAACAAGGAACCCACACGTGTCGAAGAGAATATTTAACAGCTATTGCAAAGGTATGGTTTTATTTCATCCGTTTCAGCCTTCTGCCTAGCTCACATGGGACTACAATTTCATTGGAGCGAATGGTCTTATTATACTCAATCTTAACAGGTAAGACCATTGATGTGGGAAAGATCATCCTGAAAGAAATTTGAAACTGTGCCGCTAGACGTTCTGGCCCTGCTTACTTCCCCTTTACAATAACTATTCTGTGCCTGAAAGTAGAAATTCTTGCTAATGTCAAGGAGATAGGGTACACTCAAGGCACAATTACAGATTGGGACCTCTACCGAGTAGCCTGAGACTCATTTCTACAACAACGAGTTGAAGAAAGTGAAGAGCCTGAAGAACCTGATGAAGAAGAAGATCCCACGATACAATCATTTGAAGTCTCTGATAAAGTGGACCCAGTAGAGCCAAAAGATGAATTGGATGCTGGAACTCCAATGTTTAGAGTTCAGTCGCCTAGCCCAGACTTTCGAGATGAGTTTTCAAATTTGATGGACCTAATGCAACACATGCAATGGCAGCAACAAGCATACTGGAGATACTCAAAAATAAGGGATGACTCGATTCGAAGTGCTTTCCAGAGAATATACAATGACCCATTTATATTTGTGCCTGAATTTCTAGATTTCATATTCGAGCCATGCACTCCTCTTTCGAAAAAGGAGCGAAGTGATTCATGCAAAGGCAATAATGATGGAGCAAAAGATGAGTCCAAGTAGGAAGGATCTGCAAATAAATAGAAGGGAGGGATCTTGACTCTATTTTATTTATGTTTTTTTAGGTTATTTTAGAATCAAGTTTAAATTAGGAACTTTTATTTCTGCATAATAAAACAAGAGAAGGAAATCCTGAATAAACATGGACAAGTCATAAAGTATAAAGAGTGGTAATAGATATATACATGTCTAGGATTGGATTTCAAAAGAGCTTGGTACTTAAGCAGTCACATTGACTCACCTCCTCTTTTCTGAATTCCTACCTAGTGTATAGTATCTATTCACTTTAAACAATGAGGACATTGTTCATTTTAAGTTAGGGGGACCGAAATTTGAAATTATTTTCATGCAGAATAAAAATTTTCTTTTAATTATGATTAGGGTATATTTCTGTTCAATAAATTTGAATTTTGGTAAGTATGCTAAACTTGAGTATGAATAAAGTTCTATTTTTTTCAATAAATCATTATGTAGTTTAATGATGACATGAATGTATTTTTAATAAAGCATGCAACCTCATACCATAAAATTTTTATCTCTTTAGGAAAGTTAGGTATGCATGAAAGTTTAAGTCTTTAGAATTGACTTAGTAGTTTCTTGAGGCAAAATCCTAGGAAGCTTGGAACATTGGAAATGATTTAGGCAGCTATTGTTTGGACCGTTTGAGCCTTTCAAGCCTACCATGGTAAATTTTATCCTTTGAAACCTAACTTTGAGACTATATGGCCTAATTTTTGGAACCTATACAAATTTAGCCCATTAAGTTTTTCTTAATTATCTTTAAATTGCCCCAAATACTAGACTCAGTACTATTCAAGAATATCGTTTGAAAATAAGTTTGGGGGAGTTGAAAAGAAATATCAATGTTGCTGAAAAAAAAAAGCACATATATTTGAAAAAAATCATGTGAAAGTGGTGATTAAAGGTAAAATTTTTTTTTTGAAGGTTTGATTTACACTGAGTTTAGGGTTTTTAGCCAAAATTTATCTATCTTTTTACCTACCCCTAAGCCCAGCCATGTTACAACCTTGTTAAAGACCTATTGATTTGAAGTTCCAAAGTTACCTACATTAGTGGAGAGAAATTTCTTTGTTCAACATATGAAGACATAGGTTAAGCTTAATGATTGCGACTTGATCTTGAATAAAGGATTAAAATTTTGAATTGGTAGGAATCAGCATGTCTTTATTAGGAAACATTTAGTCTAATTTTGCTATTGTAATAATTGTTGAGATTAATTTGAATAATATGAAAACTTGAGTAGCAGAAGGATCAAATTTCTTATTCTTTGAGCATAAGTATATCAAATTCATAATTTCGAGAAAACTGTTGTTCTGAAGAAGGTTTTCAAAGTGTTTCCAAGAAATTGTTTTCAAAATTTGTTCATTACTCGGGGCAAGCAATGAATTAAGTTTGGGGGTGTGGAAATACAAAAATTTATATACTTTTTCATACCCTTTTTAAATTAAAACCAGGCTATTCCGGTTAAATTCTTGTCGAAAAATAATTAAATATTATAAAATAATTAAATTATCTTAAAAAAAATGAACATTATGAACTTTAATTAATTTTATAGTTAATTTTGATTAAATTTGGTTTTTTTGATAGAATTACACAATTGGAGAAAAAGGGCCCAGTGAACACTGCGAGAAGAACAAAACTGGGAGTAATTTGAAGTATCGAGGCCAATTAAATTCCAGCCCAAGACGGTCCAGAAATGTGTATTAATTCATAATTAAATTAATTTTAATTTGTTTCCTATTTAATTTAGGTTAAATGAATTAATTTTAATTAATTATGAAGAAAGGGCCTAGTGAACCGCACTGGTTGAACCGAATGAAGTGAGCTGAACCAGCCACTAATTGGGCTGACCAGAACCGTCCATTGGCTGACCCAAATCATAAAATTAGCTGATAAAATATGCTTGCAAAAAGACCCTTGAAAAACCTCCAAATTACATTCAAACCCCACCTTTATTTTAGGCTTTGTAGATTTGCCCCAACCTATTTTTAGCAAGGTTGGAAGCTTCAACCTTGCCATGTGTGTGGCTGGCCGTGGAAGGGCTCTCTTGGATGCTGAATTTGCTATTTCTAGCAGCCCTCTTTAGCTATAAAAGCCACCCTATGCTGCCCATTTCAAAGCATCCCTCAACATCCCTCATTCCACAACAATCTCTCATCCTCTCTCACTTCTCTTAAAAGTTTCCTCTCCATTTTCCCTTCCTCTTGTGCCGATTTCCTCTCTTGAGAAAGAGGTGCTCTTCAGCCATCTCAGGCAGCAATCAAGGATTCATAGAAGCCTTACTCGAAAAAGATAACAGCGTCAAAAGAACGGAGCAACAGTCAAGCCATAGAGAAATACTAGATTTGCTTTCTGTTCCCTTTCTTTTTAATTTGTGTTGTTTTTATGATGAACATATCTATGAATAATATTGTTGCTGAAATGGTTATTTTAATCAATTTAGCTTGAATTTAATTCATGTTGGGTTAATTATATTTTGCCTACTTGAATTGTTAAAATAGTGTTTATGCTGTTATAGGCCTCAATGAAATGCTTGATTAAGTAAAATCATGCTTAGGTTATCTAGCATTATAATTGTTTAGATAACTAAAGAATTAATTGTTTAAACGGATTGAAATTGCAATTAATGGACTCAGTACTTAATCAGTGCATGTTTAATTCTTCTAAGGTAACTAAAAATTAAATTAGCATTGTATTTGGCGATACATATGCCTTGCTTAACTTGCAAGATTGTTGTGATTAAATTGTTTCAAGGTATGGCTACTTTGTTACTTCACATAATCTTTTACATGTTTATTAAGTTGAATTAATCGGTTGAATCAACATAGGAATATGCGAGAGATAATTTAATTCAATAAGTATGTATGTGCGATAGCATGTTTACTTTATTAAATCTGTTTAGTCGGTTGAATTGGCATAGGGATATGTCCAAGAGATAAATGGAATTTTTTAATTAGTAAATATTTTCATAATTTAGCAAGTTACTGGGTTGCCGTGAATTTATTCATAACAGCATAAGCGTGAATTTAATATTTCTAAGTTAAAAAGGTATAATTAATCCAACACAATTATATCATCTTGATTAAATCTTAATTGAAATCGTGCACTAGAACTCTTTTATTTTTTTTTAAATTGTTTGCTTAGTTTTAAAATCTTAGTTTATAAATCACTCTTTTCAAACCAAAATTATTTTTACCTCACCAAAGTGTTTTAATTAATTTCATAAAATTGCTTTTTACAGTCCCTGTGGGTACGATAACTTGACATTTACTTGTCACTTTATTACTTGTTACGATTGTGTACACTTACACATTTCCACCATTCCAATGCCTCCGCCACTTGAGTCAAATATCATTACTAGATGTACCTGCATAGGACCAAATAAACCATCAATTTTCTTATTTACAAGTTCTACCTGATTAGAGAGCATGGTGACCGAATCAATGTTATAAATGCTGGATGTTTTCGTTGGCTTTGTCCTTATAACTTGCCACTGATAGTTATTCAGTGACATCTCCTCTATAAATTCTAAAACATCTTCCAGTGTTTTATTGTTGATGGTTCCGCTAGCAGCTGCGTCAATCATTTGTCTTGTCGAGGGATTCACACCATTGTAGAACATTTGAACTTACAGCCATAGAGGTAGCCCATGGTGAGGGCACCTTCTTAATAGATCCTTGTATCTCTCCCATGCATCGTAAAGTGTCTCTAAGTCCATCTGCATAAAAGAAGAAATATCATTACGCAACTTGGCTGTTTTTGCCGGTGGAAAATATTTTAATAGAAAATTTTTCGTCATTTGCTCCCAAGTGGTAATGGATCCTACTGGTAGTGAGTTCAACCACTGTTTAGCTTTATTTCTCAGTGAAAAAGGGAATAACTGAAGGCGAATGGCATCATCAGAAATGCCATTAATTTTGAAAGTGTCGCACAGTTCTAGAAAATTTGCCAAGTGCGTGTTGGGGTTCTCATCCTGCAAACCATCAAACTGAACAAATTGCTGTATCATCTGAATCATGTTTGGTTTCAGTTCAAAATGGTTAGCAGCAACAGTAGGTCTAACTATACTTGACTCAGTTCCTGTAAAATTAGGTTTAGCATAATCATACATAGTACGAGGAGTAGGATTCTGATTTGCTAATTCAGCGGGTATGGCTGGTGGTAGCGGATTGTCTTGATTTTCAGCCATCTCTTCAGTAGTAGTTGAGATATCGTCCTCTTGCTCTTCCTCTGTATATCTTAAGCTGCTCCTGATTTCTCATCGATTTGTACGAGCTGTACGATCAATTTCCTCGTCAAAAAGCAACGGTCCTAACGGGTTTCTTCTAGTCATACACTACAAGAGCCTGCCAAGAGAAAGAAGAAGAAAGTTAGTAAAATAATTATAAAAATAATGTTAAATTGCAAGAAAAATAAATGGCTAAAGTAATAAAAATTAAGTGTTCCTAATATTTCAGATTCCCTGACAACGACGCCAAAAACTTGATCGCGTGATTCGTAACAAGTAATAAATATTTATAATAAAGATCAAACCTAGACTAACTATTATCACGACGAAAAGGCAAGCGCACTTACCGAACAATAGTATAGTAATGGCAAGACCGGGATATCGTACCCAAGGTGACCAAAAGTACTAGTAATAACTATCTTTTTATTATCTAGCCTAGGAATAAGAAGGGTTTATTTATTAAACTAATTATCTAAACTAATTAACTAAATTAATTAAAGCGAAGAGAAGATTTGGAAAAGACTTGAAGAAAAGCAATTGATAAAGATGACACCCAGGGAGGAATCCACCTAGATTTCACTTGTTATCTGACTCTGAACTAGACGATTTATTCACTTGACTTGATCCGTGAGACTCCCTAACCTACATTATTATCTCTTTCGAGACTAATAACGCCTAACCCTTAGTTGAATTGATTGAAATCTCTTTCTAATTAAAACCCCTAGGGAAGCAGTAAATCGATCTATGGGCTCCCATATTAGGTTTCACTCTAATTTGACAAAATCTCGTAACCCTATCTCTAGGCGTTCAATCAACTCCACTTAATTATGCCAAATCTACTCTTAGGCAGGGTCTATTCCTCCTCTGCATAAGCACATTAAATCAAGAGTTAATACCCGGAATATTAACTCAAGCATTAGAAACACATAATTAAGAACAAATCAAGTATTTATCATATATTTTAGATAATAATAACAAGATCCATCATAGGTTTCATCCCCCTTAGGTATCTAAGGGGTTTAGTTCATAATGAAATAAGAGTACATCTCAAAAGTATAAAAATAGGAAAACATGAAGAAAACTCTTAAAAACTCCTGAAGGGATTCTGAGAGAGATCTTCAGTGTTGGAGTAGTTCCGGCTTTTGGGATGGATCATTTGGCTTCCTTCAAGTAATTCCTAGCGTGTGGTTCTGTGTTCTAGAAAAGTTCTAGAAGTGTCGGAAAAGTCGCCCTTAGTAGGTCATACTTAGGGTGTTTTTATAGGCTTTGGATTGGCTTTCTTCTTCCTTAAGTATCATTTTTCCGTGTAAAAATAACTCTTTAAAAAAGGGACACGCCCGTGTGCCATGGCCGGGTGACAAGTTTGCCAGGCCGTGTTCGTTCCGCTAAATTTCATACGGTCGTGTGGGTCAATAGCCAGGCCGTGTGAATCATGAAATCCTTGGATGACACCCTCGATAGACACGGGCGTGTGATCAGCCCGTGTGGCAAGGCTTAGGCCGTGTGATCTTCTTGATTTGGTTCTTTTTGTCTCTTTTAAGCTCGTTTTTGGCTCCTTTTGACTCTTAGTGCTCTCCTGAGTACAAAACATGAAATAACCGGATTAAGAGCACCAAAATCCACAAATCTAATAGTAAATATCCATAAATATGCTAAGTATTTGGGGTAACAAAATGTATAATTTGGCGTTTATCAGTGGGCATTGAGACCATTATAAAATGTCTCAAGTTGGATACAATGCAGGATTCTGTGATAAGAACACTTCCGTAAAAATTCTTTGTACCTTTCTCATGCCTCATACAAGGACTCATCATCCATTTGTTGGAAAGAAGTGATCTCGTTCCTCAACTTAGCATTCTTGCTAGGCGGGAAATACTTTATGAGGAATCTTTCTGCTAACTTTTGGCATGTGGAAATTGAATTTGGTGGCAATGAGTTCAACTAAGCTTGAGCAGTGTCCCTTAGTGAATATGGGAACAAATTCAATCGTAATGCATCTTCGTGTACTCCGGCTAACTTGAAAAAATTGCCCACCTCCATAAACAGTCTTAAGTGGAGGTGAAGATCTTCGGTAGGCATTCAACTGAATTGGCCCACTGTCTGAAGCATCTAGTGTAACGCCCCCACACCCGAAACCGTCACCGGAGTCAAGCTTGAGGTGTTACTAAACTTATCTTACCTTTTAAACAACTCTAAACCACTTATTTTAATTTTCGGAATAAACTGTTTTCTGCGTCATAGCTACTTAAAAATTCATTTCTTGAGTTTCAAAACTCGAAATTAAGATCCGTAAATTTTTCCTGAAACTAGACTCATATATCTATCTACTAATTGTTTTCTAGAATTTTTTACTTAGCCAATTAGTACAGTTTATTAGTTAAAGCTACCCCTATTTCAGAATTCGACTGCACTGACCTCTACTTAATACGAACCACTTTTCTCCCTATAAAAAATTAATATAACTATACCGTTTGTTTCTATTAAAACTAGATTCAATAAGGATTCTAACAATATAAATTACACCACCTAATTATTTTTTTACAATTCATGGTGAATTTCCAAAATTTGAAACAGGGGATCTAGAATTTTCTCTGACCCTGTTTCACTAAAACTCAGATATCTCATAAAATATAATACCTTTACCTGTTTTGCTTATTCCATAAGAAAATAGACATAATAAGCTTTAATTTCATATATTATTCACCATCAAGCCATGTCTCTACGATTTTTAGTGATTTTTCAAAATCACATTATTTCTGATACTTGAATCTGTTTTTAAGTTACTTTCACATTTTTCTTAGTTTTCATGTGATAGTTACTACTTATTCATACATACAATTAAACATGTATATCATCAGCCATTCTATTAGCTAATCACTAGCAAGTATTTGCACATCATTCATTGAGCATATCATATCAAAAGAAACCAAGTTCCTATACATGCCATACACAAAACTAAACGTCTAACTATACCAATGTGATTTCTTCGATAGTGTGATCGGTCTCCGACGCTTTCCTTCGATCCCCGAGTGGCTTGATAAAAACTATAAGAAAAAGAAAATAAAGAGAGTAAGCACTAGGCTTAGTAAGCTTACAAGCAAATAAATTACAACATTCAAACATAATGAATGATTATACATAATGTCACCTAGCCTCATAAACTTTCTTTACTTCTCATTTTCTACCTTCTTCTTTACTTACTTACCTTCTTTCTTACTCCGACCTTTCACTATTCATAAATATAATCTACCTTCTCTTTTGCTGATAATTCACTGTAATTTAACGTGTACAATGACCCATTGAACCACTCGGAATACTAAGGATCACGAGAGGTCGTTCCTCGTCTATCAATTTCTCTCGCCAATGCCATGTCTTCGACATGGACTTACATGAATTATTCCTGTCTCCAATGCCATATATATATATATCTAATATGGGCTTACATGGCTCATTCCTGTCTCCAAAGCCATATATCTGATATGGACTTACATGGCTCATTTCTGCATCTGTCTGTCTCACACAACCCCAATATCCTAATATTCCTAAGGTTCAAACGGGGCTTCCTAATGCTTTTTCTCTCACACTTACTTTTAATTCGACTTTAAATATCCTCATAAAATAAGTATATAAATTCTGAAATTAACAATAATAATGTAAAATAAAAGAACATTGCATTTATTTCATCAGTAAACTTACCTCGTATGCAAAAATAGCTACTTTTACCATTTCGTCCACAACTTGGTATTTTCTCCATTTTAGCCCGAATTTCAGTTTTCCTTGCTCTATCATTTAAAATATAGTCTAATTAGGACTCACATTATTCAAATTGACTCAAAATCATATTTTAGCAAAATTACAATTTTGCCCCTAAACTTTTGCATATTTACACTTTTGCCCCAAAGCTCGTAAATTAAACTTCAGCCTATTTTCTTATGTTTCATGACATGCTGGTCATTTTTCCCTTCTATGGCAGCATCAAATTCATACTCTAACAAGCACTTATGACTATTAGGTATTTTTACCAATTAAGTCCTTTTACTCGTTTTTGCTTAAAACCGAGTAGTACAAATTGTCTAACATAATTTAAAACCTCATATTCTATCATAAAACACCAAAATACACAAATTTCACCTATGGGTATTTTTCCACATATGAACCCTAACTTAAATTATTGCTAGCATAAGCTTTATCGAGCTACCGGGACTCCGAAAACGTAAAGAACATTAAAAACGGGGATTGGAATCACTTACCATGGAGCTTGAAAGCTTGAAACAAACCCTAGCTATGGAGAACCCTTGAAATTTCGTCCTAATGAAGAAGATGGACAAAAATTGGCTTTTAATTTTGTTTTTAATTCATTTTAATAACTAAATGACCAAAATGCCCTTACTACTAAACTTTCAAAAATTCCTTCCATGTCCTAATTTTTGTCCATAGACTTAGAAATTGGTAAAATTACTCTTTAAGGACCTCTAATTAATAATCTAATTCAATTTTATGCAAAATACTTCTAGAACACAAGTTTTGCAATTTATTCAATTTAGTCCCTAATTTCAAATTAAGTACTTTATGCATAGAATTTCTTCACGAACTTTTCACACAATCATGCAAACATATCATAGACCTCAAAATAATAATAAAATAAATTTTCTACCTCGGATTTGTGGTTTCGCAACCACTGTTCCGTTTAGGCCCTATTTCGGGATGTTACATCTAGGACATGACTGGCTTCAGCTAAAATTGTTGTGCCTCGATTTCAGGTCTCCTAATTCCCAGATTAAGATCATGAAACACTAGCACGGCATACTATCTTAAAGCTCTATCCCTAACATCAGCAATAAGGATAGGATTTTGAGCAGGGTCTGCTCCGTTTCTTGATTCGAATTTTTGAAGTTCATCTCTTCGGTCATTCTCTGACTTGCTTGTCTTCTTCGCTGTCGAAAAGTTTGTTCAATCTCAGGGTCTACAGGGAGTAAATCAATAATTCGATCAATACTCATAGACACTTGAAATAATCACAGAAAAATTAATGAAGTTAAAATTTGAAAGAAAAATAAACCAAAATGCAAAAATCACAAATTCACAAATAACGAATTTTTAAAACAGTCCTCGACAACGGTGCCAAAAACTTGGAATGACAAAAATGTGCAAGTGTACACAATCACAACAAGTAATAAAGTGTCAAGTAAATGTCGAGTTATCTTACCCACAAGGACTGTGAAAAGAATTATTTATGAATGTTGTTTAAAACACTTTGATAAAGAAAAATATTTTGTTTGAAGAGGGTGATTAAAAAGTAAGATTTTAAACTAAGTAAACTAAATAAATAAATCTCAAATGCATGATTTCAAAATATGAATTTAATCAAGATGACATAATTGTGTTAGATTAATTACATTTCTTAACTTAGAATTATTAAACTCATGTTTATACTGTTACGAATAAATTCACAGTAACTCGGTAATTTGCTAACTTATGAACATACTCACCTTGGCTGGCTAAAATTATTAGCCAAAGAGCCCTCCCTTGGCCGGCCACACATGTGGCAAGGTTGATAGTTTCAACTTTGCTAATTTAGGCTTGAGGCAAATCTATAAAGCTACTAATTGTGGAGGGTTTTGTTTGCAACTTGAACAAGTCTTCAAGGGCCTCTTTGCAAGCTAAATAATCAGCCAATAAGCTGATTTGGGTCAGCATATGGACGGTTTTGGGCTGTCCACTTCTTGGTCGGTTTAGTTCACTCGGTTCTGCTCAACTGGACTACTTTTTCATAATTAATTAATAATAATTTATTTAATCCAAATTAAATTTGATATAAATTAAAATTAATTATATCATGAATTAATACACATAATTGGACCGACTTAGGCTAAAAATTAAATCGTCTCGATGCCTCAAAAGTTTCTTCTCAGTTTTGCGCTTCTAGCAGTGTCTACCGAGCCAATTTTCGCCTTTTGTGCAAATCTGTCGAAAATAATCAAAATTAATCAAAATTTATTATAAAATTATTTAAAATTAATTATGTTAATAATTTAAGTACAAAATAATTATTTTATAATATATATATTTTTCAACAATAATTTTATCAAAACTGCATGAATTTGAGTTAAAAAGGCATGAAAAAGTGTGTATATTTTTGTGTTTCCAGGTTGCGCCACAAAACTTTAACCAACAGAACTCTCTTGTTTTGAAAAACCTTCTCTTCACGAGCTAAAATCTCTATTGGTTCCTCTTTATAAGTGAGATCAGGTCGAACCTCGATCTCCTCTCCTAGCACAGTATGCAACAGATCTGAATGATACTTCTGAAGCATAGACGCATGGAAAACATCATGAATTCACTGAAGTTCCAGCGGTAACTTGAGTTGATAAGCTACTAGTCCAATCGTCTCAACAACTTCATAAGGTCCAACATACTTAGGACTCAAATTACCCTTCCTTCCAAACCTCAAAACCTTTTTCTATAGAGAAACTTTCAAGAACATCTTATCACCAACTTGAAAGTCGATGTCTCAACATTTCAAATCTGCATAAGATTTTGCCTATTTGTTGTTGATTTCAACCTCTCACATATCAACTTCACTTTCCCTTCGATCTCTCAAACTAATTCCGGTCCAACGAACCACTTCTCATCTAATAAAGTCCAATACAAAGGAGTCTTACACTTCCTACTATACAACACCTCAAACAGTGTCTTGCAAATACTCACTTGGAAACTATTGTTGTAAGCAGTAAAAGCTAATATCGCTCCCAACTACCACTGAACTCTATAACACAACTTCGCAACATATCTTCTAACACTTGAATTACCCTCTCAGATTCGCCATATGTTTGGTGTTGATATGCAATACTGGAAGTAAGTTTTAACCCCAAAGCCTCTTGCAAACTCTTCCAAAACCTTAACGTAAAATACAGATCTCTATCGGAGATGATAGAAACCAAAACACCATAAAGATGTACAATCTCTGCAATGTACTACCAAATTCTGGAAAGAATAATAGGTACACACTACCAAAAAATACGCACTCGTCGAAAACTTATAACACCCTTGACCAGTATCCATCGCCGGAACAAGGTTACAGAGCTTTACCGAAAGTTTCAGAATATTTACAAATAATTCATGTTAATTACTATTCATTTAACGAAGTTATTCATAATGTCCCTTAAATAGACTCTTGAGACCCAAATCGAGTATTAGAATCGAGTAGGGACTTAATCGGGAACTCCAAGAATTTTTTGCAAAATTTCTAAAATTTTTCCTAGGTGTAGGGCTCACAAGCCCGTGTGGTCTAAGGACATGCCCATGTGACCTTAAGACATGCTCGTGCCATAGGCCGTGTGCAACCTCTTGTAACTCTCTGGTACAAAGACTTGTACCACACGGCTGGCCACATGCCCATGTGAATAGGCCGTGTGATCAATTTAATTTTCAAAAATTAGGTGCAGGGTTCACATGGCCAAGACGCACGCCTGTGTTCTAGGCTGTGTAGCACACACGGCTGAGACGCACGCCCTTGTCTCTGCCATTGTGCTCAATTTTGAGCATTCTGTATCTCAAATTTAAGATGCAGGGGACACACGGTCATGTACCAGGCCGTGTGTCACTGTAACACCCCAAACCCGGCCCGAATGTTATGGCCAGATCCAGCGTGTCACATTGAAGTGTTTTATTGAAAACCCTTCCTTAAATAAAAACTATTCCTTCTTGTATGATAATAATTACTTTGTAAACTCTCTTTTCAGTTGCGAATGTTTTATTTAAAACAGATGATCTACGAAAACTTGTCATTTAAAAATTAAGTTGCAGAAACGTGGTGTTTAAAAACCGTTATGGTTTAGGAAAACCATGTTCTACTTCCAATAAAAAAAATATTAATCCTAATTTGAAATAATAACTAGAGGAAAGGCCTTCTTACAATCTGGACTAAAATAACTTAAAATACTAGAAATTACATGCTAAAGAAAATAAGTCCAATTCGTCTTGCTAGCTGGCCACCTCGGAGTCCCTCCTATCGTCAAACCACCTATTGAGGATCACCTGAGATAAATAAAAGAGGGGGTGAGTTTTCGAAAACACAGTGTGTACAAACCTCTGCAAATAGAAAAGCATGCAATAGCAAGTCTTTTCGGGCCTGAGCCCAATTCAATAACAGAATAGATGTAAAGCAATCAAATATGCACGGATCCCACCCATCCAACCGCTACACACCATCTCCATCCCCCGATACACACCATGTGGGGATATAAATATCGACCCACCTATCCGATACAGTCCAATGGTAGCCCATTTGCGGTACTACCTAACGTTGCAGCAAAGCTGCTAATCATATATTGGGCTTAAAAAGCCATCGGTGGATCCACGGTCATCAAGCAACCATGCGATCCTCATATACTTCCTCCATTCCATAATTCCCAACCCATATGCAACCTAAACAGAATAACATATGAGTGCAACAGGTATACATGTAACATCCATAAATCTTACATTCAACATATAGGGGTATTTTAGTCATTTTCACCCTTAGGGGCTTTTCAATAATTTCTCTTTATTATGGGTTATTACTTACCTTGGCCTGTTAACAAGTCCTCGTTGGCTAAAGTGAATAGATACTATGCACCATGTAGGAATCCAGAGAAGAGGAGGTGGGTCAATAAGACTGCTTAAGTACCAAGCCCTCCATAGATCCAATCCTAACCCATTGCCACACCTTAACCTTATGGCTTGTCCACGGTCACAATTAATTAACTAATTAGGTTTGATGTCTGTTTAGACAGTTATCAGATACTAGGCCCAAAACCCATTACAAAGCCCAAACGAGTCTATATACATGCATATGGCCCATTAAGCCCAAATCACATTCGTATGGCCCATTAGGCCCAAATTAGATTCATATGGCCCGTCAGGCCCAATCACATTCATAGTCATGCAATCATATGATTTTTCATCACTTAGTAACAAATTGTCAATTTTTCCTATTATGGGCCCTACAGCCCATCGGGCCCATTTAGCCCATTCTAGCCCGGTTGGCCAATACACGACCCAAGTCCACAAAATCGCTCATTGGGCCTCTGGTAACCTATCGATTTCCCCTTACGAGTGTTCGCGCACTCGTAAGTCTATTGTAGCCAAACCTTCGGCTTTTTGGCATTTCAGCTTTTCAGCATTTCGGGATTTGCCGATCTACTGTGTGTGAGCAGTGTATGTACACACCTGATACTAAAACGTGCTGCGATCTCCTCAGCCACGAACCTACAAATGATGTCACTCAATGATTAATCACACACTTATCAAATATGATCATGAAAATCTGAAAATCTCACATTTGTCTTACCTTGAACGACAAGCCATAACAGCCCTTCCTTGATCACCAATCATGAGTATTCTTTAAATCCAAAACCCTAAAACGCCTAAGGAGCAATTTGGCACAGATCTGAAATCTGAGATTCGATGCTAATCCCATAAGAATCAGTCAAAGTAGAGGGAGTAGCGGCGGTACAGAGGGTCTTCAGCCAAAGAGGTATTCGGCTTTTGAGATTTGTATGGTGAAAGGGGTTATTCGGCACAAATAAGAAGAAGAGAAGAAGGAATCCGCTAAAACCAAAGGTGAACCAAAAGAGGATTTGAGAAGAGAAAGAATAGAAAATCGACAAGCAAGGAACAAGGAATTTGACTTTTGAGCACTTAGAGAGAAAAGTGTTTCGGCAACATAAAAATGAGGAATTTGGCTAAAGGAATAGAAGCAATTTTGGTAACACCCTAGAATCCCCAAAATCGGCACCTATATATACTATAGCCGAATTTACCTATCCCCAAATTCCCTATTTGGCTCCACTTCTCTACACCCCTCATCTCCTAACTTTTCTCCCTAATAACTTCTTAATCCCTTCCTTAAATTTCTCCTCTGATCACTCCCTTCAGAGTTCACATCCAACGCCACTACTGGCCATTTATTAAGCAAATATAAATCCTTCTTTTGAGCAAGGGGGGATTCGAACCCTAAACCTCCTTGCCATGCATGTGACGCTACTTGCCACTCCAACACAAGGCTCCTTGTGTCCAATTCCTCTTTCATTTATTTAAAACCCAAACTACTTGCCATCAAGGTTCTTTTAATTATTAAACTATAATTTCCTTCACCCCAAAGTTCAAAATCAAAACTTAACCAGGCCTATTATCACATAAATAACACTTAACTAGGAATATTAAGCACACCTTTTATCAAAACTGAAAAGAAAGAAAGTTCAAGATTTTTAGGGCGTTACAACTCTACCCCCTTAAAGAAATTTCATCCACGAAATTTCCAACTAATAACACAGACTACCACACCACACTCCCGCTGTGCACTCTAATTCCAACTTAGGTAATTAGCACACTATGGTAAGTACGTACCAGTTTTAGTTAGTTTTAATAATTAAGCCGATGTTTTATGAAAGTATTAAAAAGAGAATTGTTTTCATAAATCCTCTACAGGTTTGAGGTCCTACGGGCTTCAGTTTAACTCCAACAAAAAGCCTCAGTATAATCACCTAAAGTAGCCCACTAACTACCTATATTATATCAAATTAATCAAAGAACTTACTTGGTTCGACGTTGGAGGCTCGGTGTGTAGCACAGTAATAATTTTTTCTAAAACATTTTGATCCAATCAAAAAACATCATTTTTTTATAAGGCCCACTTCACAGCCTGAGTTTTGCAACTTGACTCTAATACCACTAAATGTAACACCCAAAACCCGGCCCTGACGTTATGGCCAGATCCAGCGTGTCACATTGAAGTATTTTATCGAAAACCTTGTTTTCATTAAAAACCCTTCTTTAAATAAAAACTATTCCTTCTTGTATGATAATAATTACTTTGTAAAATCTCTTTTCAGTTGCGGAAGCTTTATTTAAAACAGATGATCTACGAAAACTTGTCATTTAAAAATTGAGTTGCGAAAACGTGGTATTTAAAAACAGTTATGGTTTAGGAAAACCATGTTCTACTTCCAATAAAAAAAATATTAATCCTAATTTGGAATAATAACCAGAGGAAAGGCCTTATTACAATCCGGACTGAAATAACTTAAAATACTAGAAATTACATGCTAAAGAAAACAAGTCCAAGTCGTCTTGCTAGCTGGCCACCTTGGAGTCCCTTCTACCGTCGAACCACCTACTGAGGATCACCTGAGAAAAATAAAAGAGGTGGTGAGTTTTCAAAAACTCAGTGTATACAACCCTCGTCAAATAGAAAACCATGCAATAGTAAGTCTTTTCGGGCCTGAGCCCAATTCAATATCAGAACAGATGTAAAGCAATTAAATATGCACGGATCCCACCCATCCAACCGCTACGCACCATCTCCATCCCTCGATACACACCATGTGGGGATATAAATACTAACCCACCCATCCGATACACTCCAATGGCAGCCGGGTTGTGGTACTACCTAACGTTGTAGCAAAGCTGCTAATCATATATTGGGCTTAAAAAGCCATTGGTTGATCCACGGTCATCAAGCAACCATGCGATCCTCATATACTTCCTCCATTCCATAATTCTCAACCCATATGCAACCTAAATAGAATATCATATGAATGCAGCAGGTATACATGTAACATCCATAAATCTTACATTCAACACATAAGGGTATTTTAGTCATTTTTGCCCTTAGGGGCTTTTCGGTAATTTCTCTTTACTATGGGTTATTACTTACCTTGGCCTGTTAACAGGTCCTCGTTGGCTAAAGCGAACAGATACTATGCACCAGGTAAGAATCCAGGAAAGAGGAGGCGGGTCAATAAGATCGCTTAAGTACCAAGCTCTCCCTAGATCCAATCCTAGACATGCATATACTCGTTGCCACACCTTAACCTTATGGCTTGTCCACGGTCACAATTAATTAATTAATTAAGTTTTATGTCTGTTTAAGCAGTTATCAGATACTATGCCCAAAAGCCCTTACAAAGCCCAAACGAGTCTACATACATGCATATGGCCCACTAGGCCCAATCTCATTCATATGGCCCACTAGGCCCAATCTCATTCATATGGCCCATTAGGCCCAAATCACATTCGTATGGCCCATTAGGTCCAAATCACATTCATATGGCCCGTCAGGCCCAATCACATTCATACTCATGCAATCATATGATTTTTCATCACTTAGTAACAAATTGCCAATTTTGCCTATTACGGGCCCTACAGCCCATCGGGCCCATTTGGCGCATTCTGGCCTAGTTGGCCAATACACGGCCCAAGTCCATGAAATCGCCCATGGGGCCTCTGGTAACCTATCGGTTTCCCCTTACGTGTGCTCGCGCACTCGCAAGTCTATTGTAGCCAAACCTCTAGCTTTTAGACATTTCGGCATATCGGGATTTGCCGATCTAGTATGTGTGTGCAGTGTATGTACACACTTGATACTAAAACGCGTTGCGATCTCCTCAGCCATGAACCTACAAATGACGTCACTCAATGATTTATCACACACTTATCAAATATGATTACCAAAAGCCAAAAATCTCACCTTTGCCTTACCTTGAACGACAAGCCTTAACAACCCTTCCTTGATCACCAATCACGAGTATTCCTTAAATCTAAAACCCCAAAATGCCTAAGGAGCAATTCAGCACAAATTTGAAATCTAAGATTCGATACTAATCCCATAAGAATCGAACGAAGTAGATGGAGTAGCGACGGCACAGAGGGTCTTCAGCCAAAGAGGTATTCGGCTTTTGAGATTTGTATGGTGAAAGGGGTTATTCGACACAAATAAGAAAAAGAGAAGAAGGAATCCGCTAAAACCAAAGGTGAATCAAAAGAGTATTTGAGAAGAAAAAGAATGGAAAATCGGCAAGCAAGGAACAAGGAATTCGACTTTTGAGCACTTAGAGAGAAAAGTGTTTCGGCAACACAAAAATGAGGAATTCGGCTAAAGGAAGAGAAGCAATTTCGACAATACCTTAGAATCCCCAAAATTGGCACCTATATATACTATAGCCAAATTTAGCTATCCCCAAATTTGTAACACCCCTAACCCGTATCCGTCGCCGGACTAGGGTCACGAGGCGTTACTGAACAAAAACAAAATTCCAAACATTCACATATTTATATAAGTCATACTCATAATTATATTAAGCATATGGCTAATTAAGTATTAAACATACTTTATCTATCATATTGCATTTACAAAACATACCTCAAAATTCAACCGAATCTATACCTTTCAAATAATCACATTTTCATTAACAAATATATATTCGCATATGAGAACATGTATAAACATCTTATAAATTACATTTTCTAAACTCATTATTCAAATATATTTTACTCAAACCAAAAACCTAAACCGAACAAATAATTATATCATGAAATTTATATATATATATATATATAGGGTGATCATTACATCAATCCACTTTCAAATTTACTAACATCAATTAACCATTTTAAAACATGCCACATATATCACATACTTCATTCATATATAATTTATAACACATCAACTAAAAGTAAGCTCAAACCATATCCAATTTTGAACGAACCTATCATGAAAATTAAGCCATTTTCGCATGGCTAAAGTTATACATATTCAAGGTCGAACAAAATACATATTAGCCTATACATGCCATAAGTTTGAAAATAGACTTTTAAAAGTACCGAAGGTTGGCGATAGTGTGGATGAATTTTCTGACGATCCTCGAGCTCGTAACTTTACAGAACAAAATCTATAAAACAGAGTAACAAAGACACACACAGAGTAAGCAAACTTAGCTTAATAAGAAATAAGCAATTTTAACATTTAAAATAATAATCAATCATTAAAAATAAACCAAATTATAACAGTGATGTTGTACATTATCTCGATCATATCTTCTCTTTCATTTATTTCTAACTTATACTTTTACACAAAAGGGTTACCTTGGCCGAATGTCAACAATTCACATTTAGCATAATGTTATTCAACTTTTCATTCTCAAAACAACATTATCTCAAATATGTTTATATTCAAATATATATATATATACTCATGAATCAAACTCAACTTTATAAGCCCACATCACTCAATTGGTCGATTATAGAGAATCAAAGATAATATCACAAATGTGCATACCTATATGGCCAAATATGCAAGATCAAATTTAACATCACCTAAGTACTTACTCATATGGCCGAATATACAAATTCAAATATAATATCACTTTTGTGCATACTTTCATGGTCGAATATTCAAGATTCAATATAACATCACATATGTACATACCTATGTGGCGAATAAATACAAGATCATTTAACTCAATTTTACTTGATCAATTTCACATCAACTCGTAATCTTATAAGCATAGGCTTGAAAATAAATCACCGTATAAAACTCGCTAGGCATAAGCTCGAATCACACACCCCAAGCACAAGGCCCAGTAGACTCAAGGTCCGATATTATTCACCTGTAATAACTCGCTAGGCATAAAGCCCGATTACATACACACCAGATTAAGCTTGCTAGGTGAAAGCCCCGAATATCACTATTATAATGTTTGTCTCTGCATACACATTCATATAACAAAAAAAAACTCCATATATTCCATATAGATCATATAAACTTTTAAATGATATAACTCTGTCGAATTAAACTCAAATACAATATTTCTATGCTCAAACACATTCGACTAGCTCTTTTATGAATCAATAGATTCCAAACAGCATATTAAACTAAGTTATAAAAAAAATAAATAATGTTTAATTACTTAAAGACTTACCTCGGACTATGAAAAACTGGTATGGATCGGCTAGTTAACAACTTTACTTTTTCCCCGATCTAAATCCGATTTTCTCTTTTCTTGATCTACATTAATATAAATTAAACTTATCAAATCAAATATTCAACCAAATTCATCCAAAAACACACAAATGGGCAAATTTCAATTTTACCCCTGATATTTCACATTTTTCACAATTTAGTCCCTATTGCATAAAACACAAAATATGCAAAATCTCACAACAACATGTTAGGCCGAATATTCCTTATTCTCATACTAGTCCATTTATTTCATTTATTTCACATTTTAGTCCCTCAATTAATTATTTTCACAATTTAGTCCTAATTACTCAAAATCATTAAAAACTCCAATACAAAACATGATAATCTAAAACATATTTTTAATATTTCCTCATCAAACAACAAAAATCACAAGCTATCAACAATGGCACAACTCAAAATATTCATCAAAATAAAAAATTCAAGCATGGGCTTTGTAGTACTCGAAGCAACGATCTCAAAAACATAAAAATTATCAAAACCCGAGCTAAGACTTGCCTTGAATCAAGCTTGAAAGTGCCGAGCCCTAAGTTTCTTTTCTTTTCTTTGGTTATTTTGATATTCGGCTAGTGGAAAGTATGAACACATTATGTTTTGTCTTATTATTTTATGATATACTTTATATTATAATATTTTATTACATAAGTTACTATTTTATCCTTACTTATTATTATGTATAAATTACTTACTAATGGCTGAATGTGTCCATGCAAGTATGTAAAGGTATATTTTCATTATAGGTGCTTCCATTAATAAAGACAATAACAATTAAGTACTTTCACATTTAACCACTAAATTTTTATCTTACGCTATTAAGTCCTTTTATTTACTCGGACACCTAAACGACCAAATTAAATCACAAAAATTTTACGGATATAAATTCACACCAAATTAACACAGAAAATAATTTTTAAATATTTTTCTAACTCAGATTTGTGGTCCCGAAACCACCGTTCCGATTAGGGTCAAAATTAGGCTGTTACAACTCTCCCTCCCTTAGGGATTTTCGTCCCCGAAAATCTTACCAATGAATAGGTTCGGATAACGTTCTTTCATTGCATTTTCTGGCTCCCACGTTGCTTCCTCAATTCCATGTTTATACCACAATACTTTAACTAACGGAATTTTCTTATTTCATAATTCTTTAATTTCACGAGCGAATCACGAATTGGTTCTTCCTCGTAAGTGAAATCACACAATCTCAATCTCGATGGACTAATCACATGCGAGGGTCGGATCTATATCTCCAAGCATCAAACATGAAATACATTATGGATCTTTTCTAACTCGTGGCGATGAACAATCATGCATGCATAACCGCCCAATTCGCTCGATAATCTCATACGGCCCAATAAATCTCGGACTCAATTTGCCTTTACGACCAAATCGAGTATTTTCTTCCACGGTGAGACTTTCAAGAAAACTTTATCTCCAATTTGAAACTCTATCTCTTTCCGTTTTAAATGCATATGATTTACGACGATCCGATGCCGCTTTCGGACTTTCACGGATCACTTTCACTTTCTGCGATTTCTCTTATCAAATCGACCGACTGTACCTTATTTTCACCGAGCTCACCCGATACAATGGTGTACTGACATTTATGACCGTACAAAGCCTCATAAGGTGCCATTTTGATACTCGATTTAAAGCTATTATTATATGCAAATTTAATCAAAGGTAGGCATCGTTCCCACGTACCTTCAAACTCGAGAATGCAACATCTCAACATATACTCAAGTATCTGAATGATTCGCTCAGACTGACCATCTGTCTGGGGATGAAAAGCAGTGCTAAAATGCAGTTTAGTACCTAGTGCATCTTGCAGTTTCTTCTAAAACCATGATGTAAACCTCGGATCTCTATCTGATACGATAGAAATAGGTACTCTGTGTAGTCTCACAATCTGAGAAACATATAACTCAGCAAGTTTATCAAGTGAATAATCTGTATGAACTGGAACAAAGTGAGCCGATTTAGTCAATCTATCCACAATAACCCAGATTGCATCTTTCTTGCTCGATGTCATCGGTAACTTGTATACAAAATCCATCGTAACTCTGTCCCATTTCCATTTAGGTATCATGATTGGTGTGTAGCAATCCGTAAGGTACCGATGCTCGGCCTTTACTTGCCGATGATTAAACATTTTGATACAAAGTCAGAAATGTCTCGTTTCATACCTTGCCACCAATAATGCTGTTTCAGATCATTATACATCTTCGTACTACCTGGATGAACAGATAATCGACTGTTGTGAGCTTCATTCAAGATCATCTGAATCAACTCTGTATTTCTCGGAACACATATTCGGTTCTGAATCTCAAACAATCATGAACATCAACTCGAAACTCAAATCCACATTTGAATCACATTGAACCCGTTTCACTATCAAATCATTATCAACCTTACGGGGCATCACAAATTTGCTTGAATAAATAACGGCTTTGGCTTTTAACTCAACTAATATCGCACCATCATCAAACATAGTCATATACACATTCATTGCATAAAGCAAACAATGATTTTAAACTTAAAGCATCAAAGAACAACATTTGCCTTTCCCGGGTGATAGTAAATGACAAGTTCGTAGTTTTTTAGTAATTCTAACCATCGTCGTTGTCTTAAATTCAGATCTTTCTGAATCATGAAATACTTTAAACTTTTATGATCTGAATAAACATGACATTTCTCCCTGAACAAATAATGGCGCCATATCTTTAATGCAAACACAATAGCTGCCAATTCTAGATCATGTGTCGGATAGTTCTTTTCATGCGGTTTTAACTGTCTCGAGGCATAAGCTATAACTTTGCCTTCCTGCATTAAAACACAACCCAAACCATTTAAAGATGCATCACTATAAATAGCAAATTCTTTACCCGATTCTGGCTGAACTAACACCAGAGCTTCGGTTAAAAGAGCTTTCAACTGATCAAAACTTTTCTGGCACTTTTCTGACCACTCGAATTTGACATCTTTACAGTAGCGACCGTCATCGAGTTGCAATCATAGAGAAACCTTTCACAAACCGTCTATAGTAACCAGCAAGTCCCAGAAAACTTCTGACTTCAAAAATGTTTCTTGGAGGTTTCCAATCGAGTATAGCTAAAATCTTAGTCGAGTCAACCCGAATACCTAATGCTGAAACAACATGTCCCAGAAAGCTAACTTCGTGTAACCAGAACTCGCATTTACTAAACTTTGCATACAACTGTTTTTCTCACAAAGTCTGTAACACAAGTTTCAAATGCTCAGCATGTTCGGTTCCATTACGAGAGTAAATCAGTATATCATCAATAAACACGACCACAAACTGATCTAAATACTGTCTAAATATTTGATTCATCAAATCCATAAAAACTGCAGGTGCATTAGTAAGTCCAAATGGCATAACTAGAAACTCATAATGCCCGTACCTCGTTCGAAAAGCAGTTTTTGGCACATCAGAGTCTCTGACTCGTAACTGATAATAACCCGATCTCAAATCTATCTTCGAAAACACTGAAGCCCCTTTCAATTAATCGAACAAATCGTCAATCCGTTGCAATGGGTATTTATTCTTTATAGTCACCTTATTCAATTGGCGATAATTAATACACATTCTCATAGTTCCGTCCTTCTTTTTCACAAATAATACTGGCGCACCCCAGGGAGAGAAACTTGGTCGTGCAAAACCTCTATCTGTTAACTCTTGCAATTGCGCTTTCAATTCTTTTAATTCTGTAGCTGCCATCCGATACGGAGCTATTGAAATAGGAGTCGTCCCCGGTACTAACTCAATACCAAATTCTGCCTCTCGAATCGGTGGTAAACTCGGTAATTCTTCAGGAAACACATCCGGGTACTCACACACAACTGGTATAGATTTAATCTCCTTTTCAGTCACTTTACTATCAAGCACATAAGCAAAGTAAGCTTCACAACCTTTTCTCACATACTTTCGAGCTGACGTCGAAGATATTACTACTGGTGAACCACTCAGATCATTAGATTCAATCCGAATAATCTCATTGTTCTGACATCTCAAATCAATGGTCTTTCTTTTGCAATTAACAATGGCATCATGCAAAGTCAGCCAATCCATACCCAAAATTATATCGAACTCGTCAAATGGTAACAACATCAAATCGGCTGGAAAGCATGAATCTTGAATCATCAACGGGCAATTCTTACATATTTTGTCAACCAGAACACACCGGCCCGGGGGGTTTGATACTCGAATTACAAACTCAGTAGACTCAACAGGAAAAGTCTTACTAGTTACGAATGTTTCACACACATATGAATGAGTCGAACCAGGATCAATCAATGAAATAACACTAGTATCATAAAGAGTGAAAGTACCGGTAATAACATCTGGGGAAGAAGCCTCCTCGCGAGCTCGTATGGCATATGCTCTGGCAGGTGCACGAGCCTCAGATCGAACTACTGTATCTTTTGTCCCTCTCTGACTACTACTCACATTACCCGAATGTCTGGGTGGTCTGCCTCGTGCTGACATGTTACTCAGTCTCGCATTTTGAGCAGTGTTTTGCTCGGCTAACTTCGGACAATCTCGGATAAAATGATCCATCGATCCACATTTAAAACAAGATCGATCATGCAATCTACAGCTTCCATAATGCCATTTACCACAATGCTCACACTCGGATCTGTTCTGTCGATCATTGCCAACACTAGCAATCGAAGTAGCTCGTGAACTCACAGGAGGTCGGTCTCGATCTCGTCTAGAAAAGTCAGAAGTAGTTTTAAATCGACTAGAATCATCTCGAAACTTCTTCGATGCTGATTGAAAAGTCTTGCTCGATGATCTTTTACGGGAATCTCTGGCTTTAAAATCAGCTTTTCTTTTCTCTTTCCCGAGCTCTTCAGCTTTGCAAGCTCGCTCAACAAGTACCACGAACTCTTTAATTTCAAGTATACCAACCAGCAATTTAATTTCTTCATTTAAACCGTCTTCAAATCTTTTGCACATGATAGCTTCGGTTGAAACACATTCACGAGCATATCGACTAAGTCTCACAAATTTTCGCTCAGATTTGCTCGGTTCACGATCATACGACCCTGTTTCAATTCTAGAAATTCTTTGCGCTTTACGGTCGATAAATCTCTGGTGATGTATTTCTTACGAACTCTGCTGAAAGAATTCCCAAGTCACTATCTCTTTTGGGACCACCGATACTAGTGTATTCCACGGTGATATGCGGTGTCTCGTAATAAAGATATGGCGGACTTTAAACATTCATCCGAGTACATGATAACTCATCGAACACACGTATAATATTATCGAGCCACAACTCGGCCCGTTCAAAGCATCATCATCATCATTAGCCTTAAACTCTTGGCCCGTGTGTTTTCGATTTTATCTCTGAGAGGCTGTTAAGTCTTATCGGATCAATCATCCGGAGGTATCACGGTATGGTCGGAGATGGATTATTCGGGGGTGGAGGTTGTTGTACAGCCGGATTAGTCCATATATACTGAGTAAACCAATCGTTCATTATTTGATAGAAAGCTTGCTTAGCCTCCCCCTCATGGCTACTCGAGATAGGTCGAGATTCAACTGGCACTGTCCCATGCACAGGAGTAGGCGCTACACTCTCGACATCATCAGCTACAGCTCTATCGGGATCCATTTACTATATAAAGCACATTTTCAAATGTCAGAAGTCATCACACTATCGCAGTATAAATTATGGCATGTATAGCTAAACTCACACACGCTACATTAGTCCTAGAATCGACTAAACCGTGGCTCTGATACCAATAAAATGTAACACCCCTAACCCGTATCCGTCGCCGGACTAGGGTCACGAGGCGTTACTGAACAAAAAAAAATCCAAACATTTACATATTCATATAAGTCATACTCATAATTATATTAAGCATATGGCTAATTAAGTATTAAACATACTTTATTTATCATATTGCATTTACAAAACATACCTCAAAATTCAACCGAATCTATACCTTTCAAATAATCACATTTTCATTAACAAATATATATTCGCATATGAGAACATGTATAAACATCTTATAAATTACATTTTCTAAACTCATTATTCAAATATATTTTACTCAAACCAAAAACCTAAACCGAACAAATAATTATATCATGAAATTTATATATATATATATATATATATAGGGTGATCATTACATCAATCCACTTTCAAATTTACTAACATCAATTAACCATTTTAAAACATGCCACATATATCACATACTTCATTCATATATAATTTATAACACATCAACTAAAAGTAAGCTCAAACCATATCCAATTTTGAACGAATCTATCATGAAAATTAAGCCATTTTCGCATGGCTAAAGTTATACATATTCAAGGTCGAACAAAATACATATTAGCCTATACATGCCATAAGTTTGAAAATAGACTTTTAAAAGTACCGAAGGTTGGCGATAGTGTGGATGACTTTTCTGACGATCCTCGAGCTCGTAACTTTACTGAACAAAATCTATAAAATAGAGTAACAAAGACACACACAGAGTAAGCAAACTTAGCTTAATAAGTCATAAGCAATTTTAACATTTAAAATAATAATCAATCATTAAAAATAAACCAAATTATAACAGTGATGTTGTACATTATCTCGATCATATCTTCTCTTTCATTTATTTCTAACTTATACTTTTACACAAAAGGGTTACCTTGGCCGAATGTCAACAATTCACATTTAGCATAATGTTATTCAACTTTTCATTCTCAAAACAACATTATCTCAAATATGTTTATATTCAAATATATATATATATATATACTCATGAATCAAACTCAACTTTATAAGCCCACATCACTCAATTGGTCGATTATAGAGAATCAAAGATAATATCACAAATGTGCATACCTATATGGCCAAATATGCAAGATCAAATTTAACATCACCTAAGTACTTACTCATATGGCCGAATATACAAATTCAAATATAATATCACTTTTGTGCATACTTTCATGGTCGAATATTCAAGATTCAATATAACATCACATATGTACATACCTATGTGGCCGAATAAATACAAGATCATTTAACTTAATTTTACTTGATCAATTTCCACATCAACTCGTAATCTTATAAGCATAGGCTTGAAAATAAATCACCGGTATAAAACCTGCTAGGCATAAGCCTGAATCACACACCGGCACAAGGCCTGGTAGACTCAAGGTCTGATATTATTCACCGGTAATAACCTGTTAGGCATAAAGCCCGATTACATTCACCAGCATTAAGCTTGCTAGGCTGAAAGCCCGAATATCACTATTATAATGTTGTCTCGTACACAATTCATATAACAAAAAAAAACTCCATATATTCCATATAGATCATACAAACTTTTAAATGATATAACTCTGTCGAATTAAACTCAAATACAATATTTCTATGCTCAAACACATTCGACTAGCTCTTTTATGAATCAATAGATTCCAAACAGCATATTAAACTAAGTTATAAAAAAAATAAATAATGTTTAATTGCTTAAAGACTTACCTCGGACTATGAAAAAAAGCTGAGTGGATGATCGGCTAGTTAACAACTTTACTTTTTCCCGATCTAAATCCGATTTTCTCTTTTCTTGATCTAAATTAATATAAATTAAACTTATCAAATCAAATATTCAACCAAATTCATCCAAAAACACACAAATGGGCAAATTTCAATTTTACCCCTGATATTTCACATTTTTCACAATTTAGTCCCTATTGCATAAAACACAAAATATGCAAAATCTCACAACAACATGTTAGGCCGAATATTCCTTATTCTCATACTAGTCCATTTATTTCATTTATTTCACATTTTAGTCCCTCAATTTATTATTTTCACAATTTAGTCCTAATTACTCAAAATCATTAAAAACTCCAATACAAAACATGATAATCTAAAACATATTTTTAATATTTCCTCATCAAACAACAAAAATCACAAGCTATCAACAATGGCACAACTCAAAATATTCATCAAAATAAAAAATTCAAGCATGGCTTTGTAGTACTCGAAGCAACGATCTCAAAAACGTAAAAATTATCAAAAACCGAGCTAAGACTTGCCTTGAATCAAGCTTGAAAGTGTCGAGCCCTAAGTTTCTTTTCTTTTCTTTGGTTATTTTGATATTCGGCTAGTGGAAAGTATGAACACATTATGTTTTATCTTATTATTTTATGATATACTTTATATTATAATATTTTATTACATAAGTTACTATTTTATCCTTACTTATTATTATGTATAAATTACTTACTAATGGCTGAATGTGTCCATGCAAGTATGTAAAGGTTTATTTGCATTATAGGTGCTTCCATTAATAAAGACAATAACAATTAAGTACTTTCACATTTAACCACTAAATTTTTATCTTACGCTATTAAGTCCTTTTATTTACTCGGACACCTAAACGACCAAATTAAATCACAAAAATTTTACGGATATAAATTCACACCAAATTAACACAGAAAATAATTTTTAAATATTTTTCTAACTCAGATTCGTGGTCCCGAAACCACCGTTCCGATTAGGGTCAAAATTAGGCTGTTACAAAATTCCCTATTCGGCTCCACTTCTCTACACCCCTCATCTTCTAAATTTTCTCCCTGATAACTTCTTAATCGCTTCCTTAAATTTCTCCTCTGATCACTCCCTTCAGAGTTCACATCCAACGCCACTACTGGCCATTTATTAAGCAAAAATAAATCCTTCTTTTGAGCAAGGAGGGATTTGAACCCCAAACATCCTTGCCATGCATGTGACTCCACCTCTAAGACCCACATGTGACGCTACTTGCCACTCCAACACAAGGCTCCTTGTGTCTAATTCCTCCTTTATTTATTTAAAACCCAAACTACTTGCGATCAAGGTTCTTTTATTTATTAAACTATAATTTTCTTCACCCCAAAGTTCGAACTCAAAACTTAACCAGGCCTATTATCACATAAATAACACTTGACTAGGAATATTAAGCACACCTTTTTATCAAAACCGAAAAAAAAAGAAAGTTCGAGATTTTTGGGAAGTTACAGTCACACACAGTCTAGACACACGCTCGTGTGGTCAAAATAAAGCCATGTCTATCTTCATTTTTTACCCAAAATTTTACCAATATCCCGCACCAAATCTTACATCCAAATATCAACCAATCCAAGCATTATATCAAGACCAATTCAAGCATCTAACATAGTATATCATTATATGAATACCTCAATCAAACCATAATATATGTACTCATGATAATACCATAAGATTACCTTAATAGATATCCTTAAACATAGTCATTACTAGCCATTTCAAATAGCTAGATTTCAACAACATTTATATTCCAACATTTGGCCAAGTTACCTATACATGCCATTATACCAAAATGAAATTACTACTTATACTAAAATAAGCTAGTGGATAGTGTGATGATGCTCCAACCATTCACCAACCTTTACGAGCTTCCGAGCACTATAAAACAGAGAAAAGTAAACCTAATAAGCATATTATGCTTAGTAAGTTCATATAACTGGAAATTAAACATACCAATATCATTAATTAAAATCAAGCATATAATAACATATTTCCATCAATTTGACAAAATTGCCTAAACACATGCATTCAATCAAACATGTTTGTCACAAAATTCTCATATACATCAAACAAACATAAATGAGCTCATCATGCTATATTCTTTCAAGACATTTTTCACTTCATCTCACAATTCTCATATCATGTCAAATATTTTGTCTGTTGAATCATTGTAATTCTGATGGATACTCAAATAGTACAATCAGGGTGTACAATTCAACAACCCGTCAATTCATATTCAGGACTACCTATTAAAGTCACTTTATCAGAAAGCACACTCTCGAGACACATATCATATAACATGATTACTTTTCCAAGCTAAATCATGTTTCCAACATATGCTTATAAGAGCTTAATTAGGATTACCCGTCTAGGCTGAATCCTATCTATAACATATGCTTAAGAGGGCTTATATCAGGATTACTAGTCTAGGCTAAATCTTTTCTGTAATGAGGCAATAGGATTACTCGTCCGAGCTATATCCCGTCAGCAACAAGTGCAGGACCTCATTCAATAGGGAAAATCACATTTATCCATCGAAATCCATTATTCAAACGGAATTTTATCCTTTTCAAGCAATATCAAGCATGTATCTAATTCTTATATTGTAACATCCAAATTAATTTACATAAATATAAAACACTTTCCATACAAACACAAAATTCAATTTAACATATTTATAAGCTCAATTAAGTTACACGAACTTACCTCGACACTTGTTCGCGTATTTAAATCTACTAATCCGAAACTTTCTCTTGTCCTCGTTCTAACTTTGAATTTGAGTTATCCGGATCTATATAAATGAATTTAATCATCAATTTATCACATTTCATATTCATTTGGACTCAATTTATATCCCAGGCAAAATTACCATTTTGCCACTAAACTTTTCATAAATTTCAATTTTGTCCCTAGGCACGGAAAATGAAATTCATGCAATTTACTATTTTTTCCAAGCCTAATCGAAATTTCAATATAAAATTTACAGCACATATATTCTATAAAATTCATAATTTTTTTCAATTATTACAACTTTACAAATTAGTCCCTAAATCATGTTTTCATCAAAAATCACTTTGTAAAAGTTGTTTATCTATCAACAACCTTTTATTTTCTACCATGAATTTCTAATTTTCAGCATATTCATCCATGACATAACTTCTATACTTTAATAACTTTTCAAATTACTCTCCCAAATAGATAGATTAAACTATCCCGGTTTCAAAGATATCAAAATTAATAAAAACGGGATAAGAAAACTTACCCAATTAAGCTAAGAAAAATTGTTTTCTCTTTCCTAAGGTTTCCATGGAATATTTTGGGGAAGAAGATGGTATAGAATGATTTTAATTCTATTTTAATTATTTCTATTTCTATTTTAGTCCTTGCCCTTTTCTAAATTTCCATGGATGAATCATTAAAAATATCTACTAATGATTAATGGTCTAATTACCATATAAGGACCTCAAGTTTTGAATTCCATAGCTATTTAATCCTTGTAGCTACTAGAATTTAACTTTTGCATTTTATGCAATTTGGTCCTTCCTGAAATGAAACACTAAATTGGTATTTTCTTATCAGAATTTTCACATGACATCTCTATCATAATACAGACCATGCAATAAAATTAAAACAAATTTTATTTTCAGCTCAAATTTGTGGTCCTGAAACCACTATTCTGATTTCACTGAAAATGGGCTATTACAAAACTGATCTATTATAACCCAAACTGAATCCTTCTTCGATAGCGTCGAAGCAAAATCCGACACAAAGTCTATAATGATCCTTTCCCACTTCCATTCAGGAATCATAATCGATTGCAATAAACCTAAAGGAAATTGATGTTCAGCTTTCAGCTTTTTACAAACAAAACATTGAGCCACGAAATTCATAACATCACGCTTCAACCCAGGCCACTAATAAATCTCACGGAGATCATGATACATATTACCACTACTGGGATGTATATCGTAAGGGCTACTATATGCCTCCATAAGGATCACTTGTTTTAAATCCACATCTTGCAGCACACAAAACCTACCTCAGGACTTCAAGATACCTTCTGCATCAACATTAAAGTCTCCCTTAACCCCTTGCTCAGCTTGACGAATCCTCTTCTCAAATCTCCATATAATATATGTTTCTCCTTAATATGTTGAGACAAAGTTGGCCTCACTTGAAGTTCAGCTAACAAACCACTATCACCAGCAAAACTAAATTGCACAAATATAGCTTTCAACTCCGACATCTGTTGCCTACTTAATGTGTCAGCAACAGCATTCGCCTTGCCAGGATGATACTCAATCACACAGTCATAATCCTTTAAAATCTCAACCCAATGCATTTGCCTTAAATTCAAATCCTTTTGGTTGAGGAGGTACTTAAGGCTCTTATAATTAGAACAAATCACACATTTCTCTCTACACAAATAGTGGCACCAAATCTTAAGTGGAAATACCATATCAACTAATTCCAAATCATGGGTAAGATAGTTGCATCTTCAACTACCTCGAAGCATAAGCCGCAACTCTACCCTCTTGCATCAATGCACAATCAAGACTCAAATATGAACCATCACTATAAACGACAAAATAGTTTCCAGGTTCTGGTTGAATCAACATAGGTGCCTTAGCCAAAACTGCCTTAAGTTGTTCAAAACTCTTCTACCTTTCATTAGTCCACTCAAAAACCACATCTTTTTGAAGTAATATCATTAAAGGAATAGCAATAAGGCAAAACCCTTCAATGAATCTACGATAATATCCAACTAAAGCTAAGAAACACTGCACTTTGATAACACTCCTAGGCGGCTTCCACTCCAAGATCGCCTTAATCTTCTTAGGATCTACTAGAATCCCTTCTGCCAATACTACATGTCCTTAAAACTCAACTTCCTTAAGCTGAAATTCACACTTACTTAACTTAGAAAACAAATGCTTATCCATCAAAATATGCAAAACAACCTTTAGGTGCTCATCATGATCCTTCTCAGAACGATAATATAGTAAAATATCATTTATGAAGACCACCACAAACTGGTCTAAGTATGAATGGAACACTCAGTTCATCAAATCTACGAATGTAACAGGGTCATTAATTAAATAAAATAGCATGACCAAAAACTCATAATGCTCATACCGAGTCCTAAAAGGGGTTTTCAGAACATTAGTATACTTCACCTTCAATTGATAATACCCAAATCTAAGATTAATTTTTGAGAACAACGTTGCACTTCGAAACTGATCAAACAAGTCATCAATTTGAGGTAAAAGATACTTATTCTTAATAGTCAGCTTATTCAACTGCCTATAATCAATACACATCCTTATTATATCGTCTTTCTTCTTCACAAACAAAATCGGTGCACCCCACGGAGATACACTCGGTATAATAAACCCTCTATCTAGGAACTCTTGTAACTAAATCTTTACTTCTTTGAGCTCCTTTGGTGCCATGTGATAAGGTGTAATAGAAACTGGTGCAGTACCAGGACAGAGCTCTATACCAAACTCGACTTCATGATCTGGCGATAAACTAGGCAACTCTTAAGGAAACATATCAGGAAAATCCTTAACAGTGCAAACATCCTAAACTCTCAACTCCTAACTAACTGAATTCATTACATAAGCTAAGTAAGTTTTACAACATTTTCCCATAATCTTTTTAGCTTTCATTGTCAAAACCACATTATACAAAAATCTCGGTCTTTCACCAACTACCCAAAATAACATGAAAACCATAAAATGGTAATTCCATGAGATCCATAGAGAAAACGTACCCTTTTGTCATAAAGAGGCATCTACGATAAAATTTATTCACAACGACACTATCTCCAAAGGAACTTATTATAGTCATACCCAAATCAATCATCTCTAGAGGAATCCCTAACTTACAAGCTAATTCACTCAAAATATACAAATGTGTAGAACCAGAATCAACCAAGGAAAATAATGGAATAGATTTCAAATTGAAAGTACCTGCAATAACATCAGTTGGATATTGATCCTTAGGTTACCTAACAGGATAAACCCGAGCTAGATCTCTAGACTCAACGTGTGAAGCAACAATGTGAGTAAGAAGTCGCTATCCAACTAGTCTCCCATTGCCTGTACCATGAACTTGGCCCCTAGCAGGTGTAGAAATAGGTGCCAAACTTTGAGTCTCTGAAACCTCAACTCTATTCATGTAATCCCTCTAAAAATATTCTTTCGAACCACACTTATAATAACCACATGTCAACTTTCGACACTCTCCAAGATGCCTACGATCATAGTGCGCATAAAGTGGCCACCCAGAACCGCCAGTCAAACTACTAGTGTTAACCACAACATTACTCTCCTATTTAGACTGACTTGGTTGAGACCCACGTCTAGCACCCCTACCAGAGCTGTAATTATCTCACCTTCTCTTGGGCGGTCATCCAGAAGCACCATTAGAAGCCCTCTTACTAGTCTCAGCTGCCACAATACACCCTGGCTTAGCCAAAGTCTTCTCAACAGCTTTGGCCTTTTCCATAAGCTCATCAAACAACTCTATATTTTGGGCCACCAAGTAAAATCGAATCTCTCTATTGAGCCCAAAACTGAACCTCTTACGATAGTCCTTCTATGTCAAAACCATTTCAGGAGCATACTAACTAAGTTACACAAACTCTGCCTTAGAGTCAGCCGAAGATAAACCACTTTACACGCAGTCTGAAAATTCCCTCTTACTAGCTTCCATATACTGCTCACCCATGAACTTCCTCCTAAATACCTCAAGGAAGTAATCCCAAGTCAAAAGATCAGCAGTTGTACCTCTCTTGATAGTATTCCACCAACAATGAGCTTCACTGTCGAGTAAGGAAACTGTGCAACCTAATTTCTCCTCGTCAGAATAGGACATCTGCTCGAGGATCCTTTCAAGTCCTTCCAACCAGTACTCAGCTATGGCTGGATCGGCCCCTTTAACTCTAAAAAATTCTTTAGCACCCAACGGCCAAAGACGTTCAAGCTGTAACCCATGATTCACAAGTGCAAGATTGGCAAACGCAGGAGTAGGGTTAGCACCAAGAATCCGCTAAAATACCCCAATTATTACTTTCATCAGAAGGCCTACACCCTCATCAGGTATGTTTACTCTACGCAGCGGCGAAAAAGGTGTAGAGGATGTACCATCCTCTTGAGCACTAGCTCTCACGTTCACACATTTTAGAGGCATATCGAACTAATCTAACATACATAAATAAATAAAAATGTGTGAGTTGCGGAGGAAATAATCCAAGTCTCATTCCTGTAAGAAAAATTTAGGATTAAAGGCAATATGCTCCCATTCCTACTCCACATACATTAAGAACAAGAAATATCTCATGCAATTCAAGCATCCAAAATAATTTAATCACTTGGATTTCTAAATTCATGGGTTTTTGAAATCCTAATCAATATATCAACAATAATTTCCTAGGTTCGAGTGTTAATGAACCCAGGCTCTGATACCAACAAATGTAATACCCTATACTCAACCTGGTCACTGAGCTCAAGAACAGGATGCTACACCACCATCTCGCTTTTTATTCATCATAAACCATTACATTATTACAAATGCATTTTTTTCTTTTAATATAATAGCCTTCATATGAAACATAAGCCATACACACTCCAAGGAAGTTGAATCATGCTAAATATTCATTGAATAATCATAAAACAAGCACTAAACATGCATTAGGGCCATTTAGCAAAATTTCCCAAAATTGTTACATAGGTATCAATACTGGTAGAGTGGTATCGATAATTCTCTCAAGTGGTATCGATACCGCTTCGAAAATGGAAACCAAATTATCTTACTACTTCACGACTTAAAAACCTAACTTTTAAAAAATATTGGTACCACTAAAAAAGAATTGATAATTTTACCTCAACTATTGATACATGTGACTGATAAACTGTAATTTATACATATTTTATCCCATGCTTAACACATGTATGAATGATTTCTCCTTAGATTTGATGAATTTGATGCTCTTAATCCTTTAATTTCGTGTTTTATAATTAGGTGAGCAAAAGAGAGCGAAAAGAACAAGAAACAGGCCAAAAACAGAGAAAATGGGCCGACGTGGGAAAAAAATAAGGCCTGGACTTCCTCACATGGGCAGAACACACGCCCATGCCATTCTAAGAAGCTCGCCCACGGCCTAAAACAACCTCAGCACGGGCGTGTTGATTTCTCAGCCTTGACCACGGCCTGAAGTAATCGCACATGGGCGTGTCCCTGCCGAGCCCTAGCTAAGTTCAAAAAAGGGCAAGTTTGAGGGCTTTTAGGCATTCAAAAACCTATTTAAACACCCTAGAGGAGGACAAAAAGGGATACAGAGAGTAGGGTGGTAAGGAATTACTCCAAAAAAGCCGATTGATCCATCTCAGAAGTCGGATTCATCATCAAGACTGAAGATCTCTCCTCAATTTCCTTTTAGGAGTTTTGGGTTTTTTTTATTTTTTGTATTCATTATTCTTCTGAGATGTTTTCCTTTTTAGTTATAAACTAAATCCCCTAAATACCTAAGGGGAATGAAACCTAAGACGAATCTTGTTATTATTTTTTGAATTGTATGATAAATATTTAACTTGTTCTTAATTATGTGTTCTTAATTCTTGTTTCGATATTTCAGGATATTGATTCAAGTTAATGCTCTTATTTGAAGGATGAATAGTCCCTGTCTAAGAGTAACTTTGTCATAATTAAGCGGAGTTGATTGCGCCTAGAGATAGGGTGACAAGATTTTATCGGATTAGGGTGAAACCTAATAGAGAGATCCATAGATTGAGTTAATGCAACCCTAGGGTGTTAATTAGAAAGATATTTCAATTATTCAATCTAGGGTTAGACGTTATTAGTCTTGAATAGGGATAATAACATAATTTAGGGATTTCTACGGAACAAGTTAAATAAATAAATCATCCGATTCGGAGCCAAATAACAAGTGAAGTCTAGGTGGATTTTTCCTTAGGTGTTGTTTTAAATCAATCATTTTCCCAAAAGTAATTCCCCAATTCTATTTTCTGTGAATTCTTAGTTTAGTTAATTAGTTAATTAAAACAAACCCATTATTCTTAGGCTAGACAATCCGGTCTTGCTAAAGCTATACTACTGTTCGATAGGTACACTTGCCTACGTCGTGATAATAGTTAGTTTCAAGAACGATTAATTATAAATTTATAAAACTTATCACAAAAAATCACGATCAAGTTTTTGGCACCGTTGCCGGGGAACTAAGATATTAGGAACACTCAATTTTTATTACTTTAGCCAATTCTTTTTCTTGTAATTTAATTTAATTTTTATTATTTTTATTTACTAAATTTTCATTTTCTTTTTTCTGGGAGGTTTTTATAGTTTATGACTAGAAGAAACCCGTCAGGACCACTACTTTTTGACGAAGAAATCGATCGCACAGCTCGCAGAAATCGAAGAGAAATAAGACGAAGCCTAAGATACACAGAGGAAGAGCAAGAGGAAGATATCTCAACTACAACCGAGGAGATGGCTGCAAATCAAGAAAATCCACTACCTCCTGCGATTACCGCTGATCAAGTAAATTAGAATGAAGCTCCACGCACTATGTATGATTATGCTAAACCTACATTAACAGGAACTGAGTCAAGTATAGTTAGGCTTGCTATTGCTGCAAATAATTTTGAAATGAAACCTAACACAATTCAAATGATACAACAATTTGTTCAGTTTGATGGTTTGCAAGACGAGGATCCCAACACTCACTTGGCAAATTTTTTGGAGTTCTGCGACACTTTTAAAATTAATGGCATTTCTGATGATGCCATGCATCTTTAGTTATTCCCTTTTTCATTGAGGAACAAAGCTAAATAGTGGTTGAACTCGTTACCACGAGGGTCAATCACTACTTGGGAAGAAATGACCGAAAAGTTTTTATTAAAGTATTTTTTGTCGGCTAAAACGACCGAATTCCGTAATGATATTCTTCTTTTGTGCAGATGGATTTCGAAACACTTTACGATGCATGGGATAGATACAATGACCTACTGCGAAGGTGCCCTCAGCATGGGTTACCTCTATGGCTGCAAGTTCAAATGTTTTATAATGGAGTAAACCCTCAAGAAGACAGATGATTGATACAGCAGCTGGTGGAACCATCAACAACAAAACACCTGAAGCAGCTTACAAATTTATCGAGGAGATGTCACTGAATCAGTGGCAAGTCATAAGGACTAAGCCAACCAAAACAGCAAGCGTTTATAACATCGATTCAGTCGCCATGCTCTCAACCCCAGGTAGAACTTTTGAATAGAAAAATTGATGGTTTTCTTGGTTCTTCATAGGTTCATCCAGTAATGCAATGTGAAGTAAGTGGAGGTGGATCAAGCAATTCAAAATATCCACCCTATGGCCACAATATGGAGAACGAGTAATTAAATTACATGGGTAATAATCCTCAATCTCAAAATAATCTTTATAGCAATACTTATAGTGTAGGTTGGAGGAATCACCCAAACTTCTCATGGGGAGGTCAAGGAAATCAGAGATCACCATCACCCTCTGGCTTCCATCAACCACCTTGCCAACAAGAGAAAAAGCTGAACCTTGAAGAGATGCTATCCAAATTCATCTCGGTGTCAAAAATTCATTTCCAGAATACTGAGACAGCATTTAAAAATCAACAAGCGTCGATCTAAGGGCTCGAAACTCAGATAGGCCAGTTGTCTAAACTAATTTTTAAACGACCACAAGGTAGCTTGCCAAGTAACACTGAAACTAAACCGAGGGAACAACTCAACGTGATTAATATTCAAGGTGAAGAAGGATTCGTTGAGCCTGAGCCAGAACCGAGGTAAGAAACTGTGGTGAGAAAAGGTAAAGGTGAGGTAGGACATAATGAAAACAAAACGGTAAGTGTAGAATATAAACCTGGTGTGCCATATCCCAAAGCGACAAGGAAAGACCGTTCAAATGAACAATTTGGTAAATTCCTTAAACTCTTAAAAAAAATACATATCAACTTACCGTTTATTGAAGCTCTCTCGCAGATGCCGAGCGCAATGAAATTTTTAAAAGAGCTTTTAGCAAATAAGCGAAAGTTGGACAAGGCGTCACATGTGGAGCTAATCACAGTTTGCTCAGCTATTTTATAGAATAAGCTACCCAACAAATTAAAAGATCCAAGGAGTTTTAAATTCCTTGCCTAATTGGTAGTTTAGATGTTAATAATGCATTAGCTGATTTAAGGGCTAGCATGAACGTCATGCCTTACAAAATGTTTAAGCAACTGGGTCTTGGGAAACCTAAATAGACTAGGATGAGCATTCAATTAGCAGATAAAACTATCAGATTTCCTAGGGGTATTATTGAAGATGTGCTAGTTAAAATCAATAAATTTATATTTCCCATTGACTTTGTTGTTCTAGACATAGAAGAGGATAGCAACACTCCTTTGATTTTAGGAAGGCCTTTTTTAGCAACTGCTAGAACGATTATTGATGTTGGCACAGGTGAATTCACACTTCGTGTGGGAGACGAAAAAATCACCCTTCAAGCTCGCAATTCTGGCAACACATCGAAAATTGTAGGTGATTGTATAAACCATTCTATTAAAACTGACAATATGGTGCAACCTACTTTGCAGGAAATAAGTTCGAAGGATATACATGAGCCATGTTCAGGCAACGATAGAGGACCTATTCTTAAAGAACGAAGGCTACAAATCAAGGAGCTAGATAAATGGCAGACACATAAACCGAAAACATACAATAAACCAAAACTACGCCAAAACGAGCTCAATACCTCACCAAATCAACTTATGGTTGGAGATAAAGTTTTATTAGATGCCGTAGATCCTCACATTGTCACTGCCAATCCGAATGAAGAAATTCCTCTTACGGTACTTAGCATTTTCCCATTCGGTACAGTCGAGGTAAGCCATCCCAAATTTGGCACTTTTAAGGTAAACAATACCCGCCTAAAACCTTATTTTGATGAGATTGATAGCAGGAATGAGGAGTATAAACTCCTTGAAGCACCATGACCATTCAATGGAGAGGTAAGTCAAGCTTAGACTATAAATAAGCGCTTCTCGGGAGGCAACCCAAGCACTAACGGTATAAACTTCCTTAAATTTTAGTATTCAACACTTAACCTACTAACTGAGCTCTTAAATACAGGTTTTCCACAACCACAAGGCCAGGCACACGGGCGTGCTCTAGACCGTGTGAAAACAGGGCAAGGATTTTTCCCAAACAAGGGCTACGACAAATGGCCACAGCCGTGCGACATGGCCATGGGCGGTCTTGCCAAAACAACACGGGTGTGCGACACGCCCGTGTCTTAGAATCGTGGTCGAACCTGAGACAATAGCACGAGCGTGTGGCATGCCCATGTCCAGCACCCATGGTTGAACCTGTCAAGGCAATACGGGCATGGGCCTACACACACAGGCATGTGAGAAGTGAACGAAGCCAGACATGGCCGTATGACACAACCATGTTCATCAACACACCCAAGGTACACGGGCATGGGGCGAAGGTCAGACGCGCCGAAATTTAAAAATAACGCGAAATGCACGGGCTAAAATTGGGGCACACGGGCGTGTCCCCTGGCCGTGTGCCCTAAAATCTATAAATACCCTTCACTATTCATCATCTTCTTCACCCAAAATCCCTAACCCTAGCCGCTACAACTCCACACGCCCTGCCTGCCACGCCCATGCGCCGCTTCCAACCCTATTTTTGACGCACAAACTCTTATTTTTAGTGTTTGTTTACTCTTTTCCCTTTAATTTCATTCATTTCTAATGCTATTTATCATAATACTCTTTATTTATCTCACACTATGTTCATTTTGTTATCATTCAAATTTCATTTTTAGATTAGTTATCATTCATTCCATGTGACATATTTTTTTGATTTCTCATGCCCTATTTACCTATTTTAAGTCAATATTCATAGTTCTCACTTGCTTATTATTCTTTGCCATTATAATCCATGTATTGTGATAAATTCATGCTTTTTATATTTCCATAGAGTTCTTTGCCATCTTGATATTCATACTAATGCCACGACATTATGCCATAGGATTTATCGTTTTGTTTAGATTTGTTAGTGTTAGTAGTTGTGGCTAAAATTATTTATGACTTTTTCCTTTTTGAATTTAGTTACATTTTATGTAATGCCCCAAAAGTATGGGGTCTGTAATTTTGCTTGGCGTTACATGAATTCCATGTTTGCTTAAATGATTAGTTGATTTAAGTGTGTTTGGGGGTGTCTGAGTAGTCCTAGATTCAAGCTTCGGCTTTTGTGGCATTTTCTATTTTGCTCTTGGAAGAACCTGAGCACTGGTACTTAGGATTGATAAATAATGGTGCTCGAATGTTAGCGCAAAAAGCCTTGTGGCTTGGTGGCATGTGGTGTGGTTTGGCAGCAGAAGGGTAGGGGTTCGAGTCCCAGGGAAGGCAATGAATGATAATTTTACTGCTTGGGGCGGCAGGAGTTTGTAGTGAAGTCAAACTCTACTGGTGGAAGTTTGAACCGGTCTTGGTTGTTGGGAGAGGATAAGGGAGAGATAAGGGGAGTGATTTGTGGAGATTTTCTAGGAGTTGGAGGGGAGAAGTGTTGTAGCCGAAGTGGGCATCTTGCTTGGGCAAATTCGGCTAAGGGAAAAGCATTCTGGCATTTGCGGCATTTTGGGTTTTTAGGGGAGAAGCCGAAATCTCTTTTTGTTCCATCCTCGGGTTTTTATGCATCTTTTGGTTCTTTTGGTTCATTTCGGGGTACCTTTTTCTCTTGTGCCAAATTCATTTTCTTCTTTTCTTGTTTCATTACGTTTCATCTTGGCCAAATAACTCCACTCTTTTCTTTAAGTCATTCATCTTCTTGAATTGATTTCTTTCTCTACTTGTTCTTAAGTGCGTCTTCTGTCCTGGGGTTTTAGCCGAACTCCTTTGGTTCTCTTCCCTCTCGACTTAGTTGGGTGGTTTTTTGGGCTAACCGAATATTCTTCTGTCTGACCCAAGCTCTCCCTGGTGATCTAAAGTAAGTCTTCTCTTGGGTCACCAAATCCCTCTCAAGACCCGAACTTTGTTATCGCTTTCAGCTATGGCTATGCCACTTCTCCTCCTCTTGTCATATTATGTTAGACTCATTTTCTTTAACCTCTTTCTTTTATCGATCTTGCTAGGGGTGTGTTCTTGGCTTTGTGCGCTAGTCAGTGGTGGTTGTTGGGGTTAGACCAAATATTGCTGCCCTCCTCTTCTAGTCTTCGTTTCAGTAAGAGACTTATGTGGTTAATTGGTTTATAATAAGGTTGTGTAACAAGTGAACTTTAATGCAGCGTGTGGCCATCGGGAGGGGGTGATTAGAGGTTGAAGAGTTTTGAAACGTACTTGGGATATCAAGGTAAGCGTCATACATTGATGAGATTTATGAGTTTATAGTCGGATGGCTAACTCAAATATTTGAGAACTGAAAAGGGATCACTAACATGGTTTTAGGTTGGGTGCATAAAGTTCGACGTGTTTCTCTCTAAAAAGGTGTGTAACTGTACGCCATTCCTGTTACTGATCAAAAGTTGAAAAGTCGGCATTTGCGATCTCGCGAGCGTGTGAATGCTCGTGAGATGATTTGAGCCACAAGCTTTGGGCAACGGATGTTGAGGCTACTGCGAGCGCTCTCGTGGGCTCGAGCCGTTATGGGTCACTTAGGCCGAGTAATGGGACTTAGGCCCATATGCACTGTTTTAGTCTCATGGGCTGTCTGAGCCATTCATGACGACTGTAGACCTCCTAAAGAGTTGCTGTCGGTACTAAGATCCCAGAATTAGTTAAATGACCGAGATACCCCTGATGGGTAAAAGTTACTATTTTACCCCAGATTCACGAAACGACCTCTATAATGCTAGCGGTAGGTTAATTTAATGGGTGAATGACATTTGCATGACTAGTTATGAGTATGATATACTGCTTGCATATTATTTATGACACGACGTCTGCATGGGGTGGGTTATGATATGGAGGAAGTACTGTACTAGTGACTACGTCACATATGCTATTACTGGTGGCTTGCCACACTTACTGTTACTGGTAGCTACGTTGCATTACTGATATTACTGAAAGCTTGGCTGTGATTTTGGTGTGCTGGTTGGGTGGGTCAATTGATATCCCCATAGGTGTGTTGGTTGGTACGGGTGGTGTGCTGGATGGTTATGGGATGGGCTGTATCTTGCACTCTTGTTACTACTCTTTTTGTCTGGCTTGGCCCAGCATCAGATCGATCTTGTCAGTATTGTTCACTGTTTGATTATTTTGGGGTTTACACACTGAGTTTAAGTAAACTCACCCCATTTCTAACTGTGCAGGTAATCCCTAAGCTTGATGGTTTGGAGCTGCGAGGGACCCGGTGGCGGCCACACTACTGTTTATGTGCCTGTTTAGTCCAATTGCAATTAGATTTCGTTTTGGGCTTTTCATTTATGTAATAAGGCTGTTGGAAGGTTTTAAGTTTAAATTTGGATTATTATTTTTTACACTAAACTGCTAGTCTAGGAAGATACAAATTTTCAAAATGGCATGCTTTCCCTAAGGAACACGAGCTTCCAACAACAAAGTTTTTAAATGCATTCGCGGTTTTTAAATGATAAACCATACTTAACTTTGGCAAACTGACTGGTAAACGTTTTGATGAGAACTATAGTTAAATAGTAATAAAAAGGGTTTAGATTCAATAACAGATTTCTACTCTAAGGATCAGTTTTGGAAAGCGATATAATGTGACACGCCAGATTCGGCCTTAACGTCTAGGCCAAGTTTGGGTTGTTACATTTTACCTTGTCCATTCATCAAGACAGAATAATGGTTTTACTTGTAGGTATACCATGTCATCTTCATGTGGAAAGAAAGTCACCGTCCCCGCTTCGAAAAAAAGGTAGGGAGTGTCATCTTCCTCATGTCCTACTGCTGAAATTCGCCACCCCTTCTTGCAGTTTCCCATTGGACCCCAAGAAGAACTTTTCCAGATACTTCGAGCCTGACCCTTAGGTGTAGGCAGATGCATCGACTGGGCCATGCTAGAACAAGTCCAACTAGCTAATGTGATTTGGGCCCTCCTCACCACCGACCCATGGGACCTTTTATTTGAGATCGTTGAGCTGACGTATCTTGAGCTCACGATGGAACTATGCTCAACATTCCATTTTCAGACCGTAATGACCAACTATGATGATCCCAACACGATCCAATTTCGCCTTGGCGGTTTAGCCCGCCAATTGAGCATCCCAGAGTTTGGTTCAGCACTGGGCCTTTACACAGAGGAGTTCAAGGAGGAGAACGACCTCGATACCCTCAACCGCCACATCTATTATTCTCCATCGAAGTGTTGGAATGCCCTTGTCCCTCACTCGGCCACCTACGGCCCCAGTCGCTCCAAGGCATCAGCTCTTCCTCCATCCTTGAGGTACCTACATTCTATTTTATCTCACACTTTGATAGGGCAGAGAGAGAGCACCGGTGTCGTCAACACTCACGACGTCTACTTCTTCTGGTGTATGTCGCAGGGGCACGTCTTCGACCTCGCCTATTTCATCGCCCTTGCCATTCGCCATCAGACGGAGTGACATCGAAAGGGGGTCATCTCTATTGGCCCCTACGTGACTCGACTGGCTCGACACTTCAGGCTCCTCAACACCGCAGAACAAGAATCATCCTTTACCCTCATTGGCCAGATGTCTCCGCAAGGAATCTCAAGCATGCTAAGTATGAGGATGATTGAAAAGCGCCGAGGAACCTACCCTCCTCAATATCATCTCGCCCAATCAACTGAGGAGGAGGCCCCTGAGGACATTACTGATGATGTCCCTCCACAGCACGAGGACACACTGCCTCAGCCACCACCAACATATCGGCCAGTTCATGCGGCGGCTTCATATTCTGACATCTCTGAGCGCCTCACTCGATTTGAGCAGCAGTGTTTTCAGTAATTTGATAACATTGATGCTACTCTACAGCAGATTTGTCAGCACCTCCACATCTCATCGTCACCACCACCTCGCGAACCATCCGGCGATGATGATGTTTAAATACTTTATTTTACTTTATCTTTATTTATTTTTATTTCTATTTATCAATGTTCTTATTATTTTCACTTTTAACTTTTCATTTTATTTCCTTTTTACTACTATTTTATTTTTAGGATTTATAAACAAATTTTAATCTCGGCTATTTCATTATGAGTAATTATTCTCTATATTCCTAAAAAGTTCCTGATTTTATCACAATTATAAAGAGCTACAAAGCTCACAATTACTTAGGAACTTCAAACTCCACTGGAAACGGTTCTCCACGACTGCCATGTCCTGCTCGATCATGGGATATAATATTCTTTTGGCGCAGCACTTGTGGAACCTAACCTCTACCACCACTGAAGTATCCTCCTCCACTCTAAATAACTCCAAACTAGGGAGTTCATTCATTTAACACTCAGGAAGTTTCACCTCTCTCCCTATCTTATGGTCTTATATTTATAATTGCCACTAACTTTATCTTTGTACATTGAGGGCAATGTACATCTTAAGTGTGGGGGGTAAATTATATCACTATCAGAAATCCCTGAATTTTGTCTTGTTCTCTTATAAATCTCTCCTATCATTTTTAGGATGAATTTTGATTAAGTTAAAAATTTTATTGATATATCTTGAATTAAAACATAGGCATTCATGTATTGACTATTTAAACTTAAAGACATTAGAGAATTAAGCATGATAAGTTGATTTCTGAGAATTTAAAAAATTAGGTGTTCCCATGTTTAGGTATTACCTTGAATTGAAATCTACAGTTTTGAACATCAAAAAGCCATAATTTTTGTGAGATTTTGAGCCTTTAAAGAGCATCTATTATTTACTTCATGCTCACTTTTATTATTGCTTGAGTGCGTCAATATCGAATTGTTATTCTAGAACTTGCTTGATTATGCATGTCAAGACCACACCATTTGATTTGATATGTCAATATGATAGAGGCACTTAGGATTAACCCACTCATGCCATGAAAAGCCTACCTCCACGATTAACCCTTAGTAAACCCCTTTGAGCATAACAAGCCATTCCTTGTATTACCCTTAATATTAACCCTTAACTCATTATTGTTGAAATCCCCTCAATTAATTTGATCCCTATTTTTGTCAAGATTTTATTTGAATAAATTGCTTAGCTATGTCTTGTTCTTAAAAGTTAGTATATGTTATTTAACTTGTTCTAAAAAAATAAAAAAAAATACATATTTACATTGATAGTGATATTTTGTATTTGAATTCCATATTCTGAGAAGAAGCTCTATTGTACGCAATTGATGACTAAATATTTTCTAGTTAAGTAATTTCTCAATTCAATCTCGACTCTAACCTTTTCTTTCAGATTGTGACCACACCCCCTAACCGAGCCTCATTACAACCCTCTAAAGACCTTTTTATTGATGTATCATCTCAATATATAGTGGTGGAGATTTGATTTTCATGCAAGCCTATGGTAATAACTTTTCATATTGACTGATGAGTGCTGATTTCATTATCCTTAAACACTTTGAGTGATTTGAGTGAATCTTTAGTGAGGATGTTAAATTCTGTAAGATTTCGAATCAATGGTAACTACTTAAATAAGGGGAGATGCCTATGTTTTCCGTGATTAAATGCTCAACTTGGAATGTTTGAAACTTTAATGTTCTTCTAGTTCAATTCTCAATGTATGATCACTTATGGATTAGCTTGAGATATTATTGATAAGAATTCTAAGTTGAGAGAAAGGAATTCTTAATTATGAATTGAAGATTTTGCTTGAGGACAAGCAAACGCTTAACTGTAGGGGTATTTGATAAACCGTAATTTATACATATTTTTATCCCATGCTTAACAAGTTTATGAATGATTTCTCCTTAGATTTGGTGAATTTGATGCTCCTAATCCTTTAGTTTCATGTTTTATACTTAGGTGAGCATAGGAGAGCGAAAAGAACAAGAAATGGGATAAAACCGGACAAAATGGGCCGACATGGGAAAACAACACGCTTGGACTTCCTCACATGGGCAGAACACATACCCGTGCCATTCTAACAAGCTTGACCACGGCCTAAAACAACCTCAGCATAGGCATGTTGAATTCTCAGCCTCGACCACGGCCTGAAGTAATCGCACACGGGTGTGTCCCTGCCGAGCCCTAGCTCAGTTTGGAAAAGGGCAAGTTTGAGGGCTTTTAGGCATTCAAAAGCCTATTTAGACACCCTAGAGGAGGACGAAAAGGGAGACAGAGAGTAGGAAGTAAGGAATTACTCCAAGAAAGTCGATTGATCCATCTCAGAAGTCAGATTCGTCATCAAGACTGAAGATCTCTCCTCAATTTCCCTTTAGGAGTTTTGGGTTTTGTTTATGTTTTGTATTCATTATTCTTCTGAGATGTTTTCTTTTTTAGTTATGAACTAAATCCCTTAAATACCTAAGGGGAATGAAACCTAAGACGAATCTTGTTATTATTTTCTAAATTTTATGATAAATATTTAACTTGTTCTTAATTATGTGTTCTTAATTCTTGTTTCGATATTTCAGGATATTGATTCAAGTTAATGCTCTTATTTGGTGGAAGAATAGTCCCTGTCTAAGAGTAACTTTGTCATAATTAAGCGGAGTTGATTGCGCGCCTAGAGATATGGTGACAAGATTTTACTGGATTAGGGTGAAACCTAATAAAGGGATCAATAGATTGAGTTAATGCAGCCCTAGGGTGTTAATTAGAAAGAGATTTCAATTATTCAATCTAGGGTTAGACGTTATTAGTCTTGAATAGGGATAATAACATAACTTAGGGATTTCTACAGAACAAATTGAATGAATAAATTGCACGATTCGAAGCTAAATAACAAGTGAAGTCTAGATGGATTTTTCTTAGGTGTTGTCTTAAATCAATCATTTTCCCAAAAGTAATTCCCCAATTCTATTTTCTATGAATTCTTAGTTTAGTTAATTAGTTAATTAAAAAAAACCCAATTATTCTCAGGCTAGATAATAAAAAGACAGTTAATACTAGTACTTTCAGTTCCTTTGGGTTCGACAATCCAGTCTTGCTAAAGCTATACTACTGTTTGATAGGTACACTTGCCTACGTCATGATAATAGTTAGTTTCAAGAATGATTAATTATAAATTTATAAAACTTATCATGAAAAATCATTATCAGTGACGAAATTTCGATACCAACTAACTAAACTGACTTCTTGTACTTCGAAACTTGCAGAGGTATCATTTTTAAATGCTGAATATCGATACCTCTATTCTAGAACATAAAAACACAACATATAACATAACATAGATAATCCCAAATAGGTTCTAAACATCATGCATAAGTTTTCTCATAAAATAAACACTGAAATGTCATAATTAACTGTTCCAAACATCATATTTAAAATCCACAAAGTTCCTAAGCACAATAGGCATGCAAACAACTAAAAATCATAGCAAAACCAACATAATATCTACCACATTCCCTTTTATTCGTAAAATAGAAATAATTAAATGAACACCTACTAATAACAACTAAAGTTTTTGGCTTGGATCACCTCTCGAGACCACACTGCTCACACCGACACTACTTATCTGCAATGGTTAAAAATGAGTTGGTGAGCTTAACAAGTTTACTGAATGCTCAGAACAACCACTATGCAAACAAGTCATTATGCATCAACTAAGTAGACATGTAACATATTCATACATATTTAATTCTAATATCATATTCCACACATTTAATCATCTTCCATTTATACTATTACACATTTATCACATTAACCACATGATTATTGAATCATATATCATAGCACATAAAAACCATATTTAACCACATTCAATCACATTATAAGATAGTTTGGCTCTTTAGTTTATGAAACATAATATTGTCTCTATCACCACACGTTGGATACACAGATCTTCAACACACCAAAATGGCTCATAGAGTCGAACATGTCCCATAAGTGAAGCGTATAACTCACATTCCCTTATATCTCTAAAAATTATCCTTAGGCTTCAATGCCCCAAAATCACATCGAAAAGGTGAGTACTCACAATCTTATGGCATGCCAAATATATCCAATAGTCTCATAAAATCACAAGGCCAAAATATCCACATTATTATCACATATTTACTTACATACTTTTCGCATATATTCATTGCATATTCACATCATTAGCACATTATAATCTCTATCACATGGTATGAAAACATACCCTCATATTTACTGTTACAAATGAAAGACCCACATATTCTCTTTCACGACAGTCATTACAAGCTTATAACACATGTCATAGCATCTCATATATGTTCATATTTTCACAATTGCACAAGCACAAATATATGACATTTAATCATAAGCATGACAACAAATACACTCGGAATTAGAGTAAGGGTTTAGGCTACCTTTAAATTCTCAATTACACGATGAATAATCTATGAGCAGTGATTCTAAAACACTCACTAGAAATATACTTTCGCCGAAAAGCCAAAATGTAACCTCTTAAACCTGGCCTAGACGTTATGGCTAGATTGAGAACGCTACAACAGCCATTGAAATGGCTAAACTAACTTACGTTACTTTTGAAAACCTTAAATAAACTCATTTTAGAGAAAACCGTAGGTGTTCTTTGAGTTAGCTTAAAAGAATTCATTCATTAGGTCATGTATACTTAGGATTCATTTTATTTTTAATAGTGTTGTTTTAGAAAAATTATTTGCTTTTGCTTTTCTTTAAAAAAAACTCGATGTTAAACCAATGCAGCTAAAAAACCATTTTTCAAGTCATTTTGGAAACTAAATTGCCTTATTGATTTTTTTTTTTCAAAAACGATTCATTTACAATGAAGTAGAAATTAGGGAACAATGTCAAAATTTTACTTAAATTAGATATCATGTATTTGCCGGTTATTATGTTTGAGTAAGCCATGCATGCAAAAATCCCCAAATGAAAAGTTACCAAGCCACAGACGAAAAATAATTTTAAAAAAATACAAACCAAAACCAATAGAAGCTGATTAATACTTATTAAAAATAGTCTGAGGTCCAAGGTGATTCACCGTGTGCTGGGTCTGGTCCTATTTTCGAGGTTTACCTAAAAAGTTAAACACTATTGGGGTTGAGCTTATGAAAAGCACAATTTGAATTGAACAATTATTTAAACAGACAAAAAGATCAAATACAATAACACATATTAGCATTAATAGAAGAAAACAGAACCATCATAGGAATTTCATATCATTACATGGCCATTGTCAAATTGATGTCAAATAGTGTACGAGCATGGGACATCATTCATTTGAGTAACAATCATTAATTTCGATACCATTCAATACAACACAATACAACACATCTCATGAATCAATAACATTCAAATTTTTCATGAGCATGATGCAATGCAAAAAGGTTCCTACCCATACCATCCGCTACACACCACGAGTTCCCTAGAACCCGTCATCTGACTCCAAAACATTATGGGCTTAAGCCCATTGTGGTTAAAACCACCGATAACAATATTTAGAAAATTCTGCCAGTAAAAATGAAGACAAGCTACCAGTAAAAATGCGATAAATCGCCATTCCCCTTGATACTCCAAGTGTAGTGCACTGACTACGAATAGTGCAAACGTAATATGCCATCGGTACTCCACGAAACTCCTTCGTCAACCATAAAATCCCAACCTAAAGCATATGCAATATGTCACACAATCTCATACATAATCATATCTCAATACTTTACACATTCATTTGACATGCTCAGCATGTCCTCAATAATCACCTACTTTTAGTAAATGGAATAGTGTTCCAATCTTTCTAATTACCATTGTGTTGGTATCAATCAATATCGTTCAATTTCACATATATTACAGATTTTCATTGTGCATAAATAGCACCCTTTTCAGTACACAATATAACAAATATCTCATGCATTTAAATTATACATAAGCTTAATATCTCAACAAATTATATCATTCAGTCAAACATTCTCATATCTCATAACTCAAAAATGCAATTACCAACTCAATCAAACATTCATTCTATCAAATTGGCAATTTGGCCAACATGTCAATCTTTGAAGGCTCGAAACATACCTAGTTCAACCACTCAGAAAATCAATAATTTGGCTATTAAGCCAATCCAATGAGCAAGCTAATTTGTCACATATAACGTGATATTTAACATTTTCAAACAATTTTATGAGTATAGGACCCACAACTTATTGTTCACTTCCTCGCAGCACATTAGCAAATCTTCCAATTTTTGTTATTAATTCCTTAAACAAACCTAAACCAAAATTCAGTATAAATTCAATCAATTTACCATTAAACCAGCCCCCAAACACCCACTTATGAGTTCAAACCAAATTTTGAAATTATAACTATTTTATGAATCTAAACTAGTTAGATTCCTTACACTATATCTATGCGAACCGTACAAACAATCATTCTTCACCTTTATGGATGATCTAGGGCATTTGGGTCAGAACCTAATTAAATAATATACTAAAAAAATCAGTAGATAATTAATGATTAAATTCCTTAATTTAATCAATTCATAACCTTTACCTAACAACTATGTCGACATAACAAACTAGTTATCCTTAATTGCACTTACGCTTCACGATTTGTGGGATCCAATTGGCTAATTGATCAAGAATGTATCTTTCTAATTAAAATTTGATTAAAGGCTGATTAACAGGGTTCAAGAACACAATTTAATTCTATAAAAACATTGGCAAGACCCAAGAAACAAAAAAGCCCCCTTTCTTGCACATAGGCGCACTCACTACCACCTATGGTGGCTAAAATTGGGGCTGAACTTTTAAATGGTTTGAGATCTCATTAAAATCTAGAAAAATACCTTCACCAAATTCAAGATTTAGAAATTTTTTTTTATTTGACAAGATTAATCAAGAAATTGAAGAGAAAAGAGATCTTACCTAAGCTAGTTGTGAGAAACAATAATGAAACTTTCTTGGCAATGTTCAGGATCGATCTTGGGGTTCAAGATTTCAGATTTGAGGCAGATTTAGGTGAGGATAAATGGAAGAAACATAGTTAAGGAGATGGTGCACAATCTAGATGCAAAAAGAAGAGGAAATAGATGGTAAAATGGGACATGTAGGCGACGACAACAATGATAGAAAGAAAGGAAATTGAAGAGAAAAGAATAGAGGAAGAATGTGAACGGCTAGGGTAGGGAAAATTGAATTAGAGGCTGAAAAATACAATAAAAAATTATATTTATACTTAGGGTTCAAGGGTATGGATGGCACGCATATTAAAAGAACAAGGGAATTTATAAAATTTAATTATTTTGCAACGGAAAGGATTTAAACTTGGGACCTTATTTAATTTCCATGCTTTATTATATTTCTTTTAACCATTAGACTTCTTCGTCATTCTTGAATTAATTTTGAAATATTTATTTTGAAAACAATGCATGTCACATACTAGGGTATAAGGCAAAATTTGCAAAATAATAAAAATGGCGAGACAGAAGGGATTTGAACTTGGGTTTCAAGGTGTAACACTCCTAACCCGTACTAGTCACCGAAACAGGGTTTCAAAGCATTACCTAAACATTCAAAACATTTTTCGATTAATTCATAAATTTTACTATTCATTAACTGAGATTATTCATAACGTCCTCTAATTGGACCCTCGAGGTCCTATACGAGTATTAGAATCGAATCGGGACTTCATCGGGACCTTTAAGAATTTTTCGAGAAATTACAAAATTTTTCCAAGGTACAAGGCTCACACGCTAGTGTGGACCAAGGGACACACCCGTGTGACCTTGGGACACGCCCATGTTAGAACCCGTGTTCGACCCCGTGTAACTCTCTGAATTGCCCACACAGCCATGCCACATGCCCGTGTGCTAGGCCGTGTGGTTAATTAATTTAATTCGAATCAGGTGCAGATTTCACACGGCCAAGACACACACCCGTGTTCTAGGCCGTGTGGCACACACGGTTGAGACACACGCCTTTGTCTTTGCATGTGTGCCCAATTCTAAGTATTCTGTTACTTAAAATTTAAGTGCAGGGAACACACCGCCTAACCACATGCCCGTGTTACCAGGCCTTGTGTCACACACGGTCCAAACACACGCCCGTGTGCCTGTCCGTGTAGACAAAATGAAGCCATTTCCTAGCTTCATTTGTCACCCAAAATCATCCAAAAACCTGCATATAAAACACTCCACCAATTCCAACCAATTCAAATATTTAAAATAGGCCAATTCATCATCTAATAAGGCAAACCACTACATGTATAAATGGTTATAAATTTACCTTGTATTAACCTAGGCAGTAGCAACCTTTGATAACATATTCATAACATATCATATGTGAACATAACATCATAATATACTTAATCATACCAAAATAAGCCATTACTAGCCATCCCAATGGCTAGGATACAAAATAACATTTTCAAGCCACTATTGGCCAAGTTTCCCTACACATGCCATTATAACAAAATGATTTCACTAAATATACCCAAAATGCTAAACGACAGTGTGACGATGCTCCAACGATCTTCCAACCTTTACGAGCTTTCGAGCACTATAAAACATGGGAAAAATAAAAGGAGTAAGCATTACATGCTTAGTAAGTTCGTATAACAGAAACTAAACTTACAAGTCTTGTTTATTAACCTAAGCATACAATGTTATGTTTCCATCCATTTGGCTAAATGGCCTAGTCACATACATTGTATCAAACATGTTAGTCACCAACTATTCATATAAATCAAATAACATAGATGAGCTCATCAAGCAATATTTTATCTAGTCAATACTATTTCGTTCCAAGGTCTTAATGCCAAGTCAAGAGCTATATGTCCTTTGAATCATTGAATTTTGATGGATGCTCATTTAGTACACTCGAAGTGTACGAATCAATAATCCATCAATTTCTTATTCAAGGGCACCCATTAGGGCACTTAGCCAAGAAACACTCTCTCAAGCTACACATTGAATAACAGGATTACCAGGCCAAGCTAAATCCTTTTTAATACGTATGCTCAGAAGAGCTCGATTAGGATTACCAGTCCAGGCTAAACCCTAATCATGACGTGTGCTCGAGAGATAGTATATCGGGATTACCAGTCCGGGCTAAATCATTTATATAACAAGGCCAATGGGATTACTCGTCTGATCTAAATCCCTCCGCAACAAATGCAGGACCTTATCCGTTTCGGGAAAGCATATATAATCATCGAAATTCAACATCCAATCAGGACTAACCTTTTATCACCATTTCAAGCTTATTTTGATTTTTCATCATAGCATACAAGTGAAGCACATCAACATAAATCACATTACATATAAGACAACAATTAACTAACATAATTACATATCCGATTAAGTTACACGAACTTACCTTGACTCTTGTTTGCGTAATAATCTACTAATCCGAAATCTTTTCCTTTCCTCGATCTAACCTCGAGTTTGTGTTTTTCGGATCTATATAAATGAATTTAATCATCAATTTCATACATTTCATACTTAAATAGACTCAATTTAAGTCCTAGGCAAAATTACCATTTTGCCCCTAACTTTTCCAAAAATTCTATTTTCATCCCTAGGCCCGAAAAATGAAACTTGTGCAAATTACTCCCTATTCCAAGCCTAACCAAAGCCCCATTAGTAATTTTCTAGCACATGTTTACATAAAATTTTAGTAGTTTTCCTTCAATTTCACAAGTTTACATTTTAGTCCCTAAATCAAGTTTTCATCAAAAATCACTTTGCAAAAGTTATTTATCTATCAATAATCTTTCATTATCTACCATAAATTACTAATTTCCAGCATAATATATCCATGACCCATTTTCATGCCTTGATATCTTTTCAAATTAATCCCTCAAATAGAAAGATTAAGCTATCCCGGTTTCAAAAATACCAAAATTACTGAAAACAGGACAAGCAAACTTACCCAATTAGGCCTTGAAATCTTCTTTTCTCTCTCCTAGGGTTTCCATGTGTTTTTAGGCTGAAGATGATGAAAATAAGATGATATACTTCTTTTCATCTTTTTAATTAATTAATATTTTTGTATTTCCAATTTAGTCCCTTATCTTTTTTTATAATTCCATGGATGAGTCATCATAAAAATATACATACTTTTATTAATAGTCTAATTACTATATAAGGACCTTAAGTTTTGAATTCCATAGCTATTTGATCCTCAGTTCTACTAGAATTCAACTTTTGCATTTTACGCGATTTAGTTCTTCTAGTAATTAGGCACTAAATCGATAAAATTTTCATATCAAGATTTTCACATGTCATTTCTATCATATTACAGGTCATATGGTAAAATAAAAATAAAATATATTTTGGATCAGATTTGTGGTCCCGAAACCACTGTTCCAATTTCACTGAAAAATGGGCTGTTATAACTCTCCCCCACTTTAGGGATTTTCGTGCTCGAAAATCTTACCAGTAAAAAGATTCAGGTATTGCATCCACATTGTATCCTCTGGTTCCCAAGTAGCCTGTAACACCCCTTACCCGTTACCGTCGCCGGAACAGGGTACAAGGTATTACTAGAACATAGCACATACCATTAAACAAAAACCGAAATAGAAATATGTCATCCAATTTGATAGTGTATCGTTATAACATATGTCTTGAACAATATTAGCCAACTTTAATGGATTATACAAAGTAGTTGATCGAATACTGTAACCAATATTTTAAACCTAGGCAATTATGACACGTAACAAAATAATTAAGTCTACTATACATGCCATAATTCAAAATGTTTAGTTCAATACCCCAAAGTATTGATAGTGCGACAGATCTTCGCGATCCTTAACTCCCAACAAGTCAAGGACACTATAAAACAAAAGAGAGAAAACAAAGTAAGCTTATAGCTTAGTAAGTAAGTAAGTAAATATTAATGAAAGAATCTAATATGTTTATACAACAACTCAAGTATATCTACTTTAATTTCACTATTCACTCCAATTTGATTAAGCTGTCTCTGCTGCATCATGTTCCCTAAATAAATCATAACTCGAGTTACAAAACTCTAAATTCAAATCCGTAAAATTTCCCTAAATCTAGACTCATAAATATTTTTACTAATTTTTTTATAGAATTTTTGGTTCAGCCAATTAGTACAGTTTATTGGTTAAAGTTTCCCCTGTTACACAGCTCAACTGATCTGACCTCTGTTCACTACGAATTGAATTTCTCCCAGCACAAAATTCAAATAACCATAAAATATGTTTCATTTAAAACTAGACTCAATTAGGAATTTAGACATATAAACTAATTTGTTTTGTACAATTTTTAATGATTTTTCAAAGTTGGAACAGGGGACCACGTAGTCATTCTGAGCAAGTCACACACAATTGCAAATATCTCAAAATATAGAATTCTTTTGCTTGCTCTGTTTCTTTTATATGAAAATAGACTAATTAAGCTTTAATTACACATCTCATTCAACCTCTAGTTAAATCCATTCTATTTTTGGTGATTTTTCAAAATCACGTCATTGTTCTTGTCAAAAAATGATTTAATGCTACTTTCACTCTTTCACCCATTCTTTGCACTAACCTCATTTTAACTTACATATATATATACTACAAATCATTTTCATCATATTTCATACGTTACAAGTGTAGGTCCGTGACTACAATCTCACTACTAAGCCATCCCGTTGAACAATTCGGATCAACCTCTCGATATTTAATGGCTTTAGCCCACAAACTCCACCATCATACTTCATTTAGTTAGTTCGGCTCTCTTGTACACATAGTGAACACTTAGTACCACTCATGTGACCTAGCCGATTTGTCTCAGAGCTCTCTTGTCTACATGGTGTCCTTCACTTGGAATCACGCATGCGACCTAGCTACATATATCCCGTAGCTCTCTTGTCTACATGGTGTACACATAGTATCACCCATGCGACCTAGCTACATTCATCTCTTACGTAGCTCTCTTGTCTACATGGGATACATCCCGTATCACACATGTGACCTAGCTACTACATTGTATCTCGTAGCTTTCTTGTACACATGATGTGCACTCAAGATCATACATGTGACCTAGCTACGCTTCCTCTATTTTATTCGATCTCTCTGAATGTTCAACCGGGATCTCTCTCTATTGTTTATTTCCATTCTTCCAATGGTCTATTTATATTTTTAACATCAGCTAATATATTTACATAATAGGCTAAAATATAAGAATGTACATAAAATTAATGTAATATTTACATACAAACTTACCTCGGTGCAAAATGTGGAATTTTTGCAATTTAGTCCAAAGCTTTTTCTTTCCCCAGTTCAAGGTCAATTCCACGCCTTTCTTGATCTATAACAATACATTTAGCTCATTTAACACTCATACTATTTATTTCAATCCAAAAATCACATTATGGAAAAATTACATTTTTGCCCCCTAACTTTTACAAAATTACAATTTTGCCCCAAGGCTCGGAAATTTAATTTCAGCCCTTATTCCTATGTTTTATGACATGCTGAACATTTTCCTCATCTACAACAACATCAAATTCTCACTCTAACATATAGTTATGAACAATAAGTATTTTTACCAATTATGCTTAGTTTTACTCGTTTTCACTTAAAACCGAGTAGCACAAGTTGTTTAACATAATTTAAAACCTCATATTCTACCATCAAACATCAAAATACATGCCTATCATTCATGGGTAAATTTTTAAACATAAACCCTAACTCAAAATAATAGTAGAAATAGGTAAACCAGAAGCTACGAGGATTTCAAAATGTAAAGAACATTAAAAACGGGGCTTGGAATTACTTACTATGGAGCTTGAAAGTTGAAGAAACCCTAGCTATGGAAGAGAGGAAAATTCGCAGCAAACTAGTGAAGAAGATGACCAATTTTGTGTTATTTTTCCCATTTTATTTCATTTAATATACAAATGACCAAAATGCCCTCCTTACTAAACTTTCAAAAATTCCTTCCATGTCCCAAAATTTGTCCATGAACTTAAATTTGGTCAAATTGCCATTTAAGACCTCCTAATTAATATTCCAAAGCAATTTCATACTAAAAACTTCTAGGATGCAAATTTCAGCAACTTATTCAATTTAGTCCCTACTTTCAATTTAAGCATTTTAAGCATAGAATTTTATCACGAAATTTTCACACAATCACGTAATCATATCATAAAACCCAAAATAATTATAAAACAATTATTTCTATCTCAGATTTGTGGTCACAATACCACTATTCCGATTAGGCCCTAATTCGGGTTGTCACAATTCTCCCCCTTTAGAGATTTTCGTCCCAAAATCTTACCAGAAAAAAGGTTTGGGTACTTTGTTTCTTCATAGCTTCCTCAGGTTCCCACGTAGCCTCTTCTATCCCATGTCTGTGCCACAATACTTTCACTAAGGCTATACTTTTTTTTCTTAACTGTTTAACTTCTCGAGCCAAAATCTTTATTGGTTCCTCCTCATAGGTCATATCCGATCGAATCTCAATTTCGTTGGGGAAACCACATGTGAAGGATCGAACGATAACATCTCAACATTGATACATGAAACACGTTATGAATTCTTTCTAACTCTGCCGGTAAAAGCCAACCGATATGCCATTGGTCCAATTCTCTCGAGAATCTCATACGCCCCAATAAAACGCGCGGACTCAACTTGCCTTTTCTGGCTAAATCTCGAAATCTTTTCCATGGTGACACCTTCAAGAACACTTTATCACCTACTTGAAATTCAATCTCTTTTCTTTTCAAATCGCATATGACTTTTGTCGATCTGGCGACTTTCAAACAATCCCGAATTACTTTTATTTTCTTTTCGGTTTCTTTAACTAAATCAACTCCGTGAATCTGCTTTCTCACTAAGCTCGGTCCAATATAAAGGAGTCCGACACTTACGACCATACAAGGCTTCAATGACGGTGCCATTTGTATACTTGATTGATAATCATATTGTAGGCAAACTCAATCAAAGATAGATATTTCTCCCAACTACCTCCAAATTCTAAAACACAACATCTAAGCATATCTTCGAGTACTGGATTACTCTTTCTCGATTGACCATCTGTTTGTGGATGAAACGCGGTACTAAAGTTCAATTTTGTACCCAAAGCTTCTTGTAACTTTTTCCAAAATCTCGAGGTAAATCTCGGATCTCTATCTCGATATTATAGACATAGGTACTCCGTGCAACCTCACAATTTCAAAGCAATATATAAGTCGGCTAACTTATCAAGTGAGTAATCGGTGCGTCTTGGTATAAAGTGGGCTGACTTTGTTAATCTATCAACCACTACCCAAACAAAGATCCTTCTTTTTTTGAGTCAAAGGCAAACCGGTCACAAAATCCATGGTAATCTTGTCCCATTTCCACTCGTGCACCATTACCGGTTGAAGTAGCCCTGAAGGCACTTGATGTTCACTTTTACTTGTTGACAAATCAAACACTTGGTTACAAATTCAAAAATGTCCTTTTTCATACCGCCACCAATACAACTTCTTTAAATCATTATACATTTTTGTGCTACTGTGGTGAATCGATAAACATCCATTGTGCGCCTCATGTAATATTTTCTCAATCAATTTATCATTTTCCGCACACATATCCTGTCTCGAAACATCAAATACTGTCTCGGTCCAACTCAAAATCTGAGTCGTAACTCGACTCACATTGAGTTCTCTTGGCCCGCAACTCACTATCATTCTTTTGAGCATCACAAATCAATCAAGAAATAACGGTTTAGCTCTCATCTCTGCTAAGATTGACCCATCATCGACAACGCTAGCCCCGTATTCATGGCTCTCAAAGTAAAAAGAAATTTTCTCATCAAAGCGCCAAGAACTACATTTGCTTTTCCCGATGATAATCAATCACCGATCATAATCCTTTAATAATTCAAGCTATCTTCGCTATCGCATTCAAATCCTTTTGATTCATCAAATACTTCAAACTTTTGTGATCGGTAAAAATTTGGCATTTTTCACCGTACAAATAATGTCGCCAAATCTTCAAGGCAAAAACAATAGCGCCAATTTCCAAATCATGTGTAGGATAGTTCTTCTCATGCGGTTTTAACGTCTCGAAGCATAAGCTACCACTTTACCCTCTTGCATCAACACACATCCAAGGCACATCAACGATGCATCACTATAAATTACGAACTCTTTTCTGGTTCGGGCCAGTACCAAAATTGGTGCTTGAATTAATCGTGCTTTCAACTTTTCAAAACTCTGTGACATTTATCACCCATTCAAACTTAATATTCTTTTGCAAAGAACTTAGTCATAGGAGAGGCAATCATCGAAAATCCTTCAACAAAACGTCTATAATATCCGGCTAAGCCTAAAAAGCTTCTAACCTCGGATACATTCTTTGGCGGTCTCCAATCAACGATCGCAGAAATCTTACTTGGATCCACCCGAATACCATCACCAAACTATATGTCCCAAAAATCGACTTCACGGCCGTAACTCACTTTTACTAAACTTGGCAAACGCTTTCTTTTCTCTCAAGATCTGCAATATGGTTCTCAAGTGTTCGGCATGTTCGGACTCACCGAGAATAAATTAAAATGTCATCTATAAACACTACCACAAACTTATCCAGATATGGCCGAAAGATCTGATTCATTAAGTCCATAAATATAGCTGGAGCATTTGTTAAGCCGAAAGGCATCACAAGAAACTCATAATGTCCATACCTTGTCCTAAAGGCGATTTTCGGCACATCCGACTCTTTAACTCTCAACCGGTAGTAACTGCACCTTAAATCAATCTTTGAAAACACTGTGGCCCCTTTTAACCGATCGAATAAATCATCAATCCTCGGCAATGGGTATTTGTTCTTTATAGTCACCTTATTAAGTCGACGGTAATCAATGCAAAGTCTCATTGAACCATCCTTGTTCTTTACTGAATAATCTTGAGCACCCCACGGAGAGAAACTCGGTCTCACAAATCCTTTTACATTAATTCCTGCAATCGAGCCTTCAATTCTTTTAATTCACTGAGCCATTCTATACAGAGCAATCGAGATCGGTGCGCATCTTGCAGCAACAAATCAATGGCAAACTCTACCTCTCTATTCGAGGCAACCTGCAATTAAATGCGGAAATACATCCGAAACTCACAAACTATCGGTGCGATCGATTCAAGCTTCAATTGAGGCAACTCAAGATTCATTACATAAGCCGGAAGCTTCACACCCTTTTCTCATGTATTTACAGGACACATGTGCGAAATCACCATAGGCAATTTATTTGATTCATCTGTTTCAACCCACGAAATTTCTCCATTTTCACATTTCAACTCTAGTATATTTTGTTTGCAATCTACCTTAGCATCATACAATGTCAACCACCCATTCCCAAGATAACGTCAAACTCACCAAATGGTAACAACATCAAATTGGCGGAAAAATGTTGACCTTGAATCATTAATGGACAATTCTTGCAAACCTTATCAACTAGTACATATTAGCCTAAAGGGTTCGACACTTTAATCGTAAACTCAAGATAAGCTCAACCGGTAACTTTTTATTAGATACTAAATTCATGCAAATATAGGAATGAGTGGATCCGGATCAATCAATGCAATAACAATAGTATCATAGAGAGAAAATGTACCAATGAATGACATCGGAGATGATGCATCTTCTCGCACGTATAGCATAAGTTCTAGCAGTGCTCTAGCTTCTTATCTTGCCACTCGAATCTTTCATTGCGCTTTTTCTTTGCTAGTCCCACCTCCGGTATTTCTCGGTGGTCTACCCTACTAGCGGTGGTATTCTGTCTAGCACTTTCTGAAATCTTTCTTCTTTAACTTTCTCTGGACAATCTCTAATAAAATGTTCGCGAGAACCGCACTGAAACAAGCTCTCGCTCGGTTCCCCAACACTCACCATAATGTTGCTCCTTACATTGCGACATTCGGCTTTCTAGGTCGCATATTACCCATACTTGCCACCAAGTAGCTTGAGCTTTAGACCTCGAATACGCTCTACCACGATCTCTGTGTGAATCCCCAATTGAAAATGTCATTCGAGGGTTTGCCTCTTTGGACCTCTTTGATTGAGATTGAAATGGCTTGCTTATCGGCCTTTTTCTCGCATCTCGAGCCTCAATAGCACTTTTCTTCTTTCTTTGTTCAATTCTTCACTTTAAGAGCTCGATCAACCAACACTACAAATTCTCATCAACTCCAAAATTCCTACCAAGATTTTTAATGTCCTCATTCACCCCATCTTCAAACCTTCTCGCACATAATGGCCTCGGTGGACACACATTCCCGAGCATACTTGCTAAGTCTCACAAATTTGCGTTCATATTCTCGCCACGTACATCTTGCCTTGCTTTAATTCAAGGAACTCCTTCCGTTTTGATCAAGAAATCGCTGACTTATGTATTTCTTTCTAAATTCCTCCCGAAGAAATCCCAAGTAACTCTTTCTTTTGGCACCACTGCTACTACTCTAGTCTTCCACCAATGGTAGGCCGAATCTCTCAAAAGTGATACAAACACACTTTAAGCATTCCTCGGGTGTACATGAGAGCTCATCAAATACACGGGTAGAATTTTCAAGCCGCACTCGCTTTCAGGATCATCATCAATCTTTGCTCTAAACTCTTCGCCCCTTGTTTTCGAATCTTGTCAATCTGGAGGCTTGTTCATCCTTACCAAATCTATGCCTTGAGCAAATACAGGAATCGTCCGAGGTATAGGAGGGGGTGGAGGAGGTTGAGCATTTGGATTTGCTTGAATAAATTCAGTATACCAATTTTTCATCCTTTGGAGAAAGGCATCCCGAGCCTCATCTCCTTGTCTCAATGTCTCAGATCTACTTTCCACAGGTACTAGCAGCATCATCAGCCGCAGTTCCTTCAGGATCCATTACTATATTAAAACAAAACACAGTTTAGAACAATCAGGAGTCACCACACTATCACAATATTTTTATGGCATGTATAGCTAGACTTTTACACACACTTTATTAGTCCAAGAACCGACTAAACCATAGCTCTGATACCACTAAATGTAACACCCTAACCCGTTACCGTCGCCGAAACAGGGTAAAAGGTATTACTAGAACATAGCACATACCATTAAACAAAAATCGAAATAGAAATATGTCATCCAATTTGATAGTGTATCGTTATAACATATGTCTTGAACAATATTAGTCAACTTTAATAGATTATACAAAGTAGTTGATCGAATCATCAGAACCAATATTTTAAACCTAGACAATTATGACACGTAACAAAATAATTAAGTCTACTATACATGCCATAATTCAAAATGTTTAGTTCAATACCTAAAGTATTGATAGTGCGAGACAGATCTTCGCGATCCTTAACTCTGAACAAGCAAGGACACTATAAAACAAAAGAGAGAAAACAAAGTAAACTTATAGCTTAGTAAGTAAGTAAGTAAATATTAATGAAAAGAATCTAATATGTTTATACAACAACTCAAGTATATCTACTTTAATTTCACTATTCACTCCAATTTGATTAAAATTTGTCTCTCTTTGTATCATGTTCAGCTAAATAAATCATAACTCGAGTTACAAAACTCTAAATTCAAATTCGTAAAATTTCCCTGAATCTAGACTCATAAATATTTTTACTAATTTTTTTCTAGAATTTTTGGTTTAGCTAATTAGTACAGTTTATTGGTTAAAGTTTCCCCTGTTACACAGCTCAACTAATCTGACCTCTGTTCACTACGAATTGAATTTCTCCCAGTACAAAATTCAAATAACTATAAAATATGTTTCATTTAAAACTAGACTCAATTAGGAATTTAGGCATATAAACTAATTTGTTTTGTACAATTTTTAATGATTTTTCAAAGTTGGAACAGGGGACCACATAGTCATTCTGAGCAAGTCACACACAATTGCAAATATCTCAAAATAAAGAATTCTTTTTCTTGCTCTGTTTCTTTTATATGAAAATAGACTCATTAAGCTTTAATTCCACATCTCATTCAACCTCTAGTTAAATCCATTCTATTTTTGGTGATTTTTCAAAATCACGTCTTTGTTATTCTTGTCCAAAAGCAGATTTAATGCTACTTTCACTCTTTCACCCATTCTTTGCACTAACCTCATTTTAACTTACATATATATATACTACAAATCATTTTCATCACATTTCATACGTTACAAGTGTAGGTCCGTGACTACAATCTCACTACTAAGCCATCCCGTTGAACAATTCGGATCAACCTCGATATTTAATGGCGTCACCCACGGCTCCACCATCATACTTCATTTAGTTCGGCTCTCTTGTACACATAGTGAACACTTAGTACCACTCATGTGACCTAGCCGATTTGTCTCGTAGCTCTCTTGTCTACATGGTGTCCTTCACTCGGAATCACGCATGCGACCTAGCTACATATATCCCGTAGCTCTCTTGTCTACATGGTGTACACATAGTATCACCCATGCGACCTAGCTACATTCATCTCTTACGTAGCTCTCTTGTCTACATGGGATACATCCCGTATCACACATGTGACCTAGCTACTACATTGTATCTCATAGCTTTCTTGTACACATGATGTGCACTCAAAGATCATACATGTGACCTAGTCAAGCTTCCTCTATTTTATTCGATCTCTCCAATGTTCAACCGGATCTCTCTCTATTGTTTATTTCTATTCTTCCAATGGTCTATTTATATTTTTAACATCCGCTAATATATTTACATAATAGGCTGAAATATAAGAATGTACATAAAATTAATGTAATATTTACATACAAACTTACCTCGGTGCAAAATGTGGAATTTTTGCAATTTAGTCCAAAGCTTTTTCTTTCCCCCGTTCAAGGTCAATTCCACGCCTTTCTTGATCTATAACAATACATTTAGCTCATTTAACACTCATACTATTTATTTCAATCCAAAAATCACATTATAGAAAAATTACATTTTTTCCCCTAACTTTTACAAAATTACAATTTTGCCCCAAGGCTCGGAAATTTAATTTCAGCCCTTATTCCTATGTTTTATGACATGCTGAACATTTTCCTCATCTACAACAACATCAAATTCTCACTCTAACATATAGTTATGAACAATAAGTATTTTTACCAATTATGCCGTTTTACTCGTTTTCACTTAAAACCGAGTAGCACAAGTTGTTTAACATAATTTAAAACCTCATATTCTACCATCAAACATCAAAATACATGCCTATCATTCATGGGTAAATTTTTAAACATAAACCCTAACTCAAATAATAGTAGAAATAGGTAAACCGAAATACGAGGATTTCAAAAATGTAAAGAACATTAAAAACTGGGCTCTAATTACTTACTATGGAGCTTGAAAGTTGAAGAAACCCTAGCTATGGAAGAGAGGAAAATTCGGCAACAACTAGTAAAGAAGATGACCAATTTTGTGTTATTTTTCCCATTTTATTTCATTTAATATACAAATGACCAAAATGCCCTCCTTACTAAACTTTCAAAAATTCCTTCCATGTCCCAAAATTTGTCCATGAACTTAAAATTGGTCAAATTGCCATTTAAGACCTCTAATTAATATTCCAAAGCAATTTCATACTAAAAACTTCTAGGATGCAAATTTTGCAACTTATTCAATTTAGTCCCTACTTTCAATTTAAGCATTTTAAGCATAGAATTTTATCACGAAATTTTCACACAATCACGTAATCATATCATAAAACCCAAAATAATTATAAAACAATTATTTCTATCTCGGATTTGTGGTCACAATACCACTATTCCGATTAGGCCCTAATTCGGGTTGTCACAATTCTCCCCGCTTTGGAGATTTTCATCCCCGAAAATCTTACCGGTAAAAAGGTTTGGGTACTGTTTCTTCATAGCTTCCTCAGGTTCCCACGTAGCCTCTTCTATCCCATGTCTGTGCCACAATACTTTCACTAAGGCTATACTTTTATTTCTTAACTGTTTAACTTCTCGAGCCAAAATCTTTATTGGTTCCTCCTCATAGGTCATATCCGATCGAATCTCAATTTCATTGGGAAAACCACATGTGAAGGATCGAACGATAACGTCTCAACATTGATACATGAAACACGTTATGAATTCTTTCTAACTCTGCGGTAAAGCCAACCGATATGCCATTGGTCCAATTCTCTCGGTAATCTCATACGGCCCAATAAAACGCGGACTCAACTTGCCTTTTCTGGCTAAATCTCGAATCTTTTCCATGGTGACACCTTCAAGAACACTTTATCACCTACTTGAAATTCAATCTCTTTTCTTTTCAAATCGCATATGACTTTTGTCGATCCAAGCGACTTTCAAACAATCTCGAATTACTTTTATTTTCTCTTCGGTTTCTTTAACTAAATCAACTCAGTGAATCTGCTTTCTCACACTAAGCTCGGTCCAATATAAAGGAGTCCGACACTTACGACCATACAAGGCTTCAGACGATTGCCATTTGTATACTTGATTGATAATCATTGTTGTAGGCAAACTCAATCAAAGATAGATATTTCTCCCAACTACCTCCAAATTCTAAAACACAACATCTAAGCATATCTTCGAGTACTGGATTACTCTTTCCGATTGACCATCTGTTTGTGGATGAAACGCGCAGTACTAAAGTTTAATTTTGTACCCAAAGCTTCTTGTAACTTTTTCCAAAATCTCGAGGTAAATCTCGGATCTCTATCTCGATATTATAGACATAGGTACTCCGTGCAACCTCACAATTTCAAAGAATATATAATTCGGCTAACTTATCAAGTGAGTAATCGGTGCGTCTTCGTATAAAGTGGGCTGACTTTGTTAATCTATCAACCACTACCCAAACAAAGATCCTTCTTTTTAGGAGTCAAAGGCAAACCGGTCACAAAATCCATGGTAATCTTGTCCCATTTCCACTCGTGCACCATTACGGTTGAAGTAGCCTCAAGGCACTTGATGTTCAAATTTTACTTGTTGACAAATCAAACACTTGGTTACAAATTCGAAATGTCCTTTTCATACACGCCACCAATACAACTTCTTTAAATCATTATACATTGTTGTGCTACTGTGGTGAACGATAAACAAATGACCATTGTGCGCTCATCATGTAATATTTTCTGAATCAATTTATCATTTTTCGGCATACATATCCTGTCTCGAAACATCAAACGATCGTCCGGTCCAACTCGAAAATCGAGTCGTAACGACTCACATTGAGTTCTCTTGGCCCGCAACTCACTATCATTCTTTTGAGCATCACAAATCAATCAAGAAATAACGGTTTAGCTCTCATCTCTGCTAAGATTGACCCATCATCGACAACGCTAACCCCGTATTCATGGCTCTCAAAGTAAAAAGAAATTTTCGCTCAAAGCGCCAAGAATACATTTGCTTTTCCCGGATGATAATCAATCACCGGATCATAATCCTTTAATAATTCAAGCCATCTTATTTGTCGCGATTTCAAATCCTTTTGATTCATCAAATACGTCAAACTTTTGTGATCGTAAAAATTCGGCATTTTTCACCGTACAAATAATGTCGCCAAATCTTCAAGGCAAAAACAATAGCGGCCAATTCCAAATCATGTGTAGGATAGTTCTTCTCATGCGGTTTTAAGCGTCTCAAGCATAAGCTACCACTTTACCCTCTTGCATCAACACACATCCAAGGCACATCAACGATGCATCACTATAAATTACGAACTCTTTTCCGGGTTGGGTGTACCAAAATTGGTGCTTCGATTAATCGTGCTTTCAACTTTTCAAAACTCTACCGACATTTATCGGTCCATTCAAACTTAACATTCTTTTGCAAAACTTAGTCATAGGAGAGGCAATCATCGAAAATCCTTCAACAAAACGTCTATAATATCCGGCTAAGCCTAAAAAGCTTCTAACCTCGGATACATTCTTTGGCGGTCTCCAATCAACGATCGCAGAAATCTTACTTGGATCTACCCAATACCATCACACAAACTATATGTCCCAAAAATCCGACTTCACGGCGAACTCACTTTTACTAAACTTGGCAAACGCTTTCTTTTCACTCAAGATCTGCAATATGGTTCTCAAGTGTTCGGCATGTTCGGACTCATCCCGAGAATAAATTAAAATGTCATCTATAAACACTACCACAAACTTATCCGGATATGGCGAAAAGATCCGATTCATTAAGTCCATAAATATAGTGGAGCATTTGTTAAGCCGAAAGGCATCACAAGAAACTCATAATGTCCATACCTTGTCCTAAAGGCGGTTTTCGCACATCCGACTCTTTAACTCTCAACCGGTAGTAACCAGGACCTTAAATCAATCTTTGAAAACACTGTGGCCCCCTTTTAACGATCGAATAAATCATCAATCCTCGACAATGGGTATTTGTTCTTTATAGTCACCTTATTAAGTGACGGTAATCAATGCAAAGTCTCATTGAACCATCCTTCTTCTTTACGAATAATCTTTGAGCACCCGGGAGAGAAACTCGGTCTCACAAATCCCTTATCTCATTAATTCCTGGCAATCGAGCCTTCAATTCTTTTAATTCAATCGGAGCCATTCTATACGGAGCAATCGAGATCGGTGCGATGCCGGTAACAAATCAATGGCAAACTCTACCTCTCTGTCGAGAGCAACCTGGCAATTAAATGCGGAAATACATCCGAAACTCACAAACTATCGATGCTCGATTCAAGCTTCAATTGAGGCAACTCGATTATTCATTACATAAGCGGATAAGCTTCACACCCTTTTCTCATGTATTTACGTGCGGACATGTGCGAAATCACCATAGGCAATTTATGTGATTCATCTGTTTCAACCTACGAAATTTCTCCATTTTCACATTTCAACTCTAGTATCTTTTATTTGCAATCTACCTTAGCATCATACAATGTCAACCACCCATTCCCAAGATAACGTCAAACTCACCAAATGGTAACACATCAAATTGGCGGAAAAACAAAGTGACCTTGAATCATTAATGGACAATTCTTGCAAACCTTATCAACTAGTACATATTGGCCTAAAGGGTTCGACACTTTAATCGTAAACTCAGTAAGCTCAACCGGCAACTTTTTATTAGATACTAAATTCATGCAAATATAGGAATGAGTGGATCCGGGATCAATCAATGCAATAACAATAGTATCATAGAGAGAAAATGTACCAGTAATGACATCGGGAGATGATGCATCTTCTCGGGCACGTATAGCATAAGTTCTAGCAGGTGCTCTAGCTTCTTATCTTGCCACTGAATCTTTCATTGCAGTTTTACTGCTAGTCCCACCTCCAGTATTTCTCGGTGGTCTACTCCTACTAGCGGTGGTATTTTGTCTAGCACTCGGAAATCTTTCTTCTTTAACTTTCTCTGGACAATCTCTAATAAAATGTTCGCGAGAACTACACCTGAAACAAGCTCGCTCGGTTCCCCAACACTCACCATAATGTTGCCTGTCACATTGCTGACATTCGAGCTTTCTAGGTCGCATATTACCCACACTTGCCACTGAAGTAGCTTGAGCTTTAGACCTCGAATACGCTCTACCACGATCTCTGTGTGAGTCCCCAATTGAAACTGTCATTCGAGGGTTTGCCTCTTTGGACCTCTTTGATTGAGATTGAAATGGCTTGCTTATCGGCCTTTTTCTGGCATCTCGAGCCTCAATAGCAGCTTTTCTTCTTTCTTTGTTCAATTCTTGACTTTAAGAGCTCGATCAACCAACACTACAAATTCTCACAACTCCAAAATTCCTACCAAAGACTTTAATGTCCTCATTCAGCCCATCTTCAAACCTTCTGCACATAATGGCCTCTGTGGACACACATTCCTGAGCATACTTGCTAAGTCTCACAAATTCGCATTCATATTCTCCACCACAGGACATCTTGCCTTGCTTTAATTCAAGGAACTCCTTCCGTTTTTGATCAAGAAATCGCTGACTTATGTATTTCTTTCTAAATTCCTCCCCGAAGAAATCCCAAGTAACTCTTTCTTTTGGCACCACTTGCTACTCTAGTCTTCCACCAATGGTAGGCCAAATCTCTCAAAAGTGATACAAACACACTTTAAGCATTCCTCGGTGTACATGAGAGATCATCAAATACACGGGTAGAATTTTCAAGCGAATTCCGCTTTCTCGGGATCATCATCAATCTTTGCTCTAAACTCTTCGCCCCTTGTTTTCGAATCTTGTCAATCGAGGCTTGTTCATCCTTACCAAATCTATGCCTTGAGCAAACATTCTGAGAAATCGTCCCGAGGTATAGGAGGGGGGGAGGAGGTTGACCATTTGGATTTGCTTGAATAAATTCAAGATACCAATTGTTCATCCTTTGGAGAAAGGCATCCCGAGCCTCATCTCCTTGTCTCAATGTCTCGAGATCTACTTTCCACAAAGCGGTCCCTTGTGCGGAGCCAGGCGCATTACTAGCAACATCATCACCAGCAGTTCCTTCAGGATCCATTACTATATTAAAACAAAACACGATTTAGAACAATCAGAGTCACCACACTATCACAATATTTTTATGGCATGTATAGCTAGACTTTTACACACACTTTATTAGTCCGAGAACCGACTAAACCATAGCTCGATACCACTAAATGTAACACCCTTACCATTACCGTCATTTAACAGGTACAAGGTATTACTAGAACATAGCACATACCATTAAACAAAAACCAAAATAGAAATATGTCATCCAATTTGATAGTGTATCGTTATAACATATGTCTTGAACAATATTAGCCAACTTTAATGGATTATACAAAGTAGTTGATCGAATCTCAGAACCAATATTTTAAACCTAGGAAATTATGACACGTAACAAAATAATTAAGTCTACTATATATGCCATAATTCAAAATGTTTAGTTCAATACCTAAAGTATTGATAGTGCGAACAGATCTTCGCGATCCTTAACTCCCAAACAAGTCAAGGACACTATAAAACAAAAGAGAGAAACAAAGTAAGCTTATAGCTTAGTAAGTAAGTAAGTAAATATTAATGAAAGAATCTAATATGTTTATACAACAACTCAAGTATATCTACTTTAATTTCACTATTCACTCCAATTTGATTAAAATTTGTCTCTCTGTGCATCATGTTCGCTAAATAAATCATAACTCGAGTTACAAAACTCTAAATTCAAATCCGTAAAATTTCCTGAATCTAGACTCATAAATATTTTTACTAATTTTTTCTAGAATTTTTGGTTCAGCCAATTAGTACAGTTTATTGGTTAAAGTTTCCCTGTTACACAGCTCAACTGATCTGACCTCTGTTCACTACGAATTGAATTTCTCCCAGCACAAAATTCAAATAACCATAAAATATGATTCATTTAAAACTAGACTCAATTAGGAATTTAGGCATATAAACTAATTTGTTTTGTACAATTTTTAATGATTTTTCAAAGTTGGAACAGGGGACCACGTAGTCATTCTGAGCAAGTCACACACAATTGCAAATATCTCAAAATATAGAATTCTTTTGCTTGCTCTGTTTCTTTTATATGAAAATAGACTCATTAAGCTTTAATTCCACATCTCATTAAACCTTTGGTTAAATCCATTCTATTTTTGGTGATTTTTCAAAATCACGTCATTGTTACTGTCCAAAACAGATTTAATGCTACTTTCACTCTTTCACCCATTCTTTGCACTAACCTCATTTTAACTTACATATATATATACTACAAATCATTTTCATCACATTTCATACGTTACAAGTGTAGGTCCGTGACTACAATCTCACTACTAAGCCATCCCGTTGAACAATTCGGATCAACCTCGATATTTAATGGCTTCACCACACACTCCACCATCATACTTCATTTAGTTCGGCTCTCTTGTACACATAGTGAACACTTAGTACCACTCATGTGACCTAGCCGATTTGTCTCGTAGCTCTCTTGTCTACATGGTGTCCTTCACTCGGAATCACGCATGCGACCTAGCTACATATATCCCGTAGCTCTCTTGTCTACATGGTGTACACATAGTATCACCCATGCGACCTAGCTACATTCATCTCTTACGTAGCTCTCTTGTCTACATGGGATACATCCCGTATCACACATGTGACCTAGCTACTACATTGTATCTCGTAGCTTTCTTGTACACATGATGTGCACTCGGATCATACATGTGACCTAGCTATGCTTCCTCTATTTTATTCGATCTCTCCGAATGTTCAAACGGGATCTCTCTCTATTGTTTATTTCCATTCTTCCAATGGTCTATTTATATTTTTAACATCCGCTAATATATTTACATAATAGGCTGAAATATAAGAATGTACATAAAATTAATGTAATATTTACATACAAACTTACCTCGGTGCAAAATGTGGAATTTTTGCAATTTAGTCCAAAGCTTTTTCTTTCCCCCGTTCAAGGTCAATTCCACGCCTTTCTTGATCTATAACAATAAATTTAGCTCATTTAACACTCATACTATTTATTTCAATCCAAAAATCACATTATGGAAAAATTACATTTTTGCCCCCTAACTTTTACAAAATTACAATTTTTCCCCAAGGCTCGAAAATTTAATTTCAGCCCTTATTCCTATGTTTTATGACATGCTGAACATTTTCTCTTCTACAACAACATCAAATTCTCACTCTAACATATAGTTATGAACAATAAGTATTTTTACCAATTATGCTTAGCTTTACTCGTTTTCACTTAAAACCGAGTAGCACAAGTTGTTTAACATAATTTAAAACCTCATATTCTACCATCAAACATCAAAATACATGCCTATCATTCATGGGTAAATTTTTAAACATAAACCCTAACTCAAAATAATAGTAGAAATAGGTAAATCGAAATACGAGGATTTCAAAATGTAAAGAACATTAAAAATGTGGGCTTGGAATTACTTACTATGGAGCTTGAAAGTTGAAGAAACCCTAGCTATGGAAGAGAGGAAAATTCGCAGCAACTAGTAAAGAAGATGACCGATTTTGTGTTATTTTTCCCATTTTATTTCATTTAATATACAAATGACCAAAATGCCCTCCTTACTAAACTTTCAAAAATTCCTTCCATGTCCCAAAATTTGTCCATGAACTTAAAATTGGTCAAATTGCCATTTAAGACCTCCTAATTAATATTCCAAAGCAATTTCATACTAAAAACTTCTAGGATGCAAATTTTGCAACTTATTCAATTTAGTCCCTACTTTCAATTTAAGCATTTTAAGCATAGAATTTTATCACGAAATTTTCACACAATCACGTAATCATATCATAAAACCCAAAATAATTATAAAACAATTATTTCTATCTCAGATTTGTGGTCACAATACCACTATTCCGATTAGGCCCTAATTCGGGTTGTCACATAGCCTCCTCAATATCATGCCTTTTCCAAAGAACTTTTACCAAAGCTACGTTTTTATTTCTTAACTCTTTTGTTTCTCGAGCTAAGATTTTGATTGGTTCCTCACCATATGTCATATCAGGATGGATCTCCACCTCTATCGGAGAGATAACATGTGAAGGATTAGATTGCTACTGTCGTAACATAGACACGTGAAAAACATTATGGATCCGATCAAGCTCTGGTGGTAAAGCTAACCGATATGCAACTAGTCCAATTCTTTCTATAGTTTCATATGGTCCAATGAACCGTGGACTCAATTTCCCTTTACGAACAAACCGGATTACTTTCTTCCAAGGTGAAACTTTCAAGAATACCTTATCACCAACCTGAAATTCCATTTCCTTTCTCTTCAAATCAGCATAAGACTTTTGTCGATCAGAGCTGCTTTCAGGTTATCTTGAATTACCTTAACCTTTTCTTTGGTCTCTCGGACCAAGTCAGCTTCGTGTAACTTTTTCTCACTAAGTTTTGTCCAATACAATGGAGTTCTACATTTGCGATCATATAAGGCTTCATTCGGTGCCATTTTAATACTAGACTGATAACTATTATTATAAGCAAATTCAACTAGAGGCAAATGCCTTTCCCAGTTATCTTCAAACTCGAGTACACAACACCGAAGCATATCTTCAAAGATCTGCATTACCCGTTCAGATTGACTATCTGTTTGGGGATGAAAAGCAGTACTAAAGTGTAACTAAGTACCTAGAGCTTCTTGCAATTTGCTCCAGAATTGAGAAGTAAACTGAGGATCTATATCTGAAATAATAGAGACAGGCACTCCATACAATCTGACTATCTTAGAAACATATAACTTAGCCAATCTATCCAAAGAAAAGTCCATACATACCGAAATAAAAGTGTGCAGACTTAGTTAACCGATCAACAATTACCCAAATGCCATCTTTCTTCTTTGGAAACAGAGGTAGCCCCGATACAAAGTCTATAGTAATTCTTTCCCATTTCTGTTCGGGTATCGTAACTGGCTGTAATAGTCCAGAAGGCAACTGATGTTCAACTTTTACTTGCTGACATATCAAGAATTTAGATACAAACTCAGAAATATCTCGTTTCATTCCCAATCACTAGTACATCTTTTTTCAGATCGTTAGACATTTTATTACTACCAGGATGAATAGGCATGTTACCATTATGAGCTTTATTCAATATTTTCTACACTAGTTTAGAACCTTTCGGTACACATACTCTGCCACTGAATAACAAACAACTATCAGTCTCGGTCTGAAATTCTGAATCAGGAGTCGATTCACTCTGTACCCATCTTGCTTGCAACTTGTTATCATTTTTCTGAGCTTCAGAAATTTACCGTAAAAATGTAGTCTAGCTTTTAATTTCACTATGACTGAACCATCATCAGACAATGACAATCGTGTGTTCATTGCTCGTAAAGCATACAAGGATTTTCTACTCAAAGCATCTACCACTATGTTGTCTTTTCTTAAATGGTAGTCAATAACAAGATCATAATCTTTCAGTAGTTCAAGCCACCTGCGTTGTCTCAAATTCAAATCTTTCTTTAACATCAAATATTTTAGACTTTTATGATCAGTGAATATGTGACATTTTTCACAGAACAAGTAATGCTGCCAAATCTTCAATGCAAACACTATGGCTGCTAATTCAAGATCATGTGTCGGGTAATTCTTTTCATGTGAATTTAGTTGTCGTGAAGCATAAGCTATCACTTTACCATCTTGCATCAAAACATAGCCTAAACCATTCAATGACACATCACTGTATACTGTAAATTCCTTACCCAATTCAAGCTGGACTAACATAGGTGCTTCTGTCAATAAAGCCTTTAATCTGTCAAAGCTCTGCTGACATTTATCAGTCCACTTAAATTTTACATCTTTCTGTAGCAAATGAGTCATCGGAGAAGCTATCATAGAAAAACTTTTTACAAATCTCCGATAATAACCGACTAGTCCCAGAAAACTTCAAACTTTAGACACATTCTTCGGTGGTTTCCAATTTACAATGGCTAAAATTTTATTTGGGTCTACTCAGACACCTTCAACAGATACTACATGCCCAAGAAAGCTAACTTCCCTCAGCCAAAATTCACATTTACTGAATTTGGCGTACAGTTATTTCTCTTGCAGTGTTTGCAACACTATTCTCAAATGTTCAGCATGCTCATTTTCATTCCCAGAGTAAACCAAAATATCATCTATGAATACAATCATAAACCTGTCTAAATACGGGCTGAAAATTCTATTCATCAAGTCCATAAACATTGTAGGTGTATTTGTCAAGCTAAATGGCATCACAAGAAACTCATAGTGTCCATACCTGGTTCTAAAAGCTATCTTTGGCACATCCGATTCCTTTACCCTTCGTTGGTAGTAACCAGAACGGATATCAATCTTTGAAACTACGGTGGCACACTTTAACTGATCAAACAAGTCATCGATCCGAGGCAATAGATTCTTGTTCTTTATTGTAACTTTGTTGAGTTGTCTGTAGTCAATACACAGCCTAAATGATCCATTCTTCTTCTTTACAAATAAAACTGGCACACCCCAAGGTGAGTAACTAGGTCAAGCAAAACTCTGTCAATCAATTCTTACAACTGTACTTTCAGCTCTTTCAACTCGGTAGGAGCCATTCTGTAAGGTGCTATGAATATCGGTGTCATTCTTAGAACAAGGTCTATAGAGAATTCCATTTCTCTTTTTGGTGGCAAACTAGGTAATTCTTCTGGGAATACAACAGGAAATTCACTTACTACTGGCACTGACTGAATCTTTGGCTCAAATACTTTAGTATCCATCACATATGCAAGATAAGCGTCATACCCTTTTTTAACATATTTTTGTGCTAATATTGTTGACATCACATTAGGCAATCCATGTGGTTTATCAGATTCAACACGAAGCAGTTTACCATTCTGACATTTTAATACAATATATTTTTGCTTACATTTTACCACTACATCATATCGGGTTAACCAATCCATTCCTAATATCACATTAAATTCATCAAATGGCAATAACATCAAGTTAGCTGGAAAGCAATAACCTTTTACCATTAATGGGTAGTTCTTACAAACCTTATCCACCACAACACACTGCCCCAGGGGGTTTGAAACTTTAACCACAAATTTAGTGAATTCAACAGGTAAATTTTTAACAGACACTAGGTTCGTGCATATATATATATGAATGTGTGGAACCAGGGTCAATCAATGCAGAAATATCAGTATCAAGTAGAGAAAATGTACTAGTAATGATGTCTAGCATAGAGGCATCTTCTCTAGCACGAATAGCATATGTCCTCACAGGTGCTCGTGCCTCAGATCTAACTATCGTATCCTTAGTAGTACCTCGACTACCACTAACATTACCGGGGTGACGGGGTGGTCTACCTCTCACCGCAAGGTTGCTCGGCTTTGGAGTTGGTACTATCTCCTTTTCAACTCTTTCGGGACAATCCCTAAGAAAGTGATCAAGTGAACCGCATCTAAAACAAGCTTCACTACTAGACCGACATTCCCCATGATGAAACTTGTTGCACTGTTTACATTTTAGTTTGGGATGATCGACACTACCCACATTGGTCATAAATGGAGTTGAAGACCTCGGGTTAGATCGTTGAAAGCCCCGCTCTCTTCCAGAGTATCTCATAGGAGTGGTTATACAATCATAATACTTCTTTAATTTCTTAGAAGCAAATGATTGTAGCTCTTTTCCCAGAAATCTGAGCCTCTCTTTCGATTTGTTTCTTTTCTTTACTCAGTTCCTTCGCTTTGTGTGCTTGGCCGGCTAACTTCGCAAATTCTCTTATCTCAAGAATCTCAATCAATAACTTGATATCTTCATTCAGGCCCTCTTCAAAATGTTTACCAATTTCAGCGTTGGTTAAAACCCATTCCCTGGCATACTTGCTCAGTCGAACAAATTCTCGTTCATATTCAGATACAGTCATGCTTCCCTGCTTGAGTTCTACAAATTCTTTCTTTTTCTGATCCAGGAAACTGTGACTAACATATTTCTTTGTGAATTAAGTTTGGAAGAATACACAACTAATATTCTCTCTATGTACAACGGAAGTTATGGAATTCCACCAATGATAAGCCATATCATTCAGTAGGGATACTGCACATTTCAGGCACTCGGCAAGTGTGCAGGACAGTTCATCAAAAACCCGATTAGTATTTTCTAACCAAAACTCAGCCCTTTCAAGATCATCATCTACAATAACCCTAAATTCTTTCGCCCCAATCCTAATAGGTTCAGCACCCTATGGTACCTCAGGAACCGGTTGAAGAGCAGGTGGAAAGGTCATTGTACAGCGGGGTTTGTTCTCAATTATTGTGTAAACCATTCATCATCATTTGAAAGAAGACTTATTTTGCCTCCTCATTTTAGCTCAAAGACACGGGCCTTTCACTACCAGACACAGAGGCGAATATTTGCACTGAAGCTGAAGCATTGCTCTGGCTCTGTTGGATGACATTACTATATGAAAAACACATTTGAAAATGATCAGGAGTCATCACACTATCACAATTTATACAATGGCATGTATAGCTAGACTCGTATTTGCTACATCAAATTTGAGAATCAGTTAAATCGTAACTCTGATACCACTAAATGTAACACCCCTAACCTGTAGCTGTTATCGAAATAGGGTTTTAGAGCATTACTAGAACATTCAGAACATTTTTCAATTAATTCATGCAAGTCACTATTCATTAACCGAGATTATTCATAACTTCCCTTAATTGGACCCTCGAGGTCCTATACGAGCATTAAAATTAAATCGAGACTTAATCGGGACCTCTAAGAATTTTTTGCCAAATTATAAATTTTTTCCAAGGTGCAAGGCTCACATGCCCGTGTGGTCCAAGGGACACGCCCGTGTGACCTTGGGACACGCTCGTGTTAGAGGCCATTTTTGACCCCATGTAACTCTGTAAATTGCCTATACGACCATGCCACACACCCCTATGCTAGGCCATGTGGTTAATTAATTTAATTCGAATTAGGTGTAGATTTTACACGGCCAAGACACACGCCCGTGTTCTAGGCCGTGTGGCACACACGACTGAGACATACACCCGTGTCTCTGCTCGTGTGCCCAATTTTGAGTATTCTGTTTCACAAAATTTAGGTGCAGGGGACACACCGCCTAACTACATACTCGTGTTACCAGGCCGTGTGTCACACATGATCTAAACACACGCCCGTGTGCCTGTCCGTGTGGAAAAAATAAAGCCATTTCCTAGCTTCATTCCTCACCCAAAATCACCCAAAAACCTACATATAAAACACTCAACCAATTTCAACCAATTCAAATATTTAAAGTAGGCCAATTCATCATTTATCAAGGCATACCACTACATGTATAAATGATTATAAATTTATCTTGGATTAACTTAGGCAATAACAACCTTTGATAACATATTCATAACATATGATATGTGAACATAACATCATAATCTACTTAATCATACAAAAATAAGTCATTACTAGCCATCCCAATGGCTATGTTACAAAATAACATTCTCAAGCCACTATTGGCCAAGTTTCCCTATTTATGCCATTATACCAAAATGATTTCACTAATTATACCCAAAATGCTAGAAGATAGTGTGACGATGCTTTAACGTCTTTGTAACACCCCAAAAATCCCAAAATTTCTTTCTTTTTTAGTTTTGATAAAAGGTGTGCTTAATATTCCTAGTCAAATGTTATTTATGTGATAATAGGACTAGTTAAGTTTTGAGTTTGAACTTTGGGGTGAAGGAAATTATAGTTTAATAATTAAAAGAACCTTGATGGCAAGTAGTTTGGGTTTTAAATAAATGAAGGAGGAATTGGACACACGGAACCTTGTGTTAGAGTGGCAAGTAGCGTCACATGTGGGGCTTAGAGGTGGCGTCACATGCATGGCAAGGAGGTTTGGGGTTTGAATCCCTCCTTGCTCAAAAGAAGGATATATTTTTGCTCAATAAATAGCCAGTAGTGGCATTGGATGTGAACTCTGAATGAAGTGATCAGAGGAGAAATTTAAGGAAGGGATTAAGGAGTTATTAGGGAGAAAAGTTAGGAGATGAGGGGTGTAGAGAAGTGGAGTCGAATAGGGAGTTTAAGGATAGGTAAATTTGGCTATAGTATATACAGGTGCCGATTTTAGGGATTCTAGGGTATTGCCGAAATTACTTCTCTTCCTTTAGCAAAATTTCTCATATTTTTTGTGTTACCGAAACACTTTTCTCTCTAAGCGCTTAGAAGTTGAATTCATTGTTCCTTGCTTGCCGATTTTCCATTTTTTCTCTTCTCAAATTCCCTTTTGATTCACCTTTGGTTTTAGCCGATTCCTTATTCTCTTCTTCTTATTTGTGCCTTCACCATACATATCTCAAAAGCCAAATACCTCTTTGGCTGAAGACCCTCTGTACCACCGGTACTCCCTCTACTTTGGTCGATTCTTGTGGGATTAGTGTCGAATCTCAGATTTCAAATCTGTGTCGAATTGCTCCTTAGGAATTTTGGGGTTTTGGATTTAAGGAATACTCGTGATTGGTGATCAAGAAAGGGCTGTTAAGGCTTGTCATTCAAGGTAAAGCAAAGGTGAGATTTTTGGCTTTTGGTGATCATATTTGATAAGTGTGTGATTAATCGTTGAGTGACATCATTTGTAGGTTTGTGGTTGAGGAGATCGCAGCACGTTTTAGTATCAGGTATGTACATACACTGCACACACAGTAGATCGACAAATCCCGAAATGCCGAAAAGCCAGAGGTTTGGCTACAATAGGCTTGCGAGTGCGCAAACACTCGTAAGGGGAAACCGATAGGTTACTAGAAGCCCTATAAGCGATTTCGTGGACTTGGGCCGTGTATTGGCCAACCGGGCCAAAATGGGCTAAATGGGCCCTTGATGCGCTGTAGGCGCATAATAGGCAAAATTGGCAATTTGTTACTAAGTGATGAAAAATCATATGATTGCATGACTATGAATGTGATTGGCCTAATGGGCCATATGAATGTGATTTGGGCCTAATGGGCCATACGAATGTGATTTGGGCCTAATGGGCCATATGAATGTGATTGGGCCTAGTGGGCCATATGCATGTATGTAGACTCGTTTGGGTTTTTTAAGGGGTTTTGGGCCTAGTATTTGATAACTGCTTAAATAGAGATAAAACTTAATTAATTAATTAATTGTGACCGTGGACAAGCCATAAGGTTAAGGTGTTGCAATGGGTATATGCATGTCTAGGATTGGATCTGAGGAGAGCTTGGTACTTAACTGGTCTTATTGGCCCACCTCCTCTTCTTTGGATTCCTACCTAGTGCATAGTATCTGTTCGCTTTAGCCAACGAGGACTTGTTAACGGTCCAAGGTAAGTAATAACCCGTAATAAAGAGAAATTACCAAAAAGTCCCTAAGGGCAAAAATGACTAAAATACCTCTATGTGTTAAATGTAAGATTTATGGATGTTACATGTATACCTGCTGCATTCATATGATATTCTATTTAGGCTGCATATGGGTTGGGAATTATGGAATGGAGGAAGTATATGAGGATCGCATGGTTGCTTGACGACCGTGGATCCACCGATGGCTTTTGAAGCCCAATTTATGATTAGCAGCTTTGCTGCAATGTTAGGTAGTACCGCGAACACCGCAACCGGGCTAGCATTAGAGTGTATTGGATGGGTGGGTCGATATTTATATCCCCACATGGTTTGTACCGAGGGATAGAGATAGTGTGTAGCTGTTGGATGGGTAGGATCCGTGCATATTTGATTGCTTTACATCTGTTTTAATATTGAATTGGGCTCAGGCCCAGAAATACTTGCTATTGCATGCTTTTCTATTTGTCGAGGGTTGTATACACTGAGTTTTCAAAAACTCACCCCCTCTTTTATTTTTCTCAGGTAATCCTCAGTAGGTGGTTTGACGGTAGGAGGGACTCCGAGGTGGCCAGCTAGCAAGACGACTTGGACTTATTTTCTTTAGCATGTAATTTCTAGCATTTTAAGTTATTTCAGTCCGGATTGTAATAAGGCCTTTCCTCTAGTTATTATTTCAAATTAGGATTAATATTTCTTTTTTTATTGGAAGTAGAACATGGTTTTCCTAAACCATAACTATTTTTAAATACCACATTTCCGCAACTCAATTTTTAAATGACAAGTTTTTGTAGATCATCTGTTTTAAATAAAGCTCTCGCAACTGAAAAGAGATTTTACAAAGTAATTATTATCATACAAGAAGGAATAGTTTTTATTTAAAGAAGGGTTTTTAATGAAAATAAGGTTTTCGATAAAACACTTCAATGTGACATGCTGGATCTAGCCATATCGTCCGGGCCAGATTTGGGGTGTTACATTTAGTGGTATCAGAGCCAAGTTACAAAATCGGGATGTGAAGTGGGCCTTATTATATCACAATGTTTTGGAAAAAAATCTTGCTATGCGGCACACTGAGTCTCTGACGTCGAACCAAGTAAGTTCTTTTATTATTAAGCTTGTTTAATTTGATATACTGTAGGTAGTTAGTGGGCTACTTTAGATGATTATACTGAGGCTTTTAGTTGGAGTGAAACTGTAGAGGATTTACGAAAACAACTTTCTTTTTAATACTTTTATAAAACATCGGCTTAATTATTGAAACTAAAACTTCATAAAATTTCTAATCTAGATAATACGTGAATCAACGATGAGTGATAAAAGAGGTCCAAGAGGCCGTGGCCGAGGCCGCGGAAGTGTTAGGGCTGGATCATCGGCATCAAGCCATATGCTTATTAGTTGGAAATTTCGTGGACGAAATTTTTTTAAGGGGGTAGAGTTGTAATGCCCCAAAAATCTCGAACTTTCTTTTTTTCGGTTTTGATAAAACGTGTGCTTAATATTCCTAGTCAAGTGTTATTTATGTGATAATAGGCCTGGTTAAGTTTTGAGTTCGAACTCTGGGGTGAAGAAAATTATAGTTTAATAATTAAAAGAACCTTGATGGCAAGTAGTTTGGGTTTTAAACAAATGCAGGAGAAATTGGACACACGAAGCCTTGTGTTGGAGTGGCAAGTAGCATCACATGTGGGGCTTAGAAGTGGCGTCACATGCATGGCAAGGCGATTTGGGGTTAGAATCCCTCCTTGCTCAAAAGAAGGATTTATTTTTGCTCAATAAATGGCCAATAGTGGCGTTGGACGTGAACTCTGAAGGGAGTGATCAGAGGAGAAATTTAAGGAAGGGATTAAGGAGTTATCAGGGAGAAAAGTTAGGAGATGAGGGCTGTAGAGAAGTGGAGCTGAATAGGGAATTTGGGGATAGGTAAATTTAGCTATAGTAGATATAGGTGTCGAATTTGGGGATTCTAGGGTATTGTCGAAATTGCTTATCTTCCTTTAGCCGAATTTTTCATATTTTTTGTGTTGCTGAAACACTTTTCTCTCTAAGTGCTCAGAAGCCAAATTCCTTGATCCTTGCTTGATGATTTTCCATTCTTTCTCTTCTCAAATTATCTTTTGATTCACCTTTGGTTTTAGCCAATTCCTTCTTCTCTTCTTCTTATTTGTGACGAATAACCCCTTTCACCATACAAATCTCAAAAGCTGAATAGCTCTTTGGCTAAAGACCCTCTGTGCCGTCGCTACTCCCTCTACTTCAACCAATTCTTGTGGGATTAGTATCAAATCTTAGATTTTAGATCTGTTCCAAATTACTCTTAGGTATTTTGGGGTTTTGGATTTAAGGAATACTCGTGATTGGTGATCAAGGAAGGGGTGTTAAGGTTTGTCGTTCAAGGTAAGACAAAGGTGAGATTTTTCGCTTTTGGTGATCATATTTGATAAGTGTGTGATTAATTGTTGAGTGACATCATTTGTAGGTTCATGGCTGAGGAGATTGCAGCACGTTTCTGTATAGGTGTGTACATACACTGCACACACACAGTAGATCAGCAAATCCTGAAATGTCGAAAAGCTGAAATGCCGAAAAGCCGGAGGTTTGGCTACAATAGACTTGCGAGTGCACAAACACTTGTAAGGGGAAACAGATAGTTTACCAGAGGCCACATGAGCGGTTCTGTGGACTTGGGCCATGTATTGGCCAACTGGGCCAGAATGGGCTAAATGGGCCCGATGGGCTGTAGGGCCCGCAATGTAACACCCCAAACCCAGTTATGACCGGATCCAGTGCGCCACATTGATGCGTTCAAAACATTCCGTATTACTTAGTTTGGAAAACTTAGTTGGTGTTTGTAAAAGACACTTTTAAAAGTAGGTTAAAGTGAATGGAAGTCATGCACTGTAGAAAACCTAAAGGAGGAGGTGAGTCTGTTTGATCGCTTAAGTACCAAGCTCCTTCGGATCCAATCCTAGACATGCACACCGGCATTGCCACACTCTAACATCTCGTATGATTTTGAGAAAACTATTTTGGTTAAGTCCATCTTAAGAAAAATGTTTAAGTTTGAAAACATTTGCTTAGCGGAGGCCTTATTTGTAATCTCTTAACATTTTTGAAAACGCGTCCTAGAGCTAATCCATTTTAATAGTTATCTCAGTCTATTCTTATCATAATAAAAATAAATCAAAACCTTACAAAAAATAATTAAGCGGCCTTATTACACTTAAAACCCAAAGAAAACGTAAATGAAATAAAAGACGTCCAGTTCATCAAGAAAAAAATGAATTGCGGAAACAAGTGGCCACTCCGAATTCCTCACGGCTCCAAGCCCACTATGGTTAGGGATTACCTGCAAAGATGAGAATGGAGGGGTGAGTTTGGGGAAACTCAGTGTGTAAATTAACCTAACCATAGCCTAAATCAGTTTAAACCACAGAAACAGAATAAGTTGGCCTTAGCCCAGAACAAATTTCAGAATATAGCCCATAGGCCCAGAACAGAACAGAATAGATTTATCATGCTTATGCAGAAACCCAACCCATATCCAACCATGTACACCCCCATCCAACCTTACGCCATGTGGGGAGATTACTCGACCCACCCAACCGCTACACGCCACAGAAATATGCAAAGCATGGTCGCCAGATACGAAAAATGTGACAGAGTCACGGATCTGAGATATATGTGGCAAAGCCACCAGAACAGATATATGTGGCAAAGCCACCAGAATAAATAATTTGTGGCATAGCCACCAGGACGCTTCCTCCATGATATAACCCATGTCCCCATGCAACAGATATACATTCATGTCATACATCATACAGAATATCATCAACATGCTTTTCAAACATAATTAACCCTAGGGGTATTTAGGTCATTTTACACCTAGGGGTATAACAGTAATTTTCATACATGAGGGTAATCTAGTAATTTATCTATTCTTGGGGTTTTCATGCATATTTCCACTATTTACGTATATTCAGAACCACTTACCGCACATAATTATCGAATTGGGCCCGTTGGCCCATTAACCAACTTTTGGCCCACTAAGCCCAAAATTGCCAAAACGCACGGATTGGTGCACTTTGCAGTCTTATCATCACGGGATACCAGAATTAATAATCTTTTTCCTCTTACGAGCATTCGCATACTCGTAAGTTCCCAAAATACCGGCTTTTCGGTATTTCAGCTTTTCAGCTTTTGCCGATCTAGTCTATAGAAGGGTATAGATTACACACCTGATTTGTGACGATATGCTGACGAGATCCACACACGAACTACCTACAATTAGATTACTAACACGTTAATCTAACTACCAAAAACGAATCATAACTAACCCCTTACCACAATCGGCCCATAGCACTTTGGCCCTATCGAACCTACCTTTGCCGAAACTAGCGATTGCGTTTAGATTCGATCGTTTCCCCTTGTCCAAGCCTCTGATCAGCAGCCTCTGAATCGCACTAACATCATAACAACCAATTGTCACAACTCTTAGAGCCTCAAAGCCCCAATCGACAGCCTCCCTAAGTCTTTAGGGATTTCAGCTTTTCTAAATCCAAAAATAAAGAATAGATTCGAAACCTTACCACCAGTTTCTTCAGTCAACGATTCACTTATGCTCTTATTTGATTCTGATACAGATCTAACCCTCACGTCCTAGCAGCAGTTGATCCCTTAATGATTTAAGAATTTCGCTACGCCCCTCCAATATAGGGTTTTTTTCAGCTTGTAGAATAGTGAAGAAGAGATGAGGGTTTTCTTGTAATGACTTGTCGACAGAGGTTGGGGTTCAGAAACAAAAGAAGGGTTGATCACAAAGGATAAAGAAAGATAAAAAAGAAATCAATGGTTTTGCTAAGAGAACAAGATGAACCTTCGGGTTTTTCGGCTTTTATGATGTTCGGCTATAAGGCTACTAATAATAAAAATATGGAAGTGGTGTATAGTAAAGAGGTAGGAGGGTTCGGCTATGGAGAAAGAAGGGGAGAAGGTAGATGGAGAAAAAGAAATAAAGAAAAGAGAAAAGATGATCAGAATTTTGGCACAACACACCCCAAATGCTGAAATTCCCACTACTACAATACCTAGCCGAATTTCCCATGCTAGAGTCCCTTGGCCGGCCACCTCTTGCTCCTTGATCAGCTTCTAGATTTCCTCCCTTATCTTTATCCTTATTCAATCCCTTAACCACTCAAACTCCTCCCCGATGGGCTTTCACTTTAGCCCCACGACTTACCTTTTCTATTCATAAAAATAAATCCCTTGTTTTGCTGTTATTGTAGCTTGAACCTGGGTCCTCCCAAGCTTACACACGCCACCTACATCCTTCCCAGTGGCGTCACTTAGCCACTTTACCACATGCTTCCTTGTGATCCATTTTACACAATTAATTCCTAAAAGCCTAATTTAACAGAACCCCTTTCTCCTATGGAATTAAAATTAATTAAAACTACTGGGTTTTATCCTAAGCTTGGGCCTTCTAGAGGCCCACTATCATAATAAATCCTACCCATAACAAGCAGAACACAAAATTTTAAATTTTACAGATTTTTTCCAAAGTTCCCGAAAATTGGGGCGTTACAACTCTACCCTCCTTAAAGAAATTTCGTCCTCGAAATTTACCTGGTCCGAGCAGATGAGGGTATTGTTGCTGCATTGCCTCCTCTGGCTCCCAAGTAGCTTCCTCTCTGCCACGATTACGCCAAAGAACTTTCACTAATGGGACAGATTTCCTCCTCAGAACCTTAACGTCTCGATCCAATATTTGCACAGGCTCCTCCTCAAAGGTTAAATCAGGTCGCACCTCAATTTCTGCAACCGGCACGACATGAGTAGGGTCAGAACGATAACGCCTTAGCATGGAGACGTGAAAAACATCATGAATCCTGTCTAACTCTGGAGGCAATTCCAACTGATAAGCCACTGGGCCTACTCGCTTCAAAACCCGATAAGGCCCAATGAACCGCGGACTCAACTTGCCCTTCTTACCAAACCTTAGTATCTTCTTCCAAGGTGAAACCTTCAAGAAAACCATATCACCCACTGAGTATTCAATCTCTTTACGCTTCAGATCTGCATACGACTTTTGCCTATCAGACGCTTCCTTTAACCGATCTCTAATCAACTTGACCTTATCCTCGATGATTCGCCACCAACTCGAGTCCAAGAACTTGTCGCTCCCCGATTCGGTCCAACAACTAGGTGTTCGACACCTTCGCCCATACAGTGCTTCATAAGGTGCCATTCGAATACTCGACTGATAGCTATTGTTATAGGCAAACTCTGCCAAAGGCAAGTAATCCTCCCAACTACCTCGGAAATCTATTACACATCCCCTCAACATATCCTCTAGAATCTGAATAACTCTTTCCGACTGACCATCAGTTTGGGGATGGAAAGCCGTACTAAAGTTCAACCGCATTCCCAATGCCTCATACAACTTTTGCCAAAAACGAGATGTGAATCTAGGATCTCGGTCAGAGATAATCGAAATTGGAACTCCATGAAGTCGTATAATTTCCGCCACATACAACTTGGCTAATTTCGCAGTTGAAAAGTCGGTCTGCGACAGTATATGAAATGTGCCGACTTAGTCAACCTATCCACAATCACCCATATCGAGTCTTTCTTGAAGGTGTCAAGGGTAGCCCACTCACAAAGTCCATGGTTACCCTCTCCCACTTCCAAAGTGGTATTTTTACCGTTGCAATAATCCGTAAGGTAATTGATGCTCGGCTTTCACTTGCCGGCATGTCGGACATTTCCCACAAATTCATTATACTTCGGTTTAAGTCCGAGCCACCAATAAAGTTCTCGCAAGTCGTGATACAACTTATTCCCTCCGGGATGCATAGCACACACAGTCCCATGAGCTTCCTCAAAGATTGACTGTCTCAAGTCGAGTCCTTCTAACACAAATTCTCCTCGAAAACACAGAACCCTTTCATTATTTAACCTAAATTCAGAAGTTCCCCCTTCCTTAACTTATTGAAAATGAGCGACCAAAGACTCATCCTTCAATCGCTTCTCTTTAATCTGATCCACCCAAGTTGGCCTTACTTGCAATTCAAATGCAACAAAGCTTCCATCATCAAATGTACTTAGACGAGCAAACATTGCCCTTAGATCGAGATCTTACTCTACGACTTAGAGCATCGGCTACCACATTAGCCTTGCACTCGGGTGGTATTCGATCGAATAAATATAATCCTTAAGCAACTCGATCCATCTCCTTTGCCTAAGGTTCAGCTCCTTTTGAGTCAACAAGTACTTAAGACTCTTATGATCTGTGTATATGATACACCTTTCCCCATACAAGTAGTGTCTCCAAATCTTAAGAGCAAAGATCATCTGCGCTAACTCCAAATCATGAGTAGGATAGTTCCTTCGTGAGAGGCTTAAGTTGTCGTGACGCATAAGCAACCACCTTACCCTCTTGCATCAACACACAACCCAAACCTACGTGTGATGCATCACAGCACACTGATGAAATCCTTTCCGCACTCCAAATTGAATTAACACAGGTGCTTCAGTTAGAACTTTCTTCAACCTCTCAAAAGCTTCTTGCTGTTTCTCAGTCCAAACAAACGGTACTCCTTTCCTTATGAGTTTCGTTAGAGGTGCTGTCATCACAGAAAAACCTTCCACAAACCTTCTGTAGTAACCTGCCAACCCAAGGAAACTTCAAATTTCTGACATCGACCTAGGTGGCTTCCATTCCAGAATTGCTTCAATCTTTCGAGGATCCACTTTAATCCCCTCTGCAGAGACCACATGCCCCAAAAAGGTTACCTCCCTTAACCAAAACTCACACTTGCTGAACTTCGCATAAAGTTATTTCTCCCTTAACACTTGCAACACAGTGCGGAGATGCTCATCATGTTTTGCTTCAGTCTCAGAATATACCAGGATATCGTCAATAAAGACGACCATGAACCGATCCAGAAATGGTTGAAACACACGATTCATCAGATCCATAAACGCTGCAGGAGCATTTGTCAGTCCAAAAGGCATAACCAGAAACTCGTAATGACCATAACGAGTCCTGAATGCTGTCTTATGAATATCCGCCTCCTTGACCCTTCACTGATGATATCCAGTTCAAAGATTGATCTTGAAAAATATAGAAGCTCCTTTAAGCTGATCGAACAAACCGTCAATCCTTGGCAGAGGGTACTTATTCTTAATCGTCAGTTTGTTCAACTAGCGATAATCAATGCACATGCGCATCGTCCCATCCTTCTTCTTCACGAATAGCACCTGTGCTCCTCACGGAGACACACTTGGCCTAATAAAGCCCCTATCCAAAAACTCCTGAATTTGCGCCTTTAACTCTACCAACTCCTTCGGTGCCATCCTATATGGTGCAATGGACACTTTAGTCTTTGTCCCGAACCAATGATCGATTCCAAATTCGACTTCTCGGTTTGGAGGCAATCCGGGAAGCTCCTCCGGAAAGACATCTTGGAACTCTTTTACTGTTCTAACCTTATCCACTGTCAGCCCCTCTTCATTTTTTAGACTTATAAATGCCAAATAGGCCTCACCACCTTTTCGAATCCACTTCTCAGCCCCCAATGCCAATATCACATTAGACAAATAGTCCCTTCGCTCACCTATCATCATAACCTCATCACCTTCCGTGGTCCTTAGCACCATTCACTTAACGGCACAGTCCAAAGTCACCTTATGCTTAACAAGCCAGTCCATTCCCAGAATGAGATCAAACTCTCCAAACGGCAACTTCATTAGATCGCCAGAAAAGACCCTTCCTTGAGTTTCTAAGGGTACATCCCTATACAACTTGTCTACCCTAACCGAGTGACCCAAAGGACTTAGCACGGATACCCCACTCGTTATCTTCTCAGAATGCACTCCCAATGACCCAGATATGCACACGCGACATAAGAATGAGTAGATCCAATATCCACCAAGGCAGTAAACGGTATATTAGAAACCAAAACGCGTCGCTTATGACATCAAAAAGCGCCGCCTCCTCTTGACGACGAGTCAGTATATACCAACACCGGTCCGCCGAGCCTCGGCATTTTCGGATCCACGCCAGCGCCTCGACCTCGACTATTTCCATTTCCATTTCTGCCCCTACCTTGTCCACGTCTTCTCAGTGGTTGTGGTCCACCTCTCACTGGTTGAGCAACCCTCTGTTCTGCAACTTGAACCTGATCAGCTCTCTAAGAACAGTCCTTAACTCTGTGCTCCATAGATCCACATCGGAAACAAGCACCAGAACGTTTCCTACATTCACCCAGGTGTACCTTACCACAGTCCCCACAGATTGGCGGTCTAACCATATTCGTCGGAACGGCTCGAACTGGCTCTTCCACTCTTGCCCTTTTGACATTCTTGCTTGCTCCACCCGAAGGTCCAGAATCCCTCCGGAAACGGTTTCGATCTTTCTCACGGTTCTGCCTCTCAGTACGCTTTACCTCCTTAGCTATCTTAGCTTTTTCTACCAGAACCGCGAAGTCACGCTCCCTCTGCGGAGCAATCAGCACCTTAAGGTCATCTCTGAGTCCATCCTCAAAACGAACACTACGTTCATACTCCGTAGCAACTATTCCCATAGCATACCTACTCAGCCTCAGAAACTCAGCCTCATACTCAGCAACGGTTTTGCCTCCTTGGACCAGATTCAGGAATTCTTTTCTATGGGCATCCACATAGCTTGCCCCAACATACTTCCCCTTAAAGGCCGTTTTAAACAGCTCCCAAGTGACCCTGTCAGCTGGGGTTCCATCCCTCACCGTGAGCCACCACTGATAAGCCTCATCTCGCAGCAACGATACGGCTCCCTTTAGTTTCTGCTCCACAGAACAGTCCAAATCATCCATAATCCATTCTGTGGCCTCCAACCAATACTCCGCCACATTCGGGGCTACACCAGATACGCCCCTAAAGATCTCCGCTCCGTTATCCCAGAGTCGTTCAGAAATCGACCCTCGAAATCCGTTGCCCGAACTTGCCCCAGCAACCCTTTCCAGAACTCAGAGCATTGCCTACGACAAAGCATCATCCCCGGCACCACGATCATGTGACTCCACTTCCGTCGCTGATGGTACCGGTGTTTTAGTAGCGGGCATATGTCCCGAAGACGAGGATCCCGCTCAGGCTCTTCCTCGGCCTCGTCCACGGCCTCTACCTCGAGTTGCTCGCGTACTCATATCGTATTATCTGTCTACAAATTTTATGCATCAATTTTAGCATTCCATTGATTATTACAGATATTTTATGATTCAGATAGGTAATTTAGAGTTCGTTTTCGCAGAATCGGAATCTAGCTACAGCTTCAGTCTCTTATCAAGCCTTCCAACGGTTTCAGTAGCATCCTATCTAGAGTATCCTAGTAGGGTTCTACTACCGACAGATAATCCAAAATATATGTTCAAAAAAGTTCAGAATTACTTACAGACTTGGGCCGGAGATTCGGGATGCCACCTTCTAACTGAGTTTTGTAAAATCTTATTTTTGAAAATCGTTATTTTTGTAAACCCATTCCACAGCCGAGTTGTTGCAACTTGGCTCTGATACCACTAAATGTAACACCCCAAACCCGGTTATGACCGGATCCAGTGCGCCACATTGATGCGTTCAAAACATTCCGTATTACTTAGTTTGGAAAACTCAGTTGGTGTTTGTAAAAGACACTTTTGAAAGTAGGTTAAAGTGAATGGAAGTCGCGTGGTGTAGGAAACCGGAAAAGAGGAGGTGAGTCTGCCGGGATCGCTTAAGTACCAAGCTCCTTCGGATCCAATCCTAGACATGCACACCGCCATTGCCACACTCTAACATCTCGTATGATTTTGAGAAAACTATTTTGGTTAAGTCCATCTTAAGAAAAATGTTTAAGTTTGAAAACGTTTGCTTGGCGGAGGCCTTATTTGTAATCTCTTAACATTTTTGAAAACGCGTCCTAGAGCTAATTCACCAAAATAGTTTTCTCAAAATCATACGAGATGTTAGAGTGTGGCAATGGCGGTGTGCATGTCTAGGATTGGATCCGAAGGGAGCTTGGTACTTAAGCAGTCCGACAAACTCACCTCTTCTTTTCCGGTTTCCTACCTGGTGCACAGCTTCCATTCACTTTAACCTACTTTCAAAAGTGTCTTTTACAAACACCAACTAAGTTTTCCAACTAAGTAATACGGAATGTTTTGAACGCATCAATGTGGCGCACTGGATCCGGTCATAACGTCTAGGCCGGGTTTGGGGTGTTACACACAATAGGCAAAATTGGCAATTTGTTACTAAGTGATGAAAAATCATATGATTGCATGACTATGAATGTGATTGGGCCTAGTGGGCCATATGAATGTGATTAGGCCTAATGGGCCATAGGAATGTGATTTGGGCCTAATGGGCCATACGACTGTGATTTGGGCCTAATGGGCCCTATGCATGTATGTAGACTCGTTTGGGCTTTGTAAGGGGTTTTGGACCTGGTATCTGATAACTACTTAAATAGACAAAAAACTTAATTAATTAATTAATTGTGACCGTGGACAAGCCATAAGGTTAAGGCGTGGCAGTGGGGCATATACCTAGGATTGGATCTAGGGAGAGCTTGGTACTTAAGCGGTCTTATTAACCCACCTTCTCTTCTCCGGATTCCTAACTAGTGCATAGTATCTGTTCGCTTTAGCCAACGAGGACATGTTAACGGGCCAAGGTAACTAATAAGCCATAATAACGAGAAATTATCGAAAAGCCCCTAAGGGCGAAAATGACTAAAATACCCCAATGTGTTCAATGTAAGATTTATGGATGTTACATGTATATCTGCTGCATTCATATGATATTCTATTTAGGTTGCATATGGGTTGGGAATTATGGAACGGAGGAAGTATATGAGGATCACAGGGTTGCTTGACGACCGTGGATCCACTGATGGCTTTTGAAGCCCAATATATGATTAGCAGCTTTGCTGCAACGTTAGGTAGTACCGCAACTGGGCTACCATTGGAGTGCATCTGATGGGTGGGTCGATATTTATATCCCCACATGGTGTGTATCAGGGATGTAGATGGTGTGTAGCGGTTGGATAGGTGGGATCCGTGCATATTTGATTGCTTTACATCTGTTCTAATATTGTATTGGGCTCAGGCCCGAAAAGACTTGCTATTGCATGCTTTTCTATTTGCCGAGGGTTGTACACACCGAGTTTTCAAAAACTCACCCCGTCTTTTATTTTTCTCAGGTGATCCTTAGTAGGTGGTTCGATGATAAGAGGGACTCCGAGGTGGCCAGCTAGCAAGACGACTTGGACTTGTTTTCTTTAGCATGTAATTTCTAGTATTTTAATTTATTTCAGTCCGGATTGTAATAAGGCCTTTGCTCTGGTTATTATTTCAAATTAGGATTAATATTTATTTTTTTTTATTGGAAGTAGAACATGGTTTTCCTAAACCATAACTATTTTTAAATACCACGTTTCCGCAACTCAATTCTTAAATGACAAGTTTTTGTAGATCATCTGTTTTAAATAAAGCTCCCGCAACTGAAAAGAGATTTTACAAAGTAATTATTATCATACAATAAGGAATAGTTTTTATTTAAAGAAGGGTTTTCAATGAAAACAAGGTTTTCGATAAAACACTTCAATGTGACACGCTGAATTTGGCCATATCGTCCGAGTCGGGTTTGGGGTGTTACAGTCTTCCAACCTTCACGAGCTTCCAAGCACTATAAAATAGGGGAAAAATAAAAGGAGTAAGCATTACATGCTTAGTAAGTTCGTATAACAGAAACTAAACTTACCAGTCTTTTTTATTAACCTAAGCATACAATGTTATGTTTCCATCCATTTGGCTAAATGGCCTAATCACATACATTGCATCAAACATGTTAGTCGCCAACTATTCATATAAATCAAATAATATAGATGAGCTCATCAAGCAATATTCTATCTAGTCAATAGTATTTCGTCTCAAGGTCTTCATGCCTAGTCAAAAGTTACATGAATCGTTGAATTATGATGGATGCTCATGTAGTACACTCAAAGTGTACGAATCAATAATCCATCAATTTCTTATTCAAGGGCACCAATTAGGACACATATCCAAGAAACACTCTCTCGAGCCACATATTGAATAATAGGATTACCAGTCCAGGCTAAATCCTTTTTAATACATATGCTCAGAAGAACTCGATTAGGATTACCAGTCTAGGCTAAACCCTAATCATGACGTGTGATCAAGAGATATTATATCAGGATAGTTTGGGCTACATCCTTTGTAAAATAGGGTCAATGGGATTACTCGTCTGAGCTAAATCCCACCTGCAACAAATGCAGGACCTTATTCGTTTCGGGAAAGGACATATAATCATCGAAATTCAACATCCAATCGGGACTAATCCTTTAGCACCATTTCAAGCTTATTTTCATTTTTCATCATAGCATAAAAGTGAAGCACATCAACATAAATCACATTACATACAACACAACAGTTAATTAACATAATTACATGTCTGATTAAGTTACACGAACTTACCTCAACGCTTGTTCGCGTAATAATCTACTAATTCGCTATCTAACCTCTAGTTTGTGTTTTTTAGATCTATATAAATGAATTTAATCATCAATTTCATACATTTCATACTTAAACGGACTCAATTTACGTCTTAGGAAAAATTACCATTTTGCCCCTAACTTTTCCAAAAATTTCATTTTCGTCCCTAGGCCCGAAAAATGAATCTTGTGCAAATTACTCCCTATTCCAAGCCTAACCAAAGCCCCATTAGTAATTTTCTAGCACATATTTACATAAAATTTTAGAATTTTTCCTTCAATTTCACAAGTTTACATTTTAGTGCCTAAATCAAGTTTTCATCAAAAATCACCTTGCAAAAGTTGTTTATCTATCAATAATATTTCATTATCTACCATAAATTAATAATTTCCAGCATAAAATATCCATGACCCATTTTCATACCTTGATAACATTTCAAATTAATCCCTCAAATAGAGAGATTAAGCTATCCTAGTTTCGAAAATACCAAAATTACTAAAAGCGGGACAAGGAACATTACCTAATTAGGCCTTGAAAATTTTTTTTATCTCTCCTAAGGTTTCTATGTGTTTTTATGTTGAAGATGATAAAAATAAGATGATATAATTCTTTTCATCTTTTTAATTAATTATTATTTTTGTATTTCCAATCTAGTCCCTTATTTTTTTCTATAATTCCATGGATGAGTCACCATCAAAATCTACATACTTTTATTAATGGTCTAATTAATATATAAGGACCTTAAGTTTTTAATTCCATAGCTATTTAATCATCAGTGCTACTAGAATTCAACTTTTACATTTTACGCGATTTAGTCCTTCTCGTAATTAGGCACTAAATTGATAAAATTTTCATATCAAGATTTTCACATGTCATTTCTATGTATTATAGGCCATATGTTAAAATAAAAATAAAATATATTTTGGATCGGATTTGTGGTCCTAGAACCACTGTTCCGATTTTACTAAAAAATGGGCTGTTACACAATGAGCATTTCACTAACACTTAACCAACAAACCAATAGCTCATTTGATTCCTAAAAATGCATAGATAACCTTAAAATTTAAGGCATAACCACTCTCTCTCCATTTAAAAACTCGATTCCACTAACCCCCAATTTTTTTGATGTTACACAAAAGCTCAAACAAGCTTTTCTTTGCCATTGTCTCTACTCATTGAAAGTCATATAAACTCCAACACTTCAACAAGACAAACCACACAACCACACAACCATACAATCAACAATCGATCATTACCTCACTTTAAATAGTCAAAAACATTAGCCTAGGCTACGTTCATTTTTAACCGAAACCTTTAACGTGGAAAAATATAAATTCGTATATCTCGACCTACACTTAATCTTTTTGTAAAAAACGAATTTCTTTCGTTCACATATTCACCTATGACTAATTTCTAACCTTTAAATTACACAAAACTACTCAGTTCATGGTATCGACTTTTTTGACAAGTTTTGGCCATTTGGACGAAAATTCTTTGAAACTCGAGAAATCCTTAACGAAACTTCAATGTAGCATTAGAAACCTTCTAATTACATCAAAACTAATTGAAAAACACTTTAAAATCACGTTTTTACTAAAAAAAACCAAAATTTGCCTTTAAAGACCCCATTTTTAGCTATTAATCAAAATTCACGATTGAATGGCTAAAACTTAGTTTTAAGGATCCAATAACACTAAAACCTGATAGAGAAATGAATAGTTACCTTTGGTGGAAGAAAAAGAGAGGTTTTGTCGAAAACCCAGGAAACCCACAACTTGATAATGGAGAAAACTATGGTCATTTTTAGTGCCTTTCTTGAAATCTATAGAGGTTTAAGGCTTGGGTGTTGATAGAAATCAAGGTAATATAGTTTGGGAATAAAAAATCAAATGGAATGTGTTTGGAGAAGCAAAAGATGGCACAAACCAAGCAAAGGAGGAAAACTAATGTGAAAATTTTTGATAGGGGTAATATTAGGTTCAATTTTAAAATTTTGGTCTAATTTCAACATAAACACTCTCAAATTTGACCCTGTTACAAATCAGTCCTTTTTCCAAAATTAAAGTTATTTAAAACTCATTTTCAGAAATTGACTTAATTTCCTAATAGTCATTGTCAAAAACATTATCAATTACCATCCTTACGAAATTCTAAGCACATATAAGGTAAAATTCCTAAAATACCTGACCCTTCTAGGCCCAATTATGGGATATCACATGCCTCGTTAGATAAACATTAGAATGACCACAATAACAGTTCAATCATCAAAAACATGTCTGAGTAACCAAGCGATATAACAAGAACAGTATCAATAAATCCAAAGAATTAATAAGCTATGAAAATAATCAAAACGTCATGGTAACATTTATGCAATAGTTCTACCACATTGCCTTTAATTCCCAAATCATAAACAGATAATAAATCACCTATGTAGTGCTACTAGAGACTCGCTGAGATCAATTCCTTAGAACCACACCTCTCACACCGAGACACTACTAATCTGTAATGGATTAAAAGGAGTGTGTAACATCCTTAACCCGTATCTGTCGCCAAAACAGGGTTACAGAGTATTACTAGAGTTTACAAAACAATTATAGATAATTCAAGTTAATTACTATTCAATTTTTGTAAGTTGTCTTATTGTCCCTTCAATGGACCCTTGAGGCCCAATATCAACATTGTAATCGAGTCGCGACTAAATCGGGATCTAAGAGGATTTTTTACGTAATTTCAAAATTTTTCCTAAAAATAGGGCTCACATGCCCGTGTGGTCAAGAGACACGCCCGTGTGGTCAAGGGACATGCCCGTATGACCATAAGACATGCCTGTGCTGCAGACCGTGTCTGACCTCGTGTAACTCTTTGACTTGTGCCACATGGCCAGTCACACGCCTGTGTGTAGGCCGTGTGATCAATTTAATTTTCAAAAATTAGGTGTAGGGTTCACATGGCCATGACACACGTCCATGTTCTAGGCCGTGTAGTACACATGGCTAAGACACACACCCGTATCTCTACCAGTGTACCCAATTCTGAGCATTCTGTTTCTCAATTTGAAGATGCATGGGACAAACAGCCAAACCACATGCCCATGTGCCAGGCCATGTGTCACACACGGTTAAAAGACATGCCACGTGTGTCTACCCATGTGGACAAAATAAAACCATTTCTTATCTTTATTTCTCACCCAAATTTGCCAATTACCTACACCAACACTTACAAATATATATTAGCCAATTCAAGCATTAAATTCAAGCCAATTCTAACATCTAATATGATATATTATCATATTCATTCATGTTTATATTCTTACCCTTGTTTAATCTATATATTAAAAATAACTTGATCAAACATACTTAATCTACTTGTCATATAGATACTTATCATGATATAACCTTATAAATATACCATAACAAATCATTACTAGCCATTCCAATGGCTAGATTAGAAATAGCATTTACAAGCCACCAATGGCCAAGTTAACCTATACATGCCATTATACCAAAATAAGTTTACTATTTATACCAAAATAAGCTAGCGGATAGTGTGATGACGCTTTTATTCACTATAAAATAGAGAAAATAAAACCAAGTAAGCATATAATGCTTAGTAAGTTTGTATAATAGGAATTAAAACTTGCCAATCACATTTTTTAATAATCAGCATACAATTAACATGCTTTTCATTAATTTGGCAAGTTTACCTAAACACAATACTCAATCAAGCAAGTTAGTCATATAATACATATCAAATAAGCATAGATGAGCTCATCATATAACCCTTCATCAAAAAATTCAGAAGCATTCAGGGCATATTTCTATTTATTTCATCATTTTCTCATGTTGAGAATTTTATCCATTGAATTATTGAAATATCGATGGATACTCAAATAGTGCATCCAAGGTGTACAATTCTGTAAACCATCAATTCTTAATCAGGGGTACCTATTAAGGTACTTAATCAGGAAGCACACTCTCAAGCCACATATCAGGATACTCAGAAGAGTCATGTAACAGGACATTTATCCAGGCTAATCAGGAAATTCATAAGAGCTTTACTCAGGAAGCTCATAGAGCTTATCAGATATCTCTGAAGAGATACTATCAGGAAGCATCAGACAAGGTAACAAAGAGTTCAAGCGAGCTTAATAGGATGCTCATAAAGAGTTGCGTTTGTGTCCACATTATATGCAAAATCACAATTGACCGCATATCAGGACGCTCACAAAGAGTTGCGATAGTACGTAACACATGCTAAATCACTACTAATCAGGATGCTGCAAGAACTATTTATCAGAATGCTTAAGATGAATTTATCAGGATTACTCATCCAAGCGAAATCCTGTCTGCAACATATGCAGGATCACTTTCAATGTGGGAAAGTCACATATATCCATCGAAATTCAATATTCAAATGGAATGTAACATTTTCGGTACTTATTTTAGGCATATGTATATTTCATGCATTTATAACATTCTTATAATTCACACAAGCACATATCATATTCAAGTCAAATACAATATTCAAGTTAAACATAATAACATGTATAAGTAAATTACACAAACTTACCTTAATAGTCGTTTGTACAAGAAATTCTACTAATCCAAAACTTTTTCATTTCCTCTATATAACTTTGAATTTGAGTTATTCAGATCTATACAAATGAATTTAATCATCAATTTCTCACATTTCATATTCAATTGAATTCAATTTACACCTTAGGCAAAATTACCGTTTTGCCCCTACACTTTTCATAAATTCCAATTTCGTCCCTAGGCTCGAAAAATGAAATTCATGCAATTTAACCATTATTTCAAGTCTAACCAAACTTTACACGTTACAATAAAAGCCCTTGAATTTCACAAAAATCAAAATTTTTCCATGGGTTTTACCACTTTTTAATTTAGTCCCTAAATCACATTTTCAACAAAATTCATTTTGTAAAAGTTGTTTATCTATCAACAACCTTTCATTTTCTACAATAAATTTCAAATTTTTAGCATATTCATCCATGGAAAAAAGTCTATACTTTGATAACTTTTCAAATTAATCCCTAAAATAGATAAATTAGACTATCCCAATTTCAAAAATATAAAAATTACTAAAAAGGGACTTGAATACTTACCCAATTAAGCTTGATTAGTTTCTTCTCTCTCTCTTAGGGTTTCCATACAAAATTTGGGGAAGATGATATAAAATAAGATGATATTTCTATCATCATCTTTTAATTAATTTAGTTTCAAATTTAGTCCTTAGCCTTTTCTAATTTTTCCATGGATGAATCACCAAAAATATTTACTAATTTTTATTTAATGGTCTAATTACCATATAAGGACCTCAAGTTTTGAATTTCATAGCTATTTAATCCTTCTAGCTACTAGAATTCAACTTTTACATTTTATGAAAATTAGTCCTTTCTGTAATTAAGCACATAATTGGTAAATTTTTCTTATCAGAATTTTCATATGACATTCCTATCATAACGCAAACCATGCAAAAATATTAAAATAATTTTTCTTTTTGTCTTGGATTTGTAGTCCTGAAACCACTATTCCGATTTCACTGAAAATGGGCTGTTACAGAGTGGATAAGTTTAACAAGCTCAGTGAATGTCTAGAATAGCTACCATGCAAACATTTCATCAAACATTAACAAAGTAACCATTTAGCATAATTCTAACAGTTCCAACTCTAGTGTCATGTTATACTCAATCATGGAATATTTATTAGTTTGTTATCATAGTAATTGTAACGTGTAGGTTTGTGCAAGTATACGCAGTCATTATCAAGTAATAAATAAGTATCGAGTTATCGTCTCTAGAGGGATTGTATTTGTGTTAAATCACTTAATTGTAAAATTATAATAACAAGTTGGTAAATAAAAGCACAATATAGTTGAGAAGTGATGATTAAGTATATTAAACTAAATGCAATGATCCCTAATGAAAATTATCCTAAGTATGCAAACTATATGAATGAAATAGATTTTAGCAAAATTAAACAAAATTTGCAACAATTATAACATAAATAAACTAGGACAATTACTTTAATTCAACTCAATTTATTATCAACATGCTTAATAACATTCGAAAAAACATTCCATGGCAACTTGCTCTTTCATGAGTTTGGAAACCACATTAGGTCCTTTCGGAATCCTTTACTTAGTAAATACACATTTTACTGATCCTTATTTACTAAGGGTTTCTTAGAATTCATGTGAGGCAACAGGGACGTGTTAGGTTTGAAACAGTTTAATCACACAAATCTTAAAACTATGCAGATAATAGAGCTTGGTTAGAGTTGTTATCCAACCTGAAATTTAATCGGCTTAGGATCTAAATTGAGCATGCACTTTTCAATTATGTGTCCAATAGCCGTCGTCTGGTTAGGATCGCTCAACTAATTCAAGTGCATTTCAATCACGTATGAACAAAATATGGACTTGATTTTAAACATAATTGATTAAGGCACAAACATTTTAAGCATGAATCAAATAAATATTATTTAATCAAAGCAATCATCCTAGCTTAAATATAATTAAGCTAAAATTGTTGTAAACAAGAACAAAGAACACATAGCAAACATTTTTAGATTAAATTAAAGAAAAGAAAGACTAAACCCAAATCAGAGTGGCTATCACCCAAGACTCTGACTGACGAGGCTCCTTCGCTTCTTCACTTTGCTCTTTTGCTGATGGCTCTCCAAGGTGGCCAACCAAGGGCTCTTTAAGAGGATTTAATTGCTAAAATCTCTATGAAGAGATGATGTTAGGCATGGGAAATGGAAAATGCTAAGAGAATTGAGAGAGAAGAGAGAATGATGATGGATGAGGGATGATGAATGAGGGAATGAAGGGGTCTTATTTATAGGTGAAGAGAGGTGGGTAGTTTGCTAAAAATAGCTAGGTTTAGTTTCTTCAAACTTCTTCTATGAGTGGCCGGCCACAATTAATGGAATTTGAGCTGATTTTTGCTTGATTTTAAGCAATTTAAATGCCATAATAACTCAAGACTGAAACTCGGTCGAATGTAAATCTTCGGGCAATTTTCTAATTTATTCAAAAATGCAAGGGCCTTGTGTAATTAAACCAAAAACTGGTTTAAGTGGACAGCCATGTGTCGCCGAATTTGGGTTGACTTGATCTTCAATCTAGATGGTTTTTGTAATCCAACAAAGCTATGAGACCTGTCCAAAATAAATCAATAAGCTAAAGGACCAAGGAATAAAATTTATCCAATTTAAATAATTAATTACAACCCAAATTATTAATGAAATTTTTAAAATGAATTATTAAATATAATTTTATATTTTATTATTTAATTTATGCATGGCCCATTTTATGTCTTAAAAATATAATATGTTCAAATAAATATAAAATAAGCTATTTTATGCATGAAAACTATATAATAAAGCATAAAATCACATTTTAATAATTTCTATGTCCTAATTTCATATTTTCACATATTTCATTAATTTATTAAACAATTACTTAGTTTTAACAACGAATTTAAGTAAAAAGGTGATAAATTACATAGGAAAAATCTTATATATTTTTCAGTTTACAGTAATTACATACACTTTAACCATATATCATAATACATACAGTCACATTTATAGATAATTTGGCACCTGAGCTATGAAACATTAAAGTGAGCTCTATCACCACACATCGGATACATGGATCTCCAACACACCAAATGACTCATAGAGTCACACATATCCCAAAAAGTGAAGCATAAAGCTAACATTCTCCAACACACCAAACATGTCCCGTTGAATGGAGCTTAGCTCACATTCCTTATCTCTTGAACATGTCCCAGGGCCTCAACGCCCAAATCACATAAAACAAATAGGTGAGTACTCAATCCTAAGGCATGCCAACTATATCCAATGGTCTCAAGGTTCTTAAGGCCAAAATATCTATTATTAACACACACATTTACTTACCGTTTACTACATTTTATCTTTGCATAATCACATTATAAGCACAACATATTCACTATCATATGGAACATTTATCATGCCTACAATTAACTCTTTCAAAATAGTCATCATAAGCTTATTACACATATCACAATGTCACATTATAATCCACAAATTCACAACACATTTTCACATATAAATTCATGAGTATGAGAAAGCTTACACTCGTAATTTTATAGTAGGGGTTTAGACTACTACTAAATTCCCAATTAACGCATTCAAACGTGTCCACAAGTAGCTATTCTAAACACTCACCAAATATGCTTTCGCCAAAATGCTGAAATCCCAAACCAACCTTTCCTTAACTCGTAAATGGTCTTAATGAGTCCACTACTTTAACACAACAATCACACAATAAAACATTCAAAAATTAGCTTAGGACTCAACTTAAGCAATCAAAAATAGAAGCCTAAACTAAGTTCTCAAGTAACCGAAACCTTCAACATAACAAAATTAAATTTCAAATATCTTGGTCTATACTTAATCTTTTCATATAAAACTTATTTTTTTCCATCTAATTATTCACCTACAATAGATTATCAACCTTTAAACTACACAAAACTACTCAATTCATGGTATTGAAATTTTCGACATGTTAATGGTAATTTTCATGAAATTCATTTAAAACCCAAGAAAAACTTAGAAAAACTTTAAAGTAAGTTTAGAAACCTTTTAATCTCGTCAAAAATAATTGAAAAACACTTTGAAATCACGTTTTTACCCAAAAGCATGAAATCCACCATTAACAAGCCAATTTTAAACTTTTATTTAAAACATGCGATTTAATGGCTAAAAACTTAGTTTTAAAGACTAAACAACATTTAAAATTATTTAGGAGTTAAATCGTTACCTTAGATAATGAAAACCCGAGCATTTGATCAATAACCCGGAAAACCCAAAAATTCAATAATGGAAAAATCTATGATGTTTTTGGTGTTTTTCTTGAAATTCTATGAAGGTATATGGCTTGGGTAAGGATAGAAAAAAATATGAAGGTTCAACAAATAAAATTGAATGAGAGGATTTGGAGGAGCATGGGATGACAATAACAAATAATGGAAAAGCTTTTTGAAAATAAAACTGGAGATTGGGTTTTTGGGTTGAATTTTAAAATTTGGTCTAATTGCCTCTTAAAAACTCACTACTTGGACTCTTTTTTAAATCAATCTTATTTTCAAAATTGAAAGCCTTTTCAATATCTTTTTCAAAAATTAATTTAATTTTCAAAATGCCATAGACATAAACATTTTTGACTAAGATGCTAACGAAATTTCTGAGCTCACTAAAGCTAAAATCTCCATTTTACCTTCGAAACTTCTAGGCCCTATTTTAAGGTGTGACATCCTGTTTAGGAAATAGTGGGCCTCGTAGGACTTCATACTGGATCATTACCACTTTGAAATCCATGTGACTGAAATATTAATCCTTCAACTTGTACCTATTTAAAACCCAAATCCAACCAAAAATCTATCATTCTTTCCCTTAGCCCAATTAATCCCCAAAAAAATAACAAAATAACATGCATTTAACATAAAATTCATAATCTTAACACATTCCCATAGAAATGATAAAATATCATGAAATCAAGTATAAAACCATAGAAAGTGTTATATTTGTACTTAGAATTAGCATAATTTTATAAATAAAATAGTGTTGAAATATGTATATATTTTGGAGTTCACACACACTGACCGCCTCTAGACGTACTAACATCCAGAGTGTGAATACTACCACAAAATTTATGAAATTTGAGGTGGTGTCCGCAAGTATACGGGTCAAGTTGTGATATAGTTTAATTACAACAAAACACTTAGTAATTATTCCGAGGATCGTACCCAAGGGACGCTAGTACTAAATTAATTCTAACCTAAACGCCAGTAGATCTAATTAGTACTTTAAGTAAACTATATTATGAATGAACATAAATAAAGGATTTTTAGGGTTTTTTCAATAATAATGACAAAATAACATAAAGGAAATAGACTTCAAGAGATAGAAAGGGAGAATAAATCAAATCATGATTATGGGTGATTAGTTCACTTTAGTAATCTCCATCAATTGTTGTTTCGGGTTCCTAGTCGATTCCCTAGTAGGATCTTTCGATCTTCCGCTAACATAGTGAGTCAGCAAGAACTACTTATCTTTCGACCTCACAATCTAGACTAGTTTAGGGTAAAGGTGTTCACGAATGGGCAATACCAATTTTGGGTTAATTTCCACCTTGATGACTTCTCGAGGTTGGCTGGCCTAGGGTTTGTTTCATGTTCTTCATTTCCCAAATAGCTAATCCGTTGAGTAACCTTATAAAATAGTTAATAGATCATACCTCCACTTGCTTATCCCCTATAGAGGGATTAGTTCTTTATGGCTTTCATAGATAATATGAAATTGATATAAAGAGAAAGCATACTAATTAAAATGACAAGATAAAGTAAATGAAAGAGCCTAATTGTATTGAGATTAATTATGAATCCATAAAGTTTGAATGCTTCCATAATTCAGATCTTTTGAAATTAACAAGAACAAATGAAAGAAATCTAAACCCTAAGAATGAAAGAAAACTAAAGTAAAATTTATAGTGAGAATTTAGGTTAAAAGAATGGTATCTTTAACATGTGGTAAAGGAGCTTATTTATAGCCTACAAGTGGTCATCATCCTTAACCTTAGGTCAGCTGGTGTTCTAGAGCTTTAAGTTCAATTGTGCGAACCAAAATGCCCCTGCTTCGTGTTTAATTTCCATTCCAGAGTCGATGTCATGACACACTAGGACCTGTGTCGTGACACAATAACCAGTATGCTCTTTTTTAGCCATCTACGAGGGTATGTTGTGATACCCTCAGTCTATATCATGACATCAAAGGAAGACTTGAGTTTTCTTCATTATGTTCCCTATGTTTCGACATCAAACCTCAACCTAAAATGCCTTCTAATGTTCTCCTGCACACTTACAAAGTACGTTAGCTCTCCCTTAGGCCTCATTCGGCCTTTAAGGTTAATAAAAAACTCAATTTGCACATTTTATTGAATGTAAATAAAACTAAAGAAACTTAACTAAAATGTAATGAAAATACTTGTATTTAGGCTCCTTAAGTGTGAAAACTAGTTTAATCTACTACACTGAATTACGATAGATCAAACTTCCCCATACTTAATTCATTGCTTATCCTTAAGCAATGTAAACATAGAATTAAAATAAACAAAAAAGAAGGTGTGAAAACAAAAAGAATAGATTTATTGTAAATAAAAGTAAACCAAATGACAAAACATAAAATAGATAAGAAAAAAGGCAAAATCATAATTTTTTTTTTGTTTAACTTGGATTCTTTCTTTAAACAAGTTAGAGTTAGTGAACATGGATGTAAAAATGGTCCTCACACCTAAACTCCTCCACACTTAACCTTTTGCTTGTTCTCAAGCAAATGAAGTCTAGACACACATATGGCATTAATGTCTCTACGGCTATCTAAAAGACTTATATCTTATATGGCATCATCAAACATTCTTATTTAGGTACTTCTAATCTATTATGCAATTTAACTAAATAACCTGATCAATTCTCCTTAAAATAATCAAATTATCTCATACCAATAAAAAAATTCATGCTCGACAAAAATCATTACATGCTTCATTATTTTCAACCACTATTCGTATTGTTAATATAATCCAAGCAACCATACAACAATAATAATTTTTTTAATAAATAATCAAAGCAAACACACAAATGAAATCATACACAAACTAACCCTATGTACTTTCCCCCACACTTTAGAACATACATTGCCCGTAGTGTAAAAATAATTAAAGTGCAAAAACAAGAAAACTTCCTTGAATCAGTTGAATCCTTGTTGTTATGATGATCTTGGTTTATGTGTGCTTCAAGTAGACAAAAGAGTACCTAAAAAAATAGTCTCAGATGAACTTGGCCCTTTAATGTTTCCAGGTTGTGTTCTGTTTAGGATGTCGCGACATTAGGGTGCGAGGTTGCAACATCAAGCCTATTTCTGGCTACTTCGATTTCTCTCTCTTTTTTTTCAGTTCTGTCACTCTATGGTATCTACACCTGTTGTGGGAAAAAAACTAAACACACTAAATAAAATAAAATAAGCAAATGAAAAAATAAAATAAAAAACAAAAACAAAATAATATTTAAAACAGGGAATAGAAGTTCTTCAAAAAATAGGACGATCCGTGTCGCTACCATAGAAGAACTTCCAGCTAGTTATCGACACTTTGATCTTTCATATGTTCCTCTATCGATGTATATGAACCAGACCCTTTTGTTGCTTCCATTAATGTTGCCTTAGTTTCGACCGACATGACATCCATATTATGAGCCACTTAGTACCAAATCTGAGCCATCCCAAATTGTTTTCAGGGGTATTATTTCCTCAAGCTTCATTCCCTCTATATCGCATGAAGTTTTGGTCACTCGAGCTTTATCGCTGTTGTCAAATGAGAATGAATGAAACTCCTCAACTTCTTCGGTTGGCACCTTCTTTGCGATGGCCAAAAAGTGTATTGGCTCTTCTACACTTCCCTTCACCATCAGTTTAAGCTCCATGTTAGTGGTTAGTTCATCTGTCACTTCTTACAGTTATAGTTGTTGCTAAGTTAGTGTGATCAAGGACCACTTCAACTATGTTCAACTCCTCCTCACAGTCTTCAACTACAAGCTCAGGTTGAATCTCACCATAATTCTCATCATGGTCATCGATAATACAAGGATTCTCTTGATCCAAGTTGTGAGTGTCAAACATGTCCTCTTTCCTGAAAGGCAACGCTTCGGATGTTTCTTGTATCATTTAATCATTTGCGCTATCATATCTTACATGTTTGATAATACCTCAGTGTTGGTCGTTTTGCTGGTTTCACATAAGGGCATTCTATATGAATCACAAGGAGGCTCGTCTGAATATTTGGGCATGTCCTGATCTTCTTCAAGTGCCTTATACGAATTACCAGTAAACTCCTATGGATGATTGACTATATCAGCACCTCGGTCATCACTCCACTAGTACATTGAGGCTTCATTCCCTCGTTGGCTCATCTCGATCATGAAAATTTTTTTATTCTCCATAATCTCTCATTCTTCATATACTCCCTCCTCATAAACTTCATCATCCAAGACCATCTCATCATTAAACCACATGTAGTCAGTTTCATCCATGGTTGACTGATTTTGTAAGATTACCTTTATGGATTGAAGATTGACTAAACAAGTGTTCCTCTATTCTGAGGCATATACTGAGATTGAAAGAGATAAATAAAGAAGTTATAACTAGATTAATAAAATTAAAAATACAAGTCGTATTTATAGTTCAAAAATTTCCTAATTATTCTATTAAATGTAAGAAAATAGAATCAACTTAGTAAGACTGCCTCTCCAGCAACAGTACCAACAACTTGACCTCCTGTAGAGATACTAACATCTAGAGAGTGAATACCACTACAAAATATATGAAATTTGAGACAGTGTCCACAAGTATATAGGTTAGGTTGTAATACAGTTTGTTTACAATGAAACACTTAGTAAGTATTCCGAGGGACGTACCCAAGGGAGGCTAGTACTAAATTAATTCTAACCTAAATGCTAATAGATCTAATTAGTACTTTAAGTAAATTATATTACGAATGAACATGAATAAATGATTTTTATGGTTTTTATAAAAATAAAGACAAAATAACATAAAGGAAATAGACTTCAAGAGATAGAAAGGGAGAATAAATCAAATCTTGATTATGGGTGATTAGTTCACTTCAATAATCTCCATCAACTATCGTTTCAGGTTCCTCATCAATCAACTAGTTGATACCTTAGCAGGATCTGCCAATCTTCCACTAACATAATAAGTCAGCAAGAACTACTTATCTTCTAACCTCACTGATAAGAACTCACCTCGGTGAAGATTTGAGTCGTTTAGATGTCAGATCGTAAAATGGAGAAGTTTCGTTCAATTCAGAGTTTAGTTGAATTTGGCTAAATGTAGACTTAAACAAAAGGGGTTTCAAAGAGTGTTAAGATAGAGCAAGTCTAGTTACAGCTAGATAAGAAGTAAAGTAAGTTTTAAGGTGGATAGTTGAATAAAATTGGCTTAAGACCAAGGAAGAACCAATACTATAGGGAGTATTGACCTGATCCTTATACGAGGCTTAACATGGATGGAAGATGGAAGATAGGACCTTGACCCACTATCTATTGAGAGATAGGAACCAGAGGTATAATGGGTTGAACACCACACTCGAGGTTGAGTGATAAGTTCAATGAAACAAGAAAGACGCCACGAGCAAGCTAGATAAGTCTACTTGAGTATTAAACGAAATAAGAGAGTTGAATAACTAACAAATGTTATAAACATTCATAAAAGTATCAAAAGTCTATACAACATGAAAATAGCTAAGTATTTATAGCTAAACATCTTTGGATTTAGCTTGAATTTAATGAAGTGAAAATATATGGCAGCTTAGGGCATTTCAACAGCTTTGGAGTGTGAACAAATCAAATTGAACAGACCTTGAGTGTGAAAACTCAAAATCGAATAACCATGAGTGTGAAAGGGATCTCCAACAAATGTGAAAGCACTTAAAGGCTGTTAGAGAACACAATAGATAGCTTGGGAGAAAGGAATCACTAGCTCACATTTATTCAAACCATCTAATATATGTAGATGCACCAATTAATTTAGCAAATTAATTAGCTTAAGACATATTAAATTCGGCAGCAACTAAACTAATTAATTTGGAACATGTAATTAATTTGCCTCAGCTAAGACATATTAAACACAAATAAAAACTAAGACACAAACTAAAAACATGCATTAAACTAAGACACATTAATAACATGTAATTGTTAACTTCAGATTATATCTTATTTATGAGCTGAAACTAAGTTAACTAGCTAAACTAAATAAATTGATTTATTCCAGCAACTTAAAATGCATAAAGTAAAAACGAATGGATTTGAGCTCAATGAGCTAGAATCAAGCTGAATTGAGCTCTATTGAGCTGGGGTTGAGGTAGGTCAGCTTGTAAGAGATTGCAAACCATGCTTGGTGAGCTAGTCCAAGAGCGTTTTCGGGGCATGGCCGTATCATCTCCTCCCTCTTTAAAGCGATTTGTCCTCAAATTGGGCCACTTGCTTGCGAAAAATCTTTCACCGTCACAAGCCCTTTGGTTGATGAAATTGACATAGTTACTCCCAAGAACCTGAAAATCACACATGCCTCGAAAAGAAAATAGGTTATGTTCATGCCCTTCCTATTTAAGAGGGAACCATTTCAAAGTGTCACCTACACAAAAATGAAATAGATTAGTGATACCATGGTTTATAAGCTCAAAAGAACTTTCTGAAAACTTATTAAAAAATTGAACATATGAACCAATGCCAGGATCAAAGACATGAGTTGGCCTTACCGTTTCAAAATGAATCAAAAAAATTTTAATGGTAATATACTAGAATCATAAAGCATTCGAGAATTTTAATTTTGGACAACAAAAGTCCATGACTCGATTCCTTTGAACAATGATATAGAACCAAAGCTTTGATTTAGCATTTGCAACTTATCACAGTTCAACAACTTTGTTTTCAGATTTAAAGACAAAACATCAAGCAAGCACAAATGGTTCACAAATCTGTTCATACGAAATTCAGAATGCTTGATTTCTTTCAATAATGATCCAGAATAACAAAGCTTTCAATAGTTATAGTCTCAAAAATCAAAATCCCTTGGTTCAAATCCCTTGATTAATAATAAAGAATAATAATCACCGGGATCAAAAATAGAAGTTGGTCTTACCTTACCATAACGAACCAAGAAATTCATCGATGGCAACAAACCAGAACCACAAAGCATTTGAAAGTTATAATCTTGGAAAATAAAATTCCATGGTTCAAATCCCTTGAACAATAATAAAGAAAATTGATCACTGAGATAAAAAATGAGGTTTTCTCTTACCATTTCAATCTAACTCAAAAAATTCATGGTCGGCAGCATAAAAGGATCATGAAGTGATTGAAAGTCATAATCATACCAAACATGAAGCAATTGTAAGTTTCAAATATGTAAATCATGCTCAGTTCCTTTAAACAATAATGTAAACAATTTCCAAAACAAAAAATCTGATTTTGACTTTGCAAGCTAACAAAATTCACATGATTTGTGTTCAAACATCTAATAAAATTCGGAGCAGTTGAAAGGGTTCAACACATTTATTCACAATAAAATTATGATGCTCACCTTTTCTTAACAGTAACTTAGGGACATAGGCTACGAGTTTAAACACATGGTTTTGGTCACTCGTTCCAAAATGCAGCAAGAATTTCATTTTCATCAATAAATCACACATGCCAAATGAAAAGGATTTAAGCATACAAATATGCAAACAATCAAGCCTATCAAATCTCTTTTGAACTGGCATGTAAATGCGTGAGTATTTCACACAAGGATTTAGAGATTTCACATTATCATCGCAGTCAAACAGATTAAACGTCTTACACGAGAACTCTTTATCACATATGACCATATTTTGTATATGGCAATTTAATTTAACTTTATCAACAGAATTACCAACACAAAACTCATCATAAGAAAAATTCTTCATGGCACTAGTTGGAACAAAATCATCAACATTAATCATATAATGACAATTAATCAAATCAAAGTGAGGAGATCTTTCAAAGACTAAGTCACTAGCAATTTTATCAACAGCATTCAAATTTGATTGCCTTGATTCAATTCCTAAAAACTCCTTACCTTGCTTACCTTTAAGCACTTGTGGATTAAGTTCACCTTCAACCTTACCTTTCTTTATCAATCGAAATCGTTTCTCATCGGGAAGGTAATGAAGTTGAAACTTGTCAATTGAATCTCTAGGAACCTAAAAAGAAGAAAAAATACGAGGACAACTTGCATGTAGGTTAGAAAAAACATTCCTTGCTTTTTCTTGTTTATTTTCATCTTTTTCACTTGTTTCATTTTCAAACTCTCTTTCTCTTTCCACAGCCTCTTTTATCATTGAAAACTCACTCTTACTCTTTATTTCACTTTCCTTTTCAACAACGTCGCTCTTTCCACTAACACTTTCTTTTATTACTTCAATCTCAATCTATTTTTCAATTTTCTTTTCTTGCTCACAGTCTTTTGCAATCTCAATCTCTTTTTCCTTTCTTTCACTCTCTTTTCCTTTTTCAAATTCTTTTTCCCTCATCTCTCTTTTTCTTCTCTCAATTTCGTTTAGGATTCACTTATTTTCTCGTATTAACATTTCTTGCCGCTCTTTTCTTTTAATTTCTTTTTATCTTGTTCTTTCCTTACAAGAAGAAGATAACATATAAGAATCAGAACGACAAGCTTTTTGTTGGAAGGAAGGGAAAGCATCTACATATGAGATATGATCACCTCTTCGGGATTGGATCTCCGTTGATGAATACTTTGATGCACTTGAAGAGATATTTCTACCTTCCCATTTGTCACCTTGAAAGGTTTCAAACTTGAAGCTTGATCTTCGTCATATAAGAATCACGGTATGGATCTCTTCTCGAATAATCATTGGTCATTCGTCTCCGTGATGATCTTGTTCCCTTCCTTTGACTTGGTAAAATTTGCTCCCTTTGGTCTCGTTCTACGATACGTTCCAAATGTTCTCGCAATGGTTTTAGATGTCTTTGTAACATTTGACCCACCTCGTGAAAAACTGCTTGATATGTTGGGTCGGACAAAATATCACCATCATCAACAATCCTTTCGGTAGTTCGAGACATAGTATTTTGATACCAACTACAAAACTTCACGTTTCACTCAAAAAGAAAAGTAAATGGCCCTCCACTCGTGTTTACACTCACTATCTGGCTTTTTCCTCTAATGAGCTCACACTCTTGTGCCTTTTACAACTCGGTTCTCCTCTTAAAGTTCATAGAAGACTCGTTTAAACTTATAAGCTAGTCTAGGGGTCAGCTTCAAAGGGGTGCAAAGGTAAATGTCATTTCGGTGTTGGGTAGGCTAAAAGAAAAATATATGGTGCAAAGTGTGGCGTAACGGGTTAATTTTGGGTATAAGTAAACTTGATGTTGGGAACAAAATTTAAGCACTTCAAACTTCCTTTTTTTTTTTTTTTCTTTTAGAATTTTGGACTCTTTTTTTTTTTTTATATTTCGAACTTTGTACACAAATACAAATTTTTTTATTTTTTTCACGAACTTACTCAGGCTTGTTGAATCGCTCGTACTCCTCGATTTTAACTAGCTCTGATACTAAATGATACGAGCTCGCCTTGATGAAGATTTGAGTCTTTTAGATGCCCGATCGTAAAATGGAGAAGTTTCGTTCAATTCGAAGTTTAGTTGAATTGGCTAAATGTAGACTTAAACAAAAAAGGTTTCAAAGAGTGTTAGGATAGAACAAGTCTAGTTACGGCTAGATAAGAAGTAAAGTAAGTTTTAAGGTGGATAGTTGAATGAAATTGGCTTAAGACCAAGGAAGAACTAATACTATAGGGAGTATTGACCTGAACCTTATATGAGGCTTAAGATGGATGGAAGATAGAAGATAGGACCTTGACCCATTATCTATTGAGAGATAAGAACCAGAGGTATAACAGGTTGAACGCCACACTCGGGGTTGAGTGATAAGTTCAAAGAAACAAGAAAGAAACCATTAGCAAGCTAGATAAGTGTAACACCCTAAACCCGGCCTGGGCATTATGGCCGAATCTGGCGATGCACATTGAAGTGTTTTTCGTAAAGTGTGATATCGTTGAAAAACCCAATCTCTATTTAACCTCTTTGTGTAATATTAAAGATGATTTTAAGATGTTCGTTCATTTTCAAAATGTGGGTCGTTCGTCAAAAAGTTAACCATATTAAAGCATCATTATTTTTTTCACTAAAACGTTATTTCTTGCAGAAGCTCTTAAAACAGGTTGCGTATTCGTGGTACCTTTGAAAAACGTTTACCTTTTTGAAAACTCGTGTCTTTTCCTTCTGCTAGTAGTATTAAATCAAAGCAAATAAAAATCCAAAATTAAAAATAAAATTCAAAGAGGCCTTATTACAATAAAAATACCCCGACTAATAATACTTATAATTAAAATCAAATAGGAAAATAATAGTAGTTATGTGGTCACCTCTAAGCTCCCCGCTGCACCTATCCACCTAAGTCTGGGGATTACTTGCGTAGATAAACAGAAGGGTAAGTTTAGGAAAACTCAGTGTGTAATCCCATATAAACAACCATACAATGAGCAAATACAGTCTGGGCTTAAGCCCATTTCAGTAATGCCCAATACAATATTAGTATAAGTTTGGGTCTGAGCCCATCTTAGTGAGTGTAACGGTACAGATATGCAACTAAGAAATCCTACCCAACCAACCTCTACACTCTATCTCCGTCCAACCCTACATTCTATGTGGGGATATAATCAACCCACCCATCTCTACACTCCAAGTAGTACCGGTTGTGGCACTAAACAGTATTTGCAGCAGAGCTGCCAGTACAATACACTTCCTCTAATCATAATAAACCTATCCCCATGCAACACATCATGCAACATGTCATATCATATCATAATATTACACATGTACCCAATGCAGTTAAAATATCATGCTAAAATATAGTCATGCATCACACAGGGGCAAAATTGTCATTTTATCAAATAGAGGTCTAGGTAAACCTACCGACCCATCAGTAGGTCCACAGTTGTCTTGGGCGACTCGTGCAACCTTAACAGTTAAACAGTGAAAATGGGCCCATAGCCCATATTACGGGCCCATGTGGGCCCACACACCTGTGTAGCCTACACGGCCCATAATGGCCTTGGCCGTGTTTATTACACAGCCTGGCCCAATAATTTCCACACGTCTGTGTGGTTTACCCATGTGGGGCCCACATGCTTGTAGGGCCCACACGACCTAATACGGCCCAAAATGGCCCAATACGGCCTCAGCCCATGAAATCGATCATGACTGGCCATGTCGACTATATGCCCATGTTTACTCACGTGGCCTACCTACACAGCCGCGAGCACGCCCGTATGTCGTCGACGTTCACTTATTCCAGCTTTTGCTATTTTCTATAGTTGGAGTTGTGTTTGTACACACCTTGTTTGCGAACGTGCGTAAATAGCCCACGAGCACTCCAAACCTATATTCAATCAAGACACTCCATTAATCACTTAACGATAGGATTAAAACAACCCCTCTTATAATACTTATCCAAAAGATAGATTGTCACTTGCCTTGATTGAATGAATATGGCTTAGCCCACTTAAACCGTTGAAAAAGATTGATTACAAGCTCCTTGGTGATTATCTGCATTACAACCGACTTCTATTAACCATTATAGCTCATACAAATAGCTTGAGCCAAATGCATATCAAACTTATCGAAAGATCAAAACTAAGTTTAGGAGACAGAAGTAATCAGCCTACACCCAAAAACGAAAGCTAAAGCACCCAAGTTGAACACGTGATAAACTAAGGAAAAAGTTACCTTCGATCGAGTGAAGAGGGAGGTTTCATTCACTTTAATATTAATGAAAAGTCTTTCACTTCTTGAATAGTTCCAGAAGCCGAGAGGAAACAAAACAAATAAGAAGAAAAGGAAAAGGTTTGGCAACGAAAGACAGGAAGAGATGGATGGAGAAAAGGGTAGGGTTTGGCTACAAGAAAAGAAGGTATTCGGCCATAACAAAATAAGATAAAGAGAGAGGGAATTACTAAAAACCGAAGAATTAAGAGAGAAAGAGAATAAGTATTTGGCCAAAGCAAAATAGAAAGAGAACGACGGTTAGAAGAGTAGAGAAAGAAGAGACAATCGATCAGCAAGAGAACTTGAGGGAAGAGCAAACTTGGAATAAACAAAAAAAATGAGAAAATACCCAAATGATCCGTCGAAATAATCGGCCACAAGAAGAGAGAAAAATTATCATAGCAACCGAAAATGGAGAGAAAATGCCCACCAAAGCTAAAATTCTCAAAGGAAAGAGTTCAAAATCGGCACCAACTCTCCCACTAACTTCAAATTTTCACATTTTCCTCCCCAAATCACTCAAAATCGTCCACTCTTCCCTCAACCACCTAATTTGAATTCCACTACAACTCTTCAGTAGTTCAGGTTGACTAAAACTTCCACACGGCCCTATCAGTAAAATAAAACACTCTATTGCGCATACCAAGACTCGAACTTCAGACCTCAAGTAACCATAACACGCCACTTATCCCTTAGACCAACAGGCCATTTCTGTCATGTTTTACCCACATTTATTTAAAAGCCTACTGACTAGAGACAAAGGTTTATTTATATTAAAAACAAATGTAACGCCCCGAATTTTGGGCCGAGAAGTATTAGGTCTTCAGCATGGGAACAATTAGGAGGCAGCACATAAATGTTTAAATGTGCAAGAAAGTGACACAAATATATGTTTGCTTCAGTGGTTAGGTGCTCTGGGAAATGTCTGAGAAGTTGTGGGTTCAAGCCTGGACATGTGCAAAAATTTTGTTTTATTTAGTTAAACCCTTGTCTTGAGATTGTAGGCTTTTTAAATAAATAGGGGTAAAACCTGACAGAAAAGGCCTGCTGGTCTAAGGGATAAGCGGTGTGCTATGGTTACTTAAGGTCTGAGGTTCAAATCCTACTTTGAGCAGTGGAGTGTTTTATTTTGCTGCACTTGTCGTGTGGGTAGTAGAGGTTGACTAAAACACTGTTGAATGGAGTAGAGTTTGAATTGGTCATGGAGGGTTTGTAAGAGGGAATGTTGGGATGTGGGTAGTGATCGATTGGAGTGAATTGAGGAGAGATTTGAGGAGAGAATTAAGGGAGGTTGAGATGAGAAGGAGTGGCATGCCGAATGTGGGGTTTGTATGTTGCCAAATTTGGTCATAGGGCCTTTTACTCATGGGGTGCCAATATTGTGTCGGAAGTTTTTCTTTTTCTCATCTTTCTTTTGTTGTTAGGACCGAATACTATAGTTGACCACTCGGGTATTATTTATTTCAAGTATATCTCAGTTTTATTCTTTTTTGACAGTGTCGCTTTTTGGTTCAACTTCTCTTCTCTCTTGCTCTTTTAACAAAGCGTTCTCTCTTGTGTCCTCTTTTTGCCTTTAACCGAATACCATTCTTCCCCTCTCAATAGGTTCTAATTAGTCACCATTATTGTTTGTGCATTTAGACGAATACTCCCTATTCTCTCTCTGAAATCCTTTCGAGTTTTGCTAACTGATTCTTCTCTTCTTCTTCTCTCTCTCAATTGGTCCCTGTTTGACCGAATCTTCCTTATCACCCTCACCCCCAATCAATTTCTATTTGACCGAATACTGCTATTTCTTTCAACCTCATTGTACTGGATTATCTTTTTTGCTCTCTCCCTCGCTGCCAATTTTGTGTACTTTTAATACTCTATGATTCTGTGATTTCAGTAAGTGTGTATGTTCGTTTAGAAATCAGCTATGGTTATGTATAGTTGTTACTAAAGGTTCTAATTAGTATGCAGATAATAAGCGAAGGAAGGGGGAAAATCATTTTTGATCAACGGTAAGTGTGTGTAAGGGCTTGGGGGTTCGAATCAAGGTATGTGATAGTTGACCTTTGGATAAGTGTTTTGGAAAGGAGTAGTATTAATTTGATTACCTCGTGACTAATTGAATGTTTGTGGATTGGATCAAGGTTTGGATTGCTCAAGGGGTGTGTTTCTGTAATTAGGTGTGTAATCACACTGTTACAATATTAAATCAGCAAAAGTCGAAATAGGTGACCGTTGACACTACACGAGCATGCACTCACTCGTGTGGAAGTTCGAGCCTAAACGTGGGCATAAGATCGTTATGGCCAGCCACGAACGATCTCATGGGCTTAGGCTAGTTTAGGCCATGTTGGGTCGTGTGGGCCTTACAGACTCGTAGGCCCCACATTGGTAAACCACATGAAATAATGGAGAATATTGGGCTAGGCTGTGTAGTTCACATGGCCAGGGCCATTACTGGGCTAAACTGGCCACACAGGTATGTGGGCCAACAATATGGGCCTTAGGCCCATTTTCATTGTTTGATTGTTAAGGTTGCACGGGTCGCCTGAGACGACTGTGGACCTACTATTGGGTTGGTAAGTATACCTAGACCCCTAAATTGATAAAATGACTGTTATGCCCTTAAATAGTAAAATGACTATTTTGCCCTTATATGGTAGGATGACTGTTTTGCCCCTATGTGATGTATATATGTATTTGTACATGTGTGACCGTATTCTAGCATGCTATTTAAACTGTATTGGATACATGACATGACTATATGATGCATTGCTTGGGGATGTGTTTATACTGATTGGTGTAAGTGTACTGAAAGGTTTCAAGCCTAAATCACTGGCAGCTCAGCTACATATTTCTGTTTAGTGCCGCAACTGGTGCTAATTACGGAGTGTAGGGATTGGTGGATTGATTATATCCACACATGGAGTGTGGGGTTGGACGGAGATAGAGTGTAGATGCTAGATGGGTAGGACTTGTATACTTTTTTTTTCGCATTCATTGCATTGGTCATTTATTCTTTGCTTGCTGCCTTCGTTATTGCAATGGGCCAAGGCCCAAAGACATGACTGATTCTGTATTGAGATAGGCTAAATCCCAAACTGATATTGTCACTATTCCTGAAAAGGGCTTAGGCCCAGACTGTGTGTGTTTTTGACTGTTTGCTTGTATGGGATTACACACTGAGTTTTTGTAAACTCACCCTTCTGCTTATCTATGCAAGTAATCCTTAGGCGGATCGATGCTGCGAGGGACTCGAAGGTGGCCACACAACAGCTTATGCTTTCATATTTATCTTTTAATTTATAAGTAGTTTAGTTTGGCTATATTTATGTAATAAGTCCTCTATAATTTTTAATCTTTAATTTTGGGGTTTTATTTATTTTGATTTATATCTGCTAGTAGTAGGTTGCGGGTTTCCAAAGGATAAATGTTTTTCAAAAATACCACGAATATGTAAAAGTGTTTCAAAAGCTTCCGCAAAGTATAACGATCCTCTGTTAAATGATATTTTGAAAATGAATAACTTTTGGAAACAAATGATATGATTAGATAAAAAATGAAATAAGGTAAAGAGATCATTTAAATGGTTTAGCAGTAACTTAGTTACGAAAGCTCTTCCATGTGACATCGCTAGATCCGGCCATAATGTCTAGGCCGGGTTTAGGGTGTTACACAAAACTTTTCCACAAGCTAAGGCTTGAACCCAAGACTTCTCAGAGTCTTCCCAGGACATTGAACCACTGAAGCAAACATGCATTTGTCCAACACAAACTTACGAAAATAAAGATTAAGGATTTTTGGGGCGTTACAACTCTACCCCCCTAAAAGAAAATTTTGGCCTCGAAATTTTACCTAATCAGAATAGATGAGGGTATTGTTGTCGCATCGCCTCCTCAGGTTCCCACGTGGCCTCCTTCGAGCTGTGATTATGCCAAAGAACCTTAACCAGTGGAATAGACTTCCTCCTTAAAACCTTTACATCACGATCTACTATCTGAATTGGCTACTCCTCAAAATTCAGATCTGGCCTAACCTTAATCCCCTCAACCGAAATAACATGCGTGGGATCAGAGTAGTAGCACCTCAACATAGAGACGTGGAACACATTGTGAATTCGATCCAACTCTGGAGGTAACTCTAACTGATAGGCAACTGGTCCCACACGTTTCAGTATGCGATAAGGCCCAATAAACCTAGGGCTCAACTTGCCCTTACATCCAAACCTCAGTGCCTTCTTCCATGGAGATACCTTGAGGAAAATGAAGTCCCCCACAGAATACTCAATCTCTTTACGCTTTAGATCTGCATACGACTTTTGTCTATCTGATGCCTCCTTCAGTCGATCCCGAATTAGTCTGACTTTATCCTCGATATCAAAAACTAATTTAGGGCCCAGAACACACCGTTCGCCCAACTCAGTCTAACATGAAGGAGTATGACACCTACAACCATATAATGCCTCGTAAGGTGCCATCTGTATGTTAGACTGGTAACTATTGTTATAAGCTAACTTTGCTAGCAGTAAGTAATCCTCCCAACTGCCTCAGAAATCAATCACACATCTCCTTAACATGTCCTTTAATATCTGAATCACCCTCTCTGACTGACCATGTGTGTGATGATGGAACGCAGTACTGAATTCCAACCTCGTACCTAGAGTTTCATGTAACTTCTTCCAAAACTGAGACGTGAAGTGAGGATCCCTATTAGATATTATTGAAACCGGTACCCTATGCAGTCTTACTATCTCAGACACATACAATTTAGCTAGCTTCTGCAAAGAGTAATCAGTATGAACTGGTACGAAATGGGCAAATTTGGTCAATGAATCCACGATGACCCATACTGAATCCTTCTTAGTAGGTGTTAGGGGCAGCCCACTAACGAAGTCCATAGTCACTCTCTCCCACTTCCAAAGTGGAATTTTAACTAGCTGAAGCAACCCTGAAGGCAACTGATGTTTAGCCTTAACCTGCTGGCAAGTTAGACATTTACCCACGAAGTCGGTAACCTCACGCTTAAGACCCAGCCACCAATATAACTCACGAAGGTCTTTGTACATCTTATTTCCACTAGGGTGCATAGCATAACGGCTACTATGCGCCTCTCACAATATAGACTACCTCAAATTAGTATCCTTAGATACACAGATTCTTCCACGAAAATATAGCACCCTTTCACTATTCAACCCAAAATCCACAGTATCACCACTTTCAAGCTGTCAGAAACGAAGACCCAGTGACTCGTCCTCCGACTATTTACCCTTAATTTAATCTATCCATGTCAGTTTAACTTGGACCTCAGCCAACAAACTACCATCATCAAATAAACTGAGGTGAGCAAACATGTAACAGTCCGGTTTTGACCCTAATCAGAATAGTGGTTTCGAGACCACATATTCGAGTCATAAAAATATTTTAATATTATTTTTTGTGCCTATTATTAGTGAATTGACATGTGTGAAAGTCTCGTGTGAAAATTTAACTGTTTGTGTGCTTAATTTGCAAAGAGGACCAAATCGCGTAAAATGTAAAAGCTGTGTGCTAGTTGTTAAAGTGCCTATTTGATGTGGCTTTTTAAGTATGAAGTCCTTATGATGCAATTCAACCATTGTACTAATGCATGGACAAATATAGACATTAGTAGGTACATTTTTATATGTTAATATTAAGGGAAAAGTTGATAAATGGCATATAATGTTTAATAAAAATAAAAAAAGCATGAAAATAGGCCATTATAATGTTATATTGCCGAAAATTAAAGAAAAAAATAAAATAAAAAGAGCCTTAGGGTTTCGGCTAGTTCAAGGCTTAATTAAGCTATGTATTTTATTCGATTTTGATAATTTTTATGTTTTTATAATTGTTGCTTCGTATACTATTGAACCCATGCTTCAATTTCTGATTTTGGTGATGATTTTGCAATGTGCCATTGATGAAACTATGAGCTTTGTGATGTTAGTTGATGAATTATGGAAGCTTGATGTTGAGTTGAAATGTGTTGTCTCTAAATTTTTGATGAAATTGAGTAATTTGGGCTAAATTGTAAAAATGTTATTTTGAGGGACCAAAATATGAAATAAATGAAATGTATGGACTTGTATGAGAGTCATGAAAATTTGGCTAAGCTTGTGTACAAGCAAATTTTTTATATTTTGTGATTTTGTGAATTAGGGACTAAAGTGTCGAAATGTAAAAATGTGAGGCCTATTTTGCAAAATATCCTAATTGTGTGTATATGGATTGTTTTGAATGATTTGGTCAATAAAAGGGTTAATATTGAATACATATAAATCAAGAAAAGAGGAATTCAGACTTAGATCGAGGGAAATCGGAGATTGTAGAATAATCAGTCCGAGTCGACAAATTCCGAGTACGAGGTAAGTTCGTACTTAAAATATGATGTTAAGAAGGTTTCGATGCCTTTATTATACATGGATTGTATATAATTGAATTGGATGAATATTATGATGAATCAAAATTATTTGGCACTAAGTGTGCCATTTAAGCTAGTTTCGGCTACTAAAGGCACTAAGTGTGCGATACCGACTTAGCTTCGGTTAGTTGAGATGGCACTAAGTGTGCGGAATCATTCTAGCTTCAGCTAACCATTAAGCACTAAGTGTGTGGATAATTAAAGCATTTGGTGATCTTCAAAAAGTCTTAAAGTATTCCAACAATAGGTGAGATTGAAAACGAATGAATATGAAAATGTTCTGGTAAGTATAATACCTATGTGATAGGTGGTAAAATGCATAAAGGTTTATTGAATTTGTATAAACATATTGTTGGTGTTGGCATGGACTTGATAGATGAGTTGAGAAATTATAATTACTTATATATTGATGTTTCATATTTTATATTGTTGATGTTTTTGGTACGAGCTTACTAAGCTTTTGAAAGCTTACTTTGTGTGTGTTTACATTGTTTTATAGATATCAAAGCTACTGCAAGCTCAGGGATCGTCTAGGATTATCACCACACTATCGAACCTTATCTTGGTACTTTTGAAAATACATATTTTTGAAGTATGGCATGTGCCGGCTAGTAGTTTGGGAAGTATGTTTTGGGATGTATATGCTTAGCCATGTGACTTGGCTAATTTGTGCTTGAACTTAGAGTTGATGATGGTTCATGGTACGTAATGGCAATATGCAATTACAGTATGTTTTAGCTATTAAGTTTTGGTAAGATTAACTTGAGATTTAATGATGTATGGAAAAAATATTTTGGTAAGATATTACCTTATGTTTGGCATGAATTGGTAAGGTTTATGAGTATGAAATTGGGTGACTACTATATGATATGGAAGAGTTATGTTTTGGTGTTGAAATTGGCTGAAATGGTGATACAAATATGCTTGTTCTCATTGCTTGTAGGATGACCAAATTGGGGTGGCAAATTGGCTATTCTAATGGCCTGTTTTTGTCCACACGGGCAGAGACACGGGCGTGCGTCCCAGCCATGTGTGACGCACGGTCATGTTACATAGTCGTGTGTATTCTGGGATACCCTTCAATTGTAAGTCAGACTCGAACAAGGCGAAGACACACGGGCGTATGGTTTGGCCATGTGGCCCTAATTGGTATGTTGATGTCACAAATGGAATACCCCCTATTTTTGGCACGACCTAGCGCACGGCCTGGACACGGGCGTGTGCTTAGCACACGGGCTGGACACACAAGGTCTAGCCATGTGGGGCAAGTCAGCATGTATGCCCTGTTTGGCCACGGCTTAGACACACGGGCGTGTCTATTTCCGTGTGAGGCACATGACCTGTTCACACGGACATGTGACCTTTTAAAAGTTAAAAATTTTTATAAGTTCTGTAATTTTTACATGTTGTCAATTTGGTTCCGAATGTATGTTTAAGTATTGTATACTAGCTTTTATGATCTTAATGATTGTGACCGAATGAGAATTTCTGTAATGAGATGATATTTGATATTCAATTATTATGGATGTGTTATGGATTAAGTGACGTCTCTTAACCTATTCGGGCGATGGATATGGGTTAGGGGTGTTACAAAACATCGCCCTCAGATCAGTCATAGCTTTACGACTCAATGCGTCCACCACCACGATGGCCTTCCCATGATGGTATTCAATCGTACATTCATAATCTTTAAGTAGCTCAATCCATCTACGCTACCTAAGATTTAGCTCCTTCTAAGTGAGGAGATACTTAAGGCTCTTGTGATTCGTGTAAATGATACACTTCTCACCGTACAGGTAATGCCTCTAACATTTCAGTGCAAATATCACCGCAGCAAACTCCAAGTCATGCGTTGGATAATTCACTTTATGAGCCTTAAGCTGACGAGACACATATGCTACCACTTTACCCTCTTGCATCAACACACATCCCAGACCAACATGTGATGCATCGCTGAAGACAATAAACTCTTTTCCAGACTCTGACTGCATCAAGATAGGGGCCTCAATCAGAACTTTCTTGAGCTTTTCGAAGCTCTTCTACTATGCATCAGCCTAGTTAAACGGCACCTCGTTATGTAACAGCTTAGTTAAAGGTGCTGCAATCAATGAAAACCCCTCTACAAAACGTCTATAATACCCTGCCAGTCCCAGAAAACTACATATCTCAGATACAGTCTTAGGCGGCTTCCAATCCAAAACAACCTCAATCTTTCGAGGATCAACCCTAATCCTTCTAGCAGATACCACATGGCTCAGAAATGTCACCTCTCATAACTAGAACTCACATTTACTAAACTTGACGTACAGTTGTTTCTCCCCCAAAATCTGCAGAATCACTCAAAGATGTTCATCATGTTCATCTTCAATCTTCGAATACACCAGGATGTCGTCAATAAAAACCACTACGAATCGATCCATATAGGGGTAGAGCACTCGGTTCATCAGGTCCATAAAAGCCACTAGTGCATTTGTCAGTCCAAACGGCATCACTAGGAACTCGTAATGACCATAACGAGTCCTAAACGTTGTCTTGTATACATCAGTCTCTTTAACCCTCAGTTGATGGTACCCTGATCGAAGATCAATCTTAGAGAAAACTGAAGCTAACAGATCATCTATCCTCTGTAGGGGGTACTTATTCTTAATGGTCATTTTATTCAATTGCTAGTAATCGATGCACATACGAATAGATCCATCTTTCTTTTTCACAAACAAAACTAGTGCTCCCTACGGAGACACATTAGGGTGGATGAACCCACAATCTAACAACTCTTGAATCTGAGCTTTAAGCTCCACAAGCTCCTTCGTTTCCATTCTATAAGGAGCGATGGACACCAGAGCTGTACTCAGCAGGAGCTCAATCCCAAACTCATCTTTACGGTTTGGAGGCAACCTAGGTAGCTCATCATGAAAGACATCCGGAAAGTCTTTAACCATTCTGATATCTTTAACAGAAGAAACCTTAGAATCTAAAACACCAATGTAGGCCAGGTATGCCTCACAACACTTATGAACAAACTTCGCGGCCCTTAAAGAAAAAATCACATTTGTTAAGTAATTTTGCGTTCCCCAACTACAAGTACCTCGTCATACTCCACAGTTCTTAGTGCCATTCATTTAGCAGCACAATCCAAGCTCACCCGATGTTTAACCAGCCAGTCCATTCCCAGTATTAAATCAAATTCTCCAAAAGGAAGTTCCATCAAATCCGCCAAAAAGATAACCCCTTGAATCTCCAAAGGAACATCTCTGAATAGTTTATTGACACTCACTGGCTACCCCAATGAACTCAGCATAGAAACCTCACTCGCAGTGCTCTCAACCAAGATACCCAGAGTCTTAGACATAGTATAAGCTATATAAAAATGAGTAGATCCTATATCTATTAGTGTAATAGAAGGTACATCATAGATAAAGAACGTACCTGTGATAACATCCGGAACATCTCCATCCTCTCGGCGACGTGTAGCATAAACTAGAGTTGGCTGCCTTACCTTAGTATGCCCAGTACCTCTGCTTGGTGCCCTCTAACCACGGCCCAAACCATTACCACCTATGGCTTGACAATGGCCTCTCGGTGGATGTTGAATACCCCTCAGCAGCTGTGTAGTACCCAAACCTGTAGCTTGCAGTTGATCGAGCCTCCATGGACACTCTCAGATACTGTGCTCCAATGATCCGCACCTCAAACATGCCCCAGTCTTTTACCAGTACTCACCCTGATGGTGTCTTCCATAATCAACATAGGGCTGCATTTTAGTAGCAGCAACAATGACCCCAACTCTGACTGGCCCATCAACTCTGGCCTTTTTCTTAGGCCTCAAAAAGCAACTTGAGGGCTCTGAATCCCTCCTGGTCCTACCGCTTTCTTTCTCACAATTCTGTCGCTTAGTGCACTTCACTTCCTCGGTGATCTTTGCCTTTTCAACCAATTTAGCAAAATCTCGCTCCCTCTGTGGTGCTATTAGAACCTGTAAACTTTCCCTGAGGCCATCCTCGAAGTAAACACATTGCTCATACTCAGTTGCCACCATCCCTCGCACATAGCAGCTTAGTCACAAAAATTCAGCCTCATATTCAGCCACTGACCTATCCCCCTTAGTAAGATTCAGAAACTCTCTCTTCCAGGCATCCACATAACTAGCACCCACATACTTTCCCTAAAAAGTAGTCTTGAAAAATTCCCAGGACAGTCGATCGGGGGTGCAGTCGAGATCGTCCATTTTTAACTGTAAGCCACCATTGGTAAGCCTCATTTCTCAACAGTGACACTGCACCATTTAGTTTCTGCTTGGGGGTGCATTCAAGATCGTCCGTGATCCTCTCTGTGGCCTCAATCTAATACTCAGCCACATCAGGGGCAACTCCAGCAATACCCCTAAAAATCTCAGCTCCATTAGACCGAAGCCGTTTCGTAATCGACCCACGACCCATAACACCAGTATTGGGCCCATCGACCCTCTCTAAAATTCGTAACATAGCTTGGGACATCGCATCATCCCCAGCTGCACGATCATGAGACCCAGTCTCAGTTATTAGTGAAGTCGGCACCTCTCTAGTTTCTACATTAGGCAGGTGGCTAGATGACGAGGACCCAGCTCGAGCACCTCCACGGCGTTCGCTGCAGACTCTTGTACCCCTTCTGCAAGTACGTTTGGTGCTCATTATCGAATTGCATTTTTTCTATATTAATAGTTTTATGCACCAATTTACAGTTCCAATGTTTATTAATAGATATTTTACGAAAAATAGTATCAGTATTTCAGAGTTCGTTTTCGCAGATCGTAGTCTTACTACAATTTTTAGTTTACCATAACTAGAGTGTTTCAGTACAGTCTACTACTTACAGTAGTCTCAGCATTTCAGTTTAAACAAACAACAGTTTCAGAAGACTTACAGAATCGGTGTTGGAGACTTGGTGTACCACATATTCGATAAAACATTTCAAAATACTTCAAATAATTTGAAACAGTTCTTTCCAAAATTTCAAGTTTTAAAAGAAACCCAAATCCACAGCCGAGTTTTGTAGCCTGACTCTGATACCACTAAATGTAACACCCAAAACTCGGCCTAGAAGTTATGGCTGAATCTGGCGATGTCACATCGAAGTATTTTTCGTAAAGTGTGATATCGTTGAAAAACCCAATCTCTATTTAACCTTTTTGTGTGATCTTAAAGATGATTTTAAGGCGTTCGTTCATTTTCAAAATGTGGGTCATTTTTTAAAAAGTTAACCATATTAAAGCGTCATTATTTTTTCACTAAAACGTTATTTCTTGCAGAAGCACTTAAAACAGGTTGATATTAGTGGTACCTTTAAAAAACGTTTATCTTTTTGGAAACTCACATCTTTTCCTTCTGCTAGCAGTATTAAATCAAAGCAAATTAAAATCCCAAATTAAAATAAAATCCAAAGAGGCCTTATTACAATAAAAATACCCCGACTAATAATACTTATAATTAAAATCAAATGCAAAAACAATAGTAGTTGTGTGGCCACCTCTGAGTTCCCCACTGCACCGATCCACCTAAGTTTGGGGATTACCTGCATAGATAAACAGAAGGGTGAGTTTATGAAAACTCAGTGTGTAATCCTATCTCAAATAACCATACAGTGAGCAAATATAATCTGGGCTTAAGCCCATTTTAGTAATGGTTCAGTTTCAGTTAGGGCCTTAGCCCAATACAATACCATTATGAGTTTGGGTCTGAGCCCATCTCAGTGACAGTAACGGTACAGATATGCAATCAAGAAGTCCTACCCAACTAGCCTCTACACTTCATCTCCGTCCAACCCTACACTCCATGTGGGGATATAATTAGCCTACCCATCCCTACACTCCAAGTAGTACCATTTTGCGGCACTAAGCAAAATGATTGCAAAGCAAAGTCACAAGATCTGATACACTTCTTACAATCATAATAAACCCATCCCCATGCAACGCATCATGCAATATGTCATGTCATATCATAATATTACACATGTACTCAATGCAGTTAAAATATCATGCTAAAATATAGTCATGCATCATATAGGGGCAAAACAGTCATTTTATCAAATAGGGGTCTAGGTAATCTTACCGACTCATCAGTAGGTCCACATTCATCTTGGGCGACCCGTGCAACCTTAACAGTCAAATAGTAAAAATGGGGCCATGACCCATATTACAAGCCTATGTTGGCCCACATGCCCGTGTGGCCCACACGACCCATAATGGCCTTAGCCGTGTGTATTACACAGCCTGGCCCGATAATTTCTGTAACACCCTTCACCTGTATCCAACTCCGAGATAGGGTTTGAGGCGTTACCGGGCTTAAACATTCACAAACATATAAAATCGAGTTACCAAGTTTTTGCCCAAAATTAAAATTTACAAACCACAATGAATAAAGGCCACATCTCATGGCCATATACAATAGCTCAATGTAGGCCAATACATAAGCCAAATCATAATAATAAAACATGACATGAAACAAACTTCCTATACATGCCACTCACATGAAAATATTTAACATATACTTCCCAATACTCCAAGGATAATGGCTTGATAGTGTGATGCTGCCTCCGACGATCTCCAACTCCTGAGCTGACCTGACAAACTAAAAAAAATGGAAAGGAGGAAGTAAGTTTTACGCTTAGTAAGCTCGCATGAAAATAATAAGCAATGCGATAACATGCTATTTTCATATTCTTTCTATTTATTCAAATTCCAGCTTAGCTATTTTCCCGAGTCATAGTCATTAAATTATTTATATTCTAAGCTACGGAACTCCAATTTAAGATCCGTAAATTTTTATAGAAACTAGAATCATATCACTTCTTACTAAAATTTTTCTAAAATTTTTAGTCTAGCCAATTAGTACAGTTTATTAGTTAAAATTTCCCCTGTTATACAGCTCAACTGATCTGACCTCTGTTCACTACGAATTGATTTTCTCCCTGTAAAAGAGTCAAATAGCCATGAAATTTCTTTCATTTAAAACTAGACTCAATAAGGAATATAAGAATATAAACTATATTTCTTAATTAATTTCGTAAAATTTTTAAGGATTTTTCAAATTCAGAACAGGGGATCACGTAGTCATTCTAAACAAGTCTGACAAAAATATAAATATCTCAAAATATAGAATTCCTTTGCTTGCTCTGTTTCTTTTATATGAAAATAGACTCATTAAGCTTTAATTTCATATCTCATTCAGCCTCTAATTAAATTTTTAATATTTTTTTTAGTGATTTTCCAAAGTCACGTCACTGCTACTATCCAAAACAGTTTTATTGCTAATTCACTCTTTCACACTTTCTTTGTATTAACCTCATTTAACATACATATCACAAATCATATTCACCACATTTCATACATCACAAGTATAGGCCCATGATTACAAGGTCACCATAAAATCATCCTCATGTATAACTTACTTGTTTATAACCTTACCATATCCCGATCACTTAATGAACACATCAATCACATAACCAAGTTCCTGCATTTATTCATCACAAAACTCACAAAGCAGTACATAGTAAGTCTCTCGTTGAACACTTCGGATCAATCCTCGATACTTGGTGGTTTCAGCACATAGCTCCACCCATCATATAGTTCGGCTCTCTTGTACACATGGTGAAAACTTAGTACCACCCATGTGACCTAGCCAGTTTATTGCGTAGCTTTCTTGTCTACATGGTGTCCTTCGCCTGGAACCACTCATGCGACCTAGCTATATATATCCCGTAGCTCTCTTGTCTACATGGTGTACGCATAGTATCACCCATGCGACCTAGCTACATCATAATGTCTCGTAGCTCTCTTGTACACATGATGTGCACTCAGCACCATACATGTGACCTAGCTACATACCATTTGTATCATCCAATCTTTTTGAAGGTTCAACCGGGATTTCTCTCTCTTTTCTAATAATTTCACCAATCAAGTAATTATCAACAAACATATTTCCAATATTATTATAAAATCTCATAATACAAGTAAAATTGATGTATTACTTACATATAAACTTACTTCCCAATGCAATAACATTTAATTTACACATTGCATTATTAAAAATCATATGAACTTACAATTGCTCATAATATCCATAATCATAGAAATCACATTTATGCATGATAATTCAATGCACTTCATAGCAAGATATATTTCATGTATAACAATAATAACATGAATAATAGGCTTATTAAATCACACGAGCTTACCTCAATCCAAAAGAAAAACAGTAATTTATCATTTTAGTCCATAACCTTGTATTTTCCCGATTTAAGCACGAATCTCGATTTCCTTGATCTATAATATCACATTTAGCCTAATAATTAATCACAATATTCATATGGGTCTAAAAATCATATCTTTACAAATTTGCATTTTGACCCCTAAACTTTTGCATATTTGCACTTTTGCCCCAATACTCAGAAATTAAACTTCATCCTATTTTCTTGTGTATTACGACATACTGATCATTTTTCCCTTCTATGGAAACATCAAAATCTCACTCTAACATGTATTTATGAACATTAGGTATTTTTACCGATTATGCCGTTTTACTCGTTTTTACGAAAAATTACTTAGCAAAAGTTGTTTAACACAATCTCAAACTTCATATTCTACCATAAAACATAAAAATTCATACATATCATCCATGGTTAAAATTTTAAATATAAACCCTAGCTCAAAATATTGGTAGAAATAGTTAAACCGAGCTACGAGGATTTCAAAAATGTAAAGAACATTAAAAAGGGGCATAGAAATCACTTACAATCAAGGCTTAAAAGTGTTGAAACCCTAGCTATGGTGGAGAGCAAAATTCGGCAGCAACTTATGGAGAAGATGATCATTTTTGTGTTATTTTTCCCATTTTATTTCATTTAATATCCAAATGACCAAAATGCCTTTACTTACTAAACTTTCAAAAATACCATCCATGTCCAATTTTTTGTCCATAAACTTAGAAATTGGTAAAATTGCTATTTAAGACCTCCTAATTAATATTTCAAAGCAATTTCATACTAGAAACTTCTAGAATGCAAGTTTTGCAACTTATTCAATTTAGTCCCTAACTTCAAATTAAGCACTTTATGCATAGAATTTCTTCACGAAATTTTCACACAGTCATACAACCATACCATAGACCTCAAAATAATCATAAAATAATTATTTCTATCTCAGATTTGTGGTCTCGAAACCACTATTTCGACTAGGCCCAAAATCAGGGTGTTACAACTCTCCCCCCTTTAGGGATTTTCGTCCCCGAAAATCTTACCGAAAAAGTGGTCTTCACTTAGATTTCTCAATCTCATACTCGATAATAAAATACCTTCACTCAGGCAGTGCCTCCAATACATCTCTTTAATTTCTCATTTCCATCCTAATATCAATCCTGGCAGAGATAATTCTGGTAGATCCTGATGCTCGGCTTTAACCCCATTAACAATTTAGATTCTCTGTGGCATCGAATGCTCTATACTATCACATTACCTTATTGTCTTGAAACACATAACAATTCATACAACAATACATTACTAAAAAAAATCAGGAAGTTTTTACTCAATGCAGACTAGTCCAGCTCGACATTCCAGTTAACAATATTCTCATCTGTTCAAACTTTACCAACATGTAATAAACTTTTCAGCTTTCATGAGATGAAAACCTCATCATTCGTAGTAGTTTTTACTCATATCAATTTTTTTTTTAAGAGATATGCACTTCTCGTTCAGAATATTTGCCTTTTATCCGTACAGAAATGAAATTCTATTATCAGACTTGAGAAAAATAATCCTGACATAATTGTCACATGAAATATTTCAAATAAATAATTCACACTGATTGAACACTCGAGTCGATCTTAATCACCAGTGAATGACATTTCCAGTAATCCTTTACTATTCATTCATTACGCTAACTAAAACCATCTCAATTGCATTAGTTCTAATAACCAAAATATCTCAATTGAAGTTATTAATTATACTTGACTTATTTGAGAGAAGTAATCCACCATATCGATTGAGACTATTGCTTTTATCACTTATGTCTTTATTGTTGTCAAATCCTTACACGGAAATTTAAAAAAAAACCTTAATGCTAAAATTTGTCCAGCCGTAATTGTCACATTCAGATATTACAGATTTCAAACATCATTTCCCACAACTAATTCTGCCATCACAAATTTCATATTAGACCTTTCGCTAAAGAAGACCAGTTTTGAGTAAATTTTGATTTACACTTTTCTCGACCTTGTACCTGAGTAATTCGATTTACCAAAGTAAATTTCTTCTCTAACTGGAACAGTGTATAATTCCAATAATCTTTATGGCAACCTAATACTTTTCTAGCTCTGACTTTACATATCAATTCATTCTTAATCTCTAATCATACTTATAACTATTCTATCACTGAACTCTTTAATTTTTCAAGCGGAAACTTATTCAGTACGAATCTCATGAAATTCAATTATAAGCACCACTTCGATAAGAGGGAGGGGTTATAGGGCCTCTGACTCGTCTTTCTTATACATATACATATGACACAACTTTCATCATCATAGCAACATCGTCAAAATCATGTCATTCATTTAGGTAATGCATCATTATATACATATCCTTATAATCATATAACTCAGTCCAAACAATTTAACATAGATAAGTTCATTTCATTATAACCCTTTATCTCATAAAAAAATATCATTAACATTCATCAATATTCAACGTGGACAATGACATTTTTATTCGTATTAAAATATTATAAACCTTTATTCATACCTTTCTGAATCTAAACTTATCATAATCATAATTTACTCAATTACCTTTGCATCACGTTAAACATGGTCGGTGCAGCTCGGTTGGAGACTACCTCTGTTTAAACAAGAGGGTTCTCATACGCGTCGGAAGACATTACACTATCACAGATCTGTGACATATATAGCTAGATTTTTTCACATGTTAGGTTAGTCCGAGAACTGACTAAACCTTTGCTCTGATACCACTAAATGTAACACCCTTCACCCATATCTAACTCCGAGATAGGGTTCGAGGAGTTACCGGGCTTAAACATTCACAAACATATAAAATCGAGTTACCAAGTTTTTGCCCAAAATTAAAACTTACAAGCCACAATGAATAAAGACCACATCTCATGGCCATATACAATAGCTCAATGTAGGCCAATACATAAGCCAAATCATAATAATAATACATGACATGTAACAAACTTCCTATACATGCCACTCACATGAAAATATTTAACATATACTTCCCAATACTCCAAGGATAATGGCTTGATAGTGTGATGCTGCCTCCGACGATCTCCAACTCTTGAGCTGACCTGACAAACTAAAAGAAATGGAGAGTAGGAAGTAAGCTTTACGCTTAGTAAGCTCGCATGAAAATAATAAGCAATGCGATAACATGCTATTTTCATATTCTTTCTATTTATTCAAATTCCAGCTAAGCTGTTTTCCCAAGTCACAGTCATTAAATTATTTATATTCAGAGCTATAGAACTCCAATTTAAGATCCGTAAATTTTTCTAGAAACTAGAGTCATATCACTTCTTACTAAAATTTTTAGTCTAGCCAATTAGTACATTTTATTAGTTAAAATTTCCCCTGTTATACAGCTCAACTGATCTGACCTCTGTTCACTACGAATTGATTTTCTCCCTGTAAAAGAGTCAAATAGCCATGAAATTTCTTTCATTTAAAACTAGACTCAATAAGGAATCTAGGAATATAAACTATATTTCTTAATTATTTTTGTACAAATTTTAATGATTTTTCAAAGTCAGAACAGGGGATCACGTAGTCATTCTGAACAAGTCTGACAAAAATATAAATATCTCAAAATATAGAATTCCTTTGCTTGCTCTGTTTCTTTTATATGAAAATAGACTCATTAAGATTTAATTTCATATCTCATTCAGCTTCTAATTAAATTTCTAATATTTTTTTTGGTGATTTTTCAAAGTCACGTCACTGCTACTGTCCAAAACAGTTTTATTGCTAATTCACTCTTTCACACTTTCTTTGTATTAACCTCATTTAACATACATATCACAAATCATATTCACCACATTTCATACATCACAAGTATAGGCCCATGATTACAAGGTCACCATAAAATCATCTTCATGTATAACTTACTTGTTTATAGCCTTACCACATCCCGGTCCCTTAATGAACACATCAATCACATAACCAAGTTCCTGCATTTATTCATCACAAAACTCACAAAGCAGTACATAGCAAGTCTCCCGTTGAACACTTCAGATCAATCCTCGATACTTGGTGGTTTTAGCATATAGCTCCACCTATCATATAGTTCGGCTCTCTTGTACACATGGTGAACACTTAGTACCACCCATGTGACCTAGCCAGTTTATTGCGTAGCTTTCTTGTCTACATGGTGTCCTTCACCTGGAACCACGCATATTAAAAACAAAACTTTTGCACAAGCCAAGGCTTGAACCCGAGACTTCTCAGACTCTTCCCAAGACACTGAACCACTGAAGCAGACATGCATTTGTGCAACACAAACATACAAAAATAAACATTAAGGATTTTTAGGGTGTTACAATAAGTCTACTTGAGTATTAAACGAAATAAGAGAGTTGAATAACTCACAAATATTATAAAAATTCATAAAATTATCAAAAGTCTATACAACATTAAAATAGCTAAGTATTTATAGCCAAACATCTAGGCTAGCTGAATGGACTTAAAAGAAACTAAATGGACAGCTCAAATCAGCTTAATTTATCTGAAATTTCTTAGCACCTTCATAAAAACGTCCCTTGTAGTCTTATAGGTAGCTTGGCTTCAATTAAGTGAGAATGGAGCTGAACCTAGCTGATTACAAGGTATGAACATCCTTTAAAAAATTGCCTTAGGTTGCCGAATAGTCATGAACTTTAATGGGTAGATTGTGTTCAGCTTAAATGAGCTGAATTCTTCAAGTATTGATCTGTAACACCCCTAACCCATATCCGTCGCCGAAATAGGGCTACAAAGCATTACTAATAAAATACAACATACAACATACATTTCTTATACATGAATCCATTATCACATAAACATTAATCAAACATAACTACAATGTCCCTTATAAGGCTCTACGAGACTTTGAAACATGCTTGGAAGAGGTTCGGGACTAAATCGATAAAATTTGAAAACTTTGGGAAACTTAGAAAATTTTTCATGCATACAGGGTTCACACACCCGTGTGAACAGATCGTTTGCTTCACATGGCCACCAGACGAGCCCGTATCACAAGCCGTGTGAAAACATGGCATATATACTGACTTGCACCACGCGGTCGAGGACACGCCCATGTGCCAGGCTGTGTGAAATGTAGAGGGGTTACTAACTTGGGTCACACGGCTGGCCACACGCCCATGTGCCAGCCCATGTGCCACACATAGCCAGAATACACGCCTCTGTGTCTAGGCCGTGCCAAAACTATGGGGTCTACTGACTTAAATCGAAGGGCTACCCCAGGGGACACACGGCCGTATGCCAAGGCCATGTGTCACACACGGTCGAGCCACACGCCCGTGTGCTCAGCCGTGTGGAGTGAAAATAGGCTTGGTTGAAGCCACAGTTCTCACCCTCCTAGAGCATACTTAAAACACCATATTTCATGCCATTTCAATACATTAATAGACAGCCAAACCATGTTATTTTATGCACCAAACTTACAATACCAATTCTATCCATTTCATCAACTCAAATCATACCATTTCCTATACAAAATACGCACCAAAATTAACATAATCCATTCCTCCTCTATCAACTATACTATCTTATATCACAACATATATGAAACTCATCCAATCAACTTATTTCAAATATACATTTTCTATTTCTCAATTCTTATGAGCCACCAATAACTACCATTTGTGCATCGCAATTCCATATCAATCTTACAAAATTCACAAAGCATAACATATATACATCACATACCGTATTTCAATTCACATCAGAAGTCAATGATCATTCCCTTATCAACATCATTCTTAAGCCAAGTCACATGGCTAAAATCCACAACACAAAACATGTCATAAACTCACTAGCCTATACATGCCATATACCAAATTTACAAAGCATCCAAAAATACCAACAAGTAGTTGATAGTGTGATGACGGTTCCTGATGATCCATGATGTCTGAGCTAGCTTCGATAATCTATAAAATAGGGAAAGAACACACAAAGTAAGATTTAGAAGCTTAGTAAGCCATATACAAATAAACCATCTCATGAATCAACATCATTTCCATCAAATAAGCAAATTATGAATAAGCACATATAAACTTACAAACCTTCCCAAATGTATGTATGATAAATATTTGACTTGTTCTTAATTATGTGTTCTTAATTCTGGCTTTGGTATTTCAGGATATCATTTCAAGTTACTACTCTTAGTTGGAAGAGGAATAGACCCTGACTAAGAGTAACTTTGTCATACTTAAGCGAAGTTGATTGCGCGCCTAGAGATAGGGTGACAAGATTTTGCCGGATTAGGGTGAAACCTAATAAGGGAATCCATAGATCGAGTTAATGCAACCCTAGGGTGTTAATTAGAGAAAAGTCTTGGTTATTCAACCTAGGGATTAGACGTTATTAGTCTTGAATAGGGATAATTGCATAACTTAGGGATTTCTACATAATAAGTTAAATGAATAAATCGTCCGGTTCGGAGCCAGAATAACAAGTAAAAGTCTAGGTGGATTTTTCTTTAGGTATTGTCCTTAATCAATCGTTTTCCCAGAAGTAATTTCCCAAATCTATTTTCTGCAATTTCTTAGTTTAATTAATTAGTTAAAACAAACCCCTTTATTTCTTAGGCTAGATAATAAAAAGACAATCATTACTAGTACTTTTAGTCCTTTGGGTTCGACAATCCGATCTTACTAAAGCTATACTACTATTCGATAGGTACACTTGCCTACGTCGTGATAATAGTTAGTTTCAAGAGCGATTAATTATTAATTTATAAAACTTATCATGGAAAATCACAATCAAGTTTTTGGCGCCGTTGCCGGGGACTAAGATATTAGGAACACTCAATTTTTATTACTTTAGCCATTATTTTTCTTGCAATTTAACTTTATTTTGTGCTAATTTACTAATTTTCTATTTCTTTCTTTTGGCAGGTTCTTATAGTTTATGACTAGAAGAAAACCGTCAGGACCACTGCTTTTTGACGTAGAGATCGATTGCACAGCTCGTAGAAACTGACGAGAAATAAGGCAAAGCTTAAGATACACAGAGGAGGAGCAAGAGACGATATCTCAACTACAACCGAGGAGATGGCTGAAAATCAAGACAATCAACTACCTGCAGCAATACCCATTGAATTAGCAAATCAAAATCCTTCTCCTCGTACTATGTATGATTATGCTAAACCTAATTTAACAGGAACTGAGTCAAGTATAGTTAGGCCTGCTATTGCTGCAAATAATTTTGAACTAAAACCGAACATGATTCAAATGATACAGCAATTTTTTTAGTTTGATGGTTTGCAGGATGAGAACCCCAACGCTCGATTGGCGAGTTTTCTGGGATTTTGCGACACTTTCAAAATTAATGGCGTTTCTGATGATGCCATTCGCCTTCGGTTATTCCCTTTTTCACTGAGGAACAAAGCTAAACAGTGGTTGAACTCATTACCATGAGGGCCATCACTACTTGGGAACAAATGACCAAAAAATTTCTACTAAAATATTTTTCGCCAGCTAAAACGGCTAAGTTACGTAATGATATCTCTTCTTTTGTGCAGATGGACTTAGAAACACTTTACGATGCATGAGAGAGATACAAGGACTTATTGCGAAGGTGCCCCCACCACGAGTTACCTCTATGGTTGCAAGTTCAAACGTTCTACAATGGTGTGACTCCCTCGACAAGACAGATGATTGACGTAGCTGCTAGTGGAACTATCAACAACAAAACACCTGAAGAGGCTTACGAATTTATTGAGGAGATGTCACTGAATAACTATCAGTGGCAAGTCATGAGGAGTAAGCCAACGAAAACAGTAGGCGTTTATAACGTTGACTCGGTTACTATGTTGTCAAATCAGGTAGAACTTCTAAATAAAAAATTGATGATTTACTTGTTTCTACGCAGGTTCACCTAGTAGTGCAATGTGAAGCAAGTGAAGGTGGATCGAGTAATCCAAAATATCAACCCTATGGCCACAACATGGAGAACGAGCAATTAAATTACATGGGTAATAACCCTCGATCTCAAAATAATCCTTACAGTAACACTTATAATGCAGGTTGGAGGAATCACCCAAACTTCTCATGGGGAGGCCAAGGTAATCAAAGACCACCACCACCCTCAGGCTTCCAGCAGGCACCTTATCAACAAGAGAAAAAACCAAACCTTGAGGAGATACTCTCCAAATTCATCTCAGTGTTAGAAACCCGTTTCCAGAATACCAAGACAGCACTTAAAAATCAACAAGCATCGATCCAAGGACTCGAAACTCAGATAGGCCAGCTGTCCAAACTAATTTCTGAACGACCACAAGGAAGCTTGCCAAGTAATACTGAGCCTAACCCAAGGGAACAACTCAACGCAATTAGTACTCAAGATAAAGAAGGATTCATTGAGCCTGAGCCAAAATCAATGCAAGAAACTGTGGTGAGCAAAGGTAAAAGTAAGGCAAGTCATAATGAAAACAAAACGGTGAATGTAGAATATAAACCTCATGTCCCATACCCCAACGCGATGAGGAACGACCGCTCAAACGAACAATTCGGTAAATTCCTTAAACTTTTGAAAAAATTATATATCAACTTACCGTTTATTTAAGCTCTGTCCCAGATGCCAAATGCAATGAAATTTTTAAGAGAGCTTTTAGCAAACAAGTGGAAGTTGGACGAGGCGTCGCATGTAGAGCTAAACGCAATTTGCTCAGCAATTCTATAGAATAAGCTACCCCACAAATTGAAAGATCTAGGGAGTTTTACAATTCCTTGCTTAATTGGTAGTTTAGATGTGAATAATGCATTAGCTGATTTAGGGGCTAGTATTAACGTCATGCCTTACAAAATGTTTAAGCAACTAGGTCTTGGGAAACCTAAACAAACTAGGATGAGCATTCAATTGGCAGATAAAACTATAAGATTTCCTAGGGGTATTATTGAATATGTACTAGTGAAAATAGATAAGTTCATATTTCCCGTTGATTTCGTTGTTCTCGACATAGAAGAGGATAACAACACCCCTTTGATTTTAGGGAGGCCCTTTTTAGCAACTGCTAAAACAATTATTAATGTTGGCACAGGTGAGCTCACACTTCGTGTGGGAGACGAAATGATCACCCTTCAAGCTCGTACTTCTAGCAACACATCGAATATTGAAGGTAATTGTCCACACCATTCTACTAAAACTAATAATATGACACAACCTACTTTGCAGGAATTAAGTCTGAAAGAAGTATATGAGCCATGTTCAAGCAATAATAAAGGACCCATTCATGAAGAATGAAGGCCACAAATCAGGGAACTAGATGAATGGCGAGCACATAATCCGAGAAAACACAATAAACCAAAACTACACCAGAACGAGCTCGATACCTTCCCAAATCTACTTAAGGTTGGAGATAAAGTCTTACTAGATGCCGCCGATCCTCACATTGTCACTGCCAAACCGAATGAAGAAATTCCTCTTACGGTACTTAGTATTTTCCCATTCGGTACAATCGAGGTAAGTCATCCCAAGTTCGACACTTTTAAGGTAAATAACACACGTCTAAAACCTTATTTTGATAAGATTGATAACAAGAATGAGAAGTATGAGCTCCTTAAACCAGCATGACTATCCAACAGAGAGGTAAGTCGAGTTTAGACTATAAAAAAGTACTTCACAGGAGGTAACCCGAGCACTACCTGTAATAACTTTTTTAAATTTTAGTGCTTAACACCTGACCTACTAACGGAGCTCTTGAAAACAGGTTCACCTCAGAGATACGGCCAAGAACACGGGCGTGCTTAGGACCGTATGGAAACAGGGAAAAGATTTCCCCAAAACACGGGCTGGGATAAATCGCCACGATCGTGCGACATGGCCATGGGCAAACCTGTCAAAATAACACGGGCGTGCGACACGCTCGTGTCTAACAACCGTGGTCAAACCTGTCAAAATAACACGGGCTGGGGCTTGCATACACGGGCATGAGAGAAGCGAACGAAGTTAGACACGATCGTGCGACATGGCCATGTACACCAACACGCCCACGGTACACGGGCGTGTGACGAATTTCAGACGCACCAAAATAGGAAAAACGCGAAACACACGGGCTGAATTTAGGGCACATGGGCGTGTCCCTTGGCCGTGTGCCCCAAAATCTATAAATAGATTACACTATTCATTATCTTCCCCACTCAAAAACCCTAACCCTAGCCGCTGCAGGTCCACACGACCTCCTCGCCATTCCCGTGCGTCGCCTCCAACTTCATTTTTGACGCCTTTTCTCCTCTATACTTCTTCCTTATCTATTTTACTGATTTCTAGGGCTATTTATCATGATAATATGCAAGTTTTTATTTTATCTCTATATTTTTATAACTTAAATGTCATAATCTAGAATAACTATCATATTTTTCATGTTCAAATTCTTATTCATCGCATGCATTCTCTACTCCATTTGATTAGTTAGAAGTAAATGTTCATGATTAGGATAGTTGAAATTTTCATGCCTTTTTTGTGTTGCCATTCTCTCATCTATTTAATATATTGGATTGTATTCTTTGTCATTTTTACTTATAACACAATGCTAATGCCACAAGAGTATGTTAATGAACTTATTATTTTAATTTTTGTGGCTAAAATATTTATACCTCTTTCCTCTTACAATTTAGTTCCATTTTCCCATGTCTACTCATCAAGACGATTCAATAATTCTAATTATAGGTTCATAATGTCGTCTTCAAGAGTAAAGAAAGCCGCCATCCCCACCTCAAAGAAAAAGAAATAAGCATCATCTTCCTCGGGCCCAACCGCAAAAATTCGCTATCCTTTCCTACAATTCCCTAACGGGTCCCAAGAAGAACTTTACCAAATATTACGGGCCCGACCTCTAGTTGCGGGCCGTTGCATCGACTGGGCTGCGGTGGAACAAGTACAACTGGCTGATGCGATCTTACCACCGATCCTTGGGAGCTATTCTTTGGGATCATCGAGCTAACATACTTAGAGCTAACGGTGGAACTATGCTCCACGTTCCATCTTCAAACGGTATTGACAAACTACGATGAGCCCGGCACAGTCCAGTTTCGCTTAGGCAAATTAGTCCCTCAAATAAGCATCCCAGAATTCGGCACTGCATTGGGTTTGTATACCGTGGAGTTCAGAGAGGAGAATGACTTACATGCTCTCGACCGCCACATCCATCGTGCTCCCTCACATTGCTGGGACGCCCTCGTCCCACGTTCGGCCAATTACGACCCCAGTCGCACCAAGGCATCATCTCTCCCTCCATCCCTAAGGTACCTCTATTCTATTTTATCTCACACTTTGACAGGACGGAGAGAGAGCACCGGCGTCATCACTACCTACGAAGTCTATTAATTATGGTGTATGTCAAACGGGTACGTCATCGACCTCGCCTACTTTATCGCCCTTGCCATACTCCACCAGACAGAGTGACATCAAAGGGATGTCATCTCCATTGGCCTCTACGTGACTTGACTGGCCCGACACTTCGGACTCCTCAACACCGCGGCCCAAGAATCATCCCTGACCCTCATTGGCCAGATGCCTCCACAAGGCATCTCGAGCATGCTTAGCATGAGGATAATCGAGAGGCGCCGAGGAACCTACCCTCCGCAACATCGTCTCGCCCAATCCACCGAGGAGGAGGCTTCAGAGGACATTACTGATGATGTCCCTACCCAGCATGAGGACCCACCTTCCTAGCCACCACCACCTTCTCATCCAGTTCATGCGGAGGCTCCATAGGCTGACATCTCTGAGCGGTTCAAGAGATTCAAGCAGCAGTGTTTTCAAAGATTTGACAACATTGATGCTACCTTCCAGCAGATCTGTCAACACTTCCACATCTCATCGCCACCACCACCTCGCGAACCATCCGGCGATGATGATGTTTAATTTAATTTTATCTTTATTTTTATTTTCATTTTTAGTTTTATTTTAAGTTTTTATTAATTTCACTTTTAACATTTAAATATTATTTCTTTTTTTTTGTTATTATCTTATTTATTAGGTTTTTATTAATTACTTTTAATCTCGGCTATTTCTTTATGAGTAATTGTTCTTCCTAATACCCCCTAAACAGTCCCTACTTTTATCACAGTTATAAAGAGCTCCAAAGCTCACAATCACTTAGGAACTTCAAACTCCATTGGAAAAGGTTCTCCATGACTGCCATGCCCTGTTCAATGACGAGATATAATATTCTTTTGGCACAGCACTTGTGGTACCTAACCTCTACCACCACCAGAGTATCCTCCTCCAAACAAGGAAATTCATTCATTCAACACTCAGGAAGTCTCAGTTCTCTCCCTATCTTATGATCTTATATTTTCCTATATATCTGTCTTTGTACATTGAGGGCAATGTACATCTTAAGTTGGGGGGTAATCATTTCATTATCCGAAAAACCCCTGAATATTGCTTTATTCTCTTGCAAATCTCTCATATCATGTTTAGGATGAATTTTGATTGACTAATAATTTCTATTGATATATCTTAAATTAAAACATAAGCATTCATGCATTAATTATTTAAAAACATTAGAAAATCAAACATGATAAGTTGATTTTTAAGAATTTAAAATTTTAGGTTGTTCCCCAAGTCTAGGTATTATCTTGAATTGAATCCCACAGGTTTAAACATCAAAAAGCCATAATTTTTGTAAGATTTTTGAGCCTTTTGAGCATCTATTAATTCTTTCATGCTCACTTTTATTATTGCTTTGAGTGTGTCAATATTGAATTGTTATTCTAGAACATGCTTGATTATGCATGTCAAAACCACATTATTTGATTTGATATGTCAAGATGATAGAGGCACTTAAGATTAACTCACTCATGCCATGAAAAGCCTACCTCCACGATTAACCCTTAGTAAACCCCTTTGAGCCTAACAAGCCATTCCTTGTATGACCCTCAATATTAACCCTTAACCCATTATTATTGAAATCCCCTTAAATTAATTCGATCCCTATTTTTGTCGAGATTTGATTTGAATAAATTGCTTAGCTATGTCTTGTTCTTAATAGTTAGTTTATGATGATCTGACTTGTTCTTAAAAAAAAAAAAACATGTATACATATTAGTAGTTATCTTTTGTTTGCAAGCTTTATTATTCAAATTCCATAGTCAGACAAGAAATTATGTTGTACATAAGTGATGATTAAATTTTTTCTAGCTAAGTAGTTTTTCAAGTCAATCTCAATTCTAACCTTTTCTTTCAGCTTCTGACCACACCTCCTAACCAAGCCTCATTACAACCCTCTAAATACCTTTTGATTGATGTATCATCTCAATTTAGTGGTGGAGATTTGATTTTCATGCAAGCATATGGTAATAACTTTTCATATTGACTGATGAGTGCTAATTTTATTGTCCTTAAATACTTCGAGTGATTTGAGTGAATCCTTAGTGAGGATGTTAAACTCTGTGCAATTTTGAATCAATGGTAACTACTTAGATGAAAGGAGATGCCTAAGTTTTTCATGATTAAATATTCAACTTGGAATGTTTGAAGCTTTAATGTTCTTTTAGTGAATTCTCAATGTATGATTACTTATGAGTTAGTTTGAGATACTATTGATAGGAATTATAAGTTGAGAAAAAGGAATTTTTAATTACGATCTGAGGATTTTGCTTGAGGACAAGCAAACGCTTAAGTGTGGGGGTATTTGATAAACCGTAATTTATACATATTTTTACCCCATGCTTAACGCATGTTATGAATGATTTTTCCTTAGAATGGGTGAATTCGATGCTCCTAATGCCTTAATTTCATGTTTTATACTTAGGTAAGCATAGGAGGGCGAAAGGAACGAGAAACGGGCCAAAAACAGAGAAAATGTGTCAAAGTACAAAATCAACACGGCCTAGACCTCCTCACATGGGCAGCTCACACGATCGTGTCAATTTGGCAGAACCGAAGCATGACTCACAAAGGGTAGAACACACGCCCGTGCCAATCTAACAGGCTTGAACACGGCCTGAAGTAATCGCACACGGGCGTGTCCCTGCTGAGCCTAAGTTGAGTCCAATTCGGCAAAGGCCACTTTTGAGGGTTCTTAGACATTCCAAAGCCTATAAATACACCTCAGAAGAGGAAGAGAAGAGAGAAGGAGAATAGGGAGTAAGGAATTACTCCAAAGAAGCCAATTGATCCATCTCAGAAGTCGGATTCACCATCAAGACTGAAGATTTCTCCTCAATTTCCCTTTCAGAAGTTTTGGGTTTTCTTTATGTTTTGTAATCTTTATTATTCTGAGATGTTTTCTTATCTAGTTATGAAATAAACCCCTAAATACCTAAAGGGGATGAAACCTAAGACGAATCTTGTTATTATTTTCTGAATCGTATGATAAATATTTGACTTGTTTTTAATTATGTGTTCTTAATTCTTGTTTTGGTATTTCAGGATATCACTTCAAGTTACTACTCTTAGTTGGAAGAGGAATAGACTCTGACTAAGAATAACTTTGTCATAATTAAGCGGAGTTGATTGCGCGGCTATAGATAGGGTGACAAGATTTTGCCGGATTAGGGTGAAACCTAATAAGGGAATCCATAGATCGAGTTAATGCAACCCTAGGGTGTTAATTAGAGGAAAGTCTCGGTTATTCAACCTAGGGATTAGACGTTATTAGTCTTGAATAGGGATAATAACATAACTTAGGGATTTATACGGAATAAGTTAAATGAATAAATCGTCCGGTTCAGAGCCAGAAAAACAAGTAAAAGTGTAGGTGGATTTTTCCTTAGGTATTGTCCTTAATCAATCGTTTTCCCAGAAGTAATTTCCCAAATATATTTTTTGTAATTTCTTAGTTTAATTAATTAGTTAAAACAAACCCCTTTATTTCTTAGGCTATATAATAAAAAGACAGTCATTACTAGTACTTTTAATCCTTTAGGTTCGACAATTCGGTCTTGCTAAAGCTATACTACTGTTCGATAGGTACACTTGCCTACGTCGTGATAATATTTAGTTTCAAGAGCGATTAATTATAAATTTATAAAACTTATCATGAAAAATCACGATGACAACTAGTAACCTCCTCTGTAGCCATCTATAGGGATATGTCGCGACACCCTCTGTCTATGTCTAAACATCGAAGGCAGACTTCAGTTTTCTTTATTCTATTCCCTATGTTGCGACATCAGACCTCCGTGTTGCGACATAGCGTCCAATATCAACTGGAAATGCCTCTTAATGATATCCTGCATGCTTACAAAGTATGTTAGCTCTCTCTTAGGCCTCATTTGGCCCTTAAGGTCAATAAAAGACTCAATTTACACAATTCATTGAATGTAAATAAAAATAAACAAACTTAACTAAAATGTAATGAAAATACTTGTATTCAGGCTCCTTAACTGTGAAAACTAGTTTAATTTGCTACACTGAATTTCGACAAGTCACACACCCAAACTTAAATCATTCTCGTCCTGAGTAATGATAAAATTATGTCATCATGTAGAATTTTTATTCATCCAAGTAGTCATAGAAAAACATAAATTTTATTCTTAAATCAATCTTGTAAATATGTAGTTCATAAACAAAATATCATCCAATATTCATTCAAGTAACTAATATGCTAATAAATCATGATTTGAATAGATATTTTTAAGAGTAGAGTAAATTCAACCATAAAAGATTAATTTCCTAAATTAAGCATCATTCCTCATATTTAACACATGTCTTCATACGTTTACTTGATATTTCCCATTCCACTAATGTAGTTAATTTGGCGATTTTAAATTAAGCGGTCTTAATAAAGGTTGTATGGGGCTAGGGTTAAGGTATGGAGAAGAATAGATATTTTAGGTTCAATAGCGTTAAACCTAGCTTACTTTGGCCTTCGAAATTTTGTAATACCCACCAACTCTTTTCATTTCAGCATTTGTGCCCATTGGTACTCTTTTTTTTTTTAAATACATCAAAAACTACCTTCCAGAGGATATTTATGTATATGTAACTCATCTTTGAGTGTTTTACACCCAATGATCTTCTCGGACTCCCTCAAGCTTAATCTTTAAAATACTTCCAAAGTAAGCAAGGGTAAGTGTAACACCCCTAACCCGTATCTGTCGCCTAAATAGGGTTACGAAGCGTTACCTTAAAAACATAACTTAAAAAATACATCTTATACATCAACATAAACATAGCATAAGTCAATCATATACATGCATATCATGCCTTAATCGAGCCTTCGAGGCCTTAAAAATGTTTTAGAAATAATTCGAGACTATATCTGAAACATTTGAAACATTGAGGAAAAAGTTAGAAGAATTCAAACTGCAGGGGTCACATGGTCGTATGACTCACAAGGCTAAAACACACGCCCATTTCTCAGGCTGTGTATCAATTTAAATAGGGACACACGGTAGTGTCCTAGCCCATGTCCGTGCCCATGTAACTCTCTGATTTGGGTCACACGACCAAGCCATACGCCCGTGTGCTAGGCCATGTAACACTCGAAATAGCCTCACACGCCCATGTGCCAAGCCATGTGTTAGACTATGTAATAGCCTGACTTGAATGCCTTTAAAACCGACAGGGGACACATGGTCGTTTCGCATGGCCATGTGTCACACACAGCTGAGACACACGCCCATGTCTTAGGTCATGTTAACAAGAAATTGGCTAAAACCAAGTCATTTCCATCACTCAGTTCAAGCTTGTACCTAAACCACTATTTTTGCACAGCTTCAAGGCTTCAAACCTTACTAAAACATGCATAACATGACCAATTCACTAGACCATTAATCCATCCAATCAATATGCCAACAAGGCACCTCAATCACAATCAATCAAACATACCTAAGCATATGCATAATTTACCACGCCTCATTCATATTCAACTAGCTTATTTCTATCTCAAAACATGACATAACTTGACCACATTGCAACTATGCCATCACATACCAATTTGGCCATTGAATCATGCAGTAAAACTTTGCCATATTGGCACCTACCATCAAGGCAACAAAAGTGCATTAACCAAAATAACATATACATACCAAATTCATCAAAAAACATTCAAACACAAGCCCACCTACACATGCCATTATAACCTTGACCAACACATCAAAACTACTGATATAATCGCTGGATAGTGTTTTAGATCTCCAATGAGCTTCCAAACTGATTAAGATTTCAATAATCATGGAGTAAAGGAAAATAACTATGTAAGCAATGAATGCTTAGTAAGCTCGTATAAACTTTAAACATAATATTCCCTTTCATTGATGAAACTTTATAAGATAATTATAATCCTATACCAATGCCATAAGTTTTATAAAACTACATAACCATCAACTCACAAATGAGTAAATCCTTCAACATCACGTATACTTTTCATTCATACAATAATAAGATTTTATAAGTTGTATTATATAATCATCAACCTTTTCTTAAGACGATGAACCATTCCATTTACTTACTTTCCACTTAATTTACTTACTTTCCATTCCATTTACTTAGCATAGGCTTAAATAACATTATCAATTCACTAATTAGTGTGTTTATTCATTACATAGGTAAATTCATCCATAAGATAAGTAAATTTCTCACATATAAGTAGGTCATTTAACTCTTCAATCCTTTTATATCATCATATTACATTTCAATTATGAACATACCATTTCATTACCTTTTCTTACCTGTATCATTTGCATAATACAAGACATAAGCATAAACATCAACCAATTATAGACGCTTAACACAAGTTTAAATATCAACATCAATACAAAAGTTAGTGCATTTATACATAACTCTTTTGGGAGCAACTACATGATAAACCATTTTATAAGAAAATAAATCTCTTGATTTATACTACGTTTTCATGAACATAAGCATATTTTCATTTGGACACTTACCATTCCAATGCATAACCTTATAATTTAAGCATGGTTCAATCCAACATGAGCTTGACACAAACCTAAGCATCATTAACAACACATGTTAGTGTATTATCACGTAACTCAATTGAATTACCACATGATAAGCTATATTTACATGAACATAATGCCTTTGAGTTCATTAGTTCCATAAACATAGATATCCATTCATTGACCATTATCATTTCATACCTTTCCATAAACTTATAACATTGTCCATCGGAACACATACCATTCATTCCTTTTTTAGGCCCATTGAACCACTTAGAATAACATCAGATACGTGGGAAAGCTCACACAAAGTTTGCTAAATGTATGGTCGTAACCATTCCTTTTCTTTGACATCATTGCTCACTCGAGCCATAAAATGGGTTTGCTCACACAAGCTAACGGTGGAAATGTAGCTACACGATGCCACTCACACAAGCTGACGAGTATCTATAATAAATTCCGAAACTCAGCCATTGGTAGGACATTCAGAGCCAACACCCGAAACATGGAAACCTGGGTCTGCTCACACAAGTTGATGGTCAGAATGTAGCTACATGGTGCTGCTCACACAAGCTCATGAGTATCTGCAACAAATGTCGTACCTCAACCATTGGTAGGACATTGAGGACCAACACCCGAAGCATGGTAACCCTAATGACATGTCATTTGCATCCTACGAATTTCTAAGGTTCAAACGGGGCTCAATATCCATCAATTCGTCATAATATGGGTACATTCACATTTATATTGATTCATTTATAGTAAAAACAACATAGTAAACATTTAATTTAATCAACATTATAATAATTACAGTTCATACAAACTTACCTAACTAAATTGCAAAAATGTCAAAGTATAGGGGCCATTTGGTAATTTTTCCTTCCCCTCGATTTTCCACTCGTTCTTGATCTAAATTAATAATTTCATTCAATTCATTAATTTAGATAGTAAAACCAATTTAATTTATGTAATTTAGTCATTTTTGACATTTTTACAAAATTACCGTGAACTTTTCATTTTTAATCAATTTAGTCCATATGTCCTAATCATGCAAATAGACCAATTTTATTGAAAATTCATACCAGCCGAATGTTAATAGCATCCATTAAAGCCCACATTTGTAACAATTTCACACCAAGTCATTGGATTTTTACTATTTCAACAATTTAATCCCTAATCGTTAAATTAATTAAAAATCACTTAACAAAATTCTTATAAATAAAAACTAATACTTCAAATTCATCATTTAACATCGAAAATCATAAAGATTCATCAATGGTAGAATTCAAAATCTTTAACAGTTTCAAAAACGAAGGCACGGGCTAGTTGGACCTAGTTGCAACGATCTCAAAAACATAAAAATTATTAGAAATAAGGCCAAAATGACATACCATGCTAGCATTTGAACTTGCCTAACCTCAAAGCTTAAAAATGGCTTCTTCCCCCTTAACCATTTTGTGATGAAGACTTTGAGAAGATGATAACAAGCTTTTGGTTTTATTTAATTAAAGTTTAATTATGAAATTACAATTTTGTCCATTTAAAAATCAACCAGATTTCAAGCTTTTAATTACCAAAAACGGTCCACTAAAAATTCAATTGGTATAATTACCTACTAAGTCCAACAATTCTCCTTTTCATAGCTATTCGACACGTTCAATTAATAGAATTCAACATTTGCATCTTTTACAATTTAATCCTTTTCAATTAATTAACTATCTAAATATTAAAATTTCTTAACGAAACTTTAATACAACCTTAATAACACTCCACAAATATTTATAAAAATACTTGAGACTCAGTTTATAGAAATGAGGTCCCGATACCTCATTTTCTAAAACCACTTGACTTTAGGGTATTACCACTTGAACCTAATTGTTCATTTGAATAACATAAATGGTCAATTCAAAATTTATTTTAATAATATAATTGTCTTGTAAATATTAAATAGTAATATTTACGAACTTACTTATCGAATTTGTGACCCCGAAACCACTGTTTCTAACACAACCGAAGAACAAGTTGTTAAACTAAGATTTCGAGGTTCAAAAGGTCACAGAAACAATTATTTGAGATAAGCTACATATCATGGGTTATTTCCAATATATATATATATAGGTCATATAGCTCAAGATTGGTTTTCAAAGGATTTAATTAATAAGGTAGGCTTGAAAGCTCAATCAGTCCAAACAAAATGTGCCTAAGTCATTTTTAAACCTGCTTTGGTATCTAAGATTTTGCCTCAAGGAAAATACCAAACCAATTCTAGAGACTAAATTATCATGCATATTTAATTTACACAGAATATAGAATAATTAAGGTGAATCTACACTCTAACAAAATCAACATTCATCTCATAATTTATTTAGCATAAGAAATACTTGAAATAAATAAAAAATCATATCTAGATTTGAAATGACATACCATACTCGATTGATGTTGAGTGTCTTTTCCCGTCTCTGCCCCTGCATGAATTCATCTTCTAAAAAAAACTAAGGCAAATAAAAAATTTTAAGGAACGGTCCCCCTCAAACTTAAGCAAAACAATTTGCTCATTGTTTAAAACATCCATTAGATTAAAATAAAAACATACTTGAAAAATAATTGCGGCTAGAAATTTATTTTGCAAAAACTAAATCAAGAGAAGACCCTCTCATTTATTTATTGACCCATCACTGTCTTGTGTCTGTCATCAGGAGAAGACCAGGTACCACCTAGAAATTTCCACCCTCGTTTCTCAATAATTTCCTGGATGAGTGTTGGTACATCATACTCACTATCCAGTTGAAAACCGTTTCCTAGAAATAGGGGTTTCTTCTTAAGTACTCTGATGTATCTGGCCCTTACTCCTGGGGTTCAAAACCAAGGTTGAAACTCTTCCTCATGAATCTCTAAATTCTTCCTTTTTCGATTCATCTTCAAAAATAATCAAGAAAAAAAAACACTTAGTAGAAAAATTTAAATCCCACAATTACCTTAAGATGGGTTAGGGCCAAAAAATAGGGTTTGTTGATTGTTGAAGGATCAAACATAATCGCTAAGAAACTGTCAAAAAATTTTGCTACTACCGTCATCTAATGGAACTCACAGTTCGACAAGGCTCGATTATTGTCGATGGCATTCGATTACTACCGATGGTGATCGATAGGGCTCGATAGGTTTCACTTGATAGAGATCGATGGTGGCTGATGACTACCACAATTGTCCGATGGTGGCCTGATCATCAAAGGCCAAGGGTGTGTGAGGACTACCACAAATGGCCGATGGTGGCTGATGGTGTGTGATAGAGCAGTGCGCAATGGCCTCCTGTTGGAGGGTGTGCGGCGCTTCGGTCTCTGAGGCTAAGGGTCACCGATCTTTGTTTCGACAACACCAAGTCGTAATCTTGTGATGGCGGTGATGACAAAGATGATGAGGTGGGCGTGCTAAAAAAACAAAAGAAGAAAAGAAAAATAGGGAAGGAAAAATAATAAATAAAAATAACCCTAATTTCACTTAAGTTAGTAGTTCTATTTTAATTAGTAGTTCTATTTGCATTATTATTTCTATTTACCCATTTATTTATTTACAAAACTTATCTAAAAAACAAAATGTAATTAAAATCAAAATAAAAATAAAAAAATAAAAGAAAAATAAACATAAAGATAAAAATAAAGATAAAATTTATTTATTTACAAAAGTAATAGTTTTCGACAAAAAATTTCATAGATCGGTTAAAATGAGCGAAGTGTTTTCTTGCTCGATTTTATTGGTCCAGTAATGTTTCAGTAGTTGACCATTAACTTTAAACATACCTCCTTTATTGTTTTGGAGTTCAACAACTCCGTATGGAAAAACTTGATTAATCGTAAAGGGTTCTAACCATCGGGATTTAAGTTTACCTGGAAAAAACTTCAATCTCGAATTGAAGAGAATGACTTATTGTCCTGTTTTGAACATACGGGGATGAATGTGCTTATCATGCCATCCTTTTTTATTTTGCTTTAAAAATTTTGGCATTCTCATAAGAGAATAATCTCATCTTTTCCAACTCATTAAGTTGTAACATCCATTTGTCTCTAGCGGCTTGTAGGTCTAAATTGAGTTGTTTAAGAGCCTAATAGGCTTTGAGCTCAAGTTTCAATGGCAAATGCCATGCTTCACCATAGACTAACTTGTAAGGAGATATCCTTAAAGGAGTCTTAAATGTCATTCAATAAGCCCATAATGCTTCATCAAGTCTCCGGGACCAATCTCTTCTAGTTGGTTGCACTACTTTCTCAAGTATACTCTTTATTTATTTATTCACAAACTCAGCTGAACATTCGTATGAGGATGATAAGCTGTAGCAACTTTATGCTTTACATTATACTTTTCCAACAACCAAAACAGGTAAACTTTATGCTTCGGTAGATAGGCTCTGATGTAATGGCACAAGTGTTACAAGATGCTCAAGTGAATAGTTCTGAACACTTTTATCTGCACAACTAGGTAGTTGTACCAATACAATAGTGTCAAGGGAGGATCCCTGCACTGTTTTGCTAGTTTTAAGCCTTCCAAGTCTCATTTTAGGTCTTGGGCACCTCCAATCACCTGTAATTGGATTCTAAAGGTTAATAACATGATTCTTACCTATTAAAAGTAAATCTACCTATTTTCTATGATTTTATGAAAATATTTTATTATTTATTTTCTTAAATAAAGTACTTACATTTAAAATGTTTTGTGAGCATCTCTCATTCGTACCGCCCATCGAGATGAGTGAGGGACCTTACAAATTGTCTTTAGGTAGGTTTTTTTATGGACTTTATGATAGCAAATTGGATGGACATGAGAGTGTATAATGTTGTGAAAGATTGAATTTAGAAGAGAGTTGTTTCATTTGAAGTTAGAGGAGTGTAGTGAGTTGTGGAAAAAGATGGATGGGGCAGGTAATTGACTTTGGAAGAGAGGATAAACTTGTGTGGATGTCAGCTACAAACACAAGATTTGTGGTCAGTTGTATGGTGCAGAAATTGTAAAAAGCAACAATACAATGATAGCTCTCGATTATGAAAAATTGCTCAAGATAGAAAAAAATTTCTCTTTAACTTTTGAATTTTCTTGCTTTTTTTCTCTAAAATATATCAAATGCTTACAAACTATTTATAGGCTATTGTCCTTAAAAAAAACTGAAAATATTAAAATCTAAGAAAAGCCATAAACCAATGACTCTTGACCTTTCATTCTTCTAAAAATAAAACTTCTAAATTAAAACCATTAAAATTACATTTAAGTTTAATCAACAAAACTCCCCTATAAACTTAAATGCTTCTGCCATCCTTCATGCCGATTAATTTCTTGCAGTTGTTGAGAAGTACCATCGATAGCGGTTTCGTGAAGATATCTGCGACTTGGTCCCGGCTTGCCACGTGCACTAATTTCACACTTCCTTCCTTTACATGATCTCGGATGAAGTGAAAACGAATGTCAATATGTTTGCTTCTCTCATGATTCACTGGGTTCTTTGCTAACTCAATTGCTGAGTTATTGTCAATTCGTATCTCAGTCGCATCGAGTTGTTGTTGCTCTAATTCATTCAACAAATTTTTGAGCCATATAGCATGACACACACACCAAGACGCTGCCACATATTCAGCTTCACATGTCGAGAGTGTCACGATTGGTTGCTTCTTTGAAAGCCAAGTAAACGTCGTGTTACCCATAAAGAACACATATCCTGATGTACTTTTCCAATCGTCTAAGTCTCCACACCAATCACTGTCAGAGTACCCAATCAACTTGTAATCTTCCACATTTGAATAAAATAACCCGAGTGATACCATTCCTTGGATATACCGTAGGATTCGCTTCAGTGCCTTCCAATGTGAATAAACTGGCTCCTCCATGAACTGACTTACAATGCCAACACTTAGCGAAAGATCAGGCCTTGTGCAAGTGAGATAACGAAGACTTCCCACTAAACTCTGATATTTTCTCGCGTCGACTCGTTCTCCTCCATCAAATTTTGAGAGTTTTACACCTGGTTCCATTGGTGTTGAAACCGGTTTACAATATGCCATCTTGTATTTCTTCAAAATTTCCTTTGTATATGCCTCCTGTGACACAAAAATACCTGTCTCTTCTTGTCTTACCTCCAAACCAAGGAAAAACTTCATCAAACCTAAATCTGTCATTTCAAATTCTTGTGTCGTTTTGCTCTTAAAATCTTGTATCATCTCACCATTGTTCCCCATAAAAATGAGGTCATCAACATAAAGAACAACAAATAACATATTACCTCCATTATTCTTCACGTAAAGGGCATGTTCATAGGGACATTGTTTGAACCCGTTCTCCTTGGAGTATGTATCAATACAAGTATTCCATGCCCACGGTGCTTGCTTCAACCCATAAAGTGCCTTCTTCAATTTTAGCACCTTCTTCTCTTCTCCACTTTTCATGTACCCGGGTGTTTGTTCGATGTAGACTTCTTCTTCGAGCACATAATTTAAAAATGCCGACTTGACACCCATTTGAAATATCAGCCATTTGAATTGAGTCGCTTGTGAAAAGAACAATCAGATTATCTCTATTCTTGCAACGGGAGCAAATACCTCGTCATAATCGATTCCCTCCTTTTGTTTGTATCCCTTTGCAACAACTCGCGCCTTGTACCGTTCTATCTTGCCTTGAGCATTCATCTTTCACTTGGACACCCACTTCACACCAATGGGCTGACTTCCTTTCGGCAACTCCGTTAACTCCCATGTATTGTTGCGGTCAATTGATTTAATCTCCTCGTCTATGGTAGTTTGCCACTTCTTGTCTCGTACCGCCTCTTCAAAACTTATACTCTCGAAATCTACCAAAAGACATACAATGTGTACCTCACTTGTTGAATCATACAAATCTTGCAAACTTCGTATTTTGGGTTGTTACAGTTCATCTTCATCATCGATAGTTTCAAGATTTGTCAGTATGATTGTTGGTGCAGCGGTTGATGATTCTCCATCTTTGATGATAACCTCCGTTGAGTTATTCCAATCCCACTCGCTTGCTTCATTAACTCGTACATCATGACTCACCACAACCTTCTTACTTATCGGGTCGAGTAGCTTGTATCCTTTTGTTTTCTCATCATACCCAATAAAAATAAACCTTTTGCTTTTGTCTTTGAGCTTCATTCTTCGCTGATCCGGCACAAGTGCATAGGCCTCACTACCGAATACTTTGAGATGAGAAACTGTTGGCTTTTGTCCACTCCAAGCCTTTTGTGGTGTTTGATCATTCAACTTCGCATGTGGACACCGATTTTGTACATAGATGGCACATTGCATGGCTTTCGCCCAAAATTCCTTTGGCATCTTCTTGCTCTTGAGCATTTACTGAACCCTATCGAGAACAGTCCGGTTCTTCCTTTCTGCCACACCGTTCTGTTGGGGAGAGTACGGTGCGGTTAGGAATCGTCTTATGCCTTGTTCCTCACAATACTCCATGAAAAACGTCGAAATATACTCACCACCTCTATCAGATCGTACAGATTTGATGTGTCTACCGGTTGCCTTTTCCACCATCACTTTGAACTTTTTGAACATCTCGAACGCCTCAGATTTTTCTTTCAAAAAATAAACCCAAGTTTTTGTGAGAAATCATCAATAAAGGAAATGAAATACCTTTTACCGCTAAAAGATTCGGGGGTGATTGGTCCACATATGTCGGTATAAATCAATTCGAGAGGTTGTTTAGCCCGATATTCTGCCTTTTTTTGAAATGAAGTTCTCGCATGCTTTCCGAGCACACATTCTTCACAAAATTTTTTCTCGTAGTCTATGTCTGGTAGCCCATGCACCATGTTCTTCTTCGCCAACTCGTTTAGACCACCATAATGTAGGTGACCAAAACGGAGATGCCACAGCGACGCCTTGTCTTCTATGTCGACTTGCAAACATTTTTCTCGAACGCTTCTCAAATTCAACTTATACATGCGATTTCTCCCCATTTCAACTCGAGCGACCAAACGCCCTTGCTTATCTTTCAAGTGTAACACCCGGTCTCTCATAAGTACCGAATAACCTTTTTCCATGAGTTGCCCCATACTCAAAATGTTGCTTTTGAGATCTGGTACATAATAAACATCTTGGATAGACCCAACTAACCCATCTTTTTGTAAATAAAAAACGGTACCTTGGCCTTTTACCTCAACTTTCGACGCATCTCCAAACGACACATGTCTCGTTTCAACCTTTCGCATCTCTTTGATTAGGTGTTTGTGCCCGCACATATGGTTGCTTGCACTCGTGGCAAGGTACCACACCATGTTGTTGTTGGTGTTAACTTCGTTATGTGCCATCAAGAGAAAACCTTCTTTCGCCTCCTCATCTTTCGTGGTTAGGTTGGTTGTTTCTTCCACCTTTTTCAAGTCGCGACATTCTTTCGCAAAATGCCCCGTCTTACCACAATTGTAACACTTATCAGAGTTGCAATCCTTCGCATAGTGACCATATTTGCCACACTTGTAACACTCGATGTTGGAATAATTCGACCGACTGCCTCTTCCATGACCGCATCCTCTTCCACGCCAATTTTGTTGGTTTGATTGCTCCTTCTCCTCATAATGCCCTTCTTGACTGCGGCCTTTTCTATCGCAACCATTTCCTTGACCTCCACGGCCACGCCATCTGCCTCAAAAGTTTTGAGAATAAAAAACCTTTTCGTCTTTGATTGAAGCCTTAGTTTGAAGTGCTTGCTCAAGTGTCTCCTCTTTCTTCTTCTTCTTACGTTGTTCATGCGCCTCGAGAGAACCAACGAGCTCGTCGACTGTGAGCGCTGCTAGATCCTTTGACTCTTCTATGGCACATACGACATTCTCGAAACTGTCAGTTAACGACCTCAAAATCTTTTCAACAACTCGTGTATCGGTTAACGCTTCTCCGTTTTGGTTAAGTTGGTTCACTACGGTTTGAACACGTGTAATATAGTCGGAGACACCTTTCGATTCCTTCATCTTCATGCCTTCCAACTCGCCGCGAAGAGTTTGAAGGCCGACTTATTTAACCCGGTCGACTCCTTTGTACACCTTCGCCAAAATGTCCCATGCTTCTTTTGAAGTTGCCGCTCTCGCAATCTTCTCAAAGCCCGACTCGTCAACAGCTCGGAACAACATGTACAATGCCGCCTTATCTTTTGATCGCATCTTTTTTAATGCCTTGTTTTGAGCCGCTGTATATCCCGCGGTAGTTGTCGGTTCTAGAAAACCTTCTTGGACTACCTCCCAACCATCTTGAGACCCGAGGAGAGCTTTCATTTAGATGCTCCAATTCTCGTAGTTCGCCTTCGTTAGTCGAGGCAGCGGCACATTACTGGTCACACTCTCCATGGCTCGGATACCAAATTGACAAATTGCTCAAGATAGAAAAAAAAAATTTTCTCTTTAACTTTTGAATTTTCTTGCTTTTTTTCTCTAAAATATATTAAATACTTACAAACTATTTATAGGCTATTGTCCTTAAAAAAAATTGAAAATATTAAAATCTAATAAAAGCCATAAACCAATGACTCTTGACCTTTCATTCTCCTAAAAATAAAACTTCTAAATTAAAACCATTAAAATTACATTTAAGTTTAATCAACAGATTATATGTAAGATTTGTTTCTTTTGTTGAACTGGTGCTTCTCTTATTGCACGATGATGATATGAACTCTAAATGTTCTGAAATTAGTAGGAGTATAATTAGGAAAAGATATGGAATTGTGCTTATTGAGGTGGATTAGTAACTGTTTGGTGTGAGTAATGCTTTGTCAATGTCGAAAATAATGGATCAGGAATATTAGTTTGGGGCGGGGTTTGAGCATACATTCCAAATCTGAATAAAGCCAGATGAAGGTTAAATTTAGAAAAAACCTGTTAGGGACAACTTATCGTGGTTTTAGTTCGAAGAAAATGTCAATGTTAGATTTCAGTTGTAATCCCAACTGTTGTATATAAACCATGCTATAAAATAAGGTCTAAGACACTGACGTTTTAATTTATGTCAACTAAATAATAATAGTAGTGTTGGTCTTTATTAATTATTCACAAATAAAGAAAAGGAAAAGAGAGCCAGTATTCCTATCTATATTTGTATTTACTTCTATATCTTCATTGCAACTTTAGTGGAAAATGCCGGCAGTCGTAGTAAGCGGCTCTGGTGAGAATCAAGAATTTGAAGGCAGGATAACAGTGTATGTCATAGTTTGTGTGATCATAGCAGCCTTTGGAGGCTTGATGTTTGGATATGATATTGGCATTTCAGGTTTTCTTTTTTCTTTAGAATATTTGTATTATTAGATTCAAATTAAAAACATGTGCTAAGAAAAGGGTTTGATTTTGATTAACAGGTGGAGTAACATCCATGGATGATTTCTTAAAAAATTTCTTTCCAGCTGTTTTTGAAAAGAAACATCATGCACTTGAAAACAATTACTGCAAATACGATAACCAATTCCTCCAGTTGTTCACGTCTTGCTTGTACCTTGCTGCTTTAATAGCTAGTTTTGTAGCTTCAAAGGTGTGCTCAAAATATGGTAGGAAACTCACCATGCAGATTGCTTCAATTTTTTTCATAATAGGCGTGATTTTGACTGCTGGAGGTATCAATATCGAAATGATAATTTTTGGGAGAATTTTTCTCGGCTTTGGTGTTGGGTTTGCCAATCAAGTAAGTTATATAATTAGTTTTAGTGACAGACTCTTCTGCATGCATCACTTTACTTCTACCATTCTTGAATGGCCTTTACTTAATTACATGAATCCTTTTCAATTTAATTTATAATAATCACTAATTATTATTTCAGGCGGTACCACTCTTCTTATCGGAGATAGCTCCACCTAATCTTCGTGGAGCACTCAACATAAGTTTCCAGCTCTTCATTACAATTGGAATTTTGGTATCCAATCTGATAAACTACTTTACAACAAATGTCCATCCTCATGGATGGAGAATTTCTCTTGGCATTGCTGGTGTCCCTGCTTTGATGCTTTGTTTGGGATCTATACTCATTTGTGAGACTCCAACTAGCCTTATTGAACGTCACAAAGTTGAGGAAGGAAGGAAAGTTCTGAGGAAGATTCGTGGTGTCGAAAATGTTGATGACGAGTTTGATTCAATTATACATGCATGTGAGATGGCAAAGCAAGTAAAGGACCCTTTCCGCAAACTAATGAAGCCATTTAGCCGACCCCAACTAGTAATTTCCATCTGTTTGCAAATTTTCCAGCAATTTACTGGAATCAACGCTATAATGTTCTACGCTCCTGTTCTGTTCCAGATGGTGGGATTTGGAAATGATGCTGCATTGCTTTCATCTGTTATTACTGGCCTTGTCAATGTGTTTAGTACTGTAGTTTCAATATATGTAGTAGATAGGGCTGGCAGGAGAATTCTGCTACTTGAAGCTTGTGTCCAAATGTTCATTTCTCAGGTCAAGTCTCCATCTTATATTTTTATTCACTTATTATAAATTAATTAATGTTGGTATTTAATGTGTTGCATAAATTACATGCAGGTTATTATTGGCATAATCCTTTTCAAAGAATTGAAAACCACAGGTGACAATCTTTCCAAAGGAGAGGCAATCTTTGTGGTGATCTTGGTGTGTACCTTTGTCATGGGCTTTGCCTGGTCATGGGGACCTCTTGGTTGGTTAATTCCTAGTGAGATTTTCCCTCTGGAGACCAGATCGGCTGGTTTTGCCTTTGCAGTCAGCACCAACATGCTCTTCACTTTTATCATTGGTCAAGCTTTCCTCTCAATGCTATGCCAGATGCAAGCTGGAATCTTTTTCTTCTTTGCTGCCTGGGTTATCATAATGGGAGCCTTCACATGGTTCTTGTTGCCTGAGACCAAAGGTGTCCCTGTTGATGCTATGGTTGACAGAGTCTGGAAGCAGCACTGGTTCTGGCGTTCTTTCATGATCGAGGATGACAGGCCCGATGTTAAGGTTGTCTGATCTGACTACAATGAAGTTCCTAGTCGTGTTTCATTCTTTTTTCATGTAAAATTTACTGCTGGACACTACGCTAGCTATTGGGCTCACTACAGGATCGATCGTGACTACTTTTGTTATTGGGTTGAGCTTTCGGTATTTTATTATGGAAAATAAATGAGAAAGGCAAGCATTTTCACATTGTTTCTAGCTTAAAGGGATGGTCTGTTCTTATAATCATATGGGATCTGAATTAGATTGCTTCAAGCGTCATACCATTATAACCATTTAAATTTATTATTCTCACATCTAGTTCAAGACTACGTAATCTTGTCATCTACTTTTTTGAAATTTTCCTTTCATGCGACTCAAAAAATATAAAATAATAATTCATAAGTATAGCTATTGGCACTTGAGCCTTCTCTACTGTCAGGGGTTGATACAGAAGAGTATCCGTATAGATTGAATGAATAGGTGTTTGTACAGCTAGCTACTGCTGTAAATCAGGTTTCAATGAATGATGATTAGGGTTGTGTTTGTGATTGAAAAATTCTGAGCCAGGTAATAAGTTATGGCAACATTGGTGTAGCATATAACGTGGGCACATGACTTACCATAGAGTTTGACACTAAAAAATAAAATGAGAGAATAAATACTAAGAATTATTTATGCACTTCAGACTTAACCTAAGTCTTCAAAACCTTCAGAACCTTACCCAAAGGTGGTTTATACTATTAAATTCATAGAGTACAAGTAATGATTTAAACCTAATCTATCCTAATCCTAAGATAATTGCAACCTCACCCTGAGTACAAATAGTTTAAAATCTCCCCCAATTTTTCTACTAAAAATCCCCTAACTCTAAAATTAAGAACAATAGGTGAATAATCAACATTCAATGGTGTCACAAATACACTTGAACAGTTCTTAATGAATAGAGAATATGATCAATAGCATCCTACTCCTCAAGTCCTTGTAACTCCTATTAAATAGAATATACGCTATGAATATTGGTTTGACTTGCACAATTTTATCTATTTATACCGTGGGTAAGTTCGATAATTAAGTTATCAACAGAATATATAAATACTCTAACAATGGCTTATTTTTGAAACGACAAGAGATCTGATTGGTTATAAGCACCAACGACAAAACAATGACTACAGAATAGAAGAACGACGACACAAAAGGGGTGCAAGGTTCGGTGGCCAAGAAGAAAAGAGAGAAAGAAAAAGGAAAAGAAAGATAAAGACAAGAGATGTGGCAAAGAGGAAGAAAGAAGAGAGCTAGGGTTTTGGGGCGGCAATAGAAACAAGAAAAATGAAAAGAGAGGGCCACCAATGGGAAAAGATGCTTAAATACCTAGGGTTTGAGGAGCACAGTAGAAGTAGGTGACACAACTGAGGTCTAGAGCACTGAATTATATGACACAAGTAAAAAGAAGAGAGAAAATTTAGGGTTTACAACATAAAAACATGCAGCACAAATGAAAGATTCAAAGAGAATAAGGGTTTTCCAGAAGTTCTTAACAGACCATACCAAGACAAATGCGCAAATGCATGCTCAAACATAACAGAAATAATATGTCAACATATCATAAATTTAAATCTGAAATTTAACCCACAATTTAGGGTGTGACATTTTGTTTTATTAGCCTAGATTTATTTTGTTGCAAAAAAAGTGCTTTTACACAGTTTTCAGTGTTTTTATGACTCGTTGGGCCAACTCGAGCCTCGAGAATGACTAAAAGGCTATTTGAGTGTGTAAAGTGTCATTTTAGGTGAAAGAACACAAAGGACAACCTGAGTGTCACAGCACTAGCATGCCGTGTCGCTACACTAAACACTAAAGCATCTAGGATTAAAAAAGGGCCAACATCGCGACGTAGGGACCTTGATGCCGCGACGTAATTCTAGATACGCGCATCCCCCTTTTTGTAATTACTAGGGGCGTATTTTTCCCGTTAAACCTTAATTAATTGAAGAATGTATTAGGAACTTAAAACCCTCAATTGTAGCCTATATAAACCTGATTACAACATCATTGGAGGGGAGTCGAGCTAGGGATTCGCCTTAGGGAGCCATCAAGCAATATTTCATATGTTCAATTTTTTAGTTTTCTTTAGTTTTTATTTTAGCCTTTATTATGTTCGCTTAAAAAAAATTGTTCTATTACGATGTGAAGACAATTACAAGCGGAGATTGTGACCACCTCTAGACGTACTAATGTTGGAAGTGAGAATATTGCAACTAAATATACGAATTAAAGTGATGTCCTCAAGTATACGGGTTAGGTTGTAATACAGATGTTACATAAAACTCGTAGAACACTGCTTAAGTCTGAATAAAATGATATTCTATGCACAAAATTTAACTCCCTTGATTTCGTAAGAGGATTCACGAACTTACATGGCATAGCCAATGCCCCATTCTCTCTAAGCTTACTATTAGTGGACATAATCCCTAGTCTTGTCAGAACCATGTTCTATATAGAGAGATTCTCACATGGGTCTTAGCCCCATTTATCATTGTTTCAGACTTTCATTATACCCTTTCATGATATGTGTAACACCCCAAACCCAGAGCAGAAGTTAGACCCGAATCTAGCATGTCACATTGAAGTGTTTTTCGAAAACCATGTTTTCATTAAAAACCCTTCTTATTTAAAACGTAGTGCATTGAAAAATTCTTAATTTTATTTCCAAACTTCCTTTTTACTTTGCGGAAGTTAATTCTAAAAGTAATCGATTTACGAAAATGTGATGTTTAAAAGTTAAGTTGCGAAAACGTAGTGTTTTAAAAACTGCGATCTACTTCTAACAAATATCAAACATAATAAATAAATTTTCCCAAATGAAAAGTTAAGAAAGAAAATAAAGAGGCCCTATTACAACCCAAATCAAAAACCAAAGGGCTTACCTAAATAAACGTAATAGAAAAACATGTGCAAATGTGTGGTCGTCTCCGAGTCCCTTTGCAACACCGATCCACCTAACGCTAGGGATTACCTGCACAGTTAATAAACGGGGTGAGTTTACGAAAACTCAGTGTGTAATCCCCTTACTAGGGTAATAGTTAGTATACAGAAATAAAAATAGAAACAGTCTGGGCCAGAGCCCTTTAACGCTAAAAGTATAGTCCAGTTCAAAGCATACGTGGGCCACAGCCCATTACAAATCACTTGGGTCTCAGCCCTTGTCAGAATCAAACCATATGCATAATGCAAAAATGTATGCTAACCCATCCCATCCAACCGTTATACACCAGCTCCGTCCCCCGGTACACATCAAGTGGGGATATAACTATTGACCCAACCATCCGATACACATCAATGGTAGCCCGGTTGTAGTACTACCTTCATTACAACAAGCTGCTAGTATATATACAGCTTTAAGCCTTCAGTAGCGGTATTATAATTGGCACAAAGTCATTGGTAACTGTAATAAGTTCGGCACGTAGCCATCAACTAGAGTAACATAACCAACATACAGCCCTAGGTAAATGTGATTGACACCGAGTCGTCAATAATCATATATTGGCACAGAGCCATAATCAGGTTGGCACAGAGCCATTTGTAGGTTGGCACAAAGCCATAATAAGAATAATTGGCTTTAAGCCATCGGTGGCTGTATCATGTTAGGCACATAGCCATCAGTGACGGTAATATAGTCGGTACAGAGCCTCGGGTAAATATGATCGACACAAAGTCGTCAGTAATCATATATTAGGCTTAAAAGCCACCGGTAGATCTACGGTCATCAAGCAACCATGCAATCCTCAATCGATGGATCCACGGTCGTAAAGCAACCATGCGATCTCAATCGGTGGATCCACGGTCGTCAAGCAACCATGCGATCCTCATATACTTCCTCCGTTCCATAATTCTCACCCATGTGCAACATAATATTATATAAATGCAGCAAATATACACACGACATACGAAATTATACCAATCACAGTCACAACAGTCCAATCATAGTCATACATTCTCAGTCAGAACATAGTCAAATCAATCAAATAGTATTATCAGTGAGTCATATACCCTAGAGGGCAGAACGGTCTTTTTACCTATTAGGGGTATTTTAGTCATTTCACCCTACGAGGGTGTTTTGGTAAATCTCAAACTAAGGATATTTCAGTAATTTTACAAATCAAGAGTATTTTTTGTAATTTTTCAAATCAGGGGTATTTTGGTAATTTTACAAATTGAGGGTATTTCGGTAATTTTATAGGTCGATGGTATTTCAATAATTTTACAAATTGAGGTTATTTTGGTAATTTTAAAAATCGAGGGTATTTCGATAATTTTACAAATCGAGGGTATTTCGGTAATTTTACAAGTTAAGGGTATTTCGGTAGTTTCACAAATCAGGGGTATTTGGTAATTTTACAAATCGAGAGTATTTCGGTAATTTTACAAGTCGAAGATATTTCGGTAATTCTACCCTATAAGGGTATTTCCGTAATACTAACCTACAGATATGAGATTCACATAGGCCAATCCAATATTTACTACACAATCATACAATTTACCCACTTGGGCCTATGGGCCCATTGGGCCCACATGGCCCAAAGTAACCTAAGCCCATGAGAGCACTCATGATGGCCTCAACCATCACGTCAAAGATCCCACACGTGCGCCAAAGTCCACGATCACCAACCTTGCACATCCTCCACCTCCTTCGCAGCTCAAATAGCAAAATAAATAATCCACTGCGCATCCCAAAACTTGAATCTCAGACCTTACAGTTACACAACACGCCACCTTGCCACTCCACCTTTGTGTGATAAAAAGCGTCCATAATTATCTTTAAGACGTATGTGCCAGTGTCCAGATTCACTTAAGAGAAAAACCAAAATGAATTGTAAGAGCCAAGACTTGAACCCAAGCTCCATTGTAACCTTAAGGACGCCACAACCACTAGACCACATACTTCCTTGTGTCATTTATTTAACATAATAATTTAGAAGGCCATCATCCAAGCATCCAATGTTTTATTCACTTAATATCAAAATTTTTGCTAAAGCCCTGGTTTGAACCCAATATTTCTCCAACACTTCTCAGGGCCATTAACCACCAAGGTAGACCTTTAATTGTTTCATTTCCTTGCATAATTAAATACTTATATACAACCTCCTTACGGACCCATGCTTAAGGCCCAATACTTCTAGGCCCAAATTCGGGGCGTTACAATATGCCACAACCTTGATACTCATATTTACTATTTCTAACTGGCGACAACTATTATGTTTACCCAAGTATTCGTCAAAATTGCAAATCCTTACGTGAATAAGGTCCCTTCCTAATATCCTCTATTCCTTGGTGGACACATGCTCAAGATGTAACCTTATAGTACTTGTTCTCTTAATCCCATCTTTTAAGGTACTCTAATGGACAAGTAGTTCCCAACATACTATTTCCTACTTAGGTATCCCTTAATATTTCTGACTCTTGGTAGACCAACAAGGTCTTCCCCGAGCTAGATGGCCCTAATGGACTCTCTCTTTTCAATATTTTCTAGCAGACTCTCTACCACAGTAGTTCTCAGCGAACTTCCTCATCATTAGTCTTAGTGGTCTTTTCCCCGTGTTATGTAGTCCTAACCGGACATACTTTTGCTAGAAATTTTCTGGCTGACTTTATTGTTATTTCAACCTTGTGCAGACATTGCCTCCCATAAGGTCTCTTGACATACTTCTCACCCTTTCGGCTACCTCTTTTTTCGATTGCAAAATTAAGATCCTAAAGTATATTAATCCATTCTGTATCTGCTTAGCCAATGTTGGTTCGATGACTTCTCTAGCAGATTCTTACTGGCAGGTACTATATATGCTAGTTTGTTTAAGGAATTTCTCCCTCCTTTTGCACATGCCTGTGTTGAATCCCCTTGTTATCCCATTTTTCTGTGTTCCCTAGACGTGCCAAGACCATTTCGTCTTGCAACTTTTCGTGTGAGTCACACCGCAACTTCTACTTTATATGGTGGTGGGACTCCTGGATTACCATCCTGCAGACTCCATATGTTGCCATAGTTGATTTATGGTCTTACACATTGTAACCCCATGTTTATTATCTGGTAGACTCTATATATTGCCGTAGTTGAGCTATGGTCTTACACATTATAACCCCATGCTTAATGCCTCGGTGGACTCCATATGTTGACATAGCTGAGCTATGGCTTTACAAATTGTAACCCCATGTCTATTGTCCTGACGGGCTCCATATGTTGTCATAGTCAAGCTATGGTCTTACATATTGTAACCCTTGTTTATTATCCTTGCAGACTTCTAATTTCGAGGAATAATTAAACCTCTTCCGATGTGTTACCCTTAAGGACCTAATAATAACTGTCATCGCGGTGTCGCTCCATAGAGTCGATAGACTGTCGTTACGATGTCGCTTTAGTGCACCAGTAGATACCATTCCTCAATGTCACCCAAATTCCCTTCAATCCTCCAGTGAGTCTGCCCATACCTTCTGTAACACCCTAAACTCGGCCGAGTAGGTTCGACCCAATTCTGGCGAGCTACATTATCCACTGAAGTGACTCTCTGTTAACTCTTAACCTAACCTTCAATACACCACTTAATAATAACAAATAATGTGTTAAGTTAAAACATAACAGTGGAAATAGTTCACAGACAGTGATCTTACAATACCACAAAGGTAGGTTCATATGTCTATTCGCACACATGATATAATATAAGTTCGCAAATAAAAAATTAGACTATGTTCGCCCATACAAGCTCACAACATAGGTTAAAAAATTCATTTATAGCTTAAGTTCACATTACGATAGTTCACATAATTTTACTAAGTTCGCACCGAAACACAAATCAAAGGTTTACATACTCACAAGCTTCCCAGAAAAAGGATTACTCACACAAAGGGTTTCATACTCTAACAGTGTTTGTATGCATGCATAGGTTCACTAAATCAGGGGTATACATGTAATTTCATAATAAAAAATATACAGGGATCACAGGAAATGATACTTAGTAATAAACCTGACTCGCACATTTTAATAGCAACTTGATGTATGACTCATGCATGAAGAATATTGATTTTATTCATAACAAAAGATAATCAAATATTCTAAGTTGTGGTTCACAAAAAAAAAAAAAGCTGAAAATTTAAAAGAACTATTTGGATAATAGAATCAATATATAATAAGTCTAAAGCCCTCATAAAATAAACCCCATCGCCTATTTTCTTAGGTTTTCCAATATCCAGTCAGGAGTGAGCCTTGCCACTACTATCCGCAACCTACTTACTTGTGAAGTAAGAAAGGAGTGGGTAAGTTCATTATGGACTCAGTGAATAATCAGGAAACAACAAGGTATGATTTAAAATGGCGAGGAGACTTTTTCTTAAAATCCTTTTGCATGCTGGTTTCGTGGGTGAGGTTGTGAGACCCAGTTCGTAGATCCTGTCAGAAAACATCAATTTGAAAAATAGTTTCACATGTGTTACTGAAAAACATACTTGAAAACTTAGCTTGTGCTTTCTTGAAAACAAAATTTATACAACATGAAATCATGCTCACATACTTATCTTATCAAAATGGCTGAGAAACATAAAATATGTTCTCGCACTTTACACACTTATCAGAATCGCTGAGGAACATAAGATACGTTCAAGCCCACACTTATCTTAGTCAGTTTAGATGTGTAGATCTCCTTATAACTCCTCAGAATGACTCAAAGAGTCTTTATAACATGTCTCATAAGTGTAGGGTGAAGCAATACACTCTCCTACACACCAACATGTCCCAGTGAATGTAGCGCAGCTCGACATTCCCTTATCTATCCACATGTCCCAGGGCCTCAATGCCCAAAATCACAAAAATAGAGAGGTAAGGAACATAAAAATGGCTGAAGAACATAAGATATGTTCAAGCCCACACTTATCTTTGTCAGGTTAGATGTGCAGACCTCCTTATAACGCCTCAGAATGACTCAAAGAGTCCTTATAACATGTCCCATAAGAATGGCTGCAGAACATAAGATATGTTCAAGCCCACACTTTACACACTTATCAGAATGGCTGAGGAACATAAGATATGTTCAAGCCCACACTTATCTTAGTTAGGTTAGATGTGCGGATCTCCTTATAACGCCTCAGAATGACGTAAAGAGTCCTTATAACATGTCCCATAAGTGTAGGGCGAAGCAATTCACTCTCCTATACGCCAACATGTCCTAGTGAATGTAACGTAGCTTAACATTCCCTTATCTATCCACATGTCCCAGGGCCTCAACGCCCAAAATGACAGAAATAGAGAGGTGAGTACTCACAATCCTTTGGTATACCAATATATCCAACATGGCTCACAAAGGATCACAAACAGAGACTTATCGCAGAGAGCTTGGATAAGGAGCTTGTTTGAAAACACTTACAAAGAGCTCGCACAAAAGTTCGTAAAAACACAGTTCATAAAATCATACTTTCAAAAGCTCTTTTAAATCATAAGCTCATTTAAGAGCACGTGTAAAACATATCTTTGAAATATAGTTTTAAAACTTTAAAATAGGATTTCATCGAACACTTACTTTCGGAACTTAGTTTAAAAAAATTTTCTTGAAAATTATCACAGTTCGTACACAATATACGAACCTTAAACATTCATATTGAAAAAAAAAACATTATAGTGTAAATACTTATGACGAATCCCAGATCACTCATTGAAAAATTGAAAAACTAAACTAGTTCTGCTTTGCCTTTATCCTTGGTAGTGGCTAGTCTTGTTGGTTCGCAATATAAACGAACACACAGATTACTTAAACAGACCGTACTTACAGAATTCACACATAGAAGTGAACCTAGCTTTTTGGACAATCACCTAACAAGAAAGAGACTTAACTTGATTTCCACAAACTTGGTTCAAAAAAAAAAGACTTGACGGTAGAATGTTCAATGAGAGAAATCTCATGAATTAAGGTTCGTATTTATAGACCTAAGTGTCATTAAAATCTTAAGATACGGTACTTGACTTAGGAAAGACGTTACTTGCTCGTAAAGTATTCCTAGATATATGATATCTTTATTTCCTAATTCGATTTTGACTCGGTATTTGACTGGCAAAGCCCCAGTTCACAACTTAACTGGTGAATTGATCTGCCATAATTCAGTGTAGCAGATTAAACTAGTTTTCGTACTTTAGGAGCTTCAACATAAGCATTTTATTATGTTTTAATTACATTTCAGCAAGTTTAGTTCAGTGTAATAAAATGCATTATTAGAGTCTTTTATTAACCTTAAGGGTCGAGTGAGGCCTAAAGGTGAGCTAATATACTTTGTGAGTGTGCAAAAGACTAGTAGAAGTTGTACTAACTCAATACGAATAATGTAATGTCACAACATAGGAAGCAGAATAAGAAAAGTTCAAGACTACCTTCAATGTTGCGACACAGCCTAAGGATGTCATGACATACCCCTGAAGATACCCTGAAGTTGAGCATACTACCCTAGATGTCACGACACAGGACTTGATGTGTTTCGACATCGCCTCTATACAGGAAAATAATACAAGCCAGGGGCGTTTTGGTCTGCACAATCCAACTTTAAACTCGATAACATTAGCTAACCTAAGGTTAAGGACGACGACCATTCTAAGTCTATAAATAGGCTTAGCTAACACATGTTAGGGGGACCTCCTTCCATTGTATAATTTTCTCTTTAGTTTTAGTCTTTAGTTTTTCATTTCTCTTAAGTTAGACTTTATTTCCTTTCCTATTATTTACTTTCGAGGAGAACTCAATTCTAAAATTATTCTCAAACTCTGTAAGGATTCTGCATTTAAATTTAATACAATAAGAATTCTTCTAAACTCTATTCTTGAAATCTTTCTTTATGTTCATTCTTTTATTCAAGTTTATATTGTTTATTAGATCCATGATAAGGTAATCCTCCTATAGGGGATTAACGAGTGGAGGAATGAATAATTAACTATTTTGTAAGGATTTCTTAATGGATCAGTTGTTCAGGAAATGAAGAACCTAAGTCTTAGGTCTGACAACCCTAGGAAGTCATCAAAGTGTGAATTAGCACAAAATTCGTATGGCCTATCCGTGAACACCTTAACCCTGAATCGATCTGGACTATGTGGTCGAAAGATAAGTACTTCTTGCTGACTCAATATTTCAGTGGACATATCAAAAGATCCTGCTAGAGTATTGACTAGTTGATTGAACAAGAGAACCCAAAAAGATAGTTAATTAAGATTACCGAAGCAAGCTAATCAACTACGCCTAGATTTGATACATATTTCCTTATTTGATTTCTTGCTTTACATTTATTTAATTTTCTTTTATGTTCTTGTTTATTCTTAGTATAGTTTATCAAAACCCTTTTTATTCGTATTATAAACTGATTAGAGTGCTCGCCTCCCTTGGCTACGATCCTAGGAGTACTCACCTACTCTATTGTAACTATATTACAACCTGACCCGTATACTTGCAGATACTGTCTTTCCACATCTTTTGTGCAGGATTTCTACTCTGAACATTTGTACGTCCAGAGGCGGCCAATTTGTTGGTGTCGTTGCTGGGGAGGCAATGTCACTATATTGATTTTAACTTTTACATATTAATATAATAAGCTATGATTTTTAGTTATTCTATTACTTGTTAAACATTACTGACACATGTTTGCTTTTCAAGGAACTCAAGTATACACTCTCATCCAAGAAACCCGTAGTAGTGATTACAAAAATTGGACTAGAATAAAAAATGGATAATTTTGACTAAAGCTGGTTGGATGAGGACCTAGATTACGATAGTGATATTTACGAAGAATGGGTCTATGAAGAGTGGGAGATTTAGGACAACCATTGACCACTGAAACTCGAATTAAGCTAACTTCAAAAAGGAATCCCGACTCCCTTAAAAGATGATGACATTAGCATCAATAAAAATACAAAGGGGTATCAATACGAGCAAGACCAAAGAACAAACAAGGAGGAGAATTAAACTGTAAATGCTCGTGAGGAAGAGGATCTCTTGAACAATCGATTAACTCTGAGTATAGTAGAATATCAAGACAATTTAGAAGAAATAACATTCCAAAAAGCTATAATATTATTTGAGGAAAGTGTGAGTGGACACAAGAATCAATAAGGAGTTAAACTCACCGATTCAAAAATGCTAGATTCTCTCGATGGAGACAACATGCAAGATCAGAACGTTATGAATTTACCCCGACAGTTAGAGCCAACGATATGCACTGTCAATCTAGTGGAAGAATACCCAAAAGTTTAAACATGCTCTTATGAAATACTCAACTTGAACAAACATGCAGTTTTAGGGTAAATACTCAACTTGAATATCTTTTTCAAGATAGTAATATTTAATCAGATGCCCTAAAAGTTTAACGAGCTAGGGATCTCTCGAATGTTGACAAAGATCAAAAAAAATACATCAATAGTACTTATGATCACATGGCAACATCATCCAAACAATATCACTGATAATCATGGAGAAAGAGTTGAAGAAATCACAAAGTGCTCGATTACTACGAGAAATATTCAATAGAATGGTAATACAGCCCATAGAAAAACTCGAAGGCCTCTAGAACCGAAATTCGAGTCATGTGGTATAAAATACGTTCAAGGAAATTCCTCTAATATCATTTCTATTAGAAGAAATATTTAAGCACTTTATGTATAATAAATACAAACAACAATCCCCGAACCTTTTACAAAACAAGGAGGAAAAAAGAAAACTAGGATGGTTGTCTTGTACCTTAATTCAACAAGTAATTAATAATTACAATCTACGAAAAGAATTGACGGTGATCAGTGCAAACCAAAAGGGTAAACTTCGAGAGCGGGATAAAAGAAGAAGAATAAAAGCATGATGGGTGCTGAACTAATACAGATAGAAACAAATTGTAGGAAGCACCCAAGGGTGTCCTAACAAAGTTGAAGGATGAGTTCGACAGCAAGACCTAACATGTTTATGTAACTTTAACTAACTATACAAAATTGTATATTTCACTGACCAATTAATTGAATTGTTAATAGGAAGATCAAAAACAGAGCTAACAGGTGTCTGAAGCATTTTGAAAACTCAAAAAATTGGGAAAGCAAAGTAAATGTTACAACACATTTACCTCGTGTCACAACATCGTGTTCAGTAGAAGGGAATTAAAAAATTATATTGACGCCGTGACTGTGTCGTGATATGGAGGACAACTTCCCAAAATTTCAAAATTGTAGGGTGTTGTGACATAAGCAAACTAGTAGGGATGTCACGACATAAAAAGCCCTATGTCGCGACATCGCTGCAATTTTTTCTACAGGGTTTACTCGACCCATTCGCGCAACTTAGATGCATAACCCTTATTTTACCTGATTTTTAAACCTAAAAACCCTTATTTTTTACTTTAAAACACCATAACTCCAACTCTTAACTTCTTCTAAATACTAAACCTTTTTGCAAACTCTCAATCTCCAAAAACCCTTTTCATCTCAAACCCTAATACACAAACCTCTATATCTATTTCTAAGGTTAAACTGGGTGCAAATTCATCAAGCATTCGAAGAAAAAGCAAGAAGGCCAAGGTTTAAAGTATCTCTTTCTCATTTTTACTATTTCATTGATTATTTTTCATCGTTTCTTGTTGCTTAAAAGTAGAATAATAGAAAATGCCTCCTAGGAAGAGTAAGAGAGCTTTGGTCCAAGAAACTATGGTGGTTTTAGACCCTGCAAATTTTGAGAATCTAAACGCTAAAACCTTTTTTCTTGAGTTACAAGGTAGGCCATCTATCCAGGAATGAGGGTTCGAACCCTCAATGATTTTGTGAAATAAAATTCAGAGCTTAGATAGATACTATCATTGGAAGCAATTTTGTATCACTCCCAAGGACACCGTAGTAAATTCAGTTGTGCAGGAGTTCTATGCTTCCTTTAGAGACCAACAAATACAAAAAGGACTAAATGGGATACTGTAATAGTAAGAGGTAAAGAGGTGTTGATTACACCTAAAGAGATATGTGAGTTCTATGTACCTTTTTATAGCAAATACTTCTGTAATAGCACTGATTTAGACAAATTTGAGATATAGATATGAAGAATGTCATTAAGTACTTAACTCAACAAAGAGGTATATGGAATCATAAGATAGAAATAAATTTGCCAACCAATTTCAATCAAGCAATAATGTTCCCGGTAGCAAAAATGTGGATGCAATTTATAGGCACTAGAATTGCACCTGCAGTAAATGTTTCTAACGTTAATACTTTTCAAGCTATTTTGTTGTATGGTCTTTTGCAGCGTAAGAAGATATGTGTGGGTAGATGGATTCACCATGAAATGAGGCATTTCGTACACAGTAAAAAAGTCAGAATCTTCTTTCCCTACCTGGTGACGGAACTATGTAGAAGGCCAAAAGTTCCAATGGGCAAAAATAAGCAGTTCATGAAACCAAGAAGAAGCATCATCGGATACTATTATACACACTATACGTTAAGGTTCAAAGAAAACATATCATGAACTGGAATCAAATAGGGAAAGAAAAGACGGATGCTCCAGTTCCACTTAAACGGAAAGAGCAGTTGAAAGCTCTAAGAGGGACAAATGGGACCACTGAGGAGAAGCTCGATGGAATGATCAGATGGATGCAAGAAACGGGGCTAGTTCTTCAAGAATTCACAAGGATGAATGGTTTAAAAGCTCCAAGGTATCCACTTGATATGTTTGGCCTAGCACCAACATACCATGATGGAGAAGAACATAAGACGGAAGTATACTCTAAAAATGAAAACAAAGTGTAACACCCTAAACCCGTATCCATCACTAGATTAGGGTTGCAGAGCATTACCGTACAATCAAAAAATCAAAACATATTATCATTCAATGTTATAAAAAAATCACGAACCAATCATACATACACATGCTATTCCTAAATTGAGTAGTCGAGGCCCAAGAAATACCTTAGAAACACTTCAGAACTCGATCCATCCTCAACCTATTTAAATCGAGGTGTTAGAGTCCCATCCAAACTCTACTTACCTTAATTTGCTGAACCCAAACAGGCTTTACGTGCAATTCTGCCAAAATAGCACCATCATCAAAGATACTCAAGTGAGCAAACATAGCCCTCAGGCTGGACATTGCCTTTTTGCTTAAGGCATCGACCACAACATTGGCCTTCACAGGATGATACTCAATCGTATAGTCATAGTCCTTTAAGAACTTAATCCATCTTCATTGCCTCAAATTAAGTTCCTTCTGAGTGAGGAGATATTTGAGACTCTTTTGATCGGTGTAAATAATACAGTACTCACTATACAAGTAGTCTCTCCAAAATTTGAGAGCAAACACAACAGCTGCCAACTCCAAATCATGAGTGGGGTAATTACCTTCATATGGCTAAGCTGTCTCGAAGCATAGGATACCACTTTACCATCCTACATTAAGACGCAACCACGTCCAGCATGCAAAACATCGCTATACATAACATATTCCTTATCAAATTCTAGTTGAATTAAAATAGGAGCTTTTGTCAACATGGATTTCAACATTTTTAAATTGGAATGTTGTTCGTCTTCCCACTTAAAAGAAGCATTCTTCCTCAACGACTTAGTCAATGGGGCTACTATCAAGGAAAAACCCTCAACAAACCTTCAATAATACCCAACAATACCCAGAAACCTATGAATTTTTGAAACATTCTTTAGATGCCTCCAATCTAGGATATGTTCAACCTTTTTAGGATCTACATGAATACCCTCAACCGATAGCATGTGACCTAAAAACATCACTTACTTCAACCAAAATTCACATTTACTAAGTTTAGCAAAAAGTTACTTTTCATGGAGTATCTATAAAGCCATTCTCAAATGCTTATCATGCTCGGTATCTATCTTAGAGTACACAAGGATGTCGTCAATGAAAACTACGATAAATTGGTCAAGGAAAGGCTGAAACAAACAATTCATAAGGTCCATAAAAGCCGTTGGCACATTAGTCAACCTAAAAGGCATGACAAAGAACTCGTAATGTCCATAATGAGTCCTAAAAGTGACTTTGGGGATATCAAATTCTTTCACTTTGAGTTGGTAATGCCTAAATCTTAAGTCAATTTTGGAAAAGATAGTTGCACCTCTAAACTAATTGAATAGGTCATCAATCCTACTTAAAGGGTACTTATTCATGATAGTTAATTTATTCAGCTGCTAGTAATCAATGCACAACCATAAGGTTCCATCTTTCTTTTGCACAAATAAAACCGGTGCACCCCATGGAAAAACACTAGGTTTAATAAACCCTTAACCAACAGTTTTTGCAACTACACCTTCAACCCCTTAAGCTCTTTGGGTGCCAAGTAGTAGGGAGAGATGGACATCTGTGTTGGTCCTGAAAATAACTTAATTCTGAATTCCACTTAACTCTTTGGAAGTAACCCTGGTAGTTCCTCGAGAAATACATAGGGAAATTCCCTTACTATATCAATACTTTCGACTAAAGGATCAACGGCACTTGCATCTCAGACATAAGCCAAAAACGCTTTGCACCTTTCCACACCATCTTTTCTGCTACTAAGGTAGAGGTTACATTAGACAGATAATTCTAACAATCTTCTACCATAATAAATTCTTTCCCAGACTCAGTCACCAAAGTCACCCTCTTCAATGCACAATCTAATCAAACTTCATGCTCAACCAACTAGTTCATCCCTAAAATAAAATTGAATTCATTAAAAGGAAGCTCTATCAAATCAATAACAAATACCTCTCCCTGAACCTTTAAAGGACATCTTTTATAAACTTTATTTACAAAAGTGGAGGATCCTAAGGGACTAACTATAGTTACAATGTTTTCGGTTTCCTTTACCCTAATTCCCAAATTTACAGCCACATTACAAGCAACATTAGAATGGGTAGATCATATATCAATCAAAGCAAAATAAGGTATTGAATAAATAGTGAAGGTACCTGCTATGACGTCAGTCCCATCTCTATCGTCTCGGTGCCTAGCCGAATAAACCAAAGCAGGTTGTCTTGCTTCAGCTTGATTCACACATTGAGCTAGTGCTCCCTAACCACAATTACCATTCCCATTTCAATTTGGATTACGGCCCCTCTGAGCACCCTGATTACCCCTTTGATTTTAACCCCCAGCTGGGCCTCAATTCTAATCCGAAGCTTGCATTTGATCCTGACGGTGAGGACAATCCCTAATCTTATGCTCTATTGAACCACATATCAAACAAGCAACCATCTTCCTCCAGCACTCGCCTGGATAGCGTCTCTGACAATACTGGCAAACCTGAAATTTGCCTATAACACCCATATGCCCGTAATCGTCGCCAGAGTAGGAATACAAGGTATTACGAAAAATGACTCAACGATAGAACACTTCACATACTTATAATTAGGTAAATTATATTATAAATCTAAATCGAATATTCATGTCTAAAAACCAATATTTAATAAGTCCTATACTAGAGTAAGCATATATATATATATAATCAAGATCTCATAGAATAGCATCAAGGAAATATAACTTATACTATTCATTTGATATAACCCTCACCCTTATCCGAATCCACTTGCATAAGGTTCTACATATTATTATAGAACTTACATTATTGATTTTACCAAGTATAAATTTTTGTCACAATTTGACCTTTAAAACCGGCATTAAAACCATTATACTTACTTCAGAGAATCACTTTCGATTTTTAATATGATTTACTACATATACAAGGATACTTTGCTTATAGAAAAATAACATATCGTTCATATCATAAATACGCATGATAGTTAACAAAATGTTTAACTTTTATATGATCACCAAACTAGGTTTTGAGCCATTTTCGCATGGCTCATCAAAAGATAATTACATTACTCAAAAGAAATACAAAATTTACTATTGTGTCTATCCTATACATGCCACTTTTAAAAACTTAAAGTTTCCTTAGAGATACCAAAAAGATGACGATAAGTGTAACGACTTCAGTGATAGTCCCGAGCTCACAACGGGTCCAAAATCTAAATAAAGATGAACAACAATTTCAAATGAGATAATACTCAATAAGGCCTAAGCAATTTAAAAAATATATAACAACCGAACTTCGTATAAAACTAATTCGTCTACCTTATTTATTCAAGATACCGTATAACCACATACTCTTATTTCTTCTCAAAGACCTTATACCATAACCTTTTTGAAATAGATACCTATATATATATGTTCCATACACATTTCATCTCCTTAATTACTTATGATAGAATCCAGTAATCTATTTCAGACATTGCTTCAATCGAATTTCCTTAATCATCTCGCACACACAGTGGCTTACACCCTATCTCACACACATAGTGCTCGGTTAGTAATTTCTTACACATAGTGCATATATTCTTTCCCACTCATAATTCTGCCCCATCGCACACATAGTGCCCTTTTTATGCATACATATATATATACCCATAGTACTTTTATTCAATACCATCAGCTCAATAACACATTATCAATTCGACATTTCTTCACATATAAAATTTACAATTCATATGTTATGTGTACTCTAGGCATACATAGTAATCTAAGTTTTTAATTGCCTAGAACTTACCTTATCATCGAACGAACAGCTCCAATCGGCTACTCAACGACCTTCGTTTTCTTCTTATCCGAACTCGATTCTCTTTGATTTTGAGCTTAATTTAAATAATTAAACAATTTCAATCATCTTAATAATTCATCATAATTCAAATTCTATTTATTTTAAACACATGTATCATACGGCACTTTCATCATTAATGAATCATACAAGTAACATGGTTGACTACACCTAGTTCTTAAATTTGACTAGCTTGTCACAACTTTTTCATATTAACAATTGAACATTCGTCTAATTTTAATCAAGTAAAATTTACTTTCTCTTACTACTATCACATTCATGGCAACTTAATTCCTTTCATGTCAATTACATTTAACTAAACAATGTTTAATATTAAGTACATTCAGCAATGACACAAACCGACTTATTTCCACATTCCATTTCCTATACCTTAACCGAATACTCCCTAGAATATTTCAATTCTCCCAACTCAATCAAAGAGCTTAAAATTTACCTAATTGAGTTTGTCCATGTCTATCTTATCATCTAGCTAAAACAATAATTAAATTCATTTCAAGTCTCCATGACCGAATGTATATACACACATATATATAACTCAAAAACAACAAATTATTAAGCTCCCAATTCAAGTCCACATTCGGCATTCATAAAAAAAACACTTACCAACAATTAAGTTAAAATAAAAATCTGACTTCACTTAACCTTACTCCACAATAGCCAATTAAGATTTTTGTCCATTTTAACCATTTATAAAAATTTTACTTAGTTCATACTCATCTATAACCCTTTCTAATCACATACTACAAAGCATCCTCAACTTGACATATAAGAACATAACCGAATGCTTTATTCATCCCAAATTCAAAAATTAACACATGGGTCATGTTATGAGCATGAAAATAAACTCAACTTCATAAAAATTCGAAAACAATCACATGATTTCATACCTTAATCTATACATTCACCATAGCCGAATGTCTTAGCTTCCTTTTTCTTTTCTTTTCTTTATGGTTTTGGCAAGATGAAAGAAAGGATAATGGAACTTTGTTTTTATCACCATTTACTAATATAAATTTATTATATCACAATATAAAAATCATTTTAAAATAAAATGCTTATTTATATCTTTATTATACATAATTCCCACCAATTAAAATGGAGACAAGAGAACACATGATTACATGCATGTGTTGACCGGCCATTACACTCAAAAATGGTCTAATTGACATGCAAGTCCCCCAAAATACTAAAACATAAACTATTTGGTCACTACACATTTGCCTATCCCATTTTCAAGGTTTCTTAAACAAGTCCTATTTAACTAATTCCACATCCAAATGACAGAAATGAAAACACGATATTTTCACATATGTTATTTCACATATAACAAACATAGGGTATAACATTTAATTATTTTTGCGACTCGATTTTGTGGTCCCGAAACCACTCCCGACTAGGGTTCAAATAGGGCTGTCATAATTTTTCCGCCCTTTTGAGGATTTTCGTCCCCAAAAATCTTACCAGTGAAAAGGTTAGGGTAGAGTTCTTTCATCAAACTTTCAAGTTCCCAAGTCGCTTCCTCAACTCCATGTTTGAGCCACAGCACTTTAACTAATGAAAGTTTCTTATTCCGTAGTTCTTTCTCCTCGTGATCCAAAATACGAACCGATTTTTCTTCGTAACTCAAATCAGATTGAATTTCAATCTCAGATGGATTAATTATATGTGTTGGATCAGATCTATAACGTCGAAGCATCGAAACATGAAAAACATTGTGAATCTTTTCAAGCTCAGGGGGTAAAGTCAATCGGTATGCGACTGGTCTAATTCGTTCGGATATTTCATACGGCCCAATGAATCTCGGACTCAATTTGCCCTTGCGGCCAAATCTGAGCACTTTTTTCCAGGGTGAAACTTTAAGAAACACTTTGTCTCTAACTTGATATTCAATGTCTTTTCTTTTTAAATCCGCATACGACTTCTGACGATCCGAAGCTCCTTTCAAACTTTCACGGATCACTTTTACTTTCCGTTCAGCATCTTTAATCAAATCAACCCCGAAGATTTTACTTTCACTAAGTTCGGTCCAAAACAACGGTGTACAACATTTACGCCCGTACATAGCCTTGCAAGGTGCCATCTTAATACTTGATTGAAAACTATTGTTGTAAGCGAATTCAATCAAAGGCAAATACCTTTCCCATGAACCATAAAGCTCTAGGATACAACATCTCAACATATCCTCGAGTATCTGAATTATCTGCTCGGATTGACCATAAGTCTGGGGATGAAAAGCGGTGCTAAAATGCAACTTGGTACCCAATGCTTCTTGCAATTTCTTCTAAAATCGTGATGTGAATCTCGGGTCTCTATCTGACACAATAGAAATAGGTACACCATGTAATCGAACAATTTGGGAGACATATAATTCTGCCAATTTATCGAGTGAGAAATCTGTACGGATAGGGATAAAATGAGCAGACTTCGTCAATCTATCAACAATAACCCAGATTGAGTCTTTCTTACTCTGCGTCAACGGTAACCTATATACAAAATCCATCGTGACTCGGTCCCATTTCTATTCGGGTATCATGATTGGCTGAAGTAATCCCGAAGGCACTTGATGTTCTGCTTTCACTTGTTGACATATCAAACACTTCGAAACAAAGTCAGAGATGTCTCGTTTCATACCCTGCCACTAATACTGACATTTTATATCGTTGTACATTTTCGTGCTACCTGGATGAACTGACATTAGGCCGTTATGAGCTTCATTCAAAATCGTCGGAATAAGCTCTGAATTCCTCAGAATGCACAATCTATTTCGGAATCTCAAACAATCATCATCATCAATCCAAAACTCCGAATCTTTATTCAACTTACACTGTGCTCGTTTAACTATCACATCATTATCAACTTTTTGAGCCTCTCGAATTTGATATATCAATGTTAGTTTTGCTTTAAGTTCTGCTATTAACGTGTTATCAGCAGACATAGACAAATGTAGATTCATTGCTCGCATAGGAAACAATGATTTTTGACTAAGGGCATTAGTAACCACATTTGCTTTTCCCGTATGAAAATCAATGATAAGTTCGTAATCTTTCAATAGTTCTATCCACCTCCGTTGTCTCAAATTCAAATCTTTTTGAGTCATCAAGTATTTGAGGCTTTTATGATTAGAATAGACGTGACATTTCTCTTCGAATAAATAGTGACGCCAAATTTTTAGAGCGAACACAATAGCAGCTAACTCGAGATCATGCGTCGGATAATTTTGCTCACGAGGCTTTAACTGTCTCGAGGCATAAGCGACGACTCTACCCTCTTGCATCAAAACGCAACCCAAACCGTTCAATGAGGCATCACTGTAAACCACGAATTCTTTACCGGATTCTGGCTGAACTAATACTGGAGCTTCCGTCAAGAAAGTTTTCAGCTGGTCGAAACTTTTCTGACACTTTTCAGACCACTCAAATCTAACACCTTTTTGAAGCAGCTTGGTCAACGGTGATGCTAACACCGAAAAACCATTTACAAATCATCGGTAATACCCAGCAAGCCCCAGAAAACTCTGAACTTCAAAAACATTCTTTGGAGGCTTCCAATCTAGTATGACTGAAATTTTCCTCGGATCAACCCGTATACCCGATGCAGATACAACATGTCCCAGAAAGCTAACTTCATGCAACCAAAACTCACATTTACTAAACTTCGCGTACAACTGATTATCACGCAAAATCTATAACACAGGCCTCAAGTGTTCGGCATGTTCATTCTCATTGCGAGAATAAATCAAAATGTCATCTATAAATATAACCACAAATCGATCCAAATACTGCCTGAACACCCGATTCATTAAATCCATGAAAACCGCAGGGGCATTAGTGAGCCCAAACGGCATTACTAAGAATTCATAGTGTTCGTATCTCGTTCTGAAGGCAGTCTTAGTCACGTCTGAGTCTCTGACTCTCAACTGGTAATAGCTAGATCGCAAATCGATCTTTGAAAACACTAAAGCTCCCTTTAGCTGATCAAATAAATCATCGATTCGCGATAACAGGTATTTATTCTTTATAGTCATCTTGTTTAATTGTCGATAGTCAATACACATTCTCATGGTTCCGTCTTTCTTTTTCACGAATAGCACTGGTGCACCCAAGGTGAAAATCTCGGATGTGCAAAACCTGTATCTGTCAATTCTTGCAACTGAGATTTCAACTCTTTCAACTCGATCGGTGCCATTCGATACGGAGCGTCGGTGCCGTACCCGAAACCAATTCTATACCGAACTCTACTTCTCTAACAGGTGGCAATCCCGGTAATTCTTCAGGAAACACTTCTAGATATTCACAAGCTACAGGCACAGACTCGAGCTTTCGTTCTGATATCTTGCTATCTAGTACATATGCAAGATAAGCTTTATATCTCTTTCTCATATATTTCTGAACTAACACAGAAGATATCACTGCTGGTAACCTACTCAGATTACTGGAATCAACTCGAATCATTTCACCATTCGAACATTGCAAGTCTAAAGTCTTTAGCTTACAATTTACTACAGCGTCATGTTCAGTTAACCAGTTCATTCCGAGAATAATATTGAATTCATCAAAAGGTAACAGTATCAAATTCGCCCGGAAACAGAAATCTTTAATTATCAATGGACATCTCTTGCATACCTTATCAACTAACCCAAACTGACCTAAAGGGTTTGACACTCGTATAAAAAATTCAGTAGACTCAAGAGGTACAGTCTTACTGAATGCTAATGTTTCACATGCGTAAGAATGAGTCGAACCAGGATCAATTAAAGCAAGTACACTAGTACTATAGAGAGTGAAAGTACCAATGATAACATCAGAGGAGGATGCCTCCTCTCGTGCACGGATGGCATAAGCTCTAGCAGGGGCACGAGTCTCGGATCGATCAGTTGTATCAGAAGCCCCCTCTGATTTCCACCTCTGCCTTCTGTATTTCTCGATGGTCTACCTCTAGTGGTTGCACCACTCGATCTCACACCTTGCATCTTATTTTTCTCATCAGGTTCCGTGCAATCTCGAATGAAATGATCCCACGAACCACATCTATAATAGGCTCTATTAATAGACTTACCCCAACATTCACCTACAATCGTCTTCCACACTGTGGACAATCGGGTTTTTCTTGCCAATTGTTGCCAACACTAGCAACCGAAGTAGCTCGAGAGTCTGTTGATGGTCGCTCCTTAATAGAAATTCCTGCAGTCATCTTTGATCTGTTAGTATCGTCTTTGAATTTCTTCGCAGCTGAGAAAGAAGTTTTACCCGCCAATCTTTTACGAAAGTCTCTAGCTTCAAATTTAGCTTTATTTTTCTCCTTTCCGAGTTCTTCAGCCTTGCAAGCCCGTTCAACCAGTGTTACGAATTCTTTTATTTCTAGAATGCCCACCAGTAACTTTAGATCTTCATTCAGTCCTTCTTCGAATCTTTTACACATGGCAACTTCATCAGCTACACACTTCCGAGCATATCGACTAAGTCTTACAAACTCACGTTCATATTCAGATATCGTTAAAAGGCCTTGTTTAAGCTCCAAAAATTCTTTGCGCTTTTGATCGATGAATCGTTGACTAATATACTTCTTGCGAAACTCCGTCTGAAAGAAGTCCCAAGTAACTCGTTCCTTCGAAACAATTGAAATCAGGGTTCTCCACCAATAGTAGGCCGAATCTTGTAATAAGGATATGGCACATTTTAGACACTCATCAGGTGTGCAAGACAGTTCATTAAAAACTCGGATGGTATTATCGAGCCAAAACTCAGCTCTTTCAGCATCTTCAGTAACTGTGCTTGGAATTCCTCGGCCCCGCGCTTCCTAATCAAATCCACAGGAGGTTTACTCGGCCTAAAAGGTTCAGTAGTTGCTAGTATTATAGGCACCTGAGGAGGATTATTTAAATTCGGGAATTGTGGAGCAGTCGGGTTAGTTCGGGCATATTGTGCGACCCACTCGTTTATCATTGTAAAGAAAGCTTGCTTAGCCCCATCGTCTTGATTATTCACAGATGATTGAGGTTCAACTGGCGCTGTCCCTTGCGCGGGAGCAGGCGCTACACTTTCAACGTCATCCGCTAAGGCTCTCTCTGAATCGGATTCCATTACTAATCAAAACAACAATTTCAACTATCAGAAGTCATCACACTATCATACACTAGTATTATGCCATGTATAGCTAGACTCACATGCGCTACGGTTGTTCTAGAATTGACTAAACCGTTCTCTGATACCAATAAAATGTAACACCCATATGCCCGTAATCATCGCCAGAGTAGGAATACAAGGTATTATGAAAAACGACTCAACAATAGAACACTTCACATACTTATAATTAGGTAAATTATATTATAAATCTAAATCGAATATTCATGTCTAAAAGCCAATATTTAATAAGTCCTATACTAGAGTAAGCACATATATATATAATCAAGTTCTCATAGAATATCATCAAGAAAATATAACTAATACTATTCATTTGATATAACCCGTACCCTTATCCGAATCCACTTGCATAAGGTTCTACTTATTATTATAGAACTTACTTTACTAATTTTACCAAGTATAAATTTTTGTCACAATTTGACCTTTAAAACCGACATTCAAACTATTATGCTTACTTCAAAGAATTACTTTCGATTTTTAATATGACTTACTAAATATACAAGGATACTTTGCTTATATAAAAATAACATATCGTTCATATCATAAATACGCATGATAGTTAACAAAATGTTTAACATTTATATGATCACCAAACTAGGTTTTGTGCCATTTTCGCATGGCTCATCAAAAGATAATTACATTACTCAAAAGAAATACAAAATTTACTATTGTGTCTATCTTATACATGCCACTTTTAAAAACTTAAAGTTTCCTTAGAGATACCAAAAAGATGACGATAAGTGTGATGACTTTAGTGATAGTCCCGAGCTCACAACGGGTCCAAAATCTAAATAAAGATGAACAACAATTTCAAATGAGATAATACTCAATAAGGCCTAAGCAATTTAATAAATATATAACAACCGAACTTCGTATAAAACTAATTCGTCTACCTTATTTATTCAAGATACCGTATAACCACATACTCTTATTTCTTCTCAAAGACCTTATACCATAACCTTTTTGAAATAGATACATACTTATATATATATTCCATACACATTTCATCTCCTTAATTACTTATTATAGAATCCAGTAATCTATTTCAGACATTGCTTCAATCCAATTTCCTTAATAATCTTGCACACATAGTGCCTTACACCTGATCTCGCACACACAGTGCTCGGTTAATAATTTTGCACACATAGTGCATATATTCTTTCCCACTCATAATTCTGCCCCACTCGGACACATAGTGCCCTTTTTATGCGTACATATATATATACCCATAGTACTTTTATTCCATACCATCAGCTCAATAACACATTATCAATTCGACATTTCTTCACATATAAAATTTACAATTCATAAGTTATGTGTACTCTAGGCATACATAGTAATCTAAGCTTTTAATTGCCTAGAACATACCTTATCGTCGAACGAACAGCTCCAATCGGCTACTCAACGACCTTCGTTTTCTTCTTATCCGAACTCGATTCTCTTTGATTTTGAGCTTAATTTAAACAATTAAACAATTTCAATCATCTTAATAATTCATCATAATTCAAATTCTATTTATTTTAAACACATGTATCATACGGAACTTTCATCATTAATGAATCATACACGTAACATGGTTGACTGCACCTAGTTCTTAAATTCGACTAGTCTATCACAACATTTTCATATTAACAATTGAACATTCGTCTAATTTTAATCAAGTAAAATTTACTTTCTCTTACTACAGTCATATTCATGGCAACTTAATTTCTTTCATGTCAATTACATTTAACTAAACAATGTTTAATATTAAGTACATTCGGCAGTGACACAAACCGACTTATTTCCACATTCCATTTCCTATACCTTAACTGAATACTCCCTAGAATATTTCAATTCTCCCAACTCAATCAAAGAGCTTGAAATTTACCTAATTGAGTTTGTCCATGTCTATCTTATCATCTAGCTAAAACAATAATTAAATTCATTTCAAGTCTCCATGACCGAATGTATATACACACATATATATAACTCAAAAACAACAAATTATTAAGCTCCCAATTCAAGTCCACATTCGGCATTCATAAAAAAAAACACTTACCAACAATTAAGTTAAAATAAAAATTTAACTTCACTTAACCTTACTCCACAATAGCCAATTAAGATTTTTGTCCATTTTAACCATTTATAAAAATTTTACTTAGTTCATACTCACCTATAACCCTTTCTAATCACATACTACAAAGCATCCTCAACTTGACATATAAGAACATAACCGAATGCTTTATTCATCCCAAATTCAAAAATTAACACATGGGTCATTTTATGAGCATCAAAATAAACTCAACTTCACAAAAATTCAAAAACAATCACATGATTTCATACCTTAATCTATACATTCACCATAGCCGAATGTCTTAGCTTCATTTTTCTTTTCTTTTCTTGATGGTTTTGGCAAGATGAAGGAAAGGATAATGGAACTTTGTTTTTATCACCATTTACTAATATAAATTTATTATATCACAATATAAAAATCATTTTAGAATAAAATGCTTATTTATATCTTTATTATACATAATTCCCACCAATTAAAATGGAGACAAGAGAACACATAATTACATGCATGTGTTGACTGGCCATTACACTCAAAAATGGTCTAATTGACATGCAAGTCCCCCAAAATACTAAAACATAAACTATTTGGTCACTACACATTTGCCTATCCCATTTTCAAGGCTTCGTAAACAAGTCCTATTTAACTAATTCCACATCCAAATGATAGAAATCAAAACACGATATTTTCACATATGTTATTTCACATATAACAAACATAGGATATAACATTCAATTATTTTTGCGACTCGATTTTGTGGTCCCGAAACCACTTCCCGACTAGGGTTCAAATAGGGATGTCACATTACCCTTCTTTAGGGTCCGCTGCTTCCCTAATCTGCAATAGTCTAACCTTTCTAGCCCACTTAACAGGTCGCGAATTTGGGCCAGTAGGGCTCGTTTCTCTTTTGGGCTAATCTACCTATTTAAGCTCGATAAATTCCACATGATGGACCTCCACATAACAAGTGCCCACAAACTTTTTCTAAAAGGCACCTTGAAAATAAGTCCAAGTACTTTACTCTAGGAATGTACCTCCAATCACTAATTACCACCATCGATAGGCCTCATCCCTTAACAATGGCACACCTCCTTAAACTTCTACTCAGGAGTGTTGTCCAAATCCTCTAAAATTCGTTCAGTGGTTTCCATCTAATACTTAGCCACTGTAGGAGTAGTTCTAGCAATACCCCTAAATAATTCTTCCCCACTAGAGTGAAACCTCTCAGCAATCATCCCACGACTAACTCTTCCTATTAGAGCCCCAACAACCCTATTCAAATCCCTCAGTAAAGCCTTAATTATTGGATCATTCTCAATATGGTCATCATTAATATTCCCATATTCCATATTCCAACCCTCATTAGTGGGTTCACTTTTTACCTTGTTATGTCCATTATCCTATTCTGGCCCTAATGATGCAATTAACTCAATCGAAGCCATAGAGGTCGTCCCCTATGACCCCTTCTACCACGAGTTATTGTTCCATGTACACTCATTTTTGAGTTTTATGAATCTACAATTTTCAAGTAAGAGCTTTTAGTACTTTGTTTAGTCTTTTACTCAATCACATTTTATAATTCTTTCATTAAAGTTTTATGCAATAGTCTTTATAATTTTACAAAAGTTTCGTTACTATTTCTATGGACTTGGCATTGGACCTTTGGACACTGTTATTCCATGTAAAAACTACTCTCAAAATTCTGTGGTTTGTTTTTCACAAAGATACTCATTTTTCATGTTTGCATCCATGCAAACCCATTTTGAAAAGTTTTAAAATTTTAGTTTGAGGTTTCAAACCTAAGCTCTGATACCATTAAATGTAGCCTCCCAAACTCGGCCTTGACGTTACGACCGAATCCTGAAGGCCACATTAGACACTTTAGTGTCGAACCTACTCTTACGATAATTTAAAACTTTAAAGTACTCCTTTTTACAAAACCGTGGTTTCTATTGTTAACCTTGAAAAATGTCCCTTTACTTAATCCAACTATGCTTTAGTAAAATTAGCGAATTAGGTGAATTTTTATGAAACCTAATTGTTGGCATTGCCTTAGAAAAATCATTTTGAATACCTTCTTAGCAGCGAAAAGATATCATTACCAGTCAAATTATTTACTTAGTCATGTATCATGCATAGTCCAATTTCAATATGAAAGATCTGTAAAACTAATCCAAATATGAGTGTCATGCATGCATGGTAATCCCCAAAACACAAACAGTCCCAAACCATAGTTTTAAATAACTTACAATCCAAAAATCGAATAATAAAAAAAGAAAATAAACCAAAACTAAATTAAAGTAAATTAACATGATGAAATTGAGTCCGAAGTCCGTTGTATGTCCACACGCCAATTCTGATCCTAAGTTCATTCATTACCCGAGAAGTTAAGGTAATAGGGTAAGCTTAACAAGCCCAGTGTGAGACTAAACAAACATGCATTAAGCTTTCATTCAAGCAATTTTATAGAGATACCTATAGCACATTCAAACATTATCAATAATAAATTAAATGTACATAATCGTGAAAAATGCGCATGTGAGATCTTATCCATACCATCCGCTACACACCACGAGTTCTCCAGAACCTGCCTGCCAAACTCCAACAAATGTGAGCATAGCTTGTTGTGGTAAAACCACTAATAATAAATAAAATAAAAAATCTACCAAATATCAAATAGTGAGATACAATCGCCAATAACATATAATATGCGATAAAATTGTAAATCCCCTCGGTGCTCCAAATGAAGTGCACTGAGTACGAATATATGCGGACTTAATATGCCACCAGTACTCCACGGAACTCCTCAGTCAACCACAAAATATCCCACCTCAATGCATATGCAATATGTCATATAAACATATACATATTCATATTCCAATACTTTTCATATTTATTTTACATGTTCAACATGTCCTCAATAATCATATACTTTCGGTAAAAGGAAATAGTGTTCCAACTTTCTAGTTACCATTAAGATGGTATCTATTAATGTCATTCAAGTTCACATATTTTACAAATTTCATTGTGCATAAATAGCAACCTCATGAATATACATCATAACAAATATTTCATGCATTTAAATCATGCATAAACCTAATATCTCTATAATTCATACCATTCAATCAAACATTCTCATGTCACATAATACAATTATGCACAACAATCTCAATCACACATTCATACTATCAAATTAGCAATTTTTCCAACAAATCAATCTTTTAAGGCTCAAAACATACATAGTTTGGCCACTCACAAAACTAATATTTTTTTCTATTAGGCCAATCCAATAATCAAGTTAGTTTATCAAATATAACATGAAATTTATCATTATCAAACAAATTAACAAGTTTAGGACCCACACCTTATTTCTCGCTTCGTCACAGCACACTAGCGAATCTTCTATTTTTCCTTAATAAATTATTATACGAACCTAAACAAAAATTCAGTATAAATTCAATCAATTTACCTTTAAAACAGCCCCTAAATACAAACTTATGGATTTAAACCAATCATTGAAATTATAACTCTTTTACGAATCCAAACTAGTTAGATTTTTTGCACTATTTTGTTGCGAATCGTACGTATGATCATTCTTTGGCTTTATTGTTGATTTCAAGTGTTCGAGTCAGCAGCTAATTCAATAATATAATGAAAAATCAGTAGTAATAATGATTAAATTCATTCATCTAATCAATCCAAAACCTTTACCTAACAATTCTGCCGAAGCAACAAACTAGTTTATGCTTAATTGGACTTATGCTTCCCAATTTGTAAGTTCTAAATGGTCAATCGATCAAGAACATTTTCCCTAATTTACATGGGTTTAAAGGCTGATTAGAAGGTTTCAAACACTCAAAATAAGGTTGAAATTAAATAGGCAAGATTCAAGAAAGAAAATGACCCGCTTTTCTACACATATGCGCACGCACCACCACCAATGGTGGCTAGAATTGGGGCTGAATTTTAAAAAGATTTGAGATCCAATTAAAAGATAGAAAAAAACCTTTAAAAACATTAAAAATTAGTCAAATTAAATATATGGAATCTTAGGTTTTTAACTTACAAGATTACCCAAGAAATTAAAAGAAAAAGAGGTCTTACACAAGATAATGGGGATAAGCGGCAATGGGACTTTCTTGACAAGGTTTGAGTTGATCTTGGAGATTCAAGATTTTAGTTTTGGGGCTTGTTATAACTAAATAAAAATGGCAGCAAGGTAGGGATGAAGATGATTTTCAATCTTGAAGACAAAAGAAATAAAAATCAAGAGTGAACGGTGTTGATAGGTGCGACGACACAATGGTGGGAGAAGGAAAAAAGAAAGAAAAAGATAAGATGAATAAAGGGAGAGGAGATTAGGGATGGCTAAGGTAGGAGAAAAAAAAGTTAGAGGCTGATTATTTTGAGTAAAAAATGTATTTATACATAGGTTTACTAGGCTTGGATGGCAACACATTAAAAAATAAGGGAATTTTGCAAAAATAATTTGTTTCACAAGAGATAGGACTTGAAATTGGGACCTCGAACTAACTTTCATACTTCCATATTTAATAACCAACCATTGGGTCAAATCCTTATTTTTGATATATTTCTACATTTTTCTTGAGCTAAATTTTAGGATGTTACATGAAATGTGAAATGGAAACCAATATAGTGATTAGATATATGAATAAATGATGAGGATGATTTATGTATGAAATGAATTGAACTATGGTTGATATGATCATTGTATACATGAAATTGGATTTGGGTTATTATATGATATGTGATTTGAATTTTCCATGTATTTAGCAATAGTGAAATGTATTTAGTATAATAATGTCTATATAAATTTGCATATTTGAATTGAAATTAGCATGGCATCATCATCTAGTTATAAATTAAACATCTAATTGTATTATATTTTGCTTTAAATGTTAATTTATAAAAATACCACTGAGTTATACTCAACGTATGTTTCGATTTGTCCGTGTGTAGGTTAGGTACTATTTGATTTGTACGTTGATTTGGCATCCAGTGACATCTTGAACTCAAGTGTTGGTGATACTCTTATTTTGGTTTTGGCATGTACCTGGGAAGTCTTGCGTTTAAAATGTTGATTTTGTGGTTAATGGTATTTTGAATCTTGTTGGCTTTGTAGGTTATGTAAATATGTATAGTATAATGGAAATGGTCACTTTCTTGATAGCTTAATGGTTGTTGTGGTTATTTTTGGAATATTTTCATGGATGATATGGTTATATGTTAGGCATTATGTTTGATTTATTTGATATACACATTGATGTTGAAACATAAAGTCATTTTAAAGGTTAGTTGTGATTAGGTAAGTGACTGATATAATGTCATACAATGTTAACGATTTGGTATATTTAAACATTTACATTTTGGTTGTTATGAGTTGTAAATTGATGTGCCTTTGAGGGCATATTGGTTAGGCACTTAGATTTAATTGAATATGGCATGTTTGGACATGATTTGGTTGTTATGAGATGGGTATTTATAGGTGCAAATGGTATGGCTTGGTAACCAAGTAATGGTAGGTGAAATGTCTTGTTTTTGAAGTTATTTTAGGTGTACGCAGCCTGGGACACGGACTACCATATGGTCGTGTGCTACACATGGTCACTCCACACAACCGTGTGGCCTATTATATTTTGGTGCAGGTTTGTCCCACACGGTCACAAGTTGTTAGACAGCCTAGAGACACAACCATGTGACCCTATTTTGAATCGTACACCATTTGGCATGCAATTTGTGACATGATCGTGTGACCCTATTTTCGAACTGTGCACGGTTTGGCCACATGACCATGTTCTTGAGTCACATGACCTTTTCTTTGTCACATGGCCTTGTGACCCTTGCTTTTCAATTTCTCTATATTTTTATATTTTACTTTAAATTAGTATCTAATTGTTTCCAAATTGGTTTGTAGGCTCCGTAAACTCGATATAAAGTCGTATTCATATATATGCTATGAATGATGATTGATTTTGAATATTTGATAATGAAAGAAATATTTGAATTGTTTATGTGCTCATTTGATTTGTTGAATCTCATAATACTCTATAACCTTAATCTAGCGACAGAGAAGTGTTAGGGGTGTTACACCTGCCATGAACGTGTCTAATGTAAATACTTCCCAAGCAATTTTCTTGTATGACATCTTACAAAAAAAATAGATTTGCATTAGCCAAGAGATCTATCATAGTATGAAGTGATGTATAAGCGACTAGAAGGTTGGGGTTTTCTTCCCTCATCTTGTGACGATGCATGCAAAATGATTGGGGTTTCAATGAAAGCAAACGAGCAGTTTATGAGGCCGACGAATAGCTTGATAGGCAATTCTATGTATATCACATCCAAAAACTGAGTTAGTAGAAATTGGGTTAGTAAACCAAGAGTGGTCACATATTGATGTTTTTAAATTTATTTTTGTGTATTGGATAATAAATAAGTACTTAGTCTAGAGATTAAGTAGTGGTGCAGCTATCTTTGAAGACCTGAGTTTGAATCCCTTCCCTCATATTATTTTCTAGTTGCTGCAATTATGCTTCAAACCATAGTAAGTGTTAAGCCATGTCTTTAAATAAAATTTGTAGGAGTGTTAACAAGCAAGTTAATTGGCCTAGTGGTTAAGTAGTAAGGAGTTGTGTAAAGTTTCTCAAATGGCCCAAGTTTGAATCTCCTTAGCTTTATTTTTTTGGTTAATTTTCGACATTTAGAAGCTTGGTCAAACCCATCCTTGTCGTCCCTACAAGTTGCCAAGCAAGGGAGATTATTTCCTCCATTTTCTTTCTCTTCTTTCCCTTTTTTATCCTCCTTTCACTCCTCTTGTTCCCCCTCCTTTCATTTCCTTTTTCATGTGTCAATCCTTGCCATTTTTCCTTCACCCATTGACCTTTACTAACCCATGCACCTAGACAAACTTTAATTTTTGTTTCTCTTCTAATCCACTATTTTCTCTCAACTATTTTCTCTTCTCCTCTTTTTGCACCACCTTGAGCCATCACATTTTATTGATTTTGGCCACCACTTCTCCACCATCTGCCACCATTAGTTAACCTCACCACCGCCACACCACTGTTGTACCACTGTTGCACCACCACCGTGATAACTTTTCATTCGCTTTTTCTCTCTATTTCTCAACCGAGTGATTTTTTATCCATATTTACATATACTATTTATTTTGAAAACCTTGCTAGAATTTTATTGTTTCCAAATCAAAAATTTCATTCTATCATATATTTTTCTCGAATTAATTAGATCATATTGAGTCAACTAATTTACAGATAGTATAAGAGTAAGTAGGTGTTATTAGTTGATTTTGTCACATTTCTTCTGTCACATCCTAGAAACAGGGCCGGTAGTATTGACATTAAATTATAGATTAAAAATAGAGTAGATAGAAATCATGTTAGTAATTAGGATTAAATAGGAATAGAAGCTAAAGTGGGGAACTTAAATAAGCATTTAGGACTAATGGTTAGTGGGGGATTTATTAAAACAAGGGTAGAGCTAGGAGGGATCTATAGGATAAATAAAACAAATTTATAAATGAATTTGGCTATTTAAGCCAACACTGCTCATTTTCTCCCTCACATTTTAATTTTTTTTATAATAATTTTCCCTCTTTTCACAGTTTTTTCATTTCAAAAGCTGTTGCATTTGGTAGTTACCTTTCTTTTAAAAGTTTCTTGCGCATTGCATTTTCTGAGCAACCAAGCACCATTTTCTTCTTTAAATTCTCAAGTAGAACACCATTTTCTCTTTTAAATTTTGGTTCGATTATTGAGCGGACAACTCGAGAGTCACAGAGGATAGCAAGATCAAAGGTAAACAATCTATATTGATATCAAATTCGCATGAAATGCTTTTGGCTAAAGTATCTATGGTTTAGATAATAATTGTAAATAAACTTTGTTTTTTTATATGTTTGGCTCTATGAAAATGGTGGATCAAAGCTAGCAAAGCTATGAAATGTTTTTTAAAGTGATTTCAAAGAGCTTTAATAAAAAATAAAAGGTTTATGATCCGGTTTAGCAAATTTTTTAAGAAAACTTATAAACCAAAGGGTTTTGCACTTTAAGAAGATGATGAATAGTGGTTATTTTGACAGAATAGGTTTAGTGAGGTTACCTGTAATTTATAGTCTAGATTTGTAAATATATGAAGTTAGGACGATCAAAAATTACCAAAAGTAAAGTCAACTAAAAGCAGAGTGAGAATTTGTCATAGTTAATGTAAATAGGGGGCTGCTATTGAGTGAAGAATGAATTAAATTATTATAAAAAATTATGTGATATGTATTTGTTCATGTGAGGCTGAAAATTTTGGAGAAGCATCGACTAGTAGAGATAAAGGTAAGGAGCAGGTCACATAGTTGACGCTGTGGTAAACTAAGGTGAGTACTATTTATACTGCACTTAAAGACGAGATCACACTCTATTGAAAGCCAAATAAGATGGGCAAACCCTATCTTTATGTTGTGCATTAAACATGTGCATGTGTGAACCTCTTCTACGTGTTGTTTGAACCCATAGCATGAAACTATGAGGTTTGTGATAGTATTTGACTATGGAGTATATGTAATATATGACGCTTATATGCTTAAAATGAAATGTTTATTTGTATATGGCTTACTAAGCTTTTGAAAGCTTACTTTGTGTGTGTTTGCATTGTTTTATAGATATCGAAGCTACTGGAAGCTCGGGGATCGTCGAGGATCATCACCACACTATCAAACATTATTTTAGTACCTTTTGAAAATGTGTATATTGAACTATGGCATGTATAGGCTAGAAGTCTTTGGATATGTTTTGTGATGTATATATATATATATATATATATATATATATATATCATGCCATGAGGTATGGCTTGATTTTGGATGCAATTATGGTATGATTTTTGGTATGTTTGATGCGTTCATAAATGGCTTAATGAAATGGTCATTTTGGTAAGTTTCATGGTTGGTTAGGTAGTTGATATGATGATGAAATGGTATGTTTTAGATTGGTTTGAAATGAGATATGAACATATGTATTTGGTATGAATTTGGCTTGTAGGTATGACCAAAATGGGTGGCAAATTGGCCTTGCCAATGGCCTATATTCGTCCACATGGTTGAGCACGCGGGCATGTGTCTTGACCGTGTCCTTCAATGTTTCTTTTCAAAGCAAGTTAAACTCGAGCATGGCCAAGGCACATGGACGTGTCTCTGACCGTGTGGTATAAGTTAGTATGTATGCCTTATTTTCACACGGTCTATGACACGGGTGTGTCTAGTAACCGTGTGAGACACACGGCCTGTTCACACAGGCGTGTGTCCCTTGAAATGTTGAAAATTTTCTAAGTTCTTAAAATGTTTATATGTTACTAATTTAGTCCCGAATGTATGATTAAAGCTTTGTATGCTCGATTTGTTTACATATGGAATCTGAATGATTGATATTGACTGAAATATGAGGACTATCTGATAAAGGTTTGTTTTGAACTGAGTTACGAGTCTGGTAATGTCTCTTAACCTATTCGGGCAAAAGTTACGGTTGGGGGTGTTACAGCTGTTGCAGTCCCGAAGGATAATGCAAAGACAGTGCTAAATTTTTTTGACAAGCATATACTCACCCACTTTGGCACACCAAAAGCATTGATTAGTGATCAGGGTACACATTTCATTGCAACCAAGTGGCAACTGCTCTAAAGAGATATGGAGTTAATCATAGAATGGCTACTGCTTATCATTCGCAAACCAATATACAAGCCAAAGTATCGAATCGACAAATTAAGAACATTATTGAGAAGGTTGTAAACCCTTCGAGGAAAGATTGGTCTTTCCGATTGGATGACGCTTTATGGGCATTGTAGACAGCACACAAAACTCCATTAGGGATGTTGTCGTATTAATTAGTTTTTGGGAAGCATGTCACTTGCCAGTCGAATTGGAAGGAAAAGCAATGTGGGCAATTAAGCAAGTGAACATGGACTATGAAGCGGTTGGAAAGAAAAGACTATTGGATATCACAGAATTAGAGGAGATTTAGAGGAATGCTTATAAAAATGTTGCAATTTACAATGAAAAGACCAAATGATGACATGAAAAGATTATTGTACAGTGACAATTTGTTGGGGGTCAACAGGTTTTATTATTCAATTCCGACTCAAATTGCACCGAGGTAAATTTCGTTCACGTTGGTCTGGATCTTTTGAAGTTGTCACCGTATTTTCTCATGGTGCAGTCGCAATTCGAGATTTTCATGATGGACACCAATTCAAAATGAATGGATAGAGGTTGAAACACTATCTTGGCAACTATGATCATAAGCAGGCAGAGACCATTAAATTGGTCAAAAAATTTTAACTTTTAATTAGTACTCTGTGATTTTATTTTATTTATGTTTTGTTAAAGTTTATTTTTCTTCTTTTTTGCAGAATAATTAGGTACCATTGTGTAACACCCCTAACCCGTATCTATTGCCGAAATAGGATTACGAGGTATTTCCGATCAATACACATCATTCACATACATTTATATATTCACAATTAAAATCCATCCAACACATTTACATTGTCCCTTATGAGGCTCTACGAGACCTTAAAACATGCTTAAAAGAGATTCGGGACTAAACCGATAACATTTGAAAACTTTGGGTAACTTAGAAAATTTTCATGCATTTAAGGGTCACACGACCGTGTGAACAGGCCATGTGCCTCACACGGCCACTAGACACTCCCGTGTCTCAGACCATGTGAAAATAGGGCATACATACTGGCTTGCACCACACGGTCGGAGACACGCCCGTATGCCATGGCCATAGGAAATCTGGAGGGATTACTGACTTGGGTCACACGGCCAGCTACACGGCCATGTGTCTAGGCCGTGCCAAACCTATAGGATATACTGACTTAATTCAAAAGGGTACCCCAGGGGACACACGACCGTGTACCAAGGCTGTGTGTCACACACGGTCAAGCCACACACCTGTGTGCTCGGCCGTGTGGAGTGAAAATAGGCTTGGTTGAAGCCACATTTCTCACCCTCCTCAAGCATACCTAAAATACCACTTTTCATGCCATTTCAATACATATATAAGCAACTAAAACATGTTATTCCAAACACATATCATGCCATTTATAACCATTCTTTCTATTACTCAATTGCATAATCAATAATATACCAAAACTAACAACTTCACCTATCTCATGCCTCAAAACATACCATATCATCATCTCAAAATCAAGCCACAACATGCCATCTTCCCAACATTAATACACCAATTGAAAACTAGCTAAACAAGTAAACATCTAACCATCATAAAATAGGCCAAAACATAAGGTCATATATATACATTATATATCACTTATTAAACTCATGAATTAAGCTAACATAAATGACCAAATACACACCAACATTTACATCATTTGCAAGCCAAATATCATGGCTAATATCATAACTCAAAACATACCAAAATGACACTGGCCTATACATGCCATATACCATATATACAAAGCTTCAAAAGTACCAATAAGATGATCGATAGTGTGATGACGTTTCCCAACGATCCCTGAGTCTGAGCTAGCTTCGATAATCTATAAAATGGTGAAAAATAAACACAGTAAGCTTTAAAAGTTTAGTAAGCCATATACAAATAAATTATCACATGCATCAACCTCATCTCCTTCAATAAACAAACTATGAGTAAGTACTTATAAGTTCACAAACCTTTCTCATTGTACACATATTCAATATCATAATAAAATTCATCAAATACTTCCCTTTTCAATGCTCGTATGAATCTTATACGTACCTGAGTCACTTAACTCTTTCACACATTCTTTCTCGACTTGACTTTGCCCGTTGAACCCTTCAGAATCATTAAGGATACTCAGAAATCATATATAGCTCGTAGAATGCCATATCCCAGATATGGTCTTACATGTTATCACATATCGATGACATTGTCCCAGATAGGGTCTTACACGAAATCATAAAACGATGCCAATGTCCCAGACATGGTCTTACACATAATCACAACACAGTGCCAATGTCCTAGACATGGTCTTACATGTAATCACATCTCGGTAATCCTAATGTCATGACATTTGTATCCTATACTATTCCTAAGGTTCGTACGGGACTTCCAGATATCGTAACTTCATCGATTCTTGCTCGTATTTGCTTGTTCAACATCCATAGCAATTCAATGACAAATAAACATATATAAATCAATTTAAAGGTATTTATTTGCATATGAACTTACCTCGTATATACGATGAACGAATCAGATCGACTATTCAACAACTTTCGATTTCCCCCGATCTAAATCTGATTTCTTTCTTTCTTGATCTATATAAATTCAAATTTAGCTCATTTAATCACCTATTCATTCAATTTCATCCAAAAATGCCTATTTGGACATTTTAGCACTTTAGTCACTAAAGTTTCACATTTATTCAATTTTGTCTCTATTTCACAAATACAAAAAATTCACAAAATTCAATAAGACCCATGCTTAGCCGAATTACCATAGTGCCCCTAGCAGCCCGTATTTCACATTTATTTCACATTTCAACCCCTCAATTCACAAATTTCACAATTTAATCCTATTTAAGCATTTTAATCAAATATCACTTTACAAAACATGAAAATCTATCAAAAATTATTCATTTTCCATCATCAACATTCAAAAACATGAAGCTATCATCAATAGCACTTCATGAAATCATCAATAATTTCAAACATAGAAATCATCAAAAACCGAGCAAAGAACATACCTTAATCACGGAATATGCTAGCTGAATATCAAAGCCTTAAAATGGCTTCTTTTTCTTTCTCAATTTTGGTTAAGGATAATAAAGATGATAAAAGTTTTCACTTTGTTTTATTAATATTAACATTAATAACCAAATTACAAAATTAACCTTAATTAAAAACCATTTAAAACATTCAATTAATGCCCATTTATGTCAAATTCCACTATCAATGGTCTAATATCAACATAAGGACCTTTCATTTAATAAGCCATAACAATTAGACACCTTTTTCAAAAACAATGCAACTTTTTCATTTTATGCGATTTATTCCTTTTCTCAAATTAAGCAACCAAACGATAAAATTATTTCATGAAACTTTCACACATATATAATCACATGCTATAAACACAAAAAATAATATTAAAACAGTTTTCTGACCTCAGATTTGTGGTCTCAAAATCACTGTTCTAATTTAGCTAAAATCGGGCTGTTACAAATCGTCGAGGCATTGAAATTTTACTGTTAGGGCATTCCATAAAGTTACACTACCATTTATAGCTCATTAGAATTCAGAAAAATTTTGATTGCACCGTTGGATCAAAACTCACTCAACTGTTTAAACCTTCTGAGCAGGCACAATTTTATGTGGACACAACTCTTCCCACCAAACCTGCTGGGGAACATGCATGCTCTGCTACCACAGTCTGTGAATCAGAATCCCCTAGGCCAGTGCAAGCAAAGGAGCCAGTAGTATTTTTGAATAAAGCGATAAAGGAATTATTTCACAACAATATATTGAACCACAAATTTCATCCTGATCAGGGCATTTTTTTCACCACAATAGGATTTGGGTAAACAAGTCTTCCAAAACCATCTCAAAGTTAAAGTGTGAAACTTCTTGTAACTATCTTAGAAGCTACTCGCCTTCACTGGTATATGAGTTCTATGCCAATCTCTACGATCATGAGTTAGAGTTTATTTTTGTTCGAGAAGGTTTAATACCATGGGACACTGCAACCATCAACGAGTTGTACAACACCAAGGTCGATGTCAACAAACACTCTGAGTTCATAGATGACATCACAGATGAAAAATGCAACTTGTTGGTGAGAGACTTGTATATCGAGGGAGCAGCTTAGACTGGCTCCCATTAAAAGAACTATAAAATGCATCGTCACTTCCTGACACTACAAGGTAAAATTTGGTTTCACTTTGTTAACTACAGACTAAAGCCCTCCACCCACAACACCACAGTCACCCTAGACAGAATGTGTCTGATACATTCTATAGTAAAGGGTCAAAAAATTGATGTGGGTGCAATTCTTCACCAAGAAATAGCTGACTGCGCTGCAAGGTAGACTAGGATCTTAGTTTTTCCATCGTTGGTGATGTTATTGTGCCAGCAAAGAGGAATCGTGCCCCGTGCTGGTGAGGAAGTCTTGGAAAATAAGGGTCCAATCAATGAAGCCTCTGTAGACAGAATGACTTGAGGCAAGGAAACACCGATACTAAAGGAGGCAGAGACTAGCAAGACAGGCAAAGCCAAAGCCAAAGCCGACAGAAAAGGAACAAGCATGAATGCAGACACATCCTTATGGTGCAAATTGAAGGATGTCAAAAAAATGGTAAATTCTATCAACAACAGGCAAATTAAGCTTGTTGCTACAGTAGAAGATATGGAGCGATCCCAGAATTTATTTTATGCTTATACCAGAGCCTATAACAGTTCTATTGTAGCCACATTAGGCCAACTGAGCCCATCCCCACTACCAGAATTCCCTGTGTTTCCACCAATCATTCATAATTATAACCTCTCTTCCTCGAATGACTGTAAAGCTGGGGTTTGTGCAAGTGTACATAGTCATTATCAAGTAATAAGTAAGTATAGAGTTATCGTCTCCACAGGGATTGTATTTGTGCTAAGTCACATAATTTGTAAAATTATATTAATAATTTGGTAAATAAAAACACAATTTAATTGAGAAGTGATGATTAAAATATATTAGAATAAATGCAATGATCCCTAATGCAAATTAAATTAAGTATGCAAACTATACGAATGAAATAGATTTTAATAAAATTAAACACAATTTGCAACAATTATAACATAAATAAACGAGGACAATTACTTTAATTAAACTCAATTTATTATCAACATGCTTAATAATATTTGAAAAAACATTCCATGGCAACTAGATCTTTCATGAGTTTGGAAACCACGTTAGGTCCTTTCAGAATCCTTTACTTAGTAAATACGCATTTTAATGATCCTTATTTACTAAGGGTTTCTTAGTATTCGTGCAAGGTAACAAGGACGTGTTAGGTTTGAAACAATTTAATCACACAAATCTAAAAACTATGCAGATAACAGAGCCTGGTTAGGGTTGTTATGCAACCTGCAATGTAATTGGGTTAGGATCTAAATTGAGCATGCACATTTCAATTATGCGTCCACTAGCCGTCATCTAGTTAGGATCGCTCAACTAATTCAAGTGCATTTCAATCACATATGAATTAAATACAGACTTGATTTTAATTGAAAACATGATCGATTGAGGCACAAACATTATAAGCATGAATCTAATAAAGATTATTTAATCAAAGCAATCATCCTTGCTTAAATAAAATTAAGCTAACATTGTTGTAAACAAGAACAAAGAACGCATAGCAAACATCTTTAAATTATATTAAAGAAAAGAAAGATTAAACCCAATTCAGAGTGGCTGTCACCCAAGACTCTGACTGACGAGACTCCTTCGCTCCTTTGCTAATGGCTCTCCAAGGTGGCCAACCAAGGGTTCTTTAAGAGGCTCAAGTGCTAAAATTTTTATCAAAAGATGATGATAAGTGTGAGGAGAAAAGAATAATGCTTAGAGAATTTAGAGATGAGAGAATGATGTATGATGAGGGATGAGTAGAAATGTGAGAATGAGGTCTTATTTATAGGTGAGGAGAGGGGGACAGTTTACTAAAAATAGGATTTTTCATCTTTTGAAGCATCTTCCATGGGTGGCCGACCATAAATTGAGGAAGTTGAGCTAATTTTTTCTTGATTTTTGGTCGATTTGAGTGTCACAACAACTCAGGACTGAGACTCGGTCAAGTGCAAATCTTCAGGTAAATCTCTAATTTCTCCAACTCTTTAAGGACCTTGCGCAATTAAACCAAAGAGTGGTTTATGGACAGCCATATGCAGTCGAATTTTAGGTTGACTTGGTCCCCAATTTGGACGGTTTTGTAATCCAACAAAGCTATCAGACCTATCCACAATAAATCAACAAGTTAAAGGACCAATGAATAAAATTTATTCAATTTAATTAATTAATTTAAAACCCAAATTATTAATGAAATATTTTAAAATGAATTATTAAATATAATTTTATATTTTATTATTTAATATAATCATACATGGCCCACTTTGTCTTAAAAAAATATAATTTATTCAGATTAATATAAAATAAGTCATTTATTGCATGAAAACTATATAATAAAGCATAAAATCACATTTTAATAATTTATATGTCCTAATTTCATATTTTCACATATTTCATTAATTTATTAAATAATTACTTATTTTTAACAACAATTTTAAGTAAAAAGGTGATAAATGACATAGGAAAAATTCTATATATTTTTTCGTTTACAATGATGAAGTAGAAGAACGAGATAGACCGGTGGCATCCCCACCCATTATACAGGTCTCTAATGTTGAGAAAGAAGCGGAATCCAGGGACATCGACGAATGCCTGTGAAAGATTGATAGCTTATTTGAGGATGGCATTTTTATTGATCAAGAAGACACTGTTGTTGAGAAGAAAGGTGATGCCACAAAAGAAGAAGTTGTTGCAGAAGACGAAGAAGTTGCTGAAAATGAGAAAGAAAAAAAAGAAGAAGATTTTGTTGAAAAGGTTGTCACCGTACCCGAATCTGTGGTGCAAATATTGAGAATTTGGAGCGAACTGGAGCGAGACCGGCAGAAGTTGCTAAGATCACCAGGGAGGAGCAATGCAATTCATGGGCAATAGTGGTCTACATTGGACCACTCCAAGTGGCCTCTCTTATACAAACAATAGCCAATGATGTCGGGGCTGAGCTAGGAACAAAAAGAACAATATGAAGACCGCACAAAGCCTAAAGAAAAGGAATGAAGTACTTCAAGCATAAAAAATGAAAGAAAGAAGGGAAGAAAATGAGGAGAAAGAAACATCATGTAGCCACATCGACGGTCGTAGATAACTAAGTTAGTTTGTTTTAAGCTTTAGTTATAGTGTTCATGCATTGTATGTAACTATAGGTTTTATTTTATTAATTATACATTTTCATTGCATTTTCATTGTCATTACATTTTCATGTTAGTGCATTGGGGACATTGCAAACTTTAAGTTTGGGGGAATGCACATGGGGCTTGGAAATTCACCCATATTTCAAATTTTTTTTTGAAGCATGCAAGGTTTAATTAAGGAAAATTGTTCAAAAATTTTTGTTACATTTGATGCCTAATTCTTGAATCATGTAAATTACCAATGAATAAGTTGGAAAAATTTGACAGAAGATTGTAACTCTAATTGTTTGATGAATGGATTAGGTTGCATGAGTAATGGATGCCTGCCATCATTCCTTAAATCTTGAATGAATCTTCTTTTTACAGCTACTTATATATGTATATATAGTTATAAAGTAGAGATACTCCAAAGTGGGTGTATTATGGAATGTTAAAATTGGAACACTCAAATACAAGCGTTGGAAAAATAAATCTGGCCAAAGGTTGTCACTACATGAGTGTGTTTCAGTGTAATTACGTACTCCCTGGGGGTTTGCTGCACCTTATTGTAACGCCCCAATTTTCGGGAATTCTGAAAATGTTGGTAAAATTTAATATTCTGTGTTTTGTCTGCTTGGCATAGGTTTAATTATGTTAGTGGGTCTCCAGAAGGTCCAAGCTTAAGTTAAAACCTGGTAATTTTAGTTAATTTTAATTCCATAAGAAAAAGAGGTTCTGGTAAGCTGGGCTTTTAAGTATTAATTGTGTAAAATAAAACACAAGGAAGCAGGTGGCAAAGTGGCATGTGACGCCACTGGGAAGGTTATAAAAGTGGCGTGTGGATGTTAGTGAGGACCCAGGTTCAAATCACAATGAAAGCATATTAAGGGAATTAATTTTTATGTACAGAAAAGGGAGGTAATGGAACTCAAGTAAAAGTCTGTCAGAAGGAGTTTGAGTTGCTCAGGAGATTGAGCAAGAGGGGATAAGGGAGAGGATTAGGAGCTGATTAGAGAGAGCAGAGTTGGCCGAACGATGGACTCTTGAGGAGCAAGAGTTGGCCAGCCAAGGGTTTCATTAGAGGGCAACATTCGGCTAGGTCATTTGACAGTTATAAATTCGGCAGATGGGGTTAGTTTTGCCGTTTTCTGACCATTCATCCTCTACTTTTTCCTTTCTCCTCTTTTCATCTACTTTCTTTTTCTTCTTCTTTCCTCTATAGCCAAATCTTCCTACCATCCTGTTCATCTCCATCTTTTTCTTCAGATGTTTCTAAACCTTCATAGTCATTTGCCATAAAAAGCTGAAATCTAGAAAGCTATACTTTCTTCTGTGCCGATTTCTCTAAGTCATTCCTCTTACTTCTTTTCATCATCCTTGACCGATTCTCTAATTTTCTAAACCCTAAGTTTTTATCAAAAAGACCACAGCAAAACCCTCATGTTTCATCTTTCTACACACAGTTGCAAAAAGTCGAAAACCCCACACTCATAGGGACTTGGCTGAATATTGAGATCATTGAAGGCTCGAATTTTGTTATCATTTGAGGGCTTAGATCAGCAATATATTTGAGTAAAAATTAATTGGAATCATTGATTGAAGGAACCGGTGGTAAGTCTTTCCAACTTAGTCTTTCTTTCGTATGTTTGAAAAAGTCGAGACCCCTAAAGGTTAGGGAAGCTGTCGATTTGGACTTGTAGCCTAAGGGGTTGTAATAATTGTTCTATTTTGATGGTAGTCTGATTTAGAGGCTGCTATCAAGGGTTTGGACAAGTGGAACGATCAGATCTTGATCTAGTCACTACTTTCGACAAAGGTAGGATCACTGGTGCCTAAGGAGTGCTTGGCCGAATATGGTAAGTGGTTAATATGAAGTTCATTTCGGTAGTTAGAATTAACGTAGTAGTAATATAATTGTAGGTAGTTCGTGCGTGGTCCTCGTCAACGAAATGTCATAAAACAGGTGAGTAACTGACACCCTCTCATAGATTAGATCGGCAAAAGTCGAAAAGCTGAAATACCAAAAAGCTGGTATTTTGGGAACTTGCGAGTGTGCGAATGCTCGTGAGATTGAAAGTTGATGTATATGGTAAAAGAAAGTAATAAGATGCAAAGTGCACAATTCCGTGCATTTCGATATTTTGGGCTTAATGGGCCAAAGTCAGGATAATGGGCCAACGGGCCCAATTCGGTAAGAACACTCGGTAAGTGTTTCTGTTACTACGTAAACAGTTATGATATGCATGGAAACCCTAAGAATAGTAAAATTAATAGAATACCCCAATGTATGCAAAATTACCATTATACCCCTAGGTGTAAAATAACCATTATACCCCTAGGGTTAATTTTGTCTGAAAAGCATGATGATCTGATTCTGTATGATGTATGCCATGATTGTCTATCTGTTGCATAGGGACATGGGTTATATTATGGAGGAAGCGTCCTGGTGGCTATGCCACAAATTATCTGATCTGGTGGCTTTGCCACATATATCTCTTCTGGTGGCTCTGCCACGATTATCTGTTTCTGGTGACTCTGTCACACTATCTGATCTGGCAGCCATGTTGCATATTTCTGTGGCATGTAACGGTTGGGTGAGTCGAGTAGTTTCCCCACATGGTGAAAGGTTGGTATGGGGGTGCATATGGTTGGATATGGGTTGGGTTTTGCATAAGCATGTAATATCTGTTCTGATCTGTTATGGGCCTATGGGCTTAATTCTGAAATTTGTTCTGGGCTAAGGCCAACTTATTATGTTTCTGCAGTTTGAGCTGATATAGGCTATGGTTGGATTAATTTACACACTGAGTTTCCTTAAACTCACCCTTTTATTTTCATCCACGCAGGTAATCCCCAACCATAGTGGGCTTGGAGCTGTGAGGGATTAGGAGTGGCCATACGTTTCTGCAAATTCAGTTTTCTTGTGGTGAACTGGGCCTTCTTATTTACGTTTGAGGTTTTTGGGTTTTAATTGTAATAAGGCCGCTTTAATTATTTTTAATGGTTTTGATAGGTTTTATTAAGATAGATATAATTTATACTTAACTATCGAAATTGATTAGCTTAGGGCGCATTTTAAAAAAATAGCATTTGATTTTAAAATAACACGACAACAAGCAAAGCTTCCGCAATGAAAACGTTTTTCCAAAATTAATCACTTTTCTTAAAATGGACTTAATCGACTTGGTTTCCTAAAAATTTACACGATGTTAAAGTGTGGCAATGGCGGTGTGCATGTCTAGGATTGGATCCGAAGGTAGCTTGGTACTTAAGCAGTCCGATGGACTCACCTCCTCTTTTCTGGTTTCCTACCTGGTGCACAGCTTCCATTCACTCAAACTTATAATAACATTATCTTTTTCTACACTAAGTAAACTCTTCGAGATCAACGACATAAAATGTTTCGAACGCTTCGATGTGGCACGTCGAATCCGGTCATAACGTCCAGGCTGGGTTTGGGGTGTTACACTTATCGTTACTTCTCAGGAACAAGGGTACAGTAATGCAACGATATCCCTTATTCTGAAAACAATAAAAAATATATGTGTATATAAATACTTAGTATTGTACAGTAACTATTGTAATGGTAGATAGAGTTTAGGGTTTGAAGTATGATGCTAGCATTGATGAAGTTGCAACCTTATTCATTCATGCTTATGAATTGTCGATGTAATATTCTTTCACGTGAATGTGATTCATCCATTGGGAATTTAAAAGGTTCATGTAGCTAGAATGATCATTTGGCTTAGTAAAAGTTCTTGTAACCTTGCTAGTTTCTGTTTTACTTGAGGACAAGTAAAAACTCAAGTTTGGGGATGTGATAGCACTAGAAAGAACATAGGTTTTCTCCCTACTTATTGGTTAAATTGTCCCCAACTAGTTATCCTTAGCATATATTTTAGCATTTTTAATTTAGTAAATTGCATTTTATAAATTAGTTAATCCTAGCCTATTTTATCCTTAATTTTGCTATGTCATTGCATTAATGCCGCTCCATGAGTTAATTCCAGAATGCATCTAGAATTGGCGCCGCACTTGATAGATGTCTGCAGTGTCGCTGCATGGGTTAATTCTAGATTGCATCTAGAATTGTTGCCACACCTAGTAACTGTCTAGATAAGAACCAAAATTGAGTGAGCTGTCCAATCTGGTATAACCAACCTGTACGAAAAAGTACAAAATAATTTTAGGGAAAAGACACCTGTATTGTAGAAAATGACATAAAAGGTGGAGATGAGATGAAATAGAAATTTTCTATCCATCATCATCTTCATCATTTGACCTTGGAACTTGTGGCCATGGCAACTTAAGCCTCTCACGGGTAAGCCAACGTGAAAACTAGATGTAGACTAGCTTCTAACGAGGAGACCTAAGTGTGTGATAAGAGGGAATAGAGAGATTCAATTAAGTTGTCTTGGGATAATATTCTCCATTCGATTCTTTCTTATTTTCTTCTAATTGCTGGTGATTACTCTTTGAATCCTGATTGTATAGAAGTACTGATGAATTCTTGGTGAAATGTTATTTTATTTATTCTTGCTTTTATTTTTTAATCTTGGGGTTTGAATTTTTTTAACATGGAAGTGTTATTGCAGTCACTGATATAGGAAAGTGCAGTGACAGTTTAAGCCAACAAGCATTTCAACGAAAATTGAGTGAGGATTAGAAGAATTTAGTCTACTTGTTCTTTATAGTGTTGTATTGCTTTCATTGGAAGGTGAGGTTAATATGCACGTTTAAGTCTCAGATTAAATAGGGGATTAATGTTGGGTAACATGTACATTGAATTTTATTGCATCAATAATCACTTATATTTTTATACCTTGTGAGCACTTAGTATTCTACTGAAGATTCATGTTGGGGATCCTAGTTTATCATCATCATAATTTATTTTATTATTTATATAGTTATTGCATCGACAACTATCCTCATAATCTATCTCGTTTATATCTAGTTATTGCACAGACATTAATAGACAAAAGACACCCATCCCTGTGGGATCGGTATATGACAGACTCACATCTGTCTACTATACTTGCATCGACAATGTACGCTTGCACATTATTGTTGTGATGTTAATTAGCCGATTAGTTACTAAAGCTGGTAGTTTATTGGGATTAGCGGGGAACTATTGTAGATTTGTTGAAGGGTTTTCCATTACAGTTGCACCCTTAATGAGTGGACTGACGAAAGACAATGATGTTCTGAGAAGCTGAAGATAGTGTTGATTGAGGAGCCAATGTTGGTTCAACTTGAGTCTGGGAAAGAGTATGTTGTCTATAGTGATTTGCCGTATATAGGACTCGGATGTGTTTTAATGCAAGACAGGAAGGTGATAGCATATGGTTCGAGACAATTAAGGTCAAATGAACATAATTACCCAACCCATGATTTGGAGTTAGTTGGGCTTAAGGTTTGGCATCACTATCTTTAAGGAGAGAGGTGTGCTATCTACACCTGTAACACCCCTCACTCGTATTCAATACCAAAATAGGGTTATGGAGCATCATCGGACTTACAACACTTATAAACATATGTTTCATAAAGAAGTTATCAATGTAAATACCATTAAATCATAATCATAGTGTCCCTTAAACGTGCCTACGAGGCCTTAAACATGCATTAGAAGTGGCTCAGGACTAAATCGATAACTCAGGGAAACTTTTCCACACTTAAAAATTTTTTCTCCAAAATAGGGATCACACACTCGTGTGGCAAGGCTATGTGTCTCACATGGCCACTAGACACACCCATGTCATCGGCCGTGTGAAAACAGGGGGTAGATACTAACTTGGGTTACACGACTGTCCACACGCTTGTGTGTCTAGACTGTGTGCCCTTTGAAGTGGCCACACAAACCCATGTGCCAGGCCATGTGCTAGGCCATGCCAAACCTGTAGGGTATACTGACTTATGCAACAGGGCCAAGTCACACACCCATATGTGAGACCGTGTGGAGTATACTAACTTCAATTCAATTTCAATACCAGGGGACACACGGCCGTGTAACATGACCGTGTGTCACACACGGTTGAGACACACGCCCATGTCTCTACCCGTGTGGACAAATATAGACTATTTACCAAGCCATCTTGCCACCCATTTAGCACATACCTACACAAGCACAATTGGCACCCATTCAAGGCACTAACATGCATCCAAACACCATCAACCAATGTTCAAATCATATCCTTTCTTTACCATCAATAAAATTTACAAATATTATACAATTTGCCATCTAATTTCATACCTAATTCACATATTCAATTTAATCAACTCACCATTCCATACATACATTACCAAGCATCAATTCTCAAGCACATAGCTTTCCAAATTACCTAATTGTAATAGCCCGATTTAAACCCTAATTAGAACGGTGGTTTTGAGACCACGAATCCGAGTCAAAAAAATGTTTTAAAATTATTTTTTGTGTTTTTTTGTGTGAATTGATATCTGTGAAATTTTCGTGATTTAATTTTGTCGTTTAGGTGTCCAATTAAATAAAAGGACTTAATCGCTTAAAATGAAAATTAGGTGGTAATTTGTCTAAGGGCTGAATTGCTGGTGGCTTTCTAAGTTGGGGAATTTATGTTGTAAATATCCAATTAATTAAAAAGTGGGACGGTAAAAGACATATGTTACATGGTTTTTATATTATATTAGTAAGGATATATAAGTAAATTAAACATTAAGTTATTATATGTTATATTATAACATAAAACATAAACTAAACAAAGTCATCTGAGTGTTCATATTCTTGATAGCTGAAACTTAATAAAAGAAAAAAAAAAGAAAGGAAGCTAGGGTTCGGGTGGTTTTAAGCTCAATCAAGGTAAGTATTCAGCTCGGTTTTTGATAATTTTTACGTTTTTGAGATAGTTGCTTAGTAATCTTCAATACCCAAGCTTTAATTTTTAATTTTGATGAATACTTTGAGTTGAGCCATGCTTGATAGCTTGTGATTTATGTTGTTTGCTGATGAAATATGAAAGATATGTTTCAGATTAACATATTTTGTATTGTAGTTTTTGATGATTTTGAGCAATTAGGACTTAATTGTAAAACTAATAATTTGAGGGACTAAAATATGAAATAAATTGAATATATGGACTTGTTTGAGAGTGGGTAAAATTCGGCCCAACATAAGTATAGGGAAATTTTATGTATTTTGTGTTTTGTGCAATAGGGACTAAATTGTAAAAATTATAAATGTCAGAGGTAAAATGGTAATTTGCATATTTATATGTTTTTGGACTAAATTGAATGAAAATATGTTTGAACGAGATTAATTTGAATATGTTTAGAATAAGAACCAAAGAAATCAGATTTGGACCGGGGAAAAACAAAAGTTGTTGACTAGCAGCCTTGTCTCGTTTTACAACGTCCGAGGTAAGTTTATAAGCAAATAGACGTACTTAGCTTCAATTAAATATAATATATATATGCTGAATTGAAAAATATGGATTTATATATGTCATAGTCGAATATGACTAAGCCTGGTTACTATGTTTTCGAGTCGATTTTGCCAAGTTACGACGTTCGAAAGCCCCGTATGAACCTTAGGAATAGTTAGGATACGTATGCCAGGACATAGGGTTCTGATATATGTGTGCGAGTAAGACCATGGCATCGATATGTGGTTTCGATATGTGTTTACGAGTAAGACCCTGTTTGGGACAGTGGCATTAATATGTGGCTACATGTAAGACCACGTTTGGGACGTTGGCATTGTACGATTTATGTGATTATCTGAGTGTCCTATCTGATTCCAAATGGTTCATTAGGCAATGATAAGCTATGCTTGAATATGTAAAACGAGCTATGAGCTAGGTATGGATTAAATTGTTACCAAGTCAAAGTAAGGTAAGTAAGTAATTAATGTTTGATACAAATGATTTATTATTAAGTATGGAAGGTGTAATCATATAATAGTAATTAAAATTTTTAACGATATATATATATATGTACTATGTTTGACTTCGAAATAATATGTGATGTGTTAATTAATGGAACCAAGTGTATTCGGCCATTTGGGTAAGGTGTACGTGATTATATAATATGATGCTTGAGTAGTAATTATGAGTATATGTGTATTTGACTGTTTAATGATATCTTGGTTTTGTAAATGAAACATGAATTAATTATGTTGGTTATATAGACATTCAGCCAAGGTGAGCATTTTGTATAAAAATGAAATATCATGAATGAATTTGGGTAGGCTGCGACTAAGCACACTCATACTAGTATAATTCAGTTAAATTTATTATGACGTAGTTATATTATTAGATTTTTTATTTGCTTATGGCTTACTAAGCTATAATAGCTTATTGTGTATATATTTGTTTCTTTTTTTACAGATTTTGGAAATCAAGTTACAGGCTTGGGGATCGTCAGCAAAGCTCATCACACTATCAGCTATTTTGGTACCCTTATAAGTCAAACTTGAATTATGGCATGTATAGGTTGGTTTATGTTTTGAAAGGTTGGATTTATTTTGGTTATGTATAAAGCCATGTGAAAATGGCTTAATCTTTATGTTTAAAGTTGGTTATGTTGCTTATGGTTTATGTAAGTTTTAGTTAAAATGTTGTGTGCCTTGAATGCATGGTACTGTGGTAGGTATCATATACTTGAACTGATGATGAATTCAAATATTTATGAGCAAGCTTGGGTATGGTATGAATATAATGACTGTATATATATATACATAGATAAACTCGATGGTTTTGATTATGATTTTGTATAATTTAAGTCATCTGAAAATGGCTTTATTTCTAAGCTTGAATTTAATTATGCTTGGACATGGTTTAATTTAGTTTGGATAAAATGCTATATGTTTTAAATTATAGGTTATATGTGTCGGACAATGTATGTATGAAATCAGTTTGTCGGTGATAAAAATTACATTGTGTAGTAGGTTTTGTAGCGAGCACTACTTGGAGATTATGTTCTCTGTTTATATATATGTGTGGCGTACTTGGTTAGATAAATCGGTTTGAATATTGCTTTGGTTGGTGAACGTGAATTTGCTGTATAAATATTTGTATATTTGAATGATACATGTCACTATAATTCGATTATGATATGGAAAGGTGATAGTAGTTACTTCGGCTGACAAGTAGATCTAATGAGATGTGTAATTTAATTAATGTATATGCTGATTGACGAATTTGGCCCTTACATTTATGTACCTATGTATATGATGTCTCTTCTTTAATATAAATGTGTAATTATATTTTCTTTTAAAGAAACTATTTGATAGAATAATTTGATAGCCGAATCATAACTAATTAATTCGGTTGCTTTTATGCAATTTGGTACATGATAATTATCATGAGATTTGAGGGTGCTTAAAATTGTTATTAGTACCTTGAATGACAATTACTTACATGTAAATGATTTGAGTTTATTTATTATGTGAGTTTAACTTAATATGTTTAAGTAATGAAGGTTCGACAATAATCCAAATTTTGACATAGTTTTTTATGCATAACGTGATTATTGATTCATGAAATGTATACATGTACATATATAATCATTCGGTGAGTTTGTCTATGACATTTATGTTAAAGATTGGATTACCATGTGAATTGTTCTAATTAGTTTAAGTCATGCATGATTAATATTTTGTTAGTTACATGCTTTATATAAATTTATATAATTAATAATTAAGTTATTATGAGTATATTCGGAATTGTACTATTGTATAGTAATGCCTTACAACCCATTCTGGCGATGAATACGGGTTAAGGGTGTTATATTTTATTGGTATCAGAGCTATGGTTTAGTCGATTCTTGGCCTAACATAGCGCGTGTGAGCTTAGCTGTACATGCCATAATTATTATACTGCGATAGTGTGGTGACTTCTGACATTTGAAATGTGTTTTCATATAGTAAATGGATCTCGACAGAGCTGTAACTGATGATGTCGAGAGTTTAGCGCCTGCTACCGCGCAAGGGACAGCGCCGATTGATTCACGACCGATTCCTAGTAACCAGGAAGGAAAGGCTAGACAAGCCTTTTACCAAATGATGAATGACTGGTTTACTGAGTATATCTAGAGTAACCCGGCTACACAATAACCTCTACCCCGACTAATCCATCTTTAATGCCTTCTGTACCTCGAGTAAGTGATCCACTGATATTATATAAGCCACCTGTTGATAAAATCAGAAAACACGGGGCTGAAGAGTTTAAAGCTACTAATGATGATGCTGAGCGGGCTGAGTTCTGGGTGGATAATACTATCCATGTGTTTGATGAGCTGTCCTGTACCCTAGATGAGTGTTTGAAGTGTGCCATATCTTTGCTTCGAGACACAGTGTATCACTAGTGGAATACCTTAGTATCAGTGGTTCCTAGAGAACAGGTGACCTTGGAATTCTTTCAGACTAAGTTCCGTAAGAAATATATTAGCTAGAGATTTATTGATCAGAAGCGTAAAGAATTTCTGGAGCTGAAACAGGGTCGGATGACCGTAACAGAGTATGAGCAGAAATTCGTGAGACTCAGTCGGTATGCTCGAAAGTGTGTTTCTACCGAAGCCATAATGTGTAAAAGATTTGAAGATGGATTGAATCAAGACATTAAATTTTTAGTTGGCATACCTGAGATAAAAGAGTTTGTGGTACTTGTTGAGCAAGCCTGCAAAGCTGAAGAGCTCGAGAAAGAGAAAAAGAAAGCTGATGTTGAAGATAGAAACTCGCGTAAGAGATCATTAAATAGGTTAGTCGAGTCAGCATGAAAGAAGTTTCGAGATGATTCTAGTCGTTCTAGAGCCACTTCGGGTTACTCCAGACGGGATCAGAATAAACCACCTACTAGTTCGAGAGCTACCTCAGTAGCCAGTATGGGTAATGTTAGATCTAATCAACCTGAGTGTGAGCATTATGGTAAACGACATCCCGATAGTTACAGATTGCATGACCGGGCCTGTTTTAAATATGGACTGACAGATCATTTCATTAGAGATTGCCCAGGATTAGCTGAAGAGAATCCAGTACTGAACACGAGATCGGGTAATACTACAACTCAGGGAAGACCACATAGAAATGTGAGTAACACAAGTGGCAGTCAGAGAGGAATTAAAAATACAGCAAACAGATCTGAGGCTCGTGCACCTGCCAGAGCCTATGCTATACGCGCACGTGAGAAGGCTTCATCCCCAGATTTCATTACTGGTACGTTTACTCTTTATGATACTAATGTAATTGCATTGATTGATCCTGGTTCTACTCATTCTTATGTGTGTGAGACATTAGTATTCAGCAAGACTCTCCCTGTTGAGTCTACTGAGTTTGTGATTAGGGTGTCAAACCTCTTTGGCCGATATGTAATGGTTAACAATGTGTGTAAAAATTGCCCCTTGATGGTTCGAGATCTGTGCTTTCCGGCTGATTTAATGTTGTTGTCATTTTATGAGTTCGACATAATTCTGGGTATGGACTGGTTGACATTACATGATGCTATTGTGAACTGCAAGAGAGAGACTATTGATTTACGGAGTCAGAATGATGAGATTATCTTGATTGAATCTAGTGATTTGAAAGGGTTACCAGCAATGATTTCTTCGATGTTAGCTCAGAAATGTGTGAGAAACGGGTGTGAAGCTTATTTTGCCTACGTGTCTGATAGTAAAGTGGCTGAAAGAAACATTGAATTAGTACCTATTGTGTGTGAGTATCCGGATGTGTTTCCTGAAGAATTACCTGGTTTGCCACCTATTTGGGAAGTAGAGTTTGGTATTGAGTTAAGGCCTAGGACGACTCCAATATCTATAGCTCTGTACAGAATGGCACCAATAGAATTAAAAGAATGGAAAGCTCAGTTGCAAGAATTGGTAGATAGAGGTTTCGCACGATCGAGTTTCTCTCCGTGGGGTGCACCAGTACTATTTTTGAAAAAGAAGGATGAAACCATGAGAATGTGCATTGTTTATGGACAGCTCAATAAGGTGACTATAAAGAATAAATATCCGTTGCCACGGATCGATGATCTGTTTGACCAGTTGCAGGGAGCTACAGTATTTTCAAAGATAGATTTGAGATCAGGCTACTATCAGCTTCAGGTTAAAGATTCAGACATACCAACGACTGCTTTCCGAACGAGGTACAGGCATTATGAGTTTTTGGTTATGCCTTTTGGACTCATTACTGCACCTGCTGTTTTCATGGATTTGATGAATCGGATCTTCAGACCGTATCTTGATCGATTTGTGGTTGTGTTTATATATGACATTTTGATCTACTCTCGTGATGAAGCTGAACATGTCAAACATTTGAGACTTCTGTTGCAGACCTTGTGAGATAAGCAGTTGTATGCGAAATTCAATAAATGTGAGTTCTGGTTAAGTGAAGTCAGTTTTTTGGGTCATGTGGTATCAGCATCGGGTATTCAGGTTGATCCGAGCAAAATTTTAGCTATACTTGATTGGAAACCTCAAAAGAATGTTTTTGAAGTCTGGAGCTTTTTGGGACTTGCGGGTTATTATAGGCAATTCGTGAAAAGTTTCTTTATGATTGCAGCTCCGATGACGAAGTTATTGTAGAAAGATGTTAAAATTCGAATGGTCAGAGAGGTGCCAAAAAAGTTTTGATCAGTTGAAAGCCCTTTGACTGAAGCCCTAGTGCTAATCCAGCCAGAATCAGGTAAAGAATTTGTTATTTACAGTGATGCATCTTTGAATGGTTTGGATTGTGTTCTGATGTAGGAAGGCAAAGTTATAGCTTATGCCTCGAGACAGTTGAAGCCACATGAAAACAATTATCCGACACACGACCTAGAATTGGCAGCCATTGTGTTTGCATTGAAAATTTGGCGTCACTATCTGTTTGGTGAGAAATGTCATGTTTACTCTGATCATTAAAGCCTGAAATATTTGATGACTTAGAAAGATCTAAATTTGAGAAAACGACGATAGTAGAATTGCTAAAAGACTACGAGCTTGTGATTGACTATCACTCGGGAAAGGCTAATGTTGTTGCTGATGCTTTAAGCCAAAAATCACAGTTTGCTTTGCGAGCAATGAATACACATATGGCCATGTCTGATGATGGTTTGGTGGTAGCTGAATTGAAAGCTAGACCGTTATTTGTTCAAGAAATATGTGATGCCCAGAAGGTTGATAATGAATTACTAGCAGAACGAGCACAGTGTGAGACAGATGCTGATTCAGAATTCAGAGTTGATGCTGATGACTGTTTGAGATTCAGAAATCAAATATTTGTTCCAAGGAATTCAGAGTTGATTCAGTTGATTTTGAATGAAGCTCATAGCAGTCGGCTTTCTGTTCATCCAGGAAGTACAAAGATGTATAATGATCCAAAACAACTTTATTGGTGACATGGTATGAAACGAGACATTTCTGACTTTGTTGCGAGATGTTTAGTCTGTCAACAAGTAAAAGCTGAACATTAGGTGCCTTCAGGATTACTTCAGCCTATCATGATACCTGAATGGAAGTGGGATAGAGTCACGATGGATTTTGTATCTAGTTTACCGTTGACACCGAGCAAAAAGGATGCAATTTGGGTTGTTGTAGATAGATTGACTAAATCGGCTCATTTTGTTTTGATACGTACAGACTACTCGCTGGATAAGCTGGCTAAATTGTATGTTTCTCAGATTGTGAAATTACATAGTGTGATTATATCCATTGTTTCGGATAGAGATCCAAGGTTTAGATCGCGCTTTTGGAAGAAACTACAAGATGCACCAAGTACAAAATTATATTTCAGTACTACTTTCCATCCGCAAACAGATGGCTAGTCTGAGCGAATTATTCAAATACTTAAGGATATGTTGAGATGTTGCATTCTCGAGTTTGAAGGTACGTGAGAACGATATCTACCTCTGATTGAATTTGCGTATAATAACAGCTACCAATCGATCATCAAATAGAACCTTATGAGGCTTTGTACTATTGTAAATGTCGTATGCCATTATACTGGACTGAGCTCAGTGAAAATAAGATACATGGGGTTGACTTGATCAGAGAAACTGAACAGAAAGTGAAATTGATCCATGAAAGTTTAAAAAGCAGCGTCAGATCGTCAGAAATCTTATGCAGACTTGAAATGTAAAGATACAGAGTTTCAGATCCGAGATAAAGTCTTCTTGAAAGTCTCACCGTGGAAGAAATACTCAGATTCAGTAGTAAAGAAAAATTGAGTTCGAGGTTTATTGGCCCGTATGAGGTTATAGAGCGTATCGGACCAGCTTCTTACAGACTATTATTGCCACCTGAGATAGAAAAGATTCACAATGCATTCCATTTTTCGATGCTTCGAAGATATCGATCTGATCCTTCACATGTGATTAGTCCATCTGAGATTGAAATTAAGCCCGACATGACCTACGAAGAAGAACCGATTCGCATTTTGACTCTTGAGATTAAAGAGTTGCGGAATAAGAAGATTCTGTTAGTTAAAGTATTGTGGCATAAGCACGGTGTTGAGGAAGCAACATGGGAGCCAGAAGATACAATGAAAGAACATTATCCGAACCTATTCACCAGTAAAATTTTCAGGGACGAAAATCCCTAAGGGGGGAGAGTTGTAACATCCTGATTTAGACCCTAATCGAAATGGTGTTTTCGGGACCACGAATCCGAAGTCAAAAAAACATTTTAAATTATTTTCTGTGATTATTTTGTGTGAATTGATATCTGTGAATTAGGTGTCCGATTAAATAAAAGGACTTAATCGCGTAAAATGAAAATTAGGTGGTAATTTGTCTACGGGGCTAAATTGTTGGTGGCTTTCTAAGTTGGGGAATTTATGTTGTAAATATCCCATTAATTAAAAACTGGGATGGTAAAAGACATATGTTACATGGTTTTTATATTATATTAGTAAGGATATATAAGTAAATTAAACATTAAGTTATTATATGCTATATTATAACATAAAACATAAAATAAACAAAGTCATTTGTGTGTTCAAATTCTTGATAGTTGAAACTTAATAAAAGAAAAAGAAAAGAAAGGAAGCTAGCGTTCGGGTGGTTTTAAGCTCAATCAAGGTAAGTATTCAGCTCAATTTTTGATAATTTTTACGTTTTTGAGATCGTTGCTTAGTAATCTTCAAGACCCAAGCTTTAATTTTAATTTTGATGAATATTCTGAGTTGAGCCATGGTTTATAGCTTGTGATTTATGTTGTTTGATGATGAAATATAAAAGATATGTTTTAGATTAACATATTTTGTATTGGAGTTTTTGATGATTTTGAGTAATTAGGACTTAATTGCAAAAATAGTAATTTGAGGGACTAAAATGTGAAATAAATTGAATATATGGACTTGTTTGAGAGTGAGTAAAATTTGGCCCAACATAAGTGCAGGGGAATTTTGTGTATTTTGTGTTTTGTTCAATAGGGACTAAATTGTAAAAATTGTAAATGTCAGGGGTAAAATGGTAATTTGTCTATTTATGTGTTTTTGGACTAAATTTAATGAAAATATGTTTAAACGAGCTTAATTTGAATATGTTTAGATCAAGAACCAAAGAAATCAAATTTGGACCGGGGAAAAACAAAAGTTGTCGACTAGCAGTCCTGTCTCGTTTTACAACGTCCGAGGTAAGTTTATAAGCAAATAGACGTACTTAAATTCAATTAAATGTAATATATATATATATATGCCAAATTGAAAAATATGGTTTTATATATGTCATAGTCGAATGTGACTAAGCCTGGTTACTATATTTTCGAGTCGATTTCGATCGAGTTACAACTTCCGAAAGCCCCGTATGAACATTAGGAATAGTTCGGATACGTATGTCATGACATAGGATTTCGATATATGTGTTCGAGTAAGACCATGGCATCGATATGTGGTTCCGATGTGTGTTTACTAGTAAGACCCTGTCTGGGACAGTGGCATCGATATGTGGCTACATGTAGGACCATGTCTGAGACGTTGGCATTTTACGATTTATGTGATTATCCGAGTGTCCTATTCAATTCCACATGGTTCATTGGGCAATGATAAGCTATTTTTGAATATGTAAAACGAGCTATGTACCAGGTATGGATTAAATTGTTACCAAGTCAAAGTAAGTAATTAATGTTTGATACAAATGATTTATTAATAAGTATGGAAGGTGTAATCATATAATAGTAATCGGAATTTTTAAGGATATATATATATGTATTGTGTTTGACTTCGAAATAATATGTAATGTGTTAATTAATGGAACCAAGTGTATTCGGCCATTTGGGTAAGGTGTACGTGATTATATAATATGATGCTTGAGTAGTAATTATGAGTATATGTGTATTTGATTTTTTAATGATATCTTGGTTTTGTAAATGAAACGTGTATTACTTATGTTGGTTATATAGACATTCGGCGAAGGTGAGCATTTTGTATAAAAATGAAATATCATGAATGAATTTGGGTAGGCTACGACTAAGCACACTCATACTAGTATAATTCGGTTAAATTTATTATGAGGTAGTTATATTATTAGATTGTTTATTTGCTTATGGCTTACTAAGCTATAATAGCTTATTGTGTGTATATTTGTTTCTGCTTTAATAGATTTTGGAAATTAAGTTACAGGCTCGGGGATTGTCAGCGAAGCTCATCACACTATCAGCTATTTTGGTACCTTTATAAGTCAAACTTGAATTATGGCAAGTATAGGATGGTTTATGTTTTGAAAGATTGGATTTATTTTGGATGTGTATAAAGCCATGCGAAAATGGCTTAATCTTTATGTTTAAAGTTGGTTATGTTGCTTATGGTTTGTGTAAGTTTTAGTTAAAATGTTGTGTGCCTTGAATGCATGGTACTGTGGTAGGTATCATATACTTGAACTAATGATGAATTCAAATATTTATGAGAAAGCTTGGGTATGGTATGAATATAATGACCGTATATATATATACATAGATAAAGTCGATGGTTTTGTTTATGATTTTGTATAATTTAAGTCATGTGAAAATGGCTTTATTTCTAAGCTTGAATTTAATTATGCTTAGACATGGTTTAATTTAGTTTGGATAAAATGCTATATGTTTTAAATTATAGGTTATATGTGTTGGACAATGTATGTATTAAATCGATTTGTTGGTGATAACAATTACATTCTGTAGTAGGTTTTGTAGCGAGCACTACTTGGAGATTATGTTTTCTGTTTATATATATGTATGGCGTACCTGGTTAGATAAATCGGTTTGAATATTGCTTTGGTTGGTGTATGTGAATTTTCTGTATAAATATGTGTATATTTAAATGATACATGTCACTATAATTCGGTTATGATATGAAAAGGTGATAGTAGTTATTTCGGCTGACAAGTATATCTAATGAGATGTGGAATTTAATTAATGTATATGTTGATTGACGAATTTGGCCCTTACATTTATGTACCTATGTATATGATGTCTCTTCTTTAATATAAATGTGTGATTATATTTTCTTTTAAGGAAACTATTTGATAGAATAATTTGATAGCCGAATCATAACTAATTAATTCGATTGCTTTTATGCAATTTGGGACATGATAATTATCATGAGATTTGAGGGTGCTTAAAATCGTTATTAGTACCTTGAATGACAATTATTTACATGTAAATGATTTGAGTTTATTTATTTATTATGTGAGTTTAACTTAATATGTTTAAGCAATGAAGGTTCGGCAATAATCCAAATTTTGACATAGTTCTTTATGCATAACGTGATTATTGATTCATGAAATGTATACATGTACATATATAATCATTCGGTGAGTTTGTCTATGACATTTATGTTAAAGATCGAATTACCATGTGAATTGTTCTAATTAGTTTAAGTTGTGCATGATTAATATTTAATTAGTTACATGCTTTATATATATTTATATAATTAATAATTGAGTTATTATGAGTATATTCAGAATTGTGCTATTGTATAGTAATGCCTTACAACCCATTATGGCGACAGATACGGGTTAAGGGTGTTATATTTTATTAGTATCAGAGCTATGGTTTAGACGATTCTTGGACTAACATAGCGTGTGAGCTTAACTATACATGCCATAATTGTTATACTGCGATAGTGTGATTACTTCTGACTTTTGAAATGTGTTTTCATATAGTAAATGGATCTCGACAGAGCTGTAGCTGATGATGTCGAGAGTGTAGCGCCTGCTACAGCGCAAGGGACAGCGCCGGTTGATTCTCGACTGTTTCCTATTAACCGGGAAGGAGAGGCTAGACATACCTTTTACCAAATGATGAATGACTGGTTTACTCAGAATATCCAGACTAACCTGGCTGTACAACCACCTCCACCCCCGACTTATCCATCTCCGATGCCTTCTGTACCTCGAGTAAGTGATCCACTGATATTATATAAGCCACCTGTTGATAAAATCAGAAAACACGGGGCTGAAGAGTTTAAAGCTACTGAAGATGATGCTAAGCAGGCTGAGTTCTGGCTGGATAATACTATCCGTGTGTTTGATGAGCTGTCCTGTACCCTAGATGAGTGTTTGAAGTGTGCCATATCTTTGCTTCGAGACACAGTGTATCACTAGTGGAATACCCTAGTATCAGTGGTTCCTAGAGAACAGGTGACCTTGGAATTCTTTCAGACTGAGTTCCGTAAGAAACATATTAGCCAGAGATTTAATGATCAGAAGCGTGAAGAATTTTTGGAGCTGAAACAGGGTCGGATGACTGTAGCAGAGTATGAGTAGAAATTCGTGAGACTCAGTCGGTATGCCCGAGAGTGTGTTTCTACCGAAGCCATAATGTGTAAAAGATTTAAAGATGGATTGAATAAAGACATTAAATTGTTAGTTAGCATACTTGAGATAAAAGAGTTTGTGGTACTTGTTGAGCGAGCCTGCAAAGCTGAAGAGCTCGGGAAAGAGAAAAAGAAAGCTGATGTTGAAGCTAGAGACTCGCGTAAGAGATCATTAAGCAGGTTAGTCCAGTCAGCATGAAAGAAGTTCCAAGATGATTCTAGTCGTTCTAGATCCACTTCGGGTTACTCCAGACGGGATCAGAATAAACCACTTACTAGTTCGAGAGCTACCTCAGTTGCCAGTATGGGTAATGTTAGATCTAATCAACCTGACTGTGAGCATTGTGGTAAACGACATCCTGACAGTTGCAGATTGCATGACCGCGCCTGTTTTAAATGTGGATCGACAGATCATTTCATTAGAGATTGCCTAGTATTAGCTGAAGAGAATCCAGTGCAGAACACGAGATCAGGTAATACTGCAACTCGAGGAAGACCACCTAGAAATGTGAGTAACACAAGTGGTACGTTTACTCTTTATGATACTAATGTAATTGTATTGAATGATCCTGGGTCTACTCATTCTTATGTGTGTGAGATATTAGTATTCAGCAAGACTCTCCCTGTTGAGTCTACTGAGTTTGTGATTAGGGTGTCAAACCTCTTTGGCTGATATGTAATGGTTGACAATGTGTGTAAAAATTGCCCCTTGATGGTTCGAGATCTGTGCTTTCCTGCTGATTTAATGTTGTTGTCATTTTATGAGTTCGACATAATTCTGGGTATGGACTGGTTGACATTACATGATGCTGTTGTGAACTGCAATAGAAAGACTGTTGATTTACAGAGTCAGAATGATGAGATTATCTGGATTGAATCTAGTGATTTGAAAGGGTTACCAGCAATGATTTCTTCGATGTTATCTCAGAAATATGTGAGAAACGGGTGTGAAGCTTATTTTGCCTACGTGCTTGATAGTAAAGTGACTGAAAGAAACATTGAATTAATACCTATTGTGTATGAGTATCCGGATGTGTTTCCTAAAGAATTACGTAGTTCGCCACCTATTTGGGAAGTAGAGTTTGGTATTGAGTTAATGATTGGGATGACTCCGATTTCTATAGCTCCGTACAGAATGGCACCAACAGAATTAAAAGAATTGAAAGCTTAGTTGCAAAGAATTGACAGATAGAGGTTTCGCACGATCGAGTTTCTCTCCGTGGGGTGCACCAGTACTATTTTTGAAAAAGAAGGATGAAACCATGAGAATGTGCATTGTTTATAGACAGCTTAATAAGGTGACTATAAAGAATAAATATCTGTTGCCATGGATCGACGATCTGTTTTACCAGTTGCAGGGAGCTACAGTATTTTCAAAGATAGATTTGAGATCAGGCTACTATCAGCTTCGGGTTAAATATTCAGACATACCAAAGACTGCTTTCCGAGCGAGGTACAGGCACTATGACTTTTTGGTTATTCCTTTTGGACTCACTAATGCACCTGCTATTTTCATGGATTTGATGAATCGAATCTTCAGACCGTATCTTGACCGATTTGTGGTTGTGTTTATATATGACATTTTGATCTACTCTCGTGATGAAGCTGAACATGTCGAACATTTGAGACTTCTGTTGCAGACCTTGTGAGATAAGCAGTTATATGTGAAATTCAATAAATGTGAGTTCTGGTTAAGTGAAGTCAGTTTTCTGGGTCATGTGGTATCAGCATCCGGTATTCAGGTTGATCCGAGTAAAATTTTAGCTATACTTGATTGGAAACCTCGAAAGAATGTTTTTGAAGTCTGGAGCTTTCTGGGACTTGCGGGTTATTATAGGCAGTTCGTGAAAAGTTTCTTTATGATTGCAGCTCCGATGACGAAGTTATTGTAGAAAGATGTTAAATTCGAATGGTCAGAGAGGTGCCAGAAAAGTTTTGATCAGTTGAAAGCCCTTTTGACCGAAGCCCTAGTGCTAGTCAAGCCAGAATCAGGTAAAGAATTTGTTATTTATAGTGATGCATCTTTGAATGGTTTGGGTTGTGTTCTAATGCAGGAAGGCAAAGTTATAGCTTATGCCTCGAGACAATTGAAGCCACATGAAAATAATTATCCGACACACGACGTGGAACTGGCAGCCATTGTGTTTGCATTGAAAATTTGGCGTCACTATCTGTTTGGTGAGAAATGTCATGTTTACTCTGATCATAAAAGCCTGAAATATTTGATGAATTAGAAAGATCTAAATTTGAGAAAACGACGATGGTTAGAATTGCTAAAAGACTCCAATCTTGTGATTGACTAAAATCACAGTTTTCTTTGCGAGCAATGAATACACATATGGCCATGTCTGATGATGGTTCAGTAGTAGCTGAATTGAAAGCTAGACCGTTATTTGTTCAAGAAATATGTGATGCCCAGAAGGTTAATAATGAATTACTAGCAGAACGAGCTCAGTGTGAGATAGATGCTGATTCAGAATTCAGAGTTGATGCTGATGACTGTTTGAGATTCAGAAATCAAATATTTGTTCCGAGGAATTCAGATTTGATTCAGATGATTTTGAATGAAGCTCATAGCAGTCGGCTATCTGTTCATCCAGGTAGTACAAAGATGTATAATGATCTGAAACAGCTTTATTGGTGACATGGTATGAAACGAGACATTTCTGACTTTGTTGCAAGATGTTTAGTCTGTCAACAAGTAAAAGCTGAACATCAGGTGCCTTCAGGATTACTTCAGCCTATCATGATACCTGAATGGAAGTGGGATAGAGTCACGGTGGATTTTGTATCTAGTTTGCCGTTGACACCGAGCAAGAAGGATGCAATTTGGATTGTTGTAGATAGATTGACTAAATCGGCTCATTTTGTTTTGATACGTACAGACTACTCGCTGGATAAGCTGGCTAAATTGTATGTTTCTCAGATTGTGAGATTACATAGTGTGACTATATCCATTGTTTCGGATAGAGATCCGAGGTTTAGATCGCGCTTTTAAAAGAAACTACAAGATGCACCAAATATGACATTATATTTCAGTACTACTTTCCATCCGCAAACAGATGGCCAGTCTGAGTAAATTATTCAGATACTTGAGCATATGTTGAGATGTTGCATTCTTGAGTTTGAAGGTACGCGGGAACGATATCTACCTCTAATTGAATTTGCGAATAATAACAGCTACCAATCGATCATCAAATAGAACCTTATGAGGCTTTGTATAGTCGTAAATGCCGTACGCCATTGTACTGGACTAAGCTCAGTGAAAATAAGATACATGGGGTTGACTTGATCAGAGAAACTGAACAAAAAGTGAAAGTGATCCATCAAAGTTTAAAAGCAGCGTCAGATCGTCAGAAATCTTATGCGGACTTCAAATGTAAAGATACAGAGTTTCAGATCAGAGATAAAGTCTTCTTGAAAGTCTCACCGTGGAAGAAATACTCAGATTCAGTAGTAAAGGAAAATTGAGTTCGAGGTTTATTGGCCCGTATGAGGTTATAGAGCGTATCGGACCGGCTGCTTACCGACTATTGTTGCCACCTGAGATAGAAAAGATTCACAATGCATTCCATGTTTCGATCCTTCACATGTGATTAGTCCATCTGAGATTGAAATTAAGCCCGACATGACCTCAGAGAGCCATAGAAAAAATATAAATTCATACATTTCATAACAGCATATATATCTAGTATTTAATTACAATTAAACACGTCTATTTGCTTATAAAGTTACCTTGAACGATGAAAAACCAGTACAGATCGGCTAGTCGACAACTTTAGTTTTCCCCCGATCTAAATCTGATTTTCTCTTTTCTTGATCTAAATTAGTATAAATTAAAATTATTAAATCAAATATTCAATAAAATTCATCCAAAAACACACAAATGGGCAAATTACACTTTTACCCTTGATATTTCACATTTTTCATAATTTAGTCATTGTTGCACAAAACACAAAATATGCAAAATCTCACAATAACATAGCAGGCCGAATCTTCCTTATAATCATACTAGTCCATATATTTCATTTATTTCACATTTTAATCCCTCAATTTATTATTTTTTCAATTTAGTCCTAATTACTCAAAATCATCAAAAACTCCAATACAAAACATGTTAATCTAAAACATATCTTTCATATCTCAACATCAAACAACAAAAATCACAAGCTCTCATAAATGGCCTAACTCAAAATATTCACCAAAATAAAAAATTCAAGCATGGGTCGGATAATATTTGAAGCAACAATCCCAAAAACGTAAAATTTATCAAAAACAGAAACCAAACTAACCTTGAATTTGAATCAACAATGGGAAAATACCTTGATTCTTATTCTTTTCTTTCTTCTTTTATTTTCGGCAAGAACACATTAATATAAAAGCTTATTTTAAATTTTATGTTTTATTATAAACTTATTATTACATAATTTACCTTTATACCCTTAGTTTAATTATTTATAATTCACTTACTAATGGACGAATATGTCCATGCAAAGATTTAAAGGTATATTTGGATTATAAACACTCCATATTGGAAGAACAAAGCAATTATACACTTCAACAATTAGTATACCGATTTTGCATTTTACGCGATTAAGTCCATTATTTAATCGGACACTCAAACGACAAAATTAAATCACGAAAATTTCACGAATATAAATTCACACAAAATAAACATAGAAAATAATTTTTAAATATTTTTCTGACTCAGATTCGTGGTCCCAAAACCACAATTCCGATTAAGGTCTAAATCGAGCTGTTACATTATTCATGTTAATGTGCTTATGATTTGTATTATGTATGCTAAAATGTTTGGTGTGAATGCTTAGGCTTTTTCCAAGCTTTAGTTGGATCATGTCATGTTAATTTATATGTTATGTATTGTAATGGTTAGTGCCCAAATGAAAATATGCTTATGTTTATGAAAGAGAGGTAAGGTTTAAATTATGTAATTTCTTATGAGATGGTTTATCATGTAATGAAATGCAAATGAAAATAAAGAAATTTGGAAGAGTTTAAAGTTGTTTAAAATCCTACTATGCTAGTGTAACACCCTAAACTCGGCCCAGACGTTACGGCCGAATTCAGCATGCCACATGGAAATGTTTCTATTCGTTTTATCAAAAATCTCTTTGTTAAGGTTTAAAGAATGTTAGTGTTATAAGTTTAAGTTAATGGAGGCTGTGCACCAGGTAGGAAGCCACGAAAGAGGAGGTGAGCCTATTGGACTGCTTAAGTACCAAGCTCCTTCCGGATCCAATCCTAGACATGCACACATCCATTGCCACACTTAAAGCATGTTACATATTCACGTTCATCAACTTTAGCTTATGCCTATTTAAAATATTTATTTCTCGTTTTAAAACATTCACGTTGCGGAAGCTTTGCTCGGTTATCGTGTTGCTTTAAAAATAGGTAAATTTTATAAAACGCGCCCTAGTGCTAACCAGTTTAATAATCCGAAATAAAAATAAATAAAAGAGCGGCCTTATTACAACCTTAAGAAAACAAAATGAAAATAATCAAAAGTAAAAGAAATGTAAACTTATTTAAAAACCAGATTTATTCTTCATGGCCACTCAATCACGCCACTCCAAGTCCACCAATTAGGCTCACCTGCAAGGATGGAAAGGAAAGGGGTGAGTTTGGGGAAACTCAGTGTATACAGAAACCCATCCAAAGCCCAAGTCAGTTCGAGCCCATTGGGCCTAAGCCCTATTCAGCTATTAACGATACGTGGGACCAAAGCCCTTTTCGTATCACAATAACAAGGCCTTAGCCCCTTTTTAACATAACAGTGTGGCCCATAGGCCCAATTCAGTAACATGGTAACAATAATAACAATGAATGCAACCCATCTGGGGAGACTACTCAACCCACCAACCGCTACACTGCACCCGTACCAGCCCTACACTCCATGTGGGGAATATGTCAACCCACCCAGCCCTACACTCCACAGTTGCAGCAATGCTGCTCGAATATCAGTAAGTTAAGGCAGAGCCTCCAGTACGTGGATAAACCACTTTCAGCACTTCCTCCATCAATATCTCCAATCCCATGCAACATATATTAATAAAACATAACATGCAGAATACAGTATTAATCAATCATGCATTTAAGTCAGTTTAAACCCTACGGGGTATTTCCGTAATTTTGCTCTTTAGGGGTAAATTTGTAAACTTACGCATCTACACAAGTTATTTCAGTAATTTCTAACAGTTTTATGCAATCTGATTCCATTGTCTAACTATCAGGCCAATTTGCCCATTTCTTACCCAGATGGGTCCGTAAGCCCATTGGGCCCAATTTTGGCCCATCGAGACCCATTTACCGAAGTACACGAATTATCGCATGAGACCAGCATACCACTTTGCGATGCCAGATTTAATCCTTACTCTATGTCTTGAGAGCATTCACATACTCACAAGCCCATGAAATGCCGAGATTTTCAAAGATTTCGCTTTTCTTGATTTGAACTCGAGAATGGGTGTTCTGTACACACACATTCTGCGATGATCATTACTGAGATCCTTTCGATGTCCTAAAATTGATTAGCACAGTTCTCATTCACAAACCTCAATCACTAAACCCAAAACTTGCTTATCAAAAATCGAACCATGTCCCTAAAAAGCCTTTAAAACCTTACCTTCCTGCAAAAACTGATAGCTAGCTCCGAATCTGATTGCTCCAATGAACCACACCTTCAAACCAACGCTTAAGTAAACACTAATCATTGGCAGAAAACATCAGTTAAAGACCTTAGAGAGCCATAGGCCCAAATCGACAGCCTCCCCATAATTTAGGGACTTCGGCTTTTCCCAACTTTGAAAAATAAGACCAGATCTGAGATGATAAGTACTTACCCCTCACTCCTACTTGATTTCCATGCAATCCGGTGTAGATTTATCCTTAAAACATCGGTAAAACCCGAATCCAGGAGTTGAAGAAGTTTCGGCTAAAAGTCTCTAAAGCTATGGTATTTCGGCTTTTGGTGATGAAGAAGATGACAATATGAAGCTATCACCTGGATGTAGAATTGCCGACAAGTATCTATGGTTTAGAAAGAGGGATCGTTGATTAATGGGAACACAATGTTAAAGGGTTTGGCTTTGAAGAGATCGGCACTAGTGAAAGTTTCGGCTAAAGAGGAAAAAGAGAGAAAAAGAAAAACCTTGTGGTGTCTGAGCAGAAGAAAACGGCACCACACAAAACCCTAGGTGCCGAAATATTAACCTAAAACCCTCTGCCGATTTTCCCCTCTACAATTCCCTTAATTCGGCCGACTCTTAGTCTCTCTCCCAATCCCTTAAATCTCTCCCCTTATCACTCCATAATCCAAGCATTTGGACTGATTCAAACTTTCCTTTAGCAGAATGCACTTGGACTCCAACATTTACCCTTCCTGCACTTAAAAAATAATTGCATCTATTTGCCAACACAGGGAATCGATCCCATGCCTTCCCCAATGCTCCACACACCACCTTTTTAGGAGCCTAGTGGCGTCACCCTTGCCACTTTACTAAAGCACTTTTTATGATTCAATTTACCCATCACTCTATATAAGGGCCACCTAGCCAGAACCCGTAACTTTTAAGTCCAAAATTCAAAAGTTCGACCGAGTTTTGGCCAACACATGGGCCTTCCATAAGCCCATTTACCTGCTCAAGATGTTAATTTCTCATCCAAATACAAAATTTTAAAAACTTTACCAAAATATTGAAAACCACGAATAAATTCGAAAATCAGGATGTTACAACTCTACCCTCCTTAAAGAAATTTCAACCTCGAAATTTTACCTTTTTAGAACAGTTGAGGGTACTGTTGACGCATTGCCTCCTCAGTCTCCCAAGTAGCTTCTTCTTTGCCATGGTTCCTCCAAAGTACTTTCACTAGTGGAACTGACTTCCTTCTCAACACCTTGACGTCACGATCAAGTATTTGCACAGGTTCCTCTTCGAAAGTCAAATCTGACTGCACCCCGATTTCTGCAACTGGTATGACATGAGTTGGGTTAGATCGATACCGCCTCAGCATGGATACATGAAAAACATCATGGATACGATGCAATTCCGGTGGTAGCTCTAACTGATAAGCCACTGGTCCAATCCGCTTAACAATTCGGTAAGGCCCAATAAACCGTGGGCTTAACTTACCCTTCTTACCAAATCTTAATATCTTCTTCCAAGGTGAAACTTTCAAAAAGACCATGTCTCCAACAGCGAACTCAATCTCCTTGCGCTTCAGATCCGCATACGACTTCTATCTATCGGATGCCTCCTTTAATCGATCTCTTATCAATCTAACCTTGCTTTCAGTGTCTGCCACCAATTCCGGTCCAAGCACTTGTCGTTCACCCAAGTCTGTCCAACACGTCGGCATATGACATCTTCGCCCATAAAGCGCTTCATATGGAGCCATCTGAATACTTGCTTGATAGCTGTTATTGTACGCAAACTCCGCCAATGGCAAGTAGTCCTCCCAACTACCACGAAAGTCGATGATACAACCTCTCAACATATCCTCTAGAACTTGAATAACCCTTTCCGACTGTCCATCTGTCTGTGGGTGAAAAGCGGTGCTAAAATCCAATCGTGTACCCAACACTTCTTGCAACTTCCGCCAAAACCGAGATGTAAACCTAGGGTCTCGATCAGAAATTATTGACACTGGCACCCCATGCAGTCACACTATCTCCGCCACATATAGCTTGGCCAGCTTTTGCAGTGGGTAGTCGGTACGAACAGGTATGAAATGAGCAGATTTCGTTAACCTATCCACAACCACCCACACCGAATCTTTCTTGGTGGGTGTCAAAGGTAACCCACTCACAAAGTCCATTGTTACTCTTTCCCACTTCCATAGCGGAATTTTTATCGGTTGCAGTAATCCAGAAGGCAATTGGTGCTCAGCCTTAACCTGCTGGTACATCAGACATTTCCCAACGAATTCAGTCACTTCTCGTTTTAATCCAGGCCACCAGTACATCTCTCGTAAGTCTTTATATAACTTATTTTCTCCAGGATGCATGGCACAGAGTCCCCCATGAGCCTCTTTTAGAATTAACTGTCTCAATTCAGAGTCCTTCGGAATACAAACCCTTCCACGAAAGCACAGAACTCCTTCAGTGTTCAGTCCAAAATCCTCATTCTCACCATTCTTAACTTGCTAGAATCGAAGAGCTAATGAATCGTCCTTCAACTGTTTTTCCTTAACCTGCTCAATCCAAGTAGGCCTTACTTGCAGTTCTGCCAACAAGCTTCCATCGTCGTATAGACTTAAACGTGCGAACAACGCCTTCAAATCAGTAACAACCCTTCGACTCAATGCATCCGCCACCACATTAGCCCTTCCTGGGTGGTACTCAATCAAACAGTCGTAATCCTTAAGCAACTCCACCCATCGGCGTTGCCTAAGGTTCAACTCCTTCTGAGTCAACAAATACGTTAGGCTCTTATGATCTGTGTATATGATGCACTTTTCCCCATATAAGTAGTGTCTCCAAATCTTTAACGCAAAAATCACTGCTGCTAGCTCCAAATCATGCGTAGGGTAACTCATCTCATGAGTCTTAAGCTGTTGCGATGCATAAGCGACCACCTTGCCCTCTTGCATCAGTATGCAACTTAACCCCACATGCGACGCATCGCTATATACAGTCAAGTCCTTCCCAGACATCGGTTGAATCAACACTGGCGCTTCGGTCAATACCTTTTTCAACTGATCGAAAGCTTTTTACTGTTTCTCGGTCCAGACAAATGGTACTCCTTTCCTTATGAGTTTTGTCAAGGGTGCTGCCATCACTGAGAAACCCTCCACAAACCTTCTATAGTAACCTGCTAACCCTAGAAAACTCCAAATTTTTTATACTGACCTAGGTGGCTTCCATTCCAGAATCGCTTCAATCTTACGAGGATCCACCTTAATCCCCTCGGCAGAGACCACATGCCCTAAGAAGGTTACCTCCCTCAACCAGAATTCACACTTGCTGAATTTTGCATAGAGTTCCTTCTCCCTTAACACTTGCAACACAATACGGAGATGCTCATCATGTTTCGTCTTTGTTTCAGAGTATACCAAGATATCATCGATAAAGACGACTACGAACCGATCCAAGTAAGGTTGGAATACTCGATTCATCAGATCCATGAAAGCTGCAGGTGCGTTCGTTAGCCTAAACTGCATGACCAAGAACTCGTAATGTCCATACCGGGTTCAGAATGCTGTCTTATGTATATCCCCTTCTTTTACCCTTAGCTGATGGTATCCCAAACGAAGATCAATTTTGGAGAATACCGAAGCCCCCCTAAGTTGATCGAACAGATCATCAATCCTTGGCAGTGGATACTTATTCTTAATTGTCAGTTTGTTCAACTGGCGATAATCGATGCACATGCGCATTGTTCCATCCGTTTTCTTTACAAATGAGCACCCTGCTCCCCCCAGGAGACACACTAGGCTTAATGAAGCCTCTATCCAACAACTCTTGGATTTGAGCTTTCAGTTCCACCAATTCTTTCAGTGCCATCCTATAGGGTGCAATGGATACTAGAGCTGTTTCAGGCAACAAATCGATTCCAAACTCAAATTCTCGATTCGGAGGTAATCCAGGAAGCTGTTCCGGAAAAACATCCCGAAATTCCTTAACAGTTCTGATGGTCTCCACATTCGGATCCTCAGTTCCAGCTTGGCTTACCAAAGCCAAATATGCCTCGCACCCCTTGCGCATCAACTTCTCAGCCCTCAACGCCGATACTACATTGGACAAGTAATCCCTTCGTTCTCCAATTATCATTACCTCTTCATCATTTACAGTCCTTAACACCATCCTCTTAGCTGCACAGTCCAAAGTTGCCTTATGCTTGGTTAACCAATCCATCACTAGAATCAAATCGAATTCTTCAAACGGTAACTCCATCAAATCTCCACAGAAAACCCTACCTTGAATCTCCAACGGCACCTCCTTGAAGAGTTTCTCTACCTTAACCGAATGACCTAAAGGACTTATCACAGACACCTCACTACAGTCTCCTCGAAGTGCACACCCAGTGCCCCAAAAATGTTATATGCCACATATGAATGGGTTGATCCCACATCAATCAGAGCAGTATAAGGTACACCATAGATCAAGAACGTACGCTTATGACATCAAAAGGTCACCCTCCTCGCGATGTTGAAAGCAAAGATATATCAAAGCCGGTGGCGACGAGCATCAGCGTTACCAATACCCCTGCCAGGTGCCCCACGTCTACGACCATTACCACCGCGACCTTGTCCACGACCTTTTGGCAGCGGCGGTCCATCCCTCACAGGTTGAGCCTGTCGCACAGCCCCTTGTTCAGCCCCTTGAGCCTAAGCGGCCCTCCTAGGACAATCCTTAATCCTATGCTCCTTTGATCCACAATGAAGACAAGCCCCAGAACGCTTCCAGCACTCTCCTTGATGCATTCTACCACAATCTCCACAAGCTTGCGGTCTAACTGTGTTCACCGGAACTGTTCGAACCGGTTCCTCCATCCTAGCTCTCTTAACATTTCGATTTGCAGTACCAGCTGGTCCAACATCCCTCCTGAACCGATTTCGATCCCTGTCGCAGTTCTTCCGTTCAGCTTGTTTCATCTCCTCGGCTATCTTAGCCTTCTCTACCAGTGCAGCAAAATCTCGCTCTCTCTGCGGAGCTATAAGTACCCTTAGCTCATCCGTGAGGCCATCCTCAAACCGAACGCTGCGCTTATATTCAGTGGAAACGATGCCCCTAGCATACCGGCTTAGTCGTAGAAACTCTGCCTCATATTCAGCAACGGTCTTACTTCCCTAGGTCAGATTCAGGAACTCCTTTCTGCGTGCATCCACATAGCTAGCTCCAACATATTTTGCCTTAAAAGTCTTCTTGAACAGCTCCCATGTTACCTTCTCTCACCGGGTACCTCTCTCACAATAATCCACCACCGATACGCTTCGTCCCGCAAAGAATGACACTCGCCTTTCACTTCTTCTACTCGAGGCGGTCCAAGTCATCCATAATCCGCTCTGTGGCTTCCAACCAAGATTTCACCACATTTGGGGCTACTCTAGATACACCCCTAAAAACCTCACTCCAGTTGGCCCAAGTCGTTCGAAATGGACCCCTATTTATGGGTCCGACATTAGCTCCGGCCACCCTTTCCAAAACCCTCAACATGGCCTGAGACAAAGCGTCGTCCCCTGCGGCCCGATCATACGGCCCATTTTCATTAACCGATGGTGGACGAGCCTCACCAGCTGGTATGTGTTCAGAGGATGCAGATCCAGCTTGAGTACTACCTCGGCCTCGACCACAGCCTCTTCCCTGAGTAGCCTCGCACTCATAACGATTTATCTGATTACGAATTTTATGACATTAGTTTACTGGTTCCACTGTTTATTACAGAATTTCTTATGAACAGATAGAGTTATTTTCACGTAATCACAATTTAGGTACGGTCTCAGTTTTGTAGCTTTAGTACTACATTATCTACAGTACTATCTCTAAGGCTCAGTACTATCTACAGTATTATTTTCAGTTCAGTTTCATATAAATATTTAAAGCAGAAAAATAACACTTACAGACTTGGCGCCGGGGATTCAGTGTGCCACTTCCTTATCAGTCCATTTAAAATTTTAAAAACCATGTTTTTGTTTACCGAAAATAAAATAAAATAAAAAGATTTGATTTGAATAACACCTTTATTTCAAAACTATTGATTTAACCCCGAATGTTAGTGTTATAAGTTTAAGTGAATGGAGGCTGTGCACCAGGTAGGAAGCCAGGAAAGAGGAGGTGAGCCTATTGGACTGCTTAAGTACCAAGCTCTTTCCGGATCCAATCCTAGACATGCACACATCTATTGCCACACTTAAAGCATGTTACATATTCACGTTCATCAACTTTAGCTTATGCCTATTTAAAATATTTATTTCTCGTTTTAAAACATTCACGTTGCGGAAGCTTTGCTCGGTTATCGTGTTGCTTTAAAAATAGGTAACTTTTATAAAATGCGCCCTAGTGCTAACCAGTTTAATAATCCGAAATAAAAATAAATAAAAGAGCGGCCTTATTACAACCTTAAGAAAACAAAATGAAAATAATCAAAAGTAAAAGAAATTTAAACTTATTTAAAAACCAGGATTTATTCTTCATGGCCACTTTGAATCACGCCCAGCTCCAAGTCCACCAATTATGGCTCACCTGCAAGGATAGAAAGGAAAGGGGTGAGTTAAGGGAAAATCAGTGTATACAGAAACCCATCCAAAGCCCAAGTCAGCTCGAGCCCATTGGGCCTAAGCCCTATTCAGTTAACAGTACACAGGGGACCAAGCCCTTTCGTATCAAGAATAACAAGGCCTTAGCCCCTTTTTAACATAACAGTGTGGCCCATAGGCCCAATTCAGTAACATGGTAACAATAATAACAATGAATGCAACCCATCTGGGGAGACTACTCAACCCACCAACCGCTACACTGCACCCGTATCAGCCCTACACTCCACAGTTGCAGCAATGCTGCTCAAATATCAGTAAGTTGAGGTAGAGCCTCCAGTACGTGGATAAACCACTTTCAGCACTTCCTCCATCAATATCCCCAATCCCATGCAACATATATTAATAAAACATAACATGCAGAATACAGTATTAATCAATCATGCATTTAAGTCAATTTAAACCCTAGGGGGTATTTCCGTAATTTTGCTCTTTAAGGGTAAATTCGTAAACTTACGCATCTACACAAGTTATTTCAGTAATTTCTAACAGTTTTATGCAGTCTGATTCCACTGTCTAACTATCAGGCCAATTTGCCCATTTCTTACCCATATGGGTCCGTAAGCCCATTGGGCCCAGTTTTGGCCCATCGAGACCCATTTATTGAAGTACACGAATTATCGCATGAGACCAGCTTACCACTTTGCGATGCCAGATCTAATCCTTACTCTATGTCTTGAGAGCATTCGCATACTCACAAGCCCATGAAATACCAGAATTTCAGCATTTCAGCTTTTGCTGATTTGAACTGAGAAAGGGTGTTCGGTACACACCTGTTACGCGACGACTGCTACCGAGGTCCCTTTCGATGTCCTACAATTGATTAGCACAGTTCTCATTCACAAACCTCAATCACTAAACCCAAAACTTGCTCATCCAAAATCGAACCATGTCCCTAAAAAGATTTTAAAACCTTACCTTCCTGCCAAAACCGATAGCTAACACCGAATCTGATTGCTCTAATGAACCACGCCTTCAAACCAACGCTTAAGTAAACACTAATCATTGATAGAAAACATCAGTTAAAGACCTTAGAGAGCCATAGGCCCAAATCAACAGCCTCCCCATAATTTAGGGACTTCGGCTTTTCCCAACTTTGAAAAATAAGACCAGATCTGAGATGATAAGTACTTACCCCTCACTCCTACTTGATTTCCACGTAATCCAGTGCAGATTTATCCTTAAAACATCGATAAAACCCGAATCCAGGAATTGAAGAAGTTTCGGCTAAAAGTTCCTAAAGCTATGGTATTTCGGCTTTTGGTGATGAAGAAGATGACAATATGAAGCTATCACCTAGATGTAGAATTGCCGACAAGTATCTATGGTTTAGAAAGAGGGATCGTTGATTAATGGGAACACAATGTTAAAGGGTTTGGCTTTGAAGAGATCGGCACCAATGATGTGTGATCAAGATTTCTGCTTTTATGGTTTCGACAAAGTATTGCTGACAGCAGGGTTGATGGACGGTTTTGGAGAAGAAAATAGAGAAAGAATAATAGGGAAGGTGAAAGTTTCGGCTAGAGAGGAAAAAGAGAGAAAAAGAAAAACCTTGTGGTGTCTGAGCAGAAGAAAACGGCACCACACAAAACCCTAGGTGCCGAAATATTAACCTAAAACCCTCTGCCGATTTTCCCCTCTACAATTCCCTTAATTCGGCCAACTCTTAGTCTCTCTCCCAATCCCTTAAATCTCTCCCCTTATCACTCCTTAATCCAAGCGTTTGGACTAATTCAAACTTTCCTTTAGCAGAATCCACTTGGACTCCAACACTTTACCTTCCTGCACTTAAAAAATAATTGCATCTATTTGCCAACACAGGGAATCGATCCCATGCCTTCCCCAATGCTCCACACGCCACCTTTTTAGAAGCCTAGTGGCATCACCCTTTCCACTTTACTAAAGCTCTTTTTGTGATGCAATTTACCCATCACTCTATATAAGGGCCACCTAGCCAGAACCCCTAACTTTTAAGTCCAAAATTCAAAAGTTCAACCGGGTTTTGGCCAACACATGGGCCTTCCATAAGCCCATTTACCTGCTCAAGATGTTAATTTCTCATCCAAATACAAAATTTTAAAAACTTTACCAAAATATTGAAAACCACGAATAAATCCAAAAATCAGGATGTTACAGCTAGAGATAATATGTATAAGTGATGCTATTGATTTATTCATTTTGTGAGTTGTTGAATTTGGTTTTAGGAATCGTGTGATATTGGTATATGATTATTCTTGATATGTATAAATTACATATTGGAAATGGATTGATATGATTAAAGTTTATACAATCTTACTAAGTGTTCATTGCTTATGTAGTTGTTTTTCTTTACATTTCATATTATCGGAAGCTCGATTGAGTTTGAAGCTCGTCGGAGATTTATCATACTATCCAGCGATTATATCGGTAGATTTTGATGTCTTGGTTAAGGTTATAATGGCATGTATAAGTATTTTGGCTAATGTTGACATATGTGTTTTGGTTGTTGATATGGCCATTTGGTTTGGCTTGACTTATGGCATTTGGTAGTGTAATGAATTTTGTTTTGGCATGTAAATATTAGCCTTAAAATGGTGAATGTTTGGTTTGCTATGATTGAATGATGGAAGATGAAATGAAAGTCTAAATATACATATTGTAAATGTCTTGTGGCATATGTAAATCTGGTAAATTGGTACTTTGTTATGAATGACTTAGATAACTATTGATGCTAGTGGTTGAATGGTATACTTAGTACCATTCGATCCCCTCACCGATATTCAACGCTAGAATAGAGTTACGGAGCATTATCAAACTTATACCACATTTTAAACATACATGTCACATACAATTAATCAAATCATATACATTCTATTCACAACCAAACATTTTGTCCCTAATACGAGCTTACGAAGCTCTAATCATGCATTGGGAGTGGTTCGGGACTAAACCGATAACTTTAGAAACTTTTGAAGTACTTAGAAAATTTTTTCAAAGACAGGAGACACACGCTCGTATGGCTTACATGGCCAATAGACACGCCCGTGTCACAGGCCGTGTGGATATTCTAAATGGGAGCACATTGCCATGTCCTAACCCGTGTCCGACCTCGTGTAACTCTCTGACTTGTGTCACACAGCCAACACACACGCCTGTGCGCCCTAAAAATGGCCATACACGCCCGTGTGCTAGGCCGTGCCAAACTTGTAGGGTATACTAACTTATGCCACACGGCCAAGTCAAATACCCATGTGTGAGGCCGTGTGGAGCATACTGACTTGAATTTAAATTCAACACCAGGGGACACACGGCCGTGCACATGACTGTGTATCACACACGGCTAAGACACACGCTCGTGTCTCCGTCCTTGTGGACAAAAATAGGCTATTTACCAAGCCATTTTGCCAACTTCTCTTATGCACACCTAAATTAACCCAATTGGCACTAAAATATAGCATAATATGACATTTTAACCAACCAATTCAAGCTTAATTCATACATAATCTATTCCTCAATCCACACAAGACATAAAATACACCATACCATTTAGACCAAAATCATATATACAATTCAATTAAATATACACATCCAAATATGCATCATTTAGCCTAATTTCACAAGCAAACCAATATCCAAAAATCAACCATTTAGTACAGATAATGCCTATTACCATTAAGCATCACACAACTATCAGTCAACACATTTCACAAGACATAGACACATATATAAATATACATGATTCAAACATACCAAATTAATACAAAATGAGCCATCACTCATGGCTATATATACAAAACAAAACATATACATTTTCAAGCCAATTAAAATGGCTAAGTTCATTACCTACCCATAACCAAAATGACCAAAGTCCCTATACATGCTATATACTCAAAACATAAGCTTAAAAGTACCAAATTGATAGTTGGATAGTGTGATGTAGTCTCCAACGATCCCCGGGTCTAAGCTAGCTTTAAGATCTCTATAAAACATGGAAAAATAACAAAGTAATCCTTATAGCTTAGTAAGCTCATGAAATAACTCAATCATAACATAAATATACAAATTATCAATTTGAATATATCTGTAACACCCCAAACCTGGCCCAGACGTTATGGCCAGATCCAGCGTGTCATATTGAAGTGTTTTATCGAAAACCTTATTTTAATTGAAAACCCTTCTTTAAATAAAAACTTTTCCTTCTTGTATGATAATAATTACTTTGTAAAATCTCTTTTCAGTTGCGGAATCTTTATTTAAAACAGATGATCTACGAAAACTTGTCATTTAAAAATTGAGTTGCGGAAACGTGGTATTTAAAAACAGTTATAGTTTAGGAAAACTATGTTCTACTTCCAGTAAAAAAAATATTAATCATAATTTGAAATGCTAACCAGAGGAAAGGCCTTATTATAATCCGGACTGAAATAACTTAAAATACTAGAAATTATTTGCTAAAGAAAACAAGTCCAAGTCGTCTTGTTAGCTGGCCACCTCGGAGTCCCTCTTACCGCCGAACCACCTATTGAAGATCACCTGAGAAAAATAAAAGAGGGGGTGAGTTTTCAAAAACTCATTGTGTACAACCCTCGGCAAATAGAAAAGCATGCAATAGCAAGTCATTTCGGGCCTGAGCCCAATTCAATATCAGAACAGATGTAAAGCAATCAAATATACACGGATCCCACCCATCCAACCGCTACACACCATCTCCATCCCCCGATACACACCATGTGGGGATATAAATATAAACCCACCCATCCGATACACTCCAATGGTAGCCCGGTTGCGGTACTACCTAACGTTGCAGCAAAGCTACTAATTATGTATTAGGCTTAAAAAGCCATCGGTGGATCCAAGGTCGTCAAGCAACCATGCGATCCTCATATACTTCCTCTATTCAATAATTCCCAACCCATATGCAACCTAAACAGAATATCATATGAATGCAACAAGTATACATGTAACATCCATCAATCTTACATTTAACACATAGGGGTATTTTAGTCATTTTTGCCCTTAGGGGCATTTCGGTAATCTCTCCTTATTATGGGTTATTACTTACCTTGGCCCCTTAACAAGTCCTCGTTGGCTAAAGCTAATAAATACTATGCACCAGGTAGAAATCCAAAGAAGAAGAGGTGGGTCAATAAGACCGTTTAAGTACCAAGCTCTCCCTAGACCCAATCCTAGACATGCATATACCATTGCCACACCTTAATCTTATGGCTTGTCCACGGTCACAATTAATTAATTAATTAAGTTTTATGTCTGTTTAAACAGTTATCAGATACTAGGCCCAAAACCCCTTACAAAGCCCAAACGAGTCTACATACATGCATATGGCCCACTAGGCCCAATCTCATTCATATGGCCCATTAGGCCCAAATCACATTCGTATGGCCCATTATGCCTAAATCACATTCATAAGGCTCGTCAGACCCAATCACATTCATAGTCCTACAATCATATGATTTTTTATCACTTAGTAACAAATTGCCAATTTTGCTTATTATGGGCCTTACAGCTCATCGAGCCCATTTAGCCCATTTTGGCCTAGTTGGCCAATACACGGCCTAAGTCTACGAAATCGCTCATGGAGCCTCTGGTAACCTATCGATTTACCTTTACGAGTGTTCGTGCACTCGTAAGTTTATTGTAGCCGAACCTCCAGCTTTTCAGCATTTTGGCATTTCGACATTTCAGGATTTGTCGATCTATTGCGTGTATACAGTGTATGTGTAACACTCCTAACCCGTATCCGTTGCCGGATTAAGGTTATGAGGTATTACTTGACTGAACAAAACTTCTATCAAGTTATAACTAAAACATTTCACCACATTAGTTCAATTATAAGGCTTCTCTAAACAAAATGAGCAAGCCATCTTCGCATGGCTATAATGTACACAAAGTCGAAATATCATTCTACCTATAGTCTATCCTATACATGCCTTAAACCATGATGATATACAATCTTCTCAACTCACATAATGACTCGATAGTGTGATGATATCTCCGGCCCTTCCAACTCGAGCTAAAGTATAAACCTATAAGAAATGGAAAAGAGAACACGGAGTAAGCTTCAATGCTTAGTAAGTTTTAAGCAATGCAAACAATTAATTTATTTATAGATCGATTATTTCAAATTTTCAAGAAATGATTCCTAGATAGTTGCCATTTTGGCCAAGTATTCATGAACATAATGCATATTCAGCAATTTCACCTCACTTGAATCTTATTGAAATCACAAATAAGATCATAAGAACTCGAAAAGCATGTCATTAACAAGTTTTAACCATTTTTGCAACAAAATCACAAATTCGCTACAGGCTGTCTTCCTGAGCAACAGTCACTAATTTATTTATAACTGGAGCTAAGAAACTCCAAATCAAGTCCCGTTAATTTTACCTGAAAATAGACTCATATATCTTCCATCCATCAAATTTTTAGAATTTTTGGTTTGACCAATCAATACCAGATTTTTATTGAAGTTTCCCCTGTTTCACTGTTTGACTATTCTGACCACTCTTCACTACGAATCAATTTTCTCATTATACAGAATTCGAATTATGTTATTGATTATTTAATTTGAAACTAGACTCATTAAGGAGTCTAAGTATATAATTTTTATCTTATAATCATCATTGTACAATTTACAATGATTTTCTAAAAACAGAACAGGGGATTTCAAAGTCATTTTGACTCTATCTTACGCCACTTCAAATATCTCATTATCTACAATTCTTTTGCTTACAAGGTTTCTTTTATAAGAAGCTAGACTCATTAAGGTTTAATTACATAATTTATTTAGCTTCTAATTCAATTTCCACAATTTATGGTGATTTTCCAAAGTCACGCTACTGTTGCTGTCCCAAGCAGATTTATTACAATTTGCTCTTTCACACATTCCTTGCATTCAAATTATCTAAACATGTATATCATGTCATTCAAGATCGAACTCATATAACATAGGCATTAAAATGCTTCACTAACAGCTTTAGTTCAATTGAAATGAATAAAATACAATATCATATTCACATTTCATTTTCCACGATCGTAATCACCTAAAAATAAATCATATACTTCCACAAATCTTTCCACAAGGACCAAGTGTTTATATTTGAATATAAACATAAAATCACTTCACATAACTTCACACATTTACCGAATATATCACGATCACATATATAGTCATAACACTTATTCATAGATGCATCACTTTATATATTTATAATTTAATTCAAATCAACTCACATACGAGTACATGATACGTACTTGGCCAACTTAATATGTAATGCACTTTCAATTTGTCAACTTAGTGTAGGATCTTGTAATTGCATACTTTTATCAAATTCGTCGGCACTTGGCCTGTTAGGTATAAAACCTGAAATTATATTACCAGCACAAAGCCTGCGGGACTTTAGCCCGGATACATTTCCAGCTTCGAGCACGAAGCTTGCGGGACTTTAGCCCGGATACATTTCCAGCACGAAGCCTGCGGGACTTTAGCCCGGATACATTTCAAAGACGAAGCTGCATGGGACTTTGCCTTGATATAATTCTCCATTATCATGCACAAATTATTTATCCCACTACGTAATTCAAGTAGAACCAATAGATCACAATTTATTTATTATGCTTATATACCATGATTTTATCAAATCATAAGCTAAGTTTCATTACTCAAAGACCTATCTCGGATATATTTGAACGGTTATGGATAGACTACTCGATTGCTTTCTCTTTTCCCTTATCTGATTTCGACCCTTTTTGCTCTTGAGCTTCATTTAAAACAAATAGATTTATTCAATTACTTATCAATTAAGCAATTTAATTTAATGCATGTATATCACATATTTTAAGATACAAATGACCTTACTAACTAGCTATTTAAACATCATACATATTGCCTACTCATTCACAATCGAACATATTACTAGGCTATGATCAACAACTACATTTATCCCCATATAATAGATGAAAACTATCAAGGAACATTTTACTAACTTATTACCTTGCATAGTCGAATTTCATAAGATAATTTACTAAATCAATGAATAATAAATTTTAACTTAACAATTTCATAACCACACATGATTATCATATCTACCTATTTGGCCGAATACTTATAAGATTAGCATTTTGCAAGTTTTCAAACCACTTTTAAAGCCAAATATCATTATAGCATACTTTCACACATCTATACAAGCTTACAAAACCACATTTAACTTCATATACCATCATCACTTATTTAGCCGAATATGCAAGATCAAACATATCTTTACAAATATATATTTATATCTATATAAATACCTATGTGGTCGAAATTACAAGTTCAATTGGAACACTCCATAAATATTTACCTATATGACCGGATATACCAAATTCATTATATCATTACATAGGTACATATCTATAAGACCGAATATATAAGGCTGAATATATCATCACATATGGCCGAATTTTACTAAACTCAAGCCACCATATTTTTACCCCTTAAGTCACACCTAAAAATTACATTCGGCACTTCTCATCCAAAATTTTCCAAGTCTTCAAATTCACTTACAAGCTCATTTATATAACATATGAAGCATTTAACAATTATTTTATCAATAAAATAGCATGACCGATTACCTATTTCTCTCCCTAAATCCAAATTCGGCATATTCAACAACCCAAATGCTAACCTATCCAAATTCGTCATATTGAACAAACCCAAATGCTAACCTCAACGTTTAAATTAAAATAACAAATAACTTAACACATCTAACATAATTTTCCAAGCTAATGACATCCAAGCTTCAACTAAAATTTCAAGCTTCTTAACCGAATTTCAAACTTCCAACTAGCCTAAATTTAATCCATGGAATAGGTAGAATTCAAACTAATCATCCAAATTATGCATACATTTCTAAAGGTGGCATTAAACATACCTTCTTCTAGCAATCACCATAGCCGAAACTCAAACAAAAAAAATTTATTCTTTCTCCTTTCAAGTTTCGGCAATGGAGGAACAAGATGAATTACTTTGGTTTTTTCCTCCCACTCACCAATATTCAACTATCTTTTATTCATTAAATCATTTAGTAGAATAAAAAGGTTAATATAAAATATATATTATATATATTAACAATATCATGGTCGGCCACTATCCAATAATGGATAATTTGACATGCAAGTCCCTTTTTTTTTTATAGGCATTAATAGATCACTTTTAAAATTAGCCTATCACATTTCACAATTATCTCACATAAGTCCTATTGAAATTTCACATGCAAATGACAAAATTAAAGCATGAAACTTTCACAATTGCATTTACACATGTAATCAGCACAAAATATAATGGTAAATTATTTTTATGACTCGGTTTTGTGGTCCCGAAACCACTTTCCGACTAGGGTCAAATTAGGGCTGTCACAGTATGTACACACTTGATACTAAAACGTGCTGCGATCTCCTCAGCCACGAACCTACAAATGATATCACTCAACAATTAATCACACACTTATCAAATACGATCACCAAAAGCTGAAAATCTCACCTTTGCCTTACCTTGAACGACAAGCCTTAACAGCCCTTCCTTGATCGCCAATCATGAGTATTCCTTAAATCCAAAACCCCAAAATGCCTAAGGAGCAATTTGGCACAGATCTGAAATCTGAGATTCGATACTAATCCCACAAGAATCGACCAAAGTAGAGGGAGTAGCGGCAGCACAGAGGGTCTTCAGCCAAAGAGGTATTCGACTTTTGAGATTTGTATGGTGAAAAGGCTTATTCGGTACAAATAAGAAGAAGAGAAGAAGGAATCGGCTAAAACCAAAGGTGAATCAAAAGAGGATTTGAGAAGAGAAAGAATGGAAAATCAAAAAGCAAGGAACATGGAATTCAGCTTTTAAGCACTTAAAGAGAAAAGTGTTTCGGCAACACAAAAATGAGGAATTCGGCTAAAGGAAGAGAAGCAATTTCAACAATACCCTAGAATCCCCAAAATCGGCACCTATATATACTATAGCTGAATTTACCTATCCCTAAATTCCCTATTCAGCTATACTTCTCTACACCCCTCATCTCCTAACTTTTCTCCCTGATAACCCCTTAATCCCTTCCTTAAATTTCTCCTCTGATCATTCCCTTCAGAGTTCACATCCAACACCAGTACTGGCCATTTATTGAGCAAAAATAAATCATTCTTTTGAGCAAGGAGGGATTCGAACCCCAAACCTCCTTGCCATGCATGTGTCGCCACCTCTAAGCCCCACATGTGACGCTACTTGCCACTCCAACACAAGGCTCCTTGTGTCCAATTCCTCCTTCATTTATTTAAAAACCAAACTACTTGCCATCAAGATTCTTTTAATTATTAAACTAGAATTTCTTTCACCCCAAAGTTCAAACTCAAAACTTAACCAGGCCTATTATCACATAAATAACACTTGACTATGAATATTAAGCACACCTTTTATCAAAACTGAAAAGGAAAAAGTTTGAGATTTTTGGGGCGTTACAATATCAACAAGTAGTTCATTTAACTAACAAATCTTTCACATTTTCAATCATAATTTTATATATGAGCTTCATAACGTCTTCGATTTAAGCTTATATGGTTCATGTACATACTTGTACCATTTGTATTAATCTCATACACAACGACGTCTTTCATTTACCTGTTGAACCATTTGGAATACTATCGAATACTCAGGAAACTCGCACCAAAGTACCAATATAATGGCCCGAAGCCAACTCAATGAATCTCACACCCAAAGTGCCATATATATAGCTGAAGCTATCTCAGTCTCATATCACATATACCGCTCACACTAAAGCTATCAACAGGCCTACTCACACAAGCTGTGGGCCAAGACGTAGCTACACGGTACTGCTCACACAAGCTATCAAGTAATCGCAACACATGCCGGTATACTCAGCCACCGGTAGGATGTACAGGACTAGCACCTGGATCACATAATCATAATAATCCCCTAATGACATGTCATTAGTATCCAAATCTATTCTTAGGGTTCAACTGGGATTTCGAATGCCGAATCGTCATCGAATCATTGTCAAACATGTCTGTATTCTCATATTCACAGTTTATGCAATATCAAAGCATTTAAATCATAAATATAACAATGCTTATTACATACGAACTTACCTCGGATAACAAAACGGTGAAACGAGTCAACTATTTCGTAACTTTGTTCTTTCCCCGATCTAAGTCTATATTTCACCTTTCTTGATCTAAATATAATCAAAATTAACTTATTTAATCATCTTTCTATTCAATTTAGTCCAAAATTCACTTTAAGGAATTTTTACACAACTGCATTTAGTATTTCACATCTTTTACAATTTAGTCCTTATTTCATAAAAAGACAAATTAATGCAATTCAACCACAACCCATGCTAGTCAAATTTCAATTAAGTCCCTAGCAGCCCATATTTTCCATTTATTTCACATTTTAACCACAAAATTTTCATATTTTTCCATTAAATCCCTAATTGCCATTTTCACTAAAAATCACTTAACAAAAATTGTTTATCTATCAATAACCATTCATAATCTATCATCAAACATCAAAGCACACATGTATTTGTCAATGGAAAAACCCTAAACCTTTAACAATTTTGCAAATTAGTCCCTAGGCTAGCTAGACCTAGTTGCAACGATCTCAAAAACATAGAAATAATTAAAAACAGAGTTAAAAATCACTTACATACTCAAGGTACCATGGCCGAACCTTCAAAGCACAAAAATGTTGTCTTTTTCTTTCTTTAAATTCGGCTATAAGAAGATGGAAGCCTAAAAATTATGTTTGTTTTATTTAATTAACTTATATTTACAAATTACAAAATTAACCTTGTTATTAATTCATTAAAATTCATTAATCATGTCCATCTTTGTCCACTCACACTAATCATGGTCTAATTACAACATAAGGACCTCTAAATTAAGATTCCTTAGCTATTAAATACCTTTAACTAATAGAACATCACTTTTACACTTTATGCGATTCAATCCTTTTTATCAAATTGACTAATCAAACGATAAAATTTTTAACTGAAACTTTCACACAATCATTCAATCATGCTGTAAACATTAAAATAATAATAAAATAATTATTTTTACTTCATATTTGTCATCCAAAAACCACTGTTCCGATTTAACTAAAAACAGGTTGTTACAGGTACGTTATGGTAAGTAAATTCAATGGTATGTAATGATGCAAACTTAGTTAGAAGTTAATTAAATATTTTGGCCAAATTGAGTACATGGTTATACATGTTTTAATGTTTCCATTTGAGGTGCCTTTGGGCGTATTGGTTAGTTGTTATTATACCATATGTGTTTAGCTTGATTATGCATGATTTTGGTGCCTTTTGCTGGCTTATGTATATGTGCAAAAGGGATTATAGGTACATGTTGAAAAGGGTGAGAAAAATGGCTTGTAAAATTGCCTATTTTTTCCACACGGGCAAGGACAAGGGCGTGTGTCTCTATTTGTGTCCCCTGTAGTTTTCAAAGGGTTTCAAGTCAGGTTTTACACATCCTAGCACACGGCCTGGCACACGAGTGTGTGGCTTGGCCGTGTGACCCAAGTCAATGAGTTACATGGGCATGAACATGGACTGGGACACGGCTATGTGTCCCTATTTAGAATGCCCACACGGCCTAAGACACGGGCGTGGCTCTTAGCCATGTGAGTCACACGGGTTGGCCACACGGGCATGTGACCCCTGCAATTTGTAAATTTTCATCTTTTCCTTAAAATTTCTATATGTTTTTGATTTAGTCCCGATTTATTTCTAATGTGTTTTTAAAGCCTCAAGGGCTCGTATAAGGGACAATATGTATGCTATTGACTGGTTTTGTTGTGATTGATGATATGAATTAAATGTTTTAAAATTTTTTATAGTTCTGAAATGTAAACTTCGGTAATGCTTTCTAACCCTATTTCGACGAAGGATACGAGTTAGGCGTGTTACAATAATAGTCCTGAAGGTACCTGATGTTCAACTTTAACTTGCTGACATATCAAACATCTCGACATAAAATTAGAAATCTCGTGTTTCATTGTCGACTACCAGTAGATCTGTCTCAAATCACTGTACATTTTATTACTTCCTAGATGAACAAACAAACTACCACTATGAGCTTCATACGAAATTTTCTGTATAAGCTCTAGGTTTCTCGATGCACAAACTCTACCTCTGAATAGTAAACAATCATTGGGTCCTATCTGAAAATTTGAATCAAAAGCTGACTCACACTGTACCCCTTTAGCTAGCAACTCACTGTCACATTTCTGAGCTTCACAGATCTGCTATGAAAACATCGGTCTAGCTTTTAACTCGTCCAAGATTGAGCCATCATAAGATAATGTCACTCCTATATTCATCGCTCGCAGAGCAAACAAGGACTTTCTACTCAAAGCATCAGCAACTACGTTTGCTTTTCCTGTATGATAATTAATAATCAACTCATAATCTTTCAACAGCTCGAGCCATATGCACTTTCTCAGATTTAGATCTTTCTGTGACATTAGATACCTTAAACTTTGTGATCGGTAAATATGTGACATTTTTTGCCGAACAAATGGTGTCGGCCAATTTTTAATGCAAACATAATAGTTGCCAACTCTAAGTCATGTTTCTGATAGTTCATTTCCTGCATCAAAACATAACCTAAACCATTTAAAGACGCATCACTGAATATCATGAATTCTTTACTCGATTTAGGCTAAACCAGAGCTGGTCCTTCTGTCAACAGTGCTTTCAACTAATTAAAACTTTGCTAACATTTATCTAACTATTCAAATTTTACATCTTTTTGTAATAGCCACGCTATCGGTGTAGCTATCATTGAGAACCTTTTGACTAATATTTGGTAATAGCCAGCTAATCCTAGAAAAATTCTAACTTTAGATATGTTTCTCAGTGGTTTCCAATCAACAACTATGAAAATTTTACTCGGATCAACTTTGATACCTTCAGCCAACACTATATTTCCCAAAAAAAATGACTTCTAGGAGCCAAAACTTGCATTTGCTAAATTTAGAAAATAGTTGTTTACCTTGCAGAGTTTGCAAAACAATTCTCAAATACTTAGCATGCTTGGATTCATCTCGAGAATATATCAAAATATCATCAATAAATACCACAAGAAATTTGTATAAATACGGTCTGAAAATTCTGTTAATCAAATCCATAAATACTGCAGGTCCATTAGTTAAGCCAAACAGCATCGCAAGAAATTTATAGTGTTTGTACCTGGCCCTAAATGCAGTTTTCGGCACATCCAAATCTTCACTCGTAGTTGATAGTAGCCAGATTGAAGATCAATCTTCGAGAATACTGTGGCACCTTTCAATTGATCGAACAGATCGTCAATTCAAGGTAGTGGATATTTATTCTTGATTGTAACCTTGTTGAGCTGACGGTAGTCAATACACAATCTTATCGATCCATCTTTTTTCTTAACAAACAGAACCGGTATACCCCAAGGTGAAAAACTAGGTTGAGCAAAACCTCTATTTGTCAACTCTTGCAGCTGTGCTTTCAACTCTTTTAACTCAGTGGGAGCCATTCTATAAAGTGCTATCGATATCGGTGATGTTCCATGTGCAAGTTCAATAACAAATTCAACCTTTCTGGCTAGTGGTAATCCAGGTAACTCCTCTGAAAACACATTGGGATGCTTGCAAACCATTGGCACTGATTCAAGCTTTGATTCAAACACTTTAGTATCCAATACATAAGCAGGATAAGCATTGCAACCTTTTTTCACATGTTTCTGCACTGACATAGTTGATATCACAATAGGCAACCCACTCGGATTATCTGATTCAATACAAAGCATCTCACCATTTTGACATTTCAAAATAATAAGCTTTCGTCTACAGTTTACAACAATATCATGCAGAGTTATCCAATGCATACCTAGAATCACATCAAATTCATCATCCGGTAATAACATCAAATCAGCCGAAAAACTATAACCTCGAGTCGTGAAAGGACAATTCTTGCAGACTTTATCAACTAGCACATACTGACCTAGGGGGTTCGATAGTTTAACCAAGAATTCAGTGGGCTCAACAAGTAAATTTTTACTAGATACTAAATTCGTGCAAACATATAAATGGGTTGATCCTAGATCAATCAAAGCAATAACATTAGTATCATAAATGGAGAAAGTATCGGTAATAACATCTCACGCAGAATCATCCTCACGTGCATGAATAGAATAAGCCTTAGCTGGTGCTCGTGCCTCAGATCTCACAATAGAGTATTTGGTTACACCACAGCTACCACTCATATTTTCGAGATTACAAGGTGGTCTACCTCTCGCAGCTATGTTGCTTGGTCTCGTAGTCTAAACTTTCTCTTTCTCAGATTTCTCAAGGAAATTTCTAAGATAGTGGTCAAAGGAACCACATTTGAAACATGCTCCATTCTTCACTCAACACTCACCATAATGTGGTCTGCTATAGTGCTCACACTTGGGTCTAGCATTTCTGACACTACCCACACTCGCTATAGATGTAGCCTGAGGTTTAGGACTGGAGTGTCAGATACCTCTATCTCTACAAGAATATCCCACTGAAGCTATAGAACGGTTATGATGTTCTTTTTATCTCTTTGATGCTAAGTGATATGACTTTCCTGTCAATCTCTTTCTCGAGTCTCTAGCTTCAAATTTAGCATGTCTTTTCTCTTTACTCAGCTCCTCGGCTTTATGTGCCTGGTCAACCAGTACAACGAATTCTTTCAACTCAAGAATTCCAACTAGAAGTTTTATGTCTTTAGTTAATCCATTTTCGAATCTTTTACACATAACAGTTTTAGTTAGAAAACACTCCCGAGCATATTTACTAAATCTGACAAATTCCCGCTCATATTCTGATACAGTCATACGACCCTGTTTGAGCTCCAAAAAATTTTTACGTTTCAGATCCATAAACCTCTGACTAATATATTTCTTTAGGAATTCAGTTTGGAAGAATTCCCAAGTAATCCACTCTCTCGGCACAACATAAATAAACATGTTCCACCATTGATAAGCCGAATCTTTCAACAATGATACTGCACATTTAAGACATTTAACTAATGAACAGGTTAGCTCATCAAAAACTCTGATTGTATTCTCTAACTAGAATTCAACTCTCTTGGGATCATCCTCGATAGTAGCTCAGAATTCTTCAGCCCCATACATACGTATCTTATCAACAAGAGGCTCACTAACTCAGATTGGTTCCATACCTTGAGGAATAATAGGGACGGGTTAGGGAATAAGAGGGGTGGAGGTTGTTGAGGAGCCTAGTTTATCCGTATGAACTCAGTGAACCATTCACTCATCATCTAGAAAAAGGCTTCCTTAGCCTCACCTCCTCGACCCTCATATACGGGCCTCACACCACTCGAAGCTACTTCTTGAATTGAGGCTTAAGCATTGCTCTCTACTTCATCAGAATTAGCTTTGTTGGATGTCATTGCTATATGAAAACATGTTTTAAAATGGTCAGGAGGTATTACACTATCACAAGTTATATAATGGTATGTATAGTTAGACTCATAAATGCTACGTTCAGTCCAAGAATTGACTAAACTGTAACTCTAATACCAATAAATGTAACACCCTTAACTCAACCTATCGTCGAAACAGAGTTACGGAGCATTACTGGTGATTACAAATCAAACGAATAGAAATTTCAAACATTTTATAATATATTAATAATCATATCAAAACCAATCAAAATCATACATACCATCCTTTATATGAGTCTTCAAGAACAAAAATATGCGTTAGAAATAAGTCAAGACTAAATCAGAAACTCAGAGAATTTTTTGGAAAACATTGAAATTTTTCAAAGCTGCATGGGTCACACGGCCGTGTGGCCAAGCTGTCTGAATCACACGACCAAGAGACACGCCTGTGTCTTAGGCTGTTTGGGCATTCAAAATAGGGACACATGGCCGTGTCCTAGCCGGTGCCCATGTAACTCACTGACTTAGGCCACACGGCCAAGCCACACGCCCGTGTTGCAGGCCGTTTACCCTTTGAAGTAGTCTCACACGCCTGTGTGCCAGGCCGTGTGCTAGGCCATGTAATGGCCTGACTCGCAACCTTTTGAAAACTATACGGGATACATGACCGTGTCACCTGGTCGTGTGGGTGAAAATAGGCCATTTTACAACTCATATTTCTCACCCAATTTAACATGTGCCTACACCCAAGATTGTGCATATAAGCCAACCATAATAAGCTACCAAAACCATGCATTTTCTAGCCTTATACAAATGGTATAATCACATACAAACAATATGCCCTTAGCTAGCTCAAATGAAAATTTATAAACATGTCAACCATGTATTCAAACTTACCTAATTGATTAACTAATATATATGTATATTTGTACCAAATCTTTCCATGTAAATTTCTTACCAAAAAATAACCATTTGGTACCAAAACACCATTCTAAGACTAGCATCAAATGAATATATAAATCATATCCACAAAAGTGTCAATTTACCACAATTTTATTCTATCATAAAGCATATACACAACATGCACATTCATACCATAGTTTTCATCTTCCATATTTCAAGCATAGAAATCCAAACATCAACCATTAGAGAGCAAATATTTACATACCATATACTAAACTCAGAGTATCATCAAAGTGCTAGGACACAATCAAAATAGATATCCAAAATCACAATAAAACATGTAGGCCAATGTTGTCTTAATTAACCTATACATGACATTATAGCCAAAATTAAACAACCGAATGTACCAAAAGAGCTGATGGATAGTGTGATATAGCTCTAACAAGCTTTCGACCCGAAGAAGATTTCGATTCACTATAAAACACTAAAATAATACAGAGTAAGCATTTAAGCTTAGTAAGTTCATATGACATAGAATTTAACTTACCATTTTGTCACAATTTATGTAAGTAAACATAGCATATCCCAACACAATTTGGCCAAATGCCTAAGCACATATTCATCAACATGTTAGCCATGTAAAACACATATAATAGCTAATAATCATGGATGAACACAACAACTAATCAAGTTTTATATATATGTATCATCCATTTCATGTTCACATATACCAACTAATAACATTTCCATATAATTTCATGTATATACATGTAATAGTTCATATCAGAAAAGTGCTTGTTGAACCATTTAGAATATCGTTGGATACTCAGGATAGCTCACACATAATGTGCTAAGATGTAATCCGTCAATTCCTGTACATGTATGCTTATACGAGCTGTGAATTAGTATGTTCTCACGAGCTATAAATCGATAAGCTCATACAAGCTGAGAATCGATAAACTCTCATGAGCTGCAATCGTTAAGCTTATACGAGTTGAGAATCCATAATCCCTAATGACATGTTATTTGTATCCTACGAATTCCTAAGGTTCAAACGAGACTCGGTAATTATCGTACGTAATCGAATATGCGATCGATATTTCTTCATGGCAATTATAAAAATCACATAGATACAATTCAATTAAAACATATAATTACACAATTTAATTACAAGAACTTACCTCGACGAGTATACGTAGGTATGGAGGCGATTAATCCGAGATTTTCTCTTTGCCTTGATCTAACTCCGTACGAGGTCTGACTGGACCTGTACAGATAAATTTAACTCAATTTAATATATTTATCATTCAAATTAGTCCAAAACATATTTTTGCCAAAAGTACCATTTGCCCATTTACTTTTAATTTTTTTGCAATTTAGTCCCTAGGGTTGAAAAATGAAATTCATGCAATTTAACCCTTACCCAAGCCTAGCCCAATTTTTATACATATTAGTAGCAACCCATATAATTCATAAATTCACAATTTCACCACACAATATTTTATATTTTTTAATTTAGCCCCTAATTGATAATTTCATGAAAAATTCTTTTACTAAAGTTGTTTATCTAACAACAACCATTCATTTTCTATCATTAAACTTCAAAACTCATATATATTCATCAATGGTAGAACCCTAATAGTTTAATAGTTTAAACAAATTAGTCCCAGGGCTAACTAGATTAAGCTACAACGATCTCGAAAACATAAACATAATTAAAAATAGAACAAAAATCATACCAATTTGGCGAAGATGAAGATGGCCGAAACTTCAAGCTCAACAATGGCTAGGTTTTTCTTCTACATTCGGTTGAAATAGGAAATAAAAGATGAAAGCTTTGTTTTGGTTTTATTTATTTTAACATTAATTACCTTTTACTAATTTACCATTAAAAATATTCATATTTACACAAAATGCCAAGCCAATATCCTCCACTATCTCATTAATGGGCTAATAACCATATAAGGGCTTCCACTTTAAAGCCTTATAGCTATTTAATACCTTAGCTATTAGAACTCAACTTTTGCACTTTACACGATTTAGTCCTTTTTATCAAATTGAACATGTAAACGGTAAAATTTTTTAGCGAAATTTCTATACGGTAATACTATCATGTTGTAGACCATAAAATAATAGTAAAATAAATTTTAACTTTAGATTTGTGGTCCTGAAACCACTATTCTGATTTCACTGAAAATGGGCTATTACAGTTAGGTTAAGTACTATATGTATAGGCATCTAAAGTTGTTATATAATATAAATATGTGTATTGCTATATATATTATAAAGGTGTTTATGGGACTTAATTTATATCATATATAATCATGATGTAACAAGGTACTGCTATATACAATGAATGCCTGCATAGGTTTTATTATAGATTATATATATATATCTTTGAATTCAAAGGGTTTTGTATTATGTAATGTATATAAATGTATATATGTTGTGTTTGAACCTTTAAATGTGAACTATGAACCCATGTGATATGTGAATTTTTAGAACCATTGGATATAGTTGGCATGTCGTAGGATTGTGAGTGATCATCCATATAGTGAGATAGGGCATTGTGGCTTGGTGATTCGATGGAGAAATAAGGGAATGCCGAGCAATCCTCCATTCACTGAAGATATTAAGGGTGTGTTTTTTGGAGTGTGTGAGCATTCGTGCTACACTTATATGGCGATTCGAGTGACTCTATAAGTCTTAGGGTATTTTTTTGAGATCTTTTTATCTAACGAGTATAACATTTGATTATGTTTCCTTTCCATGAATTGTCATTATATTTGTAGTAGCCCATTTTTAGTCAAATTGGAACAATGGTTTTGAGACCACAAATTCAAAGACAAAATAATTATTTTATTATTATTTTAATGTTTACAGCATGATAGTATGATTGTGTGAAAGTTTCATTAAGAAAATTTATCGTTTGATTGCTCAATTCAATAAAAAGGACTAAATCGAGTAATGTGTAAAATTTGAGTTCTATTAGTTAAAGGTATCTAATAGTTATGGAACTTTAAATTGGAGGTCCTTATGTGGTAATTAGACCATTGTTTATTTGAATGAACAATTATGTACATAGTTTAAGTGATTTTTGTAACACCCATGACCCGTATCCGTTGCCGGATTAGGGTTATAAGGCATTACCGTACCATACACAGTTTAAAAGATGTCAATTGTTGTTATTTAAACCTAAGATAATACAACTTCATTAAACAAAATATATTTACATCTCTTTCATAGTATTCGACTAACCAAATCACCAAAATGTTTCCTACACTCGCCCAGATGTACCTTACCACAGTCCCTACAGACTTGCGGTCTAACCACATTCATCGGAACCGCTCGAATTGGTTCTTTCACTCTTGCTCTCTTAACATTCCTATTTGCACCACCCGAAGGTCCTGAATCCCTCCGAAAACGGTTCCGATCCCTCTCACGATTCTTCCTTTCAACACGCTTTACCTCCTCAGGTATCTTAGCTTTCTCCACCAAAGCAACAAAGTCACGCTCCCTCTGTGGAGCAATCAGCATCCTAAGTTCATCTCTAAGACCATCCTCGAAGCGCACACTACGTTCATACTCCGTAGCGACTATCCCCACAGCATACCGGTTGAGCCTCAGAAACTCAGCCTCGTACTCAGCGACCGTCTTACCCCCTTGAACCAGGTTCAGGAATTCTTTCCTGCGAGCATCCACATAACTCGCCCCAACATATTTTCCCTTAAAGATTGTCTTAAATAGCTCCCAAGTTACCCTGTCAGCTGGGGTCCTATCTCTCACAGTGAGCCACCACTGATAAGCCTCATCTTGTAGTAATGATATGGCTCCCTTCAGTTTCTGCTCCACGAAACAATCCAAATAATCCATAATCCGTTCCGTGGCCTCTAACCAATATTCCGCCACATTCGGGGCTACACCAGATATGCCCCTGAAGATCTCCGCTCCATTAGCCAAGAGTCGCTTAGAAATAGATCCTCTAAGTCTGTTGCCCATACTTGCCTCGGCAACCCTTTCCAGTACACGAAGCATCGCCTGAGATAGAGTGTCATCCCTGGCACCTCGATCATGAGATTCCATTTCTGTTGCCGGAGGTACCAGTGTATCCGCTGCTGGCATATGTCCTGAAGACGAAGATCCAGCTCGTGTGCTACCTCGGCCACGTCCAGGCCTCTTCCACGAGCTGCTCTCGTACTCATATCGTATTATCTGATAACAAATTTAATGCATCAATTAAATATTTCAGTGTTTATTATAGATGTTTTATGAACAGACAGTAATTCAGAGTTTGTTTTTTGGGGAACCGAAGTCTAGCTACAGTCTCAGTCTATTATCAAAATTTCCTACAGTTTCAGTACCACCCTAACTAGAGTATCCTAATAGGGTTTTAGTACAGACAGACAATTCAGAAGTATTCAGAAAAATTCAGAATGATACTTACAGACTTGGGCTGGAGATTCGGGGTGCCACCTTCTCAGGATCCAAATTTTAGAAAACCAAATTTTGCAATCTTTGAAATCATTTATTGTAAAAAAAAATTATTTTCGAAAATATTTGTTTTTATAGACCCATTCCACAGCCGAGTTGTTGCAACCAGGCTTTGATACCATTAAATGTAACACCCTAAACCTGGCCTAGACGTTATGACCAAATCTGCGTGCCACATCGAAGTGTTTAAAAACTTTTTTAATCTAAAAACTTTCTTAGTGTTTAAATGATAACTTCATTATAGGTTAAATTGAATGAAAGCTGTGCACCAGGTAGGATGCCAGAAAAGAGGAGGTGAGTCCATTAGGCTGCTTAAGTACCAAGCTCCCTTCGGATCTAATCCTAGACATGCACACCACCATTGCCACACCTTAACTTAGTGAATGTTCTTAGAAAACCAATTCGTTTAAATCCATTTGAGAAGGTTATTAATTTGAAAAAAGATTTTCGTTGCAGAAGCTTTGCTTTGTTATTATGATATTTTTAAATCAGGTAACTCTTTTAAAACGTGCCCTAAAGCTATTCAATTTCCACGGTTAAAACAATATCATACCTAAGCTTAACAAAACAAACTAAAACGATTAAAAAAATAATAAAAGCGGCCTTATTACAGCTGAAAAACCAAAACCATTAAAGTAAATAAAAAGCTGTTCAAATCACCAGGGGAAAATCAAATTTGCAGAACAAGTGGCCACTCCGAACCCCTCACAACTCCAAGTCCGCTATGGCTGGGGATTACCTGCAAGGATGAAATTAAGAGGGGTGAGTTTGGAAAACTCAATGTGTAAAATAACCCAGCCATAGTCCAAATTAACTCAAACCACAGAACAGATCAAGTTGGTCCTTAGCCTATATACGACGAGAATGAAGCCCATAGGCCCATAATGAAGCAGAGCAGATAATTCATGCATCGTAAAACCCAACCCATATCCATCTCAGATATACCCCCCGTACCAACCTTACGCCATGTGGGGAGACAACTCGACCCACCCATCCGCTACCACCACGAATTTGCGGCATGGGTCGCGTAGCGAATATTGTGACAGAGTCACGGATCTGAATATTGTGGCAAAGCCACGAATCGAATAATTGTGGCATAGCCACCAGAACATATATTTGTGGCAGGGGCATCAGAACGCTTCCTCTATCAATATAAACCATAACCCATGCAACAGATATACATGTCATGGCATACATCACACAGAATCAGAATATCATGCATTTCAGTCACAATTAACCCTAGGGGTAAAATGGTCATTTTGCACCTAGGGGTATAATAGTAATTTTGCATACATTGGGTATTCCAGTGAACTTACCATTTTAGGGTTTTCATGCATATTTCAGCTATTAACGCATTAACAGAAACACTTACCGAGCATTCTTATCGAATTGGGCCCGTTGGCCCGTTGGCCCATTACCCTGATTTCGGCCCATTAAGCCTGAATATACCGAAGTGCACGAAATTGCGCACTTTGCAATCTTACCGCTTTAGATTACCAAAACTAAAGAAACAGCCATCTCACGAACGTTCGCACGCTCGCAAGTTCACAAAATGCCAGCTTTTCGACATTTCAGCTTTTCGGCTTTTGTCGATCTAGTCTATGTGTGGGTGTCGTTTACACACCTGATTTGTAACGGTACGTTGGTGAGATCCACTCACGAGTTGCCTACAATCGAGTTACTAAACGTTATTCTACATACCGAAAACAAACTATGTACTATTCCCCCTTACCATATTCGGCCAACATTACTTTAGACCCTAGAGTTCTTACCTTTTTACCGAAATATGGATTAGATCCAGAGATCCAACCAAATTAGTCTTCAAGCCCTTCACTGTATGCCCCATTGTCCATGCTAACGCTTACACAACCAAGAAGAAAGAGGCACCAATGCCCTTAGTCCAAACGTTAGCCACCCTAAAGGGGTTTCGGCTTTCACCTTAAATCATAAATAATTAACGAAAGTTATGCGACAAACTTACCAATCGTTGTTCGGCCCAGAAGAGTGCTCCTCCTCTATGATCTTAACTCCGATCACCCGTAGTTACGAGAAGAAGCAGATTCAAGTAGCCAAAGATTCAGCTTCCTATACCACAGGTATGAGGGTTTTGGCTTTTTAAGGAAGAAAAGAATAGAGGTTCGGCTATGGGGAAAAAGAGAAGATGAAAGAAGAAAAAGTGAGAAAGGAAGTAGTATTCAGTTATGGGAAATGGCACAAAAAGTTATGGGGTTTCCAAGTTTAGCTATTAGCAAAATAAAAGTGAAAAAAAAGAGAAACCCTAAGCCAACCCTATTTTGGCAAGCCTAAAAGAAGAAAAGAATGAAAAAGAATTGTCAGGGATGGCACAACACTTCCCTAATGTCGAATTTCCCCTTCAAAGACCTAGACGAATCCACCTATACCAGAGACCCTTGGCCGGCCAACTCTTGCTCCTCAAGAGTCCAACATTCGGCCAATATCACACTCCTTGATCAGCTCCTAAATTTTCCCCCTTATCTCCTCCTTACTCAATCTCCTGAACAGCTCAAACTCTTCCTAGCAGAGCTTCACTTGAGTTCCATCACATCCTCTTTCTGTTCACAAAAATAATACCTCAATTTGCTTACCTTGTGACTTGAAACTTAGTCCTCCTAACCATCTACACGCCTCCCCAAACACTTATGTGGCATCACATGCCACTTTGCCATAGGTCTTCTTGTGGCTTATTTCACCTATGGAATTTTAAAAGCCCAATACACCAGAACCCCTTCTCCTTTAAAATTAAAATTTATTAAAACCACCAGGTTTTAACTTAGACTTGGGCCTTCGAGAGGCCCACCAACATACTCAGACCTACACTATACAGTCAAAACACAAGAATTCTCAAACTCGTCAAAAATCTCAGAAATCCCAAAAATTGGGGCGTTACAACTCTACCCTCCTTAAAGGAATTTCGTTCTTGAAATTTACCTGATTCAAACAGATGAGGGTATTGTCGACGCATCGCCTCTTCTGGCTCCCAAGTAGCTTCCTCTCTACCATGATTACGCCAAAGCACTTTTACTAAGGGAACTAACTTCCTTCTTAGAACCTTAACATCACGATCCAATATCTACACAGTCTCTTCCTCGAAATTCAGATCAGGCTGCACTTCAATCTCTGCAACTACCATGACATGAGTAGGGTCAGAACTATAACGCCTTAACATGGAGACGTGAAAAACATGGTGAATCCTGTCTAACTCCTGAGGTAATTCCAATTGATAAGCCACTTGGAACACCCCTTACCCATATCCAAGGCCGGAACAAAGTACGAGGCATTACCAGACTTAACAATACACATAGATGAAAATCGGGCCATAAAATTTCATCTAATTCAAAACTTTTCAAACACATGCATAACAAACAAAGCTAACTATATCATTACATCAAAACATAGGACATAACACGATTAATTAAACTTATAAACCTTAATGGATAAGGACTACATCTCATAATCATATACGATAACTCAATGCAGACTGATACGTATGGTCAAAATCATAATAAAAATACATATCACAAACCAACTTCCGATACATGCCACTCACTTGATATTTCTAATATTTGAATTAATTCTCCCAAAAATGATAGTTTGATAGTGTGATTTTGCCTCTGACGATCTCCAACCCCGAGCCGACCTGCTAATACTAAAGAAATGGAGAGGATGGGTAAGCTTTACGCTTAGTAAGTTCATATGAAAATAATAAGCAATTACTACAATGCTTTTCAAGATAAAATACTATAATTGTACAGTTACACATATTCAGGTTAAGCTGTGTTATCGATTTATTGTTACTAAATCATTCATATCTGAAGCTACAAAACTCCAAATTTAGTTTCGTTAATTTTACTTGAAACTAGATTCATATATCTTTCTCTCATAAAATTTCCAGAATTTTTTGGTTTAGTCATTTAGTACAGTTTATTAGTTAAAGTCTCCCCTGTTTCAGAGTATGACTACTCTGACCTCTGTGTACTACGAACCAAATTTCTCCCTGTACAGAATTCCAACGACCATTCTGTTTGTTTTCCTTAAAAATAGACTCAATAAGAAATCTATGCATGTAATTTATGACTCTTAATAATTTGTTTACAATTTATGGTAAATTTCCAAAGTCAGAACAGGGGATCACGTAATCATTCTGAACCAGTCACACAAAAATATAAATATCTCAAAATATAGAATTCCTTTGCTTGATCTGTTTGTTTTATATGAAAAGAGACTCATTAAGATTTAATTTCATATCTCATTCAGCCTCTAATTAAATTTCTACTATTTTTAGTGATTTTTCAAAGTCACGTCACTGCTACTGTCCAAAACAATTTTATTGCTAATTCACTTTTTCACACTTTCTTTGTATTAACCTCATTTTAGCATACATATCACAAATCATTTTCACCACATTTCATACATCACAAGTATAGGCCCATGATTACAAGGTCACCATAAAATCATTCTTATGTATAACTTGTTTATAACCTTACCACATCCCAGTCACTTAATGAACACATCATTCACATAACCAAGTTCCTGCACTTATTCATCACAAAACTCACAAAGTAGTACATAGTAAGTCTCCCGTTGAACACTTCGGATCAATCCTCGATACTTGGTGGTTTCAGCACATAGCTCCACCCATCATAAAGTTCGGCTCTCTTGTACACATGGTGAACACTTAGTACCACCCATGTGACCTAGCCAGTTTATCTCGTAACTCTCATGTCTACATGGTGTCCTTCACCTAGAACCACGCATGCGACCTAGCTACATATATCCCGTAGCTCTCTTGTTTACATGGTGTACACATAGTATCACCCATGCGACCTAGCTACATCATAATGTCTCGTAGCTTTCTTGTACACATGATGTGCATTCAGCACCATACATGTGACCTAGCTACATACCATCTGTATCATCCAATCTTTCCGAAGGTTCAACCGAGATTTCTCTCTCTTTTCCAACAATTTCACCAATCAAGTGATTATCAACAAACATATTTCCAATATTATTATAAAATATCATAATACAAGTAAAATTGATGTATTACTTACATATAAACTTACATCTCATTTAATATCAAGGCAATAACATTAAATTACACATTGCATTATTAAAAATCATATGAATTTATAATTACTCATAATATCCATAATCATAGAAATCATTTTTATGTATGATAATTCAATCCACTTTATATACCATAGACATATTTTTAAATCAATTCATAAACTTGGCACCATAACATTTAATTTAACATAATTCAATTAATTTACTAAATTTAACTTTCAACTATAAATTACAAAATTATTTCAGTATTATTATCATACCAACTTACCTCGATCCAAAAACGGTAATTTACTATTTTAGTCCATAACGTTGTATTTTCCCGATTTAAGCCTGAATCTCAATTTCCTTCATCTATAATATAACATTTATCCTAATAATTAGTCACATTATTCATACGGCTCCAAAAATCAAATTTTTACAAAATTTTATTTTGACCCCTAAACTTTTGCATATTTACACTTTTGCCCCAAGGTTCAGAAATTAAACTTCATCCTATTTTCTTATGTTTATGACATGCTGATCATTTTTCCCTTCTATGGCAACATCAAATTCTCACTCTAACATGTACTTATGACTATTAGGTATTTTTACCGATTAAGCCCTTTTACTCGTTTTCACTTAAAACCGAGTAGCACAAGTTGTTTAACATAATTTAAAACCTCAAATTCTATCATAAAACAACAAAATAAACAAATTTCACCTATGGGTATTTTTCCAAATATGAACCCTAGCTTAAATTATTGCTAAAATAAGCTTAATCAAGTTACCGGGATTCCAAAAACGTAAAAATCATTAAAAACGAGGCTAGAACGGACTTACAATCGAGCTTGGAAGCTTGGAAACCCCAGCCATGGAGTCTCCCTATGTATAAACGTCCATGGTGAAGAAGATGAGCAAAATTGTCTTTTAATTTTGTATTTTAATTCATTTTACCCCTAAATGACCAAAATGCCCTTACTACTAAACTTTCCAAAAATTCCATCCATGTCCAATTTTTGTCCATAGACTTAGAAATTGGTCAAATTGCTATTTAAGGCCTCCTCATTAATATTGCAAAGCAATTTCATACTAAAAACTTCTAGAATGCAAGTTTTGCAAATTATTCGATTTAGTCCCTAATTTCAATTTAAGCACTTTATGCATAAAATTTCTTCACGAAATTTTCACACAATCATGAAATCATATCATAGACCTCAAAATAATTATATCTATCTCATATTTGTGGTCACGAAACCACTATTTCGATTAGACCCTAATTCGGGATATTACACCACTAGACCCACTCGCTTCAAAACCCGATAAGGCCCAATGAACCGCGGACTCAACTTGCCCTTCTTACCAAACCTTAATATCTTCTTCCAACGAGAAACCTTCAAGAAAACCATATCACCCACCGAGTACTCAATCTCCATACGCTTCAAATCTGCATACGACTTTTGCCTATCAGATGCTTCTTTTAATCGATCTCTGATTATTCTGACTTTATCTTCGGTATCAGCTACCAACTCAGGTCCAAGAACCTGTTGCTCTCCCAATTCTGTCCAACAACTAGGTGTACGACACCTTCGCCCATACAGCGCTGCATACGGTGCCATTCAGATACTCGTCTGATAACTGTTGTTGTACGCGAACTCTGCCAACAGCAAGTAATCCTCCCAGCTACCTCGGAAGTCAGTGACACATCCTCTCAACATGCCTACCAAAATCTGAATAACCCTCTCCGACTGATCGTCAGTCTAGGGATGAAAAGCCGTGCTAAAGTTTAATCACGTTCCTAACGCCTCATGCAACTTTTTCTAGAACCGAGATGTGAACCTAGGATCCTGGTCAGAAATAATTGAAACTAGGACTCCATGAAGTCGAACGATCTTTGCCACATACAATTTGACTAGCTTTTGAATTGAATAATCAGTACGGACAGGTATGAAATAAGCAAATTTGTTCAACCTATCCACAATCACCCATACCGAGTCCTTCCTCGTTGGTGTCAAGGGTAGCCCACTCACAAAGTCCATGGTTACCCTTTCCCACTTCCAAAGTGGTATCTTCACTGGCTGCAAAAGTTCGGAGGGTAGTTGATGCTTAGCTTTCACTTGCTAGCATGTCAGACATTTCCTGTAACACCCATATGCCCGTAATGGTCGCCAGAGTAGGAATACAAGGTATTACGAAAAACGACTCAACGATAGAACACTTCACATACTTATAATTAGGTAAATTATATTATAAATCTAAATCGAATATTCATGTCTAAAAACCAATATTTAATAAGTCCTATACTAGAGTAAGCACATATATATACATATATAACCAAGATCTCATAGAATAGCATCAAGCAAATATAACTTATACTATTCATTTGATATAACCCTCACCCTTATCCGAATCCACTTGCATAAGGTTCTACTTATTATTATAAAACTTACTTTACTGATTTTACCAAGTATAAATTTTTGTCACAATTTGACCTTTAAAACCGACATTCAAACCATTATACTTACTTCAAAGAATCACTTTATGATTTACTAAATATACAAGGATACTTTGCTTATATAAAAATAACATATCGTTCATATCATAAATACGCATGATAGTTAACAAAATGTTTAACATTTATATGATCACCAAACTAGGTTGTGTGCCATTTTCGCATGGCTCATCGAAAGATAATTACATTACTCAAAAGAAATACAAAATTTACTATTATGTCTATCCTATACATGCCACTTTTAAAAACTTAAAGTTTCCTTAGAGATACCAAAAAGATGACGATAACTGTGATGACTTCAGTGATAGTCCCGAGCTCACAACGGGTCCAAAATCTAAATAAAGATGAACAACAATTTCAAATGAGATAATACTCAATAAGGCCTAAGCAATTTAATAAATATATAACAACCGAACTTCGTATAAAACTAATTCATCTACCTTATTTATTCAAGATACCGTATAACCACATACTCTTATTTCTTCTCAAAGACCTTATACCATAACCTTTTTGAAATAGATACATAGATATATATATATATATATATTCCATACACATTTCATCTCTTTAATTACTTATGATAGAATCCAGTAATCTATTTCAGCCCTTGCTTCAATCCAATTTCCTTAATTATCTCGCACACACAGTGCCTTATTCCCGATCTCGCACACACAGTGCTCGATTAATAATTTCACACACATAGTGCATATATTCTTTCCCACTCATAATTCTGCCCCATTCACACACATAGTGCCCTTTTTATATGTACATATATATATAAACCCATAGTACTTTTATTCAATACCATCAGCTCAATAACACATTATCAATTCGACATTTCTTCACATATAAAATTTACAATTCATAAGTTATGTGTACTCTTGGCATACATAGTAATCTAAGTTTTTAATTGCCTAGAACTTACCTTATCGTCGAACGAACAGCTCCAATCGGCTACTCAACGACCTTCGTTTTCTTCTTATCCGAACTCGATTCTCTTTGATTTTGAGCTTAATTTAAACAATTAAACAATTTCAATCATCTTAATAATTCATCATAATTCAAATTCTATTTATTTTAAACACATGCATCATACGGCACTTTCATCATTAATGAATCATACAAGTAAGATGGTTGACTGCACCTAGTTCTTAAATTCGACTAGCTTGTCACAACATTTTCATATTAACAATTGAACATTCGTCTAATTTTAATCAACTAAAATTTGCTTTCTCTTACTACTATCACGTTCATGGAAACTTAATTCCTTTCATGTCAATTACATTTAACTAAACAATGTTTAATATTAAGTACATTCCGCAATGACACAAACCGACTTATTTCCACATTCCATTTCCTATACCTTAACCGAATACTCCCTAGAATATTTTAATTCTCCCAGCTCAGTCCAAGAGCTTAAAATTTACCTAATTGAGTTTGTCCATGTCTATCTTATCATCTAGCTAAAACAATAATTAAATTTATTTCAAGTCTTCCATGACCGAATGTATATACACATATATATATAACTCAAAAACAACAAATTATTAACCTCCCAATTCAAGTCCACATTCGGCATTCATAAAAAAAACACTTACCAACAATTAAGTTAAAATAAAAATTTGACCTCACTTAACCTTACTCCACAATAGCCAATTAAGATTTTTGTCCATTTTAACCATTTATAAAAATTTTACTTAGTTCATACTCACCTATAACCCTTTCTAATCACATACTACAAAGCATCCTCAACTTGACATATAAGAACATAACCGAATGCTTTATGCATCCCAAATTCAAAAATTAACATATGGGTCATGTTATAAGCATCAAAACAAACTCAACTTGACAAAAATTCAAAAAGAATCACATGATTTCATACCTTAATCTATACATTCACCATAGCCGAATGTCTTAGCTTCCTTTTTCTTTTCTTTTCTTTATGGTTTCGGCAAGATGAAAGAAAGGATAAAGGAACTTTGTTTTTATCACCATTTACTAATATAAATTTATTATTATCACAATATAAAAATTATTTTAAAATAAAATGCTTATTTATATCTTTATTATACATAATCCCCACCAATTAAAATGGAGACAAGAGAACACATGATTACATGCATGTGTTGACCGGCCATTACACTCAAAAATGGTCTAATTGACATGCAAGTCCCCCAAAATACTAAAACATAAACTATTTGGTCACTATACATTTGCCTATCCCATTTTCAAGGCTTCTTAAACAAGTCCTATTTAACTAATTCCACATCCAAATGACAGAAATCAAAACACGATATTTTCACATATGTTATTTCACATATAACAAACATAGGATATAACATTCAATTATTTTTGCGACTTAATTTTGTGGTCCCGAAACCACTTCCCGACTAGGGTTCAAATAGGGCTGTCACATTTCCCTACAAACTCCGTTACTTTCCGTTTAAGCCCAGGCCACCAATACTGTAATATCCTAATTTTGGGCCTAGTCAAAATAGTGGTTTCGTGACCACAAAATCCAAGATAGAAATAATTATTTTATGATTATTTTGAGGTCTATGATATGATTGCATGATTGTGTGAAAATTTTGTGAAGAAATTTTATGCATAAAGTGCTTAAATTGAAATTAGGGACTAAATCGAATAATTTGTAAAACTTGCATTCTAGAAGTTTCTAGTATGAAATTGTTCTAAAATATTAATTAGGTGGTCTAAAATAGCAATTTTACCAATTTCTAAGTCTATGGACAAAAATTGGACATGGATGGAATTTTTGGAAAGTTTAGTAGTAAGGGTATTTTGGTCATTTAGGGGTAAAATGAATTTAAATACAAAATTAAAATCCAATTTTGCTCATCTTCAACCCCATGGCCGAATATAGCAAGGGGAAACCATGGCTAGGGTTTTTCAAGCTTCCAAGCTCGATTGTAAGTCCGTTCTAGCCCTTTTTTTCAAGTTCTTTACGTTTTTGGAATCCCGGTAACTTGATTAAGCTTATTCTAGCAATAATTTAAGCTAGGGTTCATATTTGGAAAAATACCCATAGGTGAAATGTGTTTATTTTGATGTTTTATGGTAGAATATGAAGGCTAAAATTATGTTAAACAACTTTTGCTAAGCGATTTTAAGCAAAAATGAGTAAAACGGCTTAATCGGTAAAAATTATTATTGTTCATAACTATGTGTTAGAGAGGGAATTTGATGTTGTCATAGAAGGGAAAAATGTTCAGCATGTCATAAAACATAATAAAATATGCTGAAGTTTAATTTACGAGCTTTGGGACAAAAGTGTAAATATGCAAAAGTTTAGAGGTAAAACTGTAATTTTTCCAAAATATGATTTTGGGTTAATTTGAATAATGTGAGCCCTAATTAGACTATATTTTAAATGATAAAGCAAGGAAAACTAAAATTCAGGCTAAAATGGGGAAAATACCAAGTTGTGGACGAAATGGTAAAAGTAGCCATTTTCACATACGAGGTAAGTTCATATGTAAATGTTGGTAACATAGTTATTATTTTAAATGTTTTTATGTTATTTAAATGATATGATAATTATTATGAAATATTATACTCGTGATAATTGTTTGATAATATGTCAAATTATGTGATATACTTGAAAAATGTGAAATCTACTATCGGCATCGGTATCGACATTCCGTAGAAGATGGTTGAGACACATGATTGGGAAAAAAGGTCCCATTGAACCTTAGGAATGGATTAGGAAACACGTGACATGTCACTGGGATATTTGGGCATCCGAACTCGTTGAGTTGAGTCCGAGTTCACTTATGGATGCGAATGTCCAAACTCGTTGAGTTGAGTCTGAGTTCGAGAGATGTAACTAGGCATCCGAGCTCGTTGAGTTGAGTCTGAGTTCACTTATGGATGCGAATGCCCGAGCTCGTTGAGTTGAGTCCGAGTTCACTTATGGGCGGTTTACATGGTAGCTTGGCTACATATGTGGCACTTATGTGCAAACTTTCCATGTATCCGAATTATATTCCGATGTGTTCAACGGGTAAAATTCTACTCAAATGGAGGAATACTCAAGATGAAAGGGACGTATTGGTAAGTGTTGTGAAATGGATACTTTGAACAGGTATGTACTTAAACCTCGGGTTGAAAACTCGATATAACAACAATATGGTAAGATGATAAATGAAAATGTGATATGAATGTCTCGGTGATGATCATGCAAATGAGGTTTATGTTTGCTTATATAGTTGTGTTACTTGCTATTTGCATGTGAACTTACTAAGCAATTGTTCTTACTCCCTCCTTTTCATTCCTTGTAGTGTTGACAAGCCAGCTCGGAAATCAGAAACGGTCGGAGGCACGCTCACACTATCCGTATACCATCTTGGCATAATGGCTTGTATATTTTGAGTATGGCATGTATAGCATTATAATCATTTTGTATATATGGTCTTATGATATGGTTATTGAGTGGTATGGAAATTCTTGGTAATGATTAGCCATTGGAATGGCTAATCATGATCATATTTGGTGTTATGTATGCTAAATTGCTAGCTAATCGATGGGAACCATGAAATGGGTAAAATTTACCATAAAATAGATTCAGACAGCAGTAGTGATGTGAATTTGAAAAATCACTAAAAATAGTAGAAATGGAATTAAATAATGAATAAGTTATGGAATTGAAGCTTGATGAGTCTATTTTCATATGGATGGAACAAAACAGGTATATGAGTTATATTTTATGAGATGTTTAAATTTTTGTGAAACAGGGCCAGAGTAATTTCTTGATCCCCTGTTCTAACTTTGGAAATTCACCATAAAATTTTCAAAGATAATTAGAAGTCATGATTTATATGTACAGATTCCTTATTGAGTCTAGTTTTATTATAAATAAGCGGCATAGTCATTGAAACTATGTATAGGGAGATATCTGATTCGTAATACACAAAGGTCAGAGCAGTCGAACCCCAAAATAGGGGAGACTTTAACTAATAAACTGTACTAATTTCTTGACAAAAAATTCTTAAAAAAAATTAGTAAATAGATATATGAGTCTAGTTTCAGAGAAAATTTACGGAATTGGATTTCGAGTTTTGGAACTCAAGATATGAATTTTTAAACGACTGTGACACAGATTGCTAGCTTGACTAAAAATTTTAAAAATAAATTGTTTGAGCTATTTAAAGTAATGAATTAAGTCTGTTAACACCTCGTGTTCGACTCCGGCGACGGTCTTGGGTACAGGGCATTACATTTGGTGGTATCAGAGTAGGTTTAGTCAGTTCTCGGACTAACTGTAACACCCCAAACCCGGCCTGGACGTTATGGCCGAATCTGACGTGTCACACGCAGTTTAAAAATCCATGTTTCGTTTTATTATCTAAAAACCGACTATTGATGGCTAACCAGAGTGAATGGAGGCTGAGCACCAGGCAGGTATCCAAAACAGAGGAGGTGAGCCATGAAGGCTACTTAAGTACCAAGCTCTTGTTTGGATCCAATCCTAGACATGCCCACAACCATTGCCACACTTTGGTAAACGAGTTGAAATTTCCTTTAAGTGGTTATCTTTGTTATACCAATTATGTGTGTCGTTGTGTTATTTTGAAAACAGGTATCACTTTGAAAACGCATCCTAAGTCTAGCCCATTTTGATTATTATCAGAAAATATAGAGTTATTTAAAGATAATCCCAAATAAATAGTTAAAATGGCCTTATTACAACCCAAATATAAATAATATTAAAAGTGAAGATAAACTGAAAGGAAAACCGTTTATTTGTTGGTAAGTCCAAACGTGATCATCATGGCCACCCCAAATCCCCTCAGGCTCCAAGTCTCCATATCAAGGCACACCTGCAAAGATTAGAAAGAAAGGGGGTTGAGTTTGGAAAACTCCGTATGCAACAAGCCCCCTTCAGAGCCCAAGTCAATATCAGCCTACTGGGCCTAAGCCCAAATTCAGTTACCACATATACTGCTCAGAAGCCTTTAATTGTTCATATACTGGGCCGAAGCCTTTTCATTATTTATATCACTGGGCCGAAGCCTTTTTCTGTAAACAGTATGGCCCATAGGCCCATTTCAACATCACATGTAACATTCATGCAAGAATGCAAACCCATTTGGGGAGACTACTCAACCCACCATCCGCTACTCTCCACCCGTACCAACCAAGCTCTCCATGTGGGGAATAACTCAACCCACCCAACCAAACTCTCCACTGGCAGCATAGCTGCTTTATCATATAACTGGAGGCCTAGCCTCTCTTAATAACTGGGGCAAAAGCCCTTTTCGGTAAACTGGGGCCAAGCCCTTCTTCACTTCCTTCATCCATATAAAAACCCAACCCAATGCATTTATGAATACATCATGTGCATATCATACTTATCATGTACATATCATACATATCATATGCATATCATACATATCATGTGCATATCATATCAATCATGTATATCAAAATCTCATATATCAAATTCATAACTAAACCCTATGGGTATAATGGTCATTTTTACCTAGGGGCAAAATAGTCATTTTCATATTATAAGGGTATTTCCGTAATTTTACCAAATACTAGGGTTTCCATGCTTATTATCAGTTACTAACTATTCATTTGTTTGAATAGCATTTCTGGCCCATTTTTAGTGAAACCGAGTTATTGGGCCAAAAACCCCTAATGGGCCTTACATAGCCGATTTAGTCATCTAGGCCCATTTATCTTATAATCCATAATGGTATTACCAGTCTCAACGTGCAATTTAACAGGTTTTCATTTCCTACCAAATTTACCCAAATGGGCCCGAAAGCCTATTGGGCCCGATTTTAACCCCTCGAGGCCCAACTTACCGTGAATGCCAAACATCATGCTCTTACCTTTTCCAACGTTCACGATCATCATCTTAGAGGATCTAATTAACCAATGAGCATTTGCTTGCTCACAAGTCCTCGAAATGCCAAAATTTTGGCATTTCGGCTTTTCGGTATTTATTCAGTTAAGCTACAAAAGAAGGTTCGTTACACACCTGATTTGCGATATTCCTTGACGAGATCTCCTACACGATTTCTCCTATAATCAACCACTTATACATCAGCCCACATTAATTAAACCAAAACGAAAACCATCTATTATCAACACTTACTCATTCGGCCACTATCCATAATGGCCTTAGAATCCATACCTTTGCCGAAGTTGATGACTAGACCTAGTCACTCCGATGAACCAAACTAATCCAAGTTGACACCATGCCTTGCTGCTCCTCCACTATATAAACCATAAAAAATATTAACAGAAGAACCCCATAAGGCCTATGCCCATATTCGGCCACCTCCCTAAACTATAGGGGTTTTGGCTCTTGTCAACAGCCATAAAAGAAATCGCTTAAAGGTTGAGCACTTACCACAGTCTCCTCTTCTTGAATCCGCCTATGCCTAGAAGATAAGAGAATTGATCACCAAAAAGTGAGAAGAAAAAGAAGGTTGTTGGTCAACAAAGAATCGGCACCACCTCGACTCCATATTTTTTAGCTTTTCGCGGTATTTCGGCAGAAGTAGAGGTAAGGAAAAGAAACGATACATGAATGGAAAGAAGTAGTGAGCTGGTTTGGAAGGAGGAAAAAGAAAGAGAGGATGAAAGGAAGAGGGATAGATTCGGCTGCAAAAGAAAAAAAAAGAGAAAAAAGACTAGACAAAAGGAGAAAGCGGCACAAAGTACCCAAGTGCCGAAAATCCCTACTAAAACCCCTCTGCCGAAAATCCCCTCTCTAATCCCCAACATTCGGCCAACTCTATCCCACTCTCCAATCCCTAAAATCTCTCCCCTTATCCCTCCTTAAACCATGCATTTGACCGATTCAAACTCTTCCCCCCAAAGAATTCCATTCAGCTTTAAACTCTAGCGTGCACAAAGCATAAAAATTAGCATCATACTTGCCAACACAGGGAATCAATCCCATGTCTTCCCAAACCACTTACACGCCACCCTTATAGCTCCCTAGTGGCGTCACTTAGCCACTTTACTAGAGGCTCTTTTGTGACACAATTTATCCACAAATATTAATAAGTCCACCTATCCAAGACCCCTAACCTCTCAAGTCCAAAATTCAAAAATTCCTCTGGGTTTTGGCCAACACATGGGCCTTCCATAAGCCCATTTACCTACTCAAAATATGAATTTCACAACCAAATACCAAATTTTAAAAACTTTACCAAAATATTGAGAACCAAGAATAAATTTGAAAATCAGGATGTTACAACTCTACCCTCCTTAAAGAGATTTCGTCCTCGAAATTTTACCTTATCCAAATAGTTGAGGGTACTGTTGATGCATCGCCTCTTCGGTCTCCCAAGTAGCTTCTTCCTTGCCATGGTTCCTCCAAAGTACCTTCACTAATGGAACTGACTTCCTTCTCAACACCTTGACGTCACGATCAAGTATTTGCATGGGTTCCTCTTCAAAAGTCAAATCCGACTGTAGTTCGATTTCTGCAACTGGTATGATATGAGTTGGGTCAGAACGATATCGCCTTAGCATGGACACATGAAAAACATTATGGATACGATGCAGTTCCGGTGGTAACTCTAGGTGATAAGCCACCGGTCCAATCCGCTTAACAATTCGGTAAGGCCCAATAAACCGTGGGCTCAACTTACCCTTCTTACCAAACCTCAATATCTTCTTCCAAGGTGAAACTTTCAAAAAGACCATGTCCCCTACAACATATTCTATATCCTTACATTTCAGATCTTTCGATCCGTTGCCTCCTTTAACCGATTCCTAATCACCTTACTCTTGTCTTCAGTATCTGCTACCAACTCTGGCCCAAGTACTTGTCTATCCCCCAATTCTACCCAACAAGTAGGCGAACGACACCTTCGCCCATATAGTGCCTCATAAGGAGCCATCTGAATACTTGCTTGGTAACTGTTGTTATACGCGAACTCTGCCAATGGCAAATAATCCTCCCAACTGCCCCTAAACTCAAAACACAACCCCTCAACATGTCTTCCAATATTTGAATAACCCTCTCTGACCGCCCATCTGATTGAGGGTGAAAAGTCGTACTAAAATCTAATCGCGTTCCCAATGCTTCATGCAATTTCTGCCAAAACCGAGATGTAAACCTTGGGTCTCGGTCAGAAATTATTGACGCTGGCACCCCATGCAACCGTACTATCTCTGCCACATATAACTTGGCCAACTTCTGAAGTGAGTAATCGGTTCGAACAGGTATGAAATGAGTAGACTTCGTCAGCCTATCCACAATTACCAAACTAAGTCCTTCTTGGAAGGTGTCAATGGCAAACCACTTACAAAATCCATGGTTACCCTTTCCCACTTCCAAAGTGGTATCTTTATTGGTCAGTAACAATCTGAAGAAGGCGATTGATGCTCAGCCTTTACTTGTTGACACGTTAAACACTTTCTCACAAATTCAGTCACTTCTCGCTTAAGCCCAGGCCACCAATATAGCTCTCGCAGGTCTCGATACAACTTGCTTCCTCCTGAATGCATAGCACAAGGTCCACTATGTGCCTCCTTTAAAATCATCAACCTCAAATCAGAGTCCTTCGGTATACAAATTCTTCCTCGAAAACAAAGAACCCCATCACCATTTAGTCCAAAGTCTGGATTCTCGCCTTTCTCAACTTGCTAAAACTGAGAAACCAACGACTCATCCATCAACTGTTGCCTCTTAATCTACTCTACCCAAGTCGGTCTCACTTGTAACTCTGCCAATAAGCTTCCATCATCATACAAGCTTAAGCAAGCAAACATCGCCTTCAACTCCGCCACAGTTCTACGACTCAACGCATCAGCCACAACATTTGCCTTACCTGGGTGGTATTCAATCGAACAATCATAGTCTTTTAACAGCTCTATCTACCTTCGTTGTCTAAGATTCAGCTCTTTTTGAGTCAGCAAGTACTTAAGACTCTTATGATCCGCGTAAATAATGCATCTCTCTCCATACAAGTAGTGCCTCTATATCTTAAGTGCAAAAATCACCGCTGCCAACTCCAAGTCATGAGTAGGATAATTCAGCTCATGAGGCTTAAGCTGTCGTGAAGCATAAGCGACCACTTTGCCCTCTTGCATCAAAACACAGCCCAAACCTACATGTGATGCATCACTGTACACAGTGAAATCTTTGCCAGATTCTGGCTGAATCAACACCGGTGCCTCAGTCAGAACTTTCTTTAACTTTTCAAAAGCCTCTTGCTGCTTATTCGTCCAAACGAAAGGTGCTCCCTTCCTTATAAGTTTTGTTAATGGTGCTGCCAACACAGAAAATCCTTCCACAAACCTTCTATAATAACCTGCCAACCCCAGAAAACTTCAGATTTCTGTTACAAACCTCGGTGGCTTCCACTCCAAAATCGCCTCAATCTTCCGAGGGTCTACCTTAATCCCTTCCACAGACACAACATGCCCTAAGAAGGTTACTTCATTCAGCCAAAACTCGCACTTACTAAACTTTGCATAAAGTTGCTTTTCCCTTAGCACTTGTAGCACAATCCGTAGATACTCATCATGCTTCTCTTCCGTTTCCGAGTACACCAAGATATCATCAATAAAAACAACAACAAACTGATCCAAGTATGGCTGAAACACCCGATTCATCAAATCCATGAATGCTGCCGGTGTGTTAGTTAAGCCAAAGGGCATAACCAAAAACTCGTAATGACCATATCGAGTTCTGAATGCCGTCTTATGGATATCTTCCTCTTTGACTCTCAACTGATGATATCCTGACCGAAGGTCAATCTTGGAGAACACCGAAGCTCCTTTTAGTTGATCGAACAGATCGTCGATTCTTGGCAACGGATACTTGTTCTTGATTGTCAGTTTGTTCAACTGCCGATAATCAATACACATTCGCATGGTCCCATCTTTCTTCTTTATGAACAACACTGGGGCACCCCATGGAGAAATACTGGGTCTTATAAACTGTCTGTCCAACAGTTCTTGAATCTGAGCTTTCAGTTCTACCAACTCTCTTGGTGCCATCCTATAAGGTGCAATGGACACTGGAGCCGTTCCAGGTAACAAGTCGATTCCAAACTCGACTTCTCTATTCGGAGGTAGTCCAGGAAGTTCCTCCGGAAATACATCTTGGAACTCCTTAATGGTCCTAACTGACTCTACGGTCATCTCTGCAAGTTCAGCTTGACTCACAAATGCCAAAAATGCCTCACAACCTTTCCGAATCAACTTCTCTGCCCTTAAAGCCGAAACAACATTAGACAAATAATTTCTTCGCTCCCCAATGACGATTATTTCCTCATCTTTAGCAGTTCTTAGCACCATTCTCTTAACAGCACAATCCAGCGTCGCCCTATGCTTGGTCAGCCAGTCCATCCCCAAAATAAGATCAAACTCCCCAAATGGCAGCTCCATCAAATCCCCTACAAATATCTCACCCTGTGTCTCTAAAGGCACTTCCTTAAAGAGTTTATTTACCCTAACCGAGTGTCCCAAAGGGCTTAATACTGATACCCTACTTATAGTTTCCTCAGGAAGCACACCCAACGCCCCAGATACATCACAAGCAATATACGAGTGGGTGGAACCCACATCAACCAAAGCAGTGTAAGGTTTGCTATGAATGAGGAATGTACCGGTTATAATATCAGGAGCATCACCTTCCTCACGACGTCGTGCAGCATAAACCAACGCCGGCTGTCGAGCCTCAGCTTGTCCAGCACCCCTGCCAGGTGCCCCACGTCCTCGTCCACCACCATTTCCACCTCTACCTTGCCCACGGCCCCTCTGTGGCGGTGGTCTTCCTCACTGCGGTTGAACACCTCTTTGCTCCGTAGCTTGATCCTGAGCTGCTCTCCGAGGACACTCTCTGAACTTATGCTCCTTTGACCTACATCGAAAACACGCTTGATTCGTTTCCAACATTCCCCATATGTGCTCGCCACACGATCCTTGCAAACTCTGCAGCTTAAAAGTATTTCCTGAGATGGCTCCTCCACTCTAGCTCTTTTAACATTTCTATCTGCGATGCACTGAGGGTCCGAATCCCTTCGAATGCAGGTCGATCCTCTCACAATTCTCGCTGCTCACTGCTTTTACTTCCTCGGCTATCTTAGCCTTCTCCACTAATGCAGCAAAATCATGCTCCCTCTGTGGAGCTATAAACACTCTAAACTCATCGCAGAGGCCATCCTCGAATCAAACGCTGCACTCATATTCAGTCGCAACTATCCCGCTAGCATATCGACTCAGCCTCAAGAATTCTGCCTCATACTCCGCAACAGTCCTATTATCCTGAGCCAGATTCAAAAATTCCTTTCGGCTGGCATCCACAAAACTCGCTCCAACATACATCCCCTTAAAAGCAGACTTGAACAGCTCCCAAGTCACACGTTCGATCGGGGTACTCTTCCTTACAGTGATCCACCACTGGTATGCCTCATCTCTTAGCAATGACACGACTCCCTTCAGCTTTTGCTCCACAGAGCAATCGAGGTCGTCTATAATCCGCTCTGTTGCCTCTAACCAATACTCAGCCACGTTTGGGGCTACTCTAGATACACCTCTAAAAACCTCTGCTCCGTTAGCCCAGAGTCGCTCAGATATGGATCCTCTATTTACTGTCCCGGTGCTAGCTTTAGCAACCCTTTCTAAGACCCTTAGCATTGCTTGGGACAAAGCATCGTCCCCTGCAGCCCAATCATATGACCCAGTCTCAGTTGTCTGTGGTACAAATGTCTTCTCAGCTGGCCTATGCCTTGAGGATGAAGATTCAGCTTGCACTCTTCCACAACCACGTCCACGTCCGCGGCCTCGTCCACGCATTCCTGTAACATCCCGAAATAGGGCCTAAACGAAACAGTGGTTATGAAACCACAAATCCAAGGTATAAAAATTTATTTTATTATTATTTTGAGGTCTATGATATGTTTGCATGATTGTGTGAAAAGTTCGTGAAGAAATTCTATGCATAAAGTACTTAATTTGAAATTAGGGACTAAATTGAATAAATTGCAAAACTTGTGTTCTAGAAGTATTTTGCATAAAATAGAATTAGAATATTAATTAAGAGGTCTTAAATAGCAATTTGACCAATTTTAAGTTCATGGACAAAATTAGGACATGGAAGAAATTTTTGAAAGTTTAGTAGTAAGGGCATTTTGGTCATTTAGGGGTAAAATGAATTAAAAACAGAATTAAAAGCCAATTTTTGTCCATCTTCTTCATTAGGACGAAATTTCAAGGGTTCTCCATAGCTAGGGTTTGTTTCAAGCTTTCAAGCTCCATAATCAAGAAAGACGTGGAATCGACCTCAATCGAGGAAAAGAAAAGATTGTGGACTAAATTGCAGAATCTTTGTATTTTGGTACCAAGGTAAGTTCATGTGTAAATAAGGTAGCATAATTGTTTTTTTTAAGTTATTGATGTTAATTATATGATATGCTGATTTTTAATCGTGAAATAATATGCTTTATGGTTAACGTTTAGTAATATGTAAATTATGTTTACTACTTGATAAATATGAATTGCTACCGAGTATCGGTTCCGATATTCCATGGAAGACGGAAAATGTCAGATCAAGGGAAAAAGCCCGTTTGAACCTTAGGAATAGATTAGGATACAAGTGACATGTCACTAGGATGGTTGAGCATCCGAACTCGTTGAGTTGAGTCCGAGTTCACTTATGGATGCGAATGTTCGAACTCGTTGAGTTGAGTCCGAGTTCGAGAGATGTAACTAGGCATCCGAGCTCGTTGAGTTGAGTCCGAGTTCACTTATGGATGCGAACGCCCGAGCTCGTTGAGTTGAGTCCGAGTTCGCTTATGGGCGGGTTACATGATTGCTTGATTGCATATATGGCACTTATGTGCAAGTTATCCATGTATCCGAATTATATTTCGATGTGTTCAACGGGTAAAGTTCTACTCAATTGGAGGAATATTCGAGATGTAAAGAGACATATTGGTAAGTGATGTGAAATGGATATTTTGGACAGGTATGTATTTAACCCTTGGGTTGAGTATTGATACAATCACGATAAGGTAATAAGATGATGAAAAATGATTAGAAATGTGATATGTGTTTTAGTGATGCATGCTAATGTTGATTGGTATGAATGTTTGTTATGTTACTTATTATTTGCATATGAACTTACTAAGCATTTATGCTTACTCCTTCCTTCTTACTCATTGTAGTTTTGAACAAGCCAACTCAGAGTCGGGATAGGTCGAAGGCTCACCACACTATCCTAAGACTTTTGGTAAATGGTTTGTAAATTTAAGTATGGCATGTATAGCAATATACCTATTTTGTGTAAATGATCTTATGATATGGTGATGGAATGGTTGAGAAAATGTTTGACAATGATAAATTATGAAAATGGTTAGTTTAGATTATGTTTGATGTTAAGGAAAATTATTAAGATACTTAGTGCATAAAAACTCATAAAAGGGATGAAATTTGCCATAAACAGAATACTACAGCAACACTGACGCAAGTTTGAAAATTTATTAAAAATCATAGAAATTGAATCTAGTGATGGATTATGTATCAAATTTAAGCTTATTATGTCTAGTTTCACATGAAACAAATGATACAGGTAAAGGAATTATATGTTAAAATATATTTGAATTTTAGTGAAATAGGGTCGTAGCAGTTTCTGAATCCCCTGTTCCAACTTTAGAAATTCACCATAAATTGTAAAGATATAATTAGGTGGTGTATTTTATATCCTAAGAATCCTTATTGAGTATAGTTTTAGTAGAAACAAACCTCATAGTCATATGAATTTTTTACAGAGAGAAATGTGGTTCGTAGTAAACAGAGGTCAAACCAGTCAAGTCTTGAAACAGGGGTAACTTTAACTAATAAAATGTACTAATTGACTAAGTCAAAAATTCTAGAAAAAAATTAGTAGATAGATATATGAGTCTAGTTTCAGGAAAAATTTATGGATCTTAGTTTTGAGTTTTGAAACTCGAGAAATGAATTTTTAAGCAGCTATGATGCAGAAAAATAGTTTATTCTGAAAATTAAAATAAGTGGTTTAGAGTTGTTTAAAAGGTAAGATAAGTTTAGTAACACCTCAAGCTTGACTCCGATGACGGTTTCGGGCGTGGGGCGTTACATTTTTTGTATCGAGCAGGTTTAGTCGGTTCTCAAACAGCTTAGTGTGAGTAAATGTCTAGCTATACATGTCATACACTGTATTTTGATAGTGTGACGACTCACGCGATTTTTAAATATTTTGTTTTATTGTAATGGATCCCGAGCGAGCTGGTGATGATGATGTAGAAAGTAATGCACCTACTCCGCGGAAGGGGTAGCGCCATCTGAGAATAGGCCAGTAACAGTTAATCAGGGAGGAGTGACTCGAGAAGCTCTCTTCCAAGCTTTGAATAATTGGTTTGCCGAGTTCGTTAAATGCGAATCCTAGTAGTCGACCTCCACCCCTCATGACTCTCTCACTACCCATGTAGCTCAAGCTTCCCATCACAGTACAATGATAAGAGAAAAGCCACCAGCTGATAGAATCGGAAACAAGGGGCGTAAGAGTTCCGAGCAACAAAACATGATGATGCAGAAAAGAGCAAAATTTTTGGTTAGAAAATACTATCGAGTCTTTGATGAATTATCTTGTACACCCGAGGAATGTATGAAATGTGTAATATCACTTCTTAGAGACTCACCTACTACTAGTGGAAGACACTTGTATCAGTTGTACCAAAGGAGAGGATCACTTGGGATTTCTTTCAGGAGGAATTTCGTAAAAGTACATCACTCGTGGTTTATTAACTGTAAGAGAAAGGAATTCTGAATTGAAACAAGGGAGCTATTGTGTTCTCCAAGATAGATTTGAGATCCGGATACTATCGATTATGAGATAAAGAGTCGATGTCCCAAGACTGCTTTCCCTGACTAGGTGAAGGTATTAAGGTTGATCCGAGCAAGATTTCACCATTGTTGATTGGAAGCCTCCTAGAAATGTATCGGTTGTTAGAAGTTTTGTTGGTCTTGTCGGATATTGTAGAGGATTTTCCATGATAGCTACCCCATTGACAAGATTTCTGCGAAAGGATATCAAGTTTGAATGGATTGAGAAGTGTCAACGAGTTTTGACAAGTTAAAAGCATTATTGACTAAAGCTCCTGCTTTAGTACAACCAGAACTGTAAGGAGTTTGTGATTTATGTTGATGCGTCCATGAATGGACTTGGTTGTGTACTTATGCAGAAGGGAAGGTAATTGCTTATGCCTCTAGATAGCTAAAGCCACATGAGAAGAACTATCCGATGCATGATTTAGAGCTAGCCGCCATTATTTTTATGTTGAAAGATTTGGAGACATCATTTGTATGCGGTGAGAAGTGCCACATATTCACCGATCACAAAAGTTTGAAATTGAAGCAAAGAAGATGGCTAGAGTTGATTAAAGATTATGAGCTAGTGATTGATTATCACCTGTATGTGTACCAAGAATGATGAGCTTATTCGAAAGATCTTACAGAAGCACATAGTAGTTTTTTTGTCTATTCATCCGTAGTACAAAGATGTATAATGATTTGAAGAAAATGTACTTGGTGGGTAGGAATAAAAGGACATTTCGAGTTTGTTTCTAGATGTTTGATCTATCACAGGTAAGGCCGAACATCGTGTACCTTCAGTGTTTATTGCGGCACTGTGCTAGTCCCCTCGAGTGGAAATGGAATCGAGTTATTATAGATTTTGTGACAGATTGCCGCTTACACCGAGAAAGAAAGATGCAAGATGGGTTGTGATTGATAAGTTAACGAATTCGGCTCATTTTATCCCGGTTCAGTATGGATTTTTCACTTGACAAGTTGGCCGAGTTGTATATTTCAGAGATAGTCGACTACATGGGGTAGACGAGGCTACATGGGAACTCGAAGAGGCTATGTGAAAACAAGACCCATATCTCTTCACAGTAAGATTTTCTGGGGACGAAAATCCCTAAAGGGGGGAGAAATGTAACATCCCGAAATAGGGCCTAAACGGAACAGTGGTTACGAAACCACAAATCCAAGGTATAAAAATTTATTTTATTATTATTTTGAGGTCTATGATATGTTTGCATGATTGTGTGAAAAGTTCGTGAAGAAATTTTATGCATAAAGTACTTAATTTGAAATTAGGGACTAAATTGAATAAATTGCAAAACTTGTGTTCTAGAAGTATTTTGCATAAAATAGAATTAGAATATTAATTAGGAGGTCTTAAATAGCAATTTGACCAATTTTAAGTTCATGGACAAAATTAGGACATGGAAGAAATTTTTGAAAGTTTAGTAGTAAGGGCATTTTGGTCATTTAGGGGTAAAATGAATTAAAAACAAAATTAAAAGCCAATTTTTGTCCATCTTCTTCATTAGGACGAAATTTCAAGGGTTCTCCATAGCTAGGGTTTGTTTCAAGCTTTCAAGCTCCATAATCAAGAAAGACGTGGAATCGACCTCAATCGAGGAAAAGAAAAGATTGTGGACTAAATTGCAGAATCTTTGTATTTTGGTACCAAGGTAAGTTCATGTGTAAATAAGGTAGCATAATTGTTTTTTTAAGTTATTGATGTTAATTATATGATATGCTGATTTTTAATCGTGAAATAATATGCTTTATGGTTAACGTTTAGTAATATGTAAATTATGTTTACTACTTGATAAATATGAATTGCTACCGAGTATCGGTTCCGATATTCCATGGAAGACAGAAAATGTCAGATCAAGGGAAAAAGCCCGTTTGAACCTTAGGAATAGATTAGGATACAAGTGACATGTCACTAGGATGGTTGAGCATCCGAACTCGTTGAGTTGAGTCCGAGTTCACTTATGGATGCGAATGTTCGAACTCGTTGAGTTGAGTCCGAGTTCGAGAGATGTAACTAGGCATCCGAGCTCGTTGAGTTGAGTCCGAGTTCACTTATGGATGCGAACGCCCGAGCTCGTTGAGTTGAGTCCGAGTTCGCTTATGGGCGGGTTACATGATTGCTTGATTGCATATATGGCACTTATGTGCAAGTTATCCATGTATCCGAATTATATTCCGATGTGTTCAACGGGTAAAGTTCTACTCAATTGGAGGAATATTCGAGATGTAAAGAGACGTATTGGTAAGTGATGTGAAATGGATATTTTGGACAGGTATGTATTTAACCCTCGGGTTGAGTATTGATACAATCACGATAAGGTAATAAGATGATGAAAAATGATTAGAAATGTGATATGTGTTTTAGTGATGCATGCTAATGTTGATTGGTATGAATGTTTGTTATGTTACTTATTATTTGCATATGAACTTACTAAGCATTTATGCTTACTCCTTCCTTCTTACTCATTGTAGTTTTGAACAAGCCAACTCAGAGAGTCGGGATAGGTCGAAGGCTCGACCACACTATCCTAAGACTTTTGGTAAATGGTTTGTAAATTTAAGTATGGCATGTATAGCAATATACCTATTTTGTGTAAATGATCTTATGATATGGTGATGGAATGGTTGAGAAAATGTTTGACAATGATAAATTATGAAAATGGTTAGTTTAGATTATGTTTGATGTTAAGGAAAATTATTAAGATACTTAGTGTATAAAAACTCATAAAAGGGATGAAATTTGCCATAAACAGAATACTACAGCAACACTGACGCGAGTTTGAAAATTTATTAAAAATCATAGAAATTGAATCTAGTGATGGATTATGTATCAAATTTAAGCTTATTATGTCTAGTTTCACATGAAACAAATGATACAGGTAAAGGAATTATATGTTAAAATATATTTGAATTTTAGTGAAACAGGGTCGTAGCAGTTTCTGAATCCCCTGTTCCAACTTTAGAAATTCACCATAAATTGTAAAGACATAATTAGGTGGTGTATTTTATATCCTAAGAATCCTTATAGAGTCTAGTTTTAGTAGAAACAAACCTAATAGTCATATGAATTTTTTACAGAGAGAAATGTGGTTCGTAGTAAACAGAGGTCAAACCAGTCAAGTCTTGAAACAGGGGTAACTTTAACTAATAAAATGTACTAATTGACTAAGTCAAAAATTCTAGAAAAAAATTAGTAGATAGATATATGAGTCTAGTTTCAGGAAAAATTTATGGATCTTAGTTTTGAGTTTTGAAACTCGAGAAATGAATTTTTAAGCAGCTATGACGCAGAAAAACAGTTTATTCCGAAAATTAAAATAAGTGGTTTAGAGTTGTTTAAAAGGTAAGATAAGTTTAGTAACACCTCAAGCTTGACTCCGATGACGGTTTCGGGCGTGGGGGCGTTACATTCCCCTTGTACTCATATCGAATTATCTAATTACGAATTTTATGATATTAGTCAATTGTTTCAGTTTTTATTAAGAGATGTCTTATGGAAATATGGCAATTCAGGGATTGTTTTCGCAGCGACGTAGCCTAACTACAGTCTCAATCCTACTGTTTTACAGTTCTACCCTACCTACAGTATCATAGTAGGGCTTCAGTTTTATCCACAACATTTTATCAAAGTTAACTAATGTAAAAGTAAGGGTACTTACAGACTTGGTGCCAGTGATTCAGTGTGCCACGTCTTTCTTCAAACCATTTAAAAATTAAAAACATGCATTTGGTCAAAAATAAAAATTTTCCCAAAATTGATTTAAAGTACCTCTATTTTGAAATTCTCGATTTAAACCCATTTAAAAACCTACAGTCGAGTTGTTGCAACTGGGCTCTAATACCACTAAATGTAACACCCCAAACCCAGCCTAGATGTTATGGCCGAATCTGACGTGTCACACGCAGTTTAGAAATCCATGTTTCGTTTTATTATCTAAAAACCGACTATTGATGGCTAACCAGAGTGAATGGAGGCTGAGCACCAGGTAGGTATCCGAAACAGAGGAGGTAAGCCATGAAGGCTGCTTAAGTACCAAGCTCTTGTTTGGATCCAATCCTAGACATGCCCACAACCATTGCCACACTTCGGTAAACGAGTTGAAATTTCCTTTAAGTGGTTATCTTTGTTATACCAATTATGTGTGTCGTTGTGTTATTTTGAAAACAGGTATCACTTTGAAACACGTCCTAAGTCTACCCCATTTTAATTATTATCAGAAAATATAGAGTTATTTAAAGATAATCCCAAATAAATAGTTAAAATGGCCTTATTACAACCCAAATATAAATAATATTAAAAGTGAAGATAAACTGAAAGAAAAACCGTTTATTTGTTGGTAAGTCCAAACGTGATCATCATGGCCACCCCAAATCCCCTTCGGCTCCAAGTCTCCATATCAAGGCACACCTGCAAAGATTAGAAAGAAAAAGGGGGTGAGTTTGGAAAACTCTGTGTGCAACAAGCCCCCTTCAGAGCCCAAGTCATATCAGCCTATTGGGCCTAAGCCCAAATTTAGTTACCACATATACTGGGCCAAAGCCTTTAATTGTTCATATACTGGGCTGAAGCCTTTTCATTATTCATATCACTCGGCCGAAGCCTTTTTCTATAAACAGTATGGCCCATAGGCCCATTTCAACATCACATGTAACATTCATGCAAGAATGCAAACCCATTTGGGGAGACTACTCAACCCACCATCTGCTACTCTCCACCCATACCAACCAAGCTCTCCATGTGGGGAATAACTCAACCCACCCAACCAAACTCTCCACTAGCAGCATAGCTGCTTTATCATATAACTGGAGGCCTAGCCTCTTTTAATAACTGGGGCAAAAGCCCTTTTCGATAAACTAGGGCCAAGCCCTTCTTCACTTCCTCCATTCATATAAAATCCCAACCCAATGCATTTATGAATGCATCATGTGCATATCATACTTATCATGTGCATATCATACATATCATGTGCATATCATACATATCATGTGCATATCATATCAATCATGTATATCAAAATCTCATATATCAAATTCATAACTAAACCCTAGGGGTATAATGGTCATTTTTACCTAGGGGCAAAATAGTCATTTTCATATTATAAGGGTATTTTCGTAATTTTACGAAATACTAGGGTTTCCATGCTCATTATCAGTTACTAACTTTTCATTTGTTTGAACAGCATTTCTGGCCCATTTTTAGCGAACCGAGTTATTGGGCCAAAAACCCCTAATGGGGCCTACATAGCTGATTTAGTCATCTAGGCCCATTTATCTTATATTCCATAATGGTATTACCAGTCTCAACGTGCAATTTAACAGGTTTTCATTTCCTACCAAATTTACCCAAATGGGCCCGAAAGCCCATTGGGCCCGATTTTAACCCCTCGAGGCCCAACTTACTGTGAATGCCAAACATCATGCTCTTACCTTTTCCAACGTTCACGATCATCATCTTAGAGGATCTACTTAACCGATGAGCATTTACTTACTTACAAGTCCTCAAAATGCCAGAATTTTGGCATTTCGGCTTTTCGGCATTTATTGAGTTAAGCTACAAAAGAAGGTTCGTTACACACCTGATTTACGATATTCCTTGACGAGATCTCCTACACGATTTCTCCTATAATCAACCACTTATATATCAGCCCACATTAATTAAACCAAAACGAAAACCATCTACTATCAACACTTACTCATTCGGCCACTATCCATAATGGCCTTAGAATCCATACCTTTGCCGAAGTTGATGACTAGACCTAGTCACTCCGATGATCCAAACTAATCCAAGTCGACACTACGCCTTGCTGCTCCTCCACTATATAAACCATAAAAAATATTAACAGAAGAACCCCATAAGGCCTATGCCCATATTCGGCCACCTCCCTAAACTATAGGGGTTTCGGCTCTTGTCAACAACCATAAAAGAAATCGCTTAAAGGTTGAGCACTTACCACAGTATCCTCTTCTTGAATCCGCCTATGCCTAGAAGATAAGAGAATTGATCACCAAAAAGTGAGAAGAAAAAGAAGGTTGTTGGTCAACAAAGAATCAGCACCACCTCGACTCCACAATTTTTGACTTTTCGCGGTATTTCTGCAGAAGTGGAGGTAAGGAAAAGAAACGATAGATGAATGGAAAGAAGTAGTGAGCTAGTTTGGAAGGAGGAAAAAGAAAGAGAAGATGAAAGAAATAGGGATGGATTCAGCTGCAAAAGAAAAAAAAAAAGAGAGAAAAGACTAAACAAAAGGAGAAAACGGCACACAAGTACCTAAGTGCCGAAAATCCCTACTAAAACCCCTCTGCCAAAAATCCCCCCTCTAATCCCCAACATTCGGCCAACTCTATCCCACTCTCCAATCCCTAAAATCTTTCCCCTTATCCCTCCTTAAACCATGCATTTGACCGATTCAAACTCTTCCCGCCAAAGAATTCCATTCAGCTTTAAACTCTAGCGTGCACAAAGCATAAAAATTAGCATCATACTTGCCAACACAGGGAATCGATCCCATGTCTTCCCAAACCACTTACACGCCACCCTTATAGCTCCCTAGTGGCGTCACTTAGCCACTTTACTAGACTCTTTTGTGACACAATTTATCCACAAAAATTAATAAGTCCACCTATCCAAGACCCCTAACCTCTCAAGTCCAAAATTCAAAAATTCCACCGGGTTTTGGCCAACACATGGGCCTTCCATAAGCCCATTTACCTACTCAAAATATGAATTTCACAACCAAATACCAAATTTTAAAAACTTTACCAAAATATTGAGAACCGCGAATAAATCTGAAAATCAGGATGTTACACTAACTTAGCATGCGTAAAAATTTAGCTATACATGCCACTGATCTGTGATAGTGTGATATCTTCCGACGCATATGAGTACCGTCTTATGTAGACAGGGTACTCTCGAACCGAGCTGCGCCGACCATGTTCAATGTTATGTGAAGGTATTTGAGTAAAATTATGATTATGATAAGTCTCGGTTCAGAAAAGTATGAATAAAAGTTTATGATACATATGTGATAAATATCCATATTTGCTTAATGCTCATATGATGTAGTGTATATGGCTTACTTGATAAGATGAACGGAATAAATAGAAAGTAATAGAGGTATGAATAAAATTCATAATATTATGATATGAATGAAAATGTCCTTGTCTTGATTTGGACGTCGAATGTTGATGAATGCTAATGATATATAATTTTTATAAGATGAAAGATTATAATGAAATAAAATTATCTATGTTAAATTGTTGGACTGAATTATATGATTGTAATGACATGTACATGATGCACGAAATGAAAGTTGTGATTGTGATGCAAATATCTATGTTTGTTTGGCCCTATATGATGTCATGAGCATGAATTAATTTAATTAAATGAATGGATAAGTAAAGCTATCTAGAAAACATAGAATGTATGCATAAGTATATTGTCTAAATGGGACAAGAGGAAAATTTGTGTAAGCCAACATGAATGTTGCATTGCCCGAATGAATGACATGATTTTGATGATGTTGCTATGATGATGGAAGTTGTGTCATATGTGTGTATGTATAAGAAAGTCGAGTCGAGGTCCTACAACCCGTCCCCCTTACCGAAGTGGTATTTATAATGGAATTTCATGAGATTTGTATTGAATAAGTTTCAGCTTGAGAACCCAAAGAATTCAAAGGATAGAATAATTATAACTATGATCGAGATTGAAAATGAGCTGATAAGTAAAGTTAGAGCCGATGAAAGTATCGGATTGACGTAAAGATTATTGGAGTTATGCATCGTCCCAATTAGAGAAGGAATTCTCTTTGGTAAATCAATTACTCAGTGCAAGGTCGAGAAAAGTGTAAATCGAAATTTATTCAGAATCGCCTTCTTTAGTGAATGGTTTAATATGAAATTTGTGACAAAAAACTAGTTAGGGAAATGATATTTGAAATGTGAACTATCCGAGTGTGACAAATTATATGACCGGACAGATTCAAATGATTTCTTTTGAGATGTTCTATGTGTTTACCCATTCTCGTAAATATTTCTATGGCTATTGATCTTCTCAAGAAATTCTTGTTATATGGGAATGTCTTCTAATTCTAGTGTTGGATGAAAGCATTGGTAGTCCGATCGGGTTTATAATTTATATTGCTCTATTTCATCTGGTATTCTATTCCATTTCATTCGATAAGAATTGATGAGGGAATACATATGATATTATAATTCTGCTTTCTTCTACTTGATGCTTCATCCGATATATATGTATGGGAAGATATATTGATCTTGTTATATTTGCTTTCAGTGGGATTAAATGATGTTTTCTTTTGGACTTTCTTTCTTTGAAGAATTATCGGGGTATTCTATATTTTCTCTATGAGTTTGGTTTTTGATTCTCCGGCATAGTATCGTATCTTGGGTTTCTTTATCCTGGATCTTTTTATTCTAGATTTCTTTGTTCCGGGTTTCTCTATCTTGGATTTCTTTATTCGGTTTTCTTGTTATCTTTGTTCCATAATTTGTCAATTACGACTCATGTTCGAAGTGCGTTCTTCAGCTCGTGATAATCATGTCAAATATGACTATACTTCTAATTTGATCTTGGTAATGTGGTGATTTTAGTATTGGTATTTTTTTTTTCTAATTTCTGTGTAAGGATTTGACATCATAAAGGCATAGGTGATAAAAGCGCGAGTTTCAGTCGGTATGGTGAATTATTTATTTGAAAGATTTCATGTGACAATTATGTCAGGATTATTTTTCTCAAGTCTGATAATAGAATTTCATTTTTGTACTGATAAAAGAGTAAATAGTCTGAACGAGAAGTGTATATTTATTAGAAAGAGTTGGATATTAGTTAAAGTCACTACGAATGATAAGGTTTTCATCTTATGAAAGTTGAAAAGTTTATTACATGTTGACAGAGTTCGGATAGATGAGAATATTGGTAACTGAAGCGTCTGAACTAGACTAGTCTACATTGAGCAAAGACTTCCTGACTTTCAGTAATGTACTGTTGTATGAATTGTGATGTGTTTTAAGACAGTGAGGTAATGTGATAGTTTAGAGCATTCGATGTTACATAAAATTCGAGTTGTTAAAGAGGTTAAAGCTGAGCATTGGGATCTATCAAAATTATCCTTGTCAATGTTGATATTGGGATGGAAATGAGAAAGATTATTCTTGAGGCCATATCAGAATTATTTCTATGGCAGAAAGAGGAAAATGTGATGTATCATATTCTTAAATGTTTGGAGAAATCTATAAATCATATCGGTATTGAATGAATTCCTACTCATCAGATTCATGGAATTTCAGGTCTCTTTGATTTTTGGATTTCTTGGAATTCCGGTCTCTATTAATCAAGTTAAGATCCTGGTTTTATGTCATGATATCATGGGAAACTAAGAAGGGTTGAAAGTTTAAGAATAGTTGAGAGTTGAGACTGTAAGCTTTTAGACCATATGAGAAATTAAAGAGATGTATTGGAGGTACACCTAAGTGAAAGTTCTTCAAAGACCGAATATGAGATTGAAAGTGAAGACCGCTTTTAGGTAAGATTTTCTGGGACGAAAATCCCTAAAAAGGGGGACAGTTGTAATATCCTGATTTTAGGCCTAGTCGAAATAGTGGTTTCAGACCACAAAATCCAAGATAGAAATAATTATTTTATGATTATTTTGAGGTCTATGATATGATTTCATGATTGTGTGAAAATTTCGTGAAAGAAAAATTTTTGCATAAAGTGCTTAAATTGAAATTAGGGACTAAATCGAATAATTTGCAAAACTTGCATTCTAGAAGTTTCTAGTATGAAATTGTTTTGAAATATTAATTAGAGGTCTAAAATAGAAATTTTACCAATTTCTAAGTCTATGGACAAAAATTGGACATGGATGGAATTTTTGGAAAGTTTAGTAGTAAGGGCATTTTGGTCATTTAGGGGTAAAATGAATTAAAATACAAAATTAAAAGCCAATTTTGCTCATCTTCAACCCCATGGCCGAATATAGCAAGGAGAAACCATGGCTAGGGTTTTTCAAGCTTCCAAGCTCGATTGTAAGTCCGTTTCTAGCCCCGCTTTTCAAGTTCTTTACGTTTTTGGAATCTCAGAACTTGATTAAGCTTATTCTAGCAATAATTTAAGCTAGGGTTCATATTTGGAAAAATACCCAGAGGTGAAATGTGTTTATTTTGATGTTTTATGGTAGAATATGAAGGCTGAAATTATGTTAAACAACTTTTGCTAAGCGATTTTAAGCAAAAATGAGTAAAACGGCTTAATCGGTAAAAATTGTTATTGTTCATAACTATGTGTTAGAGTGAGAATTTGATGTTGTCATAGAAGGGAAAAATGTTCAGCATGTCATAAAACATAAGAAAATATGCTGAAGTTTAATTTACGAGCTTTGGGGCAAAAGTGTAAATATGCAAAAGTTTAAGGGCAAAACTGTAATTTTTCAAAAATATGATTTTGGGTTAATTTGAATAATGTGAGCCCTAATTAGACTATATTTTAAATGATAGAGCAAGGAAAACTAAAATTCGGGCTAAAATGGGAAAAATACCAAGTTGTGGACGAAATGGTAAAAGTAGCCATTTTCACATACGAGGTAAGTTCATATGTAAATGTTGGTAACATAGTTATTATTTTAAATGTTTTTATGTTATTTAAATGATATGATAATCATTATGAAATATTATACTCGTGATAATTGTTTGATAATATGTCAAATTATGTGATATACTTGGAAAATGTGAAATACTATCGAGTATCAGTATCGGTATTTCGTAGAAGATGGTTGAGATACATGATTGGGAAAAAGGTCCCATTGAACCTTAGGAATGGATTAGGATACAAGTGACATGTCACTGGGATATTTGGGCATCCGAACTCGTTGAGTTGAGTCTGAGTTCACTTATGGATGCGAATGTCTGAACTCGTTGAGTTGAGTTCGAGTTCGAGAGATGTAACTAGGCATCCGAGCTAGTTGAGTTGAGTCTGAGTTCACTTATGGATGCGAACGCCCGAGCTCATTGAGTTGAGTCTGAGTTCACTTATGGGCGGGTTACATGGTAGCTTGGCTACATATGTGGCACTTATGTGCAAACTTTCCATGTATCCGAATTATATTCCGATGTGTTCAACGGGTAAAATTCTACTCAAATGGAGGAATACTCAAGATGAAGGACGTATTGGTAAGTGTTGTGAAATGGATACTTTGAACAGGTATGTACTTAACCCTCGGGTTGAAAACTCGATATAACAACAATATGGTAAGATGATAAATGAAAATGTGATATGAATGTCTCGGTGATGATCATGCAAATGATGTTTATGTTTGCTTATATAGTTGTGTTACTTGCTATTTGCATGTGAACTTACTAAGCATTTGTGCTTACTCCCTCCTTTTCATTCCTTGTAGTGTTGACAAGCCAGCTCGGAAATCGGAAATGGTCGGAGGCACGCTCACACTATCCGTATACCATCTTGGCATAATGGCTTGTATATTTTGAGTATGGCATGTATAGCATTATAATCATTTTGTATATATGGTCTTATGATATGGTTATTGAGTGGTATGGAAATTCTTGGTAATGATTAGCCATTGGAATGGCTAATCATGATCATATTTGGTGTTATGTATGCTAAATTGCTAGCTAATCCATGGGAACCATGAAATGGGTAAAATTTACCATAAAATAGATTCAGATAAAGATAATGATGTGAATTTGAAAAATCACTAAAAATAGTAGAAATGGAATTAAATAATGAATAAGTTATGGAATTGAAGCTTGATGAGTTTATTTTCATATGGATGGAACAAAACAGGTATATGAGTTATATTTTATGAGATGTTTAAATTTTTGTGAAACAGGGCCAGAGAAATTTCTGGATCCCCTGTTCTGACTTTGGAAATTCACCATAAAATTTTCAAAGATAATTAGAAGTCATGATTTATATGTACAGATTCCTTATTGAGTTTAGTTTTATTAGAAATAAATGGCATAGTCATTAAAACTCTGTACAGGGAGATATCTGATTCGTAATACACAGAGGTCAGAGTAGTCGAACCCTAAAATAGGGGAGACTTTAACTAATAAACTGTACTAATTTGATTGACCAAAAATCCTATAAAAAAATTAGTAAATAGATATATGAGTCTATTTTCAGGGAAAATTTACGGAATTGGATTTCGAGTTTCAAAACTCGAGCTATGAATTTTTAAGCGACTGTGACGCAGATTGCTAGCTTGACTGAAAATTTTAAAAATAAATTGTTTGAGCTGTTTAAAGTAATGAATTAAGTCTGTTAACACCTCGTGTTCGACTCCTGCGACGGTCTCGGGTACGGGACGTTACAAATACAATTCTCGCAAGTCGTGATACAACTTATTCCCTCCAGGATGCATAGCACAAGGTCCTCCATGAGCTTCTTCCAAAGATTGATCGCCTTAAGTCGAGTCCTCGAACACAAATTCTCCTCTAAAACACGTAACTCCTTCACTATTCAAACCAAACACAGAAGTTTCCCCTTTCTTAACTTGCTGGAATCGAGCAACCAAAGACTCATCCTCAACTGCTTTTCCTTAATCTGATCCACCCAGGTTGGCCTTACTTGCAACTCAGCCAACAGACTACCATCATCATACAGACTCAAAGGAGCAAATATTGCTCTCAGATCAGATATAACTCTACGGCTTAGGGCATCAGCTACCACATTAGCCTTGCCTGGGTGATACTCAATCGAACAGTCATAATCCTTAAGCAACTCTATCCATCTTCGTTGCCTAAGGTTCAACTCCTTTTGAGTCAGCAAGTACTTGAGACTCTTGTGATCCGTGTATATGACACACATTTCACCGTACAAGTAGTGTCTCCAAATCTTAAGCACAAAAATTACTGCTGCCAATTCCAGATCGTGAGTAGGATAATTTACTTCGTGAGGCTTAAGCTATTGTGATGCATAAGCGACCATCTTACCTTTTTGCATCAACACACAGCCCAACCTACATGTGATGTGTCACTGTACACGGTAAAATCCTTCCTAGACTCTGGCTGAATTAATACTGGTGCCTTGGTCAGAACTTCCTGCAATTTCTCAAAAGCTTCCTGCTGCTTCTCAGTCCAAACAAACAGTGCTCCTTTCCTTATAAGCTTTCTCAAAGGTGCTACCATCACAGAAAAGCCTTCCACAAACCTTTTGTAGTATCCTACCAAATCGAGGAAACTCCGAATTTTTGACACCGACCTAGGTGGCTGCCATTCCAGAATCGCTTCAATCTTTCGAGGGTCCACCTCGATCCCCTCTACAGAGACAACATGTCCTAAGAAGGTTACCTCTCCCAACTAGATTTCACACTTACTGAATTTCCCATACAATTCCTTCTCCCTCAATATTTGCAGCACAATGCGGAGATGCTCATCATGCTTCTCTTGAGTTTCAGAATATACCAAAATATCGTTAATAAAAACGACCACGAATCTATCCAAATATGGTTGGAATACACGATTCATCAGATCCATGAATGCTGCAGGAGCATTCGTCAGTCCAAATGGCATAACCAGAAACTCGTACTGACCATACTGAGTCCTGAATGCCGTCTTATGAATATCTGCCTCTTTGACCCTTAAGTGATGATATCCAGATCGAAGATCGATCTTGGACCGAAGCTCCTCTAAGTTGGTCAAACAGATCGTCGATTCTTGGCAGAGGGTACTTATTCTTAATCGTCAATTTGTTCAACTGCCGATAATCGATACACATCCGTATCGTCCTATCCTTCTTTTTACAAACAACATTGGTGCTTCCCACGGAGACACACTCGGCCTAATAAAGCCTCATCCATCAACTCTTGAATTTGAGCTTTCAACTCCACTAACTCTTTCGGTGCCATCCTATATGGTGCGATGGACATTGGTGCCGTTCCAGGCAACAAGTCGATTCCAAACTCAACTTCTCGATTTAGAGGCAATCCCGGAAGCTCCTTTGGAAAGATATCTTGAAATTCCTTAATAGTTCTAACTTTATCCACCGTCAGTCCCTCAGCCTCCGACTGGCTTACAAATGCTAAATAAGCCTTACAACCCTTACGAATCCACTTCTCGGCTCTCAACGTTGACACCACATTGGACAAATAATCCCTCCGCTCACCTATCATCATAACCTCCTCACCCTCCGTGGTCTTTAACATCATTCGCTTAGCGGCACAATCCAGAGTTGCCCTATGCTTAACAAGCCAGTCCATTCCTAGAATGAGATCGAATTCTCCGAACGGTAATTCCATCAAGTCTCCAATGAAAATCTTACTTTGAGTTTCTAAAGGCACGTCCCTATACAGTTTGTCTACCCTAACCGAATGACCCAAAGGACTTAGTACAGATACCCCACTCACAGTCTCCTTAGAGTGCACACCTAATGACCCTGATATGGCACATGCAACATACGAATGAGTTCATCCAATATCTATCAAAGCAGTGTAAGGCATGCTAGAAACCAAGAACGTACCAGTTATGACGCGGATGCATCACCCTCCTCTCGACGACGAGCTACATACATCAATGCTGGCTGTCGAGCCTCAGCATTTTTGGCACCTCTGCCAGGTGCTCCTCGTCCCCGACCATTTCCATTACCGCCTCTACCTTGACCACGTCTTCTCGGTGGTTATGGTCCACCACTCACTGGTTGAGCAACCCTCTGTTCTGCAACTTGAACCTGATCCATCTTCTGAGGACAGTCCTTGACTTTATGCTCCATAGATCCGTACCGGAAACAAGCACCAGAACGTTTCCTACACTCGCCCAGATGTACCTTACCATAGTCCCCACAGACTTGTGGTCTAACTACATTCATCGAAAACACTCGAACTGGTTCTTCCACTCATGCTCTCTTAACATTACTATTTGCACCAACTAAAGGTCCTGAATCCCTCCGGAAACGGTTCCATCCCTCTCACTATTCTGCCTTTTAGCACGCTTTACCTCTTCAGCTATCTTAGCTTTCTCCACCAAAGCAGCAAAGTCACGCTCCTTCTGCAGAGCAATTAGCACCCTAAGTTCGTCTCTAAGACCATCCCCGAAGCACACACTACGTTCATACTTCGTAGCGACTATCCCCACAGCATACCGGCTTAGCCTCAGAAACTCAGCCTCGTACTCAACGACCGTCTTACCCCCTTGAACCAGGTTCAGGAATTCTTTCCTGCGGGCGTCCACATAACTCGCCCCAACATATTTTCCCTTGAAGGTTGTCTTAAATAGCTCCCAAGTTACCCTATCAACTGTGGTCCCATCTCTCACAGTGAGCCACCACTGATAAGCCTCATCTCATAGTAATGATATGGCTCCCTTCAATTTCTACTCTACGGAACAATCTAAATCATCCATAATCCGTTCCGTGGCCTCTAACCAATATTCTGCCACATTTGGGGCTACACTGGATACGCCACTGAAGATCTCTGCTCCATTAGCCCGTAGTCAGTCAGAAATAGATCCTCGAAGTCCGTTGCCTGTACTTTCCCCGATAACCCTTTCCAGTGCACGAAGCATCGCCTGCGATAGAGCATCATCCCCGGCACCTCGATCATGAGACTCCACTTCTATTGCCGGAGGTACCGATCTATCTATCACTGGCATATGTCCTAAAGACGAAGATCTAGCCCGTGCACTACCTCGGCCACGTCCACGGCCTCTTCTTTCATCTTCTTTTTTCCCTACAGCTGAACCTATACTCTTCTCTCTTCTGTTTCTTCCCTTATTTTCTTTTCTTCATTATTCCTTAGTAGGCCGAATTTTTGCTGTAGCCGAACCTCTATTCTTTTCTTCCTTAAAAAGCTGAAACCCTTATACTTGTGGTATAAGAAGTTGAATTTTTGGCTACTTGAATTTGCTTCTTCTCGTAACTACGGGTGATCAGAGTTAAGATCATAGGTAAGAGCACTCTTCTGTGCTGAACAACGATTGGTAAGTTTATCGCATAACTTTCGTTAATTATTTATGATTTAAGGTGAAAGCCGAAACCCCTTAAGGGTGGCTAACGTTTGGACTAAGGGCGTTGGTGCCTCTTTCTTCTTGGTTGTGCAAGCGTTAGCATGGATAAGGGGGCGTACAGTGAAGGGCTTGAAGATTAATTCGGTTGGATCTCTGGATCTAATCCATATTTCGGCAAAAAGGTAAGAACTCTAGGGTCTAAGGTAATGTTGGCCGAATATGGTAAAGTACGTAGTTTGTTTTTGGTATGTAGACTAACGTTTAGTAACTCAATTGTAGGTAACTCGTGAGTGGATCTCACCAATGTACCATTACAAATCAGGTGTGTAAGCGACACCCACTCATAGACTAGATCGGCAAAAGCCAAAAAGCTAAAATACCAAAAAGCTGGCATTTTGTGAACTTGCGAGCGTGCGAGCGCTCGTGAGATGGTTGTTTCTTTAATTTTGGTAATCTAAAGTGGTAAGATTGCAAAGTGCGCAATTTCGTGCACTTCGGTATATTCGGGCTTAATGGGCCAAAATTAGGGTAATGGGCCAACAAGACCAATTTGATAAGAATGCTCAGTAAGTGTTTCTATAAATACGTTAATGGCTGAAATATGCATGAAAACCCTAAAATGGTAAGTTCACTGGAATACCCAAGGTATGCAAAATTACTATTATACCCCTAGGTGCAAAATGACCATTTTACCCCTAGGGTTAATTGTGACTGAAATGCATGATATTCTGATTCTGAGTGATGTATGCCCTGACATGTATATCTGTTGCATGGGTTATGGGTTATGTTGATGGAGGAAGCGTTCTGGTGGCTCTGCTACAAATATCTGTTCTGGTGGCTATGCCACAATTATCTGTTTCCGTGGCTCGCCACAATATCTATATCCGTGACTCTGCCACAATATCTCGCTTCCGCGCACCTTGTCAGAAATTTTGTGGTGTGTAGCGGATGGGTGGGTCGAGTTGTCTCCTCACATGGCGTAAGGTTGGTACTGGGGTGTATACGGATGGATATGGATTGGGTTTCTGTATGCATGAATTATCTGTTTTGTCTCCGTTATGGGCCTATGGGCTTCATTCTCAGATTCTCAGATAGGGCTAAGGCCCAACTTGATCTGCTCGTGGTTTGAGCTGATTTGGACTATGGTTGGGTTATTTTACACACTGAGTTTTCTAAACTCACCGCCCTTAATTTTATTCTTGCAGGTAATCCCCAACCATAGCGGACTTAGAGTTGTGAGGGGTTCGGAGTGGCCACTTGTTTTGCAAATTTGATTTTCCTCTGGTGATTTGAATAGCTTTTTATTTACTTTAATGGTTTTGGTTTTTGAGTTGTAATAAGGCCACTTTTATTATTTTCTTAATCGTTTTAGTTTGTTTTGTTAAGCTTAGGTATGATATTGTTTTAACCGTGGAAATTAAATAGCTTTAGGGAGCGTTTTAAAAGAGTTACCTGATTTAAAAATATCGCGATAAAAAAGCAAAGCTTCCGCAACGAAAATGTTTTTCAAATTAATAACCTTCTCAAATGGATTTAAAAAATTTGGTTTTCTAAGATCATGCACTAAGTTAAGGTGTGGCAATGGTGGTGTGCATGTCTAGGATTGGATCCGAAGGGAGCTTGGTACTTAAGCAGCCTAATGGACTCACCTCCTCTTTTCTGGCATCCTACCTAGTGCACAGCTTTCATTCACTTTAACCTATAATGAAGTTATCCTTTAAACACTAAGAAACTTTTTAGATTAAAAATGTTTTTAAACGCTTTGATGTGGCATGTCGGATTCGGTCATAACGTCTAGGCCGAGTTTGGGGTGTTACACATCTAGCTTATCAAGCGAGTACTCTGTGCGAACTGGAACAAAATGAGCTGATTTAGTCAATCTATCCACAATAACCTAGATTGCATCTTTCTTGCTCGGTGTCAACGGTAAGCCAGATACAAAATCCATAGTGATTCTGTCTTATTTCCACTCAGGTATCATGATCGGCTAAAGTAACCCAGAAGGTACCTGATGCTCGGCTTTTACTTGTTGACAAACTAAACATTTCGAAACAAAGTTAGAAATGTCTCATTTCATAACATGCCACCAGTAAAGCTATTTCAAATCATTATACATCTTTGTACTACCCGGGTGAATAGATAACCGACTGCTGTGAGCTTCGTTCAAAATCATCTAAATTAACTCTAGATTTCTCAGAACACATATTCGGTTTCTAAACTTCAAACAACCCTCAGTATCAACTCTAAACTCTGAATCAATATTCGAATCACATTGAGCCCGTTTTGCTAACAAATCATTATCGACTTTCTGAGCATCATAAATTTGTTGAACAAATAATGGTCTTGCTTTTAATTTAGCCATTATCAAACCATCATCAGACATAGCGATATGCACATTCATTGCACGCAAAGCAAATAGTGATTTTCAACTTAGAGCATCAGCAACAACATTAGCTTTTCCTGGATGGTAGTCAATCACAAGCTCGTAATCTTTTAATAACTCTAACCATCGACATTGTTTCAAATTCATATCTTTCTGAGTCACCAAATATTTCAGGCTTTTGTGATTAGAATAAACATGACATTTCTCACCGAACAGGTAGTTACGCCATATCTTCAATGCAAACATAATAGTAGCTAACTCTAGGTCATGTGTAAGATAGTTCTTTTCATGCGGCTTTAACTATCTCAAGGCATAAGCTATGACTTTGCCTTCCTGTATTAACACACAACCCAAACCATTTAAAGATACATCATTATAGATAACAAATTATTTACCTGATTTTGGCTAAACTAGTACTGGAGCTTTGGTCAAAAGGGCTTTCAATTGATCAAAACTTTTCTGGCAGTTTTCTGACCACTCGAACTTAACATATTTCTGTAATGGCTTCATCATCGGTGTTGCAATTGTAGAGAAACCTTTCACAAATCGCTTATAGTAACCAGCAAGTCCCAGGAAACTTCAGACTTCAGAAACATTTCTCGTAGGTTTCCAATCAAGTATAGCTGAAATTTTACTCAGACCGACCTGAATACCCGATGCTGATACAACATAGCCCAGAAAACTGACTTCGTGCAACCAGAACTCACATTTACTGAACTTCGCATACAACTGTTTATCTTACAAAGTCTATAACACAAGTCTTAAATGTTCGGCATGCTCAGTATCATCCCGAGAATAGATCAATATGTCATCTATAAACACAACCACAAATCGATCTAGATACTATCTAAAGATCTAATTAATCAAATCCATGAAAATAGCAAGTGCATTAGTAAGTCCGAAAGGCATAACCAGAAACTCATAGTGTCCTTACATCATTTGGAAAGCAGTCTTTTGCACATTGGAGTCTTTAACTCGCAACTGATAGTAGCCAGATCTTAAATCTATTTATGAAAACACTATAGCCCCTTTCAGTTGATCAAATAGGTCATCAATCCGTGGCAACGGATATTTATTTTTAATAGTCACCTTACTGAGTTGTCTATAGTCGATACACATTCTCATAGTTCTGTCTTTCTTTTTCACAAATAAAATTGGTGCACCCCAAGGAGAGAAACTCGGTCGCGCGAAACCCCTATCTGTCAATTCTTGCAACTGAGCTTTCAATTCTTTTAATTCAGTAGGTGCCACTCTGTATGGAGCTATCGAAATCGGAGTCGTTCCCGGCACTAACTCAATACCAAACTCTACTTCTCGAAAAGGTGGAAAACCCGACAATTCTTCAGGAAACACATCCGGATACTCACACACAACTGGTATAGATCCAATCTTTCTTTCGACCACTTTACTATCAAGCACATATGCAAAGTAAGCTTCACAACTCTTTCTCACATATTTCTGAGCTAACATCGAAGATATCACTGCCGGCAAACTATTCAAATCATTAGATTCAATTTGAATAATCTCATCATTCTGGCACTGTAAATCAATAGTCTTTCTTTTGCAATTTAGGACAACATCGTGCAAAGTCAACCAGTCCATACCTAGAATTCTATCGAACTCGTCGAATGGAAACAACATCAAATCAGTAGGAAAACATGAATCTCTAATCATCAAGGGACAATTCTTACACACTTTGTCAACCATAACACACCGGCCCAAGGGGTTTGATACTCTAATCACAAACTCAATAGACTCAACAGGCAAATTCTTATTGAATACTAAAGCCTCACACACATAAGAATGAGTTGAACCAGGATCAATCAATGCAATTACCCTAGTATCATAAAAAGTGAATGTACCAGTAATAACATCTGGGGATGAGGCCTGCGCGAATAGCATAGGCTCTGGCAGGTGCACGAGCCTCAGATCTAACAGCTGTATCTTTAGTTCCTTACTGACTGGTACTCAACTTACCCATATTTCTGGGTGGTCTACCTCAAGCTGCAATGTTACCCGATCTTGTATTTTTCACTGTACCTTGCTCGAACAACTTAAGACATTCACAGATGAAGTGATCCATCGATCCATATTTAAAATAGGCCCGATCATTTACCACAATGTTTGCACTCCGGTTGATTTGATTTAACGTTACCAACACTAGCTACTAAGGTAGCTTTCAAATTTGCAGGTGGTCTATCTTGATCACATTTAGTATAACCCGCAGTAGCCTTTGAACGGCTAAAATCATCCCAAAATCTCTTTGATTTGACTAAAAAGACTTACTCACTGATCTCTTACGTAAATCTCTAGCTTCAAAGTCAGATTTTCTTTTCTCTTTCCTGAGCTCTTTGCCTTTGCATGCTCACTCAACTAGTACTACGAACTCTTTTATCCCAAGTATGCCAACAAGCAGTTTAATGTCTTCATTCAGCCCATCTTCGAATCTTTTACACATTATAGCTTCGGTTGAAACACACTCTCGGGCATATCAACTGAGTCTCACGAATTTTCGCTCATATTCTATCACAGTCACGTGACCTTATTTCAATTCTAGAAATTCTTTATGCTTCTGGTCGATAAATCTTTGGCTGATGTATTTCTTACGGAACTTAGTCTGAAAGAAGTCCCAGGTCACCCGTTCTTCTGGAACCACTGATACTAGCGTATTCCACAAGTGATGTGCAGTGTCTTGTAACAAAGATATAGTACATTTCAAACATTCATCTGGGGTACAGGATAGCTCATCGAACACACGGATAGTATTATCAAGCCAGAATTTAGCTTGCTCAACATCATCATCATCAGTAGCTCTAAATTCTTCAGCCCCGTGTTTTTTAATTTTATCAACAAGATGCTTATTTAATCTCAACGAATCACTCACTTGAGGCATAGAAGGTATCAGAGAAGGATTAATCGAGGGTGGAGTTTTTTGTGAAGCTGAATTCATCCGGATATACTGAGTAAACTAGTCGTTCATCATTTGACAAAAGGCTTGTTTAGCCTCTCCGTCTTGGTTACTCGAGGTCGATCGAGAATCAATCGACACTGTCCCTTGCACGGGAGCAGGCGCTATACTCCTGATATCATCAGCTACGGCTCTATCAGGATCCATTTACTATGCGAAAACACATTTTCAAATGTCAGAAGTCATCACACTATCACAGTATAAAATATGGCATGTATAGCTAGACTCACACGCACTACGTTAGTCCTAGAATCGACTAAATCGTAGCTATGATACCAATCAAATGTAACACCCATTACCCGTATCCATTGCCAAATTAGGGTTATAAGGCATTACCGTACCATACACAGTTCAAAAGATGTCAATTGTTGTTATTTAAGCCTGAGATAATACAACTTCATTAAACGAAATATATTTACATCTCTTTCATAGTATTCGACTAACCAAATCATAACATAGATATCTACACGACAAATTCCACATATAAACATTAAGAAATTCAAACACAAATATTGAATATATGCCAATATATCTAGTTAACATGACGAATCATTTGAGCATATTACAAATCAAACAAACTAATACATTAATGATTGTCTAAACTCATAATCAACTTTAAAGTCATGACCATATAGTCGAATATTACTTTAAGGTAACTTAAATAATGTGCAAAATATTTAAACCATATTACACTTGAATCATATACCAAATAAAAATCATACATAATAAAACTTACAAATCCAATTACACATGATCACATCATTTTGTCCAAATCGAGCATAAATGCATTATATAAAATCATATTACCTATTTGTTTTACCAATACAAAATTTACTATTCATTTGGTCATTTATTTCATTACAAATATATCTTATCATATCAATCCATCTCAATAAATAAGTCATAAAATCATATCAAATTATTTAATAACATAACCGAATATACATTATAACTAACATAACTTCTTTGTTGAATTATAAAACAAACATATCAAATACATATATTCTTTATAATGAGCTTATTAACTTGAACTATTTATAATGCAAATCATATCTTCCCTGTAACGCCCCAAAAATCTTGAAACCCAAAAATCCCAAAATCTTAAAATTTTTTTATTTTCGGTTTTGATAAAAATTATGTTTTATGTTCCTAGCCATGTGATAATTATGGTAGGTCTTAATTAAGGTTTGAGTTCGAACCTATGAATAAATGAAATTATAGTTTAATTATTAAAAGAATCAAGGTTGGCAAGTAGTTGGGCTTTTAAATAAAAATAGGGGAAAAATAGTATAAAAAAGCCTTGTAGAGGAGTGGCTAAGTGACGCCACTTAGAGAGCAGGGAGGTGGCGTAGTAGCTAGCAAGGAGATCCAAGGTTCGAATCCTAGCTTAGTATTTTTATAATTTTAATTTTGGCCTTCTAGAAGGATGGTAGTGGCGTGAAAGAGGACTCCAAGGGAAGTGTATAGGAGAGAAAATTAAGGAAAAGATCAAGGGGTTATCAGGGAGAAAAACGAGGAGATGAGAAGGGAGAAGTGATGGAGCCGAATTGGGAATTGGGCATGGAATATTCAGCTATAAGGGCTCTAAATAGGGGCCGAATACAGGGTTGCTAGGCTACTGCCGAAATTCTTCTTCACCTTGTTGCCAGAAACCCCTTTCTCTAAAAAGCCGAAAACCCTTTTGTTTTTCTTTCTTTTCTTCTTGTCAATTTCTATTCTTCTCTACACAATTTTCTTTGTTTCACTTAGCTGATTTCTTCTTCTACTCTTCTTCTTTAATCTATACCAAATAAACCTTATTCACCGTACTAAATTTGAAAAGCCGAAAAGCTGAATCTCTCAAGGGCTGAATACTCTTTGACCGAATCTAGTGTAAGTGTTGCTCTTCCAATCGATTTTCTTTGCTAGGTATCGATTATTGTCCCTCACTCTTTTAATCAACTTTGGTAGGGAATTAGTATCAGATCTCGAATCTTAGCTCTCTGCCGAATTACTCTTTAGGTGTTTGCGATTTTGGTAAGTATTCCTCATCCATTGGCTAAGGTTGGCCGAATAGCCATAGTAAGGTAAGAGGACTTGTGTTGGATACGAGTCACCTATTATTATGGTTTTAATAGTTACAATTGGTATAGATCTAGGATTTGATCGTGGTTAGTGAAGGGGTTGTTATACTTATCGCGCAAGGTAAGGTTAAAGTGAGATTCTGGCTTTTGGTAAAGTATTCGATAAGTATGTAAGATTAATCTTTGAGTGATATCGATTGTAGGTTTGGGCTAAGGAGATCGCATCACGCTTGCTTACCAGGTGTGTACATACATTGCGCACACACTATGAATCGGCAAAAGCCGAAATGCCGAAATACCAAAATGTCAAAATGCCAAAAAGCCAAAAGTTTGGCTACGGTAGTCTTGAGAGTGCTTGAACACTCATAAGGGAGAGACCGATAGGTTTCCTGAGACTCACGGGCAATTCCGTGGACTTGGGTTGTGATTTGGCCATACAGGTCGGAATGGGCTAAATGGGCCCGATGGGTTGTTGGGCCCACAATAGGCAAAAACTGAATATTGATGCTATGTGATAGGAATTTGTATGTGAGCATGAATATGAATGTGACTGGGCCTAACGGGCCATATAAATGTGATTTGGGCCTAATGGGCCATATGAATATGATTGGGCTTAATGGGCCAGATACAAGTATGTGAATTTGTTTGGGCTTTGTAAGGGGTTTTGAGCCTAGTATATGATAACTACATAAGAATTAATTAATATTTTGTGACCATGGACAGCTCAAAGGGTTAAGGTGTGGCAACGGGTATATGCATGTCTAGGATTGGATCTAGGGAGAGCTTGGTACTTAAGCGGTCTTAATGACCCACCTCCTCTTCTCTGGAATCCTACCTGGTGCATAGTATTTATTAATATTCGCTCGCGGGACTTGTTAACGGGCCAAGGTAAGTGAAAACCATAATTAAGGGAAAATTACCGAAATTCTCCTAAGGGCAAAAATGACCAAAATACCCCTATGTGTTAAATGTAAGTTTATTGAATGTGACATGCCTATTTGCTGCACACATATGATATTCTGCTTTGGTTGCATATGGGATGGGAAATATGGAATGGAGGAAGTATATGAGGATTACATGGCTACTCGACAATCGTGGATCCACCGAAGGCTTTTAAAGCCCAATATATAAATGAAGGTAGTTCCGCAATCGGGCTACCATGGTATGTGGGCTGGGTCGGTTGATATTTATATCCCCACATGGTGTAACAGGGGACGGAGCTGGTGTGTAGCGGATGGATAATTTGGATGGGATTGCATTGCATGATTGATGAATGATTTTTTTTGAATGCTTGTTTTCCGTCGAGGGTTGTACACAATGAGTTTGTGAAAACTCACCCCCTCTTTTATTTTATTTTCAGGTGATGCTCAGTAGAAGGTTCGATGTTTGGAGGGACTCTGGGTGGCTAGCTAGCAAGACAGCTTGGACTTGTTTCTCTTTTAAAAGCATATAAGTTCTTTATTTTATTAAGCATTTTTCGGACCGGAATGTAATAAGGCTTCCTTCTTATTATTATTTGGATTATTATCATTTTCATTGTAATTACGAGAAGTTGAACATGAGATTCGTAAATTATAGTATGTTTTCTACGTTTCCGCAACTTAATTTTTAAATGATAAAGTTTTCTTAAATCAAATGTTTTAAACAAGGCTTTTGCAACTGAAAGGTGTGTTTATTTTTAAGTTAATTAAGGTTTCTTTTGTTTAAGAAGGGTTTTTAATGAAAACACATTTTCGTTAAAACACTTCAATGTGACACGCCTGATTCGGCCATAACGTCTGGGCCAGGCTTGGGGTATATCAATATAAAACCACAACCATAATATTTATGGCTCTATATGTTCATCATTCAATTCACTACCAAAACACATGATCAATCACCTCAATTTATATATATACTTGAAATAATGTATATGTCAAACTAATACATCATATGCTAGAATGTAAATATATAAAAAAATGGCAAACTATTAATCAAGTAAATTCATTATCTCAATTCCACATTTATTCAATTATACTAATCAATTAATTTTAAACCATTACTAATACATATAAAACATAATCAAATCATTTTAACCAAAGGAAGCATAACAAACATAATTCATAATATTATATATATATCATAGTCGATTCACTCAACTACATCCAAAATCATCAACCAACTTCAATGCACAAAACACATATCACAAATACCATTCATCCTTAGCACATAGCATTATAACCAAAATGGACTTAAACCATAATCAAACATAACCGAATTCAAGCATAAAAGTTAAGCCATTTTCGCATGGCTTAAATTATACATAAACCAAAATCCAAAATTTCAAAAATATAATCTAGCCTATGCATGCCATAGATTGGAAAGTTCACTTATAAAACTACCGAAGGTAGTCGATAGTGTGATAGACTTTGCTGACGATCCCTAAGCTCGTAACTTGACTCCAAAATCTATAAAACAAAAGAAAACATATACACACAATAAGCTATCATAGCTTAGTAAGTCATAAGCAAGTAATAATCAAATGAACATTTGTATTTAATCAACTAAACCAAATTTCATAATCTTTAATCAAATACACATTTTACATACTTGAAACTCATATATCATCACATGAACGATATTTAACTATAGTAACTTGGCTGAATACACATAAGTTCATAAGCATATATAATTCTCAATTTCATAATGCATATTTCATCTGTTCATCTCAAGTATATACTTACTTTAACTTTCAAATCAACTAACTTAGCACATACCTGACATTTTAGCTCGATATCACATTCGATCTTAACTTGATATTGCCCATTGAACCATTCAAAATCGAATAGGTTACTCAAATAATCACATATATCTTACAATGCCAACGTCCCAGATGTGATCTTACATGCTATCCCATATCGATGCCACTGTCCCAAACAGGGACTTACACGAATCAAATACAATGCCGATGTCCCAGACATGGTCTTACTCGCAACCACATATCGATGCCAATGTCCCAGATGTGGTCTTACATGATAACGCATACATCAATGCCAACGTCCCAGACGTGGTCTTACCTGAAAGCACATATCAGAATCCTATGGTTCAAACGGGGCTTTTGGACATCGTAACTCAATTGAATCAAACTCGTAGACTTAGTTCCAAAGCATATTCACATTCTGCTTCCACATATATAATCTCATAAATTTAATTTCAACTTATAAAATCATATATAATTAGAATTATCAATATCTATTTGGTTATAAACTTACCTCGGACGATGAAAAACGGAACGAGACGGCTAATCGACAACTTTAGTTTTTCCCCGATCCAAATCTGATTTCTTTGGTTCTTAATCTAAACATATTCAAATTAAACTCATTCAAACTTATTTTCACTCAATGTAGTCCAAAAACACATAATTGGGCAAATTACTATTTTACCCCTGACATTTCACACTTTTTACAATTTAGCCCAAATTGCACAAAACACAAAACATGAAAAATTTGTACATGCCATGCTTAGGCCGAATGTTCCTTGTGTTCATACAAGTCCATACATTTCATTTATTTCACATTTTAGTCCCTCAATTTATTATTTTTGTAATTTAGTCCTATTTACTCAGAATCATCAAAAATTCCAATACAAAACATATCAATCCAAAACATATCTTTCATAATTCATCAACTAACATCACAAAACTCAAAATTCATCAATGGCATAACTCAAAATATTCACCAAAATAAAAAATTCGAGCATGGGCTTTGTAGATAACTTAGCAACGATATCAAAAATGTAAAAATTATCAAAAACTGAGCTAGAACTCACCTTGAATCAAGCTTGAAAATGGCCAAATACCTAAAGCTTTTATTCTTTTATTTTCTTTTTATTATTCGATCAAAGAAAAAGTATGAACAATGGCCTTTTAATTATGTGATATTATAACATATATTAACATATTAGTTAATTTACATAATTAGCCTTTATTATAAAATATGAAACCATTATAACAATAGGTTACAACTATCCATCACATATATTAATGGTCTAATTGCATTTTAAATGCCTCAACATATAAAGACACATTCATTTCAGCCCTTTTTTAATTAACCATCAAATTTTCATTTTACTCGATTAAGCCTTTTATTTAATCAGACACTCAAACGACAAAATTAAATCACAAAAATCTCACAAATAATAAACATAGAAAATAATTTTAAAATATTTTTCTAACTCAGATTCGTGGTCCCAAAACCACTGTTCCGAATAAGGTCTAAATCAGGCTGTTACAATTTTAATGAATTATAACAAAGGTTAAATTGGTAAATTAGTTAATAAAGACAAATTAAATAAAAATAACATGGCTATCATCTTTCTATTCTTCATCTTCAACCAATTTTAAAGGGGATAAAAAGCCATAGCTAGGGTTCTCATTCGGCCATGCTATAATTGCTCATTTAGGTATGGTTCTTATCTCGTTTTTAATGATTTCTATGTTTTTAAGACCATTGTAGCTTAATCTAGCTAGCCCAGGGACTAATTTACAAAATTGTTAAACCATTGATGGATATAGGTGTATTTTGATATTTGATGATAGAAAATGTATGGTTGTTGTTAGAAAAACAACATTTGTAAAGTGATTTTTAGTAAAATGTCCAAATATGTATTAAATTGTGAAATGTGTAAAATTCATGGTTAAGTTGTGAAATAAATGAAAAGTATGGGCAACTATGGGTTTATATGAAATTCAGCTAGGATGGGTAGGGACCTAATTGCATGAATTTGTATTTTTATGAGAAAATGACTAAATGAAAAAATTGTTGAAATATTAAGGGCAAAAGTGTAAAGTTTCATTAATATGCACTTTGGGCTAAATTGAATAGTTTGATAATTGAATAGGTTATATTTGATTACATATAGATCAGGAAAAGTGAAATTCAGATTTAGATCGGGGGAAAAACAAAGTATTGGATTAATCAACTTATTCCGTCATTTTAGCAGTCAAGGTAAGTTCATATGTATTAAGCATTGTTATAATTGTGTTTTAAATACTTTATTATTGAATAAATTGTGAATACAAACTTGTGGATACGTTCGATGATGATTCGACAATGAGAAATCCCGATTGAACCTTAGGAATATATTAGGATACAAATGACATGTCATTAGGGGTTATGTGATTTGGGTACTGGTCCGTATGTCCTACCGGTGGCTGAGTTATCTGGTATGTGTTGCGGATACTCGTCAGCTTGTGTGAGCAGCACTGTGTAGCTTCATCATGACTGTCAGCTTGTGTGAGCAAACCTGTTGATAGCTCAAGAGTGATCATTATATGTGATATGGGATTTAGACAGCTTCGGCTTTATACGTGGCACTTAGGGTGTGAGATTCTCGTGTATTTGATTTTATTCCAAATGGTTCTTCGGCTTTATACGTGGCACTTAGGGTGTGAGATTCCCGTGTATTTGATTTTATTCTAAGTGGTTCAACGGGTATATCAAAGATATGAAATGGTGAGAAATAGTTACGTATCAGTACAGGTATATACAAAAACTATATAAGCATCGAATATATGGAAGTTGTGAGTTCAAGGTTAATTATGTGATTGAATATATGTTAACATTATGGTTAAATGTTTTGTAGTATGTTATGTTCATATTTTGAATGGTAACCAAATGGTGAGCTTTTCTTATTATTTCCATACGAGTTTACTAAGCTTTATAGCTTACTTTGTTTATTTTTCGTGACCTTACTAAGCTTTATAGCTTACTTTGTTTATTTTTTGTGTTTTATAGTGTTCTCAAAGCTAGCTCAGATTTGCGAATCGTCAGAGACCTCATCACACTATCAAGCTATCACATTGGTACTTTTGAAACTATGTATTTGGTTATATGGCATGTATAGGAGCTTTGGTCATTTTCATATATGTTAGTAATGGATTTAGTGATTTGAGTTGGCTTATAAATGTTAATTCTTTGGTTTTGTATATATCCATAAGAGTTGATTTATTTTGGCATATTTGTTAATATATATAAATGGTTTTTTTTATATGTTTGATGATGGATATGTGATGCTTATTGATAATGGGCAATTAGGGATATTAAATGGTTGAGATCTGAATTTGATATGTTTGTGAATTTTATGTAAAATAATGCATGTTTGAAAGTGACAATATTGATGATTTAAGAATGTGAATTTTTGGTATGAGATTGAATGTTATATTGTGGTATTTATGTGCCTTGTAGTTGTTGGGAATTATGCTTGGTTGAGGTTGGCTGAATGCATATTTATGCCATATTATGTGCCAATTGGTTTGGTGTAGGTGTATGCTATTTGGGTGAGCAAAATTACTTGGTAAATAGCCTATTTTTGTCCGCATGGGCAGAGACATGGGCATGTGTCTTAGTCGCATGTGACACACAGTTAGGTAACACAGTCGTGTGTCCCCTGGTGTTTAATTAGAAATCAAGTCAATATGCTCCACACGGCCCAGCACACAGGCCTGTGATTTGGCCGTGTGGCATAAGTCAGTATACCCTACAGGTTTGGCAAGTCCTAGCACACGACCTGACACACGAGAATATGTGACCATTTCTTAGGGCACATGGGCTGGTCACACAAGCATGTGGTTGGCTGTGTGACCCAAGTTAGAGAGTTTCACGGGGTTGGACATAGGCTGGGACACGGCCATGTGATCCCATTTCGAATGTCCACATGGCCTGTAACACGGGCGTGTCTTTGGCCGTGTGAGTCACATGGCCAGGCCATACGAGCGTGTGTCCCCTGTATTTTGTAAAATTTTCTATTTTTTGTAAAAATTTCTTAAGTTATCGGTTTAGTCTCGAACCACTTCTAAAACATGTTTTGGGCCTCGTAGGCTTGGATTAGGGACAATGTGATTAATTATGAATGACTTGTATGTGAAATGGATAATGTATAAGAAATGTTTGTTTAATTGTGTAATAAGTCCAGTAATACTCTGTAACCCTATTTCGATGTTGAATACGGGTGAGGGGTGTTACAATATCACTGAACTGAACTAGGTTCATTATATGTGAACTAATGATATGCGAACTAATTGAATGCAAACCACATATATGTGAACTGTTATATATGATATGTTTGTATGGGGCTATTTTTATGTGGATTATGATATATTTTCTAGTGTGGTTTACATGTGTATTCACTGAGCTTTCCCAAGCTCATCTCTTTACTTTTTTTCCCCTTTCAGATAAGTAGTGCACAGGATAGCGAGGAGGGTGGTAGTTAAATGATCCATCGCACAAATTTTCTTTCTACGGTATGTGCGCCGAGCTTATAAAACCCCAGGAAGGCATTGTGGGACATTCTCGGGCTAGAGACTTAGAATGGGACTCAATAATTTTAGAAAATTTAAAAATAATTTTTTTAAAGAGGTGTAATTGAAATTTTTGGTCTGTTTAATTTTTGGGACTTTTTGATCTTTGTGTTAGCTTGTTTGGATAAAATTGTTGTTTGAATTATATGATACTACCTATCAGAAATAACAAGACATTCTGCAACTAGTAGAGCTTGCCGAAATTCAAGTACACCTTATTTCGCTTATTGTTTGATTTAGAAAAGCATGCTCTTAGAACTAAATGCTTGTATGAAATTTTTTGTATACGCATGGTGAGTATGGATGGTTGGTGTGATTTGTGGTAGTTTTTTAGAGAGTCACCCCAGTGGCTAATGTGTCGCTCGAAATTTGGGTCGGGCCATCCGTACCGGGTTTGGGGTGTCACATCTTCCGTCCTTTTTTCCTTCATTGACCGAATATTTATATACATATAGATGTTATTAACATATTTTTCCGAAACTAGTTCCCTTTATAATGTTTTATTGATGAAGGACCACATACGACCACTTTGGATTGCTAGAAATTTAGGAAGTGAATTATATCAATGACATAAGTATGTTAACGTAAGTATGATTTTGAAAATCTATTTAATTATATATAAAAAAAATATTATAGATGGTCTAACAATGGGTCCTTATTGTGAGTTTAGATATGAGATGATCTAGAAGATTCGAAAGTGGGTGTTAAAAGAAGTTTTGTATTGGATCTACCAAAAGTTTTGTAGATATGAAGTTTTGTATTGTAGATTCGTAATGGATCCTTTGCATGGATGAATGTATACAATATTTAATTTTTTTTAAAAAATTTACCTCTAAATTTGACCATAAATAGAATTACAATGTTTATGGTGCTATCATTTAAACCACCTACAAAATGGTGCAAATCGGGTACAGTATACGTAAAGGACCTAAATCGTAAAGTGACCTATTCAGTGTGGGTTTAATTAAATAAAACTTGTATGATTATTTGTAAATATTATTTAGTTGTGATTAAATTTTATCAAGTGCCCTGAAATGTTTCTATATTTGACTACACTAAGTATCATGGTGGTTGATAAATTCTTTAAAAGGATTATTCTTAAGTAAGTAAACTTTGATCTGTTAAATCAGTAATGCCTTTAATATGTTGTGTGTTATATTGATGGATGAAATTATATGATATGTTCTTACACTCATGTTTTGTGACATTATGGCAAGGTTTTTGTTTTTGTTAATCTAATCTCATTATATGAGATGAAATTATGATATTACCATATTTGGTCGCATGTTAAGCATGCCCACTGTTCTGATTCTATTTCTACGTGTCATGTCACAATGCATGGGGTTAGGACGATATTGAAAGGAGAAAGATTCTGGCAGTTTAATGATATGTACATTCTAGTGGTTTAACCACATATTTTGGTAGTATATCTGCAATTCTAGTGGCTTTTCCACATATATCTATATCAAGCTACTTATCTACATTATCTGGTGGCTTGTCCACAATTTTGGTATGTTATTGGATGGATGAGTTCTTGGAAACTCTTTTATGGTGTGTAACGGAGTTGGGTAAGAACCTTTTTGAAAATTCTACATTGATTTTTGAAAAACTCTGTATCAACATCATCATGCTTATTAGTATCGGTGAAATTGGACTGCTTATATGTTTTCTGCTATATTCTGACATGTATGTTTTAATTACTATTTGTTACCTAAGTTAAGACTCTATGGAATTAAATGGTATAATTAATCTATGATATTCTTATTTGTATGTTATAATTCCTATTTTATACCTAACTGAGGCTCACACTGGGCTTATTTGGCTCACCCCCTTAGTTTACTAATTTTATAGATAATACTCGAGGTTAAGACTTGTGCACGACTTTTGGAGGAGCTTCTTAGATGTTTTCATATTTAAGAATTTTAAATTAAATATTAATCATTATTTTTTGATTGTAATAAGTTTGTTTATGGACTGTGGCATGGCACATTACTTCAGGGAATTTATTTTGTTTTGCTTGACTTGATTGCATGACACTAGAGTTTTAAAAAGCTGTTCGAAAATTATTTCGCATGAAACTCATTTTTTAAATATAATATTTCAATAACATGTTTTTTTCGCTACAAATACCAAAAAATGAGTTTTAATAAAATCTGAAATAGTTTTGAATAAATGATTGAATTTTTATAAATGAAGTGTTATTTATTTTTATTCCTAAAATTAACATGTTCTTACGAAATTATTCAAATTTTGGAAGATACGCTTAGAGCCTACGTAATTCATTTTCAATCAGGCTGGGAACGTTACTTACCTTTGGCTGAATTTGGATATAATAACAACTTTTGATTAAGCATTCAAATGGCTCAATACGAAGCTTTATATGGTCGTAGTTGTCGAACACCTATATCCTGGTCGAATTTGTGTGAAAGAAATGTAGTTGGAATAGAATTAAATTAGGAAATGAAAGTTATAGCTCAAGTGACCCAAGATAGGTTAAAAGTAGCTTCTGATAGACAACAATTGTACACAGATCTGAAACATCGAGACATTGAATTTTACGTGGGTGATAAAGTGTTTTTAAAAGTTTCTCCATGGAAGAAAGTCTTACGATTTGGAAAGAAAGGAAAGCTTAGTCCTCGATTTTTTACTGCCACTGGATGTACTAACGTCCAGAGTATGAATACTACAAACAAAGATAAAGAATTGAGGTGGTGTCTGCAAGTATATGGGTCAGGTTGTAATATAGTTTTTACAAAGAAATAGGTAAGTATTCCGAGGATCGTACCCAATGGAGGCGAGTACTAAATTAATGTTAACCTAATTCCTATTTTAGGTTGTTAAATGGATTTAAATGGAATTAAATTCCTATTTGCTAACCTAACACAAAATTAAATTGCTATTTTAGGTAAGTACTCCGAGGATCGTACCCAATAGAATTAAACATAATTAAATTCAAATGAGCCTATTTATAGATTTAAGGTTGCTATCATCTTTACCTCAGGTCAACTAATGTTATCGTGTTAAACATTTGATTGTGCAGACTAAAACACCCTTGGCTCGTACGTGCTTCCCGTACAAGACTAATGTCATGACACCCTAGTGTCTATGTGGTGACATCAAGGGAAATATGCTCATATTCAGGGTGTCTTCAGGGGTGTGTCGCGACATCCTCAGGCCGTGTCGCGACACCGAAAGCAGTCTTGGAATTCTTCTATTTTACTCCTTATGTTGTGACATCAAACTCTCCGTGTTGTAACATAGTGACCAGTACTGAGTTAGCATGCCTTCTAATGGTCTACTGCACATTCACAAAGTATATTAACTCACCCTTAGGCCTCATTCGGCCTCTAAGATCAATAAAAGACTCAAATTACACTTTTTATCAAATGTAAATGAAATTATGAAAACTCGACTAAAACATAACCAAAGTGCTTGTGTTCAAGCTCTTCAAATGTGAAAACTAGTTTAATCTGTTACGCCAAATTACAACAGATAAATTTATCAGACCATATGAAATCACTAAAAAGATTGGACCAGTTGCGTATCAGCTGTCATTGCTTGCAGAGCTACAGAAATTACACTATGTTTTTTATGTGTAGGTGCTCATGAGATACCGATTAGATCTGTCTCACATTATTTTAATGAAAGAAATAGTGATTTAGCCCAAATTGTCTTATGAGAGAGAAATGACTGAAATTCTAGCTCGTGAGGTGAAAGAATTGCAAAACAAATATGTTCCTCTTGTGAAAGTACTTGTGGCATAGCCATAGAGTTAAGGAAGTGACTTGGGAGTTGGAAAAGGCAATGAAATTCTATTTCATGAGGTGAAAGAATTGCAAAACAAATGTGCTCCTCTTTTGCGGTAAATATCGGGGACAAAATTTCTTAACAGGGGGAGAATTGTAACAACCTGAAAGTCCGTGTTTTTGGAAAGTGTGGTTTCAAAATCTCATTTTCGTAAATTGGACTCATAAATATTTTTATTAAATATTTACGGAATTACATTAGAAGTGAATTGAAATTTGGTAAGGTAAATTCGTCGGATTAATTCTTAAATTAAGTATAGGGACTGAATCACATAAGTGATAAAACTGTGAATTGTTAAAGATTTTAATTTGAAAAATTTGGTTTTAAACACAATTTTGAGAATTTCGAATGGTTAATTAAACCCGATTTAGCTACAATTATATATCATACATATTTATACACCTTCAATTGAATTTATTTACACCAATTAAGCTTCAATTAAATAGAATTAATCATTATATTTCATGCATATCACCCACCGATTAATTCAAACAAGTGGCATACCTTAGTCACTAGTAAACCATTCCATGGAAGCTTCATTTAAACAATGGTTAGTGTAAATATCATGCCTGGCACACCATGTTATTAATCATCCTTTTATGAAGCAACAATACACCTTAAATTATTCAATAATCAAACTCAAGCATGCATATATGATATTATAAAACCATCCAAAATTAAAAATGTCCAATGTCCAAGTCCAGTTACAACCAAAATTAAATTAAGTCCCAGAAGTTTCACTATAACACCGTAAACCCGACAAGGACGTTATGGCCTAATCTGGCAATGTCACATTGAAGTGTCTTTCGTAAAGCGTGATCTCGTTTGAAAAGCCTAATCTCTATTTAGCCTCTTTGTGTGATCTTAAAGGATCATTTTAAAACTTGCTTCATTATCAAAAGTATTTACTTTAAAACGTTATTAATTTCAAAATCTTGTTAATAGCAGAAGCTTTTTAAAACAGTTGCGTACCTGTGTTTACTTTGTAAAAATGTTGTTTCTTTTTAATACTCCAGTTCCTAATACTAGCAGTTATAACCAAAGCAAACTAAATCCCCAAATTAAAAATAAAATCCAAAGAGGCCATATTACATCAAAATACCCAAAATAAAATACTTATAATTTAAAAATTAAATACAGAAGTATGCGCAGTTGTGTAGCCAGCTTTGAGTCCCTCGCAGCATCGATCTTCCTAAGACTGGGGACTACCTGTAAAGTTAAAACAGGACGGTGAGTTTACGAAAACACAGTGTGTAATCCCTTAATTAATAGACAGTTAAACATACAGTGAGCAACATAAATTTTGGGCCTAAGCCTATTTTAGTAACAATGACAATATTAGTTTGGGCTTTATCCCATCTCAACACAGAAACAGTCATGTGTTTAAGCCTTGGCCCATTGCAAGTGTAGTAACAATTTAAAACAGTATATAAGTCCTACCCATCCAACCTCTACGCTCCAACTTTGTCCAACCCTACACTCCATGTGGGGATATAATCAACCTACCCATCCCTACACTCCAGGATTAGCACCGGTTGCGGCACTAAACAATAATATACAGCTGGGCTACCAATAATCTAGGCTCGAAGCCTTTCAGTACACTTCCTCCGATCAGTATAAACCCATCCCCATGCAATACATCATACAATCATGTCATGTCATATCATAGAATCATACATGTATCCATTACAGTTTAAATAACATGCTAAAATACGGTCGTACATGTACATATATATATATACTTCACATAGGGGCAAAACATTCATCTTACCATATAAGGGCAAAATAGTCATTTTATCACATAGGGGGTCTAGGTTCACTTACCGACCCAACAGTAGGTCCACAGTCGTCTCGGGCGACCCGTGCAACCTTAACGGTCAAACAGTGAAAATGGGCCCACGGCCCATATCGCGGGCCTATGTGGGCCTACACATTCGTGTGGCCCACAAAGCGGCCTATGTGGGCCTACACATTCGTGTGGCCCACAAAGCCCAAAAATGGCCTTGGCCATGTGAACTACACAGCTTGGCCCAATATTCTCCACACATCCATGTGGTTTACCTATGTGGGGCCCACTGGCCCATGGGTCCCACATGGCCCATTTTGGCCCGACGTGGCCCAAAACGGCCAAAGCCCATGAAATCGCTCATGGTGGCCTCTACGATCTAACACCCACGTTTATGCGTTCGGATTACCACACAAGCGAACGCATGCCTATGTGGCCTCAACGGTCACAGTTTTTTGGTTTTTTCCGAACTACGATTTGGGTAGTGTTTACACACCTGATTACAGAGACATGCACATAGCCCTTAAGCACTCCAAACCTTGATTCAATCCACAAACATTAAATTAGTCACGAGGTAATCAAATGAATACTATTCCTTTCCAAAACACTTATCCAAAGATCAATTGTCACATACCTTGATTCGAACCCCCAAGCCCTTACACATTCCTAAACTGTTGATCAAGAATAATTTTCTCCCTTCTTCGATTATTATTTGCATACCAATTAGAACCCTCAATAACAACTATTCATAACCATAGTTGATCTCTAAACAAAAATACACACTTACTGAAATTGCAGAATCACAGAGCAGGAATAGTACACAAAATTGACAGAGAGGGAGAGAGCAGAAAAGAGAATCTGGCACAATGAGGGTAAAAAAGAGAGGAAGGAAATTGTTAAAAAAAAAGGAAAAAGAGATTGACAGAAAGTCGAGTAGCAATAATCGGTACCAACAACAATGAACAGTTGATAGAGGATTGTGGGAAACGAGAATCCAAAACAAAATGGAGAGCTTACCAGTTAAGGTTCAGCTAGAAGACCGGGCCAAACACCAATTACACTTCGGCAGTTAAAGAGAGCTTGAGAAAAATGAAAGCAATAAAGTGGAAAGGGAGAAAGGAAGAAACAACAGAGAAGAACACAATCACTGAAATTTTTAGAGAAAAGGAAAAAGAAAGAAGACTAACCAAAGCCAAATTGCCAAAAGAGATTTCAACTACAGGGGAACAAAAGAGTTTTGCCGTCGGAATTTTAGAAAACTGGGAAGAGGGTGTCAAAATTTTGGGAAGGCATAATTCAAGTCCAGCTCAAAAACATCCCACTCCCTCATACTCTCCACCAAATTGGCACAACTCTCCCACTAAACTCAAATCCCTTCTTTTACTCCCAAAATCTTGATAAGCTCCCATATCCCACTATTTCCTCCTACAAATTTAGCACTACAATTCCCCCACACCTCCAACACCTGGTAGTTCGGTCAAACACAACTCTTCCATGGCCAAGCAGTAAAAATAAAACACCCACTGTGCTCATCAGGATTCGAACCTCAGTCCTCTGGCATAAGTAACACGCCACTTATCCCCTAGACCAGTAGGCCCTTTCTATCATGTTTTACCCACATTTATTTATAAACCTACTGACTAGGGATAGGGTTTAAACCTTTTAAAAACAAAACTTTTTGCACATGCCCAGGATTTAACCCAACACTTCTCAGACACTTCTCAGAGCACTTAACCACTGAAGCAGATACATAATTGTTTCACTTTCTTCCAGAACTAAATATTTATGTGCAGCCTCCTAACTGTTCCCGTGCTCAAAACCTAATACTTCTAGGCCCAAAATTCGGGGGGTTACATCCACAATGCCCGATTAACATCTCTAAAACATGTAACTAAATCTTTACTGAGCCTTAATATCTTGGAACTCTCTTGCTCTGCTCCTCAGCTCCTCAATCCTTTTGATTAACTGCACGAATGTGAGGGTGTGAGCTTAAAAAGCTTAATGAATGTTAATAAAATAACGAGCAAATTAGCACCCTTCATGCTTAAATCGAAGCCAATCAAATAAAAATTTTTAGTCACAATATCAGTCCATAATATTTCAATATCATATGCTCAACCATGTATCAGATATCATAATTAATCATGGCATATAATCATTAATTTAGCATATAACATTTTATACATTTATATTGGCATATACAATCATGGCTTAATTGGGTGATCATACATTAGATAAATGGATCTCCTTACTCCCAATCAGAATCAGAATCAGTCCCAGATAAAGCCACACACTCCCTTATATTACCTCAAATCAGTATGATTAAGTGGAAATACAAGCTTAACACTCCCTTATCTACTCTAAACTAGTCCACTTAGAGCCTCATTACTCACAATAACATATCAATATAGTGAGTACTCACAAATCCTATGGCATGCCAACTATATCCAATGGATCCACTATGCTATAATGCCAATATAATCAATCAATCATAACATAATTTTAGTCAATAATGTGCTCAATTTAAAGCGCCAAAATGCATATGTGAATCATGTAACATAGCCATTTTAACATCAAATTAAATCTAGCATACCAATTACCTATTATCAATGTTCATTTATCAATTGAAATATCAACATAACATGAACCAAAAACTCCAGCATGCTTACTGAGTTCACCGTTATAATCAATCAAATCAAGCACATAAAAATCACTAGATGCTCACTTATCAACACTTTAAAAAAAATTTCATCACCTAAACATATATCAATAATCTGGCAAAATTAACCAACCAAAACTCAATTAAATATTTGCAGTAAGTAATTAATCATCCAGTTAAGCATAAGTGAAGGACAATTTACCAAATTTCCCTTTCATAAGACTCACCACACAACTAACTCAACCACAACCAAGTGACCAACTAAGCAAATCCAAGCTTCAATTTTGATTAGCTAGTTTCTCTTCAAGATTCAGAGCTTTAACAAAGATAAAATAGATATTACCCGCTTCTAAAAGATATAATAAACACAAATTTTCATCAACTAGGCTACACGAAATTCTCACTCGAAGTTACCTTATCGAATTTGTATCATCAAGTCAAAAACTTCATTTCTCACAAAATTGATCACTCCAGCCCTCCTAATCACTTCCAAACATCAATACTAGACAAGATAAATATATACTAAGCATCAATTTCACATTTAAATCAATTTCACAAAAATCTTGAGCTAATAATGAATAGTATTTTGCGAGCTCCTCATAACATACGAGCTCTATGTTTAAGTAAATATTTTGGCACTATAATCTTTTGAAACCGTTGGACATAATAACATGCCATAGGATCGTGAGTACCCACCTTTATGTTTTGTGATTTGGATGAGAGGCCTTGGGACAAGTTGGAGAGATAAGGGAATGTCGAGCTAAGATCCATTCAATAGGAAATATTGGTGTGTTTGGAGAGTGCTTAGCTTATGCTACACATATGGGACATGTTAAGATTCTTTGAGTCAAAGTGAAGAGTTATAAAAAGATCCGCTTATCCAATAGAAAAGAACATGTTAATATGATTATTCTTTCCAAGATATATATTTTTACTATTTTAAGCTAATCGACGGTAAGTAACTGTGAACTATACTTCGCATAAATATGGGAAACCAAGTTCACAATCCAGTGAATTTGCCAAAGCTTTTGTTTAACTTTTGTTTTTTGTGTGCGATTCGGTTATTTTTTCCTGTAAGTTCATTGAGTTCGCAAGAACTCACACATTCCTTCCTAACACTGCAAGTAAGTAGATCGAACAAGGTGTAATGGCGGGGCAAGTGATCCAGGTGAAGCATAAACACTGGAAAGGTAGAATAAGTGAATTCTGGTGTAACGCCCTAAATTTGGGCCTAGAAGTATTAGGTCTTGTGCATGGAAGCAGCTAGGAGGAGGCATAAATAATTAATTATGCAAGAAGGTGACAAAAAGGAGTATACGTTCCGGTGGTTAAGTGTGCTAGGAAGTGTCTAAGAAGTCCTGGGTTCAAGCCTGAATAGGTGCAAAAAGTTTTATTTTTGAAGGAATACGCACTATCTCTGGGAAATAGGCTTTTAAATAATTGTGGGGATATCATGTCATAAAAAGCCTACTAGCCTAGGGGTAAGTGGCGTATGGAGTGTGCAAGGGGTCTGAGGTTCGAATCCCTGCTTGTGCAAATGGGGATTATTTTTTACTGTTGGCTATGGGTGGTAAAAGAGTTTGATCGAAACACTACTGAGTGGAGTGGAGTTTGAAATGGTCATGGAGGGATTGTAGGAGGGAGTTGAGGAGAGATATGAGGAGGGATTTTAGGATAAAATCAAGGAAAGTAGGGTAAGAGGGAGTAGTGTGACATTTGGGAACACTGGGCACTTTGGAAATTCAGCTTTTGTGAGTTGGACGACTCCATTTCATTTTTTTTGTAAGTATTTTGGGGTCTTTTGTTCTTTGAAGGCCAATTAGAAGAAGGAAAAAAAGGCTAGGTAATACTTTTATTTTGTGTTGAGAACGGTTCTACACTCCTCACTAGCCGAATGTTTTCCTTCTCCCTTTTCCATTTCTCTTGAGACCATCAAGCCTATCTTTTGCATCTTCTTATTCGCCGAACTCTCACTTCCCTTTCATCATTTTATTTCATATCTCTCCCCCTCTTTTTAGTTTTCGGTTCTCTTTTCCTATTTTTGAGTTAGCCGAATACTTCTTCATCTTCTCTTTATTTTGTTTTCGGCTAGTAAGAGTCCTCTGGTGAATCGGTAAGTACTCATGGCTTATTCTTATTTCTCTCTATGGTTACGATTTTCCTTCTAATATCTTCATGTGTTACTGATTCCTGATAAAGCTACAATCGTTCCGGTTGGTCTCTGTATCCTGAGTACCTTTGACCCTAGTGTGGTAGACCGATTTTATCTATCAACTATTCTTAGTTCTGTGTGGTGGTAAGATGCCGTTCGTTTGGTTTTAGTTATTTTGCTCATGGTGATAGTTAAAGATATTGGGATTCAATGCAGGTTGTGCTAAGGATTTGGTGATCACTGGGTTAAGGAAGGCTTAAGTCGTATTTGCATAACCAAGGTTAGTAATGTACCATATTGGGTATTAAATGTTCAGAAGAGGGCGTCTCAACCCCATCGATTAAAAGACTGATATGAGTCATGTTTGAATCTAGGTTGTTGTACGTGGGGATTTACGCTATTCGCATAAAATGGTGTGTAATCACACTACTTCTATTGTGAAACGGTAAAAGCTAAAAAACTGGTATCATCGATGCCACACGGGGGTACACTCGCTTGTGTGGTCATCTAAACACAAAAGTACAAGCATGTGATTGTGGAGACCACCATGAGCGATTTGGTAGGCTTAGGTTGTATTAGGCCACGTTGGGCAGAAATGGGCTATGTGGGCCCCACGGGCTCATGGCCCCCACACGGGTAAACCGCATGGATATGTGGAGATTATTGGGCCAACTGTGTTGTTTACACGACCAAGGCCATTATTTGGGCTTATTGGGCCACACGAGTGTGTAGGCCCACGTGGGCCGTATTATGGGCTTGGGCTCATTTTCGCTGTTTAATTGTTAAGGTTGCACGGGTCACACGAGACGACTGTAGACCTACTGTTGGGTCGGTAAATACACTAAGACCCTAATTTATGTTATGACTATTATACCCCTATGAGGTAAATGATAGAAATAACCCTATGTGATATATGAATGTTTAAGCATTCCATCTTATTTATGTACATTTATATTATGTTGCATTGTATGGGGTGGGACATATGATATTAGAAGAAGTGTACTGAAACGCTATAAGCCTATTACTGGAAGCTCTACTGCAAATACTGTTAGTGCCACAACCGGTACTATATTTTGGAGTGTAGGGATGGGTGGGTCGATTTTATACCCATATAAAGTGTAGGCATTTCTGATACTGTATCGAAATGGGCTAAGGCCCACACTGATACTATTACTGTATTGGGCTAAGGCCCACATTGATATTGCGACTGATATGGGCTTAGGCCCAGACTGTTCAACACTGTATGTTTGATTGTTTGATAAATATGGATTACACACTGAGTTTTCATAAACTCACCTTTTCTTCCTATCTGTGCAGGTAATCCTTAGGCGGGTTAATGCTGCGAGGGACTCGGAGATGGCCACACCACTGATTATGTTTTTGTTTTGAATTTAGTAAAAGTAGTTTTATATTGGTAAATTTTATGTAATAAGGCCGTTTTAAAGTTTCATTTTATTTGGGGATTTATTTAAATTGACTTATATCTGCTAGCAGTAGGACTCGGGTTTTCAACTGCTATGCCACATAACTAGTTTTCAAAAGCTTCCGTAACTAATAATGTTTTAAAGCGTAATAATGATTTTGTACGAGACATGTTTTGCTTAATGAACCTGTAATTTATCAAATAAATTAAATAAGATAACTTTTCATAAAGATCACAAACAAGGTTTTAACACAAGAGGACTTTCCGAATAGAATTACGTTGTTTTCAAACTTATTCCAACGTAACATCACAAATACGGCTAGGCTGATTTTGGGGTGTTACATTTGGACATAATGGCAATGTGGGAATCTGCTTGGTCTTAGAGATATCTTGCTGTTGAATTCATTGAATTTTCTAAGACCTAGTTATTTTTATTTTTCTTATGTTTTTCTTTGTGTTTTTATTTATGAACTAATATTACTTTATAAACACACCTGAATTTTAAGAATAAGAATATAGTCCAAGTTTTATTAATGTTTTCTTAAAATTACAAGTTCATACTTAAGTAATAAACTTATAAACATGGTGTTGGTCATAAGCAACAACATGAACTATTCAAAACTATTAAACTTATATATAGTTCGCCAAGGTTGCTGCAAAGTGACAAGGTTGGAAAACTACGCAAAGTGTGAACCCTAACAATTGGAAAACTGGTTTTGCGAACCCTTAATAAATTTCAATGTGCAGAATAAGAGGAACCCTACGAACTGAGTTTGCGGTAACTAAACATGTAGAGGGTTGTTTGTGAAACTTACCTTATTTATTGAGTCTTACACTGCGAAGACTTAAAATGTACAAGCTACGCTTGGAGCGAACCTTGATGTGAAAATATGTGTAAACTGTTTACTTAAACCAAAATACCACCTGCATAAAAGTTAGTTTATGTGTACTATTGAAAGGGTGTATATGTTAAACCACTGAGTGTTAGTAACTTAAGCATATTTTATGTTTGAACTTGTGGTGTGTTGGAGGTTAGGTTGGGTGTCAATGGAGAGTCACTTAGGTGGCTAATGTGGCATTCCATAGCTTGGGTTCAGCGACTGAATTGGGTATGGGGTGTTACATTAGTATAGAAAAAGGTATAAATTGTAAAGGCGGCTAATGATTTTGTGTAATAGGGACTAAAATGCACAAATGCTAAAATTTGTAGTGTAATTGAGAAATAAGAAGTCCTATAGAGACTCTAGTGAATTTGGTATTAGATTTTGGGGTTAAATGTTAAAATTTTTGTACTCCCAATTTTAAGGACTAAAATGAATAAAATGCAAAAGTTGTGTAAATTTTCAATAAAATGTGAAATTTCTTGAGAATTGGTGAAATATTATGTTTGTTTAATTTGTATCTAATATCCACCCAATTTCCTCAAAAAAGAAAGGAAAAGAAAAAGTCATTGACGAATAGCTCGGAGTTCATGGTTTTTGTTCCTATAATTTGAATTAACTTAAAATTTATTGCATGTTGAATTATTTATACATGGTAAGAGTATAAGGTGGGATTTCTTGCTCTATTGAGATGATTTGAATTAATTGATGATTGTGAGGACTAAATTGAGTATATTTGAAAATTGTGTATATTTAAATTAATGTGAGAATTGAATATGTATTGAGATGATTGTGGATGCTATATATGTAGAATAAATGTATACATATTGAAAGTAAATATGGATTGAGACATTGGTTGGTATTGAAATATAAAATGAATATCCTACTACCTATTCAGGCAAAATCAGATATAATTGGCATGTCATAGGATAGGAAGAGTTGAAGGTTACTTTGACTACAAGTGGATGAGGCACTAGGTGACAATTTGTTTCAGTTGAACTGATGAGACACTAGTTGTCAAACTTACTTATAACGCTGGGCACAATTATTGCTTCGAATTTATTCGATGAGGCATTGGGTGCCAAACTAGTGTGTTGGTTGGATATGTGTATCTATTAGAGTTTGAGCCGTGTTAATAAGAAATAAATGGTAAAATCGAGATATTGTTATTGAAATAGAAAATGATGAGAAATGGAAATGAAATGTGAAATAGAACATGAAATGGTGGATGGAAATGTGAATATTGAATGGTGATGCTCATTTGTTATATATGAATTTGAAAACTTAGATGGAATATGTCAATATATGAATTAAGTTATCATATGCAATATGGGATAAAATTCCCATGTAGTGATATCTAAATGATGAGTTGGTTGTGATCAAAGAAAATATAATTTAACATTAATAATTTGTTATATTGCATATCATCAGTTGATTTATATTTTTCATTATAATGTTCTATATTATGTATAAATATTCAGATTATAGAAATACAACTGAGTTATACCCAGCGTACGATTTTGTTTTTCCCTACGCAGGTTAGGTACTTAGCGATTCAATCATCGACTTAGCATCAAGTGGCAATCTCGAACTTAAGTGTTGGTGATGTGATTATTTTGGTCTTGGCATGTACCTAGGAAGTCTCTTGGTTATAATGGTCATTTTGTATCTTGTTGGCATTTTGGAGACTATGTATATAAGTGTATGTATGTATATATATGTGTTGGTAATAGTCATTTTGTTGGTGTCTTATTAGGTTGCTTGGGTTATATGCCTAATGTTCTAATGGTTGAGAAAGTATCATGCTATGTGATGTGTTTTTTATTGATGGTTGTATGCTTAGGTTATGTCATAGAAATGTTTTGATCAGTTTGGTGAATCAAAATATGGAATTTCTTTAATGGTTATTTTACGTTTGAGTAAGTGATAGTGAATGTGTCATTTAAGGTTTTTGAATTGGTATTTATGTGCTCTTTTGGTTGTGCTTAGAAAGATTGAACTTGTTGAAGTGCCTTGAAGGCATATTGGTATGGTTGATGTAAAACCCCTTATCTGTATTCATTTCCAGAATAGGGTTACGAAGCATTACCGAACTTATAACATAAACAAACATACATTTCGCATACAATTATCAATTTCAAATACAAGTCAATCACAATCAATCAAATTGTCTTTAATATGAGCCTACGAGGCCCAAAACATGCATTCGGGGTGGTTCGGGACTGCATCGATAACTTAGAAAATTTTTGGAAAACTTATAAAAGTTTTCAAAATACAGGGGACACACATGTGGACATTTGAAATGGAATCACATGGCCGTGTCTCAGCCTGTGTCCGACCCTGTGTAACTCCCTGACTTTAGTCACACAGACAACTACACGACCGTGTGACTAGCCCGTGTGCCCTTCGAAATGGCTTCACACGCCTGTGTGCCAAGCTGTGTGCAAGGCCGTGTCAAACCTGTAGGGTATACTAACTTATGCCACACGGCTAAGTCACACGCCTATGTGCTGGGCCGTGTGGAGTATACTGTCTTGATTTCTAATTAAACACCAAGGGACACACGGCCGTGCCACTTGACCATTCGTCACATACGGCTGAGACACACGCCCGTGTCTCTGCCCGTGTAGACAAAAATAGTCTATTTACCAAGCCATCATGCCACCCAAATTTGCATACACCTACACCAAACCAAATGGCACAAAAACATGGCATAAATAAGCATTCAAACCAATCACAACCCAGCCTAATTCATGCTAATTCCATACTATCAACCACAAGATACACAAGTATCATCATTTGTCATTCAATTTCATATCAAGTGCATATTCACAAAACATCTATATCGTCACTTCCAAACATACATTATTTGTCTATTGCCACAAGCATTCCATATCTTACAATTCAACTATTTGGTACTCAAATCACCAATCCACAAACAAGCATTCACATATCATGTAACACCCCTCACCCATATTCAACACCGTAATAGGGTTACAGAGTATTACTGAACTTACAAAATAATTAAACAAGCTTTTCACATATGTTCAATCAATACATATAATCATTAATCATTCTCAATCAATTTGTCCCTTAAACAAGCCCACAAGGACCTAAACATGCATTTGGGAGTGATTCGGGACTAAACCAATAACTCATGAATATTCCACGAAACTTTGAAAAATTTTCTCAAAACAGGGGATACACGCCCGTGTGGCTAGGCTATGTGTCTCACATGGCCACCAGACACGCCCGTGTCACAAGCCGTGTGGACATTTGAAATGGAAGCACATGGTCATGTCCCAGCCCGTGTTCTACCCCATGTCCTAGCAAGTAAGCTTACTGACTTGGGTCACACGGCCAACCACACGCCCGTGTATCTAGGCCGTGTGCCCTTCGAAGTGGCTACGGACGCCTGTGTGCTAGGCTGTGCCAAAACTGTAGGGTATACTGACTTATGCAACATGGCCAAGTCACATACCTGTGTGCTAGGCCGTGTGCAAATTAGGAGGTATACTGGCTTGTACCACACGGCCGATCACATGCCCGTGTATGAGACCGTGTGGAGCATACTGACTTTATTTCAAAAACCACACCAGGGGACACACAGCCGTGTAACATGACCTTGTGTCACACACGGCTGAGACACACACCCGTGTCTCTTACCGTATGGACAAAAATAGGCTATTTACCAAGCCATTTTGCCACCCCAAATTGCAATCACCTACACAAGCCAAATGGTACAAATTCATAGCATCTAAGGCATCTAAATCAACCATAACCAAGACTAAAATGTACCATTTTAATATCAACCACAAATACTTATAAACTCATGTTTTACTCATTCAAAACATACTAAATACCAATTACTTCAAACATCTATATAACCAAACCCAATTGTACATTATTTGGCCTCATTTCACAAACATACTAACATTCACTAATCATCCATTTAACACTCATAATACCTATTACCATCAATCATCACAACCGAATCAATATACACAAGACATAAATATATATATGCACATGATTCAAACATACCAAGTATACTAAAATTAAGCCATCACTCATGGTTATATATACAAACCAAAATATAAACATTTAGAATGCCAATTCATTTGGCCAACATTACTACCAAAACATAACCAACATGACTTAACCAACATGACTCAAAGTCCCTACACATGCCATATGACCCAAAACTTAGTTTCAAAAGTACTAAAGTATCCTTTAATAGTGTGATGAAGTCTCCGACTATCTTCGAATCCAAGCTAGCTTTGAAATCACTATAAAACATGGAAAAGCAACAAAGTAAGCTATATAGCTTAGTAAGCTCGTATATTAACAATGAACAGATATCACCATTCATTAATCATTCAAATAATAGCAAACAATATACAAAAATTCTATCAAATCTCAAGGCTATCAACTGATCATTAACATAACTTACCAAAGAAATTATCAATTCCATAGTTTCAATACTCAATTTATTACCGTATGTACCTGTACCCTCTTGTACCAATTTTATACTAAACCACATCTTTCATTTACCCATTGAACCATTTAGAATAGAAGTCGGATACTCAAGGTCTCATTTGATAAGTACCTATACCATGGCCCGAAGCCAAATCAAGGCAACTTATCCGAAATTTTAATATGATGGCCCGAAGCCAAATCAATCGATATGCATGGCTCGAAACCAAATCAGTATATCTCGCACCTAAAGTGCTAATAACATGGCTGAAGCTAACTCAAAGTATACATAATGACATGTCACTAGCATCCTAAACTATTACTAAGGTTCAACCGGGATTTCAACTGTCGATTCATCGTCAAATCATTTCTGAACTTATCCGTAATCACATAATCACAATTCATGCTATATTAAAGCCTATAAGATACATTTGTAATGAAATTATAACATACGAACTTACCTCGAATGTTAAAATGGTGAATCGAGTCGGTTAGTCGATAACTTTATCTTTTCCCTGATCCAAGTCCATATTTCACTTTTCTTGATCTGAATATATTCAAAATCAACTTATTTAATCATCTATTCAATCAATTTAGTCCAAAACACTCTTTAAGGCACATTTGCACTTTTGCCCCTAAACTTTCACATTTTCAAAATTTAGTCTTTATTTCATAAAATCACAAGTTAATGAAATTCCAATTATACCCATGCTAGCTGAATTACTATTATACCCCTAGAAGCCCATATTTCTCATTTATTTCACGTTTAAACAACTAACTTTACACATTTCTCAATTTAATCCCTATTTTGCATTTTTACTAAAAATCACTTAACAAAACTTGTATATCTATCAACAAGCATTCATAATCTATCAAGAAACTTCAAAACACATTCTAATTAATCAATGGCAACATTTAAAATCTTTAACAGTTTTACAAATTAGTCCTTGGGCTAGCTAAACCTAGTTGCAACGATCTCAAAAGTGTAAAAATAATTAAAAATGAGACCAAACTCGTACCTTAATGAGCAATTTAACCAAAGCCAAATGTAAAACCTAAAAGAATGGCTTTCTTTTCTTTAGAATCGGTTGAAGATGATGATATTAGGTGATAATTTCATTCTATTTTATTTATTTTAACTTAATTTACCAAATTACATTTTTAACCTTAATTAATAAACATATAAATCATTTAATGCTTGTCCATCTTTGTCCACACACAATTAAAATGGTCTAATTACAATATAAGGACCTTAACTTTAAGGTTTTATAGCTATTAGACACCTTTAGCTAATAGAACTCAAATTTTACGCTTTATACGATTTAGTCCTTTTTCTAAAATTAACCAATTAAACAATAAAATTTATTAACGAAATTTTCATACAATCACTCAATCATGCTGTAAACATTAAAATAATAATAAAAACAAATATTTTGACCTCAGATTTGTGGTTCCAAAACCACTATTTCAATTTGACCAAAAACGGGCTGTTACAACTCTCCCTCCTTAGAGATTTTCGTACCCAAAAATCTTACCAGTTAATAGGTTAGGGTACTGTTTTCTCATAGCTTCCTCGTGTTCCCACATAACCTCTTCGATCCCGTGACATTGCCATAAGACCTTTACTAAAGTTAAGCTTTTATTTCTCAACTATTTAACCTCTCGAGCTAGAATTTTGATTTGTTCTTCGCTATACGTCATATCAGGTTAAATTTCAATTTATGATAGTGAAATTACATTAGATGGATCAGATCTATATCAGTGGAACATCAATAGTGAAACACATTGTGAATATTTTCCAACTCAATTGGTAAAGCTAGTCGATTGCCACTAGCCCTATTCATTCAATAATCTCATACTGCCCGATGAAACGTAGACTCAATTTACCTTTGCGACCAAAACGAAGTATTTTCTTCCACAGAGATACTTTCATGAACACTTTGTCACCGATATGGAATTCAATGTCTTTTCATTTCAAATCCGCGTATGATTTCTGACGATCTAAAGCTGTTATTAAACAGTCGCAAATTACTTTCACTTTCTCTTCAGTTTCTTTAACCAAATCAACCCCGTGAATCTGTTTCTCACTCAGCTCGGTCTAATACAATGGAGTTTGACATTTTCGACCATATAAAGCTTCATACGGTGCCATCTTTATGCTCGTTTGAAAACTGTTCTTATACATAAATTCAACCAACGACAAATATTTCTCTCAATTACCTTCGAACTCTAAAACACAGCATCTGAACATATCTTCAAGAATTTGAATTACTCTTTCAGACTGATCGTCAGTTTGTGGATGAAAAGTTGTACGAAAATTTAACTTTGTACCCACGGATTCTTCCAATTTCTTCCAAAACCGTGTTGTGAATCTCAGATCACTATCTAAAATAATTGAAACTAGCACCCCGTGCAATCTAACGATCTCAGCAATATACAATTCAACTAATCTATCGAGTGAATAGTCAGTACGTACCGAAATAAAATGTTCTGATTTTGTCAGTCGATCAACGACAACCCAAATTGCATCTTTCTTTTTCGGAGACAAGGGTAATCCTGATAAGAAATCCATAGTCACTCTATCCCATTTCCACTCCGGTATCATCACAGGCTGTAGCAAACCTGAGTCCTCTTCGTTGTCACAAATTCAGATATTTTTGAGTCATAAAATATTTTAAACTTTTATGATCAGTAAAGATATGGCATTTTTCACCGAACAAATGATGACACCAAATTTTTAGTGCAAAAAATATAGCAGCCAACTCTAAATTATGCATCGAATAGTTCTTTTCATGCAGTTTCAACTGTCTGGAAGCATAAGCTATCACTTTTTCTTCTTGCATCAATACGCAACCCAAATCGTTCAATTACGTGTCACTATAAATTACAGATTCTTTACCCAACTCAGGTTGAATCAATAGTGGTGCCTCAGTTAACAATGTTTTCAATTGATCGAAACTTTGTTGACATTTCTCAGACCATTCAAACTTGACATCTTTCTGTAGCAGTCTGGTCATTGGTGTAGCAATTATCGAGAACCCTTTTACAAAATGTCGATAGTAACCAGCCAATCCTAGAAAACTTCTGACCTCAGATACATTTCTAGGTGGTTCTAAGTCGATAACTACAAATATCTTTCTCAAATCAACTCTTATACCTTTCGCGGAAGCAATGTCCCCCAAAAATTTAACTTCTCGGAGCCAGAACTCACATTTGCTAAATTTAGCATACAGTTGCTTATTTCTCAAGGTCTGTAACACAATCCTCAAATGCTCGGCATGCTCAGACTCATCTCGAGAATAGATTAGAATGTCATCAATAAACACAATAACAAATCTTTCTAACTACGGTCTAAAGATTCGATTCATCAAATACATAAAAAAGGCAAGAGCATTAGTCAAACCAAAAGGCATAACAAGGAATTCATAATGTCCGTACCTCGTTCTAAATGCAGTTTTCGACACATCTAAGTCTTTAACACGTAACTGATAATAGCCAGATCTTAAATAAATCTTTGAAAACACTGTTGCACCTTTCAAATGGTCAAACAAATCATCTATTCTCGGCAAAGAATACTTATTATTTATAGTAACCTTGTTGAGCTGACGATAGTCTATACACATTCTCATTGACCCGTCTTTCCTCTTTACGAACAATACTGGTGCACCCCAGGGTGAAAAAATCAGTCGTGCAAAACCTCTATCTGTTAACTCTTGCAACTGAGCTTTCAACTCTTTCAACTCTATCGGAGCCATTCTATACGAAGCTATAGATATTGGTGAAATTCCCGGTACTAACTCAATGGCAAATTCAACCTCTCTGACAGATGGCAACCTCAGTAATTCTTCAGGAAATACATTCAGATAGTCACAGGCAACTAGCACGATTCAATCTTCTTTTTAGACACCCTGGTATCTAAAGCATATGCAAGATACGCGTCACAACCTTTTCTCACATATCTCTGAGCCGACATTGATAAAATCACTACAGGCAATTCATTCGATTCAATCTGAAGAGTTTCATTATCCTGACATTTAAATTCTATAATCTTTTTTCTACAGTTCACAACAACATCATGTAGAGTCAACCAATCCATACCCAGAATCACATCAAACTCATCAAATGGTAAAAGCATCAAGTAAGCCAGAAAACAGTAGCCCTGAGTCAATAAAGGACAGTTCTTGCATACTTTTTCAACTAGAACATACTTCCTAAGGGGTCCGATACTTTAATTACAGATTTTGTAGACTCAACAGGTAATTTCTTACTAGACACTAAATTCTCACAAACATACAAATGTGTCGATCCAGGATCAATTAACGTAATCACATTAGTGTCGTAAAGAGAAAAGGTACCGATAATAACATCTGGGGATGACGCTTCTTCACGAGCGAAAATAGCGTAAGCTTTGGCTGATGCTCTAGCTTCGGATCTCACAGCTGAATTCTTGGTCGCTCCTTTCCCACTAGACACATTTCCCACATTTCTCGGTGGTCTCCCTCTCGCAGTTGTATTACTCGGTCTCGTATTCTAAAATTTATCTTTCTCAGATAACTCTGGGCAATCTCGAATAAAATGATCTGGTGGTCACATTTGAAACATGCTTTAACATTCTTATTCTAGCACTCTCTAAAATGTCGTCTCCTACACTGTTGACACTCAAGTTTGTTATTTCTCACACTGCCAACACTCGAGACGGAAATAACTTGAGCTTTAGAACCCACATGCTGATTTCCATGATCTCTATTCTGGTATCCCACTGATGCATTCGGTAGACTGCTCGAATTTTTGAATTTCTTTGATGAAGAATGATAAATTTTATTCATTGATCCTTTTCTCAAATCTCTATCCTCTGAATCAGCTTTCTTTTCTCAGCTAAAGTCTTCAGCTTTACAAGCCCAATCAACTAACATTAATCCAATATCCCAACTAAAAGTTTAATGTCTTCATTTAGCCTGTCAACAAACCGCTTGCACATAATCTCTTCAGCAGATACATACTCCCGAGCATACTTACTCAATTGTGTAAATTCTCTCTCGTACTCGATTACAATCATGTGACCTTGTTTCATTTCTAAAAACTCTTTGTGCTTTTGATCTAAGAAACGTTGACTGATGTATTTCTTCCGGAACTCGATCTGAAAGAACTCCTAAGTGACTCTCTCTCTCGGCACCACTGATACTAATTTATTTCACCACTGGTATGCGATGTCCCTCAACGGTGATATAGCACATTCTAAACATTCATCTAGAGTACACGACAATTCATCAAGTACCCGAATCGTATTCTAAAGCCAAAATTCTGCTCTTTTAGGATCATCATCAACATTAGCTCTAAATTCTTCAGCCCCATGTTTATGAATCTTGTCTACTAAAGGTTTACTCAATCTTCAAAGCTTGACTCCTTGAGGAGGTACAAGAATTGGTTGGGGATTAGGAAGGGGTGGAGGTTGTTGAGTAGCCGGATTTTTACGTATTGAGTGAACCACTCATTCATCATTTGGAAAAAGGCTTCTTTAGCCTGTCCTCCCTGGCTGCCCGTTACGGGTCTAGAATCAGACGGTGCTGTCCCTTGAGCAGGAGCAGACGTATTAGTATATGAAAACACATTTTAAAATGTCAAGAGTCATCACACTATCACAGTTTATATATGGCATATATGGTTAGACTTTCACACACACTAAGTTAGTCCTCGAATTGACTAAACTGTAGCTCTAATACCAATAAATGTAACACCCCTCACTCGTATTCAATGTTGGAATAGGGTTACAGAGTATTACTGAACTTACAAAACAATTAAACAAGCTTTTCACATATGTTCAATCAATACATATAATCATTAATCATTCTCAATCAATTTGTCCCTTAAACGAGCTTATGAGGCCCTAAACATGCATTTAGGAGTGATTCGGGACTAAACCAATAACTCATGAATATTCCACGAAACTTTGCAAATTTTTCTAAAAACAGAGGACACACGCCCGTGTGGCCAGGCCGTGTGTCTCACACGATCACCAAACACGCCCGTGTCACAGGCCGTGTGGACATTCGAAATGGAAGCACATGGTCGTGTCCTAGCCTATTTTCTACCTTGTGTCCTAACAAGTGAGCTTACTGACTTGGGCCACACGGCCAACCATATGCCCGTGTGTCTAGCCCATGTGCCCTTCGAAGTGGCCACACACGGCCATGTGCTAGGTCGTGCCAAAACTATAGGGTATACTAACTTATGCAACATGGGTGTGTGCCCCATATTTTGAGAAAAATTTTCAAAGTTTCATGGAATATTCATGTGTTATTGGTTTAGTCCCGAATCACTCCCAAATGCATGTTTAGGGCCTCGTAGGCTTGTTTAAGGGACAAATTGATTGAGAATGATTAATGATTATATGTATTGATTGAAAATATGTGAAAAGCTTGTTTAATTGTATTGTAAGTTTAGTAATACTCTGTAACCCTATTCCGGCGTTGAATACGGGTGAGGGGTGTTACATGTCAATTACTAATCACTTAATGAAAGACCACTTACACATATATATACATCACTAGTTATATCAAAATAAGCCAAGTCACATGGCTATATACACATAACAAAACATCCAACATTTATAAGCCAAATCAAATGACTAAATTCATTAACATCATATATACCAAAATGACCACAACTCTTATACATGCCATATAACCAAAATACATAAATTCAAAAGTACCAAAGTGATAGCTTGATAGTGTGATGCAATCTCTAACGACTCCCAAATTCGAGCAAGCTTCGATTACACTATAAAACACGAAAAAGTAAACAAAGTAAGCTATAAAGCTTAGTAAGCTCGTATAGTTAATAAGTAAAGCTCATCATTCATTCAAAACTCAAATATCATGAATACAATGTACTACAAAATCATTAATTCATAAGGATAAGATATATTTGATCACATAAGAAATCATGAACTCACAACTTTCATAGGCTCAATACTAATATAGTTTCCGTACATACCTTTACAGATACATATCTATTTCTCACCGTTCCATATCTTCAACATACCTGTTGAACCATTTGGAATACTATCAGATACTCGGGAATCTCACACCCTAAGTGCCAATACATAGTCGAAGCTATCTCAATCTCATATCACATATAATGCTAGCTCTCGAGCTAACAACGGGTCTGCTCACACAAGCTAACGGTCATCATGTAGCTACACGGTGCTGCTCACACAAGCTGACGAGAATCTGCAGCACATACCAGAAAACTCAGCCACCGGTAGGATGTACCGACTAGCACCCAAATCACATAAACCCTAATGACATGTCATTCGTATCCTAATCTATTCCTAAGGTTCAACTGGGATTTCTCGTTGCCACATATTCATCGAACATTTCCATACAATTTTATTCATGTATAATGTAACACCCCTAACCCGTATCCGTTGCCGAAATAGGATTACAAGGTATTACCGATCAAAACACATCATTGACATACATTTATGTATTTAATGACAAAATCAATTCGTCTCAATCATATTGTCCCTTCTAAGGTCATACGAGACCTTAAAACATGCTTAAAAGAGGTTTCGGACTAAACTGATAACATTTGCAAACTTTGGGAAACTTAGAAAATTTTTAAACATATAAGGGTCACATGCCCGTGTGAACAGCTTGTGTGCCTCACACGGTCACCAAACATGCCCATCTCACAAGCTGTGTGAAAACAATGCATACATACTAACTTGCACCACACGGTCGAGGACACGTCCGTGTGCCAGGCCATGTTAAATCTAAGGGAGGTTACTCACTTGGCTACACGGTCGACCACACGCTTATGTGTCAAACCTATGTACCATTCGAAAAGGCCACACACACTCATGTGCCAAGGCTGTGTGTCTCATACAGCCAATAGACACGCCCGTGTGTCTATGTCGTGTCAAAATTGTAGGGTATACTGACTTAATTCGATAGGGTACCCCAAGGGACACACGGCCGTGTAACATAACCGTGTGTCAAATGCGGCTGAGACACATGCCCATGTCTCTGCCTGTGTGGACAAAAATAGGCCATTTGTAAAGCCAATTTGCCACCATTTCCACAAGCACACATAGCAAACTAACTGATACCATTTCAATACAATTATAAGGAGCCAAAACATACCAATTAATATACATACCACGCTATTTATCCACAATCATTTCAATTACTCAATTCCATTTTCAAACATACCAAACAAGCCAACACATTAGGCATTATATACATCACATATATATCACTTAACTAGCACATAATTCAAGCTAACTTAAATGGCCATACACACCAACATTTACAAGAAAACTCTCATAGCTATTCCACATCTCAAAACATATCATCAACACAATAGCCTATACATGCCATATACTATATTTACAAGCATCCAAAAATACCAATAAGTAGTCGAGTGTGTAATGATGGTTCCCGATTATCCTCGATGTCTGAGCTAGCTTCGATAATCTATAAAACATAGAAAGAACACACAAAGTAAGCTTTAAAAACATAGTAAGCTATATACAAATAAAGCTATCATATAAACCTTTGCATATCAATTCAAATATGCTAAACATAGCTAATCACATTCAAAATTTACAAATCTTTCTCATTTAAGATATATTCAATGTCTTAAACCAATTCATCAATTACCTTCTCTTCTCAAAGCTCGTATGAATTTCGTACGTACCTGAATCACTTAGCTCATTCACATATTCTTTCTCGACTTGACTTTGCCCGTTGAACCATTCATAATCAATAAGGATACTTGGAAATCAATAAGCTCGTACAATGCCGTATCTCATATATGGTCTTACATGTTATCACATATCCATGCCACTGTCCCAGACAGGGTCTTACACAAAATTGATTAATGATGCCAATGTCCCAGACGTGGTCTTACATGTAATCACATATCGATAACCTAATGTGATGACATTCGTATCCTATGTTATTCCTAAGGTTCGTACGCGACTTTCGGATGTCGTAACTTCGTTGATTCATGCTCATAATTGTTCTTTCGACATTCAAAACAATTTAATGACAAGAATACACATATAATTCAATTGAAAGACATATATTTGCATATGAACTTACCTCGTAGTCGGGATGGATGAATCGGATTGATTACTCGATAACTTTCGATTTCCCTCAATCTAAATTCGATTTCTTTCATTCTTAATCTATATAAATTCAAAATTAACTCTTTTATTCATCAACACATTTAATTTAGTCGACAAACATATATTTGGGAATTTTTGCACTTTAGCCCCTAAAGTTACACATTTATTCAATTTAGTCCCTATTTCATAAATACACAAAATTTAATATGACCCATGCTTAGCCGAATTCTCTATTGGTCTCTAACAGTCTATATTTCACATTTATTTCACAATTTAACCCCACAATTTACACTTTTCTCAATTTAATCCTTAATTAACATTTTTACTCAAAATCACTTTACAAAACATGTAAAACTATCAACAATTACTCATTTTTCATCATCATCTATCACAAAGCTCAAGCATTCATCAATGGCAACTCACAAATTCGTCAACCAATTCAAAAATTAAGGCATGGGCTAGCTAGTACTCAAAGCAACGATCACAAAAACATAGAAATCATCAAAAACCAAGTAAAATACATACCTTAATCTAAGAACAAGCTAGCCGAATAGATGAAAGCTAAAACCCTATTTCCTTTTGCTGATTTTCGGCTATGAATGATGATAATATGGTTTATTCTTACTTTTTTTGGTTAATATTAACTTAATATACTAATTACCATTTTAACATTAATGTAAAACATTTAATATCATCCATTTAATGTCTATTTACGTCAATTTTCACTACCAATGGTCTAATATCAACATAAGGACCTTTCATTTAATAAGTCATAGCAAATAGACACTTTTAACTTATAGAATGCAACTTTTGCATTTTATACGATTTAGCCATTTTTCTCAAATTGGGCTATTAAACGATAAAATTAGCTCACGAAATTTTCACACATACATACTCACATGCTATAAACATAAAAAATAATATTAAAATAATTTTACGACCTTAGATTTGTGTTCTCTAAACCACTGTTCCGATTTAGCTAAAATCAGGCTATTACAACTCTCCCCCCTTAGGGATTTTCATCCCCGAAAATCTTACTAGAGAATAGGTTTGGATATTGTTTTCTCATAGCATCCTCGGGTTCCCACGTAGCTTCTTCTATACCATTTTGATGCCATAATACTTTCACTAATGCAATTCTTTTATTTCTCAGCTCTTTGATCTCATGAACTAGAATTCAGATCGGTTCTTCGCTATACGATAAATCTGACTGAATCTCAACTTTGGTCAGGCAAATAACATGCGAAGGATCAGATCTATACCTTCGTAGCACTGATACATGAAACACATTATGAATATTTTCTAGCTCAGACGAAAATGCAAGCCGATAACCTACTGGTCCAACTCGCTCGATAATCTCATACGGCCCAATGAATCTCGGACTCAATTTTGCCTTTATGACCAAATCGAAGAATTTTTTTACACGATGACACTTTTAGAAACACTTTATCTGGGATCTGAAACTCAATATCTTTTTATTTTAAGTCTGCGTATGATTTCTGTCGATCCGATGCTGCTTTCAAATTATCACAGATCACTTTTACTTTTTCTTCAGTCTCTCTAATCAAATCAATCTCGTGAATCTTATTCTCACTGAGCTCAGTCCAAACAAATGTGTTCAACATTTGCGACTGTACAATGCTTCGTAAGGTGTCATTTTTATACTTGATTGAAAACTGTTGTTATACTCAAATTCAATCAATGGCAGGTATCGTTCCCATGTACCTTCAAACTCAAGAATGCTACATCTCAACATATCCTTGAGTATCTGAATAATCCACTCAGGTTAACCATCTATTTATGGATAAAAAGCAGTACTAAAGTGTAGCTTTGTACCCAGTGCATCTTGGAATTTCTTCTAGAAACGCGATGTAAATATCAGATCTCTATCCGAAACAATAAAAATAGGTATTCTTTGTAATCTCACAATCTGAGAAATGTACAACTCAACAAGTTTATGAAGTGAATGATCCATGCGTACCGGAATGAAATGAGCCAATTTAGTTAGTCTATCAATAACCACCCATATCAAATCTTTTTTACTCGAAGACAAGGGCAAACCTAATACAAAATCCATTGTGATTCTGTCCCATTTCCACTCGGGAATCATAACCGGCTGCAGTAAACCAGATGGTACTTGATGCTCAGCTTTAACTTGCTGACAAATCAAACATTTAGATATGAACTTTGAAATGTCACGTTTCATACCATGCCACCAATAGAGTTGTTTCAAATCGTTATACATTTTCGTGCTTCTTAGATGAACAGATAAATGACTACTATGAGCTTCGTTCAAAATCATCTGAATTAACTCTAAATTTTTTGAAACACATATTCGGTCTCTGAATCTTAAATAACCATCTGTATCAAATTGAAACTTTGAATCAGAATTCAAATCACATTGAGCTAGTTTTGCTAACAATTCATTATCAACTTTCTGAGCTTCACAAATTTGCTGTATAAATAACGGTTTCACTTTCAACTCAGCTACATTAGCTTTTCCTCGATGATAATCAATTACTAATTTGTAATCTTTTAACAATTTTAACCATCTTCTTTGTCGTAAATTCAGATCTTTCTGAGTCATCAAATATTTTAAGCTCTTGTGATCCGAATAAACATCACATTTCTCACCGAATAGATAGTGGCTCCAAATCTTCAGTGTGAACACAATAGTTGCTAATTCTAAATCGTGCGTTGAATAATTCTTTTCATGAGTCTTTAACTGTCTTAAGGCATAAGCTATGACTTTACCTTCATGCATCAAAACACAACCCAAGCTGTTCAACGATGCATCACTATAGATCACAAATTCTTTACTTCATTTTGGTTATACTAACATTGGAGCTTCAGTCAAAAGGGCTTTCAACTAATAAAAACTTTTCTGGCATTTATCTGACCACTTGAACTTAACATCTTTCTGTAGCAGTTTCGTCATCAGAGTTGCAATCATAAAGAAACCTTTTACGAATCATCTGTAATAACCTGCGAGTCCTGAAAAGTTATAGACTTCAGATACATTTCTTGGAAGCTTCCAATCTATTATTGCAGAAATCTTGCTCGGATCAATTTGAATACCCGATGCTGACACAATATGCCCTAGAAAACCAACTTGACGCAACCAGAATTCACATTTGCTGAACTTTACAAATAACTACTTATCACGCAGAGTTTGCAATACAATTCTTAAATGCTCGGCATGCTCAGTTTTATCTCTCGAATGTATCAATATATCATCAATGAACGCAATGACAAATCGATCTAGGTACGGTTTGAAAATTCGGTTCATTAAGTCCATAAAGATAGCAAGTACATTCGTTAATCCAAAAGGCATTACTAAAAATTCATAGTGACCATACCTTGTTTTGAATGCAGTCTTCGGCACATCTAAGTCTTTAATCCGCAACTGATAATAGCCCGATCTCAATTCTATCTTTGAAAATATTGTAGCTCCTTTTAACTGATCAAACAATTCATCTATCCTGGGTAGAGGATATTTATTCTTGATCGTCACTTTGTTAAGCTATTGGTAGTCTATACACATTCTCATCGTGCCATCTTTCTTTTTCACAAACAACACAAGAGCACCTCAAGGCAAGAAACTCGGTCTTGCAAAATCTCTATCAGTTAATTCTTGCAATTGAGATTTCAATTCTTTTAACTCTGTTGGAGCCATTCTATACGGAGCTATCGATATCAAAGTTGTACCCGGCACTAAGTCAATGCGAAACTCAACCTCTCATATCGATGGTAATCCTGGTAACTCTTTAGGAAACATATCTGAATACTCACACACAACTGGTACTGATTCAATTTTCTTTTCAGTCACTTTCGTATCTAGCACATAAGCCAAGTAAGTTTCACAACCCTTTCTGATATATTTCTAAGCCAAGATCAATGAAATCACTGCTGGTAAACCATACAGATCATCTGACTCAATCCGGATAATTTCATTATTTTGACATCTCAGATCAATCATCTTTCATTTGCAATTCACAATAGCATCATGTAGCGTTAACCAATCCATACCCAGGATTATATCAAACTCGTCAAATGGTAACAACATCAAATTAGTTGAAAAGTAATTATCTCAAATCATCAACGGACAGTTCTTGCACACTTTATCAATCAACACACACTTGCCTAAGGGGCTCGATACTCTAACTACAAGTTCAGTAGACTCTACAGGAAAAGTCTTACTGGATACTAGATTCACACATATATACGAATGAGTTGATGCTGGATCTATCAATGTAACAACTTTAGTATCATAGAGAGTAAAAGTACTGGTAATGATGTCTAGAGATGACGCTTCTCCGCGAGCGTGAATAGCGTAAGCTCGTGCAGGTGCTCTCGCCTCAGACTTTATAGTAGAGTCTTTAGTCACTTTCTGGCTACCACTCGCATTTCCCATGTTTCTAGGTGGTCTACCTCTAGCTGAAGTGTTACTCAGTCTCACATTCTGTATTGTATCTTGTTTAGCCAACTCCGGACAATCACGGATAAAATGATCCAATGATCCACATTTTAAATAGGCCTAATTATTCAATATACAATCACTGGGATGCCTTTTACCACAATGTTTACATTGAAGTCGGTTAGGTCTCACACTGCAAACACTAGCAATCGAAGTAGCTGGAGCTTTGAAGCTCACTGTTGTCTCACTCGATCTTTGTTTGAATGCCCCACAGATGCATTGGAAGATTAAACGAGTCTCGAAACTTCTTCGACGCAGATTGATAAGATTTACTAGCTGATCTCTTTCTTGAATCTCTTGCTTCAAAATTAGCTTTTCTCTTTTCTTTGTTGAGATCTTCAGCTTTACAAGCCCTTTCAACTAAAACAACGAATTCTTTCATTTCCAGAATCCCAAATAATAAATTTATATCTTCGTTCAGTCCATCCACGAATCGTTTACACATGATCTCTTCACTACAGACATACTCCTGAGCATACTTGCTTAATCGTACAAATTCTCTTTCATATTCAATTGCAGTCATTCGACCTTATTTCAATTCCAGAAACACTTTATGCTTCTGATCAAGAAATCGCTGGCTTATATACTTCTTTCAAAACTCTGATTGAAAGAATTCCCAGGTGACACGTTCCCTCAGAACTACTGATATCAACGTTTTCCACCAATGATATGCATTATCTCTTAACAGAGATGTCACACATTTGATACATTCATCAGGAGTACAGGATAATTCATTAAACACTCTGATTGTATTCTCGAGCCAAAACTCGGCCCTCTCAGCATCATCATCAACTGTAGCCCGAAACTCTTCGGCCTCGTGTTTACGTACCTTACCCACCAATGGCTTACTCAATCAAATCAGATCTAATACTTGTGGTACAACTGGGACTTGTTGAGGAACAGGTAGGGGTGGAGGTTCTTAAGCAGCCAAATTCGTTCGTACGAATTCCGTGAACCACTCACTCATCATTTGGAAGAAGGCTTGCTTAGCCTCTCCCCCCTGGCTACTAGAAGTAGGCCTAGAATCAGTCAGCGTTGCCCCTTGAGCAGAAGCGGGCACATTACTTTCAACATCATTGGCTACGGCTCCATCGGGATCCATTTGCTATATAAAAACACATTTTAACTATCAAGAATCATCACACTATCGCAATTTATATATATGGCATGTATAACTAGACTCTTACACGCTACGTTAATCCTAGAATCGACTAAATCGTAGCTTTGATACCAATAAAATGTAACACCTTTAACCCGTATCCGTCGCTGAAACAGGATTATGAGGCAATACCGATCAAAACACATCATTCACATACATTTATGCATTTAATAACAAAATCAATTCGTCTCAATCATATTGTCCCTTCTAATGTCATACGAGACCTTAAAACATGCTTAAAAGAGGTTTGGGACTAAACCGATAACATTTGCAAACTTGGGAATCTTAGAAAATTTTTAAACATATAAAGGTCACACGCCCGTGTGAACAGGCCGTGTGCCTCACACGGTCACCAAACACGCCCGTGTCATAGGCCATGTGAAAACATCGCATACATACTAACTTACACTACACGACCGAGGACACGCCCATGTGCCAGGTCGTGTGAAATCTAAAGAAGGTTACTGACTTGGACACATGGTCGACCACACGCCCATATGTCAAACCCGTATACCATTCGAAAAGGCCACACATGCCTATGTGCCAAGGCTGTGTGTCTCACATGGCCAATAGACACGCCCGTATGTCTATGCCGTGTCAAAACTGTAGGGTATACTGACTTAATCCGATAGGGTACCCAAGGGAACACACGGTCGTGTAACATAAAAGAGTGTAACACACGGCTGAGACACATGCCTGTGTCTCTGCCCATGTGGACAAAAATAGGTCATTTGTAAAGCCAATTTGCCACCTTTTCCACAAGCACTCATAGCAAACTAATTGATACCATTTCAATACAATTATAAGTAGCCAAAACATACCAATTAATACACATACCATGCTATTTATCCACAATCATATCAACTACTCAATTCCATATTCAAACATACCAAACAAGCCAACACATTAGGCATTATATTCATCACATATATATCACTTAACTAGCACATAATTCAAGCCAACTTAAATGGCTATACATAGCAACATTTACAAGCCAACTCTCATGGCTATTCCATATCTCAAAACATATCATCAACATAATAGCCTCTACATGCCATATACTATATTTACAAGCATCCAAAAATACCAATAAATAGTAGATAGTGTGATGATGGTTCCCGATGATCCCCGATGTCTGAGCTAGCTTCCATAATCTATAAAACATAGAAAGAACACACAATGGAAGCTTTAAAATCTTAGTAAGCCATATACAAATAAAGCTATCATATAAACCTTTGCATATTAATTCAAATATGCTAAACATAGCTAATCATGTTCAAAATTTACAAACCTTTCTCATTGAACATATATTTAATGTCTTAAACCAATTCATCAATTACCTTCTCTTCTCAAAGCTCGTATGAATTCCGTACGTACCTGAATCACTTAGCTCATTCACATATTCTTTCTTGACTTGACTTTGCCCATTGAACAGTTCAGAATCAATAAGGATACTCGAGAATCACATAAGCTCGTACAATGGCATATCCCAGATATGGTCTTACATGCTATCACATATCAATGCCACTGTCTTATACAAGGTCTTACACGAAATCGATTAACGATGCCAATGTCCTAGACATGGTCTTACACGTAATCTCAATACAATGCCAATGTCCCAGACATGGTCTTACATGTAATCACATCTCGATAACCTAATGTCATGACATTCGTATCCTATGTTATTCCTAAGGTTCGTACGGGACTTTCGGATGTCTTAACTTCATTGATTCATGCTCGTAATTGTTCTTTCGATATTCAAAACAATTCAATGACAAGAATACACCTATAATTCAATTTAAAGACATATATTTGCATATGAACTTACCTCGTAGTCGAGATAGATGAACCAGATCGATTACTCGATAACTTTCGATTTCCTTCGATCTAAATCTGATTTCTTTCGTTCTTGATCTATATAAATTCAAATTTAACTCTCTTATTTATCAGCATATTCAATTTAATCCACAAACACTTATTTGGACATTTTTGCAATTTAGCCCCTAAAGTTACACATTTATTCAACTTAGTCCATATTTCATAAATACACAAAATTTACAAAATTCAATATGACCCATGCTTAGCCAAATTCTCTATAGGTCCCTAACAATCTATATTTTACATTTATTTCACAAGTTAACCCCTCAATTTACAATTTTCTCTATTCAATCCTTAATTGACATTTTTACTCAAAATCACTTTACAAAACATGTAAAACTATCAACAATTACTGTAATGCCCCCACACCCGAGACCAATGCCAGAATCGAGCTTGAGGTGTTACCGAACATAATTTATCAATTTAAGTACTTCGAATCATTTTTTTCTACATTCACAGCTTTCTAGCTATCTGTGTCACAGTTACAAGAAAAATCATATCTCGAGTTACGAAACTCAAAATCAAGATCCGTAAATTTTTCCTAAATCTAGACTCATATATCTATTTACTAATTTTTTTCTAGAATTTTTGGTTGGGCCAATTAGTACAGTTTATTAGTTAAAATCTCCCCTGTTTCAGGGTTCGACTGCTCTGATCTCTGTGTATTACGAATCAGATATCTCTCTATACAAAATTTCAATGACCATGAGGTTTGCTTCTCTTAAAACTAGACTCAATAAGGAATCTTTACATGTAAATAAAAACTTATAATTATTTTTGTAAAATTTATTATAAATTTTTAAATTCAAAACAGGGGATCCAGAAATCATTCTGGTCCTGTTTCACAAAAGTTTAAATATCTCATAAAATATAATTTATATGCCTGTTTTGTTCAATTCACATGAAAATATACTCATTAGGCTTCAATTTCATAACTTACTCATTATTTAGTTTCACTTATACTATTTTTAGTGATTTTTCAAATTCATGTCATTGCTGCAGCAATATTCTATTTTAAGGCAAGTTTCATCTTTCCATGAATTTTTTTATGAACTAGATAACCTATTAAACTTCCATGATATCAAACATGATCTAATCACCATGAATTATCAATATCAAACATTTTCTCAACCAAACATGGCCATATCATAAAATTATTTACACAAAATAGGTACATTGCTATACATGCCATACTTAAGTTTTACAAGCCATTTACCAATAGAAATCCTTCAGATAGTGTGATTGAAACTTCGACCTGTCCCGATTCCCGAGCTGACTTGTTCAAAACTACAATGAATGAAAAGGAAGGAGTAAGCATAAATGCTTAGTAAGTTCATATGCAAATAACAAGTAACATAACAATACAATTATACCAAACAACCTTAGCATGGCATCACCAAAACATATATCACATTTCTAAACATCATTCATCATCTTACCACTTTATCGTTGTTGTATCTATTTTCAACCCGAGGGTTAAGTACATACCTGTCCAAAGTGCCCATTTCACAACACTTACCAAGACGTCACTTGCATCTTAAGTGTTCTTCCATTTCATAGAAGTTTTCACCCGTTGAACACATCGGAATATAACTCGGATACACGGATAATTTGCACATAAGTGCCACATATGTAATCAAGCAATCATGTAACCCGCCCATAAGTGAACTCCCTGACTCAACTCAACGAGCTCAAGGCGTTCGCATACATAAGTGAACTCTGACTCAACTCAACGAGTTCGGATGCCTAGTTACATCTCACGAACTCGGACTCAACTCAACGAGTTCGGATGCTCAACCATCCTAGTGACATGTCACTTGTATCCTAATCTATTCCTAAGGTTCAAACGGGTTTTTTCCCTCGATCTGACATTTGCCGTCTTCCACGGAATATCGAAACCGATACTCAGTAGCAATTCATATTTATCAAGTAGTAAACATAATTTGCATATTACTCAACATTAACCACAAAGCATAATATTTCACGATAAAAAATCAGCATATCATATAATTAACATCAATAACTTAAAAATAACAATTATGCTACATTATTTACACATGAACTTACCTTGGTACCAAAATATAAAGATTTTGCAATTTAGTCCATAATCTTTTCTTTTCCTCGATCGCGACTTGATTCCCGTTTCTCTTGATCTATAATACCAAATTAATCTTATTTAATACATACATTCATCAAAATAGCATTTAATACGAACTTTGGAAAATTACACTTTTGCCCCTAAACTTTTGCATAATTACACTTTTGCCCCTAGGCTCGAGAATTAAACTTTATCCCTTATTCTTATGTTTTATGACATGCTGATCATTTTTCCCTTCTATGACAATATCAAATTCACACTCTAACATGTACTTATGACTATTAGGTATTTTTACTGGAGTTAAGCCCTTTTACTCGTTTTCACTCAAAACCGAGTGGCACAAGTTGTCTAACATAATTTAAAACCTCATATTCTATCATAAAACATCAAAATACACAAATTTCACCTATGCGTATTTTTCCAAATATAAACCCTAGGTTGAATTATTGCTAGCATAAGCTTAATCGAGCTACCGGGATTCCAAAAACGTAAAGAACATTAAAAACGGGGCTTGGAATCACTTACTATGGAGCTTGGAAGCTTGAAACAAACCCTAGATATGGAGAATCCTTGAAATTTTGGCCTAATGAAGAAGATGGATAAAAATTGGCTTTTAATTTTGTTTTTAATTCATTTTAATAACTAAATGACCAAAATGCCCTTACTACTAAACTTTCAAAAATTCCTTCCATGTCCTAATTTTGTCCATGAACTTAAAATTGGTCAAATTGCTATTTAAGACCTCCTAATTAATATTTCAATGCAATTTCATACTAAAAACTTCTAGAATGCAAATTTTGCAACTTATTCGATTTAGTCCCTACTTTCAATTTAAACACTTTAGGCATAGAATTTCATCACGAAATTTTCACACAATCATGCAATCATATCATAATCATCAAAATAATTATAAAATAATTATTTCTATCTCAGATTTGTGGTCACGAAACCACTATTCCGATTAAGCCCTAATTCAGGATATTACAATTACTCATTTTTCATCATCATCTATCATAAAGCTCAAGCATTTATCAATGGCAACTCACAAATTCATCACCCAATTCAAAAATTGAGGCATGGGCCAGCTAGTACTCAAAGCAACGATCACAAAAACATAGAAATCATCAAAAACTGAGTAAAATACATACCTTAATCAAAGAACAAGCTAGCGGATTAGATGAAAGCTCAAAACCTATTTCATTTTGCTGATTTTTGGCTATGAATGATGATAATATGTTTAATTTTCACTTTGTTTTAGTTAATATTAACTTAATATACTAATTACCATTTTAACCTTAATGTAAAACATTTAATATCATCCATTTAATGTCTATTTATGTCAATTTTCACTATCAATGGTCTAATATCAATATAAGGACCTTTCATTTAATAAGCCATAGAAATAGACACTTTTAAGTTATAGAATGCAACTTTTTCATTTTATGCGATTTAGTCTTTTTTCTCAAATTCAGCTATTAAACGATAAAATTAGCTTACAAAATTTTCACACATACATAGTCACATACTATAAACATCAAAAATAATATTAAAATAATTTTATGACCTCAGATTCGTGGTCCCAAAACCATTGTTTCGATTTAGCTAAAATCGGGCTGTTACATATAAAGCATTTAAAACACAATTTCAATAATGCTTATTAATATACGAACTTACCTCGATTGCAAAAAAAGGCAAAATAAGTCGATTAGTCTAATACTTTGTTTTCCCTCGATTTAAATCTGATTTTCGCTTTTCTTGATCTATATGTAATCAAATTTAAATTATTCAATTATCAAACTATTGAATTTAGCCTAAAATGCATATTATGAAAACTTTACACTTTTGCCCCTAATATTCCAATTTCTTTACAATTTAGTCCTTAGCTCATAAAAATACAAATTCATGCAATTAGATCCCTACCTATGCTAGTTGAATTTCATTTCATACCATAACAACCCATATTTTTCATTTATTTCACAATTTAACCACAAAATTTACACATTTCACAGTTTAATCCCTAAACACTTTACAAATGTTGTTTATCTAACAACAAGCATACAATTTCTATCATCAAACATCAAAACACACACATTTTCATCAGTGGAAAAACCTTAAACCTTTAACAGTTTTGAAAAATAGTCCCTGGGCTAGGTAGATTAAGCTGCAACGATCTTAAAAACATAGAAATCATTAAAAACGGGACAAAAATCACTCACCAATTGCACATACCAGCTTGGCCAAATGTAAAGGATGAACATGTCTTCCTTTCTACTCTAGGATTGGTTGAAGAAGATGGTAATAGGTGAAAATTTTGTTTTATTTTATTTATTTTAACTTTAATTACTAAATACCAAAATTAACCTTTAAAATTTAATCATCTTTCAACAAAACCTATCTCATGAATGTCCACTAACACATTAATGGTCTAATTACCACATAAGGACCTCCACTTTAAGGTTCTATAGCTATTAGACATCTTTACCTAATAGAACACAAATTTTTCAATTTACACGATTTAGTCCTTTTTATCAAATTAAGCACGCAAACAATAAAATTTCTTAACAAAATTTTCACACAATCATATTATCATGATGTAGACATTAAAATAATAATAAAATAATTATTTTGACCTGAGATTTGTGGTCCCAAAACCACTGTTCTGATTTGACTAAAAATGGGCTGTTACAGTTGAATATGGTCATTTCGCTAGTTTTGAATTGTTGATTGAGGTGCTAATTATGGCATACTAGTTAGAAACTTAGATTGGTTGATTTAAATGATGTTCTGGCATGAATTTGGTGTCTTTGAATTGGTTGACGTATGGTTTGGTGGCTTGTGACATAAGTGAAGTAGGGTTATTAAGCTTGCCTTGAAAGGTATTTCCAGATACACATATCCTGAGAGACGACTATGTGCCATACACAGGTATATGGTGTGGTCGTGTGGTCTGTATGTTTTTAGGTGATTTTGGTGCACACAGCTACAATCTATTATATGGTCCGGTGACACAAACATGTGACATATTTTTGAATATTTACACTTTGAGCCATACGACCTAGATGGATGTAAATGGTCATTCGCACGGTCGTATGACTCCAACACTACATGACATCAATCTGCAGCACAATTTGCCTACACAGTCGTATGGCTCACCCCACACTGGCTTAGCTTTCACACATGGATAGGGGACACGGTCGTGTGACCCCTGTTCATAGGTTTTTCTTAACTTTTTGTTTTTGTTACAAAATGATCCATGTTTGATATCGGGTTGATTTTAAGTTTTTGTAAGCTTGATATAAACCTGAAATTGATTGAATTGCATGCTATACTTGTAATACACGATGAATTAACATTTATTTAAGATTTTTAACTAATAACTGTATGTAATTATTTGGTTTTTGTTCGTATCATCCTATTGCTTGGGTTCGACGACTGGATCGGGTAAGGGGTGTTACATACAAACCCCGAAGCAAGTTAATATTCCTAATTGGTTTATTGATTTAGTTTATTTTTTTATTTTTCTTTATTCATTTATTATCATTATTTATTTATTTTTATCTCATCACTTATTTTATGGTTTATCGTAATATAGGAACTAACTACTACTACTTGGACTTGTCATTGTAAAGCTATTTTCATTATTTATTCCATCCTCCATTGGGTATGATCCTCGGAATACTTCTGTAACACCCTGAATTTGGGCCTAGAAGTTTTGGGCCTTGAGCATGGCAGCGATTAAAGGTAGCTTGTAATATTTTTTTGTGCATGTAAATTTAGTTAATGAAGGCTTGTTTTAGTGGTTAAGTGTGCTGAGAAGTGTTGGAGAAGTCCTGGGTTCAAACCTAGACTTTAGCAAAAATTTTGGTTTAAGGTGAATCAAACCCTGGGTGTAGTAGGTAGGCCTTAAGAATATTGTTGGAGAAATTGTGCCACAAAAAGCCTTGTGGTCTAGTGGCAATGTAGCGCCACATAAGAGGCAGGAAGGTGGCGTCATAGAGTTAGCAAAGAGGTCCAGGGTTCAAAACTTATGGCAATCAAAGAGCATTTATTTTGCTAACAGGGCGCAGCAAGAGTTGTTGTTGAATTTAAACTCTGATGATGGAGGGATCCCACATCGGGAAGCTAACATAAGAGTGGATGCGAAGCTGGCTTTAAATAGAGAGAACCATGAGGAGAGTAAAGGTACCTTTCTTGGTTGATCCCTTTCGCTTTATGGCGTGCTCGTTTGGGTTGGGCATCGGCTAAGAGTGCTCGGAGCGTGGATTAACTCCAGTCTCCTATTAGGTGTGTATTTCTCGCTACTCTGGCTGTAGGATGGCTACTTCAGGTGGCGATGGGCCGAAAGGGGGTCATGTGGGCCCAATGGGCCTACGGGCCCAATTGGATAAGTTGTTTGATTGTGTAGTAAATATTGGACTAGGCTAGGTGAATCTCATATTTGTGGCTAGATTTGGGCTAAAAGGGCCACACGAGCTTGTGGGCCAATTTGGGCCGAGAAAGGGCTTTAGGCCCATTCGTATTGTTATCCCTATTTAGAATACGTTAGTTTACCAAATTACTAAAATACCCTCGACTTGTAAAATTACCAAAGTACCCCCGATTTACAGAATTACCATTTTACCCTTGATTTACAAAACTATTAAAATACCCCTGTAGGGTAGAATTACTGAAATACCTCTGTAGGGTAGAATTATTGAAATACCCTTGTAGGGTAGAAATACCGAAATACCTCTGTAGGGTAGAATTACCGAGATACCCTTGTGGGGTAAAATTACCATTTTGCCCCTAAGGTGTTAATTGACCGTTTTGCCCTTGTGGGCAAGTGACTGACTTGGACTGTGTGGTTGACAGATTTGATTGTGAATATATGTTGGTGACATGAATGACTTGACTGTGATTGTTTGATTCAAATATGGGCATGATATTCTGATTCTGTATGTTGTATGCTATGACGTGTATATCTGTTGCATGGGATATGGCTTATATTGATGGAGGAAGCATTCTGGTGGCTATGCCACAAATATCTGTTCTGCTGGCTATGCCACAAATATCTATCCTGGTGGCTCTGCCACAATCTCTGTATCTAGCGACTCTGTCACAATATCTGTTCTGGCAGCCATGCTGCAAATTCTGTGGTGTGTAAGAGATGGGTGGGTCGAGTTGTCTCCCCACATGGTGTAAGATTGGTACGGGGGTCTATACGGATGGATATGGGTTGGGTTTCTGCATACATGAAATATTTGTTCTGTATCTGTTGTGGGTCTATGGTCTTCATTCTGAATTCTATATAGGGCTAAGGCCCATCTAGCACTGTCAGTTATAATAGGCTAAGGCCCAATTGATACTGAAACTGTAAGTTGGGCTGGGGCCAGACTTTTAATTCTTTTATATGATTGACTTTTCCTTTCATAAAGTAGGGGATTACACACTAATTTTTCGTAAACTCACCCCGTTTATTAACCTTTCAGGTAATTTCCAGCCTTAGACGGATCGGAGCTGTAAGGGGCTCGGAGGGAGCCACACACACTGTTTATGTTACAGTTTTGATTATTACTTTTAAATTATTTTATGTGGGTTGTAGTAAAGCCGTTGTAATTTTCTAAATTTCTAATTTGGAATTTTATTTATTGTTCTTATAATTGCTAGTATTAGAACACGGTTTTCCAAAGTAACTACTGTTTTCAAAACATCATGTATCCGCAATTATTTTTAAATTAAGCTTCCGCAACTGTCAAGATTTTTACAAAGTTGTTAAGAATGTTATTCAGCTGAGGTTTTCTAACAAGGTTTAAAAAAGGTATAAGTTTTTAATTATTAAGAAGGGTTTTTAATGGAAACATGGTTTTTGAAAAACACTTCAATGTGACACACTAGATTCGAGCCAAACTTTCAGGCAGGGTTTAGGGTGTTACATTTAATGGTATCAGAGCCCGATTGTCACAACTCGGCTGTGGATTGGGTTTTCAAAGGTTGAATTTCAAAAAATTATTTTCAACCACGTGGTCTGTTTGAAGTATTTCTCTTAAAAAAAGTGTAGCACACCGAGTCTCTGGCGCCAAATCCGTAAGTCTTCTAAATACTTTTGTCTGTTTAGAAATTGAAATATTGTAGATTCCTTAGATACTGGTCTTAAGTTAAATTTGGTATTTATTTTATGTGGATGTGATGTTTGGATATAGAAATTGTATATATGTGTGATAAATATGTGTCTGCTTCAGTGAATAAGTGTTATATGTATGAGATGTTTCAAGTTCTAGTTGAAGTGTGATAGTGATAGTAGGATCAGAGTGCGCAGCGGTAGCGTAGTGGGGTAGATGTTACACGACTACCCTGTTAGATGGAAATTTCGGGGATGAAATTTCTTTAATGGAGGTAGAGTTGTAACACCCTGAATTTGAGCCTAGAAGTTTTGGGCCTTGAGCATGGCAGCGGTTGAAGGCAGATTATAATATTTTGTTGTGCATGTAAATTTAGTTAATGAAGGCTTGTTTTAGTGGTTAAGTATGCTGAGAAGTGTTGGAGAAGTTCTGGGTTCAAACCTGGACTCCAGCAAAAATTTTGGTTTAAGGTGAATCAAACCCTGGGTGTAGAAGATAGGCCTTAAGAATATTGTTGGAGAAATTGTACCATAAAAAGCCTTGTGGTCTAGTGGCAAAGTAGCGCCACATAAGAGGCTAGAAGGTGGTGTCATAGAGTTAGCAAAGAGGTCCAGGGATCGAAACTTATGGCAATCAAAGAGTATTTATTTTGCTAACAGGGGGCGGCAAGAGTTGGTGTTGAATTTAAACTCTGATGATGGAGGGATCTCACATCAGGAAGCTAACATAAGAGTGGATGTGAAGCTGGCTTTAAATAGAGAGAACCATGAGGAGAGTAAAGGTACCTTTCTTGGCTGATCCCTTTCGCTTTATGGCGTGCTCGTTTGGGTTGGGCATCGGCTAAGAGTACTCGGAGCGCGGATTAACTCCAGTCTCTTATCAGGTGTGCATTTCTTACTACTCTGGCTGTAGGATGGCTACTTCAGGTGGCGATTGGCCGAAATGGGCCATGTAGGCCCAATGGGCCTATGGGCCCAATTGGATAAGTTGTTTGATTGTGTAGTAAATATTGGACTAGGCTAGGTGAATATCATATTTGTGGCTAGATTTGGGCTAAAAGGGCCACACGAGCGTGTGGGCCTATTTGGGTCGAGAAAAGGTTTTAAGCCCATTCGTATTGTTATCCCTATTTAGAATACTTTAGTTTACCAAATTACTGAAATACCCTCGACTTGTAAAATTAGCAAAGTACGCCTGATTTACAGAATTACCATTTTACCCTCGATTTACAAAACTATTGAAATACCCCTGTAGGGTAGAATTACTGAAATATCTCTATAGGGTAGAATTACGAAAATACCCTTGTAGGGTAGAAATACTGAAATACCCCTGTAGGTTAGAATTACCGAGATACCCTTGTGGGGATAAAATTACCATTTTGCGCCTCGGGTGTTAAATGACTGTTTTGCCCTTATGGACAAGTGACTGACTTGGACTGTGTGGTTGACGGATTTGATTGTGAATATGTGTTGGTGACATGAATGACTTGACTGTGATTGTTTGATTCAAATATGGGCATGATATTTTGATTCTGTATGTTGTATGCCATGACATGTATATCTGTCGCATAGGATATGGGTTATATTGATGGAGGAAGTGTTCTGGTGGCTATGCCACAAATATCTGTTCTGGTGGCTATGCCACAAATATCTGTTCTGGTGGCTCTGCCACAATATCTGTATCTAGTGACTCTGTCACAATATCTGTTCTGGTAGCCATGCTACAAATTCTATGGTGTGTAACGGATGGGTGGGTCGAGTTGTCTCCCCACATGGTGTAAGGTTGGTATGGGGGTCTATACGGATGGATATGGGTTGGGTTTCTGCATACATGAAATATCTGTTCTGTATCTGTTGTGGGCCTATGGTCTTCATTTTGAATTCTGTATAAGGCTAAGGCCCATCTGGTAATGGGCTAAGGCCCAATTGATACTAAAACTGTAAGTAGGGCTGGGGCCAAACTTTTAATTCTTTTATATGACTGATTGTTCCTTTCATAAAGTAGGGGATTACACACTGAGTTTTCGTAAACTCACCCCGTTTATTAACCTTTCAAGTAATTTCCAGCCTTAGACGGATCAGAGCTGTGAGGGGCTCAGAGGGAGCCACACACACTGTTTATGTTACAGTTTTGATTATTACTTTTAAATTATTTTATGTGGGTTGTAGTAAGGCCATTGTAATTTTCTGGATTTCTAATTTGAAATTTTATTTATAGTTCTTATAATTGCTAGTATTAGAACACTGTTTTCCAAAGCAACTACTGTTTTCAAAACATCACGTATCCGTAATTGTTTTTAAATTAAGTTTCCGCAACTGCCAAGATATTTACAAAGTTGTTAAGAATGTTATTCAGCTGAGGTTTTCTAGCAAGGTTTAAAAAGGGTATAAGTTTTTAATTATTAAGAAGGGTTTTTAATGGAAACATGGTTTTCGAAAAACACTTCAATGTGACACGCCAGATTCGAGCCAAACTTCTAGGCTGGGTTTGAGGTGTTACAACTTCCAAGTATTTAATTGTACAAACTATATTGCAATTTGAATCATGCACTTGCAGACACCGCCATTCTTAATAATTATATTTTTGGTGTTATATTTTAACTATAAACGATAGTGCGTTTATAAGTCGTCTGTAACACCCCTAACCCGTATCCATTGCTAGAATAGGGTTAAAGGCATTACCGAACATATCAGAACATCTCGCAATCATTTCACAATCAAAAGTCATGCATCGTCATATCATAGTCAAACATCAACATTAAGTCCTTTTCTTAGGTCAATAAGACCATAAACATGCATTAGGAAGAGGTTGGGACTAAACTGAACATATACAAATTTTTTTCTGAAACTTAATAATTTTTCTAAGTTACAAAGGTCACACACCCGTGTAAGCAGACCGTGTGCCTCACACAGCATTAGACACACCCGTGTGTATAGGCCATGGCGAAATAGGGCATACATACTGACTTATCTACACGGCCACAAGACACGCACGTGTGTGTAGGCCGTGGTTGAAACTAACTTGGCCACACAGCCTAGCACACGCCCGTGTGTGCACGACCGTGTGGTCTGCCCAGACTCATTTCAAAATGCCCTCGAGTAACACAACAGAGACACACGCGCGTGTCCCTGCCTGTGTGGGCAAAAATAGGCCATTTACAAGGCCAATATGCCTCCCATTTGGGTCCTCCCTACAGTTCCAAAATCAAGCATCATATATGCAACATTTTCAGCCAAATTCAACTCCAAACATGTATCAATCAGTCCATAATATCATCAATCAATTTCATGCTCATTCTCTATATCAAAGCATATTAAAATTACATGCTAAACATTACCAAATTTCCCAACTATGAACATACCAAAATGACTATTTCACTTGCCATATACATATATATATATATATATATCTCTAAACATATCACATTATTTGCCTTTTCAAACCGTATTCAAATAACTAATGCATCATCAATGTTATACTCATCATTTTTATCTATAAGAAAATGAACCATAAGTAAAAAATACCTCCAATATTAGCATCATGAATAAGCCATTTTCGCATGGCTATATAAATACACAAGTGAAAATGAACCATCTCAAAACTAGCCTATACATGCCACATTACCAAAACTTAAAGCTTTTATTTACCGAAGTGATAACTGGATAGTGTGATGACGCCTCCTACGACTTTCAACCCGAACAAGTCTCAGAAACTCTATAGACATAGGAAAAACACACAGGGTAAGCTTTGAAATCTTAGTAAGCCATAGGCAAATAAATCATTTCAATGATATTTATAACCAATATCACTAAACCGAATTTAATAAATTTCAATCAGATATGCATTCATTGTACTCGTAAATTTATATAACCACATTAAATAACTCCACTTATCTTATTTATCAATGAACGTATAACCATGCTTTCAAATTCGAATAACAACCGTTAACTCAATCATATAAGTTAAGATCGCACTTATTCATTACATCCCCAATCAAACTATATTCATTTATTACAAATCATACATAAGGGTATAACAACTTCTTTATAAACACTTCCAAACCTCAACCATTTTAATTTCTTTATCAATTCAAATTTTCGAACCAATAAATCATGCATCAAAACCATATTTCCTATTTCATAAATCTCATATCCAAAACATAAAACCACAATTTCATATAACGGGTATATATAACACATCATTCATTTATATACATTCTTATCGTTCATTGTCATATATTTCACATATGATCATAGGATACATACTCACCTTTCATTTCTAAATTTCATAATAAATCACATGTACCTGAATCAGATACAATTGCACATGGTTATTCATTTCTTAGAATGCCCATTGAACCGTTCGAAATCAATAAGGATACTCAGATAACTCATAAGCTCCTACAATGCCAACATCCCAGACGTGGTCTTACATGTAATCAAATATCAATGCCACTGTCCCAGATAAGGTCTTACACGAAATCATATACAATGCCAATCTCCCAGACATGGTCTTACACGTAAATCACAAATCGATGCCAACGTCCCAGACTTGGTCTTACACGATAACACATATCAAAATCCTATGCCATGACATATGTATCCTAAAGATTCCTATGGTTCGTACTGGGCTTTTCAGACATTGTCACATTATCGGAACTTTCACAATTTCACCTATTGGAACAATCCATGATCGATACAGATTCTCCAAAGCTCGATTTAATTCAGCATCACATATATATATATATTTCTTTACAACTCAATTTAGCATATTGAAGTATTTTTTGTAACACCCTAAACCCGGCCTAAATGTTATGGCCAAATCTGGTGATGTTACAATGAAGTGTTTTTTGTAAAGTATGATATCGTTTGCAAAGCCCAATCTTTATTAAGCCTTTTTGTGTGATCTAAAAGAATATTTCAAAACTTTCGTCACTATCAAAAGTATTTACTTTAAATCGTTATTAATTTCAAAATCTCATTTGTAGCGGAAGCTTTTTAAAATAGTTGCGTACTAGCATCTACTTGTAAAACGTTGTTTTCTTACAGTAGCTCTTAAAACCATTTACGTATTTGTGGTATTTTTGAAAAACATTTACCTTGTAAGGCCTCAATTTTTGGGAATTCTGAAAATGTTGGTAAAATTTAATATTCTGTGTTTTGTCTACTTTGTGTAGGATTAATTATGTTAGTGGGCCTCTAAAAGGCCCAAGCTTAAGTTAAAACCCGGTAGTTTTAGTTAATTTTAATTCCATAAGAAAAAAGGGGTTCTGGTAAGCTGGGCTTTTAAGTATTAATTGTGTAAAATAAAACACAAGGAAGCAAGTGGCATAGTGGCATGTGATGCCACTAGGAAGGCTATAAAAGTGGCGTGTGGATGTCAGGGAGGACCCAGGTTCAAGTCAGATTAACAGCAAATTAAGGGAATTAATTTCTATGCGCAGAAAAGAGAAGTGATGGAACTCAAGTAAAAGTCTGTCAGGAGGAGTTTGAGTTGCTCAGGAGATTGAGCAAGGAGGGGATAAGGGAGAGAATTTAGGAGCTGATTAGGGAGAGCAGTATTGGTCGAATGGTGGACTCTTGAGGAGTAAGAGTTGGCCAGCCAAGGGGAGCTTTAGGGGGGCAAAAATTCGGCTAGGTTAAGTGCCAGTATAAATTCGGCATTTAGGGTAATTTATGCCGTTTCCTGACTATTCTCCTCTTCTTTTCTTTTCTCCTCTCATCATCAACCTTTTCTTTTTCTTCTTTCCTCCATAGGCAAATCTTCCTACCATCTTGTTCATCTCCATCTTTTTCTTCAGACATTTCTAAACCTTCATAGCCATTTGCCATAAAAAGCCGAAATCCCGAAAGCTATACTTTCTTCTGTGCAGATTTCTCCTAGTCAATCCTCTTACTTCTTTTCATCATCCTTAACCGATTCTCTAGTTCTCTAAACCCCAAGTTTCTGTCTACAAGACCACATCAAAACCCTCCTATTCTATCATTCTATACACAGTTGCAAAAAGAGCCGAAAACTCTACACTCATAGGGACTTAGCCGAATTCTAAAGATCACTGAAGGCTCAAATTTTGCTATCATTTGAGGGCTTAGATCGGTAATAGATTTGAGTGGAACTTAATTGGAACCATTGACCGAAGGAACCGGTGGTAAGTCTTGCCAACTTAGTCTTTCTTTCGTAGTTTAGAAAAGTCAAAACCCCTAAAGGTTAGGGAGCCTGTCGATTTGGACTTATAGCCCTAAGGGGTTGTGATAACTATTCTGTTTTGGTAATAGTGGAATTTAGAGGCTGCTGATCAAGGGCTTGGACAAGTGGAACAATCAAATCTTGATCTAGTCGCTACTTTTGACAAAGGTAGGATCGCTAGTGCCTAAGGTGTGGTTGGCCGAATTTGGTAAGTGGTTAATATGTAGTTCATGTCAGTGGTTAGAATTAACATAGTAGTAATATAATTTTAGGTAGTTCGTGTGTGGATCTCGTCAGCGAATCGTCATAAAACAGGTGTGTAACTTACACCCTCTCATAGACTAGATCGGCAAAAGTTGAAAAGCTGAAATATCGAAAAGCCAGTATTTTGGGAACTTGCGAGTGTCCGAATGCTCAGAAGATAAATGGGTTAATAATTCTGGTAATATGAAGTGATAAAACTGCAGTACGCGCGATTTGGTGCATTATTGATATTTTGGGCTTAATGGGCCAAAAATCGGTTAATGGGCCAACGGGCCCAATTCGGTAAGTATGCGCGGTAAGTGTTTTTCATTGCACGTAAATGGTAGAAATATGCTTGAAAAACCTAAGATAGCTAAATTACTAGAATACCCCTTTGTATGGAAAATTACCATGATACACCTAGGTGTAAAATGACCTTTATACCCCTATGGTTAATTTTGTCTGAAAAGCATGATGATTTAAATCTGGATGATGTATACCATGAATAAATATCTATGCATGGGGACATGGGTTATATTATGGAGGATGCGTCCTGGTGGCTATGCCACAAATTATCTGTTCTGGTGGCTCTACCACGATTATCTGTTTCTGGTGACTCTATCACACTATCTGATCTAGCAGCCATGCTGCATATTTCTGTGGTGTGTAGCGGTTGGGTGGGTCGAGTAGTCTCTCCACATGGTGGAAGGTTGGTATAGGGGTGCATATGGTTGGATATGGGTTGGGTTTTGCATAAGCATGTAATATCTGTTCTGATCTGTCTATGGGCTTTATTCTGATTTCTGTTCTGGGCTAAGGCCAACTTATTCTGTTTCTGTGGTTTGAGCTGATATAGGCTATGGTTGGGTTAATTTACACACTGAGTTTCCCCAAACTCACCCCTTTATTTTCATCCTCGCAGGTGATCCCCAACCATAGTGGGCTTGGAGCCGTGAGGGATTCGGAATGGCCACATGTTTCTGCAAACTTGGTTTCTTTTTGGTGAACTGAACTTCGTTTTATTTTGAGTTTGAGGTTTTGGGTTTTTACTTGTAATAAGGCCGCTTTATTATTTTTATGGTTTTGATTTATATTTTATTATGATGGATATGGTTTACTTTAACCATTGAATTGATTTGCTTTAAGGCGCGATTTCAAAGATAATAATTGATTTCAAAATATAACGACTACAAGCAAGACTTCCGCTATAAAAATGCTTTCCAAAGTTAGTCAGTTTTTCTTAAACGGACTTAATCAAATTGTTTTCCTAAAAATATTCACAACGTTAAAGTGTGGCAATGGCAGTGTGCATGTCTAGGATTGGATCCGAAGGGAGCTTTGTACTTAAGCAATCCGACGGACTCACCTCCTCTTTTCTGGTTTCCTACCTGGTGCATAGCTTTCATTCACTTTAACCTATTTTGAAAGTATCTTTTAAAACACCAAGTAAGTTTTCTAAACTAAGCAATACACAATGTTTGAATGCTTTGTTGTGGCACGTCGGATCTAGTCATAACGTTTAGGCCGGGTTTGGGGTGTTACATTTAGTGGTATCAGAGCCAAGTTGCAATAACTCGACTGTGGAATGGGTTTACAAAAACAAAGGTTTTCTAAAATAAAAGTTTTATAAAGATTGTAAAACTCTGTTTTCAAAATCTGGATCTTTAAGTGGCATTCTGAATCTCCGGCTCAAGCCTGTAAGTACTACTCTGAACTTTTTTGAATATTTTTCTGAACTATCTGTCTGTATTGCAACCCTACTAGACTACTCTAGATAGGATGCTGAAACCATAGGAAAATTTAATAGGAAACTGAAACTGTAGCTAGACATCGATTCTGCGAAAACCAACTCTGAATTACAGTCTCAGTCATAAAACATCTGTAATAATCACTGGAATGCTGAAATTAATGCATAAAACTCATAAAACAGATAATACGATATGAGTACGTAAGTAGCTCGTGGAAGAGGCTGTGGACGAGGCCGAGGTAGTGCTCGAGTAGGAATTACGTCTTCTGGGCATATGCCGACAGCAGAGGCACCGGTACCACCGGTAACGGAAGTGGAGTCTCATGATCATGGTGCCCGGAATGACGCCCTGTCGCAGGCTAGGCTTCGTGTTCTGGAAAGGGTGGCCGGGGCAAGTACTGGTAATGGAATTCGAGGATTAATTTCTGAACGACTCCAGGCTAACGGAGCGGAGATCTTTAGGGGCGTATTTAGTGTAGCCCTGAATGTGGCAGAATATTGGTTGGAGGCCACAGAGTGAATTATGGATGACTTGGACTGCTCTGTGGAGTAGAAGCTGAAGGGAGCCGTATCGTTGCTACTAGATGAGGCTTATCGGTGGTGGCTCACTGTGAGGGACGGGACCCCAGCTGATAGGGTCACTTGGGAGTTGTTTAAGACGGCCTTTAAAGGAAAGTATGTTGGGGCAAGTTATGTGGACGCCCGCAGGAAGGAATTCCTAAATCTGGTTTAAGGAAATAAGTCGGTTGCGGAGTACGAGGCTGAGTTTCTGAGGCTAAGTTGGTATGCTGTGGGAATAGTCGCTACGGAGTATGAGCGTAGCGTTTGCTTTGAGGATGGACTCAGAGATGAACTTAAGGTGCTGATTGCTCCGCAGAGAGAGCGTGATTTCGTGGTCCTTATGGAAAAAGCTAAGATAGCTGAGGAGGTGAAGCGTACTGAGAGGCAGAACTGTGAGAAGGATCGAAACTATTTTCAGAGGGATTCCGGACCCTCGGGTGGAGCAAATAAGAATGTCAAAAGGGCGAGAGTGGGGGAGCCAGTTCGAGCAGTTTCAGTGAATGTTGTTAGACCACCAATCTGTGGAGACTGTGGTAAGGTACACTTGGGTGAGTGTAGGAAATGTTCTGGTGCTTGTTTCCGATGCGGATCTATAGAGCATAGAGTTAAGGACTGTCCTCAGAGAGCTGACCAGGTTCAGGTTACTGAACAGAGGGTTGCTCAACCGGCGAGAGGTGGACCACAACCACCGAGAGGACGTGGACAAGGTAGGGGCAAAAATGGAAATGGCCGAGGTCGAAGGGCACTGGCAGAGGTACTAGAAATACCGAGGCTCGACAGCTGGCGTTGGTGTATATAGCTCATCGTCGAGAGGAGGACGACGCACCTGACGTCATAACTGGTACGGTTTTGGTTTCTAGCATACCGTATACTGCTTTAGTGGATATTGGATCTACTCATTCCTATGTTGCATGTGCCATATCTGGGTTGTTGGGTGTGCACTCTGAGGAGATTGTGAGTGGGGTATCTGTGCTAAGTCCTTTAGGTTACTCGGTTAGGGTAGACAAACTGTACAGGGATGTACCCTTAGAAACTCAAGGTAGGATTTTTCCTGAAGATCTGATGGAGTTGTCGTTCGGAGAGTTTGACCTTATTCTGGGAATGTATTGGCTTGTTAAGCATAAGGCAACTTTGCATTGTGCTGCGAAGCGAATGGTGCTAAGGACCACGGAAGGTGATGAGGTTATGATGATAGGTGAACGAAGGGACTATTTGTCCAATATAGTGTCGGTATTGAGGGCTGAAAAGTGGATTCGGAAAGGTTGTGAGGCCTATTTGGCATTTGTAAGTTAGTCGAAAGCTGAGGGACTGACGGTGGATAAGGTTAGGACCATAAAAGAGTTCCAAGATGTTTTTTTGGAGGAGCTTCCGGGATTGCCTCCAAACTAAAAGGTTGAGTTTGGAATCGACTTGTTGCCGGAAACAGTGCCAGTGTCCATCGCACCGTATAGGATGGCACCGAAGGAGTTAGTGGAGCTGAAAGCTCAAATTCAAGAGCTGTTGGATAGGGGCTTTATTAGGCCAAGTGTGTTTCTATGGGGAGCACCGATGCTATTCGTGAAGAAGAGGGATGGGACGATGCGAATGTGTATTGATTATCACCAGTTGAACAAACTGACGATTAAGAATAAGTATCCACTGCCAAGAATTGACGATCTGTTTGACCAACTTAGAGGAGCTTCTGTATTTTCTAATATCGACCTTCGATCTGGATATCATCAGTTAAGGGTTAAAGAGGTAGATATTCATAAGACGGCATTTAGGACTCAATATGGTCATTACGAGTTTCTGGTTATGCCATTTGGACTGACAAATGCTCCTGCAGCGTTTATGGATCTGATGAATCGTGTGTTCCAACCATTTTTGGATCAGTTCGTAGTCATCTTTATTGACGATATCCTGGTGTTTTCTGAAACAGAAGTAAAACATGATGAGCATCTTCGCATTGTGCTGCAATTGTTAAGGGAGAAGGAACTCTATGCGAAGTTCAGCAAGTGTGAATTTTGGTTGAGGGAGGTAACCTTATTAGGACATGTGGTCTCTGCTGAGGGGATTAAGGTGGACCCTCGTAAGATTGAAGCAATTCTGGAATGGAAGCCACCTAGGTCGGTGTCAGAAATTTGAAGTTTCCTAGGCTTGGCAGGATACTATAGAAGGTTTGTGGAAGGTTTTTCTGTGATGGTAGCACCTCTGACGAAACTCATAAGGAAAGGAGTACAGCTTGTGTGGACTGAGAAGCAGCAGGAAGCTTTTGAGAAGTTGAAGAAAGTTCTGACGGAAGCACCCATATTAATTCAGCCGAAGTCTGGGAAGGATTTCATCGTGTATAGTGATGCGTCACATGTAGGTTTGGGTTGTGTGTTGATGCAAGAGGGTAAGGTGGTTGCTTATGCATCACGACAGCTTAAGCCTCACGAAGGGAACTATCCTACTCATGATTTGGAGTTAGCAGTAGTGATCTTTGCACTTAAGATTTGGAGACACTATTTGTATGGAGAAAGGTGTATTATATACATAGACTATAAGAGTCTTAAGTATTTGCTGACTCAAAAGGAACTGAACCTTAGGCAAAGGAGATGGATCAAGTTGCTTAAGGATTATGATTGTTTGATTGAATATCACCCAGGCAAGGCTAATGTGGTAGTCGATGCTCTAAGTCGTAGAGCTGTATCTGATCTGAGAGCAATGTTTGCTCGCCTAAGTCTGTATGATGATGGAAGTCTGTTGGCTGAATTACAAGTAAGGCCAACCTCGGTGGATCAGATTAAGGAAATGCAGTTGAAAGATGAGTCTTTGGTTGCTCGTTTTCAACAAGTTGAGGAAGGGGAAACTTCTGAGTTTGGGTTGAATAGCGAAGGAGTTTTGTGCTTCCGAGGAAGAATTTATGTTTCGAAGGACTCTGACTTGAGACAGTCAATACTTAAGGAAGCTCATGGGGAACTTTGTGCCATGCATCCTAGAGGGAATAAGTTGTATCACGACTTGTGAGAACTGTATTGGTGGCCTGGGCTTAAACGAGAAGTAACGAAATTCATGGGGAAATGTCTGACATGCCAGCGAGTAAAAGCTGAGCATCAATTATCTTCTCGGATTTGTTGCGAAAGGTGAAGATACCACTTTGGAAGTGGGAGAGGGTAACCATGGACTTTATGAGTGGGTTACCCTTGACGCCATCGAAGAAAGATTCGATTTGGGTAATTGTAGATAGGTTGACCAAATCGGCCTATTTTATACCTGCCCGCACTGACTTTTCACTTCAGAAGTTAGCCAAGTTGTATGTGACGGAGATTGTGCGACTTCATGGTGTCCAGTTTCAATTATTTCTGACCGAGATCCTAGATTCACATTTCAATTTTGGCAGAAGCTACATGAGGCATTGGGGATGCGATTGAACTTTAGTACGGCTTTCCATCCCCAAACTGATGGTCAGTCGGAAAGGGTTATTTAGATTCTGGAGGACATGTTGAGGGGATGTGTTATTGACTTCCGAGGGAGTTGGGAGGATTACTTGCTATTGGCAGAATTTGCGTACAATAATAGTTACCAGATAAGTATTCGAATGGCACCGTATGAAGCACTGTATGGACGAAGGTGTCGTACACCTAGTTGTTGGACCGAACTAGGAGAACGACACGTTCTTGGACCTGAATTGGTGGCAATATTGAGGATAAGGTCAAGTTGATTAGAGACCGGTTGAAGAAAGTCTCCGATAGGCAAAAGTCATATGCAGATTTGAAACGTAAGGAGATTGAGTACTCAGTAGGAGATATGGTCTTCTTAAAGGTTTCTCCTTGGAAGAAGATACTAAGGTTTCGCAGGAAGGGCAAGTTGAGTCCACGGTTAATTGGCCCTTATCGGGTTTTGAAGCGAGTAGGCCCAGTGGCTTATCAACTGGAATTACCTCCAGAGTTAGACAGAATTCACGATGTTTTTCACGTCTCCATGTTAAGGCGTTATCATTCTGGCCCTACTCATGTCGTGTCGATTGCAGAAATTGAGGTGCAAATTGATTTGACCTTTGAGGAAGAGCTTGTGAAAATATTGGATCGAGATGTTAAGATTCTGAGAAGGAAATCTGTTCCATTAGTAAAAGTGCTTTGGCGTAACCATGGCAGAAAGGAAGCTACTTGGGAGCCAGAAGAGGCGATGCAACAACAATACCCTCATCTGTTTGGATCAGGTAAATTTCGAGGACGAAATTTCTTTAAGGAGGGTAGAGTTGTAACGCTCCAATTTTTGGGAATTCTGAAAAAGTTGGTAAAATTTAATATTCTGTGTTTTGTCTACTTGGCGTAGGATTAATTATGTTAGTGGGCCTCTAGAAGGCCCAAGCTTAAGTTAAATCCCGGTAGTTTTAGTTAATTTTAATTCCATAAGAAAAAAGGGTTCTGGTAAGCTGGGCTTTTAAGTATTAATTGTGTAAAATAAAACACAAGGAAGCAAGTGGCAGAGTGGCATGTGACACCACTGGGAAGGCTATAAAAGTGGCGTGTGGATGCTAGGGAGGACCCAGGTTCAAGTCACAATGACAGCAAATTAAGGGAATTAATTTTTATATGCAGAAAAGGGAAGTGATGGAACTCAAGTAAAAGTCTGTCAGGAGGAGTTTGAGTTTCTCAGGAGATTGAGCAAGGAGGGGATAAGGGAGAGAATTTAGGAGCTGATTAGGGAGAGCAGTGTTGGCCGAATGGTGGACTCTTGAGGAGCAAGAGTTGGCCGGCCAAGGGGAGCTTTAGGGGGGCAAAAATTTGGCTAGGTTAAGTGCCAGTATAAATTCAGCATTTAGGGTAATTTGTGTCGTTTCTTGACTATTCTCCTCTTCTTTTCTTTTCTCCTCTCTTCATCAACCTTTTCTTTTTCTTCTTTCCTTCATAGCTGAATCTTCCTACCATTCTGTTCATCTCCATCTTTTCCTTCAGACATTTTTAAACCTTCATAGCCATTTGCCATAAAAAGCAGAAATCTCGAAAGCTATACTTTCTTCTGTGCAGATTTCTCCTAGTCAATCCTCTTACTTCTTTTCATCATCCTTGACCGATTCTGTAGTTCTCTAAACCCTAAGTTTCTATCGACAAGACCACAGCAAAACCCTCCTATTATATCTTTCTCTACACAGTTGCAAAAAGAGCCGAAAACCCCACACTCATAGGAACTTAGCCGAATTCTAAAGATCACTGAAGGCTCGAATTTTGCTATCATTTGAGGGATTAGATTGGTAACAGATTTGAGTAGAAGTTAATTGGAATCATTGACTGAAGGAACCGGTGGTAAGTCTTTCCAACTTAGTCTTTCTTTCGTAGTTTAGAAAAGCCGAAACCCCTAAAGGTTAGGGAGGCTGTCGATTTGGACTTGTAGCCCTAAGGGGTTGTGATAACTATTATATTATGATAACAGTGGGATTTAGAGGCTGCTGATCAAGGGCTTGGACAAGTGGAACGATCGGATCTTGATCTAATCGCTACTTTTGACAAAGGTAGGATCGCTAGTGCCTAAGGTGTGGTTGGCCGAATTTGGTAAGTGGTTAATATGTAGTTCATGTCGATGGTTAGAATTAACATAGTAGTAATATAATTGTAGGCAGTTCGTGCGTGGATCTCGTCAGCAAATCGTCATAAAACAGGTGTGTAACTGACACCCTCTCATAGACTAGATCGGCAAAAGCTGAAAAGCCGGTGTTTTGGGAACTTGCGAGTGTGCGAGTGCTCGTAAGATAAATGGGTTAATAATTTTGGTAATTTGAAGTGATAAAACTGCAGTACGCGTAATTTCGTGCATTATTGATATTTTGGGCTTAATGGGCCAAAAATTGGTTAATGGGCCAACGGGCCCAATTCGGTAAGTATGCGCGGTAAGTGTTTCTGATTGCATGTAAATAGTAGAAATATGCATGAAAACCCTAAGATAGCTAAATTACTAGAATACCCCTTTGTATGGAAAATTACCATGATACCCCTAGGTGTAAAATGACCTTTATACCCCTAGGGTTAATTTTGTCTGAAAAGCATGATGATTTAAATCTGGATGATGTATATCATGAATAAATATCTGTGCATGGGGACACGGGTTATATTATGGAGGAAGCGTCCCGGTGGCTATGCCACAAATTAACTGTTCTGGTGGCTCTGCCACGATTATCTGTTTCTGGTGACTTTGTCACACTATCTGATCTAGCAGCCATGCTGCGTATTTCTGTGGCGTGTAGCGGTTGGGTGGGTCGAGTAGTCTCCCCACATGGTGGAAGGTTGGTATAGGGGTGCAGATGGTTGGATATGGGTTGGGTTTTGCATAAGCATGTAATATCTGTTCTGATCTATTATGGGCTTATGGGCTTTATTCTGAATTCTGTTCTGGGCTAAGGCCAACTTATTCTTTTTTTTGTGGTTTGAGCTGATATAGGCTATGGTTGGGTTAATTTACACACTGAGTTTCCCCAAACTCACCCCTTTATTTTCATCCTCGCAGGTGATCCCCAACCATAGTGGGCTTGGAGCCGTGAGGGATTCGGAGTGGCCACATGTTTCTGCAAACTTGGTTTCTTTCTGGTGAAGTGGACTTCATTTTATTTTACATTTGAGGTTTTGGATTTTTACTTGTAATAAGGCCGCTTTATTATTTTTATGGTTTTGATTTATATTTTATTATGATGGATATGGTTTACTTTAACCATCGAATTGATTTGTTTTAGGGCGCGATTTCAAAGATAATAATTGATTTCAAAATATCATGACTACAAGCAAGACTTCCGCTATAAAAATGCTTTCCAAAGTTAGTCAATTTTTCTTAAACAGACCTAATCAAATTGTTTTCCTAAAAATATTCACGACGTTAAAGTGTGGCAATGGCGGTGTGCATGTCTAGGATTGGATCCGAAGGGAGCTTGATACTTAAGTAGTCCGATGGACTCACCTCCTCTTTTTCGGTTTCCTACCTGGTGCATAGCTTCCATTCACTTTAACCTATTTTGAAAGTATCTTTTAAAACACCAAGTAAGTTTTCTAAACTAAGCAATACACAATGTTTGAACGCTTTACTGTGGCACGTCGGATCCAGTCGTAACGTTTAGGCGGGGTTTGGGGTGTTACATACCTTTTTGAAAACCTGCGTGTTTTTCCTACTGCTAGCAATATTAAAGCAAAACAAATATAAATCCCAAAATTAAAAATAAAATCCAGAGATGCGTTATTACGCAAAAATACCCAAATTAACTACTTATAAATTGAAAAACAAATATGGGAGCGAAACTGTTGTGTGGCCACCTTCGAGTCCCTCATAGCACCAGTCCGCCTAAGGATTTCCTTCGTTGATAAGCAGAAGGGTGAGTTTACAAAAACTCAGTGTGTAATCCCTTAATAAACAAACAGTCAAACATACGGTGAGCAAATATAGTCTGGGCCTAAGCCCTTTTTAATAATAGTGACAATATCAGTTTAGGCTTTACCCATCTCAATACAGAACTGTCATATGTTCGGGCCTTGGTCGATTGCAGTAGCAGTAAATAGTGCAATAACAGTAATCAATGTAGTAACAGTTTAAACAGTATGCAAGTCCTACCCATCCAGCCTTTACACTCTATCTCCATCCAACCCTACACTCCATGTGGGGATATAATCAACCCACCCATCCCTACACTCTAGAATTAGCACCGATTGCGACACTAAACAATATTTGTAGCAGAGCTGCCAGTATAATAGGCTTAGAGCCATTAGTGATTTGCAGCAGAGCTGCCAGTACAGTACATTTCCTCTAATCATATATAAACCCATCCCCATGCAATGCATCATGCGACGTGTCATGACATATCATAATATTATACATGTACTCAATACAGTTACAAATAGCATGCTAAAATCATACATCACATAGGGGCAAAACAGTCATTTACCACATAAGGGAAAAATAGTTATTTTACCACTTAAGGGTCCAGGTACACTTACCAACCCAACAGAAGGTACACGGTCATCTTGGGCGACCCGTGCAACCTTAACAGTCAAACAGTGAAAATGGGCCCAGGGCCCATATTGTAGCCCATGTGGGCCCAAAAGCCTGTGTGGCCCACAAAGCCCAAAAATGGCCTTGGTCGTGCAAGCTACACAGTCTGGCCCAATAATCTCCACTCGTCCGTATGGTTTACCTATGTGTGGCCCACGATCCCGTGGGGCCCACACGGCCCATTTTGGCCTAGCGTGGCCCAAAATGGCCTAAGCCCATGAAATCGCTTATGGTGGCTTTTATGATTAAACGCCCACGTTTTACGTGTTTGGACTACAACACGAGTGAGCGCACGCTCGTGTAGCGTCAATAGTCATACTTTTTCGGCTTTTGCCTATCTACGTTTATAGCAGTGTGGTTACACACCTGATGTGATCCAAAGATAACCGAGTTCCAAAGATTCTTATACCTGAGTTCAGTCAAAAATACATTTACTTAGTTGCATATTTCATAGAACAAATGGAACTTAACGGAGTTCCAAAGTGATCTAAATAGTTACTTCTCCTTACCGAAAGCCAATCGAAATCGTACCCTTGATTCCTAGGAGGCACACCAATCAATTTGATCTCCACCTACATGAAGGTCATAACCCCTTTATTAAACCTGTACTTGGATAAAAACAATCTTGACTAATCCCTACTTACCAAATAATGACAGTACAGAGTATAATTCAGTGATGTAGTGAACTAAGACTGAAGAGAAACTGAACTGGAATAGTAAGCAAAGGTGGTAACGATAGGAAGGAAAAAGAAATAGTGCTCAGGAAAGAGAGAAGCTAAAAGGGGCAGAAGTCAAACAGAAACTTACTTACCAATATTCGGCCAAGGATAAGCACTAGGGAGAAAGAATGAGGAGAACCGTGCTCTCGAACCCAATTGATCGAAGAATGCTTGCCAAGAGGGGTTGCCCAAAGCCAAAAGACGAGAAAGGGGAGAAGAGAAATATTAGGCCAACACACAAGGGGTATTCGGTCAAACAAAGATGAGATAAAGAGGGGCAATAGAGGGAAAGAAAAATTGCAAAAGAAGTAAGGGAGAAGGGAAAAACCAAAATAGGCCTAAAATGCAAGATACCCGAGAGGTCAGCAGCAGTATTCGGTTATCAAAACAAAGTGTAAAAAGAACCTGAAGGCAATCGTCAGAAACCAAAAATGAGAAGACCAATCCAGCCAAGGCTGAATTCTGAATGACAGAGTTCAAATTTGGCACTACCTTCCCTTGATCCATTCCTTGAAAATCTCCTTACATTACTCCACCCACTAATTTGAACTCCACACAACCTCTTATATCCAAAATTTTCTCCCCAAAACACTCCCCAAATCCCCCTAACAACTGAAATTCCATAATAATCTCCTAAAATTCGGCCACAACTCCGCACACTCTTCAAAAACACAAGTTTTAGTTAAACTAGAACTCTCCCATGGCCAACAGTAAAATAAAACACCTCCATGCGCTAACCAGCATTCGAACCTCAGACATCAAGTAACCACTACACGCCATTTATCCCCTAGACTAGCAAGCCCATTCTGTCACGTTTTTCCCACATTAATTTATAAGCCTACTGACTAGAGGCAAGGTTTATTCAAGTAAAAACAAAATTTTTGCACAATCCAAGGCTTGAACCCAGGGCTTCTCAAACTCTTCCCAGGACATTTAACGACTGAAGCAGACATGCATTTGTGTCACTTTCTTGCACAACTAAACATTTATGTGCAGCCTCCTAACTATTCCCATGCTCAAGACCTAATACTTACAGGCCCAAAATTTGGGGCGTTACATAAATTTCAATTTAACAACATTTATTTTGCTTATGAACTTACCTCATACTAACACGAACAGACCGGAATGACTATTCGATAATTTTTCACTTTCCCCGATCCAAATCCAATTTCCTCATTTCTTGATCTCATTCAATACAAATTCAACTTATTAATCATATATTCAATCAAATTGATCTAAATACACATAAATGGGCTAATTACACTTTTGCCCCTCACATTTCACATTTTTTTCAATTTAGTCCTTATTTCACAAAACATAAAAATATTCAAAATTTGACCACACCCATGCTTGGCCGAATTTCACTAAGGCCCCTCGAAGCCCATTTCTTTCATTTATTTCACATTTTGACCCCTCAATTTACTAAATTTACAATTTAGCCTAAATTACTCAAATTCATCAAAAATTCAAATACAAAACATATTTATCTATCATCAAGCTTAGTTATTTCATCAATTATCATTTCAAAACTCACAAAATAAATAATGGCATAACTCAAAATCATCATCAAATTCTGAAATTGAGGCATGGGCTTGATAAAACATGAAGCAATGATCTCAAAAATGTAAAAAATATCAAAAACCGATCAACTAACATACCTTAATCAAAGATAGCAATGGCCGAACCTAGCTTACTTCTTTTCTTTCTTATTTTTTGCTAATTTCGGTCAAAATAATGAACAAATGCATGGCCACTTTATTTATGTTTTATTATAATACATATTATTCATAAATTATTTTTTTAACCTTTACAAATTAATATGAAAACTTTATAATCAATGTCCATAACCGTCCATGCTTATGTTCAATGGTTAAATTACAACGTAAGGCCCCACATAATAAAAGCCATAGCAATATAGCACTTTAACAATTAGCAAGTCACTTTTTCATTTTACGCGATTAAGTCTTTTTTCACAAATCCACACTCAAACGATAAAATTTTTATACGAAAATTTCACACATAACAATTCACATACTTTAAGCATAGAATATAATATTAAAATATTTTTTTGACTCGAATTCGTGGTCTCAAAACCACTATTCCAACTAGGGTCTAAACTGGGCTGTTACAACTCTCCCCCTTAAGGATTTTCGTCCCCGAAAATCTTACCAAAAAGTAGATTAAGAATTAGTTTCCACATAGTACATTTCAAATTCACACATGGCTTCAAATTTCGTATCTATTTCATCTAACAACTAAGATTCTGATTTGTCTTTCGCTATACATCATATAAAGCTGAATATGTTCATAACTATACTAATTTACTTTCATTTTCTGCTCAATTTCATTGATGAATTTAAACCCGTGAATCTTTTTTCTCACAAAGCTCTGTCTCAAAGCAACGGAGTTCAATAATTGTAACTATACGATACCTCATGCAATGTCATTTTTATAATCACATGATAGCTTAACAAACGACACTAGTCTTTCTTAGTTGCTTTCAAATTCTAAAACACAGTGACAAATAAATATTTTGAGAATTTTCAAAACAACCTCTACTCACAGCTTACCATAATTTCTCCTAGAATTACCATATAAATTTTAGAATTTTAATCTGAAATAATAAAGACTGACACCATATGCAAACTGACAATCGCTATACGAATAACTTAGCTTATTTATTAAAAGAGAAATCTATGCGTACGGAAAGACGTATTCAAACAATTAACAGTAATTCAGATAACATCTATCTTTTCCAATGAAAACAGATAATCCTAATAAACAATTTATCAAAATTCTATTTCATCATTACTCAGGTATCAAAACATGCTGGAATAGTCCTGACGACGCTTAATCATTAACTTTAACTTGTTGGTAGCTCAAACATCTAATGCGAGGTCAAAAATATTATGTTTTATACCCATTTATCAATACCACTTTCTCATATTATCATGCATCTTGTTACTCCTATATGAACAGTCTAACTGACACTGTGAGCCTCTTGCAACAATGGTTATACAATCTCAGAGTTTCTTGGTATATCATCAATTCCACATCTAAAGTTCTGAATCAAAAATCAATTTATGTTGAACCCCTTTTTAACTTATAATTTGATAACATATTTCCAAGTTTCACGAATTCACTTAGTAAGCATCAATTTAACTTCTAATCCAGCTAACATATAATCATCCTCTAATAAGATCAATCACATATTCATCGCTCGTAAAATACACAAAAGTTTCTTATTCAGATCATTCAAAACTATAATCACTTCCCTCAGATAATAATATTTACTTATAGAATCAAAAGTTGTTCGAGATTTGAGCTAACTTTGCTGTGCCAAGTTCGGATCTTGCTCTGCAACGTTAAACATTTTAAACTCTTGTAATCATCAAATATGTCACATAGCTCTTTTCATGCAGCTTTAACCGTATGGAATCACATGATATCTCTGTACACTCTACTATTAGAACACACTTCAAACCATTTATTGACGCATGAATGAAGATCATAAACTTTTTCTTCAAATTAGACTAAACTAGTACTAATGTTTCGGTTGACAATATCTCCATGCAAAAAGGAAAGCTTTAACAATTGAACTAACTTTAATTTACCACAACCTTTTTTAGGTAGAATTGTTCCGATAGATATAATTTTGTATCAAGTCTTCAAGAATATGAATTCTTCTTCCAGACCATCCTTCAATTTACACGTATGTTCAAAGTTTATTTCCAATCCGATGAATAGATTCAAATACATATAACCTAGTTAACTTTTCAATCAAATAATTTCATATTAGTTTAAACTACTAAATCGGTCTTTTCGAAGAAATCTTTTCTTCTCGTTAAAAAGGATAACCCAGACATATCATAATACAGATGCCACAATCATCAAATAGAAATTATAATGTCATAATAAACCGACGTCTTACCCATAACAATAGATAATATCCCAGCTGTTAATAAAGCATTTGAACCCAGAAGAAAATCAAATATGATTTGAACATCAACCAATGCAAAAGCACAACTTTTATAACTCTGATAACGGTACTGCAGTACTTCCCAAATTTTAGAATAGAAATTATGATTATAACAGATATTGCCATTTCTGTCAAATAGATATCTCTTATAGATAATCACATAGAATCATAAAAAACTAGAATAGCGAAATTTTCAACATATGAAGCTACACAGAATATCAAAAAATTACAACCCACATAGAATGATATCAACTCCGATGATATCCCATAAAATGTCCAAAAAGAACAATATCACTTATAAATACTGGAATCCACAGTAACAGAAGCGATATAATCTTCACATATTTTCAACAGAAAAATAGCCAACAGAAATAGAGTATTACCAGCATACAGATTTTACCGTCGGCTTCCATATCCACACAATGGAATAAATACCAGAGAAAGACATAGCAATGTCAAACATAACTCAAATAAACCAACGATACTTTCTTCTATTAGCATGTTTAGCTAATGTTCTCATACGATAAGAATTCCTTCTGAAATTAAACAGTCACATATACTTCTGAGGATAAATGTACACATACAATGTCCAGAAGAAGTCATAGTAACTGCCCGACTATAACCACTACACTCAACCATCAGTTTAATTCAAACATTATTCAACTGTCTAATTCTGTCATCATTAAGTCCATATTATCCCATCAATAACAAAAATCATTCAAAAGAACTTTCAGTTAATACCTTTCTTTAGATATCATACCTGAATACTTTTATTTCATCGAATTCAACTTCTTCGTTAACAGTGATTTTGAATAGTCTTCGGAACTTTTCAATATCTCCTTTAGTACTATCTTTATTTGCTGATTCATTCTCTCTTCCGAATACATTAGTAATCTTTCATACACAAATCTCTGTAACTCCACACTCATAAGCTTATTCAACCCAAAATCTTACAGATTTCATTGTAACATTTTATGGATAAGGGGGGTGAGGGTAGTAAAGCCTCAAATTTAACTCTCTCATACATGCACTTAACACATACTCTCACAAATAGTCAGTTCATTTCTAATTTCACATGTAACACCCCTAACCCATACCCGTCGCTAGAATAAGTTAAGAGGCATTACCAAACTCGTAACACAGATCAGAACAATCAAATATCAAACATCATCTCATTTCATTAAACATAGGTCACTTGTATTCAATATGAACTTAAAACGAGTATACAAAGTCTAAATCATACATTCAGGATCAAATTGATAACATATAAAAGTTTCAATAACTTAGAAAAAATTTCAACTTTTAAAAGGTCACACGCCTGTGTGAACAGGCCGTGTACCACACACGGCCTTAGACATGCTCGTGTGTCTAAGCCGTGGCAAAATAGGGCATACATACTGACTTGTCCACACTGCCACCAGACACTCCCGTGTGCCAGGCCGTGTGAAAATTAGGGAGGCTACTGACTTGGCCACACGGCTGACCACACACCCGTGTGCCAGCCCATGTGCCACGAACAACCAATAATTAGGCCCGTGTGTCTAGGCCGTGTCAAAACTGGAGGGTATACTGACTTAAATTCGTAGGGTACCCTAGGGGACACATGGCCGTGTAATGTGACGTGTGTCGCACACGGTTGAGACACACGCCCATGTCTCTGCCCGTGTTGACAAAAATAGGCCATTTGAATAGCCAATTTGCCACCCCAATTTGGGTCAACCTACAAGCAAAGGAGCAAGTATATTTTCATACCAATTTCAGCCAATCTCAATACCAAAACATACCCTATTCATGCTATAACATTACCAATCATTTCCATTCTCAATTCATCAATCGACTCATACCAAAACTTAAACTAACATCATACCTAAACATATGATCAATACATCATGTAATCTCATACTCAAACCTTACGAAAATTCTCATCATTTACCATTTCTTTTGGTCAACCAAAAACTTACCACAATTGCACATTATCATCACATATCATATATCATTATCAAACTATAAGTTCAAACACAAACACTTGGCTAAATATATACATCACAAAACATAATCCCACAACTTCTAGCCTACATGTCATACTTTAATATATACATTTTCAAAGTACCAAAATGAGGTTCGATAGTGCAGTGACAATCCTCGACGATCCCCAAACTCACAGTAGCTTCGATATCTATAAAACAATGCAAACACACACAAAGTAAGCTTTCAAAAGCTTAGTAAGCCATATACAAATAAACATATCATTCAAAGCAAATAAGCATCATTAAATCATTTATATTTTATAGACAAATGCTAACATAACTTTCATATTCTTGTACTTACCTTTCATTCTCAAATAGGCTATATAAAGCAAACATACCTGAGTCGGATATAACTTCATAAAGTCATTCATTTTCTCGGAATGCTCGTTTGAACCATTCGAAAATGTAAGGATACGTGGATAGATTGGAAAGCATATATATAATGCCGATGTCCCAGATGTGGTCTTACATGTAATCAAACATCGATGCCACTGTCCCAGACAGGGTCTTACACAAAATCAGATACGATGCCAATGTCCCAAACATGGTCTTACATGCAAAACAAAAATCGATGCCAATGTCATAAACGTGGTCTTACACGCAAAACAGATATCGAAATTCCTATGTCATGACATATGTATCCTAACTATTCCTAAGGTTCTTACGGGGCTTTTTAGACATTAGAACTTTGTCGATACATTCTCAGATAGCTCGTATTTAGCTCAGACATTCATTCATCACAATGCAATATCAAATGAATAATAATAATTCAATATAAACAAGCTTATTTGTATATTGACTTACTTCGTACAGATTTGAACAACGGAGTCGACTATTCAGCGACTTTCGACTTCCCCCGATCTAATTCTGTATTCTTTAATTCTCGATCTAATTCAATTCAAAATTAAACAATTCAATCACAAATTTATTCAAAACAATCCCCAGTCACATATTTAGGGCATTTTGCAAACTAGCCCTCATATTTTCACATTTTGACACTTTAATCCCTAATTCACAAAATCACAAAATACACATAATTTGGTTAGACACAAGCTTAGTCGAATTTTCATAGCTCTCAGACAAGTCCATAAATTTTATTTATTTCACATTTTAGTCCCTCCAAATCTCATTTTCACAATTTAGTCCAAATTACTCAAATTTATCAAAATTTCAAATGCAAAATATGTTAACCCACAACATATCTTTTATTTACCATCAACTAACTTCACCAAGCTCACATTATCAACAATGGCATTACTCAAAAGCATCAACAAAATAAAAAATTGAGGCATGGGTTTGATAGTATACAAAGCAATGATTAGAAAAAAACGTAGAAATTATCAAAAACCGAGTAAAACACATACCTAATTCACCAAATCAAAGTGCCGAACCCTAGTTGCTTTTCTCTTTTATTTTTCCTTTGTATTTTTGGCAAGATCAGTATGAAATAAGCTTATTTCATGTTTTCTTTTATTTAATAGATGATTAATATGCTAATGACCAAAATACCCCTTTAATAAACCATTTTAAATTCACATGTAATAAGGTCATTTATGTCCATTATCAATGTGAATGGCATAATATACACATAAGGGCCTCTCATTAACAAAGACAAATCAAATAGACACTTTTCACAAAGAGCATGCAACTTGTACATTTGACGCGTTTAGGTCCTTTTATAAATTAAGCACACAAACGGTTAAATTTCCATACGAAACTTTCATAGACATAAATTCATATAATTTAAGCACATAAAATAATATTTAAACATTTTTTTTACTCGAATATGTGGTCCCCAAACCACTATTCTGACTAGGTCTAAACCGGACTGTTACAATTCTCCTGCCTTAGGGATTTCGTCCCTGAAAATCTTACCGTTGAATGGATTCAAATATTGCTATCTTATAGCATCTTCAGGCTCCCACGTGGCCTCTTCAATACCATGTCGATGCCACATCACTTTAACTAATAGAATTTTCTTATTTCGTAGTTCTTTAACCTCGCGAGCTAAGATACGGACCGACTTTTCTTCGTAAGTCATATTAGACTGAATTTCAATCTCAGATGGAGGAATCACATGTGAAGGATCGGATCTATATCGTCAAAGCATCGATACGTGAAACACATTATGAATCTTTTCTAACTCTGGTGGAAACAACAATCTATATGCTACCAGCTCTGTAACATCCCGAAATAGGGCCTAAACGGAACAGTGGTTACGAAACCACAAATCCGAGGTAGAAAATTTATTTTATTATTATTTTGAGGTCTATGATATGTTTGCATGATTGTGTGAAAATTTCGTGATGAAATTCTATGCATAAAGTGCTTAAGTTGAGATTAGGGACTAAATCGAATAATTTGCAAAACTTGCATTCTAGAAGTTTTTAGTATGAAATTGCTTTGAAATATTAATTAGGAGGTCTTAAATAGCAATTTGACCTATTTTAAGTTCATGTACAACATTAGGACATGGAAGGAATTTTTGAAAGTTTAGTAGTAAGGGCATTTTGGTCATTTAGGGGTAAAATGAATTAAAATACAAAATTAAAAGCCAATTTTGCTCATCTTCTTCATGGAGGCCGAAATTAGCATGGGGGAAGCCATGGCTAGGGTTTTCAAGCTTTCCAAGCTCAATAGTAAGTGATTCCAAGCCCCGTTTTTTAATGTTCTTTACGTTTTTGGAATCCCGGTAGCTCGATTAAGCTTATGCTAGTAATAATTCAACCTAGAGTTCATATTTGGAAAAATACCCATAGGTGAAATTTGTGTATTTTGGTGTTTTATGATAGAATATGAGGTTTTAAATTATGTTAGACAATTTGTACTACTCGGTTTTAAGCAAAAACGAGTAAAAGGACTTAATTGGTAAAAATACCTAATAGTCATAAGTGCTTGTTAGAGTATGAATTTGATGCTTCCATAGAAGGGAAAAATGACCAGCATGTCATGAAACATAAGAAAATAGGCTGAAGTTTAATTTACGAGCTTTGGGGCAAAAGTGTAAATATGCAAAAGTTTAGGGGCAAAATTGTAATTTTGCCAAAATATGATTTTGGGTCAATTTGAATAATGTGAGTCCTAATTAGACTATATTTTAAATGATAGAGCAAGGAAAACTGAAATTCGGGCTAAAATGGAGAAAATACCAAGTTGTGGACGAAATGGTAAAAGTAGCTATTTTTGCATATGAGGTAAGTTTACAGTAAATAAATGCAATATTCTTTTATTTTACATTATTATTGTAAATTTCCAGCATTTATATACTTATTTTATGAGAATATTTAAAGTCAAATTAAAGGCAAAGTGACAGAGAAAAAAGCATTAGGAAGCCCCGCTTGAACCTTAGGAATGTTAAGATATTGGGGTTGACAGACAGACAGACAGATGAAATGAGCCATGTAAGTCCATATCGGATATATGGCTTTGGAGACAGGAATGAGCCATGTAAGCCCATATTAGATATATATATGGCATTGGAGACAGGAAAAATTATGTAAGTCCATGTCGAAGACATGGCATTGGCGAGATATTGATAGACAGAACGACCCCCAAGATCCTTAGTATTTCGAGTGGTTCAATGGGTCATTGTACACGTTAAATTACAGTGAATTATCAGCAAAAGGGAAGGTAGATTATATTTATGAATAGTGAAAGGTCGTAAGAAAGAAGGTAAGTAAGTAAAGAAGAAGGTAGAAAGTGAGAAGTAAAGAAAGTTTATGAGGCTAGGTGACATTATGTATAATCATTCATTATGCTGAATGTTGTAATTTATTTGCTTGGAAGCTTACTAAGCCTAGTGCTTACTCTCTTTATTTTCTTTTTCTTATAGTTTTTATCAAGCCACTCGGGGATCGAAGGAAACGTCGGAGACCCGATCACACTATCGAAGAAATCACATTGGTATAGTTAGACGTTTAGTTTTGTGTATGGCATGTATAGGAACTTGGTTTCTTTTGATATGATATGATCAATGAATGATGTGTAAATACTTGCTAGTGATTAGCTAATAGAATGGCTGATGACATACATGTTTAATTGTATGTATGAATAAGTAGTAACTATCACATGAAAACTAAGAAAAATATGAAAGTAACTTAAAAACAGATTCAAGTATCAGAAATAATGTGATTTTGAAAAATCACTAAAAATCGTAGAGACATGGTTTAATGGTGAATAATATATGAAATTAAAGCTTATTGTGTCTATTTTCTTATGGAATAAGAAAAACAGGTAAAGGTATTATATTTTATGAGATATCTGAGTTTTAGTGAAACAGGGTCAGAGAAAATTCTAGATCCCCTGTTTCAACTTTGGAAATTCACCATAAATTGTAAAAAAATAATTAGGTGGTGTAATTTATATGTTTAGAATCCTTATTGAATCTAGTTTTAATATAAACAAACAGTATAGTTATATTAATTTTTTATAGGGAGAAAAGTGGTTCGTAGTAAGTAGAGGTCAGTGCAGTCGAATTCTGAAACAGGGGTAACTTTAACTAATAAACTGTACTAATTGGCTAAGTCAAAAATTCTAGAAAAAAATTAGTAGATAGATATATGAGTCTAGTTTCAGAAAAAAATTACGGATCTAAATTTTGAGTTTCAGAACTCAAGATATGAATTTTTAGGCAACTACCACGCAGAATGATAGCACATTCCGAAAAGTTTAAATAAACAATTTTAAAACTATTTAAGTGATAGATTAAGTTTAGTAATGCCTCGTGCTCGATTTTGGCAAATGATCTCGGGTAAGGGGTGTTACATTTATTGGTATCGAGCAGGTTTAGTCGGTTCTCTAATGCAGTTAGTGTGAGTAAATGTCTAGCTATACATGCCATACCAGTATTTTGATAGTGTGACGACTCTGACGATTTTTAAATATTTTGTTTTATTGTAATGGATCCCGAGCGAGCTGGTGATGATGATGTAGAAAGTAATGCGCCTGCTCCGCGGAAGGGGTAGCATCATCTGAGAATAGGCCAGTAATAGTTAATCAGGGAGGAGTGACTCGAGAAGCTCTCTTCCAAGCTTTGAATAATTGGTTTGCCGAGTTCGCTCGCATTTAATCCTGTAGTTAGACCTCCACCCCTCATGACTCTCAGGCTACCCATGTAGCTCAAGCTTCCCAATCAGTACAATGATAAGAGAAAAGCCACCAGCTGATAGAATCGGAAACAAGGGGCGTAAGAGTTCCGAGCAACAAAACATGATGATGCAGAAAGAGCAAAATTTTGGTTAGAAAATACTATCGAGTCTTTGATGAATTATCTTGTACACTGAGGAATGTATGAAATGTGTAATATCACTTCTTATAGACTCACCTACTACTAGTGGAAGACACTTGTGTCGCTTGTACCAAAGGAGAGGATCACTTGGGATTTCTTTCGGAGGAATTTCGTAAAAGTACATCACTCGTGGGTTTATTGACCGTAAGAGAAAGGAATTCTGAAATTGAAACAAGGGAGCTACTGTGTTCTCCAAGATAGATTTGAGATCCGGATACTATCAGTTGCATGAAGTTAAAGAGTCGATGTCCCAAGACTGCTTTTCCGGACTAGGTATGGTCATTATGAGTTCCTTGTGATGCCATTTGACTTGACTAATGCTCCTGCCATTTTCATGGACTTAATGAACCGAATTTTCAGACCGCATTTGGATAAGTTTGTAGTTGTGTTCATTGATGATATCTTGATTTATTCTCATGATGAGACCGAGCATGCAGAGCATTTGAGAACAGCTTTTACATATTCGAGAGATAATCAGTTGTATGCCAAGTTCAGTAAAAGTGAATTCTGGTTACGAGAAGTTAGTTTTCTAGGACATATTGTCTCAGGTGAAGGTATTAAGGTTGATCCGAGCAAGATTTCAGCCATTGTTGATTGGAAGCCTCCTAGAAATGTATCGGTTAGAAGTTTTCTTGGTCTTGCTTGATATTATAGGCGATTTGTAGAGGGATTTTCCATGATAGCTACCCTACTGATAAAATTGCTGCGAAAGGATATCAAGTTTGAATGGACTGAGAAGTGTGAACAGAGTTTTGACAAGTTAAAAGCATCATTGACTAAAGCTCCTGCTTTAGTACAACTAGAACCTGTGTAAGGAGTTTGTGATTTACAGATGATGCGCCCATGAATGGACTTGGTTGTGTACTTATGCAGAAGGGAAGGTAATTGCTTATGCTTCTAGACAGCTAAAGCCACATGAGAAGAACTATCCGACATATGATTTAGAGCTAGCTGCCATTATTTTTATGCGTTGAAGATTTGGAGACATCATTTGTATTTGGAGAAGTGCCACATATTCACCGATCACAAAAGTTTGAAATTGAAGCAAAGAAGATGGCTAGAGTTGATTAAAGATTATGAGCTAGTGATTGATTATCACTCAGGTATATGTACCAAGAATGATGAGCTTATTCGAAAGATCTTACAGAAGTACATAGTAGTTTTTTTTGTCTATTCATCCAAGTAGTACAAAGATGTATAATGATTTGAAGAAAATGTACTGTGGTGGGTAGGAATAAAAGGGACATTTCGTAGAGTTTGTTTCTAGATGTTTGATCTGTCAACAGTAAAGGCCGAACATCGGTACCTTCAGTGTTTATTGCAGCTGTGCTAGTCCCTCGAGTGGAAATGGAATCGAGTTATTATAGATTTTGTGACAGATTGCCGCTTACACCGAGAAAGAAAGATGCAGTATGGGTTGTGATTGATAAGTTAACGGTCGGCTCATTTTATCCCGGTTCGTATGGATTTTTCACTTGACAAGTTGGCCGAGTTGTATATTTCGTAGATAGTCGACTACATGGGGTAGACGAGGCTACATGGGAACTCGAAGAGGCTATGCGAAAATAGTACCCAAATCTCTTCACAGGTAAGATTTTCGGGGACGAAAATCCCTGAAGGGGGGAGAAATGTAACATCCCGAAATAGGGCCTAAACGGAACAGTGGTTGCGAAACCACAAATCTGAGGTAGAAAAATTTATTTTATTATTATTTTGAGGTCTATGATATGTTTGCATGATTGTGTGAAAATTTCGTGATGAAATTCTATGCATAAAGTGCTTAAGTTGAGATTAGGGACTAAATCGAATAATTTGCAAAACTTGCATTCTAGAAGTTTTTAGTATGAAATTGCTTTGAAATATTAATTAGGAGGTCTTAAATAGCAATTTGACCTATTTTAAGTTCATGGACAACATTAGGACATGGAAGGAATTTTTGAAAGTTTAGTAGTAAGGGCATTTTGGTCATTTAGGGGTAAAATGAATTAAAATACAAAATTAAAAGCCAATTTTGCTCATCTTCTTCATGGAGGCCGAAATTAGCATGGGGAAGCCATGGCTAGGGTTTTCAAGCTTTCCAAGCTCAATAGTAAGTGATTCCAAGCCCCGCTTTTAATGTTCTTTACGTTTTTGGAATCCCTGAGCTTCGATTAAGCTTATGCTAGTAATAATTCAACCTAGAGTTCATATTTGGAAAAATACCCATAGGTGAAATTTGTGTATTTTGGTGTTTTATGATAGAATATGAGGTTTTAAATTATGTTAGACAATTTGTACTACTCTGGTTTTAAGCAAAAACGAGTAAAAGGACTTAATTGGTAAAAATACCTAATAGTCATAAGTGTTTGTTAGAGTATGAATTTGATGCTGCCATAGAAGGAAAAATGACCAGCATGTCATGAAACATAAGAAAATAGGCTGAAGTTTAATTTACTGAGCTTTGGGGCAAAAGTGTAAATATGCAAAAGTTTAGGGGCAAAATTGTAATTTTTCCAAAATATGATTTTGAGTCAATTTGAATAATGTGAGTCCTAATTAGACTATATTTTAAATGATAGAGCAAGGAAAACTGAAATTCGGGCTAAAATGGAGAAAATACCAAGTTGTGGGAAAAATGATAAAAGTAGCTATTTTTGCATACGAGGTAAGTTTACAGTAAATAAATGCAATATTCTTTTATTTTACATTATTATTGTAAAATTACAGCATTTATATACTTATTTTATGAGAATATTTAAAGTCAAATTAAAGGCAAAGTGACAGAGAAAAAGCATTAGGAAGCCCCGTTTGAACCTTAGGAATGTTAGGATATTGGGGTTGACAGACAGACAGACAGAAAATGAGCCATGTAAGTCCATATCAGATATATGGCTTTGGAGACAGGAATGAGCCATGTAAGCCCATATTAGATATATATATGGCATTGGAGACAGGAAAATTCATGTAAGTCCATGTCGAAGACATGGCATTGGCAGATATTGATAGACAGAACGACCCGGTATCCTTAGTATTCCGAGTGGTTCAATGGGTCATTGTACACGTTAAATTACAGTGAATTATCAGCAAAAGGGAAGGTAGATTATATTTATGAATAGTGAAAGGTCGGAGTAAGAAAGAAGGTAAGTAAGTAAAGAAGAAGGTAGAAAGTGAGAAGTAAAGAAAGTTTATGAGGCTAGGTGACATTATGTATAATCATTCATTATGCTGAATGTTGTAATTTATTTGCTTGGAAGCTTACTAAGCCTAGTGCTTACTCTCTTTATTTTCTTTTTCTTATAGTTTTTATCAAGCCACTCGGGGATCGAAGGAAACGTCGGAGACCCGATCACACTATCGAAGAAATCACATTGGTATAGTTAGACGTTTAGTTTTGTGTATGGCATGTATAGGAACTTGGTTTCTTTTGATATGATATGATCAATGAATGATGTGTAAATACTTGCTAGTGATTAGCTAATAGAATGGCTGATGATATACATGTTTAATTGTATGTATGAATAAGTAGTAACTATCACATGAAAACTAAGAAAAATATGAAAGTAACTTAAAAATAGATTCAAGTATCAAAAATAATGTGATTTTGAAAAATCACTAAAAATCGTAGAGACATGGTTTAATGGTGAATAATATATGAAATTAAAGCTTATTGTGTCTATTTTCTTATGGAATAAGCAAAACAGGTAAAGGTATTATATTTTATGAGATATCTGAGTTTTAGTGAAACAGGGTCAGAGAAAATTCTAGATCCCCTGTTTCAACTTTGGAAATTCACCATAAATTTTAAAAAAATAATTAGGTGGTGTAATTTATATGTTTAGAATCCTTATTGAATATAGTTTTAATATAAACAAACAGTATAGTTATATTAATTTTGTATAGGGAGAGAAGTGGTTCATAGTAAGTAGAGGTCAGTGCAGTCAAATTCTGAAACAGGGGTAACTTTAACTAATAAACTGTACTAATTGGCTAAGTCAAAAATTCTAGAAAAAAATTAGTAGATAGATATATGAGTCTAGTTTCAGAAAAAAATTACGGATCTAAATTTTGAGTTTCAGAACTCAAGATATGAATTTTTAGGCGACTACCACGCAGAATGACAGCACATTCCGAAAAGTTTAAATAAACAATTTTAAAACTATTTAAGTGATAGATTAAGTTTAGTAATGCCTCGTGCTCGATTTTGGCAACAGTCTCGGGTAAGGGGTGTTACAAGCTCAATACGCTCGGTAGTCTCACACGGCCCGATGAAACTCGGACTCAATTTGCCTTTTCTACCAAACCAAAGTACTTTCTTCCCCGGAGATACTTTCAAAAACACTTTGTGGCTGATCTCAAATTCAATGCCTTTTCTTTTCAAATTCGAATAGGATTTCTGGCGATCAAAAGCTGCTTTCAAACTTTCTCGGATCACTTTTACTTTCTGTTCAGTTTCTTTTATCAAATCAACCCTGTAACGCCCCAAATTCTGGGCCTAGAAGTATTGGTCCTTGAGCGTAGGAACTGTTAGTAGGCGGCTTATAAATATTTTAGTTAAGCAAAAAAGTGACACAAATGTCATGTTTGGTGTAGTGGTTAAGTGAAGTGTGTTTGGGGATATCTATGAAGTCCTAGGTTCAAACCTGGGCTTTAGCAAAAATTTTGATTTTAAGTGAATAAAACTCTGGATACTTGGAGGTAGGCCTTTTAAATTATTGTGTTATATAAATGACACAAGGAAGCATGTGGTTTAGTGGTTGTGGCGTCATTAAGGTTGCAAGGGAGCCTGGGTTCAAGTATTGGCTCTTGCAATTTATTTTAGTTTTTCCTCTTAAGAGAATTTGGACTCTAGTAAATTGGTCTTTTAATTAATTATGAACAATTTTTATCACAAAAGGAGCCTGTGGTGTGTTGGCAAGGTGGTGTGTAAGGGAACCATAAGGTCTGAGGTTCGAGCGTGGCACAACACAAATGAGGTATTTATTTTGTAATTGGGTTCAGCCAGTGGTTGAGTTGTAGTGGAATTCTGATGGAGGAGGTTGTTGAGGAGAAAAGTGAGGAGTGATCTTGGGAGTGGATCAAGGAGAGATAAAGGGAGGATTATGTGGATAAAATCGTGGAGTTTGAATAGAGGAGGAGTTGGACAAATTTGGGAGTCTATGGGTGCCTATTTGGTCATTGAATTAGTGCCGAATTGGTCAGTGAATTTGGGGGTTTTGATAGTTGTTTCTTTTGCATTCGTTTTGCTTTTGTTGACTTGGTTGAGTAGTGCATTTTGGGATTGTTCTCTATTACATTTTAGTGTTAGCCGAAAGTGTCATTACTATTCGGGTTCTTTTTGCTTTACTATCTTCCTTTGCCAAAAGTGATAAGTGCCAATCCTCTTCTTGACTCTTTTTATCTTCCATATTCCCCTTTCTGCCGAAATTGTTGTGTCTTTTATATTACCTCTCTCACCTTTCCTCAACAATGGCCGAATAGTCTCTCTTGGATCATCTATGTTTCTGATTCTCTTTCTCATTTCTTAAGGAAATAACCGATATAGTTTCCCTTTCTCCCAAATATTTCATTCTTTCTTTCGTTCTTTTTTGAGCCGACCATCCCTCCTTCTCCTCTTATTTACTTTTAGTTTCTTGTCTTCTATTCAATGTTTGGTTGATCGTTCGGTGTACTGTGGTGTGGTGGTTCGGTTTTGCTGAAGATTTAACAATCGATATGTGGTGCAAAGTTTCTTCTTGCTTTCTCTGTCAATTCTATATGCACTCTATTTATTTTCTTCTATCATTGCTGAAAGCGGAATGGTTCTTACATTTATTGATCGTGATTTTTGTTCCCTCCCTCCAAGGTAGGGTGCGTTGGGGTAAGAAATCCCGAGGAGTGGAAAAGGGCAAGAATTATTCAAGTTATTAAACTCTACCTCTCATTAATAGTATAAGGTAAGATCGCTACCTTATTCTTACTTTGGGCCAAATATTCTTGTGGTTGGTAAGCTAACGTCTGTAGAATGAGGCCACATATTTGATCACTATATGGGTTAATAAGATTTGTTTTAATACAGATATTTGACATTCACTTGTGATCAATTCTGATCGGAGGTCTTAAGAAATTAAATTTATTCGCTAATCAAGGTTGGGACTTGGAGATTTTTACCTCGTGATTCCACAAATAGGTGTGCAACCACACCCTTCCTTACTGTAGATCGGCAAAAGCTGAAATGCCAAAATGCTAAAATGACAGCATTCGAGGCCTCACGAGTGTGTAAACACACATGGGCCAATCCAAACCCACAAAGTATGGGCGATAGGCTGTAGAGGCCACCACAAGCGCTCTCGTGGACTTGGGCTGAAATGGGCCATGTGGGCCTAATGGGCTCGTCGGCCCCACACGAACAAAATCTGTGGTAAGTGGAAAATAGTAAACTGGGCTATGGTGTTCATATAGCCGTGATTGAAATTGGGCTAAATAGGCCACACGTGTGTGGGCCCACTTGGGCCGAGTAATTGGCCTTGGGCCTATTTTCACCGTTGTGACCATTTAGGTTACTTGAGTCGCTCGAAGAGACGACAAACCATCTATGAGGTCGTAATCTATACTGGGACCCCAAAATTAGTAAAATGACCAAAATACCCTTAAAAGGTAAAATGACTATTTCGCCATTCGAGGGTAAATGATTATTTTGCCTGTGATTTGTATAATTGATTTTGTAATGAAATTCTACATACATGACATACTGCTTGGGATTGGGATATTGTTATAGTGGAAGAAACTGTATTGGTGGCCACATATTCTGATATTAGTAGCTTTGCTGCGACTCTAGTTAGTGCTGCAACCGGTGCTAACACTGTAAGTGTAGGGACAGCATGGGTGATTTATTCCCTATAGGTAGTGCAGGGTTGGATAGGTTATCATGCATTATTCATGTGGGTTTGACATTGAAATGGGCTATGCCCAACTGATAATGGTTTTGATATGGGCTAGGCCTAACTGATATTGATTCTGAGATGGGCTAGGCCCAATTAAGACTATGATGGGTTGAGACCCAAATGTTAATGAATCGGGCTTTGGCTCACATATATTCTGAATTGGACGGTTTTGTTACTGAATAGGGCTCAAGCCCAGATTGGTTCTAAATTTTATTTTTGACTGACTGTTTGGATGCTAGGGGATTACATACTGAGTTTTTGTAAACTCACCCCACTTTTAACTGTTCAGGTAATCCCCAACATTAGGAGGATTGGTGCTGCGAGGGACTCAGAGATGGCCGCACAGATGTTTTTGTTTTCCACCATGTTTATTTACTTCTGAGTACTTTAATTTCGATTTGGTTTATAATAAGGCCTCTTTGGTTTTTTATTTTAAATTTTGGGATTTTATTTACTATGTTTGATAGTTGTTAGATGTAGATCACGGTTTTCCAAAACAATAACTATTTTCAAAACACTACATTTTCGCAACTTAACTTTTAAACATCACCTTCTCGTAAATCGATCACTTTTGAAATTAGCTTCCACAACCTAAAAAGAATTTCTGGAACAATATTAATAATTTTTCAATGTACTACATTTTAAATAAGAAGGGTTTTTAATAAGGGCAAGGTTTTCGAAAAACACTTCAATGTGACACACTAGATTCGAGCATAAAGTTTAGCCTAACTTTGGGATGTTACATTTAGTGGTATCAGAGCGAAGTTGCAAAACTCTGCTGTGGATTGGGTTTTAAAATTGAATTGTCAAAAGAATTGTTTCAAAGGATTTAAAAAGATTTGGTGTATTCAAAATTTTTTTTTGAATGTTTTCCTGAAAGTTTGGCACACCGAGTCTCCAGCACCGAATCCGTAAGTTTCTGAAACTGTTGTTTATTCATTGAAAAGCAGTAGATAGAAATACTGTGATTTCCTAAATATTAGATGGTATTGCTACACATAAAGCTAAAGTTTGTATTTTTCTGTGTATGTTCTGGAAATGGTATGCATATGTTATTTATCCGCTCCAATGGATAGATGGTTTGGTGTGTGCTTCTATTGTTAGGATTAGAATGCGCAACAGAAGTGTAGTGGTGTAACTTGGATTGTGTGACTATTGGATAGTTGGAAATTTCGAGGACGAAATTTCCTTAAGGGGGTGGAGTTGTAACGCCCTGAATTCTGGGCTTAGAAGTATTAGGCCTTGAGCGTAGAAACTGTTAGCAGGCAGCTTATAAATATTTTAGTTAAGTAAGAAAGTGACACAAATTGCATGTTTTGTGTGGTGGTTAAGTGAATTGGGTGTTTTTGGGGATGTCTGAGAAGTCTTGGGTTCAAACCTGAGCTTTAGCAAAAAATTTAATTTTAAGTGAATAAAACCCTGGATGCTTGGAAGTAGGCCTTTTAAATTATTGTGTTAAATAAATGACACAAGGAAGCATGTGGTCTAGTGGTTGTGGTGCCATTAAGGTTGCAAGAGAGCCTGGGTTCAAGTCTTGGATCTTGCAATTTATTTGAGTTTTTCCTCTTAAGGGAATCTGGACATTAGCACATAGGTCTTATAATTAATTATGGACGATTTTTATCACAAAAGGAGACTATGGTGTAGTGACAATGTGGCGTGGAAGGGAACCTTAAGGTCTGAGGTTTGAGCGTAGCACAGCACAAATGAGGTATTTATTTTGTAATTGGGTTCGGCCAGTGGTTGGGTTGTGGTGGAATTCTGATAGAGGAGGTTGTTGAGGAGAGAATTGCGGAGTGATCTTGGGAGTGGATCATGGAGAGATAAATGGAGGGTTATATGGAGAAAATCATGAGTTTGAATGGGGAAGGAGTTGGACAAATTTGGGAGTCTATGGGTGTCTATTCAGTCATTGACTTAGTGCCAAATTGGTCATTGACTTTGGGGATTTTGATAGTTGTTTCTTTTGCATTCATTTTTCTTTTGTTGACTTGGTTGAATAGTGCATTTTGGGATCGTTCTCTGTTACGTTTTAGTGTTATCCGAGTGTGTCTTTACCATTCGGGTTCCTTTTGCTTTACTATCTTCCTTTGCCAAAAGTGATCAGTGCTAAGCCTCTTCTTGACTCTTCTTATCTTTCATATTCCCCTCTCTGCCAAAATTATTGTGTCTTTTATGTTACCTCTCTCACGTTTCCTCAACAATGGTCGAATAGTCTCTCTTGGATCATCTCTATTTCCGATTCTCTTCCTCTTTTCTTAAGGAAATAACCAAATATAGTTTCCCTTTCTCCCAAACATTTCATTCTTTCTTTCAATCTTTTTTGAGCCGACCGTCCTTCCTTCCCCTCTTATTTACTTTCGGTTTCTTGTCTTCTATTCAGTATTTTGTTGATCGTTCGGTGCACTGTGGTGTGGTGGTTCAGTTTTGTTGAAGATTTAACAATCGATATGTGGTTGCAAAGTTTCTTCTTTGTTTCTCTGTCAATTCTGTATGCACTCTATTTGTCTTCTTCTATCATTGTCAAAAGCTGAATGCTTCTTAATATTTATTGATCGTGATTTTTGTTCCCTCCCCGCAAGGTGGGGTGTGTTGGGGTAAGAAATCTTAAAAAGTGGAAAAGGGCAAGGATTATTCAAGTTATCAAACTCTACCTCTCATTAATCGTATAAGGTAAGATCGCTACCTTATTCTTACTTTGGGCCGAATATTCCTATGGTTGGTAAGTTAACGTCTGCAGACTGAGGCCACATATTTAATCACTGTATGGGTTAATAAGATCTATTTTAATACAGATATTCGACATTCACTTGTAATCAATCCTAATTGGAGGTCTTAAGAGATTAAAGTCATTCTCTAATCAAGGTTGGGACCTGGAGATTTTTACTGTGTGATTCCGCAAATAGGTGTGTAACCACACCCTTCGTTACTGTAGATCGGCAAAAGCTAAAAGGCTGAAATGCTGAAACACCGGCATTTGAGGCCTCACAACCGTGCTAACACACGTGGGGTGATTCGAGCCCACAAAGTGTGGGCGATAGGCTGTAGAGGCCGCCACAAGCACTCTCATGGACTTCGGCCTTGATGGGTCGAAATAGGCCGTGTAGGCCTAATGGGCTCGTGGGCCCCACATGGACAAAATCTACAAGAAGTGGAAAATAATGAACTGGACTATGGTGTTCGTATAGCTGTGATTGAAATTGGGCTAAATGGGCCACACTAACCTGTGGGCCCACTTAGGCCGAGTAATAGGCCTTGGCCCTATTTTCATCGTTGTGACCATCCAGGTTACTTGAGTCGCTCGAGGCAACCACAGACCATCTATGAGGTCGTAATCTGTACTGGGACCCCAAAATTAGTAAAATGACCAAAATACCCCTAAAAGGTAAAATAACTATTTTGCCCCTCGAGGGTAAATGATTGTTTTGCCTGTGATTTGTATGACTGATTTTGTGCATGACGTTCTGCATACATGACATACTTCTTGGGATTGGGATATTGTTATGGAGGAAAAAATCGTATTGGTAGTTGTGCCACATATTTTGATATTAGTAGCTTTGCTACGACTCTAGTTAGTGCCGCAACCGGTTCTAACACTGTAAGTGTAGGGACAGTATGGGTGATTTATTCCCCACAGGTAGTGTAGGGTTGGACGGAGGCAAGTGCAGGGTTGGATAGATTATCATGCATTAATCATATAGGTTTGACATTGAAATGGGCTAGGCCCAACTGATAATGGTTCTGATATGGGCTAGGCCAAACTGATATTGATTCTGAGATGGACTAGGCCCAATTGAGATTGTGATGGGTTGAGACCCAAATGTTAATGAATCGGGCTTTAGCCCACATATATTCTGAATTGGACGATTTTGTTACTGAATAGGACTCAAGCCCAAATTGGTTCTAAATTCTATTTTTGACTAACTATTTGGATGTTAAGGAATTACACACTGAGTTTTCATAAACTCACCCCGTTTTTAACTGTGCAGGTAATCCCCAGCATTAGGAGGATCGGTGCTGCGAGGGACCCGGAGATGGCCACACAGATGCTTTTGCTTTCCACCACGCTTATTTGCTTTTGAGTACTTTAATTTCGGTTTGGTTTTTAATAAGGCCTTTCTGGTTTTTTATTTTAAACTTTGGGATTTTATTTACTATATTTGGTAGTTGTTAGAAGTAGATCGCGTTTTTCTAAAATAATAATTGTTTTCAAAACACTACGTTTTCTCAACTCAACTTTTAAACATCACATTTTCGTAAATCAGTTACTTTTAAAATTAGCTCCGCAACCTAAAAAGAATTTCGGGAAAAATATTAATAAGTTTTCAATGTACTATGTTTTAAATAAGAAGGGTTTTTAATCAGAGCAAGTTTTTCGAAAAACATTTCAATGTGACACACCAGATTCAGGCATAACGTCTAGGCTAGTTTTGGGGTGTTACAAACACTGTGAATCTTATTTTCGCTAAGCTCCGTCCAATACAAAGGTGTACGGAATTTGCAACCATATAAAGCTTTATAGGGTGCCATTTTAATGCTCGACTCAAAACTGTTATTATAAGCGAATTCAATCAAAGGAAGATATCGTTCCCACGTACCTTCAAACTCAAGAATGCAACATCTCAACATATCCTCAAGTATCTGAAAAATCTGCTCGGATTGACCGTCCGTTTGCAGGTGAAAAGTAGTACTGAAGTGCAATTTAGTACCCAGAGCATCTTGTAATTTCTTCCAGAATCGTGATGTGAATCTTCAATCTCTGTCTAACACTATAGATGATGGCACACTGATCGTGATTATTCGTGATAAGTTTTATAAATTTATAATTAATCTTTCTTGAAACTAACTATTATCACGATAAAGGCAAGTGCACCTATCGAACAGTAGTATAGTTTTAGCAAGACCGGATTGTCGAACCCAAAGGAACTAAAAGTACTAGTTTTAACTGTCTTTTTATTATCTAGCCTAAAAATAAAAGGGGTTTGTTTATCTAAACTAATTAAATAAACTAAGAAATCACAGAAAATAGGTTGGGGAAAATACTTTTGGAAAAACGATTGATCTAAGACAATACCTAAGGAAAAATCCACCTAGACTTCACTTGTTATTTGACTCTGAATTGGATGATTTATTCATTCAACTTATTCTGTAGAAATCCCTGAGTTATATTATTGTCCCTATTCAAGACTAATAATGTCTAACCCTAGATTGAATAATTAAAATCTCTTTCTAATTAACACCCTAGGGTTGCATTAACTCGATCTATGGATCCCTTTAGGTTTCACCCTAATCTGGAAAAATCTTGTCACCCTATCTCTAGGTGCGCAATCAACTCCGCTTAATTATGACAAAGTTACTCTTAGATAGAGACTATTCATACTCCAAATAAGAGCTTTAACTTGAATCAATATCCTGAAATATTGAAACAAAAATTAAGAACACATAATTAAGAACAAGTTAAATATTTATCATACAATTTAGATAATAATAACAAGATCCGTCTTAGGTTTCATTCCCCTTAGGTATTTAGAAGGTTTAGTTCATAACTACATAGGAAAACATCTTAGAAGAGTAATGAATACAAAACATAAAGAAAACCCAAAACTCCTGAAGGGAAATTGAGGAGAGATCTTTAGTCTTGATGATGAATCCAACTTCTAAGATGGATAAATCGGTTTTCTTGGAGTAATTCCTTGCTCCCTACTTTTCTGTCTCCCTTTAGTCCTCCTCTAGGGTGTTTAAATAGGTTTTAGAATGCCTAAAAGCCCTCAAACTTGCCCTTTTTCCGAGTAGAACTAAACTTGGGTTCGGCAGGGACACGCTCATATGACACACCTGTGTGCGATTACTTCAGGCCGTGGTCAAGGCTAAGGGATCAACACGCCCGTGTTGAGGTTGTTTTAAGCCGCGTTCGAGCCTGTTAGAATGGTACAGGCGTGTGTGCTGCTCGTGTGATGAAGTTCAGGCCGTGTTGTTTTCCCACGTCGACCTATTTTTTCTGTTTTTGGCCTGTTTCTTGTTCTTTTTGCTCTCTTATGCTCACCTAAGTATAAAACATGAAATTAAAGGATTAGGAGCATCAAATTTACCAAATCTAAGGAGAAATCATTCATAAATGTGTTAAGCATGGGATAAAATTATTTATAAATTACGGTTTATAACACACCATGTAATCTCACAATATTATAAATGTATAACTTATCTAATTTATCAAGCGAGTAGTCGGATTGAACTGGAATAAAATGAGCTGATTTCGTCAATCGATCAACTATAACCCAGACATCATCTTTTTTTCTCGAAGATAAGGGCAAACCCGAAACAAAATCCATTGTCACTCGATCCCATTTCCACTCCAGAACCATAATCAGTTGTAACAACCCAGATGGCACTTGATGTTCAGCTTTAACTTGCTGACAAACCAAACATTTAGAAACAAAGTCAGGGATATCTCTTTTCATCCCAAGCCACCAGTAATGCTGTTTCAGATCATTATACATTATTGTACTACCCGAATGCGCAGATAACCGACTATTGTGAGCTTCACTCAGAATCATCTGAATTAACTTTGGATTTCTTGGGACACAAATTCATTCTCGGAATCTCAAATAATCATCTTTATCAACTCTAAATTTTGAATCAGACTCTAAATCACACTGATCTCTTTTAGCTAAAATCTCATTATCAATCTTCTAAGCTTTAACAATCTGCTGTAAGAACAAAGGTCTTTCTTTAAATTTAGCTAAAACTAAACCATCACCGGATAGAACCAAATGAGAATTCATCACACGCAAAGAAAACAATGATTTTTGACTCAAAGCATCAGCAACAACATTTGCTTTTCCCAGATGATAATCAATCACAAGTTCGTAGTCTTTTAACAATTCTAACCATCTTCTCTGTTGCAGATTTAGATTATTCTGAGTCATCAAATATTTCAAACTTTTATTATCAGAATATATATGATATTTCTCACCGAACAGATAGTGGCACCATATCTTTAGAGCAAACACAATCGCATCTAACTCAAGGTCATGCGTCAGATCGTTCTATTCATGCAGCTTCAACTGTCTCGAAGCATAAACAACGACTTTACCTTTTTTCATTAAAACACATCCCAAACAGATCAACGAAGCATGACTGTAGATTAAAAATTCTTTACCTGATTCAGGTTGTACCAATATCGGAGCTTCAGTCAACAAAGTTTTCAACTGGTCAAAGCTGTTCTGACACTTTTCGGACCACTCAAACTTCACATCTTTTTGAAGCAGTTTCGTTAACGGAGTTGCAATCATAGAAAACCTTTTACGAATCTTCTATAATACCCAGCAAGTCCCAGAAAACTACGGACTTCAGAGACGTTCCTCAGAGGTTTCTAATCCAAAATAGTTAAAATTTTGCTCGGATCAACTCGGATACCAAATGCTGATACAATATGACCCAGAAAACTAACTTCTCGCAACCAAAATTCACATTTACTGAATTTCGCATACAACTGCTTATCTCGTAGAGTCTGTAACACTATTCTCATATACTCGGTATGTTTAGATTCATCACATGAATAAATCAATATGTCATCAATGAATACAACAAAAAATTGATCTAGATACGGTCTCAATATTCTATTCATGAAATCCATAAAGATAACAGGTGCATTAGTCAATCCAAAAGGCATAACTAAAAATTCATAGTGACCGTACCTCGTTCTAAAAGTACTTTTTGGAATGTCTGAGTCTTTCACTCTCAACTGATAATAGCCCGATCCCAAATCTATTTTCGAAAATACAGCAGCGCCTTTCAACTAAACAAACAAATCATCAATTCGGGGCAGAGGATACTTATTCTTGATAGTCACTTTGTTTAACTGACGATAATCTATACACATTCTCATCATTCCGTCTTTCTTTTTCACAAATAGAACCGGAGAACCCCAAGGTGAAAAACTCAGTCTAGAAAATCCTCTATCGGTCAACTCTTACAAATGAGACTTTAATTCTTTTAATTCAGTCAAAGCCATTCTATACGGAGCTATCGAAATCGGAGTAGTATCAGGTACCAATTCAATGCCAAATTTAACTTCTCTAACTGGAGGTAATTCTTTAGGAAATATGTAACACCCCTATCCCGTAACCGTCGGCAGAATAGGTAAGGGGCATTACCAGACAGACAGAACATTACAGATCAATACAAAATCACAAGTATCACATAATATTAATGCATAAGCAAATCAACAATTCATTCATTATTTAAGAAAAGGTCGAGACTAAACGAACACATTCAGAATTGTCAGAACTTAGAAAAAATTTTCAATACTGTTGAGGTTACAAGTCCTTGTGACCACGCCGTGTGGCCCACACGGGTACCAGACACACCCATGTGAACTAGTCGTGCCAAAACAGAGTACATATACTGACTTTTACACACGGCCAACAGACACGGCCGTGTGTATGGCCGTGTGAAACTTAGCTAGCTACTGACTTTAGCCCACGGCCATATGACACACCTATGTGCCTTAACCGTGTGATCTTAAGAGGTTACTGCTTAGTATACACGACAAGGCACGCCTGTGTTCCTTGACTGTATGGCACAATGCAGGCTTGGTTTAAGCTAACTTGCCACTCCTTTTTGGGTCATTCTTACAAGTAATATTAAACAACATTCATGTCACAATTTTTAGCCAATACAATGCTCCAAACATGCTTCATTATAACTAAATCATTATCATTCAATAACTTATTCAAATCCATACCAAAACACATTAAGAATCTTATTATAACAACATGCCAAAATGCTAATTTCATAGCTCACTTATGGCACCTTCTTACTCATGCTTAAACTTACCATTTCTTCAATTTGGCATTACAAACCATTTACCAAAACTAAGCACAAATATACCATTTGCTAGCCAGCTCTCATGACATAACATATATACATACCAAAGCTTACATACATAAACATTCTAGCCTATACATGCCATACTTAGAAATATTTACACTTTTAAAAGTACCAAAATGAGTTCGATAGTATGGTGACAATCCTCGACTATCCCCGAGCCTTTAGTAGCTATGATAACTGTAACGCCCCAAAAAGTATGGGGTCTGTAATTTTGCTTGACGTTACATGAATTCCATGTTTGCTTAAATGATTAGTTGATTTAAGTGTGTTTGGGGGTGTCTGAGTAGTAATTTTGCTTAAATGAATTCCATGTAATTTTGCTTGACGTTACATGAATTCCCCGAGCCTTCAGCTTTTGTAGCATTTTCTGTTTTGCTCTTGGAAGAACCTGAGCACTGGTACTTAGGCTTGATAAATAATGGTGCTAGAATGTTAGCGCAAAAAGCCTTGTGGCTTGGTGGCATGTGGCGTGGTTTGGCAGTAGGAGGGCAGGGGTTCGAATCCCAGGGAAGGCAATGAATGATAATTTTGCGGCTTGGGACAGCAGGAGTTTGTAGTGAAGTCAAACTCTGCTGGTGGAAGTTTGAACTGGTCTTGGTTGTTGGGAAAGGATTAGAGAGAGATAAGGGGAGTGATTTGTAGAGATTTTCTAGGAGTTGGAGGGAAGGAGTGTTGTAGCCAAAGTGGGCATCTTGCTTGGGCAAATTCGACTAAGGGAAAAGCACTCTGGCATTTGCGGCATTTTGGGTTTTGGGGGGAGAAGCCGAAATCTCTTTTTGTTCCATCCTCGGGTTTTTATGCATCTTTTGGTTCATTTCGGGGTACCTTTTTCTCTTGTGCCAAATTCATTTTCTTCTTTTCTTGGTTCATTATGTTTCATCTTGGCCAGATAACTCCACTCTTTTCCTCAAGTCGAACATCTTCTTGAATTGTTTTCTTTCTCTACTCGTTCTTAAGTGCGTCTTCTATCTTGGGGTTTTAGCCAAACTCCTTTGGTTCTCCTCCCTCTCGACTTAGTTGGGTGGTTCTTTGGGCTAATCGAATATTCTTCTGTCTGACCGAAGCTCTCCCTGGTGATCTAAGGTAAGTCTCCTCTTGGGTCGCCAAATCCTTCTCAAGAGCCGAACTTTGTTATCGTTTTCAGCTATGGCTATGCCACTTCTCCTTCTCTTGTCATATTATGTTAGACTCCTTTTCTTTAACCTCTTTCTTTTATCGGTTTCACTAGGGGTGTGTTCTTGGCTTTGTGCGCTAGTCAGTGGTGGTTGTTGGGGTTAGGCTGGATACTGCTGCCCTCCTCTTCTAGTCTTCGTTTTGGTAAGAGACTTATGTGGTTAAGTGGTTTATAATAAGGTTGTGTAACAAGTGAACTTTAATGTAGCGTGTGGCCATCGGGAGGGGGTGATTGGAGGTTGAAGAGTTTTGAAACGTACTTGGGATATCAAGGTAAACGTCATGCATTGATGAGATTTATGAGTTTATAGTCGGGTGGCTAACTCAAATATTTGAGAACTGACAAGGGATCACTAATATGGTTTCAGGTTGGGTGCGCAAAGTTCGACGTGTTTCTCTCCAAAAAGGTGTGTAACTGTACACCATTCCTGTTACTGATCAAAAGCCAAAAAGTCGGCATTTGCGATCACGCGAGCATGCGAACGCTTGCGAGATGATTCGAGCCATAAGCTTTGGGTGACGGATGTTGAGGCCACCGTGAGCGCTCTCGTGGGCTCAGGCCGTTATGGGTCACTTGGGCCGAGTAATGGGCCTTAGGCCCATATGCACTGTTTTAGTCACATAGGCTGTTTGAGCCATTCGTGATGACTGTAGACCTCCTAAAGAGTCGCTGTCGGTATTGAGATCCCAGAATCAGTTAAATGACCGAGATACTCCTGAGGGGTAAAAATTACTATTTTACCCCAGATTCACGAAACAACCTCTATAATGCTAGCAGTAGGTTAATTTAATGGGTGAATGACATTTGCATGACTGGTTATGAGTATGATATACTGCTTGCATATTATTTATGACACGACGTCTACATGGGGTAGGTTATGATATGGAGGAAGTACTGTACTGGTGACTACGTCACATATGTTATTATTGGTGGCTTGCCACACTTATCGTATCGGCAACTACGCTGCATTATCGATACATCGCGCCTTGGCTGCGATTTTGAAGTGTCTTTGGTTGGGTGGGTCAATTGATATCCCCACAGGTGTGTTGGTTGGTACAGGTGGTGTGCTGGATGGTTATGGGATGGGTTGCATCTTGCACTGTACTGCTACTATAGTAGGGCTTGGCCTAGACTGTACTGATACTGTATTGTTCACTATTTTTACTATTTGATTGTTTTGGGGTTTAGACACTGATTTTATGTAAACTCACCCCGTTTCTAACTGTGCAGGTAATCCCTAAGCTTGATGGTTTGGAGTCATGAGGGACTCACTGGCGCACCACACTCATCGCTTATGTTCCTATTTATTCTAATTGCAATTAGATTTCGTTTTGGGATTTTAATTTATGTAATAAGGCCATTGGAGGGATTTAAGTTTAAATTTGGATTATTATTTCTTACGCTAAACTGCTAGTCTAGGAAGATACGAATTTTCAAAATGGCATGCTTTCCCTAAAGAACACGAGCTTCCAACAACAAAGTTTTTAAATGCTTCCGCGGTTTTTAAATGATAAACTATACTTAACTTTGGCAAACTAACCGGTAAATGTTTTGACGAGAACTCTAGTTAAATAGTAATAAAAAGGGTTTAGATTCAATAACAGATTTCTACTCTTAGGATCAGTTTTGGAAAGCGATATGATGTGACATGCCAGATTTGGCCATAACGTCTAGGCCGGGTTTAGGGTGTTACAATAACTGTAAAACAGGAAAAAAATTATATAGAATAAGCTACAAAGAGCTTAGTAAGCCAAATATAACTATTCTAACTGTTAAAGCATATAAAGTAAAAGTCAATAGCAAGGATTCACAACCATTTCACAGAGTAATTCATGAGTTTAACTATGCTCATTTGCTTGTATACATGTCATGTATCATTTCCATGATTTCATACATACTTTGCATTCATTATTTCACAGAAACAGAGTCTTTCATATTTAGAAATCTAGTACGATACAAATGTACATGTAGATTACACTTTCATATATTCATTTCCATATCTCGTACTCTATCATCAGACGGTTCAGAAACAATACAGATATTCATGGATGGGTACAATGCCGACGTTCCGAACTTGGTCTTACATGTAATTTAGTCCATTTTTCACAAAAGCACAAATATGCAAAATTCACCAAGACTATAGCTTGGCCGAATATAAATAGCTTCCATACAAGCCCAAATAACAATTTTAATTCACAATTTAGTCCTTCAAAACCTTATTTTCACAAATTAGCCCAAATAGCTTTATTTCATCAAAAATTTAAGAACAAAACATGATAATCTCACATATATCTTTCATAATTCATATAAAAACATTACAAAGCTCATACAATCATTAATGGCACATTTCATAATCTTCAACAAAAATAGAAATTCAGGCATGGGTTTTGAAGAACACGAAGAACGATCACAGAAACGTTGAAATTATAAAAAACAGACGAAAATTCATACCTTAATCTTCCAAGATTAATGCCGAACCCTAAATAGCTATGAAAGCTTTATTTTATTTTCTTCAAATTCTACTAGATGATGATAATGGAAGAAGAAATGACTTTTATTTTATTTAACTTATAATTAATTACCAATTTTACCCTTTATTAAGCCATATAAAAATCACTTAATGGATGGTCAGTAATGTTCATAAACCTTAGTTATGGCCTAATAACATCATAAGGACCTCTCCTTTAATAAGACAAGTCAAATAGGCACTTTTAACATCTAGCACACAGCTTTTACATTTTACGCGATTAGGTTCTTTTTGCAAAATCGAGCACAGAAACAGAAAAATTAAATCACAGAAACTTCACAGATATAAACTCAGGTTTGTGGTCCCAAAACCACTATTTCGACTAGGGTCTAAACCGGACTGTTACAATTCTCCCCTTTTAGGGATTTTCGTCCCCAAAAATCTTACCGTTAAACACATTCAGATATTGTTGTCTCATTGTATCCTCGGGCTCCCACATAGCCTCTTCTACTCCGTGTCGATGCCACAGCACTTTGACTAATGAAATTCTCTTATTACGCAATTCTTTAATCTCACGAGATAGAGTACGAATCGACTTTTCTTCATAAGTCATCAGAATGAATTTCAATATCAGACGGAGAAATTACATGCGAAGGATCAGATCTGTATCGTCGAAACATCGATACATGAAATACATTATGAATCTTTTCTAGCTCAGATGGTAGCCTCAATCTATAAGCAATCGGCTCAACTCACTCAATGATTTCATACAGTCCGATGAACCTCGGATTCAACTTGCCCTTTTTACCAAATTGAAACAATTTCTTCCACGGAGATACTTTCAGAAACACTTTATCACCAATCTCAAATTCGATATCTTTTCATTTTAAATCCACATAAGATTTCTGATGATCAGAGGCAGCTTTCAGACTATCTCGGATTACTTTCACTTTTTGTTTTATTTCTTTTATTCGATCAATACCGTAAATCGTATTCTCACTGAGCTCAGACTAGTATAATGGAGTTCTACACTTTCTACCATATAAAGCTTCGTATGCTACCATTTGAATGCTCGATTGAAAGCTATTATTATAAGCAAATTCAATCAAAGGTAGATATTGCTCCCACGTACCTTCAAACTCAGGAATGCAACATCTTAACATATCCTCGAGTATCTGAATAGTCTGATCAGATTGACCATCTGTTTGTGGATGAAAAGCAGTGCTAAAATGAAATTTAGTACCCAAAGCATCTTGCAATTTCCTCCAGAATCGTGATGTAAATCTCGGGTCTCTATCTGATACTATCGACAATGGTACACCATGCAATCTCACTATATCAGAAATGTACAACTCAGCTAGTTTATCGAGTGAGTAATCAAATCGAATCGGAATAAAATGAGCTAATTTTTTCAACCAATCAACTACAACCCAAATTACATCTTTCTTTCTCGAAGACAGGGGCAAAACCGACACAAAATCCATGGTCACACGATCCCATTTCCACTCCGGAATCATAATTGGTTGTAACAAACTAGATGGCACCTGATGTTCAGCTTTAACTTGCTAACAGATTAAACATTTAGAAACAAAATCAGAGATATCTCTTTTCATTCCTGGCCACCAGTATAGCTCTTTCAAATCGTTATACATTTTTGTACTCCTCGGATGTACACAAAATCTACTACTATGAGCTTCACTCAAAATCATCTGAATTAACTCCAAATTTCTCGGAACACAAAGTCTATTTCTGAATCTCAAACAGTCATTAACATTAACTCAGAATTCAGAATCACACTGAGCTCGTTTTGTTATTAATTCATTGTCAGATTTCTGAGCCTCACAGATCTGTTGTATAAACAAGGGTTTTGGCTTTCAGTTCGGCACAAACCAAGATATCATCAGACAGTGCTAAATGAGCGTTCATCGCACGCAATGAAGACAATGATTTCCGACTCAAAGCATCCGCTACCACATTTGCTTTGCCCAGATGATAATCAATAACCAGCTCGTAATCTTTTAACAATTCTAACCATCTTCTCTGTCGCAGATTCAAATCCTTTTGCATCATTAAATACTTCAGACCTTTATGATTAGAAAACACGTGACATTTCTCACCAAACAGATAGTGATGCCAAATCATTAAGGCAAACAAAATAGCAGCTAACTCGAGATCATGAGCCGGATAGTTCTTTTCATACGGCTTTAACTGTCTTGAAGCATAAGCAATGACTTTTCCTTCTTGCATTAAAACACATTCTAAACAAATCAACAAAGCATCACTATAAATCACAAATTCTTTACCCGGTTCAGGTTGTACTAATACCGAAGCTTCAGTCAACAAAATCTTTAATTGATCAAAACTATTCTAACATTTTTTAGACCAATCAAACTTCACATCTTTCTGTAGTAGTTTTGTCAATGGAGTCGCAATCATCGAGAAACCTTTTACAAATATTCTATAGTAACTAGCAAGTCCCAGAAAACTATGAACTTCAGAGATATTCTTCAGAGGTTTCCAATCCAAAATAGCTAAAATTTTGCTCGAATCAACTCGGATACCGGAGGCTGATACTATATGACCTAGAAAACCAATTTCTCGTAGCCAGAACTCACACTTACTGAACTTCACATACAATTGTTTATCTATCAAAGTCTGTAGCACTATTCTCAGATGCTCAATATGTTCAGATTCATCACGTGAATAAATCAATATGTCATCAATGAATACCACAACAAATTGATCTAAATATGGTCTGAAAATTCTATTCATCAAATCCATAAAGATAGCAAGTGCATTCGTTCATCCAAAAGGCATAACTAAAAATTCATAATGCCCGTACCTCGTTCTAAAAGCAGTTTTCGGAATGTCAGAGTTCTTTGCTCGCAACTGATAGTAACCAAATCTCAAATCTTTTGAAAACACAATAGCACCTTTCAACTAATCAAATAAGTCGTCAATTATGGGTAGAGGATATTTGTTCTTTATAGTCACTTTGTTAAGCTGACGGTAATCAATACAAATTCTCATTGTGCCATCTTTCTTTTTCACAAACAGAACAGGAGCTCCCCATGGTGAAAAGCTCGGTCTAGCAAATCCTCGACCGGTCAATTCTTACAACTGAGATTTTAGTTCATTTAGTTCGTCAGAGCCATTCTATACTTCGGAGTAGTTCTAGGTACTAATTCAATGCCAAACTCGACTTCTCGAATCGGAGGTAAACCAGGTAGCTTTTCAAGAAACACATCAGAGAATTCACAGACAACAGACACAGATTCAACTTTCTTATCATTCACTTTTGAGTCTAACACATAAGCTAAGTAGGCTTCACAGCCTTTCTTCACATATTTCCTTGCTTTTATCACAGATATCACAGTTGGTAGACCATTCAGATCACTAGACTCAATTTGCATTATCTTATCATTCTTACACCTTAAATCAATGATTTTTCGTTTGCAATTCACAATAGCATCATGCAATGTTAGCCAGACCATTCCCAGAATTATATCAAATTCGTCGAAAGGCAAAAGCATCAGATTAACAGGAAAACAGATATCTCGAATCAATAACGAGCAATTCTTGTAGACTTTATCAACCAAGACACTTTTGCCTACGGGGTTCGATACTCTAATTACGAATTTAGTAGACTCTACAGGCAAAGTCTTATTATGCGTTAAATTCATGCAGATATAAGAATGCATTGATCCAGGGTCTATCAATGCAATTACAGAAGCATCATAAAGAGTAAAAGTACCAGTAATCACGTCTGGTGACGAGGCTTCCTCACGAGCTCGGATAGCATAGGCTCTGCAGTGCTCCGCCTCGATCTCTAACAAAGAGTATCCCTAGTAGCTCTTTGACCACCACTTGTATTTCTCGTATTTCTGGAAGGCCTACCTCTAGCTGAGGTGTTGCTCGATCTCAGATTCTATACATTCTCTTGCTCAGCAGGTTCAGAACAATCTCTTACAAAATGGTCCAAAGATCCACATCGAAAATAGGCTCAGTCATTCAATCTACAATTTTCCAGATGTCTTTTACCACAGTATTTATGTTCAAGTTTCTCAGATCGGACATTCCCAACACTTGCAACAGAAGTAGCAGGAGCTCTGGAATTCGAATATGATCTAGCTCGATATCGGTTCGCATGTCTTACGTCAGCCTTTCAACGGCTACAATCATCTCAGAATTGCTTTGACACAAACTGAAATGATCTACTCGAAGATTTCTTTCTAACATCTATAGCTTCAGAATCAGCTTTTCTTTTCTCTTTACTTAATTCTTTAGCTTTACAAGCTCGCTCAACGAGCACTACCATTTCTTTAATCTTCAAAATCCCAACTAACAGACGGATATCTTCATTTAGTCCATCTTCAAACCTTTTGCACATAATTGCTTCATTTTATACACATTCCCAAGCATATTGGCTCAATCTCACAAATCCACATTCGTATTCAATAACAGACATATGGCCTTGTTTAAGCATGAGAAACTCTTTACGTTTCTGATCAATGAATCTATGACTAATGTATTTCTTCTGAAATTTAGCTTGGAAGAAATCCCAAGTAACTCACTCACTCGGAACCACAGATATTAAAGTTTTCCACCAATGGTGCGCCGTATCTCTCAGAAGTGAAACGACATATTTTACACATTCCTCAGGATTCAGAGACATTTCATCAAACACACGTATTGTAGTCTCTAACTAAAATTCGGCTCTTTCAGCATCATCATCATTCGTTGTAGCCCGAAACTCTTTAGCCTAGTACTTTCTAATCTTATCAACTGGTGGTCTACATAACTGAGCTAGATTCACTAAGGGCATAATCAAAATTTGAGAAGGATTAACCAGGGGTGGAGGTTGTTGTACAGCCGGATTGGTTCTAATATACTGAGTGAACCAATCATTCATCATCTGATAGAAGGCTTGCTTACCCTCACCATCACGGCTACTCGTAGCCGGTCGAGAATCATCTTGCACTGTCCCTTGCGTGAGAGCAGGCGCATTACTTTCAACATTGTCAGCTACAGCTCTATTGGGATCCATTGCTATATAAAAGCACATTTAATGTCAGGATTCATCACACTATCTCAGTTTCAGATATATGGCATGTATAGCTAGACTCACATACGCTCTGGTAGTCCTAGAACCGACTAAACCATAGCTCTGATACTAATAAAATGTAACACCCCTATCCCGTAACCATCGCCAGAATAGGTAAGGGGCATTACTAGACAGATAGAACATTACAGATCAATATAGCATCACAGGTATCACATAATATTAATGCATAAGCAAATTAACAATTCATTCCTTATGGAGGTCTCCAAAACCTAAGACATACTTAAAGAAAAGGTCGGGGCTAAACGAACACATTTAGAATTGTCAGAGCTTAGAAAATTTTTTTAATACTGTTGAGGTTACATGCCCGTTTACACCGTTATGATCATTTAGGTTAGTTATGTCGCTCGACATGACTGTAGACCTTTGGACAGGTCGTTATTGGAGCTGAAACCCCACAATAGGTAAAATGACCATAATACCCCTGTAGGGTAAAATGACCGTAACACCCCTGTAGGGTAAAATGACCGTAATACCCCTGTATGGTAAATTGAAGATTATGTCCTTATGTTCCGTATGACTGAGGTGCTTATGATTTACATATATGATTGTACTGAGTATGACTTTACATACACGCAATATTTATGACATGACATACTGCATGGGGTTGGGTTTTTGCTATAGAGGAAGTACTGTTCTGGTGACTATGTCACATTCACTGTTACTGGTGGCTTTGCCACAATTACTGATACTAGTGGCTTTGCCACATTTACTGTTTCTGGCATCTACGCTGCATTATTATTACTGGCAGCTTTGCTGCGATATTGGTGTACTGGCTGGGTGGGTCGATTTATATCCCTACATGGTGTGTTGGTTGGTAAGGGTTGGTGTGCTGGCTGGATTTGGGTGGGATGCATAATTGCATTACACTGTACTGATACTATGTTGGGCTTAGGCCCACACTGTTACTATACAGGGCTAAGGCCCAGACTTTACTGATACTGAATAGGGCTCAAGCCAAGACTGTTACTGCATGCACTATTTTTTGTTTGACTGATAGGGGGCTACACACTGAGTTTTCATAAACTCACCCTTTCTTTTTAACTGTACAGGTAATCCCCAGCCTTAGACGATTTAGAGCTGTAAGGGACTCGGAGGTGGCCACATGATTACTACTATTTGAATTTGATTTTAATTATTTCAAAATTTCAGTTTGGGTTTTTAATTTTATAATAAGGCCTCTCTAAATTTTCTATCTATTAATTTGGGACTTATGATCATTATGTTTTATATCTGTTAAGAGTAAAACGCGGTTTTCCAAAATGATAACTGTTTTCAAAACACTACATTTTCGCAACAATTATGAAATACTGCCGCAACGAACAATGTTTTAAAGGTGATGACAATTTAAAATGAATAACGGATTTTAGGATGATTCGAGTTCTAACAAAGAGCTCTTAAATTCAGTAACAGACTTTTACCAAAAAGATAAATTTTTGAGAAACACTTCGATGTGACACGCTAGATTCGGCCATAACGTCTAGGCCAGGTTTGGGGTGTTACAAACATAGTTCTATTGAAAAACCCGTTCTATATTAAAACCTCGTTGTGATCTTTACAAAAAAATTAGAATAACTTACTTATTGTCAAAACTCGAGTTGGTTTAGCAAAGTGTGAATCATATTAGATCGTTATTGCATTTTTAAAAAAAACCATGATTGTTGCGAAAGCTTTTTAAGATGTGTTGCAATAGCGTGGTGTTTTGAAATGCATTTATCTCTTTGAGAAACCGCGGCCTACTTCTAACGGATATGATTCAAAGTAAATAAATCCCAAAATCAAAATAAAAACTTAAAAAGGCCTTATTACAAAACAAAAACCCAAATGAAATTACTTATAAATTAAAATTTTAAAAAGAAGCAAAAACGGTTATGTGACCACCATCGAGTCCTCGTAGCACCGATCTGCCTAAGGATTACCTGCGCAAAAAAATAGAAGGGTGAGTTTAAGTAAACTCAGTGTGTAATCCCTTAACAATAATCAGTCAAACAGTAGGCAAAAATAGTTTGGGCGTGAGCTCGTTTCAGTGACAGTTTAGTATCAGTTAGGGCCATAGCCCATTACAGTTCAGTATCAATGTGGGCCTTAGCCCATTACAGTAACAGTAACAGAATGCAAACAAAAGTCCTACCCATCCATCCTCTACACTCCACTCCATCTAGCCCTACACTCCATGTGGGGATAAAATCGACTCACCCATCCTGACACTCCAAAATATAGCACCGGTTGCATCACTAAACAGTATTGCAGCAGAGCTGCCAGCACAGTACACTTCCTCCAAATATATCAAACCTACCCCCATGCAACATGTCATGTCATAATATCATATGTGTATGCAAAAATGTCATGCTCGAATACAGTCATACATATCATAGGGGTATATCAGTCATTTTACCTCATAGGGGTATAACAGTCAATTTATCAGTATGGGGTCTAAGTCTACTTACCGACTCAACAGTAGGCCCACAGTTGTCTCGGGTGACCCATGCAACCTTAACGATCAAACGGTGAAAATGGGCCTAAAGCCCATAACATTGCCCATGTGGGCCCACATGCCCGTGTAGCCCACAAAGCCCAACAAAAGCCTTGACCGTATAAACTACATAGCCTGGCCCTCTAATCTCTACATAATCGTGTGGTTTACCCGTGTGGGGTCCATGAGCCCGTGGGGCCCACACGGCCCATTTCAGCCCAACGTGGCCCAAAACGGCCTAAACCCATGAAATCGCTTATGGTGGCCTCTACGGTCAAATGCCTATGTTTTATGCGTTCGAATTACCACATAAGCGAGTACACGCTCGTTTAGCTTCTATAGTTATACTTTTCTGGCTTTTGCCGATCTACGTTTACAGTAGTGTGGTTACACCCCTGGTTGCGAAAACGTGCGAACTAGCCCACGTGCACTCCAACCTATTACAACATAAGCTTCGATTAAATACCTAAGAAACGAGTTGAAAGAAACCTAACCAAAACTTGTTCATTACCTACTATCGCCTTGATCGATCACACTAGCAAAAATCGGTAACATAGAAGGGTGTTATATAAAATAGACTATCACAACAGAAAGAGGGAAGAAAACAATAACTGAGCATTCGAACCTGAGATGAAATATTCAGCTAACCAACACAAAAGTACAAAGAGAAGAGAACCGAAAGAACGATATGAAAGGAAGTGTATTCGATTTTCATAATACAAGAACAGACAGTCGATAAAAGCTGAAGGCAACGAGAGAGAAGAGAAATGGATATTCGGCCACTGCTCAAAAGAGGATGATGATGGAACAGAACTGATTGAGAGGGGAAAAATGGTAGGTAGAATAAAAGATGAAAAGAGATTCGGCTAATAGCAGAGAAATGGTCGAAAGGGAAAGCAAAATCGAAAAGATTATAGAAGGAGAAAAATACCCGAATGGTCAAGGTAAAATTCGACTACCAAACAAGCAACAAAACAAAAGAGAGAAAAGATGCAGAAGGGGGAAAAAGCTACCGAAAAAGAGAGCAAAACCAGAACAAATTCAGCACCAATGAAGTAAAGAACCAAAAAGAATGACCAACCCCCAGTGATGCTCAAAACCAAAAATTGTAAGGAGTAAGAGTCCCAAATCAACACGCCCTCTTCCACTCCCTTCAAATCTCCTAAAATCTCTCCCCATATTACTGCTATGATCACTCAACTTTATCCCACCTAACCATATCCCTACTAGCTGAAATTCCCTCCAACAAGTTCCCAGAATTTGGCCACCACTCCCTATACTCCTCAAACACCCTAATTTCAGTCCAACTACAACACTTCCCCAGCGTCAGTAGCAAAATAAAATACTCTTTTGCATCGCCAAGCCTCAAACCCCAAACCCCAAGGAACACTCCACACGCCACTTTCCCTTAGACTAGCAGGCATTTTATGACATAAAATACCCATATTTATTTAAGAAGCCTACAGACTAGAGACGGGGTTAATTCAAGAAAAAACAAAATTTTTGCATAAGCCAAGGCTTGAACTCAGGACTTCTCCAACACTCCTCAAGACACTTAACCACTGAAGCAAGCACGCATTTATGCCACACAACATACAAAAATAAATACTTAGATTTTAGGGCGTTACATAGTAAGCCATAAGTAAATAAATCATTTCAATGATATTTGTAACCAATATCACTAAACTGAATTTAATAAATTTCAATCACATATGCATTCATTGTACTCGTAAATTTATATAACCATATTAAATAACTCCACTTATCTTATTTATCAAAGAACATATAACCATGCTTTCAAATCTGAATAACAACCGTTAACTCAATCATATAGGTTAAGCTCGCACATATTCATTACATCGCCAATCAAACTATGTTCATTTATTACAAATCATACATAAGGGTATAACAACTTCTTTATAAACACTTCCAAACTCGAACATCAATAATTCCCTTATTGACATAAACCAAATTTTCATATATGAACCATATAGCCAACTCAACCATTTTAATTTCTTTATCTATTCAAATTTTCAAACCAATAAATCATGTATCAAAGCCATATTTCATATTTCATAAATCTCATGTCCAAAACATAAAACCACAATTTCATATAACAAGCATATATAACACATCATTCATTTATATACATTCTTATCGTTCGTTGTCATATATTTCACATATGATCATATGATACATACTCACCTTTCATTTCTAAATTTCATAATAAATCACGCATACATGAATCAGATACAATTGCACATGGTTATTCATTTCTTAGAATGCCCGTTGAACCATTCAGAATCAATAAGGATACTCGGATAACTCATAAGCTCGTACAATGCCAACGTCCCAAATATGGTCCTACATGTAATCAAATATCGATACCACTGTTCCAGATAGGGTCTTACATGAAATCATATACGGTGCCAATGTCCCAGACATGGTCTTACACGTAAATCACAAATCGATGCTAATGTCCCAGACGTGGTCTTACATGATAACACATATCGGAATCCTATGTCATGAAATATGTATCCTAACTATTCCTATGGTTCATACGGGGCTTTTCAGACATTGTCACTTTACCGGAACTTTTTCAATTTCACTTATTGGAACAATCCATGATCGGAACAGATTCTCCAAAGCTCGATTTAATTCGGCATCACACATATATATATATATATATATATATTTCTTTACAACTCAATTCAGCACATATAATGCACATACAATTCAATTTAACAACATTTATTTACTTATGAACTTACCTCGTACTAACACGAACGGACTGGAATGACTATTCAATAATTTTTGACTTTCCCTGATCCAAATCTGATTTCCTCATTTCTTGATCTAATTCAATGCAAATTCAACTTATTTAATCATATATTCAATAAAATTCATCTAAATACACATAAATGGGCTAATTACACTTTTGCCCCTGACATTTCACATTTTTCTCAATTTAGTCCCTATTTCATAAAACACAAAAATTTTCAAAATTTGACCACACCCATGCTTGGCCGAATTTCACTAAGGTCCTTAGCAACCCATTTCTTTCATTTATTTCACATTTTAACCTCTCAATTTACAAAATTTACAATTTAGTCTAAATTACTCAAATTCATCAAAAATTCAAATACAAAACATATTTATCTATCATCAAACTTCCATATTTCATCAATTAACATTTCAAAACTCACAAAATCAATAATGGCATAACTCAAAATCACCATCAAATTCTAAAATTGAGGCATGGGCTTGATAAAACACAGAGCAACGATCTTAGAAACGTAAAAATTATCAAAAACTGATCAACTAACATACCTTAATCAAAGATAGAAATGGCCGAACCTAACTTGCTTCTTTTCTTTCTTATTCTTTGCTATTTTCAGTCAAAATAATGAACAAATGCATGGCCACTTTAATTATGTTTTATTATAATACATATTATTCATAATTTACCTTTTTAACCTTTACAAATTAATATGAAAACTTTATAATCAATGTCCATAACCGTCCATGCTTGTGTTCAATGGTTAAATTACAACATAAGGCCCCACATGATAAAAGCCATAGCAATGTAGCACTTTAACGATTAGCAAGTCACTTTTTCATTTTACGCGATTAAGTCCTTTTTCACAAATCGGCACTCAAACGATAAAATTTTCATACGAAAATTTCACACATATCAATTCACATACTTTAAGCATAGAGTATAATATTAAAATACTTTTTTGAATCAAATTCGTGGTCCTGAAACCATTGTTTCAACTAGGGTCTAAACCAGGCTGTTACACCGTCACATTACATCATTATCATGAACATATGCACATATTTATTTCAATGCTTATATACATATTATATAAGCACTAAAGATTAAGCATGATATATGGACCTTAATCTTCATTACTCAAATAAACACTTATACCATTCAAAGCCTATCTACATAACATAGTAACACGTCCTAAAATAAGGTTTATAGCCAAGAATCATTTCCTGAACATCCAAAATAAAACATTTAATCATATTTAAACCTAAACACATGCCACATAATCAAGTCTAGAACAATCAAAACCCTACCAAGATTGAAACTGGATACTGTGAGCCTTGGAATTGATCTGGTAGGCACTTTCCGCAAGAATGTCATACGAATGCTTAGTAAGTTCATAGGAACTAAAACAGTAAGCTTACCTCAATCTCTATTAATATAACAATTTAGCTACTAAACAACTTTCCTATTCTCACATTTAACAACAATAAGGTGAGATCATCAGAAGAAAGTCTCAAAGAATTTAATTTTAACAATACCATATAACCCAGTCCCATGTCATTTATATCAATGTCATCAATTGTTTATATATTTCGACTACATTATTCAATCATTACATAACATATCCATTTGGAACACATGTCTACAGTTCAAACATATAACATTCTCCATTTATATAATTCAATCCAATATCATTTTTGTATAATTGTCGAACATATACATAATTTATTCAGTTCAACCGTACAACACAAAATATTGGCATACACATCCATTTTCATATATCATATAGTATCAGTCAATTCCTTTTCTTTTACAGAATTAGCCTGATAAAACTAAAATAATAAGATACAGATACACGGATAACTATACCACACCAGATAGCTCAATAGAGTGAGAAGTACACCACACCAAATGACTCGATAGAGCAATAATTACACCACACCAAATGGCTCGAGAGAGCGATAACTACACCACACCAAGGCATGAAATGTAAAGCTCTTAGGCATAATATCATATCATATAACATATCATCACTCCACCATACCAAGGTAGCATAGCGCAAAGCCTGTAGGCACAATATTGTATCACATAACGTATCCTCCATCCACCACACCAAATATCCATCCGCAAAAAACGCAGGATTCCGACGTAAATAGTGATATCTCCATCATATCTTTTACTCCTCGTCATCTTTTACACATAACCCATACTAGTGTGCAATCAACCCTGTTAGCATGCCAATTGTATCTCATCCTATGTTCATTTGGGCTCTCTAACACATCAGTATCATTTTTTACAATTCAATCCATTATTTAAATTTTTGTACCATTCCAACCACATTTCAAAATATAATTAAATATCTTCAATTTAGTCCACTTTCCATTCAATTTAATAATATAACATTACTAGGCATATTTCATACACTCGTATATTGAATTTTACATTCATCCATTATTACACATCTATCCGTATTTATCACAAATCTCTTATTTTCTATTGTAATCATTTTCTCACCTTTATGTATCAATTTCGAAACAATTTAAAAATGCATTCAAATATTATAATTTCACATTTCAACCACAAACATTACATATATATAATCATAACTGTATCATATGAACTCATGATACTATAGTAGAATGACTTCATGACTGAATGAGTTTATAATTAATAGGTTAAAAGATGAAATTTAATTATAAACCATTTGAGTGTCATTTGCATATGTTCAATCAGTCCCTTCGCTAACTTGTTGAAACAAAAAATGAATTGCATGTTTGAATCAAAATGAACAAAATGAATATAAAAGGAGAAATAGAAAACATTCAGAAATCAAACCATTTTGGAATGAATGTGTTTTCTCAAAATGGAAATGGAAATGAAAATTAAAATGAGAAATTAATTCATTTAGAAATGAACATGGATTTTTCAAAAATGATCGAAAGAATGTGTTTATGTTTGTGAGCCATTTTAAAGCTCGAAAAAGAAAATAAATCATTTTATTATAGTGAACAAGATGAATTGTGAAATATTAAATATATTATTTTAGAAATTTTACTAGGGGTAAAATTATCATAATGTTATCAAGGTAAAATTGGGATGAGAAAATTTTTTAATTGAATATAAATATTAAAGTTTATTTTGGGAAATGGAAAAACAAATATTGGCTTGGATCAAATTATCAAGTGTTAGGTTAAAAGCTCGGAAAGTACTTGTAATTGGATCTTATATGGAAGAGACCCAAAAGCCCTTTATGTTAATGGAGTGGACGACTAACCCCAGTTAATATTAACTAGGGTTGCCACCACCTATACTTTTAGTTAGACTAGGAGTTCATTTTTCTAGTTGAAATAAAATTTTACAATTCAACAAAGGTTTGACCATCTCTTTCTATAAATAGGTGGCAGCAGTAGGGCTTTAAACCGAACATTTAGATATTTTTATTCTACATGAAAATGGAGAGAATTTATTCTCAACTATTAAATATATTTTTCAGAATAATGATTCTACTGGTTTCTATTTGAGAAGATAAATTTTCCTTTCCATATAAAGAGAAATAATTTTTATTTCTCTATTTTTTATTCGACTTGGTTCGAGCCCACACTCGAAGAAGTTCATGGTACTAGAATAGCATAGAAGATCATTTGACTGAAAGCCAGGAATGACAAGGATTCCTTTATCCAAAAACACATGCATGATTTCAATTTAGGGTTTATTTATATAAATATCACAAATTGGCTCAGTTTTCAATATTTTTATTTTCTGTTGTGCAAGAAAGTTGTTTTCGAACTGGATTTTTTCTAGCAGGCAAATAAGGACCAGGACACTAGTCTGTAGTTAAGCATATACTCAAGTATTTACATAGAACGGGGGATTATATGGTTGTGTATTTCGGAGGATATCTTACTCCTATCAGATATACTAATTATGAGTTCCAAACGTGTTGGGATTCAAGAAAATCAATATCGGGCTATGTTTTTTCTTAGGTGGCAGGTCCGTTGTGTGGAGACGTATAAAGTAAGGTTGTATTACCGACTCCACTATGGAAGCTGAATATGTGGCTACTTTAGAGGCTATAAAAGATGCGATATGGCTTAGAAAGTTCCTTATGGATCTTGAAGTCATTTTTGGTAAGGAAAAAGCTATCACACTAATTGTGACAACAGTGTGACAATAGCTAATACTAAGGAAAACATAAACAAGAGGATGAAACATATTGATATAAAGTATCATATCATAAGAGAGGCAATTGTAGATGGAATCATGGATGTAGTCAAAGTCACATCCAAGGACAACCTTGCGGACCCATTTGCCAAGAATTTACTAGCTAGGAGTTTCTAGAAACACGGAGAGAGCATGAGAATGTGAAATATGACTGCTCTACTAGGGCAAGTGGGTCACTATTGGATATGGTTCCCTATGTGTATTATATTCATCTGTAAACTTTTGATTTTTTTCGAACAGATTGGTTAATAAAATGATTCATGTATTACATTAATATTCTTTTTATAATGTTTTCACGTGGTTTTTGCATTCAAAGCAAAATAGAAGAAAATATTAGCTCAATAGTTTCCAAGGTTTAAAATATTTTTAAGCGGTATTATGTGGTTAGATTGCAATATAGAAAGACAACTTATATTAGTAGATGAACCTAAGTATGTCCTTAGTTTAATAAAAATGAGCAAATCAATTGAAAGAATAATGTACCATATATCATGTCCAATTGGGGAAATACCTTGTATTGGGCATTGAAGCAGATGACTCCTAAAAGATAAAGACATAGATGTGATTAACTCTACTGACAGTACCTCGGACTAGACCTAAGAAGAATAGATCTTGAATCTGTTTATGGATTTATTCAATTGTGATGTTTAAAGTGTGACATACTTTAATCCTGACTGGATGATGGGCTATGTATGTGTGACTCGTATACTTTGATGTAAGTAAAATCATATGTTCAGATAGATATGGAACCGAAAGCTGGCGTGTTGGTTATATGGCTTTTGTAGTATGTAGCAACATTCAAAATAGTAGGATTCATAACCCAAGACACGAGTAAATAATATCCTCTTATTTTAATTAAATGATAGATGAAAAGCAAACATGGTCGCGGATCGTTTGTCTTTGTGATGAATGACTTGACTACTAGTTGATAGTAATTGTCTTTTTATGAAGAAAGATGTAATTGTTAGCATGACATAAAATAGGATAATATTGGGAGAGCGGATTTGTCCTAAAGAGATTAAGGATATTCCATGAGGTTAACACACTTATGAAAAAGTCATTGGATGAGTACTAACTAAGTTGCTTTTGTAATGGTATGTCATCAGGGAAAGTTTAGTCACAACACTATATCAGAATGACTTCATGAGTAAAGGTGTTTCTACTTAATAGGCGAAAAGCTGAAACTTAGTTATAAATCATTTGAGCCCTAATTGCATAAGTCCAATGACCGCCTCTGGACTTACTGAGGTCTAGAGTGTGAATACTGCTACAAAATATATGGAATTGAGGCGGTGTCTGCAAGTATAAGAGTTAGGTTGTAATTGTTTATAATGAAACACTTGGTACATATTTCAGTTTAGGGAAAAATTTCTAGTAAACCAATTACCGAAAATAATTACTAATCTACTTGAGTAACAAATTAGTAGTGTTAATAGCACAGCATGATAATAATAACATTAATAAACTAAATAAATTGAAATAAACCTAAATCTACTCCTAAGATCATGTATCGGCTTCTCCTATCCCTTGTTTCGATTATGCGAGTTCCTTTAGCCTTGATCCAATTATTTTACCATTAATTATTAATGTTAGGCTCTATTCAACCAGCTAGTCATCAACCTAGTTGTGCCTCATAATTTAGTAATAGCTACTTATATCTTGACCTTACAGTCTAGTCTGGTTCAGAGCTAAGGTGTTCAAGGATAAGACATTCCAATTTTGGGTTAACTCCATCCTACATGACTTCCTAGGGTCGTGAAGCCTAGGGTTTAAGTTCTTCCGCTCCCAAACAATTGATCCACTAAGAAACTCTATCCTTTAATCAATTATTTAGGTTAAAACAATTGAAACATGTGAAATATGTATAAAGCATAAATTGATTCGAATCGTTACACAAACATTCAACTAAAAATGTTAAAGAAAGTGATATAAAGAATAGAATAATGAAAATAGATGCTCATGGATTTACTGATGAAAGTGTGGCTCTGAAACAATCTCCACTCACGAAAGCCTTACTTCAAAATAGGATCTTCTGATTATAAGAATAAAAATACCTAAGTGAAAAATAAGAACGAAATAAAAACCTAAGAATAATTTAGGTCTTCTTAAAAATTTTATGTTTACACTAATTACAACGGGATTTATATAGGCTACACTTGGAATATTAAACTGCCTAAATTATTCTCGAAGGCCTTAGAGTTCGACTAGGACAAATACACCTAATTTCCCTCCATAACATAATTAACATGTGCATGACTTTTTGGCCTACGCAGGGGCAGTGTTGCAAGACAGGCCTATAGTGTGGCAACACAGGAGGTGTTGCGACACAACAGGGGGCATGTCACAACATCAAGGGCAGTTTCACTCCACCACTTGTTTCCACTTGTCTTCGATGTTGCGACATCAGTGTCATGGTGTTGTGACATAGGCATTAGTTTGGGCCTGAAAATGCATCTTTAACTCCTAATCTGTCCTACAAGACCATGTAACCTTATTTAGATATATCACATGCAATAAAAATGACTGAAAAGCATAAATTACTACTTTAAGCATGAAAATCGAAATATATATTAAGATGCTTTGATTTAACTATTAAACAAACTAAAGTTATCTTTTAAAAGGATGTCAGTAATAGTGTATTTCATGGCAGATCACTCCCCCACACTTAACTTGTTGCTTGTCCTCAAGCAACCAAAACACTTATATGGAAAAAAAATGAGAATGGATTGATTTCTTTCTTTCAACAAGCTAGAGTTAGTGAAGATGGATGTAAATAAGAACCCCACATCTAAACTCCCCCACACTTAATTTTTTCCTTATCCAAGCAAACCAAGTCTAGACATTGTATGTAGTAAGAAGACGTCCCTTGGATTTTATTATTACTAAGAACATGATTGTCAAATATTAAAGGTATAATAATTCTTATCGCACATGTAACTTAATCTTGATAGTTTGATACCTGGAAAATTTTTAAAGTAAATTAGGATTAGTTCACAAAGTTATATTGCTAAAGAATTAGAAGTAATTCCTAAGACCAAATGTTTAACAATATCACCATTAACATAAATCAAACAAACATGTAACAAATACAATCATGTGAATTAAAAATATTCATCAAGTATATCTGTTAGAAATTTCAGAAGATTATGCACAAAGAATGCTTAAGTCACATTGGTTTACTAGGCTTGTAATGTTCAAAGGCTTAGGACAGTATGAGTTCAAAGAAAGATATGGCTCAAAAAGATTCAAACACTTGAAATAATTAGGCACACGACATTGTTCCCTCTCTTCCCCTAAACATCTCATCCAAGCTCACCATCTTTTGTCTCCCTCTCTCACCTACCTTATCTCTCTACGTAGGAAGATACAATTTAATACTAGCAACTATGGCTGGCTTAAAGAGTTTTGGTACACTGATGACTAAGTTTTCTCACTTTTGTGACTTTTTGTTTTGTCACTTAACTTTTTACTCTTTTCTTAGTCATAATTTTTTTATTTCTGTTCTATACCTTTTCCACTTGTTTTTACTTTTGACTTTTTCTGGATTTTTCTTTTTCACACAAAATTGATCATCCTATAATTGTTGAATCACCTTGTTTTTTCCTTCTTCTTTTTTTTTAAACCACCATGATGTATATACCTAAACCCCCAATATCTATGGCTTGACGTCTATTTTGTAATGTATTAAAGGAACAATGATATGGAATAGTTCAAGTTTTATGTGTGGTCTTTGGGTTTTTACTTTTTTGGTTCATTAAAAAGGAATTGTTAGGCTCAAATAAGGAGACTAGGGATACATAGCATTAAGGTATGGTCAATTGAGAACTAGCTATTCAAACAATGCCTTAGGTCATCCCTAAGCATCCTACCATACACAATTTCTTTCATGCTTCAAATTAAACTGAATGGATAGTAATCAATTCAAGCATTCATGTTTCTACGACTATCTATATGCCTTATGTCTCATATGACATCATCAAACATTCTTACCTAGTTACTTCCAATTTATTATGTAATTTAACTAAGTAACCTAATAAATTTCTCTTAAAAAATAACCAAATTATCTCATATCAATAAAAAATCATCACATGCTTTATTATTTTCAATCATTATTCACAATATTAATATAATCCAAGCACCATGCAACAAAAAAAAGTAATACATTTTTTTCTCGGTAAATAAATAATTAACTAAATCAAAGTAATCAAATAAATTAAAAAAACAAACTAATCCTATGTACTTCCCCTACACTTTAGAACATACATTATCCTTGATGTAAAATAATTAAAGCTCAAACAAGAAAACTTCCCTAAGTAGGTCGAATCCTTGTTGTTATGATAATATCAGGATTTGTGTTGTCCAGGCTCATGAAAAAGTACCTAAAAAATTATACGAAAAGAAAAATGAAATATAATGTAAATAAAAAAAAAGAAAAATAAAAATAAGAAGTGTCGATAATGGATGACAGAACATCAAAAAAATATTTGGATGAACTTGGCTCTTCAATGTTGCAAGGTGGCATTTTTTCTCGGATGCCACGACATTGGGGTACGATGCCGCGACATCAAGCCCAATTTTTGGCTTCTTCACAAAAAAAATTATGTTCTGTCACTCCATGCTATCTACACCTAGTATGGGAAAAAAAACTAAACACAACCAAGATTAAAAAATAAAATAAACAAATTTAAAATTTAAAAAATAACAAATTTAAATTATGAAATAGAAGTTCTTTAAAAATCAAGATGATCCGTGTCACCACAATAGAAGAATTTCCAGGTGATTTTCGACACTTTGATCCGACGTTCGTTTCTTTATCGATGTATATGAACAAGCCCCTTTAGTCGATTCCAATTATGTTTCCATATTTTTGACCGACGTGGCATCCACATTACAAGCCATTTGGTGCCAATTCGAGCCAACCCCAAATCATTTTCTGGGGTATTATTTCCTCGAGCTTCCTCCCCTCCGTATCCCATGAAGTTTTGGCACTTGAGTTTTTTTGCTCTTGGTGGATGAGAATGAGTCGAAATCATCGATCATTTCGGCTGGTACCTTATCTGCTATTGCTAGAAAGTGTATTGGCTTTTTTACACTTTCATTCAGAATCGGTTTAAGCTCCATGTTAGTTGTTACTCCTATTGTTATATTTCATTCTACGTCAATGACATGGTTGACCTCTGATTTCAATTATTCAACCTAGGGTTAGACGTTATTAGTCTTGAATAGGGATAACAACATAAATCAGAGATTTCTACGGAACAAGTTAAATGAATAAATCATCCGATTTGGAGTCAAATAACAAGTGAAGTCTAGGTGGATTTTTCCTTAGGTATTGTCTTAGATCAATCATGTTTCTAAAAGTATTTTCCCCAACCTATTTTCTGTGATTTCTTAGTTTAGTTGATTAGTTTAGATAAACAAAACCTTTTTATTTTTAGGCTAGATAATAAAAAGACAGTTAATACTAGTACTTTTAGTTTTTTTGGGTTCGACAATCCAGTCTTGCTAAAGCTATACTACTGTTCGATAGGTACACTTGCCTTCATCGTGATAATAGTTAGTTTCAAGAACGATTAATTAGAAATTTATAAAACTTATCATGAATAATCACGATCAAGTTTTTGGCACAGTTGCCGGGGAACTAAGATATTAGGAACACTCGATTTTTATTAATTTAGCCATTTACTTTTACTGCAATTTAAATTTTTGTTTAGTTTTTGTTACTAAATTTTCTTTTTCTTTCTTCTGGCAGGTTCTTATAGTTTATGACTAGAAGAAACCCGTCGGGACCATTGCTTTTTGACGAAGAAATCAATCGCACAGCGTGCAGAAACCGACGAGAAATAAGGCGAAGCCTAAGATACACAAGGGAGAGCAAGAGGACGATATTCCAATTACAACCGAGGAGATGGTCGAAAATCAGGAAAATCTGGTACCTTCCACGATTGTTGCTGATCTAGTAAATTAGAATCCTGTTCCTCGTACTATGTATGATTATGCTAAACCTAATTTAATAGGAACCGAGTCAAGTATAGTTAGGTCTGCTATTGCTGCAAATAATTTTGAACTGAAACCTAACACGATTCAAATGATACAGCAATTTGTTCAGTTTGATGGTTTATAGGATGAGGATCCCAACACTCACTTGGCAAATTTTCTAGAATTCTGCGACACATTTAAAATTAATGGCGTTTCTAATGATGCCATTCATCTTCGGTTATTCCTTTTTTAGTTAAGGAATAAAGCTAAACAGTGGTTGAACTCGTTACCATGAGGATCAATCACTACTTGGGAACAAATGACCAGAAATTTTTTATTAAAGACCTTTTAAGAAGATGCCCTCACCATGGGTTACCACTCTGGCTACAGGTTCAAACATTCCACAATGGCCAGAATCCCTCGACTAGACAAATGGTTGACGCAGCCGCTGGTGGGACTATCAATAATAAAACACCTAAAGATGTTTATGAATTTATAGAAAAGATGTCACTAAATAATTATCAGTGGCAAGTCATGAGGACAAAGCCAACGAAAGCAGCCGGCGTTTTTAACGTCGATTCAGTGACCATGCTCTCAAATCAGGTAGAACTTTTGAATAAAAAAATTGATGGTTTTCTTGGTTCTTCATAGGTTCATTCAGTGATGCAATATGAAGCAAGTGGAGGTGGATCGAGCAATACAGAATATTCACCCTATAGCCACAGCATGGAGAATGAAAAATTGAACTACATGGGTAATAATCCTCGAGCCCAAAATAACCCTTATAGCAATACTTATAATGCAAGTTCGAGGAATCACCCAAACTTCTCATAGGGAGGCCAAGGAAATCAGAGACAACCACCTTACCAACAAGAGAAAAAATCGAACCTTGAAGAAATACCAACAAAATTTATCGCAGTTTCAGAAACTCACTTTTAGAATACCGAGACGACACTTAAAAATCAACAAGCATCAATCCAAGGGCTCGAAACTTAGATAGGCCAACTATCCAAATTAATTTTCAAACGACCACAAGGTAGCTTGCTAAGTAATACTGAACCTAACCCAAGAGAACAGCTCAATGCAATCAACGTTAGAAATGAGGAAGGGCTAGTTACATCTGAACCAGAACCAAAACAAGAAACTGTGGTAAGCAAGGGTAAAGGTGAGGTAAGTCACACCGTACAGAAACCGGTAAGTGTAGAATATAAACCTCGTGTACCATATCCCAATGCGATAAGGAAAGACCACTCAGATGAACAATTTGGTAAATTCTTTAAACTATTAAAGAAATTACATATCAACTTACCGTTTATTAAAGCTCTCTCGCAAATACCGAACACAATGAAGTTTTTAAAGGAGCTTTTAGCAAATAAACGAAAGTTGGACGAGGCATCGCATGTGGAGCTAAATGCAGTTTGCTTAGCTATTATATAGAATAAACTACCCAACAAATTAAAAAATCCAGGGAGTTTTACAATTCCTTGCTTAATTGGTAGCTTAGATGTTAATAATGCATTGGCTGATTTAGGGGCTAGCATTAATGTCATGCCTTACAAAATGTTTAAGCAACTAGGTCTTGGGAAATCCAAATATATTAGGATGAGCATTCAATTAGCAGATAAAACTATCAGATTTTCTAGGGGTATTATTGAAGATGTGCTAATTAAAATTGATAAATTTATATTTCTCATTGATTTCGTTGTTCTAGACATAGAGGAGGATAGCAACACTCCTCTGATTTTAGAAAGGCCCTTTTTAGCAACTGCTAGAACGATTATTGATGTTGGCACAGGTGAACTCACACTTCGTATGGGAGACAAAACAATCACCCTTCAAGCTCGCAATTCTGGCAACACATCAAAAATTGAAGGTGATTGTATAAACCATTCTACTAAAACTGACAATATGGTGTAACCTACTTTGCAGGAAATGAGTTCGAGTTAGAAGGATATACATGAGCCATGTTCAAGCAACAAAAAAAGACATATCCATGAAGAACGAAGGCTACAAATCGAGGAGCTAGATGAATTGCGGACACATAAATCGAAAACACACGATAAACCAAGACTATGCTAGAACGAGTTCAAGACCTCACCAAATCAACTTAAGGTTGGAGATAAAGTTTTATTAAATACCGAAGATCCTCACATTGCCACTACCAAACCGAATGAGGAAATTCTTCTTATGGTACTTAGCATCTTCCCATTTAGTACAGTCGAGGTAAGTCATCCCAAATTCGGCACTTTTAAGGTAAACAATACCCGCCTAAAACATTATTTTGATGAGATTGATAGCAGGAATGAGGAGTGTAAACTCCTCGAACCACCATGACCATTCAATGGAGAGGTAAGTCGAGCTTAGACTATAAATAAGCGCTTTTCGAGAGGCAACCCGAGCACTAACTATATTAACTTCTTTAAATACTAGTGTTTAACCCCTAACTTACTAACTGAGCTCTTGAATACAGGTTTACCACACACACATGGCCAAGCACGCAGGCGTGCTTAAGACTGTGTGGAAACAGAGCAAAGATTTTTCCCAGGCACGGGCTGGGATAAATGGCCACGGTCGTGCGACATGGCCGTAGGCGATCCTACCAAAACAATATGGGCGTGCGACACGCCCGTGCCTTAGAACCGTGGTTGAACCTGAAAAAATAGCACAGGCGTACGACACACCTGTGTCTAGTACCCGTGGTCGAACCTGTCAAATTAACACCGGCGCGGGCCTTCATTCACGGGCGTGGAAGAAGTGAACGAAGCCAAACACGGTCGTGTGACACTTCCGTGTGCATCAACATGCCCATGGAACACGGGCGTGGGCTGTATGTCAGAGGCACTAAAAATCAAAAAAATACGATACACACGGGCGTGTCCCCTGGCCATGTGCCCCAAAATCTATAAAAACCCCTCACTATTCATCATCTCCCTCACCCAAAATCCCTAACCCTAGCCGCTGCAACTTCACATGGCCACTCTGCCACGCCCGTGCGCCGCCTTCAACCCTACCTTTGATGCCCAAACTCCTCCTTTTAGCGTTTGTTTACTCTTTTCTCTTTTATTTTACTTATTTCTAATGCTATTTATCATAATAATCTTCATTTATCTCACACTATTTCCATTTTGCTATCATTCAATTTTTATTTTTAGAGTAGTTATCATCTATTTCATATGGAATTCTTGTTTTTTATTTCATGATTTGTATACTCTATTTAACTATTTTAAATGCATATTCATAGTTAGAATAATAGATAAAATTATGCTTTTTGTTTTGTCATTTTTAGTCAATATATGAGGCTACATTCATCCATTGTTATCACTTTTATGGGTTTCATGCTATCAAACCCACATGCATTCATTCTTTAAATATTTCGTTAACTTTATTCTCATAAGATTTATTTGACACATTTACTTTGGTTGTTATAGTATATTTTATTTTTCATCTAATATGTAAACTCTATGAAAAGTATTCATATCCCACTTCGATTTTTCATTGCAGATACGCAATATCATCTTCACGTGGGAAGAGAACTGCCGCCCTCACTTCAAAAAAATGAAAAGGGGTATCATCTTCTTCAGGTCCCACTTCAGAAATCCACACCCTTTCCTCCAATTTTCACCAGGCAATCAGGAGGAACTATTTCAAATCCTACGGGCCTGACCCTTGGAAGTGGGCCAATGTAGAAACTAGGCTACACTTGAGCAGGTCCAATTGGCAGATGCAATTCGGGCCCTCCTTACCACTGACCCCTGGGGGCTTTTCTTTGAGATCATCAAACCAACGTATCTCGAGCCGACGATGGAACTCTACTCAACATTTCATCTTCAGACCGTGATGATCAACTATGATGATCCGGGAACGGTCCAATTTAGGCTTGGTGGTTTAGTACGTCAGTTGAGCGTCCTCGAGTTCAACATCGCATTGGGCTTATATACGGAGGAGTTCATGAAGGAGAACAACCTTGACACTCTCAACTGCAACATCCATCGTTCTCCTTCATGGTGTTGGGACGTGTTAGTACCACGCTCGGCCACCTACGACCCTAGTCGCTCAAAGGCATCGGCTCTCCCTCCGTCCTTGAGGTACCTACATTCTATTTTATCTCACACTTTGACAGGGCAGAGACAGAGCACTGGCATCGTCAACACTCACGACGTCTACTTCTTATGGTGTATGTCCCATGGGCACATCTTCGACCTCGCCTATTTCATCACCTTTGCCATTCGCCATCAGACAGAGTGACATCGGAAGGGGGTCATCTCCATTGGCCCCTACGTGACTCGACTGCCTTGCCATATCGGGCTTCTCAACACCGTGGCACAAGAATTCTCTCTTACCCTCATTGGCCAGATGTCTCCACAAGGCATCTCGAGCATGCTAAGTATGACGATGATCGAAAAGCATCGTGAAACCTACCCTCCTCAATATCGTCTCACTCAATCAACCGAGGAGGAGGCCCCTAGGACATTACTGATGATGTCCCTTCACGACACGAGGATCCACCGTCTCAGCCACCACCCTCCCATCGTCCAGTTCATGCAGAAGCTTTATATTCTGACATCTTTGAGCACCTTACTTGATTTGAGCAACAGTGTTTTCAGTGATTTGATAACATTGATGCTACTCTACAGCAGATTTGTCAGCACCTCCACATCTCATCGCCACCACCACCTCACGAACTATCCGGCTATTATGATGTTTAATATCTTATTTTATCTTTATATTTATTTTTATTTGTCATTTTTCTTATTATTTTCACTTTTAACTTTTAATTTTATTTCTTTTTTATTACTATTTTCTTTTTAGGTTTTATAAACAAATTTTAATCTCAGTTAATTCTTTATGAGTAATTTTTCTTCTTTACATCCCCTAAAATGTTCCTGATTTTATCACAACTATAAAGAGCTACAAAGCTCACAATTACTTAGGAACTTCAAACTCCACTGGAAAAGGTTCTCCACGACTGCCATGCCCTACTCGACCACGAGATATAATATTCTTTTGGCGCAGCACTTGTGGAACCCAACCTCTACCACCACCGGAGTATCCTCCTCCACTCTACATAACTCCAAACTAGGGAGTTCATTCATTTACCATTCAGGAAGTTTCATTTCTCTCCCTATCTTATAATATTTTATCTACAATTGCCACTAACTTTATCTCTGTGCATTGAGGGCAATGTACATCTTAAATGTGGGGGGTAAATTATATCACTATCAAAAATCCCTGAATTTTGTCTTGTTCTCTTATAAATCTCTTATATCATTTTTAGGATGAATTTTGATTAATTTATGATTTTTATTGATATATTTTGAATTAAAACATAGGCATTCATGCATTGATTATTTAAACTTTAAGACATTAGAGAATTAAGCATGATAAGTTGATTTTTAAGAATTTAAAAATTTAGGTTGTTTTCTTCAAGTTTAGGTATTACTTTGAATTGAAATCCACAGGTTTAAACATCAAAAAGCCATAATTTTTGTGAGATTTTGAGCCTTTAAAGAGTATCTATTATTTCTTTCATGCTCACTTTTATTGTTGCTTTGAGTGCGTCAATATTGAATTGTTATTCTAGAACTTGTTTGATTATGCATGTCAAGACCACACCATTTGATTTGATATGTCAAGATTATAAACGCACTTAGGATTAACCTACTCATGCCATGAAAACCCTACCTCCACGATTAACCCTTAGTAAACCTCTCTGAGCATAACAAGCCATTCCTTGTATTACCCTTAATATTAACCCTTAACTCATTATTGTTGAAATCCTCTCAATTAATTTGATCACTATTTTTGTCGAGATTTGATTTGAATAAATTACTTAGCTATGTCTTGTTCTTAATAGTTAGTCTATGTTATTTAACTTGTTCTTAAAAAAAATACATGTTTACATCTTAGTAGTAGTGATCTTTTGTCTTTGAGCTTAAGTATTTAAATTCCATATTCCGAGAAAAAGCTCTGTTGTACACAAGTGATGATTAAATATTTTTCTAGTTAAGTAATTTTTCAATTCAATCTCGATTCTAACCTTTTCTTTCAGCTTGTGACCACACCCCCTAACCAAGCCTCATGACAACCCTCTAAAGACCTCTTGATTGATGTATCATCTCAATTTATAGTGGTGGAGATTTGATTTTCATGCAAGCCTATGGTAATAACTTTTCATATTGATTGTTGAGTGCTACATTCATTATCCTTAAACACTTCGAGTGATTTGAGTGAATCTTTAGTGAGGATGTTAAACTCTGTGAGATTTTGAATCAAAAGTGATTACTTAAATAAGGGGAGATGCCCATATTTTTCATGATTAAATGCTCAACTTGGAATGCTTGAAACTTTAATATTCTTTTAGTTGAATTCTCAATGTATGATTACTTATGAATTAGTTTGAGATGTTATTGATAGGAATTATAAGTTGAGAAAAATGAATTCTTAATTGAGAATTGAGGATTTTGCTTGAGGACAAGCAAACGCTTAAGTGTAGGGGTATTTGATAAACCGTAATTTATACATATTTTTATCCCATGCTTAACACATTTATAAATGATTTCTCCTTAGATTTGGTGAATTTAATGCTCCTAATCCTTTAATTTCATGTTTTATACTTAGGTGAGCATAGGAGAGCAAAAAGAACAAGAAACGAGCCAAAATAGAGAAAATGGGCCAACGTGGGAAAACAACATAGCCTGAACTTCATCACACGGGTAGCACACATGCCCGTGCCATTCTAACAGGCTCGAACACGGCCTAAAACAACCTCAACAAGGGCGTGTTGATCCCTCAGCCTTGACCACGGCCTGAAGTAATCGCACACGGGTGTGTCCTTGCCGAACCCAAGTTTAGTTCTACTAAAAAAAGGGCAAGTTTAAGGGCTTTTAGGCATTCAAAAGCCTATTTAAACACCCTAGAGGAGGACTAAAGGGGGAGGGAAAAGTAGGGAGCAAGGAATTACTCTAAGAAAGCCCATTGATCCATCTCAGAAGCTAAATTCATCATCAAGACTGAAGATCTCTCCTCAATTTCCCTTCAGGAGTTTTGGGTTTTCTTTATGTTTTGTATTCATTACTCTTCTGAGATGTTTTCCTATTTAGTTATGAACTAAACCCCCTAAATACCTAATGGGAATGAAACCTAAGACGGATCTTGTTATTATTATCTGAATTGTATGATAAATATTTAACTTGTTCTTAATTATGTGTTCTTAATTCTTGTTTCGGTATTTCGGGATATTGAATCAAGTTAATGCTCTTATTTGGAGGAGGAATATTCTCTATCTAAGAGTAACTTTGTCATAATTAAGCGGAGTTGATTGCGCGCCTAGAGAAAGGGTGACAAGATTTTGTCAGATTAAGGTGAAACTTAATAAGGGGGTCCATAGATTGAGTTAATGCAACCTTAGGGTGTTAATTAGAAAGAGATTTCAATTATTCAACCTACGGTTAAACGTTATTAGTCTTGAATAGGGATAATAACATAACTCAGGGATTTCTACGGAACAAGTTAAATGAATAAATCGTCCGATTTGGAGTTAAATAACAAGTGAAGTCTAGGTGGATTTTTCCTTCGGTATTGTCTTAGGTCAATCGTTTTTCTAAAAGTATTTTCCCCAACCTATTTTCTGTGATTTCTTAGTTTAGTTAATTAGTTTAGATAAACAAACCCCTTTTATTTTTAGGCTAGATAATAAAAAGACAGTTAATACTAGTACTTTTAGTTTCTTTGGATTCGACAATCCAGTCTTGCTAAAGCTATACTACTGTTCGATAGGTACACTTGCCTTCATTATGATAATAGTTAGTTTCAAGAATGATTAATTATAAATTTATAAAACTTATCAGGAATAATCACGATCATGGGCTTATATAATAATGTTTGAAAACTCTTAACAGAATGAGGCTGTTGATTTGAGTGGTAAGGAGTTAGTTTGTTGGAAGGTCTCAGGTTTGATTCCCCGTGGGAGCATAGATAAGATTTTTGCTCCGAATTCTGATAGAGGTTCAGTGGAGTTGGGATTCTGAGGTAGTTGGAATAGGTTAGTGGTCGGATTTATTAGGATTAGGTAGTTAGTGGATGGAATGGAGAGTTTGGGGTAAATTGATGTTTTTTCTCTTTTCTTTTCTTTTCCCAAAAATCTCCTATCTTTCTGACATTTTCCTTTCTTTTTTCTTTTTCTGCTACTTTTTATTTTGCTTTCTCTCTTTTCTATTTAACCAATCGATCGTTTCAATCGTTGGGGCTCAGTGTTTTGGTTATGCATCGTTCATCTTGGTAAGTCTATAAGTTCATTTCTTTTGGTTTTCGTTTCTTTTAAATGGGTGTTGGTGTTATGGTTTTGGGAGATTAATCTCTGTGAGTGTGTTGCGTAGAAGAAGACTATGAAGCTGAGGATCTCGCTACAACAGCTTAGTCCGTATTAGTGATTTTTGTTCATCAACGATAAGTGTATGAATACAATTGGATATTATTCCAAAGTTTTGTTTTGGGATAGTTTTTGCTTGAGTTTCATAATATTGTTACTAAATTTGGACATTGGAATGTTGATTATAAGTTCTGGTGGTCTTGGGATTGCAGTTGCATAAAAAATAACCCAGGTGTGTACCCCTAACACGAGGAAATTAAGTTTCGGCGAAAGTCGAAACTGCAGTCTGTCAACGCCACATAGGCGTGTGGTTGGCCGTGTGGTTGGTCATGTACGAGACACAGTCGTGTGACTGACAAAGGTGTGGCCGTCCTCAAGACACAACCATGTGAAGGTGTGAGTGTGGCTGTACGCAAGACACGACCATGTGAAGGTGTGAGTGTGGTCGTGTAGGCTACACGGGCTAGGCCAAGTTGGGCGTGCGGGCCACACGGGCATGTAGGTTTTGGGCCAAGCTGTGTCGGCCGCACGAGCAAGGCCAATCTAGGCGTGTGGGCTCACACGGGCATATGGGCCCATAGTTCTAAAATTTTCCTTAGGGTCGCAAGGGTCTTTCCGATCGACTGTGGGCCTACCGTAAGGTCAGTAAGGGCTATGCAAACTCTAAATTATGTGATCTAATATTTTGATAGTGTGCTCTGAGTAGGACATTGATATGTATGTCTGACTGTTCTATTTAAGTACATATATGTTATCTATATACGAGCATGTTAAGCAAAATATTTGTGTATCTGTATTCTAAATCTATGTTTGGGGTTGGAAATGTATTTATGGAGGAAGTGATCTGTATGGTGACTCTTCGCCTATATTCTAATAGCTTGACTACATTTTATCTATCATGTGTCACATCGACACTATGTGGTGTATAGGGATGGGTGGGTGTTTTTAACCTCGCATGGTGTGATGGGATGGTTGGAGATGGTGTGTAGAGGATGAAGGTAGGATTCTGGTATTCTGTTTTGCTTATCTAATTTTGCTATCTGCATCTGTTTTGGACTTAAGTTCGAATCTATATCTGGTTGTATATGAGATTTCTGTGTATATTGCATGTCTACTTTTGTTGGGATATACACTGAGTTTTTGAAAACTCACACGTGTTTGTTTGTTCTGTATAAGTAATCCACAGACTTAGGCAGATCGATGCGACGTAGTCTCACGGTGACTACAAGTTCGTAAACTATCTTAAATAATGGTTTTCATTTAAATTAAAGATTATTTCATAGAGTTTTTTAATTATTGGACTCTCTAGACTATTTGATTTTTATTTTTGTTTTTGGATGTGTTTTGACTCTTTTATTGCGACGTTTGACTAGAACCATGGTTTTACGAAAACAAATGTTTTTCTGTAAATACAAAATTCAATTTTCAACTATTACGATTTGCGAGCTTCTGCTGTAAAATTATGTTTTACTTAAACGGGAAATAAATGAAAAACTCACTTAAAAAGAGAACAATAAGTTTTCTGGAAATGTGAACTCTTTTATTAGCAATTAACACAAGAAGTTTTTAAGCACAAAATTTGGTTTCAAAACCCTTCTTCGTAACATTACTAGATTAGGCCATAACTCTAGGCTAGGTTTGGGTGTTACATTTAGTGGTATCAGAGCCAGGTTGCAAAACTCGGGCTGTGAATTTTGGGTTCAAAATTGTGTTTTGAAAAAGAATTGGTTTTCAAATAATTTAGATCATTTTTAGTAAGTATGTGGTACACCAAGTCTCCAGCGTCGATCCTGTAAGTATCTCTGAATTTAGAAAAAAATGTAGTTAGTACATTTTGAGACTGTATTGAGTTAGTTAGAGACTAAAACCTCTAAAATACATTTGACCATCTGAATATTTGAGCATAAAATATCTGTTAATAAACATTAGAACTGATGCATAAAATTTTATAATGTAGATAAATTTAAAATTATGATGAGTGCTCGTGAAACTCTTGGTCAAGGTATTTGTGGCTGCGGCGGGCGCTGTAGGAGGCTTGAGCTGAGTCTTCCTCTCTGGGTACTATGTCAAATTTAGATACGAGTGAGACACTGGTTTCACCTGCTGCTGAGACTGGGTCTCAAAGTCGTTTGGCTGGAGACGACGCACTGTCCCAAGCCATGTTGAGGGTTTTGGAAAGGGTTGCTGGACCCCATTCTGGATCTAAGGGCCGTGGGTCGGTAATTGAACGACTCCGGTCTAATAGAGCTGAGTTGTTTAGGGGTGTTACTGGAGTCGCACCTACTGTGGCTAAGTATTGGTTGAGGCCACTGAAGGAATTATGAATGACATCGACTGTACTCTTGAGCAAAAATTAATGGGTGCAGTCTCTTTGCTTTGCAATGAGGCATATCAGTAGTGGTTGTCAGTTGAAGAGGGTACTCAACCAGATCATCTGAACTAGGATTATTTTAAGACTGCCTTTCAGGGAAAATATGTAGGTGCGATGCTCGTAGGCATGAGTTCATGAATCTCACACAAGGTGATAAATCTATGGCCGAGATGAGGCCAAGTTTTTGAGACTGAGCCGCTACGCTCGAGGCATGGTGGCATTTGAGTATGAGAAATACGTCCCTTTTGAGGACAACTTGAGGGATAGAATGAGGGTATTGATTGCTCCACAGAGGGAGCGAGAATTTGTAGGTCTTGTGGATAATGTGAAGATTGCCGAAGAGGTTAAGCACGCGGAGTGCAAGAATAGAGATAGAGAGAGAGAGAGAGACAAGAATAAGAGGGATTCTGAGCCCTCTATTTCTGTTCAGAAACCTAAGAAATAGGCCAGACCTGATGGGCCTATTAGAATGGGGGTTTCTGCTTCTCCTACTGGGATTCAGCCTTGTAATGACTATGGTAGGCACCATCCGGGCGAGTATTGCAGGAGATTAGGGGCTTGTCTGCGGTATGGGTCTTTAGGGCCTCAGATTAGAGAGTGTCCACATCGTGCTGATCAGATGAAAGCTACAGGATTTGGTTTTGTTTAGCCTCAGAATGCAGTACAATAGCCATCTAGGGGCCGTGGACCGACTATGGGTCATAATGGTATGGGCCGAGAATAGAGAGCATCGGGCAGAGGTGCTAATCAGACTGAGGTAAGGCAACTTGTATTAGTTTATGTTGCACGACACCAAAAGGACAGAGATGTGTAACAGCCCGTTTTTAGTCAAATCAAAACAGTGGTTTTGGGACCACAAATCCAAGGTCAAAATATTTTAATGTTTACAGTATGAAAATATGTTGTGTGAAAATTTTGTTTAAAAATTTTATCGTTTGATTGGTCAATTTGATAAAAAGGACTAAATCTCGTAAGTGCAAAAGTGTTGTTCTATTACTTAAATGTGTCAAATAGCTATAGAACCTTAAAGTAGGGGTCCCTAAGTAGTAATTAGACCATTATGATGGTAACTGGACAATATTGGACATTAAATGGATTATTTAAATGGTTTTTCATTAAAGGTATATTTGTAAATTGGTAAATAACTTCAAATAAATAAAACAAAACCAAATTTAATCTTGATATCATATTCTTAAATCAATTATTAGGGCTAGAAGAATCCATTTTTATGCTCTTCATTCAGCTAGTCTATTTTGCTCATTAAGGTACGATTTTTGTCCCTTTTTAATGATTTCTACGTTTTTGAGATCGTTGCAGCTAGGTCTAGCTAGCCCAGGGACTAATTTACAAAATTTTTAAAGATTTTAGATGTTTTCATTAATGAAATAACATGTTTTTTGAAGTTTCTTGATAGATTATGAATGCTTGTTGATAGATATACAGGTTTTGTTAAGTGATTTTTAGTGAAAATGCAAATTAAGGATTAAATTGTGAAATGTGGAAGTTTAGCAGTTAAAATGTGAAATAAATGAAAAATATGAGATGTTAGGGTTATAATAGTAATTCGGATAGGCTTGGGTTGTGATGAAATTGAATGAATTTTGTTGTATGAGCCTTGGGACTAAATTGTAAAAGTCATGAAATTCTAGAGGTAAAAGTGTAAATGTGCTTAAATGTGTGTTTTGGATTAAATTGAATAGAGATATTATTAAATAAGTTAATTTTGAATATATTTAGATCAAGAAAAGAAAAATTCGAATCTAGATCGGGGAAAACTATAGTTATCGACTAATCGACTTCTTTCGTCGTTTTCACATCTGAAGTAAGTTCATATATCATAAGTTTTAATACAAATGTATTTCATATGCTTTGATATTGTATAAATTGTGAATACGATACTATGAACGTGATCGATAGTGATTCGATGACGATTCGACATTCGAAATTCCAGTTGAACCTTAGGAATAGTTTAGGATATAATGACATGTCATTAAAGGATACATTAAGTTGGCTTCGGGCCATGATATTAGCACTTCAGGTGCGAGTTATACCGATTTGGCTTTGGGCTATGAATATCGGCTGATTTGGCTTCGGGCCATGGTATAGGTACTTATTGTGCGGGACTCTTGAGTATTCGACTTCTATTCCGAATGGTTCAACGGGTAAGTGAAAGATGTGATTGAGTATGTGTAACACCCCTAACCCGTATCCATCACTAGATTAGGGTTACGAGGCATTACCGACTAATACACATTAATCACATACATTTATCCATTCATAAGCAAAATTTATTCAAATTATTCACATTGTCCCTTATGAAGTCTTACGAGACATTAAAACATGCTTAGAATTGGTTTAGGACTAAACCGATAACATATGGAAACTTAGAAAATTTTCAAACATTTAAGGGCCACACGCCCGTGTGAATAGGCCATGTGCCTCACACGGTCACTAGACACGTCTGTGTCATAGGCCGTGTGAAAACAGGGCATACATACTGACTTGGGTCACACGGTCGACCACACGCCCATGTGTCTAGCCCGTGTGTCTAGGCCGTGCTTGAGACTGACTTGAATTTCTAATTATTCTCCAAGGGACACACAGCCGTGTAATATGACCATGTGCCGCACACGGCTGAGACACACCCGTGTGGACAAAAATAGGCCATTTGTAAAGCCAAATTGCCACCCTTATCTCATGCTCACCTAGCCAACAAAATAGTATCACTTTAACACATATATAGACAACTAAGACATACTAGTTCAATCACATATCATGCTATCTATCATCAACCAATCCATTTACTAAATTCCATCATCACAAGCATACCAAATCAATATACCCAAAATCATCACATCTTGCATAAATTTCAAATACATCAACTCATCATATTATTATATACTCTATGTCATAAAAAAAACCATTTATCTATATCAATCACTAAGGCAAACATTTCCAAAACAAGCCAATATATAAACCATTATATACATCCCATATATCACCTTTCAAACATATCATTTAAGCCAAATTATATAACCAAATTCATAACAACATTTTCAACCAAGAATAAGCCAAAGCTCATGACTATATCAAATCTTAAAACATATCATCAACTCACTAGCCTATACATGCCATATATAATATTTACAAGCACCCAAAAATACCAACAAGTAGTCAATACTGTGATGATGGTTCCCAATAAATCCCGATGTCTGAGCTAGCTTCGATGATCTATAAAACATGGAAAGAACACACAAAGTAAGCTTCAAAAGCTTAGTAAGCCATATACAAATAAATTTACCATATGGATCACAACATTTTTATCAATAGACCAAATACAAATAAAGACATATAGATACATAAATGTTTTATAATGAATGTATACTCAAATACACATGTAATTTCATCAATCACTTTTTTTTCAAATTCTTGTATGAATCTCGTACGTACCTGAGTCGTTTAACTCATTAACTCATTCTTTCTCAACTTGTCTTTGCCCATTGAACCATTCAGAATCGTTAAAGATACTCGACAATTACATAAGCTCATATAATGCCATATCCCAGATATGGTCTTACATGTTATCACATATCGATGCCACTGTCCCAGACAAGGTCTTACACAAAATCAATTAACGATGCAAATGTCTTAGACATGGTCTTACATGTAATCACATCTCGATAACCTAATGTCATGACATTCATAACCTATACTATTCCTAAGGTTCGTATGAGACTTTCAGATATCGTACTTTTTTTGTTCTTACTCGTATTTTCTCGTTCAACATTCGTAGCAATTCAATGATAAATATACACATATAATTCAAATTAAAGGCATTCATTTGTATATGAACTTACCTCGTAGTCAAAATAGAAGGACTGGATCGACTATTCAATAACTTTGGATTTCCCCCGATCTAATTCTAATTTCTTTTGTTCTTAATCTAAGCACATTCAAAATTAACCCTTTTATTCATCAACACATTCAATTTCATCCACAAGCACATATTTGGGCATTTTTTACACTTTAGCCCTTAAAGTTACACATTTATTTAATTTAGTCCCTATTTCATCAACACACAAAATTCAAAAAATTCAATATGACTCATGCTTAACCGAATTCTCTATAGGTCCCTAGCAGCCCATATTTTTCATTTATTTCACAATTTAACCCTTCAATTTACACTTTTCTCAATTTAATCCTTAATTGACATTTTTGTCAAAAATCACTTTACAAAACATTAATATCTAATAACAAATACTCATTTTCCATCATCAAACATTCAAGAGCTCAAGCTATCACCAATGGCATTTTACAAAATCACCAGCAAACTCAAAAATTAAAGCACGGGCTAGCTAGTACTCAAAGCAACAATCACAAAAACGTAGAAATTATCAAAAACTGAGCATAGAGCATACCTTAATCAAGCTTCAAAGGTACCGAATTTCACAAGCCCTAAATTTTGTTCTTCTCCCTTTTATTTTTGGTTGAAAGATGACAATAAAACATGATTTTTTATTTTTTATTTTACTTTTTATATGTTAACTTACTTAATTACATATTTAACCTTATAAATGTAACTTCAAAATCATTTAAACCATGGTCATAATTGTCCACTTACCTTAGTTAGGGTCTAATAACATCATAAGGACCTCACATTTAATAAACCATATCAAATAAACACTTTTAACTTCTAGCATGCTACTTTTGCATTTTACGCGATTAAGTCCTTTTGTCAAATTAAGCACTGAAACGCTAAAATTATTTCACGAAATTTTCACACACACATATCCACATGCTGTAAACATAAAAAAATAATATTAAAATAAATTTTTTGACCTCAAATTTGTGGTTTCTAAACCACTATTCTGATTTCGCTAAAACTGGGCTGTTACAATATGAGAATGATATAAGATGTTATAGGTACGTACGTGACATGTATAAGCTTTGGTTCGAAGAAAACTTGTGAAGAATGTGATTAATATCATAATTGTGTATATGAAAGGTTTGCTAGCTAATATATGCTAAATGTTGATACATTCAAATTATTGAATTATAATCTTGAGATTGAATTGAGTTTATTTTATACGAGCTTACTAAGCTTTACAGCTTACTTTGTTTATTTCTCCGTGTTTTATAATGTTATCAAGCTAGCTCAAATTCGGGGATCGTCGGAGATCGCTTCACACTATCCACCTATCACTTAGTACCTATGAATTTTGGTATTTTAAGTATATGGCATGTATAAGGACTTTGGTCATATTGGTTATGTTTTGGTTACGATTTTGGCCATTTGAATTGGCTTGTAAATGTCTAAGGTTTGGTTTGTATATTTGGCCATGTGATTTGGCTTATTTTGGTTGATTTTGGTTATGTTTATATGTATACAAATGACCTATGTTGTGTGATTGAGGTTGGATTCGTGATGCTTATTATTAATAGGTAATTTCAATGTTAATTGGTTGATAATTGGGAAGTTATGTGCTTGTGAATTGGTGAATGATGATACATGTTTGGAAAGGTTTAATTAGTTGATTTGAATATGTGAAGTTTGTATGATTGAATGAGTAAAACATGAGATAATAAGCATGTTAGTTATTGGTTTTGAAATGGTATGTTTTAGCCTTGATTGACGTTGAATTGGATGTCCATTTATGTTATGAATGAGTACCATTTGAATTGTGTAGGTGTGCACAAATTTGGGTGGCAAATTGGCTTGGTAAATACCCTATTTTTGTCCATACGGGTAGAGACACGGGCGTGTGTCTCAGCTGTGTGTGACACTCGGTTATGTTACATGACCGTGTGTCCCCTGGTGTTGAAATTGAAATCAAATCAGTATGCTCCACACGGCCTCACACATGGGCATGTGACTTGGCCGTGTGACATAAGTCAGTATACCCTACAGGTTTGGCATGGCCTAGCACACAGCATGGCATACGGGCGTGTATGGCCATTTTTAGGGCACACGGACAAGCCATACGAGCATGTGTGTTGGCCGTCTGACCTAAATTAGAGAGTTACACGGGGTCAGACACGGGCTAAGACACGATCATATGCTCTCATTTTGAATGTCCACACGGCCAGGCCATACGGACGTGTGTCCCTTATTTTTGAAAAAAATTCTTAAGTGTTCAAAAAGTTTCCAAAGTTATCGGTTTAGTCCCAAACCACTCCCAATGTATGTTTAGGACCTCGTAGGCTCGTTTAAGGGACATTATAATTGGTTATGATTGAATTGTATTTGAATTAATAAATTGTATTTGAAATGTATGTTCAAATGTGTTGTAAGTCTGATAATGCTACATAACCCTATTCTGGCGTTGAATACAAGTGAAGGGTGTTACAAGATGCTCCTTATGTAATCACAGGTACATTTTGAATTTTTGATTCCCCATATACTCCTTTGATAGACATAGGTTCTACACACTCCTATGTAGCTAGTATGGTTTTTGAGAACTTGGAGATACCTATTGAGTGTACTTCTAGTGGGATTACTATTTTGAGTCCGTTGGGACAGTCTGTTCGGGTAAATAAACTTTATAGGAATGTTCCATTAGAAGTACAAGGGATTGTGTTTCTGGAAAATTTGACGGAGCCACCATTTGGGGAGTTCTCTAACGCCCCTAACCCGTATCCATCGCCGGAATAGGGTTAAAGGCATTACCAGACATATCAGAACATTCACATATACTTAAGCATAACATAATTAAAACATATAATAATCATTCACAACTATCCTTTATATAGGTCTACGAGACCTTAAACATGCTTTAGAAAGGGGTCGGGACTAAACTAAGCTCATACAAAATTTTTCAAAACTTAAACATTTTTCAAAGTTGTACAGGTCACACATACATGTGAACAGGCCGTGTGCCTGACACGGCTTTAGACACACATGTGTGTCTAGGCCGTGGCAAAACAGGGAATACATACTGACTTGTCCACACAACCACATGACACGCCCATGTACTAGACCATAGTCGAAACTAACTTGGGACACATGGCTAGCCATATGCCTGTGTGCCTTGGCCGTGCTTGAGACTGACATTAAATTGTAGGACTACCCCAGGGGACACACAGTCGTGTAACATGATCATGTGTCGCACACAGCTGAGACACACGCCCGTGTGGACAAAAATAGGCCATTTGAAAAGCCAATTTTCCACCCATTTTGGGTCATACCTACAAGTGTCAAAACCACATCATTTTATACCAAATTCTCAACTATTTCACAACCAAAACATACATCTTTCATGCCATTTCATTATCAAAAAATTTCATACATACTATACATACCAAAACATATTATATCATAAGTCATAATCAAACTAAAACATTTGTCTTGTAACTTCAATTTACCTCATCAATTTTCATATCATTTTCTTACCAAATCCACAATTAAGTACATATCAAAAACTTACCCAACTTACCAAATCTCTTGGCCATTTAGAAACTCATCTTATTGATATATCGCATCACATTTCATATGCCAAAATTAAACCATAATCACAACCAAACCCAAGTCAAATCACATGGCTAAATATATACATCGCAAAGCATAATCAAAGTACTTCTAACCTATACCTGCCATACTTTAATATTCACATTATCAAAAGGTACCAAAAAGGAGTTCGATAGTGCGGTGATGATCCATGATGACCCCCAAGCTTTTGGTAGCTTTGATATCTATAAAAACAGATGATAAAGACATAGAGTAAGCTTTCCAAAGCTTAGTAAGCCATATACAAATAAACTTAACTTTATAAGCATATAAACATCATCAAATTATATATATTCCATAGCCAAATACTATCATCGACCACATGGTTCATATACACTACATATTTTCCAATTCATTTGTACATATATCATATTTTCTCATACTTATATCATATGTTCACAAAAGTACATGTACTTACCTTTCATTCTTAAACATAATATACAATTCAAACGTATCTGAATGGGATACACATTCACATAGTCATTCATTTTCTCAGAATGCCCATTGAACTGTTCAAAATCAATAAGGATACTTGAATAGATCGAAAAGCTTGTACAATGCCAACGTCCCAGACTTGGTCTTACATGTAACCAAATACCGATGCCACTGTCCCAGGCAGGGTCTGACACAAAATCAAATACGATGCCAATGTCCCATGCATGGTCTTACATATAAATCATAAGTCGATGCCAACGTCCCAGACGTGGTCTTACACGAAAAGACATATCGGATCCTATGTCATGACATATGTATCCTAACTATTCCCATGGTTCATACGGGGCTTTCCAAACGTCGAAACACTATCGATGCTTTCACAATTTCACATATTCATCTTCCAAAGTTATTCATTCATTTCAATAGCATATAAAAATAATTAAATTCATTAAAACACATTTATTTGTATATCGACTTACCTCGTACGAATGTGAATGAACGGAGTCGACTACTCAATGACTTTCAATTTCCCTCGATCTAATTCCGTTTTCTTTTGTTCTTAGTCTAAATAAATTCAAATTTGACTTATTCAATCACACATTCATTCAAATCAATCCATATATACATATTTAGGGCATTTTACAAATTAGCCCTCATATTTTCACATTTTAACATTTTGGTCCCTGAATTCATAAAATCATAAAATACACCAAATTTCCATACACACTTGCTTAGCCGAATATACATGGTGTTCATATAAGCCCATATGTTTCATTCATTTCACATTTTAGTCCCTTAAAATCTTATTTTCACAATTTAGCCTAAATTACTCAAATTCATCAAAAATTCAAAGACAAAACATACTAACCTAACACATATCTTTCATTTACTAACATCAAACTTCATAAAACTTATAGTTTCATTAATGGCTCAACACAAAATCATCAATAAAATTAGAAATTGAGGCATGTGTTTAGTAAAACACAAAGCAACAATCACAAAAACGTAGAAATTATCGAAAACAGATCAAAAACCATACCTAAATCAAATGAAACAGTAGTCTAAACCCTAAGCTTGAATTTCTTTCTTTTTATTTTGATGATTTTAGCAATATGGATGAATTAATCATCTAATTTCATGTTTTACTTAATTATAACACCAATTAATAAATCTTTTACCATTTTACCCTTAGTAATTAAACAATAATAAACCATTACATTAAAGCCATTAATGTCCACTCATGGGTTCAATAACAACATAAGGACCTCTCAATTATAAAGTCATAGCAGATAGGCACTTTAGCAAATAGAACACATCTTTTACATTTTACGCGATTAGGTCCTTTTATCATCTGAAGAACACAAACGATTAAATTTTCATACGAAACTTTCACACATGTCAATTCACATATTATAAGCATGGAAAATAATATTAAAATATTTTTTAGACTTGGATTTGTGGTCTTGAAACTGCTATTTTGACTAGGGTCTAAACTAGGCTGTTACAACTCTCCCTTCTTAAGGATTTTCGTCCCCGAAAATCTCACCGTTGAACAAATTTTGATATTGTTGTCTCATAGCATCTTCGGGATCCCACGTAGCCTCTTCAACATCATGTCGATGCCACATCACTTTTACTAATGAAAGTTTCTTATTTCGCAGTTCTTTAACCTTGCGAGCCAAGATACAAATCGGTTCTTCACCATAGGTCATATCAGACTAAATCTCAATCTCAAATAGAGGAATTACATGCGAGGCATGAGATCTGTATCGTCGAAGCATCGATATGTGAAACACATTTTGAATCTTTTCGAGCTCTAGTGGCAACAATAATTTATAAGCAACGGGCCCGATACGTTTGATAATCTCGTACGACCCAAAGAACTTCAGACTCAATTTGCCTTTTCTGCCAAATCAGAGTACTTTATTCTATGGTGAGACTTTCAAAAACACTTTATCACCAATCTCAAATTCAATATCTCTTTGTTTCAAATCTGCGTAAGATTTCTGACGATTGGGAGCTGTTTTCAAACTATCTCGGATCACTTTTACTTTCTGTTCAGTCTCTTTTATCAAATCAATCTCGTGAATCTTATTTTCATTGAGCTCAGTCCAACACAAAGGTGTACAGCATTTTCTACCATATAAGGCTTCGTACCATGCCATTTTAATACTCGATTGAAAACTATTATTGTATGCAAATTCAATCAATGACAAATACTATTCCCATGTACCTTCAAACTCAAGAATGCAACATCTTAACATATCTTTGAGTATCTGAATAATCCGTTGGGATTGACCATCCGTCTGTGGGTAAAAAGTAGTACTGAAATGTAATTTCATACCAAATGCCTCTTGTAGTTTCTTCCAAAACCGTGATGTGAATCTCAGATCTCTATCTGACACAATAGACAATGGCACCCCGTGCAATCTCACAATATCAGAAATGTACAACTTAGCTAATTTATTAAGCGAGTAATCAAATCGTACCAGAATAAAATGAGCTGATTTCATCAATTGATCAACTACAACCCAGATCGCATCTTTCTTTCTTAGAGATAGGGGTAAACCCGAAACAAAATCCATCGTCACTTTATCCCATTTCCACTCTGGAATCATAATTTGCTGTAACAAACCAGATGGCACTTTGTAATACCCTAAAAACTTAGGTATTTGCTTTTGTATGTTGTGTTGCATAAATTTATGCTTGCTTCAGTGGCTGAGTATCCTGAGGAGTGTTGGAGGGGTCCTGAGTTCAAGTCTTGTCTTGTGAAAAAAAATTTATTTTGGCTTGAATAAACCCTGTCTTCTGTTAGCGAGTTTCTTAAATAAATGTGGTTAGGATGTGTCATGAAATGCCTGATGGTCTAAGGGATAAGGCGTGTGGAATGTTATAAGGGGTCTAGGGTTCGAGGCTTGGTAACGCAAGATGGGCTTTTTATTTTACTGTTAGCGTTGGGGAGGAGTTGTTGTGTGATTGAAATTGAATACTTGTATGGGGAAAGAAGTTGTGGTCGAATCCTAGGTATGTGTTGGAGAGAATTTTGGTTGGTTGGGATATGGTTAGGTGGAATGTGGTTGAGAAATCTTAGGAGTGATATGGGGAGAGAAATTAAGAGAGTTTGAAGGGAGTGAGGAGGGTGTTCCGATTGGGGACTTTGCCTCTATGCATTTTCGGCTTTGTCCTATTGACTGAGGGTAGTGTTTTTGGTTCTACTCTTTCCTAAGTCTAATATCGCACTTTGGGGCATTCTCTTGATTTTGAATAGCTATTTTCTCTCTTTTTAGGGTTGAGTTCTTCATTCAATTTTCTTGTATGGTTATTCTTTACCATTACCGAATAGGCACTTTCCTTGCTTTTCACAATTGGTAACATTTTCCTTCTCCTCTCTCTAAAACTTTACCGTCTACTCTTCTCTCCTTCCCTTCTCGCGAACCTTATTTTCTCTTCTCAGTTTGCTACCTTGGCCGAACTCCTCCATCTTTTTGTTTCACTTTCGATTTTGGCAAGTGATCTCAGATCTGTTGGGTTTAGTTACATGACTATTTCTCCTCTCCCTCAACTGTCTACTTTGGCCGAATATTGGTAGGTGAATCTCTGTCTCACTCTTTTCTTTTCCCCTGTTTTGGTTCTCCCTTTTCTGACATCATCTCTTTCTCTCTTTCCCCTTAACACCGATTATATCCCTTTCCTGTGTTACTCTTGTAGATTAATCTTTATTCACATTCTTGTTCGATACGTCTTTGGCCTACAATCCCCTTTGTCGTTATTGGTATGTAACACCCTAAACCCGGCCCGAACGTTATGGCCAGATCCAGCGTGTCACATTGTAGTGTTTTATTGAAAACCTTGTTTTCATTGAAAACCCTTCTTTAAATAAAAACTATTCCTTCTTGTATGATAATAATTACTTTATAAAATCTCTTTTCAGTTGTGGAAGCTTTATTTAAAATAGATGATCTACGAAAACTTGTCATTTAAAAATTGAGTTGCGAAAACGTGGTATTTAAAAACAGTTATGGTTTAGGAAAACTATGTTCTACTTCCAATAAAAGAAATATTAATCCTAATTTGAAATACTAACCAAAGGAAAGGCCATATTACAATTCGGACTGAAATAACTTAAAATACTAGAAATTATATTCTAAAGAAAACAAGTCCAAGTCGTCTTGTTAGCTAGCCACCTCGGAGTCCTTCCTACCGTCAAACCACCTACTGAGGATCACCTGAGAAAAATAAAAGAGGGGGTGAGTTTTCAAAAACACAATGTGTACAACCCTCGATAAATAGAAAAGGATGCAATAGCAAGTCAATTCGGTCCTGAGCCCAATTCAATATCAGAATAGATGTAAAGTAATAAAATATGCACGGATCCCACCCATCCGACCGCTACACACCATCTCTATCTGTAACATCTCGAAATAAGGCCTAAATGGAATAGTGGTTGCGAAACCACAAATCTGAGATAGAAAAGTTTATTTTGATTAATTCCTATGATTTACCGAGTGATTAGATGCATGTGTTAAAGTATTGATAACAAATTTTATAGATTGCATGTTTAATTTGCCTATTAGGGCTTATTTGCAGAAGTTGCTGTAACAACCCGATTTAGGGCCTAAACGGAACGATGGTTTTAGAACCACACATTTGAAGTCAAAAAATTTATTCCGATTAAGTTTTAAGGTTTATTTATTGATTAAAATATTGTGTAAAAATATCGTTAAGAAATTTTACTGATAAAGTGCTTAATTGGACTTTTAGGACTAAATTGCAAAAGTTGCAAAATATACGTTCTAATTCATAAGTACTTGATTGAAATGGGAGTTTAAAGAGGAGGTCCTTAAATTGTAATTAGATCATTATATTTCCTTTGGACAAAAATGGGCATGAATAGGACAAAATTTTAATGAAAGGCCTTAAGGGCATTTTAGTCATTTGGTAATTAAAAGAAATAAAAAGGGAAAATAAAGCCAAAATAGACTCATCGTTTTCGTGGAGGCCAAAATTAGCATGGGGGAAGCCATGGCTAGGGTTTTCAAGCTTTCCAAGCTCAATAGTAAGTCTGTTCTAGCCCCGTTTTTCAAGTTCTTTACGTTTTTGGAATCTCGGTAACTTGATTAAGCTTATTCTAGCAATAATTTAAGCTAGGGTTCATATTTGCAAAAATACTCATAGGTGAAATGTGTTTATTTTGATGTTTTATGGTAGAATATGAAGGCTGAAATTATGTTAAACAACTTTTGCTAAGCGGTTTTAAGCAAAAATGAGTAAAACGACTTAATCGGTAAAAGTTGTTATTGCTCATAACTATGTGTTAGAGTGAGAATTTGATATTGCCATAGAAGGAAAAAATGATCAGCATGTCATTAAACATAATAATAAGGGATGAAGTTTAATTCTTGAGCCTAGGGGCAAAAGTGTAAATACGCAAAAGTTTAAGGGCAAAATTGTAATTTTCCAAAGTTTGAGTTAAGGAATTTTTTGAATAGTAAATTAATTAAATAAGTAAAATATGATGTTTTAGATCCCAGAAAATGAGATTTGAACCTAGAATGGGAGAAAAATAGAAAATCGAGAAAGTTTGTAAAATGATCATTTTAGTATCGAGATAAGTTCATATGTATAATAAGCATTTATTTATGCATGTTTCAATGTAATATTGATATATTTACTATGATTGCCGAGGTGTTGAAAGTAAGTATAATTATGATAATTTAAATGTTCAATATTAATTCGACATGGAAATGAGAAAGTATGTAAGTTTGTATGTAAATATTACATTATCTTTATTTATGTTTTTATATTTCAGCATATTTTATATATTGTAGCTGATTTTTGAATTATAATTGACTATTAGAAGAATGGAATAAAGTATTAGATAGTGAGATACTTCCTATTTGAACCTTCGGAATCGAAAGATACGGATGGTATGTAGCTAGGTCACATGTATAATACGAGATGTATACCATGTGTACAAGAGAGCTAAGGGATATATGTAGCTAGGTCGCATGCGTGGTTCCAGGTGAAGGACACCATGTAGACAAGAGAGCTACGAGATAAACTGGCCAGGTCACATGGGTGGTACTAAGTGTTCACTATGTGTACAAGAGAACCAAAATTATGTGTACAATCGAGCTAGGTCACATGAGTGGTACTAAGTGAAGGCCACTATGTGTACAAGAGAGCTTCGATTTTAAAGGTGGGCTCTGTCCGATATCATCGCGTATCTATTATTATTTCGAAGCGTTCAACTGGGAAATTGATTAAATGAAATTGTGTATGACTTTTTGATGATAAGTGTGAGTATATACGTGTGTAACTTATGAGCAATATGCTCAATATGTGATTGGAAATTAAAAAGATTGTGCTGGGTAAGTGATGAATATAATTGAAGTGTGAAAGATCAAAATTGACAATAAAACTGTTCAGAATAGTTGCAGTCATGGGAATCTAACAATTTTCTAAAAATAGTGGAAATTGAATCAGAGACTGAATGAGATATCAAATTAGAGCTAAACGAATCTATTTTTATATAACAGAAACAGAGCAAGCAAAGGAATTCTATATTATGAGATATTTAAGTTTTTGAGAGACTGGCTTAGAATGATTATGTGATCCCCTATTCTGACTTGGAAAAGTCACTAAAAATTGTACAAAAATAATTAGGGGATATAATTTATATGCTTGAAATCCTTAATGAGTATAGTTTCAAATGAAATCAACGAGAACATCTTTTGAATTCTATACGAGGAGAAAATTGATTCGTAGTGAAGAATGGTCAGGGCAGTTGAACAGTGAAAAAGGGGTAACTTTAATGAATTAACTGTACTAATTGGCTAGACCAAAAATTCTGAAACTTGTATGGGAAGAATATATGTGAATCTATTTTTAAGGAAAATTAACGATTTGTAATTGGAGTTCTGTAGCTCCAGAAATAAATAATTTAGCTGCTGGTACTCTGCTAGACAGCTTATTTTGAACCTGTTTATGATTGTAATAGTGAAAGTATGTGTGTTTGTGATGGTAATATTCTGGGAACATATTGTGACTTTGTTTAAAGTACGATAATGTATTGTTATTTAATATTTACATATTTACTTACTAAGCTATAATGCTTACTCCCTTCCTTTTTTTTTTTCCTATAGTGTCACATATGTTATCTCGAGTTGGGGGTCGCCAGAGGTTAAACCACACTATCAAACTATTGATCGATATATAAAGGTTTTAAAGTAATTTTTAAGTCTTTGGCATGTATTGGGACTCGTTTAATTGTTATTAAGTTGCTAGGAGTTGGCCTAAAATACCGACCTATGTTAATTGAAGGTCTCTATTATATAAAGTCATTTAATGAAGATAGTCTTGATTATGTTATTAATTAAATGATGCAATTTATTAATGTGCATGCTTACGGTTGAATTAAAGCATGATATGGGCCTTGTAAGCTCTTTTTAAGGGACAGCTTGAATGTGTTTGAAAAGGTTTTAAATTAGAGTGAAATTATGAATCGGTTTTTATACGATGATTAGTGATTAAGTTCAGTAATGCCTCGTACCCTGTTTCGGCGTCGAACACGGGTAAGGGTGCTACATTTAGTGGTATCAGAGCTATGGTTTAGTCAGTTATCGGACTTACCTAGTATGTGTAAGAGTTAAGTTATACATGCTATATTACTACTTGTGATAGTGTGATGCCTCCCGATCTCGATGAAATAGTTCTGTTGAGACAGAAGTGTTTTCCAACCGAGCTACCATCGACAGTGTAAAAGGGTGTTAAGTAAGTTCGTATAATTTGGTGGATATATTAGTGTACTTAAATTGATCTTGGTGACTTGTGATGATATGTGTGAGATCAAGTGTAAAATGAAATAGACATAAGTGGAGAAATATAGAAAAGTGAAAAGAAACGAAAGTTTATCTCGTTATAAACTCATCCATGTTCGTTTGACATTGACATGATATTATGTGTCTAACTTATTTGACTAAGTGAATGTGATAAATAGATTTACTCAAATTTGTGGAATGTATGTTTGAGTGCATTTGTTTTAAAATATGAATATGTGTGTGGGTCTGTCTAAAATGAATTATATAACTGTGATAATATTAAGATGAAATAAGACTCGTAAAAGGTAAGAGTACTAGTTCATGATGTTTATGTGATAATGAATGAGTCGTGAATAAGAATTTCTCTTGGAATATGAAAGATGAGATGAAGGAAAGGTTTATCTTATGATAAGTGTTCATGTTGATTGGCAATTGTGTGATGCTATGAGTGTAACTTGTGAAATTAAATGAATGTCATGAGTAATTCTATTTGAGAATTATGAACGCATGTATAAGTGTATTTGTTTGTATAAGATGATAGGAGGGTTGTGTAAAATGAATATGCATGTTGAGTTATTTGAAGCAAATTATATATATATTGATGAGTGTTAAGTTATATGCATGAATATATAAGAGGCAAGTTAGAAGTGTTACAGCCTCACCCCCTTCCAATAAGATTAATTGATAATGTGATAGCATTTGAGAATGGTTTAATAAATGAGCTCAGTTGTAGAAAAGATGTCAGGTTAATATGAAGACTTTCTGAATTCTGAAATGCTACAGTTAAAGAAAGATTAGACTTAGTTAATTAACTCCAACTTATCCAGGTATGATGTTTAAAGTATAATGATTGTGAATAAGATAACGTGGATTTAGTAATGATAGAATTAGACAGAAGAATAATGATTGAGCTGTATTAATAGCTAAATGCAGAGTTTTTGGTTAAAAAAAAAGTGAAAGCAAATGTGAGAATTGGAAATAGTTTTCAATTAATATAGAGGTCATACAGAGCTGAAACTTAGTTATATTGGATTTCAATTTGATAGTGGGGTGATTTTGAAAGTACTGCTTTGAAGAAAATTTGTTTGGAGATGTTTAAGAAATTTTGAGAAAAGATATTGAATCTTTTTACTGGTAAGATTTTCGAGGACAAAAATCCTTAAAGGGGGGAGAAATGTAACATCTCGAAATAAGGCCTAAATGGAATAGTGGTTGCGAAACCACAAATCTGAGATAGAAAAGTTTATTTTGATTAATTCCTATGATTTACCGAGTGATTAGATGCATGTGTTAAAGTATTGATAAGAAATTTTATAGATTGCATGTTTAATTTGCCTATTAGGGCTTATTTGCGAGAGTTCTTTAGAATAAACTTCGATTTAGGGCCTAAACGGAACGATGGTTTTAGAACCACGAATTCAAAGTCAAAAAATTTATTCCGATTGAGTTTTAAGGTTTATTTATTGATTAAAATATTGTGTAAAAATATCGTTAAGAAATTTTACTGATAAAGTGCTTAATTGGACTTTTAGGACTAAATTGCAAAAGTTACAAAATATATGTTCTAATTCATAAGTACTTGATTGAAATGGGAGTTTAAAGAGGAGGTCCTTAAATTGTAATTAGATCATTATATTTCGTTTGGACAAAAATGGGCATGAATAGGACAAAATTTTAAAGAAAGGCCTTAAGGGCATTTTAGTCATTTGGTAATTAAAAGAAATAAAAAGGGAAAATAAAGCCAAAATTGACTCATCTTTTTCATGGAGGTCGAAATTAGCATGGGGGAAGCTGGCTTGGATTTTCATGCTTTCCAAGCTCAATAGTAAGTCCGTTCTAGCCCCGTTTTTCAAGTTCTTTACGTTTTTGGAATCTCGGTAACTTGATTAAGCTTATTCTAGCAATAATTTAAGCTAGGGTTCATATTTGGAAAAATACCCATAGGTGAAATGTGTTTATTTTGATGTTTTATGGTAGAATATGAAGGCTAAAATTATGTCAAACAACTTTTGCTAAGCGGTTTTAAGCAAAAATGAGTAAAACGACTTAATCGGTAAAAGTTGTTATTGTTCATAACTATGTGTTAGAGTGAGAATTTGATGTTTCCATAAAAGGGAAAAATGACCAGCGTGTCATAAAACAAAAGAGTAAGGGATAAAGTTTAATTCCCGAGCCTAGGGGCAAAAGTGTAAATATGCAAAAGTTTAAGGGCAAAATTGTAATTTTCCAAAGTTTGAGTTAAGGACTGTTTTGAATAGTACATTAATTAAATAAGTAAAATATGATGTTTTAGATCTCGAAAAATGAGATTTGAACCTAGAATAGGAGAAAAATAGAAAATCGAGAAAGTTGGTAAAATGGTCGTTTTAGTATCAAGGTAAGTTCATATGTATAATAAGTATTAATTTATGCATGTTTTAATGTAATATTGATATATTTACTATGATTGCTGAGGTGTTGAAAGTAAGTATAATTATGATGATTTAAATGTTCAATATTAATTCGACATGGAAATGAGAAAGTATGTAAGTTTGTATGTAAATATTACATTATCTTTATTTACGCTTTTATATTTCAGCATATTTTATGTATTGTAGCTGATTTTTGAATTATAATTGACTATTGGAAGAATGGAATAAAGTATTAGATAGTGAGATACTTCTTGTTTGAACCTTCAGAATCGAAAGATACGGATGGTATGTAGCTAGGTCACATGTGTAATACGGGATGTATACCATGTTTACAAGAGAGCTACGGAATATATGTAGCTAGGTCGCATGCGTGGTTCCAGGTGAAGGACACCATGTAGATAAGAGAGCTACGAGATAAACTGGCTAGGTCACATGGGTGGTACTAAGTGTTCACTATGTGTACAAGAGAGCCAAAATTATGTGTACAATCGAGCTAGGTCACATGAGTGGTGCTAAGTGAAGGCCACTATGTGTATAAGAGAGCTTCGATTTTAAAGGTGGGCTGTGTGCGATATCATTGCGTATCTGTTATTATTCCGAAGCGTGCAACTGGGAAATTGATTAAATGAAATTGTGTATGACTTTGTGATGATAAGTGTGAGTATATACGTGTGTAACTTATGAGCAATATGCTCGATATGTGATTGGAAATTAGAAAGATTGTTATGGGTAAGTGATGAATACAATTGAAGTGTGAAAGATCAAAATTGACAATAAAACTGTTCAGAATAGTTGCAGTGATGGGAATCTAAAAATTTACCAAAAATAGTAGAAATTGAATCAGAGACTTAATGAGATATCAAATTAGAGCTTAACGAATCCATTTTCATATAACGGAAACAGAGCAAGCAAAGGAATTCTATATTATGAGATATTTAAGTTTTTTAGAGATTGGTTCAGAATGACTACGTGATCCCCTATTCTGACTTGGAAAAGTCATTAAAAATTGTACAAAAATAATTAGAGGATATAATTTATATGCTTGTAATCTTTAATGAGTCTAATTTCAAATGAAACCAACAAGAACATCCTTTGAATTTTGTACGAGGAGAAAATTGATTTGTAGTAAAGAATGGTCAGGGCAGTTGAGCATGAAACAGGGGTAACTTAAATGAATTAACTGTACTAATTGGCTAGACAAAAAATTTTGAAAATTTTATGGTACAAATATACGTGAATCTAGTTTTAACAAAAATTAACGGTTTGTAATTTTGAGTTCTGTAGCTCCAGAAATAAATAATTTAGCTGCTGGTAGTCTACTAAATAGCTTATTTTGAACCTGTTTATGATTGTAATAGTGAAAGTATGTGTGTTTGTCATGGTAATATTCTGGGAACATATTGTGACTTTGTATAAAGTATGATAATGTATTGTTATTTAATATTTACATATTTACTGGCTAAGCTATAATGCTTACTACCTTCCTTTTCTTTTTCCTATAGTGTCACAAATGTTAGCTCAAGTTGGAGGTCGTCGGAGTTTAAATCACACTATCAAACTATTAATCGATATATAAAAGTTTTAAAGTATTTTTAAGCCTTTGACATGTATGGGGACTCGTTTAATTTTTATTAAGTTGATAGGAGTTGGCCTAAAATACTGACCTATGTTAATTGAAGGTCTCTATTGTATAAAGTCATTTAATGAAGATAGTCTTGATTATGTTATTAATTAAATGATGCAATTTATGAATGTGCATGCTTGCCTATGTGTGCGGTTGAATTAAAGCATGATATGGGCCTTGTAAGCTCTTTTTAAGGGATAGCTTGAATGTGATTGAAAAAGTTTTAAATTAGAGTGAAATTATGAATTAGTTTTTATACGATGATTAGTGATTAAGTCCGGTAATGCCTCGTACCCTATTTCGGTGTCGAACACGGGTAAGGGGTGTTACACCATCCCCCGATACACACTATGTGGGGATATAAATATCGACCCTCCCATCTGATACACTCTAATGGTAGCCCGATTGCGGTACTACCTAACATTGCAGCAAAGCTGCTAATCATATATTGGGCTTAAAAAGCCATCGGCGGATCCACGGTCATCAAGCAACCATGCGATCCTCATATACTTCCTCCGTTCCATAATTCCCAACCCATATGCAACCTAAATAGAATATCATATAAATGCAGCAGGTATACATGTAACATCCATAAATCTTACATTCAACACTTAGGGTTATTTTAGTCATTTTCGCCCTTAGGGGCCTTTCAGTAATCTCTCCTTATTATGGGTTATTACTTACCTTGGCCCTTTAACAAGTCCTTGTTGGCTAAAGCAAACAGATACTATGCACTAGGTAGGAATCCAGAGAAGAGGAGGTTGGTCAATAAGACTGCTTAAGTACCAAGCTATCCCTAGACCCAATCCTAGACATGCATATACCCATTGCCACACCTTAACCTTATGGCTTGTCCACGGTCACAATTAATTAATTAATTAAGTTTTATGTCTGTTTAAGCAGTTACCAGATACTAGGCCCAAAACCCCTTACAAAGCCCAAACGAATCTACATACATGCATATGACCCACTAGGCCCAATCTCATTCATATGACCCATTAGGCCCAAATCACATTCGTATGGCCCATTAGGCCCGAATCACATTCATAAGGCCCGTCAGGCCCAATCACATTCATAGTCCTGCAATCATATGATTTTTCATCACTTAGTAACAAATTGCCAATTTTGCCTATTATGGGCCCTACAGCCCATTGGGCCCATTTAGCCCATTCTGGCCCGATTGGCCAATACACGGCCCAAGTCCATGGAATAGCTCATACGGCCTCTGGTAACCTATCAGTTTCCCCTTACGAGTGTTTGCGCACTCGCAAGTCTATTGTAGCCAAACCTCTAGCTTTTCGGCATTTCGGGATTTGCCGATCTACTGTGTGTGTGCAGTGTATGTACACACCTGATACTAAAACGTGCTGCGATCTCCTCAACCACAAACCTACAGATGATGTCACTCAACGATTAATCACACACTTATCAAATATGATCACCAAAAGCCGAAAATCTCACCTTTGCCTTACCTTGAACGAGAAGCCTTAACAACCCTTCCTTGATCACCAATCACGAGTATTCCTTAAATCCAAAACCCCAAAATGCATAAGGAGCAATTTGGAACAGATTTGAAATCTGAGATTCGATACTAATCCCACAAGAATCGGCCGAAGTAGAGGGAGTAGTAGCGGCACAGAGGGTCTTCAGCTAAAGAGGTATTCGACTTTTGAGATTTGTATGGTGAAAGGGGTTATTCGGCACAAATAAGAAGAAGAGAAGAAGGAATCGACTAAAACCAAAGGTGAATCAAAAGAGGATTTGAGAAGAGAAAGAATGGAAGATTGTAACAATTCGGTTTAGACCCTAGTTAGAATAATGGTTTTGAGACCACAAATCTAAGTCTGAAAAATATTTTAATATTATTTTCTGTGTTTGTGATATGTGAATTTAAATCTGTGAAGTTTCTGTGATTTAATTTGTCTGTTTCTGTGTTCGATTTTGCAAAAAGGACCTAATTGCGTAAAATGTAAAAGCTGTGTGCTAGATGTTAAAAGTGTCTATTTGACTTGTATTATTAAAGGAGAGGTCCTTATGATGTTATTAGGCCATAGCCAAGGTTAATGGACATTAAAGATCATCCACTAAGTGATTTTTATATGGCTTAATAAAGGGTAAAATTGGTATTTTTTAATTAATTATAAGTCACATAGGCATGTCATATGGCCATTGGCTTAAGTCAGTAGTCAGCTAAGAATTACACGGCTATGGCACACGGCCGTGTCTGTTGGCCATGTGTAAAAGTTAGTATATGTACTCTGTTTTAGCACAGCTAGATCACATGGGTGTGTCTGGTGCCCATGTGTGCCACACGGCCTGGTCACACGGGCGTGTGACCTCAACAGAATTGAAAAAAAATTTTAAGTTCTGAAAAATTTTGAATGTGTTCGGTTTAGTCCCGACCTTTTCTAAAAGTATGTCTTAGGTCTTTAAGACCTCCATAAGGAATGAATTCTTGATTTGCTTATGCATTAATATTATGTGATATTTGTGAATCTGTCTGGTAATGCCCTTTACCTATTCTGGCAACGGTTACGGGATAGGGGTGTTAAATTTTATTAGTATCAGAGCTATGGTTTAGTCGGTTCTAGGACTACCATAGTGTATGTGAGTTTAGCTATACATGCCATATATCTGAAATTGCAATAGTGTGATGATTCCTGATATTGAATGTGCTTTTATATAGCAATGGATCCCAATCGAGCTGTAGCTGACGATGTTGAAAGTAATGCGGCTGCTCCCGCGCAAGGGACGGTGCAAGATGATTCTCGACCAGCTACGAGTAGCCGTGATGGTGAGGCTAAGAAAGCATTCTATCAGATGATGAATGATTGGTTCACTCAGTATATTAGAACCAATCCGGCTGTACAACAACCTCCACCCCCAGTTAATCCTTCTCAAATTATGGTTATGCCCTCAGTGAATCTTGTTCAGTTAAGTAGACTGCCAGTTGATAAAATTAGAAAGTATGGGGCTGAAGAGTTTCGAGCTACAATGAATGATGATGCTGAAAGAGACGAATTCTAGTTAGAGAATACAATACGAGTGTTTGATGAAATGTCTCTAAATCCTGAGGAATGCGTAAAATGTGTCATTTCACTTCCGAAAGATACAGCGTACCATTTGTGGAAAACTTTAATATCTGTGGTTCCGAGTGAGCAGGTTACTTGGGATTTCTTCCAAGCTGAATTTCGGAAGAAATACATTAGTCAGAGATTCATTGATCAGAAACGTAAAGAGTTTCTCGAAGCTTAAACAAGGCCATATGTCTGTTACTGCATACGAACGTGAATTTGTGAGATTGAGCCAGTATGCTCTGGAATATGTATCAAATGAAGCAATAATGTGCAAAAGGTTTGAAGATGGACTAAACAAAGATATCCATTTGTTAGTTGAGATTTTAGAGATTAAAAAAATGGTAGTGCTCATTGAGTGAGCTTGTAAAGCTGAAGAATTAAGTAAAGAGAAAAGAAAAGATGATTCTGAAACTATAGATGTTAGAAAGAGATCTTTGAGTAGATCATTTCAGTTTGTGTCAAAGAAATTTTGAGATGATCGTAGCCGTTCAAAGGCTGATGTAAGATATTCGAATTGAGATCGAGCTAGATCGCATTCGAATTCCAGAGCTCCTGCTACTTCTGTTGTAAGTGTTGGGAATGTCCGATTTCAGAAACCTGAATGTAAACACTATGGTAAAAGACATCCGGCAAGTGTTGAATCTGTGCCTGTTGTCTGTGAATTCTCTGATGTGTTTCCTGAAGAACTACTTGGTTTTCCTCCAATTCAAGAAGTCGAGTTTGGTATTGAGTTAGTACGTGGTACTACTCTGATTTTGATAGCTCCATACATAATGGCTCCTTCTGAACTAAAATAACTAAAATCTCAGTTGCAAGAATTGACCGATCGAGGATTTGCTAGACCGAGCTTCTCACCTTGGGGTGCTCCTGTTCTATTTGTGAAAAAGAAATATGGCACAATGAGAATGTGTATTGATTACCGTCAGCTTAACAAAGTGACTGTAAAGAACATGTAACGCCCCGTACCCGATACCGTCGCCGGAGTCGAGCACGAGGTGTTAACGGACTTAATTCATTAATTAAACAGCTCAAACAATTTATTTTAGAATTTCTAGACGAGCTGGCTAACTGCGTCACAGTCGCTAAAAAAATCCATATCTCGAGTTTCAAAACTTGAAATCCAATTCCATAAATTTTCACTGAAACTAGACTCATATATCTACTTACTAATTTTTTGATAGAATTTTTGGTTGGGCCAATTAGTACAGTTTATTAGTTAAAGTCTCCCCTGTTTCAGGGTTTAGTTACTTTGACCCCTGTGTATTTCGAATCAGATATCTCCCTGTACAAAGTTTCAATGACTATTCCGTTTGTTTCTCATAAAACTAGACTCAATAAGGATTTCATACATGTAAGGTAAAACTCCTAATTGTTTTCGTACAATTTATGGTGAATTTGTAAATTAAGAATAGGGGATTCAGAGATTGCTCTGACCCTGTTCCACGAAAACTTATATATCTCATAAAATATAACTCATTTACCTGTTTCATTTCTTCCATATAAAAATAGACTCGTGAAGCTTATATTTCATAACTTATTCATCATTTAATCCATTTCTACTATTTTTAGTGATTTTTCAAATTCACATCACTGTTGCTGTCTGATTCTATTTTGTGGCCAATTTTACCTTTCCAAGGATTTTCATGGTTTAGGTAAGACAAAAAGCATACATGTTATCGTATATAAACTTGATGAGCCATTCCAATAGCTAATCATTCTAAAAAATTTCCATTCCATCCATCCACCATATCATAAGATTATATACACAAAATGATTATGATGCTATACATGCCATATTTCCAAAATGTACAAGCCACTATACCGAAAGTGGTCCGCCGATAGTGTGAACATGCCTCCGACTGCTCCAGATTTTCCGAGCCGGCTTGTCAAACTACAAGGAATGGAAAGGAGGGAGTAAGAATAATTGCTTAGTAAGTTCATATGCAAATAGCAAGTAACATAACCATGCAATCATACGAAATCAATATTTGCATAATATCACTAAGGTATTCATATTACATTTCCATTCATCATCTTACCATATTATTGATATATTGAGGTCTCAACCCGAGAGTTAAGTGCATACCTATCTAAGGTATCCATTCCACAACACTTACTAACTCGTCACTTTCATCTCAAGTCTTCTTCCACTTCACTAGAACTTTACCCGTTGAACACATCAGAATATAACTCGGATACATGGAAAGTTTGTACATAAGTGCCACATATGTAGCCAAGCTACCATGTAACCCGCCATAAGTGAACTCGGACTCAACTCAATGAGCTCGGATGCCTAGTTACATCTCACAAACTCGGACTCAACTCAACGAGCTCAGACATTCGCATCCATAAGTGAACTCAGACTCGACTTAACGAGTTCGGATGCCCAAATATCCTAATGACATGTCACTTGTATCCTAATCTATTCCTAATTCATAAAATTTTTGCATGTTGTCCAACAATGACCACAATGCATAGAATTACATGATAACAATCATAATATCGTATATATATAGCATTAAATGATTTAAAATAACCGTTATATTACAATATTTACATATGAACTTATCTCGATCAAAATGAGAATAGTCGAGCCTATTCCTCGTAAACTTTATTTTTCCCCCGATCTCAACTCGAATCTCTTTTCTCTTGATCTATAATACCAAATTAATTTATTTAATACAGACATTCATCAAAGCAGCCCCTAATACGAACTTTGGCAAAATTACCATTTTGCCCCTAAACTTTTACATGTTTGCACTTTTGCCCCAAGGCTCGTAAATTAAACCTCATCATATTTTCTTATGTTTTATGACATGCTGATCATTTTTCCCTTCTACAGCAACATCAAATTCACACTCTAACATGTACTTATGAATATTAGGTATTTTTACCGATTATGTCATTTTACTCTTTTTTACGAAAAATCACTTAGCAAAAGTTGTTTAACACAATCTCAAACTTCATATTCTACCATAAAATATCAAAATTCATACATATCATCCATGGTTAAATTTTTAAATATAAACCCTAGCTCAAAATATTGGTAGAAATAGGTAGAACATGTTACCGAGATTTCAAAAACATAAAAATCATTAAAAACAGGACTAGAACAGAGTTACAATCGAGATTGGAAGCTTGAAAAACCCTAGCCATGATTTCTCCATGCAAATTTCAACCTTGGTGAAAAAGATGAGCAAAATTGGCTTTTAATTTTGTGTTTTAATTCCTTTTGCCCCTAAATGACCAAAATACCTTTTTACTATTCTTTAAAATTTTACCCTTCCAAGCCCATTTTTGTCCAAATTTTTCGAACTTGGTCAAATTACTCTTTAAGGACCTATAATTAATAATCTAATTCAATCTCATGCAAGATGCTTCTAGAACACAAGTTTTGCAATTTATTCAATTTAGTCCCTAAAGTCCAATTAAGCATTTTTCACATAAAATTTCTTCATGAAATTTTCACACAAGCATAGAAATATATCATAGACCTTGTAATAATCATAAAATAAATACTTCTATCTTAGATTTGTGGTCTCGAAACCACTGTTCCAACTAGGCCCAAAATTAGGATATTATGGAACAAATATCCTCTGCCCAGAATTGACGACTTATTTGATCAATTGAAAGGTGCTACTGTGTTTTCAAAGATAGATCTAAGATTGGGTTACTACCAGTTGCGAGTAAAGGACTCTGAGATTCCAAAATCTTCTTTTAGAATTAGGTACGGGCATTATGCATTTTTAGTTATGCCTTTTGGATTAACAAATGCAGTTGCTATCTTTATGGATTTGACAAATAGAATTTTTAGACCGTATTTAGATCAATTTTTTGTGGTATTCATTGATGACATATTGATTTATTCACGTGATGAATCCGAACATACTGAGCATCTGAGAATAGTGCTACAGACTTTGCGAGATAAACAATTGTATGCGAAGTTCAGTAAGTGTGAGTTCTGGCTGAGAGAAGTTGGTTTTTTGGGTCATATAGTATCAGCCTACGATATCCGAGTTGATCAGAGCAAAATTTTAGCTATTTTGGATTAGAAACCTCCAAAGAATATCTTTGAAGTCCGTAATTTTCTAGGACTTGCTGGTTACTGTAGAAGATTTGTAAAAGGTTTCTTGATGATTGCGACTCCGTTGACAAAACTACTACAGAAAGATTTGAAGTTTGATTGGACTGCAAAATGTCAGAATAGTTTTGATCAATTGAAAGCTTTGTTGATTGAAGCTCCAGTATTAGTACAACCTAAATTGGCTAAAGAATTTGTGATTTATAGTAATGCTTCGTTGATTGGTCTGTGATGTGTTCTAATGCAAGAAGGAAAAGTCATTGCTTATGCTTCAAGATAGTTAAAGCCGCATGAAAAGAACTATCCGACACACGATCTTGAGTTAGCTGCTATTGTGTTTGCCTTGAAGATCTGGCGTCACTATCTGTTTAGTGAGAAATGTCATGTGTTTTCTGATCATAAAAGTTTGAAGTATTTAATGACGCAAAAAGATTTGAATTTGCGACAGAGAAGATGGTTAGAGCTGTTAAAAGATTACAAGCTAGTTATTGATTATCATCCGGGCAAAGCAAATGTGGTAGCGAATGCTTTAAGTTAGAAATCATTGTCTGCATTGTGTGAGATGAATGCTTATTTAGCACTGTTTGATGATACCTTGGTTTGTGTCGAACTGAAAGCAAAACCCCTATTTATACAACAGATCTGTGAGGCTTAGAAATCTGACAATGAATTAATAGTAAAACGAGCTCAGTGTGATTCTGAATTCCGAGTTGATGTTAATGATTGTTTGAGATTCAGAAATAGACTTTGTGTCCGAGAAATCCAGAGTTAATTTAGATGATTTTGAGTGAAGCTCACAGTAGTAGATTTTCTGTACATCTGGGGCGTACGAAAATGTATAACGATTTGAAACAGCTATACTGGTGGCCAGGAATGAAAAGAGATATCTCTGATTTTGTTTCTAAATGCTTAATCTGTCAGCAAGTTAAAGCTAAGCATCAGGTGCCATTTGGTTTGTTACAACGGATTATGATTCCAGAGTGTAAATGGGATCGTGTGACCATGGATTTTGTTTCGGGTTTGCCCCTGTCTCTGAGAAAGAAAGATGTAATTTGGGTTGTAGTTGATCGGTTGACGAAATCAGCTCATTTTATTCTGATTCAATTTGATTACTCACTCGATAAACTAGCTGAGTTGTACATTTCTGATATCATGAGATTGCATGGTGTGCCATTGTAGACAGTATCAGATAGAGACCTGAGATTTACATCGCGATTCTAGAGGAAATTGCAAGATGCTTTGGGTATTAAATTGTATTTTAGCACTGCTTTTCATCCACAAAAAGATGGTCAATCTGAACAGACTATTCAAATACTCAAAGATATGTTAAGATGTCGCATTCTTGAGTTTGAAGGTACGTGGGAACAATATCTACCTTTGATTGAATTTGCTTATAATAATAGTTTTCATTAGAGTGTTAAAATGGCACCGTACGAAGCCTTATACGGTACAAAGTGTAGAACTCTGTTATACTAGTTTGAGCTCAGTGAGAATAAGATTTACGGTATTAATCTGATAAAAGAAACAGAACAGAAAGTGAAAGTAATTCGAGATAGTCTGAAAGCTGCCTCTGATCGTCAGAAATCTTATGCGGATTTAAAACAGAAAGATATCGAATTTGAGATCGGTGATAAAGTATTTCTGAAAGTATCCCCGTGGAAGAAACTGTTCCAATTTCGTAAAAAGGGCAAGTTGAGTCCGAAGGTTCATCAGACCGTATGAAATCATTGGGCGAGTTTGACCGGTTGCTTATAGATTGAGGCAACTATCTGAGTTAGAAAAGATTCACAATGTATTTCATGTATCGATGCTTCGATGATACAGATCTTATCCTTTGCATGTAATTTCTCCGTCTGATATTGAAATTCATTCTGATATGTCTTATGAAGAAAAGCTGATTCGTATTCTGTCTCGTAAGATTAAAGAATTGCATAATAAGAGATTTCATTAGTCAAAGTGCTGTGGCATCGACATGGAGTAGAAGAAGCTATGTGGGAGCCTGAGGATACAATAAGACAACAATATCCGAATCTGTTTAACGGTAAGATTTTTGGGGACGAAAATCCCTAAGGCGGGAGAATTGTAACAGTCCGGTTTAGACCCTAGTCGAAATAGTGGTTTTGGGACCACAAATCTAAGTCCAAAAAATATTTTAATATTATTCTATGTGTCTTTGATATGTCAATTTATATCTGTAAAGTTTCTGTGATTTAATTTGTCTAATTCTGTGCTCGATTTTGCAAAAAGGACCTAATCGCATAAAATGTAAAAGTAGTGTGCTAGATGTTAAAGGTGTCTATTTAACTTGTCTTATTAAAGGAGAGGTCCTTATGATGTTATTAGGCCATAGCTAAGGTTAATGGACATTAAAGACCATTCACTAAGTGATTTTTATATGGCTTAATAAAGGGTAAAATTGGTATTTGTTAATTAATTATAAGTTAAATAAAATAAAAGCCATTTCTTCTTCCATTATCATCACCTAGCCGAATTTAGGGTTCGACATTAATCTTGGAAGATTAAGGTATGAATTTTCGTCTGTTTTTGATAATTTCTACATTTCTGTGATCGTTGCTTCATGTTCTTCAAAACCCATGCCTGAATTTCTATTTCTGTTGAAGATTATGAAATGTGCCATTAATGATTGTATGAGCTTTGTAATGTTTTTATATGGATTATGAAAGATATATGTGAGATTATCATGTTTTGTTCTTGGATTTTTGATGGAATAAAGCTATTTGGGCTAATTTGTGAAAATGAGGTTTTGAAGGACTAAATTGTGAATTAAATATGTTATTTGGGCTTGTATGGAAGCTATGTATATTCGGCTAAGCTATAGTCTTGGTGAATTTTGCATATTTGTGATTTTATGAAAAACGGACTAAATTGTCAAAGTGTGAAAATGCAAAGTGCCCTAAATATGTGTTCATGGATTATTTTGATTGAAATGAATGATTGAATGGTTGAATTTAAATTGTGTTAGATTAAGAACAAAGAAAATCAAACTTAGATCGAGGGAAGTCTAAAATAGTTGAATAGTCGACTCGTTTCCGTTCGAAATCCGTACGAGGTAAGTCAAACTTACAATTATGTGTTAAGTTGATTAAATTCTGTGTATACAAACTGTAATCTGTATTGGACGGCCTTGAGAGCCTAATGAATAAATTTCAAGTAAATTTCGATAATATGCTAGTATCTGAAAAGCTCTGTACGTTTCTAAAAGAACGTTGACATTGATCTGAGATATCGTGTAAGACCATGTCTGAGACATCAGCATCGTATCTGATTTCGTGTAAGACCCTGTCTGGAATAGAGGCATTGATACTGAATTAATTGTAAGACCACGTCTGGGACGTCGGCATTGTACCCATCCATGAATATTTGTATTGTTTATGAATCATCTGATGATAGAGTACGAGATATGGAAATAAATATATGAAATGTATAATCTATACATGTACGTTTGTATCGTACTAGATTTCTGAATGTGAAAGACTCTGTTTCAGTGAAATAATGAATGCGAAGTATGTACGAAATCATGGAAATGATATGACATGTATACAAGCAAATAAGAATAGTTAGACTCATGAATTACTCGGTGAAATGGTTGTGAATCCTTGCTATTGACTTTTACTTTATATGCTTTAACAGTTAGACTAGTTATATTTGGCTTACTAAGCTTTTTGTAGCTTACTCCATGTAATTTATGTCTGTTTTACAGTTATCGTAGCTACTGAAGGCTCGGGGATAGTCGAGGATTGTCACCATACTATCGAACTCATTTTGGTACTTTTGAAAGTGTAAATATTTCTAAGTATGGCATGTATAGGCTAGAATGTTTATGTATGTAAGCTTTGGTATCTATATATGTTATGCCATGAGAGTTGTCTAGCAAATGATATGCTTGTGCTTAGTTTTGGTAAATGGTTTGTAATGCCAAATTGAAAAAATGGTAAGTTTAAGCATGAATTAGAAGGTGCCATAAGTGAGCTATTTAATGAGCATTTTGGCATGTTATAATTAGATTCTTAATGTGTTTTGGTATGGATTTGAATAGGTTATTGAAAGATAATGATTTAGTTATAATGAAGCATATTCTAAGCATTGTATTGGCTGAAAATTGTGTCATGAATGTTGTTTAATATTGCTTGTTTGAATTACCCAAAAAAGGGTGGCAAATTGGCTTAAACCAAACCTGTATTGTGCCACACAGTCAGAGACCACGGGCGTGCCTTATGGCCATGTAAGTTAAGTAGTAACCTCTTAAGACCACACGGTTAAGAAACATGGGCATGTCATATGGCCGTGGGCTTAAGTCAGTAGCCAGCTAAGAATTACGCGGCCATGGCACACGTCGTGTCTATTGGCCGTGTGTAAAAGTCAGTATATGTACTCTGTTTTTGCACGGCTGGATCACATGGGTGTGTCTGGTGCCCGTGTGTGCCACACAGCCTTGTCACACAGGCGTGTGACCTCAACAGAATTGAAAAAAATTTTAAGTTCTGAAAATTTCTGAATGTGTTCGGTTTAGTCCTAACCTTTTCTAAAAGTATGTCTTAGGTCTTTGAGATCTCCATAAAGAATGAATTCTTGATTTTCTTATGCATTAATATTATGTGATATCTATGAATCTGTATTGATCTGTAATGTTCTATCTATCTGGTAATGCCCTTTGCCTATTTCGGCGACGGTTACGGGATAGGGGTGTTACAAAAATTAACAAGCAAGGAACAAGGAATTCAGCTTTTTAGCACTTAAAGAGAAAAGTGTTTTGGCAACACAAAAATGAGGAATTTGGCTAAAGGAAGAGATGCAATTTCAGCAATACCCTAGAATCCCCAAAATCGGCACTTATATATACTATAGTCGAATTTACCTATCCCCAAATTCCCTATTCGACTCCACCTCTCTACACCCCTCATCTCCTAACTTTCTCCCTAATAACTCTTTAATCCCTTCCTTAAATTTCTCCTTTGATCACTCCCTTCAGAGTTTACATCCAACGCCATTACTGGTCATTTATTGAGTAAAAATAAATCATTCTTTTGAGCAATGAGGGAATCAAATCCTAAACCTCCTTGCCATGCATGTGACGCCACCTCTAAGCCCCACACGTGACTCTATTTGCCACTCCAACACAAGGCTCATTGTGTCCATTTCCTCATTCATTTATTTAACAACCAAACTACTTGCCATCAAGGTTCTTTTAATTATTAAACTATAATTTCCTTCACCCCAAAGTTTGAACTCAAAACTTAACCAGGCCTATTATCACATAAAAAACACTTGACTAGGAATATCAAGCACACCTTTTATCAAAATCAAAAAAAAGAAAGTTCGGGATTTTTGGGGCGTTACATGGTAAGTGGGTATAATTGAGAAAGTGTTATGCTTCAAGTATAACCCTAATAAAAAAAGGGGGTGACTTTGGTGCAGGTAGTAATTGAAGTCGGTTGACAACCTTTTCTAGAAGCCGAAGGTGCGGTTGCTATTGTTTGGGGTAAGAAGTCGATGATCATTTTGGAACTCCGTTAAGTTCCTTTGATATTTGGATTAAGTAACTGATTAAGTTTCATTTTGAGTTTTCTTCAGGTAGAGGAAGTATTCGAAACGTGGATTAACTTCAATCACATAAGGTGTGTAACCACACTGTAATGTTGTTAATAGGAAAAAGCCAAAAAGCATGTTCGTATACGTTACACGAGCTTACAATCGCTCGTATCGTGAATCGAATGTAAAAACATGTGCGTTTGACAGTAGACGCCACCATGAGCGACCTCATAGGCTCGTGGGTTCCACATGGGCAAACCACACGGATGTGTGGAGATTATTGGGCTGGCTGTGTTGTTTACACGGCGAAGGCCATTATTGGGGCTTATTGGGCCACACGAGCGTGTGGGCCCACATGGGCCGTATTTTAGGCTTGGGCCCATTTTCACTGTTTAACTGTTAAGGTTGCATGGGTCGCTCGAGACGACTATGGACCTTCATTAGGGTCAGTAAGTATACCTAGACCCTAATCTATGATATGATTGTTATACCCCTATGAGGTAAATGACGAATATACCCCTATGTAAGACTGGTTGAGCATGCCATTTTTATTGTATGTACATTTATACTATGTTGCATTACGTGGGGTGGGATATATGATATTGGAGGAAGTGTACTGAAAGGCTATAAGCCTATTACTGGTAATACTGTTAGTGCCACAACCGGTGCTATATTCAAGAGTGTAGGGATGGGTGGGTCGATTTTATCCCCACTTGGAGTGTAAGGCTGGACGGAGTGGAGTGTAGAGGATGGATGGGTAGGATCTCTATATGCATCTCTGATATTGTACTGAATTGGGCTAAGGCCCGCATTGCTACTGTTACTGTAATGGGCTAAGGCCCACACTGATACTGTTACTTTAATGGGCTAAGGCCGACACTGATATTGCCACTGATAAGGGCTTAGGCCCAGACTGTTTTACACTGCATGATTTACTGTTTGATAAATAGGGATTACACACTGAGTTTTCATATAAACTCATTCTTCTACTTATCAGCGCAGGTAATCCTTAGGCGGATCGGTGCTGCGAAGGACTTGGAGATAGCCACACTACTGTTTTCGTTTTCATATTTGACTTTTTAGTAAAAGTAGTTTTAGTTGGGTAAATTTTATGTAATAAGGCCACTTTAAGTTTTTATTTTATTTGGGGATTTATTTAAATTGGTTTATAACTATTAGCAGTAGGACTAAGCTTTTCAAAAGATAAATGATTTTCAACTACCACGTTATGCAACTCGTTTTAAAAGCTTCCGCAAGGAACAATGTTTTTCAAATGTAATAACAATTTAATATGACATATGTTTTGCTAAACCAACCTATGTTCTAATGATAAACAAGATATGTTAACTACCCTTAAGGACCGCAACGGGGTTTAACACAAAATAGACTTTACAATGAAACTATGCTTTTCAAAACATAAGCCAATATGACACCGTAGATTCAGCCATAACGTCTAGGCCGGGTTTGAGGTGTTACATTGAGTGGTATCAGAGTTAGGTTACAAAACTCAGCTGTGGATTTGAGTTTTTCCTAAAAATATAAATTTCAAAAGAATTGTTTCAAATGGTGGAAAAATTTTTGAGGTGTTGTTTCTGAATGTATGGTCTACTGAGTCTCCGGGGCCGATTCTGTAAGTTCTGTAAAACTACTGTTCAATTTAATTGAAATACTGTGATTACTGTAGATAATAGATTATATTGAAACCTTTATTAGGGTAACCTAAAACTGTAGTAAGACTATGATCTGCAAAAATAAACAACTCTAAATTATTGATGCTATTTTCCATAAAACATCCGTTAATAAACACTAGAACTGTAAAACTGATGCATAAAACTGTTAATACAGATAATACGCAAATCGATAATGAGCACCAGAGGTACTCGTGGAAGGGGTATAAGAGGCCGCGGCGAAGGCCGTGGAAGTGCTCGGGCTGGGTCTTCGGCATCGAGCCATATGCCTAACGTTGAGGCAAGAGAGGCACCGGCTTCATCTGTGACTGAGACTGGGTCACACGATCGGGTAGCTGGGGATGACGCACTATCCCAAGCTATGCTATGAATTCTGCAAAGGGTCGCTGGGCCTAATACTGGTACTGTGAGCCGTGGGTCAATAACGGAACAACTCAGGTCTAATGGGGATGAGATCTTTAGGGGTATCACTGGAGTTTCCCCTAATGTCGCTGAATATTGGATTAAGGCCATGTAGAGGATCGTGGATGATCTCGACTGCACCCTAGAGAAAAAACTGAAAGGTGCAATGTCTTTGTTGCGAGATAAAGCCTATGAATGGTGGCTTACAGTGAAAGAGGGTACTTAGCCGGAACGGTTGACTTGGGACTTTTTCAAAAATACATTCCAAGGGAAATATGTAGGCGCTAGTTATGTAGATGCTTGGAGGAGAGAGTTTTTGAATCTGACCCAAGGGGATAAGTCGGTAGTTGAATATGAGTCTGAGTTTTTGCGAGTTAGTCGCTACGTACGTGGGATAGTGGAAACTGAATATGAGCTCTATGTTCGTTTCGAGGACAGCCTCAGAGATAATCTGCGGGTTCTGATAGCTCCACAGATGGAGCGAGATTTTGCTGTGTTGGTAGAGAAGGTGAAGATCGCCGAGGATGTGAAGCACGCTGAACGCCAGAACCATAAGAAGGATAAGGGAAGAAATAAGAGGGTTTGGGAGCCCTCAAGTTTAGCTATAGAACCTAAGAAGAAGGCTAGATTTGACGGGCCAGCTAGAGTTGAGGCCCTTGCCGCTATTACTGGACCGCAGCCTTGTGCTGATTATGGGAAACGCCATCAGGGTGAGTGCTGGAAGAGGCTAGGGGCATGTTTGAGGTGCAGATCTAGAGAGCACCGTATCAGAGATTGTCCATGGAGGCCTGATCAAATGCAAGCTACTGGTATGGGTACTGTTTAACCGCAGAGGGGTTTTTAGCAGCTACCGATAGGCCATGGTCAGGCTAGAGGTGGAAATGGTATGGGACGTGGTCATGGAGCACCGAGTGGAGGTGCTAGTCATACTGAGGCAAGGCAGCCAGCATTGGTTTATACTGCAAGTCACCGAGAGGACGGAGATGCCCCAAATGTTATTACGGGTACGTTCTTTATTCATCATGTACCTTACACTGTATTGATTGATGTTGGGTCTATGCACTCTTATATAGCATGCATTGTGTCTGAGATTTTGGGTGTGATGTGTGAAAACACTACGAGTGATGTTATTGTGTTAAGTCCATTAGGGCAGTCAGTGAGAGTGAATAAACTGTTTAAGGAGGTACCTTTGGAAGTTTAAGGAAGGATCTTTTTGGCAGATTTAATGGAACTCTCTTTTGGAGAATTTGACTTGATACTAGGTATAGATTGGCTAGTTAAGCATCAAGCAAATTTGGATTGTGCTGCTAAGTGGGTAGTACTGAAAAATGCAGGGGTGACGAGGTAGTGGTGTTTGGGGAGCATCAGAATTACCTCTCAAATATTATTTCTGCACTTAGAGCTGAGAAGTTGGTTCGTAAGGGTTGCGAGGCATATCTAGCCTACGTAAGTGCTTCTGGTTCTAAAGATTCAGCTGTTAGAGATATCAGAACAGTTAAGGATTTTTCTGATGTCTTTCTAATGAACTACCGGGGTTACCTTCTGACCATGAAGTTGAGTTCGGGATAGAACTCTTGCCTGGTACAGCTCCGATGTCTATTGTCCCTTATAGAATGGCACGAAAGGAGCTTGTAGAGCTTAAGACTTAGATTCAAGAGTTACTGGATTGAGGGTTCATCCGCCCAAGTGTGTCTCCGTGGGGAGCACTGGTTTTGTTTGTGAAAAAGAAGGATGGAACCATGCATATGTGCATTAACTATTAGCAACTGAACAAATTGACTATCAAGAATAAGTACCCCCTACCGAGAATTGCTGATCTATTTGACCAGTTTCGAGGAGCTTTGGTCTTCTCTAAGATTGGTCTCCGATCGGGGTACCATCAACTGAGGGTCAAGGAGACTGATGTTTACAAGTCAACCTTTACGACTCGTTAAGGTCATTACGAGTTTCTAGTGATGCCGTTTGGACTGATGAATGTACCAGTAGCTTTTATAGATCTGATGAACCGAGTGTTCCAGCCCTATCTAGATGGGTTCATAGTGGTGTTTATAGATGACATTCTAGTGTATTCGAGGACTGAGGATGAACATGATGCTCATCTCCGTGTTGTTCTGCAGATTTTGAGGGAGAAACAATTGTACGCTAAATTTAGTAAGTGTGAATTCTGGCTTCGAGAGGTAACTTTTCTAGGTCATGTGGTGTCTGCTGAGGGGATTAGGGTTGATCCTTGAAAAATTGAAACGGTTCTGGATTGGAAGCAACCTAAGTCGGTATCTGAAATTCAAAGTTTTCTGGGATTGGAAAGGTATTATAGATGGTTTTTGAGGGGTTTTCGTTGATTGCTGCACCTCTGGCTAAGTTGTTCCGTAAAGGGGTACCGTTTAACTGGACTGATAAGCAATAGGAAAGTTTTCAGAAACTCAAGAAAGTTCTGGTTTAGGCCCCTGTCTTAATACAACCAGAGGCTGGAAAGGAATTCACTGTTTACAGCGATGCATCACATGTTGGCTTAGGATGTGTACTGATACAAGAGGGTAAGGTAGTGGCATATGCATCTCGTCAGCTTAAGACGCATGAAGGGAACTACCCAACTAATGAATTAGAGTTGGCTGCAGTGGTATTCACACTGATGATTTAGAGGTATTATCTGTATGGTGAGAAGTGTATCATTTACACAGATCACAAGAGCCTCAAGTATTTCCTTATTCAGAAGGAGCTAAACCTTAGGCAGCGTAGGTGGATTGAGCTGCTTAAGGATTATGAATGTTCGATTGAGTATCATCCTGGTAAGGCTAATGTGGTAGCCGATGCACTGAGCCATAGGGCTATGATTGATCTGAGGGTGATGTTTGCTCTTCTCAGCTTATTCGACAATGGTTGGCTGAACTCCAAGTTAAACTGAAATGCATTGAACAGATTAGGGGTAAGCAGTTGGAGGATGGGTCACTGGGTTCTCGTTTCCGGCAGATAGAGAGTGGGGAAACTTCAGATTTTGGACTAAGTAGTGAAGGGGTACTTTGTTTCTATGGGAGAGTCTGTGTACTAAAGGATACTGATATGAGGCAGTCTATATTTCAAGAGGCGCATAGTAGTCCTTACACTATGCATCCTGGCAGGAATAAGATGTACTGAGATCTTTGAGAGTTATATTGGTGGCCAGGTCTTAAGCATAAGGTTACCGACTTTGTGAGTAAATACCTGACTTGCCAGCAGGTTAAGGCAGAGCATCAGTTGCCTTCAAGATTGCTTCAACCGGTTAAGATTCCACTCTGGAAGTGGGAGAGAGTAATTATGGACTTTGTTAGTGGGCTACCCCTAACGCCTACTAAGAAGGATTCAGTATGGGTCATCGTAGATCGATTGACTAAATCAGCCCATTTCATACCTGTCCATACTGATTACTAGCTACAGAAACTAGCTAAGCTATATGTATCTGAGATAGTGCGACTGCATGGGGTACCAGTTTCCATCATATCCGATAGAGATCCTCGCTTCACGTCTCGGTTCTAGAAAAAGTTACACGAGGCATTAGGGACAAGGTTGGACTTAAGTACTGCATTCCATCCTCAGTCAAACGGTCACTCAGAGGGTGATTCAGATATTGGAGGACATGTTAAGGAGTTGTGTGATTGACTTTCGGGGAAGTTGGAAGGATTACTTACCATTGGCAAAGTTTGCATACAACAATAGCTACTAGTCTAGCATACAGATGGCACCTTACGAGGCTTTATATGGTCGTAGGTGTTATACTCCTTCTTGTTAGATTAAGTTGGGTGAGTGGCGTGTTCTGGGTCCTGAGCTAGTATCTGATACTGAAGATAAATTCAAATTAATTTGGGGTCGACTGAAGGCAACATCAGACAAACAAAAGTCATATGCGGATCTAAAGTGAAAGGAAATTGAGTTTTCTGTGGGGGACTTGGTGTTTCTTAAGGTCTTGCCATGGAAGAAGGTATTGAGGTTTGGTCGAAAGGGCAAGTTAAGCCCTAGGTTCTTTGGGCCTTATCGTATAGTGAAGCGTGTGGGCCCAGTTGCCTACCAACTTGAGTTACCTCCAGAGTTGGACCGAATTCATAATGTGTTCCACGTCTCTATGTTAAGGCGATATTGTTCTGATCCTATGCACTTCGTTTCGACTGAGGAGATTGAGGTTAGGCCAAATCTGACCTTTGAGGAAGAGCAAGTTCAGATTATAGACTGTGATATGAAGGTTCTGAAGAGGAAGTCTGTTCTATTGGTTAAGGTGTTGTGGCATAACCATAGTTTTAAGGAGGCCACGTGGGAACCCAAGGAGGCGATGCGACAACAATACCCTCACCTATTTTGATCAGGTAATTTTTTAGGTCGAAATTTCTTTTAGGGGGTAGAGTTATAATGCCCCAAAAATTTAGGTATTTATTTTTGTATGTTGTGTTGCATAAATGTATGCTTGCTTCAATGGCTGAGTGTCCTGAGGAGTGTTGGAGGGGTCCTGAGTTCAAGACTTGGCTTGTGCAAAATTTTTGATTTTAGCTTGAATAAATCCTGTCTTCTGTTAGTGATTTTCTTAAATAAATGTGGTTAAGATATGTCATGAAATGCCTGATGGTCTAGGGGATAAGGCGTGTGGAGTGTTATAAGGGGTCTGGGGTTCGAGGCTCGGTAACGCAAGAGGGGCTTTTTATTTTGCTGTTAACGTTGGGAAGGTGTTGTTGTTTGACTAAAATTGAATGCTTGTGTGGTGAAAGAAGTTGTGGCCGAATTCTAGATGTGTGTTGGAGAGAATTTGAGCTGGTTGGGATATGGTTAGGTGGGATGTGGTTGAAAAATCATAGGAGTGATATGGAGAGAGAAATTAAGAGAGTTTGAAGGGAGTGAGGAGGGTGTGCTGATTGGGGACTCTGCCGCATTTTCGGCTTTGTGCTATTGACTGAGGGTGGTGTTTTGGGTTCTATTCTTTCCTAAGTCTAATATCACACTTTGAGGCATTCTCTTGATTTTGAATAGCTATTTTCTCTCTTTTTGCAGTTGAGTTCTGCATTCGGTTTTCTTATGTGGTTGTTCTTTACCATTGCCGAATAGGTACTTTCCTTGCTTTTCACAATTGGTAACATTTTTCCTCTCCTCTCTCTAAAGCTTTGCCATCTACTCTTCCCTCCTTCCCTTCTCGCGAACCTTATTTTCTCTTCTCACTTTGCTACCTTGGTCGGACTCCTCCATCTTTTTGTCTCACTTTCGGTTTTGGCAAGTGATCTTGGATCTGTTGGGTTTAGTTACACGACTCTTTCTCTTCTCCCTTAACTGTATCCTTTGGCCGAATATTGGTAGGTGAATCTCTGTCTCACTCTTTTCTTTTCCCTTGTTTCGGTTCTCCCTTTTCGGGCATCATCTCTTTCTCTCTTTTCCCTTAACACCGATTATCTCCCTTTCCTGTGTTACTCTTGCAGATTAATCTTTATTCACATTCTTGTTCGATACGTCTTTGGCCTATAATCCTCTTTGTCGTTTTTGGTAAGTGGGTATAATTGAGAAAGTGTGGTGCTTCAAGTATAACCCTAATGAAAAGGGGGGTGAATTTGGTGTAGGTAGTAATTGAAGTCGGTTGACAATCCTTTCTGGAAGTCGAAGGTGCAGTTGCTATTATTTTGGGTAAGAAGTCGATGATCGTTTTGGAACTCCGTTAAGTTCCTTTGATATTTTGATTAAGTAACTGATTAGGTTTCAAATTGATTTTTCTTCAAGTAGAGGAAGTATTCAGAACATGGATTAACTTCAATCACATAAGGTGTGTAACCACATTATAATGTTATTAATCGGTAAATGTCGAAATGCATGTTTGTACACGCTACACGAGCGTGCGCTCGCTCGTATAGTGAATCGAATACAAAAACACGTGCGTTTGACAGTAGAGGCCACCATGAGCGACCTCATGGGCTTAGGTTATTTTGGGCCACATTGGGCTAAAATGGGCCGTGTGGTTCCACGGGCTCGTGGGTCCCATATGGGTAAACCGCACGGATGTGTGGAGATTATTGGGCCGGCTATGTTGTTTACACGGCCAAGGCCATTATTGGGGCTTATTAGGCCATATGAGTGTGTGGGCCCACATGGGTTGTATTATGGGCTTGGGCCCATTTTCGCTATTTAACTGTTAAGGTTGCATGGGTCACCCGAGACGACTGTGGACCTATAGTAGGGTCAGTAAGTATACCTAGACCCTAATCTATGATATGAATGCTTTACCCCTATGAGATAAATGACGGATATACCCCTATGTAAGACTGTTTGAGCATGCCATTTTTATTGTATGTACATTTATACTATGTTGCATTACATGGGGTGGGATATATGATATTGAAGGAAGTGTACTGAAAGGCTATAAGCCTATTACTGGTAACTCTGCTGCAAATACATTTAGTGCCGCAACCGGTGCTATATTCTGGAGTGTAGGGATGGGTGGGTCGATTTTATCCCTACATGGAGTGTAGGGCTGGATGGAGTGGAATGTAGAGGATGGATGGGTAGGATCTCTGTATGCATCTCTGATATTATACTGAATTGGGCTGAGGCCCACACTGATACTGTTACTTAATGGGCTAAGGCCCACACTGACACTGTTACTTTAATGGGCTAAGGCCGACACTGATATTGCCACTGATAAGGGCTTAGGCCCAGACTGTTTTACACTGCATGATTTACTGTTTGATAAATAGGGATTACACACTGATTTTTCATATAAACTCAATCTTCTGCTTCTCTGCGCAAGTAATCCTTAGGCGGGTCGATGCTGCGAGGGACTCGGAGATGGCCACACCATTGTTTTCGTTTTCGTATTTGACTTTTTAGTAAAAGTAGTTTTCGTTGGGTAAATTTTGTGTAATAAGGCCGTTTTACGTTTTTATTTTTATTTGGGGATTTATTTAAATTGGTTTATAACTATTAGCAGTAGGACTCGAGTTTTTAAAAGACAAATGATTTTCAACTACCACGTTACGCAACTCGTTTTAAAAGCTTCCGAAACAAACAATATTTTTCAAATGTATTAACAATTCAATATGACATATGTTTTGCTAAACCAAACTATGTTCTAATGACAAACAAGATATGTTAACTACCCTTAAGGACCGCAATGGGGTTTAATACAAAACAGACTTTACAACAAAACTACGATTTTCAAAACATAAGCCATTGTGACACCGTAAATTCAGCCATGACGTCTAGGTCGAGTTTGAGGTGTTAGACACTTGATGTTTAGCTTTAACTTACTGACAGATCATACATTTCGTAACAAGTTCAGAGATGTCACAGTTCATACCAGACCACCAATAAAGCTATTTCAAATCATTACATTTTTGTATTACTCGGATGTATAGATAAACGACTATTGTGGGCTTCTTTCAAAATCATCTGAATCAACTCTGGATTTATTGGAACACAAATTCGATCTCAGAATCTCAAACAATCATCATTATCAACTCGAAATTCAAAATCAAAATTCAAATCACACTGAGCTCGTTCTCCTAAAATCTCGTTATCAACTTTCTGTGCATTAATAATCTATTGTAAAAATAAAGGTCTCACTTTTAACTCGGCCAATATCGAACCATCATCAGACATACACAACTGAGCATTCATAGCATGTAATGCAAATAATGATTTTCAACTCAAAGCATCAGCAACAACATTTGCTTTTCCCGGATGATAATCAATAACAAGCTCGTAATCTTTTAGCAACTCTAACCATCTCCTTTGTCGCAGATTCAAATCTTTCTCAATCATCAAATACTCCAAACTTTTATGATTTGTAAATATGTAACATTTCTCACCAAACAGATAGTGGCGCCAAATCTTCAAAGCAAACACAATCGCTGCTAATTCCAGATCGTGTCTCAGATGGTTTTGTTTATGCGATTTCAACTGTCTCGAGGCATAAGCTATGACTCTGCCTTCCTGTATCAAAACACAACCCAAACCATTCAATGAAACATCATTGTAGATTACAAATTCTTTACCTGATTCTGGTTGTATTAACATTGGAGCTTCAGTCAATAAGGTTTTCAACCGATCAAAGCTTTTCTGACACTTTTCAGACCAATCAAATTTCATATTTTTCTGAAGCAGTTTCGTCAACAGAGTCACGATCATCGAAAAGCCTTTTACAAAGCGTCTATAATAACTGGAAAGTCCCAAAAAACTACGGACTTTCGAAACATTTTTCGGTGGCTTCTAATCCAGAATAGTTGAAACCTTGCTCGGATCAACTAGGATACCAGATGCTGATACAATATGTCCTAGAAAACCAACTTTGCATAACCAGAACTCACATTTACTAAACTTCACATACAGCTGCTTATCTTGCAAAGTCTGAAGCACTATTCTCAGATGTTCTGCATGCTCAGTTTCATCACGCGAATAAATCAAAATATCATCAATGAATATAATGACAAATCGATCTAAATACGGTCTAAAAATTCAGTTCATCAAGTCTATAAAGATAGCAGGTGCATTTGTTAATCCGAAAGGCATGACTAAGAATTCATAATGTCCATACCTCGTTTAGAAAGTAGCTTTCGAAATGTCTGAATCTTTTACTCTCAACTGATAATAACCTAATTTGAGATCTATCTTCAAAAATACGGTTGCTCCTTTCAACTGATCAAACAAATCATCAATTCGAGGCAGAGGATATTTGTTCTTGATAGTCACTTTGTTCAACTGATGAAAATCAATAGACATTCTCATCGTGCCATCTTTCTTTTTCACAAACAGAACAGGAGCACCCCAAGGTAAGAAACTCAGTCTTGCGAATCCTCTATCAGTCAATTCTTGCAATTGAGACTTTAATTCTTTTAACTCGGTCAGAGCCATTCTATACGAAGCTATCGAAATTGGAGTAGTCTGGGGCACTAATTCAATGCCAAATTCAACTTCTCAAATTGGAAGTAATCTTGGAAGTTCTTTAGGAAACACATTAGGGAATTCACAAACAACAGACACTGATTCTACTTTCTCTTCAGTTACTTTTGAATCAATCACATAAGTAAAGTAACCTTCACAACCCTTTCTCACAGTACTTAAAGCTTTCATTGAATAAATCACAGCCGGTAACCCATTCAAATCACTAGATTCAATTCAAACTATTTCACCATTCTTGCATCTCAAATCAATAGTTTTTCGTTTGCAGTTCACAATAGCATCATGAAAAGTTAACTAATCCAAACCCAGAATTATATCAAACTCATTAAAGGGCAATAACATCAGATTAGCCAGAAAACAAATGTCTCGAAACATCAACGGATAGTTCTTGCAGACTTTATCAACCAAAACACATCTGCCTAAGGGGTTCAATACTCTAATCACAAATTTAGTAGACTCTACAGGCAAAGTCTTACTGGATACTAAATTCATGCATACATACAAATGTGTTGATCTAGGATCTATCAAAGCAATCACAGAAGTATCATAAAGTGTGAAAGTACTAGTTATAACATCTAGAGATGAAGTTTCCTCACGAGCTCGGATAGCGTAGGCTCTGGCAGGTGCGCGAGCCTCAGATCAAACAGCAGTGTCTTTAGTCCCTCTTTGACTACCACTCAAATTACCCATATTTTTGGGAGGTCTAACACCAGATGCATTGTTACTGGGCCTCGGATTTTGTATAATTTCTTATTCGACAAACTCGGGGCAATCACGGATAAAATGATCTAAAGAACCACATTTGAAATAGGCCCAATCATACAATCTACAATTACCATTATTATAGTGTTTACACTTGGGTCGATCAGATCTAGCATTTCTAACACTAGCAATAGAAGTAGCTGGAGCTCTGAAGCTCGAATATGATCTAGCACGGCCTCTACTCGAATGCCCCACATTAGCCTTTGAACGGTTATTATCATCACAGAATTTCTTTGTTGCCGAATGAAATGACTTGTTCGATGATCTTTTCCGTACTTCTCTAGCTTCTGAATTAGCTTTTCTTTTCTCTTTCTCGAGCTTTTCAACTTTACATGCTTGTTCAACAAGCACTACAAATTCTTTGATCTCAAGAATCCCTACTAACAAACGAATATCTTCATTCAGACCATCTTCAAATCTTTTGCACATTATTGCCTCAGTCAATACACATTCTCGTGGATACTGAATCAGTCTTACAAATTCTCGCTTGTATTTTGTAAGAGACATACGGCCTTATTTTAACTCAAGAAACTTCTTACGTTTCTGATCAATGAATCTCTCACTGATGCATTTCTTTCAGAATTCAACTTGGAAGAAATCCCAAGTGACTTGTTCCCTTGGAAGCAGAGGTATTAATGTCTTCCACCAATGATACGCCGTGTCTCTCAAAAGTGAAACGACACATTTTATGCATTCTTCCGGAGCCAAAAACAATTCATCGAACACTCTTATTGTATTCTCTAACAAGAATTTGGCTCTTTCAGCATCATAATTAGTAATAGTACAGAATTTTTTGACCCTATATTTTTTAATTTTATCGACCGGAGGCTTATTCAACTAAGTCGTATTAGCTTGTGGCAGACAGGGACTTGCGGAGGATTTATCGGGTGTGGAGGTTGTGGCAAAGCCAGATTAGTTCAGATATATTGGGTGAACCAATTGTTCATCATTTTGTAAAAGGCTTGTCCAGCCTCTCTCTCGTGGCTACTCATAGCCGATCTAAAGTCGAACGGCACTGTCCTTTGAGCGGGAGCAGGTGTATTACTTTCAACATCATCAGCTACGGCTCGTTTAGGATCCATTTTCTATATAAAAACACATTTTCATTGTCAGGATCATCACACTATCGCAATTCATAAATATGGCATGTATAGCTAGACTCACATACGCTATGGTAGTCCTAGAACTGATTAAACCATAGCTCTGATACTAATACAATGTAACACCCTTAACCCGTATATATAGCTAGAATAGGGTTAAAGGCATTACCGGACATATCAAAACATTCACATATACTTAAGCATAACATAATCAAAACATATAATAATCATTCACAATTGTTTATTATATAGGTCTACGAGACTTTAAACATGCTTCAAAAAGGGGTCAGGACTAAACCGAGCTTATACAATTTTTTTTGAAACTTAAACATTTTTCAAAGTTGTATAAGTCATACACCCATGTGAACAGGCCGTGTGCCTCACATGGCTTTAGACACGCCCGTGTGCCAGGCTGTGGTCGAAACTGACTTGGGACATATGGCTAGCCACATGCCCGTGTGCCTTGGCCATGCTTGAGACTGACTTTAAATTGTCGGACTACCCTAGGAGACACACGATCATGTAACATGACCATGTGTCGCACATGGCTGAGACATACGCCCGTGTGGACAAAAATATTGCCACCCATTTTGGGTCACACCTACAGGCGTCAAAACCATATCATTTTATACCAAATTCTTAACTATTTCACAACCAAAACATACATCTTTCATGCTATTTCATTATCAACAAATTTCATACATAACATACATACCAAAACATACTATATCATGAGTCATAATCAAACCAAAACATTTGTCTTGCAACTTCAATTTACCTCATTAATTTTCATATCACATTCTTACCAAATCCACAATTAAGTACATATAAAAAACTTACCCAACTTACCAAATCTCTTGGCCATTCAGAAACACATCTTATTGATATATTGTATTACATTTCATAGACCAAAATCAAACCATAATCACAACCAAACACAAGCCAAATCACATGGCTAAATATATACATCACAAAGCATAATCAAAGTACTTCTAACCTATACCTGCCATACTTTAATATTCATATTATCAAAAGGTACCAAAAAGAAGTTCGATAGTGCGGTGATGATCCTTGACGATCCCCAAGCTTTCGGTAGCTTTGATATATATAAAAACAGATGATAAACACACAGAGTAAACTTTCCAAAGCTTAGTAAGCCATATACAAATAAACTTAACTTTATAAGCATATAAACATCATCAAATTACGTATATTTCATAGCCAAATACTATCATCAACCACATGGTTCATATACCCTACATATTTTCCAATTCATTTGTACATATATCATTTTTTCTCATACTTATATCATATGTTCACAAAAGTACATATACTTACCTTTCATTCTCAAACATAATATACAATTCAAATATACCTGAATCAGATACACATTCACATAGTCATTCATTTTCTTGGAATGCCCATTGAACCATTCGGAATCAATAAAGATACTCGGATAGCTCAGAAAGCTCCTACAATGCCAACGTCCAAGACATGGTCTTACATGTAACCAAATATTGATGCCACTGTCCCAGTCAGGGTCTTACACGAAATCAAATATGATGCCAATGTCCCAGACATGGTCTTACACGTAAATCATAAGTCAATGCCAATGTCCCAGACATGGTCTTACACAAAAACACATATCGGATCCTATGTCATGACATATGTGTCCTAACTATTCCTATGGTTCATACGGGGCTTTTCGAACGTCGAAACACTGTCAATGCTTTCAAAATTTCACATTTTATCTTCCAAATTTATTCATCCATTTCAATAGCATATAAACATAATTAAATTGATTAAAAAATATTTATTTGTATATCGGTTTACCTCTTACGGATTTGAACGAACGGAGTTGACTACTCAATGACTTTTGATTTCCCCCAATCTAATTTCATTTTCTTTTGTTCTTGATCTAAATAAATTCAAATTTGACTTATTCAATCACACATTCATTCAAATCAATCCATATATACATATTTAGGGCATTTTACAAATTGGCCCTCATATTTTCACATTTTGACATTTTAGTCCCTAATTCATAAAATCACAAAATACACCAAATTTCCATACACACTTGCTTAGCCGAATATACATGGTGTTCATATAAGCCCATATGTTTCATTTCTTTCATATTTTAGTCCTTCAAAATCTCATTTTCATAATTTAGCCCAAATTTACTCAAATTCATCAAAAATTCAAAGACAAAATATACTAACCCAACACATATCTTTCATTTACTGAGATCAAACTTCATAAAACTCATAGTTTCATCCATGGCTCAACACAAAATCATCAATAAAATTAGAAATTGAGGCATGGGCTTAGTTAAACACAAAGCAACAATCACAAAAGCGTAGAAATTATCAAAAATGGATCAAAAACCATACCTAAATCAAAGGAAACAATAGCTGAAACCCTAAGCTTGAATTTCTTTCTTTTTATTTTGATGATTTCGATAGTATGGATGAATTAATCATCTAATTTCATGTTTTATTTAATTATAACACCAATTAATAAACCTTTTACCATTTTACCCTTAGTAATTAAACATTAATAAACCATTACATTAAGGCCATTAATGTCCACTCATGGGTTCAATGGTCAAATAACAACATAAGGACATCTAAATTATAAAGACATAGCAAATAGGCACATTGGCAAATAGAACACATCTTTTACATTTTACGCGATTTGGTCCTTTTATCAAATTAAGCACACAAACGATTAAATTTTCATACGAAAATTTCACACATGTCAATTCACATATTATAAGAATAGAAAATAATATTAAAATATTTTTCAAACTCAGATTTGTGGTCCTGAAACCACTATTCTAATATGGTCTAAACTAGGCTGTTACAAGTTTGATTTAATTTTGGGTAAGGACTAGTTAGTTAAACACCGAGTTAGTTTGGACTGTGTGACTAGGAGGGTCATTCTAAAGATCAAGGATGAAAAGGAGGTGATTGTGATTGGCGAGCGTTAAGATTAACTGTTTAATGTGATCTCTGCTCTAGTGGCTGAGAAATTAGTTTGAAAAGGGTGTGAGGCGTATTTGGCTTAAGTCAATATTTCACTTTTTGGGAACTCTTCTATCGGGGATATAAGAACAGTGAAGGAATTTTTGGATGTCTTTCCTGAGGAGTTACCGGGTTTACCTACGAATCAAGAAGTTGAGTTCGGCATTGAGCTTCAACGGGTATAGCTCCGGTGTCCATAGCTCCTTACCGAATGGCACCAAAAGAGCTTACAATTAAGGCTCAACTTTAAGAGCTTCTGGATTGTGGTTTCATCCATCCTAGTGTCTCCGTGGGGCATCGATTCTGTTTGTAAAGAAAAAGGATGGTACCATGAAAATGTGCATCGACTACCAACAGTTGAATAAACATACTATGAAGAATAAGTACCCACCTTCGAGGATTGACAATTTGTTTGATCAGTTCTGAGGGTCTTCAATGTTCTCAAAAATAGATCTCTGATCTGGGTATCATCAGCTTAGAGTTAAGGAAACTAGTATTCATAAGACAACATTTAGGACTCGTTATAGGCACTACATGTTCCTAGCTATGCCCTTTGGTTTGACGAATGCTCCAGTTGCATTTGTGGATCTGATAAACTGAGTATTTCAGCTGTATCTTGATCAGTTCATCGTGGTCTTCATCAACGATATTCTAATTTACTTTAAGACTGAGGATGAGCATGATGAGCATCTTAGAGTAGTGCTTCAGATACTCCGAGAGAAACAACTCTATGCTAAGTTGAGCAAATGTGAATTCTGGTTGCGAGAGGTAACTTTTATAGGGTATATGGTTTTTGCTAAGGGGATCCGAGTTGATCCTCGAAAGATTGATGTTGTGCTTGATTGGAAGCAGCCCAAGAACGTATCTAAGATCCGTAATTTTTTGGGTTTTGTGGGTTGTTATTAGGGTTTTGTTGAGGGGTTCTCTCTGATTACAGCTCATTTGACTAATTTCATGTGCAAGGGTGTTCTTTTCATCTGGACTGATGTGCAACAATCGAGCTTCGAAAAGCTCAAGTCTGTTCTGACTCAGGCTCTTGTTCTGATACAGCTTGAATCTGGTAAAGTGATTGTAGTGTATAGTAATGCCTTGCACATCAGTCTGGGATGTGTATTGATTCAGGATGGTAAGGTTGTAGCTTATGCATCCCGTTAACTTAAGTCACATGAGAGGAATTCTCTGACGCATGATCTCGAGTTAGCTGCTGTGGTATTTGCACTAAAGTTCTAGAGGTACTATTTGTATAGTGAGAGGTGTATCATCTACACCGATCATAAGAGCCTCAAGTACCTCCTTGCTCAGAAGGAGTTGAATCTTAGACAGCATTGATGGATTGAGTTGCTAAAAGATTATGACTGCACGATAGAGTATGATCCTGGTAAGGTCAATGTGGTGGCTGATGCTCTTAGTCGTAGAGCGATGACTGATTTAAAAGTAATTTTCACTCGTCTTAGTCTGTTCGATGATGGGGGCCTGTTAGCCCAGCTGCAAGTTAAGCCGACTTGGATTGGGCAGATTCGAGAAAAGTAATTAGGTCTTTAGGTTTGCAGTTTCGTCAGGTTGAAAATGACAATACTTTTGATTTTAGAATAAATAAGGATAGGCTTCTGTGTTTCCAAAGTCGGGTTTGTGTACCGAATGATTCTAATTTGAGACGGCCGATTCTGAGGGAGGCGCATAGTAGCCCTTATGCTATGTATTCTGGTGGTAATAAAATGTATCATCATCTTCGTGAGCTGCACTAGTGGTTGAGTTTGAATATGAGGTAACAAATTTTGTTACTCGTTGTCTGACGTGCTAGGGCTGAGCACCAGTTGCCTTCAAGTTTCCTCTAACCTGTTAAGATTCCTTTGTGAAAATGGTAGCAAGTGATGATGGACTTCGTTAGTGGGTTGCCTTTAATACCCACTAAGAAGGATTTTGTGTGGGTTATCGTGGATCGATTGACCAAGTTCACCAATTTTATTCTGGTTCAAACGGAGTACTCTCTGTAAAAGTTAGCAAAGCTCTATATTTTTGAGATTGTAAGATTGCATGGGGTTTTGATTTCGATCATCTCTGATAGGGATCCCCGCTTCACTTCTTGACTCTGGACAAAACTGCATGAGGCTTTGGGTTCGAGATTGGACAGCAATATTGCGTTCCATCTTCAAACTGATGGTGAATTTGAGAGGGTAATTCAGATACTAGAGGATATGCTTTGGAGTTGTGTGATTGATTTCTGAGATAGTTGGGAGGATTTTCTGCTGTTAGCTGAGTTTGCCTATAACCGATGAAACCTTATGAGGCTCTGTATGGTTGTAAGTGTCATACTCTGTTATGTTAGACTGAGTTGGGCAACTGTCGGGTTTTGGGTCCTGAGTTGGTTTCTGAGACTGAAGATAAGGTTAGATTAATTCGAGATCATCTGAAGGCGGGTTCTTAAAGACAAAAGTCCTATGCAGATCTGAAAAGGAGTGATATCGAGTACTCTGTGGGTGACTTCATATTTCTTAAAGTATTTCCATGGCAAAAAGTTCTGAGGTTTGGCCGTAAGGGCAAGTTGAGCCCTAGGTCCATTGGGCCTTATCGAATTCTGAAGCATGTGGGACCGGTCGCTTATCAGTTAAAGTTAACTCTAGAGTTAGTGTGTATCCATGATGTGCTTCACATCTCAATGTTGAGGCGGTATCGGTCTGATCTATCTCATGTTGTCTCTGTTGAGGAGATCGAGGTTAGACTGGACTTGACTTTTAAGGAGGAGCCAGTTCAGATTTTGGATTGAGATATTAAGGTTCTGAGGAAGAAGTCCATTATGTTAGTTAAGGTTCTGTGGTAGAATCATTATATTGAGGAAGCCACGTGGGAACCTGAGGACTTGATGCGTCAACAGTATCCTCATCTATTCGAATCAGGTAAATTTTGAGGCCTAAATTTCTTTTAAGGGGTAGAGTTGTAACTCTCTTTATAACTTATTTTTTGTTTCTGTGAAATTTGACACAAATGTGTATCTGCTTCAGTGGCTAATTGTTCTAGGTGTGTGTATGACGTCTTGGGTTCAAGTCCCAGTACTAGAAAATTTTGTTATTTTTTATCCAAGCCTTAACCTTGTTGGGTGGGCTTATAAAATAATGTTTGCAAATTCTTAATAGAATGAGCCAGCTAGTTCGAGTGGTAAGGAGTTAGTTTGTTGGAAGGTCTTGGGTTCAATTCCCAGTCGGAGCGTAGATGAGATTTTTGCTCTGGATTCTTATAGAGGTTCAGTGGAGTTGGGATTCTGAGGTAGTTGGATGAGGTTAGTGGTCAGATTTATTGGGATTTGGTTGTTAGTGGATGGAGTGGGGAGTTTGGGGTAAATTGAATTTAATTTTTAATTTTTTCTCTTTTCTTTTCTTCTCCCAAAAATCTCCTATCTTTCTGACATTTTCTTTTCTTTCTTTTTTTTCTCTGTTCCCTTCCTTTTCTACTACTTTTTGTTTTGCTTTCTCCCTTTTCTGTTCAACCAATCAATCATTTTAACCGTTGGGGCAACATGTTTTGGTTGTGCATCGTTCATCTTGGTAAGTCTGTAGGTTCGTTTCTTTTGGTTGTCGTTTCTTTTGAATAGGTGTTGGTGTTGTGGTTTGGGAGATTAATCTCTGTGAGTGTGTTGCATAGGAGAAGACTGTGAAGCTGAGGATTTCGCTACAACAGCTTAGTCGGTATTAGTGATTTTTGTTCGTCGGCGGTAAGTGTGCAAATACGATTGGATATTATTCTAAGGCTTTGTTTTGTGATAGTTTCCGTTTGAGTTTCGTAATATTGTTACTGAAATTGGACATTGGAATGTTGATTATAGGTTCTGGTGGTCTTGAGATTGTAGTTACATAAAAAACGACCTAGGTGTGTACCTCTAACGCGAGGAAATAAAGTTTCGGTGAAAGTTGAAAGTGTAGTTTGTCGACGCCACACGGACGTGTGGTCGGCCGTGTGGTTGGCCATGTGCGAGACACGACCATGTGACTGAAGAAGCTGTGGCCGTGCGCAAGACACAACCATGTGACGGTGTGAGTGTGGCTGTGTGGGCCCACACGGACATGCCACATGGTCATGTGGGCACACGGGCAAGGACAATTTAGGCTTGTGGGCTCACACAAGCAAGCCACACGGGCATGTGGGCCCATAATTCTAAAATTTTCCCTAGGGTCATATGGGTCATTCCGATCGACTTGGGCCTATCGTAGGATCGGTAAGGGCTAACAGGAAACACAAAAATATACACACTTTTTCATGCCCTTTTTAACACAAATTCATGCAGTTTCTGTAAAATTATTGTCGAAAAATATATAATTATTATAAAATAATTATTTTGGACTTAAATTATTGACATAATTAATTTTAAATAATTTTATAATAAATATTGATTAATTTTGATCATTTTCGACAGATTTGCACAAAGGGCAAAAATTAGTTCGGTAGACACTACTAGAAGCGCAAAATCGAGAAGTGATTTTTGAAGCATCAAGAGAAAGGAATTTTTTAGCTAAAGATGGTCCAAATTATGTGTATTTATTAATAATATAATTAATTTCAATTTTAATCCAATTTAATTTGGGTTAAATAAATTATTTTTAATTAAAAAATGAAAAGTGGCCTAGTTGAGCTGAACCGATAGAACCGAACCGGTCAAGCTTTGGGCAGCCCCAAACCATCCAGCATGATGACCCAATCAGCTTACTTGACTGATTAATTGGCTTGCAAAAAGGCCCTTGAAGACTTCGTCAAACTGCAAACAAACCCCTCTATTATTCGTGCCTTTCTAAATTTACCCCAACCTTAATATAGCAAGTTTGAAATCTTCAAACTTGCCACATGTGTGGCTGGCCATGGGAGGGCTCTTTGGCTATTGATTTTGGCTATTTTTAGCAGCCCTCTCACCCTATAAAAACCCCCTTTGGGTGCTCATTTCGGCACACCACAACTTTATCATCTCTTCTCTTCCCTCTCAACTTTCTCTCTTTATTTTTCCATTTATTTTCCTTTGTCCTCTTGCCGATTTCATCTATTGAAAAATAATCGTTCATCCATAATTTGGAGTAGCATTCAAGTGTTCATAGAAGCCTTGGTTCGACAATAACAAGTGAAGAAGGAAGAGTGGAGCAACCCAGCCAAGCCACGGAGAAACACTGGATTTGCTTCTTGTTCCCTATCTTTTTAAATTCTGTCATTGTTATGATGAACATGTCTATGAATATATATGTTGATGTGATTTATTTAATTAATATGGCTTAAATTTAATTCATGTTAGGTTGATTGAATTTCGTCTTATTAATTTATTAAAATTGTGTTTGTGTTCTTATAGGTCTTGGTAAGATGTTTGATTAAGTAAAACCATGACAAAGTTATTTTTGCATTACAATTGTAAGGTAACTAATGAATTAATTATTTAAACGGATTGAAATTGTAATTAATTGACATGATAGTTAACCAGTGCATGTTTAATCATCTAAGGTTGCTGAGGGTTAAATTAGCAACGGTATCGAGCAATACAATTGCCTTGCATAACTTGCAAGATTATTGTGATTAAACTGTTTCAAGGTAGAAATACATTGTTACCTCACGTAATCTTTTATGTGCTTATGTGATTAAATTAATTGTTTGAATTGGCATAGAGATATGTACAAGAGATTGTTTTAATTTCATAAGTATGTATGTGCATTAACATATTTGCCTATTAAAGTTTGTTTAATCGGTTGAATTGACATAGAGATATAGTCAAGAGATGAATGGATTCTTGTAGGTGAGTATGTTCATAAGTTAGCAAAATACCCAATTGCCGTGAATTTATTCGTAACAACATAAACATGAGTTTAGTAATTCTAAGTTAAGAAATGTAATCAATCTGACACAATTATGTCACCTTTATTAAAATCAGCTTTTGAAATCGTGCATTAGAACTTTATTTTATTTTATTTTATTTACTCTGTTTTATAGTTTTTAATCACTTTTCAAATCAAAATATTTTCTCCACCAAAGTGCTTTAAATTGCATTCATAAATAATTCTTTTCACAGTCCCTATGGGCACGATAACTCAACATTTACTTGTCACTTTATTACTTGTTGCGATTGTGTACACTTGCACATTTCAGTCGTTCCAAGTTTTTGCCGTCGTTGTCAGGGACTATTTTAAGAAGTCATTATTTGTGAATTTGTTAGTTTTGCATTTTGGTTTATCTTTCTGTTCAATTTTAACTTAATTAATTTTTCTGTGATTATTTCAGGTGTTTATGAGTATTGACCGAATTATTGATTTACTCCCTGTAGACCTTGAGATAGAATGAGCTTTTCGACAGCGAAGAAGACAAGCAAGTTACAAAAGGATCGAAGAGATGAATTTCAAAAATTCGAATCAATGAAACGGAGCAAACCCTGCTCAAAATCCTATCCTTATTGCTGATGATAGGGATAGAGATTTAAGACAGTATGCCATGCTAGTGTTTAATGATCTTAGTCCGGGTATTAGGAGACCCAAAATCGAGGCACAAGAATTCGATTTGAAGCTAGTCATGTTCCAAATGCTTCAGACTGTGGGCCAATTCAGTGGAATGCCTACCGAAGATCCTCACCTTAACTTAAGATTGTTTATGGAGGTGATCGATTCTTTCAAGTTAGCCAGAGTACCCAAAGATGCATTACGATTGAAGCTATTCCCATACTTACTAAGGGACAGAGATCGGGCCTGGTTGAACTCATTGGCACCAAATTCAATTTCCACATGGCAAGAGTTAGCAGAAAGATTCCTTATGAAGTATTTCCCACCTAGCAAGAATGCTAAATTGAGGAATGAGATCACTACTTTCCAAAAAATGGAGGATGAGTCCTTGTATGAGGCATGGAAAAGATACAAAGAATTATTACAAAGTGCCCTCATCACGGAACTCCTTATTGTATCCAACTTGAGACATTTTATAATGGTTTTAATGCACACACGAGGATGGTAGTCGACACTTCTGCTAATGGTGCTCTCCTTTCTAAGTCTTTTAATGAGGGTTATGAAATCATCGAGAGGATTTCCAGCAACAATTATCAATGGCCAGCCAACTGAGCAGCATCAAGAAGATAAGTCACTGGAATACATGAAGTGCGTGCTCTCACTTCACTCGTATCTCAGGTATCATCCCTATCATCAATGCTTAAAAAAATTATCACTAATGGGTTTAATAATTTTGCAGCTCAGCCACCGAATCAAGTTTAAAACGTAGTCTGTGTTTATTGTGGAGAAGGACATTTGTTCGAAAAATGTCCATCGAACCCAGAATCCGTGTATTACATGGGTATCCAGAACGAAAATCGAGGAAGGCAAGAACTGCAATCCAATTCTTATAACCCATCGTGGCGAAACCACCCAAATTTCTCCTGGAGTAACCAAGGGGCTGGACCTAGTAACACATATGCCCAACCTAGACCAACCCAGCCACCTATTTTTACCCAACAAGTTTAGAAAAAACCTCAAGCTGAACCATCCAATGGCTTAAAAAACTTGTTGAAGGCATAAATAGCCAATAATGATGCCTTAATCCAAAGCCAAGCAGCTACGTTGAAAAACCTAGAAAACGAAATGGGCTAGCTTACAACTGAACTCAGAAACCGACCACAAGGTGCTTTACCTAGTGATACGGAGAATCCGAGTAATCCAATGAAGGAATATTGTAAAGTTTTGACATTGAGGAGCAAAAAGACATTAGAACCTAACACCATCGAAGTTGAAAAGAAGCCAGTTGATGCTCAAGACTCGGAGGAAGTTCAACCAGGTGCTGAAATTCTAGTTTCACCGGAACTAGAATATGCAAAATCTGACAAGGTAACTTCAAAACCAGCTAATTCTGATCAACTAACAACTTTGTTAGATGCAAAATTGTTAGTTGATCAGAATTGCCACAGAAGACAAATCAACCAGTTCCAGTAAAGAAACCTCCACCACCCTGCGCTCAAAGACTTCAAAAGCAGAAGCAGGAAATTCAATTCAAAAAGTTCCTAGACATACTCAAGCAACTTCATATCAACATCCCATTGGTTTAAGCACTTGAACAAATGTCGAACTATGTCAAATTCATGAAGGATATCCTGTCAAAAAAATGAAGGCTTCGAGAATTTGAGATGGTAGCCCTTACTAAGGAATACAGTGCATATCTTCAAAACAAACTGCCCCCAAAGTTGAAGGATCCTGGACGTTTTACCATACCTTGCAACATTGGAGCAACATATTGTCGTAAGGCACTATGTGACTTGGGTGCGAGTATCAACTTGATGCCCATGTCAGTATTTAGAAAATTAGGGATAGGCAAAGTTAGACCTACTACGGTTACACTTCAATTAGCAGATCGATCCTTAGCACATCCAGAAGGAAAAATCGAGGACATATTGTTACAAGTAGACAAATTTATTTTTCCTGCTGACTTTGTTGTTCTAGATTTTGAAGTAGATAAAGAAGTGCTAATAATCTTAGGAAGGCCTTTCCCAGCAACCGAAAGGACTCTTATTGATGTGCAGAAGGGCGAGCTTACTATGCGTGTTCAAGATGATCTGCTAACATTTAATTTTTTTAAGTCTATGTGATTTTCTGACACAATTGATGATTGTTCTGCAGTGTCCGATTTAGAGAATTTAATTGTGGAAAAGGAGCTTAACTATGTTAAGGACCCATTGGAACAAATTTTGACATTAGACCCTCCAAATGATGAAGAGGAGGATGAATACTTAGCTTTGCTATAAGCTAATCAAAGGGGATTTAATCTGCAATCCTGTTTTGAATCTTTGGAGTTAGAGAATAGGGATTATGCCCAACCAAAAGTGTCAATAGAGAAGCCACCTAAATTAGAACTCAAGTTACTTCCTTCACATATAAAATATGTTTATTTAGGTAAATCTTCTATTCTGCCTATGATTTTTTCAAAAGAATTAACTATTGAGCAATAAGAGAAACTCATCCTAGTATTGAAACAATTCTTGAAGGCTATCAGACGGACCATATGTAACACCCCTAACCCGTATCCGCCGCCAGAATAAGGTTACGAGGCATTACTGATCAATATACATCATTCACATACATTACGTATTCATTTATGCATTCATATATAAAAGTCATTCAAATCATTTACCTTGTCCCTTATAAGGCTCTACAAGACCTTAAAATGTGCTTAGAAGTGGTTAGGGACTAAACCGATAATATTTGCAAACTTAGGGAAACTTAGAAACTTTTCAAAGATTTAAGGGTCACACACCCATGTGAACAGGCTGTGTGCCTCACACGGTCACCAAACATGCCCGTGTCACAAGCCGTGTAAAAATAGGGCATACATACTGACTTGCACCACACGGCCGAAGACACGCCCATGTGCCATGGCTGTGAGAAAACTTGGGAGGTTACTGACTTGGGTTACACGGCCGACCACACGCCTGTATGTCTAGCCCGTGTACCCTTCGAAATGGCCACACATGCCCGTGTGCTAGGCAATGTGCCATTTAGGGGGGTATACTGACTTATGTCACATGGTCAGTCACATGCCCGTGTGTGAGCCCGTGTGACACACACGACCAATAGACACGCCTGTGTGTCTAGGCCGTGCCAAACTTGTAGGGTATACTGACTTAATTCATAGGGCTACCTAGGGCACACATGGCCGTGTAACATGACCGTGACTTAATTTGTAGTATACATATCAGCCCATATTTATCATCTATTCATACATTTAACCCCACATTTTCACATTTTCACAAATTAACCCTTTTTAAGCAATTTCACTAAAAATCACTTTATAAAACATGATAATCTATCAACAGATACTCATTTTCCATCATCAAACATCAAGAACTCAAAAATTCATTAATGGAAACTTTCAAAATCATCAACACTTTCAAAAATTGAGGCATGGGCTAGCTAGAACACAAAGCAACAATCACAAAAACATAGAAATCATCAGAAACGGATCAAAAACGAACCTTCAATTGATCTTCAACATTGCTGAACCCTAAAATGCATAAAAGCTTCCTTTTTTTCTTTGTATTTTCGATTAAGTACCTTAAAAGATGATACAAAATTTGGTTTTGTTTTAATTATATTAACATAATTATCAATTACCAATTTTAACCTTTATTATAAAACATGAAAATTAACTAATACATATCCATAATGGTCCACTCAAGCTATTAATGTTATAATAACATCATAAGGACCTCCCATTTAATAAGCCATGACAATTAAGCACTTTTAACATATAGAATGCAACTTTTACATTTAACGCGATTAAGTCTTTTTTCTCAAATTGAACTATTAAACGACAAAATTAGCTCACGAAATTTTCACACGCATATATATTCACATGCTGTAAACACCAAAAATAATTTTACAATAATTTTACAACCTTGGATTTATTGTTCCGAAACCACTGTTTCGATTTAGCTAAAATCGGGCTGTTACACTATAGCTGATATTTGCGGTATTAGTCCATCTGTATGCATGCATAAGATTATCCTGGAAGATGGTGAAAAAGGGACGATTGATGGACAACAAAGACTAAACCCCATCATGAAGGACGTGGTGAAAAAGGAAATCATTAATTGGTTAGATGTAGGTATAATTTTCCCCATCTTAGACAGTTCATGGGTAAGTCTGGTCCAGTGTGTACCAAAGAAAGAAGATATTACGATCGTTAAGAATGAGAATAACAATTTCGTATGGACTAGAACAGTTAAGGGATGGAGAATTTGCATCGATTACTGAAAATTGAATAAGGCAACTAGGAAATATCACTTTCCTTTGTCATTTTTGGACCAGATGCTAGATATACTCGCGAGGCGAGAATATTACTATTTTCTTGATGGATACTCGGGGTATAACCAGATTATAGTAGCATCGGAAGATCAACACAAGACAACATTCACCAGCCCATACAGTACATTTGCATTTAGATACATGCCATTTGGTTTATGTAATGCACCTAATACATTTCAAAGATGTATAATGTCTACTTTTACTGACATGGTTGAAAAATACTTGGAAGTCTTTATGGATGATTTTTCAGTATTTGGAGATACATATGATGATTGCCTAGCCAATCTAGCTAAGGTACTAAGGCGATGCGAAGAAACAAACCTTGTACTCAATTGGAAAAAGTGTCATTTCATGGTACGAGAGGGTATTGCTCTAGGGCATCGGATAATGAGACATGGAAACAAGGTAGATAAAGCAAAGGTAGATGTTATTGAGAAACTCTCACCTCCAACATCTGTAAAGAGTGTTAGGTGCTTTTTGGGCTATGTCAATTCCATGGGAGATTTATCAATGACTTCTCCAAAATTACTAAACCCTTATGCAAATTATTGGAGAAAGACACGACCTTCAAATTTGATGAGGAGTGTTTAAGATCTTTCAAAGATTTGAAGAGTCAATTAGTTTCGGCACCCATAATTGTTACACCAAATTGGGATTTTCCATTTGAACTGATGTGTGACGCAAGTGACTTCACGATAGGAGCTGTCATGGGCCAACGAAGGAAAAAAGTTTTTCATCCCATCTACTATGCAAGTCAAACTCTGACAGGAGCTCAACTGAATTATACGGTAACAAAGAAAGAGTTACTTCCTATTGTGTTTGCTTTTGACAAGTTTTGATCTTATCTTGTAGGTACCAAGATGACTATCTGTACAGACCACTCGGTAATTAAGTATTTACTTGCCAAGAAATATGCTAAGCTAAGACTGATTCAATGGGTACTTCTACTTCATGAGTTCGATCTAGAAATTCAAGATCAAAAGGGAGTAGAAAACCAAGTAGCATACCACTTGTCTTGATTGGAGCCGTAAGAAGGGAATTCTCCTCTTATACCAATTCAGGAGACATTTCCAATTGAACACATAATAAAGGCAAATCATGTCCATAATACCCTTTTTGTTTGTTGATATTGCTAACTATTTAGCCTGTGGTTTGATGTCGATCGATAAGATGTATCGTCAAAAGAAAAAGTTTCTTCACGAGAAGTACTATTTCTGAGAAGAGCCATATTTTTTTAAAAAGTGTGCAGATCAAATGATCAGGAGATGCATGGTAGAAGATGAAGTACATAAGATTTTATACCATTTCCACTTAGCTCCAAGTTGGGGACACTTTGGAGGTACACGTATTGCTGCCAAAGTATTACAAGTCGAATTCTTTTGGCCAACACTATTTTAAAACGTATATGCTTACCTAAAGAGTTGTGATCGATGTCAAAGGGTTGGAAATGTCACCAACAAAAATGAAATTCCTCGAACAAACATCATTGAGGTGGAATTGTTTGATGTTTGGGGTATTGACTTTCTTGATCCTTTTCCTCCGTCCTTTGGTCACAAGTACATATTGATAGCAGTAGACTATGTGCCTAAATGGGTTGAAGCTAAGGCATATCTAACCAACGATGTTAAGGTTGTGATGAAGTTTTTGCAGAAGCATGTGTTCACAAGGTTTGAAACCCCAAGAGCCATCATCAATGATGAAGGGTCCTATTTTATGAACAAGTAGTTGAAATGGTTACTCGACAAACATGGAGTGAAGCACAAGGTTGCTACAGCTTACCATCTGAAGACGAATAGGCAAGCTGAACTGGCGAATAAAGAAATCAAAGGCATACTTGAGAAGATAGTTTGCTCGAACCGACCAGATTGGTCCAAAAGATTGGATGATGCTTTATGGGCTTATAAGACAACATACAAGACACCTTTAGGGATGCCACCCTATAGGTTGGTCTTTGGGAAATCCTGTCATCTACCCTTAGAGTTAGAAGACGAGGTTACTGAGCTCTTTAACAACTCAACTTGGATCTTAATCTTGCTAAAGAGAAATGGATGCTCCAACTCAACGAGTTAGAAGAATTTCGGATGTTCTCATATAAGAATGCCAAATTACTCAAGGAAATACTTAAGAAATGGCATGACAAACACATCCGAGTTCGAGAATTTCAAGCAGGTCAGCAAGTCTTGTTATTTAATTCCAGATTAAGGTTCTTTCCAGGTAAGTTAAAATCACATTCATTTGATCCATTTATGATTCACTGAGTTTATCCATACGGAGTTGTTGAACTTCAAAGTAAGGGAGGTAACTTTCGAGTCAATGCTCAGCGCTTGAAACATTACTAGGGGATAAAGTTGAACGGGATCAAATCTCATTCATGTTATCAGATATTTAAATTTTCTTATTTTCTAATTTAAATAAATGATTTAGGGTATATTTTCGATATTAGTATGTTTAAATGAATTCTGTCGAGGAGATCGGAACTTAAGCGATACCGCTTGTGACCCCTCCAATCTTTCCTGGGAATTGATTTTAACATAATCTTCCAAGAAATTATTCCCTAAATGGAAAAATAAATTTTTAGTTTTTCAAATAAAAGGGTCAACTTTGATCCAAGTTTTAAATTGCAACGCAATTTCAAATTTTCTTTAAGTCTAGGTAATTAATTGAATTATTTTCAAATTTTGGTTGCTCTTTTTGTAAATATTAAAAATTAAATGCCTCTTTTGTAAATATTTTTAAGGCATCTAGAATAAATGTTTTTAATTTAAGAAAAAAAAGATGATAATCATTAATATATAATTATATCCATCATAATATACATTAATTATTATCAACTTTGCATAGAATTAGGATTAGTTTTGATTTAATCATATTTTATTTAATAAGTTTTTATCTTTAATAAATTAATAACAAATAATAATTTAATATGCCTTATATTAATTATTAAATGTTGCTAACTTTATATAGGATTAGAACTTAGAATATTTAATTATTAAATTGTTCTAAGAACTCTACTTCAATTCCTACTCCCCTCATTATAAATACCACCAACCTTCTCTCTTATTCATCAATTAAACCTACCATCTAAAACCCACCACATCACCTAGTGCCGCAGTTTCCTAGCAGCAACATTGCCAACAACCCCAATCGGCCAGCATGCACCCAGCAGCCCTCCCACACAAGCACTCCAGCAGTCGCTCCTTGTCATTGCACCTGTCGCTCGTCCAGCACCAGCAACTTCCCAAGCCTGCTCCCACGCTGCTGCCTGCTCTCACGCCCATCCGCATGGTACATCAGCCCTACTACTCGTACCAACATCCTTTGCCGACAACCTTCCAACCTATCCTAAACTTGACCTCTTTTGATCTTTAATTATTTTTTTAGGAGTTCTTAATTTTTATAAAAGGGTGGTAAGACGAATTTTTCTCCTAAATTTTAATTATTTTAATTTTCAATTTGTTGAATTATTAATAGTTTATACTAATTAAATTTTTGAGAAAATAATTATTTTTCATCTTATGTTTAGGTTAATCATGCCTCGCAAGAAAACTCGAGCCTCTGACCAAATTGACGAATCACAAAACAAATTCATTTTTGAATAAGCCAAAGCGAGATACGAGAGTATTTTCAAAAATCAATAGATGCATCCAAAAAAAAAGGCTTTACACTGAAAGAAAGCAATTACATTGATTTCATGGCGCGCATTCGTCAGGTTGCTAAAACTCTCAATTGTGAGTTGTTTTATGATAAAAGACCTAGTGTGGATGAGAAATTAGTTTGTGAATTTTATGCGAATTTAATCTCAAATGAATTGACGGAACTTCCTGTTCACAGAATCAAGGCACCAATAACCTCAAACACTATTAATGAATCCTTTGAATTACCTGATTTTGAAAACGACGAATATTCTTCCTTGATGAGTAATATTGAGCCTGAAAATATGCAAGAAATTCTCGAGGAACTTACAGTTTTAAATTCTAATTGGATTGTGTCAAAGCAAGGAATTCACATTTGTCGAAGAGAATATTTGACACCACTCGCGAAGGTATGGTTCTATTTCATTCGATTCAACCTTATGCCTATTTCACATGAGACTACAATTTCATTAAAGCGAATGGTTTTATTATACTCGATTTTAACTAGAAAAACCATTGATGTGGGAAAAATCATCTTAAGAGAAATGCTAAATTGTGTCGCTAGACATTTTGGCCTAGTTACTTTCCTTTTACGATAACAATTTTGTGCTTGAAAGCTAAAATTCTGGCAAACGTAAAGAAGACAGGTTATATCCAGGGCACAATCACAGATTGTGACCTCTACCGAATAGCTGGAGACTCTGCTCTACAGCAACGAGTTGAAGAAAGTGAGGATCCCCAAAAAGAAGAAGAAGATCCCACAGAGGTCGAACCGATACAATCAGCTGAAATCCCCAATAAGGCAGAACGAATGAAACCAGAAGCTGAACCTGATGTCGCAACTTCAATGTTCAGAACTCCATCGCCTCGCCCAGATCTTCAAGAAGAGCTGTCAAAGTTGATGGACATAATGCAACATATGCAGTGGCAACAACAAGCTTATAGGAGATATTCAAAAATAAGGGATGATTCAATGAAAAGCGCTCTTATAAAAATATAAAATGACCCATTATTTTTATGCTTGAGTTTCTAGATCTCATATTCGAACAATGGAGTCCACTATCGAAGAAGGAGCGAAGCGATTCATACAAAAACAAACATGATGGAACAAAAGATGAGTCGAATTCGGAAGGATCTACAAATAAATAGACAGGAGAGATCTTGACTTTATTTTATTTTTGTTCTTAGGTTATTTTAGGATTAAGTTTAATTAGGAATTTTTATTTTCGCATAATAAAACAAGAGGTGGAAATCATTAATAAAAATGAAAAAGTCGCAAAGTATAAAGTGTAGCAATAGATATATACATGTCTAGGATTGGATTTAGAGAGAGCTTGGTACTTAAGCAGTCAAATTGACTCACCTCCGCTTTTCTAGACTCCTACCTAGTGTATAGTATCTTTTCACTTTTAATAATGAGAACATTGTTCATCTTAAGTAGAGGGACCGAAAAATTGAAATTATTTCCACTCAGAATAAAATTTACTTTCAGTTATGATTAGGATATATTTTGTTCAATAATTTGAGATTTTGTTAAGTATGTTAAACTTCAGTATAAATAAAGTTTGATTATTTCAATAAATTGTTATGTTATCTTAATAATGACCTAAATGTATTTTTTTTAAAGCATGCAAATCATACCATAAAATTTTTAGTTCCTTAGGAAAGCTAGGTATGCATAAAAGTTTAAGTCTCTAGAATTGACTTAGTAGTTTCTTGAGGCAAAATCCTAGGAAGCATGGGAAGTTGAAAATGATTTAGGCAACTTTTGTTTGGACCGTTGGAGCCTTTCAAGCCTACCATGATGAATTTCTATCCCTTGAAACCCAACTTTGAGACTATATGACCCAATTTTATTTGGACCATTGTAATATTTAGCCATCACTTCTCTCTTAATTATCTTTAAATTATCCCAAACACTGGACTTAGTGATATTCAAAACATTCTTTTAAAATAAGTTTGGGGGAGTTGAAAAGAAGTATGGATTGCAACCAAAAAAAAAATGCATGTGTACTTGAAAATAGATGTACAAAAGAACATGTGAAAGCAAAGTAAGTTGGTGTATTGAAGTTAAATATTCCAAAGGTCTGATTGAAGCTGAGCCTAGGGTTTTTCTTAGCCTAAATTTCTCTATCTTTTACCTACCTCTAGCCTAGCCACGTTACAACCTATTTAAAGACCTATTGATTCAAGTTTCTATGCTACCTACATTAGTGGAGAGAAATTGCTACGTTCAACATATGAAGGCATAAGTTAAACTTAATAATTGCAGCTTAATCTTGAATAAGGGAATAAAATCAAATTGGTAAGGATTTAACATGTCTTTATTAGGAAGCATTTAGTCTATTTTGGCTATCATAATAATTATTGAGATTAATTTGAATCATATGTATACATAAGTAGCATAAATATCAAATTTCTTATTTTTGAGCATAAGTATACCAAATTCATAATTTTGGAAGAATGTTGTTCTGAATGAATTTTTCAAAGGTGTTTTCGAGAAATACTTTTCAATTTATGCATTACTCGGGACGAGCAATGAATTAAGTTTGGGGGTGTGAAAACACAAAAATATACACACTTTTTCATGCCCTTTTTAACTCAAATTCATGCAGTTTCGATAAAATTATTGTCAAAAAATAAATAATTATTATAAAATAATTATTTTGGAATTAAATTATTAACATAATGAATTTTAAATAATTTTATAATTAATTTTGATTAATTTTGATCATTTTTGACAGATTTGAATTAGCTCGGCAGACACTGCTAGAAGCGCAAAATCGAGAAGCGATTTTTGAAGCATCGAGACGAATGAATTTTTCAGCTAAAGATGGTAAAAAATTATGTGTATTAATTCATAATATAATTAATTTTAATTTTAATCCAATTTAATTTGGGTTAAATAAATTATTTTTAATTAAATTATGAAAAGTGGCCCAGTTGAGCTGAACCAAGAGAACTAAACCGATCAAGCTTTGGGTAGCCCAAAACTGTCCAGCATGCTGAGCCAATCAGCTTGCTTTTCTGATTAATTTTCTTGCAAAAAGGCCCTTGAAGACTTCGTCAAACTGCAAATAAACCCCTCCATTATTCGTGCCTTTCTAAATTTGCCCAAGCCTTAATATAGCAAGTTTGAAAACTTCAAATTGCCACATGTGTGGCCGGCCATGGGAGGGCTCTTTGGCTGCTGATTTTAGCTATTTTTAGCAGCCTTCTCACCCTATAAAAACCCCCTTGGCTGCTCATTTCAACACACCACAACTTTCTCATCTCTTATCTTCTCTCTCAACTTTCTATCTTTATTTTTCCATATGTTTTCCTTTGTCCTCTTGGCCGATTCAACCTCTTGAAAAAGAGTCATCCATCCATGATTTGGAGCAGCATTCAAGTATTCATAGAAGCCGTGGTTCGACAAGAACAAGTGAAGAAGGAAGAGTGGAGCAACCCAGCCAAGCCACGGAGAAACACAGGATTTGCTTCTTGTTCCTTATCTTTTTAAATTATGCTGTTGTTATGATGAACATGTCTATGAATATTTATGTTGATATAATTTATTTAATTAATATGCTTAAATTTAATTCGTGTTAGGTTGATTTCATTTCATCTTCTTAATTTATTAAAATTGTGTTTGTGTTGTTATAGGCCTCGGTAAGATGTTTGATTAAGTTAAACCATGACTAAGTTATTCTTGCATTTCAATTGTAAGGTAACTAATGAATTAATTATTTAAACGGATTGAAATTGTAATTAATTGACACAATACTTAATCAGTGCATGTTTAATCATCTAAGGTAGCTGAGGGTTAAATTAGCAATGATATCGAGCGATACAATTGCCTTGCATAACTTGCAAGATTATTGTGATTAAACTGTTTCAAGGTAGAAATACATTGTCACCTCACGTAATCTTTTATGTACTTAAGTGATTAAATTAATTGTTTGAATTGGCATAGAGATATGTACAAGAGATTATTTTAATTTCATAAGTGTGTATGTGCATTAACACATTTTCCTATTAAAGTTTGTTTAATTGGTTGAATTGACATAAAGATATAGTCAAGAGATTAATGGATTTTTTTAGGTGAGTATGTTCATAAGTTAGCAAATTACCGAGTTGCCGTGAATTTATTTGTAACAACTTAAACATTAGTTTATTAATTCTAAGTTAAGAAATGTAATCAATCTAACACAATTATGTCACCTTGATTAAAATTAGCTTTTGAAATCGTGCATTAGAACTTTGTTTTATTTTATTTACTTTACTTTGTTTTATAGTTTTTAATCACTTTTCAAATCAAAATATTTTCTCCACCAAAGGGTTCTAAATTACATTTATAAATAATTCTTTTCACAGTCCCTGTGGGTACGATAACTCGACATTTACTTGTCACTTTATTACTTGTTGCGATTGTGTACACTTGCACATTTCTGTCGCTCCACTAACCAAACCCTAAATTATGTGATCTGATATTCTGATAGCCTACTCTGAGTAAGACACTAATTTGTATGTCTGACTGTTCTATTTAATTACATATATGTTATTTGTGTACGATCATGTTAAGCATGATATTTTTGTATCTGTATTCTGAATCTATTTTTGGGGTGGGAAATGTATATGTGGAGGAAGTGATCTGTATGGCGACTCTTTCCCTATATTCTGGCAGGTTGACTGCATTTTATCTGTCATGTGTCTCATCGACACTATATGGTGTGTAGGGATGGGTGGGTGTTTTTAGCCCCATATGGTGTGATGGGATGGTCGGAGATAGTGTGTAGAGGATGGGGGTAGGATTCTAGTTATCTATTTTGCTTATTTGATTCTGCTATCTGCATCTGTTTTGGACTTAAATCTGAATCTGGATCTGGTTGTATATGAGATTTCTGTGTATATTGCATGTCTACTTCTGTTGGGTTACACACTAAGTTTCCAAAAAATCACATCTGTTTGTTTGTTCTATACAAGTAATCCACAGAGTTAGGCGGATCAATATCTCACGGTGACCACAAGTTCGTGAACTATTTTAAATAGTGGTTTTCATTTAAATTAAGGATTATTTCTGAGAGTTTTGTAATTATTGGACTTTTTGGACTGTTTGATTTTTATTTTTGTTTTTTGATGCATTTTAACTCTTTTATTGCGACGTTTGACTAGAACCATGGTTTTACGAAAATAATTTTTTTTCTGAAAATACAAAATTTGGTTTTCAACTATTACGATTTGCAAGCTTTTGTTGTAAAATTTAAACAGGCAATAAATGACAAACTCACTTAAAAAGAGAACAATAAGTTTTTTAGAAATGTGAACTCTTTTAGTAGCAATTAACACAAGAAGTTTTTAAGCACGAAATTTGGTTTCAAAACCCTTCTTCGTAACATTACTAGATTCGACCATAACGTCTAGGCCGAGTTTGGGGTGTTACAGGAAATGTATCACTCAGTTATAATTAATGACCCGAAACTTTGGGACAGGTAGGATTAAATAAAAAAAGATTTGTAAACTTTTCGGACCCCGTTGGGACATTCGAAAGGTTTAATGGCTGAATTCTGATTTGACACATCCTAGAATATGGCCTAAGAGATTGAGGCCTGGAAAGATGGGGTCGCTACTGGACCTAGCAAATAGGGGTAGCCAGTAGATTTAGCAAACTGTAATTGCTAGTAAGCTTGGCAAGATGGGGTCACCAACGGGCCTTGCAAGTCGTAATAACAATTTTACGCCAAGAGTCAAAAGTAGGAGTAGTTAATGGGTACTTATACCAGAATTAGGAAGTCAACTTGTTTTCCTCTTCACAACACCATTCATGTACGTAACTCTTTCCTACTTCTACTGCAAATAGGGTATCTGAAGAACATCAAAACACCTAGTGTTTATAAATTAAGTTCTTTTCATTGAAAATTCCATATTCTCTAAAGAGACAAAACTCTCTCAAATTCCTTCATTGATTATTTTGTTGTTAGGTTTCTACAAAAGTATCAACCCAAAACCTAGCTCTTAAGATTTAAGGTAAGATTTTATTTCTCTATTGAGTTGATGTTTAGAAGTAACTAGGGAAGTTTACAACAACATAGACTAGGTTCTCCAATGTTTATGTTTGAGTTTTAATGTGCTTTATCTGTTAGTGACTTATGTGTGTTTGTGAAATTGCGAAACTAACAGAACTACCTACAAGCAAAGATCAAGGAAAGATGAATCTTGTCTAAAGTTTTCAGTAAATTTTTTAGTGTTTAAGGATCACCACATGTATGTGCAAACCATGATGTTAATCATGAGCTTAGGGTTTTAACTTAAGTTTCAAGAGTAAGTCTTTTCTAAACTCTATTTTGCGAATATGTTAAATATGTGCTATCTATGAATAGTGATATGCGAGCTCTATATTGCGAGCTAGTTATCAATAATAATCTACGAGCTCCTCATGATTTGCGAGCTCTATATTCAAGTAAATATTTTGACACTATAATCTTTTGAAACTGTTGGGTATAATGGCATGTCATAGGATTGTGTGTAACACCCTTAACCTGCATCCGTCGTCGGAATAGGGTAAAGGTATTACCAGACATATCAAAATATTCACATATACTTAAGCATTACATAATAAAAACATATAATAATCATACACAATTGTCCCTTATATAGGTCTACGGGACCTTAAACATACTTTCGAAAGGGTTCGGGACTAAACCGAACTCATACAAAATTTTTCAAAACTTAAACATTTTTTCAAAGTTGAACATGTCAGACACCCGTGCGAACAGGCCGTGTGCCTCACATGGCTTTAGACACGCCCATGTGTCTAAGCCATGGCAAAATAGGGCATACATGCAGACTTGTCCACACGGCTACATGACAAGCCCGTGTGCTAGGCCGTGGTCGAAACTGACTTGGGACACACTGCTAGCCACATGCCCGTATGCCTTGGCCGTGCCCGAGACTGACTTTAAATTGTAGGACTACCCTAGGGGACACACAGCCATGTAACATGACCATGTGTCACACATGACTGAGACACACGCCCGTGTCTCTGCCCGTGTGGACAAAAATACGCCATTTGAAAAGCCAATTTGCCACCCATTTTGGGTCATACCTACAAGCATTAAAACCACAACATTATAACATCATTTGCATACATTCATAGGCAACCAAATCAACCAATTTGTACATATTTCATGCTATTCAAATACCATCCAATTCACTACTCAATTTCACAACTAAAGCATACCAAAATTATTATAACTTACATAAATTCAAAGTGGATAAAGTCATCATTTTGTCACATACTTCATACCATAAAACTTACAAATTCAACATTCCATATTCAAACCATCACATAAGCATTATATATATCATATAACTTACCTATCAAACACATCATTTAGGCCAATTTAAAAGGCCATACATACCAATATTTATAAGCCAAATCCAATAGCTAGATATTCACATCACAAAATATACCAAAATACCTCTAGCCTATACATGCCATATACCATATATACAACTTTCAAAATGGTACCACAATGGATGTCCGATAGTGTGAGTGAGTCACTGATGATCCTTGAATCTGAGCTAGCTTTATAACACTGTAAAACAAAGAACATTTCACACAGTAAGCTTTAAAGCTTAGTAAGTTCATGATATAACACATTTAACTCATCAATTAAAAATATAATTCTATCAATTAGCTCACTCTTAATGCAACTCATCTCATCCTTCATTTACATAACCTTCCATCTACTTCATAATTAATATCATCAACCAAATAGGTTCCGTACATACCTATATCATCACGTTCTTATCTATCACATTTATCACTTCGATGCTCGATGCACTACTTCATTCAATCATACTTGAACATTCAATGAACTCGCACACTTAGTGCCAATTAATTAGCCGAAGCTATAATAATATCGCACACTTAGTGCCATTTCATTAAACTGAACTTATATCAGTATAGTACACATGGTGCCACTTATTCAACCATCGCTATTATATTCTCACACACTCAGTGCCATTTTTAATAGCCTTAGCTATTTCATTTCTCGCACATTTAATGCCTCAAAATTCGATTCACATTTCACATACTCTAACTTCTTAATCTCATTTCTATTTATTTCTTCACATACAAACATTATACAAACAATATGTAACTTACCTCGGACGTAAAAACGACGATATTAGTCGATCAATTGAGCACTTTGTTTTTGCCTCGATCTAGGTTCGAATTTCTCCTTTCTTGATCTATATGTATTTAAAATTAACTCATTTAATCAACATCACATTCAATTTAATACACAAACACATCTTTGGGCATTTTTACACTTTAGCCCCTAAAATTACACATTTTGACATTTTAGTCCTTATTACAAAAAAAACAAATTTACAAAATTCATCAAAAACATGCCTTAGCCGAATTTTCCTATGGTCCCTATCAGCCCATATTTATCATTTATTTCACATTTTAGTCCCTCAATTTCTTATTTTCACAATTTACTCAAATTCATCAAAAATCCCAATACAACACATAGTAATCTAACACATATCTTTCATTTTCTATCATATAACTTCATAAAACTCATATTATCAATAATGGAGCAACTCAAAATCATCAACAAAATCAAAAATTGAGACATGGGCTTGATAGAACACAAAACAACGATCACAAAAACGTAGAAATTATCGAAAACGGATCAAAATACATACTTAAATCAATAATCACAAGTGCCGAACCCTAGCTTGTGTTTTTATTTCTTTTTTTCTTTGATATATTTGGCCAAGATGAACACCAATTGACTAATTCCATGCCTTAATTTTATTTTAATTGACATATTAACCAAATACCAATTTTACCATTTGTTATAAAACCATTTAATCATTAAACATTAGGCCATTTATGTCCATTAATCTTTTCAATGGGTTAATAACAACATAAGAACCTTTGCTTTAGAAAGCCATGGAATATAGACACCTTCACAAAATAGAAAGCTACTCCTACATTTTACGGATTAGGTCCTTTTATCAAATTAAGCACACAAACAATAAGATTTTCATACGAAACTTTCACACATGCTTAATCACATATTGTAAACACAGAAAATAATATTAAAATATTTTTCTGACTCAGATTCGTGGTCCTTAAACCACTATTCTAACTAGGGTCTAAATCGGGCTGTTACATTGTGAGTACTCACATTTATGTTTTATGATTCGGTTTGGGTGACAGGCCATTGGATAGGTTGGAGAGATAAGAGAATGTTAAGATATGCTCCATTCAATGAGACATGTCAAGATATGCTCCATTCAATGGGACATGTTGGTGTGTTTGAAGAGTGCTTAGCTTTATGTTATACTTATGGGACATGTTAAGACTCATTGAGTCATTCTGAGGAGTTTTAAGGAGATCCTCTTATCTAATAGTAAAGCACATGTTAATAAGATTATGTTTTCTGAAATATTATGTCTTATAGTTTTAAGCTAACAAACAACAGGTAACTGCCAATCAAACTTCACGTACGTATGGCAAACCCAGTTCGCACTCTAGTGACCTTGCTAAAGCTTTTGTTTAACCTATGTTTTGTTCATGCTATGTGGTTATTCTTTCTTTTATATTCACTGAGTTTGCAAGAACTCACTCACTCTTTTCTAAACACTGCAGATAATTAGATTGCAAGGGGTGTAATGGCTAGGCAAGTGATCTAGGAAAAGCATAAACATTGAAAAGGTAGTACAAGCGAATGTTGGACATAAAGGCAATGTGGGAATCTGCTTACGCTTAGAGATATCTTTCTGATAACGTCTAATCTGCCACAAATTACACTATTATTTACACCTTTTTTACACATAACTTTTGCTTGTTTAATAGTTAAATCGAAGCATCTTAGTATATATTTTGGTTTTCATGCTTAAAAGTAGTAGTTTATGCTTTTTAGTAGTTTTTATTACATTTCCTATATCTAAATAAGGTTACATGATCTAGTAGGACAAATCAAGAGCTAAAGATGCATATTCGAGCTGAAATTGATGCCTTTGTCGTGACACCAACATACCAATGTCGCAAAATCGAAGAAATAAGCAAAAACAAAGTCTTAGAGAGAAACTGCCTTCGGTGTCACGACACTGCCCCTCCTATGTCACGACACCAAATCCAATGTTGCAACACTGCTTCTGCGTGGCCCAAAATTCCTTGTACATGATAGATGCATTTTTTAGGGAAATTAGAAGTAGTTTTCCTAGTCAAACTCTAAGTACTTCAAGGATAGTTTAGTGATAAACCGTAACTTATACATATTTTTATCCCTCGCTTAACATGTTTATGAATGATTTCTCCTTAGATTTGGTGAATTTGATGCTTCTAATCCTTTAATTTCATATTTTATACTTAGGTGAGCATAGAGGGACGAAAAGAACGAGGAACAGGCCAAAAACGAAAAAAACGGGCCAATATGGGAAAACAACATGGCCTGGACTTCCTCACACGGGCAGAATGCACGCCCGTGCCAATCTAACAGACTCGACCACAGCCCAAATCAACCTCAGCACGAGCGTGTTGATCTAACAGGCTCAACCACGGCCAGAAATAATCGTACACGGGCTTTTCCCTTCTGAGCCCTAGCTAAGTTCCATTCGGAAAAAGGGCAAGTTTGAGGGCTTTTAGGCATTCTAAAGCCTATTTAAACACCCTATAGGAAAACTAAAAGGGAGACGGAGAATAGGGAGTAAGGAATTACTCCAAGGAAGCCGATTGATCCATCTCAGAAGCCAGATTCATCATTAAGACTGAAGATCTCTCCTCAATTTCCCCTTCAGGAGTTTTGGGTTTTCTTTATGTTTTGTATTCTTTATTCTTCTGAGATGTTTTCCTATTTAGTTATGAACTAAAACCCCTAAATACCTAAGGGGGATGAAACCTAAGATGAATCTTGTTATTATTTTCTGAATCGTATGATAAATATTTGACATGTTCTTAATTATGTGTTCTTAATTCTTGTTTTGGTATTTCAGGATATCGATTCAAGTTAATGCTTTTAGTTGGAGGATGAATAGTCCCTGCTAAGAGTGACTTTTTCGCAATTAAGCGGAGTTGATTGCGCGCCTAGAGATAGGGTGACAGGATTTTTTCGGATTAGGGTAAAACCTAATAAGGGGATCCATAGATCGAGTTAATACAACCCTAGGGTGTTAATTAGAAAAAAGTCTCAGTTATTCAATCTAGGGATTAGATGTTATTAGTCTTGAATAGGGATAATAATATAACTTAGAGATTTCTACGGAATAAGTTAAATGAATAAATCGTCCGATTCGGAGCCAGAATAACAACTAAAGTCTAGGTGGATTTTTCCTTAGGTATTGTCCTAAATCAATCATTTTTCCCAAAAGTAATTCCCCAATTCTATTTTCTTCAACTTCTTAGTTTAGTTAATTAGTTAGTTAAAACAAACCCCTTTATTCTTAGGCTAGATAATAAAAAGACAGTCATTACTAATACTTTTAGTTCCTTTGGGTTCGACAATTCGGTCTTGCTAAAGCTATACTACTGTTCGATAGGTACACTTGCCTACATCATGATAATAGTAAGTTTCAAGAACGATTAATTATAAATTTATAAAACTTATCACGAAAAATCACGATCAAGTTTTTGGCACTGTTGCCGAGGACTAAAATATTAGGAACACTAAATTTTTATTACTTTAGCCATTTATTTTTCTTGCAAATTAATTTTATTTTAATTTTTATTTTACTAATTTTCTTTTTCTTTCTTCTGCTAGGTTCTTATAGTTTATGACTAGAAGAAACCCGTCAGGACCATTACTGTTTGACGAAGAAATTGATCGCACAGCTTGTAGAAACTGACGAGAAATAAGGCGAAGCCTAAGATACACAAAGGAAGAGCAAGAGGACGATAACTCAACAACAATCGAGGAGATGGCTGCAAATCAAGAAAATCCGCTACCTCCTGTGATACCCACTAATCTAGCAAATCAGAATCCTGCTCCTCGTACTATGTATGATTATGCTAAACCTAATTTAATAGGAACTGATTCAAGAATAGTTAGGCCTGCTATTGCTGCGAATAATTTTGAACTGAAACCTAACACGATTCAAATGATATAGCAATTTGTTCAGTTTGATGGTTTGCAAGATGAGAATCCCAACACTCACTTGGTGAATTTTCTAGAAATCTGTGACACATTTAAAATTAATGGCGTTTCTGATGAAGCCATTCGTCTTCGGTTATTTCCTTTTTCACTGAGAAACAAAGCTACAAGTGGCTGAACTCATTACCACAAGGGTCCATCACTACTTGGGAACAAATGACCGAAAAATTTTTATTAAAGTATTTTCTGCCGACTAAAACGACTAAATTACGTAATGATATCTCTTCTTTTGTGAAGATGAATTTAGAAACACTTTACGGTGCATGGGAGAGATATAAGGACCTACTGCGATGGTGCCATCACCATGAGTTACCTCTATGGCTACAAGTTCAAACATTCTACAATGGTGTTAACCCCTCGACAAGACAGATGATTGATGCAGCAGCTGGTGGAACCACCAATAAAAAAAACACCTGAAGAGGCTTACGAATTTATTGAAGAAATGTCACTGAATAATATCAGTGGCAAGTCATGAGGACTAAGCCAACTAAAATAGCAAGTGTTTATAACGTCGATTCGGTTACTATGCTGTCAAATCAGGTAGAATTTCTAAATAAAAAGATTGATGGTTTACTTGGTTCTACACAAGTTCATCCAGTAATGCATGTGAAGCGAGTGGAGGTGGATCGAGTAATCCAGAGCAACATAGAGAACGAGCAATTAAATTACATGGGTAATAATCCTCGATCTCAAAATAATCCTTACAGTAATACTTATAACGCAGGTTGGAGGAATCACCCAAACTTCTCATGGGGAGGTCAATGAAATCAGAGACCACCACCACCCTCAGGCTTCCAACAACCACCTTACCAACAAGAGAAAAAGCCGAACCTTGAGGAGATGCTATCCAAATTCATCTCGGTGTCAGAAACTTGTTTCCAGAGTACTGAGATAGCACTTAAAAATCAACAAACATTGATCCAAGGGCTCGAGACTCAGATAGGCCAGCTGTCCAAACTAATCTCTGAACGACCACAAGGTAGCTTGCCAAGTAATACTGAACCTAACCCAAGGGAACAGCTCAACGCAATTAATGTTCAAGATAAAGAAGGATTCGTTGAGCCTGAGCCAGAACCGAGGCAAGAAACTGTGGTGAGCAAAGGTAAAGGTGAGGTAAGTCATAATGAAGACAAAACGGTGAGTGTAGAATATAAACCTCATGTGCCATACCCTAACGCGACAAGGAAAGACCACTCAGATGAACTATTTGGTAAATTCCTTAAACTTTTGAAAAAAATTACATATTAACTTACCGTTTATTAAAGCTCTATCACAGATGCTGAGTGCAATGAAATTTTTAAGGGAGCTTTTAGCAAACAAGAGAAAGTTGGACGAGGCATCGCATGTAGAACTAAACGTAGTTTGCTCAGCTATTCTGCAGAATAAGCTACCCAACATATTAAAAGATCCAGGGAGTTTTACAATTCCTTGCTTAATTGGTAGTTTAGATGTTAATAATACATTAGCTGATTTAGGGGCTAGTATCAATGTCATGCCTTACAAAATGTTTAAGCAACTAGGTTTTGGGAAACCTAAACAAACTAGGATGAGCATTTAATTAGCAGATAAAACTATAAGATTTCCTAGGGGTATTATTGAAGATGTGCTAGTTAAAATCGCTAAATTTATATTTCCCGTTGACTTCGTTGTTCTAGACGTAGAGGAGGATAGCAACACTCCGTTGATTTTAGGAAGACCCTTTTTAGCAACTGCTAGTACAATTATTGATGTTGGCACAGGTGAGCTCACACTTCATGTAGGAGACGAAACAATCACCCTTCAAGCTCGTAATTCTGGCAACACATCAAAAATTGAAGGTGATTGTATAAACCATTCTACTAAAATGGATAATATGACGCAACCTACTTTGCAGGAAATAAGTCTGAAGGACGTACACGAACCATGTTCTAGCAACAATATAGGGCCTATTCATGAAGAACAAAGGCTGCAAATAGAGGAGCTAAATGAATGGCGAACACATAAACCGAGAACACATGATAAACCAAAACTACGCCAGAACGAGCTCGATACCTCTCCAAATCAACTTAAGGTTGGAGATAAAGTCCTACTAGATGTCGCAGATCCTCACATTGTCACTGCAAAACCGAATGAAGAAATCCCTATTACGGTACTTAGTATTTTCCCATTCGGTACAGTCGAGGTAAGTCATTCCAAGTTTGGCATTTTTAAGGTAAACAACACCTGTCTAAAACCTTATTTTGATGAGATTAATAGCAGGAATGAGGAGTATAAACTCCTCAAACCACCATGACCATTTGATGGAGAGGTAAGTTGAGCTTAGACTATAAATAAGCACTTCTCAGGAGGCAACCAGAGCACTAACTATATTAACTTCTTTAAATTTTAGTGTTTAACACCTAACTTACTAACAGATCTCTTGAATACAAGTTTACCATACCCACACTGCCAAGCACACGGGCGTGCTTAAGACCGTGTAGAAACAGGGCAAAAATTTTCCCAAACATGGTTCGCGATAAATTCCCACGGCCGTGTGAGCAAGCCGTGTAAATTCCCATGGCCGTGTGAGCAGGCCGTGGGCAAACTTGCCAAATTGACACAGGTGAGTGACACCCTCATGCCTAGCGCCTGTGGTCGACATTGCCAAAATAACACGGGCGTACGCATAGGTACATGGGCGTGGGAAAAGTAAACCACATCACACACGGTCGTGCATTACAATCATACAGCCACACGGCCAAGACACACGGGCGTGTCTTAAGGTCATGTGACGAACTCCCAATTCGCGACAAACACGGGCTGGACACGAACCACACGGGCATGTGAAATGGCTGTGCCACTTACAAAATTAGATTATTTCTCTTATTTTTACTTTTATTCTTAGTTATTTTCAAATGATTCATGTATTCTTTAAACGCGGCTTATCTTTATGCTTATTATTTGATTATTTCTTCCTCAGAATCATGCCTTACTTCTAGCTCTATTGTCAATCCTTACTTTCGCCAAACTAGGGAGTTCATTCCCATAACACTTAGGAAGTTTCAATTCTCCCCCTATCTTATGATAATATATCTATAATTGCCACTAACTCTATCTTTGTACATTAAGGGCAATGTACATCTTAAGTGTGGGGGGTACTCATTTCATTATTAGAAAAATCCCTGAATGTTGTCTTATTCTCTTATAAATCTCTCATATCATGTTCAGGATGAATTTTGATTGACTTATAATTTTTATTGAATATCTTGAATTAAAACATAGGCATTCATGCATTGATTATTTAAACTTTAAGACATTAGAAAATTAAGCATGATAAGTTGATTTTTAAGAATCTAAAATCTTAGGTTGATTCCCCAAGTCTAGGTATTATCTTGAATTGAATTCTACAAGTTTAAACATCAAAAAGCCATAATTTTTGTAAGATTATTGAGCCTATAAGAGCATCTATTAATTCTTTCATGCTCAGTTTTATTATTGCTTTGAGTGTGTCAATATCAAATTGTTATTCTAGAACTTGCTTGATTATGCATGTCAAGACCACACCATTTGATTTGATATGTCAAGATGATAGAGGCACTTAGGATTAACCCACTCATGCCATGAAAAGCCTACCTCCACGATTAACCCTTAGTAAACCCCTTTGAGCTTAACAAGCTATTCCTTGTATTACCCTTAATATTAACCCTTAACCCATTATTGTAGAAATCCCCTCAATTAATTTGATCCCTATGTTTGTCGAGATTTGATTTGAATAAATTGTTTAGCTATGTCTTGTTCTTAATAGTTAATTTATGTTATGTGACTTGTTCTTAAAAAAAACACATATGTATACATATTAGTAGTGATCTTTTGTTTGTGAGCTTCAGTATTCAAATTCCGTAGTCAGAGAAGAAGCTATGTTGTACGCAAGTGATGATTAAATATTTTTCTAGTTAAGTAATTTTTCAAGTCAATCTCGATTCTAACCTTTTCTTTTAACTTGTGACCACACCCCCTAACCAAGCCTCGTTACAACCCTCTAAAGACCTTTTAATTGATGTATCATCTCAAATTATAGTGGTGGAGATTTGATTTTCATGCAAGCCTATGGTAAAAACTTTTCATCTTGACTGATGAGTGCTGATTTCATTGTCCTTAAATACTTCGAGTGATTTGAGTGAACCCTTAAGTGAGGATGTTAAACTCTATGAGATTTCAAATCGATGGTAACTACTTAGATGAGGGGAGATGCCTAAGCTTTTTCGTGATTAAATACTCAACTTGGAATGTTTGAAGCTTTAATGTTCTTTTAGTTGAATTCTCAATGTATGATTACTTATGGATTAAGTTTGAGATATTACTGATAGGAATTATAAGTTGAGAAAAGTGAATTCTTAATTATAAATTGAGGATTTTGCTCAATGACAAGCAAATGCTTAAGTGTGGGGGTATTTGATAAACCATAATTTATACATATTTTTATCCCTCTCTTAACATGTTTATGAATGATTTCTCCTTAAATTTGGTGAATTTGATGCTCCTAATCCTTTAATATCATGTTTTATACTTAGGTGAGCATAGGAGGACGAAAAGAACGAGAAACAGGCCAAAAACGGAGAAAACAAGCCGACAGGGGAAAATAACACGACCTGGACTTCCTCACACGGGTAAAACACACGCCCGTGCCAATTTAATAGGCTAAACCACGACCCAAATCAACCTCAGCACGGGTGTGTTGATCTAACAGGCTCAACCACGGCCTGAAATAATCGCACAAGGGTGTGTCACACGGGCGTGTCCCTGCCGAGCCCTAGCTAAGTTCCATCCGAAAAATGGCAAGTTTGAGGGTTTTAGGCATTCTAAAGCCTATTTAAACACCTTAGAGGAAGACTAAAAGGGAGACGGAGAATAGGGAGTAAGGAATTACTCCAAGGAAGTCGATTGATCCATCTCAGAAGCCAAATTCATCGTCAAGACTAAAGATCTCTCCTCAATTTCCCCTTCAGGAGTTTTGGGTTTTCTTTATGTTTTGTATTCTTTATTCTTTTGAGATGTTTTCCTATTTAGTTATGAACTAAAACCCCTAAATACCTAAGGGGGATGAAACCTAAGACAAATCTTGTTATTATTTTCTGAATCCTATGATAAATATTTGACTTGTTCTTAATTATGTGTTCGTAATTCTTGTTTTGGTATTTCAAGATATCAATTCAAGTTAATGCTCTTAGTTGGAGGATGAATAGTCCCTGGCTAAGAGTGACTTTTTCATTTAAGTGGAGTTGATTGTGCGCCTAGAGATAGGGTGAGAGGATTTTGCCAGATTAGGGTGAGACCTAATAAGGGGATCCATAGATCGAGTTAATGCAACCCTAGGGTGTTAATTAGAGAAAAGTCTCAGTTATTCAATCTAGGTATTAGACGTTATTAGTCTTGAACAGGAATAATAACATAATTTAGGGATTTCTACGGAACAAGTTAAATGAATAAATCGTCTGATTCAGAGCCAGAATAACAACTAAAGTCTAGGTGGATTTTTCCTTAAGTATTGTCCTAAATCAATCATTTTTCCCAAAAGTAATTCCCCAATTCTATTTTCTTCAACTTCTTAGTTTAGTTAATTAGTTAGTTAAAACAAACCCCTTTATTCTTAGGCTAGATAATAAAAATATAGTCATTACTAATACTTTTAGTTCCTTTGGGTTCGACAATCCGGTCTTGCTAAAGCTATACTAGTGTTCGATAGGTACACTTGCCTACATCGTGATAATAGTAAGTTTCAAGAACGATTAACTATAAATTTATAAAACTTATCACGAAAAATCACGATCATTTAGGCACTCTGGTATTTTGAGTTTAGCCTATATAAAGGTCATTGTAATAAGTTTAAACATACAATTTTAGGCATTTATTCTTAGAGTTTTATTTCGCTCTTAGTTCTTACTTAGTTTATTTTATGTTCTTGTAATCAGAGGATCCTATTTGAAGTGAGACTTTCGTGGGTAGAGATTGTTCCGGAGCCACGCTTTCATCAATTAATCCATGAGCATCGCTTTCCTTTATTCTATTTTTTATATTTATTTTTTTAACATTTTTAATTGAATGTTTGTGTAAAGATTAGAATCAATTTAAACTTTATATATATTTTGAATGTTTCTATTGTACTAATCTTATTAATTGATTGTGTAACGGCTTGATTTTGGGCCTAGTCGAAACAGTGGTTTTGGGACCACAAATTTGATATAGAAAATTTTTTTCTTATTACATTTTCATGGTCTACAGTTTTACGAAATGATTTCGTGAAAATTTCATTCGAAAATTTTAACGTTTGAGCACTCAATTTAGTCAAAAGGACTAAATTGTAATAAGTGCAAAAGTTGAGTTTTATATGATAAAGGTGTACAATTGCTATGAGATTTTAAATTAGAGGTCCTTATATGATAATTAGACCATTTGTTAAGTTAGGGTGTAACGCCCCAAAAATCCTTTATAATTTATTTTCGTATGTTTGTGACACAAATATCTGTCTGCTTCAGTGGTTAAGTGTTCTGGGTGTGTGTGAGAGGTCCCAAGTTCAAGCCTTAGCTTAGGAAAATTTTTGTTTTCAATTGACTAAACCCCTATCTCTAATCAGTAGGCTTATAAATAAATACTGGTAAAATATGTCAGAATGGGACTGCTGGTCTAGTGGTCAAGTGGAATGTTAAAATGTTAGTAGTCGTGAGTTTGAGTCCCTGTGCGTGCAAGAGAGTGTTTTTTTTTTATATTTATGCTGTGAGAGAGTTTAAATGGAAGTAAAACACTGTAGTGTTTGAGTGAAGTTTGAATTCGGTTGTTGAGGGGATGTGATGGACGGTTTTAAGAGTGAAATTAGGGATATGGGGAGAAAATTGAGGGATGAGGGAGTTAGTAGTTTAATTGGGATTCATTTAGGAAAAATTTGGCTTTCCCTTCTTCTCTAAACCACTGTTTTTCCTATCTTTTCTGGCGACTCCCTACCCATTTTCTCTGCCATTTTCTTTTGTATTGCCTTCCGTTTTCTTTATTTTTACTTCTGACGCCACCCTTTCTTTTCCCATCTCGATTCTTTTTACCGTTTCAGTTGCTAGTTACCTTTCTTGGTTCGTTTGGTTTGGTTTGCTGAATCGTGTTCTGCTCTGTTCTATCGGGTAAGTGGTCTTCTTCAACCCTTTTCTTCATTTTATTCGTTTTAGTAACACAATTGCGATACTTGAAATTATTTCCCGAAAAATATTTTACTAGCAAACTAACAGAGCCTTAGTTTACAAATAATTTATTTTGGAATTTGCACTAATAATTTCTGATTCGATTAGATTAGTAACTGCTTAACTTGTAATTAACTTGATAAACACATTTATCAATTTGGCAATCCCTTGTGTTCGATCCTTGGAATACTCGAAGTGTTCCATTGTAACAGTTATAAATATTACAACTGACCTATCACACTTGCAATAAACCTGCTAGATATTTAAGTATAATAGTATTGATTCATAGCCCCAGTGCATGCACGTCAAGGCGTGGTCAGCATAATGAAAAATTTAGCCCTCAATGTTTACATCTTTATTTAATTTGGTCTTTATCTTTTTTTAGTTAAATTTGGTCATTGACCTTTCAAAAAGAGTTGAATTATCTTTTTATGAAAATACTGACTAAAACATTAATTTTTTAACGATGCTGTCGTGGTTACCCAAGTGGCAGTCCGCGTGAATTTCAAGTTGACATGATACTATTTGTCTTATATACCATGTCAATAAATAATTTTAAAATTTTTAAAAATTAGCATGAAGGACACGTGAATTATTATGTTGACTACCATGTTTAAAAAATAATAATATTTTAGTCAATATTTCTATTAAAAAAACAACAATTCGACTTTTTTTAAAAAAATTGATTCTTTTTAAAAGGTTAAGGGTCAAATTTAGCTCAAAAAAAAAAAAAGGACCAAATTGATTAAAAAGTGTAAATGTTAAGTGCTAAAATTATCATTATGCCAATAATATATCTACTTTTTTCATTACTAGATTTCTTTTGCTTTCTAAATAATATATGTGACCCTATTTAAATTGTGGGCCATTACTTTGGAATAAACTTATTTAAGGGTCAAACTATTCATCCAAGCCCAATGGTAAGTTTGAAAATTTTGAGAGTTTGAACAAAAATATTAAGCCTAAAAAATAGATTTAAGTTTATAATATGATATTTTGAGCTTAAAATATGAGCTAACCTTGACTTTAATATTCAAAGCCTAAGCTCGAGTCGACCAATTTTTAAGTTTATAATATGAAATTTAAAAATTTTAACATGAGTAAATTAATTTAAGATCTTAAGGTTCCAAAAATCCAAATTTATACTAAAAGGATAAAGGAATACCAACCAATTGAGCTTCTAAAATGGAGAAGAAATGGTCAAAAGTCTTTTTCTTTTCTTTTTCCAATTCGGCATGCAAATTGTTGGGAAAGGCAAATGTCTTTTTTTTTTTTTTTTTATCTTCCCACTAAGTTATTTGTTTCTTTTATTATAATCATTTTCCTTTTATTTTTCTATTTAATTTACTCTAACCTAATTTACTAATTGTTACTTTATAAATAATATATATAATATATAATATTCTCATAAACATCCACTATCAAAATCTATAAAAACATTTGTCTATTTATTTTGTAACACCCCAAACCCGGCCTAAGAGTTTAGACCGGATTCGAAATGCTACATTCGTGAGAAAATTTTACAAAACCAATCGATCTTAATTCATTTCCGAAAACATTAATATCTTGACAAATCAAAAACATTTAGTCGTTTAAAATCATTTTAATAAAAGTTCTGTTAAGTTTGGTAAACAACTGAAAAGAAAATGTACGAATGAAAATCTAAAGTGGAAACTATACCACAGACTAATAAAACCTTATAGTTCAACTTTTAACCGAATAATAAAGTTGTAAAGAAACAAAATCTGACTTTCCATTTTGTTGAAACTGTCTGAGACCTCCGCGTACTAAGTCCAGCATTCGAATTCCGAAACGTACCTGAAAGGGGAAACAGAAGAGGGGGTGAGCTACTTGAGCTCAGTGTGAGATCAAAACTATTTAACTACAGAAACAGATACAGCAAACCTGAAAGCAGTTCAGAAGCGGAACATACTTACAGAGTTGTATAGAACCAATCGATACAATCGTATCAGACGTACTGGCAGATAGCGGTATTTTGTACGTATTACTAACACACTCAAACACACAATCGAAAATACCATTCAGACATAGTAACGATAATTTTCAAACAGTCAGATAGTTACAGTTCAAAGTCTACAGAATTCACATAAGTACAAGCACTTTTTAGTCGAAGTGTACAACCAAACAATCACACTCACAGGACAGTCAACGAGATGCATATGAATGCAGTTGAGTTACAGAAAATCCACCCATCCAGCCAACACACCTCTCCGTCCCCCCATCACTCCTCAATAGAGCTATTAAGCTCATCTAACCCATCACTTCATAAAGGACCTCGAAAAACCTATCCAACCCTACAGTCCATATGATGTCATCCAGGGTTGCCCGGCAACGATGGACATCAACATTGGAGGTATGCAGATAAACTGCCAGTCACGTATACTACGCAACAAAGCTAGCGTATAAGTTGTACTATGAAATGAAGTAAACCGTGGTACAGACATGCAGTATAAACTTCCAACTCAGATAGTGGTATGTAACGTGGCTAATGTACATGCGGTACAGTGTAATGCGGTAAATCGCTATACCGTTAGGTTACAGTAAAACTGCCAATTCGGTCAATGATATGCAGCGATGCTGATGTGTGTACTATACGGTACAGTGTAGTAGTCCGCAGTACAGTCAAATTTTCCACGACCCTCAGGGTATTAGGACCGCCCATGACCCTCTAGGTACTAAGGGCTAATAACCAACAGATCAGCTGCCAGTTCTATTCAATCAATCTCTCTTCTCTTCAAAATCCCACCCAAAATAGTTTATGCATATGTATGTATGTATGCGGTCAGATGTACACAATCAGAATACCAATCTCAAATAATTAATCAGAAGCATACATTCACATCCAACTAGTCAGTTACAGAATCACACATGTGCACACCCATAACTCCAATTCAATATCAAGCTTATCACACAACCAATCATAAATGAGACACACATCAAGCCCAAATCAGAGTCATAACTACCCTCAGTAAGGCTTAGTCGAGGGTTGGAACACACATAGTTGCGATTACACTTAAATTTGACCTAAAATCATTATTTGGCGAGTTTGGGCCATACATCTGTTTGCTCTGGCGTGTGGGGGTCCAAACACCTGTGCGAAGGGTAGCACACGGCCTTGTGACAGAGGCATATGCCCGTGTTAAGCAGGGACACAACCGTGTGAACAGGCCGTGTAACTCATTGTCCAATTTCGCTAAAATAAAGTGCAGGGCAGACACGGCCGTGTGAGGGTCTCACACACCCATGTGGAATCCCTAAATCCCCAAATTAATCACATGGTTGTGTGACCAGGCCGTGTGACCCCAAAACTCAGAATCCCTAATTCCCACACCCATACGCCCGTGTGCCCAATGGACACGGCCGTGTAAAACTCGACAAAATCCTGGAATTGGCCTCACGGGCGTGTGGCTCTAAAATTGGCCCAGAACCCTAATTCTCAAATCCACACGGCCGTGTGCCACAGCACACTCCCTTGTGGCCATCGGGGAGGCCACGAAGCCACCCCAAATCAGCCCCGAAACCGCCTTTTAAGCCACCATAACAGTCCCTAACCTTTGCCCTATCAACATATATCAAAAAGCAACAGTTCCCATCACTTTCATCGACTAAAAATCCAAAACCAACCGGTTAGCCTACAGTTAAGAAAAGCCGAACAAAGAGCTTGCAAATTAAATGAATTAATAGAAATAGCGTAGTTACAATTTGAATCCGACAACTGATTGCGATTGAAGACGACGACGGAGGAACGACAATCCCGAAGCCAAATGTAACACCTTCTAACCCGTATCCGTCACTGGATTAGGGTTATGAGACATTACCGAACAAGACATAGCTTCAGAACGTTTACATTTTCACATAGGTCATATTAGCATAAATGAAGCATATGGCCGATTAAAAATTAAACCTACAGTATAAATTGTAACACGAATTTAATTCATACCTCAAATTCATATAAATATGCTTTAAAAATACATACATAAATTATGTGTTCATTGTTATAATGGTATTTGAATACTAAGTAAATACCAAACATTTTATTTCATAATTTTTATACATGCACTCATTAAACCAAACAAATCACATATCAATCTTTGTATCTATTATCATATGCAGCATTGATAATGGTCTTTATGAACAAACATACTTTACACATTTATTTAAGTCACAAAAGCATGCGCCAATTCACATGTCAAAAATTACCATATTTAAAATACAAACACATAACCAAAACACCAATCAAGCTTTAAGCACAAGTCATATCCATTATTATCCATTTATTATAAGCTAAAACAACCAACAATTTAACCAATAATTTACATCCATTTAACTATTATACCAACCACCATTTTCGGTCACAATTGATAGATTCATAATATACCTAGTTTACTAGCATTTTATTTCACATACACGATATACAAGATATATACACTTATCCCTATATATTACACATAAAGTGACTTTAAAACTATACCAATTATACATCTTCTCTTATTACATATTTTATGTGCATAAGACCATATTATAAATGAACCCTTTTAAGCACATTTAACAATGATAAGTGTACCTAATTCATATGTTACTTCTCATGCTCAATAATGCATACACAAAACCATTCATCATATTTCATGAGTATAAATGCCGAATCACAACTAGCTCATAACCATCACTTATATTTTATCACCTAATTGAATACATAAGTACATAAACAATCCATAATCCAAACACATTCATCAACAACAAATATATATATGTCAAGCTTTTTTTTTTTTAAAGAACTAATCATAAGCCATATACAATTATTTCATGCCAGAACATTTACCAAGCATATCAAAAATACCATTCATGCATGGCATGTAGCATTTTAACCAAAATGAGCTTAAACCATGATCAAACATAATCAAATTCAAGCATAGAAATCAAGCCATTTTCGCATGGCTTAAATATATATGTACTTCAAAATCAAACATATTAACTAGCCTATACATACCATAGATTCAAGTTCAAACTTATAAAATACCACAAAAGTGATTGATAGTGTGACAGATTTCTCTGACGATCCCCGAGCTCGTAACTAGCTTCCAAAATCTATAAAAACAAAGAACATATAGATAGAGTAAGCTTGAATAGCTTAGTAAGTCATAAGCAATTCAATTTAATTAAACTGAATCATACTAAACATAACCACATATACAATTATCAAGCTTGCAACTTCATATGTCAATACATATACTTTAGCATTATTTTTCTACATGGCCAAATACACATATATTCATAAGCATATTTAACTCACTTTCATAATGCACATTTCATATATTCATATAAATTATATACTTACCTTACTACTCAATCATTTAACTTAGTACATACCTAACCTTTTAACTCCATTTCATATTCGATCTTAACTTAATATTGCCCGTTGACATTCGGAATTAATAAGGATACTCGGATAGTTGAAAAGATCGTACAACTCCAATTTCCCAGACGTGGTCTTACATGTAATCACATATCGATGCCACTGTCCCAGACAAGGTCTTACACGAACTCATATACGATGCCGATGTCCCAGACATGGTCTTACACGTAAATCACAAATCGATGCCAATGTCCCAGACGTGGTCTTACAAGAAATTGCATATCGAAATCCTATGTCATGACATATGTATCCTAACTATTCCTAAGGTTCGTACAGGGCTTTCGAACGTCGAAACTCGATCAATTCAGGCTCGTAAATACTTCTCCCATATTTATACAAATTTGGGTTGAACATATGTATACAAGTAATAATTCAATTCGGCACAAATAAAATATATATAAAATCAAATTTAACAACATTTATTTTCTTATGAACTTACCTCGGACAAAGACGGACGAACCGAGATGACTATTCAACAACTTTAGATTTTTCCCGATCCAATTCTGATTTCCTCCTTTCTTGATCTAAATTAATAAAAATTTGACTTATTTAATCTCACATTCATTCAAATTAATCCAAAAACACATAAATGGGTAAATTACACTTTTGCCGCTGACATTTCATATTTTTTACAATTTAGTCCCTATTCCACAAAACACAAAATATTCAAAATTTGACCACAACCATGCTTGGCCGAATATCACTAAGGTCCCTAGCAGCCCATTTCTTTCATTTATTTCACATTTTAACCCCTAAATTTACAAAATTCATAATTTAATCCTAAATAGGCATTTTTACTAAAAACCACTTAATTAAATTTAACAATCTAACAACATATATTTATTTTCCATCATCAAACAAAAAATTCATAATTTTCCATCATCAAACAAAAAATTCATCACACTATCAACAATGGTCATTCATGAATACATCATTAAATTCACAAATTCAAGCATGGGCTAACTAAAACACGAAGCAATGATCTCAAAAACGTAAAAATTATAAAAAACCAAGCTAAATACATACCTTAATTGGACTTGGACAAGGCCGAACCTAAGAACTCTCTTTTCTTTTCTTTTTGTTTCAACTTTCGGCTAAGATGAACAAAAAATGCATGGCTTTTTAATTTTTGTTTTATTATATCATTATTAATTTGCATTTTTACCATATTAACCTTTTTAATTTAATAACCAAACTACTTATATCAAGTCCAATACCGTCCATGCATGGTTCCAAGGGTGAAATTTCATCTTAAGGACTCCACATTATAAAAACAATAGCAATGTAGCACTTTAACAATTAGCTAGCAACTTTTACATTTTACGCGATTAAGTCCTTTTAATTAAATCGAGCACACAAACAATAAAATTTTCACACGAAATTTTCAGGCATATAAATTAACATGCTGTAGACACCACAAATAATATTAAAATATTTTTCTGATTTTAATTGGTGGTCCCGAAATCACTGTTCTGAATAGGGTCTAAACCGGGCTATTACACCAAAAGCCAAAATCATTTTTCTTGAGAAATATTTAGAAAACAGAAGAAAAACAAAAAGTGAAGAAGAAGAAGAGAGGGGAGCAAAAACGTGAAAAATAACCTTAATAAATTAAATTAAAAAGAAAACATATTTTTAGTAGAAAAATACCATAATTAACTACAAATTATTAACTACAAATTATTTTCCAACTAAAAACAAAATATATAAAGTCTCACCCAAAAAGCACATACCAAGACTCAAACTCAGATCTCAGAAACAGGCTAGCACTCACAAAACCCCCAGACCAACAGACCTATACTGCCACTAAGTTGCATAGCTAAACACATATGTGCAACCTTCTCACTGTCCCTATGTTCAAAACCCAAAACTTCTGGGCCCAAAATTTGGAGCGTTACATATTTAATAAGTCCTTTAATCTAATCCCACTTTGAAAATTAATATTAATTACAACTTTTATCATTCACTTAATTTAGTCATTTTTCTTTAATTAATTATTAAATCACTAAAATTTTTGAACCAAAGTTCAATACACCTATATAGTCACTTCGTAAATATTTAATAAAAATATTTACGAGTCTGGTTTGTGGAAATGAGGCCTCGATATCTCAATTTTTAAAACCATCGACTTTAAAACTAATACACTTGTACCTTATCTAACCTTCCAAATAATGAAAATTATTATATCAACCTCAATATAATACTGTAATACCTTCGTAACTATGAATAATAATATTCACTAATTTTATCATCGAAAAACAATATTTCAAAACTACCATTTCCAACTCCACTGACTTTTGGGTCGTTACAATCTCCTCTTATTTCGATTTCTTTCTTTTCAAATTTGTTTTATTTTTATTCTTTCTAATAATTTGTTTGTTTAATTTCAAATTCGGTTCTAAACATTTTAACAACTTGAAATCGATTCATCCACTGCTTTTTACCATTTGGTATAAGAACTTTACAAATAAAATTTCATCATTCAATTAATCCAAAATAAATAAGGAAAAAAATTATCCCATATATTAAACAACAAAATTATTCACAACATTATTCAAAAAGAGATATACAAAACAACATCATCCCATACTAAATATATAAAATGGAAAGCATAAACATGAAGTTGTGTTTGTGTAGCTTTTAAAAATTTTACCCCCTTTTTTTTCCTTTTGATTATTTTCTATATAAATACTTTACTTTTTTTATAATTTATTAATTTTTCTACTTTAAATTTTAAGTTGCTAACTTTACAATAGTTAAAGTTTAAAGTTGGTAAAAGATAATAATTTTATATACTTTTTAACATTATTCATGCATCAACAAGTGCACAATGTTTCAAACTGTGTGACTAGAATTGGATGGAACGAGTTGGTGCAACCGATACAAGCCAAAAGTTTATTGATGCATAAAAATTGGTTGTTCTGATTTATTATTGGAACCATGAGTACTAACCAGTACAATCAAAACCAGTACATAACAAACTTATAAACAATGCAAATGTGTAACAAAATTTCACTTACCACATACCAAATTGAAACTCTCCTAGGGGAGGGTTGCGCAATCCTCTCATATGAAACTGAACCAATTGCAAACCTCTCTAAATATTGAATTATAATTGCTAAATCATTGTAATTATAATCTCTCTAGATCTCAAACTTAAGAAAAAAAAATTATTTGAGTACAACAAAAAAATTCAAATAAAAAATAACTAAACTTCTACGGTGTTGTCCCTCAATATTTGGCAATATGGAATTTTTGGCTAGCATAGATATTTATAGAGGAAAATATGTAGGAGTTTAATTCTTATTAAGAGTTATAATTTAATCAAATCGGAGGAGACATAGTACATCTAGGACATCAAGGGTCGATCAGTAGCTTCCTTAAAGGGGATGGAACCCACTTATTCAGTTAGGCTAGGTGGCTGGCCAATGCCTGACCCAAATTTTCTGAACTTACCTTTCTCAATTTATATCAAAACCAAGTTCGATTATTTAATTAAATAGTTAATTAAATAAACCTCCAAATAAATTAATATTGACTAATTGATTCAATTTAAATAAATTGCGTAACTCTTGAAATTTCTCAAAAACTCCACAATCGTTGCATTAGGTGAACATATTCATATCTAGAATAATAATTTATAAATAATCATAATCTCCTTGTGAACTAATTTTCATTGTGCCACATATATCAATTTGCACAAGTTCTAGAATTTGCTTAACGCTTGTAACTTTTAGCATTGGAAGGCCTATTGGCCATTTTACCTTCCAAGTAAGATTCAAATTATAGAAGATTAACTTCTTTAAATGAACTTAAATATGCATCTTTTACAAGTCTTTTCTTTTGTTAATATTTCGAAGTCTTAAATGCTAAAGATACACTTCGAGTAAGAAAGTTTTAAGTTTCTTATTCACAATTTCCATTTCAAGCAATGACTACACCTAAAGTGTAATAAAATAGAGATGTCCATCCATCCATTACATATCAAAGACTTATTTTTATGAATTGCAATTCCTTTATTAAATATCATAGAGTAAACATCATTAAATAAACATGAAACATAGATTATATTTTTCCTAAAATTAGGTACATAAAAACGTCTTTCAAAATAATATTCCTAAATTTATCAAAATAAATATGTATTTCTCCCACTAATTTAACCATTGCAATGTTTGCACCTCCGATATGCAATAAGAGGTCCTACTATGTAGACTTCCCATTTCCTTACAAAGAAGCACAAACATGATTAGTGGCTTTAGAATCAATAACCTAATTTGCCTTTTGAATCTTGCACTAAACAAGTTTTAATGATAAATAGTTTAATACCTTTCTTCATTTCAAAGGATAGGTAATCCTTGTACTATTTGTAGTTTACCTTAAAAATGCTTTCTCTTATTGCAAAAGAAATGCTTGGACTTGTATTTTTCCTTAGGCTTCTTAATCTTCCCCGATGATGTGTGACCACCTCTCCCTCGATCACCGAGAGAGATAGAAATTGACAATCGGGAATTAAAATACAATATAAAAATCGTGGCTTTATTGCAAGTGTGATATGTTAGTTGTAATATTTGTAGTGTTACAATGGAACACAAGAATATTCCGAGGATCGAACCCAAGATAATCATGGATTGAACAATTTCTAAATAATGTGTGTGTAAAATAAAGAGTCTAACCAACTAATTGCAAAAAGTTATATTATGACAAATTATAAGACCAAGAGAAATTAATCTACTTTACTATCTAGCTAGCAATGACTAAATTGCAAAACATGCAAAGTTACAAAATTAATAATGAAAAAAAACAAAGGGTGGTTGGTTAACATTGATGTGGTTCACTAATGCTCGAATTAGGGATCCAAATCATTTAAAATCCCAAAATAACTCCATTTTATCTCTTAGTCTCCATTTTACCAAGTTAGACAAGTTAATCCAGAGTATCTCTCAATCTCACTGGTTAACCTGGGACTAATGAATTGGTGCGCAACAAGATCTCCTCTCGGTCTCACTTGCCTAAATGTTCCTTTAGGGTTGCCAATCCTAAGTTTTTAAGTTCATTCAAATTAATCCAATTTATTATGAATTAGTCCTTCATCCAAAAATTAGCTCACCACATCTCCATCAACCAACCCCCTTAAAGGTTTAGCTACTCGTGCTACAAATAAAACTAGCAACCATGAAAATGGAAAACAAAGAAACCATTAAAGCAAAGCTTGAGAAAATATAAAAGTTGTGATTTTTATGCAAGAAAACTTAAAGGGTATGTATAGAGAAGCATTTAACAAGAAAATCTAAGGCAATAAACATAAAAGGAACAAACTTTAACAAATGTAAAGTAAGAGAAACTGAAATACATTAAACTAAAGGTCCGTTTGTTTACATGTAAAAAGTTTTATGGAGAATGTTTTCTGCATTTTTCTGTGTTTGTTTCACAGAAAATAGCTTGATCAACGGAAAATGACTTACAAGTCAATATAAAATAAACCCTTTTTCTTGTAAAATGACTCACCCTTTTGAAAAGCGCAAGTCATTTTCCACAAAAGAGCTCCTCTATAGGTAAATTTATTTTTATATAAAAAATAATTTAAATCAAATTTAATATTATTATATTGATAATAAATTTTATTTTTAAAAATATTTAAAATTATTAAAGTATTAATATAAAATATTATATTTTTTAATATTATTAAACATACATATTTAATTACTTATATTTAGTCATATAATAAATTATTAATATAATTAATATAATTTACTATTTTAATAAATTATTTAATATTCTACTTTTCTTTTAATAATAAATTTTAGGGTAAACTATCAAAATAGTCACTTTTGTTTACCTCAAATTACATTTTAGTCACTTATGTTTGAAATATTACATTTTAGTCACCTACGTTAACGTGTTGTAACATTTTAGTCACTAAGCTATTAATTGTCATTAACGGTGTAACGGTAAGCTGACATGACATATTAAATCATCATTTCAAACAAAAATTTTAGGTTAAATTATACAATTGGTCCCAATATTTCTTCGTTTTGAGCAATTTAATTTTTTTCTTTCATATTCTTTTAACTTTCATTTTTTTTTCTTTATTTTACATTCTCTTCTGCTTCTCCCTTTGTTTTCCTCCCTTCTCCATATCTTTTAACTTAGCTTTTCTATGTTTTCCATTTGTTAAAACTAGTAATATACTTTTATTTTTTTGACAATTTTTTTTTATTTTTTTATTTTCCTTTTATTCTTCCCCTTTAGTTTGAACAAATGAAAAACATAGAAAAACTACATTAAAAGAGATGGAAAAGGGAGGAAAACAAATGAAGAAGCAAAAGAGAAATAAAAATAAAGGAAAAAAATTAAATTGCTCAAAACGAAAAAATATGGGGACCAATTGTATAATTTAACCTAAAATTTTTATTTGAAATGATGATTTAACGTGCCACCTCAACTTACTGTTACACCATTAATGGTAATTAATGACTCAGTGACTAAAATGTTATAACACTTTAACCTAAGTGACTAAAACATAACATTTCAAACATAAGTGACTAAAATGTAACTGAGGTAAACAAAAATGACTATTTTTGTTGTTTACTCTAAATAATTTTTAAATAATATTATTCACATATTATTGAAAATATTCAATATTAATACTTTAATAATAAATAGTTACTGCATTTATAAATATATGAATAATAATTTTTTTGTAGTATAAAGGTTAAAATATGTCATAAGTACATGTACTATTCAGTAATTTGCAATTTAGTCTCTATACTTTTATTTTCAAGAATTTAGTCCCTCTACTTTTCAGATTTGAAAATCAAGTCCAATTGTTGACATTGTTAAATTTTTTTGTCAATTTTGTTGATGTCACATTTTTAAATAAAAAATACTCGGTAGTCATGTAACTTAAAAATGACGTTGTAATGAACCTGAATTTAACAAATTATTTTTAATATATGCAAAAATAGTGTAAAATATAAATTTATAAATATAAAATAAACTCATCTAAACAATGAAAAGATAAGAAAATCTCAAATGTATGTTTGTTTCATTGAAAACAACCTTTATGAAATATTTTTAAGAAATCTGTCAAATAACGGAAAATATTTTACACAGATTCATCCAAATGCTAGAAAATATTAAATTTTCTAGGAAAGCAAATTATTTTCCAGAAATCATTTTCTAGAAGCTATTTTCAGTGAAACAAACAGACACTAAATCTTAAAATGTCTTACAACTAAGGTATAAAGACTAAAAGTGCAAACAAATCTAAGCTACAATGATAACTAACTTAAATAACACTAAGAACAACTAAAACAAGAAGAAAAGTTGCCGAGCAATGTAAAATCTATAGCTAAGGAAATGAAAATAAGAAACCCTAGAAAAAGAGGAAGAAAAACTAAGAGAATACATAAGGAAAACTAAGCCTAAACTAAGGTAATGTGACCTCCTTTTTCTCTCAGCCAAATTTTAGTTGATATAACAATCATTTTGACCCAATTTGTGTGCCCAAAATACCCTTTAATAGACCTTCAATGATTGTTGCTTCGGGTGTACAAAGACTACCATTTTTGTCCAATTTTATCCTATTACAATAGCAGTATCGCGATACCAAGGAAGAGGATATCACGATACCTTAGACAGTTTCAAACTTGGGGTTTTCTTGGAGGGTGGATATCGCGATACCCAAAGTGGCTATCGCGATACCACTGAAGGGTGGTCTTCGATCTCGAGTCTATTGGAGGTATTCCGATTCCAAGGTTTGGATATCGCAATACCCTCTCCTTCGGTGCTGTTCTCGCTTAATTTTAGCCTCCAACATGTCCCTACATAACTCAACCATACGTTAAGGCCCCCAATAACAATATTGGCCAATTGGGTCTCAAACTGAGTAAAAATAAGACATTTACACTTATTAACTTAAAATATAAAAAATTATGAAAAACAACGAAAAAGGCACTACTTTGCATGAGAATAAGCTCCTTAAGTACATTGAGAAAGCCTAATTTTTCATATCAAATTATGGTAGATCAAACTCCCCTACACTTAACTCTTTACTTGTCCTCAGGCAAACACACTAAACATGCAAAAGAAAAGACGACTCTTGGACTATATCAAGCAATTAAGTAACACAACGGTAAAACATCGAACTCGTACGAGAACTACCTCACATGCAGCTTAAGAGTGATATCTAGTTAACTTGTTTATTCCTAATGCAAACATAATTAGTTCACTAAGTTAAAATGTCAATAGATGTAGAGGCAATGGAAATGAACATATATAAAAATATTATCCATCAAAATAAATTATGTGGATCACTCATAGATATTTAAAAAGAAATGGTCATATTCATTCAAATAAATGCAAGCTATTTACGAATTATTATGTTGGTGAATTATTCGGGTCCCAAAGGTCTTCTAGGCCTTTAATATTCTGAGGCTTCGGATGGTTTGAAATTGAAATAATGGGCACCTAAAACAGGTTCAAGCACTAGAATGGTTAAGCACATGGCATTTCTCCTTACTCGTCCCCAATTTATTGACGAGCTCACCTCTTTTTTTCTCCTTTCCTCTCCTACCTTATTTTTCCAAAATGTTAGAAGGTATTACGTGATATTAGTACGCACTAAATTTTGTAATTGTGAACCAAAAGATTTTCATTTTCGAGCTTAATTTTGATGTAGCTCTCTTTTTCTTTATTTTTCACTCTTTCGCTCATTTTTTTTATTTACATATTAAGTCACGTAATCCCTTCATTTTCTTTTTCACACACAAAGCCACCATAATGTTTCTACATAGCCCTCAATGTCCATGACCTGACGTCCATTACATAGTGCATTTTAAAGAACGAGACCGAGAAGGAACTAGAATCATTTAGGCTCCAGGCTCTAATATTAAGGCTTACAAGAAAATGGTACTCGAGGCTAAAAAAATTATAGAAACTAGGGGTACATAGCAACATGTAAGCTTTCAGGCTTTAGGCTATTTCAAACAATGCCTAAGGTCTTTCCCGAATCAATCACATAGACCAATTCTTTCAAGCATACATCTATTTAAACGAATAATTAACAATTCAAATTATTTATCTACAAGGATCTGTATACTTTATTTATCCTATGATACACTTTATACATTTTCATTTAGGTTATTGCCTCTACCCTATTATACACATGGACTAATTGAACTAATTAGTCTACAATTAAGAATAACACATTATCTACTATCATTCAAAATTTACAAGTTCGACAATTCTATGTACTTATTCAATATTTACAACTAATAACTTATTTACCTAATATTAGTCTAAGCACCATGCAATTACACAAAATAAAAACGAAAATATTTTTTGTATTTTTGAATTTTTGTTTTGAAAAACGTGAAAAGTTGAAAATAAACACATAAAATAACATAAAAGCAAGAAACAATAAAACACATAAAACTATGTGCATCCCCCCACATATAGACTACACATTGTCCCCAATATGTCCCCAAAAAAGATAGGAGGTTACCAAACTTCCCTAGAATAGAGCGTCAGACTAGTTCGAAGGACCACCTCCTCATTAAAGCACATGAATGTTGTGTAGTTTTTCAGGGTAACTCACTGCACATAAAACAAACACACACAAAACTAAACAAAAACAACCAAAATACGAAATATAAAAACAGAAAAATAAGTTCCAAAAGTAGTATAGTTTAATAGTTTACATGCCACATAAATAAATAAGAGTGAAATGCAAAACCATGTAACTATTGCAAATCTCCTCACGGACCCTCTCTCGGTTTGGCTACTCTCCTTTACCTTTCCTCTTGAGGAATGACTTCTTATAAGATAGTTTGAGTCGATTGGTTAGTCAGGTCGTGGATGACAGGGCCCCCATAGACGGTTCTGCAGACATAAAAACACCCTTCAAATTGTTGTTATAGCACACAAAGTCATCATCCTCTACCACCTCGTCATCTTGCTCCTCTTCAGCTTCTTGCTCCTTGTCTCTAGCTGCATAATCCTTCAATGAATCACTTAATCAATCAGGCCATTATATGCTTTACGCTACCTGGCTCGCCACAAAGGTATCCATGAATGGTTTCATTGGCTCCAGCATTCTTGTGTTGTAGCGCAAATCTCTGCCAAACCCTGGCAAACCTTTACTCCTTTATTTCTCGTTCCTCAACCTGCACTTTCCAAACCACAAAACACTACCCTTCTACATGCAATTAAAAGTAACAAATAATAATATTTACGCATCGTCCAAGCTTCTTATGCAATGTGCTAAAAATGTTAAAATAATATCCTAAAATACAACTAAGTTCACTTAAGTACAGACAATTGACCAGTCTAAAGGCATGAATTATAACTCTTTTCAAGAGTTATCACACCCCCAAACTTGAGTTATTGCTTGTACTCAAGCAAGATATGTTGAAAGCATGAACGTAAGAATTTCTATAGCAACATAATCATATTTGCATTGTACTTCAGTTCTTAGCAATATTCTATGTCTAAAAACTTGATCAAGTTTCATAAGCTTATTTAGCAATGGCAATGAAGAAAATATTTCCCTAAAAGAAAGTAAAATCCTAAGTATTCATGCAATTTTAACTATAACAAGTACCTCCTAATGTACTTAGTTCATCTTTTAACTAATCAGTTTTCCTTCTTCTTCTTTTTTGCCTTATACATGCTCACATACATACATATCCATTTATTACGCCTATTTTTTTTACTTGGGGATTCAACTCGTTACATGATTCTTTGACTTGACAATTACAATGGAGTATACACTTAATTGTCGAATAATCAATCATGTCATAATTTGAATACTCACTCATGAAGCTAAGGCTTTTGACTAAATAGATGGATGAAGCAAACTACTACCTCCTTAGCTACTTAGCCCGTTACTATAGTGGAATGCCTCTAGTTTTCCTTATTACACACCCTTACTAAAACTCACCTTTCTAGCCAACAATACAATGGAGCAAACAAAGTGGTGCTAATTTACTTGACAATTCTAAGCATTGGAGTCTATGATGACATTTTTTTAAAGAATTTTCTTAGACATTGCCACTTTATTCATTATTGAGTATTTACCATGTTACTTAATATAACTTCAAGGGTCTCTAAGTTTATCAAAAGAAACTTACCAAGGATCAATTGTAATCAGAATTGGGACATCTTAATTTTAGGGATCAATTTACAAGCAAACTATCCTAAACTAAAATCACCTAATCCACTTTCACAACTTTCTAATTTATTGAAGAACTAAACTCCTCATCGAACATCATAGACAAAAATACACTCATCACAGTCTAAATAATTCCTGGTAGTCATGTATGCCATGGCAAAATGAATGACAAATGAACAAAAAAAAAAACTAAAAACACGCATGCTTAACTAAATATCTAATGTAGTCTAGATGCACAATGCACCCCCAAAACTAAGGGATGAATTGTCCTCAATACATGTACAAATATGAACCATGAATGCAAGAACATACATATGTACATAATGAGATGTTATAAAGGGAGAAAAACTTCTCGAGCTTGGAACTGAATGGTGGTACTTTTATTACGGCGAGTGGTCTTTGGGCACTCATCTTATAACGCATCGACCTTTTAAGTAAGCTGAGTGGTACATCCTCCTCTTCATTATCAAATCTGGTGATTTCATCAATGATCTGATCAATCTCATGATTATGTTCAGTCATCGTTTCAGTAGAAGGATGTGGAATAGTCGTAGTGTTGTCCATTAGTGGTGCAACTAAGGGATTTGCTTCCTCTTCGTCCTCACGGTCAATCTCAATGCTGACAGACTCTGTTTTCTCTGGTTCTTCCTACGGTGCTTTGGGTGCATTCTCTTTATTGGCAGGATTCGTCTCAACGGGCTCTGCATCACCAACCCCTTCCCTTCTTGCATTTTATTAAACAAAGGAAGTGAAATAACCGAGAGAAATTTAAATCAATAAAATGAAATAAAAATAAAAAGAATTTTCAAGATGTTGAAGTTAAACATCTCAAATATCAATGAACTATTTGTCTCGCTCTACATGAGCACCCCAGTAGTGCTTCAAGCGTTGTCCATTAACTTTAAATGTGTCCCTCGTTTTCATGTGCTTGACACCAACTATTCCATCGTATATACATGAGCTACCAAACATTATTCATCAAAATTGAAAGGTCTATTTTACTCCAACAAAGTACATAAGGGTCTCCACTCAAATGAATCTTCATCACTATTAGAATTGCTATGGTAAAATCTTGTGAACTCTTTCTCCACTGTTGTTTCTATCAAGTTAATGGCATGACATTATTAATTCTCATCAAAATATTTCAATTTATTAAATACATTGAATGTGACCAACTTATCATTCATCCTCACGATCAGTTCACCTTTCTACGCATCAATTAAAGTCCTGTCAGTAGCAAGAAAAGGTCTTCCAAGAATAATTAGAACATCATGGTCAACTTCACATTCTAAAATAACGAAATCTACAGGAAAGATAAATTTATCTACCCTTACCAGTACGTCTTCAATTTTACCTTTCAGATGTGCATAGGATTGATCAGTCAATTGCAACATGACTATTGTGGGTCTTGCCTTCCCAATTCCCAGACAAAGGCATTAGATTTATACTTTCTCCTAAATCACATAATACCTTACCAACATAATGATTTCCAATTAAACATGAGATAGTGAAACTCCCTAGGTCCTTTAGCTTTGGAGGTAATTTATTCATCAACATTGCTGTTCACCCTTCAGTGAGAGCAACAGTTTCAAATTCTCCCAATTTGCTTCTTTGACAGTATATCTTTTATAAATTTCACATAATTGGGCATTTGCTCCAAAGCTTCTGCTAGCGGTATGCTGATATGGAGTTGCTTCAAGACCTCTAAAAATCTTTTGAACTAAACATCCTGTTTAGAATTATGGAATCGCTGAGGAAGAGGTAGAGGTGGTCTTCCTTCAGGCTACTGATATTGTTTTGTTGTGGCATTTTTGTTGGTAACACGATCTGATTCTGCTGCAACATTCTACTGTTTCCCTTTTTAGGTACAGTTTACTTCTCAATTGGTTATGAGATCTTTTCATGATTGAGTCTTGAGTCTTGAGTCGTCCTTATTTTTCATGGCATATTTAACAACACCATTCAACTAAGCTCCACTTCTGAGAGATTTCTTTGCAATGCTCTTTTCCTTATGATCTCGAATTCTTACTATCACTTAACAAAGCTCCTTGTGGTCTCACATTTAAAGGATTTTCTATCTGCCCCACTTGATTCTCAACAACTTGGAGAGACGCAACTTGACTCTGAATTACGACATCATTCTTGGTCATATATTTCTTCAAAAAAGATTCAACAGGATTAGAAGATGATACCTAGCCTTATTGAGCATTTTGCCTCGGCATGGGATGATTATAACCAGGTGGTGCACTGATGGCATTTTGTCTTGCAGCATTATTGAAATTCTCCGTACCGTGATTATTCCAACTGAAATTCGGATGCTACTTCCACCCTAAATTGTTAGTGTTGGAATAGGGGTTATTATTCCAGTTAAAATTACCCATGTAGTACACTGACGTTGGGTTTGATGGGCATTCGTCAAACACATGATTATCACCGCAATAAACATATGAAAACTCGATTGATTTCATCTCATGGACTGCAGTTGAATTTTTCATTATTTTAATTATGTTAACTAGAGAAAGTACCTGGGCTGTCAACGAAGTGATTGCATCAAGCTCTGTAGTACAAGCAGCTCTTTTACCTGCCCCAACTCTTGTTGTCGGATATTGATAATCATTATTGGCAATCTTTTCCAAAATCTCATATGCTTCATTATACGTTTTATTCAGCAGAGTACCATTGATAGATGCATCAACTACCATCTTCATATTCATATTCAACCCATTATAAAACATCTCCATTTGAGTCTAGTGCTGGAATCCATGCATCATTTCTGAATTAACTCATTAAATCATTCTAAAGCTTCATATAGTGTTTCATCCTCTGATTGCCAAAAAGATGTGATGTCATTTATGACCTTGGCATTCGTTTTTGGGGGATTATACCGTAGCAAAAATCTTTGGAAAAGATCATTCTATGATGCCACTATTCCTAACGGTAAAACATTCTCCTAACGGTAAAACATTCAACCATATTCTTGCTTGGTCTCTCAAGGAATATGGAAATAATTTAAGTCTAATGGTGATAAACCGTAATTTATACATATTTTTACCCCATGCTTAACGCATTTTATGGATGATTTTTCCTTAGAATTAGTGAATTAGATGCTCCTAATGCCTTAATTTCATGTTTTATACTTAGGTAAGCATAGGTGAGTGAAAGGAACGAAAAACGGGCCAAAAACGGAGAAAATGGGCCAAAGTACGAAATCAACACGGCTGGACCTCCTCACACAGGCAGCTAACATGGCCGTATTAATTTGGTAGAATCGAAGCACGACTTACACGGGTAGAGCACATGCTAGTGCCAATCTAACGGGCTCGAACACGACCTGAAGTAATCGCACACGGGCGTGTCCCTGCGAGCCTAAGTTGAGTCCAATTCGGAAAAGGCCACTTTTGAGGGTTCTTAGGCATTCCAAAGCCTATAAATACACTCTAGAGAAGGAAGAAAAGGGAGACGGAGAATAGAGAGTAAGGAATTACTCCAAGGAAGCCGATTGATCCATCTCAGAAGCCGGATTCACCATCAAGACTGAAGATCTCTCCTCAATTTCCCTTTAGGAGTTTTGGGTTTTCTTTATGTTTTGTATTCTTTATTATTCTAAGATGTTTTCTTATTTAGTTATGAAATAAAACTTCTAAATATCTAAGGGGGATGAAACCTAAGACGAATCTTGTTATTAATTTCTGAATCGTATGATAAATATTTGGCTTGTTCTTAATTCTTGTTTGGTATTTCAGGATATCTCTTCAAGTTAATGCTCTTAGTTGGAGGAGGAATAGACGCTGACTAAGAGTGACTTTATCGTAATTAAGCAGTGTTGATTGCACGCCTAGAGATAGGGTGACAAGATTTTGCCAGATTAGTGTGAAACCTAATAAGGGAGTCCATAGATCGAGTTAATGCTACCCTAGGGTGTTAATTAGAGAAAAGTCTCGGTTATTCAACCTAGGGATTAGACGTTATTAGTCTTGAATAGGGATAATAACATAACTTAGGGATTTCTACGGAACAAGTTAAATGAATAAATCGTCCGGTTTGGAGCCAGAATAACAAGTAAAAGTCTAGGTGGATTTTTTCTTAGGTATTGTCCTAAATCAATCGTTTTTCCCAAAAGTAATCTCCCAAATCTATTTTCTGCAACTTCTTAGTTTAATTAATTAGTTAGTTAAAACAAACCCCCCTTTATTTCTTAGGCTATATAATAAAAAGACAGTCATTACTAGTACTTTTAGTCCTTTGGGTTCGATAATTCAGTCTTGCTAAAGCTATACTACTATTTGATAGGTACACTTGCCTATGTCGTCATAATAGTTAGTTTCAAGAATGATTAATTATAAATTTATAAAACTTATCACGAAAAATCACAATCAAGTTTTTGGCGCCGTTACCGGGGACTAAAATATTAGGAACACTCAATTTTTATTACTTTAGCCATTTATTTCTCTTGCAATTTAATTTTTTTTAATTTTATTTTAATTTACTAACTTTCTTTTTCTTTCTTCTGGCAGGTTCTTATAGTTTTTGACTAGAAGAAACCCGTCAGGACCACTGCTTTTTGACGAAGAAATTGATCGTATGGCTTGTAAAAACCGACGAGAAATCAGGCGAAGCCTAAGATGCACAGAAGAAGAACAGGAGGATGATATCTCAACTACAACTGAGGAGATGGCTGAAAATCAAGACAATCAGCTACCTCCAGCAATACCCGCTGAATTAGCAAATCAGAATCCTGCTCCTCGTACTATGTATGATTATGCTGAACCTAATTTAACAGGAACTGAGTCAAGTATAGTTAGGTCTACTATTGCTGCAAATAATTTTGAACTGAAACCTAACACGATTCAAATGATACAGTAATTTGTTCAGTTTGATTGTTTGCATGATGAGAATCCCAACACTCACTTGGTGAATTTTCTAGAAATCTACGACACTTTTAAAATTAATGGCGTCTCTGATGAAGCCATTCATCTTCGGTTATTCCCTTTTTCATTGAGGAACAAGGCTACACAGTGGTTGAACTCGTTACTACGAGGGTCCATCACTACTTGGTAACAAATGACCGAAAAATTTTTATTAAAGTATTTTTCGCCGGCTAAAACGGCTAAGTTACGTAATGATATCTCTTATTTTGTGCAGATGGACTTAGAAACTCTTTACGATGCATGGGAGAGATATAGAGACCTACTACGAAGGTGCCCTCAGCATGGGTTACCTCTATGGCTGCAAGTTCAAATGTTCTACAACGGTGTGAATCCCTAGACAAGACAGATGATTGACACAGCCGCGAGTGGAACGATCAACAACAAAATACCTGAAGAGGCTTACGAATTTATTGAGGAGATGTCACTGAATAACTATCAGTGGCAAGTCATGAGGACCAAGCTAACCAAAACAGCAGGTGTTTATAACGTTAATTCGGTTACTATGTTTTCAAATCAGGTAGAACTTCTGAATAAAATAATTGATGGTTTACTTGGTTCTACGCAGGTACATCCAGTGATGAGGTGTGATTCAAGTGAAGGAGGTGTGCATACAGAATATCAACCATTCAATCCTACAACCGAAGAGGAACAAGTCAACTATATGGGTAACAATAACTTTAGATCTCAAAATAACCCATACAGTAACATTAATAATGCAGGTTGGAAGAACCACCTAAATTTCTCTTGGGGTGGTTAAGGGAATCAAAGGCCACAAAATCCTTAGGGTTTTCAACAGCCACCTTATAAACAGGAAAAGAAACAGAACCTTAAGGAGATGCTATCCAAATTCATCTCGGTGTCAGAAACCCGTTTCCAAAATACCGAGATACCACTTAAAAATTAACAAGCTTCAATCCAAGGACTCGAAACTCAGTAGGCCAGCTGTCCAAACTAATTTTCGAACGACCACAAGGTAGCTTGCCAAGTAATACTGAACCTAACCCCAAGGAACAGCTCAACGCAATTAATGTTCAAGATAAAGAAGGATTCGTTGAGCCTGAGCCAGAATCGATGCAAGAAACTGTGGTGAGCAAAGGTAAAAGTGAGGTAAGTCATAAGAAAAACAAACGGTGAGTGTAGAATATAAACCTCGTGTGCCATACCCTAACGCGACGAGGAAAGACCGCTCAGACGAACAATTCGGTAAATTGCTTAAACTTTTGAAAAAATTACATATTAACTTACCGTTTGTTGAAGCTCTGTCGCAGATGCCAAATGCAATAAAATTCTTAAAAGAGCTTTTAGCAAACAAGCGGAAGTTGGACGAGGCGTCGCATATGGAACTAAACATAGTTTGCTCAGCTATTCTACAGAATAAGCTACCCAACAAATTAAAAGATCCCGGGAGTTTTAAAATTCCTTGCTTAATTGGTAGTTTAGATGTTAATAATGCATTAACTGATTTAGAGGCAAGCATTAATGTCATGCCTTACAAAATGTTTAAGCAACTATGTCTTGGGAAACCCAAACAAACTAGGATGAGAATTCAATTAGCAGATAAAACTATAAGATTTCTTAGGGGTATTATTGAAGATGTACTAGTTAAAATAGATAAATTTATATTTCCCGTTGACTTCGTTGTTCTAGACATAGAGGAGGATAACAATATCCCTTTGATTTTAGGGAGGCCCTTTTTAGCAACTGTTAAAACGATTATTGATGTTGGCACAGGCGAGCTCACACTTCGTGTGGGAGACGAAACAATCGCCCTTCAAGCCCAAAACTCTGGCATCACATTGAACATTGAAGGTAATTGTCCACACCATTCTACTAAATCTGACAATATGACTCAACCTACTTTGTAGAAATTCAGTCTAAAAGAAGTACATGACCACGTTCAAAAAATAATAGAGGACCCATTCATGAAGAACGAAGGCTACAAATCGAGGAGCTAGATGAATGGCGAGCACATAACCCGAGAAAACACGATAAACCAAAACTATGTCAGAATGGGCTCAATACCTCCCCAAATCTACTTAACGTTGGAGATAAAGTCTTACTAGATGCCGCAGACTCTCACATTGTCACTGCCAAACCGAATGAAGAAATCCCTCTTACGGTACTTAGTTTTTTCCCATTCGGTACAATCGAGGTAAATCATCCCAAGTTTGACACTTTTAAGGTAAACAACACCCGTCTAAAACCTTATTTTAATGAGATTGATATTAGGAATGAGGAGTATAAACTCCTTAAACCACCATGACCATTCAACGGAGAGGTAAGCCGAGCTTAGACTATAAATAAGTGCTTCTTGAGAGGCAACCCAGGCACTAATTGTATTAACTTCTTTAAATTTTAGTGTTTAAACACCTAACCTACTAACGAAGCTCTTGAAAATAGGTTCACCACAGAGACACGGCCAAGCACACGGGTGTGCTTATGACCGTGTGGAAACAGGGCAAAGATTTCCCCAAAACATGGGCTACGATAAATCGCCACGGCCGTGCGACATGGCCGTGGGCGAACCTGTCAAAACAACACGGGCGTGCGGCACGCCCGTGCCTTAGGACCGTGGTTGAAACTGAGAAACTAGCATGGGCGTGCGACACGCCCGTGTCTAACAGCTGTGGTCAAACCTTTCAAATTAACACGGGTGTGGGAGAAGCGAACGACACTAGACACGGTTGTGCGACACGGTCGTGTGCACCAACACGCCCGAGGTACACGGGCGTGTGTTAAATTTTAGACGCACCAAAATAAGAAAAATGTCAAACACACGGCTAAATTTGAGGCACACGGGGGTGTTCCCTGGCCGTGTGGTCCAAAATCTATAAATAGGCTGCACTATTCATTATCTTCCCCACTCAAAAACCCTAACCCTAGCCGCTGCAAGTCTACACAGCCTCCTTGCCCCGCTCGTGCGCCGCCTCCAACTCTATTTTCGATGCCCGTTCTCCCCTTTTTAGCGTTTGTTCACTCTTTTCTTACCTATTTCATTAATTTATAATGCTATTTATCATAGTTATCTATATTTTTCATGTTATTTTTCATCTTCCTATTATAAGAACAAGTTTTCATCTTTTCCATGTTCACAATTTTTACTCATTACATGAATTCTTTACTCCATTTGATTAGTTAGAAGTAAATATGCATGATTAGGGTAGTTGAAATTTTCATACCTTTTGTGTTGCCATTCTCTCATCCATATAATATGTTGCATTCTATTCTTTGTCATTTTTACTCATACCACAATGCCCATGCTACAAAAATATGCTATTGAACTTAGTGTTTTAGTTAAATTTAGTAATTGTGGCTGAACATATTCATGGCTTTTCCTTTTTAACTTTAGTTGCATTTTACCTTGTCCACTCATCAAGACGAATTAATGGTTCAAATTGCAGGTTCACTATGTCGTCTTCGTGAGGGAAGAAAACCGCTGTCCCTGCCTCAAAAAAAAGGAAGGGAGCATCATCTTTCTTAGGCCCTACTGCAAAAATTCTCCATCCTTTCCTATAGTTTCCCAACAGGCCCCAAGAAGAACTTTTTCAAATACTACGGGCCCGACCTTTAACAGCGGGCCACTGCATCGACTGGGCTACTGTCGAACAAGTTCAGTTGGCTGATGTGATCCGGGCCCTCCTTACCATCGATCCTTGGGAGCTATTCTTTGGGATCATCAAGCCGACATACTTAGAGCTAACGATGGAACTATGCACCATGTTCCATCTTCAAACGGTAATGACGAACTACGACGATCCCCGCACAGTGCAGTTTCGCTTAGGCGGATTAGTCCGCCAACTAGGCGTCCCAGAATTTGGCACTGTATTGGGTTTATATATCGAGGAGTTTAGAGAGGAGAATGACTTACATGCTCTCGATCTCCATATCCATCGTTCTCCCTTACGTTGCTGGGACGCCCTCGTCTCATGTTCGATCAACTACGACCCCAGCCGCACCAAGGCATCATCTCTCCCTCCGTCCTTAAGGTATCTCCATTCTATTCTATCTCACACTTTAACAGGGTAGAGAGAGAGCACTGGCGTCGTCACTACCCACGACGTCTACTACTTATGGTGTATGTCAAATGAGTATGTTTTCGATCTCGCATACTTTATAGCCCTTGCCATCCGCCATCAGACGGAGTGACATCGGAGGGGAGTCATCTCCATTGGCCCCTATGTGACTCGACTGGCCCGACACTTCGGACTCCTCTACATCGCGGCCCAAGAATCATCCCTGACCCTCATTGGCCAGATGTCTCCACAAGGCATCTCGAGCATGCTTAGCATGAGGATGATCGAGAGGTACCGAGGAACCTACCCTCCCTAATATTGTCTCGCCCAATCTACCGAGGAGGAGGCTCCAGAGGACATTACTAATGATGTCCCTACCCAGCACGAGGACCCACCTTCTGTAACACCCTGATTTTGGGCCTAGTCGGAATAGTGATGTCGGGACCACAAATTCGAGATAGAAATAATTATTTTATGATTATTTTGAGGTCTATGATATGATTGCATGATTGTGTGAAAATTTCGTGAAGAAATTCAATGCATAAAGTGCTTAATTTGAAGTTAGGGACTAAATTGAATAAGTTGCAAAACTTGCATTCTAAAAGTTTCTAGTATGAAATTGCTTTAAAATATTAATTAGGAGGTCTTAAATAGGAATTTGACCAATTTCTAAGTTATGGACAAAAATTGGACATGGATGGAATTTTTGAAAGTTTAGTAAGTAAGGGCATTTTGGTCATTTGGATATTTAATGAAATAAAATGGGAAAAATCAAGCAAAAATCCATTCATCTTCTTCATGTTGCTGCCGAATTTTGCTTGCTACCATAGCTAGGGTTTCTTCAACTTTTAAGCTCAATAGTAAGTGCATTCAAGCCCCGTTTTTAATGTTCTTTACATTTTTGAAATCCTCGTAGCTCGGTTTACCTATTTCTACCATTATTTCGAGTTAGGGTTTATGTTTAAAAATTTACCCATGGATGATATGCATGAATTTTCATGTTTTATGGTAGAATATGAAGTTTTAGATTGTGTTAAACAACTTTTGCTAAGTGATTTTTCGTAAAAACGAGTAAACGACATAATCAAGAAAATATCTATTGTTCATAACTATGTGTTAGAGTGAGAATTTGATGTTGCCATAGAAGGGAAAAATGATCAGTATGTCATAAAACACAAGAAAATAGGATGAAGTTTAATTTTCGAGTATTGGGGCAAAAGTGCAAATATGCAAAAGTTTAGGGGTCAAATTGCAAATTTGTAAAAATATGATTTTTGGACCTGTATGAATAATGTGACTAATTATTAGGCTAAATGTGATATTATAGATGAAGGAAATCGAGATTCGGGCTTAAATCGGGAAAATACAAGGTTATGGAATAAAATAGTAAATTGCCGTTTCTGAATCGAGGTAAGTTCATACGTTAATAATAATGCAATACCATGCATGAATTGTAATTCTCTATTGATATGGCATAAATTGTATGATTTAATATGTTTAAGAGAAGTTGATGGATGGTATGTATATATATAAAACAAAAATGTAATGCTAGTTGTATCATGTGAAATTGAATGGAAAATTATTGTTACATGAATTAAACGTTATAGTGCCAAGTTTATGAATTGCTTTAAAAATATGTCTATGGTACATGAAGTGCATTGAATTATCATACATAAATATGATTTCTATGATTATGGATATTATGAGCAATTGTAAGTTCATATGATTTTTAATAATGCAATGTGTAATTTAAGGTTATTGCCTTGATATTAAATGAGATGTAAGTTTATATGTAAGTGATACATCAATTTTATTTGTATTATGACACTTTATAATAATATTGGAAATATGTTTGTTGATAATTACTTGATTGGAGAAATTGTTGGAAAAGAGCGAGAAATCCCAGTTGAACCTTCTGAAAGATCGGATGATACTGGATGGTATGTAGCTAGGTCACATGTATGGTCTTGAGTGCACATCATGTGTACAAGAGAAACTACGAGACATTATGATGTAGCTAGGTCGCATGGGTGATACTATATGTACACCATGTAGACAAGAGAGCTACGGGATATATGTAGCTAGGTCGCATGCGTGGTTCCAGGTGAAGGACACCATGTAGATAAGAGAGCTACGAGATAAACTGGCTAGGTCACATGAGTGGTACTAAGTGTTCACCATGTGTACAAGAGAGCCGATCTTTATGATGGGTGGAGCTATTTGCGGAAACCACCAAGTATTCAGGATTGATCCGAAGTGTTCAACGGGAGATTATTATGTACTGCTTTGTGAGTTTTGTGATGAATAAGTGCAGGAACTTGGTTATGTGAATAATGTGTTCATTAAGTGATCGGGTTGTGGTAAGGTTATAAACAATTAAATTATACATGAGGATGATTTTATGGTGACCTTGTAATCATGGGTCTATACTTGTGATGTATGAAATGTGGTGAAAATGATTTGTGATATGTATGTTAAAATGAGGTTAATACAAAGAAAGTGTGAAAGAGTGAATTAGCAATAAAATTGTCTTGGACAGCAGCAGTTGCGTGACTTTGAAAATTTACTAAAAATTGTGGAAGTTGAATAAAAATGCAAATTATATATGAAAATAAAGCTTAATGAGTCTATTTTCACATGAAAGAAATAGGGGAAGCAAAAGAATTCTATACTGTGTGATATTTGAATTATTGTGAAATAGGGTCTGAATGAATTCGAGATTCCCTGTTCTGACTTTAGAAATTCATCATAAATTGTAAAAAATTTATTAAGAGTCATACCTTACATGCATGGATTCCTTATTGAGTCTATTTTTAAGGGAAACAAACGGCATGGTCGTTGGAATTCTTTACAGAGATAAATTTGGTTCGTAGTATACAGAGGTCAGAGTAGTCATACTCTGAAACAGGGGAGGATTTAACTAATAAACTGTACTAATTGGCCAAACCAAAAATTCTGAAAATTTTATGGGAGAAAAATATATGAATCTAGTTTCAAATAAAATTAACAAAACTAAATTTGGAGTTTTTTAGCTTTAGATATGACTGATTTAGTAACTGTAACTCAATAACACAGCTTAACCTGAATATGTATAATTGTATAATTATAGTGTTTTATCTTGAAAAGCATGGTAGTAATTGCTTATTATTTTCATATGAACTTACTAAGCGTAAAGCATACCCATCCTCTCCCTTTCTTTAGTATTGACAGGTCGGCTCAAGGGTTGGAGATCGTCGGAGGCAAAATCACACTATCAAACTATCATTTTTGGGAGAATTAATTCAAATATTAGAAATATCAAGTGAGTGGCATGTATAGGAAGTTGGTTTGTGATATGTATTTTTTTTATTATTATGATTTTGATTGTACGTATCAGTCTGCATTGAGTTATTGCATATGATTATGAGATGTGGTCCTTATCCATTATGGTTTATAAGTTTTAAATTAAATGAAATTCTATGGCCCAGTTTTTGTCTATGTGTGTGTTAAGTCTGGTAATGCCTCGTACTCTGTTCCAGCCTTGGACACGGGTAAGGGGTGTTACATTTAGTGGTATCAGAGCTATGGTTTAGTCGATTCTCGGACTAACCTAGCATGTGAAAAAGTCTAGCTATATATGCCATGGATCTATGATAGTGTGACGTCTTCCGACGCGTATGAGGACCGTCTTGTTTAGACAGAGCTACTCTCCAACCGAGCTGCACCGACCATGTTTAACGTGATGCAAAGGTAATTGAGTAAATTACGATTATAATAAGTTTAGATTCAGAAAGGTATGAATAAAGGTTTATATTATTTTAATACGAATAAAAATGTCATTGTCCTGGTTGGACGTTGAATGTTGATGAATGACAATGATATTTTTTTTATGAGATAAAGGATTATAATGAAATGAATTTATCTATGTTAAATTGTTTGGACTGAATTATATGATTGTTAAGATATGTATATAATGATGTATGAAATGAAAGTTGTGGTCGTGATGCAAATAACTATGTTTGTTTGGCCCTTATACGATGTCATGAGTAATGTCATGAGTATGATTTGTTTGAGTAAATGAATGGGTAAGTAAAGCTATCCAGAAAACATAGAATGCATGTATAAATATACTTGTCTAAGTAGGATAACTGGAAAATTTGGTGTAAACCAATATGAATGATGCATTACCTGAATGAATGACATGATTTTGACGATGTTGCTATGATGATGAAAGTTGTGTTATATGTGTATGTATAATAAAGACGAGACAGAAGCCCTATAACCCCTCCCTCTTATAGAAGTGGTGCTTATGATTGAATTTCATGAGATCCATACTGAATAAGTATCCGCTTGAAAATTCAAAGAGAGTTCAGTGATAGAATAATTATAAGTATAATTAGAGATTAAGAATGAATTGATAAGTAAAGACAGAGCTAGAAAAGTATCAGGTTGCCATAAAGATTATTGGAATTATATACTGTCCCAGTTAGAGAAGAAATTTACTTTGGTAAATCGAATTACTCAGATACAAGGTCAAGAAAAGTGTAAATCAAAATTTATTCAGAACTGGTCTTCTTTAGCGAAAGGTCTAATATGAAATTTGTGATGAGAACTAGTTGTGGGAAATAATATTTGAAATCAAGTAATATCTCAGTATGTGACAATTACGACTGGACAAATTTTGACATTAGGATTTTTTTTAAATTTTTCGTGTAAGGATTTGACAACAGTAAAGACATAAGTGATAAAAGATCGAGTCTCAATCGATATGGTGGATTACTTCTCTCAAATAATTCAATTATAATTAATGACTTCAATTGAGATATTTTGGTTACTTGAACTAATGCAATTGAGATGGTTTTAGTTAGCGTAATGAATGAATAGTAAAAGAATACTGGAAATGTCATTCACTGGTGATTAAGATCGACTTGAGTGTTCAATCAGTGTGAATTATTTATTTGAAATATTTTATGTGACAATTATGTCAGGATTGATATTAGGATGGAAATGAGAAATTAAAGAGATGTATTGGAGGCACTGCCTGAGTGAAGGTACCTTATTATTGAGTATGAGATTGAGGAATCTAAGTGAAGACCACTTTTTCAGTAAGATTTTCGGGGACGAAAATCCCTAAAGGGGGGAAGAGTTGTAACACCCTGATTTTGGGACTAGTCGGAATAGTGATGTCGGGACCACAAATTCAAGATAGAAATAATTATTTTATGATTATTTTGAGGTCTATGATATGATTGCATGATTGTGTGAAAATTTCGTGAAGAAATTCTATGCATAAAGTGCTTAATTTGAAGTTAGGGACTAAATTGAATAAGTTGCAAAACTTGCATTCTAGAAGTTTCTAGTATGAAATTGCTTTAAAATATTAATTAGGAGGTCTTAATAGCAATTTGACCAATTTCTAAGTTATGGACAAAAATTGGACATGGATGGAATTTTTGAAAGTTTAGTAAGTAAGGGCATTTTGGTCATTTGGATATTTAATGAAATAAAATGGGAAAAATCAAGCAAAAATCCATTCATCTTCTTCATGTTGCTGCCGAATTTTGCTTGCTACCATAGATAGGGTTTCTTCAACTTTTAAGCTCAATAGTAAGTGCATTCAAGCCCCGTTTTTAATGTTCTTTACATTTTTGAAATCCTCGTAGCTCTGGTTTACCTATTTCTACCATTATTTCGAGTTAGGGTTTATGTTTAAAAATTTACCCATGGATGATATGCATGAATTTTGATGTTTTATGGTAGAATATGAAGTTTTAGATTGTGTTAAACAACTTTTGCTAAGTGATTTTTCACGAGTAAAACTAAGCATAATCCAGAAAAATATCTATTGTTCATAACTATGTGTTAGAGTGAGAATTTGATGTTGCCATAGAAGGAAAAATGATCAGTATGTCATAAAACACAAGAAAATAGGATGAAGTTTAATTTTTAGAGTATTGGGGCAAAAGTGCAAATATGCAAAAGTTTAGGGGTCAAATTGAAAATTTGTAAAAATATGATTTTTGGACCCGTATGAATAATGTAACTAATTATTAGGCTAAATGTGATATTATAGATGAAGGAAATCGAGATTCGGGCTTAAATCGGGAAAATACAAGGTTATGTAATAAAATAGTAAATTGCCGTTTCTGGATCGAGGTAAGTTCGTACGTTAATAATAATGCAATACCATGCATGAATTGTAATTCTCTATTGATATGGCATAAATTGTATGATTTAATATGTTTAAGAGAAGTTGATGGATGGTATGTATATATATAAAACAAAAATGTAATGCTAGTTGTATCATGTGAAATTGAATGGAAAATTATTGTTACATGAATTAAACGTTATAGTGCCAAGTTTATGAATTGCTTTAAAAATATGTCTATGGTACATGAAGTGCATTGAATTATCATACATAAATATGATTTCTATGATTATGGATATTATGAGCAATTGTAAGTTCATATGATTTTTAATAATGCAATGTGTAATTTAATGTTATTGCCTTGATATTAAATGAGATGTAAGTTTATATGTAAGTGATACATCAATTTTATTTGTATTATGACACTTTATAATAATATTGGAAATATGTTTGTTGATAATTACTTGATTGGAGAAATTGTTGAAAAAGAGAGAGAAATCCCAGTTGAACCTTCTGGAAAGATCGGATGATACGAGATGGTATGTAGCTAGGTCACATGTATGGTGCCGAGTGCACATCATGTGTACAAGAGAGCTACGAGACATTATGATGTAGCTAGGTCGCATGGGTGATACTATATGTACACCATGTAGACAAGAGAGCTACGAGATATATGTAGCTAGGTCGCATGCGTGGTTCCAGGTGAAGGACACCATGTAGATAAGAGAGCTACGAGATAAACTGGCTAGGTCACATGAGTGGTACTAAGTGTTCACCATGTGTACAAGAGAGCCGATCTTTATGATGGGTGGAGCTATTTGCGAAACCACCAAGTATTCGTGGATTGATCCGAAGTGTTCAACGGGAGATTATTATGTACTGCTTTGTGAGTTTTGTGATGAATAAGTGCAGGAACTTGGTTATGTGAATAATGTGTTCATTAAGTGATCGGGTTGTGGTAAGGTTATAAACAATTAAATTATACATGAGGATGATTTTATGGTGACCTTGTAATCATGGGTCTATACTTGTGATGTATGAAATGTGGTGAAAATGATTTGTGATATGTATGTTAAAATGAGGTTAATACAAAGAAAGTGTGAAAGAGTGAATTAGCAATAAAATTGTCTTGGACAGCAGCAGTTGCGTGACTTTGAAAATTTACTAAAAATTGTGGAAGTTGAATAAAAATGCAAATTATATATGAAAATAAAGCTTAATGAGTCTATTTTCACATGAAAGAAATAGGGGAAGCAAAAGAATTCTATACTGTGTGATATTTGAATTATTGTGAAATAGGGTCTGAATGAATTCGAGATTCCCTGTTCTGACTTTAGAAATTCATCATAAATTGTAAAAAATTTATTAAGAGTCATACCTTACATGCATGGATTCCTTATTGAGTCTATTTTTAAGGGAAACAAACGGCATGGTCGTTGGAATTCTGTACAGAGAGAAATTTGGTTCGTAGTATACAGAGGTCAGAGTAGTCATACTCTGAAACAGGGGAGGATTTAACTAATAAACTGTACTAATTGGCCAAACCAAAAATTCTGAAAATTTTATGGGAGAAAAATATATGAATCTAGTTTCAAATAAAATTAACAAAACTAAATTTGGAGTTTTTTAGCTTTAGATATGACTGATTTAGTAACTGTAACTCAATAACACAGCTTAACCTGAATATGTATAATTGTATAATTATAGTGTTTTATCTTGAAAAGCATGGTAGTAATTGCTTATTATTTTCATATGAACTTACTAAGCGTAAAGCATACCCATCCTCTCCCTTTCTTTAGTATTGACAGGTCGGCTCGGGGTTGGAGATCGTCGGAGGCAAAATCACACTATCAAACTATCATTTTTGGGAGAATTAATTCAAATATTAGAAATATCAAGTGAGTGGCATGTATAGGAAGTTGGTTTGTGATATGTATTTTTTTTATTATTATGATTTTGATTGTACGTATCAGTCTGCATTGAGTTATTGCATATGATTATGAGATGTGGTCCTTATCCATTATGGTTTATAAGTTTTAAATTAAATGAAATTCTATGGCCCAGTTTTTGTCTATGTGTGTGTTAAGTCCGTAATGCCTCGCACTGCTCCACCCTTGGACACGGGTAAGGGTGTTACATTTAGTGGTATCGCTGAGCTATGGTTTAGTCGATTCTCGGACTAACCTAGCATGTGAAAAAGTCTAGCTATATATGCCATGGATCTATGATAGTGTGACGTCTTCCGACGCGTATGAGGACCGTCTTGTTTAGACAGAGCTACTCTCCAACCGAGCTGCACCGACCATGTTTAACGTGATGCAAAGGTAATTGAGTAAATTACGATTATAATAAGTTTAGATTCAGAAAGGTATGAATAAAGGTTTATATTATTTTAATACGGAATAAAAATGTCATTGTCCTGGTTGGACGTGAATGTTGATGAATGACAAATGATATTTTTTTTATGAGATAAAGGATTATAATGAAATGAATTTATCTATGTTAAATTGTTTGGACTGAATTATATGATTGTTAAGATATGTATATAATGATGTATGAAATGAAAGTTGTGGCTGTGATGCAAATAACTATGTTTGTTTGGCCCTTATACGATGTCATGAGTAATGTCATGAGTATGATTTGTTTGAGTAAATGAATGGGTAAGTAAAGCTATCCAGAAAACATAGAATGCATGTATAAATATACTTGTCTAAGTAGGATAACTGGAAAATTTGGTGTAAACCAATATGAATGATGCATTACCCAATGAATGACATGATTTTGACGATGTTGCTATGATGATGAAAGTTGTGTTATATGTGTATGTATAATAAAGACGAGACAGAAGCCCTATAACCCCTCCCTCTTATAGAAGTGGTGCTTATGATTGAATTTCATGAGATCCATACTGAATAAGTATCCGCTTGAAAATTCAAAGAGAGTTCAGTGATAGAATAATTATAAGTATAATTAGAGATTAAGAATGAATTGATAAGTAAAGACAGAGCTAGAAAAGTATCAGGTTGCCATAAAGATTATTGGAATTATATATCATCCCAGATTAGAGAAGAAATTTACTTTGGTAAATCGAATTACTCAGATACAAGGTCAAGAAAAGTGTAAATCAAAATTTATTCAGAACTGGTCTTCTTTAGCGAAAGGTCTAATATGAAATTTGTGATGACAGAACTAGTTGTGGGAAATAATATTTGAAATCCGTAATATCTGTATGTGACAATTACGACTGGACAAATTTTGACATTAGGATTTTTTTTAAATTTTTCGTGTAAGGATTTGACAACAGTAAAGACATAAGTGATAAAAGATCGAGTCTCAATCGATATGGTGGATTACTTCTCTCAAATAATTCAATTATAATTAATGACTTCAATTGAGATATTTTGGTTACTTGAACTAATGCAATTGAGATGGTTTTAGTTAGCGTAATGAATGAATAGTAAAAGAATATCGAAATGTCATTCATTTGGTGATTAAGATCGACTTGAGTGTTCAATCATGTGAATTATTTATTTGAAATATTTTATGTGACAATTATGTCGATTGATATTAGGATGGAAATGAGAAATTAAAGAGATGTATTGGAGGCACTTTGCTGAGTGAAGGTACCTTATTATTGAGTATGAGATTGAGGAATCTAAGTGAAGACCACTTTTTCAAAAAGATTTTCTGGGACGAAAATCCTAAAGGGGGAAGAGTTGTAACACCCGATTTTGGGACTAGTCGAATAGTGATGTCGGGACCACAAATTCAAGATAGAAATAATTATTTTATGATTATTTTGAGGTCTATGATATGATTGCATGATTGTGTGAAAATTTCGTGAAGAAATTCTATGCATAAAGTGCTTAATTTGAAGTTAGGGACTAAATTGAATAAGTTGCAAAACTTGCATTCTAGAAGTTTCTAGTATGAAATTGCTTTAAAATATTAATTAGGAGGTCTTAATAGCAATTTGACCAATTTCTAAGTTATGGACAAAAATTGGACATGGATGGAATTTTTGAAAGTTTAGTAAGTAAGGGCATTTTGGTCATTTGGATATTTAATGAAATAAAATGGGAAAAATCAAGCAAAAATCCATTCATCTTCTTCATGTTGCTGCCGAATTTTGCTTGCTACCATAGATAGGGTTTCTTCAACTTTTAAGCTCAATAGTAAGTGCATTCAAGCCCTGTTTTTAATGTTCTTTACATTTTTGAAATCCTCGTAGCTCGGTTTACCTATTTCTACCATTATTTCGAGTTAGGGTTTATGTTTAAAAATTTACCCATGGATGATATGCATGAATTTTGATGTTTTATGGTAGAATATGAAGTTTTAGATTGTGTTAAACAACTTTTGCTAAGTGATTTTTCAGTAAAAACGAGTAAAACAAGATAATCGGTAAAAATATCTATTGTTCATAACTATGTGTTAGAGTGAGAATTTGATGTTGCCATAGAAGGGAAAAATGATCAGTATGTCATAAAACACAAGAAAATAGGATGAAGTTTAATTTTCGAGTATTGGGGCAAAAGTGCAAATATGCAAAAGTTTAGGGTCAAATTGAAAATTTGTAAAAATATGATTTTGGACCCGTATGAATAATGTAACTAATTATTAGGCTAAATGTGATATTATAGATGAAGAAAATCGAGATTCGGGCTTAAATCGGGAAAATACAAGGTTATGTAATAAAATAGTAAATTGCCGCTTTACGGATCGAGGTAAGTTCAATGCGTTAATAATAATGCAATACCATGCATGAATTGTAATTCTCTATTGATATGGCATAAATTGTATGATTTAATATGTTTAAGAGAAGTTGATGGATGGTATGTATATATATAAAACAAAAATGTAATGCTAGTTGTATCATGTGAAATTGAATGGAAAATTATTGTTACATGAATTAAACGTTATAGTGCCAAGTTTATGAATTGCTTTAAAAATATGTCTATGGTACATGAAGTGCATTGAATTATCATACATAAATATGATTTCTATGATTATGGATATTATGAGCAATTGTAAGTTCATATGATTTTTAATAATGCAATGTGTAATTTAATGTTATTGCCTTGATATTAAATGAGATGTAAGTTTATATGTAAGTGATACATCAATTTTATTTGTATTATGACACTTTATAATAATATTGGAAATATGTTTGTTGATAATTACTTGATTGGAGAAATTGTTGAAAAAGAGAGAGAAATCCCAGTTGAACCTTCGGAAAGATCGGATGATACAGATGGTATGTAGCTAGGTCACATGTATGGTGCTGAGTGCACATCATGTGTACAAGAGAGCTACGAGACATTATGATGTAGCTAGGTCGCATGGGTGATACTATATGTACACCATGTAGACAAGAGAGCTACGGGATATATGTAGCTAGGTCGCATGCGTGGTTCCAGGTGAAGGACACCATGTAGACAAGAGAGCTACGAGATAAACTGGCTAGGTCACATGAGTGGTACTAAGTGTTCACCATGTGTACAAGAGAGCCGATCTTTATGATGGGTGGAGCTATTTGCGGAAACCACCAAGTATCGAGGATTGATCCGAAGTGTTCAACGGGAGATTATTATGTACTGCTTTGTGAGTTTTGTGATGAATAAGTGCAGGAAGTTGGTTATGTGAATAATGTGTTCATTAAGTGATCGGGTTGTGGTAAGGTTATAAACAATTAAATTATACATGAGGATGATTTTATGGTGACCTTGTAATCATGGGCCTATACTTGTGATGTATGAAATGTGGTGAAAATGATTTGTGATATGTATGTTAAAATGAGGTTAATACAAAGAAAGTGTGAAAGAGTGAATTAGCAATAAAATTGTCTTGGACAGCAGCAGTTGCGTGACTTTGAAAATTTACTAAAAATTGTGGAAGTTGAATAAAAATGCAAATTATATATGAAAATAAAGCTTAATGAGTCTATTTTCACATGAAAGAAACAGGGGAAGCAAAAGCAAAAGAATTCTATACTGTGTGATATTTGAATTATTGTGAAATAGGGTCTGAATGAATTCGAGATTCCCTGTTCTGACTTTAGAAATTCATAATAAATTGTAAAAAAGTTATTAAGAGTCATACCTTACATGAATGGATTCCTTATTGAGTCTATTTTAAGGGAAACAAACGGCATGGTCGTTGGAATTCTGTACAGAGAGAAATTTGGTTCGTAGTATACAGAGGTCAGAGTAGTCATAATCTGAAACAGGGGAGGATTTAACTAATAAACTGTACTAATTGGCCAAACCAAAAATTCTGAAAATTTTATGGGAGAAAAATATATGAATCTAGTTTCAAATAAAATTAACAAAACTAAATTTGGAGTTTTTTAGCTTTAGATATGACTGATTTAGTAACTGTAACTCAATAACACAGCTTAACCTGAATATGTATAATTGTATAATTATAGTGTTTTATCTTGAAAAGCATGGTAGTAATTGCTTATTATTTTCATATGAACTTACTAAGCGTAAAGCTTACCCATCCTCTCCCTTTCTTTAGTATTGACAGGTCGGCTCGGGGTTGGAGATCGTCGGAGGCAAAATCACACTATCAAACTATCATTTTTGGGAGAATTAATTCAAATATTAGAAATATCAAGTGAGTGGCATGTATAGGAAGTTGGTTTGTGATATGTATTTTTTTATTATTATGATTTTGATTGTACGTGATCATCTGCATTGAGTTATCGCATATGATTATGAGATGTGGTCCTTATCCATTATGGTTTATAAGTTTTAAATTAAATGAAATTTTATGGCCCAGTTTTTGTCTATGTGTGTGTTAAGTCTGGTAATGCCTCGTACTCTGTTCCGGCCTTGGATACTTGTAAGGGGTCTTACATTTAGGGGTATCAGAGCTATGGTTTAGTCGATTCTCGGACTAACCTAGCATGTGAAAAAGTCTAGCTATATATGCCATGGATCTATGATAGTGTGATGTCTTCCGACGCGTGTGAGGACCGTCTTGTTTAGACAGAGGTACTCTCCAACCGAGATGCACCGACCATGTTTAACGTGATGCAAAGGTAATTGAGTAAATTACGATTATAATAAGTTTAGATTCAGAAAGGTATGAATAAAGGTTTATATTATTTTAATACGAATAAAAATGTCATTGTCCTGGTTGGACGTTGAATGTTGATGAATGACAATGATATTTTTTTATGAGATAAAGGATTATAATGAAATGAATTTATCTATGTTAAATTGTTTGGACTGAATTATATGATTGTTAAGATATGTATATAATGATGTGTGAAATGAAAGTTGTGGCTGTGATGCAAATAACTATGTTTGTTTGGCCCTTATACGATGTCATGAGTAATGTCATGAGTATGATTTGTTTGAGTAAATGAATGGGTAAGTAAAGCTATCTAGAAAACATAGAATGCATGTATAAATATACTTGTCTAAGTAGGATAACTGGAAAATTTGGTGTAAACCAATATGAATGATGCATTACCTGAATGAATGACATGATTTTGACGATGTTGCTATGATGATGAAAGTTGTGTTATATGTGTATGTATAATAAAGACGAGACAGAGGCCCTATAACCCCTCCCTCTTATAGAAGTGGTGCTTTTGATTGAATTTCATGAGATCCATACTGAATAAGTTTCCGCTTGAAAATTCAAAGAGAGTTCAGTGATAGAATAATTATAAGTATAATTAGAGATTAAGAATGAATTGATAAGTAAAGACACAAATAGAAAAGTATCAAAGTTGCCATAAAGATTATTGGAATTATATATCATCCCATTAGAGAAGAAATTTACTTTGGTAAATCGAATTACTCAGATACAAGGTCAAGAAAAGTGTAAATCAAAATTTATTCAGAACTGGTCTTCTTTAGCGAAAGGTCTAATATGAAATTTGTGATGACAGAACTAGTTGTGGGAAATAATATTTGAAATCCGTAATATCTGTATGTGACAATTACGATTGGACAAATTTTGACATTAGGATTTTTTTTAAATTTTTCGTGTAAGGATTTGACAACAGTAAAGACATAAGTGATAAAAGATCGAGTCTCAATCGATATGGTGGATTACTTCTCTCAAATAAGTCAATTATAATTAATGACTTCAATTGAGATATTTTGGTTACTTGAACTAATGCAATTGAGATGGTTTTAGTTAGCGTAATGAATGAATAGTAAAAGAATACTGGAAATGTCATTCACTGGTGATTAAGATCGACTTGAGTGTTCAATCAGTGTGAATTATTTATTTGAAATATTTTATGTGACAATTATGTCAGGATTGATATTAGGATGGAAATGAGAAATTAAAGAGATGTATTGGAGGCAATTTGCTGAGTGAAGGTACCTTATTATTGAGTATGAGATTGAGGAATCTAATTGAAGACCACTTTTTCAGTAAGATTTTCGGGGACGAAAATCCCTAAAGGGGGGAAGAGTTGTAACACCCTGATTTTGGGCCTAGTCGGAATAGTGATGTCGAGACCACAAATTCGAGATAGAAATAATTATTTTATGATTATTTTGAGGTCTATGATATGATTGCATGATTGTGTGAAAATTTCGTGAAGAAATTCTACGCATAAAGTGCTTAATTTGAAGTTAGGGACTAAATTGAATAAGTTGCAAAACTTGCATTCTAGAAGTTTCTAGTATGAAATTGCTTTAAAATATTAATTAGGAGGTCTTAAATAGCAATTTGACCAATTTCTAAGTTATGGACAAAAATTGGACATGGATGGAATTTTTGAAAGTTTAGTAAGTAAGGGCATTTTGGTCATTTGGATATTTAATGAAATAAAATGGGAAAAATCAAGCAAAAATCCATTCATCTTCTTCATGTTGCTGCCGAATTTTGCTTGCTACCATAGCTAGGGTTTCTTCAACTTTTAAGCTCAATAGTAAGTGCATTCAAGCCCCGTTTTTAATGTTCTTTACATTTTTGAAATCCTCGTAGCTCGGTTTACCTATTTCTACCATTATTTCGAGTTAGGGTTTATGTTTAAAAATTTACCCATGGATGATATGCATGAATTTTGATGTTTTATGGTAGAATATGAAGTTTTAGATTGTGTTAAACAACTTTTGCTAAGTGATTTTTCACGAGTAAAACGGCATAATCGGTAAAAATATCTATTGTTCATAACTATGTGTTAGAGTGAGAATTTGATGTTGCCATAGAAGGGAAAAATGATCAGTATGTCATAAAACACAAGAAAATAGGATGAAGTTTAATTTTCGAGTATTGGGGCAAAAGTGCAAATATGCAAAAGTTTAGGGGTCAAATTGCAAATTTGTAAAAATATGATTTTTGGACCCGTATGAATAATGTAACTAATTATTAGGCTAAATGTGATATTATAGATGAAGGAAATCGAGATTCGGGCTTAAATCGGGAAAATACAAGGTTATGTAATAAAATAGTAAATTGCCGTTTCTGGATCGAGGTAAGTTCGTACGTTAATAATAATGCAATACCATGCATGAATTGTAATTCTCTATTGATATGGCATAAATTGTATGATTTAATATGTTTAAGAGAAGTTGATGGATGGTATGTATATATATAAAACAAAAATGTAATGCTAGTTGTATCATGTGAAATTGAATGGAAAATTATTGTTACATGAATTAAACGTTATAGTGCCAAGTTTATGAATTGCCTTAAAAATATGTCTATGGTACATGAAGTGCATTGAATTATCATACATAAATATGATTTCTATGATTATGGATATTATGAGCAATTGTAAGTTCATATGATTTTTAATAATGCAATGTGTAATTTAATGTTATTGCCTTGATATTAAATGAGATGTAAGTTTATATGTAAGTGATACATCAATTTTATTTGTATTATGACACTTTATAATAATATTGGAAATATGTTTGTTGATAATTACTTGATTGGAGAAATTGTTGGAAAAGAGAGAGAAATCCCAGTTGAACCTTCGGAAAGATCGGATGATACAGATGGTATGTAGCTAGGTCACATGCATGGTGCTGAGTGCACATCATGTGTACAAGAGAGCTACGAGACATTATGATGTAGCTAGGTCGCATGGGTGATACTATATGTACACCATGTAGACAAGAGAGCTACGGGATATATGTAGCTAGGTCGCATGCGTGGTTCCAGGTGAAGGACACCATGTAGACAAGAGAGCTACGAGATAAACTGGCTAGGTCACATGAGTGGTACTAAGTGTTCACCATGTGTACAAGAGAGCCGATCTTTATGATGGGTGGAGCTATTTGCGGAAACCACCAAGTATTGAGGATTGATCTGAAGTGTTCAACGGGAGATTATTATGTACTGCTTTGTGAGTTTTGTGATGAATAAGTGCAGGAAGTTGGTTATGTGAATAATGTGTTCATTAAGTGATCGGGTTGTGGTAAGGTTATAAACAATTAAATTATACATGAGGATGATTTTATGGTGACCTTGTAATCATGGGCCTATACTTGTGATGTATGAAATGTGGTGAAAATGATTTGTGATATGTATGTTAAAATGAGGTTAATACAAAGAAAGTGTGAAAGAGTGAATTAGCAATAAAATTGTCTTGGACAGCAGCAGTTGCGTGACTTTGAAAATTTACTAAAAATTGTGGAAGTTGAATAAAAATGCAAATTATATATGAAAATAAATCTTAATGAGTCTATTTTCACATGAAAGAAACAGGGGAAGCAAAAGAATTCTATATTGTGTGATATTTGAATTATTGTGAAATAGGGTCTGAATGAATTCGAGATTCCCTGTTCTGACTTTAGAAATTCATCATAAATTGTAAAAAACTTATTAAGAGTCATACCTTACATGCTTGGATTCCTTATTGAGTCTATTTTTAAGGGAAATAAACAGCATGGTCGTTGGAATTCTGTAAAGAGAGAAATTTGGTTCGCAGTATACAGAGGTCAGAGTAGTCATACTCTGAAACAGGGGAGGATTTAACTAATAAACTGTACTAATTGGCCAAACCAAAAATTCTGAAAATTTTATGGGAGAAAAATATATGAATCTAGTTTCAAATAAAATTAACGAAACTAAATTTGGAGTTTTTTAGCTTCAGATATGACTGATTTAGTAACTGTAACTCAATAACACAACTTAACCTGAATATGTATAATTGTATAATTATAGTGTTTTATCTTGAAAAGCATGGTAGTAATTGCTTATTATTTTCATATGAACTTACTAAGCGTAAAGCTTACCCATCCTCTCCCTTTCTTTAGTATTGACAGGTCGGCTCGGGGTTGGAGATCGTCGGAGGCAAAATCACACTATCAAACTATCATTTTTGGGAGAATTAATTCAAATATTAGAAATATCAAGTGAGTGGCATGTATAGGAAGTTGGTTTGTGATATGTATTTTTTTTATTATTATGATTTTGATTGTATGCGTGATCACCTGCATTGAGTTATAGCATATGATTATGAGATGTGGTCCTTATCCATTATGGTTTATAAGTTTTAAATTAAATGAAATTTTATGGCCCAGTTTTTATCTATGTGTGTGTTAAGTCTGGTAATGCCTCGTACTCTATTCCGGCCTTGGATACGGGTAAGGGGTGTTACACCTTCCCAGCCACCACCACCCTTTCGTCTAGTTCATGCAGCGGCTTCATATGCTGACATCTCTGAGTGCCTCACTCGATTCAAGCAGCAGTGTTTTCAATGATTTGACAACATTGATGCTACTCTATAGCAGATTTGTCAACACCTCTACATCTCATCACCAGTCCCACCTCATGAACCATCTAACAACGAAGATGTTTAAAAACTTTTATTTATTATTTTATGTTTCTATTTTTATTTTCATTTAAGACTACTTTTTATTTTTCTTTCATCTTATTTTTATTTGGATTTATAATTTTTATTTAACAAATTTGAATCTCGGCTATTTCTTTACGAGTAATTATTCTTCCTAATATTCCCTAAATAGTTCCTGCTTTTATCACAGTTTTAAAGAGCTCAAAAGCTCACAATCACTTAGGAACTTCAAACTCCATTGGAAAAGGTTCTCCACGACTGCCATACTCTGCTCAATGACGAGATATAATATTTTTTTGGCGTAGCACTTGTGGTGCCCAACCTCTACCACCATCGGAGTATCCTCCTCCACCTCCATAACTCCAAACTAGGGAATTCATTCATTCAACACTCAGGAAGTTTCAATTCTCTCCTTATCTTATGATTTTCTATTTTTCCATATATCTATCTTTGTACATTGAGGGCAATGTACATCTTAAGTGTGGGGGGGTAATCATTTCATTATCCGAAAAATCCCTGAATATTATTTTGTTCTCTTGTAAATCTCTCATATCATGTTTAGGATGAATTTTGATTGACTGATGATTTTTATTGATATATCTTGAATTAAAACATAGGCATTCATGCATTGACTATTTAAACTTTAAGACATTAGAAAATTAAGCATGATAAGTTGATTTTTAAGAATTTAGGTTGTTTCCCCAAGTTTTGGTATTATCTTGAATTGAATTCCATAGGTTTAAACATCAAAAAGCCATAATTTTGGTGAGATTTTTGAGCCTTTTGAGCATATACTAATTCTTTCATGCTCACTTTTATTATTTCTTTGAGTGCGTCAGTATTGAACTATTATTCTAGAACTTGCCTAATTATGCATGTCAAGACCACACTATTTGATTTGATATGTCAAGATGATAGAGGCACTTAGGATTAACCCACTCATGCCATGAAAAGCCTACCTCCACGATTAACCCTTAGTAAACCCCTTTGAGCCTAACAAGCCATTCCTTGTATTACCCTAAATATTAACCCTTAACCCATTATTGTTGAAATCCCCTAATTTAATTTGATCCCTATTTTTGTCGAGATTTGAGTTGAATAAATTGCTTAGCTATGTCTTGTTCTTAATAGTAGTCTATGTTATTTGGCTTGTTCTTAAAAAAAATACATGTATACATATTAGTAGTGATCCTTTGTTTGTAAACTTCAGTATTCAAATTCCATAGTCAGAGAAGAAGCTATGTTGTGCGCAAGTAATGAGTAAATATTTTTCTAGTTAAGTAATTTTTCAAGTCAATCTTGATTCTAATATTTTCTTTCAGCTTGTGACCACACCCCCTAACCAAGCCTCTTTACAACCCTCTAAAGACCTTTTGATTGATGTATCATCTCAATTTATAGTGGTGGAGATTTGATTTTCATGCAAGCCTATGGTAATAACTTTTCATATTGACTGATGAGTGCTAATTTCATTGTCCTTAAACACTTCGAGTGATTTAAGTGAATCCTTAGTGAGGATGTTAAACTCTGTGCAATTTTTAATTAATGGTAACTACTTAGATAAAGGGAGATGCCTAAGTTTTTCATGATTAAATATTCAACTTGGAATGTTTGAAGCTTTAATGTTCTTTTAGTTGAATTCTCAATGTATGATTACTTATGAGTTAGTTTGAGATATTATTGATAGGAATTATAAGTTGAGAAAAAGGAATTTTTAATTATGATTTGAGGATTTTTCTTGAGGACGAGCAAACGTTTAAGTGTGGGGGTATTTGAAAAACCGTAATTTATACATATTTTTACCCCATGCTTAACGCATTTTATGGATGATTTTTCCTTAGAATTAGTAAATTCGATGCTCCTAATGCCTTAATTTCATGTTTTATACTTAGGTAAGCATAGGAAAGCGAAAGGAATGAGAAACAGGCCAAAAACGGAGAAAATGGGCCAAAGTACGAAATCAACATGGCCTGGACCTCCTCACACGGCCAGCTAACACGGCCATGTCAATTTGGTAGAATCGAAGGACGACTTACACAGGTAGAGAACACGTCCGTGCCAATCCAAAGGCTCGAACACGGCCTGAAGTAATCGTACACGGGCATGTCACACGGGCGTCTCCCTACTGAGCCTAAGTTGAGTCCAATTCGTAAAAGGCAAATTTTGAGGGTTCTTAGGCATTCCAAAGCCTATAAATACACCCCAGAGGAAGATGAAAAGGGAGACAGAGAATAGGGAAGGAAGTCGAATGATCCATCTCAGAAGCCAGATTCACCATCAAGACTGAAGATCTCTCCTCAATTTCCCTTCAGGAGTTTTGGGCTTTCTTTATGTTTTGTATTCTTTATTATTCTGAGATGTTTTCTTATTTAGTTATGAACTAAAAACCCTAAATACCTAAGAGGGATGAAACCTAAGACAAATCTTGTTATTAATTTATGAATTGTATGATAAATATTTGGCTTGTTCTTAATTATGTGTTCTTAATTCTTGTTTGGTAATTTAGGGTATCACTTCAAGTTAATGCTCTTAGTTGGAGGAGGAATAGACCCTAACTAAGAGTGACTTTATCGTAATTAAGAGGAGTTGATTACGTGCCTAGAGATAGGGTGACAAGATTTTGTCAGATTAGGGTGAAACCTAATAAGGGAGTTCATAGGTCGAGTTAATGCAACCCTAGGGTGTTATTTAGAGAAAAGTATTGGTTATTCAACCTAGGGATTAGAAGTTATTAGTCTTAAATAGGGATAATAACATAACTTAGGGATTTCTATGGAACAAGTTAAATGAATAAATCGTCCGATTCGGAGCTAGAATAACAAGTAAAAGTCTAGGTGGATTTTTCTTTAGGTATTGTCTTAAAGAAATCGTTTTTCCCAAAAGTAATCTCCCAAATATATTTTCTGCAACTTCTTAGTTTAATTAATTAGTTAGTTAAAACAAACCCGTTTTATTTCATAGGCTAGATAATAAAAAGACAATCATTACTAGTACTTTGAGTCCTTTGGGTTCGACAATCCGGTCTTGCTAAAGCTATACTACTATTCGATAGGTACACTTGCTACATCGTGATAATAGTTAGTTTCAAGAACGATTAATTATAAATTTATAAAACTTATCATGGAAAATCACGATCCAAGGGTATCTTCAGGAACACTCTGTTGGCTAAACGAGTCACAAACTTTTAGAAAAAGTCTTAAATGCAGTCTTGGATCTTTTGTAGGTAATCCACTAAACTGTCCTATTGTTTGCAACATCTGAAACATTACCGATTTCAGCTCAAATTGTTGAGATTGTATGTGTGGTTTGACTATCCCTAAATTCAGATAATCCAAAATTGGAACAACATGCTCTTGAATTGGTCTATCACAATCATCTATCACTCTGCAAACATGAGGATTAGCTCCCTGACCATTCAAATTACCATTCAGACTTGGTATCACCTTACGAATAGGAGGATTAGCATCTTGACCATTTAGATTATCATTGAGACCAGGATCAATCCCGTTCCTAGCCATTTTTCGCAATTCTTTCCGCCTTCTTCATAAAATTCTTTCGACCTCTGGAATATTTTTTGTTAGCAGGAATGCCTTTTCTCATGCATTGATGGCAAACCTTTGGAAATTAAAGTAAACTAAGTTAAATAAAACTAATGGAATTAAGCAAAATAACCAAACCAAATTACACAAAATTACTGATCCCCAACAACAACTCCAAAAACTTGTTATGTGTGAAATGATATGCGAATTGTGCAAGTATACACGTCGAATCAAATAATAAAGTCATGAGTGAGTATCGCTCCCACGAGGATTGGATTGAGGCACAAAAGTGATCAAGTTATTATAATAAAATACAGTTAATGCTATGGTAAGGCTGTGGTAAGTATGTAGTGACAATTAAAGAAATAATGATTATGTAATATGTGGAATTAAATAAAAATAGTTTAATCAAACGCCGATTCCCTAGCAACAATAGTAACAACTTGACTGCCCCTCCCTTAACCACCGAAAGAGAGATAGAAATCAACACTCGAGAATTAAATACAATATAAAAATTGTGACTTTACTACAATTGTGACATGTCAGTTGCAATATTCGTAGTGTGACAATGGAACACTGGAATATTCCAAGGATCGAATCCAAGAGAATTGTGGATTTAACAATTTCTAAATAACATGTGTGTAAAATAAAGAGTCTGACCAGCTAATTGCAAAAAATTATACTACTAAAAATTATAAAATTAAGAGAAATTAATCTAGTTTACTATCTAGCCTGCATAAACTAAATTGTAAAACAAGCAAAGTTATGAAAACAACAATTAAATAACAAATAGTGGTTGGTTGACAATGATGTGGTTCACTAAACCTAGAATTAGGGATCCAAATCGATTAAACTCCCAAAATGGCTCCATTTTACCTCTTAGTCTCCATTTTACCAAGTTAGACAAATTAATCCAGATTATCTCTTGATCTCATCAGTTAAGCTAGGACTACTGAATTGGTGCCCAACAAGATCTCCTCTCGGTCTCAATTGCCTAAATGTTCTCTTAGGGTCACCAGTCCTAAGTTTTTAAGTTCATTCAAATTATTCCAATTTATTACGATTTGGTCATTCATCCAAAATTCATCTCACCACATCTCTATCAACCAACCCCTTAAAGGTTTAGCTTCTCATGGGGGAAATAAAACTAACGACCATGAAAATGAAAAACAAAGAAACCATTAAAGGGAATCTTGAGAAAAATATAAAAGTTGGAATTTTTATGCAAGAAAACTTAAAGGGTATGTAAAGAGAATCAATTAAAAAGAAAATATAAGGCAATAAACATAAAAGTAACAAACTTTAACAAATGTAAAGTAAAAGAAGCTAAAATAAATTAAACTAAATCTGAAAATGTCTTACAACCAAGGTATAGGGACTAAAAGTGCAAATAAAACTAAGCTACAATGACTAACTTAACTAACACTAATAATAACTAAAACAAGAAGAAATATTGTTGGGTAATGTAAAATCTACAGCTAAAGAAATGAAAATAAGAAACCCTAGAAAGAGAGGAAGGAAAGCTAAGAGAAAACCTAAGTAAAACTAAGCCTAAACTAAGGTAATGTGACCTTATTTTTCTGTCAGACAAATTTTGGTTGATAAAGAAACCATTCTGACCAAATTTGTGTGCACAAAATACGTTTGAATGGGAAGTCAATGATCGATGGTTCTGGTGGATAAAGACTACCCTTTTTTTTCCAGTTTTGTCCCATCACGATATCGATATCGCTATACCAAGGAAGAGGATATTGCGATACCTTAGACAATTTCAAACTTGGGGGTCTTCTTGGAGCGTGCAATACCACTACAGGGTGGTCTCCCATCTCGAATCTGTTGGAGTTACCACTATTCCAAGGTTGGATATCACAATACCCTTTCTTTGGTCCCGTTCTTGCTCAATTTCAACCTCCAACATGTCATTACATCACTCAACCATACGTTAGGACCCCCAATGGCACTATTGGCCAATTTGGGTCTGAAAATGATTAAAAATAAGGCATTTAAACTTATTATATTAAAATCTAAAAATTACAAAAAAGCTACGAAAAATATGTACTTTGATTGAGAATAAGCTCCTTAAGTATATCGAGAAAACTTAATTTACCATATCAAATTATGACAGATCAATTTGACCACTAAATTCACTTTTGTTATTTTTGTGGCTAGGTTTCCACTAAATTCACTTTTGTTATTTTTATGGATGAGTTTCCACTACCATTCAACATCAAGTCAAAGATTAAAAATCTTAAATTAGTTGAGTAAGGTTCAACTTCACATTTCCTAGGTCCTATGCAGTCTCAAAGCTTGCAAAGTCCTCGACAAAGTTCTGAAGGCCATCTCGATTTAGGTATTATAGTCTAAATGAGCTCTATTATCCTCTGCTTTAATAAAGAAACCCCTAAGTGTAAGTACGTGACCTGGTTCTTAGGAGTTGTGAAGTTAAGAAACTAGCATCTGAGCATAAGAAGCTATCCCCTAATTGGCGAGGCCCATATGTTATTCCTCAAGTAATGTAGAATTGAGCTTACAAACTCAATACAATCACAGGTGTGTCAGTAGGCAACATGTAGAACACAACACACTTTAGAAAATATTATGTATAAACTCAAAGTATAAATATAAAATAGTATATACTTGAAATTTGTAACCCTACCATAAGGCATGCAATTAATATAAAATTTAGAAAAGGGGATCCATCTCAACCCTAAAAATGATTTTTTTTTTGCCACTCAAACACCCTCACAAGGGTGCTAATTAACAACAAAATCATTTTCAATAAAAGGCAAAAGAAAAAGCAATAAAGATTCACGACCATTAATCACCAACGATGTCATCTTCAATAAAGGTAAAATCAACTACATTCTTCCCAAAGCCAAGAGTCTCCTCAGGGCCAACATTTGGAACAATTGTTGTAGCTCAAGCTTTTTCCATATCTCTTGGATATGGGTTAAAGAAATCGTAGCCTTCGAGGTTGGTTCATAGTTGTTCAAAGCAATATCAAAAAATTTCAGCGGCCCAAACTTAAGTTGAACCTTGTGTAAAGTCTAGGCTCTATAGTCCTCCCAGTATAGATAATTTGCTTAACCAGATTTTTCTTCTTTGATTCTACTATAGCAAGTTGGTCCTTTACTTGAAGAGCTTATTCTTGACAAATTCCTTCTATTGCATCACTAAATTAAGTTTGTCTCGCGCAACCCAACCATCCTTTGCAACCTACTCTTTTACATCTTTAAGCTCCTTTTTTAAAAATCGAATCTTCTACTTAAAACTTTTCCTCTTTGTAGCCACAACTTCGGATAGCCAACAAACGATCCCAAATGCGTAGATATTGCCTGTGGTAAAAAAAAAAGGCATGCATATGCAAAAAATTGTAAATAAGGGAAAATTTATAATTAAAGTACATACATCAACATTGGCATGATAGATTTAGAAAAATGTGGGGGCTCATATCCTTTGCAGCTCTCTTGCTTACTCACTGGCCACCATCTTAAGGCCCATTCAAAGGGCGAGGATGGGGTATGAGAATAAGGTACAACTTTTAAAGAAGAAGCATTTACGACATGAGGGTTCTTCATAGGGGTATTTTTGGAGTATATAGACGAGGAATCTTCTTCTTAGAAAGGTCAATAGAAGAGTCATACATAAGTCTTTTCCCTTTTTTTTGATGAAAAGCCTCGCAACAAAGAAAGCACAAAAGTCTTCGTAATTGCAAAACAAACACACAAAATGATCACATTACATATAAGATAGATATTAGTGGTAGTATCATAAATAAATACATGAAATTTAGGGTTATACTATGTCTCAAAAGTATTAGAGTTTGTCCCACCTTCTTTTAGTACAACCACTTTCAATTTTGAAGGCAAATTAGTGCTCTTGTTTAACTCCATTAATTTTGCCTTGCCGAAAACTACTACAGTTCTTTCTTCTCAACTTATGTTACTAAGTTATGAAAAAATTTGATGACATATCAATCCCTTCACTTTCATTTGACTCATCATTCAACTTAGAAGTATCTATAAGAGTAAGAGAAGGTCTTGCACTGGTGTTTCACAAATATTACCTTAAAGGGTCAATTTTTAAACAACAAAAGGCATGATAAGATCAAGGATATAAATGTGAAAATACATAAAAGAGAAAGAAGAAAGAGGTAGTAGATGGAAAAGTATATGTACTTTGTTGACGAATTTCAAGGGATAGTCCTAGGGTAATGGTTAAATCCAGTGGCAATATTCCCACATCCAACAAAGATAGTGTTTCTTCACTAACATTGGGTTGAGTTTGCAGCAATGTTGATGGTGAATGAAGTATCTAACTTGCTTTGCTTCTTTGTCTGCAATTGGGAGTTTTATATTACATTTTTGGTTCTTTAAATTCCAAAATGGCTAAAGTCCTACCTAATTCAAAGGGTTTTTGATGGAAAAGTAGGCAGATTTGTCGGTCTAGTCATAGTGTTTTAATCCAGTAAACATACTATCCCATTCCATTGCAAGTAATTATTAGCAAGTAGTTTTAAGCTTACATGTAACAACCTGTTTTTCAGTAGTGTCGGAAACAGCAGTTTCGGGGCCACCAAATCCGACTAGTAAGTTCATAAATATTATATTATATAATAATATTTACGAGTCAAATATGGTTTTAAAAAGGTTTTTGATTCGATAATTTATGCTATTCGAATAAGTAATTAAACTCGAGTGCTAAGACCTTAAGGTCAAGTGGTTTTAAAAAATGAGGTATCATGACCTGGCTTCTATAAACTAAGCCGTAAATATTTTTATAAATATTTACAGAATGTCATTGAGGTGGTATTAAAGTTTTGTTGAAAAATTTTAACATTTTGATAGTTAATTAAATGAAAAGGACTAAATTGTAAAAGTTACAAAAGTCAATTGCTACTAATTTAAAGGTGTTAATTGATTAAATAATTATAATTGGATGGACTTGTTGAGTAAATTAGCCATCCTAAAGATAGTGGGACGGTTGGATGCTTTCAATTCTTTTAATTATAATGTTTTATATGTTATTTTATTAATAAAATAAAGAAAACATAATAGTTTTCTTCTCCATTTGGTTTTGTTCTTCACCAAACCACCATGGGAGTTTTTAAAGCTTGCCTAACCATGTTTCTTTGCATGTTAGCCCCTAAGCTATCTGTTTCTAATAACTTTTATGTTTTTGAGATCATTGCAACTAGGTCCAGCTAGCCCATACTTTCGATTTTGAAATCATTAAAGATTTTTGAATGCTGCCATTGATGAATCTAGTGATTTTAGATTTTAAATGATGAACTTGAAGTGTTAGTTTTTAAAAGTATTTTGTTAAGTAATTTTTGATAAATTTACCGATTAGGGGACTAAATTGTTGAAATAGTAAAAATAAAAGGATTTGATGTGAAATTATTACAAATTTGAGCTATTTTGTGTGTCATGAATACTCAGATGATATGAATTGGCATTAAAAATGGTTAATTTGCATGTTTTAGGCTTAGGGACTAAATTGAATAAAAGCAAAATATTTGGGGTAATTTTATAAAAATGTTAAAAATAAATAAATTGCATAAAATGAATTATTTTACTATCTAAATTAGTAAATTGAATGAAATTATTAATTTAGATCCAGATCGGGTGGAAAATCGAGGAGAATAAAAAATTACCAAAATACCCCTGTACTTTGACATTTTTGCAATTTAGCCAGGTAAGTTCGTATGAACTGAATTCTGTATAATGTGATCAATTGAATGTTAGTATGTGATTCTATTATGATTGAATCGATATATATATGGTATTATATAATTTATCGAGTAAGAGACGATGGAAATCCAGCTATGTATGACACCTATCAAGCCCTCTTTGAACCTTAGGAATACATAGGATACAAGTGACTTGTCATTAGATTTCCATGTTTTTCCTGCTGGTCTTGAATGTCCTACTGGTGGTTGAGTTCTAGCATTTGTTGCGGATACTTGACAGCTTGTGTGAGTAGCACCGTGTAGCTACATTCCAACCGCTAGCTTGTGTGAGTAGACCCATGTTACTATCTTTTGGATGCTAGTCTTGAGTCTCCTATCGATGGTTGAGGTCTGGTATTAGTTGTGGATATTGTAGTTTACATTCTGACCAATAGCTTGTGTGAGCAGACCCATTTTACAGCTTGTATGAGTTACAACTATATGTTTAATACACTTTGTGTGAGCTTTCCCGCGTATCAGATATTAATCTAAGTGGTTCAACGGGTATAAAAAGAGAAGGAACGGTAAGTATTTAAATGACTTGTGTCATGAATTTATGAAAAGGAATGAAAAGGTAATGTTCAATGAAAGTATGTTTACGCTCGTGAAATTGAAGATTTCAAATGATGTTGCTTATATATATGACTTACCTTATGATATTTCAAGTGATTTATGAGTTGATCTCTAACATGAGTTGTGGATGATGCTTAGGCTTGTGCCAAGCTTATAATTGGATTATATCATGCTTTGTCTTAATGAAATACATTGAAACAATAAGTGAATTTATTCAAGTATGTTTGGTTGAATTATGACCATTAGGACATAATTTGGTATGTATATATGTTGGTTGAAGGAATCATTTGGAAATGGCTAGAATGGTGACATTTAAAAGGTTTTGATGTATGTGAGAAGTGATCCCAATGTTTAGGTCATTTTGATATGTTTTGATATGGAAACAAGTCAACTGATAAATGGTTATAGGTGTTTTGTACTTGACAAAATAGCCAATATGTTTAGTGTGTAAAAAAAGTACTTTGGTTTATGGCATTTTGGCATTTTGTGCTTGTTGGCTAATGTTGAAATGGTTAGTGATGATATGTATTGAATGGCTCTTTTAGTATGCTTGAATGTGATCTTGGTATGTGGCTAATATAGTAGGATTTGGTATGGAATTAGGATGCAAATGTTGAGTTGATAAATGGATAAGTTGTGCTTCTGTTTTGAATTAAAGTGCCTTTTGGCATGTTGGTTCTATGAATAAGTACCATATGGATCTATTTTTATAATTCATGTTTTAAGTGCATTTTGAATGCTTGAAAGGGGTACAAATGGCTTGTATGTGTGTGCATGAGTTAGGTGAAGGAAATGGCTTGAAAATAGCCTATTTCTTGTCCACACGACCATGCGACACGACCGTATGTCTCCTATAGTTTCAAAAGGTTGCAAGTTAGGCAGTTACACGGCCTAGCACATGGCCTGGCACACGGGCGTGTGATTCCATTTCAAGAGTTACACGCTTGGCACATGGGCGTGTGGCTTGGCTGTGTGATCCAATTTAGAGAGTTACATAGGCACGGACACGAGCTGGGACACGGCCGTGTGTCCTTACTTTGAATGTCCACACAACTTAAGACACGGGCGTGTGTCTCAGCCGTGTGACCCTTGCAGTATGAATTTTTCCATCTTTTTCCATGAAGTTTTAAATGTTTCTGATTTAGTCTCAAATAGTTCCTAAAGTGTTTTTAAGGCCTCGAGGGCTCGAATAAGGGACATTACGCATGTGTTTGATTGGATTTTGCAATGATTATGAAATGTTGAGAATGAATAATTTGAGTTACATTTTTAAGGTAATGCTTTATAACCCTATTTTGACGATGGATATAGGTTACAAGTGTTACATTACATGAGAAAATGTGGGGGGGAAGTATCACACGTGTAAAGCTCAAATGCACCAAGGGGGTAAATAGGTGATAAAAAATATTTGAAGAAAGATTGACACAATGATTTAGAGTGGTTCGACCATAATTTGCTTACATCCACTACCTTAGCTTTCCATATCTAAGGATTTCCCAAATTCACTAATTTGAAACCTTTTAAGGACAATGTTTAACCTTTACAAAACTATATTTTAAGTAGGCAATATGGAGCCAGTTCCCCTTGAGGTTTTCTACCCAAAACCTTAAGTAACTCACACAAATTTGAGAAAAGAAATCAAAACAAGGAATACCTTTCAAATGTTGATATATAATGATTCAAACTCACTCAAACATAATACAATACTTGAACTAATGAAAGAATATAAAACCCCAAGTGTGTACAAGAGTAAAATGAGAATCACAAATAAAAGATTGAATTTTTACGTAATAAGCTTTGTTAACTTGTTTCTTGCCTTGTTCTTGATGTCCTTGAACTCTATTTATACCGTTCCCATGATTTCTAGCTATTTGGAGTAGTTAGAAGGAAAATGATCCGTGGAAGACTTTTACTCAAACATTAAATGCAATGGCAAAGGCTTATGTTTTGATGTACCGAGCTTCAGTTTCGATACCTTAGTTTAAACAATATGATTATTGGAGCCTTATGTATAAGACCTTGAGGCCATGTTCCAATACCTTAATGTTGGGGGTCTAATAATTCCTTATTTGGAGTTCTCTACCCCTAGATTCCTAAAAACACATTTTAGCTTGCTAGGTATCAGACCACAGGAGGCAAGGGTCCGATACATATCCATGTGTATTGACATTTAGGCTTAGGGCTCAAATACCCCTAAACTTAGTAGTGCTACTGACTTCATGTGTTTTGATACCCTTAGTAAGAGTATCAAAACACATTTTAGGCTTTGTTAAAATTTATTTCAATAGTAGTTTTGAAAGCTTGTAACATTTATAAAAACTTCTAAATGTTTAACCAAGTTTGAAAATGTAACAATCCGATTTTTAGTGGTGCCAGAAACGGTGGTTTTGGAGCTCCATTCTTTGATAATTGAGTTTGTAAATATTATTAATTATAATTTTATATTGAATTTTGATCTGCTAAATTTGCTAATTGGATAGTTAGTAAAAGTACAAGTGGTTTGACCTTAAAGTTAGTGTTTTTGGAAAATAAGATATCGGGGCCTCATTTTCGTAAGCCAAGCCTGTAAATATTTTTATTAAATATTTACAGAGTTATTGTATAAGTGAATTAAATTTTGGTTAGGTAATCTTGCCGAATTAGTGGTTAATTAAGGTATAATGACTAAATAATAAAAATCGTAAAAATTAATTAGTATGAATCTTAGTTACTTAAAGTTTAAAATGATATTAAAGATGGCTTAAAATTAAAATTTAGCCATTACAAAGCATGGTAGATGGTTGGTAAGGGTTTTGTCATATTTTAATGTTAAAATATTATTAAATAATAATAAAACTTAAAAGTCAAAAAAAGATGAACATTGTTCATCTTCCTTCTCATTTCCATCGAAACTAAGGCAAAAATATAAAAGGAGAAGTCATATTTCACAATCTAAGCTTTGAGCTTTGATTGGTAAGCCGAATTTTTTCTATTTCTTATAATTTTTATGTTTTTGGAATTCCGGTAACTTTATTTAGCTAAACCATTGGTTCGATCGTAAAACTGTTAAAATTTTTAAATGTTTCCATTGATAGTTTTTTATGTTAAATGTCTTGGTTGTAAGCTTAGAAATGAAATAAGACTAATTTTTAAAGTGAAATTTGTTAGTTTTGAGTAGAGGAACTAAAATGTGAATATGTCAAATTGGATGTGAAATTTTTGTAATTATGGTTTCTAGAGGGCTATAAAAGGATGAAATTGAAATATATTGAAAAATGAAGCTTAAAATTGAAAGATATAGGTATTTTGATTTTAGGGACTAAATTGAAGAAAATGTAGAACTTTAGAGAAATTGTGTAAAATAAAATTAAGTTGTCATATGCTTTGAATAGGATGCTATAAGTTAATTGAAACTGATAATTGTTAATGAATTATTATAGATCGGGATTTAAATCAATTGGAAGTTAATTGAGAAATAAGAGAAATTGTAGATTAGTCCTTGACATTTTGTAGTTGTTGTTTTCCAGATAAGTTCATATGGGATTTACTTTGTTAATTCAAAATATAGTTGTAACACTCTTATTTGCCTTTTAGTTCTAATTGTTAGGTATATATATTGTCTCAGTATCAAAAGGATTAATTTCATCAGACTTGAAATGTATGATAAATATGAGAAGATACATAACATCAAATGGATGTAAATGGTTATACAAATGGATTAATTTGTATGAAATGTTGATAAATAAATTGATAGCTAGTTATAATTAATCGAATCATATTGGTGTGAATTTAATTGATTATTGAGATAGAGGATTAAATTGAATTAAATTGGAAAGTGTATAAATTGGTAAAATTGTGAAATTGGCTTGGGGTTGTGTAATACCCCTCACCTGACCTATTCGCCAGATCCGGGTGTGGGCGTCACAACTGAATCGTTTTATTATTCATACTAAGTCCTCACTAAGTAAAAACAAAACAAATTGTAGTACCTATTTACAAAAAATTACAACAGAGATAAATATTCTAAAAATAAAGTTCACCATCCACGCTCCAAACTCTAAGGGATTTAAAAATTTACAAAAAAAAAAAATATTCGCCCTTCTTGGCGAAGCTCTTGAAGATGCTCCTTCCTATGTGCATCTCTATTCTAACGATAATTACTTGATTCTCCTCGATCGGGCTTGGTCCCTTCTTCGAGTCCTTCATTTCATAGTTCTTATAAAACACATGCCACTACTTGATAAGTTTATAAGAACTTAGTGAGTTCCTATATTATTTCAACTTAGACCCCGTCTTCCAAGGGTTTAAATAGAAAGAAACAAAAAACAAATTACTCCCTGCTTGTACGGGTAACTTCTCTTAAACTCGTTGTAGTGGACTTTATCCTACTCCTGGTTTTATCCATCGGCGGATGGGTCTTTGAGTAATTATCTTCTGGATGTTCTATCGGCCTTCGATCAGCCTTGACTATTCCTCTGATTGTCTTGCCATTCCCGTAAACCCCGTCCTTTCCTTTACCTCTTTTCCTAATTTATTTTATTTGTAGAGGGTAAATCTTATTCCCACCATGTTCTCAAAGGGTAATCCTACGATTTACCCTACTAATAGCCCTTGGGTATTTTCCTTTTTTCCAATCTTTCTATATCAATTTAGTCCATGACGAACTCCTTCCTTATCATAATCCCAGACAACTTTATCACTTTCTATCCATTGACATAACTAGCATGGTCCTATGCCACCTTGGCGGACTAAATCTTGCTTAGTTTAAATAGTGATCGGATTACTTCTTTGTAATCCATTTTAGTTGCTTTACCTTACCCTTAAGTGTAGTATGCCCTTTTGCCATGCAGGTTTATATGACTACTATTCCCATAGTCCTTTCTCATTTTCATTACATCCCCATTTATTACTGAATTCTTTTGACCCGCTATTCGACTATTTCCATACTTCCATTTTCCTTCTATTCCTTTTTCCTTGTTTACGGGTTGCCCCATGTTTTCTGTTATGATTTTCCACCTGTGCTTACTATCTCGGAAGACTCTCTTTCTATTGCCATAGTCGAGCTATGAACTTACACTCCTGACGGACTCCATTGGTTGCCATTGTAACACCCCAAACCCGACCAAGTAGGTTCAACCCAAATTTGGTGAGCTACATTAGCCACCGAAGTGACTCACTGTTAACTCCCAACCTAACCTCCAACACACTATGCATTTTTAACATCAAAAAAGTGCTAAGTTATAACATAGCATTGGAATCATGCCATACATGGAGTGTAAACATGCGAACTTATCAAGCATTGGAATCATGCTATACATGGAGTGTAAACATGCGAACTTATCAAACAGAATAGAGGAAGGTTAACATGTCACCTAAGCAATAAAACTTAAGGGTAAGCATGCAAGATATAAACAGGGTATTTAAAGTATACACTTTCAAAAGTAATTACAAGTACATGAAAGTTATTATTATGATTCGCACCAAAAACATGGTTTGCATAATATAGTGGTCCACATGCTTCCTAAGCTCGCACATCAAATTACAAATTGGGTTCCCATACAAACAGCTTCACAACAATATAAATCATTCATGCAAGGTTTTTCAGGCTTAGGTATGGTTCGTTAAGTAGAATGGTTAACGCTTCTAAAGGTTCACATGCATATAAGGGTGGCATAAAATAATTCTTCACAATAAAACTAGCACATATATGATATTACACATACTCTATCAAAATTAAAGGAATATTCTATGGAACACATGTAAGAGAAACTAAAGAAACATTAAACTTTATTCAAGCTGAGAAGAAATAACAATAAAGGTTTAACTTTACGATTCGTAAAATAAAAAAAATTAAAATTTAAGGAAATTGTTTCAATAACAGAATCAAATTATGATAATTCTATCCCATATAAATAAAACCCAATCGTCTATTTCCCAAGTTCATTGATACCTATTCAGGGATGAGCCTTGCCAAGTCATTTACCTCGCCACTGCTATCCGCGACCTATCTTCTTGTGAAGTAAAAGAGAAGTGGGTGAGTTCATTACAAACTCAGTGAATAATCAAGAATCATTAGAGTATGCTTAAAATATAGAGTTTATAATGGAAAGAAGATTTAGTCTAAAAATCTTATTGCATGCTGAGTTCACGGTGGAGCCACGAGACCCAGCTCACAGAACTTGCTTGTAATACAATCATATAAGTTTGAAAACAATTTCACATGTACTTACTGAAAATTATACTTAAAAACTTAGCTTATTCATGTTTGAAAATGAATCTTATATAGCACAAAACATGCTCACATACTTGTCTTATCGGAAAGGATGAAGAACATAAAATGTTCTCACACTTATCTTAACTTACTTATTTTGTCTTATGTTATTTGTTCTTATATGTTAGATATGCGGATCTCTTTCTAACACTTCAAAATTACTCAAAGAGGCCTTAGCATGTCCCATAAGTGTAGCATAAGCTGAACACTCTCTTGTATGCCAACATGTCCCATTGAATGGAGCATAGCTCGACATTCCCTTATCTCTCCACATGTCCTAGGGCCTCAACACCCAATTCACAAAACTTTTAGATGAGTACTCACAATCCTTTGGTATATCAATATATCCAACATAAAAGCTCGCAAATGAGCTTGCATAGAAACTTATCACATAGAGCTTGCATAAAGAGCTCGCAAAAACATAGCTTATAAAACTATACTTTTAAAATAAGCTTGAAAACATAGGTTCGCATAAGGGCACGCATAAAACATATATTTAAAAGATAGATTAAAACATAACTTGGAAACACATCTTGAAAGAAGAGTATTGAAACTTTATAAAACATATTTTTATAGGAAAAGCTTACTCTTGGAACTTTAGTTTTCAAAACAAAGTTTTTGGAAAAAACATAATAGTTCGCACACAAGTTACGAACCCTGAGCATTCATACTGAAAAACATGATAGCTAGCACACTTATGATGGTTCTTAACCACTCACTAATTCAGCTGAGAATCTATACAAGTTTAGCTTTGTCTTTATCCTTGCTAGTATATAGTTCGTCTGGTTCACAACATAAAAATACACACATTACTTAAACATACAAAGCTTATAGAATTCATACACACAAGTGAACCTACCTTTCTGGACAATCAACCCTAACAGGACAGAGGCTTACCTTGGTCGCTACAAACTTAATTCAGAATAGAGACTTGAATACAGAATATCGATGAGAGAATTTTCAAGGAATAAGGGCTTTATTTATAGGCACTAAGTATTTTAGTGATCCTAGGATACCTTGCTTGACTTAGAAAACCCTAGTCAATTTAGAATAAGGTTACTTGCATGAAAATTATCCTAGATACAAATTATATTAATTTCCTAATTTAAGTCTAACTCGAATTTTACTGGTGAACCCCTAGTTCGCAACTTAATTTACGAACCCCAACTCATCAAACAAACTAGCGAACTTGACTTTATAATGAATTTAGGGAACCTCCTAACCGCATTTCTTAGCGTACACCACTTCATTGAATCTCTTGGAGAACTTCTTACTGATGTACTTTTGGCAAACCCTTAGTTGTGAGGCCAAATCTTCTAGGCCTTATCGTAGGATCTTATAGCGATAGTCTAACTATGGTCCTTCACTTCAGGATCCCCATGTTTTTCATCCCAATAGACTATCTGCGATGCCATAACATATTTCAACTATGGTCTTACATGATATAACTACGTGCTTACCATTCTCGTGGACCATTACGTGTTTAGTGTCTCATCAGACTATCCCATGTTTAATGTCTCGATGGATTGTCTATGATGTCGTAGTGTCTTTTAACTAGGGTTTTACTTTCTCAGTAGACTACCAAAGGATGTAGTAGTTTTTTTTTAGCTATGGTCTTAATCTTGTTTACCATGATGTCATAACGCCTTTTAGTCATGGTTTTACTCATTCATATCATGATGCTAGAGTGTCTTTCAGCTATGGTCTTACTCATCCTTATCATGATGTCATAACATCTTCCAGCTATGGTATTACTCATTTTAGGCATATAACCTTCAATCGGTCCCATGGCCTAGCTATGATATTTATTTTCTTTTCACCTTGTAATCTATCCATTCCACCATTCGCCATCCTAACCTTGATGCTTGAACACCACAATGTCCTCTTAGTAAGGCCCGATGCTTTATGCATTACGGGTGCACACAACAACACCATATGGCGGCATATAAAAATTTACCTCTTTTCTATTTTCCCTTCCTAACTCCACCTAAACCCGAAAATGATTATGTTACATGCATTACATACATTTCATGGATGCAATGCCATGGAGTCATAGCTAATCCATGCAACCGTAAAACATACATAACATTTCAAGGTTTTGAGTGCAGAAACTCACCTAATGTTTTTTGGCCTTGTCCGCTTAGCTTTTCCTCATGCCAAAGCTTCCACTCTCCTGACGGCTAAGCAAGTCAACCAATTTATGGGTTAAACTTAGAAATCCCAGTTTGAACTTAGTTTTTCCAAAAATATGTATAATATTTAAAATGGTTTCTGGAAGACCTTAACTTTTGTCCATAAATAATACGTACACTAAAGGACTTAGAACCTTACCAACTTACTAGATTCTCCAATTTTCCAACTTAAACCTCACAACCATTGCTCCATGCAAATTTTTCTTTAATCATCACTTCCTTAAACCGACTAAGGAAGAAGATGAAGAAAGGAATAGAATGAAATAGATTGGAAAATAAGTCTCCCAGGAAGTCATTTCCCCGCTGTATACAACCATTCCTACACGGTCTTCAATCATTTAGAAACCATCCATCAGAAATCATTTTGTCCCCCAATAAGGAACCAGCTAGTTCTAATCTAACTAAACCAGATTTAGTTTTCAACCATACTCCATTTTGCTTCTAACTTTTTCTAATTTTTCATTAGAGGCTGTCATTTTGCAGTCTCTTTCAATTTAACCCTAAATGTTCTAAATTTTTTAGTTTAAAGGAAACCGAGTGTGACAACTCTCCCACCCTAAAAAATAATTTCTTCCTCAAAATTTCCTATCACGTCCATCCTTAGAGGTGAACTAAGAGAAAACTCCCTTATCCTCGCCTTTTCTCAGCTTATAGAACCCTTAACTTGGGTCCTCATTCATAAATTCACACTGTTCTTGCTCTGCCCATTTTGCAAAACCCTTCAAACCGTAATGAATTATTGATATTGTCTCATTGGCTGGTATCTAACCATGTCGACATTAGACGTATGCTAGTCCACAACATCCCTTAGATCCAAATTTTAGTGAATGCTCTGAAGTGGACACTGCCTACCAAATATCTTATTAACCTTGATTCTGGTGGATAGTCAGCACTTCCTAGATTCGTTTATACGCTAACCCTACCCACCCAATGGGTTAGTTCCTTTCCTATCACAGGGTAGTTAATCTTGCCCACTAAATGTTTTTATCCCCACGTTGGCGAGGTATCAAGGTTAGTACTTGGATCTCAAAGTTCTACTCCAATGGTGATGAAACCTTTTTAGCATTTCTCGAAAAGACTCTTGTTGAAAAGTCTTATGGTTGTTCTTATATGCAACAATTGGCCGATATTCTTGCCCTGGGAATTCTAAAGGATTTCTTTTCTTCCTATGCCAATAGGAGTTCCTCATATATTGGTGGTTCCGAACAATTAATTACCATCTATTAAATTTTCGTAATTCCCTTACACACTTTTGGGTTATAAATAGACCATAATATCAAGAGGGAAATTCATAAGCCTACCCTCCCTTAACTTGTTTAGACCTTCTTATTATCTTTTACCTTTTTCCCTACTATCTTTCTTTTTCCAATCCCTTTACATTACTAGGGTGTAGTCCAAAACCACTTCTGACATAATATCTCGTAACTAAATCCCATTATTCCCCGCCTTACTTACCTTCCCGTTGGCTAACCTCTTAACAGGTAACACAAACAAGATAATGATTCTTGGTTTATTAGAACACATTAATTGATTATATTGTGGTGGGTTATTCGTCACCCCATGAAATTTGTTTTCCCTACCTTGGTTCTATTCTCAAGGCCAATATGAGGTAAGTGTTTGCTAGATGCTACCATTGGCTACCTCCTCCTCTTTGGGAGGAGACGTTTTATCACACAAGACTACACACTTTCCCCATTTTTGATCATTCTAAAACAATGCAAGTGTTTACTTACCGAGAGAGTTCTATTTGCTCCTTCTCATTGCCTTTCTAGTGCATACTCTTTCTATCCAATAGAGTCAGTAGACTCATTTCAGAGGTTGGAAACTACACGCGAATTTCTTACTTGGACCCTACTCAATGAAGCTTCTTCTAACAAGGAGTCTAGTCTATCTTAGGGGAGAGACCCAACTAGTGAAACTCAGTTCTCACCAAATAAGGATTTTGTAACGTCCTAAATTTCTTAACTTTGTTTCTATAAATTCTGACAGAAATATGTATCTACTTCAGTGGTTAAGTGTTCTGGGTGTGTGTATGAGGTCTTGGGTTCAAGTCCTACTCTCTGGAAAATTCTGTTATTTTTTATCCTAGCCTTCTCCTTGTTGGGTGGGCTTATGTGATATTGTTTGTAAACTCATATCGGAATAAGTCTGCTGGTTCAAGTGGTAAGGAGTTAGCTTACCCTGAGGTTTCCTATTTGAATCCTCGTACGAGCATGGATGTTAATTTTTGTTTTGGTTTTCTGATAAAGTTTAGGTGGGGCTGGAATTCTGAGATTGTTGGATTTGGTTAGTGGAGTAGTGGGGAGTTAGAGAGATATTAGGAATCTGTTACTAATTTTTTAAATTTTTTTCTTTTTCCCAAAAACTCTTTCCTTTTGACGTTTCTTTTGTACTTCCCCTGTCAAATTCCCTTTTCTTTTTCTTTTTGATTTCTGCCATAACCTCCCTTTCAATCACAATATTTCAAACTTTTGAACTCTTTCTATGTCTGGGAAAGTGCAGGTAGTGAGCTTTTGCTCAAATTGGAGGCAATTGTTTTTAAGTTATTCTAAATCGATTCTATTTTTTTTGGTAATGTGATTTTGGGTTGTTGGAAGCAAATCATGAGAAATGAAATTCTCCTACTGTAGAATCATAGTTAGGTTTGTTCAAGGAGTTGCATAAGTAACGAACACTTGAATTTCACTGTTGTCGATTTGGTTTAATTGAGGATTAAAACTAATTTTGGGAGCATGTAATGTCAATTTTTAGGTTCTAGTGGGCTCGAGATTGCAATACAATCAAAATAGAACTAGGTGTGTAACGAAAACACGAGAAATCGAGGTTTGACGAAAGCCGAAAAAGGGGTCTGTTAATGCCACATGGGTGTATGCCTAGCCGTGTGCAACACACGGCCATGTGACAGGCGAGTGTGTGGTCGTGTGGGCCATTCGGGCTAGGCCAAATTGGGCATGTGGGCTACACAGGTGTGTGGGCCCACAAGAACATGTGGAAAAACAAAAATATACACAATTTTCATACCCTTTTTAACACAAATTCATGCAGTTTCGGTAAAATTCTTGTCAAAAAATACATAATTATTACGAAATAATTAAATTTCACTCAAATTATTAAGGTAACACCACTAACCCGTATTCATTGTCGGAGTAGGGTTATGAGGTATTATCGATCAATTCACAACATTTAGCATAAATAAATCATACATAAAGCATTCATTCTCATAAATCATTCAACACAATCACATTGTCCCTTATAAGGGCTTACGAGGCCTAAAACATGATTTAAAAGTAGTTTGGGACTAAACCGATAACATAAGAAAATTTTGAAAACTTAGAAAAATTTTGACCATACAGGGGTCACACGCTCGTGTGAACAGACCGTGTGCCTCACAAGCTCCAGATACGCTTGTGTCTCAGGCCATGTGGAAACAAGGCATACGTACTGACTTGGGTCACACGGCAAACCACACGTCCGTGTGTCTAGCTTGTGTGCCCTTTGAAGTGGCCACACACGCCCGTATGCCAGACCTTGTACTAGGCCGTGCCAAACCTATAAGGTATACTAACTTATGCAACACGGCCAAGTCACACGCCCGTGTGCAAGGCCGTCTGCCAATTAGGGGTATACTGACTTGTACCACACAGCCAGTCACACACCTGTGTGTGAGACCGTGTGGAGCATACTGATTGCAATTAAATTTAATCACCAGGGGACACATGGCCGTGTAAAATGACCGTGAGTCACACACGGCTGAGACATACGCCCGTGTCTTTGCCCATGTGGACAAAAATAGGCCATTTGCAAGGCCAATTTGCTACCCTTATTCATGCTCACCTAAACAACCAAAATGGTACCATTTTAAGACACAAATATGCAGCCAAAAGTCATCAACCAATACACAACCATACTATATCCATTTCAACCAATTCAATACTCAATTCAGTGCCATTTAACTATTCAATTACTTATCAATTCAACTTGCCTTACTGAACATAGTTCACTTATATAATTCATATGGTTAAACCATTTAAACATGCATTATCAATTCAACTTCATTCACTCCATATAGGTCAATTACCTAACTTAAGACAAAGGCATTTACACAACTTACTACATTAACAAATTCAAAATTACAACCCAACTCAATTGGCCTAAAAACACATGTTCATCAAACATACTCAAAATGACTCAAGCCTATACATTGCATATACCATAAATTCATAACTTCAAAAGTACCAAAATAGATGTTCGATAGTGCAATGAAGTCTCTAACGGTCCCCGATTCTGAGTCAGCTTTGATATCACTATAAAACATGGGAAAATAGACAAAGTAAGTTAATAAGCTTAGTAAGCTCGTATGATATAAACTTAACTAATCACAATTACAACATTCATCAATCTAAACATAATATCATGTACTTTATGATTACTAACAAACCTTTCAACTGCTTATTCATAAGCTTATATACAAACTTTGTAACTTCTTCAATTTTAAGCTCATAATATACATGTACATACCTATACCTATCCATAACAAGTTCATACATACATGTAATGCCATCGAATACTCAATGTCTCACACACTAAGTGCCACACTCAATGTCTCACACACTAAGTGCCACACTCAATATCTCGTACACTAAGTGTCGTACATAGCCGAAGCTATCTCAAATCGCACACTAAGTGCCATATATAGTTGAAGCTATGTCGAATTGCACACTAAGTGCCATATATATAGCCGAAGCTATGTCGTATCACACACTAAATACCACAAATAAACAATTTGTCGTAGAACATATGTGTAGTCCCTTATATACAATTTATGCAATATTAAAGCACTAAAAGCATAATTATTACAATGCTTAATACATACGAACTTACCTCGAATGCTAAAACAGCGAATTTAGTCGATTAGTCAATAACTTTATCTTTTCCCTGATCCAAGTCCGTATTCCGCTTTTCTTGATCTAATTATATTCAAAATTAACTTATTCAATCATTTATTCATTCAATTTTGTTTGAAACATACATTTAGGACTATTTACACATTAGCCCCTAAACTTTTACACTTTTAACAATTTAGTCCTTATTTCACAAAACACAAAATTCACATACTTCAACAAAACCCATGCTTGGACGAATTATATATGGGCCCCTAGCATCCCAAAACTTTCATTTATTTCACATTTCAACCACTCAATTTGTACATTTCATAATTTAATCCCTATTATGCATTTTCATCAAAAATCACTTAACAAAACATGTAAAACTATCATCAAGCTTTCATATTTCAACATTAAACATCAAAGGACTCACAGATTCAACAATGGAAACTCTTAAAATCTTTAATAGTTTCAAAATTAAAGGTACGAGCTAGCTAGATTGAGATGTAACAGTTACAAAAACATATAAATCATTAAAAATCGAGCTAAAATCGTACCTTAATCAAGCTAAGAGTTAGCCGAATATCTCAAGCCCTAAAATGGCTTTCTTCTTCCTTCAATTTTGGTGTATGAATGCATGAAAGAAGATGACTATTTTGTTTTCTATATTTTACTTAAGTTAATTTATTAATTTACTATTTTAGCCTTTAATTAAAACATTAGAATCACTTAATAATGTGTCCAAATATGTCCACTCACATTAACCATGGTCTAATTACAAGATAAGGACCTCTAATTTAATGATCCATAGCTATTTAATACCTTTAACTAATAGCACTCAAGTTTTACGCTTTACGCGATTTAGTCCTTTTTACCGAATTAACCATTCAAACAGTAAAATTTCTTTACGAAATTTTCACACATACGTTCTATCATGCTGTAAACACTTAATATAATATTAAAATAATCTTTCAACCTCAGATTTTTGGTCCCAAAACTACTATTCTGATTGGACTAAAAACAGGCTGTTACAACTCTCCCCCCTTAGGGATTTTCGTCCCCGAAAATCTTACCAGTGAATAGGTTCGGGTATTGTTTTCTAATAAACTATAATTTATACATATTTATAACCCGTGCTTAATGCATTTTATGAATGATTTCCCCTTAGATTTGGTGAATTTGATGCTCCTAATGCCTTAATTTCATGTTTTATTCTTAGGTAAGCATAGGAGAGCGAAAGGAACGAGAAACGGGCCAAAAAAAGAGAAAATGGGCCAAAGCACGAAATCAACACTGCCTGGACCTCCTCACACGGGTAGATCACATGGGCGTGTCAATTTGAAAGAATTGAAGCACGACTTAATCGGGTATAACACACGCCCGTGTACCTCGAACACAGCCTAAACTTATCGCACATGGGCATGTCACACGGGCGTGTCCCTGCCAAGCCCAAGTTGAGTCCAATTCAGAAAAGGCCACTTTTGAGGGTTATAAGGCATTCCAAAGCCTATAAATACACCCTAAAAAAGGAAAAAAAAGGGGGACAGAGAATAGGGAGCCATTATCAAGACTGAAGATCTCTCCTCAACTTCCCCTTCAGGAATTTTGGGTTTTCTTATTATTTTGTATTTATTATTATTCTGAGATGTTTTCTTGTTTAGTTATGAACTAAACCCCTAAATACCTAAGGGGGATGAAACCTATGACGAAACCTTGTTATTATTTCTGAATCATATGATAAATATTTGACTTGTTCTTAATTATGTGTTCTTAATTCTTATTTTGGTATTTCAGGATATTACTTCAAGTTACTACTCTTAGTTGGAGGAGGAATAGACCCTGACTAGAAGTAACTTTGTCATAATTAAGCAGAGTTGATTGAGCGCCTAGAAATAGGGTGACAAGATTTTACCGGATTAGGGTGAAACCTAATAAAGGAATCCATAGATCGAGTTAATGCAACCTTAGGGTGTTAATTAGAGATAACTCTCGGTTATTCAACCTAGGGATTAGACGTTGCTAGTCTCAAGAAGGATAGTAATATACAGTAGGGATTTCTACAGAACCAATTAAATGAATAATCATCCGGTTCGGAGCCAGAATAACAAGTAAAAGTCTAGGTGGATTTTTCCTTAGGTATTGTCTCAATCAATCGCTTTCCCCAAAAGTAATTTCCCAAATTCTATTTTCTGCAAGTTCTTAGTTTAATTAATTAGTTAGTTAAAACAAACCTCTTTTCTTCGGCTAGATAATAAGAAGACAGTCATTACTAGTACTCCTATTCCATTGGGTTCGACAATCTGGTCTTGCTAAAGCTATAATACTGTTCGATAGGTACACTTGCCTACGTCGTGATAATAGTTAGTTTCAAGAATGATTCATTATAAATTTATAAAACTTATCACAAGAAAATCAAGATCAAGTTTTTGGCAGCATTACTGGGGACTAAGATATTAGGAACACTCATTTTTTATTACTTTAGCTATTTATTTTCTTACAATTTAACTTTAATTTTTATTTTACTAATTTTATTTCTTTTGCTCCTGGAAGGTTCTTGTAGTTTATGACTAGAAGAAACCCGTCGGGACCATTGTTTTTTGACGAGAAAATTGATCGTACAGCTTGTAGAAACTGACGAGAAATCAGGTGCAGCTTAAGATACACAGAGGAAGAGTAAGAGGACGATATCTCAACTACAACTGAGGAGATGGCTAAAAATCAAGACAATCCGCTACCTCCTGCCATACCCGCTGAATTAGTAAATCAGAATCCTGCTCCTCTATCATTATGCTAAACCTAATTTTACAGAAATTGAGTCAAATATAGTTAGGCCTGCTATTGCTGCAAATAATTTTGAACTAAAACCCAACACGATTCAGATGATACAACAATTTGTTCAGTTTGATGGTTTGCAGGATGAGAACCCCAACACTCACTTGGCAAATTTCCTAGAACTGTGCAACACTTTCAAAATTAATGGCGTTTCTGATGATGCCATTCGCCTTCGGTTATTCCCTTTTTCACTAAGGAACAAACCTAAACAGTGGTTGAACTCACTACCACGAGGGTCCATTACCACTTGGGAAAAAATGACCGAAAAATTTTTATTACAATATTTTCCACCGGTGAAAATAGCTAAGTTGCGTAATTATATCTCTTCTTTTGTGCGGATGGACTTAGAAACACTTTATGATGCATGGGAAAGATACAAGGACCTTTCGCAAAGGTGCCCAAACCATGGGTTACCTCTATGGCTGCAAGTTTAAACGTTCTACAACGGTGCGAACCCTTCGACAAGACAAATGATTGATGCAGCTGCTGGTGGAACCATCAATAACACAACACCTAAAGAGGCTTCTGAATTTATTGAAGAGATGTCACTGAATAACTATCAGTGGTAAGTCATGAGGACTAAGCCAATAAAAATAGCAGGCATTTATAACGTCGATTCGGTCACTATGTTGTCAAATCAGGTAGAACTTCTGAATAAGAAAATTGATGGTTTACTTGGTTCTACGTAGGTACATCCAACGATGAGGAGTGATTCAAGTGGAGGAGTTGTGCTTATAGAATACCCACCATTTAATCCTACAACTGAAGAGGAACAAGTCAACTATATGGGTAACAATAATTTTAGATCTCAAAATAACCCATATAGTAATACTTATAATGCAGGTTGGAAGAACCACCCAAATTTCTCTTGGGGTGTTCAAGGAAATCAAAGGCCACAGAATCCTCAGGGTTTTCAACAGCCACCTTATCAAAAGGAAAAGAAGCCGAACCTTGAGGAGATGCTATCCAAATTCATCTCAGTGTCAGAAACTCATTTCTAGCATACCGAGACAGCACTAAAAAATCAACAAGCATCAATTCAAGGACTCGAAATCCAGATAGGTCAGCTGTCCAAGCTAATCTCTGAATAACCACAAGGTGGTTTACATAGTAACAGCAAACTAAAAGAACATGTGAAAGAGGTTACACTGAGGAGTGGGAAAGTATTAGCTGAATTTGAAAAGAAGCTAACACAAGAAGCCGTGACAAGCGAAAGGGAGGAGGAAAGACCCAAAAATAGTGACAAACCAGTGCCGAAGGAGTATAAACCACTAGTTCCATGTCCAGCAAAATTGAAAAAAGACCGCATGGATGCACAATTCGGTAAGTTTCTTGAAATTTTTAAACAATTACATATCAACTTACCTTTTGTTGAAGCTATCTCGCAGATGCCTACATACGCAAAATTTTTGAAGGAGCTGCTAACAAATAAAATGAAATTTGAAGACCTGTCTACAGTGGAACTCAACGAAGAGTGCTCAGCTATACTTCAAAATAAACTGCCAACCAAACTGAAAGATCCAGGAAGTTTTACCATCCCTTGCTTAATTGGGAGTTTGAATGTTGAGAAAGCACTGGCCAATTTAGGCGCTAGCATTAATTTGATGCCATATAAAATGTTCATACAACTTGGTCTTGGGGAACCCAAACCCACTAGGATGAGTATTCAACTAGCTGATAGATCTGTTAAATATCCTAGGGGTATTATAGAAGATGTACTTGTGAAAGTAGATAAATTCATATTCCCTGTTGACTTCGTTGTGCTTGATATGGACGACGACGTGAAAGTACCTTTAATTTTAGGGCGTCCATTTTTAGCCACTGCTATGCCTGTAATCGATGTGGGTGATGGTAAATTGGTACTTAGAGTAGGTGACGAGGAGATTATCTTTAAAACTTATGATGCTATGAGATTTTCTAGGGAACATGATGATTCATGTTATTTTATTGAATCTATTGATCATGCTACACAAGACTCTTTTCAGGAAATTATACCAAAGGACACGACGGAACTATGTCTAGCTCAAGGGAAGGAGGCAGATAATGACCCTAATGAATGTTCCTTAAGACAAGCAGAGTATGAGGGTATTAAGATGAACAATGAACTTAAATAAAAACCCTCTATTGAAGAACCTCCCAAACTGGAACTTAAACAATTGCCAAATCACTTGGAATATGCATACCTTAGAAATAATTCTACATTACCAATGATTATTGCTTCTAACCTGCAACCCAAGGAAAAGGAGGAATTAATCCAAGTACTAAAAGAACATAAAAAGGCCATAGCTTGGAAAATTTTTGACATCAAAGGGATCAACCCCTCTTTTTGCACCCATAAAATTTTAATGGAAGATGAATATAAGCCTTGTGTTGAAGCTCAAAGATGACTGAACCCTAATATGAAAGCAATTGTTAAAGCTGAGGTAATTAAACTTCTAGATGCTGGAATTATTTATCCTATTTCTGACAGTTCTTGGGTAAGTCCAGTGCAGGCTGTTCCTAAGAAAGGAGGCATGACGGTCGTGGCTAATGAGAAGAATGAATTAATCCCAACAAGGGCGACAAATCCACGAGTTGGAGAGTTTGTATTGATTACAGAAAGTTGAATGATGCCACAAGGAAAGATCACTTTCTATTGTCATTCATTGACCAAATGTTGGAAAGATTATCCGGACACATGTACTACTATTTTTTAGACAGACTCTCTGGCTACTTCCAAATCCCAATAGCTCCTGAAGATCAAGAAAAGACAACATTCACATGCCCATACGGTACGTTCGTTTATCGTAGAATGCCTTTTGGATTATGTAACACCCCTACCACTTTTCAGCGTTGCATGATGGCCATCTTTGACGAACTCATAGAAGACATCATGGAGGTATTTATGGATGATTTCTCGGTATTCGGTAACTCTTTCCATCTTTGCCTTAAAAATTTAAAATTAGTTGTAATAAGATGTGAGGAAACGAACCTTGTGCTTAATTCGGAAAAGTGTCACTTCATGGTTCAAGAAGGTATAGTATTAGGGCATAAAATTTCTAGTAAAAGGATTGAAGTGGATAAATCTAAAATTGAAACAATCGAAAAATTACCCCCTCCTAGTTCGGTCAAGGCTATTAGAAGCTTTTTAGGACATGCCAGTTTTTATAAAATATTTATTAAAGAGTTTTCTAAAATAGCTAAGCCTTTGACTAAATTACTAGAAAAAGATATGCCTTTTAATTTCGATCAGGAATGCTTGGAAGCATTTAACACATTAAAAGATAAATTAACTGATTCTCCAATTATAATTGCACCTGATTGAAACCTACCTTTTGAATTAATGTGTGATGTGAGTGACTATGCAGTATGTACAGTTTTGGGACAGCGAAGAGACAAGCACTTCCAACCTATCTATTATGCTAGCAAGATGTTGACAGCCGCACAAGAAAACTACACCACCACCGAAAAAGAATTGCTAGGTGTGGTTTTTGCATTTGATCAATTTCGATCATATCTCATATTGTCTAAATTTGTTGTCTACACTGATCATTCTGCCCTTCGATACCTCTTAACTAAAACTGATGCAAAACCTCGACTCATTCGATGGATTTTGTTATTGCAGGAATTCGACTTAGAAATTCAGGATAAGAAAGGAGATGAAAATCTCGCGGCGGATCATCTGTCTAGGCTTGAAAACTCAAATATCAGAAAACTAGATGAAGCCAAAATTAATGATTCATTTCCTGACGAACAATTCTTCGCTATATCTGATTCTGAGGTACCTTGGTTTGCAGACATCGCAAATTTTTTGGCTGCTAATATTATCCCAAAAGGGTTGACACATCAGCAAAAGAAGAGATTCTTTAGTGAGGTGAAACACTACTTTTGGGACGACCATTTTCTATTTCACATATGTGCAGATCAAGTCATTCGAAGATGTGTTACAAGGTCAGAAACATTAAAGATACTGGAACATTACCACTCAGGACCAACTGGAGGACACTATAGTGGAACCAAGACCGCGCATAAAATACTTGAATCAGGTTTTTATTGGCCCTCATTATTCAAAGACGCTAACAGATATGTGACTTCTTGCGACAAATGCCAACGGACAGGTAACCTCTCCAAACGTGATGAAATACCTCAAAACTATATGCTTCCATGTGAAATATTTGACGTTTAGGGTATCGACTTCATGGGTCCATTCCCTAGTTCGTTTGGGAATAACTACATCTTAGTAGCAGTTGATTATACGTCCAAATAGGTAGAAGCCCAAGCTTTACCTACTAATGATGCTAGAATAGTAGTACGTTTCCTTAAGAAACTCTTCTCAAGATTCAGAACAGCTAGAGCAATTATTAGTGATAGAGGCACTCATTTCTATAACACCCAATTTGAGAAAACTCTTAAGAAATACGGAGTTTATCACAGAACAACCACCCCATACCATCCTCAAACCAGTGGACAAGTCAAAGTGGCAAACCGAGAAATCAAACGAATTCAGGAAAGACTGGGCGATGAAAGTAGATGATGCTTTATGGGCTTATAGAACTGCTTTTAAGACTCCCATAGGAACATCACCGTACAGACTCGTTTATGGGAAAAGTTGTCATCTACCATTTGAACTAGAGCACAAAGCTTTTTGGGCAATTAAATTTCTAAACCTTGATCCTAAACTTGCGAAAGCCAAAACAGTTGATACAAATTTGAATGAGTTAGATGAGTGGCGAGCCAATGCATACGAAAATTCACGACTATACAAGGAAGCAACAAAACGATGCCATGACGCTCACTTGAAGCAGCAGAAGCAATTCGAAGTCAGAGATTTTATCTTACTTTATAATTCAAGACTCAAATTATTTCCTGGAAAACTTAAATCACGATGGTCAGGACCTTTCGTAGTTCAATATGTTTTTCCATATGGCACAGTAGAGGTAAGTCACCCATCATAAGGAACTTTCAAGGTACATGGTCATCATCTCAAACTTTATAACAGCGAGAATTTTAAGAAAGATGGAGAGGAGCTATGACTCCACGAACCTCCCTGAATACATCAGTAAGGGAAAGTCGAGCTGACACTATAAACAAGCGCTTCTCGGGAGGCAACCCGAGTACTAACAGTTTTTATTTATTTAAATTTCAAAATTCTTAATATTTAGACCACTAACTGAATCTTTGAGCACAAGTCCACAAAACTTGCACGGCCAAGCACACGGGCGTGTGTAAGACCGTGTGGAAACAGGGCAAGATTTTCCCAAAACACGGGAGACGATAAACTACCACGGCCGTGGGACATGGCCGTTGGCGACACTGCCAAAACAACACGGGCTGCGCATAGGTACACGGGAGTGGGCGAAGCGAGCCACATCGCACACGGTCGTGCGTTACAATCATAAAGCCACATGGCCAAGACACACTGGCATGTCTTAAGGCCGTGCGACGAACTTTCAACTCGCGACAAACACGGGCTAGACACGACCCACATGGGCGTGTGAGGCGACTGTGCCACCTACAAAATTAGACTATTTCCCTTATTTTTATTGTTATTACGTGGCTTACCTTTATGATTATTACCAGGTTATTTCTTCCTCCAAATCAAGCCTTACCTTTAGTTCTATTGTCAATTCTCGCTTTAGCTAAACTAGGGAATTCATTCATTCCAACACTCAGGAAGTTTCAATTCTCTTCCTCTCTTATGATTTTATATTTTTCCATATATCTAACCTTGTACATTTAAGGCAATGTACGTCTTAAGTGTGGGGGGTAATCATTTCGTTATCTGAAAATCCCTAAATATTGCTTTGTCCTCTTGTAAATCTGTCATATCATGTTTAAGATGAATTTTGATTGACTGATAATTTTGATTGATATATCTTGAATTAAAACATAGGCATTTATGCATTGATTGTTAAACTTTAAGACGTTAGAAAATCAAGCATGATAAATTGATTTTTAAGAATTTAAAATTTTAGGTTGTTTCCCCAAATTTAGGTATTATCTTGAATTGAATCCCACATATTTAAACATAAAAAAAGCCATATTTTTTGTGAGATTTTTGAGCCTTTTGAGCATCTATTAATTCTTTCATGCTCACTTTTATTATTGCTTTGAGTGTGCCAATATTGAATTGCTATTCTAGAACTTGCCTAATTATGCATGTCAAGACCACACCATTTGATTTGATATATCAAGATGATAGAGGCACTTAGGATTAACCCACTCATGCCATGAAAAGCCTACCTCCACGATTAACACTTAGTAAACCCCTTTGAGCCTAACAAGCCATTCCTTGTACTACCCTCAATATTAACCCGTAACCCATTATTGTTCAAATCCCCTAAATTAATTTAATCCCTATTTTTGTCGAGAGTTGACTTGAATTAATTGTTTAACTATGTCTTGTTATTAATTGTTAATTTATGATTAGTTGACTTGTTCTTAAAAAAAAAACATGTATACTTATCAGTAGTTATCTTTTGCTTGTAAGTTTCACTCCATAGTCAAAGAAGAAAGCTTTGTTGTACACAAGTGATGATTAAATATTTTTCTAGTTAAGTAATTTTTCAAGTCAATCTCGCTTCTAACCTTTTTTTCAGCTTGTGACCACAGCCCCTAACTAAGCCTCGTTACAACCCTTTAAAGACCTTTGGATTGATGTATCATCTCGATTTATAGTGGTGGAGATTTGATTTTTATGCAAGCCTATGGTAATAACTTTTCATATTGACTAATGAGTGATAATTTCATTGTCCTTAAACACTTCGAGTGATTTGAGTGAATCTTTAGTGAGGATGTTAAACTCTGTGAGGTTCCAAATCAATGATAACTACTTAGGGGATGGGAGATACCTAAGTTTTTCATGATTAAAATACTCAATTCAGAATGTTTGAAGCTCTAATGTTCTTTTAGTTGAATTCTCAATGTATGATTACTTATGAGATGGTTTAAGATAATATTGATAGGAATTATAAGTTGAGAAAAAGGAAACTTTAATTGTGATTCGAGGATTTTGCTTGAGGACAAGCAAACACTTAAGTGTAGGGGTATTTGATAAACCATAATTTATACATATTTATAACCCATGCTTAACGTATTTTATGAATAATTTCCCCTTAGATTTGGTGAATTCGATGCTCCTAATGCCTTAATTTCATGTTTTATTCTCAGGTAAGCATAGGAGAGCGAAAGGAACGAGAAACGAGCCAAAAACAGAGAAAATGGGCCAAAGCACGAAATCAACACGGCCTGGACCTCCTCATACGGGTAGATCACACAGCCGTGTCAATTTGGTAGAATTGAAGCACGACTTACACGGGTATAACGCACGCCCGTGTACCTTAAACACAGCCTGAATTTATCACACATGGGCGTGTCCCTACCGAGCCCAAGTTGAGTCCAATTCGGAAAAGGCCACTTTTGAGGGTTCTAAGGCATTCCAAAGCCTATAAATACACCCTAAAAGAGGAAGAAAAGGGAGATGGAGAATAGGGAGTAAGGAATTACTCCAAGGAAGTCGATTGATCCATATCAGAAGCCAGAGCCATTATCAAGATTGAAGATCTCTCTTCAACTTCCCCTTCAGGAGTTTTGGGTTTTCTTATTGTTTTGTATTTATTATTATTCTGAGATGTTTTCTTGTTTAGTTATAAACTAAACCCCTAAATACCTAAGGGGGATGAAACCTATGACGAAACCTTGTTATTATTTCTGAATCATATGATAAATATTTGACTTGTTCTTAATTATGTGTTCTTAATTCTTATTTTGGTATTTCAGGATATTACTTCAAGTTACTACTCTTAGTTGGAGGAGGAATAGACTTTGACTAGGAGTAACTTTGTCATAATTAAGCGGAGTTGATTACTCACCTAGAGATAGGGTGACAAAATTTTTCTGGATTAGGTTGAAACCTAATAAGAGAATCCATGGATCGAGTTAATGCAACCTTAGGGTGTTAATTAGAGATAACTCTCGGTTATTCAACCTAGGGATTAGACGTTGCTAGTCTCGAGAGGGATAATAATATACAGTAGGGATTTCTACGGAACAAGTTAAATGAATAAATCGTCCAGTTCGGAGCCAGAATAATAAGTAAAAGTCTAAGTGGATTTTTCCTTAGGTATTGTCTCAATCAATCGCTTTCCCCAAAAGTAATTTCCCAAATTCTATTTTCTGCAAGTTCTTTGTTTAATTAATTAGTTAGTTAAAATAAATCTCTTTTCTTCAGCTAGATAATAAGAAGACATTCATTACTAGTACTCCTAGTCCCTTGGGTTCGACAATCCGACCTTGCTGAAGCTATACTACTGTTCGATCGGTACACTTGCCTATGCCGTGATAATAGTTAGTTTCAAGATCGATTCATTATAAATTTATAAAACTTATCACAGGAAAATCACGATTGTTTTCTCATAGCATCCTCGAGTTCCCATGTAGCTTCTTCAACCCCATGTCGATGACATAATACTTTCACTAACGCTATTTTTTTATTTCTTAGCTCTTTGATCTCGCGAGCTAAAATTCGAGTCGGTTCTTCAGCATATGACATATCAGACTGAATTTCAACCTCGGTCAGGGAAATGATATGCGAAAGGTCTGATCGATATATTCATAGCATCGATACGTGAAACATATTATGTATCTTTTCTAACTCAGACGGTGAGGACAGCTGATATGCCACTGGCTCAATTCACTCAGTAATCTCATACGGTCTGATGAATCGCAAACTAAATTTCCCTTTCCAACCAAACCGCAACATCTTTTTCCACAGCGACACTTTTAAAAACACTTTATCCCCAATCTGGAACTCAATATCTTTTCGTTTTATGTCTGTGCACGATTTCTGTCAATCCGAAGGTGCTTTCAAACTATCGCAAATTACTTTCACTTTTTCTTTAGTATCTCTAATCAGATCAATGCCGTGAATCTTATTTTGGTTGAGTTCACTCCAATACAGTGGTGTTTGACATTTACCACCATATAAAGCTTCGTACGGTGCCATCTTTATACTCGATTGGAAGCTATTATTGTAAGCAAATTCAATCAGCGGTAAATATTTCTCCTAGCTACCTTCAAACTCGAGAATGCAACAACGCAACATATCTTCAAGTATCTGAATAACTCGCTCAGATTGACCATTCGTTTGAAGGTAAAATGCAATGTTAAAATGCAGCTTTGAACCCAAAGCTTCTTATAATTTCTTCCAAAATCGCGAAGTAAATCTTGGATCTCTATCCGAAACAATAAATAGGGGAACACCATGTAATCTAACAATTTCAAAAATATACAACTTAGCTAATTTATCAAGCGAGAAATATGTACGTATCGGAATGAAATGGGCTAATTTCATCAATCTGTCAACAACTACACATACCGCATCTTTCTTTTTCAGAGATAAGGGAAACCCCGATACGAAATCCATTGTTACTCTATCCCACTTCCACTCAGGAATCATAATAGGTTGTAATAAACCTGACGGCACTTGATGCTCAGCTTTGACTTGCTGACAAATCAAACATTTCGAAACAAATTCTGAGATATCTCATTTCATGTCGTGCCACCAATAAAGTTGTTTCAAATCGTTATATATTTTCATGCTTCCCGGAATTATTGATAAACAACTACTATGTGCTTCATTTAAAATCTTTCGAATGAGCTTAGTATTTCTTGGTACACATATTCTATCACGAAACATCAAACAGTCATCAGGCCCTATTCAAAACCCTGAATCAAAAGTCAAATCACACTGAGCTCGTTTTGCTTGCAATTCATTATCAAATTTTTGAGCCTCACAAATCTACTGTAGAAATAACTGTCCCACTTTCAACTCGGCTACTATCGAACCATCGTCAGACAAAGCTAATTGTGTGTTCAAAGCACACAAAGCAAATAAAGACTTTTGACTCAAAGCATCAGCAACTACATTTACTTTCCCCGGATGATAGTTAATCACAAATTCATAGTATTTTAACAATTCTAACCATCTTCGTTGTCGTAAATTCAAATCTTTCTGAGTCATAAGATATTTCAAGCTTTTTTGGTCGGTATAAATATGACATTTCTCACCAAACAAGTAATGGCGCCAAATTTTCAATGCGAACACTATCGCAGCTAACTCTAAATCGTGCGTTGGATAATTCTTTTTATGCAGCTTCAACTGTCTCGAGACATAAGCTACAACTTTGCCTTCTTACATCAAAACACAACCCAGGCCATTTAACGATACATCACTAAAAACTACGAATTCTTTACCCGACTCAGGCTGAACTAACACTAGTGCTTCTGTCAATAATACTTTCAACTGCTTGAAGCTCTGCTGACACTTTTCTGACCACTCAAATTTAACATCTTTTTGAAGTAATCGTGTCATCAAAGTTGCAATCATCGAGAAGCCTTTCACAAATAGTCTATAATAGCCAGCTAGTCCTAGAAAACTACAGACTTTAGATACATTTCTTGGAAGCTTCCAGTCTATAATCGCAGAAATTTTACTTGGGTCAACTCGAATACCCACGGCTGAAACTATATGTCCCAGAAAACCATCCTCTCGTAACTGAAACTCACATTTGCTGAACTTTGCAAACAACTGTTTATCTTTTAAAGTTTGTAACACGATTCTCAAATGCTTTACATGCTCAGATTCATCACGAGAGTAAATCAAAATGTTATCAATAAATACAACTACGAATTAGTCTAAGTACAGCCTAAAAATCCAGTTTATCAAGTCCATAAAAACAAAAGGTGCATTTGTTAGTCCAAAAGGCATAACAAGAAATTTGTAGTGTTGTACCTTGTTCTAAATGTAGTATTTGGCACATCTAAGTCTTTAACTCGGAACTAGTAATAACCCGATCTCAAATAAATTTTTGAAAACACTATTGCCCCTTTTAATTGATCAAACAGTGAAACGACACACTTTAAACATTCAGCTGGCATGCAAGAAACCTCATCAAATACTCAGATCGTATTTTCAAGCCAAAACTCAGCTCTCTTAGGATCATCATCAACATTAGCTCTAAACTCTTCAGCCCCGTATTTGCGTATCTTGTTAACTGGAGGCTTATTCAATCTTAAACGCTCTACTCCTTGAGAAGCTATAGGTACGGATTGGGGATTAGGAGGGGGTGGAGGTTGTTGAGCAGCCAAATTTATACGGATGTATTGAGTGAACCATTCGTTCATCATTTGGAAGAAGGCTTCTTTAGCCTCTCCTCCCTGGCTACCCGTCATGGGCCTAGAATCAGATCGCGCTGTCCCTTACGCGGGAGTAAGCGCATTACTCTCAACCTCATCAGTTATAGCTCGATTGGGATCCATTACTATATGAAAACACAGTTTAAAATGTCAGGACTCATCATACTATCTCAATTTATATATATGGCTAGACTCATATATGCTACGTTAGTCCTAGAATCGACTAAACCGTAGCTCTGATACCAAGAAAATGTAATACCCCTAACCCATATCCGTCACCGGAGTAGGGTTACGAGGTATTACCGATCAATTCACAACATTTACCATAGATAACTCATACATAAAGCATTCATTATCATAAATCATTCAACACAATCACATTATCCCTTATAAGGGCCTACGAGGCCTAAAACAAGCTTTAGAAGTAGCTTGGGACTAAACCAATAACATACAAAAAATTTGAAAACTTAGAAAAATTTTAACAATACAGGGGTCACACGCCCGTGTGAACAGGCTGTCTGCCTCACACGGCTCCAGACACGCCTGTGTCTCAAGCCGTGTGGAAACAGGGCATACATACTGACTTGGGTCACATGACCAACCACACGCCCATGTGTCTAGCCCGTGTGCCATTCGAAGTGGCCACACATGCCCGTGTGCCAGACCATGTACTAGGTCATGCCAAACCTGTAGGGTATAATGACTGATGCAATACGGCCAAGTCACATGCCTGTGTGCTAGGTCCTGTGCCAATTAGGAGGTATACTGACTTGTACCACACGGCCAATCACACGCCCATGTGTGAAACCGTGTGGAGCATACTGACTTTAATTCAATTTCATCACTAGGGGTCACATGGTCATATGACATGACCGTGTGTCGCACACGGCTGAGACACATGCCTGTGTCTCAGCCTGTGTGGACAAAAATAGGCCATTTGCAAGGCCAATTTGCCACCCTTATTCATGCTCACCTAAACAACCAAAATGGTACCATTTTAAGACACAAATATGCAGCCAAAAGTCATCAACTAATACACAATCATACTATATCCATTTCAACCAATTCAATACTTAATGCAATGCCATTTAACTATTCAATTACTTATCAATTCAACTTGCCTTACTAAACATAATTCACATGTATAATTCATATGGTTAAACCATTTCCACATGCATTATCAATTCAACTTCATTCACTCCATATAGGTCAATTAACTAACTTAAGACAAAGCCATTTACACAACTTACTACATTAACAAATTCATAATTACAACCCAACTCAATTGGCCTAAAAACACATGATCAAACATACTCAAAATGACTCAAGCCTATACATGCCATATACCATAAATTCATAATCAAAAGTACCAAAATAGATGTTCGATAGTGCGATAAAGTCTCTGACGATCACCGAATTCAAGCTAGCTTCGATATCACTATAAAACACGGGAAAATACACAAAGTAAGCTAATAAGCTTGTAAGCTCATATGATATAAACTTAACTAATCACAACATTCATCAATCTAAACATAATATCATGTACTTTATGATTACTAACAAACCTTTCAACTGCTTATTCATAAGCTTATATACAAACTTTGTAACTTCTTCGATTTTAAGCTCATAATATACATGTACATACCTATACTCAATGTCTCACACACTAAGTGCCATATATAGCTGAAGCTATCTCGAATCGCATACTAAGTGCCATATATATAGCTAAAGCTATGTCGTATCGCACACTACGTGCCATAAATAACTGATTTGTCACATAACATATCTTTAGTCCCATATATACAATTTATACAATACCAAAGCACTAAAATCATAATTATTACAATGCTTAATACATACGAAATTACCTTGAATTCTAAAACAGCAAATTGAGTCGATTAGTCGATAACTTTATCTTTTCCCCGATCAAAGTTTGTATTCCACTTTCCTTGATCTAATTATATTCAAAATTAACTTATTCAATCATTTATTCATTCAATTTAGTCCAAAACATATATTTAGGCCTATTTACCATTAGCCCCTAAACGTTCACACTTTTAACAATTTAGTCTTTATTTCACAAAACACAAAATTCACATAATTCAACAAAACCCATGCTTGACTGAATTATATATGGGTCCCTAGCAGCCCAAAACTTTTTTTTATTTCACATTTCAACCACTCAATTTGTGCATTTCATAATTTAATCCCTATTATGCATTTTCATCAAAAATCACTTAACAAAACATGTAAAACTATCATCAAGCATTCATATTTCAACATTAAACATCAAAGGACTCATAGATTCAACAATGGCAACTCTCAAAATCTTTAATAGTTTCAAAATTAAGCTACGGACTAGCTAGATTGAGCTGTAATGATTACAAAAACATAGAAATCATCAAAAATCGAGCTAAAATCGTACCTTAATCAAGCTAAGAGTTGGTCGAATATCTCAAGCCCTAAAATGGCTTTCTTCTTCCTTCAATTTTGGTGGATAAATGCATGAAATAAGATGACTATTTTGTTTTCTATATTTTACTTAAGTTAATTTATTAATTTACTATTTTAACCTTTAATTAAAACATTAAAATCACTTAATAATGTGTCCAAATATGTCCAATCACATTAACCATGGTCTAATTACAAGATAAGGACCTCTAATTTAATGATCCATAGTTATTTAATACCTTTAACTAATAGAACTCAAGTTTTACGCTTTACGCGATTTAGTCCTTTTTACCGAATTAACCATTCAAACAGTAAAATTTCTTTACGAAATTTTCACACATACGTTCTATCATGCTGTAAACACTTAATATAATATTAAAATAATCTTTCAACCTCAGATTTGTGGTCTGAACCACTATTCTGATTTGACTAAAAATGGATTGTTACAATTAACTTGTTTAATTTTAATTAATTTTATATCAAATTTTGATTAATTTTGATAATTTTTGACGGATTTGCAAAAAGGGTGAAAAACAGCGTAGCAAACACTGTTAGAAGCACAAAACCGAGAAGCAATTTTGAAGCATCAAGGCAAATTAAAATTTTAGCCTAAGACAGTCCAAATTATGAATATTAATTCATAATATAATTAATTTTAATTTTAATCCAATTTAATTTGGGTTAAATAAATTATTGTTAATTAATTATGAAAAAGGCCCCAGTTAAGCTAAACCGAGAAAATTGATCCAACCGAGCACTAGGCAGCCCAAAACCGTCCCACATGTTGACCCAATCAGTTTTTTGCCTGATTATTTGGCTTGCAAAATAGCCCTTGAAGACTCTGTAACACCCCAAAAATCTCGAAACCTAAAAATCCCAAAATCGTGAATTTTTCTTTTTGTGCTTAGTAATCCCGGTTAAGTGTTAATTACGCGTTGGTAGGTCTTGGTCAAGGTTTGAGTTTGAATCTAGGGGTAGAAGAAATTAAAGTTTAATAATTAAAAGGGCCTTGTAGGCAAGTAGTTGGGCTTTTAAATAAAGATAAGGGAAAATGGCATCAAAAAGCCTTGTGCTGAAGTGGCTAAGTGACACCACTTAGAGTGTAGGGAGATGGCGTTAGGGGCTAGCAAGGAGATCCTAGGTTCGAATCCTAGCTTAGTATTTTTAGGAGTTTAATTTTGGCCTTCTAGAAGGTTGGAAGTGGCGTGAAGATGGACTCTAAGGGGAGTGTTCAGGAGAGAAAATTAAGGAAAGGATCAAGGGGTTATCAGGAAGAAAAACGAGGAGATGAGAAGGGGGAAGTGATGGAGCCAAATGGGGAACTGAAGGCCAGGTAATTCGACTATAAGGGCTATAAGTAAGTATCGAATATAGGGTTGCTAGGCTAGTGTCGAATTTCCTTAACCCTGTTACCTAAAACCCTTTTCTCTAAAAGCCGAAAACCCTTTTGTTTTCTTCCTTTTCTTTCTGCCGATTTCTCCAAAAGTCGAAAACCCTTGTTCTCTTTTTATTTTTCTTGTGTCGATTTCTTTGTTTCGCTTTTGGGTTTAGCCGATTCTTCTTCTTCTCTCTCTTGGTGCCAAATAAGAAATTGTGCCGTTTAGATCTCTAGAGCCGAATACTCTTTGACTGAATCTAGTGTAAGTGTTACTCTTCCAATCAGTTTTCTTTGCTAAGTATCGAATATTGTCCCTTACTCTTTCTAATCGACTGTGGTAGGGAATTAGTATCAGATCTCGGATCTTAACTCTCTGCCAAAACTGTTCTTTAGGTGTTTGCGATCTTGGTAAGTATTCCTCACCCATTGGCTAAGGTGGCCGATTGTTCATAGTTTAGGTAAGGGGACTTGTGTTGGATTTAAGATTGGTGCAATCTAGGAGTTGATCGTGGTTAGGGATTTAAGAAGGGATTGTTATACTTATCGCGCAAGGTTTGGGGCTAATGAGATCACATCACGCTTGCTTACTAGGTGTGTACTTACATTGCACACACTAGTAGATCGGCAAAAGCCGAAATGCCGAAAAGCCAAAATGCCGAAATGTCAAAATACCGAAAAGCCAAAAGTTTGGCTACGGTAGTCTTGCGAGTGCGCAAATACTCGTAAGGGGGAAACCGATAGGTTGCCTGAGGCCCATGGGTGATTCCATGGACTTGGGTTGTGAATAGGCCAAGTGGGCCGGAATGGGCTAAATAGGACCGAAGGGCTATTGAGCCCATAATAGGCAAATTTTGATAAGCGATGCTATGTGATAGGAAATTTGTATGTGAGCATGAGTATAATGTGAGTTGGGCCGGATGGGCCATATAATGAGATTGGGCCGAATGGGCCATATGAACTTGAATTGGGCCTGATAGGCCATATGAATGTGAATTGGGCCTAATGGGCCATATGTATGAGATTGGGCCAAGAGGGCCATATGCATGTATGTAGGGGTTTTGGGCCCAGTATATGATAACCACATAAATCTTAATTAATATATTGCGACCGTGGACAAGTCATAGAGTTAAGGTGTGGCAACGGGTATATGCATGTCTAGGATTGGATCTAGGGAGAGCTTGGTACTTAAGCAGTCTTAATGACTCACCTCCTCTTCTCTGGAATCCTACCTGGTGTATAGTGTTCGTTCAACTTAGCTCACGGGATTTGTTAACCGGCCAAGGTAAGTAAAAACCCGTAACAAAAGAAAATTACCGAAATACCCCTAAGGGCAAAAATAACTAAAATACCCCTAAGTGTTGTGTGTAAGATTTATGATTTCTACATGCATTCATATGTATTCATGTGATATCCTGTTTAGGTTGCATATGGGTTGGGAATTATGGAACGGAGGGAGTATATGAGGGTCGCATGGTTGCTTGACAACCGTGGATCCATCGACGGCTTTTAAGCCCAATATGTGATTGGCAGCTTGCTGCAACTTGGGTAGTTCCGCAACCGGGCTACTATTGTTGTGTATCGGTTAGGTGGGTCGATATTTACATCCCCACAGGTTGTGAAAAGAGGGATAGAACAGAAGTGTACCGGTTGGATTATTGGGGTGGGTTGCACTGTATTGCATTGCATGTTTGATGTATGATGACTTTTGAATGCTTGTTTTCGTCGAGGGTTTTACACACTGAGTTTGCGAAAACTGACCCCCTCTTTTATTTTATTTTTAGGTGATGCTCAGTAGAAGGTTCAATGTTTGGAGGGGCTCTGGGTGGCCAACTAACAAGATAATTTGGACTTGTTTTTCTTTTTAAAGCTTATCAGTTTCTATGTTATTAAGTACTTTTCAAATCAGATTGTAATAGGGCTTCCACTTTATTATTATTTGGATATTTTTATGTGATGTAATTATAAAAAGTTGAACACGGTTTCTTAAACTATAGTATGACTTTTCTACGTTTCCGCTACTACATTTTAAAATGACATGTCTTCATGAAATCATATATTTTAAACAAGTGATTGAAAGGAGTTTTTTTAAGGACAATTAATGTTTCTTTTATTTTAAGAAGGGTTTTCAATGAAAACACGATTTTTGCTAAAACACTTTAATGTGATGCGCCAGATTCGTCCATAACGTCCAGGCCAAGTTTGGGGTTTAGAGACTCCTTCAATTTGCATTCAAACCCCTCCATTATTTATGCCTTTCAAGATTTTCCCAAACCTTAAAATAACAAGTTTGAAACCTTCAAACTTGTGACATGTATGGTCAGCCATGAGGGGACTCTATGGTTGTTGATTTTTGCTATTTTTGGCAGCCATCCCAATGTATAAATACCCCCTTGGCTGGTCACCTCATACACATCTCAAACTCATTCATTTCTTTACTTCTCTTTTACGTTTCTCTCTTCATTCCCTTCCATTGTTCTTCATTCTCTTCCCCATTCCTTTGACAATTTCACCTCTTGAAAAAGATTCCTTCCTCCATTATTTGGAGCAGCATTCAAGTGTTCATGGAAGCCTCGGTTCAATAAGAACAAGCACAGAAAGAGGAGCAGAGCAAACCAGTCAAGCATCGGAGAAACACAGGATTTGATTCTTATTCCTTATCATTTTTAATGTTATTGTTGTTGTTATGAACATGTCTATGAATATTTGTGATGTTGATATGTTTAATTTAATTAATATGGCTTAAATTTAATTCGTGTTAGGTTGATTGTATTTTGTGTAATTGAGTAATTAAAATTGTGTTTGTGTTGCTATAGGTCTCGGTAAGATGTTTGATTAAGTAAAACCATGACTAAGTTATCCTTGCATTACAATTGTAAGGTAACTAATGAATTAGTTATTTAAAGGGATTGAAATTGTATTTTATTGACACAATACTTAATCAGTGCATGTTTAATCATCTAAGGTAGCTGAGGGTTAAATTAGCAATGGTATCTAATGATACATTAGCCTTGCATAACTTGCTAGATTATTGTGATTAAACTATTTCAAGGTAGGAATATGTTGTTACCTCATGTAATCTTTTATGTACTTATGAGATTGAATTAATTGTTTGAATTGACATAGAGATATGTACAAGAGATTATTTTAATTTCATAAGTATGTATATGCATTAACACATTTGCTTATTAAAATTTGTTTAATCGGTTGAATTGACATAGAGATATAGTCAAAAGATAAATGGATTTAGGTAGGTAAGTATGTTCATAAGTTAGCAAATTACTGAGTTACTGTGAATTTATTCGTAACAACATAAATATGAAGTTTAATAATTCTATGTTAAGAAATGTAATTAATCTAATAAAATTATGTCATCTTGATTAAAATCATCTTTTGAAATCGTGTATTTGAACTTTTACTTTATTTTTATTTATTTTATTTAGTTAAAATCCTAGTTTTTAATCACCTCCTCAAATCAAAATATTTTTCTTCACCTAAGTGTTTTAAATTGCATTCATAAATAATTCTTTTCACAGTCCCTGTGGGTACGATAACTCGACATTTACTTGTCACTTTATTACTTGTTACGATTGTGTACACTTGCACATTTTCGTCATTCCAAGTTTTTGGCGTCGTTGCTGGGGATTATTTTAAAAGTCATTATTTGTGAATTTGTTAATTTTTCATTTTGGTTTATTTTTCTATTCAATTTTAACTTTTTTTGTGTTTTTTTAGGTGTTTATGAGTATTATTCGAATTATCGATTTACTCCCCATAGACCTTGAAATTGCAAAAACTATTCGACAACAAATAAGACAAGCAAGGTAGAGAAGGACCAAAGATATGAACTATGAAAATCCAAATCAAGGAAACGAAGCAAACCCTGCTCGAAATCCTATCCTTATTGTTGATGAAGGGATAGAGCTCTAAGACAGTATGTCGTGCCAGTATTTCATGATCTTAATCCGAGTATTAGGAGACTCGAAATCGAGGAACAACAATTCAAGCTAAAGCTAGTCATTGCCAGATGCTTCAGACAATGGGCCAATTTAGTGGAATACCTACCAAAGATCCTCACCTTCACTTAAGACTGTTCATGGAGGTGAGCGATTCTTTCTAGTTAGCTGGAGTACCTGAAGATGCGCTACGATTAAATTTGTTCTTATATCCGCTAAGGGGAAAAGCTCAAGCCTGGTTGAACTCATTGCCACCAAATTCTATTTCTACATGGAAAGAGTTAGCAGAAAGATTCTTCATGAAGTATTTCCCACCTAGCAAAAATGCTAGGTTAAGGAATGAAATCACTACTTTCCAACAAATGGACGATGAGTCATTGTAAGAGGCATAGGAAAGGTACGAAGAATTATTACAAAAGTGTCCTCATCACGGAATCCCTCATTGCATCCAACTTGAGACATTTTATAACGGTCTCAATGCTCACACGAGGATGGTAGTGGACGCCTCTACTAATGGTGCTCTCCTTTCTAAGTCTTCTAACGAGGCTTATGAAATCATTGAGAGGATTGTTAGCAACAATTATCAATGGCCAACCAATCGAGTAGCCTCAGGAAAACAAGTCACTAGAATTCATAAAGTGGATCCACTTACTTCACTCGCATCTCAAGTATCTTTGATTTCCTAAATGCTTAAAATTTTTACCACTAATGGGTTTAATAGTTTTACAGCACAGCCACCAAATCAATTTGAAAATATAGCATGTGTCTATTGTGGGGAAGGACATCTATTCAAAGGATATCCATCGAACCCAAGATTCGTGTATTACATGGGTAACCAAAACCAAAATCAAGGAAGGCAAGGACTAAAATCCAATTCCTATAACCCATCGTGGCGAAACTACCCTAATTTCTCCTAGAGTAACTAAGGGGCTAGACCCAGTAACATATACGCCCAACCTAGACCAACCCAACCACCTATTTTTACCCAACAAGTTTAGAAACAACTCAAGTTGAACCATCCAATAGCTTAGAAAACATCTTAAAGGCATACATAGCCAAGAATGATGCCTTAATCCAAAGCCAAGAAGCTAAATTGAAAAACCTAGAAAACCAAATGGGCCAGCTTACAACTGAACTCAAAAACCGACCACAAGGTACTTTACTTAGTGATATAGAGAATTTGAGAAAACCTGAGAATGAGCATTGTAAAGCGTTGACATTGAGGAGTGGAAAGACATTAGTGCCCAACAGTATCGAAGTTGAAGAGGAGCCAACTAATGCTCAAGATCCAGTGGAAGTTCAACCAAGTGTTGAAATTCTAGTTTTACTAGAACCAGAATCTGCAAAAACTGATAGGGTAATCCCCGAACCAGTTAATTTTGATATATTAACAACTCTGTTAGATGCAGAATTGCCACAGAAGACGAATCAACTAGTTCCAGTAAAGAATCCTCCACCACTCTACCTTCAAAGACTTCAGAAACAAAAGCAAGAAGTCTAATTCAAGAAGTTCCTAGACGTACTCAAGCAACTTCATATCAATATTCTGTTGGTTGAAGCACTTGAACAAATGCCGAACTACGCCAAATTCATGAAGGACATCCTATCTAAAAAATCAAGACTTGGAGAATTTGAAACGGTAGCCCTGATAAAGTAATGCAATGCATATCTTCAAGAAAAACTACCCCCGAAGTTGAAAGATCATGGATGTTTTACCGTAGCTTACAACATTGGAGCAACATATTGTGGTAAGGCACTATGTGATTTGGGTGTGAGTATCAACTTGATACCCATGTCAATATTTAGGAAGTTAGGGATAGGTGAAGTTAGACCTACTACGGTTACGCTTCAATTAACAGATCAATCTTTAGCACATCCACAAGGAAAAATAGATGATGTATTGGTACATGTAAATAAATTTATTTTTCCTGCTGACTTTGTTATTCTAGACTTTGAAGTAGATAAAGAGGTGCCAATCATTCTAGGAAGGCCTTTCCTAGCAACTAAAAGAACCCTTATTGATGTGCAGAAGGACGAGCTCACTATGCATGTTCAGGATGATCAAGTAACATTTAATGTTTTTAAGTCTGTGCGATTTCTTGACACAATTGGTGATTGTTCTACAGTATCTAATTTAGAGGAGTTAATCATGGAAAAAGAACATAACTATGTTGAGGACCCGTTGGAGCAAAATTTGACATCAAACCCTCCAACTGATGAAGAAGAGGATAAATACTTAGCTTTGCTAGAAGCTAATCAAAGGGGATTTAATCTACAATCCCGCTTTGAATCTTTGGAGTTAGAAAATAGGGATTATGCCCAACCAAAAGCATAAATCGAGGAACCATCTAAATTAGAACTCAAGTTACTTCCCTCACATTTAAAATATGTTTATTTAAGTAATGCATCTACTTTACCTATGATTGTTTCAGTGGAATTAACCGTAGAGCAATAAGAGAAACTCATCCAAGTATTGAAACAATTCAAGAAGGCTATTGGATGGACCATAGTTGATATTCGTGGTATTAGTTTGCCTGTAAGCATGCACAAAATCATCTTAGAAGATGGTGAGAAAGGGACGATCGATGGACAACGAAGACTGAACCCCATCATGAAGGAAATCATCAAGTGGTTAGATGCGGGTATAATTTATCCCATCTTAGACAGTTCATGGGTAAGTCCAGTCCAGTACGTGCCAAAGAAAGGAGGTATTACGGTCGTTGAGAATGAGAATAACGAGTTGATACTAACTAGAACAGTTATGAGATAGAGAATTTGCATCAATTATCGGAAGCTGAACAAGGTGACTAGGAAAGATCACTTTCCTTTGCCGTTTTTGGACCAGATGTTGGACAGACTTACGGAGCAAGACTATTACTATTTTCTCGATGGATACTCGGGGTATAATAAGATTACAGTAGCATTGGAAGATCAACACAAGACAACATTCACTTGCCCGTATGGTACATTTTCTTTTAGACACATGCCATTTGGTTGAGAAATACTTGGAAGTGTTTATGGATGATTTTTCAGTATTTGGAGACATTTATGATGATTGCTTAGCTAATCTAGCCAAGGTTTCAAGGCGATGCGAAGAAACAAACCTCATACTCAACTGGGAAAAGTGTCATTTCATGGTACGAGAAGGTATTGTTCTAGGGCATTGGATAACGAGACATGGAATCGAGGTAGATAAAGTAAAGGTAGATGTTATGGAGAAACTCCCACCTCCAACATCTGTAAAGGGTGTTAGGAGCTTTTTGGGCCACACTGATTTCTATCGAAGATTTATCAAGGACTTCTCCAAAATTGCTAAACCCTTATGCAATGTATTGGAGAAGGACACGATGTTCAAATTTTATTAGGAGTGCTTAAGAGCTTTCAAATATTTGAAGAATTGGTTAGTTTCAGCACCCATAATCGTCACACCAGACTGGGATTTGCCATTTAAACTGATGTGTGACGCAAGTGACTTTGCGATAGAAGCTGTCATGGGCCAGTGAAGGAACAAGTTTTTCATCTAATCTATTACACAAGTCAGAATCTAACGGGAGCTCAATTGAATTATAAGGTAACAAATAAAGAACTACTTGCTATTGTGTTTTCTTTTAACAAGTTTTGATCTTATCTTATAGGTACCAAAGTGACTGTCTATACAGATCATTCGGTAATTAATTATTTACTTACCAAGAAAGATGCTAAGCCGAGACTGATCCGATGGGTACTTCTACTTTAAGAGTTTGATTTAGAAATTCAAGATCGAAAAGGGGTAGAAAAACAAGTAGCAGACCACTTGTCCAGATTGGAGCCGCAAGAAGGGAATTCTCCAATTATACCCATTTAGGAGACATTCCTAGATGAACACTTATTGAAGGTAAATCATGTCCATAATACCCCTTAGTTTGCTGATATTGCTAACTATTTAGCTTGTGGTTTGATGCCAATTGATAAGACATATCATCAAAAGAAAAAGTTTAATCATGATGTGAAGTACTATTTCTGGGAAAAACCATACTTGTTTAAAAAGTGTGCAGATCAAATGATCAGGAGATGCGTGGCAGAAGATGTAGTACATAAGATTCCATATCATTGCCACTCAGCTCTGAGTGGGGGACACATCAGAGGTACATGTACTACGGCCAAAGTATTACAAGCCGAATTCTTTTGGCCAACACTATTTAAATAAATGTATGCTTATGTAAAGAGTTGTGATCGAAGCCAAAGGGTTGGAAACATCACCAACAGAAATAAGATTCCTCGAGCAAACATCATTGAGGAAGAATTATTTGATGTTTAGGGTATTAAATTTCTTGGTCCTTTCCCTCCGTCTTTTGGTCACAAGAACATGTTGGTAGCAGTAGACTACGTGTCTAAGTGGGTTGAGGCTGAGATATATCCGACGAATGATGCTAAGGTTGTGTTGAAGTTTTTATAGAAGAATGTGTTCACAAGGATTGAAACCCCGAGAGCTATCATCAGTGATGAAGGGTCTCACTTTGTGAACAAATGGTTGAAATGGTTACTCAACAAACATGGAGTGAAGCACAAGGTTGTCACAGCTTACCATCCGCAAACAAATGGGCAAGCTGAACTAGCAAACAAAGAGATCAAAGGCATACTCAAGAAGGTAGCTTGCTCAAACCGACGACATTGGTCTAAAGGACTGGATGATGTTTTATGGGCCCACATGACAAAATAGAAGACACCTTTAGGGATTTCACCCTATAGGTTAGTTTTTGGGAAAGCCTGTCATCCACCCTTAGAGTTAGAACACAAAGCTTATTGGGCTCTCCAACAACTCAACTTGGATCTTAAACTTGCTAAAGGGAAATAGATATTCCAACTCAATGAGTTAGAAGAATTCCAAATGTTCTCATACGAGAAAGTCAAATTACTCAAGGAAAGACTTAAGAGATAGCATGACAAGCACATTCGAGTTTGAGAATTTGAAACAGGTCAGCAAGTCTTGTTATTCAATTCTAGATCAAATTCTTTCTAAGTAATTTAAAATCATGTTGGTCCGGTCCATTTACAATTCACCAAGTTTACCTGTACGGAGTTTTCGAACTTCAAAGTAAGGGAGATAATTTTCGAGTCAATGCTTAGTGTTTAAAACATTACTGGAGGGATAAAATTGAACGGGATCAAATCCAAGTCATTTTATCAGATATTTAATTTTTCTTGTTTTTCTTTTTAAATAAATGATTTAGGGTATTTTTTTGGGACTAGTATGTTTAATCTGTCTAGGAGATTCGAACTTAAGCGGGATCGCTTGTGACCCCTCCAAATCTTTCCTGGGAATTTATTTTAACATAATATTCTGAGAAATTATTCCCTAAATGGCAAAACAAATTTTTAGTTTTCAAATAAAATGGTTAATTTTGATCCAAGTCTTAATTGCAGCTCGATTTCAAATTTCCTTTAAGTCTAGGTACTTAATTGAATTATTTTCAAAATTTGGTTGCTCTTTTTGTAAATATTAAAAATTAGATGTCTCTTTTTTGTAAATATTTTCAAAGGCATCTAGAATAAATGTTTTTAATTTAATAAATAAGATAATAATAACTAGTATATAATTATATTTATTATAATATATATTAATTATTTTCAACATTATATAAAATTAGGATTAGTTTTAATTTGATCATATTTTAATTAATAGTTTTATTTTAATAAATTAATAGAAAATAATAATTTAATATGCATTATATTAATTATTAATTGTTATTAACTTTGTGTAGAATTAGAACTTAGAATATTTTAATTATTAAATTGTTCTAAGAATTCTAGTTAAACCCCTGCTGTCTTCACTATAAATACCATCAACCTTCAACATCATTCATCACTCATCAAACCAACCTCCATTCACCCATCCCTCCATCAATCCTAGCATCCAAAATCCACAAAGTACCAAATCACCTAATGCCAAACTCTCTAGCCGCAACACCACCCAGCTCCTCACGATACCCTCACGCCTAGCAGCAGCCCTATTCGGCCAGCAGCCCATGCACGCACCCAGCAGCTCACACCGCTACTGTTGCTTGACGCACCGGCCTGCTGCCCACTCTCCCACATCCACGCAGCACACGCATGCCCTAATGCTCATGCAGGGATCCGCACATTCCTACTGCCTCCATCACACTAAGCCACACCTAGCACACCGTTGCTGCCTGGCTACTCGCACCAACACCCTTGCCTATCGCACCACACCATCAAGACACCCTACAACCATACCTAAACCAACCTCTTTTGCTTTATATTTATTTTCTTTGAGTTCTTAATTTTTATGAAAAGGTGGCAAGACAAATTTTTCTCTTAAATTTCAATTTTATTTGGTTATTTAATTTTTCAATTTATTGAATTATTAATATTTTATACTAATTAAATTTTTGAGAAAATATTTGTTTCCATCTTATGTTCAGGTTAATCATGCCTCACAAGAGAACTCATGCTGTTGTCCAAATTGACGAATCACAGAACAAGTTCCATTGTGAAGAAGCCAAAGCGAGATATAAAAGCATTTTCAAGAATCAACAGATGCACCTAGAGAAAGGCTTTACACTGAAAGAAAGCAACTATGTTGATTTCATGGCGTGCATTCGACAAATTGCTGAAGCTCTCAATTGGGAGTTATTTTGTGAGAAAAGAACTAGTACATATGACGAGTTAATTCGTGAATTTTATGCGAATTTGACCTCAAGCGAATTGAAGGAAGTTTCTGTCTGAGGAATTAAGGTACCAATTAGCTCAAACACTATTAATGAATTCTTTGAATTACCTAATTTCGAAGACGACGACTATTCTTCCTTGATGAGAAATATTGATGCTGAAAAATTGCCAGTGGACTGTGTCAAAGCAAAGTATTCACGCTTCCTGCAGAGAATATTTGACACCACTAGCGAAGGTATCGTTCTGTTTCATTCGATTCAGCCTTATGCCTATTTCATATGGGACTACAATTTCATTAGAGCGAACAGTCTTATTATACTCGATTTCAACTGGAACGATCATCGATGTGGGAAAAATCATTCTCAGAGAAATGCGGAATTATGCTGCTAGACGTTCTGGCCTATCTTACTTTCCCGTTATAATAACGATTTTGTGCTTGAAAGCTAAAATTCTTACAAACGTAAAGAAGACAGGTTATAATGTAACCTTCCAAACCCGGACTAGATGTTATGGCTAGATTGAGAAGGTTACATTAGCCACCGAAATGGCTAAGCTAGCTAACGTTACTTTTGAAAACTTTAAATAAACTCATTTTAGAGAAAACAGTAGTTATACTTTGAGTTAGCTTAAAAGCATTCATTCATTAGGTCATGTATACTTAGGATTCATTTCATTGTTGATAGTGTTGTTTTAGAAAAACCGTTTGCTTGTCGCTCTTCTTTAGAAAAGAAACCCGATGTTAAACTTGTAACACCCCTAACCCGTATCCGTCACCGGAGTAGGGTTACGAGGTATTACCGATCAATACACATCATTTAACATACATAAGTCATACATAAAGCATTCATTCTCATAAATCATTCAACACAATCACATTGTGCCTTATAAGGGCCCACGAGGCCTTAAACATGCTTCAGAAGTGGTTCGGGACTAAACCGATAACATATGAAAATTTTGGAAACTTAGAAAAATTTCAACCATACAGGGGTCACACGTCCGTGTGAACAGGCCGTGCGCCTTGCACGGCTCCAGACACGCCCATGTCACTGGCCGTGTGGAAACAAGGCATACATAATGACTTGGGTCACACGGCCAACCATACACCCGTGTGTCTAGCCCTGGTGCCCTTCGAAGTGGCCACACATGCCCGTGTGCTAGGCCGTGCCAAACCTGTAGGGTATACTGACTTATGCAGCACGGCCAAGTCACACGCCCGTGTGCTAGGCCGTGTGCCAATTAGGGGGTATACTGACTTGTACCACATGGCCAGTAACACACCTGTGTGTAAGACCGTGTAGAGCATATTGACTTCAATTCAATTTCAACACCAGGGGGCACACAGCCGTGCAACATGATCGTGTGTCACACAGGGCTAAGACACACACCTGTGTCTCTGCCCGTGTGGACAAAAATAGGCCATTTACCAAGCCATTTTGCCACCCATTTTGCACATACCTATACAAGATCAATTGGTACCATTTTAAGACACAAATATGTAGCCAAAAGTCATCATCCAATACACAATCATACTATATCCATTTCAACCAATTCAATACTCAATTCAATGCCATTTACCTATTCAAATACCTATCAATTCAACTTACCTTACTATACATAATTCACATAAATATTTCATTTAGTTAAACCAGTCCAAACATGCATTATTAATTCAACCTTGTTTACTCAATACAGGTCAATCACCTAACTCAAAACAAAGCCATTTACACATCTTTATACCTTAACAAATTCATCATCACAAGCCAACTCAAATGGCCTAATTACAAGTTCATCAAACATACCAAAATGACACAAGCCTATACATGCCATATACCATATTTACACAACTCAAAAGTACCAAATAGATCTCCGATAGTGTGATGAAGTCTCTAACGATCCACAGATCCGAGCTAGCTTTGTAAAACTATAAAACATCAAAAATTAAATAAAGTAAGCTATAAAGCTTAGTAAGTTCGTATGTAAATATGAAATAATCACAACATTCATTAACATTTCAAAATGGATAACATAATTAACATTTAAGCATCAAACAATGAGCTAAAATAAAGCTTATTCATATCATAACTCATAAGTTCTCAACTTCTTCTAACTCGTTACTTGAATTAGTTTTCCATACATACTTGTACCGATACTTATCTATTTCTCAAACATTCTCTTATCAAACCACTCCGGCTTATAAATGCTTATGATACAAATACTTCGATTTTTCAATGCCATAGTCCAACTATGGTCTTACACATACATTTCCAAGGCCCTGTCGTGGTCTTACATTCACATGCCATAACCCGGTTATGGTCTTATTATCCGATTTGCCATAGCCCAGCTATGGTCTTATTCAGCATCTCGTTTACTTTAACCGTGCATTAAATTTAATATCTCTAGATTTATCTATTATAATAAATATTATCTCAATTTCATCCATCAAATAAATAGATACACATTTAAGCTCAATTATACAAACTTACATCGTATACGAAAATCACGGAACGGACTAACTATCCAATTACTTTGCTTTTTCCCCAATCTAAGTCCGAATTCTTCTTTTCTTAATCTATAGGTAATCAAAATAAGCTTACTTAATCAACTATTTAATCAATTTAGTCCAAAGCACACATTAGGGCTATTTTACACATTTGCCCTAAACTTTTACATTTTTACAATTTAGTCCTTATTTCACAAAATCACAAATTAATGAAATTCACAATAGACCCATGCTATCCTAATTACCATATTGCCCTTATCAATCCATATTTTTCATTTATTCACACATTTAACCACACATTTTCACATTTTCACAAATAAATCCCTATTTTGCACTTTTACTCAAAATCACTTTACAAAACTTGTTTAACTATCAACAACTATTCAAAAATCCATCATAAATCATCAAAAATAACACATATTACTCAATGGAAACACTCAAAATATTTAACAATTTTGCAAAATAGTCCCTGGGCTAGCTAGTACTAGATGCAACGATTACAAAAACATAGAAATCATTAAAAACCAAGCAAAAACGGACTTACAATTGCACAAATGAGCTTGGCCGAATCTTCAAACCATTTTCATGGCTTTCTTTTCCCTAAAATTTGGCTATGAAGATGATGAATGAAAGAAAATAGATTTTTTTATTTAATTATACTTTAATTACTAAATACCAATTTTAACCTTAAAATATTTAATAACTACACCAAATGCCACTCCACTATCAACCATTAACTCTTGAATGGGTTAATTACCACTTAAGGACCTTTACTTTAAGGTTCTATAGCTATTTGACACCTTTAGTTAATAAAACATTACTTTTGCACTTTACGCGATTTAGTCCTTTTTATCAAATTGAGCATTCAAATGCTAAAATTTCTTAACGAAAATTTCACTCCATCAATATTCATGCTGAAAATAATAAATTAATTATTTCGACCACAGATTTGTGGTCCCGAAACCACTATTCTGATCTGACTAAAAATGGGCTGCTACAAAACTAATATACATGAAAAACAATTTTTCAAGTCATTTTGGAAACTTAGTTGCCTTATTGATTTATTTTTTCAAAAACGGTTCCTTTGCAATGCAGCGGAAACTAGGAAAAAAATATCAAATTTTACTTAAGGTCGATATAATACATTATCCGGTTATTATGCTTGAGTAATCTATGCATGTAAAAATCCCTAAAAGAAAAGTTGCCAAGCCACAGACCAGAAATAATTAAAAACTACAGGCCAAAACCAATAAAGACTTAATAATACTTATCAAGAATAGTCCAAAGTCCAAGGTGATTCTTCGAATGCTGAGTCCGGCCCAAATTTTGAGGTTTACCTGAAAAGTTAAACCCCATTAGGGGTGAGCTTATGAAAAGCTCAGTGTGAGTCAAAAAATTATTTAAACAAACATAAATATCAAATATAGTGAAACAAATTATCTTTAACAGAAGAAAATAGAACCATCATAGGAATTTCATATCGTTACATAGCCATTATCAAATTGATGTCAAACGGTGTATGGGCATAGGTAATCATTCATTCGATTGACAATCATTAATTTCGATACCATTCAATACAACAAAATACAATACGTAGCATAAATCAATAACGTTCAAATATTTCATGCACATGATGCAATGTAAAAAGGTTCCTACCCATACCATCTGCTACACACCACGTGTTCCCCAGAACCCTTCATCCGAACTCCAAAACATTATGGGCTTAAGCTCGTTGTGGTGAAAGCCACCGATAACAATATGCAAAAAATTCTGTCAATAAAAATGTAAACAAGCGGCTAGTAAAAATGTGATAAATCATCTTCCCCTTCGGTACTCTAGGTGCAGTGCATTGACTACAAATAATGCAAACTTAATATGCCACTAGTACTCCATGAAACTCCTCTATCAACCACAAAATCTCAACCTAATGCATATGCAATATGTCAAACAATCTCATATATAATCATATCTCAATACTTTTCACATTCATTTGGCATGCTCAGCATGTCCTCAGTAATCACATACTTTCTATAAATGGAAACAGTGTTCCAATCTTTCAAATTACCTTTGTGTTAGTATCAATCAATATCATTCAATTTCACATACTTTGCGAATTTTCATTGTGCATAACTAGCACCCTATTCAGTACAAAATATAACAAATATCTCATGCGTTTAAATTAAACATAAGCTTAACATCTCAACACATTATATCATTCAGCCAAACATTCTCATATCTTGTAACAGCCTGGTTTAGACCCTAGTTGGAACAGTGGTTTTGGAACCAAAAATATGAGGTTGTAAAAGTATTTTAATATTATTTTTGGTAATTACAGCATGTTATTTGATATGTGTGAAAATTTCGTGATTTAATTTTACCGATTGGTTGTCTAATTTGATAAAAAGACTTAATCGCATAAAATGTAAAAATGGCATTCTAATTGTTAAAGTGCTTAATTGCTTTTATTTATTAAAGATGGGATCCTTATGTTGTAAATTGGCCATTAAACCATGGGATGGTCGGTTATAGGCTTATGTTATATGGTTTTCTAATTAAATTACAAAGGTTAAAATAGTAAATGGTATATTAATAAGAAATAAATAAAACAAATCAATAAGTTAGTGGGTGTTCATCTTTTATGGCTGAATGTGAGAAGAAAAGGAAGCCATTTACTTTGTTTAAGGGTTCGGCACTTTGGAGTTAAAATTAAGGTATGAATTTTTTTCGATTTTTGATAATTTTTACGTTTTTTATATCGTTGTTTCATAAATTAGCTAGCCCATGCTTTAATTTTCAGAATTGATGATGAATTTGAGGTTTTCCATTGTTGATAATATGATGAATTTGTTGTTTGATGATGAAAAATAAATGTTTGATGTTTGATTATCATGTTTAATTAACTTATTTTTGATAAAAATCCAAATTAGGGATTTATTTGTGAAGTTTGAAAATTTAGGGGCTTAAATGTGAAATAAATTGAATTAATGGGCTACTAGGGACCCAAGGTGAATTCAGCCTAACATGAGCATAGTGAAATTTTGAGTATTTTGTGTTGTTTTAAAATAGGGATTAAATTGTAAAAATGTGAAATGTTAGGGGCTAAAATGCAAAATGCCCAAATTATGTATTTTTGAATGAAATTGAATGAATGTGTTATTAAACAAGCCAAATTTGTATTGAAATAGATCTAGAAAAGAGGAAATCAAATTTGGATTGGGGAAAGTCGAAAGTTGTCAAATAGTCATTCCAGTCCGTTTGTGTCCGTACGAGGTAAGTTCATAAGTAAATAAATGTTGTTAAATTGAAATGTATGTGCATTATATGTGCTGAATTGAGTTGCAAATAAATATATATATTGTCGAGTTGAATTGAGCTTTGGAGAGTCTGTTTCCGAGCATGGATTGATTGAATATGTGAAATTGAGAAAGTTTTGACAATGTGACGACGTCTGAAAAGCCCCATAAAAACTAGAGGAATAGTTAGGATACATATGTCATGATATAGGATTTCAATATGTGTTATAGTGTAAGACCACGTCTGGGACGTTGACATCGATTTGTGATTTACGTGTAAGACAAGGTCTGGGACATTTGCGTCGTATATGATTTCGTGTAAGACCCTGTCTGTGACAGTGACATCGATATTTGATTACATGTAAGACGACGTCTAGGACGTTGGCATTGTACGAGCTTATGAGCTATCCGAGTATCCTTATTGATTCTGAACAGTTCAACGGGCATTCCGAGAAATGAATAACTATGTGAAATAGTATCTGATTCATGTACGTGTGATTTGTTTATAAAATTCAGAAATGAAATGTGAGTATGTTTCATATGACCATACGTGAAATATATGACAACGAATGATATGAATGCATACAAATGAATGATATGTTATATACGCTCGTTATATGAAATTGTGGTCCTATGTTTCAGACATGAGAATTATGAAACATGAAACATGGCTTTGATGTATGATTGCTTGGTTCGAAAACTTGAACGGATAATGGAATTAAAATGGTCGAGTTGGAGTATGCTTTGTACGTAATATATGATTAGTAAAATAAAGTTGATCTTGGTTGACTATATGATTCATGTATGCAAATTTGGTTTATGTGAATAAGGGAATTATGATGTTCGAGTTTGGAAGTGTTTATAAAGAAGTTGATATAACTTTATGTATGATTTGTAATAAATGACCATGTTTTGGTTGGCGATGTAATGAATATGTGTGAGCTTTATTTATATGATTTAGCTAAAGATTGTTATTCGAATTTGAAAGCATGGTTATATGTTCATTGATAAATAAGATAAGTGGAGTTACTTAATATGGACACATGAATTTACGATTATGATGAATTTATATGTCGTTGAGATTTGCTAAATTCGGCCTAGTTAAATTGAATTATAAATATCATTGAGATGATTTATTTGCTTATGGCTTACTAAGCTTTCGAAGCTTACTCTGTGAGTTTTTCCTATGTTTATAAAGTTTCAGAGACTTGCTCAGGTTGGAAGTCATAGGAGATCTCATCACACTATCTAGTTATTGCTTCAGTAAATAAAAGCTTTGAGTTTTTGGTTATGTGGCATGTATAGGCTAGTTTCGATATAGTTCATTTTGATTTGTATATATGTAGCCATGCAAAAATGGCTTGTTAATGATGTTAATGTTTGTGTATATTCGGGCATGGTATAAGCTCATTTTGGGAAGTATTTTTCATGGTATGTATGTATGGTGTATTGGTTACATGTTTTGGTTGAAGAATGATTTAGTTATGGATTTTGAATAATCTTGGTATGAGATTGATATGGTTATTTGAGATGTTGGTCTATGAGTGGATGAATTTGGCATGTGATTTTGGTATGTTTTGGTATAGAGAGTGAACATGAAATTGGTTGATGATATTATGGATTGATTGAAACATGTTTGGAGTTGAATTTGGCTAAAAATGTTGCATATATGATGCTTGATTTTGTACTTGTAGGGAAGACCCAAATGGGTGGCAAATTAGCCTTACAAATGTCCTATAATTGCCTACACGGTTGAGCACATTGGCATGTGTCTCGACCATGTCCTTAAATGTTTAGTTTCGAATCAAGTCAAACTTGCACATGGGCCAGGCACACAAGCGTGTGACAGGCCGTGTGACCCAAGTTAGTGTTGAACACGGGCTAAAACATTATCTAAGGCATGGCTGTTGAGGCACACGGCCTAGCCACATAGTCGTGTGCCCCTGTTTGAAAAAAAATTTTCAAAGTTTCGTAAAAAATTTGTATGTGTTTGGTTTAGTCCCACCCTTTTCCTAATACATGTTTAAGGTCTTGTTGACCTAAGAAATGGAGTTTATGATAATATTTTATTATGATATGACTTATGGTTGTGAAGTGATCGCGAAATGTTCTAATATGTCTGGTAATGCCTCGTAACTCTAATCTGGCGATGGATACGGGTTATGGGTGTTACATATCTCATAACTCAAATATGCAATTACAAACTCAATCAAACATTCATACTATCAAACTAGCAATTTTGCCAACATGTCAATCTTTTAAGGCTCGAACATACCTAGTTCTGCCACTCAAAAAATCAATAATTTGGCTAATAAGCCAATATAATCAGCAAGCTAATTTATCAAATATAACATGATATTTAACATTTTCAAACAATTTATGAGTTTAAGACTAATCGTGATTTTTTGTGATAATTTTTATAAATTTATAATGAATCGTTCTTGAAACTAACTATTATCACGACGTAGGCAAGTGTACCTATCGAACAGTAGTATAGCTTTAGCAAGACCGGATTGTCAAACCCAAAGGACTAGGAGTACTAGTAATGACTGTCTTTTTATTATCTAACCGAAGAAAAGAGGTTTGTTTTAACTAACTAATTAAACTACAAACTTGCAGAAAATAGAATTTGGGAAATTACTTTTGGGGAAAAACGATTGATTGAGACAATACCTAAGGAAAAATCCACCTAGACTTGTACTTGTTATTCTGGCTCCGAACCGGATGATTTATTTATTTAACTTGTTCCGTAGAAATCCCTAAGTTATATTATTATCCCTCTCAAGACTAACAACGTCTAATCCTTAGGTTGAATAACCGAAACTTTTCTCTAATTAACACCCTAGGGTTGCATTAACTCAATCTATGGATTCCCTTATTAGGTTTCACCCTAATTTGGCAAAATCTTGTCACCTTATCTCTAGGCGCGCAATCAACTCTGCTTAATTATGACAAAGTTACTCTTACTAAGGGTCTATTCCTCCTCCAACTAAGAGTAGTAACTTGAAGTGATATCCTAAAATACCAAAACAAGAATTAAGAACACATAAATAAGGACAAGTTAAATATTTATCATATGATTCAGAAATAATAACAAGGTTTTGTCATAAGTTTCATCCCCCTTAGGTATTTAGGGGTTTAGTTCATAACTAAACAAGAGAACATATCAGAATAATAATAAATACAAAACATAAAGAAAACCCAAAACTCCTGAAGGGGAAATTAAGGAGAGGTCTTCAGTCTTGATAGTGGATCCGGCTTCTGAGATGGATCAATCGGCTTCCTTGGGGTAATTCCTTACTCCCTATTCTCTGTCCCCCCTTGTCTTCCTCTTCTAGGGTGAATTTATAGGCTTTGGAATGCCTAAGAACCTTCAAAAGTGGCCCTTTCTGAATTGGACTCAACTTGGGCTCGGTAGGGACACGCCCGTGTGACATGCCCGTGTATGATAACTTCAGGCCGTGTTCAAGCATGTTAGATTGGCACGGGCGTGTGTTCTACCCGTGTGAGTCGTGCTTCAATTCTGCCAAATTGACACGGCCATGTGAGCTGCTCGTGTGAGGAGGTCTAGGCCGTGTTGATTCCGTACCTTAGCCCATTTTCTCTGCTTTTGGCCCGTTTCTCATTCCTTTCGCTCTCCTATGCTTACCTAAGGATAAAACATGAAATTGAGGCATTAGGAGCATCGGATTCACCAAATCTAAGGAGAAATCATTCATAAAATATGTTAAGCATGGGGTATAAATATGTATAAATTACGGTTTATCAAATACCCCCACACTTAAGCGTTTGCTTGTCCTCAAGCAAAATCCTCAAATCATAATTAAAATTTCCTTTTTCTCAACTTATAATTCCTATCAATATTATCTCAAACCATATCATAAGTAATCATACATTGAGAATTCAACTAAAAGAACATTAGAGCTTCAAACATTCCAAATTGAGTATTTTAATCTTGAAAAACTTAAGCATCTCCTTTCCTCTAAGCAGTTATCATTGATTTGGAACCTCATAGAGTTTAACATCCTCACTAAAGATTCGCTCAAATCACTCTAAGTGTTTAAGGACAATGAAATTAGCACTCATCAGTCAATATGAGAAGTTATTACCATAGGCTTGTATAAAATCAGATTTCCACCACTATAAATTGAGATGATACATCAATCCAAAGGTCTTTAAAGGGTTGTAACGAGGCTTAGTTAGGGGGTGTGGTCACACTCTGAAAGAAAAGGTTAGAATTGAGACTGACTTGAAAAATTACTTAACTAGAAAAATATTTAATCATGACTTGTGTACAGCAAAGCTTCTTCTTTGACTATGGAATTTGAATAATGAAACTTACAAACAAAAGATAACTACTAATATGTACACATGGTTTTTTTTTTTTAAGAAGAAGTTAAATAACATAGATTACTATTAAGAACAAGACATAGTTAAGCAATTTATTCAAATCAACTCTCGACAAAAATAGGGATCAAACTAATTTAGGGGATTTGAACAATAATGGGTTAAGGGTTAATATTGAGGGTAATACAAGGAATGGCTTGTTAGGCTCAAAGGGGTTTACTAAGTGTTAATCGTGGAGGTAGGCTTTTCATGGCATGAGTGGGTTAATCCTAGGTGCCTCTATCATCTTGATATATCAAATCAAATGGTGTGGTCTTGACATGCATAATCAGGCAAGTTCTAGAATAACAATTCAATATCGGCACACTCAAAGCAATAATAAAAGTGAGCATGAAAGAATTAATAGATGCTCAAAAGGCTCAAAAATCTCAAAAAAATTATGGCTTTTTTTATGTTTAAACCTATGGGATTCAATTCAAGATAACACCTAAATTTGGGGAAACAACCTAAAATTTTAAATTCTTAAATATCAACTTATCATGCTTGATTTTCTAACGTCTTAAAGTTTAACAATCAATGCATAAATGCCTATGTTTTCATTCAAGATATATCAATCAAAATTATCAGTCAATCAAAATTCTTCTTAAACATGATATGAGAGATTTACAAGAGAACAAAGTAATATTCAAGGATTTTCAGATAATGAAAGGATTACCCCCCACACTTAAGATGTACATTGCCCTCAATGTACAAGGATAGATATATTAGAAAATATAAGATTATAAGATAGGGAGAGAATTGAAACTTCTTGAGTGTTGAATGAATGTCCTAGTTTGGAGTTATGGAGGTGGAGGAGGATACCCCGGTGGTGTCAGAGGTTGGGTACCACAAGTACTGTGCCAAAAGAATATTATATCTCCTTATTGAGCAGGGCATGGCAGTCGTGGGGAACCTTTTCCATTGGAGTTTGAAGTTCCTAAGTGATTGTGAGCTTTGAAGCTCTTTATAACTGTGATAAAAACAGGAACTGTTTAAGGGATATTAGGAAGAATAATTACTCGTAAAGGAATAGCCGAGAATAAAAATTATTAGATAAAAATTATAAATCTAATAAAAATAAGATGAAATAAAAAGTGGTCTTAAATGTAAATAAAAACAGAAATGTAAAATAATAAATAAAAATTTCTAAATATCTTCATTGCTGGATGGTTCGCGAGGTGGGACTGGCGATGAGATGTGGAGGTGCTAACAAATCTGCTGTAGAGTAGCATCAATGTTGTCAAATCTTTGAAAACATTACTGCTCGAGTCTGTTAAGGCGCTCAGAGATGTCAGCATATGAAGCCGCTGCATGAATTAGCTGAGAAGGTGGTGGTGGTGTCTAGGAAGGTAGGTCCTCATGTTGGGTAGGGACATCATCAGTAATGTGCTCAGGAACCTCCTCCTCGGTAGATTGAGCGAGACGATATTGGGGAGGGTAGGTTCCTCGGTGCCTCTCTATCGTCTCATGCTAGGCATGCTCGAGATGCCTTGTGGGGACATCTGGCCAATAAGGGCCAAGGAGGATTCTTGGATCGCGGTGTTGAGAAGTCCTAAGTGTCGTTCCAGTCGAGTCACGTAGGGGCCAATGTAGATGACCCCCCTCCAATGTCGCTCCGTCTGGTGGCATATGGCAAGGGCGATAAAGTAGGCAAGGTCGATGATGTGCCCGTTTGACATACACCATAAATAATAGACGTCATGGGTAGTGACGACGCCAATGCTCTCTCTCCGTCCTGTCAGAGTGTGAGATAAAATAGAATGAAGGTACCTTAGGGATAGAGGGAGAGATGATGCCTTGGTACGACTGGGGTCATATGTGGCCGAGCGTGGGATGAGGGCATCCCAGCAACGTGATGGAGAACGATGGATCTGGCGGTCGAGAGTGTGTAAGTTATTCTCCTCTCTGAACTCCTTGGTATAAAGACCCAATGCAATACCAAACTCGGGAATGCTTAGTTGGCAGACTAATCTGCCTAAGCGAAACTAGACTGTGCCAGGATCATTGTAGTTTGTCATCACCGTTTGAAGATGAAATATGGAACATAGTTCCATTGTCAGCTCTAAGTATGTCGGCTCGATGATCCCAAAGAATAGCTCCCAAGGGTCGGTGGTAAGGAGAGCCCGGATCGCATCAACCAATTGTACTTGTTCGACAGCAGTCTAATCAATGCAGCGTCCTGCTGTTAAGGGTCGAGCCCGTAGTATTTGAAAAAGTTCCTCTTGGGGCCCGTTGGGAAACTGTAGGAATGGGTGGCGAATTTCTGTGGTAGGACCCGAGGAGGATGATGCACCTTTCCTTTTCTTGGAAGTAGGAATGGCAGATTTCTTTCCTCATGAAGACAACATTGTAAACCTATAATAAAAATCATTGAATCGTATTGAAAAATAAACATAGGAAAATGGAACTAAATTGTAAGAGGAAAGAGGCATAGATAATTTCAGCCACAAAAAATTAAAATAATATGTTCATTAACATACTCTTGTGGCATTGTGGTATGAATCAAAAATGACAAAGAATGTGAGGCAATAAATTAGATGGCAACACAAAATGCATGAAAAATTTCAACTACCCTTATCATGAAAATTTTACTTTTAACTTGAAAAATGGAGTAGAGAATCCATGCAATGACTAAGAAAAAGATGATGGATATTCTAGATTATGATATTTAAATGATAGAAATATAGAAATTAAATCAAAAACTTGCATATTATCATGATAAATAGCCCAAGAAATTAGTAAAATAGACAAGGAAAAAGTAAACAAACGCTAGGAAGAGGAGAAAATGCACCAAAAACGAAGCTGGAGGCGGCACACGGGCATGGTGAGGAGGCCGTGTGGACTTGCAGCAGCTAGGGTTAGGGTTTTTGAGTGGCGAAGATAATGAATAGTGCAACCCATTTATAGATTTTGGGGCACACGGCCAGGGGACACGCCCGTGCGTCCCAATTTTCAGGCCGTGTGTTTCGCGTTTTTCCTATTTTGGCACGTCTGAAATCCAACACATGCCCATGTACCTCGGGCGTGTTGGTGCACACGGCCGCGTCGCACGACCGTGTAACACCCCAAACCCAGCCTAAACGTTACGGTCGAATTTGGTGTGTCACATCATATCGCTTTCCAAAACTGATCTTTAGAGTAGAAATCTGTTATTGAATCTAAACCCTTTTTATTACTATTTAACTAGAGTTCTCATCAAAATGTTTACCGGTTAGTTTGCCAAAGTTAAGTATAGTTTATCATTTAAAAATTGTGGAAGCATTTAAAAACTTTGTTGTTGGAAGCTCGTGTTCCTTAGGGAAAACATGCCATTTTGAAAATTCGTATCTTCCTAGACTAGCAGTTTAGCGTAAGAAATAATAATCCTAATTTAAACTTAAAACCCTCCAACGGCCTTATTACATAAATTAAAAGCCCAAAATGAAATCTAATTGCAATTAGAATAAACAGGAACATAAACAGTAGTGTGGCTGCCACCTAGTCCCTCGTAACTCCAAACCATCAAGCTTAGGGATTACCTGCACAGTTAGAAACGGGGTGAGTTTACGTAAACCCCAAAATAATCATCTGATGAACAATACAATGATCGATGCGATGCAGGGCCAAGCCCTATTACAATAGCGATGCGATGGCAAGATGCAGCCCATCCCATAACCATCCAGTACACCACCCGTACCAACCAACACACCTGTAGGGATATCAATCGACCTACCTAACCAAAGACACCAAAATCCCAAACTAAGCCGCGCGAATATCGATAACGTGGCGTAGTTTGCGATGCGATAAGTGTGGCAAGCCACCAGTAATAGCATATGTGACGTAGTCACCAGTACAGTACTTCCTCCATATCATAACCCACCCCATACAGACGTCGTGTCATAGATAATATGCAAGCAGCATATCATACTCATAACCAGTCATGTAAATGTCATTCACCCATTAATTAACCTACCGCTAGCATTATAGAGGTCATTTCGTGAATCCGGGGTAAAATAGTAATTTTTACCCCTCAGGGGTATCTTGGTCATTTAACTGATTCTGGGATCTCAATACCAACAGCAACTCTTTAGAAGGTCTACAGTCGTCACGAACGGCTCAAACAGCCTATGTGACTAAAACAGTGCATATGGGCCTAAGGCCCATTACTCGGCCCAAGTGACCCATAACGGCCCGAGCCCACGAGAGCCCTCGCGGTGGCCTCAACATTCGTCGCCCAAAGCTTGTGGCTCGAATCATCTCACGCGCATGCGCAAATGCTGACTTTTTAACTTTTGATTAATAACAGGAATGGCGTACAGTTACATATCTTTTTGGAAAGAAACACGTCGAACTTTGCGCACCCAACCTTGATATCCCAAGTACGTTTCAAAACTCTTCATCCTCTAATCACCCCCTCTCGATGGCCACACGCGAAATGAAGACTAGAAGAGGAGGGCAGCAGTATCCAGCCTAACCCCAACAACCACCACTGACTAGCGCACAAAGCCAAGAACACACCCCTTAGATCACCAGGGAGAGCTTCGGTCAGACAGAAGAATATTCAGTTAGCCCAAAGAACCACCCAACTAAGTCGATAGGGAGGAGAACCAAAAGAGTTCGGCTAAAACTCTAAGACAGAAGACGCACTTAAGAACGAGTAGAGAAAGAAAACAATTCAAGAAGATGTTCGACTTGAGGAAAAGAGTGGAGTTATCTGGCCAAGATGAAACGTAATAAAGCAAGAAAAGAAGAAAATGAATTCAGCACAAGAGAAAAAGGTACCCCGAAATGAATCAAAAAAACCAAAAGATGCACAAAAACCTGAGGATGGAAAAAAAGAGATTTCGGCTTCTCCCCTAAAAACCCAAAATGCCGCAAATGTCGAGTGCTTTTCCCTTAGCCGAATTTGCCCAAGCAAGATGCCCACTTTGGCTACAACACTCCTCCCCTCCAACTCCTAGAAAATCTCCACAAATCACTCCCCTTATCTCTCCCTAATCCTCTCCCAACAACCAAGACCAGTTCAAGCTTCCACCAGCAGAGTTCGACTTCACTACAAACTCCTGCCGTCCCAAGCAGCAAAATTATCATTCAATGCCTTCCCTAGGATTTGAACCCCTACCCTCCTACTGCCAAACCACGCCACATGCCACCAAGCCACAAGGCTTTTTGCGCTAACATTCTGGCACCATTATTTATCAAGCCTAAGTACCAGTGCTTATGTTCTTCCAAGAGCAAAACAGAAAATGCTACAAAAACCGAAGCTTGAATCTAGGACTACTCAGACACCCTCAAACACACTTAAATCAACTAATCATTTAAGCAAACATGGAACTCATGTAACGCTAAGCAAAATTACAGACCCCATACTTTTGAGGCGTTACAGACCGTGTCTTGCTTCGTTCGCTTCTCCCACACCCGTGTATTCAATCCCCACACATGTGTTAATTTGACAGGTTCACCCACGGGTGTTAGGCACGGGCGTGTCGCACGTCTGTGCTAGTTTCTCAATTTCGGCCATAGTCCTAAGGCACGGGCGTGTCGCACGCCCATGTTGATTTGGCAAGTTCACCCACGGTCATGTCGTACGGCCGTGGTGTTTTATCATCACCTGTGTTGTGGGAAAATCTTTTCCCTGTTTCCACATGGTCCTAAGCACGCCCGTGTGCTTGGCCATGTCCCTGTGGTGAACCTATTTTCAGGAGCTCCATTAGTAGGTCAGGTGTTATACATTAAAATTTAGAGAAGTTAGTGCTCGGGTTGCCTCCCGAGAAGCACTTATTTATAGTCTAAGCTCGACTTACCTCTCCGTTGAATGGTCATGGTGGTTTAAGGAGTTCGTACTCCTCATTCCTGCTATCAATCTTATCAAAATAAGGTTTTAGACGGGTGTTGTTTACCTTAAAAGTACCGAACTTGGGATGACTGACCTCTACTGTTCCGAATGGAAAAATACAAAGTACTGTAGGAGGGGTTTCTTCATTCGAGTTGGTAGTGATAATGTGAGGGTTTGCAGCATCTAGTAAGGCTTTATCTCCAACCTTAATTAAATTTGGGGGGGTATCGAGCGTATTCCAGCATAGTTTTGGTTTATCGTGTGTTCTATGGGCTCGCCATTCGTCTTGCTCCTCTATCTGTAGCCTTCAATCTTCATGAATGAGTCCTGTGTTGTTACTAGAACATGGCTCATGAACTTCTTTCAAACTTAATTTTTGCAAAGCAGGTTACGTCATATTGTCAGTTTCAGTAGACTGGTGTGGACAATTACCTCCAATATTCAACGTGTTGCCAGAATTACGAGCTTGAAGGGTGATCGTCTCGTCTCCTACATGAAGGGTGAGCTCACCTGTGCTAACATCAATAATTGTTTTAGCAGTTGCCAAAAAAGGCCTCCCTAAAATCAAAGGGATGTTGTTATCCTCCTCTATGTCTAAAACAACGAAGTCCACGGGAAATATGAACTTATCTATTTTTACTAGTACATCTTCGATAATACCCCTAGGAAATCTTCTAGTTTTATCTGCCAATTGAATGCTCATCCTAGTTTGTTTAGGTTTCCCAAGGCCTAGTTGTTTAAAGATGTTGCAAGGCATGACGTTAATACTCGCCTCTAAATCAGCTAATGCATGATTTATATCCAAACTACTAATTAAGCATGGAATTGTAAAACTCCCTGGATATTTCGATTTGTTGGGTAGCTTATTCTGTAGAATAGCTGAGCACACTGCGTTTAGCTCCACATGCGACGCTTCGTCCAACTTTCGCTTGTTTGCTAAAAGCTCTCTTAAAATTTTCATTGCATTCGGCATCTACGATAGAGCTTTAATAAATGGTAAGTTAATATGTAATTTTTTTAAAAGTTTAAGGAATTTACTGAATTGTTCATCTGAGCGGTCTTTCCTTGTCGCATTAGGGTATGGCACACAAGGTTTGTATTTTACATTCACCGTTTTACTATGACTTACCTCACCATCACCTTTGCTCTCCACATTTTCTTTCCTTCGTTCTGGCTCAAGCTCAACGCATCCTTCTTGAACATTAATTATGTTGAGCTGTTCCCTTGGGTTTGGTTCAGTATTGCTTGGCAGGCTACCTTGTGGTCATTCAGATATTAGCTTGGAAAGCTGACCTATCTGGGTCTCGAGCCCCTAGATTGATGCTTGTTGATTTTTAAGTGCTGTCTTGGTGTTCTGGAAACGAGTTTCTAACACCGAGATGAATTTGGATAGCATCTCTTCAAGGTTCAATCTCTTTTCCTGTTGATAAGGTGGCTATTAAAAACCTTGAGGATTCTGTGGCCTTTGGTTTCCTTGACCACCCCAAGAAAAATTTGGGTGGTTCTTCCAACCTGCATTATAAGTATTACTATATGGGTTATTTTGAGATCTAAAGTTATTGTTACCCATATAGTTGACTTGTTCCTCTTCGGTTGTAGGATTGAACAGTTGATATTTTGTATGCACACCTCCTCCACTTGAATCACACGTCATCACTGGATGTACCTGTATAGAACCAAGTAAACCATCAATTTTTTTATTCAGAAGTTCTACCTAATTTGACAACATAGTAACCGAGTCGGCGTTATAAACGCCTGCTGTTTTCATTGGCTTAGTCCTCATGACTTGCCACTGATAATTATTCAGTGACATCTCCTCAATAAATTCAGAAGCCTCTTCAGGTGTTTTTTTATTGATGGTTCCACCAGCAGTTGCATCAATCATTTGTCTTGTTGAAAGGTTCACACCATTGTAGAACGTTTGAACTTGCAGCCATAAAGGTAACCCATGGTGTGGGCACTTTCACAAAAGGTCCTTGTATCTCTCCCATGCATCGTAAAGTGTTTCTAAGTCCATTTGCACAAAAGAAGAGATATCATTACGCAACTTGGTTGTTTTAGCCGGCAGAAAATACTTCAATAAAAATTTTTCAGTCATTTGTTCCCAAGTGGTAATGGACCCTCGTGGTAATGAGTTCAACCACTATTTAGCTTTGTTCCTTAGTGAAAAAGGGAATAACCGAAGGTGAATGGCATCATCAGAAACACCATTAATGTTGAAAGTGTCACACAGTTCTAGGAAATTCGCCAAGTGAGTGTTAGGGTTCTCATCCTGCAAACCATCAAACTGAACAAATTGTTGTATCATCTGAATTGTGTTAGGTTTCAGTTCAATATTATTTACAGCAATAGCGGGCCTAACTATACTTGACTCAGTTCCTATAAAATTAGGTTTAGCATAATCATACATAGTACGAGGAGCAGGATTTTGATTTGCTAATTCAGTGAGTATGGCTGGAGGTGGCGGATTGTCTTGATTTTTAGTCATCTCCTCAGTTGTAGTTCAGATATCGTCCTCCTACTTTTCCTCTGTGTATCTTAAGCTACGCCTGATTTCTCGTTGGTTTCTATGAGCTGTACGATCAATTTCTTCGTCAAAATGCAGTGGTCCCGATGGGTTTCTTCTAGTCATAAACTACAAGAACCTGCCAGGAGAAAGAGAAAGAAAATTAGTAAAATAAAAATTAAAGTAAATTGCAAGAAAATAAATGGCTAAAGTAATAAAAATTGAGCGTTCCTAATATCTTAGTCCTCGGCAACGGCGCCAAAAACTTGATCGTGATTTTTCATGATAAGTTTTATAAATTTATAATGAATCGTTCTTGAAACTAACTATTATCACGACGTAGGCAAGTGTACCTATCGAACAGTAGTATAGCTTTAGCAAGACCGGATTCTCAAACCCAAAGGACTAGGAGTACTAGTAATGACTGTCTTTTTATTATCTAACCGAAGAAAAGAGGTTTGTTTTAACTAACTAATTAAACTAAAAACTTGCAGAAAATAGAATTTGAGAAATTACTTTTGGGGAAAAATGATTGATTGAGACAATACCTAAGGAAAAATCCACCTAGACTTGTACTTGTTATTCTGGCTCCGAACCGGACGATTAACTTATTCCATAGAAATCCCTAAGTTATATTATTATCCCTCTCGATACTAACAACGTCTAATCCCTAGGTTGAATAACCGAGAGTTTTCTCTAATTAACACCCTAGGGTTGCATTAACTCGATTTATGGATTCCCTTATTAGGTTTCACCCTAATCTAGCAAAATCTTGTCACCCTATTTCTAGACGCGTAATCAACTCCACTTAATTATGACAAAGTTACTCTTAGTCAGGGTCTATTCCTTCTCCAACTAAGAGAAGTAACTTGAAGTGATATCCTGAAATTCCAAAACAAGAATTAAGAACACATAAATAAGAACAAGTTAAATATTTATCATACGATTCAGAAATAATAACAAGGTTTCGTCATAGGTTTCATCCCCCTTAGGTATTTAGAGGTTTAGTTCATAACTAAACAAGAGAACATCTCAGAATAATAATAAATACAAAACATAAAGAAAACCCAAAACCCCTGAAGGGGAAATTGAGGAGAGATCTTCAGTCTTGATAGTGGATCTGGCTTCTGAGATGGATCAATCGGCTTCCTTAGGATAATTCCTTACTCCCTATTCTCCGTCCCCCCTTGTCTTCCTCTTTTAGGGTTTATTTATAGGCTTTGGAATGCCTAAGAACCTTCAAAAGTGGCCCTTTCCGAATTGGACTCAACTTGGGCTCGGCAAGGACACGCCCTTGTGCGATAACTTCAGGCCGTGTTCAAGCATGTTAGATTGGCACGGGCATGTGTTCTACCCATGTGAGTCGTTCTTCAGTTCTGCCAAATTGACACGGCCATGTGAGCTACCCGTGTGAGAAGGTCCAAGCCGTGTTGATTCCGTACCTTAGCCCATTTTCTCTGCTTTTGGACCGTTTCTTGTTCTTTTCGCTCTCCTATGCTTACCTAAGGATAAAACATGAAATTAAGGCATTAGGAGCATTGGATTCACCAAATCTAAGGAGAAATCATTCATAAAATGCGTTAAGCATGGGGTATAAATATGTATAAATTATGGTTTATCAATGACCCATACCTTATTTTTTGCTTCCTTGCAGCACACTAACGAATCTTCTAATTTTCCTTAATAATTCCTTAAATGAACCGAAACAAAAATTCAGTATAAATTAATTCAATTTACCATTAAACAAGCCCCCAAACTCCCACTTATGAGTTCAAACCAATCACTGAAATTATAACTATTTTATGAATCTAAACTAGTTAGATTCCTTACACTGTATCGATGCGAACTGTACATACAATCGTTCTTCGCCTTTAAGGATGATTTGGGGTGTTTGGGTCAGCACCTAATTCAATAATATACTAAAAAATAATTAGCTAATTAATTATTAAATTCCTTCATTTAATCAATTTGTAACCTTTACCCAACAACTATGTCGAAATAACAAACTAGTTACTCTTAATTGCACTTACGCTTCATAATTTGTGGGATCTGATTGGCTAATTGATCAAGAATGTATCTCCCTAATTAGAATGGGTTTAAAAGATAACTACAAGGGTTCAAGAACTCAAATTAAGTCTAGAATTAATTGGCCAAGATTCAAGAAACAAAACAGCCCCCTTTCTTGCACATAGGCGCACGCACCACCACCCATGGTGGCCAAAATTGGGTTTGAATTTTAAAATGCTTTGAGATCTCATTAAAATCTGGAAAAGTACCTTTGAAAATAATTTAAGATCCTCCAGACTCCAGGTCTGGAATTTTTGGTTTTTAATTGACAAAATTAATCAAGAAATTGAAAAGAAAAGATACCTTACCCAAGCTAGTCGAGAGAAATGGCAATGGCACTTTCTAGGCGATGTTTGTGATTGATCTTGGAGTTCAAGATTTCATATTTGGGGCTGATTTATATGAGGATAAACAGAATCAATATAATAAATAAGATGGTGACAATCTTGATGCAAAAGGAAAAGAAAGGCATTGTAAAATAGGAGGTGTATGCGACGACATTAATGGAGGAAAGGGAAAAAAATAAAATCAAAGAGAGGGAGAGGAGGAGATGAACAGATAGGGCAATAAGGAGGATGATTAAAGGCTGATTATTTTTGAAAAATTAACATTTATACCTAGGGTTACAAGGCTTGGGTGGCACACACATTAAAAATAAGGGATTTTTGCCAAAAATTAAATTATTTTGTAAGGTAAAGGATTTGAATTTGGGACCTCATTTAATTTCCACGCTTTCTCATATTTCTTTTAACCATTAGGCTTTTTCCTCATTCTTTAAATAATTTTGCAATATTTATTTTAAAAACAAGGCATGACCACTCTCTCTCGATTTACAAACCTGTTTCTACTAACCCCCAATTTTTGGGATGTTACATATAGTCAAACACAATCACAAATTGGGACCTCTACTGAATAGTCGAAGACTCTATTCTATAGAAATAAGTTAAAGAAAGCGAGGATCTCGAAGAAGAAGAAGAATATCTAACAGAGATCGAACTGGTGCAGTCAGCTGAAATCCCTGATATGACAGAACTAATGGAACCAATAACCAAACCTGACATTGCAACTTCAATGTTCATGACACAATCACCTCGCCCAGATCTTCAAGATGAGCTATCAAAGTTGATGGATGTAATGCAACATATGTAGTGGCAACAACAAGCTTACTAGAGATATTCAAAAATACGGGATGACTTAATGAGAAGTGCTCTTACAAAAATATTCAATGACCAATTTATTTTTGTGCCTGAGTTTCCAGATTTCATATTTGAACCATGGAGTCCACTATCAGAGAGGGAGCGAAGCGATTCGTGTAAAAACAAAGACGATGGAGCAAAAGATGAGTCGAATTCAGAGGGATCTGCAAGTAAATAAAAAGGGGGGATCTTGACTTATTTTATTTCTGTTCTTAGGTTATTTAATATTTTAGGATTAGGTTTTATTAGGAATTTTTATTTTTTCATAATTAAACAAGAGGTGGAAATCATAAATAAAAATGAACAAGTTACAAAGTACAAAGTGTGCCAATAGATATATATACGTCTAGGACTGGATCTAGAGAGAGCTTGGTACTTAAGCAGTCAAATTGACTCACCTCCTTTTTTTCTAGAATCCTACCTGGTGTGCAGTATTTATTCACTTTTAATAATGAAGACATTGTTCATCTTAAGTAGGGGGACCGAAAAATTAAAATTTTTTCCTCTCAGAATAAAATTTTCTTTTAATTATGATTAGGATATATTTTGTTCAAAAATTTGAAATTTTGTTAAGTATGCTAAACTTCAGTATAAATAAAGTTCGATTACTTCAATAATTGTTATGTTAGATAAATTATGACATAAATGTATTTTTAATAAAGCATGCAAATCATACCATAAAATTTTTGGTTCCTTAGGAAAGTTAGGCATGCATGAAGATTTAAGTCTCTAGAATTGACTTAGTAGTTTCTTAAGTCAAAATCCTAGAAAGCATGCAATGTTGAAAATGATTTAAGCAACTTTTGTTTGAACCATTTGAGCCTTTCAAGCCAACCTTGATGAATTTGTATCCCTGGAAACCCAACTTTGAGACTATATGGCCTAATCTTATTTGAACCTTATAATATTTAGCCATCACTTTTCTCTTAATTACCTTTAAATTGTCTCAAACACTAGACTTAGTACTATTCAAAATGTTATTTGAAAATAAGTTTGGGGGAGTTGAAAAGAAGTATCAAATGCTCAAAAATTGTAGTACATACAGAAAAATGCTCGTGGAACAAAAAAAGAAAAAAAAAGAGAAGTGCATATGTATTTGAAAGAAAATATGTGTACAAAAGAGCATGTGGAAGCAAAACAAGTTGGTGTATTGAAAGTAGTTATTCCGAAGGTCTGATTCAAGCTAAGTCTAGGGTTTTTAGCCTAAATTGATCTATCTTTTACCTACTCCTAGCCTCGCCACGTTACAACCTTTTTAAAAACCTATTTATTCAAGTTTCTATGCTACCTAAATTAGTGGAGAGAAGTTGTTATGTTCAACATGTAAAGGCATAAGTTAAACTTAATGATTGTAGCTTAATCTTAAATAAGGGAAGAAAATTAAAGTGGTAGGGATTTAACATGTCTTTATTAGGAAAGCATTTAGTCTATTTTTGTTATCATAAGAATAATTGAGATTAATTTGAATGATATGTATACTTAAGTAGCATAAATATCAAATTTTTTGTTTTTGAGCATAAGTATACCAAATTCATAATTTTGGGAAGAATCTTGTTCTGAAGGAATTTTTCAAAGGAGTTTTCGAGAAATTCTTTTCAAATTTGTGAATTACTCAAGATGAGCAATGAATTAAGTTTGGGGATGTGGAAACACGAAAATATATACACTTTTTCATGCCCTTTTTAACTCAAATTCATGTAGTTTCAGTAAAATTCTTGTCGAAAAATATATAATTATTATAAAATAATTAAATTGCACTCAAATTATTAACATGTTGAATTTTAATTAATTTTATATCAAATTTTGATTATTTTTATTATTTTCAATAGATTTGCACAAATGGGGAAAAATGGCTCAACAAACAATGTTAGAAGCACAAAATTGAGAAGCAATTTTAAAGCATCAAGGAAAATTCTTTTTTCAGCCTAAGACAGTCCAAATCATATATATTAATTCATAATATAATTAAATTTAATTTTAATCTAATCTAATTTGGGTTAAATAAATTATTGTTAATTAATTATGAAAAGGGGCTTAGTTGAGCTAAACCACGAAAATCGATTCAACCGAGCACTAGGCAGCCCAAAATTGTCCCACATATTGACCCAATCAGCTTGTTTGGCTGATTATTTGGCTTGAAAAATAGCCCTTGAAGACTTCTTCAATTTGCATTAAAACCCTCCACTATTTATGCATTTCTAGATTTGCCCCTACCTTAAAATAGCAAGTGTGAAACCTTCAAACTTGCCACATGTGTGGCCGGCCATGGGGGGACTCTATGGCCACTGGTTTTTACTATTTTTAGCAGCCATCCCAGCCTATAAACACCCCCTTGGCTGCTCACCTCAAACACATCTCAAACCCATTTATTTCTTTGCTTCTCTCTCACATTTCTCTCTTCTTTCCCTTCCATTGTTCTTCATTTTCTTCCCCATTCCTTTGCCAATTTCACCTCTTGAAAAATATTCCTTCATCTATCATTTGGAGCAGCATTCAAGTGTTCATAGAAGCCTCGGTTCAACAAGAACAAGTGGAGAAGGAGGAGCGGAGCAAACTAGTCAAGCCTCAGAGAAACACCAGATTTGATTCTTGTTCCTTATTCTTTTTAATTTTATTGTTGTTATTATGAACATGTTTATGAATATTTGTGATGTTGATATGTTTAATTTAATTAATATGGCTTAAATTTAATTCGTGTTAGGTTGATTGCATTTCGTATACTTAAGTAATTAAAATTGTGTTTGTGTTGCTATAGGTCTCGGTAAGATGCTTGATTAAGTAAAATCATGTCTAAGTTATTCTTGCATTACAATTGTAAGGTAACTAATGAATTAATTATTTAAAGGGATTGAAATTGTATTTCATTGACACAATACTTAATCAATGCATGTTTAATCATCAAAGGGTAGCTAAGGGTTAAATTAGCAATGGTATCTAATGATACATTAGCCTTGCATAACTTGCAAGATTATTGTGATTAAACTGTTTCAAGGTAGGAATACATTGTTACCTCACGTAATCTTTTATGTGCTTATGAGATTGAATTAATTGTTTGAATTGGCATAGAGATATGTACAAGAGATTATTTTAATTTCATAAGTATGTATGTGCATTAACACATTTGCTTATTAAAATTTGTTTAATCGGTTGAATTGACATAGAGATATAGTCAAAAGATAAATGGATTTTGGTAGGTAAGTATGTTCATAAATTAGCAAATTACCGAGTTGCCGTGAATTTATTTATAACAACATAAACATGAAGTTTAATAATTCTAAGTTAAGAAATATAAAATCTAACACAATTATGTCATCTTGATTAAAATCATCTTTTGAAATCGTGCATTGGAACTTTTATTTTATTTTTATTTACTTTACTTAGTTAAAATCCTAGTTTTTAATCACCTCCACAAATCAAAATATTTTTCTTTTCACCTAAGTGTTTTAAATTGCATTCACAAATATTTTTTTTCACAGTCCCTGTGGGTACGATAACTCGACATTTACTTGTCACTTTATTACTTGTTGCGATTGTGTACACTTGCACATTTTTGTTTTCCTAGCATGCCACACGGGTGTGTGGGATTTGGATCAGGCCGTGTAGGCCACAAGGGTAAGGCAAATTTGGGCGTGTGGGCCCAAAATTTTAAAATTTTTCCTAGGGTCGCATGGATCGTTCTAATTGACTGTGGGCCTTCTATAGGGTCGGAAGGGCTAACCAAACCCTAATTCTTGTGACCTGTTATTCTGATAGACTAATTTGAGTAGGAAAAATTGGTATGTATGTCTGATTATTCTGTATAAGCATGTATGATATCTGCACACGAACATGCGAGGCATGTTATCTGTTATTTGATATCTGTATCTGTATATGGGGTGAAATTTGTATATGTGGAGGAAGTGTTCTGTACGGTGACCTGTCACCTATTTTCTGGCAGCTTGGCTGCATACTATTCTGTTATGTGTCGTATGAACGCTATATGGTGTGTAGGGATGGGTGGGTGTTTTATACCTCACATGGTGTGATGAGATGGTCGAAGATGGTGTGTAGAGGATTGGGGTAGGATTCTATATATTTGTTCTAATTATTTGATTCTGACATCTATTTTTATGAAGGACTTAAGCCCGTATCTGCATCTGTTCTGCATATCAGTTTCTGTGTAGATTTGCATGACTATCTCTGTTGGGTTACATATTGAGTTTCCAAAAACACACATTCATTTGTTTGTTCTGTTCAAGTAATCCTCAAGCATAGGTGGACTGGTGCGACGAAGTCTCAGCAGTGACCACTGGTTCACGAACTGGTTTAATTAATAGTTTTATTTTAATTCTAGATTATTTTGAGAGTTTATAATTTTTGAGACTCTCTAGACTTTTTTGTTTTAAATTTGGTTTTGTTTGTGCATGGACTTTTATACTGTAACCTTTGAAAACTTCTGCTGTAAAATAAGTTTTCTGAAGGAACAAATTAACAACATTTTCATAACGAGAATAAGAATAAGTTTGTTAAAATGTAGATTCTTCTTAGCAATAATTAAATGCAACAAATTCGGCATAACAAGATTGATTTCAAAACTTCTTCTTCATTATACTCCCAAATTCGGCCATAACGTTTAAGCCAGATTCAGGGTGTTACAAATTTGTACCCCCTTCTATTCCTGCCTGGAGGTCTGAACTCAAACCTTTTAAAGGCCTGGAAAGAGGGTTTAGAAAGTGGTACTAACTTCGGTGGCCACACCCTGACGAAGAGGTGTGACCACAACTTGGAAGAGTCACTAAGCTTTTAGGGGGTGTACAGGGGACTCCAAGTCTGCCATCCAATGTACTTTCCTCTTCATTAATTTCTTCCCTACTAACCCCCATTCGCCTTGGCTCTAGGGTTTTCCTTACCAAGTTTCTACTCACCATCATCATTTTCATCGTTCTAGCATCGACACGGGTATGTGAGATTTGGGCCAGGCCGTGTAGGTCACACAGGTAAGGCCAATTTGGTCGTGTGGGCCACACGGGCATTTGGGCTGAAAATTTTAAAATTTTTCCTACGGTCGCATGAGTCATTCCATTCGACTGTCAGCCTTTCATAGGGTCGGTAAGGGCTAACCAAACCCTACTGCTTGTGATTTGTTATTCTAATAGACTAATCTAAGTAGGAAAGATCGGTATGTATGTCTGATTACTCTGTATAAGCATGAACGATATCTGCACACGAGCATGTGAGGCATGTTATTTATGTATATCTATTATTTGATATCTGTATCTGTATATGGGGTGAGATTTGTATATGTGGAGGAAGTGTTCTGTACGGTGACCTTTGGCCTATTTTCTGGCAACTTGGCTGCATACTATTCTATTATATGTCACATGGACGCTATATGGTATGTAGGGATGGGTGGGTGTTTTAAACCCCACATCGTGTGATGAGATGGTCGGAGATAGTGTGTAGAGGATGGGGGTAGGATTCTATTTATTTGTTCTAATTATCTAATTCTGACATTTGTTTCTGTTAAAGACTTAAGTTCGTATCTACATCTGTTCTGCATATGAGTTTCTTTGTAGATTTGAATGACTATCTCTTTTGCGTTACACACTGAGTTTCCAAAAACTCAGATTCGTTTGTCTTTTTTGTTCAGGTAATCCTCAAGCATAGGTGGACCATTGTGACGAAGTCTCAGCAGTGACCACTGGTTCACAAACTGGTTTAATTAATAGTTTTATTTGAATTCTAGATTACTTTGAGAGTTTGTAATTTTTGGGACTCTCTAGACTATTTTGTTTTAAATTTGGTTTTGATTGTGCATGGACTTTTATACTGCAAAATTTGACAACTTCTGTTGTAAAATAAGTTTTCTGAAGGAACAGATTAAGAACATTTTCATAACAAGAATAAGAATAAGTTTGTTAAAATGTAGATTATTCTTATCAATAATTAAATGCGACAAATTCAGCATAACAAGATTGATTTCAAAACCTCTTCTTCATTATACTCCCAGATTCGACTATAACGTCTAGGCCAAATTTGGGGTGTTACAAATTTGTACCCCCTTCTATTCCTGCTGAGGTATGAACTCAAATCCAACATGTGCAAGGTGGAAGTATGTGACAGTTTATCTGCATTAGTGTGACATTGTTCACGATTTTGATTATATCTGCGATTCTGGTGACACTGTTCACAATCTAGTGTGTTGGATGAATGAGTTCTGGGAAAAAACTCGACATGGTGTGTAGCGGAGATAGGTAGGACTATTTTCACAAAATTTGCATTGTTTTACAGAATGGGCATTGACATGATCAAGCATAGTATAAGTGTTTATATGTATGTGATTGTGTTTATGTTAATCTCACACTAAGCTTTATAGCTCACCCCCTTTAATTTTCTGATTTTACAGATAAACCTAAGATTAGGATTCGACAACGGCATTTGAAGGAGTTTCTCAGAAGTTTTTTTAAATTAAAGTAATTAAATTTTATTTTAATATTTTGGGTTTGTAATAAGTTTGTGTATGGACTGTGACATAAGACTTTATTTTGGGGATTTTTCATTCTGATTTGCATAAATTGCTTGCATGACATTAAGTTTTAAAAATTGCATAAATTAGTATTTGATAAGATTTCGCTTGAAACTCAATTTTTAAAATAGGATCTGTCAATAACATATTTTTTTTGTTGCATTTTTGAAAAATGAGTTTTTAATAAAATTAGACTGAGTTTTCAAAATTATTAATGTTTGCAAATGAGTTTTCCAAAGACATTTGATTTATGAAGTTAATATGTTTTTATTTTTGAAAAAATGACGAATAACCAACTTCTCAATTTTTTAATAAAAAGACATGATTTAAAAGTATGATTGGAAATCCGAAGTAGTTTTGAATAAATGATTGAATGTCTACAGTTGAGATATTATTTATTTTGACTCCTAAAATTTCCACGGTTTTTATGAAATTAAAATAAATGTTTTATTTCTTTTGTTTTGAATTGATAAGCCAACAATTTTAAAATATTTTTTTCAAAATTCTAAAAGTTTATTTCGGCCATTTTCATGGACAAATAGTTTTTGAAATGAGATTTAAATTAAAGTTGAACTTTCAATTTTACTAGTTTTGAACGAACTACACAAATAGTTTTAAAAATTATGTTTGAAATCAAGAAAGTTTTTCTGGGCCATTCCGGTGGCCAACGTAGCTTTCCGAATTTGGCCATAATGACTGGGCCGGGTTTAGGGTGTGACAAAGTCCGTAAGTATTATTATTTGATATTTATGAGTTAAATATAGTAATATAATACATTTTGATTTGGTAATTTATATTGTTTGAATGAAAAGTTAAGTTCAAGTGGTATATCTTTAAAGTCAAGTGGTTTTAGAAAAGGAGGTATCGGGACCTCATTTCTATAAACCGAGCCTGTAAATACTTTATTAAATATTTATAGAGTGTTATTAGGTCCATATTAAAATTTGGTTAAGAAATTTTAATGTTTAGATAGTTAATTAATTAAAAAGGACTAACTTGTAAAGGATGTAAAATCTAGTCATTATTGAATTACAGTAATTAGATGGTTTAATTATTTAATGAGGGAGGTTTTATATTGCAATTTGATAAACCATAATTTATACATATTTTTACCCTATTCTTAACGCATTTTATGGATGATTTTTCCTTAGAATTAGTGAATTCGATGCTCCTAATGCCTTAATTTCATGTTTTATACTTAGGTAAGCATAGGAGAGCGAAATAAACGAGAAACGGGCCAAAAATGGAGAAAATGGGCCAAAGTACGAAATCAACACAGCCTGGACCTCCTCACACGGGCAGCTAACACGGCCGTGTCAATTTGGAAAAATCGAAGCACGACTCACACGGGTAGAGCACACGCCCGTGCCAATCTAACAGGCTCGAACACGGCCTGAAGTAATCGCACACGGGCGTGTCATACGGGCATGTCTGTGTCGAGCCTAAGTTGAGTCCAATTTGGAAAAGGCCACTTTTGAGGGTTCTTAGGCATTCCAAAGCCTATAAATACACCCCAGAGGAGGAAGAAAAGGGGACGGAGAATAGGGAGTAAGGAATTACTCCAAGGAAGCAGATTGATCCATCTCAGAAGCCGAATTCACCATCAAGACTGAAGATCTCTCCTCAATTTCCCTTCAGGAGTTTTGGGTTTTTTTATGTTTTGTATTCTTTATTATTCTGAGATGTTTTCTTATTTAGTTATAAACTAAAACCCCTAAATACCTAAGGGGGATAAAACCTAAGACGAATCTTGTTATTAATTTTTGAATCGTGTGATAAATATTTGGCTTGTTCTTAATTATGTGTTCTTAATTCTTGTTTGGTATTTCAGGATATCACTTCAAGTTAATGCTCTTAGCTGGAGGAGGAATAGACCTTGACTAAGAGTGACTTTGTCATAATTAAGCGGAGTTTATTGCGCGCCTAAAGATAGGGTGATAAGATTTTGCCGGATTAGGGTGAAACCTAATAAGGGAGTCCATAGATCGAGTTAATGCAACCCTAGGGTGTTAATTAGAGAAAAGTCTCGGTTATTCAACCTAGGGATTAGACGTTATTAGTCTTGAATAGGGATAATAACTTAACTTAGGGATTTCTACAGAACAAGTTAAATGAATAAATCGTCCGGTTCGGAGCCAGAATAACAAGTAAAAGTCTAGGTGGATTTTTCCTTAGGTATTGTCCTAAATCAATCGTTTTTTCCCAAAAGTAATCTCCCAAATCTATTTTCTGCAACTTCTTAGTTTAATTAATTAGTTAGTTAAAACAAACCCCCCTTTATTTCTTAGGCTAGATAATAAAAAGACAGTCATTACTAGTACTTTTAGTCCTTTGGGTTCGACAATTCGGTCTTGCTAAAGCTATACTACTATTCGATAGGTACACTTGCCTACGTCGTGATAATAGTTAGTTTCAAGAACGATTAATTATAAATTTATAAAACTTATCACAAAAAATCACGATCACAATTATACCAATTAAACTATTAGTGGACGGTTTTGGGTAATTAAGTGTATGAAATTTGATTAATTTTAAAAGGGTAAAATTATAAATTTATAATTAAACGAAAATTAAAAGAAACAAAATGCCAAAAATGCTATCATCTTATTTTCTCATAAACAAACCTTAACGTCCATAGGTAACTTGTAAAAGCTTTCAGCAAAGCTTATTCTTACATTCATGATCAAGAACCGAGTTAAAAAGACAATAATCGAAGAAAGGGGAAAATCGTAGATTAGTCTCCTCAAGTCAACCGAAAGCGTAATCTAGGTAAGTTCATAGTATAGAATATACATATGTTCTTGTTTATGTATTGTATTAGTATGTAATGATTTAATTTTAGTTAATATAGAATTCTGTTAATAAGTAATAAATTCTTAAATGTTGCAAATTAGTACAAGTGAGAAACAAGTATTTGGTAGTTGGTGAATGTTGCGATTATATGTTATTGAAAAGGGTTCGATGAATTTATTAAATGTAAATAGAAATTGCAAAGTGCCTCTTGTTGTGAATGTTTGAATTAAATTATAATGCCTGATTGAATGTAGTAAACTTTTAAGATACAATTGACATGCCAATAGGGTTAGTACGCGCGCTTGTACTGGATTGCACTTCAGTGCCTCTGATTACACATTTGTTCCCTTTGTTTGCACTTCGGTGCCTCTATTACACATCTTTGATGCCTTTAGTGTGTTGTAGTTACTCGAGTATTCGAGTCAAGTTTCTATAGTTCATCGAGCTATGAAAATATGTGTTTAATGTAGAAATATTGATGTGTACTATTTGGATATTCTATCAAGACTGATTTTGTAATATGTTTCATATTTATGATTATGTGATTAAAGGTAGATATTTATATACATATATGAATTAGTTTGGATTGAATTATTATAGAACAGGAAGTGCATGATGAATCATCTTTAGTATTAATCCTATACAGGTCTCGTAAATGATTGACAGGTATGATTAGTATAATTTATTTAGTTTTCAAATTGTTTAATTGAAGTAAGTGATTTGAGAATGATATGTTTATATGAACTATTGAAACGAAATGTGATATACATAATGATTATATATTAAACGTGTAAATGAAATGGTAAGATGAAATGGTTATACAAAATGCTTATATGAAAATATATATATGAAACGGCTTTATGGAATGTTTATACAAAATATTTATAAGAATATAAATATGGGAAAAGGGACATTTGAAATGAGTACTTGAAATAATAGTGTTAAATGTTAAATGGATATGTGATGGTTGGTTTATGTACCAATGTGTTTTTCATGTATATGTTTGATAATATGATACAGTTATATGTTTCATGTATGAACTTAATAACTTTATGAGACTTGTATTGTGTATAGGTAATTAAGGAACCCATGACCTTGATATTGAATTATCTTGTAAAATGTTTAAATTACGTCATTTATGGTAAGTTATAGTTAAAGTTTATTTTGAACTTACTAAGCTTTACACAAGCTTACCTCATTTTGGTTTTTATTCCTTATAGATCGTTGGATACAAGCTATCGATTGGATTGGTTTTGGAGATCACACTATCTGACAACTTGATCGGTAACTATTTGTTCACTTTGGTCTGGTTATAAGTCACATGTAAATAGGAATTTGATATATATATATATATATATATATATATATATATATGTCATAAACATTATGGTTATGTTTATGTCAATTGAAGTATGAGATTTGTTTATTGATGTAAAGCTTAATTAGTTTGTTGGTTGATTTGGATGTTAACTTGCTGTACCAATGAGGGTATATTGGATAAACATTTAGATAAAATGATATATGTGAGCTTTGGCATGTAATAGGGTTAAAAGATTATTTTAACATTTTCGCTTGTTTTGAATTGTGCTAAGATTGTGGAGATTAATGTTGTTGGTTGTGGTATGTATATAAGGATGTAAATATGTAAATTTGGACCTTTATGCATGCTCTATTAATAGTGTATATCTTATGCTAGAATGATATGTTCTTGAATGGTTATTTGGCATGTTTGGTATAGGTATAAGTTAGAAACTTGTAATGTTGAATGGGATTAAATTTTATTCGTACTTGTTGTGCCCTTTGTTAGAATATTGGTTATGTATTATAAAATAGTTGGTTTGGTGTGTTTTGAAGTGTGTTTGATGGTGTTTTGGTCATATGAATGCATGTGGGAATGGCGTGTCTTGGTGTGTAAGATTTGGGTATGTAATGGCTTGTTTTTGGGATTAAAAATGGAGCACATGGCCTAGGACACGGGCTATTACACGGCTATGTGAGCCACATGGTCGTGTGTCATTTATATTTTAGGTGCAGGTTTCACACGGTCTACAACATGACTGTGTGTCTCAAAACAATTTGTCACATGGTCTGGCACACGACCTGGGACATGGCCACATGACCCTTTTTCGAATGCACACATAGGCTGGAACACGGAAGTGTGTCCCTACTTCGAATGTCTACACGGTCTATGATATGTCACACGACCTGGCCACACGATCGTATGACCCTGTTTCCAAAACTTTCGAGTTTTTTTTCCAAAATTTTCTGTTTTGTTTCAAATTGATCCTGGAAGGTTGCCAAACTATTTTTAGGACCCTATAGAGTTTATTTAAGGCCCGCAAGTGTATTTTATGTTATAAATGGAATGTGTAAATGATTGTTATAATTACAATTGAATAAAAGTTCTGTTTGAAATCAAATTTTCTTAATGTTTGCGATAGAGACGGGTTATGGGTGTTACACTTCCTAACTCCATGTAAACCCAACAATGTTTCCTTTACATGCATTACGTGCATTTCTTGGATGCAATACCATGGAATCATAGCAAATTCAAGCAACCTCAACATATTTAGCATTTCAGGGTTTTGAGTGAAGAAACTCACTTGATGTTTTCTAACCTTATCCACTTAGCTTTTCCTAGCGCCAGAGCTTTCATTCTCCTGACAGCTAGGAGAGACAACCAATTCATGGGTTAAACTCAGAAATCCAAGTTTGAAATTAATTTTTCTAGAAACACAGAATCTTTAAAATGGTTTCTAGAAGACCTTAACTTTGGTTCTTAAATATCGTTTCTGTAACACCACTAACCTGTATTCATCACCGAAACAGGGTTATGGAGTATTTCTGAACTAACAGAATAATAAACCATTTAATTCATACATCAACCCAAACATCATCAAATTACAATCAAATACATTCATAATGTCCCTTAATCGAGCCCTCAAGGCCCTAAAAATACTATAAAAACAATCTGGGACTAAATAGGAAACATTTGAAAATTTTAGGAAAAAGTTAAAAATTTTAGACTGCAGGGGTCACACAGTCATGTGGCCAGGCCGTGTGAATCACACAGCTGAGACACATGTCTGTGTCTTATGCCATGTGGACATTCAAAATAGGGACACAACCGTGTCCCAGCCTATGTCCGTGCCCGTGTAACTCACTGACTTGGTCACACTGCTAAGCCACACGCCCATGTGCCAGGATGTGTGCTACACTGCGTAACAGCCTGACTTGCATGCCTTGAACCTACAGGGGACACACGGCTGTGCCGCATGGCCATGAACTATACAAGGCTGAGACACACACCTGTGTCTCATGCCTTGTGGCCTCAAAATGAACCTTAAAACACAAGTTTACCATTTCAAATTGCTTGGACCTTAAGAAACTCAAATACTAACCAAAATACCAAATCAAAATGACATTAATCGGGTCAAAAACACATCAAAACCAACCTAGTATGTGCCTAACCAATGTACCCTCATTGGTACCACAATTATATACAACTTTACCTCAAAATACAAGTTACCTCAAAATACAAGTTAATTCAATTCATTAATTCATTCAAGCAATACCAAATCAATATACCTAACAAAATTACCACAATCACAACAATTCATATATATATATATAAGCCACACATCCTAGCATAACATTTATACCTCATTCTCATACCATTTGCAAATTGGTAATTTGCACAAAATATCATTCATAACATTTACATAAACCAAACATTAACCAAAATAGAACAAGAGCCTATACATGCAATATAATCCAGATTTAACATTTCAAAAACTACTAAGATAAACTGGATAGTGTGACTTGAGTGCTGATTCGATCATCCAACCTTTTGAAAATTTACAATGACATTAAACAACACAAGTAAGCTTAATGGAGCTTAGTAAGTTTGACGAGTTAAATGATAAATCTTACTGAACTAACTATAATAATTCAAACAATAAAATTATCAAAGAGAACTCCCTGTCATTCACAACTTCAATCGATTAATACGTTCGTACTCAAATCAATACAAAACTAACTAACATGTCTTTCAAATTCATTAAACAAGTTACCTTAACAAGATTTTCCATCCGAAGAACAACTTACGGGTAAGAGTACATCGTCAACAGAAGCTCACAAGAGCTGGTCCTTCTACATATGCCAACAGAAGCTTGAAAGCTGAATAGAAGCTCGTAAGAGTTGATCCACCCAATCACGCCAAACAGAAAGTAAAACACGAGAGTTCATAATAAATGCTGAACCTCAATTTACTTGGGTAAAATGCTGATATCTCCCTCCAATACCATTTCCACTCCAAACCCCGTTAAACACCAAATCACAAATGTACTCAAATCCTGCTTCAATTCAAATCGAATATGCAATTCAATATTATAATTAAAACAATAATTCATTTCCAAAAATAGAATATATACATAATGCCAATCACCAATTATTAGAAATGTTAAATTTTAACCGTACGAACTTACCTGGACTAAATTGTAGTAATTGTAGAAGTTTAGGGACTATTCCACTATTTTTTCTTTTCCACGAGTATCTACGGGATCTTCATATAAAATATAAAATTACTCTTTCATTAGCATATTTTTCATTTCCAATTCATTTTACATTAATACCCTTTTATTTTTTAAATTTGCCCAATTAACCCAAACTTTTACCATTTCTGCAATTTAGTCCCTTAACTCAAAATTCATCAAATTAACTAATTTTCTCAAATCAATAATCTATCCAAATATTCTAGGCCCTCAAATAGCCCCTAATAAACCTAAAATTCACTATCAAACCCTAATATTTGACATTTTCACAATTTAATCCTAAAATCACAATTTAAAAAAATCACTTTACAAAATCATCATACAACACAATCAAAGATCCAAATACATGATATTCATAAAAAAAATCCAATATTCAACAACGGAAACTTCCAAAATTTTTAACAGAATTGAAAACAAAGGTACGAGCCAGTTGGACCTATTTGTAATGATATCAAAAACATAAAAATTACAAGAAACGGGTAAGAAATTCACTCACATGCAAAACAATATGCTTCGCCGATTCTCCTTGCTTGAAAAACCATGAATTTTGGCTATGGTCATGTAAAATGAAGAAGAAACCTATTTCTTTTTACTTATTTTTTTTAATTTCAACTAAATTACAAGTTTGCCATTATAATTTCATTATTTTGTCATTTTCCATCAATTTGTCGTCCTTCTATATTATTTAGGGCTTAATTATCACTTAAGTCCTTCCCCAATTCATAATTACACAATTTCATCACCTAATTGCTATAATTAGCAAGTTTTGCACCTTTTTCAATTTAGTCCTTTTTCTTTAATTAACTAAGTAAACATTAATATTTCTTAACCAAATTTTAATACGATTATAATGACTCTATAAATATTCTAAAATTAATATTTACGAGTCAACACGGCAGAAATTTGTTGTCCCGAAACCACTATTACGTCACTACTGAAAATTGGGTTGTTACAACTCTTCCCCCTTAGGAAATTTCGTCCTCGAAATTGTTATCTGAAAATAGATTCGGATATTGTAATCTCATTGATTCTTCGATTCCCAGGTAGCTTCTTCAGAACCATGACAATTTCATAATACTTTTACTAATGAAACTCATTTATTCCGTAATTCTTTGACTTTTCGAGCTAAAATTCTCACTGGTTCCTCCGAATACGTCAAATCTGACTGTAGCTCAATCTCACTATGAGGAATCACATGTGAAGGATCAGATCTGTATCGTATTAGCATCGATACGTGGAACACATTATGGATTTTCTTGAGTTTAGAGGGAAAAGCTAATCTATAAGCTACAGGGTCGATTCTTTCAACAATTTCAAACGGTCCGATAAATCTCGGACTCAGCTTTCCTTTCCTGTCAATCCGTAAACTTTCTTTCACGGAGAGACTTTTAAAAATAACCAATCACTAACAGCAAATTCTATATCTTTTCTTTTCATATCCGCGTACGATTTCTGACGATCAGATGCAGTTTTCAAACTATCCCGAATAATTCAAACTATTTTTTCTGTTTCTCAGATCAAATCAACTCCCACCATTTTGGATTCACTCAATTCAGACCAATACAATGGTGTTTTACATTTTCTCTTGTAAAAAGCTTCAAACGGTGCCATTTTTATAATGGATTGATAACTGTTATTATATGCAAATTTAGCTAACGATAGATACTTTTCCGAGCTACCTTCAAATTCGAGTATACAACATCTCAACATATCCTCCAGAATTTGAATAACTCGTTTAGATTGCCCGTCAGTCTGAGGATGAAATACCGTGCTAAAATTAAGTTTAGTGCCCAAAGCCTCTTGAAGTTTACTCCAAAACCTTGATGTAAATCTCAAATATTGATCTAAAATGATAGATGTTGGAACTCCGTGTAATCTCACAATCTCAGATACATATAGTTCCTCTAATCTTTCAAGTGTAAAGTTTGTTCTGACTGGAATAAAATGTGTCGATTTAGTCAATCTGTCAACAATCACCCAGATCAAATCTTTCTTTCTCAGAGTTACAGGTAAACCAGATACAAAATCCATCGTGACTCGCTAACACTTCCATTCAGGAATCAAAATAGGTTGTAGTAAACCCGAGGTACCTAATGTTCTGCTTTCACCTGCTGGCAAATCAAGCATTTAGCTACAAATTCACAAATTTCTCGTTTCATGCCTGGCCACCAGCACATCTATTTCAAGTCACAATACATCTTCGTACTTCCTGGATGAATAGAATACGTACTACTATGAGCTTCAAAAAGAATATCATGTTTCAATTTTGGATTATTCGGAACATAAATTCTACCTCGATAACACAATATATCACTATCATCAATATTGTACTTCGAACTCAAATTATCCTAAATCAACTATCATTTCATCATCAACTTCGAATCTTCATCTTGTAATTCCTGAATTTGTTGTAGAAACACAGGTTTCATTCTCAATTCCGCTAATACACAACCATCTTTCTTAATAGCTAAATGAGTGTTCAACGTTTGAAATGCAAAAAATGATGACTTTCGACTAAGTGCATCTGCAACTACATTAGCTTTTCCCAGATGATAATCAATAACCAGATCGTAATCTTTCAGTAACTCTAACCACCGTCTCTGTCTCAAATTTAATTCTTTCTAAGTCATTAAATACTTTAAACTTTTGTGATCTATAAACACGTGATATTTTTCACCATACAAATAATGTCTTCTAATCTTCAAAGTGAATACAATTGTGGCTAGCTCAAGATCATGAGAAGCATAAGCTACTACTTTCCCTTTCTACATAAGCACACAACCCAAACAGTTGAGAGATGCATCACTATAGAAAACATATACTAGTCCAGATTCAGGCTGAGTCAACATTGGAGCTTTCGTCAACATGTTCTTCGACTGATCAAAACTCTGTTAGAACTTATCGGACCAAGCAAACCCAACATTTTTCTGTAATAATCTGGTCATTGGTGAAGCAATAGTCAAAAAAATTTTGACAAAACATCGATAGTAACCCGCTAAACCCAAAAAACTTCACACTTCTGAAACATTTTTTAGAGTCTTCCAATTCATCACAGTAGAAAATTTACTCGAATCAACTCGAATCCTGTCAACCGATACTATGTGACCCAAAAATCCAACCTCATGAAGCCAAAATTCACATTTATCAAATTTTGAGTACAACTACTTTTCTCTCAAAGTCTGTAGTACGATTTTTAGATGTTGAGCATGCTCGGATTCTATCTTGGAACAGATTAATATATCATCAATAAACACAACAATGAATCTATCCAAATGAGGTTGAAAACCTTGATTTAATAAATCCATAAAAGCAGCAGGGGCATTAGTCAAACCAAATGGCATTACCAGAAACTCATAATAACCGTAACGAGTTCTGAAAGTAGTCTTTGACACATCACAGTCTTTAACCTTCAGTCGATAGTACCCAGATCTGAGATCTATCTTCTAAAACACTATAGCACCTTTCAATTGATCAAACAAGTTATCGATACATGGTAAAGGGTATTTATTTTTTACCGTGACTCTGTTCAACTGTCTGCAGTCTATACACAATCTCAAAGAGTAGTATTTCTTTTTCACAAACAATACAGGTGCACCCCAAGGAGACATGCTCGGTCAAATAAACCCTCAGTCTAATAACTTTTGCAAGTGTGCTTTCAATTCTTTTAGTTCAGCTAGTGCCATACGGTATGGCGATATTGATACCGGAGCAGTTCTAGGAACCAAATCCATCACAAACTCAACTTCACGATCAGGAGGTAAACCTGGCAACTTTTCAGGAAATACATCAACGAACTCACTAACAACTGGTAACTAATCTAACTTCAGTTCTGAATCTCAGGTATCAAGAATATATGCCAGAAATGCTTCACTAACTTTTCATATCAATCTTTGACCAAAGAAAGCTGAAATAATTCTAACAACATCTTTTGGATTCTCATAATCAGCTGAAATCATCTCTCCTATCTAACATTTGAAATCGATCAGTTTCTGTCTACAATTTAGCACAGCATCATGCAAAGATAACTAATCCATACCCAGAATAACATCAAATTCTTGAAAGGGTAACAACATCAAATCAGCAGGGGATTTACAACCCCTAACTTTCAGTGGAAAATTATGAAAAACTAAGTTAACTATCACACTCTAACCTAGTGGATTAGTAACTTGAATATCATAATCAATAGATTCAATAGGTAACTTCTTTTCCCTTACTAATGCACTGCAAATATAAGAATGAGTTGACCTAGGGTCAATCAATGCATACACAGTAACATAAAAGAGATAGAATATACTAGCAATCACATTAGGAGCAGTAGCTTTCTCCCTGGCTCGAATCGCATAAGTGTGAGCAGGTGCTCTAGCTTCTGACGAAACGATAGTGTCTTTCATTCTTGTACGATTAATCATAGTAGCACTTTCTAGCCCAAACGTTGACTTTTCTGAGAGGTAGGCATTTGCTTTTCTTTCTGATCTTCATCCTCTTTTGGCAATTTAGAACAATTCTGAATAAAATGATCAGTCGAACCACATATATAACAGGCTCTCAATTTACTTCTACACTCGCCAAGATGATATTTCCCGTAATATCTACAATTGGGCTTTGGAGCATTTCGTACATTACCCACACTATCAGCTGGTCTAGTAGGTACTCTGAATTCATGTTGAATCGTCTTGTTTTTGTTCGGATGCTTAGACACTAAAGTAGCTCGGCTAAAATAATCTTTAGTCTTCTTCGCCGATGATGCAAAAAATGACTTGAAAGAACCTCTCTTATGAAATTCTCGAATCCATCTATCCCGTTGCATCTTGCAGTTGTACACTTCTTCCATTTTTTATGTGCGATCAGATAAGATAACAAATTATCATATTTCATTACCTTCGATCATCATTCGGGTTTCATCATTCAGGCCATATTCAAACCAGATACACATTTCTTCTTCAGTAAGCATAATTGCTCAAGCATGTTTTCTGAGATACACAAATTCTCTCTCATATTCAGCTACCGATCTATTTCCCTAACATAACTTGAGAAATTCTCTCTTTTTCTTATCCAGATACCTTTTTCCCGATATATTTCTTTTTAAACTCAACCTAAAAGAATTCTTAAGAAATTTTCTCCCTCGTACCACAGCAACTATCGTTGACCACCAATTATACTCTTTCTCTTTTAATAACGAAACAACACATTTAAGAAAGTCATTAAGAGAGCAAGCCATTTCCTCAAAAACCTGTAATATATTTTGAAGCCAATACTCCGCTTTAACCAAATCATCCTCCAATCTACCCCGAAATTCTTCAGCACCACACTTTCTAAGTTTCTCAATCGAAATATGTCTATTAGGTTCAATCACTGGAGAAGGTGGAGGTGCAACCGGAGGTACAACAGGTGGTACAATAGGGGGTAGAGGTCACTGAGCTGGATTTTTCACTTGCATAAACTAGCTGAACCGTTGGTTCATATTCCCAAAGAACATATTTTTAAGCTCATGTTACTAAGCCGAAGGAATTGGGACATTACTACTCATCCCATGATTAGAAGTCAGTACGTTACTATTAACCTCATCATTGTCAGCACGATCAGATCCGTCTGACATCTTTACAATCTATAAGAAAATAAAGGTTAGATCGGATCAAACACTTCACATTATTGCAAATATATATGGCATGTAATTCTAGACACCTCACACGCTAAGTTCAGTCCAATAATCGACTAAATCGTAGCTCTGATACCACTAAATGTAACACCCCTAACCGTATCTATCGCCAGAACAGGGTTACGGAGCATTACGTAACTAGCAAAATAATAAACCATTTAATTCATACATCAACCCAAACATCATCTAATTACAACCAAATACCTCCATAATGTCTCTTAATCAAGCCCTCAAGGCCCTAAAAATACTATAGAAACAATCCGTGACAAAAAGTTGAAAAATTTAGATTGCAAAGGTCACACGGCTGAGACACATAGCCGTGTCTCAAGCCGTATAGACATTCGAAATAGGGACACACGGTCGTGTCTCAGGTCGTGTGGACATTCGAAATAGAGACACATGACCATGTCCTAGCCCGTGTCTACACCTGTGTAACTAACTGACTTGGTCACACGGCCAAGCCACATACCCGTGTGCCAAGCTGTGTACCCCTCGAAATGCCTCACAAGCCCGTGTGCCAGGCCTTGTGGCCTTAAAATAAACCTTAAAACACAAGTTTACCATTTCAAATTGCTTGGACCTTAAAAAACTCAAATACTAACCAAAATACCAAATCAAAATGACATTAATTGGGTCAAAAACACATCAAAACCAACCTAGTATGTGCCTAACCAATGTACCATCATTGGTACCAGAATTATATATAACTTCACCTCAAAATACAGATTAATTAAATTCATCAACCCATTCAAGCAATACCAAATCAATATACTTAACAAAGTTACCACAATCACAACAATTCAAATATATATAAGCCATACATACTAGCATAACATTTATACCTCATTCCCATACTATTTATAAATTGGTAATTTGCACAAAATATCATTCATAACATTTACATAAACAAAACATTAACCAAAATAGCACAAGAGCCTATATATCCAATATAATCTAAATTTAACATTTTAAAAACTACCGAGATAAACTGGATAGTGTAACTTGAGTGCTGATTCGATTGTCCAACCTTTCAAAAATCTATAATGACATTAAGCAACACAAGTAAGCTTAATGAAGCTTAGTAAGTTCGAGGAGTTAAATGATAAATCTTATCAAACTAACTATAATAATCCAAACAATAAATAATCAAAGAGAACTCCCTGTCATTCACAACTTCAATCGATAAATACATCCGTATTCAAATCAATACAAAACTAACATGTCTTTTAAATTCATTAAAAAAGTTACCTTATCGAGATTTTCCATCCAAAAAATGACTTACAAGTAAGAGTACATCCTCAACATAAGCTCATAAGAGCTTATCCTCTCGAATATGCCAACAAAAGCTTGAAAGCTAAACAAAAACTCATAAGAGCTGAACAGAAGCTCGTAAGAGCTGATCCATCCAATCACGCCAAACAGAAAGTAAAACGCGAGAGTTCGAAACAAATGTTGAACCTCAATTTACTTGGGTAAAATCCGATATCTCCCTCTAATACCATCTCCACTCCAAACCCCGCCAAACACCAAATCATGAATGTACTCAAATCTCGCGTTCAATTCAAACCGAATATACAATTTAATATTATAATTCAAACAATAATTCATTTCCAACAATAGAATATATACATAATACCAATCACCAATTATTACAAATGTTAAGTTTTAACCTTACGAACTTACCAGGATTGAACTGTAGTAATTACAGAAGTTCAGGGGCTATTCCGCTATTTTTTTCCACAAGTATCTACGGGATCTTAATCTAAAATATAAAATTACTCATTTATTAGCATATTTTTCATTTCCAATCCATTTTAGAATTAATACCCTTTTATTTTTTTAAATTCTCACAATTACCCTAAACTTTTACCATTTTTGCAATTTAGTCCCTTAACTCAAAATTCATCAAATTAACTAATTTTCTCAAATAAATAATCTACCCAAATATTCTAGGCCCTCAAATAGCCCCTAATAAACCTAAAATTCACTATCAAATCGTAATATTTTGACATTTTCATAATTTAATCCTAAAATCAAAATTTAACAAAAATCACTTTACAAAATCATCATACAACACAATCAAAGCTCCAAATACATGATATTCATAAAAAAATCCAATACTCAACAATGTAAAATTCTAAAATTTTTAACAGAATCGAAAACGTAGGTGCGGGCTAGCTGGACCTAGTTGCAATGATCTCAAAAACATAAAAATTACAAGAAACATGTAAGAAATTCACTCACATGCACAACAATTTGCTTGGTCAATTCTCCTTGCTTGAAAAACCATGAATTTCAGCTATGTTCATGTAAAATGAAGAAGAAACCTATTTCTTTTTACTTAATTTTGTTTTAATTTCAACTAAATTACAAGTTTACCATTATAATTTCATTATTTTGTCATTTTCCATCAATTTGCCATCCCACTATATTATTTAGGGCCTAATTATCACTTAAGTCCTTCCTCAATTAATAGTTACACCATTTCATCACCTAACTGTTGTAATTAGCATGTTTTGCACCTTTTTCAATTTAGTCATTTTTCTTTAATTAACTAACTAAACATTAATATTTCTTAACCAAATTTTAATACGACTATAATGAATATATAGATATTCTAAAAATAATATTTACGAGTCAACACGATGAAAATTTGTGGTCCTAAAACCACTGTTTCGTCACCACTGAAAATCAGATTGTTACAATTTCCTCGAAGCGACTAAGGAAGAAGATGAAAATGGGAAGAAAATGAAAATGGGAAGAAAATGAAACAGATTGGAGAATACGTCCCTTAGGGGATCATTTCCCCACTATAAATAACCCTTCCCACACGGTCTTCAACCATTTAGAAACCATACATTGGCATTCATTTTCCCTCACTAAGGATTTGGTTGGTTCTAATCCAGCCAAACCAGATTTAGATTTCAACCATGCTCCATTTCATTTCTAACTTTTCCTTATATTCAGTAGAGGCTATAAGTTTGCATTCTCTTTCAATTTAACCCCTAAATTTTTTAAATTTCAAGTTTAAAGGAAATCGAGTGTGACAGATTGAGATGATTCTTATTATGTTATGTATATAATGATATTCTGATGGATGAATTGATGTTATTGAATTCAATAAAAAAGGGAATCGATCTTATAAATGAATCAAACAATTTGGTTATCATATATTTTGCATATTGGTGCCTACTATTCTTCATTACAGTGCCTACTGCTTTGCACTATGGTCCCTATTGATTTGCACTTTAGTGCCTACTTCTTTGCAGCACGGTGACTACTGCATTGCACTTCGGTGCTTAATATCTTACACTTCAGTACCTATTGTTAAAGCACTTTGGTGCCTATTATTAAAGTACTTTAGTGCCTAGTGGTGTTGTGTAGTTAACCGTGTATCCGTATCTATTATTATAGTTCATCGAGCTAATGATTTAAGAAAGAAATCTAATTTCTAATTTGCTGTAGTGATTGGAAATGAATGTGTTCATATACATTGATTGGGAAAATAATGTATTTTGTTTGATAGTTTTGTTGAAACGATATTGAATTGATTTGTACTAGTGAATGGATAGATTATATGATTATATATGAAATACTCACCTTCGGTTCTGATATGTTGTGATAGGAAACATAGTTAAACTTTTGTTTTGAATTGTTTAATTATGCAATAAGGTAAATTTATTGTTTTAACACCTATGAGCTTACTAAGCATATATAATGCTTACCCTGTTATGTTTTCCTATCTTGTAGATGACTTTTTGTAGAACATGAAAATCGGATCAACTCAGAGCTCACACTATCTAGCTTTAGTTTATGCAGACTTTTGAACCATTTTAGACCCGGTTATGTGGCATTCAAATAGGGTTTAGTATGGTTAAGTGTTGAATTTGAAAGTTGATGAAATGGTCCCTATATAATGCTTGTTTTGAATGTGTATAATATGTATATAGGTTTTGATATGTCAAACTGTATACCTTGTTGGTTAAAGAAATAATATATATACATAGGAGATGTTACTTTGAATGATTTGGTGGTATGCATATAGAACTTGTATTGTAAATGTGTTTACTTGTAGGATTCATGGAATTGAATCAAGAATGAAATTTTGTTTTGGATGACTTGGTATGTGAAATGGTAATATAGGTATATGGCATTTGAAAATGGTATGTTTTGGTGCATAACATGAACCAGATGAATGGTACCAATTTAGTTGAATAACTTGAATATTTTGGAAATCCTTGATTTGTAACAGTGCCGTTGAGGCATATTGGTTAGTGATTTAAGAGGTTGATATATGTATGTTTTAGCTTGTCTTGAATTGTTTTGAATAGGTTACCAATTGATCAAATTATGTTTAGAGTTGTCATGTAGGGTTGGAAATTGAAGCATGTAATTAAAGACCAACTTTTGTACCTCACAGTCTATCCACATGGCCATCTGTTCACATTATTCTCAATTGTCACATGAGTTGGCCACATGCCCGTGTGAGTACTTTAGTTTTGGTTATTAATTTTCACACGGTTTTAGCCTGTTACACGGCCTACCACACGATCGGGTTACTTTTAATAAAAATTTATGTTTTTAACCTACACGGCCTCTATGAGCTACAAGACCTGGATACAAGGCCATGTGACCCTAATTTTGAAAATTTGCCATACTTTTTGAAAAGCTTTCATTATGGTTCTTATTTGTACTCAGGTCAACTTAAGAGCTCTCGTAAGCTCGATTAAGACTCAGATTTATTTGTAAATCATATTATGCATGGACTATGAACTATTTTGACTGTTTAATTGAATATTTAAAGTTAGAATTGTATGTGATTTGCTCTGTTAACTGTTGTAGCATCCTATAGCTCAGGTCTAAAGACCGGACCAGGTAAGGGGTATTACAGAAAATGACTTGAAAGTAATATTTCAAAGATTTAGCATGTAGTTTTCCAAATTTGATTAAGGGATTATTTTGTTATATCAAAACGTTTGAAAATCAAAGTTAACAATATGGATATAGGGATTCCAATTAGATTTACAATAATGGATGGAATATATAACTAGAATAACCAATGCTTTGGGTAAGAGTTGGCTAGGGCAACACTAGACATATTTTCTACAAAAAAGTAAAAGAATATACAAAGAAAGTCACAAAATAGAAGTAGACTAACCTATACAGGCACAAAACTTTGAAGGCACTCAAAAAACTTAGAAGAAACACTTTTTCTTAGGAAAAATGAAAGAGTAATAAATAATTTCATTCAAAGCAATTTCAATAACTGCTCTTTTCATTCTAATCATTCTGAACACATGGCCTCCTACTATTTCTGATTCCAGTGAGCCTTGCATACAAATTATCCCTTAATAATGACATATATTTGATGTAAAGCGCCTAAAATTGTTGCCTTTTTGAATTCTTGTATGGTCTTTACTAGCCACTTTGAAGCATGCTACAGACCATGCTTGGTTAAGGACTATTGTTAGTACCTCATTTTATCAAGTCTCAAATCAACCCAAATAAAGAACCAGGTCCATCAAAGACTACGATGGCCTAGCACAAGCCAAACTTAAAGGTCCAAAGCTCCAAGGCCCAAAGAAATTCATCTCCCTGTGTGAACACAATTGTTCACATCTAAGTTGCTAATAGAAGAAGCACTTTCAAAGCTTCAATAATCAACTCTCTTGCTCAAATAAAGAGCACATAAAAATGCAAAATCCTAAAAATAGGACCAGTCAAAGAAGTTATCTCTGAACTTTTGTCCCTTTCTCTTTAGGTAGAAATCAAAAGCCCATAAAAGTAGTAATAAGTCTACCAAATGAGGTAAGTACTTTGACCTAACTAAAATCAATTTGTTTAACCATTGATCCACCTCTAACTTAAGCATCAGAGGGTGCTCCAAAGTCCAAACTTCGTCCCCTTTTCTCACTTTTTTCTCTACCTTTACAAGTCACTTTAACAACTCAATATTTTACATTTCACTTCTATCAGAAGTCACATCAACAATAATAAAAATGTTTTCAAAATTTTGAGGGGCCAAGTACCTTTCCCATAGCCATCTCTCTTGGTTACACCTAGCCTGCTAGCCATCCATTTTATTATCATTTTTGTACTTTCTCTTATAACAATTGGCACTATATTGTTTGTTTGGTAACAGAGAACTTGAGTGAATAGCGAAGAGATGGCTCAATATGGCATGTACAAACTCTCAAAAAATGTATGTAGAATGAAAAATCTGAACAAACAAAAGCATTGTGATGGTCAAAAGAAAAGCAAGTAAATAAAAGCATGATTAAGACTAAAAGCATTTTGAGTGAAAAGAACAAAAATTGAAAAAAAAATGCTCAAAATGAGAGATCGATTAAGGATTGTAAAATTAGCTTTTCACTGTCATGGTGCACAAGTACTTGCTAAGCTATTTATACTAGCTAATATCAAACCATATCTTCCATATTGTTGGAGAGAAAAGGAAGGCGAGAGAAAGAGAAATAAGGCAGTGAGCTTAATGATTTTATATAGGGGAAATCGGAGCAACGCCATGTACTATATTGTTCATAGTGCTTGAAACATTTTGAGATGACATTTTCTTTGAAATCGTACCAACCTTAGCCTCAAAACATTACAAGTCAAAAAGCCCTATGTGACTTAGTATCGATGTTTGTAAAACTGAAACTTGTGAAACTTAGTAAGAATAAATAAATTAAATTCTTTCATGTATAGACGCATTATAACTTCATACCTTATTTTGATGGAATAATGTGAAAATTATTATTTTAATGGATTACCTCTATCTTTGTTTACCATGTCACTTTGTGAACTAAAATGATTTTCTCCCAAAGTTGTAAATTTGCAACGTATCATTCTTAAGTTGTATAGTAGAAGAATTTATTACACTGTACATATCCATTAATTAATTTTCAAGTCTCTTCATTGTTCAAGGGTTGTCTTTTATGCTTGTTTCTTAGGTGTTTGCTTGAGGATAAACATAGACTTGAATGTGGGGGAGTTTGATCTACCATAATTTGATAAGTTAAATTAGATTCTCCATTACACTAGAGGAGCTTATTCTCAAGCAATTTAGGTGTCTTTTCTTTTCTTTTTTTGATTTTTTAGCTTTTTTGTTAATAAATTATTTTTATTAGTTTTATGCCTTTTTGAGACCTAAATTGGCCAAAATAATGTTGCCATAGGGACCTAACGATATGATTGAGTGGTGTAAGAAGTCGATAATGGCTCAAACTTGAAGAAATCATCTTTCAGAGGGGGGTATCGCAACACTTAGGCCATGAAAGTCACGATACCCCTGATAGTGCTGAAGTGAAGAAAATTGAGGCCAACTCCAACGATATCGTGATATCAAGGATGGGTATCACGACACTGAGACCCCCAAGACTCTCAATTTCAATATTGTCTTGGGTATCGCGATACCAGATCTTGGGTATTGTGATACTGTTGCCCGACGAAGAGAAAATTGACTATAGGGGTAGCTTTTTTCCAACACCAATCAAAATATAACATCTAAGGGCATTTTGGTCCAAAATTTTAGGTTGTAATCAGATGTTAAAAGCCACTTTTGGCTAAGAACTAAGGAGGTTATTCACTTTTACTTTTCTTTTATCTTTTCAGATTTCTAGTTGTCTTATTCTTTATATTTTTAGGGCTTAGTTTCAAACTTTTTTGGTTTTTAGTTGTGTTACTTGGTAGGTAGCTAGTTTCTACTGTAACTTTGTCTTAATTATTGTTTGGTACTCAAATGTTCTTTTTATTTTCATTTTAATCCATAACATTTAATATAGCACTACTCTATTTCTTTTTCTTAGTTAAAAAAAATGATCTTTGATAGTATTTATGACCTCTATTATTGCCAACATTCTCTCCTCCAAGCAACCATCAAGAAATCACTAAGCTTTCTTAAACCTTACTTTTATGCTTAATCAAATGTATGATTTTATTGTTTATTGGATAGTTTTTTGTATGGAAATAATGTTAGGTAATTAAGTTTATGGTGGTTGGTTGATGGAAATGTTATTTGGTTAGTTTTTGATATAGGGACTAAATTGTAAAAAATTGACTAAATTGAATAACTTTCAAAACTTAGAATTGACGTCTCTGGAACATATAGATAGGTGAGACCAAGAGGAGATCCTATTCAACATCAATTCGTTTGGCCCGAGTTTGTTTGGTGAGGTTGAGAGATAAACCGGATTAAATTGTCTAATTTGGTAAAATGGTAACTAGAAGGTAAAATTGAGCCAATTAGAAGGTTAAACCTTTTCGATCCATAATCCAAGGACTAATCAACAACATGGAAGTCAACCGACTACTTGTGTTTCTTGAATTGTTAATTGTGCAATTTTGCTTGTTTTACAATTTGGTCATCATTAGTGTTAAGTAGTTATTTAGCTTAATTAACCCTGATCTTGAATTATCGTCATATAGAACTTAATAAGTAGTTAGCTAGACTTCTTTGTTGCATGCCTGTCAATTAGGAATCACTTTTTCCTTAAACTCTCTTGGGTTCAGTCCTTGGAATACTCAAGTGTTTCATTGTAACACTAAAAATATTACAACTAGTAGTCACACTTTGTAGTATGACGCCCTATTATTGATTGTTTTTGTGTTGATTCTCAGCCCGATGCACGCACACTGGGGTATGGTATTTTAATGCCCTTTTGAGACCCAAATTAGCCAAATGGTTCCATAGGGGACCAAACGATATAATTAAGTGGTGTAGGAACTCAATAATGACTCGAACTTGAAGAAATCATCTTTTAGAGGGAGTATTTTGACACTCAGGCCATGGAAGTCATGATACCCCTAACAGTGCTGAAGTGAAGACAATTGAGGTCAACTCCAATGATATTATGATACTAAGGATGGATATCCTGACACCAAGGCCCCTAAGACTCCCAATTTCAATATTGTCTTGGGTATAGTGATACCGAAGCCTGATGAGGAGAAAAAAGTTGCAGGGGCAATTTTGTGTCCAAACAAGCTTAAGTCATTGTTTTCATATAAGGGCATAATGGTCAATGTTAGGTTAAATATTAGTAGACTATAAACTATTTTGTAAGCTTTGGAAGATAATTTTTTTTGTTGAACATCCTTCCTTAGTTTCATAGTTTTAGGTTAGGTTTATTTTATTTTATTTTATTTTAATTTTTAGGTTAGGTTTAGAATAGATTTTGTTTTTGTTGTTTTCTATTTCTTCTTTTATTGTTGAAGACTATGCAAAAGAAAGATGACCAAACTCTTGGGCTTCATTATTTTTCCATCAATTGAATGAGCATTTTCTTAAACATTTTACCTTTATTTTATGCTTACCATATGTTTGATAAAATGCTGGTTTGAAATTCAAGTTTGATTATGTGCTAAATTGTTTGATGCTTGGTTGATTAGTTATTTGTTAGTTTAAGTTAATTTTTATTTTTCATTAATTGATTATTTGATTATATCAAAATTCTTAATACGCTAAAGTTGACGCCTTTAGTGGAATATCTAGATAAAAGAGACTGAAATCAGAGTTTATCGATAGATAGTTCAATATAATTGTGTCGAATAGTGATACCGAGGGGAGATCTATATGCCTAGGTGAGACCAAAAGGAGAACCTAGGTGGTATCTTTTAGTTTAGGATGAGACCAAGAGGACATTCTTAGCTAGAGTGACAAACAATGTAATCGATATATGTTTACTTAGTTAGCAAGTAATGAATCAATCGACCATCATTTTACTATTTTCATTCTTTAAAGTAATAGGGAAGATACTTAGATTAATTTGTTTAATTGATAATTTAAATTTAGTGAAGTTTGTGAAAGTTGCCATTGTAGGATATTTGAGTTTTTGGTGTTATTATGAAGTTTGGCAGATAAATAGGAATAATTGCTAAATGATTTTTTGACGATACTAAGGTTTAGGGATTAAATTATGAGAATGATAAATTCAGTGATTAAATTGTGAATTAATTGCAAGTAGGAGTTGTTTTGGGCCTTGAGGAAAAATTGGTTGTAATGGGATTTTCTTGATTTTAATTAAATAATATGATTTAGAATTGAGGATTTAATTGTATTGAGAGTAAATGTTGAGTACAAATAAGTAAAAATATAATTAATGGTAGAATGGTTTGAATTTGAACTTGATATGGTGTTTGAATTAGTTAATAGATTAATTTATTATGTTTTGATCATGAAATGAGTAGATCGATTGTAAATCGGGGAAAAGTGAAGGTTGCAGAATAATCGTCTTTGATTTTAGGTATGTTCGTAGTCCCTAAATTCGATTAAATTATTTTAATTAACTTAGTTACTACTTGATGTCTTATTATATCCTTAACATATTTGTTAATCCAATTGAATGGAAATTTATGGAATGTGGCATCATGGAATAAATTAATGTATGATTAGTAGATAATTGGAGAGGAAGTGTTACTAAATTATGTAATGTGATATTGAGTTATGAAAAGAAAAATTATGGACTTGCGAATGAGTAATTGATATTCGTCGGTTTATCCAACTAGTACTGGGCGCAAATATCATTGGTTTATCCAACTAGAGCTGAGCTCACTAATTATTCGTCAATTTATCTGACTAGTGTTGGGCACACATTCGTCGGTTTATCTGACTAGCACTGGGCGCGACTTCCGTCAGTTTATCTAGCTAGTGCTGGGCATACATTTGTCGATTTAACTGACTAGTGTTGGGTACAAATTCTTTCTCGGATTATCCGCTAGGAACCAAGTGTCGTATATCAACTGAACTATACAACAAGGTTTTATGAATCATCTAAGAAGAATGGTTATAGGTATTACTAAAAAAGATTATGTTTACTTATGTATATACAATTATTCATTAGAAGATATGATATATTCTTGAGTTAGATTATTAAAGTTGTGTAAATTCAAATGCTTTCAATATACCTGTGGTTATTCGAATAAGTGAAGTTTGCTTAATGTGGACTACTTTCTGCCTTAATATAAGTAAATTGTTGATTGATCTATGCAAAGCTATTTATATAGCAGGTGATGTGAATTGAGATTTATGTTCAAACCAACTAAATGTTAATACTTGTGAAATTTGAGTATAGCATGAATTAATGTGATAAAATGCATGAAATTGAAATGGTGATATATTGTAATTGTATGTTTAGATAGTAGTATGATAGTATAATTTAATTTGAGCATTCATGTATCATATCATGTCTTAAAATGTTCGGATTATAGAAATATCATTGAGTTTTACTCAGTGTGAGGTTTCCGTGCGCAGGTTAGGTACTCTCTTTCGATCGCCGACTCAGCATCTAACAGCAATATCGATCTCAAGTGTGGTAATGTTTAATTTTGTAACGGCATGTACCTAACATGCACACGGAAAACAAAACCACACGCTGAGTTATAAGTATTTTGTGAATGTGATGTAAATTGAGTTATAAGTATATGTTTCTGTTTGAAGCTAAATGTTAGTATGTGTTATGACCAAAGGCTTGATATGCATATGAAACTTAAAGCTTGATGTCTTAAGTAGCTATATGTTAGGCTAAATTGAGTGATTTTGGCATACTTTAAACTTTGATTTGGATGATGTATTATTCATGTGTTTTGATGATATAAAATGTGGTACCAATGAAGGTACATTGGTTAGGCACTTAGGATGATTGTTTTGGCATGTTTTGAGTATGTTTAATTGTATTTTGAATAGGTTAAATGATTGGTATTTGAATTACTTAAAACCCAAGTAATCTTGAAATGGTAAACTTGATGTTTAAGGTACATTTTAGGTCTACATGGCCAGAGACACGGGTGTGTGACTCGACCGTGTAAGACACACGGCTTGGCGACACGGCCATGTGTCACCTATTGAATGCTTAAGGTGCAAGTCAGTTGTTACACGGCCTAGCACATGGCCTAGTACACGGTCGTGTGACCCTACTCAGAGAGTTACACGGACAAGGACACGGCTGTGACACAGGTGTGTGTCCCTAGTTTGAAGGTTACATGGCCTAGGACACGGGCGTGTGCCTTGATCGTATGAGGCACACGGCCTAGGACACGGGCGTGTGCCTTGGTTGTGTGAGGCACACGGCCTCACACGGCCGTGATACCCCTATGTCAAAATTTTGTAACTTTTTCCTAAACTTTCCAAATGATTTCAAATTGGTCCCAAATTGTTTCTAAACTATTTTTAGGGCCTCGAAGGCTCGATTTAGGGACGTTATGTATGTGAATGATTAAGTTATAATATATTTATGATTATGTGTGAAATGTAGGTTTTAATGTTTCAATTATATGGTAATGCTCTGTAACCCTGATCTGATAACGAATACGGGTTAAGGGTGTTACAGAGATAGAGTTTTGACCAATGTTTGATGGATTCTGAAAGGAGAAAAGTTGAATATTATTCTCTAAAAAGATTATGTTGAATCTGATTTGAAGTTCTTGAATTTAAAATTGAAAGATAAACAAGATAGACACAATTCAAGAATCTAAACAATTGAAGAATAAATAAAAATATGGAAGTTAGAAGGATGAAGATAATGATGATGGCATGATGAGTAAGAAATATATCCAATGGAACCCATTAAAGAACAAGTTTCAATAAACTCCACTAATGAATTTAATCGACCCTTCAAGCTAGATAACTTGACAAACAGAAGGGTGAAGAACTCAAAGAGTACTTTTATTTAAATCAAACTTGGGTGACTTTTATAGTGAATGGCTACCTCTTTTTATACAAGAAGGAAGTTGAAAAAAGACAAACAAATCCTTAAAAATATGGGTAACTAAGAAAAACAAACTACTCAACATTTTCCTAAATTTTGGGTAGTTAAGAAAGATAACTTTTTCTAGCTAAGAAACTTAAAAGGGGAAAGAAAAGTCTTAAGGAAAACTAAGAGAATTCATTTAGCTTTATTGAAATTGTTAATGGATCAAATTTACAAGGAAACAAATTAACTTGGCCTTAAAAATAAAATTCCTAATTGGGTCATTATTAGATTAGGCAAAAAAAAAAAAACAAAAAAAACTAAGTCTTTAAATGATCCAAGTGAGCTTCAAATGGGTTAGTCTTTGAATAAGGTGCATGTAGGTCATTTATCTCTCTAAGTGAATCATTCAAGATTATTAAGAAAATCTAAGGAGGTCCAACTTCAAAGAATGTGTGTTGGGCTTCTTGAAATGCCAAATTAAAATCTTGATGTATCTTGAGCTCTTGATAGATTTGGAGTTCTCTTGCCACAATTTCTTGGACTAACATGTCCAATCTCATCTTGAGTTGTTTAGAGTTAGAATCTGTAATTGGGCATTGAGGGAAGTTAAGTGACCATGCTGCGATGTGCATGTGATGAGGCTATGAATCAACATAAATATAATTATAAATATAGCAGTGTACTGCAAGTGTGACAGGTTAGTTGTGATATTTTCAGTGTTACAATGGACCACTTTGAGTATTCCAAGGGTCGAACCCAAGGGATTTCCAAATTGGTAAATATTTTTATCAAGTTAATTACAAGTTAAGCAATTACTAATCTAATCGAATAAAAAATTATTAGTGCAAATTCAAATATAATTTGTTTATAAACTAAATTTAAATTATCAATTAAACAAATTAATCTAATTTTCTTCATTATTGTTTTAGACAATGTAAATGATAAAACGTTGGTTGATTGATTAGTCAATTGCCAATTAAACGAATAAACCTATACCAATTATATTGTTTGTCACTCTAAGCTAGGAATCTCCTCTTAGCCTCATCCTAGACTAAAAGATACCACCTAAGCTCTCCTCTCGGTTTCACTTAAGCATATAAATCTCCTTTCAGTTTCACTATTCAGCATAATTGTATTGAACTATCTAATGATAAACTCTCCTTTGAGTCTCATTTATCTAAATTTTCCATTAGAAACGTCAACTCTAGCATATGAAGCATTTCAATATAAAATAATAACCAAACAATCAAGTATTGACATAAACGTAATCCAAAAATCAATTCATGAATTAACCAACAAGCAATATTAGCACATAATAAAGCTTAACACCCAAATAGAAATTTCATCAAACAATTTATATTTACAATATAAAGGTAAAGGTAAGAAATACTCATTCAGATATGGAACCAATGGCACCTAAAAGCTTGATCCATTTCCAATTACAAAAGTCTTTAACAATAATGAAGAAAGAAAACAATAAAAATAAAATCTATTCTAAAAAGAAAAGGGAAAACCTAATCTAAAAATGAAAAGAAAAGAAAAGAAACCTAATTTAAAACTATGAAAAGTAAAGAAAGATGACCAGCCATAAAAAAGTCCCTTTCCAAAAAGCTTATAAAGTAGTATTTACAGTCTATTAACATTTAACCTAACATTGACAACTATGCCTTTAAATGAAAAGTGACTTAAGCATGTGTAGACACAAAATTACTCCCGCAATTTTTCATCTCGTCAGGCTCCAATGTCGCAACATCCTCAATAGTAGGCACCAATTTGGCTAAGGGGTCTTGATGTCTCGACATTGACTAGCTAGTGTTGCGACATCCTCGGTGGTAGCCATGACTTCTTCACTTTAACAACTAGCAGTGGTATCACGACCTTGGAGGCTTGGCATCACGACCAATGTCGCGACACAACACCCTTAGTGTCACGACCCTCTCAACAATTTACTTCGGGTTGATTTCTTGTTGAAGTCTTGCACACTTGAGGTAATAAAGGCTCAGTGTCTCGACATCCTAGCATTAGTGTAGTGACATCCATGTCAATTGTTTTTCTCTTCAAGGTTTGGCCGCCGTCATCTCCCTATACAAGCTCATATCAATCATTAGACTCCCAATGACATAGTTTTGCCAATTTGGGTCTCAAAAGATATACAATATAAGAACAACTATCATTAATATTAAAATCTAAGAATCAATAAAAAGATAGTAAAAAGACTCATAAATTACTTAAAAACAAACTAATTAAGTACTCAAGAGAGCCTAATTTGACATATCAAATTATGACAGATCATTAAGCCCATCAGTTTCATGGGCCCGAGGACCTTGATGCTCGTATCAAGTTCATTTATGAATATTTCATATAATTGATTAATATTGTTTTTATAATTAATATCTTATTTAAATATTATATATATTAATTTTTTTAAATATTGGTAAATTTGAAACGGTATACCAAAATAAATTAATATCGATATGTACTAGCTCTAATAAAAAATAATGTGTCTACTAATGCAATATTGACTACCTTAATTAGAATAACATATAAAAGATTACAAATAAACTTTTCGTTGAAAATATAACTTGAAAAATCAAACATGAATAAGATAATTTTTATTATCAAACTTTGTAGGTTACAATTTTTGTAGTTTCTTGAATGAATCTTTTTATTCTTTTCTTTCAGGGTCATTTAAATTAGATCTTGAATAGATGTGGCTTGTTATTGAGATTTGATATTGAAAATAGCTTTGAAGAGTTTCTTACGAATTGACGCAAAGGTTTTCAAATTTTAATCTTAGATCAACGAGTTTTCTTTAAGTATCGTCAAAATTTGAAATTGAAACTGAATTGTCATATTTAATCTTGAAACTTAAGTTGATCTTTTTTACGTTGATGCAATAAGATCGGAGAGAGTTTAGTCCAAGCAAGAGTCTTTGAGACTTGGTTTTAGATGATTGAGTCTGCTTCAAAAGTTTGCGAGATTTGATTTTGAGTGGTTGACTCCGTTTTAAAGAACATCAAGATTTAGTCTCATCTCATTGGTAAACTAAGAAAGCAAAGCATTTTTTTTAGAAAGCTTGAGAATTAGCTTATAGTTCTTAAAAAAAATTTAAGTTCTTCGATTCCTTTAAAGACTTTTTAAAGCTTTTTAATCTTTTCAACTTCTAAACTTTTTTTGAGTGACCATTTTTATAGTGCCAATTTTCTTAAAATAATTTTTTTCAAATGTGAATCCTATAAAGATTGATCTCCCTTATTAATTAATTATTTAACAATTCATTTAAATTAACTAGGAAAAAATCATTTCTTTTTTGTCATTTAGCTAATTTAACTTAAAACTACATATTTTTTAAAGAATATAATCTCTTTACAAAAAGATTGTTAAGTTGAACTTACACATAAGTTGACTAATTGGGTTTCAATTTCAATTATTTATTATTTATTTATTTTTAGCTTGAGAAAGCACATAAATTTGGTTTACTATTTAAAATATATAAAAAAATTGTATTTATTTATATTAAATTTAAAAGACGAATTGATTTGTCTGTGGTTATCACCCATTAATTGTTAAATTATCAAAAGTTTATTATTTTAACAAAGTAATAAATATTTTTGAGATATTTTTATCTCATTACAATTTTATATGAAATCCAAAAATTATATACTTATCATAAAATTTAAAAACAAGACATAATAACATTCAGGCCTTTAATTTTATCATTTTAACTAAAATTATTTTCAATTTTTATATCAATTTTTAATAAAAATATTACATAATTACTTTTAACTATATCTTAGTTGTACCATAAATTTAACTAATATTTATATATTCGAGCTCTTGATATAATGTAAAAAAAAAATTATTAAAACAAAGTTCTAGTTGTCTTCAAATTTTAGATTGAATAAAAAATATTATAAGTAATTTTACATTATTTTGTAATTTTTTTATATAATTAATAATTATTAAATTTATTGATATATTTATATTTTTTATACGTATAATTTTTTAATTCATTTGATAACTCTATCATATCAATTTAAAATATTATCTATAATAATATATATTAAACGATTAAAAGATTTTAGGTTTAAATCGAAATGATAAAGATATCAAACTGATTTAAAAAATTACATGTAGTATAATTATATTAATTAATTCAACATTAGATTATTAAAATATGAATCGCAAAAAAATTACTTGTAAAATCATATTAATTTTATACTCCTATTGAATAAATAATAATTCAAATTTATTCAGATCGAAATTGATAAAATCTTTGTCCAAGTTCGGCCCGGCCCGTAATGGTCTCTTTTTTTTTTTTTAATTAGGGTTTCATCAGTTCCTCAATCTGCAATAGAAAAAAATCGTTTCTCAATTTTTACGTTTTCTTCCCCTTAATCCTAACCCTAAAGTTAGTCTCCTCTCTGCTAATTTCTTTTTAAATTTTGTTATCTCAAAATTATTTGATTTCCATTTTAGAAAACTGGAAACAGATTTATTTCTTTTTTAGCAGGTGCAGAGATCGTCAGTCTTGCTCCCGTGAAATTGTTAAACAGTTCCAGGTGATTTTTTTAGTTCTTTTTTTCTGGCGTTTTCTTCCTTCAATTATTAAGTGAACAGATGAAATTTTCTAAATTAATAGACGCTAATAACTTAAAATTTACGTTCAAGAAAATTGGATTTCTTGAAGAGATTCTTGAGGTTTTTTATTGGATGCTAAAGGAACCTGCATTGTTTTTTATTATTGTTATTGTGATGCCATGCCATTAAATTTTGAATCATTAATCTAAATTTAAATGCTTTTTGTAATATTTATTTGATTTTTACTCCAGTAAATTAAAAATGTCTAAATTATTTTTTTTATGAAAAAGATTTTAATTGCTAGATATATATAAAAGACAATATTCTTGATTACAATAATGAAAATATCTGATCGAATCGAAATTTAACATGCACCATCAATGTAGTTATATTGCTAAATCCAACTAGTAGTATGTTAAAATAGCAATCATATATTAAGTTAAAATTAGTTTTACACTTGTCTATATATGTCTGAGTATCTTCTTTTGGGGTACTGATCTGAATACTGGAAACAGTTTGAGTAGTTCTCAGTACGAAATTTCAGGGGTAGATTCTTCTTTGCTATGGAAGACTGTAAATATGGCTAAGCAGGATGTCATAGGATGAAATTTATGTTGCAATTACTGAGAACTGTTTTGTAATCTTTTAATCGCTGAACATGTAAAAAAATTTGAATTGCATTTAATGCAGTGTGCTGGTTCTTGGCTACTTCTGCTAAACTTGAATCTTATGGAGATTGATGATACTAAGGAAAATAATGGAAGCACGCCTAGACGAAGAGAAAATAGTCTTCATCTCAGTCCTGTTTTGCCAGAGGCATCTGGGTTTGGCTTGCCGTATGCTCCAGTGGATTGGCCTAAGAAGGGTGACATATGGGCTTGGAAAGTGGGAAGGAGAGTAGCCATTACTGGCCATTTCTTAGATAGGTACTTGTATCCTCCAAAGCGCCTCCAAAAGCTTGTGGACTCAGGCAGGAAACGTGGTCTTGCTAGCAAGCTTTCAGTTGAGCGGTATGTCAAATTGGCATTCCCTGATGCAGATATTAATGCTTTTTTTGCTTCATTCAGCTGGAAAATCCCTGCAATGAAACATTCTTTGACAAACGGTCAGCCCCAAATAACTGTATTCATTTTCCTCATTCTATTCTACAGTCTTCATGTTCTCGTTTATGTTTTTGTAATTATTTATATGGTTCATTGCATTAACTTCTGCATTCTTTTAACTTGTGTAACGTCATAATCCTCTGTTGTCAATATATAATATCTGATTCAGTCTTTCAGTTATTTAGCCTCTTTGGTTGGATCAATAGTTCTCTCCTAGATTTATTAAATCCTATTCCTGACAATATGATTCTCTGAGATCAACTTAGACTTGAGTGTCAAGATGCTGTTAGCCAATTTGGGTGACATCGATGATTATCCGATACTTTTGGTTGAAGGACATGTTTGACTTGTTGCCAAATTAACTCTTTGTTACACTTAGAGTGTGTTTGAATGAAGGATTTAGAGAAAGAATTGCATTTCTATTAAAGGTTTTAAAATTCGAAAAATGAATTTACCTTAGGCCGAAGTACATAATGGAAAATTTTAAGTAATTTCAAAAGGGGATTCAAGTTTATCGAAATTCTACCTAAAAAGGTGCTTTTTTTTTTTAATGTTTCTGATAATCTTATTTCATTTAACGCATATGGTCCCACTATAAATGAAAAACGTAAACTTCAAAATACTATTTTTTTTAAATTATACTTATAGTTTATTCCAAAAATGAATTTACTTATTAAGGTAAAAATAAATAATGGAAAATTTCAAAAAATTTTAAGAATTTCGAAAGGGAATTTCAGTCTATCGAAATTCTACCTAGAAAGGTGGTTTTTTAAAGTTTCTTATAATCTTATTTCATTTAACACATATGGTCCCACTATAAAATAAAAAACTAAACTTCAAAACATTATTTTTATTTAATTTAATCTATATTTTATAGTTTACATTATTAAAAACATTATACAATTTTTTGATTTCTTAGATTCTTAACCATGAAATGCTCCGAATTGTTGAGTAGGTTGGGGTTTTCTAGTCACTTGACATGTTTTTCATCTTTCGATGGATGAAAAGTTTTATGCAGGATAAAATGAATATAAAGCTATTGATTTCTACTAATATTGTTTTATGGAATTAAAAGCCATTCTTCAAATGATGTTGACTCTCTGTAGGCAGCTTGTATAGTTTATTTGAGTTTAATTAATGAAGTGACCAACAAAAGAATTGATGTGCTAGTCAATTTTAAATTAAGAATCCTGTTAGTGTCTTGCCTGCATTCTAGATGCATGCTTTGCATCCTAGAGCTTAGCCATAAATAATGAAGTAATTCCTTTTAACCATTAGCAGCTTACTGCTTAATATTGGAATTACACTGCTCTTTATGACAATCATATTCTTTAGTGCACTCATTGAGAGTTAATACAATCTTATGAAGTGTCTTTCATGGTACTCATAGATATGGTCTTATTTTTTTAATTCATTTTCATAGGCATTGCTGGGTAGTGTATTAGGAAGATGGAAGGGGTGAGTTGAAAAGTGAAAGGAAAATTATTTTCTCTGTTTATTTTTTTTACTATCCAAAATAAGTAGATAAGCTTCTACAGTTCAAACTGAACTGCAAAACAAAAACAGTTTAGACACTATGCATGCATAGTATCGCATAGACCCCAAGCACAACTTAACTCCCTATTAACAGTGTTCCCTGCTAAATTCCTTAAATCATACCAACTAAATCTTATTGTGGCTGGAATAACAGAAAGAATTCCTCCATTAGTTCAATTGTTCCTTTCCTTTGGTAATAGATGTAAGCGTTCCATGCTAAACATACAATAACAGAAATGAGAGCTTTTCCTTTTCTGTGCCAAGTGCAATGCCTCTTGCCAGCCTGCAGCAGCTCTGTATATACCACATTCTCACAATACTTTCTCCAACAACTTAGAACACAATCATGTCAAAAGATGGTCACAGGTCTCCTCTGGTTGTTGTAGAGAAGGCAAAACACCGACCCCAAGTGTCCCCCTTAGTCTAAATCTTGTAGGCCAACAACTTAGAACACAATCATGTCAAAAGATGGTCACAGGTCTCCTCTGGATGTTGTAGAGAAGGCAAAACACTGATCCCAAGTGTCCCCCTTAGTCTAAATCTTGTAGGCAGCCTTCTAACAAAGCTACCCAGGAGATTAAGGCCTGTCTAGGTGTGTGAATTGTTTAGGCTAGCCTCTACCTATTTGCTTTCTCTTTTTTGTCCTATTTCCTCTCATACATAGACAGCCTTGTACTGATTCCCAGACATTGTCTAAACTTTTTGCTCTTCCTGGTCAGAATGAATTGAAGAGTTCCAATAATTTCTTCAGCTCGATTAAACTTCTGCAAAATAGGTACATGTCTTGCACTATTACCTTTCATAACATAAAAGTGCACCCAAGCCACCCAGAGTGAATCAACTTGGATGAACACAGCTTATAGGTTCAGAAGAAAATTATTTTTCATTAGTGCTTTGTAGGAGAGAAAAGAGGGATGAAAGAAAATAGGAAAGTTGACCATTTGCACTCTTATTTGCAAAACAAATCATTTTGAATTGAAAAGATAGGAAAGAGGAGAGAAAAGGAGGGATGTCTGAGTCAAATATTAAATTTAAGACACTGTTAGTTTTAGATTTTGCATTTTTCTGTTAACTTACAAAGGTTAGAGTGATAAAATAATAGTACTTTTTTATTTTCTTTCATTTCACTTTTTCACACTACCAAGTAATAATGGAAAGAAGCTTTCTCTCACTTTGTCCACCTTTTCTACCAAGCATATCAATGGAGAGATTTTTTTTCCCCTTTTTTCACTTTTCTCCTATCTACTAGCTTTCTGTTTCTCCATTCACTCTGCCTAGAAAAAGTCATACTATTTCCTCTTCGTATTATTGAAAGACTGCATCCTTACTGTGAGGCCCTTCTTGAGACAGAATATATAATTTGTCCTGAAATGTTATATAGTTATTCAAGATGTCTAGTTTTAACCATGAACTACTTTTCCTTTCTCCAACAAACATTTTTCTTGTTTATGAATAATGCAGTTGCACGGGCTTTCTTTGCTGCCCCTCCTGATGAGAGAGCTGAAGTTTTGGTGTCTGACCCCCAGTCTGATGGTTTGGAGTGCAAGGCTGGAAACAAAAAGTGCAACAGTTTATTTGCTGAAGCAGAATGCCCTTCTTTGGTTCCCTTGCCTTGTGATCTTTGCTGCAATGAACCTCGTTTCTGCCGTGATTGTTGCTGTATTTTGTGTAGCAAGACTATAGACTTGAAACATGGAGGTTACAGTTATATCAAATGTGAAGCAATGGTGAATGGGTATATATGTGGGCATGTTGCCCATCTAAACTGTGCTCTTCGATCTTACATGGCTGGGACAGTTGGAGGTAGCATTGGGTTGGATGCTGAGTACTATTGCCGACGTTGTGATACAAAAACATTTCTGGTTCCACATGTGACAACACTTCTAAAAACTTGTGAATCCATAGATTCCCGCGATGAGATTGAGAAGATTCTGAGCATTGCTGTCTGCATTTTACGTGGTTCGCAGAAGAGCAATGCAAAGGGCTTACTGAACCGTATTGAGTCAGCTATCAAAGAGGTAAGGCTAAATCTAGCTATAGAACTTAACAGATTTCTTGCTTTTTTCAAAAAGTTGTCTTTCTTCTTTTTGAGGTTTCTTAAAATTGCTAGTAAGTGCTTTTGGTATTTACATCAGCTTAAATGTGGGACATCTCTTGAAGATATCTGGAAAGTGAAAGAAACTGATACCGTTATGTCAACAGGTAACTTAACCACAAATCTTATGCATATGAAAATGAATAAAGTCACAACTATATTAGCTAGAAATGCATGAAGCACTTCGTTATATTAATTTGCATCAAAATATTTGTTGTGGTTTTGGATTTTTAGGAGCTTGAGAAATAACGTCCCTTATTTTCTCTATTAGATGGGCAGTTTGTTTTGTTATTTATTCTTCTTTTCAACCAGTTAGATGTTAGTGCATATCACTCGCAAAGTGGTGTTTTCTAGAAAATCACCCTAGCGGATCCAAATGGTTGTCTATATCTATGTTACTTGGGTTCAGGTGCAAATGTTGAATATGAGTGTCTTACACAATTAGGAGTGGCATATCTTATATGATGTCCAAGCGGACACAAGTGCTTCAAGAAAATGAAGAACAAACTAAAAAGGTCTATACTCCTCTATACATTAGAATTTGCATATAAATTCTGTTATTAGTATCATTTTGTGTTATTGATAGTATTCATTGCCTTCACGATTCTTTTCCTTGGATGTCATATCGTGACACGTGACCTGTCTCTTGTGGGTAACCTAAATATTCAGAATGTAACTTTGAGCATAACGAGCCAGAGAATTCCAGAATTGAAGCATGGATAGATTTGTCAAAGTTCGAGAATGTAAAAATATCTGAGCTTGAAGAACTGAAAAACATTTCTTTGTTTGTTCCCAGGTCTAAAACGAAAGATGACTTTATTCTGCATATAAGGCATTTGACTGTTTATTAGTATTCCTTAATATCAATATATAGTTCCTTGCATAAATTCTCTCTCGGGTACAGTCAGTTCATACATCAACTTAAAACTTGGATATAAAATATCATTTTGGTTTATGTGCAGGTATCTTCCATAATGGAAATGGAGAGCTTGGACCAACAAATCATCAGGACTTGGTAGATGATAAATCATGTTTGGAGGCGGATTTATCAGTATCTTCTGATTATCGCAGTGAATACTTGAAAATTGAATGCGAGATTGATCAAGTTCTTCAGTCTCTGAGAAAGGCACAGGAGTCGGAATACAAAATTGCAGAAGAACAGCTTTGTTCTCAGAAGGTTTACCTTCGCCATCTTTATCAGCAACTGGAGAAGGAGAGATCTGAACTACCCGATCGATCATCTGGAAATGAAGCAGATGCATCGTTGAATGCTGTCTTGAACAGAGTCAATCAGATAAAATACGAAGTTATGAGACTGAAAGAAATGGAAGAAGTGGCCAATGGATTCGGAAGAACTCCTAAAGGTGTCCTGAAGGAATATTTTGGTTTGGAAATCGAGGACTAAAGCCCTCTCCATTACAATGGGTTAATTCCTCTGAATTTTGATGGCAACCAATCCTTTGAACTGATTCCATTCCATCCGTGACCGTGAACTCGCATAATGTAAAAAAGGTCACTGTGCACCCAAAGAAGTCAAGAGTTGTCTAGGGAAGACATATGAAGGCTGCTAAAAAGGGAACATTGTATTATAGAAGTCAGATACATTGTTGATAGTGTTGTCATTTTTCTCCATGTGTACTATATTTCATAGCTTGCTAAAGGAATTTAGATAGGGAAAATTCATTACGATCCTCAAACCGTTAGGAGAAAGGAAGTTGGTATCACTTGGTTCGTCGGCTCGGGTTTGTGCGGTTTTCGCAGTCAGAGATTGTGGTATGATTTAATAGCCCGGATTTTGTGAAAAGAAGCTATGGAAAAATCATGTTAATTGGGAGCAAGTCGTCTGCCATTGTACTCTGATAGAATGTAATTCCTTTTCATACTAATATCTCTTTTTATTTCATCGGAAAAAGAAGGTTAAATGCTCAAAGTAGTATCCAACTTTTGTCCAATTTTTCAAATAAACCTTTTCAAAAGTCTTCAAATAAGAGCTTTACACATGCTTTAATATAGGTTGTAATAAAAATTAAGTGAATGTTAACTTGTTTAGAATAAAACATAAAATTGAATTCAATTTTGTTTGAAAAGAAAATAAAATAATAAAAGCATAATTTAAAACTGGATATATAATATTTGAAAATATTTTATTTAAGCATTTTCGAAAATTTTTGACCTTATTTAATTATTTTAAAAAGTTTGCCTTTCATTTAAACAATAAACACTTTTATAAATATTAGATTAGTCGAAAAAGAATTATTCCACAGTGATGTTGGAATTTGAATTCCAAATCAACTACGAGGTTTTTTTTTTTCAAATTATTTCCTTAACTAATTAGGTTAAGATTGGTTTTGATTGAAAGGTTTAATATCTAAAGTAGAAAGTTGGGATGGGATTGGAACTTCAAATTAACTAGAGATTCCTTTTATTTAAAAATAATTTTATAAATTTTTCAATCGGAAGGATCCAGTTATTTTTTCTTGGTTCAATATAAACCCGGTTCATTTTTAGGTTAGTTCCAAGTTTGTGTTAATTGTGTTTTGTTAATTTTAGGTTTTATTGTAAGTTTAGATTATTTTGGGTTTAATTTATTTGGATTTTAAGTTCGGTCATTATTGTTTTAAATAATTTTGAGCTCGAGTTATCTCAAATTTGAGTATTTTCAAGTTTGGGTTATATTATCTTTGAGTCAGCTTGGGTTTGAATTTTTGATTGTTTATGATAAATTTGAGTTAAATTGAATTTGAGTTTAATTTGATCATAACATATTTTCGAGCTCAAGTCAAAGTGGATAAATTTAGACTTTTCTTTTTAAAATGACCTTTATAATGCCAAGCTAGTTTATTTAAAAGGGTTAATATACTGTTTTTTTTAATAATCTGATTATATCTGCTTTTTTTTTTTACATAATAATTAATGTAACACCCCAGAATATGGGGTTGAAAGTTTTGAGATTTGTGGGTAGGATTAGTGGCTAGATTGGACAATTGAGTTTGTTGTTGTGTTTTAATATCAGAATAGCCTTGTTGGTCTAGTGGTTGGTTGTGTGTTAGTTTAGCTTCGGCTTTTGAGTTTGAGTCCTCATGTGCACATTGAGGAATTTGTTTTATTTTTGTTGCTTTTAAATTTTAGTATTTATTTGTTTATTTATTTATTTCTATTTTATTTTTACTTTAATGTGGTTACAAGAAATTTCATAAGAAATAAAAATAAAAAGGGAACACGTTCTTTTCCTCTCCCTCTCTGGACGTTTCTACCTTCTCCTTTTGTTTTGCAATTTCAAGATTTTGTTTTCTTCTTTGTTTTTTGTTCCTCAAATTAATCTCGGGTTTGTCAACGTCATGGTTAATTGAATGGGCTCGAGTGTTCTGTTGGATTGGTTTGAAATCGGGTAAGTTTCGTCTTTTGTTTTAATGGAGGGATTGCTTCAATTTCGTTATGTTTCTAATTAAATTCACATAGTTTGGTTGTGCTTATAATTGAGGTCTCAGAGTTGGTTTGCAGGAGCAAATCGAACAATTCTGGTGGTTGCTATCGTGAATTAAGGTGTGGGTTCGAAAACTTTTCCTTTTTGTTATTGACGAAATTTTGATTAGGTTCTGTGAATTTCGAAATGATTTGTGGGTTTCTAAAATTTATCAACTGAAGTGTCGTTGTTGTGGAATCGATTGGAATTCTGTGTGTTTTTTACTTATTCTTGAGTTAACGAGGGTTGAGGATCGTTTTGACATCAAAGGCACGTTTTGTAGCCTGTTTCGGTGTGGTTTCTTGACCACAAGGGTGGCCACACGGGCGTGTACCCCACATGGGTGGCTCACACGGTCTTGTGAAATTGAAAATTAGGTTTTTTGGGTGAATTTTGGTGCCACACGACTTGGCCACACGGGCATGTGTCCCACACGGGCGTGTGAAATCTCCACACCATCGTGTCTCATCTATTCTTAATTTTTAGCACTTTTGGACAGTGAGTTGCACGGGCTACTCACACAGGCGTGTGTCCCCTCTACACTGGCGTGTGTGGCCTTCACAAGGGTGTGTGTAGCCTTCATAGGAGCGTGTGTGGCCTTCACATGGGCGTGTAGACCCCCACACGGCCTGGGCATCTCCACACAGCCATGTGGTCCTACCTTGCCAAATTTTTGTACTATGTTGATTTATGACCTGTTTGTGGTTCTGTGTGTTCCGACCCTTGGCTAGGTCTTAGCAAGGGTAGTCGAGACTCTGTTTTGACTCAGACATATCTGTCATATGCAATCGTTGCATTAGTTAAGTGACTCGTTAATGTGATATTGCCTAATAAATGAGTATCTACTTTAGAGGTTAAGTGATGTGGGTGTGTGTGTGACTGTCTAGAAACTGTGTGCATCGATTTTGTAATTGATTGACTAAGTACGAGCTTCTACGTCTGTGTAATTGACAATGTTTGGTGTGTATTCTTGCATTTGCATTATGATTTCGGGTTTGGGATATGAAGAGAAGAAAGTCTGATCTGATTTGGCAGTTTCAACTGCAATACGTCTGTAAAGTGGTTTACTGCACAGTACGATACTTCTGGCAGCTCAGTTGCATACTGTTATTTACGTGGCTTCGTTCATCTTGCATGGTGTGTAGGGTTGGATGGGCCTTTCGAGGTCCTATGTGGTGTGCAGGGCTGGTTGAGCTTTTTATAGCTCATTTATGGTGTGAATGGTAGACGAATAGGTGTTTGGTTGGATGGGTGGGTTTCATGTTGATACTTTTGTTCCGCATTTTATCTATCTATCTGATTGCGAGATTAGCGATATATAGATCGATGTGTTCAGTACTGATGTGTCTGTTTTGGTTGTGATGATTATTTGGATACCGAATTGCCATTTTGATATTGTTTTTTTTGTTGTGGCACTTAATTTTTATTTTTCTGTTGATTCGATCTCACACTAAGCTTATGTAGCTCACCATTTTAGTTTCCCTTTTTCAGGTACCCTCGTTTTCTGTTTCTGTAACTGGACTCGGTGTGCAGAGGTCTCGGACAACTACGTTTAGAATCAACTTTAAAAGTATTTTCATAAATTCTGCATTTATAAATAAATGGTTTGAACTGTAAGTTTTATTTTGAACACTGTTGTATGAATTTTGGGTTTTACACACGTAAGCGACTTTTGGACTAAAATTTTTGTAATATCGAAATTTTACAACGGAGATTTTTACGTAACTTAAATACTATATGTTTTCTAGCTGGTTAAACTCAAATTTTACCTATGATCATTTCAGTGCTCAATGTAACCTCCGAGATTCGGTCTAAACTTCTAGGCTGGGTTTTTGAAGCGTTACATTTAAAATTACCCATAACCCCTCTTTAACCTATAAATAGGAGGATAATATGCTTCAGCGCACTCAAACCCACGTCTTCTTGTATTGAAACAATACTCATACTAATTGAATTAAGACTTAATCGACAGAACTAATATTGTTAATACATAACATTAACTTTTATGATCAATTTAGTATTTAATTATTTTTGTAGTACTTAACTTTGATTTGGAGCTGCTAAATATGACTCCTATTTTCAGTCAAAGTTGAGAAATAATCTTTCAGTTAAACTCTGTTTACTTGTTTCAATCAAACACTGATTAGTTTAGATTATTTTATTATTATTTGACCTATGAATTTAGCCTATAAATAGGCTCTTTTACAACCTTAGAAAAAACACCCATTTGAGATTAGAACTCATAACACATTTAGAGAATTTTATGTTTACGTTTTGAGGGTTCTTTGTTTTCGAGTTTTCGGGGTTTGGTCTTTATCTCCATCTTTTGTACTCTTCGTTCTTTTGCCATTATAGTAAAATTATTTTTTCCCGTGGTTTTTTATCCTCTTTGGAGGGGTTTTTCCACGTTAAATTTGTGTGATCTATTTCTCAATTTTTCTGCTATTTTTCTTATCGTTGCTTAATCGGGTCAATCCTAACAAGTGGTATCAGAGCTAATTTAATTTTCATAGATCAACCCATTCAGATATGGCAGCAACAAGGTTTTAAATTGAGAAGTTTGACGGTAAAACAAATTTCAATCTGTGGCAAGTTCAGATGATGGCAATTCTAGTTCAATCAGGCTTGAAAAAGGTTGTTACCGGGAAAAAGCCTGAGAATGTAAATAAAACAGAATGGAAAGAGCTTGATGAAAAGGCTTTGTCTGCAATCCAGTTGTGCCTCACGAATACGGTATTGCAGGAGGTATTGATGGAGAAAACCTTATCTGCTTTATGGAAAAGGTTAGAAACTCTTTATGCGACTAAGTCTCTGGCTAACCGTTTAGTGTTGAAACAACGTCTATTTACATTTCGCATGAACAAATTTCAGCTTCTTAGAAATCACATCAGTCAATTCATTACTCTTTTAAATGATTTAAAGAACCTTGAGGTTCATATTGATGATGAAGATCAAGCTATGCTATTATTGTGCTCTTTACCTCCTTCATACAAGTCTTTTAGAGAGACCTTGATTTATGGCAGAGACAAACTCTCATTCGAAGATGTGAAGGCTTATTTGTTGAGTAGAGACAAACTCGACAACGAGCTTCATTTGGATAGCAAGACAGATAGGCAAGCTTCCGTTTTGGTAGCATCAAAGAAACGAGACAAAAGGTGTCGCTATTGTAAAAAGTTAGGTCACGTCAAAGTAGATTGTTATAAATTGCAAAATAAAAAAGCTGCTAAGAGTAACGAGGAAGATGTAGCTGGTGCTAATTTGGTCGATGAAAACGGTGATGATTTCTTGTTAGTGTCAACGAGCGATAACTCCAAGCTCACATCCGAGTGGGTCCTAGATTCAGGATGTTCTTTTTACATGTGTCCCAATAGAGAATGGTTCTCCACATACAGTTCAGTTGAAGGTGGAGTTGTGCGCATGGGAAACGATTCATCTAGTAAGGTAATTGGTATTGGTACTGTTAAAATTAAGATGCACGATGGGACGATTAGAACACTCTCAGATGTTAGGTATGTACCTGGTTTACGAAAAAATCTCATCTCCTTGAGTATTTTAGACTTGAAAGGATGCAGAATCAACATCGAGTCGAGCAGCATTAAAGTATCTCGTGGAGCTCTCGTTTTGTTAAAAGGTAAAAGAACTAGCAGTCTTTATATTCTGGAAGGTTCTATAATGACCGATGAAATCAGACATCCCTCGTCCATTATAGAGTCAAAGTCAACTCGTTTGAAGCGGAGGCAACTTGGTCATAGGAGGGAAAAATGTATGACTGTTTCGTTGAAGAAAGGTTCTCTTTTGGATGCAGGTTTTGAAAAGTTAGGGCACTGTGTTTGTGAAAATCAGACCCTGGTTAGTTTTGATTTGGCAGTGTACAAGTCGAAGGCTAGAAGCCTTCCAGTTTCTAAGCACAAATTTGACTCAGTTAATTCCCTGCATAGTTCAAGATAGACCCATGGCAGGATTTGGCAAAGATGGCGTTGTGGAAATATGAGTCAAGGTGGAGATTTGTTAAATATAACTCCTATTTTCAGTCAAATTTGAGAAATAATCTTTCAGTTAAACTCTGTTTACTTGTTTCAATCAAACACTGATTAGTTTAGATTATTTTATTATTATTTGACCTATGAATTTAGCCTATAAATAGGCTCTTTTACAACCTTAGAAAAAACACCCATTAGAGATTAGAACTCATAACACATTTAGAGAATTTTGTGTTTACATTTTTAGGGTTTTTTGTTTTCGGGTTTTCGGGGTTTGGTCTTTATCTCCATCTTTTGTACTCTTCGTTCTTTTGCCATTATGATAAAATTATCTTTCCCCGTGGTTTTTTATCCTCTTTGGAGGGGTTTTTTCACGTTAAATTTGTGTAATCTATTTCTCAATTTTTTCGCTTCGTTCGTTGCTTAATCGGGTCGATCCTAACAGGAGCCAATGAGATGGGACATGTGACAGCTTGTTAAGCTATTTATTAATTTAAGTAAATGAACATATGTAACCAAGTGGCATTTTCATATCATATATGCATGGCTAACTTTTTTAGATATAGACCATATCATCATGAATTCACACAAACTCTTTCAATTTTCATTGTTTTGTGGATCTCATGGAATTCTCAAAACCTTAAAATCAATTTTCAATACCCTAACTTATGATTTCATCAAGTTTAAATTCAAAATAAAAACAATACTAATCCATATGAATTCTTAGATTTAAATTCAAAATAAAAAATTAATAATCTATATGAAAATGAAACGTAGAATCATTCCCGCTTCACTCAATCAATATCTAATTCTTAAAATCTTGATTTTAACTTCTCAAATCTAGCACTTCAGTCTCATGAAAAATATGAAGTTTTGCATTATGAAAATTTTGACTATTCATACAGCACTTCGGTTTCACGAAATATTTGAAGTTTTACATCAAACAAAATTCCAAACTACTCCACCGAAACAAAAAGGTTCGTCTAAGAAAATTACCCGCTTTGTATTGTCTATGGTCTGGAGTCTCCATTTTGATTTTCATTACAAGAGTCTTACTCCATTTCCTGATAACAAGATTTTCTAAATAAAAAAAATTACATAGAAATGATAATCTACTATCTAAATACATATAAAAAAAAACTAATTATAACCATTTTAATTTTAAGAACCATAACTTTGAAAAAAAATGATAAACAATTATATATATATTCAACTTGCATAAGATTTAGATTGTCATTTTCCATCAATTTAATCAATACACAAAAAGGAAAATCAGTTCATACTATTAGACAAAATCTTGGCTTTAATGTTAGTTCTTGGAAAATCATTTAGAAAAGTTGCTAGAGTTGCCATAGTGAAATTTTAAAAAAAAAATTCTAAAGTGGAATTTAATTGTTATATCTAAAACAATAAATCCGATCAAATAAGTACATGTTTAGCAAGATTTAGGAAAAAGTCTAAATCACAAAAGGGCTGTAAGGAGGTGCCTAAACTTTCTTCTCAAGTCAAACTAAAGTATGATGTCTTCGAGTTTCTAACTAATTAATCTTTTTCGTTGTTCTTGAATTTATAATTGCTTAGAACGTGTAATCTAACTAAAATAAATGAACACAACACAAACAATAAGACTCTCCTAGGAGTGCCTTGCAATATATCTTAAATGAATACTTAAAAGAAGTAGTCAAAAATTACAAGTAGACAATGACAAAATTAATTATACTCTGGGCACAAATCCTAATAATAGACTGCCAAATTTATCTGACATCAACATTTCCCTGATGACATACAGTATATACTCTCTAACATACTACTTGAACTCTTCATCTGTCGCATCAATTGGAAGGCCCTAATTAGGGCTATGTCTTTCAACGTGATTGTGGCTTCACTGCAGTGAAAAGTGGAAGTTAAAGGTCTCTGAACTCCATATTTCCACCACATCTTCAAGGAATGATAACTGCATGGGAAAGTGAGGTCTTTTTAGCTACCTTAAAAAAGCAACTACTTGCAGCTACACCTTTAGTTGATGTTGATTCTCATTCAATATTGAAAATTTACCATTTCATGGAATTCAAATAGTTTGTTCCTCATGCTTAGAAATGGTAGCAAGTCGGATATCTTCGTTTTCTGAATTACCAGATCCAAGTTCACAGATCACCCTAAAAATCTAAATATGCAAATTTTCCTAGTATCACTATCTAAATTCGTAACCGAATTAAATATTATTATTCGTCAAATATCTATAACTACAAAAAAAAATCTTAAATTAATATATATTTTTTTTTTGGTGAATTACATAAATAGGGCAAAGCTTAAACAGCAAACGCAATTAGCGCAACTCAAACCCAAGCCACACCTAGGGCGGTGAACACCCTTAGCCATCTATCCTAATATAAAATCATACGTCAGATACCTAAGTCCTCACAAATTCAAATCAACAAAATAATATAAAATCAAACAATAATTTAATTTTAAATACAATTTATTTATAATTAAAAATTAATAAATGCAAACTAACAAAAGTAGATAATTAACAATCCAAACAAATTAAACATAAAAATTTAAAATAATTTAAATATTCCTAACAACATAAGTAAAATAATTCCAAACAAATTAAAAGTTCCACATCAATCTACAAAAAATTCAAATTTAACATTTTCAATCATATGTCGGGTATCCGAATTCGTGAAAATCTGAAGTTGAATTCGCGAGATAACATAAAATGAAACAAAAAAAAATTAATTTTAAATAAAATTTATTCATATCAACAAATAAATGAAAATTAAAAAAAAGTAATTAAATAACAATCCAAATATTAAATTTTACAATAATTTAAATATACCTATTAACTTAAACACAATAATTTCAAACAAATTAAAAGTTCCATAACAATATCCGATAACTAATTAGTTACTTATCCCTAATTATATATTGCTAATTGTATATATTATTTAGGGTTTAAGGTTAAGTATAATTAATATAAAACTGTAAATTATAATATCATAATTGTATATAGGGTTACATATTATTAATAATCTACCTTAATTATATAATTCTAATTATATATATATTATAATTTACCATAAAATTAGTTACAGGTTTAGGGTTTAAGGTTATGTATAATTAATATAAAAATATACATCATAATCATAATTGTATATAGGGTTACATATCATTAATAATCTACCTTAATTATATAATTCTAATTGTATATATTATAATCTACCATAAAATTAGTTACAGGTTTAGGGTTTAAGGTTACATATAATTAATATAAAAATATACATCATAATCATAATTGCATATAGGTTTACATATCATTAATAATCTACCTTAATTATATAATGATAATTGTATATATATTATAATCTACTATAAAATTAGTTACATGTTTAAGGTTTAGGATCCATATCATTAATAAAATAATGCACATTATGATATTATAGTTGTAAGTAGTTAAACATGTATGTATACTACTTTTTATAATATAATATGTACTCAATATAATTACGCGTATTATAATATTATTTTAAATTATAAATATTAATTAATTTATTGGTTTTAAGTAATTTAATTAATTAAGTAGATCAAATAATAAATGGGATAAACGCAAATTTAAGGATTTCGATGTTGTTCAAGAGACCTATATACATATTATATTATAATGCTAAAAGAAGCTTCATGAGATTTAAGATGTTAAAAGAAGAAATAATTTTTTGCTGAAATTTTATTATATATAATTTTTAAAAAATTATTTTATTATGTTTTATATGTTATTTATTAATTTAAATTATAATAAATGTTGAAGGTAAGTGATGGTTAAACCATGACTTTATATGTAAGAGGTCTTAGATTCAACCTTGTTCTAACCAGTAGATTCAAATTCAATTTGCAATTCAAATTGTCATCCCTATTCATGCTAGTAAATAAAATGAAAAAAAAATGATCAATAATTTATGTTGAACAATGTTAAAAAAGTTTTATTAAAATTTAATTTTAAAAACTAATAAATACTAACTTTAATAATGAATTAAAAAAATTACTGTAATATGATTATCTTCCCTTTATAAAGCCATAATAAGGTTTAAATATTCAAATTTAAGATAACATATAAGAATTTAGGGAGGTTTTAGGCTTGGGAACTCAACAATAATGAGACTAAAGTTTTAGTTGTGTGAGAGAAATGAGAGAGGGGTATTTATAGAAACATTAAGAAATTTTGTATAATGGCCTCTACATTTATTAGTGTTGAGTTTTCAATGCCTTTATTAAGATAAGATTAACCCCAAATGAGAAAAGGTTGAACTAATGCAAACTTTGACACCCATGAGCGTTGAATTTCATTAAATGTATTTATCAGGATTAAGTTTTTTAAATGATTAAAAATTTAATTAAAGAAGACCTTGATAGCTATTCTTGTATTAATTAGGGTTAAAATCCCCATCAATCAATTAAATATAAATACATGGATTTAATTTATAAAGAACTCAAGACTCGCAAGTGTCAAGGTCTTCTTGTAGTAATTAGGATTAAAATCTCTAGGAGTCAAAACTAAATGCAGATACATGGATTTATTTTACAACTCGACATTAATGGTTGTCGAGGTTTGACATTATGTACAAGATGCACATTTCCTATACTTTTCAAGAGTCTTTGGCTAAAAACTTAGCAACATATACCATAAGGGAACTCAACTCCCATGGGTGTTGAGGTACCTTTCAAAAAAAAAAAAACCTAGTCAAGAATGAAGAGTAAGCTTCATTAATGACCCTCTATTTCTAATAAATTTACATATAAGCCTACTGTTTTTTTATTTGGGTAAAAGAGACCTACATACATTTATTCTCTACTAGGTTTTAAGAAAATCACATAAAACCTTTTAGAATCTATTTACTAAGTGAAATTTTTTAAAAAATAGCAATATCCTTTATTATTTACCATATATTGTTTATTTTATTTTCATTTTTAATTAAAATAATAATATTTTAAAATAAAAGGTCTAAAAAGCCCTTTAAAATAAAAATAAAATCAATTGAGCCATTAAGGGAAAATACAAACAATTGAGCCCTCGGTGACAAGAAAATCATTTAGGCCTATCCATTAATGAAAACTATTATTGACCAGTTTGACTATTAATGGACGTAGACGTGATTGATGGAAGCGAATGTGACATGCTAACAATAAACATCACACATATTGTTGATATAAAGTACAAAAAGGGAGGAGGACAAGGAGAAGGTCAAGGTGGTGCAATGGAGTCTGGTTCACTTGTAAAAGCCGAAAGTCGAAACAAGGACAAGATGACTGACTGATTAAGAAGGAAAATGCTTAGAGTAACTCTAATGCGCTAAAAATTCGATCCTCGTTCATAATTTTCTAAAGTATTTATAAGAAAGGTCCCTTTGTCTACTGTCATGATATGGTTAGATAAACATTCAACCTTATTAAATGCAAAATGGATAATCACAAACATGTATCATGAGATTCTATCGATATAAGGTAGTTAAGCCTAAATAGAATCCTCGTTGTCTTGGGAGTATGTTCACATTAGGGCAATATTCTCTTTTAAGACTGGGTGATAGGTCTCGCTTGAAGTGGGATGAGGGGTCGTACTTAAAAAGTCAATGCAAAGACAATGATGCCATTTTGGCTTACCATGTGTTTTCTTGTTAGAGGGATATAACAATAGCCCCCCAGTCAAGCAAGAGGTCATAAAGTGTTCTTTCATAAACATTGATAAAGAATGAGTGTTTTCATGAGAGGTCATAAAATATGGTTAATTAAGGCCTAGGGACTAAATTGTAAAAGTTTAATCGCTATAGATTTTTAATTAAGAAAAGGCTTGGGGACTTAAATAGCAATTATCCAAAGGAATAAAATGGTTAATAGACCTATTTTAAATGGATGATAGTGTGATGTGATGATAAATGTCATTATATTAAGACAATGAAGGATTAATGCTTAATTAATCATGATTAGGTAAACAAATTAAGGTTCATTATAATTAATATAAGTATATATATATATATATATATATATATGAAATGTTAGTGGAAAAAGATGATAAACATCATCTTCTTCAACCTTTCATGTCAAGAAAATCTTTAAAACCTAGTTTGAGCATTTGACCATTTAATTCAAGTAAGTTCCTAGCCATTTTTCTTTGATTTTTATAGACTTTTTTTTTTATCATGGTAGCTTTATTAAGATAACCCATGTATCAATTTTTTCAATTGGTGAGATTTCGATAAGTTGACATTGTTGAGAATTGGATGAATTAGGTGTGAAATTGATAGAAATTAAGCCTAGATTATGAAAATGACTAAATTGTAAAACTTAACAAGCTTGATTGTAAGCTTTGTTACATTGGGGACTAAGAATAAAATACAAAAATGTTATGAAATTTTGGTAAGAATAGAAAGTATAAGGTTCCTAAAGAGTAATAGTGAAATCAAATTTTAATCCAAAACTTTAGATTAAAAGTTATGGTTGTCCTGGGTTTAGGGACTAGATTGAATAAATTGTGAAATATACTTAATCTTGCATATGATTGTGAATTGTATGAAATTTATAGTATTATATGTTTTGTGGATATACGTAGCTAACGTCGATGTTGAGCCTTTGAGAGGGAAAGAAAAAGAAAGAGTTATCGACGAGTGACACGATACCACACTTTAATACATTTACCAACAAATTCAATACATTAAAACCAAGCCAAATATTCCTACCAATTATGCTATCTTATACCAATCATCAATAGGTCTATGTGCTTTCCACCTTTTAACCACTTCAAACACACACTTCAAACATGTTTGGGCCCTATATTTACATATCAAAATATACCAAACACAAGTCATACCAATAGCTAGCTCTAACCAAATATTTATATGCCATCATTTGGCCAATTTAACCTATACATGCCATTATACCCAAATAATTTTTTTGCTATTTATACCGAAAAAAGCTGAGGGATAGTGTGATATTGCTTAGTAAGTCCATATAACAGGAAATAAACTTACCATTTATTTCATATTAAGGTAAGCTAACTAAACATGCTCAAACCAATTTGGCCAATTGCCTAAACACATATCCTCATCAAGCATGTTAGTCATGTATTTCACATAAATACCAGGAAACATGAATAAGCTCATCAATATTCAATTTCCACATACATGTATTTTTCACTTCAAGTAAACATGAACATGTACATATCATACTTTTGTACTTCAAATATTTCTTATAGTAATTCATATTGAATTCAATTCATCTCAAATCGGGACTTTACCCGTTGATTTGGTGGTCGGAAGCGATGAATATAGTCCTTGGATGCTGGTGGAGAAGGGGTCCAAGCTTAACTTAAATAAGTAAAACATTCATGGAAAGACTAGAAATAGGGAGGATTTTTTAGGATCGAGATTTCATGCATTATCTCTCAATTCTAATGATTTGGAGAGTGATTTGGGGAAAGGAGAGAGGTATTCAATTTTGAAGAAAAATGGGAAAGAAGTTTTAAAAGAAAATACTAGAAAGTCCTTATTAAGGGGAAGAAATCAGAAGATGGGACTCGAAAAAGGTTAGTGGGTACATTATTGAATGAAAATTCTAATTCTTATTTGAAAATATCCAGGTCCATTACTCGCGACAAGGGACCAAGCCAATCCAGGTGGGCTAACGAATGGGCAGAAATCAAGGTCTAGCGATGCGTTTGGGCCAAACATGCTTTCTGATGACCATTTAAAAGGTAGGATGATCCAACCTAATTCTGAGCATAAAGATATTGTTGTTGTCGCTTCTGCTAGAACTTTTGACCGTGAAGTTAATGAATTGGGTAAACCAGTGCTCATTGTTCCTACAGATTTTAATTATAAAAATTCTCTCCATTTTAATCTTACATTCGGAGAAGTGGCAGCTGTGGCGGTGGCTATAAATGAAAGGCTTTTCGATACCAACAACCATTTTGCTATTACTTTCCAAAAAACTTCCAACTCGATTTTGACTAGGGTGAGGGGTACTAATGAAGCTACTAATTTGGGGAATTCTTCTAATCTGATTAACAGTCGAGATAATGATGGAAAAGCAAGAGACTCTAAAGGTAGTTGCAAGATTAACAAAACTCTTAAGGGGCCAAGCAACCATTTCAAGGCTTTTGGGAGTTCATGGGTCTCTCTTGCAGGATCCTTGTTGATGGTAGCGGACCTTATCTCCTTGAAGTTTGACAGCCAAGCTGTCAAGGAAAAAGTGACAGGTGAAATCGAAGGCTCGAACAGTATTGTCCATGGTCGACAGTAAGTATGTTCTCCCTTTTTCAATTTTTGTTATGAATTTATCCATTTTATCTTAAAATGTGTAGGGTTGTGTGAATCTGAAATTTCCATGAATTTTTTTGGAATATAGTAATGAATTTAAATCGGATATTATTAGTTTGCTTGAACCAAGGGTCAGCGATTTTAAAGACGATACTATTATTGCAAAATTGGGATTGGAAAGAACTCATCGGGTAGAATCAATTGGTTTCTCTAGTGGTATTTAACTAGGATGGAAGGAGTCCATTGATGTAAAGGTGATCAGAAATCACCCTCAGTTTATTTTTACTCGTATTTTGTCCATTCTTAAGTCAAGGTCGATTTTTGTTGCTTTCGTTTATGGTAACCTTGACAGACAAAAAATGAGGCTTCTTTGGAAGGTTATCTATCCCTTCAAGTCATTTTCTTTTGTTGGCTTTTGGGGATTTTAACACCATTCTGTCGGTAAAAAAAATATATGGGGTCAAGTGGCAGGTCAAAGGTGTTCTTTTTTTGGTGATTTTGTAGATACAAATAAAGTCCATTATTTTGGTTTTAGGGGATCCCCATTCACTTGGCATCGCGGTTCACTCTTGTAGCGATTGGATTGAGTTCTAAGTAATGAGGCCTGGGTTGAGTTTTTCCTAACTGCGTGGTGACTCATGTTCCAAGAATTAAATCAGATTACAGGCCTATTTTACTATCTTTTCAATCAAATTTTCCCCACATAAAGGTAGACCTTTTCGATTTTTAGCTGGGTGGTTGGAGCGTCTGGAATTTCTTTCGAATAATTAAAGTTTTGACGATAACATTACGGGTTCTCTTAATCAACTCACTAAAAGACTTAGGGATTGGAACAAATGTGTTTATGGGCATATCAGTACTTAGAAAAAATAGTTGATTCATAAATTAAATGGTATTCAGTACGCTATGGATGTCTCTGGTTCTAATAATTTGGCACAACACGAATTAAAGACTTGAGAGGAACTAGAGAATCTTCTTTATTATGAGGAGTTACTCTAGAAGCAAAAATCAAGATGTGACTGGATAAATTTTGGAGACCGTAATACTAAGTAGTTTCATAGGCTTACGATTTAGAGGAAAAAATAAAACAGTATAGCAGCCTTGCGTAATTCAGATGACGAATGGATTTTTGAACTTGAAGCTCTAAAAACATAGGTTGTTGCGTTTTTCCAAAATTTGTACGGTGAGGTACCTAGATTTATGGGGAATTTGCCTTCGAGTGGCTTTCCACAACTTGAGAATATGGATGTTGACTTCCTTGGAAGACCTGTTTCAGATGAAGAGATCGAAAATGCACTTTTTGACATGGCCCTGCTAAAGGCATCAGGCAGTAATCGCTTTCACGCTTTGTTTTTTCAAAAAAATGGGATATTGTTGGAGTAGCAATCTGTAACTGGGTTAAGGGGATCTTTGATGGCAACTTTATTGATTCAGATTTAAACAAAACCTTTATTATTTTAATCCCTAAAGTCTAGAACCCTAAAAGCTTCACACAATTTCAGCCTATTAGTCTCTATTTTGTTTTATATAAACTTGTTATAAAGGTGATAGCGAACAGGTTCAAGATTGTCTTTCTTAAGATCACTGGCCAAGAGTGAGTGGGATTTATTGTAGGAAGAAATATTGTTGATAATGTGATTATAGCGTAGGAAGTCCGACGTACTATGAGAAGTAAGGGTTCAGTGGAATGGATGGCTGTCAAAATTGACTTGGAAAAGGCCTATGACAGAATTCGGTGAGATTTTGTGGAATCTTCTCTTAAAGTTGCAACTATGCCTAATTTTTTGATACAGGTCATCATGTCGATCATCTCAACTTCCACTATGCAAGTGCTTTGGAACAAAGTCCCTACAGACAAATTCAAACTTGTTAGAGGAATTCGTCAAGGATGCCCTCTTTCTCCATATTTCTTTGTGTCGTGCATGGAATGTTTGGGTCATAGGATTTATCAGGCCACCTCTTCTAGGGAGTGGAATCCTATTCATTTATCTCGTTGGGGACTCACTATATTGCCTTTATTCTTTGCTGATAACCTTGTGCTCTTTAGTAAAGTGGACACGAAGCATAGTAAAATTTTGAAAGACTTCCTTATGTAAGTTTTAAAGGCACAAGGTTAATGCTCGAAAGACTAATGTGTTTTTTTCTGCAGGGTGGAAACACAAAAATATATAGACTTTTTCAGCACCTTTGGAGCCCTAATTCATGCAGTTTCATAGTAAATTTTTTCGAAATTCATACTTTAATTATAAAATAATTAATTTGGATTTAAATTATTAACATGTTGAATTTTAATTATTTTTATAATTAATTTTGACAAATTTGGTTTATTTTTGACAGTTTTGCACAAAATGTGAAATTAGCTCGACAGACACCTCGAAAAGCTTGAACTGTTGGAGAAATTTTTGCATCGATGAACCAAGAGCAAGGCTGAATATTTTTTCAGCCAAGGATGGTCCAAATTATGATTATTTTATATTCTTTATATTTAATTTTTATCCAAATTTAATTGGGTTAAAAATTAATATAAAGCCTGAAGGAGAAAGTGGCTTAGTGTGCTAAGCATTAAAGACTGATCCAACAAAAAAATTGGCAGCCAAAATCGTCCAATAACTGACCCAATCAGCTGATTTTTACTGATTTTTATTCTTTCAAAGTAGCCCTCAAAGTTTTCCTAAACTCTATTCAAACCCCTCCACTTTTTGTGCCTTTGAAGATTTGCGCTAAGCTAAATTTAGCAAAGTTTGAAAAATTCAAACTTTGCTCCTTGTATGGCCGGCCAAGGAGAATGTATGGGTGCTAATTACTTGCTATTTTTAGCAGCCACTCCCACCTATAAGTACCCCCATTTGCTATTTCATTCAACACACCTTCAACTCCCAAACATCCTCTCTCTGTTTCACTCACTCTCTTCTTTGTTTTTCCCTTTTTCTTGTCCATTTCCCTTGTCGATTTCCCTCTTGAAAAAGAGCCTTCTTCCACCTTGGAATAGCATCATTGAATTGTTCATAGAGGCCTCAATTCAACAGAACGAGTAGAGAAGAAGAAGAGCACACTAGTCTAGCTTTAGAGAAACACTGGATTTGCTTCTTAGTTCCCTTCTCTTTAATTTTCTTATTTATGTTGTGATCATGAATATGAATAATTGTTTTGTTGTTGTTGTTGTTGTTGTTCTAATTAAAATGGCTTAAATTAATTCATGTTAGATTCGTTGCATTCTGTCCATTTGAATTATTAAAATCATGTTTATGTTGTTATAGGCCTTGGTGACTTGTTAAATTAAATAAAATCATGTTTATGTTATACTTGCATTATAAAATGTAAGGTTAACAAATGAATTAATTATTAAACATATTGGAATTATAATTCATTGACACAGTATTTAATTGGTGCATGTTTAATATTCTAAGGTAGCTGAAGGTTAAATTAGTGACTGTATTAAATGGTACATTAGCCTTGCATAACTTGCAAGATTATTGTGATTAAACTGTTTCAATATAGAAATATATTGTTACCTCACTTAATCTTTTATGTGCTTATGAAGATTGATTAACTATTTGAATTGGCATTGAAAAATGTTCAAGAGATTAGTTAATTTAGTAAGAATGTATGAGCAGTAGTTAGCAAATTACCAAGTTGCCATGAAAATATTCATAACAATATGAACATGGGTTTAGTAATTCTAAGTTGAGGAATGTAATTGGTCTAACACAACTATGTCATCTTGATTAAAACCATCTTTTGAAATCATGAATTGAAATATTTATTTTCTTTTATTTTCTTTTACTTAGTTAAATACTAGTTTTTAATCACTTCCTCAAAACCAAAATATTTTTAATCACTAAAGTGTTTGGTGTATGATAACTCGACATTTACTTGTCACTTTATTACTTGTTGCGATTGTGTACACTTGCAAATTTCCATAGCTCCAAGGGGTCAAGGAGGATTTAGTGGGGAAGATTACAGACCTTCTTAGTTTCCAACACGTTTATGACCTTGGGCATTATCTTGGAGTCCCTCTCATTCACCATAGAATTACCAAAGGTACTCTAAGTTTTGTGATTTATAAGGCTTGGAAAAATATTTCTAGTTGGGAGGCTAAGAAACTCTTTTTCGCCAAAGGGTCACTCTTGCACAATCGGTCCTTCTATCCATTCCTAGCTACCTCATGCAGTCTTTAATAGTCCCAAAAGGTGTTTGTGATGGAATTAAAGGTTTGGTGAGGCATTTTATTTGGGGTTCTTTTAGTGGTAGTAAAAAAATAGCGTTAATGAGTTCGGATGCTATCTGTCAACCTAAATCGTGTGAGGGTTTGGGTTACGACATCTCAGTGACCAGAATTCAGCATTCATGATGAAACTTGGTTTCAATCTCGTCACCAAAACTGATGCCTTGTAGGTTATGGTTCTTAGAGGAAAGCATGGGGTAAAGCACAGAGTACTAGAATGTATCTCGCGGAGTAGAAGCTCTTTTCTATGGAAATCTATCTCTCAGGTATGGTCCCTACTACATGATAATTCGATATGGTCAGTTGGAAATGGAAACAATGTACCTTGTTAGGTGGATGCATGGGTTCCTAATATGGGACCTTTATCCAGACTTGTCCCTACACATGTGAACGTCAACCTAGAATGCAAATTGAGTGAGATGGTTACAAAGAATGGTGCTTCAAACCTTGAACTTTTTCGTGTTTGGCTATCAGAGGATGTTATTCAACATATCGTTAGCAACCCACCACCTTTAGTCTGTGCAGGCCCAGATTCAATCTCTTGGTGTCGCTCTACAGCAGGTAATTTCTCTGTCCAAAGTACTTATTGGATGATGAAGGAAGCATCATGGAACCCCAGATATATAGTTTGGAATATTTTATGGAAATTTCCATGTCCTCAAGGAGTAAGGCACTTTTTTTGGATTGTCTTCAAGCAACTATTCCTTACTAACATTAAGAGAGTCCGAAGGAAAATTAGCTAGGATGAATCATTGTAACACCCCATACCCGGCCTAGATGTTAAGACCAAGTTTGGAGAGCTACATCAAATAATTTTAGAAAAATCCAACCTTTAACCATACAAAGTTTAACAGTTGAAAATAATTTAAATAGATAAACCAAATGTGAAAATCCAAACTTATAACCAATCATTCAAAATAAAACAGGCGATAATATAAGTCTAGATAAAACAATAGATAACTAAAAGGGAGATGATCGAGCTCTTGTCACATCGACTTGCCTAAGTTTGTAGGTTATCTATAATCCAACAAACAGACTAAATGAGTCTACAGCTCAGTGTGTAACTTACACTTATAACTAATCAGTAATATAAAATATGTGATTTCTGTTTTCATTAACCAGTCAACTCTCGTATTCAGATACAGAAATAGAATAAATCAGATATAGTTGTAGAACATTTCAGATTTAGATGCAGATTCTTAACCCCAACCGCTACACACCATCTTCGTCCATCCCTACACACCACATAGTGACTGTGTGTCATGCTTCAAAATAATTGCAGTCTAGCTGTTAGATCATAACACGATAAATTGCCAAATTCAGATATATGTTTATTGCTTAGCCACCAAATTTGGCAGATTATTAAACTGCCCACACTTTCTCCTTTTCACAATCCCAACCCAATGGAAATGCAGATTTAACAGATATCAAATATGCATATACAGTAGTACAAATTTAGATCAAGCTCATATTATGCTATCACATTTACATATCAGATTTCATATCTAGTGTTTACATAAAAATAACAGATTATTCAGTAACAGATTGTCAGATAACAATTACATTGTCTAATTCAGATAACTTGGACCCTACGGCAAGCTTACGTTCGATTCGAACAACAATTACAACCCTAGGGAAAAATCTTGATTTTTGGCACACACACCCGTGTGGATTCACTCGGCTTAAGTGGCTAGCCCATATGGTTCACACAGCTATGTGGATCAAAACAGTGAGTTACATCGCCTGGACACATGCCCGTGTCTCTAGCTTGTGTGTCCCTAATTCCAAAACAATGAGTTACACATCTTAAACACATGCCTGTGTCTCTAACCCGTGTGCCTCTAATTCTAAAATAGTGAGTTACACGGCCTACCACACGACCCGATACATAGCCATGTGGCGTTGATAGCCATGTTTTTCGGCCTCTTTCATTTGCAAGATTTCAGGTTTTCGTTACACACCTAGTACAGTTTTGACGTAAAAGCAACAGAGAAGACCCTAAAACCTAAAAATGACAACTAGTTGTCCCATCCATAGAAATTAACCGAGTCAAAATGCTAAATTAACCAGTAATTCAAATTATGTCGACAACTTCGATGCACAAATTCTGAAACGAAAATTATTCGCTTACCAATGAACAACAGCAACTAATCGAAACTAAAGCATTGGAGGAATGCTCCTCTCGATATTCTCGCCTAAAATAACAAACCAATTGAACAATTAACGGAGAACTTGGAACAATTGGCAATATTATTCAACCATAACAAGAGCAGACAAAATTTAGTGAAAACAGAGGAAACAACTGCATCACTTACACTAATAATCTTTCAATTAAACAACGACAAACGCAAACTCATCGATTATACTCATCACAAGCCACAGAGTCAAGCAAAAAGAAAAAAGAACATAAAGAAAAAGAAGAAACGATATTGAAGAAAGAAGAAAGAAGGGAAAAGAAGAAAAAGGGAAAGGGAAAACGTAAAAAAAAAAAAAAAAGAAGAAGGAAGAGGGAAACAATTTGATAATTTAAAATAACTAATTTTTCTTATAAATTAGTAAAAAAATACGTTCCCTTCTCGCTCTCGCTTATGTAGAGACTCAAACACAAGACCACAGAGTATACAGAAACTTTACCATTGAACCAGCAGGCTTACTCTTGATACAAGTTAACCCAAAATTAAACTTAAGTCAAGAGTTCAAGGATAGGGGTTAAACCAAAATAAACAATAAAAATTCAAGAAAGGAGACTCAAACCCCCAATCTCAAACACATAACAGAACACTTAACCACATATACAAAGACTTAATTATTGATAGAATTTATCAAACAAATGTTCAAAATTTGGGGTTTACAATCATGCTCTATTTGTTGACATTGATATGAATATGCTTTACATGTGCTTAGAGACTATCCATTCGTAAAGGATATTTGGCTACAAGTTATTCCTCAAGGAAAGTAGTGTATTTTTTTCTCAAGCAACCTAGCAGAATAAGTGATCTTGAACTTAGAGGACCATTCATGCCAAAGCTCGAGGGATACTAGTTGGGCCTGCTTCTTTGGATTATTAGTGTGGCGCCTTTGGGAAAATAGAAATCTGTCTATTTTCCAAGGGATTTCTATGGATCCAAATGAAATCATCAAAGTGTCTTTCAGTTAGGCCAATCAATTTTTTTCAATTCATACAGTCATGTTGAAGATGAATTCTATCTCCATCTGTGTGCCCTCTTTCCCAGGTACGTATGTTTACCTCAATATTAATGCTGCTGTTAAGACAAACACTGGTTTATCTGCTGCAGGTGGTATGATTCGAGACGAAATGGGGAAATGAATATCAGGCTACAATCGGTTCCTAAGGAAGTCTTTAATTTTTGTTGCCGAGTTATGGGGAATTTTGGATGGTTGCAGTCAAAGTCATTTGTGACCGAAATTCAGTTGAATTAAGTATCTCTCTCATTAGGAGAATTCAACTTATTTTATCCCAAGAAGAAAGGTGGTTCATACGACACATTCATAGAAAGGATAATCAGGTAGCGGATACTCTAGCTAAAATTGTCTTTGCAAACGAGGAAGAATTATGCTTATTTGAAACCTCGTCATTGGAAAGTCACGAAACTTTAGAAGAGGATATTGCTAGGGGTACTTTATTCCCTAGTTCTATTTTGTAATCTCTTGATATTTCTTCAGACTATTTTTTCACAAAAAAAAAATAGAGCAATTACTTGAATATAATTCTAAGTATATTAATTATCACATAATTAATATTAAACTAATAAAGTTATTACTTGAATAAATATCTAAGCATAAAATATAAGAAAAATTGTAATATTTATAATTATAATTTAACTTAAAATTATTAGTTAAAAATTTGACTTAAAAAATGTTATGTTAATTTTTTTTTAAAAAAAACTTGCACTAATTTTATTGATCTAAAATAGAGTTATTATTTGAATAGAACTACAAGTATCTTAATTATCACTTAATTAACATTAGAATTATATACCAATTAAAATTAAAATTTAGCTTTATAGATAGCATTTAATAATTAGAAATAATCAACCAAGTAACATCTAAGAAAAAATACTGATAATAAAATAGAGATTGATAGCATTAATAAGTTAGAATTATATATAAAAAATTGAAGCATTCAAGCAATAGTTCTTTGAAGAATCAAGCATTCTTAAAACAATTATTGTTCTATGTTATTTGTTTGATGCAACTGAAAACTGTTTTGTGGGTTTATTTTAAAAAGAAAGTTAAATTTTAAACATTATTTTTAATTATTATTAAATGTGTTTATTAATTTAGTATAAATATACTTCCAATTTATCATGATCTATTATAATTGATGCATGTAGTTTTACCTTCTTCTTCTTTTTCAAATTAAAATTATAGTTTATTTTTCTATATTGTTCACAATTTGTATATTATTTAAAAAATAAGAAAAAATAACATTATTAGTAATATTTAAAATAATTAAAATACGTAATTTAAAAACTTATTAAAATTAAACCCTAAAATCACACATTAAAAACTAGTATATATAAAAGCAAGAGTTTGAAAAAACTTTTGAATCGACAATAATACCCCTTTAATTTCCATCATATTATTAAATCGATAATTAAATAATTATAATTAAATTTATATTTATTAGTTAACTAAATAATATACACTACTTTCATAAATTAGAATTATAAATCAATAAAAGTCTTAGCATAAAATAATTAAACCATAATTTAGGAGCTTTTTCTTTTCTTTTTGTATAATTCTTTAAAGGATATATTATGTTTTTCAACAATAAATAAATTGAGATAACTTTATGTGCTTTAAAATAGAGTTGTAATTTCAATAAAAATTTAACGGTAAAATATAGAGGGAGTTATAAGTAAGATTGTTATATTTTAAAAAAGAATTAGTGATAATTTTCTTAATGTTAAGCATAAAATAGATATTAATTTTATCTTTTAATTCATAGCTTTTAAAATCGTTTATTAGTGCTAGAGTTATATATTACTTAAAATTTAAGTTTAACTCTATAAATAACATTTAAGTTAAAGTATATTCAATCAAGTAGGTTTTAAGAAAAATCATTGGTAAAAATAAAGAAAGTTGTCAAAATTAATAAGTTAGAAGTGTCTCGAATAGCATTAAACCAATGATTTTTCGCAAAGGAAATATTGAATTATATCACGATGATACGGAAAATATATGGAGAATTGTATTATGATTTTATTTTATTTTTAAATTTATTTATATGGTGCAAAGCAACCACTCTTTTATACTTTCTTCTTCACCTTCTTTTTCTTCTTCTTCATCATCTTATTATTATAATTATTATAATTATTATTTACATGAAGTTTTAAACGGATGAGAGAAAAATTAGAGAAAAAAGTAAAAAAAAAAATATTACCAAAGAATTTCAAAAAATATTTTTCAATCACTATTATTAATTTTTTTTATTAATTTTGTGCAAATATTTTTAGTATTTTGCATGATTCATATTATAATTGTTGTATGCTGTTTTACTTAATTTAATTTAGTGTAAATATATTTCATATTTATCGTGAAATTTTTGAAATGACTAATATATATTTTATTGTTCATCATAATATTAACTTTATCATTTTAAATGTTCTTTTATTATTTATAATATTTATCACATTTATAAATAAAAATTTTAGAAAAATAATTGGTTAAAAAATTTATTTGATAAAAAAATATCATACTTATAAATAAAAATTATGGTTGTATTAAATAAATTATCAAAAGAATTTATATAATAAATAAAAAGTCAAATTTTATATTGAAATATTTTATATTTAAATTATTGTGTTTCCATTAAAAAAGGTAAAAAGAAAAAATAGTTTTAATCGTAAATTTTAATTATTCATATAATAATCAACTTTATATTTCATATATAAATTTTTATTTATATTGCTTTTTTATAACATAATCAAATATATTATATTTATATTAATTATATTATCTACAAATTAGTATGAATAATCTATTAATTGTAAGCAAAATATAAAAGTTGAATAATGAAGAGTTTAACTTATAATGTCTTTTTTTTTTAGTTTTTACAAATACTTTCAGTAACAAATAGAAACTTTTTATTAGCACCATATTTTAATTATTAAAATAATTTATATATGTTAATTATCTATGTAACGCCCCAAAATTTTAAGAGTTAATTGTCTAAATCTATATTAATTAAATTCTAGTATCTCTAGTTCTACGCTTTGTTTTTCTGTTTAAGGTCCGAAGTTCAAGTAGCATAATTAAAAGTTTTGTTATTTTTAAAACAATCTTTATCCTTGTGTTAGGTAGTTAAGTGCAATCCTGGGTAAATTAATATCAAGAAAAAGCTTGTTCGTTTACTGGTTAAGCATTTTTTGATATTTTGTCTAGTCTCGAGTTCAAGTCCCATCGCATGTATTAGAATATATATATATATATATATATATATATATATATATATATATATATATTTTGCAAATGCCGGAAGGTGGGATGGTGGTTAATTTAAAAAATTTTGAAGAAATTATATCGTTCTTTTTCTTTTTCCACATTTGGTTCCCTGTTTTTCCTGTTCTCATTTCTTTTATTTTTCTTCTTACTGCAACTGATTTTTGCATGAATTAGGTAGTCTTCGTTGTCTGTGAGGTCGATATTGTGTAAGTTCTTTTGTTATTTCCTTTCATTTTGTGATTTTCGTTGTGTTAACACTTTTCTGTTGAAATGGGATTTTGTTCGTTTGCTTGACACTCTATTAAGCACTCAATTGGTTACTTTTTAGGTGAGGATATTGCAAGAGACGTTATTTCACCGTGTTAGTCTGATTTCCTCTATTTCGTGCAAGGTGAGTATGCGAATTGAGTTGGGATTGCGTCGAAACTTTCGACATAATCTTGTGGTAGGTTGATTTTGTTAAAATATCAAAAATAATGGTGTAATTAATTATCGGATGGTTAATTAGGTTCCGAGTAGTCTCCGTATTGTTTTTTCGTTAAACGAAACCAAATGTGTATCGAAAACCTTAATTCTTGCAAGTTTCGGTCGCTGAAAAATGGTGACTACCGACGCCACACGGCTAGGCACACAGACGTAGGACTAGGCCGTGTAACTCACTGTTCATTTATTTGGGGTCACACAGGCGAGGACATGGGCATGTGTCTAGGTCGTGTGTGGCCATGTTAGTGCAGGGTTCATACGGACAACAGACATAAGCGTGTGTCTAGGCCGTGCAACTTACTGTTTTTGGTATAAAACCATACGGTCAGGGACACGAGCGTGTGCCTAGGCCGTGTAACTCACTATTTGTGGTATAAAACTACACGGTCAGGGACATGGGCGTGTACCCAGGCCGTGTGGGTCATACGGGCAAGGGCACGGGCATGTGTCCAGACCGTGTAACTCACTGTTTAAGTTTTCAGAACCACATGGGTAAGACACATAGGTGTGTGCCCATGCCATGTGTCATGGTATTAGGGCTCGAAACCTATTTTGAGGCCGAGAATGTTGTTTAACACTGTTACTGACTTCTTCAATGTATGAATGGTTGAATTTGATTATATGAAAGCTATCTGATCTTCTGAGACTGATGTGTGAATAACATAGTTGTGTGTATACCATGATACATATTCTGAAGTGGAACTGTCTTATCTGTTTGTGAAATAACATAGAATGACTGAATACTCAATATGGGTACTTGTGCATTGCATTTGCATGGGTTGGGATTGTGAAGAAGGAAGTAATATGTTCTGAATTAGTGGTTATGTCACAATACGTATAAATCTAATTCTAGCGCTTAGTCACAATCTTGCTTAGCAACTAAGCCGTGTATCTGTAAAGTGTCAAACGGACACTCTGAGGTGTGTAGGGTTGGTCGGGCACTAAATGTCCTTAATGGTGTGTTGGGATGGCCGAAGACGGTGTGTAGCAGACGAAGTTAGGAATATTGGATCTGAACCTGATCTGCATTGTATATGAACTGAAATTGCATATATATATATATATGTAACTGATCTGATCTGAAACTGAACTGAAATTACTTCTGTATCGAATCGAACCTCTAAATCTGGAACTACCTTATAAGTGAACATTAATTGAATAAACTTCTTTTACGCACTAAGTTCACAACTCATTTTGTTTTTTATTGGATTTCATGTGGTTCCCGGTCTTGAACGGGTTGGCACAACGGGAGCTCGGTCAAACGTTTATCTTTCTTTAAGTAGTATATTAAGAATTTCAGTAAACTATAACAGTATGAATTTAGAAGATTATACACTTATTTAGTTTTGTGGTGAATGTGATGTGAAGTATGGTTTAGCTTTACTATGTTGTTTGTGTGGCAATTGATAATCGATAAGGTAACTCTCTAAACTTAGGCTGGTTGTCTATGCCGGGTTTAGGGTGTTACAAATCTAAACTAGTTATTAGTTTGAAAATATTGCTTTTTTTTTAATTACATGAATTAAAATTCTATTATATATTAAATATGTTAAAAATGTTTGAATTATTATTTGAATTTGTTATTATAATATTTCAATGGTTAATAAGTTAATATATTAAAATTTTGATTAAGGGATATTACTTTACACTAATTATAATATTTTAAAATTAATAGAAAATTAAATGTGTAAATTTCATATACAATATTGAAAACTATTAATATTCAAAAAAATAAGATGTGTCAATTGAGTTTTAGCTCGATTGGCATTGTTATCAATGCAAGAGATTGTGGGTTCGAGTGCACTAAAATGCAGTATCTTTTTATTTATGGGTTACAAAAGAGCAGATATAATGAGAGAAAAAAATGAAAAGAACATATTTCTTTCCTACTATTTAAAGTGCTTGAAAAATTATAAATATCATAAAAGAAATCATACCATACTAATCACTGCTCATCAAACCATTTCTACCAAACAAACCGAATACTCATTTAATAGCATTAATTTGATTGATATCACTACCCTCAACATCTCTCCAACTCAATCAAAAGAGGACTAAAATGAAGCAATTATTAAAGAAGAAAAAGGTTGATTAATATTGATTTTCATGCAAATTTAGTCAAGAGTGGTATTATTAACAACAGGATGACCCGGACACTGTGGTGGAGCCGGTAGTTTACAAGGTGCACCATGGGAGAAGTAACACATGCATTCATCGAATGGAATCCCGCCACCAGCTGAGCGGCAGAAGGCTGTGATCTCCCCTATCCCTCGATAACAAGGGCGGCATGTTTCAACGCACTGTTTCACCTCAGGACAACCGCCACCTTTTACAGCTAGTTCACAGCCTCCTTCCACCTTTGAAACCATATTTTTCACTGCAACAACACCCATAATAGAAATCAACAATACAATAAAACCTAAAACTTCAATATTACTTAGTTAGCAGCAGTGGATATTATGATGGTTAGTTTATGATTTTGTGAAGAGGAATAACATTTATTATACAAACCTGAAGTGAATATGAGGAGAACCAGAAGGAAGTTAAAGGGAGGAGAGGGCTTGAAAATCTTCATTTTCTTTTCTTTTTTTTTTGGCACCAATTTTGTTCAAAGGAGAAAAGAAGTTAATATAATATGGGGTTTGGTGAGTGTATTATTTTTCACCTGAATTTCACAATTATTTTTATATTAGATTAAGTTAGCCTCTGAATTTGACAATTATTAATTATTAGGATTTAAATTTTTTTTGTCTAAATCAATCTATGAAATTGACAATTATTCCCATATTGTGCTTTTTTTTGCAATTGTTCTCATGTTTGGATTTAAATTTTTTTTGTCCAATTTTTTTAAGAAAATATCATGGACTAATTTGGGCCGAAAAATGTTTAAGCCTCGATATGGAACAATTATCAAATTCAAGAATTAACGAGAACCAAAAAAAAAATTCAAGCTCAAATGTTGGACCAGTTGCTAAATTTAGGTCCCAAATAGAACATTAACACAATTTTTAACTATTTAAAATAATAAACTACACTAGTAGTCATCCAACTATTAGTAAATTTCTTTTTTAATTATTCAACTATAAAAAGTTATAAAATGGTCACCCAACTATCCAATTTTAACTTTTTTAGTCACCAGCTAGCTAACAGTGGACTTTTAAAATTGGCATAACAGTAACTTTAACCCTCGACATTTATAAATTATGTAAATTTAGTCTTGATTCTGAAAAAATTTAACCCTCAACATTTACACATTGTGTAATTTGGTCTCTTTCTTTTTTTATGCAATTTTGCTTCTTCTTTTTTTGTTTTTGGTGACATTAAGGGTTACTTTTAAAAGAATGAGAAAATATTAAATCTATTATCTTAAATTTTTTTGTATATTTTCAATCAAATTAACTAATAAAATTATTTTTTTTTTAGCTTTCTAAGTGAAAGGGTCACAAAATAAAAAAGCAAAACAGCGAAAAGACCAAATTATATAATGTGTAAATGTTGAGGGTTAAAGTTTTTAGAATCAAGGCTAAATTGACACAATGTATAAATATTAAGAGTTAAAACTGCTATTATGACAATTTTAAAAACTGTTACCGTTAGCTAAATTGTGACAAAAAAAAGATAAAATTAAATAGTTGAATGACTATTTTCTAATTTTTTATAACTAAGTGACAAAAAAATTACTAATAATTAAATTATCATTTTATAATTTTTCATAGTATTAATATACTTTACCCATAAATTTAAATAAAAAGTATTGGTTTTATTGTTAAAATTTTAGTTACATCGAATTGAATCACATCAAATTAATATATATATATATATATATATATATATAAATAATTAGGTGGAACCCAAAATGTTGAAGAACTTTATGAACGTTTGGAACGCTATTAATGCAACAATATTCTGAAATGGTCCTTCCTTATTAAAGTAGAAATGCCTTTAGCATTAATGACCTAAATCCTGCACCATGCATCAATTCATACTTTTTTTTGTTTGTTTTCCAAGTTTTTTTTTAATACAATGCAAGTTGCTGGCCAAGAATGAAGAGGGTTTTTGCATAACTTATTGGTCAGCCTGATGTGATCAACTCAATCGGAAAAACAAAAGAATGCCAAGGAAAGAAATGTCAAATCTAATTTTAAAAATTTTTATTTTATTTTTAGATTTTTAAAATTTTTAATATATATTTTAAAAAATTATATAATTTTTTTATTTTAAGCAATAACGTGACACAATATCAAAGTGCCAAATCATTACATTTTAATACTATTAAAAAAGCGAACAAAAACATCTATTAATGAAAGAAGACCAAATCATGATGTTAAATTTTTTTACTAAGCACCTATATATTGTGTTTTTCTTTTTCCTATCTAAACAATTTTTTTTTAATTTCATTTTACTTTAAAAGTAGATGGTGTTCTAATAAATATGTTTAATGTGTTATGTTTTTATTTGTTATTATTAATTTTTAAGATAAAATAAGATAAAATAAATAATTTAAATTCCACTTTTGATAATAAAAAAAAAAGTAGTTAGTAATATAAAAATAAATATTGTTTAAGGCTAATTTACTAATAGAGTCCAATTTTTTAAGTTTGAGTTAGATTGGTTGAATAAATCAAATTATATTTTAAAATATATATTAAAATGTTTTACTTTAATATTTGCATATTTATAATCCAATTTTAAAAAATACTATTAAATAATAGTATTACCCAAAAATATTCTTTGGCTTTGTCTCACTAGTCGAATGCACTATAACTTCAACATAAAATTAACGGTGGGTTTGGATGGCCAGTGCACTCACTTACAATTAGTATAAAAATAGTTGTGGTGGTGGGATTAAATACTGTTGGGATATTATAGTGTGAGACAAAAGGTATACTAAACACACTATACCCCGCCGCCCATCTAAACCCACATTAAAAATGGATACATTGGTTCAAAAAAGAAAAAAAAAAACTTGGATATTTACAATTTTGAAATATTTAAAAAAAAAGTTAAATTTTGTTGTCAGTCCCTACACTTTGCAAAAGTTATTGATTAATATTTTTACTTTTCAAATTGGTCACTTTAGTCTCTATACTTTTCAAATTTTAAAATTTTAGGCTTGACCCAAACAGTAGTTTGATTAAATTTAATAACTAGTCATATACTATGTGTACAGTTATAGATATAGTCCATATTCTCCCATTAGATCATTCTAAATCCCTATACTTTTCGAATTTTGAAATTTCAATCTTGATGCAAATGACAATTGTTAATCCATTAACTGGATTTTTAATGTAATATGTGAAAATAATAAGCTAGCATGACATTACACAAATAATATGTTTAACGCATAAGATTTTAAAAATAACAGAACTTTACTTAGTGAATTTAACTGATACTATTAAATGAGGACTAAAATTTTAAATTTTAATAAGTATAGAGATAAAAAATGATCAAATAAAAATAAAAAGATTAAATCTGAAAAGTATAGAGATTGCAAATCTTAATCTGTCGCCATTTTATGTTTATTGTTAGTTTTCTGTCTTCCTCCTATCCTCTCCTCCTCCCATTCCATTTTTTATCGGAGCTTGTTTTACTATTAATAGTAATATTAAATAAATATATATATTAATACTTATCTTTGTTGGTAAGCAACAAAAATTGACAGAGTTGTTGGAGAAAGGTGAGGTAGTTTGGAGAATCTAGGTTGTAATAAATCAATGTGAATGAACTACTGCATTTAGTAAGAGTACTATTTTTTATATTTTTTAATATGTGTATCGGTAATATTTAACAGATCTATTTTCTTATAAAAAATGCTTAGGCGCATAAAAATAGAGAATGATGTTAAACTTAGGTATTTATACTTGGCTTTTGGGCTATTGGAAAGGCTAACTGGAGTCTGTTTATTGGCTGGCCGAGGCCGACCATCCATGTAACACATTGGTCTGAGTGACCAATTTGCTGGTTACCCAAAGTCCTTTTTTATAAGACAACTAATTATAGATCCAATTGTAAGAAATTTCACACTGGTAATTATAGAAAGATACACTTCCTCGGTTTCAGAACAGATGAACCAATCACTCTGGGCCAAACAAGCTTGAAAACTAATTCAAAAGGCTAGTGGGATTTATGAAGATGTTGGGAAAGAGTAGTGCCACAATGCCGATTTTTATTGCAGTCAAACCAGAGCAGTATGGTTCACGGGGTATGGAGAAGCATAATTTATGAAAAAAAAATGTTGAAAAAGGGGACACGAATGGCAATTCTGAAAAGATGAGTAAGTTAAGATAGTTGATGGGGACATTCCTCTTCATAGCCTAATCTCTAGTGACAGTGTGATTAGTTAAGTAATATCATGGATAGAGAAAATGGAATGACAAATAAAGGTTTAGCAAGTGAACTTCTCAATAAGGATTGCCTACTTTCAGTTCTCAAGCACTGTTAGCAAAGACAGACTCCTCTGCAACACATATTCTGGAGAGTTCACTATAAAGCCAAATTCGGTGGCAGAGAGGCAGCCTTATTGGAGACTGGCTCCTGTCCTATGGGATATTTGGATACATTCAACACAATCTGCTCTGAGAAGGGATAACCCAAACCCTCTCAAGGTCGTTCACTATGATAGAGAACTCATGTGAAAGGGCATTTACAAAGGAAGTAACCTCTAAGAGGAGTTGATATCCAAAAATCACTCTTGAAGATGGCACGAGATGGAGGCTGGAAACGGGCTCATTAAGGTAGCCACATTGCATACAGATTGAACAAAGATATTGACAGTGTAGAATCACTAAAGGGGAACTTCCTAAAGTACCACCATTGCAGCAGACATCAACAGGATTATAGGAAGGCAGCACAATATCAGATGGCACAGCAAGTCATAACTATAAGAGACAGCATAAGATGGCAAAATTGGTCTGTGAGAGATGACAGGTCTTTTCATGGCCGCAGTGTGGTTTTGTCTAAGGTATTTTATGTCTGTTTTAAGTTGTTTTTTTAAATCTATAGGTCATTCAATGTCAAAAAAAGTCGTTAAATATATAATAATTTTCATATATAGAGAGAGTATGACTTTCTAATACAACAACAGATTGTCTAACTCAATATCAATTTGCGAAACCATATCCTAGAGATCAAATCAAAACCATGGAAAATTTCTCCTAGTTTTAAACAAAATCATCAAATCTGTTGGAATCAGAAAGAAAAGAACACACACAAATTCAAAGGGTGTTTCATTCAAGCTCCAATGACCTCCGGGGCAGCCTCAGCCATTGTTTCATCAGCAGGCCTCTCTATTTTCACACCAACATCTTCCGAGTAATCACCATGAACCTATATTAAAAAGAGAACGGTAATTTTGAACTATGTCACTTGGACTTTGTTGTAAACCCGAATACAGGTATGACTATGTCACAAGCATATCCATTTCATTTTATGTATTTGAAGAATACTTGAGGATCATATCTGTTATGACTCAAGAATAATAACTAAAGAAACGACAAAACACAATACAGATACATGAATGCATTAAGCATGAGCTTATCAAAATTTCAATAGAAGAGTATAGACAGTATGGGCGAAAAGAAATCAGAGAATGGACAATAAACAAACATACCTCCATCAACTTTCCAAGATCAAACTTCGGAGCCTTCAAAATTTTGACTTTACGAATGAACACATTTTGTAAAGGATAGATGCTCGATGTTGCTTTCTCAATTTCTTTTCCAATCATTTCGGGAATGAATTTTTGAACTAATTCCTTCAAATCGCAAGATGTTGCTTGCGCGGTCATTATCTCCCTCATCTTCCTACGAATCTAAAAAGCAAAAGAAACTTTACACGGTCGTAATGGAATCAAGGATGAACCAATTCTGAGAATGATCACATGAATAAGTGATCGATAAAGCTTCAACATGCATCACAACAGTGAAGAAAATTCTGTCCCAAGTTTTAAATGTTCAATACAAAATTAGGGTAGTACCTGTCTAATCTGGCTGGATTGTGCGTAACAAGTCCTTTTAACCTGGTTTGGGCGTCTCTTAGTGAACCCAATGCAGAACATTCTCAGAGTGTAATTGTCAGTAGTCTTCACATCCACATGAGCTTCGATCAGAGTTTGCCATTTACGAACCAAAGACCTCAGCTTGTCAGTTGTAAAATTCATTCCCTGGAAATTTATAAATGAAAACAACATAAATATGTTAATTTATTACAAAAGCCAAGAAGATAATACAGTAAATAAAGATATTTATATGTCATACCCAGAAGTTGGTCAAAACATTTTTTCCTTGAACATCTTCAGCTCTCAAACGAATCTTTCTGTAAGCATGATCCTCATCACCTCCTTGAAGATCAGCCAGTGAAACCTCAAACACTCTGTGTTTGAGTCCTTCTGAAGCAATCTGTCAATGAAAATAGCCAAGTTCCAACTATTTATATTACAAAGAAATCAGACTGTAACTATGCCTTAATACGTATTATGCAGGTCTACATTAATCAATCCATAAAAGCATAAAATAATGAAGATGTTCTTACTTCCAGAGAGCATGCCACAAGTAGAATCAAGTCAGGATCATGAAGTCACTCAAGTGGCTAAATAATTGAAGTTAGCTAATACAGGTGATAACAGTTCGATATGGTTCTGGAAAAAGTTTGAGGTTAATGTTATTCTGGTTTTTTCAAAAACAAAACTGAAACCAAACCAAGTTCTACCAGTTTGGATTGATTCAGTTCATTGGCTTCTTTTTTTTTAATATTTACATTCATCATAAAATCAATCTTATGCAACCAGGCTCTCCCTAGAATACCTATCAGCATCAATTGTTGCGTCTGCCTCTAAGTCTACACCAAATGATAAAATCCAATACCAGACATTAGATTTCTTCCCTTAATCAAGAACTTTAACCGTGTAGTCCCACTTTCAAAAACATATAAGCTTTTAAAAGTTTAGTAAAATCGGAAGGATGGGCAATTTAGCATTTCAACTAACAAAAATATCACCAGGGTCAAATGAAACAACCTACCGTATAACCATGGTTTAAAAATGCAATTCCCCATTTCATTGAAAATAAATTTAGAAAAACGGAAAATAGCATAAAAAATTAGAAGATATCAACATCATACTTATTTATGATTCCTACAAAAGCTAAAAGTGAATCCAAGCATTAATCCAAGTACGCAATGCATAAAGATTCTAGATGAAACCCAGTTTGCCCTAAGGTTCCAAATATACAAAATTCTTACATGCAATACAAAGAAACAGTATTTAGGAGTAAGAGAAATAAAGACCAATGTCAGGCATGCAAGGGCAATCTACAAATTAGAACCCTAACATGCTTGAGATGCAAGAATAAAAAACCCTTTTTGTGTTTGTGTATATATAAAATAAGCATATATAATTATGACATTTAACTCTGCTGAACAATCCAACTTATCTACGAAACATGAAAAAGCCAATACACATTATCTCTAAATGGTCTCTTGTTTCTTGTTAAAAACATGTTAAGAAGTAGAAAAACCGATAAAGAACTTCAGGCATGCACCCTAACGGAACAGGTCTAAGTCAGTACACTAAGGCACAGGGCTTATGCTCACCTAGGTCCTCGCTTTGACAACACTGATAAAGAGATAAACATAAAAAGATACAAACCTTGGTACCCTGAGTACGGGTAACAAGAGTTTTCCCAACATTTCTGCTAGTAAAAACTGATGGAGCCTTGATATCATACCAATCCTTCTTCGCAAATGGATCAGCTCTAAAGACAATCCAACAACAAAATCAACATTTTTAAATTAATAAATCTCTTTCTAGGATACCCAAACCGCGATTAAAGCTTAAATCAACAATGAAACAAAAAGTACTTACACGCAAATGGATCAGCAGCAAAGAGTATCCAACAACAGAATTAAAATTTAAACTAATAAATCTCTTTCTAAAATACCCCAAACCGCAATTGAAGGTTAAATCAATGAAGAAAAGAAAGTACTTACGCTTTCTTCTTTCCTCCCTTCTTTCCCTTGGAAATCCTCTTGTTCTTACTAAAACAAAGAAAGAGAAAACCCAAAAAAAAATCAGATAAGACAGGACCAAAGAAGCAAAACCCATTACATGACAGAGGAAGAAGAAGATAAAGGAGTACCCGACGGCCATTGTTAAAGTTTGGGTGGTGAGCTACAACGTGCACAGCAGATTAAACCCTTTTGGTCCTTTCCTACTGCAGAGCCTTCGAAGACGAAAACCCTGTTTTTGATGTTCGGTTTTATATAAAAAGCTAATCGTTTTGGGTTATTTTAGGGTTGCAGTTTAGGGTTTTAGGGTTTTTTAGGCTTTGAGAAATTTTAACTATAAATTGGGCTTTTCAATTTTGTTGTTAGACTTGGACCAAGTTCAATAACTAAGGCCTAATACGATATGTTTAGTAATATTAACATTAGGTAAAAAGGCCTCTTTAGTTACTCTCTATTTCAAATTTGAGTATATTAATACCTCCTACAAAAATTAAAGTAATTTAATTTCTATTAATTTTAAAAGCAAACAATTAAGAATAATTAATCACGAAATTAATATTTTCCATCAATTCTACATGATTTTAATTGGTATAATCATAAAGTTAGCCCTCAAATTTTACACATTTTGTCAAATTGATTCTAATTTAACAAATTTATCTCGCAACATTTGTGTGAATGTGTAAATGTTGAAGCTGAATTTGTTTATTTTTTAGAATTAAGGTTGTTGGGGATCGACCTGTATAAACAATGAAATAGTAAAAGTAGAGAAAAACGAACATAAATATTTACATAGAAAACCCTCATTGATGGAAAAACCACATGCAAAAGTAATTTCACTAAAATGACAAAAACGAAGAGTACAAAAGATGGAGATAAAACTAAACCCCAAAACCTAAAATAAAAACCCTCAAAACATAAATACAAAATTCTTTAAAAACTTGGTTAATACCTAAATGTGTAATGGGTTATTTTTCTAGGGTGGAAAAAGGGCTTATTTATAGGCTAAATTTGTAAGTCAAATAATATCAAGATAACCTACACTAATCAAATTTTAAGTGGGAAACTAATATTAAAATAACATATACTAATTAAAGTTTAACTGATAAACTAAAAACTGAGTTTAACTAGGAGAAGAAAAGCCGAAAATACGATGCATAACCCTACAAATCTCCACATTGACTCGTATTTTCATAATGCCTTCTTTGCCATAGCCCACCACAGGCTTATCTCAAACTATGCAGAATATTAACTGAGTTGAAGTTGTGTTTAGAAGCTGGAAGTCTTCTAGTATTTGACATGTGCACTACCAAATCAAAATTGACCCGGGTCTGATTTCCATGAATGTAATGCCCTATCTTTTCAAAACCTGTATCCAAAAGAGAACATCTCTTATACGAAACGATTATAGATTTTTCCCTCATATGATCAAATTGTCTCCACTTCAAACGAGTCGACTTTGACTCCTTAACAGACGAGAAATGTCTTGTTTCATCGGTCACCGTTGATCCTTTTGGAACATAAAGACTGCTAATATTTTTACCTTTCATAAAAAAGAAAGCCCCACGGGATACATTAATGCTATTTGAATCGATGTTAATTCTACAACCCTTCGAGTCTATTCCTAAGGAGATAAGATTTTTCTTTAAGTTAGGCACATGCCTGACATCTGACAGTGTCCTAATTGTCCTGTCGTGCATCTTGATCTGAACAGTACTGATACTGATTACCTTACTAGGTGAACCATTCCCTATGCACACAACTCCACTTCAACTGAACTCTATATGGAGAACTAGTCCCTATTGGGACACATGTGGAAAGAACACCCCGAATCCAAGATCCATTCGGGCGTAAGCTCAGAGTTTTCACTTGTTGACACAACAAGAAATCATCACCCTTGTTATTGGCCAAATTAGCACCAGCTAAATCTTCCTTGTTGCTCTTAGCTACCCTTTTATTTTTTAGTTTGTAATAATCTATCTTGATGTGACCTAACTTCTTATAATAGCAACATCTCTTGTCTTGCTTCCTTTATGCTACCAAAACTGAGGCTTGCCTATCTGACTTGATATTTGAATCAAACTCATTGTCGAGTTTGCCTTTGCTCAACAGATGACCCTTCATATCCTCGAATGAGAGATTATCTTTGCCATAAATCAGAGTTTCCCTGAAAGATTTGTATGAAGGGGTAAAGAGCACAATATAACGTAGCTTGATCTTTATCGTTAATCTGAACCTCAACATTCTTTAAATTATTCAAAAGAGTAATAAATTGACTGATGTGATCTCTAAGGTGCTCATCTTCGTTCATGTGGAATGTGTACGACCGTTGTTTCAACACTAATCGGTTAACCAGAGACTTTTGAGTGTAAAGGGTTTCTAACATTTTCCATAAAGTGAATGTCATTTTCTCCATCAAAACCTTCCGCAACACATATTTGTTAGACATAATTGAATCGCGGATAGAGCCTTTTTATTTAACCTATCCCGTTCTAATTTATCCATGTCTTCAAGTTGCTTCTCTGTAAAGACCTTCTCAAGATTGCCCTGAATAAAAATTGTCATCATCCGAACTTGGCACAAATTGAAATTTGTGATGCCATCGAACTTATCAATATCAAATCTTGTTGCTGTTATCTCTGAATGGGTTAATTGCGAAAATCGAACTAGTTCTTGATATCAATTTGTTAAAGATTGACCCGTATAAATAATGAAATAGTAAAAGTGGAGAAACATGAACACAAATATTACGTATAAAACCCTCATTGAGGGAAAAACCACAAGCAAAGGTACTTTCACTAAAACGACAAAAACGAATAGTACAAAAGATGGAGATAAAACTAAACCCCAAAACTCAAAATAAAAACCCTCAAAACATAAACACAAAATTCTCTGAAAGCTTGTAAAAACTAATACCTAAACCTACACTAAATTTGTAGGCTAAATTTTTCTAAGGTGGAAAAAGAGTCTATTTATAGGCTAAATTTGTAGGTCAAATAATATTAAAATATCCTATATTAATCAAAGTTTAAGTGGGAAACTAATATTAAAATAACCTACACTAATTGGAGTTTAAGTGGGAATCTAATATTAAAATAACCTACCCTAATCAGATTTTAAGTGGGAAATTAAATATAGAGTTTAACTAGGAGAAGAAAAGCCAAAAAATACGAGGCATAACTCCACAAAGGTCAAAATGAAAAAAATACATAAATATCAAAGGCTAAATCTTACTATACCTATCAAAATTATGTATAATGGACGGAAGACATTAACATTGTGATTGATTGTCCTTAGTTGCTCACTTTTGAAATTAATAAGGATTAAATTGCTCCATTTTTTTTAGAGAGACCAATTTTCTCAATTTCATAATTAAGAGCGATAAGAGAAGTCTTTTAACTTAATATTAAGGGTGCATTTGGAAAGTGACCTAATAATTGATTTTTGGATATAGTTACTTATAATTATTTATGTGTAAAATGTTTGAGTAATCATTATAATTAGTACTTATCATAGAATTGAGTGTAATTGCACCATCCAATTAAATTCTTCAATTCTTTAGTAGAGGAATGCCACGAGTAATTACAAATAATTACATTTAAATTCAATTACAATCAGGCTTACCAAATGCGTTCATATGATTTAAGTTTAAAACATTATTTTTATATAATAATATTTTAACTTTATGGCATATATTCTATTTTTACAATATAATTATATATTACTTTATTAATATTGTTTAAATAATCTAAAATTTTTATTTGTGAGAGATAATTCATCGTACATTTTGACCCATTAAATATTTAACTAAATTATATAGTATTTGTTATAATTTTGTATACTAATTTTAACTAAAATACATAGCATTAATTATTTATTATTTATATTTGATTAAGGATCAACCGATAATGACAATGAGTATATATTTAACATTAGAGATTGAATAGTCCAACAAATATGAAATATTGGAGTAATTAGATAAAATTGCATAAGACATTTATTTTTCTTGTTAATTTTATTAGTAATTATATTGTCCCCCTATTCTGGTCATGGAATAGATGAAATAAATCAAAAAATAGATTTTTGTTCAAGAATGAAATCTTATTGAAACTGCACAGTTCATCCTTTGGAATCATATCACATCCCAGATCTGATGAAATAGGATTAATTGAGACGATATCTTGTAAATACGTAATTATCTTGAATATATTAACTATTTCTTTATTTTTCGATCACCTGGAAGGGACAGAAGAAACATCTTGTTCTTTCTTCAACAATTTTTGATCTCTAGTGGACCTCTTAGTAGGATTTGAACCCAGATGAAGTTTTGACCGTCTATTAGAGAAAAAAGAACAAATGGATCTTGTAGGATTCCCAAGAAATTCTTCAATTTCTTCCAGAAGTTCTGTGAATAGCCGGGACATTGAGGAATATCCAGAAAGGCACTTAAGGAATTGGTCTGATTCTATCTCCGTTCGTAATTACTTTTTATGATTATTTGATTTTAAGTATTTTTACTCAATTAGAGAAAATATTTTTCTTAAGTATTATTAATAATTTTTCATAATATATTTTTTAGAATTTAAAATTATGTATTTTGTAATTATAATTCGTACTACCTAGCATTACATGATAAATTACAATGTAATTACACTTTATTAACGAAACACACCAATGAAATTAGAATTTCTTGTAATTACAAGAGAATGTAATTATTACTCTAGTAATTACACTTTCATCCAATCACATTGCGGTGTTCAAACACACCTTAAAGGTATGTTGGGAAAGCCACCTAATAAATGAATTTGAGTGTAATTGTTTGTAATTACACATGTGTGGTATGTTTGACTAAACATTGGATTGAGTGTAATTACTTGGATAATTACATACAATTATGCTCAAATTCAATTACCTTGTGACTTTCTTAACATGTTTGTAAATTATTTAAATTTAAAAATTTATTTTTATAAAATAATAATATTTTTTTAATTTATGACATATATCATATTTTTAAAATATAATTAATTATAAATTATTTTGCAAATAATTTCTCATGCATTTTGAGAAAATAAACTCATAAAAGTTGCCTGAAATGATTTAGTTTATATCTTTCTTTTTTTTTTTGAGTTGCATCAAAATCATTTGAAAATATTTTAAACACATTTTGACTTATTTTAGGCATTTTCATATGGAAATGATCAATCTTTTAAATAAAGTATCGATTCCGAAGGAAGTTAGTGTCAGGATTTGTGTCCTTAGTGTAGTAATCAATATGCTATATGTGAATGTCCTCATTGGTTCTGTATGACAAGAAAATTGTTAAGAAAATATTTGCTCATGAATTACCTAAGGTTTAACTAATATTAAGTTGCATAACAAATAGTTTTGTAATGCATAAGGCAATTTGCATTAAAAGGTAATCTAAATAGTCTATAGTCTATGGGATCATAATGAGCAAGTGACTCATGTTAAGGTTATTATATTGGCTATAAGTTCAATTAGAGAGATAATTTATCTTGACCACCAATGCTTGATTAACTTCTAAGATAAAGACATAGATATAGTTGTTTGAACTGACAATACATTAGACTAGACCCAAAATGATTTTAATCTAAATCTATTTATGGATTAATTTTCTTTTGACATTCATTGTGTGACTTACTTTAATCTTGAGTAAGAAAATGATTATGTATTTATAACTCATATGCAGTGATGTATTGATAATCCATGCATCTCGAAATAGTAAGCAAATGGTTGTACATTAGGTATGTAACTTATGCATGATATATTTTCACTTGTAGATAGTGGAAACATAGGTTGAATAAAGAGTTAATATTATCCTATCAAATGCATTGTATATATTATGAAAATGAAACATGGTTATGAAGATTTGTTTGGAAAAAATGAATTAATCATTAATGATGCAAGTAATGATCATTTTCATCATAGAATATAGAATGGAAGCAATAAGATAAAAGTGATCATAGGTGAATAAATGTTACTTTAAGGGATGTATATTCTATAAGGGCAACACAAGATACATTTAAAATCTTGAGATAAAGGTGATCAAATTAGGTGAATAGATATAACCTTAAAGGATTATGGATATCTTATAAGGGCAACACACCTAAGACAAGGCTATCAGACTAAAGTTTTCTAACACATAGTGTATAACTAGGAGTTCAAACATGGTACTTTTAGCGATTCGACTCGATGACTAAATAAACTGTATAATTAATAGATGAAGAGTCAAAACTTAATTACATATTAGTTCACTAGCTCATAAACTCTACGAATTGCATGTAAAACTATAACCTAAATGAGGCTTTTTTACCCAATTAATATAAAAAAATAAAAAAAAGTTACAAAGTAAAACAATTTTCTCCATATTGACCAAAATAGAACAAATTTTGATTTTGTTAGGGAAAATAAGTTTCCACAACTCGATTTCCATCTAAAAAAGTGTGATATTTTTGTCAGCTAGGGTGAAAAGAGGGAAAAATTATTATGTAATAATTAAATGGTTAATAGACCCATCAAAATCAAGAACAAAAATCAAAGCCATTTTGTAGCTAGAAATCAAGCAAAAAAAGAAAATCAATTTCCAAACCTTTTTGACCCATCAATCAACCTTTTGTAGGTGAAAATCAAGCTAGGTAAATCGATTTCCAAGTTTTGAAATTAAAAAATAGGCCTCTAACCTATGTGGTCAAATTGGTTAGATTGTCATGGATGAAATTGTTTTTGATAGACCACTTTTCATGTTTTGTTTTAGGCCCACTAAATCTAGGATGGGACTGGTTGAGTTGACTAAAGTCGAGGAATCAGATTTTCCCACTTTTTACAGAATTTGATTTTCCCCAATATGAAAAATAAAAATTTAGTTTATTTAAATATTTATAAAATGACCCAAATAACTCTTACAAGGTCAAATGCGGGATTTTGAATGTTGAGCCAAATATGGAAGAAGTGTCGATTGATGTTCCATACAACTATGGAAATAATTCTAAATTTAGCAATCCTTATGTGGATGATGTATCGAAGGAAGTGAATGCTTAAGAAGACTATGATGATTCTAATTCTGACCAAGGCGCCTCACTGAATACTGCTAAAACACGATCTCAGTCCAACGAACTTAATCTCAGTCCAACGAACTTAGTTTGGTTTTTCCACCATACGAACCTCCATCTTATATACTTACCATCAACTTAAAAGTAATGCATGCCTTAGAATTTCTTGAATATCCTCATATATTACTGGCCCATGTGATGAGTTTTGATGTGCATTCTAAAGATTTATGTGTAGGTTTACAATTCCCAATGAAGAAGGCCGTTGTAGGAGCCATTAAGGAGTATAACTTTAAAGTTAGCATAGATTACAAATTTGCCATTTCTACCATAACCAAATATGTTGGTGAGTGTTGGAATGGTAATGAAGGATGCAAATGGAGGATCAAGGCAACACTAATGAAAAATAATTAAATTTGGGAAATTTGAAAATTTGAAGGTCCTCATACATGCACAACTACATGGTTAACATGAGATCATCACAAATTACATTCAAAGTTTATTTGCAAATGCATAATCTCGTTGGTAAGAGTGAATCCAACAATTTTAGTGTTAGTACTAATAGCTGATATGGAGTCTTAATTCAGACATTCTATCACATGTAGGAAGGCATGGAAAGCGAAGTTAAAAGCTATAAGGGAATTATAAGGTGATTGGGACGATTCCTACAACGAGTTGTACGGATGGATAACTGCACTGCAAGAGTTCGTTTCAAGTATGATGATTGAACTACAGACTCTCAATGTATATGATTCATCTAATCAAATAGTAGAAGGTAAAAAAAATTCCACCGAATGTTTTCGACATTTGAAAGTTGTGTCAAAGTATTTCCATACTACAAGCCTAATGTGCAGGTAGGCAAGATTTGAATGGATGATAAATATACCCAGATACTTTTGATAATGATTGCACAAGACGGGGATTGAAAGTTCTTATCAATAGCATTTTCCTTTGTAGAGAAAGAGGACATAGAATCTTGGGAATTTTTCCTATGAAACTTGCGCTTGCATGTAGTTAAACAGCCTTCTATATGTTTGATGTTTGATCGTGGTAAAGGCATTCTAGCAACAGTAAGATGATGTGGTGGTATGAGGAGAGCACTAAATTTTTATCACATGCACTACATTTGACGCATTGCCTACAAATTTATGAGAGAGTTACACAATGTTGATCAGTGCAAAAAAGTTGTTAAAATGGGTATGTACTATATTCTTATATTTATAGCTAGTATTTAATGTTTTTTCTCTAGACTATTAATGGTAATAGCCAAAATTGGTTCCATAGGGTATGAGCTCTAAAGATCTCAATTCTATCAAAGGTTGGAGAAGTTACGAGTGAAAAATGACTTATTTGGGCAATGGCTCATTAAAATCCCACTTGAATCTTGGGGCCATTCATGCAATGAACATGAAAGGAGCCGATAAGGGCATATGACAACCCACTTAGTGAAGGCCGTGAATTTTGTTATGAAGGGGACGCGTCAGTTGCCCATACCTTTTGTGTTCACTTCTACTTTTTGGAGAAGTTACGAGTGAAAAATGACTTAACTAGGCATCAGCTCCAAAGATCTCATAACTAGGAATGAACCAAAATTTGTTCCATAGGGTATGAGCTCTAAAGATCTCAATTCCATCAAAGCTTAGAGAATTACGAGTGAAAAATGACTTATCTAGGCAATGGCTCATTAAAATCCCACTTGAATCTTGGGGCCATTCATACAATGAACATGAAGGGGGTCGATACAGGCATATGACGACCAACCTAGTGAAGGCCGTGAATTTTATTGTGAAAGGGACTTATCATTTGCCCATACATTTTGTGTTCACTTCTACTTTTCAGAGATAGGTTGCTTGTTTGCGATGATGAGAGAGAAACATTAAACATTGATGATTGTAGATCACATCTTCTATGATGAACTATAATAAGCTACGGAGGACAATTGTAAAAAAGAACGCTCAATGTTGTTGAATGCTTATCACTTGAATATGAAACTTTTCAAGTGTATGAATTTACAAGGCAACACACTGTTTTCCTTGTAACGTTATACAAGGTAGACCTTAAGCAAATGTGGTACAATTTAGAGGTTTTAAGAACTCCAGTATCCATGTGCTTATATGGTAGTGGCATGTGTCATTTTCAATGTCAACTGTATACAATACGTGGACAGTGTGTACAAACTTGAGCGCATTTTCAATGTTTGAAAACATGAGTTCCTTTCGATGAAGAATGGTGCATATTAGGATATTTTGCATCCACCTATGTTTGATTTGCTACTAAATTCAGGACTGCATCATAAGCTACAAGGTCGACTGTAGTTAAGTCAAAGTCTAAATGAGATGGATTTGAGGGAAACAAGAAAACAAAAAAGATGTGGCCTCTGTACAATTGTTAGGTGTAACCGCAATAAATATCCCCATTAATGTATTCATGTTGGACAACCATCAACTTCTAAAAAAAAATATATGACTAAACATTAAAAAAATACAACTCATAGTACAATTGTAAAAAAGATACAACTCATCATCTTAAAAATCTACAAATTCTATTATTCGATGGTGTAATACAAGAGGTGTATCGTTGGGGTGGTCTTTGTTGTCGAGCAGGGTTCAGGGGTAATTTTGTATCATCAATGGGTTTGTTAGTACCATATTTTGCACGCAGGGGCATATTTGTAACAAATAGGGTAGTGAATGTATCAACATGAACATGATCAAGCAATGTTAGAGGGGATGGGCTTCTTGGTCTCATAGAGGAAGGGTTCCCATTGTCACCTTAAGTTTTCAAATCTGCATTTTTTGTCGTTGGCCAAGTTTATACGGTAAGGGAATTGTGTGTGAGCTAGTTTAACTCATGAAATTAGGCTAGTTGTAGTATTGACATATCTTTTTTGGACTTTTCGTTGTGTTTCACCATATTGCGGACTCCTAATCCACATTTGGCGAACACTCGCATTGGCGAACTCTTGTATTTGGTAAGTATTTCTGCTGGCGAACCCGCCAATTGTGAGTTCAAATGTTGTAATCTTGTTAGTTCGTTTTAGAACTCGTGGTAAGTGGGATACATATTAGATGTGTGTCAAGTCTTAGGGTGGGAAACGTGTCATTTTGCATGACACTCGGAGAGTTTTGATAAAGGTAAATAGTTAGTGGAATCGTGTGTGTATGAATTATGATTAGATATCTTGCTTAGTGTGGGATATAGGTTAAAATCCTTATATTTATAAAGAGAGCAGAAGCTTAAAAGAGGAGAGACTTTATTTCCTTTTTTCATTTTTATTTTCTCTGAAGAAATTTAGAAGTGTTCTTCATTGTTGAAGGAGGAACCAATTGTAATAGCCCGATTTTGGGCCTAGTCGGACAGTGGTTTAGGGACCAAAAATTTGATGCAAGAAAAAAAATTTTATTATATTTTTATGGTCTACAATTTCACGGAATGATTTCGTGAAAATCTCGTTCGAAAATTTTGACATTTGGGCACTCAATTTAATCAAAATGACTAAATTATAAAAAGTGCAAAACTTGAGTTCTAGAAGCTAGAGGTGTCAAATTGCTATGAAATTTTAAATTAGAGGTCCTTAAATGGTAATTAGACCATTGGTTAATTTATTGGACAAAAATGGACATGAAATGGGTGAAATAGAATATTTTTAATTTAGGGGCATTTTGGTCATTTGGTAATTAAAATAATAAAAAGGGAAAATAAAAGCCAAATTCATGTTCATCTTTAACCCTTGGCTGAAATTTGCATGGAAGCCATGGCTAGGGTTTTGTTCAAGCTTTCCAAGCTCCATAGTAAGTCCATTCTTGCCCTCTTTTTAATGATTTTTACGTTTTTGAAATCCCCATAACAAGATCTACCTATTTCTACCACTTATTTGAGATATAATGAAGGTCTAGGGTTTGAACCATGTTAGAAATTTGTGTATTTTGATGATTAATGGTAGATTATGCATGTTTATGGTTAGAGAAACAACTTTTACAAAGTGATTTTAGGTAAAAACGTCAAAAAAGACTAAATTTTAAAAGTTATAAAATATGTAGAAAAAGTGTGTTTTAATGAAAAATGTGGGTTACTGTAGTTATAAAAAGGGTTCGGCCAGACTTAAAGTACAAAAAAATTGAATGAAAATCATTTTACGAGCCTAGGAGCAAAAGTGTAAATATGTGAAACTTTAAGGGTAAAAACATAATTTTGCCATAATGTGATTTTTGGGTCACATAATGTGACTAATAAATAGGCTAAATGTGATGTTATAGATCGAAGAAAATGATATTCGAGCCTAGAACGGGGAAAGACTTGAAATTGACAATTAGGTCCCTTTTTGCCATTTCAGTATCGAGGTAAGTTCATGCATAAATAATGCAACCTTATGTTATGAATTTAATATTTCGATGTTGCATGAATTGTATACATTTATTTTTATGAAATGGATTAATGACGATTTTGACAAAGTTTCGAGAAATGAGAAATCCCAATTTAACCCCTAGGGTAGAATACAAATGTTATGATCTTAGAGCTACCGAGATTCCTTATAAGACCATATCGGGGATATGGCATCGGTATGTGATTTCGTATAAGACCATGTCAGGGATATGGCATCTATATGATATTTCATGTAAGACCATATTCGGGATGTGGAATTGATACAGTACTAAGAGTATGAGATCCCCGGGCATACTTAGTATTCCAATGAGTTCAATGGGTAAATCAAAGATGAGTACGGGAATGAATTTATTACGAGTAAACAGGCTTGTACGTAAGCCTACAATTGTAAATTCATGATTATTGTGGAAGTAATTGTTTATTACCCATTGTGATTGAGAGTGCACATACTTGTGATGTTGGATATATGATGAATATGAATGATGATTAAGGGCCAGTTCTTCATTGCTTTTGAAAAGTGCTTTTGAGAAGTGCTGTGGAAAAATGCTTTTGAGAAGTGCTTTTGAAAAGTTTGGTTTAAAATTTGAGTGTTTAGCATTGCTGTCAAAAAGTGCTTTTGAGAAATAAAATGTCCATTTTAGACATGTTATTATCAAGTAATAAATATGCATTTAAATAATATTTAAATTAGTTAACATTATTATATTTTAGTAAGAATATAAAAAATTTATTATAACTTCTTGTTAATATTTTAATATATAAAATATAAATTTTAAATATTTTAAGCAATAAATATTAATTATTTATAAAATTTAATTAGAATATATAAACTATATTTTAAATATTTAAATATAACTATTAAATATTTGTAATTAGTATTTTTAAAAATATTTTTTATTTTTAATTAATGATTTTAACATATTTGTAATTAAGTATCAAGAAAAAAAGCAGAAAATACTATGTTATTCGAAGGGTGAAAAGTAATTAATCACTAAAAGTGCTTTTGGGAGAGGAAAAGCTAAAAATTTTAGCTTCTCCTTTTGTAAGTGCTTTTGAAAAGCACTTCTACGAAAAGCTAAAATTTTCACCAAAAGCAAATTGTTCTCATGCACACCTTTCTTCCGTAGTGCTTTTGAGCGTAAGTGCTTTTGAAAAGCAATGAAGAACTGGCCCTAAGTGTTCAGCTGATTTACCGAATTGAGATGTGATCTAATATGTTTATATGCTTGAATTGTATTTCTACCGGTATGCTAAGAACAATAAAGTATTTGACTATATTACGAGTGGTACAAGTATGTACACGGAACTCATGTGAAGTGAATTTGATATATGATGAATTCTTGTGAGAATGTCCATGAACAAGTTATGCTTGTGAAACATTAATAACCTTGTGATAAATGATCTACATTTATGATGAATGGATGCATGATAATATTTGATAATAATTATGTGATAGGCTTAGGAGCCTAAAAATTGTGATATGTTACGGTTCATTTATTTAAATTGTATTTTATTGGATATGGGAAAGGAAAGAAAGGCATAATTGCCGAATAAATTCATTATGAGAATATAGTAAGATACGAACTTAGACAAGTGAAAGGTGGTTGAACTAAATGTTGAAATTATGGTTACTCACAAATAATATGCATGTGAATGAAAAGTTTTAAATTTGGGAGAAATTTTATGGCCCGACTTTGTGTGAATGTTTATGTTTTAGTCTGATAACGCCTCGAACCCTGTCCTAGCACTGGATACGGGCAAGGGGTGTTACATTTAGTGGTATCAGAGCTATGGTTTAGTCGATTCTCGGACTAACCTAACGTATGTGAGTCTAGCTATACATGCCATATTACTATTTGTGATAGTGTGTTATCTCCCAGCTCTAACAAAATTATTTTGTTAAGACAGATATGACTTCCAACCAAGCTATTTTCGATAATGCTGAAAATGATATTAAGATGAATGAGATGTGCTTACAATGTGTTGAAATTTGGTAAGGTATGAATAGAAGTTCATGAATATGCATGTGTTGATGTATGAAATGAGATAACCATAAGGTGGGAAATACGGAAAAGTGAAATGAAACGGAGGTTTATGTTGTGATAAGCCATCCATGTTTGTATGGCATGCATATGATGTTATGTACCCAACATGTTTGATTAAGCGAATATGATAAGTAAACTTAATTAAATTGACAGAATATATGTTTATGCACACTTGTTTGAATAAGAATAATCAGTATGTCCATATGGCTGAATCTCAAGTTAAATTGTTAAATTAGAGATAATATAATGCTTTGTTCTATGCCTTTGTTATTGAACCATGAATTTTATAATAGTATGAAAATTGAATTGGAAGATCAAATTGAGTAGAACGCAGGAAATAAGTATGGTCGTTCAATGATGAATTGACGGATAAGACCATGGTTGGACCATGGCAAAGTATGGAATGTAAGACCATAGCTGGGCTATGGCATTTCAGTGAAAAGACCATAACTGAGTTATGGCATTGTGAACGTAAGACCATGGTTGGACCATGACGGTACATGTGAGTACGTATAAGACCATAGTTGGGCTATGGCATCGTAATAACGAGTAAGACCATAGTTGGGCTATGGCATCGTAATGACATGTAAGACCATAGCTGGGCTATGGCATTGTGATCCCATGTAAGGCCATGTCTGGGACATAGCATTGGCATCGATATGTGATCCCATGTAAGACCATATCTGGGATATGGCCTTGGCATCGTTATGTGATTTCGTGTAAGGCTATGTGTAACGCCCCCGTACCCGAGACCATCGTCGGAGTCGAGCACGAGGTGTTACTAAACTTAATTTATCACTTAAACAGCTCAAACAATTTATTTTAAAAAGTTCCAGACAAGCTAATTAACTGCATCACAGTTGCTTAAAAATTCATATCTCGAGTTTCGAAACTCAAAATTAAGATCTGTAAATTTTCTCTGAAACTAGACTCATATATCTATCTACTAATTGTTTTCTAAAATTTTTGGTCAGGCTAATTAGTACAGTTTATTAGTTAAAGTCTCCCCTATTTCAGGGTTCGACTACTCTAACCTCTGTTCACTACGAACCACTTTTCTCTTTGTACAGAATTCAAAAGACTATAGAGTTTGTTTCTCTTAAAACTAGACTTAATAAGGAATCTGTACATATAAAGCATTATTTCTAATTATCTTTATACAATTTTTAGTGAATTTCCAAAGTTAGAACAGGAGATCCAGATTAGGCCCTATTCGGGATATTACAACTCTCCCTCCTTTAAGGATTTTCGTCCTCGAAAATCTTACCAGTAAACAGGTGTGGGTATTGGTTTCTCATAGTTTCTTCAGGTTCCCATGTAGTTTCTTCTACTCCGTGCTTTTGCCACAATACTTTCACGAGAGCGACACTTTTATTTTTTAGTTGCTTGACCTCTCGAGCTAAAATCTTAATCGGTTCTTCTTCGTAAGTCATATCCAAATTGTAGCTCAATTTCTCGCTTGGTGAAATTATATGTGAAGGATCCGAACGATACGACGTAGCATAGATATCGTGGAATACATCATGCATCTTCTCAGAATTCGGATGGCAATGATAACCGATAAGCTACCGGGTCCAACTCTCTCAATCACTTCAAACGGTCCAATAAAACGTGGACTTAATTTGCCTTTCTTGCCAAATCTGAGAACTTTCTTCCACAGGGATACTTTCAAAAACACTTTGTCACCAACTTGATATTCAATCTCTTTTCTCTTCAAATCTACATACGATTTTTGTCTGTCTGAAGCTGCTTTCAAGCAATCTCTGATGACTTTTACTTTTTCTTCTATTTCCTTAACTAAATCAACCCCGTAAATTTGATTTTCCTTAAGCTCTGTCCAATACAAAGGTGTGCGACATTTACGTCCATACAAAGCTTCATAAGGTGCCATCTTCAAACTCGTCTGATAACTATTATTATAAGCAAATTCTACCAACGGTAAATACCTTTCCCAACTACCTTGAAATTCCAATACGCAACATCTGAGCATGGCTTCAAGAATCTGAATTACTCTCTCTGATTGTCCATCAGTTTGTGGATGAAAGGCAGTGCTGAAATTTAACTTTGTACCTAATGCCTCTCGCAACTTTTGCCAAAACTGTGAAGTAAATCTCGAATCTCTATCCGAAATGATTGACAATGGTGTTCCATGAAGTCTAACAATCTCACTGATATACAATTCAACCAACTTATTAAGAGAATAATCCGCACGTACCGGAATAAAATGAGCCGATTTAGTTAGTCTGTCAACTATTACCCAGATGGCATTTTTCTTCCCTGGAGTTAACGGCAACCCTGATACAAAATCCATAGTAATTTGATCCCATTTCCGTTTAGGAACCATGATAGGCTGAAGTAGTCTCGAAGGTACTTGGTGTTCAGCTTTCACTTGTTGACAAATTAAGCACTTTGATACAAACTCAGAGATATCTCTTTTCATTCCATTCCACCAATACATTTTCTTCAAGTCATTATACATTTTCGTACTGCCCGGGTGAACCGCCAAACAACTATTATGTGCTTCATGCAAAATCTTTTGAATCAACTCATCATTTTTCGGTACACAAATCTGGTTTTTAAACATCAAGCAACCATCAAAACTGATTCTGAAATTTGATCTCGTATCAACTTCACACTGCTTTCTCTTGGTCATTTTTCTGAGCTTCACAAATCTCTTGTAAAAACATCGGTCTTGCTCTTAACTCTGCTAGAATCGAATCATCATTTGATACCTTTAACCGAGTGTTCGTAGCTCTCAAAGCAAACAGTAACTTTCTGCTCAAAGCATCAGCAACCACATTCGCTTTTCCTAGATGGTAGTCAATAACAAGCTTGTAATCTTTCAATAACTCCAACCATCTTCGCTGTCTCAAATTCAAATCTTTTTGTGACATTAAGTATTTAAGACTTTTGTGGTCGGTATATATTCGGCACTTTTCACCATACAAATAATGTCGCCAAATCTTCAAAGCAAACACTATAGCAGTCAATTCCAAATCATGAGTCGGATAATTTCTTTCGTAAGATTTTAACTGCCTCGAAGCATAAGCCACTACTTTTCCTTCTTGCATAAGTACACATCCTAAGCCATTTTGAGAAGCATCACTATACACCACAAATTCTTTACCTGATTCAGGTTGTACCAACACTGGTGCTTCAGTTAATAACTTTTTCAATTCTTCAAATCTTTGTTGACATTCTTCCGTCCATTTAACATTCTTTCGGAGTAGTCTAGTCATAGGAGCAGCAATTATAGAAAATCCATTTACAAACTGCCGATAATACCCAGCTAGCCCCAAGAAACTTCTAACCTCGGTTACATTTTTCGGTGGTTTCCAATCAACAATGGCTGAAATCTTACTAGGATCAACCTGTATACCATCACCTGAAACAATATGACCCAAAAATCCAACTTTCCAGAGCCAAAATTCACTTTTACTAAACTTAGCATACAACTGCTTATCTCTCAAAGTTTGCAAAACTATCCTCAAATGCTAGCATGCTCTGTCTCATCTTTTGAATAAATTAAAATATCATCTATAAATACCACAACAAATTTGTCCAAGTATGGCCGAAATGTAACAGCCTAATTTCAGTGGTGTCGGAACAATGATTCGAGATCACTAAATCCGACAAATGAGTAGGAAATATTATTAATTTAGTGAGTATAAGTTAAATGTTAAGTTAGGAAAAATTTTGAAATAGTGAATAGTGTACAAAAAAAAATATATATATATTAAAATAATTAGAATCGAAAACGAGGTATCGAGACCTCAAAAATTTTAAATCGAGCCATAAATATTTTTATAAATATTTATGGAGTGTTAATAAGTTAGTATTAAAGTTTCACAAGAAATTTTAAAGTACTGATAGCTAATTAAATAAAAAGGACTAAATTGAAAAAGGTGAAAAAGTTACTAAAATGATTAAATAGCTTAATTTTCAAATGAGGAAGGACCTAAAGTGCAAATAAGCCCAAAGGAGATATTTTGGGCGGCAATAGCTGAGAAAAATCAGAAAATGGGTGAAATAAGGGCAAAATTGGAAAATTGCCAAAATTAACTAAATAAAAATGGGACTAAATTGGAATATCTAGAATTCTCTTCATTTCTCTTCATATTCATCAGCTGAAAAACAGTCATGGATGAGGGTTCAAGCTGGTTTTCATACTCTAGCTTCATGTAAGTTTAATTCTTGCTTTCTCCTTGAAATTTTTATGTTTTTGGACTTTTACAATTGGGTCCAACTTACTATTTCATTAGTTTTTGATTCCATGGCTAATTTTTGAAGTTTTTATGGATGATTACTGGAATAATATGATGAATAAACATAGAATTGAAGTTTTAATTTTGACATATGGTGATTTTATCAAGTAAAATTGATGAAAATTGGTTTAGGACCTAATTGTGAAAGAGTTTGGAATTAAGGTCTAGTGTTAAAGTTCTGGTTTTCAAGGGTTATGAAGTAGTTTAAAATGATGGAATAAAGTATTAAATGAGAAAAATTATCTCAATTGAGGAGTTAATTGAACAAGGATTGAATTGTATGAACTATGAAATTTGGGGCTAAATGGAAATCAATATTTTTCACTAAAACTGTTTTGGGCAGCAGCAGTAGCCTAACTTTGAAAAATCACCAAAATTGTAGAAATCGAATTATAGGATGAATAAAATATGAAATTAAAGCTTATTGAGTCTAGTTTCTTATAAAAGAAATTATGTAAGCAATGGAGTTCTAAATCATGAGCTACAATAACTTTTGTGAGACAAGGTCAGAATGATTTCAGGTTCCCCTGTTCTGAATTTGGAAAATCATCAAAAATTGGATAAAAATAATTATGGGCTTAAATTTATATGTTTAGAATCCTTAATGAGTCTATTTTCAATAGAAATAAGCGGGAACATGATCCAAATCTCATACGATGAGATAATTAATTCTTAGTGAAGAAGGGTCGGAACTGTCAGACAGCAGAACAGGGTAACTTTAAAGAATAAACTGTACTTATTGGCTAAACCAAAAATTGTGAAAATTTTATGGTAATAAGATATGTAAGTCTAGTTTCAGGAAAATTAGCGGATCTTAATTTCGAGTTCTGTACCTTAAGATATAAATAATTTAGTAACTATGACGCAAATGGACAGTTTTGAATATACATATAAGTAAATAGTGAAATTATTGATAATGTTACTTGTTGCATGTTATATAAATAAAGGATGTGGAATGGAGAGGAGGAGGAGGAAAATATGTATGAATATTCAGCTAGCATGGCTAATTTGCATGTTTTAGGCTCATGGACTAAATTGAATAAAAGTAAAAAAATTTATGGGCAATTTTGTAAAAATGTCAGAAATGACCAAATTGCATGAAATGAATTATTTTATTATTTAAAATTACAAAATTGAATGAAATTATTAATTTAGCTCAAGATCAGGGAAAAACATATTTTAAGGATTAAATTGAAAAGTGTTGAAATTATGGAAAATTCTGATATTTTATAGAATTAATGGTTCGTTATCAATTTGTTTGAGAATAACGGCTGGAAATAAGGATTAAATTGCAATAATTTTATTTTATTTTAACCTAAGGATGAAATCGTCATTAATTGAAAGTTTAGGGGTAAAATGGTAATTTTGTTTAGAGTATTAGTTGAATGTATTACAACATGAAATAAATGAAAACGACGATCAAATTTCTTTATAAAGATCCGGATAACTCGAATACGAGACTTGAACGTGGAAAAGAAAAGATATCGGATTAATGAAATTATAAACATGTATAAGTAACGAGGTAAGTTAGTATAACTTGAATTGTATTTTTAAATGCATGAAATATCGATATAATGAATTTCCGATTTTATGTTTATGAAGAAATGGCAAGAGAATGATATTTATCATGACATGTAAATAGGTGATTATTTTTGATACGTTAATACAAGGAAATTAATTAAATTGAGACGAGTAATAAATTTAAGTAAAACATATCGAGAAAAATAAGTACGTTAAGGGACAATATGTTTGATTTTAATTGGTTCCAAATATGAACGTTAGATAAAATGAAATATCCGATAAATAAATCGGTAACTCCGTAATGCTCCATAACTCTATTTCGTGACGGATTCGGGTTAGGGCGTTACATTTAGTGGTATCGAGCTAAGGTTTAGTCGGTTCTCGGACCAAATGTAGTACATGTGAAGTATGATTATATGTGAATATCTCAAATATGTATTGGTATTGAATTGTATAACGATTAGAAAGTGGAAAAGTGAATTTGAATTGAATTGAATGGAATGGAATGGAATTATGATTAATTGAAGTGTGTATTACTATAATTCAAATTTTAATTATTATTGATTGCTGAATTTTTAATTGTTATGTATGGTAAGTAAGAATTATTGTGTTTTGCAATTGAAATGGATTGATATAATATGTGATGAATTTATTGAATTTATATTGATTGAATTGGTGTATATATATATTGAATATATATTGATTATTTGAATTGAATTGAATTATGAGTATATTTGATTATTTGAATTGAAATATAAATTGTTTGAAAATTTTAAATATGAGATTTGTGATATTTGAATATTTGTTACTTGAAAAGTGAATTGAATTGTATAGAATTATGAATTTATGTGAATAATTGAAATATATTTGTTGAATTAAATGAAAATGTATGAAATTATGAAAATGTGTGAATATATATGAATATTAGATTGGTATATTGATAAAGGAATTATTAAATTGAGAAAGTGAATCAAATACCCTATTAATGATGATCGGACTAGATTGGATACAAATGGCATGCCATTGGATTTGTGATGTGATGAGGAGATTTGTAGTTCGGCCGAGAAGATGTTTCATTATTGTAACTTTGGTTTATCCAAGAGGCATTAAATGCCTTTACGGTGTGTTATGGAGGACTTATAATATTCCGGTGTGTTTGGGTTGGACATTCTGTGTGTGTTTGGGGGATATGATATAATGTGTGTGTTTGGGAGGCTATATTATACTGGTGTGTTATGGAGGATTTATAATATTCCGGTGTGTTTTAGGCTTGGATATTCTCGTGTGTTTAGGTGAAATCTGCATATCCGCCAAAAAGTCCGAGTCTTGTTAATAGGGGTAAATATGAATATTAAGTAAAATTGAAATAAGAATTAAATTCCTATTAACTTGTCGGGCTAGTCGGATATAATTGGCATGCCATAGGATTGGAAGAGTACGGATTTGTCGGCTTTACCGATCGTGCACTTATGTGTGATTCTTTATCGCATCGTTAACGATTCAAAGACTTTGTGTGTCGGATATTGTTACCGCATCATTATCATATCGTTCGGATTTGTTCCGATGAGGTACTCGTGTACCGCATCGCCATCATTATCGCTTTACGCTTTGGCCGACCGATGAGGCACTATGTGCCGCTTCGGTGTTTTGGTTGAATCTGTATCCGCCAAAGTCCGGATTGTTAATAGGGTGAATAATCAAAATGAGAAAATTAAATAAATTTGGTTGCTCGTACTATTAAAAATATATATATATATGAGAAAGAAATTATGAGTTGAATTTTCAATTGAAATGAAATGTGAGATTTGTAAAGGTTCATGAATTTGCTAAAATATTGAATTATTGATATTGAAATCAGTTGAATAAATGAAATGAGAAAATCAAATGAATTTGATCGATTGAACTTTTGAAAGTATGAAAAAAAAGTGGAATTAAAAATTGAAATGTGAATTGAAATTGAGATATGAGATTGAAAGCTTGAACCAAAGGTTCATGAATTGATTAAAGATAGTATAGATGATATATGATGCTATTTGATGAAAGACTATTGTCGAGATATGAAATTAAAGCATAATTAACACATATGACTTATATTGTTACATGTTTGATGTTTATTATTTATTATAGTTTTTATAATTTGAATTATGGCAATACCACTCGAGTATAAACGTACTCAACGTATGGTTGTATTACTATAATTCAAATTATTTATTATTAAATGTTAAATTTAAATTATGTATATGGTAAGAGAAGTATGAGTTAGTGATATTGAGATAATTGAAATGTGTTTATGATGAGAAGGAACTTAGAAAGGTATGAATAGAAGTTCATAATATGTATGTGATAATGTACGAAATGAGATAATCAAAAGTTGAGAAATGATGAAACGTGAATGAAATGAAAGTTTAAATTGTGATAAGCTTATCTATGTTTGTATGGCATTCATATGATATTATGTGTCTGACTTGTTTGGTTAAGTAAATGCTATGAGTAAATTTACTCAAAATTCATGAAATGTATGTTTAATTACACTAGTTTGAAAAGGATAATCTGAAAAGTTAAATGTAACATAATTATGTATGTTAATTTGTTTGAAGTGAATTATGTAATTGTGATGATATGATATTGATGATAAATGCTAAGTTATATGTGTGTATTTATGAGGGCTCAGTTAGAGGCCTTACGACCTCACCCTCTTACCAATGTAGTATTTTATAACGAAAATTTACAAAAAAAAAAAAAAAAATTGTTGAATAAGTTTAGAAATGGGAAACTAAAGAGTACAATAATGGAATAATTAATAATGTAGTCGGAGTTGAAAATAGTTTGACAAGTAAATACGATTTTGAAAAAAAATATCGATTACTCTAAAGATCATTCAGATTACGTAATGACACGGTTAAAGAAAAAAAAGTTAACCTCGGCTAGTCGACTTATTCGGATATGATATCCAAGTATGTGTTTATCAAATTTTTCCGAATTGGTTTTCGTTAGTGAATGGAATGATGCGGGGTTCATGATGACAGTAATTAGTTAGAAAAATGATAATTGAGTAGTAAAGATGATTGTGCGTGATAGTTACAAATTGAAACGAATATGATAATCTTTTCTCGGTATTCTATATATTCTTTTATCCTCGTAGAGATATGTGTGTGGTTATTCACTGTGGAGTTTCGATGTTTTGAGAATGCTAGTTAATTATGATGTTAGACGAAAAAGCTCTATTGGTCCTGGTTTCGGTTTATGATCGTCATTTCTTCATCTTTTTGGAATTCTATTTTAATATGTTGGAAATGAAGTTAATGGTAAAAATTTATGTGAGACTATTCTTATGTTTCTACTGATCATGATTTTGTTTTATACATGCGGGGGATATATTATCTCTGTTATGATGGAAGTCCAGAGTCGGTAAGCAATGTTTTTCTTTTGGCTTTCTTTGAGAAATTATCAAGATCTTTATTATCTTTTTGTGAGTTAGATGTACTAGTGATTGTATGAGCATTACATAATATTTTTGAGTTCATATTCGATGTCTATTTGTTAGCAAGTGTTTCAACATTAAGAACATTTAGGATTATTGCGAACAAGTGATAATACTAGTGTGTTATGAGATAGAATGACTATAGATTTCGAATTGGGATTGTCATTAACATCGGAAAGGAAAATGTTATTTAGTTTATGGTTGTTCATTTGACAAAGAAAGATCTGTATGATCATTTCAGTAAGTACAGAGTTTTCCTTTGACAGATCAGCTGAGTATATGTGTCCCTGAGAGGGTAATTTAGAATTTTGACCATACGTTCCAACATTGTGTTCTAGAGTTCAAAGGTGACAGGAAAAGATATTCGAGGTTAAATCAAATTGTGATTCTGAGAAATTAGTAAAAGTGTTTATGAGTGTTGAAAGTAACTTCTTCTGGTAAGATTTTCGGGGACGAAAATCCCTAAAGGGGGGGAGAGTTGTAACACCTAATTTCAAGGTGGTGTCGGACAATGATTCGAGATCACTAAATCCGACAAATGAGTAGGAAATATTATTAATTTAGTGAGTATAAGTTAAATGTTAAGTTAGGAAAAATTTTGAAATAGTGAATAGTGTACAAAAAAATATATATATATATATATATTAAAATAATTAGAATCGAAAACGAGGTATCGAGACCTCAAAAATTTTAAATCGAGCCATAAATATTTTTATAAATATTTATGGAGTGTTAATAAGTTAGTATTAAAGTTTCACAAGAAATTTTAAAAATCTGATAGCTAATTAAATAAAAAGGACTAAATTGAAAAAGGTGAAAAAGTTACTAAAATGATTAAATAGCTTAATTTTCAAATGAGGAAGGACCTAAAGTGCAAATAAGCCCAAAGGAGATATTTTGGGCGGCAATAGCTGAGAAAAATCAGAAAATGGGTGAAATAAGGGCAAAATTGGAAAATTGCCAAAATTAACTAAATAAAAATGGGACTAAATTGGAATATCTAGAATTCTCTTCATTTCTCTTCATATTCATCAGCTGAAAAACAGTCATGGATGAGGGTTCAAGCTGGTTTTCATACTCTAGCTTCATGTAAGTTTAATTCTTGCTTTCTCCTTGAAATTTTTATGTTTTTGGACTTTTACAATTGGGTCCAACTTACTATTTCATTAGTTTTTGATTCCATGGCTAATTTTTGAAGTTTTTATGGATGATTACTGGAATAATATGATGAATAAACATAGAATTGAAGTTTTAATTTTGACATATGGTGATTTTATCAAGTAAAATTGATGAAAATTGGTTTAGGACCTAATTGTGAAAGAGTTTGGAATTAAGGTCTAGTGTTAAAGTTCTGGTTTTCAAGGGTTATGAAGTAGTTTAAAATGATGGAATAAAGTATTAAATGAGAAAAATTATCTCAATTGAGGAGTTAATTGAACAAGGATTGAATTGTATGAACTATGAAATTTGGGGCTAAATGGAAATCAATATTTTTCACTAAAACTGTTTTGGGCAGCAGCAGTAGCCTAACTTTGAAAAATCACCAAAAATTGTAGAAATCGAATTATAGGATGAATAAAATATGAAATTAAAGCTTATTGAGTCTAGTTTCTTATAAAAGAAATTATGTAAGCAATGGAGTTCTAAATCATGAGCTACAATAACTTTTGTGAGACAAGGTCAGAATGATTTCAGGTTCCCTGTTCTGAATTTGGAAAATCATCAAAAATTGGATAAAAATAATTATGGGCTTAAATTTATATGTTTAGAATCCTTAATGAGTCTATTTTCAATAGAAATAAGCGGAACATGATCCAAATCTCGTACGATGAGATAATTAATTCTTAGTGAAGAAGGGTCGGAACTGTCAGACAGCAGAACAGGGGTAACTTTAAAGAATAAACTGTACTTATTGGCTAAACCAAAAATTGTGAAAATTTTATGGTAATAAGATATGTAAGTCTAGTTTCAGGAAAATTAGCGGATCTTAATTTCGAGTTCTGTACCTTAAGATATAAATAATTTAGTAACTATGACGCAAATGGACAGTTTTGAATATACATATAAGTAAATAGTGAAATTATTGATAATGTTACTTGTTGCATGTTATATAAATAAAGGATGTGGAATGGAGAGGAGGAGGAGGAAAATATGTATGAATATTCAGCTAGCATGGCTAATTTGCATGTTTTAGGCTCATGGACTAAATTGAATAAAAGTAAAAAAATTTATGGGCAATTTTGTAAAAATGTCGAAATGACCAAATTGCATGAAATGAATTATTTTATTATTTAAAATTACAAAATTGAATGAAATTATTAATTTAGCTCAAGATCGGGAAAAACATATTTTAAGGATTAAATTGAAAAGTGTTGAAATTATGGAAAATTCTGATATTTTATAGAATTAATGGTTCGTTATCAATTTGTTTGAGAATAACGGCTGGAAATAAGGATTAAATTGCAATAATTTTATTTTATTTTAACCTAAGGATGAAATCGTCATTAATTGAAAGTTTAGGGTAAAATGGTAATTTTGTTTAGAGTATTAGTTGAATGTATTACAACATGAAATAAATGAAAACGACGATCAAATTTCTTTATAAAGATCCGGATAACTCGAATACGAGACTTGAACGTGGAAAAGAAAAGATATCGGATTAATGAAATTATAAACATGTATAAGTAACGAGGTAAGTTAGTATAACTTGAATTGTATTTTTAAATGCATGAAATATCGATATAATGAATTCCCGATTTTATGTTTATGAAGAAATGGCAAGAGAATGATATTTATCATGACATGTAAATAGGTGATTATTTTTGATACGTTAATACAAGGAAATTAATTAAATTGAGACGAGTAATAAATTTAAGTAAAACATATCGAGAAAAATAAATGCGTTAAGGGACAATATGTTTGATTTTAATTGGTTCCAAATATGAACGTTAGATAAAATGAAATATCCGATAAATAAATCGGTAACTCCGTAATGCTCCATAACTCTATTTCGGTGACGGATTCGGGTTAGGGCGTTACACGAAAAATATGCGATTCATCAAATCCATAAACACAAACAGAGCGCTTTTAACCCGAATGGCATAACTAAAAATTCATAATGACTGTACCTTGTTCTAAAAGCAGTTTTAGGCACATCCGACTCTTTTACTTGCAGCTGGTAGTACCCGGATCTCAAGTCAATCTTTGAAAACCATGTCGCTCCTTTTAGCTGATCAAACAAATCATCAATTCTCGGCAACGGATACTTGTTTTTGATTGTCACCTTGTTTAACTACCGATAGTCAACACACAACCTCATAGAACCATCCTTCTTTTTCACAAATAACACAGGAGCACCCCAAGGTGAAAAACTCGGTCTCACAAAGCCTTTATCAGTTAACTCTTGCAACTGTGACTTTAATTCTTTCAACTCTGCTGGTGCCATTCTATATGGAGCAATTGAGATCGAAGCTGTTCCCGGTATCAAATCAATACCAAATTCTACTTCCCTGACTGGAGGCAAACCCGACAATTCTTCTGGAAATACGTCTGCAAATTCACACACAACCGGCATTGATTCAACTTTCTTTTCAACTTCTTTTGTATTAATTACATACGCCAAATAAGCTTCATAACCCTTTCTCAAATATCTCTGAGCCGACATTGAAGAAATCATACTAGATAATGCCTCTGATTTGTCTGGTTCAACCCGCAAAATTTTACCACTTTCACACTTTAATTCTATAACCTTTTCTTTGCAATTTATTATAGCATCATGTAATGTCAACCAATCCATACCCAAAATAACATCAAATTCATCAAACGGCAACAACATCAAGTCGGTCGAAAATGACCCCGAATCATTAAAGGGCATTTCTTGCTTACTTTATCAACTATCACACATTTTCCTAATGGATTCGATACTCTAATCATAAATTCTGTGTTCTCAACTGGTATATTCATACTAGACACAAATTTCATGCACACATATGAATGAGTAGAACCGGGATCAATCAAAGCAATAACATTAACATCATAAAGAGAAAATATACCAGTAATCACGTTGGGTGATGAAACATCTTCACGTGCCTTTATGGCATAAGTTCTAGCTGGAGCCCTTGCTTCGATTTTAGTCAAATCTCTGGCTACATTTTTTGCCGCTTGCTTCATTTCCAACTTTCTCGAATATCTTCCTCGAGTCCGCACCGGCTTTTACACTCTGAAATTTTTCTTTCTCAACTCTCACTAGGCAATCTCTAATAAAATGATCCGGAGAACCACACTGAAAACATTCATTCGCTCTACAAGGGCCAAAATGATTTCTGCCACACCGCTGGCACTCGGGCTTAACAAATCTCGTATTTCCCACACTAGCTGCAGAAGTAGTCTGAGATTTAGGACCCACATTTTGCTTCTTAAAATTTCCATATGATTGTCCAGCCGAAACCTGTGAACGAGGATTCATATTTCTAGATTTTCTAGATTGCTATGAGAATGAACTGCTCGTCGATCTTTTCTTCCAATTTCTAGTCTCCACCTCTATTTTTTTCTTCTCTTTAAGTAGTTCTTCAGCCTTGCAAGCTTGATCAACCAGCAGTACCATTTCTTTTAATTCAAGAATCCCAACAAATACTTTGATGTCTTCATTGAGTCCGTCTTCAAATCGTCTGCACATTTTAGCTTCTATAGGAATATATTCTCTAGCATACTTACTCAACCTGACAAACTCCCTTTCGTATTCAGTAACTGTCATGTTGCCCTACTTTAATTCAAGAAACTCTTTACGCTTCTGATCAATAAATCTTTCACTGATATATTTCTTCCAAAATTCTTCTTGAAAGAACTCCCAAGTTACTTTCTCTTTCAATATTACTGAAGTCAATGTCTTCCACCAATGATAAGCTGAATCCCTGAACAATGATATAGCACATTTCAAGCATTCTTCAGGTGTACAAGACAATTCATCAAATACTCGAATAGAATTCTCGAGCCAAAACTCGCTTTCTCAAGCATCATCATCAATATTTGCCCTGAATTCTTCGGCCCCTTGTTTACGGATTTTGTCAACTGGAGTTCTATTAAATTTCATCAGATCTACACCTTGAGGCATCGGGGGTACAAGTTGAGGAATCGGGGGAGGTTGTGCATTTGGGTTCATACGAACGAACTCAGTATACCAGGCATTCATCATCTGGAGAAAGGCTTCTCGAGCCCCTTCTCCTCCTCCTTAACCAACAGTAGGAGGTGGATTTTCAGTTGGCACCGCCCCTTCAGCCGAAGCTGGTGCATTACTCCCTACATCATCAGCCGCAACTGGATTGGGATCCATTTACTATAAAAAAATCATTTAAAAGGTCAGAAGTCGTCACACTATCATAATTTATATATATAGCATGTATAGCAAAACCCGTACATACAACATGTTAGTCCGAGAACCGACTAAACCTGCTCTGATACCACCAAATGTAACACCTCCGTATCGAGACCATTGTCGGAGTCGAGCACAAGGTGTTACTAACCTTAATTTATCACTTAAACAGCTCAAACAATTTATGTTAAAAAGTTCTAGACAAGCTAATTAATCGCATCACGATCGCTTAAAAATTCATATCTCGAGTTCTCAAACTCAAAATTAAGATCTGTAAATTTTCTCTGAAACTAGACTCATATATCTATCTACTAATTTTTTTCTAAAATTTTTGGTCAGGCCAATTAGTACAATTTATTAGTTAAAGTCTCCCCTGTTTCAGGGTTCGACTACTCTGACCTCTGTTCACTACGAACCACTTTTCTCTTTGTACAGAATTCAAAAGACTATGGCATTTCTCTTAAAACTAGACTTAATAAGGAATCTGTACATATAAAGCATGATTTCTAATTATCTTTATACAATTTTTAGTGAATTTCCAAATTCAGAACAGGAGATCCAGAAATCACTTTGGCCATGTTTCACAAAAATTTAAATATCTCATAAAATATAACTCATATACCTATTTTTTTCCATCCATATGAAAATAGACTCATAATTATTCAATTCCATATTTTATTTATCATCTAGTTATATCTCTACTAGTTTTAGTGATTTTGAAAACTCAAGTCACTGCTACTGTGAAATTCTGTTTTATAGTCAATTTCACTTTACTATAGATTTTCATGGACTAAATAGCATTTTAAACATACATGACATCAAATATGATTTAGATTGGCCATTCCAATGGCTAATCATTTACAAACCCTTTTCTTACCAAACCATAACCATATCATAAGATCGTTTACACAAAGTGAGTATAGTGCTATACATGCCACATTCAAAGTATACAAGCCATTTTACCAATATAAGTCTTCAGATAGTGTGAACGAGTCTTCGACCTATCCCGATTCTCAAGCCGGCTTGTCAAAACTACAATGAAAGAAAAGGAGGGAGTAAGCACAAATGCTTAGTAAGTTCACATGCAAATAGCAAGTAACATAATCACACAATCCCACAAAAACATTATTTGCATAAACAACACCAAGACATTCATATTTCATTTGTATTTAATATCTTTCTACGATTTCATCATACCAAGTTCTCAACCCGAGGGTTTAAGCACATACCTATCAAATTTTCTCATTACCACACTTACCAACATGTCACCTTCATTTTAGGCCTTCTTCTTATTCACTTAAGATTCACCCGTTGAACGCATCGGAATATAATTCGAATACGCGGATCTCATGAACATAAGAGCCATACCCGCAGCTAGACAAACTCAATAGCCTGCGAAACTTATGTAGCCAAGCTACCATGTAACCCACCCATAAGTGAACTCAGACTCAACTCAATGAGCTCGGGCGTTCACATCCATAAGTGAACTCGGACTCAACTCAACGAGCTCGGATGCCTAGTTACATCTCACGAACTCAGACTCAACTCAACGAGTTCGGAACTCAACCATCCTAGTGACATGTCACTTATATTCTAATCTATTCCCAAGGTTAAAACGGGCTTTTTCCTCGATCACATATCTTTGCCATCTTCCATGGAATATCGAAACTGACACTCGATAGAAATTCATATTTATCAAGTAGTAAACATTGTATGCATATTACTCAATAATAACCGCAAAGCATAATATTTCATGATAAAAAATCTTCATATCATATAAATAACTTTAATGATAATAATCATCATATCATATAAATAACATTATATTACTTAAATTGACAATTATGTTACCACATTTACACATGAACTTACCTCGATACAAAATAGTAGCAATCGATCCTATTCCTCGTAAACTTTGTTTTTCCCACGATCACAACTTGAATCTCGTTTCTCTTGATCTATAATGCCAAATTAATCTTGTTTAATACATGCATTCATCAAAACAGCCTTTAATACGAACTTTGGCAAAATTATATTTTTGCCCCTAAACTTTTACATATTTTCACTTTTTCCCCAAGGCTCGAAAATTAAACTTCATCCCTTATTCTTATGTTTTATGACATGATGATCATTTTTCCCTTCTATGGAAACATCAAATTCTCACTCTAACATGTACTTATGACTATTAGGCATTTTTACCGATTAAGCCCTTTTTCTCGTTTTCACTTAAAACCGAGTAGCACAAGTTGTCTAACATAATTTAAAACCTCATATTCTACCATAAAACACCAAATTACACAAATTTCACCTATGGGTATTTTTCCAAATATGAACCCTAGGTTGAATTATTGCTAGCATAAGCTAAATCGAGCTACCAGGATTTCAAAAATGTAAAGAACATTAAAAACGGGCATAGAAATCACTTACAATCAAAGTTTAAAAGTTTTGTAACCCTAGCTATGGTGGACAGAAAAATTCAGCAGCAACTTATGGAGAAGATGATCATTTTTTGTTATTTTTCCCATTTTATTTCATTTAATATGCCATTCCTTACTAAACTTTCAAAAATTCCATCCATGTCCAATTTTTGTCCATAAACTTAGAAATTGGTCAAATTTCTATTTAAGACCTCCTCATTAATATTCCAAAATAATTTCATACTAAAAACTTCTAAATGCAAGTTTTGCAAATTATTCGATTTAGTCCCTAATATCAACTTAAGCACTTTATGCATAGAATTTCATCACGAAATTTTCACATAATCATGCAATCATATCATGAACCTCAAAATAATTATAAAATAATCATTTTTATCTCAAATTTGTGGTCACAAAACTACTATTCCGATTAGGCCCTAATTCGGGATATTACACTATGTCTGGGACATGGCATTGATATGAGACTTTGTGTAAGATCATGGTTGGACTATGGCATCAAGTAAATGACGTACTAAACCTGTAAGACATTCTTTGGTTTGACAAATGTTAGTAAGTAAAAATTGAAGCTAAGTGTTGGAATTTAATTAGATATTAGTATTGAGCTTGAGTAAGTAAATTCATTGTTTGAAATTATAGATAACAAAAAACAATTGTAAAACCAATAAGTGTGTTAATTCGCTTGGAGTGAACTATGTGGTTATGATGATATCATGTTAATAATGAATACTAAGGCATATGTGTGTATTTTTAGAGCCAAGTTTGAGGCTTACGACCTCACCCCCTTACCAGTGTTGCTTTTATGACGAAAATTCACGAGAATCATGTTGAATAAGCTCACAAGTGTGAAACTAAGGAGTTCAGTGGTGAAATAATTAGTAATGCATACAGAGATGAGAATAGTTTAGAAAGTGAAAACAATTTTGGACTAAATATCTAAATGTTTTAAAGATTATATAGATTATGCAATGTCACGGTTAAAGAAGAAGTTAATCTCAGCTAACCGACTCATTCAGATAAGATGCCTAAAGTATCTAATTGCTGGAATTTTTCCTGAATTAGTTTTCGTTAATGAATGGAATAATGTGAGACTCATGATGACAGAATTAGTCAGAGAAATGATAAGCGAGTAGTAAAGATGTTTGTGTGTGATTGTTCAGTTTCTAATGGAGTTCTTATGTTGTGAGAATGTTAGCCAAATTTAGTGTTAGATGAAAGTACTAATAGTCTGTTGATTTACGATTGGCATTGCCTTATCTCTTCGGGATTCTATCCTAATATGTTGGAATGAAGTTGGTGATAAAATTTATGTGAGATTATTCATCTATTTTTACTGGATGTTGTTTTGTTGTATATATAAATATTTGGAAAGTGTATTATCTCTGTTATGATGGAATTCCAAAGCTGGAATATGGTGATTCTGGTATCAGGATTTCTCTAATTTTCGTGGAAGAAATTGACGTTGGCAAGGGTATAAATGGTGAGAGCACAAGCTTAAAATTATATTGTATTTTTGTTTCCTCAGACAAGTTTGAATAAAATCAATGAATTCAAGTAGGATATTTGTTTCCTCGAACTAATACGGTTGAAAAGATCATTGATTAGCATGTTAAGAAAATTTTGAAAGATTACGTGTTTGAGTTGTTCTCTCAGCATGAAGAAAATAGTATTTCAATATGTTATTATTCAATGGTTGAGATCAACTTACTTGTAATCGTCAGTGCAGGTTGGACAGTTGAAATATGAATTGAGTTATGTGTATTTAAAGTATCCTCAAGTATAGTAATGAATTTTTTTGTGCATTTACAAGTATGTAGACGAATAGTCTGAATAAAAAAAAGCTATATTCTAGAAAGCATGATACAGAGATATGCCTATTGGATGTCCTAATTGAATGATGTTATTACAAGTTAAAGTTGTTCTGATTGGTAAAGTCATCACAGTTATGAAAGGTTGAATGATCTATGTATATTAACAATGTTGGAAACAGTTGAAAGTGTTATTAGCCGAAGCTCTAGCTCTGAGTTTAGTTTGAATTGAGTAATGAATTTTCAATTTTTTAATGACGTATTATTGAACAGATTGGAATAGGTTTTAATAAAAGAATGTAAAGAGGTAGTTTGTACTTTCAGACGGTTAATGTCACTTTAAAAAAAACTATTAGACCAGTGATTTAGAGATGGCCGCTATTATGTCTGTGTTGAGAATTGGATAAGTTTGTGTGTTCGACGGGAAATGTCACGTGCCTCCTGGTCTAAAAAAGTTAAGAGTATTGAATGTCTTAGAAAGATCTAAAATTTAAGACAGTGTCAATGGTGATAAACGCCAAATTATGCATTTTGTTACCCCAAATACTTAGCATATTTATGGATATTTACTATTAGATTTATGGATTCTGGTGCTCTTAATCCAGTTATTTCATGTTTTGTACTCAGGAGAGCACCAAGAGTCGAAAGGAGCCAAAAACGAGCTTAAAAGAGACAAAAAGGACCAAATCAAGAAAATCACACGGCCTAAGCCTTACCACACGGGCTGATACACGCCCATGTCTGTCGAGGGTGTCGTCCAAGGATTTCACGATTCACACGGCCTGGCCATTGACCCACACGGCCGTGTGAAATTTAGCGGAACGAACATGACCTGGCAAACACGTCACACGGCCGTGGCACACGAGCGTGTCCCTTTTTCAAAGAGTTGTATTTTACGCGGAAAAAGGATACTTAGGGAAGAAGAAAGCCAATCCAAAGCCTATAAAAACACCCTACGTATGACATACCAAGGGGGGACTTTTCCGATGCTTCTAGAACTTTTCTGGAACACAGAACCATACGCCAGGAATTACTTGAAGGAAGCCAGACGATCCATCCCAAAAGCTGGAGCTACTTCAAGACTGAAGATCTCTCTTAGAATCCCTTCAGGAGTTTTTAAGAGTTTTCTTCATGTTTTGCCATTTTTATACTTTTGAGATGTACTCTTATTTCATTATGAACTAAACCCTTTAGATACCTAAGGGGGATGAAACCTATGATGGATATTGTTATTATTATCTGAACTATATGATAAATACTTAATTTGTTCTTAATTATGTGTTTCTAGTGCTTGAGTTAATATTCCGGGTATTGACTCTTGATTTAATGTGCTTATGCAGAGGAGGAATAGACCTTGCCTAAGAGTAGACTTGGCATAATTAAGCGGAGTTGATCGAATGCCTAGAGATAGGGTTACAAGATTTTGCCAGATTAGGGTGAAACCTAATATGGGAGTCCATAGATCGATTTACTTCTTCCCTAGGGGTTCTAATTAGAAAGAGATTTCAATTAATTCAACTAAGGGTTAGGTGTTATTAGTCTCGAAAGAGATAATAATGTAGGTTAGGGAGTCTCACGGATCAAGTCAAGTGAATAAATCATCTGGTTTAGAGTCAGATAACAAGTGAAATCTAGGTGGATTCCTCCTTGGGTGTCGTCTTTATCAATTTCTTTTCTTCAAGTCTTTTCCAAATCTTCTCTTCGCTTTAATTAAATTAGTTAATTAGTTTAGATAATTAGTTTAATAAACAAACCCTTCTTATTCATAGGCTAGATAATAAAAAGATAGTTATTACTAGTACTTTTGGTTCCCTTGGGTACGATATCCCAGTCTTGCCATTACTATACTATTGTTCGATAGGTGCGCTTGCCTTTTCGTCGTGATAATAGTTAGTCTAGGTTTGATCTTCATTATAAATATTTATTACTTGTTACGAATCACGTGATCAAGTTTTTGGCGCCGTTGCCGGGGAATCTGAAATATTAGGAACACTTAATTTTTATTACTTTAGCCATTTATTTTTCTTGCAATTTAAATTTATTTCTATTTTTATTTTACTAACTTTCTTCTTCTTTCTCCTAGCAGGTTCTTGTAGTGTATGACTAGAAGAAACCCGTCAGGACTGTTGCCTTTTGACGAGGAAATTGATCGTACAGCTTGTAGAAACCGACAAGAAATCAGGCGTAGCTTAAGATATACAGAGGAAGAGCAAGAGGACGATATCTTAATTACTGCTGAAGAGATGACTGAAAATCAAGACAATCCGCTACCACTAGCCATACCCACTGAATTTGCAAATTAGAATCCTGCTCATCGTACTACGTATGGTTATGCTAAACCTAATTTTACAGGAACTGAATCAAGTATAGTTAGACCTGCTGTTGCTGCTAACAATTTTGAACGGAAACCTAGCACGATTCAGATGACACAGTAATTTGTTCAGTTTGATAGTTTGCAGGATGAGAACCCCAACACGCACTTGGCAAATTTCCTAGAACTGTGCGACACTTTCAAAGTTAACGGTGTTTCTGATGATGCCATTTGCCTTCGGTTATTCCCTTTTTCACTGAGAAATAAAGCTAAACAATGGTTGAACTCACTACCACGAGGATCCATTACCACTTGGGAGCAAATGACCGAAAAATTTCTATTAAAATATTTTCCACCGACAAAAACAGCTAAGTTGCATAATGATATTTCTTCTTTTGTGCAGATAGACTTAGAGACACTTTACGATGCATGGGAGAGATAAAAGGATATATTAAGAAGGTGCCCTCACCATGGGTTACCTCTATGGCTGTAGGTTCAAATGTTCTACAATGGTGTGAATCCCTCGACAAGACAAATGATTGACGCAGCTGCTGGCGGAACCATCAACAATAAAACACCAAAAGATGCCTATGAACTTATAGAGGAGATGTCACTGAATAACTATCAGTGGCAAGTTATGAGGACAAAGCCAACGAAAACATCCAGCATTTACAACATTGATTCGATCACCATGCTCTCTAATCAGGTAGAACTTCTAAATAAGAAAATTGATGGTTTACTTGGTTCTACACAGGTATATCCAGTAAAGAGGTGTGACTCAAGTGGCGGAGGCGTGCATATAGAATACCCACCATTCAATCCTACAACTGAAGAGGAACAAGTCAACTATATGGGTAATAATAATTTTAGATCTCAGAATAACCCCTATAGTAATACTTATAATGCAGGTTGGAAGAACCACCCAAATTTCTCTTGGGGTGGTCAACAGAATCAAAGGCCACAGAATTCTCAAAATTTTCAACAGCCACCGTATAAATAAGAGAAGAAATCAAACCTTGAAGAGATGCTATCCAAATTCATCTCGGTGTCAGAAACTCGCTTCCAGAATACTGAGACAGCACTCAAAAATCAACAAGCATCAATTCAAGGACTCGAAACTCAGATAGGCCAACTATCCAAATTAATTTCTGAACGACCACAAGGTAGTTTGCCAAGTGATACTGAACCAAACCCAAGGGAACAGCTCAATGCAATTGATATTCAAGAAGGATGCGATGAGACTGAGCCAGAACCAAGGCAAGAAAACGTGAAAAGCAAAGGTGATTGTGAGATAAGTCATAATAAAAAGGTAAGTACGAATTATAAATCTCGTGCGCCATATCCTAAAGCGATGACGAAAGACAGAACAGAAGAACAATTCGGTAAGTTCGTCAAACTCTTAAAGAAATTACATATTAACTTACCTTTTATTGAAGTTCTTTCATGGATGCCCAACTCAAAGAAAATTCTTAAAGGAACTTCGACCAATAAAAGAAAATTAGACGCTACATCGCATGTGGAACTCAATGCAGTCTGCTCAGCTATTCTAAACAATAAGCTACTTAACAAGTTGAAAGATCCAGGAAGTTTTACAATTCCTTGCTTAATTGGTAGTTTATCGAGGAATAATGCTTTAGCTGATTTAGGGGCAAGTATAAATGTTATACCTTATAAAATGTTTAAACGACTAGGTCTCGGTAAACCCAAACAGACTAGAATGAGCATACAATTGGCTGACAAAACAGTTAGATTTCCTAAGGGTATTATTGAAGATGTTCTCGTTAAAATTGATAAGTTTATTTACCTAGTAGACTTTGTCATCCTAGATATGGATGAGGATAACGAGGTACCCTTAATTTTAGGATGACCCTTTTTAGCAACTGCCAGAACAATTATTAATGTCGGCACAGGAGAGCTAACACTTTGTGCAGGTGACGACACAGTAACACTTCAAGCACGCAACTCAGTCAAAACCTCTAAGACTCAAGATAATGCTATAAAACCTGTCGATAATAAAACTAATATTCAATCGTCCTTGCAAGAACCTCCTCAAACCAAGACAACAGAGACAGTGCGCTACTATCATGAAGAAAACAAAGACGTCCATGAAGAACGAAGGCTACGGATAGAGGAGCTAGACGAATGGCGAGAACACAAACCAAGAACACATGATAAATCGAAACTTCGCCAAAACAAGCCCGATACCTCTCCTAATCAACTTAAGGTAGGCGATAAAGTCTTACTAGATGACACAGATCCCACATTGTCACTACCACAACAAATGAGAAGATCCCTCTTACGGTACTCAGTACTTTTCCATTCGGTATGGTTAAGGTGAGTCATCCCAAGTTTGGCACTTTTAAGGTAAACAACACCCGATTAAAATCTAATTTTAAGACTGAAAGTAGGATCGAGGAGTATGAGCTCCTCAAACCACTATGATAAATCAACGAAGAGGTAAGTCGAGCTTAGACTACAAGCGCTTCTCGGGAGGCAACCCGAGCACTAACATATTTTGATTTTTTTATCTTTAACTTCTTACATTTCGAATCAATTAATTTAGTCTTTGAATTACAAAGTTTTTCAGCACACACGGCCACACGGGCGTGCCTACGGCTGTGGAAAAATAGGGGAAGTGACACGGCCATGCGATACGGCCGTGTGGAAACAGGGAAAAGATTTCCCCAAAACACGGGATGCGATAAATCCCCACGGCCGTGCGACATGGCCGTGGGTGAGGTTGATAGATGAACACAGGCATGGGAATGAAAAACACGAGCATGCCAGGGGCAAGGCTTGATTCTATTTCTCTAACACGGGCGTGAGACACGCCCGTGCCATAAAACCATGGACAACATTACACGGGCGTGGGAGAAGCGAACGAATCTAAGCACAGCCGTGCGATATGGCTGTGTACCGCACACGCCCAAGACACACGGGCGTGGGATAGTAGCAAGGCATGACCCAAATTGAAAAATTCAAAAAACACGGGCTCACTCTCAGAGTACACGGGCGTGTCCCTAGGCCGTGTGACCCCCTATATAAACAAACCACTATTCGTCTTCTCCCCTCTTTTAAAACCCTAGTTGAAATTTACCCCTCCCTAACCCTTAATCCCTATTCCGTCCACCATTCCCCAGATTTTCACTTCCCCAACCCCCAAACCACCCTCAAATTCACATCGCCACTCTAGCACCACCACTTGAGGCCCCCACTGATGAGGATCATTGATGTAATATCCCGAATTAGGGCCTAACCGGAATAGTGGTTTTGTGACCACAAATCTGAGATAGAGATAATTATTTTATAATTATTTTTATGTTTATGATATGATTGCATGATTGTGTGAAAATTTCGTGATGAAATCCTATGCCTAAAGTGCTTAGATTGAAATTAGGGACTAAATCGAATAATTTGTAAAACTTGCATTCTAGGAGTTTTTAGTATGAAATTGTTTTGGAATATTAATGAGGAGGTATTAAATAGCAATTTGACCAATTTCTAAGTCTATGGACAAAAATTGGACATGGATGGAATTTTTGGAAAGTTTAGTAGTAAGGGCATTTTGGTCATTTAGTTATTAAATTGAATTAAAAACAAAATTAAAAGCCAATTTTTGTTCATTAGGCTGAAATTTCAAGGGTACTCCATAGCTAGGGTTCGTTTCAAGCTTCCAAGCTCCATAGTAAGTGATTCCAAGCCCCGTTTTTAATGTTCTTTACGTTTTTGGAATCCCGGTAGCTCGATTAAGCTTATGCTAGCAATAATTCAACCTAGGGTTCATATTTGGAAAAATAACCATAGGTGAAATTTGTGTATTTTGGTGTTTTATGATAGAAAATGGGGTTTTAAATTATGTTAGACAACTTGTACTACTCGGTTTTAAGCAAAAACGAGTAAAAGGGCTTAATCGGTAAAAATACCTAATAGTCGTAAGTACATGTTAGAGTGTGAATTTGATGTTACCATAGAAGGGAAAAATGATCAGCATGTCATAAAACATAAGAATAAGGGATGAAGTTTAATTCCCGAGCCTAGGAGCAAAAGTGTAATTATGCAAAAGTTTAGGGGCAAAAATGTAATTTTGCCAAAGTTTGTATTAAATGCTGTTTTGATGAATGTATGTATTAAATAAGATTAATTTAGCATTATAGATCAAGAGAAATGAGATTCAGGTCGCGATCGAGGGAAAAATAAAGTTTACGAAGAATAGGCTAGATTGCTAATAATTTTGCATCGAGGTAAGTTCATGTGTAAATGTAGTAACATAATTTTCATTTTAATTAACTTAATGATATTTATATGATATGATGATTATTATTATGAAATATTATGCGTTGTGGTTATTGTTGAGTAATATGCAAATTATGTTTATTACTTGTTAAATATGAATTGCTACCGAGTATCAGTTTCGATATTCCGTGGAAGACGGCAAAGATGTGTGATTGAGGAAAAAGCCCGTTTGAACCTTGGGAATAGATTAGAATACAAGTGACATGTCACTAGGATGGTTGAGTTCCGAACTCGTTGAGTTGAGTCCGAGTTCGTGAGATATAACTAGGCATCCGATCTCGTTGAGTTGAGTCCGAGTTCACTTATGGATGCGAACGCCCGAGCTTGTTGAGTTGAGTCCGAGTTCACTTATGGGCGGGTTACATGGCAGCTTGGCTACATAAGTTCCGCAGGCTATTGAGTTTGTCTAGCTGTGGGTATGGCTCTTATGTTCATGAGATCCGCTTATTCGAATTATATTCCGATGTGTTCAACGGGTGAATCTTAAGTGAATAAAAAGAAGGCCTAAAATGAAGGTGACATGTTGGTAAGTGTGGTAAATGAGAAAATTTGACAAGTATGTGCTTAAACCCTTGGGTTGAGAACTTGGCATGATGAAATCGTAGAAAGATATTAAATACAACTGAAACATGAATGCCTTGGTGTTGTTTATGCAAATAATGTTTTTGTTGGATTGTGTGATTATGTTACTTTCTATTTGCATGTGAACTTACTAAGCATTTGTGCTTACTCCCTCCTTTTCTTTCATTGTAGTTTTGACAAGCCGGCTTGAGAATCGGGATAGGTCGAAGACTCGTTCACACTATCCGAAGGCCTAAATTGGTAAAATGGCTTGGTGTTTTGAATGTGGCATATATGGCAAAATACTCACTTTGTGTAAATGATCTTATGATATGGCTATGGTTTGGCAAGAAAAGGGTTTGTAAATGATTAGCCATTGGAATGGCCAATCTAAGTCATATTTGATGTTATGTATGTTTAAAATGATATTTAGTCCATGAAAATCCTTAGTAAAGTGAAATTTGCCATAAAACAGAATCAAAAGAAGCCCGTGATGATGTAAATTTGAAAAATCACTAAAAATAGTAGAAATGGAATTAAATGATGAGTAAGTTATGAAATTGAAGATTTATGAGTCTATTTTCATATGGATTGAAGAAAACAGGTATATGAATTATATTTTATGAGATATTTGAAGTTTTGTGAAATAGGGCCAGAGTGATTTTTGGATCCCCTGTTTTGACTTTAAAAATTCATAATAAATTTTAAAAAAATAATTAGCAGTCATGCTTTATATGTACAGAATTCTTATTGAGTCTAGTTTTAAGAGAAACAAACATAATAGACATTGAAATTCTGTACAAAGAGATATCTGATTTGTAATACACAGAGGTCAGAGCAGTTGAACCCTTAAATAGGGGATACTTTAACTAATAAACTGTACTAATTGGCTTGACCAAAATTCTAGAAAAAAATTAGAAAATAGATATATGAGTCTAGTTTCAGGTAAAATTTACGGAATTAGATTTTGAGTTTCGGAACTCGAGATATGAATTTTTAAGCGACTGTGATGCAGATTGCTAGCTTGACTGGAAATTTTTAAAAAAAATAAATTGTTTGAGCTGTTTAAGAAATGAATTAAGTCTGTTAACACCTCATGTTCGAATCCGGCGACGGTCTCGGGTACGAGGCGTTACATTTGGTGGTATCAGAGTAGGTTTAGTCGGTTCTCAGACTAATGTGTTGTATGTACGGGTTTTGCTATACATGCCATATATATAAATTGTGATAGTGTGACGACTTCGACCTTTTAAATGATTTTTTTATAGTAAATGGATCCCGATCCATTCTTTGCGATGATGTAGAGAGTAATGCACCAGCTCCGATCAAGGGTTGGTGCCAATCGAAAATCCACCTCCTACTCGCGGTCAAGGAGGAGGAGAAGGGGCTCGGGAAGCCTTTCTCCGGATGATGAGTGCACGTATATTGAGTTCGTTCAATGCGAACCCGAATGCACAACCTCCCCGCCTCCCTCAATTCCTCAACCTGCACTTCGATGCCTCAAGGTATAGATCTCGATGAAATTTCACGAACTCCAGCTTGACAAAATCTGTAAACAAGGGGCCAAAGAATTCGGGGCAAATATTGATGATGATGCCGAGAAAGCGAGTTTTGGCTCGAGAATTCTATTCGAGTATTTGATGAATTGTCTTGTACACACAAGAATGCTTAAAATGGGCTATATCATTGTTGAGGGATTCACTTATCATTGGTGGAAGACATTGACTTGAGAGTACCACAAAGAGAAAGTAAGTTGAGAGTTCTTTCAAGAAGAACTTCTAAGAAATATATCGATGAAAGATTTATTGATCGAAGCGTAAAAGTTTCTTAAATTAAAGCGAGGGAACGTGATATTCATCGAATACGAAAGGGAGTTTGTCGGGTTAAGTAAGTATGTTAGAGAATATATTCCTACAGAAGCTAAAATGTGCAGACGATTTGAAGACGGACTCAATGAAGACATCAAAGTATTTGTTGGGATTCTTGAATTAAAAGAAATGGTAATACTGGTTGATCAAGCTTGCAAGGCTGAAGAACTACTTAAAGAGAAGAAAAAGGTAGAGGCTGAGACTAGAAATTGGAAGAAAATACCGACGAGCGGTTCATTCTCACAAAGAATCCGTAAAATCTAGAAATATGAATCCTCGTTCACGTGTTTCTACTTTGGACAATCATATGGAAATTTTAAGAACCAAAATGTGGGTCCTAAATCTCATACTACTACGCAGCTAGTGTGGGAAATACGAGATTTGTTAAGCTTTGAGTGCACGGTGTGGCGTAAAATCATTTTGGCCCATGTAGAGCGAATGAATGTTTTCGGTGTGTGTTCTCCTGATCATTTTATTAGAGATTACCCAAAGAGAGCCGAGAAAGAAAAATTTCAAATCAGAAAAAAGCCAGTGGTGCGCACTCGAGGAAGATATTCGAGAAAAGCTGGAAATGAAGCAAGCGAAAAAAAATGTAGCTAGAGATTCAAAGAATAAATCAAGCAAGGGCTCTAGCTAGAACTTATGCTATAAAGGCACGTGAAGATGCTTCATCACCCGATGCGATTACTGGTATATTTTCTCTTTATGATGTTAATGTTATTGCTTTGATTGATCCCGATTCTACTCATTCATATGTATGCATGAAACTGGTGTTTAGTATGAATATACCTGTTGAGAACACAGAATTTATGATTAGAGTGTCGAATCTGTTAGGCAAATGTGTGATAGTTGATAAAGTATGCAAGAAATGCCCTTTAATGATTCGGGGTCATCACTTTCCAGCCAACTTGATGTTGTTGCCGTTTGATGAATTTGATGTTATTTTGGGTATGGATTGGTTAACATTGCATGATGCTATAATAAATTGCAAAGAAAAGGTTATAGAATTAAAGTGTGAAAGTGGTAAAATTTTACTGGTTTGAACTGCACAAATCGAGGCATTATCTAGTATGATTTCTTCAATGTCGGCTTAGAGATATTTGAGAAAGGGTTATGAAGCTTATTTGGCGTATGTAATTAATAGAAAAGAATTTGAAAAGAAAGTTGAATCAGTGCCAGTTGTGTGTAAATTTGTGGACATATTTCCAGAAGAATTGCCGGGTTTGCCTCCAGTCAGGGAAGTAGAATTTGGTATTGATTTGATACCGGGAATAGCTCCGATCTCAATTGCTCCATATAGAATGGCATCAGCAGAGTTGAAAGAATTAAAGTCGCTGATTGCAAGAGTTGGATCGATAAAGGCTTTGTGAGACCGAGTTTTTCACCTTGGGGTGCTCCTGTGTTATTTGTGAAAAAGAAGGATGGTTCTATGAGGTTGTGTGTTGACTATCGGCAGTTAAACAAGGTGACAATCAAAAACAAGTATCCGTTGCCAAGAATTGATGATTTATTTGATCAGCTAAAAGGAGCGACATGGTTTTCAAAGATTGACTTGAGATTTGGGTACTACCAGTTACGAGTAAAAGAGTCGGATGTGCCTAAAACTGCTTTTAGAACAAGGTACGGTCATTATGAATTTTTAGTTATGCCATTCGGGTTGACAAATGCTCCTGCTGTGTTTATGGATTTAATGAATCGCATATTTCGGCCATACCTGGACAAATTTGTTGTGGTGTTTATAGATGATATTTTAATTTATTCAAAAGATGAGACAGAGCATGCTGAGCATTTGAGGATAGTTTTGCAAACTTTGAGAGATAAGCAGCTGTATGCTAAGTTTAGTCAAAGTGAATTTTGGCTTCGGGAAGTTGGATTTTTGGGTCATATTGTTTCAGGTGATGGTATACGGGTTGATCCTAGTAAGATTTCAGCCATTGTTGATTGGAAACCACCGAAAAATGTAACCGAGGTTAGAAGTTTCTTGGGGCTAGCTGGGTATTATCGGCGGTTTATAAATGGATTTTCTATAATTCCTGCTCCTATGACTAGACTACTCTAAAAGAATGTTAAATTTGAATGGACTGAAGAATGTCAACAAAGTTTTGAAGAATTGAAAAAGTTATTAACTGAAGCACCAGTGTTGGTACAACCCGAATCATGTAAAGAATTTGTGGTGTATAGTGATGCTTCTCGAAATGGCTTGGGATGTGTACTTATGCAAGAAGGAAAAGTGGTGGCTTATGCTTCGAGGCAGTTAAAATCTCACGAAAGAAATTATCCGACTCATGATTTGGAATTGGCTGCTATAGTGTTTGCTTTGAAGATTTGGCGACATTATTTGTATGGTGAAAAGTGCCGAGTATATACCGACCACAAAAGTCTTAAAAACTTAATGTCACAAAAAGATTTGAATTTGAGACAGCGAAGATGGTTGGAGTTATTGAAAGATTACGAGCTTGTTATTGATTACCATCCGGGAAAAGCGAATGTGGTTGCTGATGCTTTGAGCAGAAAGTTACTGTTTGCTTTGAGAGCTATGAACACTCGGTTAAAGGTATCAGATGATGGTTCGATTCTAGCAGAGTTAAGAGCAAGAAGGATGTTTTTACAAGAGATTTGTGAAGTTCAGAAAAATGACCAAGATTTGCAAGCCAAGAGAAAGCAGTGTGAAACTGATACAGGATCAGATTTCAGAATCAGATTTCAGAATCAGTTCTGATGATTGCTTGATGTTTAAAAACCATATTTGTGTACCGAAAAATGATGAGTTGATTCAAAATATTTTGCATGAAGCACATAATGGTTGCTTGGCAGTTCACCCGGGCAGTACGAAAATGTATAATGACTTGAAGAAAATGTAATATCCTGATTTTTGGCTTAGTCGGAATAGTAGTTCCGTGACCACAAAATTTGAGATAGAAATAATTATTTTATGATTATTTTGATGATTATGATATGATTGCATGATTGTGTGAAAATTTCGTGATGAAATTCTATGCCTAAAGTGTTTAAATTGAAAGTAGGGACTAAATCGAATAAGTTGCAAAATTTGCATTCTAGAAGTTTTTAGTATGAAATTGCATTGAAATATTAATTAGGAGGTCTTAAATAGCAATTTGACCAATTTTAAGTTCATGGACAAAATTAGGACATGGAAGGAATTTTTGAAAGTTTAGTAGTAAGGGCATTTTGGTCATTTAGGGGTAAAATGAATTAAAATACAAAATTAAAAGCCAATTTTGCTCATCTTCTTCATGGAGGCCGAAATTAGCATGGGGGAAGCCATGGCTAGGGTTTTCAAGCTTTCCAAGCTCAATAGTAAGTGATTCCAAGCCCTGCTTTTTAATGTTATTTACGTTTTTAGAATCCAGTAGCTCGATTAAGCTTATTCTAGCAATAATTTAAGCTAGGGTTCATATTTGGAAAAATACCCATAGGTGAAATGTGTTTATTTTGATGTTTTATGGTAAAATATGAAGCTTGAAATTGTGTTAGACAACTTATGCTACTCGGTTTTGAGTGAAAACGAGTTCGGATGCTCAACCATCCTAATGACATGTCACTTGTATCCTAATCTATTCCTAAGATTCAAACGGGATTTTCCTCGAACACATATCCTTGCCATCTTCCGTAAAATACCGAAACCAATACTCGATAACACTTTATATTTAACAAATAATACAAATAATTTGCATTTTATTCGAAAATAACCACAAAGCATATATTTCATGATAAAAACCAGCATATCATATAATTAGCATCAATAATTTAAAAAAAACAATTATACTACATTATTTACACATGAACTTACCTCGTATGCGAAAATGGCTACTTTTACCATTTCGTCCACAACTTGGTATTTTCCCCATTTTAGCCCGAATTTCAGTTTTCCTTGCTCTATCATTTAAAATATAGTCTAATTAGGGCTCACATTATTCAAATTAACCCAAAATCATATTTTGGCAAAATTACAATTTTGCCCCTAAACTTTTACATATTTACACTTTTGCCCCAAAGCTCGTAAATTAAACTTCAGCCTATTTTCTTATGTTTTATGACATTATAATCATTTTTCCCTTCTATAGCAACATCAAATTCTCACTTTAACATGTACTTATGAACATTAGGTATTTTTACCGATTATGTCGTTTTACTCGTTTTTACATAAAATCACTTAGCAAAAGTTGTTAACACAATTTCAAGATTCATATTCTACCATAAAACATCAAAATAAACACATTTCACCTATGGGTATTTTTCCAAATATGAACCTTAGCTTAAATTATTGCTAGAATAAGCTTAATCGAGCTATCGGGATTCCAAAAACGTAAATAACATTAAAAACGGGGCTTGGAATCACTTACTATTGAGCTTGGAAAGCTTGAAAACCCTAGCCATGGCTTCCCCCATGCTAATTTCGGCCTCCATGAAGAAGATGAGCAAAATTGGCTTTTAATTTTGGCTTTTAATTCATTTTACCCCTAAATGACCAAAATGCCCTTACTACTAAACTTTCATTAATTAATAATATCAATAAAATTTCTTTAACTATTCTTCAATTTCCATCACATATCACATGTAACAATTTCAATCACTACATGAACATTAAGTTCATTGCCTTCCATTTACAATCTCAATTTCAATCCATAACTCAACTTTCTCGTTTCTTTCAATATTTCAATAACATAATCAATCAATTTATTTTAATTCTCAATTTAGATGTTCACCCTATTAACAAACCAGGACTTTGACGGATACACGGATTCCAACCCAAACACACCAGTACGGCACATTGTGCCTAAAACGGTACATAGTACCTGATCAGTATACGACACATAAAGTGCCTAAAACGACACACGAGGTGCACGATCGACACACGAGGTGCCTAAAATACGACACATAAAGTGCCCGATCGATAATGCCACAAATCCGTACACTTCCAGATCCTATGGCATGCCAATTATATCCGACTTAGCCCTGACTAGTTAATAGGGTATTTCAATTCTCAATTCACTTTCATTTCCAATCCAAGATTATTTTTCAATTATAATTTTCACATTCAAATCAATTGACAATTCAATTATGCATACACATTCACCATTCAATTCAATTCTTATTCAGCTCAATATCAATACTTACCTAAAACTCTCTTATTAAGTATTGAATTTATATAAAACATTTACCAAATGTAACGCCCCGTACCTGAGACCGTCGCTGGAGTCGAATACGAGGTGTTAACAGACTTAATTCATTACTTAAACAGCTCAAACAATTTAATTTTAAAATTTTCAGACAAGCTGAAAATCTACGTCACAGTCGCTTAAAAATTCATATCTCGAGTTAAGAAACTCTAAATTAATATCCGTAAATTTTATATGAAACTAGACTCATATTTCTATCTACTAATTTTTTTCTAGAATTTTTGGTTGAGCCAAATAGTACAGTTTATTAGTTAAAATCTCCCCTGTTTCAGGGTTCGACTACTCTGACCTCTGTGTATTACGAATCAGATATCTCTCTATACAAAATTTCAATGACTATGAGGTTTCTTTATATTAAAACTAGACTCAATAAGGAATCTGTAAATATAAATAACAACTTCTAATTATTTTTGTACAATTTATTATGAATTTTTAAAGTCATAACAGGGGATCCAGAAGTCACTCTGGCCCTGTTTCACAAAAGTTTAAATATCTCATAAAATATAATTTATATGCCTATTTTGTTCATTCCATATGAAAATAGACTCATCAAGATTCGATTCCATAACTTATTCATTATTTAATTCCATTTCTACTATTTTTAGTGATTTTTCAAATTCACGTCACTACTGCTGTCTGAATCTATTTTATGGTAAATTTTACCTATTTCATGGTTTCCATGGATTAGCTAGCAATTTGACTTACATAACACCAAATATGATCATGATTAGCCATTCCAATGGCTAATCATTACCAAGAATTTTCATACCACTCAATAACCATATCATAATACCATATATACAAAATGATTATAGTGCTATACATGCCATACTCAAAATATACAAGCCATATGCCAAGATGGTATACGGATAGTGTGAGCGAGCCTCCGACCGTTCCCGATTTTCGAGCTGACTTGTCAAAACTACAAGGAATGAAAAGGAGGGAGTAAGCATAAATGCTTAGTAAGTTCACATGCAAATAGCAAGTAACATAACCATATAAGCAAACATAAAATATCATTTGCATAATCATCATAAAGACATTCATGTCATATTTTCATTTATCATCTTACCACATTGTTGATATATCGAGTTTTCAACCCGAGGGTTAAGTACATACCTGTTCAAAGTATCCATCTCACAACACTTACCAATATGTCCCTTTCATCTCTAGTATTCCTCCATTTGAGTAGAACTTTACCCGTTGAACACATCGGTATATAATTCGGATACACGGATAATTTGCACATAAGTGCCATATATGTAATCAAGCAACATGTAACCTGCCCATAAGTGAACTCGGACTCAACTCAACGAGTTCGAACATTCGCATCCATAAGTGAACTTGGACTCAACTCAACGAGTTCGGATGCCTAGTTACATCTCACGAACTCAGACTCAACTCAACGAGTTCGAACATTCGCATCCATAAGTGAACTCGGACTCAACTCAACGAGTTCGGATGCTCAACCATCCTAGTGACATGTCACTTGTATCCTAATCTATTCCTAAGGTTCAAACCGGATTTTCCTCGAACACATATCCTTGCCATCTTCCGTAAAATACCGAAACCAATACTCGGTAACACTTTATATTTAACAAATAATACAAATAATTTGCATTTTATTCGAAAATAACCACAAAGCATATATTTCATGATAAAAATCAGCATATCATATAATTAACATCAATAATTTAAAAAAAACAATTATACTACATTATTTACACATGAACTTACCTCGTATGCGAAAATGGCTACTTTTACCATTTCGTCCACAACTTGGTATTTTTCCCATTTTAGCCCGAATTTCAGTTTTCCTTGCTCTATCATTTAAAATATAGTCTAATTAGGGCTCACATTATTCAAATTAACCCAAAATCATATTTTGGCAAAATTACAATTTTGCCCCTAAACTTTTGCATATTTACACTTTTGCCCCAAAGCTCGTAAATTAAACTTCAGCCTATTTTCTTATGTTTTATGACATTCTAATCATTTTTCCCTTCTATAGCAACATCAAATTCTCACTCTAACATGTACTTATGAACACTAGGTATTTTTACCGATTATGTCGTTTTACTTGTTTTTACATAAAATCACTTAGCAAAAGTTGTTTAACACAATTTCAAGCTTCATATTCTACCATAAAACATCAAAATAAACACATTTCACCTATGGGTATTTTTCCAAATATGAACCCTAGCTTAAATTATTGCTAGAATAAGCTTAATCGAGCTACCGGGATTCCAAAAACGTAAATAACATTAAAAACGGGGCTTGAAATCACTTACTATTGAGCTTGGAAAGCTTGAAAACCCTAGTCATGGCTTCCCCCATGCTAATTTCGGCCTCCATGAAGAAGATGAGCAAAATTGGCTTTTAATTTTGGCTTTTAATTCATTTTACCCCTAAATGACCAAAATGCCCTTACTACTAAACTTTCAAAAATTCCTTCCATGTCCTAATTTTGTCCATGAACTTAAAACTGGTCAAATTTCTATTTAAGACCTCCTAATTAATATTTCAATGCAATTTCATACTAAAAACTTCTAGAATGCAAATTTTGCAACTTATTCGATTTAGTCCCTACTTTCAATTTAAACACTTTAGGCATAGAATTTCATCACGAAATTTTCACACAATCATGCATTCATATCATAATCATCAAAATAATCATAAAATAATTATTTCTATCTCAAATTTTGTGGTCACGAAACTACTATTCCGACTAAGCCCAAAATCAGGATATTACAGAAAATGTATTGGTGGAATGGAATGAAAAGAGATATCTCCGAGTTTGTATCAAAGTGCTTAATTTGTCAACAAGTGAAAGTCGAACACCAAGTACCTTCGGGATTCTCGCTGCGACCTATCATGGTTCCCCGAATGGAAATGGGATCGGATTACTATGGATTTTATATCAGGGTTACCGTTAACTCCGGGGAAGAAAAATGCCATCTGGGTAATAGTTGACAGACTGATAAATCGGCTAATTTTATTCCGGTACGGACGGATTATTCTCTTAATAAGTTGGCTGAATTGTATATTCGTGAGATTGTTAGACTTCATGGAACACCTTTGTCAATCATTTCGGATAGAGATCCGAGATTTACTTCACGGTTTTGGCAAAAGTTGCAAGAGGCATTAGGTACAAAGTTAAATTTTAGCACGGCCTTTCATCCAAAAACTGATGGACAATCAGAGAGAGTAATTCAGATTCTTGAAGACATGCTCAGATGTTGCGTATTGGAATTTCAAGGTAGTTGGGAAAGGTATTTACCGTTGGTAGAATTTGCTTATAATAATAGTTATCAGACGAGTTTGAAGATGGCACCTTATGAAGCTTTATATGGATGTAAATGTCGCACACCTTTGTATTGGACAGAGCTTAAGGAAAATCAGATTTACGAGGTTGATCTAGTTAATGAAACAGAAGAGAAAGTAAAAGTCATCAGAGATTGCTTGAAAGCGACTTTTATGCATGCAAATCGTATGCGATTTGAAGAGAAAAGAGATTGAATATCAAGTTGGTGACAAAGTGTTTTTGAAAGTGTCCCCGTGGAAGAAAGTTCTCGACGGCAAGAAAGGCAAATTAAGTCCACGCTTTTATTGGACCGTTTGAAGTGATTGAGAGAGTTGGACCAAAGAGCTTATCTGCTATCATTGCCATCCGAATTACGTAAGATGCATGATGTATTCCACGTATCTCATGCTACGTCGGTATCATTCGAGATCCTTCACATATAATTTCACCGACGTAAATTGAGCTACTGGTCGGATATGACTTACGAAGAAGAACCGATTAAGATTTTAGCTCGAGAGGTCAAGCAACTAAGAAATAAAAGTGTCGCTCTCGTGAAAGTATTGTGGCAAAAGCACGGAGTAGAAGAGACTACATGGGAACCTGAAGAACCTATGAGAAACCAATACCTACACCTGTTTACCAGTAAGATTTTCAAGGACGAAAATCCTTAAAAGGGGGGAGAGTTGTAATATCCCGAATTAGGGCCTAATCGGAATAGTGGTTTCGTGACCACAAATCCGAGATAGAGATAATTATTTTATAATTATTTTGATTTTTATGATATGATTGCATGATTGTGTGAAAATTTCGTGATGAAATCCTATGCCTAAAGTGCTTAGATTGAAATTAGGGACTAAATCGAATAATTTGTAAAACTTGCATTCTAGGAGTTTTTAGTATGAAATTGTTTTGGAATATTAATGAGGAAGTATTAAATAGCAATTTGACCAATTTCTAAGTCTATGGAAAAAAATTGGACATGGATGGAATTTTTGGAAAGTTTAGTAGTAAGGGCATTTTGGTCATTTAGTTATTAAAATGAATTAAAAACAAAATTAAAAGCCAATTTTTGTCCATCTTCTTCATTAGGCCGAAATTTCAAGGGTAATCCATAGCTAGGGTTTGTTTCAAGCTTCCAAGCTCCATAGTAAGTGATTCCAAGCCCCGTTTTTAATGTTCTTTACGTTTTTGGAATCCTGGTAGCTCGATTAAGCTTATGCTAGCAATAATTCAACCTAGGGTTCATATTTGGAAAAATAACCATAGGTGAAATTTGTGTATTTTTGTGTTTAATGATAGAAAATGAGGTTTTAAATTATGTTAGACAACTTGTACTACTCGGTTTTAAGCAAAAACGAGTAAAAGGGCTTAATCGGTAAAAATACCTAATAGTCATAAGTACATGTTAGAGTGTGAATTTGATGTTACCATAGAAGGGAAAAATGATCAGCATGTCATAAAACATAAGAATAAGGGATGAATTTTAATTCCCGAGCCTAGGAGCAAAAGTGTAATTATGCAAAAGTTTAGGGGCAAAAAAGTAATTTTGCCAAAGTTTGTATTAAATGCTGTTTTGATGAATGTATGTATTAAATAAGATTAATTTGGCATGATAGATCAAGAGAAACAAGATTCAAGTCACGATCGAGGGAAAAACAAAGTTTACGAAGAATAGGCTCGATTGCTAATAATTTTGTATCGAGGTAAGTTCATGTGTAAATGTAGTAACATAATTGTCATTTTAATTAACTTAATGATATTTATATGATATGATGATTATTATTATGAAATATTATGCTTTGTGGTTATTGTTGAGTAATATGCAAATTATGTTTATTACTTGTTAAATATGAATTGCTACCGAGTATCAGTTTCGATATTCCGTGGAAGACGGCAAAGATGTGTGATTGAGGAAAAAGCCCGTTTGAACCTTGGAAACAGATTAGAATACAAGTGACATGTCACTAGATGGTTGAGTTCCGAACTCGTTGAGTTGAGTCCGAGTTCGTGAGATATAACTAGGCATCCGAGCTCGTTGAGTTGAGTCCGAGTTCACTTATGGATGCGAACGCCCGAGCTCATTGAGTTGAGCCCGAGTTCACTTATGGGCGGGTTACATGGTAGCTTGGCTACATAAGTACCGCAGGCTATTGAGTTTGTCTAGCTGCGGGTATGGCTCTTATGTTCATGAGATTTGCGTATTCGAATTATATTCCGATGTGTTCAACGGGTGAATCTTAAGTGAATAAAAAGAAGGCCTAAAATGAAGGTGACATGTTGCTAAGTGTGGTAAATGAGAAAATTTGACAGGTATGTGCTTAAACCCTTGGGTTGAGAACCTGGCATGATGAAATCGTAGAAAGATATTAAATACAAATGAAACATGAATGCCTTGGTGTTGTTTATGCAAATAATGTTTTTGTGGGATTGTGTGATTATGTTACTTGCTATTTGCATGTGAACTTACTAAGCATTTGTGCTTACTCCCTCCTTTTCTTTCATTGTAGTTTTGACAAGCCGGCTTGAGAATCGGGATAGGTCGAAGACTCGTTCACACTATCCGAAGGCCTAAATTGGTAAAATGGCTTGTGTGTTTTGAATGTGGCATGTATGGCAAAATACTCACTTTGTGTAAATGATCTTATGATGTGGCTATGGTTTGGCAAGAAAAGGGTTTGTAAATGATTAGCCATTGCAATGGCCAATCTAAGTCATATTTGATGTTATGTATGTTTAAAATGATATTTAGTCCATGAAAATCCTTAGTAAAGTGAAATTTGCCATAAAACAGAATCTGGCAGCAGCAGTGATGTAAATTTGAAAAATCACTAAAAATAGTAGAAATGGAATTAAATGATGAGTGAGTTATGAAATTGAATATTTATGAGTCTATTTTCATATGGATTGAACAAAACAGGTATATGAATTATATTTTATGAGATATTTGAATTTTTGTGAAACAGGCCCAGAGTGATTTCTGGATCCCCTGTTCTGACTTTAAAAATTCATAATAAATTTTAAAAAAATAATTAGAAGTCATGCTTTATATGTACAGAATTATTATTGAGTCTAGTTTTAAGAGAAAGAAAAATCATAGACATTGAAATTCTGTACAGAGAGATATCTGATTCGTAATACACAAAGGTCAGAGCAGTCAAACCCTGAAATAGGGGATACTTTAACTAATAAACTGTACTAATTGGCTTGACGAAAAATTCTAGAAAAAAATTAGTAAATAGATATATGAGTCTAGTTTCAGGTAAAATTTATGGAATTGGATTTTGAGTTTCGGAACTCGAGATATGAATTTTTAAGCAACTGTGACGCAGATTGCTAGCTTGACTAGAAATTAAAAAAAAAATTGTTTGAGCGGTTTAAGAAATGAATTAAGTCTGTTAACACCTCGTGTTCGAATCCGGCGACGATCTCGGGTATGGGGCGTTACAATTGAATCCTCCTATCTTTTTATTTTTATTCTTAATTTTTAATTTCATTTCAATTTTATTATTTTCTTATGAAAGACATATCTATATTAGTAAATTTTACTTTCTTCATTTTTTTTCCGGTATTTCTAACATGTAATCCTATTACACTCTCTTCCACACCAACTCTTAATAAGCTCTTCATGATTTTACAGATTTCGAAGCAAGCTGCTAGGAATATTTTACGGAATGAGGAAATAAACAGGGAACAATACAAAACGAATGCCATGTTCAACGACCCAATTTCTTCATCTAGCTAAGAACAATGGTAGCTACTACTTTCCCCAAACACTACAGCCCAGAATCAAGCTCCGCACCCATGTAACAGGGAGTTTCACCTCCTTCCCTCTTATGATTTTCTTTATTTTGAATAGTCTATCTTTGTACATTGAGGGCAATGTACATCTTAAGTGTGTGGGGGGTGAACATAAACATGAAACCTAACTTTTTGCATTATTCTCAAATCCCTGAATGTGGTCTTGTGCTTAAGTGATTTTCTCATAATATTGATAGAATGAATTCTAATTAATCTATAATTATCGTTGATATGTCATGAATTAGACCAAGGGAATTATGCATGATTATTTGATTGTAGGACCTTAAAGAATCAAGCATGATAAGTTGATATTTTGGGAACTAAAATTTTTAGATTATTTTCCTAAATTGAGGTATTTTCTTGAAATCTTAGGTATACAAGAATGACATCAAAAACCCAAATTTTTGGTGAGATTTTTGAGCCTTTTTGAGCATATAGCTTTCTTCCTTGCTCACTTCTTTTGTGGTTTGAGTGTGTCAACATTGAACTGTTATTCTAGAACTTGCTTCGATTATACATGCCGAGATCACACGTATGGTTTGATATACTGAGATGATAAAGGCACTTAGGATTTAACCCACTTACTCCATAAAAAGCCTTCCCACATAATTAAACCTTTAGTGAACCCCTTTTGAGCCTACTAACCCTTTTTCTTTATTGATTAACCCTCATCATTAACCCATTAACCCATTATTATTGAAATCACCTTACTTAATTTGACCCTTTTTATCGAGATTGAATTTAATATTTTTACCTCACTATGATCACCAATTTTTGTTAATGAATCATGGAGTATAACTACTATATTGTATTAACTTGATTTGTTCTTTAGAAAAAAAACCTCAGTATCATTATTGTAATTCTTAGCAAGCTAAAGTTGTCATGAAAAAAAAGAGCTCATGTAATATAGTTCTAGATATTTGTTGTCACTCAGTAATTAAGTTTTTGATAGTGGGGTGATATATTGAAATCATCTCAATTCCAACCTTTTTTACTTCAGCTTGTATCCATACCTGTAACCTAAACCCCGTTACAACCATGCAAAGACCTTTTGATTTGTGTATCATATCATTTACAAGTGGTGGAGATTTGATTTTCATGCAAGCCTATAGTGATAACATCTCATGTTAGACAATCGAGTGCTTAATTTTGAGCCTTAAACACTTTGAGTGATTTGAGTGAATCCTTAGTGAGGATGTCATCTCTTGTATATTTAGGACTAAAGCTAATTACTTAGAGGAAGGAGATTACCTATAATTTTATTATCAAAATATTCGATTTAGATTGTTTGAGGTTTTTAATGTCCCTATGGTTGAATTCTCACTGTATGATTCTCCGTGGAATAATTTGTAACATTATCGGTAATGATTATGTGATTGAAAGGAATGAATTCTAGCAGTAAATGAGAGTTTTGCTTGAGGACAAGCAAATGCTTAAGTGTAAGGGTATTTTATAAACGCCAAATTATACATTTTGTTACCCCAAATACTTAGCATATTTATGGATATTTACTATTAGATTTGTGGATTTTGGTGCTCTTAATCCGGTTATTTCATGTTTTGTACTCAGGAGAGCACCAAGAGTCAAAAGGAGCCAAAAACGAGCTTAAAAGAGACAAAAAGGACCAAATCAAGAAGATCAAAAGGCCTAAGCCTTGCCACACGAGCTGATCACACGCCCGTGTCTGTCGAGGGTGTCGTCCAAGGATTTCACGATTCACATGGCCTGGCCATTGACCCACACAGCCGTGTGAAATTTAGCGGAACGAACACGGTCTGGCAAACAAGTCACATGGCCGTGGCACATGGGTGTGTCCCTTTTTCAAAGAGTTGTATTTTACACAGAAAAGGATACTTAGGGAAGAAGAAAGCCAATCCAAAGCCTATAAAAACACCCTAAGTATGACCTACTAAGGGGGAACTTTTCCGACGCTTCTAGAAATTTTCTAGAACACAGAACCACACTCGAGGAATTACTTGAAGGAAGCCAGACGATCCATCCCAAAAGCTAGAGCTACTCCAAGGCTGAAGATCTCTCTCAGAATCCTTTCAGGAGTTTTTAAGAGTTTTCTTCATGTTTTGCTATTTTTATACTTTTGAGATGTACTCTTATTTCATTATGAACTAAACCCTTTAGATACCTAAGGGGGATGAAACCTATAATGGATCTTGTTATTATTATCTGAACTATATGATAAATACTTGATTTATTCTTAATTATGTGTTTCTAATGCTTGAGTTAATATTCTGGGTATTGACTCTTGATTTAATGTGCTTATGCAGAGGAGGAATAGACCCTGCCTAAGAGTAGATTTAGCATAATTAAGCGGAGTTGATCGAACTCCTAGAGATAGGGTTACGAGATTTTGCCGAATTAGGGTGAAACCTAATATAGGAGTCCATAGATCGATTTATTGCTTCCCTAGGGTTTTAATTAGAAAGAGATTTCGATTAATTCAACTGAGGGTTAGGCGTTATTAGTCTCAAAAGAGATAATAATGTAGGTTAGGGAGTCTCACGGATCAAGTCAAGTGAATAAATCATCTGGTTCAGAGTCAAATAACAAGTGAAATCTAGGTGGATTTCTCCTTGGGTGTCGTCTTTATCAATTGCTTTTCTTCAAGTCTTTTTCAAATCTTCTCTTCGCTTTAATTAAATTAGTTAATTAGTTTAGATAATAAGTTCAATAAACAAACCCTTCTTATTCCTAGGCTAGATAATAAAAAGATAGTTATTACTAGTACTTTTGGTTCCCTTGGGTACGATATCCCGGTCTTGCCATTACTATACTATTATTCGATAGGTGCGCTTGCCTTTTCGTCGTGATAATAGTTAGTCTAGGTTTGATCTTCATTATAAATATTTATTACTTGTTACGAATCACGCGATCAAATGGTTAGTGATAATGAAAGATTTCGAGTAAGTTATTAATTTCATCTTTGAGAAAGCAGTTATAACTATAGATGCCTGGATGGAAAAGCTTTGTTTTTTTTTTTGAGTACTGGTTATTTGATTGACCTTATTTGATGATGGTATAATTCTAGCTATATTAAATGTTAAAGCGAAGTTTTCCTTACGAAACCAAGAAGCTTAGAAATGTGGTAGTGAATGGTAATCTAGATGAATTCAGAGTGAGTTACTTCTGATGTTGAACTTCAGGTCGAACGTGATTCCTGCTATTATTGTTATTTCTAGATAGAAGTTGCGTAATTATGAATTTGGAACTTATGCAAAAGTTTTTGTACGAGGCTCAGTGGTAGCACGTCTGTTCATCCAAAAGTAGTAAAATGTGAAGTTATGAGGTAGACGTTCTAGTGAATGAATATGTACCATGATGTTCTGAAATTATGTTTATACATCTAATTGTTAGCAAGTAAACCGAACATCAAGTGTGTTCAGGACTAATATAGTTAGTGATTGTGCTGGAGTGATACTGAGATAGAGTTACTATAGATTTCATATCGGGATTGTCATTTCTCCAAAAAGGAAGGTGTTATTTGGATTGGGGTTGATTGTTGGGCAAAGATCTGTATGATCAATTCAGTATGTGCAGAGCTTTTATTTGACAGATTAACGGAGTTATGTGTTGCTGAGAGAGAAATTCAGAAATTTGACAATATGTTCTGACACTATGTTTTACAGCTCAAAAGTTATTGGAAAGAGATATACGAGGCTAAAATCAATTTGAGATTCTGAGAAATTTGTGAAAGTGATTCTTAAGAATTGGAAGCAACATCTTCTAGTAAGATTTTCGGGGAAGAGTTTTATCAGCCCGATTTTGGGCCTAGTAGGAACAGTGGTTTAGGGACTACAAATCCAATGCAAGAAAATTTGTTTTTATTATATTTTTATGGTCTACGATTTCACGAAACGACTTTGTGAAAATCTCGTTTGAAAATTTCGACGTTTGGGCACTCAATTTAGTTAAAATTACCCCAAGTATCGATACTCGAGCTGAGGTATCGATACCAATTCTCTATTCTGTCTTCTTGCACTTTTGAAAAATACAGAGGTATCATTTTTAAAGCCCTAATATCGATACCTCTGCTCCAGGTTACAAAAATTCAACATATGCAAGCAATAAAACCATCCAACTTAATCCCTAAACATCATGCTTCTTCACCTAGTCAAATAAGCATCAAAATGTCTCAAATGGTAGCCCAAATACTGTTTTCAAGTCTAATGCTTTCAAACATAAACAACAAGCACTTAGCCTAGTAAAATGACTTAATGAAATTGATATAAAGTCTACCACATTGCCTTAAGGCCCATATAACAAATAAACCAAATACACATACTATAGCAACTAAAAGAATAGCTTGGATCATTTCCTCGAAGGCCACACTGCTCACACCGGAAGCGCAACTACTCTGCAAAGATTAAAATAGAGTGGGTGAGCTTAACAAGCTCAGTGAATGCTTAGAATAACCACTACATAAATAAGCCATCATGAATGAATGAAATAGGCATACATCGTACTTATATCATATTTTTCTCTTATGAAATATTTTACACATTAATCATCTTAATAGACTTCATTCACACAGTAGTCACATGAGTACTTAAGCATATATTTCAGCATTTGTCAATAACATTTAAACATATTCAGACACTTTTTATGATAATTTGGCTCTTGAGATTATGAAACATAAAGTGGACTCTATCACCACACATTGGATATAATGATCTTTATCACACTATAATGACTCAAAGAGTCGAACATGTTCCATAAGTGAAGCATATAGCTAAAACTCTCTAACACTCCACACATACATATCCTGATGAATCTCCAACATACCATACATACATATCCTGATGAATGGAGTTTAGCTCACATTCCCTTATCTCTCCGAAACTATCCTTGAGCCTCAACACCCAACATATATTACAACACAAATGGGAGTACTCACAATCCTATGGCATGCCAACTATATCCAATGGTCTCACAATAACACAAGGCCAAATATCCACATTATTATCACATATTTGCTTATCGACTTTCTGCACATATTCACATCATTAGCTCATTATAAACACTATCACATGGAATGAATAACATACCAACATATTCACTTTAACATTAGTCATCACAAGATTATAGCACATGTCATAGCATTTCATATATGTTCATAATTTCACAATTTCACAATCATACATATATCACATTTAATCACAGGCATGAGAACACTTACTCTCAAAATTTAGAGTAAGGGTTTAGGCTACCTCTAAATTTCCAATTACACAATGAAGCATCTACGAGCAACGATTCCAAAACACTCACGATTATCAATTTTCACCGAAAATCGAGAGCTTGAATTAGCTCTTCCTTCAACTCGTAGTAGGATCTAATGAATCCAAGGCTTCACATATAGCAATCATACGATATACACAGTCAAGTAACAGCCAAGGACTGACTTAAACCAACCGAAATACAAGCTTAAACTACATTATCATGTAACTAAACCCTTTAGCATAACAAACTTAAAATTCGAATAACTCAGTCTACACTTAATCTTTTCGTATGAAACGAGTTTATTCATCTTCATTTTCATCAATAACTGATTCCCAACCTTTAAACTACACAAAACTACACGTTTCAAGGTATCAAAATTTTTCGACAAGTTTTGGCTATAACAACGAAAATTCATTAGAACTTGAGAATTTCTTAACGAAACTTTAAAGTAACTTTAGAAACATTCTAATCAAGTTAAAAAAAGTTTAAAAACACTTTAAAACCAAGTTTTAATCCACAAACTCGAAATCCACCATTAATGACCAAAATTTGAACTTTTATCTAAAACATACGTTTTAATGGCTAGAATTTCGATTTAAAATTCTAGATAACATTTTAAACTATTAGGAAGATGATTGGTTACCTTGAATGCAAGAAAAATGAAGATTTGTCAAAAAACCGAAAAATCCATTCTTGAAGAAGATGAAATTAATGAAGTTTTTGGGTGTTTTCTTGGTTTCAATGGAGATTTATAGTGCAAGGGATATTGGAATTCAAGAAAAATCAGGGAATGGAAGTGAAAATCAATTGGAAGAGATGGAAGAGGGAAAGGAACGATACAAGTAAGAAGAGGAATTAGCTATCGTGAAGCAAACTGGAGAACAGGGGTTTATTAGGGCGATTTTAAATTTTAGTCTAATTGCTTCATAAAGACTCTCATTTTTAAATCTTTTACAAAATCAGTCCTTTTTCTAAATTTAAAGGTATTTAAAACTCATTTTCAAAAATTGATTTAATTTCCTAATAGCCATTATCAAAAAAATTATCGAATACCAACCTTTACGAAATTCTGAGCCCATATAAGCTAAAATTCCTAAAATACCCTTTTAACTCCTAAGCCTTATTTTATGGTGTTACACTTTGAACAATAATGAATTTGTGGTATGTATCCGTGAATGGATTGCACATAATTATAATGTTGCGTTCGTGTGTAAATTGTATGGTAAAGTCGATATGTCAATAACTCTATGTTGGTTTGTTATCTTGAAACCTTGTTGGAAAGGTTTTAAAACTTTGGGTTGTTTCCTTGAAACACTAGACCCAAAGTTTTAAAATTTCAGGGTCGATGTTGTGAAGTCACCTTCTTCACTTCATTCCATGCGATTTCATATACCAAGTCTATAAAAATAGTTCATCACACTCTTTAGCACAATCAAACACATATATGCTCAATAACATGTACGATTCAAGTCACCAAATTAGTATGATAAGTAACGGCCAAAGCATACTTGCCATAAGTAAGTATATTTACATACTAGGTAGTAACACAAGACACCTTATATACATGCCAAAATCTACAACTCAAAATAATCAAAAGCTACCAATTCGATGATAAGATAGTTTGAGCTTCAAGTTGATTCGGGTTGACGTGTTCCGCAGGGTAACGATCTACAAGAAAAAGGGAAAACAAATGAGGTAAGCATATAAAATACTTAATAAGATCATATGGAGACTAAAACATAGCTTGATCATTTAAGCGTAAACAAATACTTTATTAGCTACCAAATTTGTAACAACCCGATTTTGAGGGTTAAAAGTTTGAGATTCTAAGTAAGGGTTAGTGAGTTGGTCGTGCATTTGGGATAATGTCTGCACTTTAGTGTCAGAATGGGCTTGCTGGTCTAGTGGTTAGTCGTAACACCTCAAACCTGGCATAGCGTTATGGCCGAATCTGGCGTTGTCACATAAAATGGAAGTAAAAATGAGTTCGTCGAGTTAAAACCATTCCTAGTTAAATTAGCCTTTATCTTAGTTCGAAGTAAAAACACATGTTATTCGGATTGTCTAAAATCATTTCTTTTTAGCGAAAGCTTTGGAGAACACTTATTTTAAAAAGTACCATTTGATCTTAGTGAAAATCGAGTTTTACCATGCTTAAAAGTAATAAATCGTAAAACAATTAAGAAACTGAAAACTTAAAGCCAGACAGTCCAAAGTCCATAAGTTATATCAAAACCCCAAATAAGTAATAAAATCTGAAAATTTACGATAAACAGTCTAAAATTTATGTGTGGCCACCGTCGAGTCCTCCGCTGCGCTGATCCGTAAAGTCTGGGATTACCTGTACAGATTTAACAGAAATGGTGAGTTTTCACAAACTCAGTGTGTAATCCCCATAGAAACATGCATGCAGATACACATCAAAATACAGTCAGATATAGGCTGGGCCTAAGCCCATTACAGATTCAGTTTGGGCCTTAGCCCAATCAGATACAGTATGAAATATCAAAAAATCAGAATCCTACCCACCAGCCTCTACACACCATCTCCGTCCATCCCTAGACACCATGTGGGGATTAAATCAACCCACCCATCCCTACACACCATTCTATATTAAAATGCGGCATGTAATCAAAAATTTGCAGCAGGGTAGCAGGCTTCATAGCCTTTCAGATACTTCTTCCAAAAAATAGTAACCCACCCCGATGCAATACAGAGAATCGAACAATAGACCTCCCAGACTGCAACACTCCACTTAATCACCAGACCAGCAGACCCATTCTGATATAGTTCTACAAATAATTAAACTTAAGCCTACTGCACAAGATTAAGACTTATATCAAAAAAATGCCAAAATTTGCCAAAGCTAAAGCTTGAACTTAGGACCCCTCACACACACCCAGAACACTTAACCACTGAAGCAGATATAGATTTGTGTCATAAATTCATAAAAACAAGAATATAAATTTTGGGGCGTTACATTAGTTTTGGGTTCGATTCCTCATGTGTGCATTTTGGAGAGATATTTTTATTTTTTAACTATTAGATTTGTTTAAGTAAAAACAAAGAAGAGAAATAATTATTTATTTTTCTTAATGTTTATTTTATCTTATTTTTCTTTTATTTTTATTTTGGCACATTCTCCATTATTTTCTTTCTCTCTTTTCTTTTTTTTTTGAAAAGAAAAAGAAGAGAACGATTTTGTTTTTGGTTTCGAAAAGCTTCAGGGTTATCGACGTATGTCGATTGGTTTCTAAGTGTCTTGATTGCGAATCAGGTGTGGGATTCAAAACTTTTCATTTTCTTTTATGTTTTTTTAATTCAATTTAGTGTACTTTAATATAGGTTTGCTGTGAAAACTTGTCAATCTCTTTGGGTGTGTCCAATTAATTGAGCATTTGAGGTTTGTGTTGTTTGCAATTATCTGAAAATGGGTGGTTTATCGATGGGTTCTAAAATACTTTGATTAGGGGTCATTGTAGTGATCGGAAAACAAGACTCACAGCCAATTTCGGTGTGGTTTCGTGACCACGTAGGTGGCCACACGGGCGTGTGCCCCCACATAGGCAATTCACATGGCTGTGTGCAATAGAGATTTAGGGTTTTTAGGCTAATTTGGGTGCACACGGCTGTGTGGATGATTTGGAGAAATTAGTCGATTTTCACACGTTTGTATCCCCTAAGCATATAGACGTGTGTGTTTGGGATTTAGGGTTTTAGTAATTTGGTGCCACACAGCTTGGCTATACAATCGTGTGGATAATTTGAGGATTTAGGGATCCTACACGAGTGTGTGAGACCCTCACACGGTTGTGTCTGTCTTGTACTCTATTTTAACACAAATGGATAGAGAGTTACACGACCTATTCACACGGCCATGTCCCTGGCTAACATGGACGTATGCCTCCTCCAATATGGGTGTGTTGACCCCCCACATAGCCTAGGTTTTTCCACACATCCAGAGCACACGGCCGTGTGGCCTTAAGCCATGAATTTTAGTTTTCTGTATGTTTTTTATTTGAAAATGTATATGTGTGTTCTAACCCTTGACTAGGCTTTAGTAAAGGTAGTTAAGACTCTGATCTGGGCTTCGGCTTATGTGTTATTTGTGACTGTTGTGCGAGATATCTGATTCTGAGCCCGGTTAACTAGGTATGTGTATGCCTTTTTTTTTTCAGATTGTCTGTCGATGTGTTCATTGTTTCTGTGAGGTTGTAAGCATACATGCACTTGTATAAAGTAATTTTTGGGTTGGTTGTGAAGAGAAGGAAGACTGATTCTGGTCTGATCTGGCAGTTTAATTGCAACTTATTGGTACAGCAATTCATCGTACTGTACTGCATGTACGTCAGCTTTGTTGCATACTATTATTTGATCTGGCAGTTTAAACTATAACATGTCTATACTGTAGTTTACCACAATGCACTATACTGTATATACGCCAACCTTGCTACGTATTATCATTTGAGTGGCTTAGTCCACATACATAGTGTGTAGGGTTGGATGGGCCTTTCGAGGTCCTATGTGGTGTGTTTGGTTGGATGAGCTTAAACAGCTCCTTTGGGGTGTGATCGAGAGACGGAGAGGTGTTTTGGTTGGATAGGTGGGTTTTTAACACTTGACTGCATTCATATGCATTTGGATGTGAGTTACTTGTGTGTAATCTGTCTGTTCATTATATCATTTACGACTGATTTTGCACGCACTAAGGTGTTAGCATAGTGACATTTTGGATTGTGATGATAAGTATTATTGTATCGACCCGTTGATGAGTTTATCTAATGAGTATTCTATGTGTGATTTGGTGTGCTTTGACTATTACGTTTGTTTGGGACGTTGGTTCCGAGTTTGCTTTCTGTTTCTACGTATCTCTATAAATACTTTTCATTATCGAACTAATATTTGGTTTTTTATTTGTAATTCCGTTGTTAGATACATTTTGAACTCACACTGAGCTCGTGTAGCTCACCCATTAGTTTTCCCCTTGAAGGTATATTTTTGAATTCTGATGCTGGACTCTGTATGCGGAGGTCTCGGATAGTTACATTTTAAAATCAACTTTAAAAGTATTTTCATAAATTACACAGTTATAAATAAACGATCTAAATTATAAGTTTTATCTTGAATATTGTGGTACGAAATGTTGTGTTATACGCACGTAAGCATCTTTTGGACTATTTTTTTTTAACATTGGGATTTTACAACGGAGAGTTTTACGTAACTTAAATACCATTTTTTTTCTAGCTAGTTAAACTAAAATTTTTCTTACGATCATTTCAGTGATCAATGTAAACTCCGAGATTTGGTCTAAACTTCTAGGCCTGGTTTTCGGGCATTGCAAAATTGACTCTCTTTGGCACTTGAATACATATCTAGACATGCAACACCTCCAAAAATTGAATACGTTAGTTACATTCTCGAAGCGGAATACCATCAACATTTAAAACATAATCACATAATAATCTATATGTCAAGTATAATCAACACATTTTCATTTTCAAATCATGATTTAAATTACATTTTAAATCAATTGAACATCGCCCGATGAAACTATAGTAAAATAGACTTGGATACACGGGAATGGAATGCTCACACAAGCTGACATTATAATTGGGTTACTCACACGAGCTGGCATCATATCGAGGTTACCTGTCTGGGATAAACTTATGATACATATAATTCAAGAATCTACAACAAATTCTAGATCTCGTAATAACTGATAAAATCCTTGACTAATCGCGTATATAACCCTAATGGCATACTACACATATTGTAACCTTTTATTAAGTTCACTCAGGCATCATTTTCGTATAAAAAACATTATTATTTCCTGTGCACCTTTTCATATCTCATATAAAACATATATTCAATCAACATTGAAATTTACATTCTGCTTTATTTTCATATAACCAATATTCTCATGAATTTGTAATTCAGTCCTTTTTGAGTTATAAATGAAAAATTCACTAATTCATTTCAATCTAACATAAAAAGTTGAACACAATTCAACATAACATAAAATAAAGTAGTAAGTTCCATATGAACTTACCTAACCAAAACAGTAAACAACCAAATCTTCAGGTACTAATTGGCAATTTTGGCTTTTCCTTGATTATCATCAGTTTGATTCAATTCTCGATCTATACAATTATTCCATTCAATTCATAAATATTAAACATTTTTACATTATTTCATGATATGAATGAACCTATGAACCTAAAATCGAAATAGTTATAACATTCAATTTTGAGTCTCGGTTTGAAAATAGATCTCAATTACATTCATTACAAACCCTTTACTGTCTATTATTACATAAATTTCGCAATTTATTTACTTTAGTTCTTATGTACAAAACTAACAGCCAAACATTATGATTTAGTCCTTTTCCATAATATGAGCTTAAAATGTATCAATTTAAAACCAATTTATTCAAGAAATCAACAATGAAAACTTTCAAAAAAATTTGACATTTTTTGCAAATTGGTACAGGGGCTAGCTAAATCCAGCTCACATGAGCTCAAAAACATAAAAATTACAAGAAAATGACTTAAAATCACATTAGAATTGAAGACCGAAAGTTGAAAGCTTCCAAAATTGGCTTCCTTAGGCTTTTATCTAATTTGGTTCGGTGGAGAAGAAAAAATAAAGATGACAACTTCATTTATCTTTCTTTTATACCATGTTAAAAAGTTAATTAATTTAGTTTAATGAAGTTAATTGTACTTTCAACTAATTTAATCAACCATTAATAATGAATTAGTGGTTTCTTCCATCATTTCCCACTAACACCCATTATAATTTGGTTTAATTTCCATTTAGGGCCTTTGACTAATTGCAATTGAAATCCTTAGATCTTTCACCAATTAAAAACCTATAGAGATAAAACTTTTATAATTTAGTCCTTGCACCTAAATTAAACAATTAATAGACAAAATTGAAGGACTAAACTTTAATGTTATATTATACCAACTCCATATATATTTATATTTAATATTTACAAACTCGATTTACGAAAATAGGGTTCTAAAACTGCTTTTTTTGACACTACTAAAAATCGGGATGTTACAAATCTCCCCCTTAAGAAATTTCATCCTCGAAATTTACTTGAGAAAATATGAGAGTACTGAAATTTCATAAATTCTTCCGACTCCTACGTAGCCTTTTCTGTACCGTGACAGTGCCACATCACTTTAACTAATGTCAACGTTTATTTATCATTTTTTTACTTCCCGAGCCAAAATCTTAACCAGTTCTTCACCATATGTCAAATCAGGTTGTAATTGTATTTTATCGAGAGATAACATATGGGAGGGATCAGATCTATATCTCCATAACATCGACACATGAAAGACATTATGAATGTTTTCCAATTCTAGGGGTAGAGCTAGTTGGTATGCTAAAAGTTCAATTCTCTCAAGAATTTCATACAACGCAATAAATCTTGGACTAAGGTTTCCTTTCCTACCGAAACGTATAGCCTTTTTCCACAGTGAAACTTTCAAAAAGGCTTTATCACCAATTTCAAATTCAATGTCTTTTCTTTTCAAGTCAGCATATGACTTTTGTCGGTCGGAAGCAACTTTTAAGGAGTCTCGAATAACTCATAATTTTTCTCTTGTTTCATGTATCAAATTAGTTCCTACTAGATTTCTTTCACTCGACTCTGACCAACATAAAGGAGTTCGACATTTACGACCATATAAAGCCTCGTAAGGTGTCATTTTGATGCTCGACTGGTAACTGCTATTGTATGCAAACTCAACTAATGGTAAAAAAAATTTTAGCTGCTTTCAAATTCAATAACACAACAAAGTAACATATTCTCGAGTATCAGAACCACTTGCTCCAATTGGCCATCGGTCTGAGGATAAAAATTGTAATGAGATTTAACTTAGTACCTCGAATGTCGTGTAACTTACTCCAAAATCTGGAGGTAAATCTTAGATCCTAGTCTGAAATAATAGAAAAAGGTACACCGTGTAATTTCACAATCTTGTAGATATAGATTTCAGCCAATTTCTCGAGTGAATAGTTAATTCTCACAAGGATGAAATAAGCTGTTGTCAACTATCACCCAAACTACATCTTTCTTTTCCGGCGTTAACGACAAACCTAATACGAAGTCCATAGTGATTTGCTCCTATTTCCACTCAGGAATCATTATAGATTGCAATAAACTTGACTATACCTAATGTTTTGCTTTAACCTTCTGACGAACTAGACATTTCGCCACGTACTCAGTGATCTTTCTTTTCATTTCTGACCACTAGTAAAATAGTTTCAAGTCATTATATATTTTATTGCTGCTCAGATGTATCATATAAACACTACTGTGAGCTTCATGAAGATGTTTCAATTCAAAAATCTTTAGTACACTCAAACGATTCCGGAAGTACAGACTCCCGTTATAATCTACACTGAACTCAATGGTCTGATTATTTTTAACAAGTTCTCGTTTCGCTTGCAACTTGAGTTCATCTTTTTGTAACTCCTTGATCTTCTGAAGAAAAATAGGTTTAGCTATCAATTTAGCTAAAATAAAGTTGACTCACTCCAAAGTCAAACAGGTATCCATTGCTCTTAAAGCAAACAAAGACTTTCAACTTAGCACACCAGGTACAACATTAGCTTTTCCAAGATGATAATCTATATTTAGATCACAGCCTTTAAATAGTTCAAGCCATTTGCGCTATCTCAAATTCAATTCGTTCTATGTCAGCAAATATTTTAGGCTTTTGTGATATATGAAAATGTGACATTTTCTCCTGCACACGTAATGTCTCCAAATATTCAGAGCGACAACTACCATCGCAAGTTCTAGATAATGACTAGAATAATTCTTTTCATTTAGCTTAAGTTGTTGATTTTTTGTCATCATTTTTATCCCAATTGACAAAAAATTCAAACTTTTTAATTGGACATCAGTTTGCGCAAATCGATTTTCCTTAACAAAATCAATATTTGTTTTAATTTCGATTATAAGAGAAAAGTTGTTATATATTAGAAATTTTTTATTTTTTATTTTAATGAGGTAAAAAGTCCCTAAATGATAAACCAATTGGAAAAATAAATTGCATGGGTTACTGATTATTGTAATTGATGATGGTGCAGTTTTTAGAATTTAAAGAAATTTGGTGAGATAGTGCATCGCTGGATCAATATAACAATAAAATAAACTTAGTCTATCAAAAGACGAAAAACTTCTATCTTTTGTTATCGGAGGAAAAAGAAATATATTTTTCTTATTTTTTATTTGTAGAGAGCTTTTCATTAATATTTTTTGCTATTTGGAAAAAGAAACGGAAAGATCTTAGGGAACTTCTATCTTTTATTGCGCATTATCTTCTTATTTATAGTTTGGAGAAGAGCTATAGGTAGTTCTAAGGACTGTATCAAAAAGAGTATATATGATCATAACTTATAATGAGATCGTTAAAAAAAATCAAAATTTTTATTATTTTTGTTTTTTCTATTTTTAATACTTTTTAAAAAGTTACTTTTAAATACTACTTATATTTACTTTTTTAAAAATACTCATCCAAAAATTAATATCTGATTGACTGATTCGTGATAAGTTTTAATATTTATGATTAATCGTACTTAGAAACTAACTATTATCACGATAAAGGCAAGCGCACCTATCGAACAGTAGTATAGTTTATAACAAGACCGGATGTCGAACCCACAGGAACTAAAAGTACTAGTAGTAACCTTCTTTTTATTATCTAGCCTAAAAATAAGGGGATTTGTTTTATCTAAACCAATTAATTAAACTAAGAACGCACAGAAAGTAAATTCGGAAAAACTTTTGGGAAAACTGATTGATTTAGATAATACCCAAGGAAGAATCCACCTAGACTTCACTTGTTATTCGACTCTGAACTAGACGATTTATTCACTTGACTTGATCCGTAGAAATCCCTAATTTATATTATTATCCCTCTCGAGACTAACAACGTCTAACCCTAGGTTGATTAATTGAAATCTCTTTCTAATTAAAACCCCTAGTGTTGCATTAACTCGATCTATAGATTCCCTTATTAGATTTGACTCTAATCCGGCAGATTTATGTCATCCTATCTCTAGGATTACATGCAACTCCACTTAATTATGAATGATCTACTATTAGATAGGGACTTTTGCTCCTCTGAATAAGTACATCAATACTTGAATCAAAATCCTGGAATATTAAAACAAGAGTTAAGAACATAATTAAGAACAAATCAAGTATTTATCATATAATTCAGAAAACACTAACAAGATCTGTCTTAGGTTTCATCCCCCTTAGGTATTTAGGGGATTTAGTTAATAATTGTAAAAGAAAACATCTCAGAAGAATAATAATGATAAAACATAAAGACAACCCAAAAACCCCTGAAGGAAATTGAAGGGAGATCTTCAGTCTTGAAGGAGAATCCGGCTTCTAAGATGGGTCAATCGGCTTTCTTCGAGTAATTCCTTGCTTCCTACTCTCTGTTTCCTTTTAATCCTCCTCTAGGGTGTTTTAAATAGGCTTTGGAATACTCCAAAACCCTCAAAATTGTCCTTTTTCGAATAGAATTAGACTTAGGCTCGTCAAGGACATGGTCGTGTGCCACGCCCATGTGTAAGTGCTTCAATCCATGTTCAAGACTATTTAATAGACACGGCCGTGTGGTCTACCCGTGTGAGGAAGTCCAGGCTGTGTTGATTTCCCACGTTGGCCCATTTTCTCCGTTTTTGGCCCGTTTCTCGCTCTTTTTACTTTATTATGCTCACCTAAGTGTAAGAAATGAAATTAAAGGACGAGGAGCATCAAATTCCACAAATCTAATGATAATTCATCTGAAAATGTGCTAAGCATGGGATAAAAATATGTATAAATTACGACTTATCAAATACCCCCACACTTAATCGTTTGCTTATCCTCAAGCAAAATCCTTAATTCACAATTAGGAACTCATTTTTCTCAACTTATAATTCCTATCAATAATATCTCAAAATAATCCATAAGTAATCATACATTGAAAATTCAACTAGAAGGACATTAAAGTTTCAAACATTCCAAGTTGAGCATTCTATCAAGAAAAACATAGGTGTTTCCCCTCATCTAAGTAATCACCTTTGATTCAAAATATCACAGAGTTTAACATCCTCACTAAAGATTCACTCAAATCACTCAAAGTGTTGAAGGATGACAAATTTAGTACTCAACAGTCAATATGAAAAGTTATTACCATAGGCTTGCGTGAAAATCAAATCTCCACCACTATATATTGAGATGATACATCAATCAAAAGGTCTTTAGAGGGTTGTAACGTAGCTTTGGTTAGGGGGTGTGGTCACAAGCTGAAAGAGAAGGTTAGAACTGAGATTGAATTGAAAAATTACCTAACTAGACAAAAATACTAAAACTGACAAATTACATTCCTAATTAGAAAACCTAGAATTGAGCTTTTCTTCATGGATAACATCGTTTTGACCCAAGCATTACATAATTTCATAATATGCTAGACAAAAAATCTCAATTACATCTTTTTTTTTTTAAGAACAAATCAAGTAACATAAAACTTTGCTAACTATCAAAATAAAACATAGCTAAGCAATTTATTCAAATCAAATCTCGACAAAATTATGGATCAAATTAATTTAGGGGATTTCAACAATAATGGGTTATGGGTTAATATTGGGGGTATATCAACGAATGACTTGTTAGGCTTAAGGGGGTTCACTAAGGGTTAATTATGAAGGTAGGCGTTTTATGGAGTGAGTGGGTTAAACCTAAGTGCCTTTATCATTTTGACATATCAAATCAATGGTATGGTCTTGACATGTATAATCGAAGCAAGTTCTAGAATAACAAATCAATATTAACTTACTCATAGCAACAATAAAAGTTGGCATGAAAGAAATAATATATGCTCTAAAGGCTCAAGATCTCACAAAAATTATGGCTTTTTGATGTTAACCCTGTGAATTTTAATTCTAAGATAATACCTAAACTCGAGAAAATAACCTAAAATTTTAAAACTCAAAAATTAACTTATCATGCTTGATTCTCTAATTACTTAAAGTTTAAACCATCAATACATAAATACCTATTTTTTAATTCATTCTAATAGTGATATGAGTGAGTCACATGAGAGTAAGACAAAATTTAGGGATTTTTCTGATACTGATATAAATACCCCCCACACTTAAGATGTACATTGTCCTCAATATACAATGATAGATTTACTGGAAAATATAGATATAAGATCATAAGATAGGGAGAGAAGTGAAACTTCCTGAATGTTAAATGGATTCTTTGAATTGTAGTTATGGAAAGTAATCGGCTAAGGCAAGGAGGAGGGTACTCCGGTGGTGGTAGAGGTTGGGTTCCACAACCACAGTGTCTAGCGAAGAGGTTATCGTGGTGATTGGGCAGACATGGCAGTCGTGGAGGACCTTTTCCGGTGGAGTTGCAAATTCCTAAGTAATAGTGAGTTTTGGAGCTCTTTATAACTACGATAGAATCAATAATTCTTTAGGAAATATAGAGAAGCATGATTACTCATAAAGAAATAGCCAAAAACATAAATTACTTAATATAAATTGTAAAACCTAAAGATGAAATAAAAATAGTCTTAACGAGAAATAAAATTAAAAGTAATTCAAAAAGATAAATAAAGATAAAAGTAAAAATAATAAATAAAAAGTCTTTAAAAATCGTTATCACCAGATGGTTCGTGAGGTGGGAGTGGCGATGAGATGTGAATGTGCTGACAAATTTGATGTAGAGTTGCATCAATGTGATCAAAGCATTAAAAACATTGATGCTCAAATTGAGTGAGACGCTCAGAGATGTTAGAGAGTGAAGCAGCCACATGAACTTGACGATGAATAGGTGGTGGCTGAGATGGTGGATCCTCGTGAGGTGGAGGGACATCATCAGTAATGTCCTCTAGGTTCTCCTGCTCGGCTAACTGGACGAGGCGGTACTGAGGAGGATCAAATCCACGTCGTCGCTCGATCATCCTAATATAGAACATACTCGAGATGCCCTGTGGGTACATCTGACCGATAAGGGTGAGGGAGGACGATTGCGCCGCCGTGTTGAGGAGACCGAAGTACTGAGCTAGGCGAGTCACATAAGGGCCGATGAAAATGACCCTCTTCCTATGCCGCTCTGTCTGATGGCGAATGGGTAGGGCAATGAAATAAGCGAGGTCGAATACGTGCCCATGCACCATGCTCTATAAAAAATAGGCATCAGTAGTGTTGACGACGCCGATACTCTCTTGCCTTCCTGTCAGGGTGTGTGCTGGAATGGCGTGTAAGTATCGCAGGGATGGGGCGAGAGCCGATGCTTTGGAGTGGCTAGGGTCATAAGTGGCCAAGGCAGGGACTAAGGCATTCCTACACCTGGAAGGAGAATAGTGGATATGGCGGTGGAGAGTGTCAAGGTCATTTTCATCCATGAACTCCTCCGTATATAGCCCTAATGCAACATCGAACTCAGGAATGCTCAACTGGCACACTAAACCACCGAGACAGAACTGGACCGTTCCAAGATCATCGAAATTTGTCATAACAGTTTAGAGGTGGAAGGTCGAGCAGAGTTCCAATATGAGCTCGAGATATGTCAGCTCGACGATCTCAAAGAAGAGCCCCCATGGGTCAGTGGTCAGAAAGACCCAGACCGCATCAGCAAGGTGTATCTATTCTAGTGTGGCCCAATCAATACATCGGCCCACTCCTAAGGGTCGGGCCCGTACTATCTAAAATAGTTCCTCCTGGTTTCCTGGTGGGAATTGGAGGAATGGGTGTCAAATCTCTGAAGTAGGACCCGAGGAGGAGGCTGCTCATTTTCATTTTTTTGATACGAGAACCGCAATCTTTTTGCCTCGTGAGTTGGTCATAATGTGCCTGCGAAAACAATCCTAAAATTCAGTTGGAAGAATTAACACAATAGGCAAATGAGTAAGGAAGAATATCCAAGTTAGACTCAATCAATCAATGAAATAAGTAGAATGTGAATATCTACTAAATATAGATATATGTATATAAACAATGGTTAAGCAGAATATTACTAAGAGAAAATTATGACCCTAAAAATTAATACAAAATAATACTAATGTTAAAGCTTAAATGGAGCATAGATATGGAGTGATCAACTAAGTTCAACTAAGCAATAGTAATCAATAAAAAAGTAAAATACGAAATAGATAGTAATAAAAATCATTTTTTACTCATAAACATAAAAATAACTAAGTAAAAATGGGGAAAAAGAGGAGAACCGATGATGGGTGGTAGTGAGTTGGCTGGGGGCAACAGCAGCGGCCTGGGGGCGTGTTGACCACGGACGTGGGGGTGACCTCGTGCTGTGGTGGGTGTAAGGGGAAAAAGTAGGGGAAAGAAAGAGAAGAAGGGAAGGAGGGTAGGAAAGGAGAAAGAGAGAAAAAGAGAAGAGAAAGAGAAGAGAAAAGAGGGGGAAAGTGAAAATATATGGGAAGGAAGAAAAATGGAAGAAGGAAGAAGATTTGGGGTGCTTAAGGGTGGCCGGTCGGTGGGGGGAAGGAATGTGTGGCGGCTAGGGTTAGGTTTTTGGGGAAGGGGATGATGAATAGTGAGATGTTTATATAGATATTAGGGTACACAGCCGTGGGGCACGCCCGCGTGCCCTTATTTCAGCCCGTGTTTTTCGTGATTTTCAAATTTAGGCGCATCTGAAATTCAGCCCACATCCGTGTTCTTTGGGCGTGTTGGTGCACATGGCCATGTCACACAGCCGTGTGCTACTTCATTCGCTTCTCCTACGCCCGTGTATATATGTGCACTCCCGTGGTTATTTGACAGGTTCAACCATGGGTGGTAGGCACTGGCGTGTCACACACTCGTGTTATTCTAACAGGATCGACCATGACTTATAGGCACAGGCGTGTTGCATGCCCGTGTTGATTTGGCAAGATCAACCACGGCCATGTCGCACAGCTATGGCAACATATCGAATCCCGTGTTCGATGAAAATTTTATTTTGTTTTCACACGGCCTAAGGCACACCCGTGTGCCTGGCCGTGTGGATTTGGAAAACCTGTGCTCAAGGACTCAGTTAGTGATTTAGATGTTAAATACTAAAATTTAAAGAAATTAATACTGTTAGTGCTCGGGTTGCCTCTCGAGAAGCGCTTATTTATAGTCTAAGCTCGACTTACCTCGATTTCGCGTGGTCATGGTGGTGCGACGAGTTTACACTCCTCATTTTTGCTATCAGTTTTATCAAAATAAGGTTTTAGACGAGTACTATTTACCTTAAAAGTGCTGAATTTGGAATGAGTTACCTCGACTGTACCGTATGGGAAGATGTTAAGTACCATAAAAGGGATTGCTCCATTCGGTTCAGAAGTGGCAATACGAGGGTCTGCTGCATCTAATAGTACCTTGTCCCAAACCTTAGTTGATTTGGTGAAAAATCGAGTCCGTCATGGCTTAGTTTTAGTTTGTCATGTGTTCTCGATTTCTGTGTCCGTCATTCATCTAGTTCCTCGATCTGTAGCCTTCGTTCTTCATAGATGGGTCCTTTGTTGATGTGTAAACATTGCTCATTTGTGATCTTCGAACGTGTTTCCTACGAAGAAGGTTACACCACATGATCAGTATCAGTAGCATGAATTATACAACCAACCTCGATTTTCAATGAGTTACTCGAATTACGAGCTTGAAGAGTAATTGTTTCATCACCCACACGAAGTGTGAGTTCACCTGTACCAACATCAATAATGGTTCTGACAGTTGCTAAAAAGGTTCTTCCCAATATTAAAGGCACGTCACTATCCTCTTCTATGTCTAGAACAACAAAATCAATTGGGAATATAAATTTATCGATTTTTACAAGTACATCTTCAATGATACCACTAGGAAATCTAATGGTTTTATCTGCCAATTGAATGCTCATCCTAGTTTGTTTGGGTTTCCCAAGATCTAGTTGTTTAAACATTTTGTAGGGCATGACATTAATACTAGCCCCTAAATTAGCCAAAGCATTGTTAACGTTTAAACTACCAATTAAACAAGGAATCGTAAAACTCCCTGGATCTTTCAACTTGTTGGGTAGCTTATTCTATAAAATTGCTGAGCAAACTGCGTTCAACTCCACATGCGACGCCTCATCCAACTTCTGCTTATTTGTTAAAAGCTCCTTTAAAAATTTAACTGCGTTTGGCATCTGCGACAGAGCTTCAATAAACGGTAAGTTAATATGTAATTTCTTTAGTAGTTTGATGAATTTACCAAATTTTTCGTCAGTGCGGTCTTTCCTTGTCGCATTGGGGTATGGTACTCGAGGTATGTACTCTTTACTTACTTTACCTTTACTTACCACAATTCCTTGCCTCAGTTCTGTAACCCTTTTTCATCTTGAACGGTAATCACATTAAGCTGTTCCCTTGGGTTAGATTCAGTATTACTCGGCAAACTACCCTGTGGTTGTTCAGAAATCAATTTGGCAAACTAGCCTATCTAAGTTTCGAGCTCTTGGCTCGACGCTTGTTGATTCTTAAGTGCTGTCTTGGTATTTTGAAAACGAGTTTCTGATACTGAGATAAATTTTGTTAGCATCTCCTCAAGGTTCGACTTATTCTCCTACTAGTAAGGTGGTTGTTGGGAACCCGGAGGATTTTGTGGTCTTTGATTTCCTTGGCCACCCCACGAGAAATTGGGGTGGTTCCTCCAACCTGCATTATAAATGTTACTATACGGGTTATTTTGAGGTCTAAAGTTATTACCCATATAGTGGAATTGTTCCTCCTTGGTGCTAGGGTTGAAAGGTTGATATTTTGTGTGTACTCCTCCTCCACTGGAACCACACATCATTACTGATGTACCTGCGTGGAACCAAGTAAACCGTCAATCTTTTTATTCAATAGTTCTACCTGATTTGATAGCATAGTAACCGACGACGTTATAAATGCCTACTGCTTTAGTCGGCTTAGTCCTCATGACTTGCCACTAATAGTTATTCAGTGACATCTCTTCAATAAATTCGTAAGCCTCTTCAGGTGTTTTGTTGTTCAAAGCTCCACCGACAGCTGCGTCGATAAGTTGCCTTGTTGAGGGGTTCATACCATTGTAAAACGTCTGAAACTGCAGCCATAGAGGTAACCCATGGTGAGGACACCTTCTCAATAGATCCTTATATCTCTCCCATGCATCGTAGAGCGTTTCTAAATCCATCTGCACAAAAGAAGATATATCATTCCTCAACTTAGCCGTTTTAGTCGGCGAAAAATATTTAAGTAAGAATTTTTCGGTCATTCGTTCTCAAGTAGTGATTGAACCTCGTGGTAACGAGTTCAACCACTGTTTAGCCTTATTCCTCAGTGAAAAGGGAAACAACCGAAGGCAAATGGCATCATCAGAAACACCATTGATTCTAAATATGTCACAAAGCTCCAGAAAATTCGCCAAATGAGTGTTTGGGTCCTCGTCCTGCAAACTATCAAACTGAACAAACTGTTTTATCATTTGAATCGTGTTAGGTTTCAGTTCAAAATTATTTGCAGCAACAATAGACCTAACTATACTCGATTCAGTTCCTGTTAAAATAGGTTTAGCATAATCATACATAGTACGAGGGGTAAGATCCTAATTTACTGGATTTGCAGCAACCACAAGAGGTAGCGGATTATTCTGATTATCAGCCATCTCCTCGGTTGTAGTGTGAATATCGTCCTCTTGCCCTTCCTCTATGTATTGTAGCCTTCTCCTTATTTCTCTTCGGTTTCTGCGAGCTGTACTTTCAATTTCACTATCAAAAAGTAAAGGTCCCGACGGGTTTCTTCTAGTCATAAACTATGAAAACCTATCAGAAGAAAACAAAAGAAATTTTAGTAAACAAAAATAAAAATAAAAATAATGGCTAAAGTAACAAAAATTGAGTGTTCCTAATATCTTAGTTCCCCGGCAACGGTGCAAAAAACTTGATTGACTAATTCATGATAAGTTTTAATATTTATGATTGATCGTACTTAGAAACTAAATATTATAACGATAAAGACAAGAACACGTATCGAATAGTAGTATAGTTTATAGCAAGACCAGATGTCGAACCCACAAGAACTAAAAGTAATAGTAGTAACCTTCTTTTTATTATCTAGCCTAAAAATAAGGGGATTTGTTTTATCTAAACTAATTAATTAAACTAAGAATGCACAGAAAGTAAATTGGGAAAAACTTTTGGGAAATTGATTGATTTAGACAATACCCAAGGAAGAATTCACCTAGACTTCACTTGTTATTCAACTCTGAACTAGACGATTTATTCACTTGACTTGATCTGTAGAAATCCCTAATTTATATTATTATCCCTCTCGAGACTAACAATGTCTAACCTTAGGTTGATTAATTGAAATCTCTTTCTAATTAAAACCCCTAGTGTTGCATTAACTCGATCCATAGATTCCCTTATTAGATTTTACTCTAATCCGGCAGATTTATGTCGTCCTATCTCTAGGAGTTCATGCAACTCTACTTAATTATGAATGATCTACTCTTAGATAGGGACTTTTACTCCTTTGAATAAGCACATCAATACTTGAATCAATATCCTGAAATATTAAAACAAGAGTTAAGAACATAATTAAGAACAAATCAAGTATTTATCATATAATTCAGAAAATATTAACAAGATCTATCTTAGGTTTCATCCCCGTTAGGTATTTAGAGGATTTAGTTCATAATTGTAAAAGAAAACATCTCAGAAGAATAATAATGATAAAACATAAAGAAAACCCAAAAACCCCTGAAGGAAATTGAAGGGAGATCTTCAATCTTGAAGGAGAATCTGGCTTCTGAGATGGTTCAATCGGCTTTCTTCGAGTAATTCCTTGCTTCCTACTCTCTGTGTCCTTTTAATCCTCCTCTAAGGTGTTTTAAATAGGCTTTGGAATGCTCTCAAAATTTCCCTTTTCTGAATAGAATTAGACTTAGGCTCGTCAGGGACACGGTCGTGTGCCACGCCCGTGTGTAAGTGCTTCAATCCGTGTTCAAGACTGTTAAATAGACACGGCCATGGGGTCTACCCGTGTGAGGAAGTCCAGGCCGTGTTGATTTCCCACGTTGGCCCATTTTCTCCGTTTTTGGCCCGTTTCTCGCTCTTTTTACTTCCCTATGCTCACCTAAGTATAAGATATGAAATTAAAGGATTAGGAGCATCAAATTCCACAAATCTAATGATAATTCATCCAAAAATGTGCTAAGCATGGGATAAAAATATGTATAAATTACGACTTATCAATATCTCTAATTTTATTTTATTGTATTTAAAAAATTAAAATTAATTTTTTAAAAATATTGTTTCACTATTTAAAAAATATTGTTCTATTAATTTAAAAATACTTTTTTAAAAACTTATCATAGTTTAAAAAGACACTATTTTTACCGTTTTAAAATACTTTATAAAAACTATTGCTTTAAAACCATTTACATTTTTAACAATTTTCATATACAATTTAATTATAATTTTTGCTTTTTTAATTACTTCTTTTTTTAAAAAATATTTTTTTTAAATTTTCAAACAATTTATAATGGTATATTTTAAATACTATCAAATTGAACTTATTACTATAATATTTGTTATAATAAATGTATTTCATCTCGGGGTGAGCGTTTGACCGAATCGAATCGAATGAAAAAATTTCAAATTAATCGAGTTGATGAATCATATTTTATCATCCCAACTAGATTTGAAATTTTCTCGAATTGAGTCGAGTGAGATGAAATTCGAATCGAATCGAATCGAATATGTTTGTTCAAGTTAAATTTAAAAAAAATAATTTTGGGTCGTTGTAACCACGGTCAACCACCGTAATCAAATTTCTTATTAACTTTCATCACCTCATAATTTATTTTTTAATCTTTTACTTTGCTTGCTTAGTTGCTTCAATTATCTTCTTATTCTTTTCATTATTTATTTTGAAATTAAAAAATATATTAAATGTAAAAATGTGATTTTTTTAATAAAAGTTATTTTGAAGATAAAATGTGAAATTGATACCAACATAAAATTTTAACACAAATATTTTATGGTATCATTAATAATTCAATTTAAATATAAATATTCAATATGTTAAACAATTTAATAATATAAATAGTAAAAAATGAAGTTTAATTTAATAATATAAATAGTAGATATAAATAAAATTATTTCTATTTAAGTTTAGAGAATTTTTGGATGATTTTGATTCTCTGTTTGGGGGTAAATGGTGAGAAGTAAAAGTTTAAAAGGAAAATAAAAAGTTTTGAGAGAGTAAAATATTGAGGGAAAGTAAAATTTTGGAGGGAAAATATTAAAAAAATTTGGGGGCGGATGGGTTTAGGGTAGATGGGAGGTGGAATGGGAGAAGAGTAAAAATTTTGAGGGAAAATAAAAAAGTTTTGAGGGTTTTTGAGAGTAAAATTTTGAGGGAAAGTAGACGGGGGAGTAAAGTTTTGGAGGAAAAATATTTTAAAAAAATTTGGTGGGAAATGGATTTGGGGTAGGTGGAGGGTTGAGATGGGAGGGGAGTAAAAGTTTTGGAGAGGAAGTGGAAAAGAGTAAAATTTTTGGGAGAAAAGTAAAATGGTTTGGGGGTTTAGGGTAAAAATGTAAAATATTATAGTTTGATATTCGGTTTATTCGAATTCAAAAATTCAACTCAATTCGAACTCGAAATTTAAAAAAAAATTGAGTTGACTTGAATAACTCAATTCGTTTAACTCGAAATTCAATTTTTTTTATTTTTTCGAGTCGAATCGAGTTTTGCTTACCCCTAATTTCATCTTTATATAAATTTACTTTAAATATCTATAAAATAATTACTTCCAAATTTTAAAAATAAAATTTCTAAATATATTTTATGTGATTTTTTTAAGTATATTTTTTATATTAAATATAATAATATGACATCAATAAAGAAAAACTAGTTATAATGAAAATCTAATTTGTTTGACTAGAGCATTTGTGGCCAAGCCTCACATAATCCAAATCAAAGTTTAATATGTTCTGATCCAACCAAACTAGTTTTAGGTCAAAGATGTAGAACTAGATCAGTTTAGGTTGGATTTTGTTAATATTCTTTTTTAGAAATTCAAGTTCACTCAATAATAATAAATAGGCTTTTTTTAGGGTTAATATATGCAAAAGTACTTGAGATTGATAATTTGTACCTATTTGGTCTCTAAATTTATTTTTTGGACTTAATTAGTACCTATTTGGAAACTGTAAGCTAACTTAATATTTTTTTAGGTACTTGACTAACACTGTTAAAATACGCCGACGTGGCATTGGCAACCAATAGTATAGTGACACATGGCAACTTCATATTTTTTGACACGTGGAAAAATAAAAATAAGAATTTATAAGATTTATTTTTTTGCCACGTGTCAAAATGTGAAGCTGTAATGTGCCATCATACTATTGGTTGTTAGCATCATGTTAGCACCACGTCAACATATTCTAATATTGTTAGCTAGGTACCTAAAAAAAGTAATAAGTTGACTTACGGTTTTCAAGTTTAGGTACCAGTTACGTAAGAAAAAAAGTTTAAGTACTAAATAGGCATAAGCTACCCATTCAAGTACTATATGCATGGACATTTATTTTATAAGGGTAGGTAGGGATGACCAATAAAAATTGAGAAATCGAAAAATCACTTTAAACCGTGGTGTTTGGACGCTTTTTGAAATACAAATTAAAAACTGAATTTATTAGACTAGATTTGATTCGATTCGAGCCAATCAAATTTTATTTATAATCGATTCCAATCTTTATGATTTAAAAATAAATATTTTTTTATTTAAAATAGTAAAAATAACTTTAAAAATACTATATATATAAAATATTAATAAGAGTTATTGATTAATTTTTATTTACTTGAAAAATTAAAATTTTTAGAAATATTTATGCAAAAACTTTGAAACTTTATCAAATAATGTTACAAAGTTGTAAAATAGAACTCAATTTATTAAAAGAAAGTCCAAAATTTCAAGTTTTAAAATTAATATGAAAAAAATCAAGAATTGAATAAAAAATTATTATAAAAAATTTAAAAAATATAAAAAGAATTCCATACTGAACTAAACTCACCTCTAGGGATAGGAGTTATCCAAACCTCAAATTCAAAATCAATAAAAATCGACCGCGAGTCCTTTGCCACTTGAAGTTAAATCGACTAATAATAAATAAGTCAATATTCTTGTTAACATTTTTTGAAGGCTGTGAGTTCTAGTTAATTTAGGTGTATAATGTCTTTCTTAATTGAGTATGATTCATTAGAAATTTGAAGGATTGCGCGTAATTTTAAGATATGTATAAAAATTGATAGTAAATATTTTTCTCTTAAATATAATTCAAAACTTATATCTATATAACTCTATATACATAAACGAAGATACATTTGGTCATGCTATTGTTAGGGGTGTGCATTCGACTGGTTCGTTTTATTATACTAAAAATTGAATAAATTAAATTATTTATGTAAATTGAAAAAAAAAAAAACCAAATCGACTTAGGGAGCAAAATTGAATAAACTGAATAAAAAATGTATTGTTCGATTTTTAGTTTTTTTTAGTTTGAAAAACTTTCGTATTGAGGTACTTATAATTTCATTTCCTTTATTTTTTTTTTCACATAATTGTTTTCTTTCTTCAATTTAGTATATCATATTACTTTTAAATTTATTTTTATTTCAAATTCATTATAAAAAATTTAAAAATTAAATCAAACAATTTTATGATAATATCTAGCCCAACAATGAAGGTTATATTACTTGGGAGACTCACATTGAAGATTGGGAAACTAGCCTTTAAGTGTTACGGAACTGCCCACTTCCCTAACACTAGAGTTGTTGAGTAATTGTTTCCATATTTAAGTATTAACAATTTATTGAATAGTTTGAATGAGTTTTACTGATTATTTGGGGAATATCTAGCCCAACAAAGAAGGTCATATTACTTAGGAGACTTACATTGAAGGTTGGATCCAATTAAATCACCCAAGACAATCCCTAGCAACATGGGCATTTGGATTGGATTGAAACTTTATGAGATTAGCTGTCAAGAGTCCACGATTTTTTTATCATATATTATTATATTGTAAATGATTTATTTTATTATTCTTTTAATGATTTTTATAGATCTTCTATGTTAACAAGTCTTGAACAAAAACTTATTTAAGGGAGAGACTTGTAGAAGTTTTTTTATTGAGACCTTTTAGCACTTATTCTGTTCAAGTTAAGGAACTTATCTTAGACTGCAACTTGTTAGTAAAACCGTTTGTGTCATCATTACCTATTTGATGGTCAATTTCCTTCACATCACAGGGTAGCTAAGCCCGCCCATGACTTCTCCTTTATTACCATCTCAGCGGAGTGTAAGAGCGACCACTTTGACCCCGAAATCCTACTCCAATGGTAAACGAGGCATCCTGCCTTACTCAAAGTGGGCTGTTACTGAACAGTCATATGAGTATATTCACTGCCATAAGGGCTACTCCATATTGGACAATAGTTGGTAGAAATCTCGTCTAGGAAATCTTAAAGGATTCTTTCCTTTTCCCAATGCCAACAAATATCCTACTGTTATTGGTGGACTTGAACGATTTGTTACCACCTGTTAATTCCCATAACTTCTCACTATCTCCTTTCGGCTATAAATATCTTGGTCATTAAGAAAATGTTCAAAAGATTGCTGATAAACCGTAATTTATACATATTTTTATCCCTCGCTTAACACGTTTATGAATGATTTCTCCTTAGATTTGGTGAATTTGATGCTCCTAATCCTTTAATTTCATGTTTTATACTTAGGTGAGCATAGGAGAGCGGAAAGAACGAGAAACGGGCCAAAAACGGAGAAAATGGGCCGACAGGAGAAAACAACACGGCCTGAACTTCCTCACACGGGCAGAACACACGCCCGTGCCATTCTAACAGGCTTGACCACAGCCCAAATCAACCTCAGCATGGGTGTGTTGATATCTCAGTCTCTACCACAGCCTGAAGTAATCGTACACGGACGTGTCATACGGGCGTCCATTTGGAAAAGGGCAAGTTTGAGGGCTTTTAGGCATTCTAGAGCCTATTTAAACACCCTAGAGGAAGACTAAAAGGGGGACAGAGAATAGGGAGTAAGGAATTACTCCAAGGAAGCTGATTGATCCATCTCAGAAGCCGGATTCATTATCAAGACTGAAGATCTCTCCTCAATTTCCCTTCAGGAGGTTTGGGTTTTCTTTATGTTTTGTATTCTTTATTTTTTTGAGATGATTTCTTATTTAGTTATGAACTAAAACCCCTAAATACCTAAGGGGGATGAAACCTAAGACGAATCTTGTTATTATTTTCTGAATCGTATGATAAATATTTGACTTGTTCTTAATTATGTGTTCTTAATTCTTGTTTTGGTATTTTAGGATATCGATTCAAGTTAATGCTCTTAGTTGGAGGATGAATAGTCACTGGCTAAGAGTGACTTTGTCATAATTAAGTGGAGTTGATTGCGCGCATAGAGATAGGGTGACAAGATTTTGCCAAATTAGGGTGAAACCTAATAAGGGGATCCATAGATCGAGTTAATGCAACCCTAGGGTGTTAATTAGAGAAAAGTCTCGATTATTCAACTTAGGGATTTGATGTTACTAGTCTTGAATAGGGATAATAACATAACTTAGGGATTTCTACGGAACAAGTTAAATGAATAAATCGTCCGGTTCAGAGCCAAAATAACAAGTAAAGTCTAGGTGGATTTTTCCTTAGGTATTGTCCTAAATCAATCGATTTTCCCAAAAGTAATTCCCTAATTCTATTTTTTGCAACTTCTTAGTTTAGATAATTAATTAGTTAAAACAAACCCCTTTATTCTTAGGCTAGATAATAACAAGACGGTCATTACTAGTACTTTTAGTCCTTTGGGTTTGACAATCCGGTCTTGCTAAAGCTATACTACTGTTCGATAGGTACACTTGCCTACATCGTGATAATAGTTAGTTTCAAGAACGATTAATTATAAATTTATAAAACTTATCACGAAAAATCATGATCAATTGCAGCCCTTTGGCTTGACCATTCCTCCCATCATCATTCATTTCTTTTCTTCCTATATTTCTTTTTCTTGTCTGCTTACGTTACTAGGGTGTAGCTTTCCCCTGATCATTTTCAGCATACCTTATCGAGATACAATCCTTCATTTTTTGCCTTACTTGCCTACCTATTGGCTAATCCCTTATCTGGGAGCATAGACAAGATACGGATTCCCAGTCTACTAGGATACATTTATTAATTATACCATGGTTGGATATTCATCACCCTAAGAAATTTGGATTCCCTACCTTGGTTTCTTTTTTAGGGTAAATTCGAATGAGGCTTGGCTAAATGCTACCACTAGCTACCTCCTCCTCTTCGAGAGGACACATTTTATCATTTAGGACTGCACACCTTCCTTGTTCCCGATCATCCTAGAATAAGTGTAACGCCCTAAAATTTTAAGAATTTAATTGTGAGAATCTGCAGTAATTAAATTTCTATATCTTTGGTCTTGTGTTCTACTTTTGTGTTTAAGGACTAGAGTTCGAGTTGTATCGTTAAAAGTTTTATCCTTTTGGAACAACTCTATCCATGCGGTATGTGGTTAAGTGTAATTCTATATGAATTTATGTCAAGAATGAGCCTGTTGGTTCACTGGTTAAGCATCTGTCTATATCCTATTTGGTCCCGAGTTCGAATCCATCGTATGCGTTAAGAGAATTTTTACTTGTTGTCGGAAGTACGTGGGTGGTTAAGACAAAAACATCATTAAAATTTTGTTAACGTTCTGTACTCTTTCTTCTTCTTTTCTTTTTCTTTTTCCTTTCTTTCTTCTTTTTACTTCTTTGATTTCTACTTTTCAATTATGTTCAACAAGTGAATATCATAAATTAGTGAGACCCTTAAGTTATTGGAAGACTTTTGTGTAAGTTCTGTCAGAATCCTTCAGCTTCTGTGAAGTTTTTTTAGATTTCTGTTGCATTGTTAAATTGGGAATTCTCTGATTGTTTTACTTAAACTCTCTAATAACTAGTCGTTTTGTTTTTTTAGGTGTGAGCACAGAGGGGAGTGATCCTTCGCGTGTTGTACCGATTTAGCACGGTTGAATCATCGGTAAGATTTTGTTGTTGAAAGTTTCTTCGTGTCGATTTATTCGACATAATTGATTGAATATTAACGTAGCTTTATTTAGTCATTTTAGTCAAATGATTGATTGTCGAATGATTAATTAGGTTCTAGGTAGTCTCCGCATTGTTTTTCCGTCAAAGCGAGACTAGATGCATACTGAAAACCTTAATTTTTGTAAGTTTCGGTCACTGAAAATGGTGACTATCGATGCCACACGGCCGTGTGGATGGCTGTGTAACTCACTGTTCATCAATTTGGAGCCACACGGGCAAGGCACACTGACGTGTGTCCAGGTTGTGTATGACAATATTAGTGCAGGGTTCACATGGGCAAGGGACATGTGCGTGTGCCTAGGCCTTGTAACTCACTATTTGTGACTTAGGACAACACAAGCGGACACATGGGCATGTGCCCAGGCCATGTGAGTCACACGGGCAAGGACATGGGCGTGTGCTCAGGTCGTGTGAACCACATAGGCAAGGACATGGGCCTAAGTCTAGGCCGTGTGGCGTATATAAAAGGGCCCAAAAATTGTTGTTGAGGCCGTAAATGTTACTTAAGACTGATATTAACGTCCCCATGGTATGAATGGTCTAAATTTGACTGAATGACAATTCTCTGATACCCTGTGACATATGCATGAACTCTACACCTATATGTGCACCGTGATACTTAGTCTGATATTAAACTGTGCTATCTACTTGTGGAATAATTTAGAATAACTGAATACATATTGTGGATGTTGGTTCTCTGCATATGCATGGGTTGGGGTATTATGAAAAAGGAAGTGATCTATTCTAAATTAGTGGCTAAGCCACCATATGTATAATTCTAATCCCAACATTTCGTCGCATTATGATTTAGCACCTAAGCTGCGTTTCTGTAAACGTGTTAGACAAACACTCTATGGTGTGTAGGTTTGGTTGGGCATTGAACGCCCTTAACGGTGTGTTGAGATGGTCGAAGATGGTGTGTAGCGGATAAAGGTTAGGAATATCTACATTTGACTTTGATCTGTTCTGTATATGAAACTGAATTTGTTTTTGAATCTGAAATTAAGTTATCTTGGATTTGAATTAGAAATGTTTCTGTTATTAGATCGAATTTTTGAATATAGACACTGTTTGGTAAGTGTTTATGTGAACAAACTTCTTTATGCACTAAGTTCACAACTCACTTTATTGTTGGTTGGATTTCAGGTGGTTCTCAGTCTTGAACGGGTCGACACCTCGAAAGCTTGGTCAAGATTTTATCTTTCATTTAAATACTACTTTAAGAATTTTGGTAAACTATGATAGTATGACTTTTGGATGATTATATACTTAACTAATCTTTGTGATGAATATTATGCGATGTATGGTTTAGAATTATTATGTTATATGTGTCGTATTTGAGTATCCATGATGTAACTCTCTAAACTTTGACTAGACGTCTAGGCCGAGTTTAGGGTGTTACAATAAGACATGTGTCTACCTTAAAGACTATGATAGTTTTTACTAGCTCATCCTTACTACCTCTCTAGGGTATACTCTTTCTATCCAGTAGAGTCGATGAACTCATTTCAAAGGCTAGCAAATACACACAGATTCCTTACCTGGTCCCTAATTAATAAAGCTCCTTCTAATAAAGAGTCCGGTCTGTCCTGGGGAAGAGACCCAACCAATGTCACTCGCTTTTCCCTTTCTTTCCTTCAGATTAGGATTTGCAGCCCCTTCTATTCCCACTTGAAGGTTTAGACTCAAACCTTTTAAAGGCTTGGAAAAAAGTTTTGAAAGGTGCTAACTCTAGTGGTAATACTTTGAGGAGTTGCGATTGCAAAACGGGGAGTCTTTAAACTCTTGAAAACTGTACAGGAGACGTCAAGTCTGCTTTTCAAATGTACCTTCCTCTTCATTTTACCTGTCTAATCCCCACTACCCTGGCATCCAGGGTCCTCCTCAACAAGTTTCTAAACTGAAATCATTCCTATATCCTCTTAGAGGACTTGAATGTCAGAAAGCATAGACACTCATTCAACAATCCACTATATTATACCTTTGTTATATCTCTATTTTATTACTGTCCTTACTTTTCTAGGACTTGTGATTTTTTTTATGTACTTATTCATACTTTTTCCATATTCCACTACTTATAGTTTTCTTGTATTCCTTTCAGCATACATCTACTGAAATTTCTCCTATCGTATTTTCTTAATCATACATTCTACGTATATTTTCTATATTCGTTTATTGATACTTTTATTTCAATTTACCAATCTAGGCATATGCATCCATACACTGCACATATTCTCTTAACAATATTAAGGACTCGTGGGACTTAGCTAGTTCGATCGCCATTCACATCAGGGTACTTCTTTCCAATCTTCTAGGTCAGAGGACCAACTAAACTTATAGCTCTAATACCACTATATTTGTAACACCCCAAGCCTAACCCATCCTTCGAATCTAGGTATGGAGCATCACAAATGACCTATACTTAAACTTACTAATTTAACTGTTATAAACAGTCTAAAATAAAATCTATATAATAAAGAAATTAATAATAATAATTCTTACAACTAAGACCTTAAGCCACTGAATGCTTAATCCTTCGAATTATTTCTATCTCTACTCAGATTTGATTGTTGACAAATAATTTCCTAAGATTTGGCTAAGGGCTAACTGATTCAAAGTCAAGACCCTGGAGACGTCATTTGGCTACACCATGGTTTATGCTAAGGTAAAGCCTCCAATGATACCATCTCCCTATGTGCATGACTTGAACCATCAATGATCCTCGATCTCCACTCTATCTGGCTTGGTCCCTCCTCGAAGTCCTCGATCATCCTCACAAGTCCTGCAAACATCTATCAACTTCGTAAGTTCAAATGAACTTAGTGAGTTTCTTAGTTGTACCATAATTAAACCTATCGCAAGAGGGTAAACAACATAAAATAAATTAAATGTAAATACTACCTGATTCTCTCAAGGCAAGTTGCCTGGTGGACTCTACCTGATTCTTCGAGCTATCAACTCGCCATAAGACCCTTCTCTGGCCAGACTCTCTACATGACAGTAGCCCATGCTACTTCGCTATAACAACGAAAATTATCCTTATTTCTTGTCTTGTCTTTCCTCGTTACTCTTTTTCTTGTACATGGGGTGTGCATTATCCCAACTGAACCTAACTGCTTACTAGCTTCCCATCATGGACCCTTATAGTAGCCTTTCAAACTTTCTTCCCAAGGATTCTTAGAGCATACTTTCATTGGCAGACTTGATTGTGCTTGTCGTACGCTTGCTCAGAAGGACTTGTTAGCTCCTCCCGATTGTGCTGACCTTCAGCGGGCCTCATCATTTTGGCGAACTCATTCTTGTTCCATCCTATCGACCTATCCCCGTAATAGACAACTAACTTGTCGTCCTTTATTATACAAGCTTGCCATCTCACTTACTCGTTTCCTCCTTATTGCTATCACCGAGACGAAGTTCTCGTACCATACTTCTCTCCTTACGAGGGAATTCACTCCTCTCATATTCCTTATTTGCACCATTCTTGGTGGTTTTTTATTTTGGATTCTATCTTGTGATGCCTGAGTAATTTCCTTTCCTCTATTTACATAACAAGGCCTACTTTTGCCTGAGCTATCTTCTATTAATTCTTGTTGGGTCTTCGCCCATGCCTTATTTGTAACACCCTAAACCTGACCTAGACATTCAGCTTAAATTTTAGGATTTACCACATCACTTAGCAATTATCACACAGTACATAATAAAGTTAAACCATACTTCATAACACATTCATCATAAAACAAATTAAGTACATAACCTTCCAGATTCGTCCTAATATAGTTATCGAAATCCTAACAAACTACTTAAGAAAAGGTAAATGCTTGACCGAGCATCCGCTACGCTGACCCGCTCAAGCTTGGGGATCACCTGAAATCCAACCAAAACAAAATGAGTTGTGAACTTAGTGTGTAACAGAAGTTAAGTTATTCAATTAGTATTCATTTATAAAGTAGTCCATATTTAGAGATTCAGTTCGGTATAGGACTGTTTACAATTCAAATTCAGAACAGATCTGTTGTATACAGATATTTATATATATGCAAATTCATATATATATATATATATATATATATATATATATATTGCAGATCAGATTCAGATATAGATATTCCTAGACCCCATCCGCAATACACCATCTTTGACCATCCCAATACACCGTTAAGGACATTCAATGCCCTTCCATTCCTATACACCACAAAGTGTCTATTTACACGTTTACAGTAACATAGCTTAGCTGCAATATTATAATGCGTCTGAGCGCCAGAATCGAAATCATTTATATAATGGCTTAACCACTGGTTCAGAGTAGATCACTTCCTTCTTCACAACATCTAGCCCATGCAAATGCAGAGTGTAGGTATTCACAATACACTTACAGTTATAATATTTGTAACAACCCGTTTTTAGTTAAATCAGAGCAGTGATTTCGGGGACCATAAATTTGAAGTTGAAATAATTATTTTATTATTATTTTAATGTCTAAAATATGATAATATGAAAGTGTGAAAATTCCTTTAAGAAATTTTATCATTTGAGTGTTTAATTTGATAAAAAGGATTAAATCGCGTAAAGTAAAAATTAGTGTTTTAATAGCTAAAGGTGTTTAATAGCTATAGAATTTAAAAGTAAGGGTCCTTATGTGGTAATTAACCCATTTATGAGATGGCGGATGATAGTGGCATGATAAGTTTGAAATTTGTAATGTTCATTAAAGTTAAATAGGTAAATTGGTTATTAAAAGTTAATTAAATAAAATAAAACATTTTAATTTGTGCTCATCTTCTTCAAAAGACAAACCAAAACCGTTTCTGTTGAGAAAATAGGGCTAGGGATTTAGCTATTTTTATTTCCTTCCATTAGGTACGATCTCTGTCCCGTTTTTAATGATTTCTATGTTTTTGAGATCGTTACAGCTTAGTTTAGCTAACCCAAGGACTATTTTGCAAAACTGTTAAAGGTTTAGGGTTTTCCCATTGATGAATGTTGATGTATTTTGATGTTTAATGATAGAAAATGCATGCTTGTTGTTAGATAAACAACATTTGTAAAGTGTTTTTTTGACAAAATTGTTAATTATGGATTAAATTGTGAAATGTGTAAATTTAGTGGTTAAATTGTGAATTAAATGAAAAATATGGACTACTAGGGACCTAATTAAAATTCTGTTAGCATGGGTTTTGGTTGAATTGCATGAATTTATGATTTTATAAAATAAGGACTAAATTGTAAAAATGTTGAAATGTTAGGGGAAAAAATGTAAAAGTACCTTAATGTGTGTTTTGGATTAAATTGAATAGAGTGATTATTAAATAAGTTAATTTTGATTATATTTAGATCAAGAAAGGTGAAATACAGATTTAGATCAGGGAAAGAACAAAGTTTCAGATTAATCAACTTAATTCACCGTTTTTGCATTTGAGATAAGTTCGTATGTGTGAAACATTATTATACTTGTGTCTTAATGCTTTGATATTGCATAAATTGTGTATACGACACTGCAGGCATATTCAATGATGATTCAACAAGTGAGAAAGTCCCGGTTGAACCTTAAAAATAGATTAGGTACAAATGACATGTCATTAGGGGTTATGTGATTTGGGTGCTAGTTCGTACGTCCTACCAATGGCTGAGTTATCCAACATGTGTTGCGGATTCTCGTCAGCTTGTGTGAGCAGCACCGTTTTGCTTCGTCATGACCGTCAGCTTGTGTGAGCAGACCCGTTGATAGCTTTAGTGTGAGCATTATATGTGATACGAGATTGGGATAACTTCGACTGTGTATGTGGCACTTAGGGTGCGAGATTCCCGAGTATCTGATAGTATTCCAAATGGTTCAACGAGTAGGTTAAAGATGTAGATAAATATGAGTTAAATACGGGATGGTACAGCTATGTACATGAACCGAGCAATACATTCAAATAAGGAAAATTATGAAAGTTACATCTAACTTTGTGAATGCAAATGTGGTAGGTTGGTGATTCATTATAAGCTATGTTATGTTATGTTATGTTTTATTTGCTTAATTTAAGTATTTATGATGAGTTGAATTAAATGCTATACGAACTTACTAAGCTTTATAGCTTACTTTGTTTAATTTTTCGTGTTTTATAGTGAAATCAAAGCTAGCTTGGATTTGGGAATCGTCGGAGACTTCATCACACTATCCGATTATCACTTTGGTACTTTTGAACTTAGTATTTTGAACATATGGCATTTATAAGAGTTTGATGATTTTGGTATATGTGTTGTTTATGAATTTAGCGGTTTCAAATGGCTTGTAAATATTGAGAGTTTGGTTTTGTATATATAGTCATGAAAGTTGGCTTAATTTGGTTGGTTTGGTTGTGTATATATACTTGTGCATATGGCTCTTATTATGTACTTGATTATGGTTATGTGATGTTAGTTGGTAAATGGTAATTAGGGGTTGTAAATGGTTGAGAAATGAATTTGGTATGTTTATGAGATTAGACTAGATAATGCAAAATTGAAATGTTTATATTGATGATTTGAGATTAGCAATTTTGGTATGAAATTGGATGACACATTGTGAGATTGTGTATCTTATATTAGTTGGTGTTGGAAATGGGATGAAATATTCTTATTTGAGGTTGATTAAATGCCTATTATATGCTATGTTTTTGTGCCATTTGAGTTGGTGTAGGTTCATGCAAATTGGGTGGCAAAATGGCTTGGTAAATAGCCTATTTTTGTGCTCACAAGCAGAGACACGAGCGTGTGTGTCATCCATGTGTGACACATGGTTATGTTGCATGGCCATGTGTCCCCTGGTGTTGAATTAAAAATCAAGTCAGTATGCTCCACTCGGCCTAGCACACGGACATGTGATTGGCTGTGTGACCTAAGTTAGTATACCCTATAGGTTTTGCATGGCCTAGTACACGACCTAGCACATGAGCGTGTGTGGCCATTTTTAGGGCACGCAGATTAGCCACATGGGCGTGTGTGTTGGCCGTGTAACCCAAGTCAGAGAGTTACATGGGGTCAGACACGGGCTGGGACACGGCCATGTGATCCCATTTTGAATGTCCATAAGGCCTGTGACACGGGGCGTGTCTTTGGCCGTGTGAGACACACGCCCAGGCCACACGGGTGTATGTCCCCTGTATTTTGCAAAAATTTTCTAAGTGTTTTAAAAGTTTCCTAAGTTATTGGTTTAGTCCCGGACCACCTGGAATACATGTTTTAGTCCTCGTAGGCTTATACTAAGGACGATATGTATGTTGTTGAATGATGATTATTTAGAACTTGAAAATGTATGTGAAATGTATGTGTAATTGTATAATATGTTCGGTAATGCTCCGTAACTCTATTTCGGTGTTGAATGTGGGTGGGTGTTACATTTATTGGTATCAGAGCTACGGTTTAATCAATTCTCAGACTAACGTAGCGTGCGTGAGAGTCTAGCTATACATGCCATATATAAATTGTGATAGTGTGATATCTCCTGACGGTTTTAAAATGTGTTTTCATATAGTAAATAGATCCCAATCGAGCTATAGCTGATGATGTTGAAAGTAATGCATCTGCCTCCGTTCACGGAGTAGCACAATCATAGTTGAGACCTGTATCGGGTTTCCAGGGAGGAAAGGCTAAGGAAGCCTTCTTCCAGATGATGAATGAGTGGTTTACGGAGTTTGTTCGAACAAATTTGGCTGCTCAACAACCTCCATCCCCAACTAATCCCCAACCGGTTCCTGTAGCCCCTCAAGGTATGGAATTCTTAAGATTGAATAAGCCACCAGTTGATAAGATTCGAAAACATGAAGTCGAAGAGTTTAGAGCTAATGTTGATGACGATTTTGAGAGAGCCGAGTTTTGGCTTGAAAATACAATTCAGGTATTTGATGAACTTTCCTGCACACCGACTGAGTGTTTAAAATGTGCCGTATCACTTCTGAGGGACACTGCATATCAATGGTGGAATACTTTGGTGTCCGTGGTACTGAGAGAAAGAGTTACCTGAGATTTCTTTCAAGCTGAGTTTAAAAAGAAATACATCAGTCAACGGTTTATTGACCAAAAGCGAAAAGAGTTTCTTGAACTGAAACAAGGCCGTTTGTTTGTGACCAAATACGAGCTAGAGTTTGTTAGACTCGGTAAGTATGCTCGAGAATGTGTTTCAACTGAGGTCATTATGTGTAAAAGATTCGAAGATAGGCAGAATGAAAATATCATATTGTTAGTCGGGATTCTAGGGTTGAAAGAATTTGTTGTGCTAGTTGACCGAGCTTGCAAAGACGAAAAGTTGGGTAAAGAAAAGAGAAAAGTTGAATTCGAAGCTAGAGATTCAAGAAAAAGATCGATGAATAAACCATATCAATCCTCGCTAAAGAAATCACGAGATTCATATACTCATTCAAATGTTTCAATCGGGTATCCAAACAGATATCGTGGAAAGCAATACTCAAGTCTTAAAACACAAGCTACATCAGTATCGAGTGTTGGTAGCGTGAGAAACAATAAGCCCGAGTGTCAATAGTGTGGTCGACGACATTGTTGTGAGTGCTGCATGAATAATAGAGGTTGTTTTAAATGTGGCTCACAAGATCATTTCATTAGAGATTGCCCTAAGTTAGCCAAGAAATATAAGTTCCAGAATGCAAGACCGAACAACTCAGCTACTAGAGGAAGGCCACCTAGAAATGCGGGGAATGTGACTAGTAGTAGAGGAACGAAAAAGGACTCCACTGTAAGATCCGAGGCCAGAGCACCTGCTAGAGCTTACGCGATTTGTGCTCGCGAAGATGCGTCATCACCCGATGTTATCACTGGTGCATTTTCTCATTATGACACTAATTTAATTGAATTGATTGATCATGGATTGGCTCATTCATATATTTGTATGAATTTGGTGTCTAGTAAGAATTTGCCTGTTGATTCTACCGAATTTGTGATTAAAGTGCCGAACCCCTTAGGCAAATATGTTTTAGTTGATAAAGTTTGCAAGAGTTGCCCTTTGATGATTTGGGGTTACTATTTTCCGGCTAATTTGATGCTACTACCGTTTGATAAATTTGATGTAATTCTGGGTATGGATTGGTTGACGCTACATGATGCGATTGTGAATTGTAGACGAAAGACTATTGAATTGAAATGCCAGAATAGTGAAATCATTCGAATTGAATCAGATGAGTCGAGTGAATTGCCTGTTGTGATTTCATCTATGTCAACTCAAAGATTGTGAGAAAAGGTTACGAAGCTTATCTTGCTTATATATTAGATACAAAGGTGTCTGAATCAAAAATAGAATCAGTACCAGTAGTATGTGAATATCTGGATGTGTTTCCAGAAGAATTACCGGGGTTACCACCGATCAGAGAGGTTGAGTTTGCCATTGAATTAATGCAGGGAACATCACCGATATCGATAGCTCCATACAGAATGGCTCCAACAGAATTGAAAGAGTTGAAATCTCAGTTGCAAGAGTTAACCGTTAGAGGTTTCGCACGACCTAGTTTTTCGCCTTGGGGTGTACCAATATTGTTCGTAAATAAGAAATACAAATCAATGGGACTTTGTATTGATTATCGTTAGCTCAACAAGGTTACGATATAGAACAAGTATCCTTTACCGAGAATTGATGATTTGTTTGACCAGTTGAAAGGGGCAACAATGTTCTCGAAGATTGATTTGAGATCTGGCTACTATCAGTTGAGAGTAAAAGATTCGGATGTGTCGAAAACTGCGTTCAGAACAAGGTACGAGCATTATGAATTTCTTGTTATGCCTTTCGAATTAACAAATGCTCTTGCAGTTTTAATGGATTTGATGAATTAAATCATTAGACCGTATTTAGATAGATTTGTGGTTGTATTCATTGATGACATTCTGATCTATTCACGAGATAAGTCTAAGCATGCCGAGCATTTGAGGATTGTGCTACAAACTTTGAGAGATAAGTAACGGTTCACTAGATTCAGCAAATGTGAGTTTCGGCTCTAAGAAGTTGGATTTTGGGGACATATTGTTTCAGCTGAAGGCATATGAGTTGATCCAACCAAGATTTCTACAGTTGTTGATTGGAAACCACCAAGAAATGTATCCAAAGTTAGAAGCTTTCTGGGATTAGCTGGTTATTTATGACGTTTTGTCAAAGGATTTTTTATGATTGCTACACCGATGACTAGATTGCTACAGAAAGTGTGAAATTCGAGTGGTCTAAAAAATGTCAGCAATATTTTGAACAGTTGAAAGCATTGTTAACTGAGGCACCAGTTTTGGTTCAACCTAAGTCGGGTAAAGAGTTTGTGATTTTCAGTGATGTGTCATTGAAAGGTTTGGGTTGTGTTTTGATGTAAGAGGGAAAAGTGATAGCTTATGCTTCCAGACAGTTGAAATCGCATGAAAAGAATTATTCGATGCACAATTTAGAGTTGGCTGTTGTTGTTTTTGCGTTGAAAATTTGGCGAAATTATTTGTACGGTGAAATGTGCCATATCTTTACTGATCACAAGAGCTTGAAATATATAATGACTCAGAAAGATCTGAATTTGTGACAACAAAGATGGCTCGAGTTGCTGAAAGACTATGAGTTAGTGACTGATTACCATCCGGGGAAAACGAACGTAGTCGTAGATGCTTTGAGTAGGAAATATTTATTTGCTTTGAGAGCAATGAATACTTATTTAACCCTGTCTGATGATGGGTCGATTCTAGCAGAATTAAAAGCTAAACCGGTATTTCTTTAGCAAATTTGTGAAGCTTAGAAGTTTGATAACGAGTTACAAGCTAAAAGAGTACAGTGCAAATTGAATAGTGATTTAGACTATCAGATCGAATTCGATGATTGTTTAATATTTCGAAACAAAATTTGCGTACCAAAAAATTTCGAGCTTATTCAGAAAATTCTACATGAAGCATGCAGTGGTTATTTATCCGTTCATCTGGGAAGTACAAAAATTATAATGATTTGAAACAGTTATATTAGTGGTCGGGCATGAAATGAGATATTTTAGAATTTGTGTCTAGATGTTTGGTTTGTCAGCAAGTTAAAGCTGAACATCAGGTGCCTTTAGGATTGCTACAAACAGTGATGATACCACTGTGGAAATGAGATAGAGTTACGATGGATTTTGTATCGGGATTACCTTTGTCTCCAAAGAAGAAAGATGCTATTTGGGTTGTCGTTGATCGACTAACGAAGTCTACACAATTCATTCTGGTACGTACAGATTATTCACTTGTTAAATTGGTTGAACTGTATATTTCTAAAACCGTTAGATTGCACAAGGTGCCAGTTTCTATTATTTCGGATAGAGATCCAAGGTTTACGTCGTGATTTTGGAAGAAATTGCAAGAAGCTCTGGGTACGAGGTTGAAATTTAGTACCGCATTTCATCCATAAACCGACGGTCAGTCTGAGAGAGTAATTCAAATTCTCGAAGATATGCTTCGTCGTTGTGTATTAGAATTTAAAGGCAATTGGGAGAAATTTTTACCGTTGGTTGAATTCGCGTATAACAACAGTTTTCAATCGAGCATTAAAATGGCACCGTATGAAGCATTATATGGTCGTAAATGCCGAACTCCATTATACTGGACCGAACTTAGTAAGAAAAAGATTCACGGAGTTGATTTGATTAGAGAGACTGAAGAGCAAGTGAAAGTAATTTGCGACAATTTGAAAGCAGCTTCAGATTGACAGAAATCGTACACGGATTTGAAACATAAAGACATTGAATTTTAGATCGGTGACAGAGTATTTCTAAAAGTATCTCCGTGGAAGAAAATACTTCGTTTTGGTCGCAAAGGCAAATTGAGTCCGCGATTCATCGGGCCGTATGATATTACTAAACGAATAGGGCTAGTAGTATATTGGCTAGCTTTACCACCTAAGTTGGAAAAGATTCATAATGTGTTTCATGTGTCAATGTTACGATGGTATTGATCAGATCCATCACACGTAATTTCCCCGACAGAGAATGAAATTCAACCTGATATGACATATAACGAAGAACCGATTAGAATTTTAGCTCGAAAGGTTAAAGAATTGAGAAATAAACGCATAGCTTTGGCGAAAGTTTTATGGCAACGTCAGAGGGTCGAAGAAGCCATGTGGGAACCCAAGGAAGCTATGAGAAAATTGTACCCTAACCTCTTTTTTGGTAAGATTTTTGGGGATGAAAATTCCTTAGGGGGAGAGTTGTAACAGCCCGTTTTTAGTTAAATCGGAACAGTGGTTTTGGGACCACAAATTTGAATTCAAAATAATTATTTTATTAATATTTTAATGTCTACAGTATGATAATATGAATGTGTGAAATTTTCGTTAAGAAATTTATCATTTGAGTGTTTAATTTGATAAAAAATACTAAATCGCGTAATAGTGTTTTAATAGCTAAAGGTGTTTAATAGCTATAGAATTTAAAATTAAGGGTCCTTATATGGCAATTAACCCATTTATGAGATGGTGGATGATAGTGGCATGGTAATTTTGAAATTTGTAATGTTCATTAAGGTTAAATAGGTAAATTAGTTATTAAAGGTTAATTAAATAAAATAAAACATTTTAATTAGTGTTCATCTTCTTCAAAAGACAAACCAAAATCGTTTCTCTTGAGAAAATAGGGCTAGGGATTTGGCTATTTTGATTTCCTTCAATTAGGTACGATTTTTGTCCTGCTTTAAATGATTTCTATGTTTTTGAGATCGTTGCAGCTTAGTCAAGCTAACCCAGGGACTATTTTGCAAAAATGTTAAAGGTTTAGGGTTTTTCCATTGATGAATGTTGATGTATTTTGATGTTTAATGATAGAAAATGCATGCTTATTGTTAGATAAACAACATTTGTAAAGTGATTTTTGACAAAATTGTTAATTATGGATTAAATTGTGAAATGTGTAAATTTAGTGGTTAAATTATGAATTAAATGAAAAATATGGACTGTTAGGGACCTAATTGAAATTCAGTTAGCATGAGTTTTGGTTGAATTGCATAAATTTGTTATTTTATGAAATAAGGACTAAATTGTAAAAATGCTAAAATATTAGGGGTAAAAATGTAAAAGTTCCTTAATGTGTGTTTTTAGATTAAATTGAATAGAGAGATTATTAGATAAGTTAATTTTGATTATTTTTAGATCAAGAAAGGTGAAATACGGATTTAGATCGGGGAAAGAACAAAGTTTCAGATTAATCGACTTAATTCGTCGTTTTTGCATGCAAGTAAGCTCGTATGTGTTAAACATTATTATATTTGTGTCTTAATGCTTTGATATTGCACAAATTGTGTATACGACACTGCAAGCATGTTCAGTGATGATTCGACAAGTGAGAAAGTCCTGGTTGAACCTTAGGAATAGATTAGGATACAAATGACATGTCATTAGGGGTCATGTGATTTGGGTGCTGGTCCGTACGTCCTACCGGTGGCTGAGTTATCCGAAATGTGTTCTGGATTCTCATCAGCTTGTGTGAGCAGACCTGTTTATAGTTCTAGTGTGAGCATTATATGTGATACGAGATTGAGATAGCTTCGACTGTATATGTGGCACTTAGGGTGCGAGATTCCCAAGTATCTGATAGTATTCCGAATGGTTCATGGGTATGTCAAAATTGTGGATAAATATGAGTTTGATACAGGATGGTACAGCTATGTACATGAACCGAGCAATACATTGAAATAAGGAAAATTATGAAAGTTACATCTAACTTTGTGAATGCAAATTTGGTCGGTTGGTGATTCATTATAAGCTATGCCATGTTTTGTTTTATTTGCTTAATTTGAGCATATATGATGAGTTGAGTTAAATGCTATAAGAACTTACTAAGCTTTATAGCTTACTTTGTTTAATTTTTCGTGTTTTATAGTAAAATCAAAGCTAGCTTGGATTTGGGAATTTGGTCACTTTGGTACTTTTGAACTTAGTATTTTGAACATATGGCATGTATAGGAGTTTGGTCATTTTGGTATATGTGTTGTTAATGAATTTAGTCATTTGAAATGGCTTGTAAGTATTGAGAGTTTGGTTTTGTATATATAGTCATGAAAGTTGGCTTAATTTGGTTGGTTTGGTTGTGTATATATACTTGTGCATATGGCTCTTATTATGTGCTTGATTATGGTTATGTGATGTTAGTTGGTAAATTGTAATTAGAGGTTCTAAATGGTTGAGAAATGAATTTGGTATGTTTATGAGATTAGACTAAATGATGCAAAATTGAAATGTTTATATTGATGATTTTAGATTAGGAATTTTGGTATGAAATTGGATGGCACATTGTGAGATTGTGTATCTTTTCTTAGTTGGTGTTGGAAATGGCATGAAATATGCTTAGTTGAGGTTGATAGAATACCTATTATATGTTATGTTTTTGTGCCATTTGAGTTGGTGTAGGTACATGCAAATTGGGTGGCAAAATGGCTTGGTAAATTGTGCAAAAGGGTAGAGACACGGGCGTGTGTCTCAGCCGTGTGTGACACACGGTTATGTTGCACGACTGTGTGTCCCCTGGTGTTGAATTAAAAATTAAGTCAGTATGCTCCACACGGCCCAACACACGGGCGTGTGATTGGCCGTGTTGCCTAAGTCAGTATACCTTACAAGCTTGGCACGGCCTAGTACATGGCCTGGCACAGTGGTCTGGTACACGAGTGTGTGTGGCCATTTTTAGGGCACACGGGTTAGCCACACGGGTGTGTGTATTGGCCGTGTGACCCAAGTCAGAGAGTTACACGGGGTCAGACATAGGTTGGGAAACAGCCATGTGATCCCATTTTGAATGTCCACACAGCCTGTGACACGAGCGTGTCTTTGGCTGTGTGAGACACATGGCCGAGCCACACAGGTGTGTGTCCCCTGTATTTTGCAAAAATTTTCTAAGTGTTCCAAAAGTTTCCTAAGTTATCAATTTAGTCCCAAACTACCCCTAATACATGTTTTAGAACTCGTAGGCTTATACTAGGGACGATATGTATGTTGCTGAATGATGATTATTTGGAACTTGAAAATGTATGTGAAATGTATGTATAATTGTATAATATATTCGGTAATGCTCCGTAACCCTATTCTGGCGTTGAATACGGGTGAGGGGTGTTAAAATGTTCATGTGTCAGTTACAGAGTATCTGAAAGTTCTGATTCAATCAAGTTCAGATCATTCGTACAATGGGAAATCATCATCAGTCATAGACCACATTTATGGCCTCAAAAATGGGTTTCGGGCCTCTTTTATAATGCCACATGACCTGAACACGTGGCCATATCCTTGCCTGTGTGGCTTACAAGGCCTAGGCACACGTCCATGCCCTCTGCCCATGTGGTTCTAACATGTAAACAGAGAGTTACACGGCTTGGATACACTGCCATGTCCTTGCCCGTGTGACTTACACGGCCTGGGTACACACTCGTGTGCGTACCCATGTGGTCCTAAGTCACAAACAGTGAGTTACACAACCTAGACACATGCCCGTGTCCCATGTCCGTGTGAACCCTGCACTAACATGGCCACATATGGTCTGGACACGCGCCCATCTGCCAGCCCGTGTGGCCCCAATTCGATGAACATTGAGTTACACGGCAGATCACACAGCTGGCCACATTGCCTAGTCACAAGCTCGTGTGCCCGGCCGTGTGGTGTCGACAACCACCATTTTCGGCGATCCAAAACTTGCAAGAGTAAGTTTTTCGGTATGCACCTGATTTCGCTTTGACGGAGAAACATTACTGAGACTACCCGGAACCTAAATAATCATTAACTAATCAATTAGACCATCAATTTCAATAAGTTAGCAAAAACAACCCACCACCAAAACATGTCGAAAGATTCGACGCAACCCCAACTTAATTCACACACTCACCTTGTATGAAATAGGAAAATCAGACTAACACGACGGGTTAACATCTCTTGCAAGATCTTAATCTAAAAAGGTAACCAATCAAATGATTATACCAAGCGTTCAAACAACTAAGCAAAACCCGTTTCGATATAATATCGTTAACTCGATGAAACTCGCAAAACGAGAGGAAAGTAACAGTAAAACTTACTCAATAATCCCAGTCGAATTTACAGGCAACAAAGAACTCTCAATTAAGGAAGAATTGAATACCGAAGAAGAAGAATAAAAGAAAAGAAGGAGGATTGAAAAATAGACTTAGAGAGAAAAAGAAAAACGTAAGGAAGGAGATACGACAAATTTCTTCAGACTATTTAAAATTAACACCTCCTTCCGGCAATTGCAAAAAATATTTCCTAACGTATATGATGGTATTTGAATTCAGAACAGACAAAATATAGAAATATGCTTAACCAGTGAACCAGCAGACTCATTCTTGACACTGATTTACCTAGAATTGAACTTAACTTCGAAACTCATGGTTGAAGATTGTTTTAAAAACAATCACAAAAATTTTTAACAATACAACTCGAACTCCAGACCTTAAACACCACAGCAAAGCAAAGTACCACAGATACAGAAATTAATTACTCCAGATTCTCACAATTAAATTCTTGAAATTTTGGGGCGTTACATTATTGGCTTCCACATATACATGTGCCACTTTCTTTACTTTTGGTGGATTCCTCAAGATCCGCTTGCCACTACTTATACTTTCCTTTGCCCCTCTTTCCATCTGCGTGGATTCTCATACTTGGCATGCACACCTATATTCCTCACTTGAGGTCCTGGCTAACTTTCTACATCTGTGTCTTGGAGGACTCTATGAAATTTCGTAGCCTAGCTATGGTCTTAAACCCTTCTTACCTCTTCTCTCTCATCCCAACAGACTTACCCTGTGTTTATTGTCCCAACAGAATTACTTTATTTCATGTTTATTATCCTGTTGGACTTATTCTATGTGAATGCCATGGAGTCTTTCATCCATGGTCTTGCTCATCATAGTTGGTCACCATAACGTCTTTCACTGTATACCTTATACCTTATACCTTATTGCCATGGCATCTTTCATCCATAGTCTTACACCTTTATCAATATCGTGTATCATGTTGCCCTGACATCTTTCATCTATGGTCTTATGCTGCGTACCATATATCCAGACTGTCATAACCTCTTTCATCTATAGTTTTACGCCATATGCCATCGTCACGGTGTTGCCCTGAAGGACTAGTCGATACCATCTTCATGGTAAATACCATTCTATAATTTTATTTCCCAAATCCTCCTCCCATTACCTCCTCAACACAACCTAACCTTGATGCTCGAACACTGCAATGTTCCCTCCGCAAGGTCCAGAGCTTCGCCTGAGGTAATAACTATTGGGTTCTCTCCCTATTCCCATCCTATCTTCCTTTAGCCCCTTAAATTTTCCCACATTCATGCAATGCATGCTCATATTATCATACTTCATGCTTATGCAACTATGGCCTAATTAAATAGTATAAACCATAACAGTAGGTTTGGAGTCTAGAACTTACCTAAATCCTCATCGTTTTTATGGCTTATTCCTTCCCTTTGAACACGAATTCATTCTTTAGGTAGTAGCTTACAACCAAAAACCTACTAGTTAAACTTATGTTATATCTTAAAAGCATCAAATTTCATGACATGTAGAACTCTTAAAACAATTTTGAAGCTCCATAGCTTCATTTATTAACTCTTATGTACATAGAAGGGTTAAGAAACTTACTCGTTTGTTATTTTCCCTGCTTCTCTAGCTTCGTCCTTACAAAGTCTGCTCCATGCAGAACCTTCCATGGCTTTTCCTTCTTTGAGCTAATAAAAAGATGAAGAATAAAAGAAAATGAACAAGTTTGGGAAGAAAAATCAACCATGGGAGCCATCTCCCAGCTATTTTTAGCCCTTCTTGTGCTATTGCTAACCTCATTGGAACCATGCATCGCTAATTATTATGTCTTCCACTAAGGAATTGGCAGGTTTTATCCTAATCGAACTAAAATTGGATCTTAACTATGTCTAATTCAGCTTTTAACTTTCCTATTTCTTTTGATAAAGACTGCCAACTTGCGGTCTCTTTCAATTTAGTCCCTTATTCATTCTAAATTCTGAGTTAATTAGAAATTGGGTGTTACAATTGATCCAACTGATGCCTTATCCACCAAACCAATAACTAAAATAGATTTACCTTTACCCTCAAACCATTCAAAAGGAAAACATTGATGATCTGGTTCAAGCCCTAACCACTTAGGGAGAGATACCAGAAACCAACCTTAAGCCTGTTGCTAATCCAATTGCTGATCCATCCTCAACCACCACAAGCCCCTTAAAGATTGATGACTTCACAACCAACATCTAAGAACCAGAACTAAAGTAGCAGAAAGAAGAAGGGTGAGAATAAGAAGGAATAAAAATCTTACCTTAAAAAACCTCGTTTAATGAGGTATAAAATACTAGGGCAGTGCCTATTGCTACTGACACTTTTCCACTAAAAAGAGTGTGAATCAAGTCTATAACGACAAAAGATTTGAAGCTTTAACTTCTTCTAAGAAGGATAAGAAAAAGGCACCCATGTGACCAAACCCAATAAGAAGAAGAAACTTATTTTTGATAGTTCCTTAGAGTCCTCTATTGAATCTTGTCTAAACTCAGTCCTTTCTGACAACATGCCTCTCAAAAAAATCCCGAAGGCCCGTACCAAGAATCTCAATGCTCCAACTACTGTTGCAGAGAGGAATAAAAGAATGCAAGAGCCAGGTGTACCTAAGATGGGAAGAAAGAATAAAGGTTGAAGAACAAAAAGTTTTTTTGGACCCTATTTACTCCAAACTTTATGCCAAACTAATCCTAAAGGATTTTATAATTGAATAGAACATCGATGTGGGAAATTTAGATATCACAAAATTGATCAAGTCCTCTATAATGTAGGCTTATTTGGTTCAATCTATTATGTAGAACCATATGTAAAACAAGTTCTTTATGAGTTCTATGCAAACTTGAGTAGAAGGATTACAGTTGAAGGTCGCCCTTTCTACCATAAGGTGTTTATTCGAGGAAAGCGTATTTACTTTGGTTTTAAATAGATTCAAAATATTCTGAATTGTCATATCCCTAATCACATGAAACTTAAGGAATCAATTGATCAAACTACATCAACCCTAATAAATAATTTGTATCCCACCTAGCCTTGAAATGTACACTTTATGCTTCTTCTCTGTCTACTATTTATGTTGCGATATTTGCCATTGCAACTAGAAAATAGCTCTCTAATAACCAAAGGGACACAAGGACCAAAAGAATGGCAGTCTTGTTGAGAAAGGTTGTGGATATGATGGGTTTTAATCTTAGCCAACTAATCTTTAAGAAAATTTTCAAAAATGTTGAGAAGATATTTACTAGGTAACTACTCCCTTACCCCTCTTTATTCTTTCAAGTGTTATTCCCTCAAAATCCAAAGATAGATAGAGCCACTACACAAGAAGAGAAACCAATTCCTATCCTCAAGAGTTCTCATAAATGGCTTGAGGTAAAACTTGTCCTAAACAAGTAGCAAAAAGCCTCTAACCATGAAGAAAAAGAACTTGTTAAATAAGAAGGTCCTCCCTAATAAGTGCCCACTACTGTAGGCACTACCTCTATGTCTAAAGGGATGAAAGATAGAACCATTGCTGAGCTCAAAGCCGCTATTTATTTCAATCAAAGACTTTGTAATAGGGTACGAGTAGAAGCCAGAGCAGTTTGGGTGAATATCAACAAACAAAGGGCTCTTTGAGCTGAGCTACTAGTCTAGGATGATGAATATTTATGTGGCAGATTTATTAAACAAAAAGGTGGAGAAAAAAGTTGAATGGAAGTCTAAAACTAATGGGGAGCTTATTGAAGTTGAGCAGGTAGATATTGTGAACTCTTAATTTGGTTAGGTTTTTTTTTATTACATTTGTTGGATAACTACATATTTTACTCATATTGCTTATATTCTAATGCCATATTCAAATAATGATATTTTTGGTTTCAATATAAAACTATCTTTGATGCCTTGTTTCAAAATTTCTTAGTTATAATTTTGGTTGGTTGGTTATTGATGCATCTTCATTCATAGCATTAATAATTAATTCACTAAGTTATTTACTAAGTAATATTGGGAACTTGCTAAGGGAGAGAAGAAGTTTCATATTGATATAACTTCTAGGATTGTATAAGTTTTGTTTAACAAATTTTCAAAGGCAAAGAATGTTAAAAAATATGAAATTGGCCTTTAAATGCCAGGAAAGTGGCCACTTCCCTTGCACTGGAGTTGTTAAGTGTCAGTTTCCATATTTGAGTATTGGCAATTTACTGAACGATTTGAATGAGCTGTGCTGATGTAACACCCTTCGCCCGGCCTAATTGTCAGGATGCCACAATGGTTTTCGAAATAACTACTATTAGAATAATCAAAAATAAATCAATTAAACAATCAGACATCTCATAAACATAGTTATTTTACCTTAATTACACTTTTTTGAAACTTAATCAAGCTTATGAAAGCTCATTTAGTACCCGAGCATGAACAAGGGCCAAATTCTAAAGTTTTTAAAATTTTCCTTAACTGGTATCGATACCCCCTAAAGGTACCAATACCAAAAAAAAAAGTTTAAATAGTGCCTTAAACACAACATTAAACCTGCACAAAACCATCCAAAATGCAACCACTTCATCATTTAACCTTTGGCAAAATCAACCAAATCAACATGCTTTAATTTGGCACCAAAAACATTTCAGACAACCTATTAGAACACAACTACATTACCAAACATTCAAACCATACAATCAATATATCTAGCCTTACCATCCTTTAGCTCAAAACATGCCACTTTACCATCAAACTATCATTCATGAAGACTCACAAGTATGGTTCATAGTATTGTCAAAACATTCACTTATAATCCAATAGACATTAACTCACCATAGTCAAGCACTGATCGACATTTCAACCCAATTCATACTTTTAAACATCCAACATATTTTTTCATTTACAAGACCCACATATAAACTTATCATGGTACCAAAAAACATATATATTAACCTAATATGCATGCCACATACTTGGGATTTAATTGAGCATTAGCCTACTAAACCACTGATAGGATAGTGTGATATTTGTGGTGATCCAACTATCGCGTTCCACAACCTAACAGTCTACAAGGAAAAAAGGGAATAACGAGTAAGCATTTTGAATTCTTAGTAAGTCCATATGAAATTTATTTAACTTAGCTCGACATTACACTAATTTAAAATTTGAAATACATTGGGACAAACATAGTAATCCTTTGGCATCTTGGACATTTATTTACTTTCACAAATACATCAAATAGGTTAGTTTCATTACGACCCATAAGCTTAAAACACATTCATATAGTGAAATAATAATTCATCATATAACATATACTAGCTAAATCATATTGAACTTGTAATACATATATAAATTCATTCATATATACATATATTCATTCTGAACATATCGATTTCATTTAGTACCATTTCCACTTTTTTTTTTTCACTCGGAGAACTAAAGTAAAATGAAATTAGATACACAAGATTGATTTGCTCACACAAGCTGTAATATTTGAATTTGCTCACACAAGCTATGATATTTGGGTTACTCACGCAAGCTGTAGGTTAGTTTAAATTTTGTAAACTTTATACGAGGCTACTCACTCAAACTGTTGAGAATCCACAACACATGCTGGATCTTTGCCATCGATAAAAAAGTCCTTGACCAACCAGTTTCTTTTTGAACCTTAATGGCATGCCATTCATATTCTGATCGTTTACTAAGTTAACACAGGCATTGCTACAGTTTCTGTATCATTTCAACCCTGTAGCCGCATACACACTTTTCATGTATCGAATAACAATCCATATAGATTTTAAACCTTGTAGCATCATCACATACATACTATTCAATTACATAGGTGTTCACATCTATTCAATAGAATATACTTATTCAAATTTATCATTTAATTCATATTTTACGATTGAGTCTATTTAATGCCAAAACCATTAAATCACGACAATACAACTGGAAATTTTCACAATATAAAACAAACATATTATGAATTAATAAATTAAGTCCCATATGAACTTACCTAGAAAAACATCAATCAATCAAGGTGTTAGAGACTAATATGCAATTTCTCCTTTTTCTCGATTATCTTTCGATTGATTCAAATCTTGATCTATAACAATTCATTTCAATTTATCAATTCTAAACATCTTTTAACAGCCTATTATAAAAATATATAAATTCAATTTTATTTTTTGGAGTTTCTCTAAATTTTTTCATTTTATTCAATTTAGTCCCTAAAACCGAAATAGCTATATCTTTCACATTTAAGCTTTGTTTTCATCTAATTTCAATTTCATCCTTATATAACCCTTTATAATTTATAATTATAGAATTTCAACATTAATTTTGAAATATTTACACTTTAGTCCCTATGTTCAAAATTAACAATTTTTACTTTATAAATTAGTCTTTTCTCATATCTAAGCTTACAAACTAACAATTTAACACCAATTCATCAAACATTCAATAATGGTAACTTCATAAAACTTTAATATTTGGAAAAATAATCGGGTTAGCTTAATCGAGCTGCTATGATATCATAAACATAAAATTTATGAAAAACAAACTTCATATTTACTTACATGCATGGGTCGAATGCTTTGAAGCTTTAGCTATGGCTTCTTAATTTTTTTTTAGTTAAAATTAGTGGAAGAAGAAATAAGAAATAAAAGAAAAGAACAAAGATGATAACTTATTACATTTACTTTTCATTATTATAACTAATATTTTAATATAAAACATCCACCACTGTCCACTATATAGCTTAATGGCCTAATTTCCTTCTAAATACATTTATTTATTTACTACATAATCCCTTTAACAAATAAAAAATTATAGCGATTAACTTTTATCACTTTTGCAATTTAGTCCCTATACCTTAATTAGTCACTAAATCGACAAAATTACCTATCCAAATTTTAATTCACCTATATAATAACTCCATAAATATTTACGAATTTGATTTACAAAAACGAGGTCCCAATACCTCACTTTCCAACACAACTAACTTTAGGGTCGAAACACTTGTACCTTAACTAACTATCCAATTAACAAATTCTTTAGACCAATATCCTATATAACACTATAATTGACTCGTAAATATTAATTAATAATATTTATAGAATCGATTATTAGAGAATGGGGTTCCAAAACCACCGTTTCTGGCACCTCTGGAAAACGGGCTATTACAACTGATTACTTGGAGAATATATATCCCAACAATGAAGGTCATATTACTTGTGAGAATCACATTAAAGATCGGATCAAATTAAATCACCAAAGAAAATCCCTTGCAACTTGAATATTTTGATTGGATTGAAACTCTATGAGATTAGCTGTCAAAAATCCATGATTGTTTTATTCTCTATTTTACATTGTAAACAATTTATTGTATTATTATCTTAATGGGATTATTATAGATATTTTATTTTAGCACTTATTTTTCTCAAGCTAAAAAACTCATCTTAGAGTGCAAATTGTTAGTAAAAATGTTTGTGTTGTGGTTTTACTTGTTGAGTTCACAAGGGTGAACTTAGTGGTGAAAGTATTATTCTTCAAGGTTTGAAAGTGAAGAGAATTATCACGAGGTGTGTGATAGGTTAGGTTCACTTACTGTGACTTTTGAAGAGAGTGAATATTTCTCACTAAGCTAGGCTCCATGAATGTAGGAAAACCTAGGCTCCATGAATGTAGGAAAACCTAACTGTGTAAACAATTCCTATATGTTCTTTGTGTTTTTGGTTTCCAGATTTGTCGTTAGAGAAGTGCCCACTACCCTGTCACTCCTTCCAAGCACTTGGTTGAATCACTAGAAATGATTTAATAATTGAAATAAACATATAAAATATCTAATAAATTTTCATAATATTATTGCATTTTTTATGGAGGCTGTATCTTGAGCAACATATAGTTAAGGAGATTCCACCACACTCATTTTTCCATGCTTATATTTGGTGCACTAACTCAACAATAATAGATTTTATATTTTTGAGTGGTATCATGGTAATAAGGTTATGCTATAGTTTAGGTTAGTACAGGGCACTCTCGACACACTAGCCAACCTTGACGATATTCATCAAGATGACAAGCGTAGTAAACGTAAGATAATTTGGGCTGATAGTGTAACACCCCTTACCCGAGACCGTTGCCGGAGTCGAGCACGAGGCGTTACCTGACTTAGCTTACTAATTCGGGGCATAAAAATTTGCTTTTGAAATTAATTCAGTTTCATTCATTCAGTATGTCCTTAAAAAGGGTCCTCAAGACCCTAAAACATGAAATTGAAACGGTTTGGGAACAGACCGGAATCAATAAAAATTTTCTGATCACTTAAACAAATCAAAACAATTTATTTCATCTTTCATAAATAAACTATCCATCTGCGTCATAGTCACTAAATAAATCATAACTTCAGTTAAAAATCTCAAAATCCAAATCCATAAATTTTCTATGAAACTAGACTCATATATCTTCTTACTAAATATTTTTTAGAATTTTTTGTCTAGCCAATTAGTACAGTTTATTAGTTAAAGTTTCCCTTGTTTCAGTGTTTGGCTTATCTGACCTCTGTTCACTACGAATTAATTTTCTCCCTGTACAGAATTCAAATAACCATTCCATTTATTTCCTTTAAAAGTAGACTCAATAAGGAATCTATACATATAAATTATAACTCCTAATTATTTTTTTACAATTTTTAGTGAATTTCTAAATCAAAATAGGGGATTCAGAAATCACTCTAACCCTGTCTCACCAAAATTTAAATATCTCGTAAAATACAACTCCTTTATTTACTCTGTTTCTTTCATATGAAAATAGACTCAATAATATTTAATTATATATATCATTCACTATCTAAATCCATTTCTACTATTTTTAGTGATTTTCCAAATTCACATCATTATTGCTGTCCGATACTGTTTTAAAGCTAATTTCACCTTTTTCATGATTTCCATGGAATAACTAGCATTTAGGCATACATAACACCAAACATGTCCTTGATTAGCCCTTCCAATAGCTAATCATTATCAAGCATTTACATACCATTCATTAGCCATATCATAAGATCATACACACAAAATGGCTACGATACTATATATGCCACACTCAAAATGAAACGTCTAGCTATACCAAAATAATCCTTGTGATAGTGTGCCCAGACCTCCGACGTACTTTACGATCCTCGAGTTAGCTTAAAAAAACTATAAAAATAAGGAAAATAAAAGGGGTAAGCATTAAGCTTAGTAAGTTTGCATGCAAATAAATAACAACATTCTTAAGAATTATCTTACTACTTGGCATGATACTACTTAATGCAACTTCATTAATTGTCATAGACCTATTTTAAATTTCTTCACTTACTCACTTAATAAAATTTATTAATACATTTTACTTACCTTTTTCCTTATCAAGCATACATGAACATTATCTACTTACCTTTGCTCTTCTAGCATGAACTTGTCTTACCTTTTTAACATAACTCGCCTTACCTTACCTTACCTTGATATTCTCTTTAAATTTTCCCGCTGAACCACTTGGAATACTAAGGATAAACGAGTACCTTACCATTGCCATGACTTGTCATGGTCTTACATGGTATCCTTTTGAAACTTACCATTGCCATGTCTCGACATGGTCTTACATGGGACCTTTGCCTTATAGTAACTTATCAATGCCATGTCTTGACATGGTCTTACATGATTTCCTTGCCTTAGAAAACTTACCAATTGTCATGCCTTGGCATGATCTTACATGGTATCCTTAAACCCTAATGTCATGACATTTGTATCCTACACATTCCTAAGGTTCAACCGGGACTTTCTGAAATTACTTCTCCGTCAATTCATGCTTGAGTCTTCTTTGAATAATTTCTTAAAATAAATATACACATGCTGGAGATTAAAAACATTAACATAAAATAATAGAATATTGCATTTATTTACCACAAACTTACCTCGAAATAAGATACGATCAACTATATCGATTTAGTCCACTATCTTTTTCTTTCCCTGGTCTAACTCCGGATTTCGTTCTTCTTGATCTATAATAAAAAAATTTTAGCTTATTTAATACTCACATTTATTAAAACAGTCCTTGACTCAAACTTTGGCAAAATTACATTTTTGCCCCTAAACTTTTACATATTTACACTTTTTCCCCAAGGCTCAGAAATTAAACTTATTCTTATGTTTTATGACATGCTGATAATTTTTTCCTTCTATGGAAACATCAAATTCTCACTCTAACATGTACTTACGAACATTAGGTATTTTTACCGATTATGTCGTTTTACTCGTTTTCACGTAAAATTGGTTAGCAAAAGTTGTTTAACACAATTTCAAGCTTCATATTCTACCATAAAACATCAAAATAAACACATTTCACTGATGGGTACTTTTCCAAATATAAACCCTAGGTTAAATTATTGCTAGAATAAGCTTAATCAAGTTATCGGGACTCCAAAAACGTAAAGAACATTAAAAACGAGGCTAAACCGGACTTACAATCGAGCTTGGAAGCTTGAAAAACCCTAGCTATGTCTTCCTCATGTGAAATTCAGCCAAGGGGTTGAAGATGGACAAAAATTGGCTTTTAATTTTGTTTTTAATTCATTTTAATAACTAAATGACCAAAATGCCCTTAATTAAAAACTATGGTGTTTTATCTTCCTTTAGGTATTTTTGTCCAAACTAGTATAATGGTCTAATTACTATTCAAGGACCTCCACTTTAAAAACCCATTACTCACAAGTACTTAGTACCTTTGTGAACTAGAACACACATTTTACAACTTTTGCAATTTAGTCCTAAATATCAAATTGGACCCTCTATCGATAAAATTTCTAAACGAAATTTTCACAAAATCATGCAATCATGCCATAGACCTTAAAATGATAATAAAATAAAATTTTCTACCACAAATTTATGGTTTCGTAACAACTATTCCATTTAGGCCCTATTTTGGGATGTTACAGATAAGTACAAAACTTGGGTTGAATTTTGGAACAATCAAACGAATGGGGTTCTTTTCATGATTAACTATGAGAGGACTTATGTGGCATCGAAAAATATGTTCAATGTTATACAAAATGGTCTTCCATATTTTTGTGCAACGCATATGGTGACCCTCGAAGCTCAACCTCGACAGGGACTTTTAAAAAGTCAACCTACTCACTTATATCCCCAATACAATCCAATAACTAAGCCATTGCCACCAACTACACTGATAGTATCACCACCTCTGATTTCTACTGGACCACTTGATGTTAGTGAATATCAAGTGGACATGATGTACTTCAATGTGCAATAACCTTCTTACTGACCTAATATTTTCGGTTCCAACCACATGGTAGACTATTTTGAAATGTCATCTAACTTGAATCAATATTTTGGGTTTATGGAATTATTATTGTGTCACAATAACAACTCATCCCAAAGTAGTTTTATTGCAATGCCTTATGGTGTATCATTTTAGCTACTTCATGGCACGCCCTTTTTTGACTCCTTCACCACGCCTTCCAACACAAAAATGGAAAAGGGAAATAAAGGTTGTAATGAGGGTAATCATGAGAACATTCCTATAAATCATTGTAACCAGTTGGGCCGTCAAGAAAGAGCATTGCAACAATACAAATCTTACACAACTCCATCTAATCATATATTTTGATTCTATCGGATGTTTATAACTATGTTGTAATTATGGTATCTAGTAATTGCTAATTTGGTTATCAGTTATGAAATTCAAAGCTTAATGCACTACGAAACTTATGTTGTGGTTATGGTATCCAGTAATACTTGCAAAACCAAATAACATGAAATAAATTCATAAAACAAAGTAATGCTTTGTAAAAGTGAATAATATGCAAAACTGAACAATATAAAATAAATTCATAAAACAAGGTAATATTTTGCAAAAGTCAAGAATATGAATTCATAAAATAAAGTAATACTTTGCATAAACATTCCAATAACTTATTCAATTGTGGGATACATGGCAATGAACAAAGTAGTTTAAATAACTTCAAATAACATGACAACATTGTATCTATGATTTTGACCTTGAGGATCCAGGCTTTCCATGATGAAGCCACTGATGAGGACACTTATTCTTGCTATGTTCAACAATTTGACAAATCCCATAATTCTTTGGTTCTCCTTTCTCTCTAATGTCTATTGTGTTGTAAATATGACTCGATTTTGGGCGACCTTTTGGATCGCAATCCAATAAGATATTTGGTATTAAGTGAATAGCAAGCGTGAAAGCATCACAAGATGCATTTCCCACCGGTGGGAATGAATTTTGATAAATTTTGAAAATATGTTGAAGTTTGTAGACATCATTTACGTATTGCTAGGGGAGAGCACTTTTCAGTTTTAACCGAAAATTGACCCATTCAATTTTTCGATTTCTATTTAGTCAATTGGTTAGTTTTGACCTTGGTCGGTTGGTTATATGTTTTTGAATCCTAAAACTAAATCGACCAAAAAATTAACTTATTTTATATTAATTTTATATTATTCAAAATATATTTATATTTTATAATATATAATAGATAAATGATCTTATAAACCCAATCTAATAACCCTAAAATTAACCCAATAACCCAAGGTCGATTAACCAAAAAAATCGATCGAATCAAAATTGGTTTGATTTGGTTGGTTTTCTCAACTAAAGTTAGTCAAGTCGGTTTTCTCATGTTAAAGTCCATTAAGTGGTTTGAAAAAGAGCTAACTGAATCAACTAATTAAACCAATTGCCCTCCCTTATGTATTAAATTTCATCTACACCGACGCTAACACATACAACCACTATCTGAGTACATAAATGCTTAAGTGACTAAAATCATCCACAACCACACCACTCGAGCAACAGCAATGTGCAAGTATACACAATCGTATCCGATAATAAAGTGACAAGAATATCGAGTTATCGTACCCACAAGAACTATACTAGCAAGTATTTATGAAATGTAAAATTTAAACAATTTAATAGAGGAAAAATATATTGATTTGAAAAAGGTGATCTAATAACTAAGAAAAAGGTGATCTAATAACTAAGAATTAACTAAGTAATAAACTAAAATAAGTAAATAATATTCTAATGCACAATTTCCAAAAAAAGGTTTTAATCAATATGACATAAGTGTGTTAGATTAATTTTATTCTTTAACTTAGAATTATTAAAACTATATTCATGTTGTTACGAATAATTTCATGGAAACTTGGTCTTTGCTAACTAATGCACATACATAATTATTAAATTAATCACAACAATCTTACAAGTTATGCAATGCAAGAATATTGTTAAATATGATTGCTAATTTAACCCTCATTTGCCTTAGAAGATTAAACATGCACCAATTAGATATTGTTTCAATTAATTATAATTTCAACCAATTAATAATTAATTCATTTGTCACCTTACAATTAAAATGCAAGCTTAACATAGGTATTATTTTAATTTGATTGAACAAATTATCAAGGCCTATAACAATAAAAATATGATTTAAACAATTTAAGTGGATAGAATGCAATTAATCTAACACGAACAAGATTTAAGCCATTTTAATTAAAATAGAAGCATCAAAATAACAAACATTCATGTTTAATATCACAGAATAAACTTAAAAGATAAAGAGAAGGGAACTAGAAGGCAAATCTTGGTGATTCTTCAAAGCCAAACTAACGTGCTCCTCTTCCTCTCAACTTGTTCTATTAATCAATGGCCTTCAAAAAAGCTTGATTGCTACTACTCCAAAAGGTGTGCTAGCTCTTTCTTGAAAGGGAAAATCGACAAAGGGTAGGGGAAATAAAATGAAAGGCAAATGTGAAAGAATGAGAGAAGTGAAAGAAGAAATGAGTGAATGATAAATGGTGTGTGAAATGAGGAAGTGAAGGGGGCTATTTATACTTGAAATTGGTAGCTCAAGTTAGCTAAAAATAGCATGAAATCCCCCTTCTTATGGTCAGCCATGCTAGGTAGAAGGAGTAGTTATATGAGTTTGTTATTTTTAGTTTGTGGCTAGAAAGAAATTGCATGAAAAAGGGAAGGGTTGGACTGTGTCTTGAAGAGAAGTTTAAGGACCATTTTGCAATTGTTATAATCAGCTTAGTTAGCTAATTTGGAAAGCAATTGGGTCGACAATGGGCTGCTATTCCCTTAATGGATTAGTCCTCTTCAACTTTAGCAAAAGACTAAATTTAACCCAATTTTTATTGGATCAAAAATAATTTTTCAATGGTTTCAAGGAGTCTAATTAGGGCATCCATGGCTGGAAAATACTCGGCCATCCTTATGGGTTAAATACTTTGAAAAGTGCTTCAACGGTCCAATCTTCTCAAGGTGACTGCCGAGTTGATTTTTCATCCTTTGTGCAAAACTGTCAAAAATAGACCAAATTATGCAAAATTATTATAAAATAACTAAAATTCAAAAGGTTTCACAAATTGAGTTTAAATTAATTATTTTATAATAAAATTATAAAATTCAACATAAATTACTTAAAAAATGCATGAATTAGTGCTCAAAAGGTGCTGAAAAAGTCTATATATTTTAGTGTTTCCAACCACCTATTTCAAAAATTGACACAATATATAATAGCCTCCCTACCTTTTCGTTCTATCACAAACTCATTCACTTGGAAAGTTTCAATTTCATATGAAAATCATTCCAGTCTCTTGGAATTAGATTTCCTACGATTTGCATCCATAACTCTAGTTAGTTTCTTGCAATATATGTTCTTTGCATCCATCATTGCATGTGTTTTTCAGCCATTTTTGCGAATAACATCCTCGACCTTGTGAATGTTGCAATGAATAGAGCATTTATTGGAAGATTTCATGTGTCCTTCATGACATAATTGATACATTTAGCTAGGTTGGTTGTTATGTGTCCATAATGTCACCTTTTATTGCAAAGTTGAGCCCAACACCATAATGGAATTATGTCCAACCATTCACCATCTTGTTATTTTGTGCTTGTAATCTTTCCAATATTTGATGGAACTAGGATTTTTGAAGTTCATATCCTATTTAAGTTCAATAATTTTAACATATTAAAAGAAATTTAAACATGTAAAAGAACTAATGAATCGAATACATACACGTGTTAACAATTTCTTTTTGAAGCTTGGCATTATGGAAGTTCGCCATAAAATTCAATGCAATATGACAAATGAATTAAATTGGATAAGCATTTGGAGGACTCCATTAACCTCCAGAAAGCCTTATTGTTGCACTGGTTGATTTGGCTCAATCTGATATCAGGCATATACCATGCTCTTTAATAACATATTGTTATAAGATTATTAAAAAAAATGCCAGGACTGCGTGTTCTCTTTATCCGTTATAGCAATTATTATCGGAGTGGTGCTTTGATTCCTGTCTAGAGCAACAACTAATAGAAGGATCTCTTTGATTCCTATCTAGAGTAACAACTTACAGAAGGATCTGTGTATACTTATCGTACATCCAAGTTTGATCTATCTGTACAATGAGCTTACAATTTGGCCATGTAATGACCCGTTTTAGTCGATGTTGAAAAATACAACCTTGAAGCCGAATATTGTAAATAGAGTTAGTAAGTTTATGAATAGAGGATTTAAGTATTAAGTATGGAAAATATATTATTGGTCGGTCAAGTAATTGAATTGAGAAAGCGGTAAATTATAGTATATGGACTAAATTGTAAAATTGTAATCGTTATTAAGTTTGAATTTTGAAAATGTCAGAAGGCAAAATTAGTAATTTAACCAAGGTTCAAATGGTTATATAACCATTTGTATAACATGAATAGTGGAGTATGATGATTCATCCACTCATTTCTAATTAAGAAAGTTAATTATATATATTATAACCATTTAATTAAGTTAATTAAGTTTAATTAATTCATTAATCTAACTATAAATAACAAGTTTGTGGGGAGAGAGATGAAAGCCATCATCTCCTCATTAGCTTTGCCATCCCTTGTGTCACACCCAATTTTCACTTATGTCCCTAATTTAAAGGAAAGTTAGGAGTTAATTGAATAGGATGGTAAGTTGGCGGGCTCTGCTGGAAAACTTGAAAAATTTTGTGGCAGGCTGGTAATTAGTTGAAATCTAATTATGGTTTCGTTAAGTTGGAACTGGCCAGTCCCTTAGTGGGAGACAAAATGATTTTTGATGGATGGTTATTTGGGGCCTTGAATTATGCGAAAGAATATTTGTGTAAGTGGAGGACTTTTCAAAGGCAGAATCCTCCTCATTTCTATTTTACTTTCCTTCCTTCTCCATTGTCTTCTCCAGTTGCTTCGAAGGAGAGAAATGGAAGAAAACGTTTCATGAGGTAGTGGTCGTGAGGATAGAAGTCAGGGAGTAAATAATTCTAGAAACAGGTAAGCCTTTATATCTTTTTGCATTGTGAATTAAAAAAGGGGAGTGAGGATTTCTAAAACCTCTGGGAAACTTCGAATGATTTTGAATTCCTGGTTTGAAGGATTGAATGTGTGACACCCCAAACCCGATCAGGACAGACCGGCCCGAATTTGAAGTGTTACATTAGCCACCTAAATGACTCTCCAGCTAACGACTACCCAAGACACACCCCGAGCTTATAACACCTCAATATTATCTAATTATTAGTTATTTATTAATGCGGAAGTAAATTATGAGCCAATTTTAAACTTTTCTTAGGTAATTAACCTAAGGGTATTTTTGTCATTTTACCACCTATGATAAAAATAACTCGATTTTAGATCTAAGTGTTTGTCGACTTTTTTTTAGTCAAATTATATAAACTTAAAAATTTCAGCTTAATTAGAGTTCGTTTACTATGTCTAATTCAAGTTTTATTATTAGGGACTAAATTAAAACATTTACAAACTATCAAGACCTATTCCAAATTATAAATTAAGTGTGTTTCTATCGAATTTTACCCATTACAAAACTAATCCTAAAATTTTACCAAGTTTTCTTATCATCTAAGGCTCTAATTAGACTAATAAATTTTCAAAACTAAATTGGAACTTAAACAAATTAGAATACCAATTTAAAAGGACAAATTCAAACCCCCAAAACCCACACGGATGTGTCCCCCAGACCATGCGTGATTAATCGATCATGTTCATGTCGTAAAAAACTTGTAGGCTGATCGCACATGCCTATGTGGAAATCCTACACGCCCTTGTGTGATAGCTCTAGTCTCCACATGCCCATGTCACTTACCCACACGCCCGTGTGCAACCCCTCACATGCCCGTGTGGATAGGCACAAGTCCATGTGAAAACCATTGCACCTATTTTTGTGAAAAACTCATTTTAAAACCCAATTTTGCATATTTTAATGGCCAATTAAACCTGATTTAACAACGATTAATTAACATACATATACATACAACTTCAATTGAATTTATTGATATAAATTAAGCCTCAATTATATAGTATTATGCAATCAATTTCATGCATAACAAACACTGATTAAATCAAACAAGTGTCGTACCTTATTTGCTCGTAAACTTCTCCATGGAAGCTTCATTCAAACAATTTTTAGTATAAATTTCATGCCTCACACACCGTGTTATCAATTGCCCTGTTATCAAGCAACAATACACCGTAAATTATTCAATAATTAAACTCAAACATGTCTCAAAATTATTATAAAACCATCCAAAATAAAATATCTAATGTCCAAAGTCCAATTACAACCAAAATTAAACTAATTCCCGAGAGTTCCACAATGTCCGATTACAGTCTCTAAAACGTGTAATAAAATCTCTTGGAACTCTCTTGCTTGGCTCCTCAGCTCCTCAGCTCCTCAAGCCTGACAATTATCTGCACGAATTGTGAGGGTATGAGCTTTAAAAATCTTAGTGAATGTTAATAAAAATGACTAGTAAATGAACATCCAAATCATGCTTAAATCACATCCAATCAATCACCAATTATAGCCATGATAATGAAACAAGTCAATTTAATTTCCATATGATTTATCAATATCAAGAATCAATTATTCATGGCATACAAACATCGAATGATATAGCAACAATCACAAATAAATATATTAGCATACACTTCTCATGGCTTAATCAGGTGAACATACAATAGAAAAACGAATCTCTGAACTCCTACAAATATCAAATACAGTCCACCGAGTTGAGCGGCACATGCTCCTTTATAGCACCTCAAATAACCCAATGAGTGGAGACTCATGCTCAACACTCCCTTATCTACTCCAAACAAATCAATCCACCTAAAGCTATATGCTCACAATGTCACAAATAAAGGTTAGTACTCACAAATCCTATGGCATACTAACTATATCCAATGGATTCACCATGCATGTTGCCAATATATTCAATTAAACATAGCATATAAATCAGTCATTATTGTGCTCAATTTAATGTGACAAAATGCTTATGTGTAACATGCAATATAACCATTTAACATCCAATTAAACCAAGCATTTCATTTGTCATTTTCCAATGTTCAATTACCAATTGTCACACCAATATATCATGGTCAAAAAATCCAGTAACCATGCTCTAATCATCATTATAATTAGCCTAGTTAAATTGTACAAAATCACCTAAATGCTTACTTACCATTATTTAATAAAAATTCAACTCTTGTACATATAATATCAATCTTGCAAAAACCAACCATTCAACCATAATTAATCAATTGAAATCATCAATTAAGCTACTAATAAAATTCAAGTGATCAACCAAGCAAATTCAAGCATCAATTTACCAAATCACCCTTAGAAACACTCACCACACAATTTATTCTACCACAAACAAGTGATCAACCAAGCAGATTCAAGCATCAATTCGATTATCTTAGCCCTCTTCAAGATTTGGAACTTCAACAGAGATAAATTAGACATTATCACTTTTCCAATGCTATAATAAACATGAATTTTAATTAACTATACTAATCGAAATCCTCTCACAAAGATACCTTACCAAATTTGTAACATCAAGTCGAAAACTCGATTCTTCACAAAATCGATCTCCCCAGCCCTCCTAAACACTTTCAATCATCAATAGTAGACCAAATACACTTATATTAAGCATCAATTTCATCTTTAAATCAATTTCACAAAATTCCAGAAAATCAGTTCATGAAGATGATGAAATTAAGATTTTTTTAAATTACCTCACAGATCATGTTTAATCTTGATAAATAAGATCAAAAACCTTTTAATAGATCCATTTTGAGTTGGAACATCCATTGATTTGTGGATTTCCTCTCAAAATTCAAGATCCACCATTAAAGAACCATGTGTTCTTGGAAGAAGATGACATTGATAAAAATATTTTAATTGACTCCCAAATAATGTAAAAATGTTTCTAATCATCATAAAAACAAGTTTAGGATTGAAGATTACCTTTGATTCACTCTAAATTCGTTGATTGAAAATCTTGATTTAAGAAACTTGAGAAATTTCAGAATATTTTTGGCTACTTTTGAGAATAATTTCAGGTAAATTGAGAGAGTATTTTGAGAAGGAATTGATTGGATCTATTATCTGATCATAGATCTTTAAAATGATGCAAAGAAAACGAATTTTAAAGTTCTCTAATCTGATGTAAAATGTGTGAAAAAAACGAATTTTAAAGTTCTCTAATCTGATGTAAAATGTGTGAAAAGTGGGCTAGATAAATCAGTTTTAAAATTGAAACCACCCACCAGAAATTTAAAAATTGAGAAATTTGCCTAATGGCCACTCCCATATTTCTCTTACATTACCATTTAATCATTTCCCTCCAAAATTCTGAATTTTAAGGTTTATTTGTCATATAAATACTCTAAATTTTCCCTTGTTTTGCAATTAAATCTTATTTAATTAATATTTAAATTTTACTCAAATTACCCCCAATAAAAATTATTTTAAAATTCTTTTTTAACCCAAATTGATTATTTTCACTAATAATCATTTAAAATCTTTAAATTTAATTTTTTGAAAATATATATTTTTAAAATTTTTTGGATTATTGTTTAATTGATTTTAGATGAAATTAACCTCCTAAATTAAATTAAAAATCACTAGAAACCCTATGAATTCTTAGTTTCACACTCGAAACCCAAAAAATATACTTGAAACTACTAGACTCAGTTTAAGGATATTACAAAATGCCTTTGATTTAACTGATATATGGTTATTGTGCTTAGCTGCCAGGATAATGGAGACTCTGGTGTTGGGAAAGCTAAGTTGACAAGGATGAGAGAGTTTAGGTGAGTTTATGGACTCCACCATGGGTTTTGGTTGTTATTGTGCTGCTGAATTATTATATTGAGTGTTGTTCTGAATCTAGTCAGAAATTTGTGGTTGTATATGATTACAATGTTTGGGCGAACTATACGTGCATAAGATTATGGACATGAATGAATGTTTACTAGTATACTCTTTGAATGTACATGGTGCTGGTGTATTGACGTGACTAAATGAGGCGTACTCCTTAATGTATTAGTATTTGGAATGATATGTATGAAATGCATGCTTATATTATATAAGGAGTACGGAGGGAATTTACCTTGACGGGGTAGATAAATATAAGAATAATTGGTGAAATGGAGGAATGGGTGGATTGTTATGGGATTTGAGGGAGTTTGATGGCATCATGGACTGATATCTACTGACTCGCTAGAGCAACACCATGACGACGATTATCAGTTTGTTCTTCGGAATGACACCTTAGAAGAGGTTTATCAATTCTTCAGAATCAAAGGTCCATGGGAAAGTATGGCATCATATTGTGTAAGACCATAGCTGGGCTACGGCAACATATGAAGTCCGTAAGGACAGTAAACATGACATCATATTGTGTATGACCATAGCTGGGCTATGGCAACATATGAAGTCAGTTAGGATAGGAAACATGACAACTAATAGTGTAAGACCATAGTTAGGCTTTGGTAGCATATAAAGTCCACACAGACAATGAGCTTGGAAGCCAGTCAGGGCATAAAAGGAGAAGTCACTGTATGACTCACATGTCAAGCAGCATAACAGGATGATTGTGGTGTGTTTGAAAATATGGGTAAGTAAGTTAATAAGGGGATCCACCAAATTTCAACGAAAAAAAGAATTGGTATAAGCGGGTTCAATACGGCAGGTGTAATGGAAGGGATATTTCCTTCGAGGTAATTAAGTAATTGCCAGTATGAGTCGACTAGTGTTTGACGAGTAACCAACATAAGGTGTGATAGTAAGACGATTAAGCAAATTCTAATCCTAAGGGTCTGCGAGTAAAGAGGCAGACATAAATAGATAAGTCTGCCAAGGATTATCTTTGGTGGAGAATCTGTCAAGATTTAACTAAAGTAAAGGATTCCTAATAGGCCTATTTTAGCATGAGGAGTCTACTTGGGACTATCTGTAGTAGAAAATCCACCAAGGGAAACCTTAGAAAGAGATAGTCCTCTAGGGACTATCAGCTATTGGGAATGTCTTAGCAAAATGTTCTAAACGGGAAAGATCCTACGAAACTATTCCCCAGAGTCCAAGTCCACAAGGAAAGGGGTGTTTACCAATCAACAAATGTCATATACGAGACTGTAAGCGAGGATGTTAGAATTGGGTCTTCCTTAAGAAAGGTTTGATGCAAGGGCTAAGTCAAAAGAGGATAGCTTTTGGGGTAATGAGGGAACTATATGTTGAGTTCAGTGTGAAATGAATGGATCAGGAAAAGGACCCACCCTTAAGGTGGCGGCAATTGCAGGTCTGCTAGTAGAAGTCGACAACCTTAATAATTAGTGTATACGATTGTCTTTAAAGAGTCAAGCCAGGAAAAGTAATATGGATGTCTAGGAGGAAGATGTATAGGATCAAATCCCAGAAGAAATTGTTATTTGTAAGAACACATCTATGTTTTAACCAAGGATTAAATCCACCAAATGATTGGCTCAGAGATTTCAAGGCTTTGGTTACTTCAACAAATCAACGAGACTTCCTAATATGTTCAGGGGGTTTTAAATGTTGTTCTTGTATTTCGTTCTCGAAAACATGGTAAGTTTTGTTCATTGTTGCACAAAATCTCACCAAGTTCATATGAACTTATGTTTGTACTGCCTTGAATGCAAGATCAAAATTATCGAAGCCAAACCGCCAGCTTTGTGCGAAGGGCACAGTGGTTGTATCATGCGTATAGAGGGGCACCTTTAGAGGTTACACCTTGGGGATTAAGTTGGATATATTTGTATTGAAGTCTTAATTTAAAATTTGTAAATAACTGCTAGGTTTAATAAGGCAGGAAATTTGTAAGAAAATATTACTCGTATGATATGAGTTATAGTAGAAGTTAAATTTTAAAATTTGATATTGTCTAAGCACGTAAATAAATCAATTTAGAAATTTTGTTAAGCTATTCGGGTTGATTGTGACATTTGGTACTCGGACCCGGTGATCAAGTTGAGTATAGGGTGTTACAACTTGCTTGAAGAAAAGAGAGAAAAATTAGTTTTGTTCATTTGTCTTTTTCATTCAAATTAATTAAGGCAATTATGTACTTTTCATCAAATTTTTATTAATTATTGATCATTTAAGCTTAGTCTCTTATGCTCATGCTTTAGATTTCCAAATGGTTAATTTAATTTCAAGTTGTCATTAATGGGTAATTGATGAGATAAAGCTTGTTTGAGATAGATTCATGAAAGGTAAGCTTTGATTATGTTAAAACTGAGTTAGGAAGTAGAAAAAAAATGTGGGAATTTATTAGAAATTCAACTAAGCTCTATAGTAATTTTATGACATTAGAGACTAAATTGAATAAAATGAAAAGTATTGAAAATTTATGTCATGGACTGAAAGCTAGAGATCTGTAATGAAGAATTATAAAACTAGATTTTGATTCGATGCTAAATATCGAAACATATGAGCATGTTGAATAAAGGGACTAAAATGAATAAAATACAAACTATGTTAAATTATTTTATTTTCTTGTGTTTGTGTGAAACTAATATTATTTCTATTACTGAATTTATCGTACATGACTAAAGATGACGTCGGGACGTCGAGAGTTAAAGGAAGATGAAGACCGTAGTAAAGTAATCTCAAAGTTTTTGACTCAAAGTTATTATTAGTGAAACTATGTTTTATCTCTTCATATGTTTGTTAGAGACTTTATAGTATCATGAAAGCTAATGATAATTCAAGGTATGATAAGTGATCAAGTATGCTACGTTAGAATTGATATGGTTAATCAATACTATATTGATTAAATAAATTATGTAAAATTATGATAGGAACTACTATGATGCTAAGCTAGATGACTTGGAGAGTAATTGACATTATAGAAGAATGGAAGTGAATTACGAATAACATTATGAAACGTATCAAATTACTTAAAATTTGAGGTTTAGATGTAATGCCAAAAGACACATTGATACATTAACATTTGAATTAGGAATTATGATATTTCAAATAAAATTTAATCGATAATTAACTTTTGATTCTATAGTTATGCTTTAATGTTCTATGTTTATATGTTCTAATTTAATTTATGATAGCATCACTGAGTATTCAATACTCAACGTACGATTATGCTTGTTTCCACGTGCAAGCCTCAGTCGTGAGTAGACATAGATTCAAAGTGGTCAAGCGTCCAACTCTGTAACACTCCTAACCCGTATCCATCGCCGAAATAGGGTTACGGAGCATTACCAGACATAACAATTAAACAATCATACATTTCTCATACATTATTCATATCCAATAAAATGCATTCACAATCAATCATAATGTCCTTAATACGAGCCTACGAGGCCCAAATCATGCATTAGAAGTGGTTTGGGACTGAATAGATAACTCAGGAAATTTTTGGAAAACATAGAAATTTTTTCAAAATACAGGGGACACGCGCCCTTATGGCCAGGCCTTATGGACATTTGAAATGGGATCACATGGCTATGTCCCAGCCTGTGTCTAACCCCATGTAACTCTCTGACTTGGGTCACACGACCAACCACATACCCGTGTGACTAGCCCGTGTACCCTTCAAAATGGCCTCACTCACCCGTGTGTCAGGCTATGCCAAAACTGTAGGGTATACTGACTTATGCCATACAGCCAAGTCACACGCCCATGTGCTGGGCCGTGTGGAGCATACTGACTTGGTTTCTAATTAAACACCAAGGGACACACGGCCGTGTCACCTGACCATGTGCCACACACGGCTAAGACACACACCCGTGTCTCTGCCCATGTGGACAAAAATAGGTTATTTACCAAGCCATATTTCTCACCCAAATTTGCATCAACCTAAACATGTCAAATGGCATATAACATAGCATCAATAGTCATTCAAACCAATCTCAACCAAGCCTAAATCATGCTATTCCAATACCAAAAACTATAATACTCATAACATCATAAATTTGCCAATAAAAAACATACCAATATCATCTTCAAGAATTTACCTAGTTGGTGACTTTCAAATATGAATTATTTTGCCTAAAACCACAAGCATACCATATCTCAAAATTTTAACCATTTGACACTCAAAATACCAATCCACAAAAAGCATTCATATATCAATTTTAAACCACATCCCAAAAGGCCATTTGCACATTTAAATACATAACCAAATATACCAAAATAAGCCAAATCACATGGCTATACACATAACCAAAACATACTTTATTTACAAGCCAAATCACTTGGCTAAATCCATTATAAACATATAAACCAAATTAACCACAACTACTATACATGCCATATAACCAAATACATAAATTCAAAAGTACCAAAACGATAGTTGTGATGAGGTCTCCAACAACTCCCAATCCGAGCAAGCTTTGAAAACACTATAAAACACGGAAAAATAAACAGAGTAAGCTATAAAGCTTAGTAAGCTCGCCTGCTAAATAAGTAAAACTTACAATTAAAATACTTAAACATCACATAATGCAATTCAATTTAAATCCAAAACTTAACACATGTTCAATCCAAAGGTTAGACATGAATTCCATCTATTTTCTCGATTCAATGATTGTGTAGTTCACGTACATACCTGTACTAACTTGTATCAATCTCATACACTTCCAATTCATCGATATACCCATTCAACCATTTGGAATAATATCAGATACTCGAGAATCTCGCACCTTAAGTGCCAATACATAGCCGAAGCTATCTCAATCTCATATCTCATATAATGCTCACTCTCGAGCTATCAACGGGTCTGCTCACACAAGCTAACAGTCAAGACGTAACTACACAGTGCTGCTCACACAAGCTGATGAGGATCTGCAACACATACTAGATAACTCAGCCACCGGTAGAACGTACGGACCAATACGCAAATCATGTAACCCTTAATGACATGTCATTTGTATACTATATATTCCTAAGGTTCAACTGGGATTTAACATTGCCGAGTCTTCGTAGAACATTTCCGTAAGATCATATTCACAATTAATTCAATAATAAAGTATTTAAAACACAATTATATTAATGCTTATTAACATACGAACTTACCTCAATCACAAAAACGACGAAATGGATCGACTAGTCCAATACTTTATTTTTCCCTCGATCTAGATACAAACTTCGCTTTTCTTGATCTATATATAATCAAATTTATCTTATTTAATTATCATTATATTCAATTTAACCCAAATATCATATTATGGTAAAATTACATTTTTTGGCCCTAACATTTCAACATCTTTACAATTTAGTCCCTAGCTCATAAAAATACAAATTCATGCAATTAAGTCCACACCCATGCTAGCCGAATTTCCCTTATTATCGTAGCAGCCCATATTTTTCATTATTTCACACATTTACTACACAATTTATCACATTTCTCAATTTAATCCTTAATTATCAGTTTTATCAAAAATCACTTAACAAATGTTTTTTGTCTAACAATAACCATTCATTTTCTATCATCAAACATCAAGATACACACATATCCATCAATGGTAAAATCCTAAACCTTTAACAGTTTTGCAAATTGGTCCTTGGGCTAGCTAGATTAAGCTACAACGACTCCGAAAACATAGAAATCATTAAAAATCGAGTCAAAAATCATACCATGCAAAGAACTTGAATAGCCGAATGCTTAAGCTCCTTTAATGGATTTTTATAGATCAATTTTTGGTGAAAGATGATAGAAAATTAAGGATGATATCATGTTTCTATTATTTTACCAAGTTATTTACTAATTTACTATTTTAACCTTAATTAATAACCTTTAAAAAACTTAATAATATGTCAATATATGTCCACTCAAATAAAAAATGGTCTATTTACCATTTAAGGACCTTCACTTTAAGGTTTTATAGCTATTAGACACCTTTAGCTAATAGAACTCAATTTTTATACTTTACGCGATTTAGTCCTTTTTATCAAATTGAGCATTCAAACAATAAAATTTCTTAACGAAATTTTCATACAATCATGCTATCATGTTGTAGACATCAAAATAATAATAAAATAAATATTTTAACCTCAAATTTGTGGTCCCAAAACCACTATTCCTATTTGACTAAAAACGGGTTGTTACAAACTCAACAACTCAGCTCAGAACATGCCTTATTATCTCTTTTGCATGTATAATTAAGTTTTGGGTTATATGAAATGTACTTAGGTATGTTTAGGGTATATGTTGGTGATGAGTTGCATTTTGGTATATTTGGTATTTGGCCTAAAGGAGTTATAAAAGTGAAATTTCATTCTTGAATTAGTAGATAATTATGCTAGATTATATGCTTATGAATATGTGAATTAGTATGTTAGACAATGATACATTGATGGTTAATATTTGATGATGTTTTGTTGTGTTTGTATGTGTTAAATTGATGATCTCACATTGAGGTAAAGTTTAGGTATGTTTAGGGTATATTTTGGTAAGGTTTGAACACTTGAAAATGTGCATTTACAGTCATTTTGACATTGAGTCTTGAGACAACATGAATATGTCTCGAGACCATAAAAACAAAATTTACCTTATTGTCCAGCTATATGTTTAATGTATTGAGACATTGTCTAAATAGTCTCGAGACAATTTCTTTTAGGTCTTGAGACAAAGTGACATTTGTTTTGAAATAAGAAAACATCAAAGCTAAAATAAAAAAACAAGGGAGGTTGGACTCGAGACATAAGAGACCACGCCTCGAGAAATGATTTCTAATGTCTCGAGACATGTTGACATCGAAACTAAAATACCTAAATTAAATTGAGGTTTTTCTTGAGATAAGAAATCGTTTATCTCGAGATACAACGTTGAAATTTGATAGTTGAGTTTTGATTCGAGTCCTAACTCTAAATCTGACGTTACATAACCCTGTAACATGATGAATTGAATCTTAAACATTATGAATGCATATGTGTGAGTATGATTGATGATTAAATTGGTGTGAATGATAATTATGATTTGAATTTTATGATTATGTAATGAGATAGCCTGTTTCTTAGGAACATAATGTGAAATCATGCAATTGGATTCGATGATCAGGTCGGGTGTGGGGTGTTACAAGCCACACCTTAATCAATTGATCAAATGTATAAAATAATCAATGGAATATTTTTATGCCTTCCATTAATTTATCGAGTAGACCGTATGCATCAAGGGTTTGTAATTCCACCATAGTACCTGGTGCAAACTATTGCATTGCTGATAACCATGACCGCAACTCATTGTAAATATTGTCCCAATCTCTACATAATCGAAAAATGTCCTTCTGGTTCCCATACCAAGCTTTCTGATATTTGATGGTGTATTTATACCGAGATTGCATGTCAACGATTAGAAGAACAATTGGAACAACTGAGCTTGCCTTCACCAATGACATAATGTAACTGCAAATTAAGTCTGAAATTAATTTTTGGTGATCTTGCAAAAGCCAAGCATAAGTGCTTGTGTGGGGTCTGTTTCATTTCCAGATATTTTGTGTCCTCTTTCTTAACACATCCCTAACTTTCCAATTACACCCATTCTTGTAGTTTTAACATTATCAAACATACAAAGTTGGTGAAGATAAAGCAACTTTGTAATCAACACAAGATTTGATGTTGTAGTGCTTGATGTTTGCCATAATTGCATCCTTTGATGGAAATTGTGTCCCTACATATAGATCTTCGAAACTTGCACATGGGATAAAGGTTTGTGAGACGAAGAATGATACGACCTCCTCTCACTTCTATAAAATTTACAATAGTATTGCCACTGATGTAATCATTATCATCATTATCATCATCATCACCACCATCATCATCATTATCATTTTCTTCTTCTTCTTCTCCTTCTTCTTTAACGTTGGCATTAGGAACACCTTCGAATCAAGGATTACTAAATTCATTAATATCTTAATATTTATATGGAAATTTGTATTGCTTTTCATCCACGTTCGAATTAATAAGAATCAATGATGTTGATGGTGCAACATACTGGTATAGATCATCCAAAGCTTTTTTTGGGTCGAGATCAAACTCGCATATGAATGATCGTCTTCCTATTAGTGCAAATGGAAACTCTAGATATGGATTCCCAACCTCTTATAGTTCTCATATAGATGGAGAAATATTAATGAAAGGCGTGGATAAACTTGGAATATCACCTGTTCTGCAACCTTACTTGACATTCTACAACTCAAAATACAACTCTGTTGCATCATTTTCAGTTGAAAAAGAGTTGATATTAGAGTCTTGACATAGTCATCACCATAAAGCTCAAGTGTGTTATAGATGAGTTGATTGGAGGACATTTTAAATCCATACACCAGTCTAGACAGTATCCTTTTGCATCGAGCTGCGATTTTTAAATTGATCTTTAACTTTAGTTCATTAAGTTTAACAGTTGTATTGAAACACATACTTATTTGATGCATTGATTGAAAAACAATGTCAACTTCAGTGTTACAAATTTCTCCATTATAATAGACCGCTACAAAGAATATGTTGTCAGAACCTTAAACTTGCAAAAAAAATAGCAATAAATTAACACTTAATATAATATTAAAATTTCTATTAAAAATTAACAATATTTATTTAATATTCTCAAAATTAAATAAATCTTAAAATATATTTAAATATTGTTAAAATAAGGTGGAGTGAAAGTTGGACTCGAAAAAGTAACTATTTTCCCTTTTTCTTTTACTTGGATGAAACTCTTTATATGTTTTGAAGTGAGGTAGAAAGGGGGTTTCATACAACTTTGATGGTAGATTTCAAAGGGTGAGCGGGAATAAAGGTTTTAACATTTAATTTATAGTGTTGGGTGGTAGAGTATTAGGGCTAGTTTAGTAATGCTTTTGAGAAGTGCTTTTGAAAAGTTTGGTTAAAATTTGAGTGTTTAGCATTGCTGTCAAAAAATACTTTTGAGAAATAAAATGTCTATTTTAGACATTAAATAAGTAACAAATATGTATTTAAATAATGTTCAAATTAGTTAATATTATGATATTTTAGCAAGAATATAAAAAATAATTTATTATAACTTATTTTTAATATTTTAATATATAATTTTAATTTTAATTTTTTTAAGTAATTAATATTAATTATTTATTAAAGTTAATTAGACATGGTATTCCAACATTTTTGGGAGAACACAAAAGTAAGGTGAAAAATGTAAATATCAGCCAAAAGCACTTTTGACTGAGAAAAAGTTAAAATTTTCAACTTTTTCATATGTTAAAAAGCACTTATTTTAAGTTAAATTTTTTTTTTCAAATAATGTCTATTTAGTAATAATTTTAAGGAAAAAGGGAATTTTAATTGTAAAAGCTCATTAAGAAGCTAAGCAGAACCGCCCTAAACATGCCCTTAATGTGATTGACCCAACACTAACTTTGACTAACTCATAACTAGAACACTAGTACTAATTGACCCACCACTCCATCAAACACTATTAAATTAAACCTAAATTAAATATTAATCGGCTGATTTTATGATTCCAAGCAGGGTGAGGTCAAATATTTTTGAGAGATGGAAATTAAATTGTAATTTTTAATAGTTTATATATTTGTAATTTTTAAAAGATTAAATTAATTTTTTATTATTTTTAAAAAGGGTCAAAGTATAATTTTATTTTTAATAATTTAAAATTTTAAAATTTTTAAAGAGCCTAAATGAATAATTTTTTATTTTAGGGGAGTTGGGTACTTGTAAACCCCTAACTACACCCCTGATCCCAAGAATATGTCTAATCTGATTCATTCTATTTAAATATATATATTTGTAAATGATGAATTTTAATTAAAAGTCAATTTAAAATACATGCCTAATTCAAAAAAAATTACCAAAAATTTAATTTTTTATTACTAAAAATATTTAATAAATAAATTTAAAATAAAATTTTACTATTACTTAAAATAAAAAAATAAAATTAAAAACCCCTTCGAATAGCTAGTTTATAATTGAAAAAGAAATTACACAAAATTATTATATGTATCAATGATAATAAACATTTTATTTACTTTAATATCATATTTAATTAAATGGTACTTAAAATAATAAAAATCTATTTCAAAATTTTAAAATATTTTCAAACAAAAATATATTTAATGAAGTAAATTGTATTTATTAAAAATGAGACACTTTTCGAAAAAATGTAAACCATTTATTTGTTTGCCAGAACTTTCTTTTGTTTTCTTTAGGGAGTTTGCCAGAACTTTCAGGTTTCATAAATTAATATAAAATAAAAATTAGACAAAGGACAGAAATGGAAATTAAAAGACTGCCTTAAGTTGACAAGTGTGTGTAAAAATTTCCCAATCTTTCGCATTGGCCACATCATCAGAGATATCAATCAATCAAAGAAAGATCAAACCAAATTACCATTTTTTGTTGTTTTGTTTCTCTGAAAGTTTTGGAAAGAATATGTTAGCAGTTTTTGAGAAATCGATTGCCAAGAGCCCCGATGCTCTTAAAGTTTCTGGTGATTCTGAAGCAGCTTCAGCCCTCAACAATGGCTTCTTGGCTACCCATTTTGCCACTCTTCATCCTGGTGCAGTCACTGTCAATCTTGGTTCTTCTGGTTTCATGGCTTACTCTCTTGATAAACAAAACCCACTTCTGCCCAGGTTATGGTTTTCTCTTTTTCTTTTATCATTGATCAAGATTTCATTATTAGGTCTTTTTTTTGGACTGATTTAATCCTGAATATTTCTGGGTTTCCCCCCTTGTTTATTGTTTAATTGGGTGCTGAAAATTTGTGGAAAGTTTGTCACTTTCCCCTTATTTTCTCTGAGTTTTCCCCTTTTTTTGTTTTTGTATGGCTCAAATTGGATATAAAGATTTTATGTTATTATTGATTTCTTGAAAATCTAAGTGTTCTTGTTTGTTTGTCTTGATTCTTTGATCTTTCTTCATGTTACTAGGTAGTCCCTTTTCAAAATTGCAATATAGTCCTTGGATTACAGAACTAATCAATTTAATCCGAGAATGTTTGATATTGCTGAAAATAAATAAAATTGATCATAGTATTAATGAAAATCCGTCTAAATTCTACGTGGATTCATGAAAGTTGACTAATAATACGTATTCTTTTTATAATAAAATTTAAGATAGATTTACTGTTGCCGATTGAGTCTTTTAACTCGGTTGGCATTCTTGTTATCCTAGCTAGTAGGAGGTTGATTTAAGGGTTGGTGGGGTTATAGGTCAACTGTATTCAATTTTTGTTCTCCAGGGTCATTGAAGGATCATCTCCCCATACTTATATCCCGCTATATTCAAATATTTGCATAGTATGAGCGGTGAACATGAATATATTTCAAGAAAAATGAAAATTCTAATCAACATAGATTTGTTTGAAAGCGATCCTTTTATCGGTGGATCTGCGATGCTATGGAGATTTGAAAACTGACATTTCAATGTTTTTGGTTTGATGTTTCCAGGCTCTTTGCAGTTGTGGATGACATTTTCTGCTTGTTTCAAGGCCACATTGAGAATGTTGCTGTTCTTAAGCAACAATATGGGTTGAACAAAACTGCAAATGAGGGTATCATTGTTATTGAAGCTTACAGGACGCTTCGAGACAGAGGTCCATACCCTCCTGACCAGGTTGTAAGAGATATCCAAGGGAAGTTTGCTTTCATTATCTACGATAGCTCTTCAAAAGCTACGTTTATAGCTGCGGTAAGTGAACCTAATGCAATGGATGTTATTGTTAGGTTTCTTCTTCAATATGGTTCGGTTTTTCACCTTTGTCTTCTGCAGGATGCTGATGGAAGTGTACCTTTCTTTTGGGGTACCGATGCTGAAGGCCATCTTGTCCTTGCAGATGACAGGGAGACTGTCAAGAAAGGCTGCGGGAAGTCTTTCGCTCCATTCCCGAAAGGTAAATCATGAAGAAACTAGCAAAAATCGAAACCGATTATGGGTTTTGTTGTTAATATGATTATCATCGCATGACAGCTTCACTGTTGATGTTTTGCAATTTGATTTCAGGGTGCTTCTTCACATCCTTGGGAGGGTTAAGGAGCTATGAGCATCCCCTTAACGAGTTGAAACCGGTGCCAAGAGTGGACAGTTCGGGACATGTTTGTGGTGCCACTTTCAATGTGGATGTAGAGACGAAGAAGGAATCTACTGGTATGAAAAAGGTCGGAAGTGCCGCAGATTGGTCCGCAAACTACTAAAGCGATATCAGTGAGCCTGTTGATTCTATTCATCTTAAATTCCGAATTTTACTTGACTGAACTTGTCTGTAATTTGGAACTAAAACAGCATTTTATGCAGTAGTTTGCTTACCATAAAAGCTCAGCTTGCTATGGTAACATAACATGGAATAATATTTTCTTGTCCTAAATTCTTCTAAGCTTTTCTTATTTATATGCATGTATATCTAGATACGCAGAAATCACATATAAAACTCTTTTCTCTTAGTAATGAAAAACAAGACCTTAACTAAAATTTCACATTGTAACAAATAACTTTAATGAAAAAGATGACTTAGCATGCGTGTGCAAATGAGGTCAACATCGAGATTTCTGTTTGAGTCATGTAAGCACGCTGGGCCAATTACTTAATGAAATTAGCACAATTGACTTAATTTTTTAATATAATTTACACTAATATGAAAATATAAAAATTAAATCTAAAGCATAATACCAATATAAAATAAACATGTCATCTTTTCTATTTAATTTTTTATATATATATTTTTACGTTTGAATTGATTTAACTATGATTATTATAATATTTTATAAATGGTTAAAATTAATTAATTTGATGTAATAATGTCAAAAACATATCATTGACAATTTAATTTTTAGTTAAATTTGATATATTTTCAATTATAAAGATGATCTGAAAAAACTTTTGAATTCCATCATATTACTAAATTTACATTCAAAATAATTATAATATTTAATTTAGAATTATTAGATAAAAAAGTTGAAATAAAATAGAATTTGTGCTAATCACATATTTAGAAATAATTACAATTTAATAGAAGAAGTGACAATTACATATTTAATAGAACTCTAAGCACCAAATATAGAAAAATAGTTGTGATATAATTAAAATTTACAATTATTAGTTTAAAAGCTTTTGACATAAACAAAAGTTGTCTTGATTTTATTGATGTTAAAAAACTTATTACTTTAATAGAACTGTAAGCATCTTAATTATCACTTAATTAATATTAGGTTTAATTATGTTAATTAATTATTATTTTGCATAGTGTTACTTTACATAAATCACATAAAGTAAAATCATATTGTATGTTGAATATGTTAAAAATGCTTTAATTATTATTTAAAAATTTTATATTATAATATTTAAATTGATAAGTTAATTTATTCTAATTATATTCAATAATTTAAATAAAAATATTATTTTACGTTAATTATTGTAATTAAAAATAAATATTTAAAAATTTATTTAAATATTAAATGCAAAAAATCACGGTTAACGCATGTGACATTATAAGCTAATTATATAAAAGTAAAAATTAAATAAATTCAAATAAAAATATTTATTTTTACCGGAATGAACCTGGACAATAGTATGTCCATGCTCATTTCAAACTTAAACTTTTTTAAAATTATAAAAATATTTAAAATAAGGTTAAATTTTCTCAAATAGTTATAAATTTGTAAAAAAGTTATTAAAATTTATGGAAATATTAAATAAAATTCAAGATTTATTCAAGATGATTTTTCTAAATTATATGAAATTTAAAAATATTGAATTTTATGTTTCATTAAAATATGATATGTGTATCAATGTTTTAATTCTATTGGTACCTTTTAATATACATAAAAAAAGTATTTTAGAAAATAAATAAATAAAATATTTAATTTAATTTAATTTATTATATGTGTAATTTTTTTTCAAATTGTGAATGTATCCGATTAAAGAATGTGTATCAATTATTTTTTTACATATGTAGTCTAAAAAGTGTATCAATTATTTTCTTACATGTGTAGCCTAAAAAGTTAAAATAATAGGATATATTCATACTTTAAAAAAACTTTACATGTAGCATCCCATGCTCGACCCGATCGTTGGATTTAGGTATGGAGCACTACGAGTCAAATCAGTGAAAGCACTAAAGTCTCACTTTAAGACTAACTTCCCGATTTGGCGGGGTACTCATTTACCAGAGCGGTGTTCTGTTATTTTAAAAATGTACGACGTTGAAAACGAAAAAAATAGTACTGTGCCAGTTTTAAGGATTTAAGACATGAGCAAATAGCTTTTGGAAAAAACTTAGAGAATAACCAAAAACTCGGATAGAACCTTCCTATCGAGATACTCCTTGAGCTACAATTTAAAACTCAACTCAATTAGATCTGACAAAACCATCAACCATAGTTAATAATAAGCTAGCAAGGCTGCTAATGAACATTCAAAGGTAACAAGATATCGTTTTCAAAATACAGTTGGATGACTTTTAAAGGATGACATCTAATAAGCTTCCTAGTACCCCCAACAATTACATATCAATAAAAAAATCAAGAAGGCTCACAGATGGGCCACTAGTCTGGCTATTTCGACCATCTCCAACTAACGACTTGAAAGTAAGAAAAAACTAGGTAAGTTTGAGAGAACTTAGTGAGTTCCCGGGAAATGAATACCATTATAAACACCATCAAACATGAAGAAGGTAGACTCAAATTAACAGACTAGCACGAGATACTTGGCGAATATAACTTTCTCTCGAATCCAAAGTACCCGTTGGCGAACACTACCACAATTAGATTTAGCCTATTAACAGACACTAACTATTTTTGGAGTCTCGCATGTGACGGACACAAGCACAACTACTCCGCGTGTATGCCACTTGTGCAGACTACCCATTTATAACTGTCAGGCTTACTGTTTACATTTCATGCAACGTGCACTACTTATTTTACACACATTCACCCTTTTTCCCACTTACTCCCCTCCTTGTGCTTGCTTCTAATCCTAGTTCCGAATAATCATATTTTATGCATCTTTATACCGCACATCAGAGCTATTTATCAGTCATCACTTTCGTACCCTCCTAACATTCATCTTTATTTTCGAACACACACGTGTTCCCCCGTAAGGTCAGATTTTCACCAGTCACGGTTTGCACCAGAGTGCCATACTGGAGGCCAAACATATCTTATGTCTTTTTCTATCACCATACACAACATCCCTCCATTTCCTCCTTAAACCAGTCTGGATACAGAGCTTGTGCACCAAGGAAGGAGTATTTACACAATGTATATACCAGAATTTTGGGTTTGTTTAACAATGTATACCCTTGCATACACTGGCTCTTTGAACACATTTCCTTAAACAAGAACACTAGAGCCAAAGGACAAAGCCACTTGCCTGGCTATATAGTGATAAAGGTTAAACGAAATAACATAAATACTAGGCTCAAGGTACGAAGGAACTCACCAGAATCCTTTACTTAGAGCTTTATGTTCCTTCCTTTTGGTACTGAGACATTCTCCCGTTTCTTTGGCTAAAACAATAAAACGACTTCTTTAAATATAAAAAAAAACCCCAAAAATTTATGAAATAAAAGGAACCTGTAGACATACAAGCAGTTTCTCAAAAGAAGTTTTCTTCCTATCTAGTATCCAAATGAAAATCCTACAAAGCCACTCAGGCAACAAGTTCTTTATTTCTAGTAAAACTTAAAGGAAGGTTTAAGAGTTTACCAGCAGACAACTAGGATAAAAGCTATTTTAAGCTTAACAGACAACACCTTTGTTAACGACGGTGAACTCTCTTGGCTTTCTTCGATGATAACAAAGACTAGCAGAGAAGATGAAATGTGACAGCCCGTTTTTAGTCAAATCAAAACAGTGGTTTCAGAACCACAAATTCGAAGTCAAAATAATTATTTTATTATTATTTTAATGTTTACAGTATGATAAGATTATTGTGTAAAAATTTCGCTAAGAAATTTTATCATTTGAGTGATTAATTTGACAAAATGGACTAAATCGCGTAAAGTGTAAAACTTGTGTTCTATTAGCTAAAGGTATTAGATGGCTATGAAATTAAATAGTGGAGGTCCTTATGTGGTAATTATACCATTGTTAATATGAGTGGACAAAGATGGACATTATTTAGGTGATTTTAAAGGTTTATTATTAAGGTTAAATTTGTAATTTGGTTATTAAAGGTAAATTAAATAAAACCAAATGAAATTATTCATTCATTCATCTTCTTCAAATTGATTCTTCTTGGGAAAATAGGGCTAAGGATTCAACTATCTTCATTTCCTTCAATTAGGTATGATTTTTGTCCCGTTTTTAATGATTTCTATGTTTTTGAGATCGTTGCAGCTTAATCTAGCTAGCTCAGGGACTAATTTGCAAAATTGTTAAAGGTTTAGGGTTTTTCCATTGATGAATCTATGTGTATTTTGATGTTTGATGATAGAAAATGCATGCTTGTTGCTAGATAAACAACATTTGTAAAGTGAATTTTGATAAAATTGTTATTTAGGAATTTAATTGAGAAATGTTGAAATTTTATGGTTAAATTGTGAAACAAATGAAAAATATGGGCTACTAGGGACTTAATTGAAATTCAGCTAGCATGGGTATAAGTTGAATTTCATGAATTTGTATTTTTATGAGCTAATGACTAAATTGTAAAAATGTTAAAATATTAGGGGAAAAAGTATAGAGTTGCTATTGTAACACCCCTAACCCGTATCCGTCGCTGGACTAGGGTTAAAGGCATTATCGAACAAGTCGAAACATTTAAACATTCATTTCATAAACATCATAGCATCTGAAATCAAACATCAATATAGAGTCCTTTAAATAAGTCATCAGGACCTTAAACATGCATTAGCAAGGGGTCGGGACTAAACCGAGCTCATACAAAATTTTTCGAAAAACTTAACATTTTTCCAAAGTATACAGTTCACGTCTGTGTGTCTAAGCCATGGCCAAATAGGGCATACATACTAACTTACATCACACGGCCATACCACACGTCCGTGTGTCCAGCCCGTGTTCCTTTCACACGCCTGTGTTCAGGCCGTTTCAAAAATAAGGTGTATTCTGTTTGTGACGTCAGCAAATAATTAGGGTCACACGGCTAGCCACACGCCCGTGTGCCTTGGCCGTGTTCGAGCCTGACTTACAATTGTAGGGTACCTCAGAAGACACACGGCTGTGTAACGTGACCGTGTGTCGCACACGGCTGAGACACACGCCCTTGTCTCTACCCGTGTGGACAAGAATAGGACATTTGAATAGCCAACTTGCCGCCCCAATTGGGTCAAACCTACAAGCACCAAACCAAGCACATTTTGTATCAATTTCTCACCAATTCATTCACCAAAGCATACACCATTCATGCCAAATCACAAGCTACCAAAACCATGCTTAGTACACATACCAAATCATATCAAAAACATATAACTCACACATTCACTTTACCTTATTCAATCTCATGCCATAACTTACCAAATTGACCAATTCATTTTGGCCATTCATGAACATATAATACTACCATAATTGTCCACACAATTCATACCAAAACACATATACAAACACAACCAAAACCAAGCCATATCACATGGCTATATATACATTACATTCATATTGTCATAACTCTAGCCTATACATGCCACTTAACCACAAACTCAAAGCTTTTATTTACTGAAATGATAACCGGATAGTGTGATGACGTCTCCATCGACTTTCAAACAGAGCAGATATTCGAGAATCTATAAACATAGGAAAAACACATAGAATAAGCTTTAAAGCTTAGTAAGTTATAAGTGAAGATTTAGAATAAGCTTTAAAGCTTAGTAAGCTATAAGTAAATAAATCTTCACAAGTTCATGTATATAATTCAACTTGAATAAGCGAAAATTTAATTAACTTTATACACATATTCAATCACTTTTCCTTTATAATCCAACATCGCCACATTAAGTAATTTCATTAGGCTTATTTATCGGTAAACACACAAACCATACTTCCAATTTCAGATAACAACCATTAGATAATTCATATAAATTAATCTTGCATAATTTCATTACATAACCAACCGAAACAAAGTCATTTATTTCATTTCATGCATAAAAATATATCAATTCCTTTTTATGCATTTCAAAACCCGAATAACCATATTCAATTTTTCATAATTCTCGTGTCCAAAACGTAGGACCACAATTTCATATAACGAGCACATTTATAATACTTCATTCCTTCTCATATATTTTACATATCATCATTTGAATCATGCTCACATTTCATATCAGGATTTTATATATACATCACATGTACCTGAATCATATATTGCAAATCACATTTACAATTCCACCTTTCTCATATAATTCATTCGATTATAGTTAACTTACTAATATCCACATCTCATTTTCACATAGATCATATATTTACTAATCATAATCATACTCACTTTCATTGCATAATTTTTTTCATCTACTCCATACTTAAAATCATCAATCACATAGATTCCGTACATACCTGTACCATTACGTTCTTACCTATCACATTTATCTTTTTAATGCTCGAAGCACCAATTCATTCGATCATCAATGAACATTCAACGAACTCGCACACTTAGTGCCAATTAATTAGCCGAAGCTATAATTATATCGCACACTTAGTGCCATTACATTAAACTGAACTTATATCGGTATCGCACACATAATGCCACATAATGCCATTTACTTAGCCAATGCTGTTATAATCTCGCACACTCAGTGCCATTTTAATAGCCGTAGCTATTTCATTTATCGCACATTTAGTACCTCAAATTCAGTTTATATTTCACATACTTCAACTTCACATTCATATTCTTTTACAACTTAATTTCAGTACATATAATGCACATACATTTTAATTTAATAACATTTATTTACTTATGAACTACCTCGTACGGATACGAACGGACCGGAACGGCTATTCGATAATTTTCGACCATCCCCGATCCAAATTCGATTTTCTCATTTCTTGATCTAATTCAATACAAATTCAACTTATTTAATTATATATTCAATCAAATTCATCTAAAAACAGATAAATGGGCTAATTACACTTTTACCCTCGACATTTCATATTTTTCGCAATTTAGTCCCTATTTCACAAAACACAAAATATTCAAAATTTAACCACACTCATGCTTGCCCAAATTTTCCTCTAGTCCATATAAGCTCATATATACAATTTATTTCACATTTTAGTCCCTCAATTTCTCATTTTCACAAATTAGGCCAAAATACTCTAATTCATCAAAAATCCCAATACAAAATATATTTATCTATCATCAAGCTTTCATATTTCACCATTTATCTTCAGAAAGCTCACAAAATCAACAATGGCATCTTATGGAATCATCATCAAATTCTAAAATTTAAGCATGGGTTTTGTAAAACACGAAGCAACAATCTCAAAAACATAAAAATTACTAAAAATCGGGTCAAAATGGACTTACAATTGCTCCCTCAAAGTGCCGAACTATTTTGAGCATTCAAAACCTATTTTCCTTGGTGATATTCGACCATTTAATGAATAAGATGAACCAAAATTGATTTTGGTTTTATTATAAACCATTTAATACATAAATTACTATTTTAACCTTATTATTATCATTAGAAAACCACTAACAAATGCCCATTAATGTCCATGAATTAATTCAATGGTATAATTGCATCATAAGGACCCCACATATATAAAGACATAGCAATTTGGCACTTTAACAAATAGCAAGTCACTTTTGCATTTTACGCGATTTAGTCCTTTTATTAAATCGAGTACACAAACGATAAAATTTTCACATGAAACTTTCACACATATCAATTCACATACTATAAACACCAAAAATAATTTTAAAATATTTTTTTGACTCGAATTTGTGGTCCCGAAACCACTATTCCGACTATGATCTAAACCAGGCTGTTACAGCTATAATGTGTATTTTGGACTAAATTGAATTGATTGATGTTTAAATAAGATAAATTTGATATTATATAGATCAATAAAAGTGAAATTCGGATTTAGATCGGGGGAAAAACAAGGTGTTGGATTAATCGATCTACTTTGTCGTTTTTACATTGGAGGTAAGTTTGTATGTAATAAGCATTGTTATAATTGTGTTTTAAACATTTTAATATTGCAGAAATTGTGAATACGACCTTGCGGATATATTCGACGACGATTTGATAAGTGTGAAATTCCAATTGAACATTAGGAATAGATTAGGATACAAATGACATGTCATTAGGGATTATGTTATTTGGGTGCTGGTCCGTACATTCTACCGGTGGCTGAGTTATCCGGCATGTGTTGTGGATTCTCGTCAGCTTGTGTAAGCAACACCGTGTAGCTTCGTCATGACCGTCAGCTTGTGTGAGCAAACCCATTGATAGCTCGAGAGTGAGCATTATATGTGATATGAGATTGAGATAACTTCGGCTATATATGTGGCACTTAGGGTACAAGTTTCCCGAGTATTCGAATGGTCCAACGGGTATATCAAAGATGTGGTTAAGTATAAGTTTGATACGAGATAGTATAGGTATGTACATAAACCGTACAAGCACTGAAAGAAGGAAATTTATGAAAGTTATATATAACTATGTGAATGAAAATGTGGTAGGTTGGTGAATCAATATGAGATATGTTATGATATGTTTTATTTTCTTAAATTGTGCATATTTGGTAAGTTGAGTTTAATGCCATACGAACTTACTAAGTTTAATAGCTCACATTGTTTATTTTTTCTTGTTTTATAGTGAATTCAAAGCTAGCTTGGATTTGGGAATCGTCGGAAGCCTCATTACTCTATCAAGCTATCATTTTGGTATTTTTGAATCTATGTATTTGGTTATGTTGCATGTATAGGAGTTAAGGTCATTTTGATATATTTTGGTAATTGATTTAACCATTGAAGTTGGCTTGTAATTGATGATGGGTGTGTTGTGATTTTATCCATGTGATTTGGCTTATATTTGGCATGTTTTGCTCATGTATATATATGTGTAATTGGTCTTTTGATGTGTGGTTGAATATTGATAGAAGATGTTTGTTATTACTAGGTATCATGGATATCAAATGGTTGAGTTTTGAATGTTGGTATGCTAGTGAATCTAGGCAAATAATGCATATTTGAAAGTGGTTATATTGATGATTTGTGAAAGTGAGGTTTAGTAACAATTTGAATGGTATATTGTGGTATTGGTGTGTTTTGTATTTGTTGGTATTGAAATGGTATGATTTAAGCTTGGTTGGAGTTAATTTAAATGTTTAATTACGCCATGTTTTGGTGCCATTTTATTTGGTGTAGGTGTATCCTAAATTGGGTGGCATAATGGCTTGGTAAATAGCCTATTTTTGTCCACACGGGCAAAGATGCGAGCATGTGTCTCAGCTTTGTGTGACACACGGTCAGGTTACACAGCCGTGTGTCCCCTGGTGTGTAATTAGAAATCTAAGTCAGTATGTTCCATACGGCCCAGCACACAGGCGTGTAACTTGGCCGTGTGGCATAAGCCAGTATACCCTACAGGTTTGGCATGGCCTAGCACATGGCCTGGCACACAGGCGTGTGAGGCTATTTTGAAAGGACACACGGGTTGGTCACACAGACGTGTGGTTGGCCATGTGACCCAAGTCAGAGAGTTACACAGGGTCGGACACAGGCTGGGACACGGCCATGTGATCCCATTTCAAATGTCCACCATGTCACATGGTCGGGCCACATGGGCATGTGTCCCCTGTATTTTGCAAAATTTTCTAAGTGTTCCGAAAATTTTCTGAGTTATCGCTTTAGTCCCGAACCATCCCAAATGTATGTTTTGGGCCTCGTAGGCACGTATTAGGGACGTTATGAATGAATGTGAATGTTTTATATTTGAAATGGAAAAATGTATGAGAAATGTTTGTTTAATTATGTAATAAGCCCGGTAATACTCAGTAACCTTATTCCGGCGTTGAATACGGGTGATGGGTGTTAAATGAAACAAAAGTCTTCTATCCACTACTAGGCTATCCTATTTATAGATAACTCACATCCAAATCTCACTCGGGATTAACTTTAATCAGTCATCATTCTCACACGCTTCCACTAATTAATCGCATTCTACAAGGCTCCTAGGTGTCCTAATTACTGGCATGTTGTAACACCCCTAACCCAAATCCATCGTCAGAATAGGGTTACGGAGCATTACCGAATTTTACAAATTAAACGAATAGAAAATGCAAACATTCATATCATATAGCATTCATCATAAAAAAACCAATCAAAATCATATATATTGTCCCTTATATAAGCCCTCGAGGCCCCAAATTATGCATTAGAAACAAATCGAGACTAAATCAAAAACTCAGAAAATTTTTCGGTAACATTAAAAAATTCTCAACACTACAGGGGTCACACGGCTGTGTACCAGTGCCCGTACCCGTGTGAGTATACTAACTTGGGTCACACTGCCAAACCACATGTCCGTGTGCTAGGCCATGTGAACATACTGGCTTTCAAAACTTTACAAGCTACAGGGGACATAAGACTGTGTCACCTGGCCATGTGTCACACACGGCTGAGACACATTTCCGTTTCTCTACTCGTGTGGATGAAAATAAGCTATTTTATAAGCTGTTTTTCTCACCCAATTTTGTGTCAACCTATAATCAATATTATGCACATGATCCATATAAGGCAAATATGCATAACCCAAAAACCAAATAAGTGGCTAATCTCAACAAAATACATATAGGCCAACATTAACCAGTATATCTATACATGTAACAACCCATTTCAGGTGAGATCGAAATAGTGGTTTCGTGACCACAAATACAAGCTAAAAATAAAATTTTATTTTATTTTATTTTATTTTATTTTATTTTATTTTATGGTTGATATCATGATAGGAAGGTCACATGAAAATTTTGGTATGAAAATTTTACCAATTGTGTGTTTAATTAGGGAAAGGACTAAATTGCATAAAATGCAAAAGTTAGGTTCTAGTAGCTATAGGCATCAAATAGCTATAGAATTCAAAACTTAAGGTCTTTATATGGTAATTAGACAATTGAAGAGTAGTTAGTAGATATTTTATTGACTCATCCCTGGAAAAATTAGAAAAGGGTAGGGATTAAATTGGAAATTAATAAAATTAATGGATGATAATTAATTAAAAAGAAAAATCATCTATTTTCATATCATCTTCCCCAAATTTTTCTATGGAAACCCTAGGAGAGAGGAAGAACATTTTTCAAGCTCAATAAGGTATGAAATCAAGTCTCGTTTTTAGTAATTTCAATATTTTTAGAATCGGGATAGCCTAATCTCTCTATTTAGGGGATTTATTTGAAAAGTTATCAAGGTATGAAATTTGGGTCATGAATGAATATGCTGAAAATTAGAAATTTATGGTAGAAAATGAAAAGTTATTCATAGATAAACAACTTTTACAAAGCAATTTTTGATGAAAACTTGATTTAGGGACTAAAATAAAAAAGTGATAAAACCCATGGAAAATTCTAAAATTTTTGAAATATATGTGCTGTTAGTGTAATATATAAGTTTTGGTTAGGCTTGGAAAGAGGGTTAAATTTCATGAATTTCATTTTCTAAGCCTAAGGATGAAATCGAAATTTTTGAAAAAGATAGGAACAAAATGGTAATTTTGCTTAGGATGAAATAGGATGCAAATGTATATGAAATGTGATAGATTAATAGTTAAATTTACCCATATAGATCCGGAAATTCCAACCACGAAACTAGATCGAGGAAAACAAAAGGTTTCGGATTAGTTGAAATTCAAATACAAACCGTTTTCAAGGTAAGTACATGTAACTTAAAATGTATGCTACAATTGTTGAATTGAATTGCATGATTGTGTTGATATGTGTGAGATGATATATACATAATGAAATAGCCTTAAGTTGTGTTATATGGACGAATTATCATGTTTCGATTGAATGCTGAATTTCGATGGGTTAAGAATAATAGTGTACGTGTTGCAGATAGAATTTAGCCTGGACGGGTAATTCTAATGCAAGCCCTCTTGAGCTTAGGTTATAACTTGGGTTTAGCCCAGACGGGTAATCCAAATTAAACTCTCTAGAGCATGCTACGAATAGGATTTATCTTGGACTGGTAATCCTACTGTAAAATGTACGGCTCAAGAGTGTGCCTTATTACTATGTACTCTAATGAGTACTTTCGCACATGTGTATATTACCCGAACATCTATCGAGATTTCAATAGTTTACTGGATATTCATATGAGATTATGTGACTACCTTGTTGAATAAGTGTATGTGTTTAGGTTACTTACTCAAAATCGATGGAATGTTAATTTATGTATGCTTGTATTAATAAATATGACCGGTAAGTTTATTTTCCGTTATACGAACTTACTAAGCATAAAATGCTTACTCCATTTTATTTTCCCTATTTTATAGTGCTCAAAGCTCTCGAAGGTTGGAATTCGGTCGGAGCAGTCATCACAATATCCACTACCTCATTTTGGTACAAATAGAAATCTCATTTTGATATAATGGCATGTATAAGCTTATTTGGCCAATGATGGCTTGTAGTTGTTGTTTTCTAATCTAGCAATTGGAGTGGCTAGTGATGATTTAATTTGGCTATCTTAAAAGTTATGTTTTGGTAATTACACAATTGCTTATTGTTTGTTGGTTTGATGGAATTATGTTAGCATATAAGTTTATGATAAGAGTAAGTTTATACCCTTTTAATGCATGAAATAATACCATATGATTGATGTCAAATTTTATGTGAATACGATGTTGGACTGGTGGATATATGTTTGTGAGTTTTGGTGCAGGAAAATGGTAAGTTTTGGGTAAAAAATGAGGCTAGGAAATGACCTTATTTTGTCCACACGGGTAGACACACGGGCACGTGTCTAGGCCATGTGTCAACATGGACATGTGGTTAGGCCGTGTGTCCTTTGCATCTGAAAAATGAGAAACAGAATGCTCAGAATTGGGCACATGAGCAGAGATACGGACGTGTGTCTCAGCCATGTGGTTGACATGGCCTTGAACACGGGGGTGTTATAAGGCCGGGTGAAAACTGCACCTAAATTTCAAAAATAAAATTCGCCACACGGCCTAGCACACGGGCATGTGACTTGGTCGTGTGAATTCAATTTCTTAATGCCTTAAAAGTTAGAGAGTTACACGGGTTAGGGACATGGGTGTGTGTAATACACAGCTTGACCACAAGGGCGTGTGAGCCCTGCAACATTGGAAAATTTTTGAAATGTCGCGAAAAATTTTATGAGTTTTCGATTAAGTCCCGACTCGATTCTAATGCTTGTATCGGACCTCGAGGGTCCAATTAAGGGACGTTTTGGATGATCTCGGTAAATGAATAGTAATCTATGTAAATAAATTGTAAAGTGTTTTAAATGTTTCACAATGCTCCGAAACCTTGTTCCGACGATAGATAGGGTTAGGGGTGTTACAATACATGCCATTATAACCAAAATCAAAAGATTTGAAAGTATCGATAGAACTGATGGATAGTGTGATATAACTCCGACAAGCTTCCAACCTAATTAAGCTTTTGATAATCTGTAAATTAAGGGATAAACAACTACTTAAGCAATGAATGCTTAGTAAGCTCGTACAAACTTTAAACATAATATTTCAATTCAATAATAAAGTTTATATGATAAATACAAAGCTATACCAATACCTCAAGATTTATCAACCACATAACCACTAACTCATAAATGAGTAAGTCTATCAACATCATATATCTGTTCATCCCTAACATAATAATATTTTATAAAATGTTTTACACCGTCATTAGTATTTTCATAAAACTACGAATAACTTCCTTTACTTATTTTCCATTTTATTTACTAAACATAAACTTAAATAACAATATCAATTAACTAATTAATATATTTATTCATAACATAGGTAAGTTCAACCATAAACATACGTAATTTCTCATATATAAGTACATTATTCAACTCATCAATCCCTTTTCATCATATCACATTTCAATTATGAACTTACAGTTTCATTTGTATAATACCAGACATAAGCATATACATCAATCATAATCTCAAGCTTGACATAAGCCTAATCACCATCATCAATACACAAGTTGGTGCATTTATGTATATAACTTATTTTCATGTTTCAAATCACTATCCTATTTTCAATTCTCATCCAATATCAATCATAGTACCATTTTATTTAATTACCTCTATTAACACGACTCAGACTTAGACGAATATAGGGATCCAAACAACAGACCAGTTTGGCACCCAGTGCCTCATCAGATAAATCTGAAGTAATATGCGCCTAGCGCTATATACATTTGACACCCAATGTCTCATTGGTTAAACCAAAGTAAATTGGTACCCAGTGCCTCATCGACTCGAAGTCGAAGAAATCCCTGAACTCTTTCAATCCTTAGCATGCCATCTATATCTGACTCAGCCCGATACAGTTAATAGGGTTTAATTTCACTTCCAAATACAACCAATATCCAGTTATCATATTTGCACATTATCACATTTACACATATATACATATATTCCTTTCAAATTCAAATAATCAACACATTCATAATTTATATACCAAATCAATCAATTTCAATTAACTATCAAATGTCAACCTTTTTAATTCATATATATTAGCACATCATTTCAACATCATTTCGTACTTTACTCAAATTAGACATGCTAACATCTTTTATTTGATTAATAATGTCCCAATACACACAATTGCTATATAAATAGCTATTCGCATATCAAACCACAATTGTTTATACATTGACATTAGCCATTCAATACTCAATTAATGAGTACATAACTTATGTATCTCATTTAGTCACAACATATCTCATTTTCATTTATGTTGGGGTCAATATTCCATAAATAACAAATCTTTCAAATTCATTAAACAATTTACCTTATCGAGACTTTTCTTACAAAGAACAACTTACGGATAAGAGTAAATCATCAGCAGAAGCTCATAGAGCTGGTCCACCAGAACACGCCAACAGAAGCTCGTGAGGGCTGAACAGAAGCTCGTGAGAGCTGAACAAAAGCTCGTAAGAGTTGATCCACCAAATCACTCCAAAAAGAAAGTAAAACACGAGAGTTATCAACAAATGCTAAACCTCGATTTAATTGGATGCAGATATCTCCCTCTAATATCACCATACACCAATTTACGAATGTACTCAAATCCCGCGTTCAATTCAAAACGAATATCCAATTCAATATTATAATTCAAACAATAATTAATTTTAACCATAGAATAAATGCATAATAACATTCATCAAATTTATACAAATATTAAATTTTAATCGTACGAACTTACCTGGCTAAATTGCAGAAATACCAAGATTCAAAGGCATTTTAGTAATTTCCCATGTTTCTCAATTTTCCACTCAATCTTGATCTAAATTAATAATTTCATTCAATTTATTAATTTATACAATAAAACAATTCATTTCATACAATTTGGTCATTTTTGAGATTTTTATAAAATTGCCCCTAAAGTTTTACTTTTATTCAATTTAGTCCCTGAGCCCAAAACATGAAAATTAAGCATTTTTAATGCAAACCCACACTAGGAAAATATTCATGACATTCAATAAATCCCATTTTTGCAATAATTTCAAGCAAACCCTTGTATTTTTACTATTTCAATAATTTAGTCCCTAATCGAGAAATTCATCAAACATTACTTAATAAAATATTTTTAAATAACAATTAATATCTCAAATTAATCATTTAACAACCAAAATCATATATATTCATCAATGTCAACATTCAAAATTTTTAATAAAATAAAAAACGAAGGTAAGGTTTAGTTGGACCTAATTGTAACAATCTCAAAAATATAAAAATTACAAGAAACGAATAAGAATTGAACTCACATGAAGAAAAAATTAAAGAACCAGCTTAAGCTCTCTTCTATGTCTGTTTTGAACCGAAAATTGAAGAAAATGTCTAGAAACTTTCCAATTTCAAATTTGTTTTATTTTAATTTCACCAAAATTACAATTTTACCATTGAATGCCTTTATTTTATTTTATTTTTTCTTATGCTGCCTCATCTTTTATTTTAGGTGTAATTATTTCTTAAGTCCTCCCTAATTTAATAATCAAGCCATTTAATCACTTCGTTATTATAATTAGTAAGTTTTGCATCTTTTTCAATTTAGTCCTTTTTAATTAATTAACCATCGAAACGTTAAAATTTTTCAACAAAACTTTAATACTACCTTAATGACACTCCGTAAATATTTTTATAAATATTTATGGCTTGATTTATAGAAACGAGGTCCCAATACCTCACTTTCTAAAACCACTTGACCTAATAAATCATTATAAAACACAAATTACTAATTCAAAAACCTTTTTAAAACCATATTTGACTCGTAAATATTAAATATTTACGAACTTACTTGTCGAATTTGGTGGCCTTGAACCACTATTTTTGACACCACTAAAAATCGAGCTGTTACACATGTTACCTCCACTAGGATGTTAGATGATTTAAATGTGTCCCACTAACTACTACATTTACATCAATAGCGACACAAAACTTATTTGCGGGAAAGTTCGCCTAATAAGGTTCTCACCACAACCAAGAACTTGCCATTTCACAAAGTGGAACTTTGCAGTATTGGCGAAGTTCTATGAAGTACTTTGCCACGAAGTTACCATTCTAAACGCCAAGAAATGCATTTAAGCAAATAATATCTTGCCAATTGTACCTTTCTATGACTATGCGTCATCTCCATATATTCATACATTCATACCATTATTATTTGTTTGGTCATACTCTATCCCTTTCATGATTTCCCTTAACTATTCCTATTACATAGGGCATCACATGTATAATGCTTTTGGTTCACCATAACACTTCTTATAGAGCTTTTCTTTTAGAATCCGTCGAGCTAGGGTGTACAAGCGTTTTTCAAGGAATTTCTTATGCTTAGCCAGATCCTTATGCCTTACTTGCTCAAATATTACTCTTAGTGCCTTGCTTCCAATAACATCGTTCAGTCATTGGGACTCCGTCGGGCGGGATGTACATACTTGGTGTTGAAATCATCATAAGTAAGAAAGGTATATTCCTATCTAAGAGGAAATATACTGTCGATTTACCGGATGAAACTAAAAAATTGGGATGTAAGACATGTAGCACACTAATGGCTTCTAATTCACAACTTATGAAAGAAGATAATGATCCATTTAAAGACCTTGAGAGGTATAAAAGATTAGATAATTCATGTCTTCACAATTACTCCTCCTGATATTACATATTATATAAGTGTTATAAGTTAAATGTTGAAGATTTGTTTCAGTTGCCATAATCTAGCAAATTTTAGATATAACCATAACTCTTTGATTTGTTTCAAATTTTTAGAGATTTTTTTAGAGATTATATGATTCTGCTAGTAGCTTATTTTTAGTCAATAGTTGTTAACTTATTTACTATATAAACACTAGTTTTAGTTTAACAAAATATACTCATTCGATTTCAGTTACTTCTACTTTTCTCTTGACTTTGTTGTTTTCTTCTTTCCATAAGCTTTTCTATAAAACTCTAACAAATTGGTATAAGAGCTTTCTTCTTGAGGGATCTATATGAAAAATATTTTGTTTTCTTTCTTGTTTAATGGATTCAAAAATCCCTTTCACTACACTTACACTACCTGTTTTCAATGGTGACGGTTAGCATGTTTGGGCAACAAGGATGAAGGCTCATCTAGAGGAATATGATCTATGGGAAGCTGTAGAGGAGGACTAAAAGTTCCTTCATTACCGACCAACCCGACGGTGGCACAAATAAAGAATTATAAGGAGAAAAAAAAATCAAGAAAATCAAAGGTAAGAGCTATATTATTTAATGCAGTCTCATTTGACATCTTTCTCAGAATCATAATAATGAAGTCAGCCTTTAAAGTTTGGAATTTCTTAAAGGAGGAGTATGAAGGCGATGAAAGGCATGGAAATGTTAAACCTGATTAGAGAGTTTGAACTCCAGAAGATGAGAAATTTCGAGACGTTGAAGGAGTAATTTTACAAACTGCTTGGAATCACAAACAAAGTAAGATTACTTGGTTCTAAAATTCCTAATTCCAGATTAGTTAAAAAAAATCTTGTAATTGTTCCTGAAAGACTTGAAGCTACCATTTCCTCTTTGGAAAACACTAAAGATCTGTCAAAGATTAGTTTGGCAAAATTGATGAATGCTTTGCAGGCATAAGAGAAAAAAAGACTCATTAGAATTTAAGGGTTTGTTAAAGGTGCATTAGCTACAAAAACTCAGTATAGTCGATGAGGAAAGGAAAAGAAACATGAAAAAAAAAGTAGAAATTTTGGTTCTGATTCTTTTAGTAAAAGTATAGGAATGAAATCTGATTCTCCTCTTTGTGAACATTGTGGAAGACAGGGTCATCCACCTTTCAAATGCTAGAGAAAGCCAGACCAACAATGTGAAAAATGTTAGAAGATAGGGCATCATCAAAGAATTTGTAGAAGTAAAACCCAGTAAAAGACTGTCACAAAAGTGCATCTGCAACAAAAGAATGTTGTTCAAGTTGCTGACGAATAAGAGGAGTGGAAACACGAAAATTTACGCATTTCTACATGCCCTTTTTAACTTAAAATCATACCGTTTCGATTAAATTCGTGTCAAAAAATAATTAATTTTTATAAAATAATTAAATTGTATTTAAAATATGAACATGATGAATTTTAGTTAATTTATTAATTAATTTTGATTAATTTTGGTTATTTTCGACAGAATTGCGCAAAGGGCGAAAAATGGTTCGGCAGACACTGCTTGAAGCACAAAACTGAGAAGCAAATTGAAGTATCAAGGTGAATTAATTTCCAGCCTAAGGCGGTCCAATTATGTGTATTAACTCATAATATAATTAATTTTAATTTATACCCAATTTAGTTTGGGCTAAATAAATTACTATTAATTAATTATGAAAAAAGTGGTCCAGTTGAACCGAACCGCTTGGACTAAACCTGCCAAGAATTGGGCAGCCCAAAACCATCCATATGCTGACCCAAATCAGCTTAATAGCTGATTAATTAAGCTTGAAAAGAAGCCCTTGAAGACTTGTCAAAGTTGCATTCAGGCCCCTCCACAATTAGTGGCTTTAAAGATTTGCCCCAATCCATATTTAGCAAAGTTGAAGCCATCAACTTTGCCATATAGATGGCCGGCCAAAGGGTGGCTCTTTGGCTGCTATTTTTAGCAAATTTTAGCTTCCACATTCAGCTATAAGAACCACCTTTGGCTGATCATTCAAAGCATCCCTCATTCATTCATCATTCACTCACATCTCTTCTCTCCTCTCTCACTTTCTCCTCTTATTTTCCCATTCCAAGCCCCTTGCTCTTGTGCCAATTTCTCCCCTTGGGAAAGGGTTCTTCTTCAGCCATTTTGGAGCAGCAATTGAGTGTTCATAGAAGCCTTGATCGGAAAAGACAACAAAGAAGGAAGAACGGAGCAATCTAGTCAAGCCACGAAAAAATACCAGATTTGATTCTTGTTCCCTATATCTTTAATTTTTGTTGTTGTTATAATGAACATATCTATGAATATTTATATTTTTGGAATGGTTAATTTAATCAGTTAGATGGAATTTAATTCGTATTGGTTTGATTGCATTTCATCAGCTTAAATTGTTAAAATCGTGTTTATGTTGTTATAGGCCTCGGTAAAATGCTTGATTAAGTAAAGTCATGCCTAAGTTATTCTTGCATTATAATTATTAGGTAACTAATGAATTAATTATTTAAATGGATTGAAATTGTAATTAATGGACACAATTCTTAATCAGTGCATGTTTATTCTTCTAAGGTAGCTGAAGGTTAAATTAGCAATGTATCTGGCGATATTATTGCCTTGCATAACTTGCAGGATTATTGTGATTAAACTGTTTCAAGGTAGGGATATCTTGTTACCTCACATAGTCTTTTATATGCTTATTAGATTTAATTAATCGTTTGAACTAACATAGGGATATACAAGAGATTAGTTCAGTTTAATGAGTATGTATGTGCAATAACATGTTTGCTTATTAGAATCTGTTTAGTCAATTGAATTGGCATAGGGATATGTCAATAGAGGAATGGATTTTGGTATGAGAGCATGTTCATAAGTTAGCAAATTACTGGGTTGCCGTGAAATTATTCGTAACAATATAAACATGAGTGTAATAATTCTAAGTGAAAGAAATGTAGTTAATCCAACACAATTATGTCATCTTGATTAAATTTATTTTGAAATCGTACCTTGAGAACTTTTTATTTATTTTAATTATTTAATTTCTTAGTTTTTAAATCACCCTCTTCAAACAAAATATTTTTCTTCACCAAAGTGTTTTAAATTGCATTCATAAATAATTTTTTTAACAGTCCCTGTGGGTATAATAACTCGACATTTACTTGTCACTTTATTACTTGTTGCGATTGTGTACACTTGCACATTTCCGTCGTTCCAAGGAGGAGCAACTCTTTGTGGCCACTTGCTTCATTCGTGTGGGAAGTGGCTCATTGACAGTGGTTGTACCAACCATATGACTTTTGATCTGAGCTTTTCAAAAACTTAGATACTTTAGAGTTTCCTAAGTAAAGATTGGAAAAAGGAAGTATATATTGTAGTCAAGGGAAAAGGCAGAGTTGCAATTTAAAGCATTTTAGGTGCAAAATTTATCAAATATATGTTATTTAACACCCTAGACCCGGTCTAGATGTCCGGTCCAAGTTTAGAGAGTTACATTATCAATATTCAAATATTACGCAAAACACAATAATAATAAACCATGTTTCATATAATATTCATCTTAAAGATCCGTTGATTAGTTAATGCATAATCTTCCAAAGTTCTACTATCATAAATTACTGAAAATCCTAACATAACACTTGAAAGAAAAGTAAAAGCTTGATCGAGCTCCCGCGACACTGACCTATTCAAGAATGAGAACCATCTAAAGTCCAATCAACAACAAATATGAGTTGTGAACTCAGTGTGTAAAAGAAATTTGTTTAATTAATGCTTACTTATAAAACAATTCCAATTTCAAAGATTTACTTCGATATAGATGAAATGTTTAATTCAGATTCAGAACAGATTTGTTACATATATATATATACAAATTCAGTTCCAAATATAGTACAGATCAGATTTAGATGCAATATCCTAATCCCCATCCATTATACACCGTCTTCGGCCATCCCAACATGCTATTAAGGACATTCAATGCCTAACTAACCCTACACACCTTAAAGTGTCTGTTTGACACTTTACAGATACACACACTTAGTCTAGGTCGGTCGACGACAAAGTGCGTAACTGTGTTTATACACATTATGGCACAGCCACTAATTCAGAACAGATTACTTCCTTCTTCACAATAACCCAACCCATGCAAATGCAGAACATAAATGCCCATATTGAGTATTCAGTCATTCTAATTCATTTCACAATAGGTAAGATAGTTCAACCTCAAAATAAGTGTCATAGTATACATACAACTATGTTATTCACACATCATTCTCAGAATATTAGATAGCTCTCATACGATCAAATTCAATTGTTCATACAATGAGAAAATCAGTAACAGTGTTAAACAACATTCACGGCCTCAAAAACAGGTTTCGAGCCCCAATTACATGACACACGGCCTGATCACACGCCCATGTGCCTTACCCGTGTGGTTCTGAAACTTAAACAGTGAGTTACACGACCTAGACACACACTCGTATCCTTGCCCGTGTGACCCATATGGCCTGGGTACACGCTCGTGTCCCTGACTGTGTGGTTTTATACCACAAACAGTAAGTTACACGGCCTAGGCACACATCCGTGTCCCTAGCCGTGTGGTTTTATACCACAAACAGTGAGTTACACTGCCCAGACACACGCCCGTATCCGTTGCCCATATGAACCCTGCACTAACATAGCCATACACGATCTAGACACACGCCCGTGTCCCTACCCGTGTGACCTCAAATAAACAAACAGTGAGTTACACGACCAATCACGCGGCCTACCACACAGTCTTGCAGCGTTGACAGCCACCATTTTTATATGACCAAAACTTGCCAACACTAAGGTTTTTGATACGCACCTGGTTTCGCTTTGACGGGAAAACAATACGGAGATTACCCAGAACCTAATTAACCATTCAGTAATCGATCTTTTGATTAAAATGACTAAATAACTCTACATTAATACATAGTCAATTTTTCCGAACAAATCAACACGAGGGAATTTCAACGGCTAACACTTATCAATGAGTCAACCGTGCTAAGTCAGCATAATGCACGAAGGGTCACTTCCCTCTGTACTCACCAAGGGACAAAACGGCTAATTAACAGAGAGTGTAAACAAAACGATCAGATAATTCCCAATTTAACAACGCAACAGAAATCTAACCAAACCTCGTAGAAGTCGAAAGATTCCGACAGAATTTATAAAGAAATCTTTCAAAAACTTAAATATCTCTCTAATTTTTTATAATCACTTGTTGAACACACTCAACGAGGAGAAATTAAAGAAGTAAAACAAAGAAAGGAAAAAAAATGAGAAGAAGAAAGATACAGATGTTAACCAAATTTTAAAAAAAAATTTGTCTTAACCACCAGCATACCTCCGACAACTGGCAAAAATTTTCTTAACGCATACGATAAGATTCGAACTCGGGACTAGACATAATACAGATAGATGCTTAACCAATGAACCAGCAGGCTCATTCTTGGCATAGATTCTTACAGAACTACCTTTAACCATATACCACATGGACAGGGATTGTTCTAAAAGAATAAAACTTTTAACGACGCAACTCGAACTTCAGACCTTAAACAAAAAAGCAGAGTACAGAACCAGAGATACAAAAATCTTATTACTGCATATACTTACAATTAAATTCTTAATATTTTGGGGCGTTACATGTTATTTGTACCTAACATCAGTCAACATTTGTTGAGTGTTGGCCAGTTAATTCAAAAGGGTTTCAAAGTTATCTTTGAAACAATCAATGTTTAATCAAATATGCAAATTGCAATGATGTATTCTAAGTAAAAATGAAAAGAAAGAGCTTTGCACTTGATCCATTAAAGGGGGAGCAAGCCGCACTGTAATACCCCTATCCCGTAATCGTCGCCGGAATAGGAAAGGGCATCACCGGACAGACTGAACATTTCAGAACAATATAGAATCACAGATTTTAAACAACATTGATACATATCATCAATTCATTGATTAAGATGGTCTACGATGACCTAAAACATACATTTAGGAAAGGTCGGAGCTAAACCGAATACATTCAGAATTTTCAAAACTTATCCAAAATTTTCAAAACTGTTAAAGTCACACGCCCGTGTGACGCACACGGGCACCAGACACGCCCATGTGATCCAACCGTGCCAAAAAGAGTTCCTATACTGACCTTTTCACATGGCCAACAAACACGGCCGTGTGCCATGACCGTGTGATATTTAGCTAGCTACTGACTTAAGCCCACGGCCATAAGGCACACCCATGTTCCCTGACTGTGTGGCACAATGCAGGCTTGGTTTAAGCTAATTTGCCACCCCTTTTGGGTCCAATCCTATAAGCAATAGTATACAACATTCATACCAAAATTATCAATCAATTCTATGCTTAAAGATGACCAATTCACATTAGAACATAGCACATTACAAACATACACCAAAACCATGCACAAACTTATCATTTGCTAGCCAATTCACATGGCATAACATATATACATTTCAAGCTTACATACCTAAACATTCTAGCCTATACATGCCATACTTATAAATATGTACACTTCCAAAAGTACCAAAATGAGTTTGACAGTGTGGTGGCAATCCTCGACTATCTCGAGTCTTCGATGAGCTACGATAATCAGAAATGCATGAGAAATCACACAGAGTAAGCTACAAAGAGCTTAGTAAGTCAAAAAAATTACCCAAACTAATATAGCATATAAGTAAAAGTTAATAGCCAGAATTCACAACCATCTCATGGAATACTTCATTACTTTACAGAAACCAAGTCTATTATATTCAGAAATCTAGTACGATACAAACGTACCTGTATAAATTATACATTTCATAAATTGATTTCCATATCTTATACTTCCTCATCAGACAATTCAGAAACGGAATAGATGTTCATAGCTAGGTACAATGTCGATGTCCCAGACGTGGTCTTACATGTAATTCGATATCGAAGCCTCTGTCCCAAACAGGGTCTTACACAAAATCTCAAATCGAGGCCTGTGTCCCAGATATGGTCTTACACGATATCTCAGATCAATGTCGACATCCTTTTAGGAACATACAGGGCTTTTTAGACCTCAACATGTTATCAGAGTTTGTACATCAAGCTCTCTAGGCCGTCCAATACAGATTACAGTTTAAATATGCAGAGTTTAATCAATTTAACACATAATTGTAATTCGATTTACATCGTACGGATTCCGGACGAAAACGAGTCGACTATTCAACTACTTTGGATTTCCCTCGGTCTAAGTCCGATTTTTTTTCTTCTTGATCTATTACAATTCAAATTCAACCATTCAATCATTCATTTCATTCAAAATAATCCATGAACACATGTTTAGGGCACTTTGCATTTTAGCCCTTACATTTTCACACTTTGACAATTTAGTCCATTTTTCACAAAATTACAAATATGCAAAATTCACCAAGACTATACCTTAGCCGAATATACATGGCTTCCATACAAGTCCGAATAGCACATTTAATTCACAATTTAGTCCCTCAAAACTCATTTTCACAATTTAGCCCAAATAGCTCTATTTCATCAAAATTCAAAGACAAAACTTATAAATTATTTTTCAAGCCTTCATAATTCATCCAAAAGCATCACAAACTCAAGATATCAACAATGGCATTTCATGAAATCTTTAACAGAAATAGAAATTCAGACATGTGTTTTGAAGAACACGAAGCAACGATCATAGAAACATAAAAATTATTAAAAACTGAATAAATTTCATACCTCAATTTAGCTGCCAAAGTGCCAAATGTACAAAAGCTTCAAACCCTTCTTTCTTTTGCTGATTTTCGGCTAACATGCATGTTAATGGCCTATTTCCATATTTTGTTTTATTTTATTACACATTATAAGCTATATACCAACTTTGCCCTTATTATAAACATGTAAAATTTCACCTAATAATGTCCATAATTGTCCACCATTTAAACAAATGGTAAATTTGACATGCAAGGACCCCCACTTAACTAAGCCAAATCAAATAGGTGCTTTATCATCCAGACTCAACTTTTACACTTTACTCGATTTAATCCTTTTTCAAAATTAAGCACAGAAACAGACAAATTAAATCACAGAAATTTCACAGATGCAAATTCACATATCACAGACACAGAAAATAATATTAAAATATTTTTTAGACTCGAATTTATGGTCCCGAAACCACTATTTTGACTAGGGCCTAAACCAGACTGTTACACGCGCTCTCCTCAAAAAATGTTCATGCTGAAGTTTAGTACAAGAGGCTTGGACATTTTAATCATGCAACTGAAATTTCAAAGCAGATCAAACTTGAAGGTACTTCTGTAGGACATGCAGGTTTGAAATTCAGAATAAAAAACCAAAATAGGTACTAGCAGTTTAACAAGCCTAAAGACTTGAACAACTCTTCTCCTAGTAGATTACTAGACAGGCTACATCATGAGTAAAAATTTATACCAATGAGCAGCAGCGCTACCAGAAGTAGTAAGGATGGTGAAAATGCTAGCGTAAATCAGGATGCTAGTGGAACTTGTGACTTTACAAGCAACGAGATTGAACTTGATTCTATGTCCCTAAACATAGACTCAACATATGAATTTACTGACCAAAGTTAATCTACACCAATAGGAAATGTACAGGTTATTGTTTATAGTGATTCAAATAAAGATGGTGAGATATTGATATCTCCTCCGACTGTCTATAACCAAAATGACGGTGGGGGACTCGATTCTTCGATTACACCTCCTAGAATTTCTCATTCATGTTCAAAAGAACCACCTCTTAGACCTGTTGCTAATTTGGGTCTTTTTACTCCCAATGATGAATTTGACATGCCTCTGTTGGTCATCACATTTGGTTGAGATACAATTTCTATTCTGAGCTCCACTAAACAATTAACTACAGAAAATGTTTTTGTTGTTCAGATGCAACATCCACGATCATGGTTGGATAGGTTTGATTTAGTGATTACTTTCTAACATGATTATTATCCATTTAATCCTCATAGATAAAGACAAATTCCTTGGTTTCTTCAGAGGTGGATAAATCCTCGCAGACCTTCTAATAGACATGTGATTCTCATTGTGGGAGCTCTTTATCTGGTTGATTCTGTTGCATTAAGAAGTGCTACTTCAGTTTGGCATGATGAATTGGCTTCGCTTGTAAAGCCCTTGCTTGTTGTCAACATTAGAAAGCCAACAAGTAGCTATCAATATGGTGCGGATCTTGCAAAATAGTAATGCTCTTGGAATTTGCAGCAATTAAAGAAAGGATAAGTGTTGAAGGTTTGCTTCAGTTACCATAATCTAACTAATTTTAGATATAATCATAACTCTTTAATTTGTTTCAGATTTTTAGAGATTTTTTTAGAGATTATGATTCTATTAGTAACCTATTTTTAGTCTATAATTGTTAACTTGTTTACTATATAAACACTAGTTTTAGTTCAATAAAATATACACTTTCCATTCCAATTACTTCTACTTTTCTCTTGCCTTTGTTGTTTTCTCTTTTCCATAATTTTTCTCTAAAAATCTAACATTAATTCATGCATTCACCAAAAATTAAACCTTTGGCAACATTAGAACAAATCTTGTGTTATCTAAAAGGGGCTCCGAGACATGGTCTTTTATGTAAGAATTATGGGTACATTAATATTGAATGCTTGTCAGATGTAGATTGGGCATGATCTAAGATGGATGGGAGATCTACTACACGATAGTGTGTTTTCATTGAAGGAAATCTAATTTCTTGGAAAAAAGAAGAAGCAAAATCTAATATCTCTATCAAGTGCAGAGTCAAAATATAGTGCTGTGACACAAACTGTGTGTGAGACTAGGGGGTAAAAAATATGAACATTTTAGCCATCAGCAAGATTGTATGGCTAGAACAACTATTGAATGAACCTGGTTCAAAACGTTGCTACAGCAAAGCCATGGTGTGATAACCAAGTTGCTCTTCACATATCTTCCAATCCAGTGTTTCATCAACAAACCAAACACATTGAAGTCGACTGTCGTTTTATTCGTGAGAAGCTTCAACAAAAACTCATCTCTGTAAGTTATATTAAAACAAGAGCTCTATTAGAAGATATCTTTAGAAAAGCTCTAAATGGACCTTTGATTGATTATATTTGTAACAAGCTAGGTATGATTAATATCTATGCTCCAACTTGAAAGAAAGTGTTACGGAATACTTGTGTATAATTGTAGAATAAACTTCTAGGAATAGATTACATAGCAGATTTTTAAGGATTAGTTTTTATTTATATCTCTAATTTTCTTTTCTTTTTAGGACTAACTCTATTGTATATATGCACTTGTTGATAGAATCAATATACAAATTTATAGAACATTAGTTTCTCTGTTTATGTATGTTGTTAAAAATTCATTTTTGAATCATATAAATAAATGAACTTATTACATTTTATAAACCAATCACAAGACTCCATTTTACACCATTAAGAACTAGACTTAAATATATTTTTATATATTGCTCATATTCTATTTATTTTTATACCAATTAAAACCATACTCATTTTCTCTTAAACAACTTCACTCAATCAATTAAGAAAAATTATCAAAATTTCATAACTTTTTTATGTTTTCTCCTTGATAAATTTCATCATAACTCTTAACCATCTGTTAAAATAATTGCACTAAAAATCAAAAGAGAACTTACACTTACATTAGTGATTCAATTGGAAAAACATATTTAGATGGACAAGTTTAATTTAAGGGCGAAAACTTCACTTTAAATGATACATACAAATATGTAATTTACCTTATTTTTAATCATTGCAGAGTTTGATTCATTTAGACAGCTCATCTTGCTAAGTCTATAATTTAAACCACATATAACTTACTAAATATTTAATTTGCTTTATTTTTAAATATTCTAGAGTTTGATTGGTTTAGATAGTTGAACTCGAAAGTGGTTCATGTTTAGGTAGAATAACAGGGAAATCATGAATCTCATCCATCCATGGATTCTTCTCCACTAAAGGATGGATGTTCTTCAATGCCTTCCAAACCATACTGTTGCATTTGAAGCCTGATCCAAACCCTATTTGCCAAACCCTATCGCCATTGTTGATCCTTCCCTTAGCTTCAGAATAAGCCAACTCATACCACAATGAAGAACTCGAAGTGTTGCCGAATCTGTAAAGAGTCATCCTCGATGGCTCCATTTGCCATTCACCAAGGTTCAAGCTTTTCTGCAATTCATCCAGCACTGCTTTTCCTCCTGCATGAATGCAGAAATGCTCGAATGCTAGCTTGAAATTTGGAATGTAGGGTTTCACCTGTTATTTTTATCAACTCATTATTAGTTTGCGAGGAAGCAGATGTTTTTTAATAGAAAGTAGACATGTTCAATCAAAGTGAACTAATATTTGAAGAGTTTGAACAAAATTATTAGGTCGATTGAGTTTTAGCTAGATTGGAATGGATAATATTTTCAATATGAGTTCGAGTGTACTAAAGCGCATTATCCTCCTATTTATGGGTTGAGGAGGGGCTACGGATAATTTTAAATATTGTGTCAAAAAGAGAATATATGAGGAGAACTTATAATAAAATTATTCAAAAAATATGTGATATTTATATATTTATAAACAATTTATTAGAAGTTGAAGTTGTTAGAATTACAATTTTTTTAAATAATTATAATTTAATTTGCAATTATTAATTAAAAATGTTATGCTAATTTTTTTTGAATAATCTCATTATGAGTTCATATCATATCTGTTCTTTTTAACACAATGCCTAAAATTAGCCATAGCCCCACCCAACCTATAAATTAGAGGATAATGCGTTTTAATACACTCAAACCCACGTCCTCCTACATTGGTAATAATATCTATGCTAATTAAGCTAAGACTAAATCGACAAATATTATGCTAATTTTAAAATAGAGCTACTACTTCAAATAAAAATTTAAGCATAAAATATATGGAAAAGATAAATACAATTATAATTACAATTATTAGTTAAATATAGGGAAAATATTAGAGTTTTATGTCAATTAATTATAATTTTGAATAATGTTACTTTGCATTAATTAAATAAAATAATATTATATTATATGTTGAATATATTAAAAATAATTTAATTATGATTTAAAAATATTCTATTATTATAATATTTGAATTGGTAAGTTGAATTCGAAATAAAAAAAAAGTTATTTACTTTAATTATTACAATTAAAAATCATATTTAAAAAATTAATTAAATATTAAATTTATAAAATTACATATTATATAAAAATTAGTATATAAAAATAAGATACATAGGAGGCACCATAGACGTGCCTACCTATGTACTCGGCACCTGCCTTTTTATTATTATTTATTATTGTCACATTTTGGGTGTTTTACAGGAAGAGCAAAGAGAAAACAGGGAGGAAGGTGAAAGAAAAAAAAAAAGGGGGAGGAAAGAGAAAAGTTTGAATTTTTTTTATATTTATAAAATGTATATTTATTATTTAAATTGTTTAAATTTATAAATGTATATTTTGTATTTTTAATATATTTTTAAATTCTTTTTTGTTAACTTTGATGTTCCAAGCTTTTGATATAATAACATTTATAATATTTTTTTATCTATATTTTCTAAACATTTGGTGAAAATAATTATTGAAACTTGTGTTAAACATTTTCAATGTATTTCAAAGACTTGTAAAAATACTCAAAAAGATGTTTTAAATGCGTTTTAATTCATCTACATGTTTTTTAGTCAATCCGAAATGTTTTTAAATATTTTAAAATCATTTTATACAAGTCTAGGAAGTTGTACTAATACATGGAGGAAGTTTTATCGATAAAAGCAAGTCAAAGAGCACTCCAAGCATCCCTTTAGCCTTCTACTGATACTTAGGAGGGATTTCTACCTATACAAGCCCACTTCTACTCATACATCTTGTGAGTTCTATTGATTCAAGTTTGTCTATAATACTTCAACGGCTAGAAACTATTCCTCAATGGCAGTAAACGGTTACAAAATTTTCCCTTGTTATATATACACATCAAGATACAAGATATAAACATCTAAGCATAAAAGTCAAGAGAAAGCCTCAAATTTTTTATTTTCTCTTGTACATATCTCTTACGTGCTTATTGTTAGATTTTTTATCATTCTCATTTAAATTCTTTGAGAGAGCTTAACACCTGTAAACATACACTTTTGAGATATCTTTATTATTTACATCTTTTCTTTAAATTGCAAGAGCTACTTAAGGTTTTTAGGTTATAGTTGAGTCTTGTAAAAATTAAAGGGTTCTAGTTAATCCACAAAAACTAGGGAGAATGTTCTATCTTAGCCTTGTGAAAAAAATAAAGATTGTAAATGTTATACTTTCTCCTTGAAAGGTATCAATTCAAGTATTGTGAATAGGGAATTTTTAGTTGAAGCATACCAAAATAGTAAAAGTGGACAATTAAGGTTGAACCATATAAATCGATTTGTTCAAAATTTTCTTTTATTTCTTCACTATTTAAAAAAATTAAAAACATTTTTAAAATATTAATTTACCCCTCTTAATATTTTCATTCCTAACATTTTTAAATAAATTTCACACATTTGTATTGTAAGTGGTCGAATTTTTTGTTTACTTTTGGAAGTACTTTTTTATTATCTCAATTAATTATTGATTCTACTTTTTTAAAAAAATCATTTACATAAGATATTCATATATATATATATAAGTTATTTAAATAATTTGTTAGGATAATTGAATTTAAAGGAAAAAGTTATTTTATTACTTAATTAATTTCATTTTAAGTTTTAGTTATGATTTTAATGATTGTTTCCATGTTGGATTAGAAATTGATATCTAGAAAAAAAAAATTAAATAATGTATTTAAGGGTTGAAGTCAAACATTTACATGGGTTGATTTAGAATCTTTTTGGTATCAGGAAAAAGTTATTATTTTTGGTAAAACATTTATTTGGGTTGATTTAGAATTTATATTTTATTTATTTGCAAAAAAGAATAATTATTTTTAATGATATATTTAATCAGTTTATTTATTTAGCATGTTGATTTAGTATCCATATCCAATTTGCTTGAGAAAAAAAATACTCTTTTTTCTAAATCATAAATATTACACTCACATGACAATTTAAGATTCCCAACCAACTTTAAGAAAGATTAAAAAGTTAAGCAGCAATCACTATTTAATAAATTTTAAAATAAAATAAATATTTGAAACCCGAGTATGCCGGGGATTAAACACCAGTAATTATAAATCTTAAAACTTGTTTTATATCATCACTAATAATAATATTATTAAATAACTGGGTTATATCATAATTTGGTATTTTTATATTTTAAAAAGGTTGTAAGATTTGTATCGGATTAATTGGATCAATAACTGATTGATATATTGGTCTAGAGAATGAGTTGAACCGATTGGCCTAAACATCGTTAGGACTAATTGAATCGGACTACAAAATCAATTAAAATATGATTTTTAAAATTTCCATTTTTAATGAATTTTTATTAAATTACTTAATCAAACTAAATCAACTTATTAGACTAGATTTGATGGGGTAATTAATCTGTCCACTAATCCGATGATAAAAACATCGCTATTATTCAATATAAATTTAAAATAGTTTATACCAGTATATATTGATGGAGCTGTATGTATATTTTTTTATCATTAAAAAATAATAACTCAGCTCCAGGCTTCTAACCAAACTATATAAATTTTGTTTATCAAAACTGAACCTAGCGAATTAAACCAAACCCTCCTATGTTCCTTTAATATTCAGTACCAAATTGGTTTTTCTAGTAATTTTTATTTTTACTCAAAATTTCGAACCAGGATTTCCATGTCCAATCCCAACTTGAACCAGGATTACCCAGATGGTCACATAGCTCGACTCTCCGACATAGAGGCCTATCTTCATTGGAGCTAAGGCTCCCTCAAATTTTGGAAAATTATTGGTAGGTCCTTTAAATTTTATGAAGATTTTAATTAGGCCCTGAAAATTTTGTAAATTATCATTAAGCCTCTTAAATTTTTTGAAATTTTTAACTAAGCTTTTCAAAATTTTTACAAATTCTTATCAAGCCCTCTAAAAGTAAAAAAAAAATAATAATAATAATAATTAGGCCCCAAAACTTAATACTAAAATCTATCACTACGTTAAACAAGTCTAAACATAAAAATTCGGGGAAAAAAACTATTACCTTTTTTGTGAAGAATTTTCTTGCAACCAAAGAAGTAACAACAACGAGCAGTTCGGACCACGGAAGAACGAGTGGGGCAAGTGTTGAGATATTTGCTTTCAAGGCTTCTCCGGCAACTGCCATGAGATTTTTGGAGAGGGCGATGCCAATGGTGCCTTGTTCATCTTCTTCTTCATGCACGCATTTGTAGCTGGCATCGTTGGCGCCTTCATGGGTGCGAAGGGTGTGAACCAGCTCGTACTTGGAGCGGTGGTGGTCTGATGGGTGGTTAGATAGAAGGATGGCAGCTCCGCCAACTCGAAATAGGGTGTTTGAAAGTAGCATTGCTCGATTGTTGCCTAAATATGAATCCTTAGTGACATTTTCGGCGCTCACCACCAAAGCATAAGTCCTTGGGTGCACCTATATATATTATATACACATATATATATATAAAGCAAAATGAAAATTTTACCTATTTACATTTACCTATTTTGTAAAATTTACCATTATTTTTTTAGCTAAATTTGACTCCTAACTTTTGAAAAAAATTGAATTTGATCGTTAATTTTTCAAAAACAAAAAAAAACTTTGAATTGTTATTTTTCAATGGAAATGTTGACTAAAGCATTTAAATTTTAAATACGGAATCCCGCATAGCAATCCATGTATGCTTTCTATTTTTTGTGAACATTTTATTTTTATTTTTTTTGAAATTCGAATTTTTTTATGTTTTTGAGTACTTTTATAGGTTTTAAATTATTTGTTGACGTGTGATATAAGACAAATGGTGCTATGTCAATATGAAGTATATGTAGATTGCCACACGGGTTGCAATGCCAATATAATTAAAAATAATGTTTTAGTCAGCATTTTCATTTAGAAAAAAAATTAACTCTTTTTAAAGAGTAAATGATCAAATTTAGCTTAAAAAAAAAGGAATAAGAACCTAATTGACAGTAAACATTAGAGGTTAAATTTATAATTATGACAAAAATAAACATGCACAATATAAATTGAAAAAGTTAAAATATGCCATACGTCTTTGTACTCTTCTTAAATTTGGAATTTAGTTTTTATACATTTATTTCTAAGAATTTATTCGTATTTCTAGGAATTTATTTGTACTTTCATATTTCAAAATTGTTAAATTATTTTTCTTAAATTCGATGGAGTGAAGTTTGCATTTAAAGCTCTTTCTTTTTCTTTCCATACAGAGGCAAATATGGGCCCTGGCCCTTAAAATAAAAAATTACTATTTAGGTTTTTTAATTTTTTTTTAAATTTTAAATTAGTAAAGGTAAAATTATATTTTAGTCCTCTTAAAATTATAAAAATTTGATTTAATTCTTTAAAAATTCTAAAGATATAAACTATATAAAATTAAAATTTCATTCGGCCCCTAAACAATTATTCTGGCTTCGTCCCTACCCAATGAACTTTCTTTTTTTTTTTTTAAATTTTAGATTTACAAATTTTAAAATTCCTAGATATAAAAGTAAAAAGACTAAATTTTAAATTTGTAAAAATTACGTCAACTTATAACATACTTCAACCAATTTGAAAATCACTCATAATTAAATTAGATGGTATTTGTAATAGCAAACCTGCAAAAGTTGTTTAGCAACATCAATGGCGATAACTCCAGCACTGCAACCCATCCCACCAAGACTATAACTCAAAACATCGTGTCTAAGCTTAAATCGATTGACAATCATGGCGGACCACGACGGCACTGGGTTAAACACGCTGCTATTCACCACAAGGATCCCTATATCCTTACTTTTCATCCCACTTTTCTCCAATACCTCTTCAATGGCTCCAAATATAACCTCTTCTGTTTCCTTTTTCGCCGCTGCAATTCCTTTTTCAACTGGAACCGCCATCATAGCTCTCGGAACATATGTCTTATCACCAACACCTGATTTCTCCATGATTTTCTTTTGGAATGCTAAGCTTTCTTCTGTGAATTTCCCAGTGCCTGCAAGTATTTTCATTATACGTTCTTTGCTGCATCTTTGATCTGGTTTAGGCTTATAACATGCGAAATTCAGTAGGTAAACTTTTCTACGACGGTTTCTGAAGTAAAGGGTTGCTAAGAAAATGAGAGAAAATGAGGATATTGTGATTGTTTTTAAGTTGTCATGGCGGATTATCTGAACCAAATCGTGAATCGAAAACGTGCAAAAAGGATCTAAGATGATGGCGAAAAAGGCTAGAAACAAGAGGTTCAAAGTTCTGAGTTTGAATTTGAAGTTATTTTGTGGATCATGTTCGTTTTCTGGGTTCATGATCTTTGTTGGATACAAATATTTGTCGAGAAAATGTGGGAAAAGCTTGCAAAATGTGAAAGAAATTTAAATAGGCGGAGTCTGATCCAGCTAGGCCATTTGCATTCTCTTTAAAGTTTTATATCAACATGACGATTGACGAGGAAAATAAGTTTATAGTATGGTTGATGGATACACATTTATGTTAGTTAAAAATAATAATGATTTAACACGTAACTACTTAGTGCCAGACATATAGTATGGTTGAGGATTACACATTTATAGTATCATTTTAATACTTTAAAGAAATTGAGAGTTTAATCCATCTAACCCAATTCAATATAATATTAAATAACAATAATATATTTTTATTTTTTTTAGAATAAGAAATATATACATATATAAATGGATTTAAGCTACTCATATTTTTTTATCACATGACTATTATATTTAATAATTAAAATCTATAATCTATAATATATATAAAAATACGGGTTTAGACTTTTGAACTGATTAGAATATCTTTTATTTACTATCATAATACTAAATTCACTTTTTAAAATATTTATAATATTTAATTCAGAATTAATAAAATAGTTGTAATATTTATACCTTTAAAAATAATTATAATTATTAGTTAAAAAGAATTGTGCTAATTTTAAAACAAAATTATTACTTGAATAGAATTCTAAGCATAAAAAAATATAGGAAAAAAATTGTGATAATTATAATTTAAAATTATTAATTTAAAAAAATTGGCGCAAACAAAAGTTGTGTTAATAGAGCTATTACTTGAATTTAATTCTAAGTATCTTAGTTATCGCATAATTAATATTAAAGTTACGTATGTTAATTAGTTATTTTTTTAATAATGTTACTTTGCATTAATTACATAAAGCAAAACTATATTGTATGATGCTTTAATTATTATTTAAAATTTTCTATCATACTAATTGAATTGATATTTTAATTATATTCAATAATTCAAATAAAAATTATTATTTTACTCTAATTATTAAATTAAAAATGTAATATTAAAAAACTAATTAAATATTAAATGCATAAAATTACATGCAACACATGTGATGTTAAAAGCTAGTATATATAAAAGTATGAGTTTAGAGAAACTTTTGAATCGAAAATGATACCCTTTATTGTTCATTATATCACTAAATTAACATTAAAAATTATTTTTAAAATAATAGATTTTTTATTCATTTGTACTATACGATTGAGTTGTTGAAGTCATCGTATTAATAATAAGTAATATTAATTAATAATAAATAGAATCATATCAATATTTTTTAATATTTTTTTATAGAGTTTGAACTACACAATTGATTATATTAATTAATTATTAATATATTATTTTAAATTAATTACCATTTAATTAGTGCTATAGTTATATACCAATTAAAATTAAAATTTACTATTATAAATAGAATTCAACACATAATCATTTTCAAACAAAACATCTAATAATATCACAAGAAAAGAACATAAATTATTGTCATTTGTAAGTTTGAAATGTCTAAAAAATAATAAAGTATTAAAGTAATAATTTTCAAATAGGAAATTCAAGTCATATTCAGATGACGATGGCGCTAGAGAGAGAGAGAAAAAATATCATTTTTAATTAATGATGAGGTAAATTTATGATATTTATTGATTACATAATTATTTAGTTTATTTTACATATTATATTAAATTTATTTTAAGCTTACCCTTTTTCACTTTCCCCTTTCATTTTATTGTCTAATGTAAAAAATTCACTCTTATAATTATATGTTGATATTAATTTTAAATTTACTTTATGTTTATTTTCTAATTACTATTATAATTTTATAAAATTCTCCAAATTACAATAATAAATTCTTCTTATTTATTCTAATAATTTTATAATTGTTCATGTAATTTGCAACTCCAAAGTAATTTATTATATTAGAAGTCTAATGTTAATTGAAGATGATAATGAGAATGATAGATAGAAGAAGAAGAAGAAGAAGAAGAAGAAGAAGAAGAAGAAGAAGAAGAAGAAGAAGAAGAAGAAGAAAAAGATGATGATGATGATGATGATGATTGATTGATTGATTGGTTGAAGTAGAAGATTAATATAGAAATGTATTATGATAATCTCATCCTAATGATATAAGTTGATTTTTAATAAGATTTATAAAGTTTAATTTGATTATATTTGATAATTTTGAATTTACTTTGTAATTAATAGCATTGTTATTTTGTTATTTAGGCAAGTTTTTGAAGTGGCTATCTATGTGCTAATGGAAATGCCCACTTTTGTCATCATTGTAACAAACAATTTACTTGCCATGTTTTAAAATGAAAACTTTTAAAACAAAATCTTTGGGATATGATCGATGCTGATATTGTGGAAGTATTCAAGCCTATCCATAAGATCAATCCATTTGGAGTAAAACATCTTAAGGATTGAATTGAATCAGATCTTACATATCAAATCCATTAATTTGTAGAGATTGGATTGAGAGCATTGAAGGCATATCTCCAAATAGTCCACTTCACTTTAGGTTTTCTTAGTATATTGCATTTAGCTATTTTAATTGTTGTTTAATAGGGATTGGATTGTAATTGATCCTTAGTATGTTCGCAAGTCTTAAACTTCTATATATTTGAGAGACTTATATAGATTTTGTACCAAGTATTGAGAGCACTTATCAGTTCATAAAAGAACTTTTTTGTGAAAGTGCATTGGAGATAGTAAAACCAATTTGTTGTTTGGTTTTACAGCCTAAGTTTTCAGGGAGGGAATTTATCTAACAACCCGTTTTTTAGTGGTGTCAGAAATAGTGGTTTCAAGACCACAATTCTAATGAGTGAGTCCATAGATATTATTAATTAATATTTACAAGTTTATTAGAGTGTCGTATTAAAGTTTGGTTCAGTGATTTTGATGTTTGATTGGTCAATTAAAGAAAAAGGACTAAATCGTAAAAGCCATAAAAGATAATCGATATTGATTTTTATTTATCCATCCTTAAGAGCCATGGACGGTTAATGCTTATATTAGGTGGAAATAAAAGTTAAAATTAAATTAAAAATAAAATAAAATATGCTAAACTGAGGAAAACATGTCATCTTCATCATTTTATTCTTCTTCCACCCGTTTTCACCATTTCTAGAGAGTGAGGAATTCGACCAAGCTTCTCCTTACTTGCATGGTAGGTTTTTCTAGCCCTTTTTAGTAAATTTTATGTTTTTGATAATATTGTAACTTAATCTAGCTAATCCAAGTATTAAATCATAAAACTGTCAAAGTTTTAAAATGTTACCATTGATGAGTATTCATGTTTTTCATGTTAAATGTTTGAGTTTGAAGCGCTAATCGAAAATGAGACTATTTTATAAAGTGACTTTTGTTAGCTTCAAGCTTAGGAAATAGATTGTGTAAAATATTGTCATGAAGTTTTTGTAATTCTCGGTTCTAGAGGGTTATATAAGGATGAAATTAAAAATAGTTTGAAAAATAAGGCTTAAAAATAAAATATATGATAGTTTTAGATTTAGGGACTAAATTGAATAAAATGTAAAATTTTAGGAACATATTTTAAAATGTTAAATAGAGAGTCATACGCATATACTTATACTTTATAAGTATTTGAAGATGATAATTGAATTAAACTATTATATTGATCAAGAAACGAATCAATCAGTTGATAAACGCAGCAAAGAGAAAAAATTTGAGTAGTCATTGGTGTCGCGTTTCCTGTTGTTTTTGGTAAGATAAGTTCTAATAATAATTAAGCTAATTATAATTACTTTTGGAATTTGATATGCATATATATTTATAACTTGTAGTTGAATATCTTTGGAGCAATAATTTTGATTGTTGAAAGGACTAAATTGTGAAGGTTGGTATAATTGATGTTTGTAATTGAAAAATGGAATGTATACAGTTGAATTCATGCGTATATGATGATGTTCAAAGGATTGATTGGTATAGATATTAATTGAGGCCCGTATGAACTTAGTGAACGACTAGGATACAAATGACATGTCATTAGGGTGTATAAGGTACAGGATGCTAGTTTTGGATGTTTTATCGATTGTTAAGGTCCAGCATGTGTTGCGGATCCTTCACAGCTCGTGTGAGCATTTACATTCGCATCTCGTGTAAGCATTTCTTTCCCGAGTATCCAATCTTACTTTACTATAGTTCATTGGGTGAAAATAATGTTTATGAAATAGAAATGGTACTATGATTTAATTGTAAAGTGAATGGTATTATACGAATCAAAGTACATTTGCTTTGTATGTGACAGAAAAGCATGTAAAATGTTCTATGTTTAATTGTGAAGGAACTAATCTTGTTGGGTTTGTAAATTTGCACAGGGTATCAAAGAATACCATGATTCATATATATATATATGTGTTCAATTCTTAAGTTGTGTTAATGTTCGATAAGTTATGTTAAATCCTATACAAACTTACTAAGTATTGTGTACGCTTACTTCTACTTTGTTTGATTTCTTGTATATTATCGAAAGCTGCACAATCAGTTGGAATCAAGTTGGAGCTTACACCACCCGTTTAATGACTTAGTAGATTTTTGATCATTTTGGGATAGGTTATAAGTGGCATGTAAATAGTTATTTAGGTTATATGTTTATGTGCAAGTAGGAGGTTTGAATTAGTTCCTTTTGAAGTGTACGTACGTGGTTACATAAACGTTGGAGTTGAAATTAGAATAGTTGATAGCCTTGTATATGTGTATGTATATATGGTGATTTGATCATGCTCCAATGGCTAAGTTTATAATGCTTGATATGGAAATGGTGTGAATGGCAAGTATGTATTTGATGTTGTGTATAAATTTAGGTACCTTAGGTTAAATGGAATGGATGTTGAATTACATATGTTGGGTATATTTGATTCATGTTGTAAGGATAATAGAAGTAATTAAAATACTATGTGTTGGTAGTAAATTTAGGTGCAATGCAATAAAAGTTGAGATGTTGAAATAGTGTCATTAAGGCATATTGGTTAGAATATTAGGCCATGTTTATATGTGTGTTTTGACATGTTTGAATAGGTATGTCATTGAATATAAGCATTGGTATGTGTTTGGAATGGCCTGAGTTAGGTAAATTGCATGTAAACTCATTTTATGCTGCACGCAGTCTGGCACACGGTCGTGTGTCTCCACATGGGCTGGTGACATAGTCGTGTGACCATTGAAAGAAGTTTTTTTGAACTACATGGTTACAGAAAGTTACGCGGGCTGGCCACATGCTCGTGTGTTACTGTTCATATGGTTTTTAATTTAGCACATGGTTTCAATTTATTACATTATCCAAGAACACGATCGTGTGACTTTAAGTTGGAAATTTCGCATCTGGGTCCACACAGCTTCAGTTAGTTACAGCTTAGAGACAAGGCCATGTGACTCAGGCATACATGGTCATAGTTTGTCACACAGCCTGGACACACAACCATGTGACACTTATTTTATGAAATTTCCCAACTTATTTTATGAAAGTATAAGGACTAAATTGTACATTATCTAGTTTTGTCGGGAAAAGAGTAAAAATGTAAATTTTCACCATCCAATGATTATTAATAAGATTTAAATATGATTTAAGATGATTGATTTGATAAATATCTATTCATTGTGAAAAACAATTTACAAAGATGCAAAATGGGGCAAAATGATAATTTTACTAAAAAGAGCATTTTGGTCATTTCTCGAAAATATTTTGGAAATATATTATTTTGATAAGATTTTTTTATATTTGGAATAATTTGGGAGCACTGAATCATGGATTAAGAAAGGGGCCCACAATTGTAAAACTTAGGATTTTGATTTTTGGATTTGGCTTTCAGCTAAAGAGAGGAACCCCTAGCCTTCTTCTCCACTTTTTTTAACATAATTTTGCTAAACACATGACTATGAGAAGGATTGATTTCGTTTGAAGGGATTTTTTTCAAAAGTGACTTCTTGAGTTCTAACGGAAGTTAGCATTCTCGGGACGTGCAATGAATTAAGTTTGGGGCTGTGATAACTCAAAATTATATAGACAAATATGGCTCATTCTGACTAATAATTCATGCAAATTTTGAGTATTTTAACAGCAAATTTTGTAGTTTTATTACAAATTTGTAAAGTAGGAAAAAATTAAAGATAAATTTGTAATCTTACTTATTTACATGCTAATTTGACATATTTTTACCAATTTGACGCAGTTTGGTGCAATAGAAGAAAAGTTAGTCTTGAAGCTCACCTGTTCGATGTTCAATGCTATAGCATTTCCTACAACAAAGGTCATGCAGACGTGCATTGATGGCTGATCAATATGGGACATCCTAAAATTATTTATTGGACTTCCAAATTCAATTTGAACCAGCTCGTAATTGGATCACTAAAGTGGACAAGACCGCTACTTAATTTGAAGCTCAAACCATCCACTAAGAGAAGAAAATAGTCCAATTCGACTATGGAAGCAAACCATCCATAAAGTAATTAAATTAGGCACCAAAGACTTGTTAAAAAATTACAAATCAAGCACAACTTTCCTATGTGATCGTTCAACTCCTTCCATGAATCAAGCTTTGACTAGCAAAATTTTGCAAAGTCATCCACCTTCCTTCCTCAACTCAAGAGGCCAGCCATGCATGAGAGAAAAAGGGAGGGGATTGAAATGCTATTTTTAGTAAACTCATGGAGCTCCTCACAAGTATAAATACCCCTAGCCATTCACTCATTTGATTCATCCCTCGGCCCTCATTCACCATCTCTTCTCTCTTTTCTCTCTTCTTTCACTCCCTATTTTTCATTCTCCAGAAGAGTTTTGCAAGGCTTTGGGAGAAGCCCTATTTGTTCATATTAACAGTTTTGAAGCTTGGCAGTCATAGCAAGAAGCGAAGAAAAAAGGATGAGCAAATTGAGTTGTGCCTCGGAGAACCACTAGAAACAACTTTGCAATTTTTTTTCCCTTCACTCTTTTATTTTTATTCAATTCAAGAAACATGATTGCAACTAAGTTTTTTACTTTTAATAAAATCATGGTTGCTTTTGGTATTAGAATGATTTAATTTTCGTAGCTTAGAGTATTTAATTATGTTAATGATGTTATGTGCATTAGTTGCTTATTCATTTAGATAAAATCATGAACATGTTATTCTTGTATTATAAATGTAGGGATGCAATTGAATTAATTATTAAATCAGAACTAGATTGTAATTAATTGACACAATATCTAAATGATACATGTTTGATCTATTTATGATGAAAGTAGGTCAGATTAGTAATAATATTGAAAGAATTTTATTACCTTGCATAAACCTAGGATTAATGTGATTAAATTGTTTTAGTATATAAATATTATTGTTACCTCACATAATCTATTTCTGCTTATTAAAATACTAAGTTGATTGACATAGACATATGCTAAACTTTATAATTTAATAAGTGTGATTTCTTAGATGATGCCTAGAAAGGTAATCTTGAAGTCAGAATCGAAATAGAAATATGCAAACTAAAAATTTAAGCTTAGGTCTTCGAGAGAAGCCGAGCACTCATAAAATCAAGGTTAATAAATAGCCCAGTTGTCATGTATTTTTCCGTAACATCATTAGCATTGTTTAAATATTTCTTAGTTATAAAGGAAATTTATTCTAACACATGCATGCTATTGTGATTACTCTTAAAACTTGCATACTTATTTCTTTCTTTTTTTAGTTTAATTTTAAACATACTTGTTAGTTTAATATAATTAGAAATCCATCACACTATAATTTATTTTCATCACCGACCAATTTGTTGAGTAATTAATTTTGCAATACTTGATTTGTATAAATAGTCCCTATGGAGACGATAACTCTTACTCACTAATTTATTACTTCTCAACAATTCTGTATACTTACACATAATTTGAATATTTCGCGATAGTTATGTACTGATACCTTGTTGCTAGGTTTCGGTACATAGTCTTAGGTATGGAAACCTAGAAGTTATGTGCTAATACCTTGTCAGGATCTAGTGCCCTAAATGTAGTTTTATTCGTCATTTATGTGTGTAATTTTTCGAACACATTGATTTAAATAAAATTTTATTATTCACATTATATCATTTGTTCATGTCCTCAATGGTTTTTCATGCAAAGAAAAATGTAAGCAAATATTGGCTTACTAATTATCTAATGTTTAACTAATACTAAGTTGCATCACGTGGTTGGATCATAATGTGAGAAGATAACTTATATTAGTAGGTAATCTAAAAGGTCTGTGGTCTGATGAATTAAAATTGAGGAAATCAGTTAAAGGATGTTATGTCGTCTATCAAGTCCAAATGGAGAGATACCTTACTTTAGGTATCGAAGTGGTTTATTCTCAGAAGATAGAGACATGCATGTTATTGTCTGAACTGAAAATACATTGAACAAGATTCAAGGTAATTAATCCTAGATTTGTTTATGGATTAATTCACTTGTGATGTTCATAGTGTGGTTTACCTCAATCCTGAGCAAGTGACTGACTTTGTGTGTATGACTCATATACTTTGATGTATTAAAAGCTTGAGTTCAAATAACTAAAGAGCCAAAAGCTGGTATGTTGGGTATGCGACTTTTGCATGATATAGCTTCATTTACAATAGTGGAATTCGTAGCCCAATAAAGAGTAAATGATATCCTCTCATTGGCATTACATGATAGATGAAAATGCAACGTGGCCACGGATCATTTGTCTAGGGCAAATGATTTAATTACTATTTATCAGTAATTGACTTTTTCATGAAGGAATATGTAATAGTACGATGAGATAAAATAGGATCATATTGGGTGAATGGATTTAACCTAAAGAGATTAAGGATATGCTATGAGGGTAACACACTTATGAAAAGGTCATTGGACAAGCACTTATTAGGTTGCTTTCGTAATGGTATATAATAAGAGAGAATTCAATTATAGTACTTTAGTGGAATGACTTCATAATTAAATAATGTGGTAATTAACAGGCGAAGAGTTGAAACGTAATTACAAATTATTTGAGCCCTAATTATATAAGTCTAATTAGTCTCTCCGCTAGCTAGATATAACTCAAAACGAATTGCAAAAAGAACTGATACTATAGAATGAATAAAAATGAAGACTAAGAGAAATAGATCGTGTGTATCACTATCTACATTGAATGCATTTTCTCGCTATGTTCAAAAGATTACTTAGAATTTAAATTAATTTCTTCGAATTATTATTTAATTGATTGCAATTAAATAATTAAAGTTCAAAGTGAGAATTAAATTAATTAGTCATCATTGTTTTATTGAATGAGACAATTAAATATATTTCCTCATAGATTCTAATACAGTAAAGTTGGCATGATTTTAATGGAATTAGAATTGGGTTGAGAAAATAATTTAATTGGATAAATTAAATAATTAAATAATTAAATAATTAATATTTTAGGAAATAAAAAAATTACTATTAAGCTGGATAAATTATAAGTGTTGGATAAAAATTCAAATAACATATATAATTGTACCCGATATATGAGACGTGCTTAAGAGCTTATTCTATATAATAAGGGGTGACAAACCCTAGTCTCCCTTAGGGTTATTGTCACCCCCCTTACATTCTATATCTAGTGGAATATTGTACTTTTTTCTATTAAATTATTATTTAATTATCCATTGTTCAAGTACAACTCTTGTACCGTTTTCCTATAAATACGAATTATGGGATGACTCTATAAGAAAATAGTGGCAATTTATTTACAAGAATAAATCCTATTTTCTAAAAAGCTCAATATTTTCGGTTCCCATAGAGAGATTAACATTCTCATTAAAAGTTAATAAAAATTCTCATTTTGTGTGTTCAATATATTTTATTGAGCCCACACTCAAAGAAATTTGAGGGTCAAGGATAGAGGAGAAGATCATTTAGTAGAAAGCCAAAAAACGACTTAAACTATGGTTTATTACTATAAATACCACAATACTTGGTTTTAAGAACATTTTTAAACTTACTCTGTGCCTAAAAACACTATTTTCTAAACCAATTATTCTAACATACTTAAGCCCTTGAACAATGCCACAGCACTGTTTTGTGAGTTTTGATTTTGTCGAAGTTCGTATTTGACCCTGGACACTTCCAATCACCCACCAATTTATTCTAAATAATACTAGAGAGGTTTCAAAGCCCTCAATTTGTTTTAAACTAAATTTTATGATTTTATAAAAAAAAAGCGATTTAAGGTTAAAAATTTTAAAAATCTTCGAGATTTTTGATTCATATGTACTCTAGTAAAATTTCTCATTCATATTATATGACAAAACGTATGAGGGGTGTTACATTGTACATGAATGGTTCGATAAAAAACAATCATTTTTAAATAAATAAGTGATTAAAGCAGCTTGCAAAAAATTAGGTACACACTAGCAAGTAGACGTACAGATGAAATCATATAAAATTAAATTAAATTTAAAATGCTTATTTAAATAATTTTTTATTTTAAAATTTTACCTTAGATGATCACAGGCGAAACTTCAATCAATTCATGAGTTTGCGAATTAATCACTTTAAATATATTATTTCAAAATATAATAATAAGATTTTTTTCAGTTCTATGAGGAATATATATAATTTTACAGTGTTTTCGATTTATGTTGTTTTCTCTAAAAAAAAATATATAACAATAATAGTTTTCCTCTTCATTGAATGAAAAATAAATATATAATATTTTAAAAATAAAAAATTAAAAAAAATACATTTTTCTCTTCTTCTTTTTTCTTCTTTTCGTCTCTTCTCCTCTTCTTTTCATTTTTCTCTCCCATTCTTTTCTTTCCATCATCGCCAAACGATTAAAAAACAAAATTTCGACCTGTCAATTTTAGAAGGCACAACTTCTACAATTCCCTTTGGTAGCCCTCTATTATAGGGCTTGATTAAATTAACTTTATTATTAAATTAATTAATTTACTTCTTATATTACTAATAAGAATCAAATATTGTCAAATTGGAATAAAATTAACATTATTGTTTAAAAATATAATTTACTATTTAATAGAGTTAATATTTTTAAAGTTTTTATGGTTATATAAATGAAGTCTTTTGTTTACAATTGAATGCAATTGAAAAAAAAATTCAAGACATTTTTATACAATAAATGTCAACTCTATTACAATTTGGAGGTATTTTTTTTTTTAATATTATAGGTACTAAACTGATTCATTTAATAATAGAAGTACTAATTTAATTTAATCTTTATAATATAAAGACCTCCGAGGTACTTTACGAAATTTCTTGATTTTGACTAAAAGATTAGAATTTATTTTATTTTCCTATCCATGCATTTTTTTTTTCAAATCTAATTGCAAAATTCATTTCAATATATAATTTTTATATTTTTCATGCTATTAAATATATATTCGTTCTCATAGATCTAATGTACATATTTTTCTTCTTATTATTAATTTTCTATTATAAATATTTTATCAAATTCCAATATTAATTTTTTTTTAAAAATACTGTTTCAAAAAATGTGATTATGATTAGTAGTATTATGAATCGATGGAATTTAAAGTGCTAAACTTTTTAAAATCTAAAGAAAATTAAATTTTTTTTTCCAAACATATCTTAAAATTTTCTCTTTCAATATTATAAAAAATCTTTTGGGTATAATTTAAGAGGTAGTATTTAATATATTGACACTATAATTTTTTTATTCTACAAGTAATATTAAAAGATTTTCATGTATTTTTTTAAAATATTTTTTTAATATTTTACTATAATTTTATAAGACACTTGTCCACTCTAACCCTGCTTATAGAGTCTAAAAACTCTACCAACAGTGTATTAAATATTTTCTCAAAATTTAATTGATTAATTAGATTAATTTTAAAAAATAACATATAAAAATTTAAATTCCAAAATTTAAATTTTTAATTTTTGTTTTGAAATTTGACGTTGTTATAAAATTGTTACAAACAAAGTATTTTTAAAAATCTAAAGTATATTTAAAAAAAATAACTTTTAATAATGTTAAAATTATCTATACTATATTTAAGATTTTGATCTCTATTATATTTAAGATTTTGATTGAGTTAGTGTCATCACCACCCATCAACTCAAAAAGTTACCAAAAGCCCATCATTTTGACAAAGTAATAGATATTATTTTGAGGGCAATTTTATCTTCTCATATCAAATTTTAAAAAAATACTTACACATAATAGGATTTTAACTCAAAAAATTATAATTTTAATCTCATCTTTACCATTTTACAAAAGAAATATTTAATTATTATATCAAATTTTTTTTAAAAAAATTCGTTATACATACATTTTTCACTTATATCGTGGGTGTACTATAATCTAATAGGTGTTAAAAGGATTGAGTTGAGATATATAAAATTTGAAAATTATCTATACACATACCTTCGAGTTTAGTTAAACCAATCTAAATAGTTTATTTTACTAGTTAAAAAGTGACAAAATAATCAAATGTCACGCCTAAAATATAGGGGGTTAATTGAAATAATTAATTAAGAAATGACGTAGGTTTGATAGTTAAGTAGTTAATGCATTCTTTATAGGTCTTAGGTTAAAGTCACTCCTCTCCTATTTTTTTTTTTCTTTAATTTTCAACAAACTAAAATAGAAACAAAACTAAAATAAATACTATTTAGAGTAAAAATAAAATAATAAATAACCTTTAAGCTTAATGGTTAACATGTCACCCCTCCCTCTTACATACCTAAGTTCAAGTAATTTCATATCCAAATTTTATTTTATTTTCAGTAACAAGGGTAAATTACCATGTAACCCCTTAAAAGTTTGAAAACCCTAGGTATTTAGCCCTTTTCTCCTAGTTACAATTGAATTATAGCTTTCCTTTCCAAACTAAACTGAATTTTTTCTTTCCTTTCCCTATTTCTTTTCCATCTTCATCTTTGCAAAATATTTTCTCTCCATTGTTGATATTATTTTTGCTTTCCGAATCAAATCAATCCCCATTCAGATGGTTTTCCCTACCGGTTATAGATTACACCATTGAAAGCATCCATTTAGTTCCATCCAAGATCGGTAAATACAACTCGTTTCATTGATCAAATCTCGTAATTTCCTTAGTAGTAAAGAACAATGTAAATCTTTGTTCGATTAAATAATCTTTTGTGGTTCTTGCCCAAATCTTGAGTAAATCTTGTCAAAATTGAAATCAATTGTTAACTCATGTATAAATGTTAATTGAAGGACCTATATTAGGTGAATCGGACGAAATTTGATCGTGAGAAACGTCAGTTGGGCTCTCGGTGAAAGGTGTGTGTTCTTTTATAAGCAAATCAGGGAAAATCGTGTCTAGGAATTGGGCCACATGGTCTCTTACACGGGTGTGTGGACTACATGACCCCTCACACGACCATGAGCCACTAAAACCCTAGGCTAGTTCGAATCTCTCACAGTTGTGTCCCTTTTGTAGGTTGATTTTTGCATTTGACACATGGCCATAATTTGTTACACGGCCATGTAATCCATCCACACAACCTATAGCCTCTCACACGGCCATATGACCCTACTTTACAATTTTACCTAGAATTTTTTTGAATTGTTCAGTTTAGTCCCTGTATAATCCTCGAACTATTTTTAGAAATTTTATTCAGTTGATTAAGTTCGTGATAGTATGAACATGCTAGATTTTGTGGTTTGATGATTGAATTACTACTGTTTAATGACAATATGTGAATATTTCATGTCAACTGTCATTGCCATTCTGATGAATTGATACTGTTGTTTTTACCATTGGATAACTGGTTACATGCTTACCGTCACTGTTGAACCGATTACGTGTTAAACATGTCTATTGTTACTGATGAACTGGATATATGATAAAGAATGCTTATTGTTACTATCAAACCGAATACATGTTAAGCATGTCTATTGTTTCTATACTGAATTGTTACTAGCATGTCATACTACATTGTATGGGGTGAGACGATTGAAAGGAGGAAGTACCGATAGTTTACTTACAAACACTAGTTGTTTATTCACACATTTGTTGACAAATTTTATCTACAAACTCGTTGTGCATTCACAACCTATTGGCAGCATATTAACCTACAAACACTGGTGGTTTATCTACAAATTTACTGGCAGCTTTTATCTATAAACCTGTTGTGCATTCACAACCTACTGACAGTGTATTAACTTGCAACACTGGTGGTTCATCCACAAACTGGGGTGCCCGAGTTAAATGAGTTCTAGGGTAGTCTTACTTTGGAGTGTAACAGTGGGGTTGGACCTTTCTTTTCTGTTAAATTGAAACATCATTTGCATTGACATTCATAAGTATGCTCGAATAAACTGTAAACTTCTACTGATATACTATACAAATACTATTGTACTGAAAATTGTTATTATGTATGCTTGAGTTATTATTTTACATTGATTTTCTTGTGATAGAACTCACACTGAGCTTCATAGGTCACTTCCATTTAATTTCCATACTTATAGATAACCTACCAGGTTAGACGCGGACATGGGATACAGAGGGCTCAGAAATATTTTATTTATATGAAAGTATTATTAGGCTTATTTTTATAATTCCTGGTATTTCAGTACTATACTATTTTATTTATATTATGGCATAGGACTCATGTTTAGGGTTTATTTAGCATGCATGATTTCTTTCAATTTGTATTTAGGATAATGAACATGGAATTAGATTTGATTATACATTAAATGATTCTGATTTAACTTAATTAAAACTAAATTGAATATCACTTTTTGTTTCTAGGTTATAACTAAATTTTGAGTAATAAATAAATTAGAAATTAGCTAAGTATTCAAAGGAAATCACTGTTACAAGAAAAATGTTAAACTTAATCGGTTTTATTTAATTCACGAGTTTTTTTAAAAATTAACTAAGTTTTCCTCTAAAATAAACAAAAAATTAATACGACTGTTTTAAAAACTCTAATAGCTTACTGGGCCATTTCGGTGGCCAATTTAATCTTCTAGATTTGGGTCTAATTCGGGTCTAACGTCTAGGCTAGGTTGGAGAGGTTACATTTGGTGGTATCAAAGCCTAGGTTTTCTAAACTCGGGCTGTGGAAATTTGATAGAGTCTGCATGCATGCATTAAAAAATGGGTATTTTGGGAAAAACAATGCCACAATTTTTTGCAAAATTGATTTTTTGCAGGAAATTAAATTCAAGACTCCGGTGCCAGTCCTAATTTTGAAACCTTTAAAGATCAATTGTAATTTTTAGACTGTAAATACTCTAGAAATAAATAATACTTGAACTTTTATGTGAAAACTGTAGATATACTTCAGATTCTAATTTTTTGTGAGATCACTATGAACACCCAAGGTATACGTGGTAGGGGTAGGTCGCGTAGGGCTACACTTGTAGAGCCGCTCACTGTTCAAGGCGAAAACCTGATCCCTAAGGAGGAATATGTTGAAAACTCTGTTGACAGCGGTGGTGAAGGTTACAAAAATTACGACGATGCGGTGACACAGGCGATACTGAAGGTGTTATAAAGGATTGTTGGAGCCCAAACTGGATCTTGGAGCTGTGAAGCTGTTGCGGAGAGGCTCCGATCGAATAGGGATGAAACATTCAAAACAGTTGTTGGAATGGATCTTACTGTGGCAGAATACTGGATAGATTTGACGGAAAGGATTCTATGTTGGAAAATCATGTTTAAAAAATACAGCGGAAAATAAATTTAGGAAAAACCAGAGTTTCCAAAAAAAATTTCCAAAACAAAAACTTGGTAGTGATATCTAAAATAATAAACACTTAATCAAAATTGTATCTTTTCAATTCGTCTAGGATGAACGATTCGACCGAGTAGTCTTCTCCACTATCCTCAAGCTCACGTCTGCCAAGTGTAGGCTCGTTTCGAATTAAAAAAAATTTCACAAAAATTACCAGTGGGATAATTTTGTAATTTCTCTAAATTTTTAGGCCAATTTGTAAATAAGAAAAATATCTTTAGAAATTTTTTGAAATAATTTCTTCATAGAATTTTCTCTCTACAACTTTCTCATGAATTCAAGTATGTGTAAATAATGACCCAATGCTCTTTTTATATAAGGAGAGTTTAAAGAGTTCAACTATAATTAAACTTAATCACTTTAATATTAAATTTAATATTAAATCTTATTTAATTAATAGAATATTTATCTAAAAGATAAACATTAATTTAAATTTGATATTAAGATAATCACTTTAATATTAAATTAAGAAAATACTATTAAGATAAGTATTAAATTAAATTTAATATTAAATCTATTAAAATATTATTTTTTGGAATAGTTAATCTGAAATCAAATTATCTAGTAAAGTCCCAATAGGAGTGTAGTTTTTCCACTACTCAACTATAGAAGAACCATTGCCAGCCACCAACATGTCGTCATCGCAATCGCCAGCACCCCACGCTAGTTCAATTTCTGTCAGTTTGGTCTGAGCCAGTGACGGCTTGACCGGTCCGGTCTAGCCACCAGTTGAACTTAGACAATGTAAACGTTCTTACAAGGTCACTTATCATCAGTTTGAATGTAGACAATCAATGAGCTAATATTTTCTTGTCACAATTTCACTATGCATACAAAATATAAAAGACGAAAATGCAAAAGACATAACATGAAATGTGAAATTTATTTATTTATTGTTCAAATACATTAAAAAATTACATTTTTATTACAATATGAGTACATTTCCCAACATTCTAGAAGACCTAAACTGTTCTCCAAAGCAGAAGTTGAAGGGCACTGTGTCATTATTAAGGGAAGAGGCCTATCGTTGGTGGTTATCTATTATAAGGGGTACGCGGGCTGAACACATAACCTGGGAATACTTCCAAGGGGCCTCTCAAAAGAAATATGTGAGCACTAGGTATGTGGAGGTCCACAAACTCGAGTTCATCGAGTTAAAGCAAGGGGATAAGACCGTGTCGAAATACGAAGTTGAATTTCTAAGGCTCAGTCGTTATGCTCAAAGAATGATCACCACAGAATAGACAAGTGCGTGAGGTTCAAAAATAGGCTACGTTTCGACCTCAAAATACAGGTTTCTCCACACCAAGAACGGGTGTTTGAGACCCTAGTAGAGAAAATTAAATAGGTGGAACGCGAACAATTGGTAAAGAATAAGGTCCAATTTAAGGGAGATTCAGGTTCCACTGGCTTGAATACTTATCCCATAAAATGAGCCAGAGAGGGTAGACCGCAACAAGGGGTTGTTGTGGCTAATTTTGGGGGTAGGACTCCCAACTATTAATAATGTAATAAGCAACATACGGGTAAGTGCTGGAAAAATTTGGATGCTTGCTTGAGATGTAGGTTGACAAAACATATGGTGAAAGATTATCCTCGTTAAGGCAGGCAAGAAAAAGCTCCGACTCAAAATCAGACCCAACATCAGAGAACATGTTAGTTGCCTCCGATGGGCCGAGGTCAAAATATGGCCACAAATATTGTAGCAACTGGTGCGAACCGAATTAAGGCTAGGCAACCTTCTCATATTTATGTTGTTAGAGGATGTAAGGATAAATATGCATCTAATGGTATCACAAGTATTTTTACCATTCATTCAGTTCCATACTTTGCCCTTTTTGACATAGGATCCACCCATTCATTTTTTGCATGTAATATGTTTGATAACTTAGGTGTTGGGAGAGAGGAAACCACTACTAATGTTAATGTAGTAAGCCCCTTAGGACAATAGACTACTGTAAATAAGGTTTATAGGAGATGTCCATTGGAGTTTCAAGGAGTAGTGTTTCCAGCAGATCTTATGGAGTTACTTTTTAGGGAGTTTGATTTGATTCTAGGTATGGATTGGTTAGTGGAACACCAAGTTAGCCTAGATTGTGCCTTTCAGAGGGTAACCTTAAAAATGATAGAGGGTAGTGAGATTGTTATGGTTGGGGAGCAATAAAACTATTTATCTAATGTAATTTCTGACATGGTCACTGAGAAGTTAATCGGAAAGGGTACGAGGATTATCTAGATTATGTAATGAATAAGAATGCCAATAGTTTTGCCTTAGATAGCATTTTAACCATTACAGAATTCCCAAACGTGTTTCCCAAGGAGTTACCAAAGTTACCTCTAGATCGCAAACTAGAATTTGAAACCGAATTATTGTCAGGAACTGTTCCGGTGTCCATTGCTTCCTACCGCATAACACCTAAAGAGCTATAAGAATTGAAAACCCAACTTCAAGAGCTTTTGGATCGTGGGTTTATTAGACCCAGTGTTTCTTTGTGGAGAGCTCTAATCCTGTTTGTCAAAAAAAAAGACGACTCTCTAAGGCTTTGCATAGATTATTGACAGTTGAATAAACTAACCATTAAGAATAAATATCCCCTACCTAGGATAGATGACATATTTGATCAATTCCAAGATGCAACGGTGTTTTCTAAGATAGATTTAAGGTCGAGGTACTATCAACTAAAGGTAAAGGAGGCAGATGTGCCCAAAAACCGCATTGAAGACTAAATATGGCCACTATGAATTCCTTGTAATGCCTTTTGGTTTAACCAATGCTTCGACCGCCTGTATGAACTTAATAAATTGAGTGTTCCAACCCTTCATTGATCAATTTGTCTTTGTATTCATCAACGACATCTTAGTTTATTCAAAAACTAAAACCAAACACAATTAACACCTTAGAAAGATTATACAAATCCTCCGAGAAAAGAAACTGTATGCCAAACTGAGCAAATGTAAATTCTGGCTTAAGAAGGTTATGTTTCTAGGTAATGTGGTATCTGCAGAGGGTATTCAAGTAGATCCAAAAAATATAGATGCTATCATAAAATGGAAACAATCCATAAATGTTTTTGAAATTCAAAGTTTCCTTGCTTAGTTGGGTACATTATAGATTTGTTGAAGGGTTCTCTCTAATAGCTACACCCCTAACCAAGTTATTGAAGAAGGATGTTCCATTTAAGTGGACGAATGAGTAACAATCTAGCTTTGAAAAACTAAAGGTTGTGTTAACCCAAGCTCCTATGTTAATTCATCCCGAATTGGGAATAAAGTATATGGTGTATAGCGATGCATCCTACGCTAGCCTTGGATGTGTGTTGATGCAAAGTAGAAAAGTAGTTGCCTATGCGTCGAGACAGTTGAAACAACATGAGTGCAATTACCCGACTCATAATCTAGAGTTGACAGCAATGATATTCGCATTGGAAATTTGGAGGCACTACTTGTATGGTGAGAAGTGCTATATTTATACCAATCAAAAGATTCTCAAGTACCTTCTCACCCAAAAAGAATTGAACATGTGACAAAAGAGATGGATAGAACTATTAAAGGATTATAATTGTGTAATTCAATACCACCCTAGAAAAGTCAATGTAGCAACACACACTCTAAGTAGGAAGCAGATGATCTATTTAAGATCAATGTTTGCTATGTTAAGTCTAGTGGGTGATGGAGGCTTGCCAGTCGAGCTACAAGTGAAACACATACTAGCTAGTGAGATCAAGGCTAAACAACCTGTAGATGTGTCCTTGTTGTCGTGGATTAAGTAGGTGAAGGACGACAAAACTGAAGATTTTAGGTTTAATGACGATGGTATTTTGTGCTTCCGAGGGAGGTATTATGTACAAATTGACGAGGAACTAGGTTGTTACAACCAATCAAAATAAGTGAAAGTTGAACACTAGTTTCCTTCTAGATTGTTACAACTAATCAAAATACCTTTATGGAAATGGGAGTGAATAAAGATGGACTTAGTTAGTGGGTTACCATTAACACCTACTAAGAAAGATTCAATTTGGGTGATAGTAGATCGATTAACTAATTGAGCTCATTTCTTACATGTCCGTAGGAAAAAGCTTCACAAGGCATTGGGTACTCATTTGGATTTTAGTACTGCCTTCCATCTGCAAACTAACAGACAGTCCAAACAAGTTATTCAAATATTGGAATATATGCTAAGAGTCTACATCATCGAGTTCTGAGGTAATTGGGAGGAACATTTGCCTCTAGTAGAATTTGCCTATAACAATAGTTTCTAATCAAGTATACAAATGGCACCATATGAAGCCTTATATGGTCAAAAGTGTCGAACACAATTACGTTGGACCAAACTGGGAGAAAGGAAAATTTTGGGTCCAGAAGTGGTACAAGAGTTTGAGGGGAAAATTAAATTGATTCAGGATAAACTGAAAGAGGCTTTGGATAGGAAGAACTTGTATGAAGACTTAAAAAGAAAAAATATTGAATACAATGTCGAAGATCAAGTCTTCTTAAAAGTGTCCCTATGGCAGAAGGTGTTGAGATTTACGAGAAATGGCAAGTTAAGTCCTAGGTTCGTTGGACCTTATAGAGTTCTTAAAAGAGTCGGTCCAGTAGCATATCAACTAGAATTACCTCTAGAATTAGACTGTATTCATGATGTATTCCATGTCTCTATGTTGAGACGATATGTTTCGACCCTTCCCATATTGTGCCATAAGAAGAGATTGAGGTGAGACTGGATTTGTCCTTTGAGGAGGAACCCATAGGAATTCTACATCATAAGGTAAATGTTCTGAAAAGGAAATGAATCCCTCTTGTAAAAGTTCTGTGGCAGAACTATGGCATAGAGGAGGCCACTTGAGAACCAGAAGAGACATTTCGTCAATAGTATCCTCATCTGTTTGAACTAAGTAAATTTTGAGGATGAAATTTCTTTAAGGAAGGGATAATTGTCACGCCCAAAAATATAGAGGGTTAATTGAAATAATTAACCATGAAATGACTTAGGCTTGATGGTTAAGTAGTTAGTGCGGAAGCAAGAATGTCGGCTTGAGTAACGCAAACATTAGTGAGAATCCAATGCCCCGAAAACCCAAGGGTTCCTCAGCAAGGTTCGTCCACGGAGGGTGAGTCAGGGCCTAAGATCAGGTCGAAAGGTGTAGTCGATAGACAACAGGTGAATATTCCTATACTACCCCTTGTTGGTCCTAAATGACGGAGGAGGCTAGGTTAGCTGAAAGATGATTATCGGTTCAATGACACAAGGTGCCTCTGCTTTTTTAGGGTAAGAAGGGGTAGAGAAAATGCCCACTCCCTAGAGGTCCTAGGTTCAAGCCATTCTCTCTCATTTCTTTCTTTTTTTTAAAAATTTTTAGCAAACTAAGATAGAAACCAAACTAAAATAAATAATGTTTGGAGTACAAACTAAACAAAAAATAGGCCTTAGGCCTAATGGTTAACACGTCACTCCTCCTCCTTGAGGCCTTAGGCCTAATGGTTAACACGTCACTCATCCCCCTTGCATACTTGAGTTCGAGCCACTGCATCCTTAAAATCCATTTTATTTTTGGCAGGAAGGGTAAATTACCATGCAACCCCTAAAAGCTTGAAAACCCACTGAATTTTTTCTTTCTTTTCTCTATTTCTTTTCCATCTTCTTTGCAAAATATTTTCTCTCAATTTTTGAAATTATTTTTGTTCCTCAAATCAAATCAATTCCCGTTCAAATCGTTTTCTCTATCGATTGTCAATTACGCCATTGAAAGAATCCATTTCTTTTCATCTAAGATCGGTATGTATGCCTCGTTTCATTGATCAAATCTTGTAATTTTCTTAGTAGTAATGAATGACGTTAATCTTTGTTCAATTAAATAATCTTTTGCGGTTCTAGCCCAAATTTTGAGTAAATCTTGTCAAAATTAAAATCAACCATTAACCTATGTCTAAATTTCGTTTGAAGGACTTATTTTAAGCACATCAGACCAAATTTGATCACGAGGAACGTTGGTCGGGCTTCTAATGAAAGCTGTGTACTCTTTTACAAGCGAATCAGGGTAAACCATCTCTAAGAACTAGGCCACACGGTCTCCTACACAGGCGTATGGACCATAAGGCCCCTCATACGGACATGTGCCACTAAAACCCTAGGCTAGTTTGAATTTCTCACATTCGTGTCTCTCCTGTAGGTTGATTTTGCATTTGACACATGGTCGTAGTCTATTACACGACTATGTAACCCCTCCACACAACCTATAGTCTCTCACATGGCTTGGCCATATGGCCATGCGACCCCTGCTTTTCAGTTTTGCCTAGAATTTTTTAAATTATTTAATTGAGTCCCTATATAATCCTCGAATTGTTTTTAGCAATTTTATTCACTCGATTGAGTTCCTAATAGTATGAACATGCTAGATTCTGTAGTTTGATGATTGAATTGCTACTATTTAATGACGATATATGAATATTTCATGTCTACTATCACTACCTTTTTGATAAATTGATACTATTATTTTTACCACTGTATTACTGGTTGCATGCCTACCATCATTGTTGAACTGATTACATGCTAAATATGCCTACTATTACTAATGAATTGAATACATGATAAAACATGTCTACTGTTACTGTCAAACCGAATACATGTTAAGCATGTCTGCTGTTTTCTATACTTAATTGTTACTAGCATGCCATATTGCATTGTATGGGGTGGGACAATTGAAAGGAGGAAGTCCTGGCAGTTTAACTACAAACACTGGTGGTTTATCCACACACTTACTGATAAATTTTATCAACAAACCCGTTATGCATTCACAACCTACTGGCAGCGTATTAACCTGCAAACACTGGTGGTTTATCCACAAATTTACTGGAAGCTTTTATCTGCAAACTCGTTGTGCATTCACAACCTACTGGCAACGTATTAACCTGCAACACTAGTGGTTCATCCACATACTGGAGTGTCTGAGTTAAAAGAGTTCTGTGGGACTCTTACTTTGGAATGTAGCAGTGGGGTAGGACCTTTCTTTTCTGTTAAATTGAAATATCATTTGCATTGACATTTATAAGCATGCTCGAATGAATTGTAAACTTTTGCTATACTATACAAATACTATTGTATTGAAAATTTTTATTATGTATGCTTGGTTTATTATTCTGCATTAATTTTCTTGTGATAGAACTCACACTGAGCTTCATAGCTCACTTCCCTTTAATTTCATCCTTACAGATAACTCACCAGGTTAGAACACGGACATGACATGCGGAGGGCTTGGAAACATTTTATTTATACGAAAGTATTAGGCTTATTTTTATAATTCTTGGTATCTCAGTATTGTACTGTTTTATTTATAATGTGGCATAGGACTCATGTTTAGGGTTTATTTAGCGTGCATGATTTTTTTTAATTTATTTTTAGGATAATGACCATGGAATTAGATTTGATTATACATTAAATAATTCTAATTTAACTTAATTAAAACTAAATTGAATATCACTTTTTTGTTTCTAAGTTATAACTAAATTTTGAGTAATAAATAAATTAGGAATTGGCTAAGTATTCAAAAGAAATCATTGCTATAAGAAAAATGTTAAACTTAATCAGTTTTATTTAAGTCATGAGTTTTTTTTTTTTTTTTTGAAAATTAACTAAGTTTTCCTCTAAAATAAAGGGTTAATATATACAGACGCACCTAAACTTGGTAAATTGTATAAACTTGGTTACTTTTTGTAAACGTAACTGGTACCTAAACTTGAAAATCATAAACTAAGTTGGTACTTTTTATTGGTATATGACTAACACTGTTAGTTTTTGAACTGATAATCAATAGAATGTTGACATGTGTCACAAAAAATTAAAAAATATTTTTTTCATAAATAAAAAAATTAATAATTTTTTTTACATGCATAATAAACATGGAAAAGTGACTATCTAAATTCATTTAAAACAAGACAACCATTTGACCATGTTCATTGTGAATGTTGTTTTAGTAATTTTTATTTTTAGAATTTCAAAAATAAAAATATAATATTTTAAAAATTAAACTCCTGTATTTTTTTTTAAAATTTTCATCTTTTTAGTTTTTTATATTTTAGAATTTTTATTGAATTTTAGGATTTTTTTATTTCAAGTGTTGTTCAGGCTCATTCAAAATGTGTATTACTTAATTAATAAAAAAATTTTAATCTAGAAAAATAATAATATAAAAATATTTTTTAAATGAATTCAAAATTTAAAATAAATTTTCATTTTTATTACTTAATTAATAAATCATTTAAAATGAATTTAATTTTTATTCTATATTTTAAAAAATAATAATGATTATAAATCATTTTAAAGTATTTTTTATTACTTAAGTAATAAATTTAAAATAATTTAAGTGATAAAATTGGAATTTATTTTAAAACATGGAATTTATTTCTAAAAATATTTTTATATATTTTTTTGAAATTCTTAAAAATATATAAAATTACTAGAGAAATATGTTACGGGACTAGAACTTTAGTCTTGCAATCCATGCGACCTTAGGCGGTTTCTTAATTTCAAATTCATCTAAGTCAACCTAGCTCTCGAAAAGTGAAAATTCTTGATAGAAACTCTCTAAGGTACTGAAAACAAAGTGGTAGAAACTCAAAAGACAAAAGAGAAGAGAAAGAATAGAAAAAAAATCACACGCCAAGTGTTTGAGTAAATGCTCTCAATAGTATTCAATTACTATGAAAGATTATAACTGAGTGATTACAAATGAGGGAGAATGTCTCTATTTATAGTTGAGCTCCCCCAAATCCAACGGTATAGGTTAGTTTACATCGACGGACGAGATTAAGTCAATCTACAATTTGAGATTCTTAAGGGATTTGCATGATCCCCTAAGATTACAAAATCAAATCTTATCAGATTATATATCTTCTAGGATTACTTTCCATATTTACCAAGGTAGCCCTAATTTTCCTTAAGTGCTTCATTGGACCACCAAGGCTTTAAGTAGATGGACTTCTCCACATGTTCCACGAATCGAGTTAGTTCAAATGGGTTGAATGAGCCCCATTTAATCACTTGACCTCTATGGGACGCTCTTTGTGCGTTAGTCATGGGCTTTGATTTACGATCCATGACAAATACACATTCATAATGAATCTGGATAGCTTATTGTCTAGATTCATTTGTATCAAGACAACCAATTTTCCATATTTACTGTGTACTTGAAAAAAAATCTAAAATTCAATAAAAATTCTAAAAACATAACAATATATATAATATAGGATTTTATTTTTAAAAAATAAATTATATTGTTATTCATGAATTTATAAAAGAATATATACAAAATCACTAAAAAACATTTGGCACGAACTAGGATAAAATACTGTCTAGGTCCAAATGAATGTAGGCAATCACTTGTCCAAGTTCATTATACGTGCAAAATAAATTTCAAATTCTTTTAAGTTTTTAATTTTCAAAAATATTTTTATTATTTTTTGTGACACATGTCGATATTCTATTGCCTAATAGCTCAAAATCTAACTATGTTAGTTACGTACCAATAAAAAGTACCAATTTAGCTTATAATTTCTAAATTTAAGTAACAATTAAGTTTAAAAAAATTAAGTATAAATTGTGAAGTTGAGGTACATTTATACATATTAATCCTTAATTAAATTGAAATAAAAAATTAATTTTATTATTAAAATTTTAATTCAAACTCAATCCTATTTAAAATTTATTTTACCCAAAATCAATCAATCCGATCTCACAACTTTGATGACTAATAAATAGCCTACCGAATCAGTTTACTGATTTATCATTAAATGTAAATGAAATTGAAATGAAGAATAAGTTAGTAGTTGGATTTGTTTCCAAATTTTATGTGTTAGATTTGGATTATCATCACTATGATTTTTTAAGGACTTTATAAGTATAATGGATCAGAACAAAAATAAATTCAATATAAAAAAAATCAAAATATATTAAAATTTAATTTAGAAAAATACATATAATAAGATTTAAATTTAAAATAATCATTAAGAGACCAATACAAGACATTTACATGTGATGAGATTAAAACTAGGACACTAAAGTTCGAATAGAGTTTTCCTTTAATCGCATTAAAGCGAAGTAGAGAAATTACCGTATGTCCCCATTTATTTATTTTTAAATTTTTAAATGTTGATTAAGAACACGTGACAGATTCTTAACCTGCTTATGGAAGTAAAAAGCTCCACTAAAGTAAATAATTATAATAAGGGATAAATGTGTAAAATCATATATGAACTTTGATTTTGTGCAATTTTATATATGAAAATTTGATTTGATTAAATTTTAACAATTCCCTAACAACATTATCAAATTAACATCATTTTACGTTAATACATAGCATATATTAACAATTATATTAATCCAATATGAAAGTAAATGTATTTATTCATTCAATATGTACAATTGAATTAAAATCAAAGTTTTATGCATACATATGAACCAAAATTTAAGTTTTATGTGTATAATTGCACCAAATCAAAATTCATATATCAAATTACATAATGGACTAGAATTTATGTATAAATTTGATATTTACCCCTTATAATAAACTATAATAAATTTTGAGTTCCAAATTCAAATTTTACCTTGTATAAATGTGATGGTTGTATCCTAAATTTAGTAAATTGAATTAAGTAATAATTAATTCTGTAGGAATTGATATTTATATGCCATGCAACATTGATATATTAATTAGTTAAACCAAGTTTAGAGGTTTTCATTTAATATTATTTATGGATATTTAAAGATATATAGTTGCGGAGCTTTCACATTAAACAATATAATATAAAAATATCTTAAAAACATTAAAATCCATAATAAGTTTGAAGAGATAAGGATAGTTTTAATTCTTTTTTATTTTCGTTTTCGAAAAAAATATTTTTTTAATTTAAAATTTGAAAAACTTATTTGTGAAAAAGGAAATAAAAAATTATTTTTAATAATAAAAACATAAAAATATGTTTGGTAGATAATTTCTTATAACCGAAAATAGTGAGAAGTAAAATGATTTTAGTCATTAAATCAAAATAAATGGTTTTAATCTTTAGATTTAGTATTTATCTTACCTTATTAAAATAAAACCAACAACATCTCATATTTCCCTTCTTCTTCTTTTTTCACCGTATAATTGAAGTATTAGGGTTAAATTTGGAATGAAAGGCAAGAAATTAGGATTATTAAGATTAATCAATTTGGGTGTTAGATAATTGAAAAAATCGATCGATCATTTCATTCTAAAAATTTTGAATTTTTTTCTTGATTAATTTCAAGTACTCAAAGAATTCCAAACATGTCACAAAAATGAGGTAAGTTTTAAATTTTTATGCTTGAAATTCTTTAACCACTTGAAATCAACCAAGAAAAAATCTCAAAATATTAATATAAAAATACATCATATATCTTTCTTTTAATATTAATTAATGGTACATAATAATTTTTAACTCTACTTATCTATAATAAATATAAAAATACAAATTTGTAAAAACTTGTGAACTTTTATTTTTCATTATATTAAAATTGACATTAAAAACAATTTATTAGTATATTAATTGATAATAATATGATAATAACAAAAGTAATATTAATTAATTATTAATTAAGGTGAAATTAATTAACATAGTCATATCTTTTATAAGTTTTATTGAAAAAATAACTTCATATATGTTACTAATTAATAAATTTTTTAAATATATAAGATTATTGAACATAATTGGATAAACTAAAAAAATAAAATTTAGACTTTTTTATAATTAAATAAATATATTTTTATCTATGAATTTGATTTGATTTTAAATATTATAATGCTTAGATAAAAATTATAAAATATAGATATAACATTTTTTTTCAACCTAAAACAAACTTTTTAACAAAACGTTAAATACATATAATATTAATATTTTGATATTTGTATAGCATTTATAATGTATGAATTTATTTGTTATTCTCTTAATTTATATGTTAAAACATAAAATAAAATAAATATATTCTATATTTTATTATACATTTTATAATTAATTAAAAATATTTTTATTGATAAATACTATCTAATCAATTTGACTCTTGAGAAATTAAAATAAAGAAAATTACTAAGAATTAATTTTTGTGCTAGCTATGTTTCTATGTTTTATAAATTTATAAAACCAATAAATGTTATGAATTGAAAACAAGAGGTCCCTAGTGAAGAAATATGAAATTGGTTTTCAATTCGAAAAAGAAAATCGAAAGTTATGAATAATTCGGATATTAGGTCTAAAATGGTTGTATTGGATTGTGTGGTTAAGGTTGTTTCTGTAATTCTATTATCGAACATGGCCAAACACAACGCTAGAACGTCAAAGGCAAAAGGAAAAATAAAACGGCGAACATCAAATAACTTGTGCGGTTTGTGCTTCTATAATTCAATTTCAATTTTTTTTCATAGATTAATTAGTCATTATAATCAAAATGACTATGCATCGAGGTAGTGGTATCTTTCTCCTATAAACTTCAAATAATGGATTTGGTCGGTGATATTTGAAATAAGAGATAAATGTTCGAAATTGTTTCGGATGTGATTGTGGATATTTGGACTTTGATAGTAGAATGATATATGTTACTGATATGCCATAAATTGATATGGTAACTTAAGTTCTTTTAAACACTTAATGAGTTTGTATTTAAGCATTTTATGTTTTATTTTTTGATTTTCTTATATTTATTAGATTTTTTTCTTAATATTCAGTTTTATGTGTTTTTAGTGTATTTTGTGACCAAAATGACAAAATCTTGCCTTTTGGAGTTTAATGATTAAATTTAGCTTGTGCAAGAGATGATTAAGGAAAAAACTTGAAGAAACCTTGTTGGTATCCTTGGGGTTACGACACCAAACCCTTGGTGTCGCGACATTGAAGTTATCTATCACCCTGGGAGTTTGAATTTCAAGAACTAGCACACTATAGGTGAACTGGTGACAATGTCTCGACACTAAGAGCATGGAGTCGCGACATCAAGTGCTAAAGTCACGAGATTATGTTGCTGAATGAAATCGATGGTAATCACCATTACTAAAGGATCCCAACTGTTCAAGGAGCCAGAGTCGCAACACCAATTCTACCAGACAAATCTGAGAGGATGTTGTTGGCAAGGTCCCGACACCAATGTCTAGGAGTTACGACATCGAGGCTCGACGGGTTAAAATCTGCAAGAGCATTCTTCAATCAAAACATGTTATTTTAATTGTTAAGAAGGGGACATTTTTTTCCATTCTAGGTCAAACATGTTAGCACTATAAATAACATTTTAAAGCATTTTTAGGGAGTCTTTTAGCTTTTGGATTATTAGGTTAATTTTAGTTTGTGACCGTTGCATTTTCTTTTTATTTTTCTACACTTTGTCTTCTTTCTTAACTCAAAGGTACAAGGACCTTCTTCTAACCTTGAGTTTTTACTTTTAATTTCAATAGATTTTAATGAGTTTTTATTCAAAAGTTACAATTGATTAATCATAAATGTGGAATCTTGTGTTTACGCTCCACCGCAGTAATCAAAATCAAGGACTTCATAAAAAATTATGAGTAATTTTTAAACACTTCAAATTTCTATATTGTTTGATTATTTAAATGGGCATGGAAATTATTGAGTAGTGTTTGTTTAAGATAAGCATTAACTAAATCCTTTGGGTAGTTGATTAATTGAATTGTTGAACAATTATTTTAAGGATTAGGGACTAAATTGAATAATCTAGACTAAATTGAATAGAAATAAATACTTGGAATTGACAACTCTTGGTAAAAATATAGATAAGTTAGACCGAGAGGAGACCTCATCGAGTAAAAATTCAATTGTAACCCTTTAGTCTAAGTTATATCGAGAGATTAATTGGACTAAATTATAAATTGGGTAAATTATTGACCGAAAGGTATTAATTAATTCGATTAGAAAATTATTACATCTAATTCCCAAATCTGAGAATTAATTGTCAACACAAATATTAACCAACTACATTTTTCCTTTGATTATTTCTTTTATAAGTTTTGAAATCTTTATAATTAAGTCCTTAGATATAATTTTAGCATAAAACCTTCAATTCATGATTTGTCGTACTATAGGTTGTTAGATAATAGTTATTTAGACTTTCTATTTTGCATGTTTGATGCTTTAAATCCAATCTTATCAATATGTCTCTTATGGGTTTGATCCCTGGAATACTCCTCAAGGTGTTCCATTGTACATTTTATAAATATTACAGCTCGACTTGTTACACTTGCAATACACTGCATGTTTTAGTCTTTGGTTGCAATTTTCTCTACTCGATGCACATACATCGAGGCACGGTATGTTACAATATAGATTATGATGTTAATGCCCTATGAAATGATGCTAGACGTAAGTCCAAGTATAGTTGGCATGCCATAGGGTCATCGATACAATAATTTGCTAGCCATCATTGTTGAGCAAGCTAGGATGGTTGAATAAACAATATAGAAAATTACTAAAAAAAACTATCGTTGTCGAGCAACCCAGGATGGTAGAATAATCACATACTAAAAGTCATCATTATTAGGTTACCCCGGATGACATAATAAAATAATCCTAATTTCAGAAGGACATGGACTTATTGACATATAAAGATCCAAGTTCATGTTCTAATGTCTATAGTTGGATAATAGGGGCCAAATTGAATAAGCATTGAAATAGATATTGAAATGTGAAATTAATAAGAAAGTTGGAAAAATGATATGTTGAGTTAAAATAAAAATATTAATGTGATTGATATTTTGTTATATATAATACTCTAGTTTATTCTTAATGAAATGTATTTGAATTATATTAGCACCACTGAGTATTCAATACTTAGTGTACATTTTGTTTATTTCAATGCGTAGGTCTTGGACAAGGATTTTTGTAAGTGGTTCGTGACGGAATGTGCAAGTGTACACGATCGTTATCAAGTAATAAGTAAGTAAAAGAGTTATCATCTTCATAGGGACTGTATTTGTTAATCAATAATTGTAAAATTAAGAATTTGCAAGTTGGTTAAGAAAACACAATATTTTGAGGTGATGGATGTTAAAATTAAATAAATTAACTAAATGCAAATTAACCTAAATTCAAATGAGATGAAATAAAATGCAATAAAGTGGTTATAACAACAATTTCACAAGTTTTAACAACAATAAAATAAATAAGCTAGAACAATCACAACATTTGACTCGATTCATTCTTCATCATGTTTAACAATGTTCTGAAAAATATTCCATGGCAACTCGATCATTCATTAACTTAGAATCTCATATAAGTTCTTTTGAAGTCTTATACTTAGAAAAAACATGTATATTTATGTCCATATTTAACTAAGGATTCTTTAGAATTCATGTGAAGTAACAGGGACAGATTAGGTTTGAAACAATTTAATCACATAAACCTAAAGTTATGCAAGATAATAGTGTTCTCTTAGATTATTACGAACCTTTAATTTATTCTGATTAGGATATAAATTAAGCATGAACCTTCCAACTATCGTGTCCATTAGCACCATCTAACTAGGATTAAGCAACTATTTCTAATGCATCCAAACATATTTTAATGCATGAATAACATGAATGATTTAATTTGAAGCATAAACAATTGAGGCACAAAACAACATAAATATGAATCGAATGAATTTAATCAAATCATTGAAATTATTCAAGCTAAAACAAATTTAAGTCATCATCATTAATGGAAAAACATTTAAACAATTTGCAATCATGTTTGAACAACTAAGAACAATTGAAAAAAATAACGAAAAATAAACTCTTTTGTGAGTTCAGCGATTCACTAAAGACTGATCATGGTGGCTTCCTCCAATTCTCACGGTTGTATCTTTGCAAATTGTTTCTCAAGGTGGTCGGCCAAGAGAGTTTTCTCAAGGAAATGCTAGCCAAAAAAAAGGGAAAATGGAGAACTTTAAAATAGGAGAGAAAGAGGATAGTTGAGGGATGTGAGGGATTAATGAGATTTTTTTTTGGATGACATGAAAGGTAAATGGAAATGCCTATTTATACTTGAGGGAGAGCTTGGGAGTTTTCTAAAAATAGCATGCATATCCCCTGATAATCTCCCTTTGCATAGCCGGCCATGAATTGTGGGATGAGGGATTCATGGTTACTTGATTTTTTGACCAATTCTTCCTTGATTCATGGTATGGGGTTGGACGAAATGAAGGTAATTAGTTGGAGGTTGGTTTGTGATTTTTTTTACACATATAGGGCTCTGCTAATTTGGGCTGCTTTTCATGCATTAGCCAAATTGGGCTCTTATCCTCCCCTATTGGATGGTTTTGGCAACCTAACTAGTTAACAGACTAGCCCTTCTTAGCAAACAACTTTCGACTAGGTTTAATCAACTTTTTTCAGGTCAAATTTTTCATCTTGTCTTCCACATGAAGTGGATATTAGCTCATGTTCATGTGTATGTTTTTATTGGCTCCCACATTTATTAATTTAGTGGTCCAACTACATCAAATTGAGCAAACAAAAGTTAACATGTAGCATAATAAGGTGAAATCATGTAAAATTAACACCTAATTATGCAAAAGTACAAATTTTACTAAAATTATGCCCCATTCCTTAATATGAACTAAAATGACACAATTAGTTATCCATATGCTCAGAATTTGCATAAATTCTAAGTGAAAAAGGTGCTAAATAAACCTATATAATTTAGACTTATCACACCCCTAAACTTAATTCATTACTTGTCCTAATTAATGTTTCATGCAAAGGAAAAAATTTAGGGCAATCTTGCACAATATTTACATAGAATCAACTTTTCACATAATCATTTACCAACAAATTTATGCTCACAAACTCTTCTTTTCAATAAATCGCTCACTTGCAAATATATTATTCCAAAATTTTATGTTAAGTATAAGAAAATGCTATCATGAGTCATAATTTGCATGCATTTCAAAGTCATATATAGAATTCACCATTCAACAAATTTTCCTTATCTAATAAGACAAAACAAACAAAACAATCCTGAGGTTTAATCAATGGTCTTCATATGTTGAGCTTAGCAATTTCTCTTCACTAATGTAGTCGGCATAATTATCTAATCAACAGGTCTTTTATAAGGTGGTAATGGGGCTAGGCTCAAGGTAGGGATAAAGAGAAATGATTTTTAGGCTTAATCGTCTTAACCCTAACTTTGTCTTGAATCTTTTTGGGTAAAGTATTCCTACTAAAGGGTTTTAACACCCCAAACTTAATTTGAAACTTATGCTCAACAATACTTCTCAACACTTGATAAGATCTTTCTTTTTCTTTATTTTCTTTTTTTTTCGAAGCATGTACATCTTTCTTAAATTTCCCTTTAATTTTAACTCACCAAGACAAGTATAGTTAAGATGGGTGCAAGATAGGGTGAAAATAAAAAAAGATGACAATATGGCTTATGATGTAGGTAAATAACAATAAAGTAAGCCATATAGCTCAAACTAAGGTTCCAAGGGGAAAGGCTCAAACGATCAAAATAAAATATTCCCAAATCATGTTTAGATTCTTATGCCTCCTAGGATTTCACCTCAAGAAAGTTACTAAGACAATTCTAAAGACTATATAAGATTATATAAGACTAATGAAAAATATAAGTATATGAGCTAACTTATTAACAAGAAAAGTTCATTTTCATGGTGGAGACTATATAAGACTAATGAAAAATATAAGCATATTATAACTGAGCTAACATATAAAAAGAACTTAAATAAAATCAAAAATTATGCATGCATATGAGCTAACTTATTAACAAAACATTGTTTTTGAGCATCACTTTATTTCAGCATACTTATTTGTGAAAATTGAAAAGTTTTAAAAATCGTGCAAGATTGGCCCTTACCCCCCTTAAAAAGAAGCAATGTACTTATTGCAAAATAACAAAGTAGTGAATGAAAATCGTACACTGGGTAGGATTCAAGAAAAAGAGAGGTGAGTCATGGAGTCTGCTTAAGTACCAAGTCTTTCTTGAAAAATCCTATCCTCAAACATGTACATTTATGTTGGTACACTACTATGCTTTTTACTAGAGAACAAAGATTAATGGAAAGGCATTGGCTTAGTTTATTCATAAATTGCAAACTATTCAACTTTATTGTACATAAAATAAAATATTCCTAAAATAAATAAATGTGTTAAAATTAATACTAAAGAAAAAAGAAATCCCCCTTTTATTCATCTTTATCATCCCCTCTTATCTTGTTCCTTTGCCTTCTCGTTCTCGCTTGTATTCACGACCTCTTCTTGTCATGACTCAAAGATATGATCTGGGAACTCAAGAATGAAACTATTAGAGATATTCTTAAAAGTATTTCTTATGGAATAATCTGTAATTTTTGCATATTTCCAATAAGCCTGTTGTTGGTTATGCATAAATTTCCACATTTCCATCATAGATGAAAATTCTGAATTACTCATTATGTTTGAAGAAGTGGTCATTAGAATGGTCAACTCAGGATTAACACTTGGCTCAACTAGTTCAGTAATATTTGGTTCCACTCTTGGTTCAAGGCTTCAACTTTAGATTATGCTTCTTCAGTTCATTTAACGAGTCAACTTCTAGTTCAGATTTGATTGATGACTCATAAGACTCTGGTTTGTCCGGCTCGATCTGGTTCAACTGTTCAACATTCTCCACTTACCTTTCAAGATCATGTCTTGTTATGCAACCTTGAACCTAACAACCCTTCAGTTTATTTTTTATTTAACTTGGGCTCTCAAGCAAAGTGAAGTAATCAATGATGGAAAATAAACACTTCCTGCCTTTTTCCTTGTACAATGTTGGATTTCATTGAGAATAATTTTCCCAAGACTGATAGACTTCTCTACTATAATTGATACAAGAAAAACATTCGCTCCATCGAGATAGTGGAACTATGTGAGATAGGCATGAAACTATAACGAACAAAGTAGAACCATACCTTAGCCGCTGGTTTTAAGTACTCACTTTGACAAGAATAACTGTCATATTTTCTTATTATCCATTGGGATCTCAAATTTGCAACAAAATTAAATACTCGTTGAAGAAAATCCCGATTGATATTTTTCATCATGTAAAGTATTCATCTTCTTCAACATCAGGTAGGTTAAACAAATCATTAATAGATTTAGAAGTAGGGATACCTTCTTTTTACGAACAACTTCAGAAGCATCTGGCATGGTTAAATTGGCATAGAACTCTCGTACTAATTCCTCTTCAGGTAATGATCGTGCGTCACAAAATTGATTCCACTTTAAGGCATCAATTGTTTTCTGAATTGACAAAGGCATAATTATCTTGTCATTTCTCTCCAAATTGAAACCTTTTTTCGGTATCATGGGCTGATTTTTGAAGATGGAATCAAATATTTCCCTTACTTCCTCATTTTGAATCACAATTGGATTTTTGGCAGAAGTCTTTGAAGATCTAGTTCTCTTTTGAGACTTGACTAATTGACAAGGATTTAGGAGCTGGCAAAGGTGCAAAGGTCAGAATGTTGCGGTAGCGATAGAGTTGCGGTGACAAAAGGGAAAAAATTCTCTACGGCAAGGAGGAGATGCGGCGATAAAGAAAATTTTCAGCTCTTAGAGTTGACAACAAAGAGAAAACTTGTGGGAGAATTTTGGGTTTTTGAGGTCGATGAAAAAAAGAATAAAAAGATGGAGGTTAGGGTTAAAGCTAATTACTCAATGGGTGTGGAAAATATGATAGTGGTAAAGGGTTTTTATAGTGGTAAACTAGGGCAAATTTTTAGAAAAAATTTAGCTAAAGTGGATGCTTAGGTGGCAAGGTATGGAGGGAAATATGTGGAGGCACAACTAGGGTTTAGGGAAGCTTAGGGCTAAAAATATTTGGGGATTTTCCTCCTTTTTACTATTCTTTGAGCCCAAACTACAACATTTTATTATCTGTACCAAAATAAAACTAAACAAAGAAACATATTAGTACTTGGGTCAATCTTAACCCTCTTATTAAACATAAAATTTAAAATTTAAAATTAAAATTAAAAATAAAAATAAAAATAACTTTTTTTTAGGCTAATTAAAAAATTTTCTCTAAAGATTACATTAAATTAAGTTCCCAAGAAAGGTTGGAGGGGTCACGATTTGGTCCCACTTAAGTTCCAATCTCTTTAGGCAGAATTTACTTAATGTACTAATTCAAGAAAATTTTTTAATTATGTCATTTATTCAAATGAGAAAAAAACTGAAAATAAAATAATGATAGAGAAAGTGAAGAGAACTCCCTCAATGTCATTGGGTATCGTCATTAGCTGAGGCGATGTCAAACCTCCATTTATCATACCAATCATACCCATCTAGAAAGAAAAAATTAATCTTGCCCAGCAATTATGTTTATCATTTGATCAATGAATAGCAACAAAAAATGGTATTTCCGCATTGCGTTGCTCAACTTTCTGTCATTCACACAAATTTGCGAACACTTGATTGTCCTTAACGGAATTAGCTTATGATCTGTGATACCTTTTTTCTTTGGTACAGGAATCACCCATAGAATGTAATAGGTGGGATAAATGATCGTTGCTTTTACCCACTGAGATTCGAATTTCCCAAGATTAAATACTTGAGATTAGATTAAACTCTTTTGTCCCTCAATAGATCCTCTTTCAGTATCTTCCAATGGATCATTGAATTCTAATTCTGGAGGAGCGAGCGGATCTGGCTTAGAGACAACATAACAATCTTTAACCTCATCAGGAGATATTATGGCCTTGAGTACATTAAAGGTCACTTGTTCATCTTGAACTCGCATGGTGAGTTCACCTTTCTATATATCGATTATCGTCCTGTTGGTTGCCAAGAAAGACCTTTCTAGGATGATTGGTACTTCTTTATCTGCTTCAAAATCTAAGATAATAAAGTCAGCAAGAAATATGAATTTAGCACCAATACATACTCGATTTTTCCTTCTGAATGCGCTAGTGATCTGTCTGCTAATTTAAGTGTAATAGTAGTGATAAGTCTTAATTTATACATATTTTTATCCCATGCTTAGCACATTTTTGGATGAATTATCATTAGATTTATGGAATTTGATGCTCCTAATCCTTTAATTTCATATCAAATACTTAGGTGAGCATACGAAAGTAAAAAGAATGAGAAATGGGCAAAAAAAGGAGAAAATAGGCCAACATGGGAAATCAACACGGCCTGGACTTCCTCACATGGGTAGAACACACGCCCGTGCCATTCTAACAGGCTTGAACACGGCTTAAAGCCATCTCAACACGGGCGTGTCTATTTCTCAGCCTTGAACACGGTTTGAAGTAAATTGCAAACGGGCATGGCACACGGCCGTGACCCTGTCGAGCCCAAGACTAGTTCTATTCGGAAAAGGCTACTTTTGGGCTAGTTGGAGCATTGGAAAATCTATTTAAACACCCAAAAGGAGGATTAAAACAGACACAGAGAGTAGGAATCAAGGAATTACTCGAAGAAAGGTGATTGATCCATCTCGAAAGCCGGATTCACCTTCAAAACTGAAGATCTCCCTTTAATTTCCTTCAGGGTTTTCTGGGTTTTTTTTATGTTTTGTCATTATTATTCTTCTAAGATGTTTTCTTTTAGTATTATGAACTAAATCCCCTAAATACCTAAGGGGGATGAAATCTAAGACGGATCTTGTTAATATTTTCTAAACTATATGATAAATACTTGATTTGTTCTTAATTATGTTTTTAACTCTTGTTTGAATATTCCAGGATATTGATTCAAGTTTTGATGTGCTTATTTAGAGGATGAATAGTCCCTGTCTAAGAGTAGATCGTTCATAATTAAGCGGAGTTGCATGCAATCCTAGAGATAGGGCGACATGAATCTGCCGGATTAGAGTCAAATCTAATAAAGGAATCCATAGATCGAGTTAATGCAACACTAGGGGTTTTAATTAGAAAGAGATTTCAATTAATCAACTTAGGGTTAGACGTTACTTGTCTTGAATAGGGATAATAATATAATTCAGGGATTTCTACGGATCAAATCAAGTGAATAAATCATCTGGTTCAGAGTCAATTAACAAGTGAAGTCTAGGTAGATTCTTCCTTGGGTGTTGTCTAAATCAATCAGTTTTCCCAAAAGTATTTCCCCAATTTATTTTCTGTGCATTCTTAGGTTAGTTAATTAGTTTAGATAAAACAACCTCTATTATTCTTAGGCTATATAATAAAAAGAAAGTTAATACTAGTACTTTTAGCTCCTTTGGGTTCGACATCCGGTCTTGCTAAAACTATACTACTATTCGATAGGTAGGCTTACCTTCATCGTGATAATAGTTAGTTCAAGTACGATCAATTATAAATTTTAAAACTTATCGTGAGTGACAATCAAGTTTTTGGCGCCGTTGTCGGGGAACTAAGATATTAGGAACACTCAATTTTTGTTACTTTAGCCATTATTTATTATTTTTATTTATTTAATTTTGTTTTTATTTTTATTTTTACTAAATTTTCTTTTATTTTCTTATGGCAGGTTTTTATAGTTTATGACTAGAAGGAACCCGTCAGGACCATTACTTTTCGATAGTGAGATTGAAAGCACAGCTCACAGAAATTGAAGAGAAATTAGGAGAAGCTTAAGATACATAAAGGAAGAGCAAGAGGACGATACTCCAACTACAACCGAGGAGATGGCTAAAAATCAGGAAAATCCGCTACCTCCTGCGATTGCTGCTAATCCAGTAAATCAGAATCCTGCTCCTCTAACTATGTATGATTATGCTAAACCTACTTTAATAGGAACTGAATCGAGTATAGTTAGGCCTGCTATTGCTGCAAATAATTTTGAACTGAAACCTAACACAATTCAAATGATACAACAGTTTGTTCAGTTTGATGGTTTGCAGGATGAAAACCCAAATACTCATTTAGCAAATTTTCTGGAACTCTGCGACATATTTAAAATCAATGGCGTTTCTGATGATGCCATTTGCCTTCGGTTATTTCCCTTTTCATTGAGGAACAAGGCTAAACAGTGGTTGAACTCGTTACCATGAGGATCAATCACTACTTGGGAACAAATAACCGAAAAGTTTTTACTCAAATATTTTCCACCTGCTAAAATAGCTAAACTAAGGAATGATATTTCTTCTTTTGTGTAGATGGATTTAGAAACTCTCTACGATGCATGGGAGAGATACAAGGACCTACTGTAAAGGTGCTCTCACCATGGATTACCCCTGTGGCTACAAGTTCAAACGTTTTACAATGGTGTGAACCCCTCGACGAGACAGATAATTAATGCAGCTGCTAGTGGAACCATAAACAACAAAACACCTGAAGAGGCTTATGAATTTATTGAAGAAATGTTACTGAATAACTATCAGTGGAAAGTCATGAGGACCAAGCCGACCAAAACAGCAGGCGTTTATAACGTCGACGCAGTTAATATGTTATCAAATCAGGTGGAACTTTTGAATAAAAAGATTGATGGTTTACTTGGTTCTACGCAGGTAATCCAGTAATGAGGTGCAATTCAAGTGGAGTAAGCGTACATACAGAATATCAACCCTTCAATCCTACAACCGAGGAGGAACAAGTCCACTATATGGGTAATAATAACTCTAGACTTCAAAATAACCCATACAGTAATACTTATAATGCAGGTTGGAGGAACCACCCAAATTTATCGTGGGGTGGTCAAGGAAATCAAAGGCCACAAAATCCTTTAGGTTTTCAACAACCACCTTATCAACAGGAAAAGAAGCTGAACCTTGAGGAGATGCTAACAAAATTTATCTTGGTGTCAGAAACTCATTTCCAAAATACCGAGACAACACTTAAAAATCAACAAGCATCGATCCAAGGGCTCGAAACTCAAATAGGCCAGCTTTCCAAATTAATTTATGAACGACCACAAGGTATCTTGCCAAGTAATACTGAACCTAACCTGAGGAAACAGCTCAACGCGATTAACGTTCAAGGTGAAGAAGGATTAGTTGAGCTTGAACCAGAACCGAGGCAAGGAATTGTGGTAAGTAAAGGTAAGGATAAGGTAAACCACAGTGAGCAGAAACCGGTAAGTATAGAATACAAACCTCGTGTGCCATACCCCAATGCGACAAGGAAAGACCTCTCAGACAAATAATTTGATTAGTTCCTTAAACTGCTAAAGAAATTACATATTAACTTACCGTTTATTGAAGCTCTTTCGCAGATGCCGAACGCAATGAAGTTTTTAAAGGAGCTTCTAGCAAATAAATGGAAGTTAGATGAATCATCGCATGTGGAGCTAAAAGCAGTTTGCTCGGCTCTTCTACAAAATAAGTTTCCCAACAAATTGAAAGATCCAAGGAGTTTTACAATTTCTTATTTAATTGGTAGCTTAGATGTTAACAATGCGTTGGCTGATTTAGGGGGCTAGTATCAATGTCATGCCTCACAAAATGTTTAAGCAACTAGGTCTTGGGAAACCCAAACAAACTAGGATGAGCATTCAATTAGCAGATAAAACTATCAGATTTCCTAAGGGTATTATTGAAGATGTACTCGTTAAAATTGACAAATTTATATTCCCAGTTGATTTCGTTGTTCTAGACATAAAGAAGGATAGTAATGTCCCTTTAAATTTAGGAAGACCCTTTTTAGCAACTGCTGGAACAATTATTGACGTTTGCACAGGTGAACTCACACTTCGTGTGGGAGACGAAACAATCACCCTTCAAGCTTGTAATTCGAGTAACATATCAAAAATTGAAGGTAGTTGTATAAATCATTCTACTAAAACTGATCATATAATGCAACCTACTTTGCAGGAAATAAGTTCAAAGAACATACATGAGCCATGTTCAAGCAACAACAAAGGACCTATCCATGAAGAACGAAGGTTACAAATCTAGGAACTAGATGAATGGGGAACACAGAAACTGAGAAAACATGATAAACTGAAACCACGCCATGACAAACTTGATTTTTCACCTAATCAACTTAAGGTTGGAGACAAGGTACTATTAGATGCGGCAGAACCTCGTATTGCCACTTCTGAACTGAATGGAACAATCCCTCTCATGGTACTCAACATCTTCCCATACGGTATAGTCGAGGTAACTCATTCCAAATTCGGCACGTTTAAGGTAAATAGTACTCGTCTTAAACCTTACGTTGATATAACTGATAGCAAAAATGAGGAGTGTAAATTCCTCGAACCACCATGACCACGTGAAATCAAGGTAAGTCGAGCTTAGACTATAAATAAGCACTTCTCAAAAGGCAATCCGAGCACTAACAGTATTAAATTATTTAAATTTTAGTGTTTAACACCTAACTTACTAACTGAAATCTTGAATATAGGTTTTCCAAACCAACACAGCCAGGCACACGGGTGTGCTTTAGACCGTGTGAAAACATGGGAAAACTTTTCCCAACATAGGATGCAATAAGTTGCCACAGCCGTGCGACATGGCCGTGGGCAATCTTGCCAATACAACACGAGCGTGCGACACGCCCGTGTCTTAGAATCGTGGTTGAAACTGAGAAAGTAACACGGGCGTGCAACACGCCCGTGCCCAACTCCCGTGGTCGACACTGTCAAACTTATACAGGCATGGGCCTACATACACGGGCATGGGAGAAGCAAACGAAGCAGGACACGGTCGTGCGACACGGTCGTGTGCACCAACACGCCTAAGGAACATGGGCGTGGACCAACTGTTAGACGCACCCAAATCTGAAAAACGCGAAACACACGGGCTAAAAATAAAGGCACACGGGCGTCCCCCACGGCCGTGTGCCCCAAAATCTATATAAACCCTTCACTATTCATCATCCCCTTTCCTAAAATCCCTAAACCTAGTAGTTGTAACTTCCACACGCCCCCTTACCACGCCCGTGCTCCGACCACAACACCATTTCCGATGACCCAAGCTCTTCCCTCTTGCGTTTGTTTACTCTTTTCTTTCTATTTTCTTCAAATCTTTTACTTATTTCATGATTTTTTTTTGTTCCATTTGACTATTTTGAGTGAATATTCATAGTTATGATGATACCTATGCTCTTTGCTAGAAGTTTGCCATTTTTAGTCAATATATTATGCTACATTCATCCATCTTTCTTATTTCCATAGATTTCATGCTATCAAACCCACATGCATTCGTTCATTAGATATTTCCGTTAGCATTATTCTCGTAGTCTTATTCATAATAATGACTTGATATAATTGCTTTGGTTGCTTTAGTATATTTTTCATCTAGCACGTGAACCCCATGAAGTATTTTTATTCAACTTCGATTTTTCATTACTGGTATACAATGTCAACCTCACGTGGCAAGAAAACAGCTGGCCCTACCTCGAAAAAATGAAAAGGAGCGTCATCTTCATCGGCTCCTACCACGGAGATCAAACACCCGTTCCTTCAGTTTTTCGTGGGTCCTCAAAAAGAACTCTTTCAGATACTTCGGGCCCGACCCTTAGGTGTGGGCCGCTGCATTGACTGGGTCATACTTGAACAAGTCCAACTTGCTGACGCAATTCGGGCCCTCCTCACCTCCGATCCTTGGGGGCTCTTCTTTGAGATCGTCGAGCCGACGTATCTCGAGCTCACATTAGAACTCTGCTCAATGTTCTATCTTCAAATCGTGATGACTAACTTTGATGATCCTAGAACGGTCCAATTTCGCCTCGGTGGTTTAGTCCGTCAGTTAAGCGTCCTAGAGTTCATGGAGGAGAACGACCTCGACACTCTTAATCGCCACATCCATTATTCTCTTTCATGATGCTGGAATACTTTATTCCCTATCTCAGCCACCTATGATCCTAGCCGCTCCAAGGCATCGGCTCTCGCCCCATCCTTAAGGTACCTACACGCCATTTTAGCTCACACTTTGACAGGATAGTGAGAGAGAATCGGCATCGTCAACACTCACGATGCCTACTTTTTGTGGAGTATGGCGCATGGGCACGTCTTCGACTTAGCCAATTTCATTGCCCTTACCATTCGCCATCAGACGGAGCGGTATAGGAAGGGGGTCATCTCTATTGGCCCCTATGTGACTCGATTGGCTTGGCATTTCGGGCTCCTTAACACAGCGACACAAGCATCCTCCCTTACTCTCATCGGCCAAATGTCTCCACAAGGCATCTCGAGCATGCTACATATGAGGATGATCGAGAAACGACGTGGAACTTACGCTCTTCCGTATTGCCTCGCCCAATCAACCAGGGAGGAGGACCCCGAAGACATTACTGATGATGTCCCTCCACGACCTGAGGACCCACCGTCTCAGCCACCACACATCCATCGTCCAGTTCATGCGGCGGCTTCATACTCTGACATCTCTAAGCGCCTTGCTTGATTTGAGCAGCAGTGTTTTCAACGTTTTGATCACATTGATGCTACTCTACATCAGATTTGTTAGCATTTCTACATCTCATCGCCACCACCACCTCGGACCCATCCGGCGATGATAATGTTTAAAGATTTTTTTTATTTCTTATTTATTATTATTATTCTCACTTTTATCTTTGTTCATCATCTGAAAGTAATTTTTATTTTATTCCCTTTTGATACTATTTTATTTTTAGGTTTTATAAACATTTTATAATTTCGGCTATTTCATTACGAGCAATTATTCTTCTTTATATTTTCTAAAAAGTTCCTGATTCTATCACAGTTATAAAGAGCTTCAAAGCTCACTGTTACTTAGGAACTTGAAACTCCACTAGAAAAGGTTCTCCACGACTGTCATGCCCTGCTCGACCATGACCATAGCTACTACGAGATATAATATTCTTTTGGCACAGCACTAGTAGAACCCAACCTCTACCACCACCGGAGTATTCTCCTCCACTCTACATAACTCCAACCCAAGGATTTCATCCATTTAACATTCAGGAAGTTTCACTTCTCTCACTATCTTATGATCTTATATCTATATTTGCCACTAACTTTATCTTTGTACATTGAGGACAATCTACATCTTAAGTGTGGGGGGGTCAATTATATCACTATCAAAAAAATCCCTGAATTTTGTCTTATTCTCATGTGAATCACCCATATCATTATTAGAATAAATTTTGATTAATTTATTATTTTTATTGATATGTCTTGAATTAAAACATAGGCATTCGTGTATTAATTTTTTAAACTTTAAGACATTAGAGAATCAAGCATGATAAGTTGATTTTTGAGAATTTAAAATTTTTAGGTTGTTTTCCCCAAGTTTAGGTATTATCTTAAATTGAAATCCACAGGTGTAAACATCAAAAAATCATAATTTTTGTGAGATTTTGAGCCTTTAGAGCATCTATTATTTCTTTCATGCTCACTTTTATTGTTACTTTGAGTGCGTCAATATAGAATCATTATTCTAGAACTTGCTTGATTATGCATGTTAAGACCACACCATTTGATTTGATATGTCAAGATGATAGAGGCACTTAGGTTTAACCCACTTACTCCATAAAAGCCTACCTTCACAATTAACCCTTAGTGAACCCTTTGATCCTAACAACCCATTCATTGCTTTACCCTTAATATTAACCCATAACTCATTATTGTTGAAATCCCATCAATTAATTGTATCCCTATTTTTGTCGAGATTTGATTTGAATAAATTGCTTAGCTATGTTTTATCTTTGATAGTTAGTCTATGTTACTTGATTTGTTCTTAAAAAATGATGATGAAATTATATAATGCTTGTGTTAAAACGATGTTATCCAAAAGAAAAGCTCAATTATAGGTTATCTAAATTAGGAATGTAATTTGTCGAAGTTTTAGTATTTTTCTAGTTAAGTAATTCTTCAATTCAATCTCGATTCTAACCTTCTCTTTCAGCTTGTGACCACATCCCCTAACCAAAGCCTTGTTACAACCCTCTAAAGACCTTTTGATTTATGTATCATCTCAATATATAGTGGTGGAGATTTGATTTTCATGCAAGCCTATGGTAATAACTTTTCATATTGACTGTTGAGTGCTAAATTCATTGTCCTTAAACACCTCGAGTGATTTGAGTGAATCTTTAAGTGAGGATGTTGAACTCTAAGATATTTTAAATCAAAGGTGATTACTTAGATGAGGGGAGATACCTATGTTTTTCATGATAAAATGCTCAACTTGGAATGTTTGAAGCTTTAATGTTCTTCTAGTTGAATTCTCAGTATATGATTGCTTATGGATTATTTTAAGATATTATTGATGGGAATTATAAGTTGAGAAAAATGACTTCTTGCTGGTGAATTGAGGATTTTGCTTGAGGACAAGCAAACGCTTAAGTGTGGGGGTATTTGATAAGTCGTAATTTATACATATTTTTATCTCATGCTTAGCACATTTTTGGATGAATTATCATTAGATTTATGGAATTTGATGCTCTTAATCCTTTAATTTCATATATTATACTTAGATGAGCATAGGAAAGTAAAAAGAACAAGAAACAGGCTAAAAACGGAGAAAATGGGCCAACATATGAAATCAACACGGCCTGGACTTCCTCATACGGGTAAAACACACGCCCGTGCCATTCTAGCAGGCTTGAACGCGGCTTAAAACCACCTCAACATGGGCGTGTCTATTTCTAAGCCTTGAACACGGTTTGAAGCAAATTACACACGGCCGTGGCACACGGCCGTGGCCCTGTCGAGCCCAAGACTAGTTCTATTCGGAAAAGGCTACTTTTGGGCTATTTGGAGCATTGGAAAGTCTATTTAAACACCCAAAAGGAGGATTAAAATAGACATAGAGAGTAGGAAGTAAGGAATTACTCGAAGAAAGCCGATTGATCCATCTCGGAAGCCAGATTCACCTTCAAGACTGAAGATCTCCCTTCAATTTCCTTCAGGGTTTTTTGAGTTTTCTTTATGTTTTGTCATTATTATTCTTCTGAGATGTTTTCTTTTAGTATTATGAACTAAATCCCCTAAATACCTAAGGGGGATGAAACCTAAGACGGATCTTGTTAATATTTTCTAAACTATATGATAAAGACTTGATTTGTTCTTAATTATGTTTTTAACTCTTGTTTGAATATTCCAGGATATTGATTCAAGTTTTGATGTGCTTATTCAGAGGATGAATAGTCCCTGTCTAAGAGTAGATCGTTCATAATTAAGCGGAGTTGCATGCAATCCTAGAGATAGGATGACATAAATCTGCCGGATTAGAGTCAAATCTAATAAGGGAATCCATAGAATGAGTTAATGCAACACTGGGGATTTTAATTAGAAAGAGATTTCAATAATCAACCTAGGGTTAGACGTTATTAGTCTTGAATAGGGATAATAATATAATTCAAGGATTTCTACTGATCAAATCAAGTGAATAAATCGTCTGGTTCAAAGTCAATTAACAAGTGAAGTTTAGGTGGATTCTTCCTTGGGTGTTGTCTAAATCAATCAGTTTTCCCAAAAGTATTTCCCCAATTTATTTTCTGTGCATTCTTAGGTTAGTTAATTAGTTTAAATAAAACAACGTCCATTATTCTTAGGCTAGATAATAAAAAGAATGTTAATACTAGTACTTTTAGTTCCTTTGGGTTCAACATCCGGTCTTGCTAAAACTATACTACTGTTCGATAGTTACGCTTGCCTTCATCGTGATAATATTTAGTTCAAGTACGATCAATTATAAATTTTAAAACTTATCGTGAGTGACAATTAAGTAGTCAGTCTGGCCTCACCAATACCTAGTCGTCTGAACACAGACATAGGAATCAAGTTGATACTCGATTCCAAATCACAGAAAGTCTTGCCATAATAGGATTCTCAAATATTACAAGGTATGATGAAACTTCTTGGATCCTTCAACTTAGGAGGCAACCTATTCTGAAAAAATAAGCTACATTCTGTAGTTAGGGCTACAATTTCAAATTCCCCAAACCTACTCTTCTTAGACAAAAATTCCTTCATAACTTTCGCATAGTTCGGCATTTGCTCCAAAGCTTCCATCAATGAAATGTTGATACATATCTATTTGAATACATCTAAAATTATGCTAAATTGAGTACCATGTTGTTGCTTATATTGCTGGAGTTTTTGAGGATATGGAGGTTGTGGAACTTTGGTTTAGACTGGACAGCTTTTTCGAGGTAACATCTCTACATCTGACATAGATGCTAGATTACCAAAGTTGACAACTTTAGATTTTACCTCCTCCGAATTTGTAGAATTTGATGTAAGAATTTCAACTGTGTAACCTCCCAAACCCAGCCTAGACATTATGACCGAATTGTGAAAGTCACATTAGTCACCTATCATTAAACCTACTATATCGATAGTTGAAACCTCAAAAACACTCTCTTTTTTATAAAATCGTAGTTACCTTCATTAATTTTGGAAACCGTTCATTTAACTAATCCAACCATTATTAAGTCAAGATAGTGAATTAGGTGTGGTTTTCAAAAAACTCAATACACATCATTGTCTTTGAAAAATATTTTGTTTATCTTGGTTACAACAGAAAATATACCATACTATCCTAATTATTAACTTATCCAAATTACATGCATAGTTCAATTTCTATCTATATAAATCCGAAAATCCATCTTAAGAATGAAAATCATGAAAAAGAAAATAGTCCAAAACCATAGTTTTAAATAATTTTACAGTCCAAAAATCGAATAATAATAGAATAGAAAACTAAATAAATAAAATCACAATCGTGTTTCAAGTCTGAAGTTCGTCCTACATCCACATGCCAATTGGATCCTAAGTTCGTTCATTACCTGAGAAGTTGAAGTAATGGGGTGAGCTTAACAAGCTTAGTGTGAGTCAAGCATTTTCTCATAGAACTAAATAACACATTCAATATCCATAATAACATTCTTATGTAACATGATCATGACATAATGTACACATGAATTCCTACCCAAACCATTCGCTACATACCACGAGTTCCCCAGAACCTGTCTATTGAACTCCAATGTATGCGAGCAAAACTCAATGTGGTAGAAACCACCTTATAACATAAATGTAGAAAATCTGTCGTATAACATGTAATGCGATAAAATCTCCAATATCAAATAATGCGATAAAATCGCCAATCCCCTCAGTACTCTAGGTGTAGTGCATTGACTATGTATAAATATGAACTTAATATTCCACCAGAACTCCACGGAACTCCTCCGTCATCCACATAATCCCACCCCATGCACATGCAATATGTCATACTATCTCATACATAGCCATTAATCAATATTTTTCACATTTAGTTGGCATTCTCAATACATGCCCTAATATGGAATCAATAATCCAACTTTCAAAGTACCATAAAGACGATATTATTCCCAAAACACAATTTCATGTACTTTCATATTTTTTTTCTATGTGCATGGACAGCAGTCTTTCAAACATATCATAGCAATTCACTTGTACGAATACATCATGCATAAGCCTTATTTCATTCATAAACATGTCATACCTACCACCAATCATACATTAAATTAACCAAACATTCATGAAAATGTCAATCATTAAATCATTCAATTAATCTAGCAATAATGCCACCATGCCAAATAATTAGGGCTCGTAACGTACCTGATTCGGCCACTTACAAATCTAATTTCTTAGCTACTAAGTCAAGACCAATCATCAAGCTAAACCATAAATTTAATCATAATATTTATTATTATCAAACAAGTTATTGAGTTTAGGTCCCACACCTTATTTACGCTCTTTTGCAGCACACTACCGAATCTTGTGGTTTCTTTAATAAACTTTCAAACGGACCTAAATTAATTAAATTAAAAGAAATAAATATATAACTCAATAATTACACCTCTTATAAATCCCCTAAACACCCATTTATGGGTTCAATCCAATCTTCACAATTACAACTATTTTTCGAATCCAAACTAGTTAGATTTCTTACACTGTTTTTATGCAAATCGTACGCGCAAACAACTTTTGGCTTTACTGTTGATTTAGAGCATTTGGGTTAGCACCTAAAACATTTAAATACTATAAAATAAGTAGATAATCTTGATTAAAATCCTTAATTTAATCAATCCATAACATTTTCCCAAAATCTATGTCGAAACAACTAACTAGTTTACAATTACCCACACTTACACTTCTCGAATTATCATATCCAATTTGCTGATTGGTCAAGAACGATTTTTCCAAATTAAAATTTTTTTCAGGGCTTATTATGAGGGGCTCAAGAACCCATAATAATTATGGAAAAGGATTGGACAGAATTAAAGAAAAACAGCCCCCTTTCTTGCCCATAGGTGCACACATCACCACCCTCAGTAGCCAATTTTGGGGCTGATCTAAAACCAATTTAGGAATTGATTAAAAATCTGGAAAAATATCCATTAAATATTTAAAAAACCCCCCAAATTCTATATCTAAAAATTTAGGTTTTTATTTAACAATATTTAATAAGAAAACGAGAGAGAAAGAGATATTCTAGATGCTATAGGCGGCAATGGAACTTCTTGGCAACGTTAGTAATCGATCTTGGAAACTCAAGATTTCATATTTGGGGTTGATTTAATTAAATAAAATGGAAGCAATATGATGGAGGAGATGATGCAAAATCTTGTGGCAAAAAGAAAAGAAAAGAGATGATAAAACTAGGTGTTATGGGCTACGACAACAATAGAGGAAGAAAGAAAATTTGAAGACAGAGGAAGAGATGAGAGGGGAGGGGAGGGACGGCTAGGATGAGAGAAAAAGGAATAAAGTCTTATTATTTTGTATAAAATTAACATTTATACCTAGGTTACAAGGGTATGGATGACACATACATTAAAAACAATGGATTTTTGCAAAATTTAATTATTTTGCAATGGAAGGGATTTGAACTTGGGACCTCAAATTAACTTTCATGATTTCACATTTAAAAACTAAATACTTAGCTAACTCATTATTTTTTATGCAATTATACATTCTCATTAAGCTAAAATTTGGGATGTTACAAAATGTCGGTTGATTTTCTTACTCGACAATTTCATCTTCAACCTCAACTTCTTTAGGTTCCAAAGCCCTTCCGTTTTGTAAAGCAACTACCTTACAATGTTCCTTACCCACATTCATTGGATTTTTCATGTCACTTGGCAAGGCTCCTTGTGGTCTATTGCAAAGCTCATTAGCTAACTGACCTACTTAGTTTTCCAAATTTTTCAGTGTTGCTACTTAACTCTAAATTAAGGCGTAATTCTTAGCTATGTACGTCTTCAAAAAATTCTCCAAATTGTTGGACGGTTCAGCTTGAGGTGGTTTCTGAACTTGTTGATTGAACCCAAGAGGTTGATTTGATCTATGTCGCATGTAGTTATTGTTTAATCCAGCTTCTTGTTACTCCAAGAAAAGTTTGGATTATTTTACCATAAAGGGTTATAGAAGTTGGACTATCATTCTTGTCCACTTCTATTTTGGTTTTGATTCCCTACATAATAAACAAACTTGGGATTTGATGGACAATTCTCAAACAAATATCCGTCCCCACAGTATACACAGAAAATAACATCAAATTAACTTGGTGGCTGAGTTACAACATTGTTTAAACCGTTAGTGGAAAAAATTTTAAGCATTGAAGAACTAGTAGATACCTGAGCTAAAAGTGAAGTGAGAGCATCCACTTCATGCACTCTTACTACTCATCTACCTAAAGTTGCTTGATTTGTCAACTACTGGTAATTGTTACTGGCTATTCTCTCGATGATTTCGTAAGCCTCATTATAATACTTAGAAAGGAGAGCACCATTTGCAGAAGCATCTACCACCATCCTAGTGTGTACGTTGAGACCATTATAAAATGTCTCCAATTGAATGCAATACGGAATCCCGTGGTGAGGGCACTTACATAGTAGCTCTTTTAATATTTCCTATGCTTCGTATAAGGATTTTTCATCCATTTGCTAAAAAGTAGTGATCTCATTCCATAACTTAGCATTTTTACTAGGTAGGAAATATTTTACCAGAAAGCGTTCAGCTAATTCTAGCCAAGTAGATATTGAGCTTGGTGGCAAAAATTTAAGTCATGCCCATGCTCTATCTTGCAACGAGTATAGAAACAACTCCAATCGCAATGCATCTTCGATTACACCAGCTATCTTGAAGGAATCACTTTCTTCCATGAACAATCGAAGGTGAAGGTGTGGATCTTTTGTGGGCAATCCACTAAACTGGCCCACTGTTTGAAGCATCTGGAACATTACAGGCTTCAATTCAAACTGTGGTGTCTCGATCTCCGGTCTTCTAATTGCCAGATTTAACACATTAAAAAGTGGCACTGCGTACTGCCTTATAGCTCTATCTCTATCATCAACAATAAAGATTGAATTACGAGCATTAGCAGCTCCATTTCCTTAAACTTCATTTTGAATTTCAAAGTCCATTTCTACGGCTTGTCTCTAGGTTAGTCTTTTTTTTCTCTTTTGTATAAATGCTAGCTCGATTTTAGGGTTTACAGGGAGTAAATCGATAATTCGATCTATACCATAAACCCTTGAAAAAAGAATTAAAAAATTAATTAAATAAAAATAAAAAAAATACAAGAAATAATTTCACAATCAATTATTAAATTAACAGTCCCCGGCAACGGCGCCAAAAACTTGGTTCCGACAGAATGTGCAAGTGTACATAGTCGTTATCAAGTAATAAATAAGTTAAAGAGTTATCGTCTCCACAGGGGCTATATCTGTTAATCAATAATTGTAAAACTAAGAATTTACAAGTTGGTTAAGAAAACAAATTATTTTAAGGTGATGAATGTTAAAATTAAATAAATTAACTAAATGCAAACTAACCTAAATGCAAATGAGATGAAATAAAATGAAATAAAGTGATTTTAGCAATAATTTCACAAGTTTTAACAACAATAACATGAATAAGCTAGAACAATTACAACACTTGACTCGATTTATTCTTCATCGTGTTTAACAATGCTCTAGAAAATATTCCATGGCAACTCGATCATTAATTAACTTGGAATCTCATATAAGTTCTTTCGAAGTCTTATACTTAGAAAAAAAAATATTTTTTATGCCCATATTTAACTAAGAATTCCTTAACATTTATGTGAAGTAGCAGGGATAGATTAGGTTTGAAACAATTTAATCACATAAACCTAAAGTTATGCAACATAATAGTGTTTTCTTAGATTATTATGAACCTTTAATTTATTCTAAATTGGATAAAAACTAAGTATGTAACTTCCAATTATTACGTACTTTGCATGGTCGGCCCTGAATTATGGGATGAGGGGTTGATGGTGACTTGATTTTGTGATCGATTCTTCCTTAATTCATGGTTTGGGGTTGGATGACAATCAAGGTATTAGTTAGGGGTTGATTTGTGATTTTTTTACACATGTAGGGTTATTCAATTCAATTATTCCAAAGCTAATTTCGGCAGCTATAATGCCCTGAATAATTTAAGTCTATTTTGTGAAGTTTGACATAAATATGTATCTGTTTCAGTGGCTAAGTGTTCCGAGTTTGGATTTGAGGTCTTGGGTTCAAATCTTTCCTTTGGCAAATTTTGTTATTTTTTTTATCCTATCCTTATCCTTGTTGGGTAGGCCTTTGTAATATTCTTTATAAACCCATATCAGCATGAGCCTGCTAGTTCGAGTGGTAAGCAGTTAATGTGTTGGAGGTCCTGTGTTCGAATCCCTATGTAAGCATAGGTGAAAATTTTTACTTCGGGTGTCTGATAGAGGTTTGGAGGAACTGAAATTCTAAGGTGGTTGAGAGTCAGTGGGTTAGTAGGGAGTGGGAGAAAAATTAGGGATAGGTTATCAGATTTTCTTAATTTTAATTTTAGTTTTTGTCTTTTCCCAAAATTTTTCCTTTTTTGACTTTTTTTTGCTTTCTGTTTTCCCACTTTCAACTTTTGTTTCCTTTTTTGGATTTCTGTCAAAATTCCTCTTTCAAATCGCGATACTTTAACATTCGATTCCTTCATGTTGCTTCGTAAGTAAGGGGTTCGTTGTGTTTTATGGTAGTTTTGATTTATACAATAGTCTCTGTTGGTGTATGCGATTAATTTGGTATACCATTTTGCTAGGTGTTCTTTAGGAAAACCAAGACCCTTCGATTGCATAGTTAAGTTTAGAGGCCACCGTCGTCGAGGGTAAGTTTTCCAAACGTTTTAGTGTAGTTTTTTATCGGGATTTTTCGTGATAAGTTTTATAAATTTATAATTAAACGTTCTTAAGACTAACTATTATCACAATGTAGGCAAGTGTACCTATCGAACAATAGTATAGTTTTAGCAAGACCAGATTGTCGAACTAGAAGGACTAAAAGTACTAGTAATGACTGTCTTTTTATTATCTAGCCTAAGAAATAAGGGGTTTGTTTTAACTAACTAATTAATTAAACTAAGGAGTTGCAGAAAATAGAATTGGGAAATTACTTTTGGGAAAAACGATTGATTTAGGACAATACCTAAGGAAAAATCCACCTAGACTTTACTTGTTATTTTGGCTCCGAACCGGACGATTTATTCATTTAAATTGTTCCGTAGAAATCCCTAAGTTATGTTATTATCCCTATTCAAGACTAATAACTTCTAATCCCTAGGTTGAATAACCGAGACTTTTCTCTAATTAACACCCTAGGGTTGCATTAACTCGATCTTTGGATTCCCTTATTATGTTTCACCCTAATCCGACAAAATCTTGTCACCCTATCTTTAAGCGCGCAATCAACTCCGCTTAATTATGACAAAGTCACTCTTAGCTAGGGACTATTCATCCTCCAACTAAGAGCATTAACTTGAAGTGATATCCTAAAATACCAAAACAAGAATCAAGAACACATAATTAAGAACAAGTCAAATATTTATCATACGATTCAGAAAATAATAACAAGATTCGTCTTAGGTTTCATCCCCCTTGGTTATTTAGGGGTTTTAGTTCATAACTAAATAAGAAAACATCTCAGAATAATAAATAATACAAAACATAAAGAAAACCCAAAACCTCTGAAGGGAAATTGAGGAGAGATCTTCAGTCTTGATGTTGAATCCGGCTTTTGAGATGGATCAATCGGCTTCCTTGGAGTAATTCCTTACTCCCTATTCTCCTTCCTCCTTATAATCTTTCTCTAGGGTGTTTAAATAGGCTTTAAAATGCCTAAAAACCCTAAAACTTACCTTTTTCCAAATGAAACTTAGCTAGGGTTCTGCAGGGACACGTCCGTGTGACACTACCGTGTGCTATTACTTCAGGCCGTAGTCGAGGCTGAGATATCAACACGCCCGTGCTGAGGTTGATTTGGGCCGTGGTCAAGCCTGTTAGATTGGCACGGGCGTGTGTGCTGCCTGTGTGAGGAAGTCCAGGCCGTATTGTTTTCCCCTGTCGGCCCGTTTTCTCTGTTTTTGGCCCGTTTCTCGTTCTTTTTGCTCTCCTATGCTCACCTAAGTATAAAACATGAATTTAAAGGATTAGGAGCATCAAATTCACCAAATCTAAGGAGAAATCATTCATAAACATATTAAGCGAGGGATAAAAATATGTATAAATTACAGTTTATCAAATACCCCCACACTTAAGCATTTGTTTGTCCTCAAGCAAAATCCTCAACTCAAATTAAGAATTCCTTTTTCTCAAATTATAATTCCTATCAATAATATCTCATACTAACTCATAAGTAATCATACATTGAGAATCTAACTAAAAGAACATTAAAGCTTCAAACATTCCAAGTTGAGTATTTTAATCATGAAAAACATAGGCATCTCCCTTCATCTAAGTTACCATCGATTCGAAATCTCATAGAGTTTAACATCCTTATTAAAGATTCACTCAAATTACTCGAAGTGTTTAAGGACAATGAAATCAGCAGTCATCAGTCAATATGAAAAGTTATTACAATAGGCTTGCATGAAAATCAAATCTCCACCACTATAAATTGAGATGATACATTAATCAAAAGGTCTTTAGAGGGTTGTAACGAGGCTTGGTTAGCCGGTGTGGTCACAAGCTGAAAGAAAAGGTTAGAATCGAGATTGAGTTGAAAATTTTCTTAACTTAGAAAAATATTTAATCATTACTTGTGTACAACACAGTTTCTTCTCAAAAAATTTACATACTTGAACTTAAAGATAGAAGACTTCTATTACTAATAAAAAATATCAACATTTTTTTTAAGAACAAGTCAAATATTATAGATTACTATTAAGAACAAGACATAGCTAAGCAATTTAATCAAATTAACTCTCCACAAAAATAGGGATCAAATTAATGGAGGGGATTTGAACAATAATAGGTTAAGGGTTAATATTAAGGGTGATACAAGGGATGGCTTGTCAGGCTCAAAGGGGTTTACTAAGGGTTAATCGTGGAGGTAGGCTTTTCATGGCATGAGTGGGTTAATCCTAAGTGCCTCTATCATCTTGACATATCAAATCAAATGGTGTGGTCTTGACATGCATAATCAGGCAAGTTCTAGAATAACAATTCAATATTGACACTCTGAAAGCAATAATAAAAGTGAGCATGAAAGAATTAATAGATGCTCTTGAAGGCTCAAAATCTCACAAAAATTATGGCTTTTTGATGTTTAAACTTGTGGAATTCAATTCAAGATAATACCTAAACTTAGGGAAACAACCTAAAATTTTAAATTCTTAAAAACCAACTTATCATGCTTAATTTCTAATGTCTTAAAGTTTAAATAATAAATGCATGAATGCCTATGTTTTAATTCAAGATATATCAATAAAAATCATAAGTCAATAAAAATTCATCCTAAACATGATATGAGAGATTTATAAGAGAATAAGACAACATTCAGGGATTTTTCAGATAATGAAATGATTACCCCCACACTTAAGATGTACATTGCCCTCAATGTACAAAGATAGATATATAGAAAAATATAAAATCGTAAGATAGAGAGAGCATTGAAACTTCCTGAGCTGTAAATGAATGAACTCCCTAGTTTTGAAAAATTGAGGATTGACAATAGAACTGGTAGTAAGGCATGATTCTGAGGAAGAAGTAATTTGATAATGACCATAAAGAGAAGCCGTGTTTGAAGAAGACGTGGATCATTTAAAAATAACTAAGAATAAAAGTAGAAATAAAAGAAATACTCTAATTTTGTAAGTGGCACGGCCATCTCACACGTCCGTGTGGTTCATGTCCAGCCTGTGTTTTTTACGAATTAGGAGTTCGTCACCCAGCCTTAAGATACGCCCGTGTGTCTTGGCCGTGTGGCTGCATGATCGTAACGCACGATCGTGTACGATGTGGTTCGCTTCTCCCACGCCCACGTACCTATGCTCACATCCGTGTTATTTTGGCAGTGTCAACCACAGACGCTAGGCACGGGCGTGTCGAACACCCGTGTTGTTTTGGCAGGCTCGCCCACGGCCTTCTCATATGGCCGTGGGGATTTATCGCATCCCGTGTTTTGGGTAAACTTTTACTCTGTTTTACACGGCCGTATCGCATGGCCGTGTTTATTCTCGTGTCTCGAGCAAGGCCTAAGGCACGCCCGTGTGGATGCCCATGTGGGTTTTGTGGACCTGTGTTCAAAGATTCGGTTAGTGCTCTAAATATTAAAAATTTTGAAACTTAAATAAATAAAAACTGTTAGTACTCGGGTTGCCTCCCGAGAAGCGCTTGTTTATAGTCTCAACTCGACTTTCCCTTATTGGTGTATTTACAGAGGTTCGTGGAGTCGTAGCTCCTCTCCATCGTCATTAAAATTCTCGCCATTATAAAGTTTGAGACGATGACCGCTCACCTTGAAAGTTCCTTGTGATGGGTGACTTACCTCTACTGTGCCATATGGAAAAATAGTTTGAACTATGAAAGGTCCTGACCATTGTGATTTAAGTTTCCCGGGAAATAATTTGAGTCTCAAATTATAGAGCAAGACAAAATCTCCAACTTTGAATTGTTTCCGTTGCTTCAAACGAGCGTCATGGCGCCGCTTTGTTGCTTCTTTGTATAGGCATGAATTTTCATATGCATTGGCTCGCCACTCATCTAACTCGTTCAACTGCATCAATCTATTTTTACCTGCAAGTTTGGGATCAAGTTTTAGAAATTTAATAGCCTAAAAAACTTTATGCTCTAGTCCGAATGATAGATGATAACTTTTTCTATAAACAAGTCTGTAAGGTGATGTTCCTATAGGAGTCTTAAAAGCAGTTCTATAAGCCCATAAAGCATCATCCACTTTCATCGCCCAATTTTTTCTGTTTGATTCTACTGTCTTTTCAAGAATCCGTTTGATTTTTCGGTTTGCTACTTCGACTTGTCCACTAGTTTGAGGATGGTATGGGTTGGCTGTTCTGTGATGAACTCCGTATTTCTTAAGGGTTTTCTCAAATTGAGTGTTACAAAAATGAGTGCCCCTGTCACTGATAATTGCTCTAGGTGTTCCGAATCTCGAGAAGAGTTTCTTAAGGAAACGTACTACCACTCTAGCATCATTAGTAGGTAAAGCTTGGGCTTCTACCCATTTGGACATATAATCGACTGCTACTAATATATAGTTATTCCCAAACGAACTAGGAAAATGGACCCCTGAAGTCGATACCTCAAACGTCAAATATTTCACATGAAAGCATATAGTTTTGAGGCATTTCATCACGTTTGGAGAGATTACCTGTCCGTTGGCATTTGTCACAAGAAGTCACATACCTGTTTGAGTCTTTGAATAAAAAGGGCCAATAAAAACCTGATTCAAGTATTTTATGCGCGGTCTTAGTTCCACTATAGTGTCCTCCAGTCGGTCTTGAGTGGTAATGTTCCAGTATCTTTGATGTTTCTGACCTTGTAACGCATCTTCTAATGACTTGATCTGCTTATATACGAAAAAGAAAAGGGTCGTCCCAAAAGTAGTTTTTCACATCAGTAAAGAATCGCTTCTTTTGCTGGTGTGTTAAACCTTTTGGGATAATGTTAGCGGCTAAAAAATTAGCGATGTCTGCAAACTAAGGTACCTCAGAATCAGATATAGCGAAAAATTGTTCTTCAGAAAAGGAATCATTTATTTCAACTTCATCTAGTCCTTTAGTATTTGAGTTTTCAAGCCTGGAAAGATGATCAGCCGCGAGATTTTCAGCTCCTTTCTTATCTTGAATTTCTAAGTCAAATTCCTGCAACAATAAAATCCATCGAATCAGGCGAGGTTTTGTATCAGTTTTGGTTAGAAGGTATCGAAGGGCAGAATCGTCAGTGTAAACAACAACTTTAGACGATATGAGATATGATCAGAATTTATCAAATGCAAAAACCATAGCTAGCAAATATTTTTCCGTGGTAGTGTAGTTTTCTTGTGTGGCTGTCAACGTCTTGCTAGCATAATAGATAGGTTGGAAGTGCTTATCTCTTTGCTGTCCCAAAATTGCTCCTACTGCAAAGTCACTCGCATCATACGTTAATTCAAAAGGTAAATTCCAGTCAAGTGCAATTATAATTGGAGTATTAATTAATTTCTCTTTTAAGGTGTTAAATGCTTCTAAGCATTCCTGATCGAAATTAAAAGGCATATCTTTTTCTAGCAATTTAGTCAAAGGCTTAGCTATTTTAGAAAAATCATTAATAAATCTTCTATAAAAACCAGCATGTCCTAAGAAGCTTCTAATAGCCTTGACCAAACTAGAAGGGGGTAATTTTTCAATTGTTTCAATTTTAGATTTATCCACTTCAATCCCTTTACTAGAAATTTTACTCCCTAATACGATACCTTCTTGAACCATGAAGTGACATTTCTCCCAGTTAAGCATAAGGTTCGTTTCCTCATATCTTATTAAAACTCATTTTAAAATTTTAAGGCAAAGATGGAAAAAGTTACCGAATACCGAGAAATCATCCATAAATACCTCCATGATGTCTTCCACGAGTTCGTCAAAGATGGCCATCATACAGCACTGAAAAGTGGCAGGAGCATTACATAATCTAAAAGGCATTCTACAATAAGCGAACATACTATATGGGCATGTGAATGTCGTCTTTTCTTGATCTTCAGGAGCTATTGGGATTTGGAAGTAGCTAGAGAGTCCGTTTAAAAAGCAATACATGTGCCCAGATAATCTTTCCAACATTTGGTCAATGAATGGCAAGGAGAAGTGATCTTTTCTTGTGGCATCATTCAGTTTCCTACAGCCAATACAAACTCTCCAACCTGTGACTGTTCTTGTCGGGATTAGTTCATTCTTCTCGTTGGTCACTACCGTCATGCCTCCTTTCTTAGGAACAACCTGTACAGGACTTACCCAAGAACTGTCATGAATAGGATAAATAATTCCTACATCTAGAAGTTTAATTACCTCAGCTTTAACAACTTCTTTCAAATTGGGGTTCAGACGTCTTTGAGCCTGCATGCATGACTTATACTCATCTTCTATTAAAATTCTATGGGTGAAAAAAGAGGGGCTGATTCCTTTTATGTCAGAAATTTTCAAAGCTATGGCCTTTTTATGTTCTTTTAATACTTGGATTAATTCCTCTTTTTCCTTGGGTTGCAGGTTAGAAGTAATAATTACTGGTAATGTAGAATTATTTCCAAGGTATGCATATTCCAAGTGATTTGGAAATTGTTTAAGTTTCAGTTTGGGAGGTTCTTCAATAGAGGGTTTTTGCTTAAGTTTATCATTTATCTTGATACCCTCATATTCTGTTTGTCTTAAGGAATGATTGTTGGATTCATCATCTGCCTCCTTTTCTTGAGCTAGATACAGTTCCGTCGTGTCTTTCGGTACAATTTCCTAAAAAGAGTCTTGAGTAGCATGATCAATAGAACCAATAAAATAACATGAATCATCCTGTTCCCTAGAGAATCTCATAGCCTCATAAATTTTAAAAATAATCTCTTCATCACCTACTCTAAGTACCAATTTGCCGTCACCTACATCAATTACAGCCCTAGCAGTGGCAAAAAATAGACGCCCTAAGATTAAAGCTACTTCCATATCTTTGTCCATGTCAAGTACAAATGTAACATCCCGAAATAGGGCCTAAACGGAACAGTGGTTGCGAAACCACAAATCCGAGGTAGAAAAATTTATTTTATTATTATTTTGAGGTCTATGATATGTTTGCATGATTGTGTGAAAAGTTCGTGAAGAAATTCTATGCATAAAGTACTTAATTTGAAATTAGGGACTAAATTGAATAAATTGCAAAACTTGTGTTCTAGAAGTATTTTGCATAAAATTGAATTAGAATATTAATTAGGAGGTCTTAAATAGCAATTTGACCAATTTTAAGTTCATGGACAAAATTAGGACATGGAAGGAATTTTTGGAAAGTTTAGTAGTAAGGGCATTTTGGTCATTTAGTTATTAAAATGAATTAAAAACAAAATTAAAAGCCAATTTTTGTCCATCTTCTTCATTAGGACGAAATTTCAAGGGTTCTCCATAGCTAGGGTTTGTTTCAAGCTTTCAAGCTCCATAGTAAGTGATTCCAAGCCCCGCTTTTAATGTTCTTTACGTTTTCTGAGTCCCTAGAGCTCGATAAAGCTTATGCTAGCAATAATTTAAGTTAGGGTTCATATTTGGAAAAATACCCATAGGTGAAATTTGTGTATTTTGATGTTTTATGATAGAATATGAGGTTTTAAATTATGTTAGACAACTTGTACTACTCGGTTTTAAGCAAAAACGAGTAAAAGGACTTAATTGGTAAAAATACCTAATAGTCATAAGTGCTTGTTAGAGTATGAATTTGATGCTGCCATAGAAGGAAAAATGACCAGCATGTCATGAAACATAAGAAAATAGGCTGAAGTTTAATTTACGAGCTTTGGGGCAAAAGTGTAAATATGCAAAAGTTTAGGGGCAAAATTGTAATTTTGCCAAAATATGATTTTGAGTCAATTTGAATAATGTGAGTCCTAATTAGACTATATTTTAAATGATAGAGCAAGGAAAACTGAAATTCAGGCTAAAATGGAAAAAATACCAAGTTGTGGACGAAATGGTAAAAGTAGCTATTTTTGCATACGAGGTAAGTTTACAGTAAATAAATGCAATGTTCTTTTATTTTACATTATTATTGTTAATTTCCAGAATTTATATACTTATTTTATGAGGATATTTAAAGTCGAATTAAAGGCGTAAGTGACAGAGAAAAGCATTAGGAAGCCCTGTTTGAACCTTAGGAATGTTAGGATATTGGGGTTGACAGACAGACAGAGACAGAAATGAGCCATGTAAGTCCATATCGATATATGGCTTTGGAGACAGGAATGAGCCTGTAAGCCCATATTAGACATATATATGGCATTGGAGACAGGGATAATTCATGTAAGTTCATGTCGAAGACATGGCATTGGCGAGATATTGATAGACAGAGAACGACCCGGTATCCTTAGTATTCCGAGTGGTTCAATGGGTCATTGTACACGTTAAATTACAGTGAATTATCAGCAAAAGGGAAGGTAGATTATATTTATGAATAGTGAAAGGTCGGGTAAGAAAGAAGGTAAGTAAGTAAAGAAGAAGGTAGAAAATGAGAAGTAAAGAAAGCTTATGAGGCTAGGTGACATTATGTATAATCATTCATTATGTTTGAATGTTGTAATTTATTTGCTTGTAAGCTTACTAAGCCTAGTGCTTACTCTCTTTATTTTCTTTTTCTTATAGTTTTTATCAAGCCACTCGGGATCGAAGGAAACGTCGGAGACCCGATCACACTATCGAAGAAATCACATTGGTATAGTTAGACGTTTAGTTTTGTGTATGGCATGTATAGGAACTTGGTTTCTTTTGATATGATATGATCAATGAATGATGTGTAAATACTTGCTAGTGATTAACTAATAGAAGGGCTGATGATATACATGTTTAATTGTATGTATGAATAAGTAGTAACTATCACATGAAAACTAAGAAAAATGTGAAAGTAACTTAAAAACAAATTTAAGTATTAGAAATAATGTGATTTTCAAAAATCACTAAAAATCGTAGAGACATGGTTTGATGGTGAATAATATATGAAATTAAAGCTTATTATGTCTATTTTCTTATGGAATAAGCAAAACAGGTAAAGGTATTATATTTTATGAGATATCTGAGTTTTAGTGAAATAGGGTCAGAGAAAATTCTAGATCCCCTGTTTCAATTTTGGAAATTCACCATAAATTGTAAAAAAATAATTAGGTGGTGTAATTTATATGGTTAGAATCCTTACTGAATCTAGTTTTAATAGAAACAAACAGTATAGTTATATTAATTTTGTATAGGGAGAAAAGTGGTTCGTAGTAAGTATAGGTCAGTGTAGTCGAATTCTGAAACAGAGGTAACTTTAACTAATAAACTGTACTAATTGGCTAATTCAAAAATTCTAGAAAAAAATTAATGGATAGATATATGAGTCTAGTTTCAGAAAAAAAATACGGATCTAAATTTTGAGCTTCAGAACTCAAGATATGAATTTTTAAGCAGCTATGACGCAGAAAAATAGTTTATTCCGAAAATTAAAATAAGTGGTTTAGAGTTGTTTAAAAGGTAAGATAAGTTTAGTAACACCTCAAGCTTGACTCCGGTGACGGTTTCGGGCGTGGGGGCGTTGCAACAAAGAAGTCAACAAGGAATATGAATTTATCTACTTTCACAAGTATGTCTTCTACAATACCCTTAGGATATTTAACAGATCTATCGGCTAGTTGAATACTCATCTTAGTGGGTTTAGGTTCCCCAAGACCGAGTTGTTTGAACATTTTATATGGCATTAAATTAATGCTAGCGCCTAAATCAACTAGTGCGTTCTCAACATTCAAACTACCAATTAAGCAAGGAATAGTAAAACTCCCTGGATCTTTCAATTTGGTTGGTAGTTTATTTTGGAGTATGATTGAGCACTCCTCATTGAGTTCCACTGTAGATAAATCCTCAAACTTCCTTTTATTTGTTAGAAGCTCCTTCAAAAATTTTGCGTATGTAGGCATCTGCGAGATAGCTTCAACAAAAGGTAAGTTGATATGTAATTGCTTAAAAAGTTCAAGAAACTTACCAAATTATGCATCAATGCGGTCCTTTTTCAACTTTGTTGGGTATGAAACTGGTGGTGTATATTCTTTTGGCACTGGTTTGTCAATATTTTCGGGTCTTTCCTCCTCTTTTTCACTTATCACAGCTTCCTGTGTTAGCTTCTTTTCAGATTCAGCTAATACTTTCCCACTCCTTAGTGTAACTACTTTCACATGCTCTTTCGAATTTGGTTTGGTGTTACTAGGTAGACTTTCTAATGATCTTTCGGAAATTAGTTTGGACAGTTGGCCTATCTAAGTTTCGAGCCCTTAGATTGATACTTGTTGATTTTTAAGTGCTGTCTCGGTATTCTGGAAACAAGTTTCTAACACTGAAATAAATTTGGATAGTATCTCCTCAAGGTTCAGCTTTTTCTCTTGTTGGTAAGGTGGTTGTTGGAAGCCTGAGGGTGGTGGTGGTCTCTGATTTCCTTGACTTCCCCATGAGAAGTTTGGGTGATTCCTCCAACCTGCGTTATAGGTATTACTGTAAGGATTATTTTGAGATCGAGGATTATTACCCATATAATTTAATTATTCGTTCTCTATGTTGTGGCCATAGGGTTGATATTCTGGATTACTCGATCCACCTCCACTCGCTTCACATTTCATTACTAGATGAACCTGCGTAGAACCAATTAAAGCATCAATCTTTTTATTTAGAAGTTCTACCTGATTTGACAGCATAGTAACCGAGTCGATGTTATAAACGCCTGTAGTTTTAATTGGCTTAGTCCTCATGACTTGCCACTGATAGTTATTCAGTGACATCTCCTCAATAAATTCGTAAGCCTTTTCAGGTGTTTTGTTGTTGATGGTTCCACCAGCGACTGCGTCAATCATCTGTCTTGTTGAGGGATTCACACCATTGTAGAACATTTGAACTTGCAGCCATAGAGGTAACCCATAGTGAGGGCACCTTCACAGTAGGTCCTTGTATCTCTCCCATGCATCGTAAAGTGTTTCTAAATCCATCTGCACAAAAGAAGAGATATCATTACCTAACTTAGCCGTTTTAGCCAGCAGAAAATACTTTAATAAAAAATTTTCGGTCATTTGTTCCCAAGTAGTGATGGACCCTCGTGGTAACGAGTTCAACCACTATTTAGCCTTGTTCCTTAGTGAAAAAGGGAAAAACCAAAGACGAATGGCTTCATTGGAGACGCCATTAATTTTAAAAGTGTCACAGATTTCTAAAAAAATCGCCAAGTAAGTGTTGGGGTTTTCATCCTGCAAACCATCAAACTGAACAAATTGCTGTATCATTTGAATCGTGTTAGGTTTCAGTTCAAAATTATTTACATCAATAGCAGGCCTAACTATACTTGACTCAGTTCCTATTAAATTAGGTTTAGCATAATCATATATAGTACGAGGAGCAGGATTCTGATTTGCTAATTCAGCGAGTATCGCACGAGGTAGCTGATTGTCTTGATTTTTAGCCATTTCCTCAGTTATAGTTGAGATATCATCCTCTTACTCTTCTTCTGTGTACCTTAGGCTTCTCTTTATTTCTCGTCGGTCTCTACAAGCTATGTGATCGATCTTTTCATCAAAGAGTAGTGGTCCCGACGGGTTTCTTCTAGTCATAAACTATAAGAACCTGCCAGAAGAAAGAAAAAGACAATTAGTAAATAAAAGTTAAAATAAAAATTAAATTAAATTAAATTGCAAGATAAATAAATGGCTAAAGTAATAAAAATTGAGTATTCCTAATATTTTAGTCCCAGGCAACGGCGCCAAAAACTTGATCGTGATTTTCTGTGATAAGTTTTATATATTTATAATTAAACATTCTTGAGACTGACTATTATCACGATGTAGGCAGGTGTACCTATCGAACAGTAGTATAGCTTTAGCAAGACCGGATTGTCGAACCCAAAGGACTAAAAGTACTAGTAATGACTGTCTTTTTATTATCTAGCCTAAGAAATAAGGGTTTGTTTTAACTAATTAATTAATTAAACTAAGGAGTTGCAGAAAATAGAATTGGGAAATTACTTTTGGGAAAAAAGATTGATTTAGGACAATACCTAAGGAAAAATCCACTTAGACTTTACTAGTTATTTTGGCTCCGAACCAGACGATTTATTCATTTAACTTGTCCCATAGAAATCCCTAAGTTATGTTATTATCCCTATCCAAGACTAATAATGTCAGATCCCTAGGTTGAATAACCGAGAGTTTTCTCTAATTAACACTCTAGGGTTGCATTAGCTCGATCTTTGGATTACCTTATTAGGTTTCACCCTAATTCAACAAAATCTTGTCACCCTATCTCTAGGCACGCAATCAACTCTGCTTAATTATGACAAAGTCACTCTTAGCCAGAGACTATTCATCCTCCAACTAAGAGCATTAACTTGAAGTGATATCCTGAAATACCAAAACAAGAATTAAGAACACATAATTAAGAACAAGTCAAATATTTATCATACGAATCAGAAAATAATAACAAGATTCGTCTTAGGTTTCATCCCCCTTGGTTATTTAGGGGTTTTAGTTCATAACTAAATAAGAAAACAACTCAGAATAATAAAGAATATAAAACATAAAGAAAACCCAAAACTCCTGAAGGGAAATTAAGGAGAGATCTTCAGTCTTGATGATGAATCCAGCTTCTGAGATGGATCAATCGGCTTCCTTGGAGTAATTCCTTCCTCCCTATTCTCCTTCCTCCTTATAGTCTTCCTCTAGGGTGTTTAAATAGGCTTTAAAATGCCTAAAACCCTAAAACTTGCCTTTTTTCGAATGGAACTTAGCTAGGGTTCGGTAGGGACACGCCCGTGTGACACGGCCGTGTGCGATTACTTCAGGCCGTGGTCAAGGCTGAGATATCAACACGCCCGTGCTGAGGTTGATTTGGGTCGTGGTCGAGCCTGTTAGATTGGCATGGGCGTGTGTGCTGCCCATGTGAGGAAGTTCAGGCCGTGTTGTTTTCCCCTGTCGGCCCATTTTCTCTATTTTTGGCCCGTTTCTCGTTCTTTTTGCTTTCCTATGCTCACCTAAGTATAAAACATGAAATTAAAGGATTAGGAGCATCAAATTCACCAAATCTAAGGAGAAATCATTCATAAACATGTTAAGCGAGGGATAAAAATATGTATAAATTACGGTTTATCATTTTTCTTTTGAAGGCATGCGTTTGGTTACATGAATTTGAATGATGATTGGTTTGGAATTGTGAACTCACTTTGATTATGGGAATTTTGTGATAATTTTAGGTTCTGTTCACTCCGAAGTTACGTTTGCTTCAAAAACAAACCAGATGTGTACTCCTAACACGAAAAATTGAGCTTCGGCGAAAGCCAAAAATGGAGTCTAACGACACCACACGAGCGTGTGGCCGGCCATGTGGTTGGCCGTGTGCAAGACACAGACATGTGGTTGGCCATGTGCAAGACATAGCCCTGTGACTAACAAAGGCATGGTCGTGCTCAAGACACATCCATGTGAAGGAGTGAGTGTCACCGTGTGGGCCACAAGGGTTAGGCTAGTTTGGGCGTGTGGGTTTTAGGCCAAGTCGTATGGGTCGTTCTGATCGACTGTAGGTCTACTGTAAGTCGGTAAGGGCTAACAAAACCCTATTCTATGTGATATGATATTCTGATAGACTGATCTGAGTAGGATACTACATGTATGTCTGACTGTACTGTTTAAGTATATATCTATCTGTATACGAGCATGTTAAGCATGTTTACTCTGATATTTTTGCATCTGTTTTCTGTATCTGAGTCTAGGGTGGGAGTTGTATATGTGGAGGAAGTGATCTGTATGGCGACTCTTCACCTATATTCTGGCAACTTGTCTATATATTATTTGTTATCTGTCGCATCAACACTATATGGTGTGTAAGGATGGGTGGGTGTTTTTAACCCCATATGGTGTGATGGGATGGACAGAGATGGTGTGTAGAGGATGAGGGTAGGATTCTATATATTTAATCTGTACATCTGATTCTGATATCCATTTCTGTGATGGACTTAGGTCCGAATTTGTATATGACTGTATATGAAACTCTGTGTATGTTGCATGCCTATTTCTGTTGGGTTACACCCTGTGTTAACGAAAACTCACATCTATTTGTCTATTCTATTCAGGTAATCCACGGTCTTAGGCGAGTCGGTGCGATGGAGGCTTAGCAGTGACCACTTTATCGATATATGTTTTTATTTAGTAATAATGATTTTATTTTAAAATCTAGTTTTCTTGAGAGTTTGTAATTTTTTGGACTCTCTGGACTGTATGGTTCAACCTTTGGATTTGGATTTTATTTTCTTTTCTTTTCTGCAACGCTGACAAAAACACTTTATGCAAACAAATGGTTTTTAGAAACACGAGCTTGGTTTTGTTTTAAACAATTTTCACACTTCTGCTGCGAAATAAATGGTTAACTTTAAAGAACAACTTATAACAGTTTCAGAAACAAATATGTTTTATAATACCTGGACGTTTTATTAAATAACTAAACATGGTTTTATTGAAGTATCATCAGTTTCAAAACCCTTCTTCGTAACACTCTCGGATCGACCATAACGTCTAGGTCCTGTTTGGGGTGTTATAGCTGCTCTTCATGCCTTAGCCGAATTGGGCTCTTCACCCTCCTATTGGAGGGTTTTGGAAACCCAACTAGTTAGCAGATTAGCCCTTCTTAGCAAACAACTTTCAACTGGGTTTAATCAACTTTTTCTGGGTCAAATTTGTTTTCTTGTCGTCCACATGAAGTGGATATTTGCTCATGTCCAAGTGTATGTTTTTATTGGCTCCCACATTTGTTAATTCAGTGGTCCAACTACAGCAAATTGAGCAAACAAAAATTAACATGTAGCATAATAAAGTGAAATTATGTAAAATTAACACCTAATTATGTAAAATTACAAATTTTACTAAAATTATGCCTAGTCTTAGTATAAATTAAAATGATGCAATTAGCTTTCTACATGATTGGAATTTACATAAATTCTAAGTGAAAAGGTGTTAAATAAACCTATATAATTTAGACTTACCAGTAGGTTGGAAGTTTCAAAACATTCATTCCCAATAACCCAGCTTGGGAATCATTTTACTATCTCTTTTAAATGTATATATTTGTTTAAGTTGGAATTGCATGTACCTAGGTTGTTTTGGGTCATCTTGTTTAAATGGTCATTTTGCTATATTTGATATTTGGCCTATAAAGTTTTATAAGATGAAATTTAATTTTTAATTAGTAGATAATTATGTTAGTTTATATAATTTTGATAATGAGAAATAAATGGTTAAATGATGATGCATTTGTTGTTATGATTTGATGATGCTTGATTATGTTTAGATATGTTAGATTGATGATATTACTTTGATGTAAAGTTTAGGTTTACTTAAGATGTTATTTGGTTTAGTTTGACCCCTTAAAAATGTGCATTTAGGGTCAGTTTACCATTATGTCTGGAGACAGTAATGTCTCAAAATCATAAGAATAAAATTTACCTTATATTTTGACCTACTTAGTGTCTCGAGACTTGGTAAGCTAATCTCAATACAATCCTATTTAAGTCTCAAGACAAGTGGCTTTCGTTTCGAGACAAATAAACTTCGAAGCTAAATTAGTTTTGTCTTGCTCTAGGTCTTGAGAAAAGAACCCTTTGTCTCAAGACATTCAAATATCAAAGCTAAAATAAGAAAACAATAGTGGTTGGTCTTGAAACATAAGGGACTTTGCCGCAAGACACCATATCTAGTGCCCCAAGACATGTTGATATCGAAACAAAAATGCCTAAATAAAATGAGGCCTATCTTGAGACAATAAGTCCGTTGTCTCAAGACAAAACATAGAAATTTGATAGTTGAGTTGAATTCGAGTCCTAACTCTAAATTTGACCTTCCATAACTCTGTAAAATGATGAATTTGAAACTTATACATTATGATTGTATATTTTTGAATATGTTTGATGAATAACTTGGTTTGAATGATAATTATGATTTGAATTTTATGATTATGTAAGGAGTTAGCCTGAGTTGCTTCGGCAATGTAATGTAACATCACGCATTTGGATCCAGCGACCGGGTTGGGTGTTACACCTAATGTGTGTAACAGTTGTATGAAAGGAAAACAACATCGTGAAAAGCATCAAAAGATGGCTCATATTCAAACCAAAGCACCACTTGAACTTTTGCACATTAATTTGTTTGGTCGTATGCAAACAAAAAGCCTAGAAAGGAATAGACATGTTCTTGTATGTGTTGATGACTACTCCAAGTATACATGGGTAAGGTTTTTTAGAGATAAATCAAATGTATTTGATGAATTTAAAAAATTGTGTAGAGGGTTGATGAATGAAAAGGGAAGAACTATTAGCATGGTAAGGAGGATTCGAAGTGATCATGGACACGAGTTCAAAAATGATGAGTTTGTTTAGTTTTATGATCAAAAGGGGATCCAGCATGAACTTTCTACACCAAAGATACCCAAACAAAACGGAGTGGTGGAACTAAAAAACATGACAGAGTAGGAAATGGCCAGAGTAATGCTCAATAGTAATGGCATTGCTCATTGTTTTTGGGGTGAGGCAGTTAATATGCTACTCCTATGATCAACAGAGTGCTTATCACACGAAAGACACTTGTGACTCTATATGAGTTATGGAAAGGAAAGAATCTTACAGTAAAGTATTTTCATGTCTTTGGGAGTACATGTTTCATTCTAAAAGACAAAAAATACCAGGGTAAATTCAATTCTAAGTTTGATAAGGGGATATTCCTTGGTTATCCTAACAATAGTAAAACCTTTATAGTGTTCAATAAATGCATCCAAAAGGTTATGGAGTCTTGCAATGCGATAGTTGATGATGTTGGAGTACAAGAGATCAACAGTGATGATGAGAATTATAAACCTTCTGAAAATGTGTTTGAGGTTGTGCCCACTCCTCTTGGTACTAGGAAACTTGAAGAAAAGTCCAAAATAGAGAGCTAAGAAGTTTAAGTTGTTGATCAAACTTATGACCAGTCTATTGATACTAAACCACTTCAACCTTTTTCAAGGGTCAAGAAGAATCATTCAATAACAAATATTATTGGTGATGTCCATGATGAAATAAAAAAAGAGGCAGGCCAAGATAGAATTATAGAGGCATGGTTCGATTAGCCTGCTACACTTCTCAAATCAAGCCAAAACGAGTTGAAGAGGCCCTAAATGATGTTGATTGTATTCAGGTTCTGCAAGAAGAGTTGCAATAGTTCGAGAGGAATGAACCATGGGAGCTGGTACCTAGACCATCTAGTTGCAACATTATAACAACCCAATTTTCAGTGGTTCTGGAAATGGTGGTTTCAAAGCCCCATTCTTTGATGATTGACTCCATAAATATTATTAATTAATATTTACAAGTTAATTATAATTTTGTATTGAATTTTGGTGTAGTGAAATTTGTCAATTGGATAGTTAAAGTACAAGTGTACTGACTCTGAAGTCAGTGGTGTTGAAAAATAAGATAGCAGGACCCCGATTTCGTAAAACAAGCTTGTAAATTTTTAAATTAAATGTTTATGGAGTTATTGTATAGATGAATTGAATTTTGGATTAGTAATTTTGTCAATTTAGTGATTAAATCGTGTATAATGACTAAATTGTAAAAAAAATGTAAAAGTTAATCTTTATTGATTTTTACTAGTTAGAATGATTAATTAATAAATTTTTAGGGTTTAAATGAGAATTAAACATTTTTGAAGGTTAATAGGCAGTGGAATGATGATGTTTTAAAAGGATGTTATTTTTAATAAATTTTATATTGTTTTTTATGTTAAAACTTGTAATACCTAAAAAGAAAACCATCTTCATTTTCCTATCATCTTCACCCGGTTCCCCATGGTTGAAGCTAAAGAAAATTAGGCCAAAATTAATCTCTTGCATGTAAGTCCAAATTAAGCCTGTTTTTCGTAAATTTTATGTTTTTTAGATTGCTGTAGCTTAATCTAACTATTGCGGGTACTAAATCGTAAAATTGTTAAAGTTTTGAAATATTTCCATCCATAATTTTTTTTTTATTTTTTGTTAAATGGATCGTTTGTAAGCTTAGAATTGATTAAAGACTAATGTGCAAAGTGACTTTTGTTAGTTTTGAGCTTTGGGACTAAAATGAAAATATTTTGGAATTGGCATGAAATTTCTATAATTATTGAATTTAGAGGGCTATATAGGGATGAACTTTAAATCATATTGAAAAATTAAGATTAAAATTTAAAGATATAGCTATTTTGATTTTAGGGACTAAATTGAATAAAATGAAAAACTTTAGGCAAATTGTGTAAAATTAAATTAAGTTGTTATATTCATATACTAAGATGATATAAGGCTATTGGAATTGATAAATTATAATGAACTATTATAGATTTGGATTTGAATCAATCGATAGATAATCGTGAAAAAATAGAGAATTTGCATATTAGTCCCTGACACTTTGTAGTTGTCATTTTCAAGGTAAGTTCATATGAAACTTACTATAATTTCTTATTATGCTTGAATTGTGTGATTGTATTTATTAATTGTATATATAAATGTAATTTCAATAACTTATGGCATCAAAAGGACTACATCAGAAAATGTCAGATTTGTGATAAATACGGATAGATATGCAGTATTGAATGAATGTAAAATTTATTATACGAGTGTATGATATATATACATGGTGATGTTATATTGTTAAAAGGTATATATATATATATATATATATATATTGTTTTGACATCAAGTGGACAAAAATTGATGATATGTGATTATATTTTGAATTGTAGTTGGAATTGTGTAAAATGTGAGGAATGGAATGAATTGTAGTAAATGATACTGATGTGTAAATCATGCCCGGATGAACAATAGGATAGGATACAATTGGCATCCCAATAGCGTTAGAAGCACACTTGTACGGGTTTGCACTTCGGTGTCTCCGTTTGCACTTCGATGCCTCTATTCACACTTCAGTGCCTCTGTTCAGCACTATGGTGCTTTATGGTGTGTTTTGGTGGTTACCCGCGTATCCGAATTTGTTATTTTAGTTCATTAGGCTACATGGTTTTGGTTAAAAGGAATTGAATGATTGATATTGTATATTGTGATTAGAAATGGTTAAATGAAATTGGAATGATGTAAATGTTGCTTATTATGCTCAATGGTTCGATGGAATGGTATTGATTTGGATTGAATTGTATAAATTGGGTATGTTATTTGACGATTGAATAATTTATCTGAAGCATATAAATATTTGATGATACTGATTAAATGACATCGAATTGAGTAAATTGTATTGTATAAATTGAATTGCTTGAGACTTGCATCTAATGATCTCACCTTATTATTTTTAAATGTGGAACGGCAAAGTCGTATCGTAGTTAATTCGTTATATTAATTATAATTGAAGTGAGTTTACTGTTTTAGCTCCTATGAAGTTACTAAGCATTCATAATTCTTACTCTGTTTCATTTTCTGTTTCTGTAGTTGGCATTTTGCTGAACATGTCTGTCGGATCACTCCAGAGCTCACAAAATCCAGCTTTAGCTTCAATAGACTTTCAAATTCGTTCCAAACCCAGTTATGTGGCATGTGTTTAGGTTTTAAAGTGAAAATTTTGAATGGTGATGAAATGGTCCACATAATATACCTATTTTGGATGTGTATATGATATGTTGTAACACCCGATTATTTTTAATTAACCCGAAATTAAGGAAAGCTAGGACTAAATTGCAAGGATTAGCAAATTGTTGGGCTCTATTAGGAATTTCAAAATTTTAATAGCTGAATTGTGCTTAGTTGAATCTCAATTCTAGTTTAGTTAGATGGGAACTGGCTGGTTCTATAGTGGGAGACAAAATTATTAAGGATGAATAGTTGTGACGATTGGTGAAGATCGTGCCACAAGAGTACATATATAAGTGTGTGTGGAGACAAAATTTCCTAATCGCTTTGAAGAAGAAGAGGATGTAGCTGAAGGAAGCTCTACATGTCGTAGTAGTCTTGTGTGTTGAAGCCTAATAGTAGAGAAATTAAAGAGCTAGTAAACTTATTTACCTTTCTTTACTCGTGGACTGAAGAAAAGAGTAGAGCAAGAACCCTTAAAAGCTTTTTTACAATGATGGATTCTGAGTTTTAAGGGTTGAACACCTTTAGTTTAACTAATAAATGGTTATCATCCTTAACTGCCAAGACAAAGGAAGCTCTGGCGTTTGGACAAGCTAAGTTGACAAGGATAAGAAAGTGAGGTGAATTTCTATACCTTGCCTTTGGATGATAAATGATGTTATGTGACTTGCATGTATCACGTTGATGATGTACTGAGGTTTCCTAAGATATGGTGTGTATATGCTTGAAGAAAGAGTAGGTTATGTATGTGCACAATACTATGTGAGCTCTTACCAGTTGTCTGCTGATTGTTTTATGGTAGATAGTTGGTGATAGATAATTTGGCGTGATGTTTGTTTAATGATAAATAGTATAATATGCTTAAGTAATGTATGCGTAGTATGGGGGAAAGTGTTAACAGGATAGATGGAGTTAGGACTTGGGAATGAGAATTTCTATTAAATACCATCATACGGTGTTCTTGAGTGCAAATTGTGATTTGCAAAGCTCCGGGCTTTGCGGAAGGGACACTGTGGTGTTCGAGCATCAAGGTTAGGAATGGCAAAATGGAGGAATAGGAAGAGGAATAGGGAAAATGGAATTCCTATTAAATACCACCATACGGAGTTGCTAAAAGAAAACCATGACGTGCAAAGCTCTAGGCCTTACGGAGGTGACGTTTCTATGTTTGAGCATCAAGGTTGAATAAGAAATGAAATAATATCAACTGGTCCTTCGGAGCGACACCGTGACAATGATTATTAGGTTCCATAGAGCAACACCATGATGCTGGTAAGCAAGCTCTATAGGGCGACACCGCGATAGCGGTAAGGTCCTACAAGGCAACACCTCAAAAGAGGTCTAATGTACCATAGCTCAACTATGGAAACCAACAAAGTCTGCCAAGACAATAAACACGGGGTAGTTCGCCAGGATAGTAAACATGAGGTAGTTCATTGAGATAGCTAACAAGGGGTAGTCCATCAAGACAGTAAACACGGGGTAGTCTACCGAGATAAAAAACTCGAGAAAGTTCTCCAGGGTGTAAAACATGGGAATTACAATTGGAAAGTCTAGAGTTCAAAAGGGACGCCAAGAATTACAGTAGAGTTTACAGTGTGACTGGTGTGATAAGTCACAAGAATGAATGAGCTTGGCATGTCTGAGGAACACAAACCATAGGGATAATAAGAGAAATCGCCAAAGACGACCCCAGTTAGGATGAAAAGAGGAAGAGACTCCTTAGATAAAGAGGTATACATAATGTACATCAAAACTAGTCCACCAGGGAAGCTGTGGATCCAACTTGGTTTAAGCAAACACAGATTAGGCTATAATAGGATGCAGTCATAAATTAGTAAGTTAACAAAAAAGTCAGCCAAAAGATTGAATAAATAGATAACAGACTTCGTGGGAGTAAATGCTTGCTCAAGGTTGAATGGCTAGTAAAAGCTGTTAAAGAATAGTGGAATGCAGAGGTCCGTTAGGACCATGAAATATAGTAGAAATATTTTTGATCTATCAAAGGTAGGAACTGCATGTCTAATGAAGCCCTTTTAAGGAATGGATCAATCAAGTGAGTAATATGATATTTTGTTGTAAGCATTAGTACTCCAAGGTAGTGAAGACATTGTATTTTGGTAAAAGTTGTAGTTAGGACAATTACTTGGGTAGTTGCCAAGCATCGCTAGCCAAAAGTAATAAATATGAGTATCAGGGAGATGGAATAATGAGAAATGGAAAGGGGTGAGACCCAAGAGTGAACATGGTCGGGATCAGACCAGGATCTAGTTCGCAAATTAATGGCTCAGAACACAAAGGGCATGGGCCTTCACAACTAAGTTCACAAATGCTCCTATGAAATTCAAGAATTTTAATCTAAACTAGAATTCTCAAGTTTTTTTTTAATTTCCATATGCAGATCTCACTACATTCCTTGGAACTTATAATTTTTTTTCTCGATTGCATGTTAGACAAAGACTCAGAATAATTAGGAAGGACTAAGCCAGACTTTACCAAAGTGAAGTGGCGCGCAGTAGCTGTTCATGTATATAGTGTTGGATCTAGTGCCTTAAGTGTAGTATTTTCGTCAATATACACTTGTAATTTTTTTGAACAGATTGGTTAATAAAACAAATTCATTTATTACAATTAATATACTTTGTATTATTGTCCTCAAATGGTTCTTTCATGTAAAGCAAAATGAAAGTAAATGTTGTTCATTGGTTGTCTAAATGCGAGAAGCGTGGTAATGAGAAGGTGCATGTCTAAGATTGGATCTGGCAAGGAAAGGATTGGTTTTTAAGTGGTCAAATACAACTCACCTCCCTTTCCTAGGAACCTTCCTAGTGCACGGTTCACATTTACTTCTTCGGCTTTTCCCTTAAATGAAAACTATGGAGAATCAAAATTGTTTGACCAACTCTTGTGAATAATTGAATGTGAATATTATAAAATTTTCATAGCATGTCATGCACACATGAGGTAAGCATGCCATATAGTTTAAGAAAGAATGTCACATGTACTTGTCATGCATATATTGATCATACATGATTAAAACTAGAAATTATAAAAACAATACATGTTTTTTAATATATTGAGTGGGAGAAGGTCCCTAAACAAGACCTACAACCTCCATTAATAGTCTCTTGTAATGGCATGGCAAGTGCACTACCCTACGGTAAGATTGCTATGTGGATTTCACTGAGGATATTTCTTGAAAGTAAGAAAAATTCTATTGTAATCAAATGATAATTGGAATGACCCTTGTGGTAGGCATTATCATGCGATAGCTCAAGAAATTCTATCTTCAAAAGAGGGCAACTAATCAAAACACGCTACTCGGTGAGATTATCCCATGATGACTCATTTGTGGTGCATGATGCGATAGGTGTTGAGTTGATGGTTATATACTCAATACCTTCTAGTTAAATAACTCCCTATGGAGCTCTACTTAAGTTACAATGATGTTCAAACATTACACGATTATTAGTACATGTGAATGCCTAAGGAATTAGGTTCATATACTAATTGGATGGAAATCCATGTTCTTACTAGTTTATCATAATTACCCCATTATGGCTTGATTCAATTGGAGTGGGAATTATCGTTGCAATGGCTTACAAATGTTTTCAAGGTTTAATGTAAGATGCGTGCATCTTCTTAATACATATCGTAATGTTGCAAAATGTTTTCAAACATTTTCTTAATAAAAAGATATTAATATATATATTTTTTTTATTTTCAGTTCGAAAATGGAACCAACTCACTAATTGAACATACTCACTGAAAACAAACTAAACGAAAACAATTATAAGGAATGGAAAAGGAACCTAATAATTGCCCTGAGTTGTGAGAAAATTAAAATAGTTCTTGATACTAAGTGCCCTCCAGCCACTCAAGCTGAGGCAATAAGATGCTAGGAAGAGTGATGAGATAGCTTATTGTTATATCCTGGCAAGCGTGACCAGCACTTTGTATAAGCAACTGGAGAGCTGTAAGACTACTAAAGAGATTCTAGATAAGCTAGAAGACATGTTTGGAGGCCAAGCTGCCTTGTCTTGATAGTCTTCTATAGCTAGCTTAATGAATGCCTAGCAAAAACCCGGCACTCCAGTCAAATACCATATGACAACTCTTATGGGCTACTTTGCTCAAGTCACGGACAATGAGGCCAATTTGGACCAAAACACCTAAATAAAGCTTGTGTTCAAAAGCTTGTCCAAAGATTTTGCTAGTTTTCGAGCCGCATATAACCTTGGCAACAAAAACTTGACGCTTACCCAACTCATGAAGGATTTACAATCCTATGAATTGATATTGACCGACGGTCAGCCGGTCCGAAAAGCAGAAGTGAATATATTCGTTGCTTCTTCATCAAAAGGGAAAGGAAAGCACGCTAAGAAAGGCAACTAAGGTCTCTAGGCCACAACAAGTGGAAAGGAAGAGAACCAAAAAGCCTACAGACTTATCTAAGTCTAAATGTTTCTTTTTGCAGTAAGAAAGGGGACTTCAAGGCAAACTGTAAAAAGTGGAAGGAATACTTGGCCACCACAGGCAAATCTATGGAATTCTTAAAGATAGAAGCTTGTTTAGTGGAAGACTCAATTGACCACTAGTCATTGATTCGGGAGCCAATAATCATGTTTGTGTTTCTTTGCAGGGGTTCGAGGAGACGAAAGATCTTAGATATAAAAACTTATTTTTGCGGACCGGGAACAGGACAAGTGTGACAGTTGAAGCAGTGGGAGATGTACATATTTATTTTTATAACTTTAGGAAGATTATTTTAAGAGACATTTTCTATTATTTTTATAACTTTAGGAAGATTATTTTAAGAGACATTTTCTATGTACCAATTTTTAAAAAAAACTTAATTTCCATTACATGTTTAGATAAAGATGGTTTAACCGTGACTTTTAATAATGGAATTGCAATATTTAGAAATCACAATCTTATCTGTAATGGATGGATGTCAAATAATCTCTATTTTATCAAACCAAAAATACACACACTAATTGAGATTGAAATAACAAATAAAAGACTTAAAAAAATTTCACTCTAATGAGGCGTACCTTTGGCATTTGAGACTTAGTCATATTAATCGAGAAAGAATCACTAGACTTGTGAAAGACGGCATCTTAAATTCATTTAAAGAAGTTGATCTTCCATAATGGGAATCTTTCTTGGAATGTAAGATGACTAAGCAATCTTTTAATACAAAAGAAACGAGGGTCGAAAAACCCCTAGAACTTGTGCACTGTGACATATATGGCCCAATGAATGTTAGTGCAAGAGGTATTATGAGTATTATGTAACTTTTTTTATTACTATTCTAGATATGGGTATGTATACTTGACATACCGCAAGAATGAAACATTTGATAAATTCAAAGAGTTTCGTGCGGAAGTGGAGAAACAACTAGGTTTAACCATAAAGGCACTTTAATCTGATTGAGGTGGGGAATATTTATCTGATGAGTTCTTAGGGTATCTCATAAAGAATGGGATTCTATGCCAGTTAACTGTGTCAGGCATTCCACAATAGAATGGCATGACAGAAAGAAGAAATCTAATGTTGTTAGACATGGTACATTCGATTTTAAGTTATTCGAAGTTGCCTTTTTTGGGGGGGATACATTGTACAAATAGCTTGTTATATTTTGAATGATGTGCTAGCTAAGGCAGCACCGAAAACCTCATACAAATTGTGGCATTGCAGGAATCCAAATCTTAATCATTTTAGGATTTGGGGATGCCCAACCCACGTATTGGATAAAGATGCAAAGAAGTTGGACTCACTAACAGAATTTTGCATGTTTGTAAGATATCCAAAAGAAACAAAGGGTGGTTTGTTTTGTAAACCGAAAGAGCAAATTGTTATAGTCTCAAATCATGCTACTTTTCTTAAAAAAAGTTACATGAATGAATTCAAACCTCGAAGTAAAGAGGTACTCAAGGAGCTTTCAGGAAATATGCAAAACCCTACGGAAATGATTCTAGAACCAACTCTTAATAGTAGACCTGCGAATGATCAGCACCATAGGGAGCCTCGTCGTAATGGGAGGGTCTCTCGTAGGCCTGAGTTCTTCCAATATGGCAGAAATATTTTTAACACTTGGTTTGTCGAATAGGAAGATGATAACCCACTCACATATGATAAAGCAATGTAGAGTGTTGATTCTAAGCTCTAGGAAATAGCTATGAAAGCTAAGATGGACTCTATGTATTCCAACTCAGTGTGAGAACTTGTAGACTTACAGAAAGGAATAAAACCCGTAGGGTGTAACTGGATCTGCAAGAGGAAAACAAATATGGATGGAAAAATGAAAACTTATAAGGCCAGACTTATAGCAAAAGGTTATTCTCAGAAAGAAGGCACCGATTACGAAGAAACCTTCTCTCTGGTTGTCATGTTCAAGCCAATTTGCATATTATTATCCATTACGAAGACTATTGATTACGATATTTGGCAAATGGATGTCAAGACAGCGTTTGTGAAAGACTATCTTGAAGAGAGCATTTTCATGATGCAACTCACTAGATATATAGCTAAAGGAAATTGCTTAGATCCATATATGGACTTAAGCACGCATCTCGCTCATGGAATGAAAGATTCGATCAAACGATGAAGACTTTTAAATTTAAGCAAAATGTAGATAAACCTTATGCGTATAAACATTTAGGGATGGAAATGTGGTCTTTCTCGTTCTATATATCGATGATATTCTACTCTTTGGGAATGATGTAGGGACATTGTCATCGATTAAACTATGGTTAACCCAACAATTTAGCATGGACTTAGGAGAAGCTAATTTTGTTCTAGGAATTCGAATCCTAAAGGATTGAAAGAACAAAATGATAACACTGTCTCAAGCTTCATCCATAGACAAGATATTAGAGCATTATGCAATGATCGATTCAGAGAAGGAAAATCAACCCTTCATATCGGGATTCCATCTCTCTTTAGATGATTGTCCTAAAACAGCGAAAGAAAGAGAGAACATAGGAAATGTTCCTTATGCTTTGATAGTAGGAAGTCTCTTGTATGCTATGCTATGCACATGTCCAGATAATTGTTTTGTAGTGGGGTTGGCAAGTCGATATCAGGTGAATCCAGGACCAAGGCACTGGCAAGCAATTAAGCATATACTCAAATATTTACGGAAAACGAGGGATTATATGCTTGTGTATTTCGGAGGAGTAGCATCGGCTATATTGGTTTTCTGCTTCTCTTTCTCGTCGTTTTTAACGACCCTTTTAATTTTATTCTGAAGTTTATAACATTCAGTTTTGATGTGACCCTTCCTTTTACAATAACCACATTCCTTGTCACAGTTTCTTGACTTAGATATCACCATTGATTTTCTCTAACCTAAATCCTTATATTGTTGCCTTCCTCTAGCAACCAAACCAAGGCTTGCTAATCTAACTTGTTCTTCATGCTTAACTCATTTTTAAGTTCATCCTACTTAAATGATTTCCTTTCACGTCTTCAAACGAGAGTCTCTCTTTACCGTAAATCAGGGTTTCCTTGAAAGTTTTGTATGAAGAGGGCAAAGAACAAAGCAATAACATAGCCTGATCTTCATCATCTATGTTGGCCTTGACATTTTTTAGGTTATTAAGGAGAGTGACAAATTGATTGATGTGAGCCCTAATAGACTCACCTTCTACCATACAGAACGTATATAATCGTTGTTTCAATACCAAGGGATTTGCGAAGGACTTTTTCATATAAAGGGCTTCAAATTTCCTCCATAAGGCCGCTATTGTCTTCTCTATAAGTACATATTGCAATACATTATTAGTGAGGCACAACTGAATTGTTGACAGTGTCTTCTTATCAAGTTCCTCCCACTCCGTTTGATTTGCATCTATGGGTTTTTGCCTTATAACGACCTTTTTCAGACCATTCTGAACCAGAATTGTTGTCATCCGAACTTTCTACAAGCTGAAATTTGTAATCCCATCAAACTTCTTGATGTCGTACCTCATTGCCATCTCTGAACGGGTTGAATACGAAAATCGAATCGAGCTTTGATACCAATTTGTTGGGTCGAACCCGAATAAAACGAAAAAAAATAAAAAATGGGAGTTCAAGATGGAGAAACAAATAAACCATGAACCCGAAATATAAAGATTTCCTGAAATTGTCATAAACTCTCCCTTAATTTTGTTGTTGTTATTCTAAACTATCTAGGGTTGCTAAAAAGCCTATTTATGGGCTGAAATTCATGTACAAATATGACTAAAACATCTCTAAAATAATCAGAGTTAGACTGGAAAAATATAACAGAGTTTAACTAGGAGAAGAAAACCCAATTAAGTGAGGATCACGTCATGACGTGGTATGCTGTCTCTTCAGGACGCCTTTCATCGCGTCGTCAAGCGTGGTGAATCTTCTCATTGTGATGTCTGTGTCATGTCGTCAGGACATCGACTCTTTCTCATTCCGACATCAACCATATTTTATCTGAAATGCAAGGGAACCTCTAGACAACTAAAATTGTTTCCTATTTACCGTTATTTATAATTTATAAACTTATTGTTTCATTTCTTTTAAATTATCTTTTAACTATTAAGTACTCAGAAAAACAAATACAATACATGCTATACAATGATCAAAAAATTAGTGGTGCTACTTACGTAGTCACAATGCCAGATGTCGAATGATAATTAAAAACTACACATTTCTCGATAATATAATTTTTATATGTTTGTAATAATGTCAGCAACTTTAAATTCAATTAAAACACTATCTTAAATTTCATGCACCATATTGCATAGTAACATAATACTTGATTTATCCCTAATTTATATTAATTTATATAATACATAATATTAAAGTAGAGCAGCTGCAAGGGTAATTTCTAATTCATCATAAGTTAACTCGACACTGATTTAATTTTAAAATTATTAAAATATCTTTATTTTAAAGGTAATTAATATTATAAGAATATTTTCATCTTTTTATACTTTTATATAATCTTTAAACTATTAAATTTGGAATCAAATTATTAAAGCACAAATGAACTAAAACTAGGACAATAATCAAAATATTACCGCATAAACATTCTATGAACTGATTAACTGAACTAAAACTTATATATGATAACAACTTATGGTGGGCGTCGAAAATCTAAACATTTAACTACATATGGTAGTTATCGAACCAAGGCACTTAAGACTAAGAGTCTCTACCTTTGCCAATTACGACAAGGCCTCATTGTTAATTAAAACCTTTGTTTTTTTTTTTAATATTATGTAATAATAGTTAAATTTCAGTTTTGATTTTTTTTATTATTCTCAAGTTTGAGATTTAACTTTTATGCTTTAATTTTTTACATCATTTGATACTTTAATTTTTATAGTGTCATTAGTTTGTCTAATACTTTATTTTGATTAAAATATTAATATCAATTTTAATAAATTGTTAACACCATTAAAATTCCTCTGTTAAATTCAAATCAATTATAAAGTTATTTTTTCTTTACATGATTACTAGTTGATTTTTTTTTATTTTAAAATGCCACACCAACATATTTAAGTGAAGAAATTTTAAAATGTCAACAATTGGACCTAAATTTTAAAATTAAACTAAATTCTTAAAAATAAAATTACGAAAATTAATTAAAATATATGAAAAATATAAAGACTACATATTTTGACCCCTAAATTTTTATTATACAATTTAGCCCAAAAGATAATTATAAATACAAATATAATCCTACCAACTGTAACGTAGAGTCCATCTAACACAATGAACAACGGATGAAAAATTGAACAAAAACTCACACAAAACATTGACTTAAAATGAAAAACAAACCTAATTATTACAATTAGGGACTCAAATCTAATCTGGGCCCAATCTTTTGTGAACAATTACGGACTCGAATCTAACCAGGGCCCAATCTTTTGTGAAGAATATGATTCTCATTGGGTCGTTAGATACAATTATAGTGTATCTTATCTCAAATTCTACAACGTGGCTAATTAATAAGTAAATGAGCACATGCTTATTGCCTCTGAGTAGTGGTCCACTCTCACTTCCTTCCAAAATTTTTTTGGCTCTCATTTTTGTCTTAAAACTTCATATTTCAGACCAAAAAAAATCTAACTCCACTTTCTGTCCATATTTTCTTATAACAAAAAGTTTATCTACTTTTCAAGTTTTCTTTTTTCTAAAAAATTTTATTTTGTTTCTCTTTTCGGCCCTCTCACCAAGAAAAAATCTTATAACAAAGATGATCCATCTTTGTCAGTTTCAAAGCCCTCAGCCATGGTTGTTGTCTCCAACAATTTCCAAGTTCACTCAAACATCCTCTTCTACTAGGTACTTTTGTATCTTTTACTTTGCTCTGAACGTGAGTTATTGAAGTTGGGTTTCATTGAATTTCTGGTAATAATGCATTACTGCTCGTCTTATGAACTTAAAACACTCCATTTTTTAAACCCTAAACTTACTTCAATTTGTTCATTCAGTTGTCCTTAAGTAGGAAGTGGGCTGAAGGTTAGTTCAATTGGGTTGTATCCAGTTATCCTCCCCAAACTTAGTTTAATTGATTCAGACAAACCCTATTTTTTTCTTTAATTCTTCAATGTTAATGGACTAATTCTCTATATAATTATGTATGCTGTTAAAGGTTTGGTTTTTGTTTTTTTGGGGGGGGGGGGGGTGGTGTGCCTTTATGAGTTTTTGGTCTGCCAAGTTTGCTAACTCTCCGAAACATTGACATTATATATAACATGTTCTATGATGCTCAAACTCTTCAATTTTATGAATATATTTGACTGTTGTACGCTTTTAAACCTTAAAGACTGCTCTAAGGGCACTCATTATCGAAACCCGAATAATAACATTACAGTTTTCTAAAGTACATATATCACAGTAGCATGCATTATAGTTAAACCGAAGTACTCATGTCCTCCACATGGCCAGATACAAATATGGATATGACTCTCAAAGGGCTCTTCGAATTCATGGAAAACTTAGAAAATTAAATATACTTTTGTTGGACACATCCATACTCGGGACTACACCCCAACCCAAGTAACATAGCAAGTATTTTTACTGTTGCACTTTCTAAAAGCTACAAAATGGTTGACCAGTTCTTGTAGCATGGCTGTGCCGGTTCTGCAAGTAGTGGATTCGAGGTTAAAACCGTTCCATCATAGACAAAATTGGTTTTTCTTCCCTTGTCTTTTTGCCTGATCAATTGGATAATTATTTAGCGTATCCAACATAGCATGTGGTCTGAAGTTTTGCCCTTTCTTTTTCAGTTTATGTAGTTGCCTTGTCTAATTTTTTTTTTTTCTTTTTGTAGAACACACGGGATTAGAGGCTCAAAGAATATGATATTTTTCCGGAAATCAGTTCTATGCAGCTTTTGGTTGAACAATTCTTCATCTAACAATGTGCATAAATTTGTAAACGGTGGAGGTGAGTCCAAGCCATCTGCATTAAGAGTTTGTCAAACTGATGGTTGTGCTTGGTCTTTATCTTTTGATGTTAACTGTGGAACTTTTATTGTTCTAATCACCCTTTGTTGAAGATCTATCACATAGGTGAATAGTTAAATTTGGAATTTCTGATTTTTATGTCAAAGGAGTATGCATAACATTTGTGGTCGGTTCGTAATTGTGCAAGCTAATCCTAGCTTGTTAGTGTTCGATAAGCTTATGTTTTACAGGCTCATAATTACACTTCCAGTTGTGTTTTCTAGTTTACATTTATGCCTATTTGCCTCATGTTTTGTTCCTTCGGAAAGTTAAAAGATCATTTTTCGCTTTCCATAAGAATCATGATAGCTTTTCTCTTACAGGAAAATGGGAAGTTACTTGTAGAAAAGAAACATATAATTCAGAGTGCAGTTCAAATAACTCGAATGTCAAATTCTTTAGGATGGACTTACTGGATGGTTCTCAAGTAAGGATTAAATCTCGGATTCTAAAAGTGTTAATAAGAATATGCTTTCTTGATGTTGTAAATAGATGTGTTCTATCAATTTGTTGCAATGACTTAGAGTTATTATATATTTTTCTTTTTCCATTCTTTGAATATCTTCTGTATTAATAGATAGTTTTCATTATGAACGTTGCATGCATCTACCAGTTGATTGTTTGTTTTCTGTCTTTCTTTATTTTCCGGAGTGGAGCCAAGTGGAGCAATTTCTGGTACATGCTACCATAACATGAGTCCGGTTTGGTTCCGAAAGTGTCTTCCTCTTTCCATCCATAATGATAATCCTCTTAAGTAAATAAAGGTGAAATAAAAGAGGAAAAACCCAATCAAGGAAGGTAGTTTGGTTTAAGGCAACTTGTTCTGGACTTGATCAGATATGAGCTTAACCATGCACAATGACCCCTGTTGTTCAATAAACGAGTGACGGACTAGCCACCCTACATGTGAAACTGATGGAATCATGCAACATGAGCATGTCTTGGAAGGTCATATTTCCATACCTATTTTCAAATATGTGTTCGACATGGATGTTGAACAAAAGTCCTTCAAGCAAAATGAAGAGTTAGAGCAACATAGTTGGAAGGACAAAAACAAATCAGAGTAACTTGTTCAACTATTGATTATGGATGTAAATGAGAGAAAACAGAAAGCAAGGAGATCGTTCTTGCGACATAAGATCTTTCTTCCCAAGAAAACGACTAAAGAAGTCTTCCAACATTTATTGCTATTCAGACTTCTTACTATAATGCAATCTTGCTATTTACGGAATCATGTGGTGATGCTCGAAATTACCTTGTTCATTTGGCTGCTGTCATTGTAGTGGAAGCTTGCACTAGTAAACATTCATTTATGGAATTATTTACAGAAAATGAATATTGAGTCTCTGTTGACATTGTTTGTTACAATATTCCGTACATCTTACAATAATGCAATTTTGCGATTTACTGAATTATTTGGTAATGTTCAAATTACCTTGTGCATTTGGCTGCTGTCATTGAGTGGAAGCTTGCACTAGTAACTGTTCATTTACAGAAATATTTCTACATTACCATTATTTGACTCATAGAACTTGCTGCTTTCTCATTCGTTTTTGATTCTTGGATGGTATAGCCATGACTTTACAACTTTTAATGGCCAAATTTTCTTGATTGTCATCACTGCAGCTGCAGGGTCATCAAGCCAAACCGATCAGGACTTTGTCGGCATTTTTCTTACTGAGACTAATCCAAATAGATTTTGCCAACACATTAATAAAGATGGTCCAAGACTTATTTCCACATCTATTTCGGAATTTGGCTGTTAGAAGCTTACCTCTTGCATGCATATCTAATTCCTTGAATAAACCGACGCCTCTTAACTTGAACATGTCCTTACCTTCAGTTCAAGATATTAGGTGGAATTTTTCTCGGATACTGTATTTATTCAACATTCAACTGGACAAAAATATTGCTACGTAAGTAAAATTTATCATCCTAGATCTTTTTTGGGTTTCATTTGCATTCATGGTGCTTTTTGTTGTTTCCAATGATCAATTTCTATGGCCAGTGGCCAGACTTGGTGTTAAGGCACTATTATTGACCAAAAGTCTGATGGTGATCGGTGCAAAACTGCCTATTCTACAGTTAAGAATGATCAGTTTATGCAACATTACTCTGACATAGGTCATGTGTAGGTGACCCTCCTTAGCTATCTCACTCAAATTTGGGTGTAACTGTTGGACGTGGGTATGTTCAAGTTTTTCAACACCGGAGACATGGTGTTAGGAGACTGTCAATTTAAGCTGTAGTATGATGTTTGATTATTAATTATGACTGAGTAGTAATAAACAAAGTATGCTTCAAAGCCAATATTGATGGAATAGTAATAAATTATGCCAAGCAACCAATCTTGATTCCATGCTGCTCGAACTTGGGTGTAAGTGTCAGATACCTTAAAATTTTCTATTCTTTTCCTGTGTATTCGGAGAGTTATAGAAAGGTTACATTTTCATCCTCATCTGGATATGTATCTGACATGGGTGTCGGACTTGGGTAAGAGTCGAAACAACATAGCTTTTGTTCCCCTCTCAATCCACATGGACTTATAGTTCAGAATTTATGTTATAAGATTGAGTAATTCACTTGTTTCCAACTTTTTGTAGGTTTCTTTTGGCTCTCCTTGTAGCATGCTTTTCATTCGTTGTTGTAGGTGGAATCCTCTTCTTCAGGTTTAGGTAATGTACAATTAATCTTGATTTTTTAACTATTATTTTATATATAATTGTAGCATGTTATGGCAAATGCAATGTTAGGGTTTCTGAAGTTTTATTATGTTTAATTTTGCTGCAATAACTTCTATACTTCGGACTATGTTAGCTTTTAGCCTCTCATCAGTTTTATAATCTGATCTACTAAAGAGAAACAAAAGAATAAAAGGAAATTATACCTGTTATATTGTAACATTGTTTGTCTTGACATGGTACTTGAAACTCCTATAGAGGATTTTTTTTTTTTTTTTTTTTATGTGTGTGTGTGAAAAAATCATGCTAAAGGCAAGGTCAGTCAGGTTTTTTATTTCAATTTTTGGGGTTGAGGTGAGGTGTATTGAGATAAAATCTGCTCACCCTGTCTCGGAATATTTACTAAAATGCTCATTTAATTTTTTTATGCATATTATTTTATATATTTTACTTATAGCATCTAAGTCTTGTAAGACAACATATAATTGGTTTTGGATTGTTAAATTAGTATAACACAAAGTATTATCAAAATTTTGGGGTGGAGCGGCATAATACAGATTTTTTCTTTCTGGAGTCGGGGTTTGAGGGATAAAGTGTTAAATAAAATAAGTTTTGGGACAATTTAGGTATATATACATAAAAAATGGGTCGTGAGAGGCAAGCCAAAAACACCCCATCTGTCTCCATCCCTGCTTGAAACCAAGAATTTCTTCTACCATTGTGACATCTTCTATTCATTTTAACTTCAATATATCTTGAATTTATCAAAGTTATAAGAATATGTGAAAGGTTGTATAATTGTAAGTATTTTTTGTGATGAATGTTGTAATTAAGTTGTTTCTCATTGATTCGGCATCAGACTGTTCATCATTTTCCAACATTGTTGTATGTTCTAGCTGCCAATTTGCAACTCCATCGTGGAAAATAGCTACAATGCTACTTTTGTTTGCTAATCTGGTAGCTATGACTTGAAAACCACAGGGGTAAATCACAATCTCTCGAGGATTGCTGCTGGGAGGCGTGGTCATGCCTTATTTCATCTTCATCCCATTTAAGAGTATGTGATCCATTATGAATCTAATCATTTGGTTGCTTTAAGATATGATCAAATATGTTTTGCCTGCGTGATTACAAAATTGAATTCGAAAAACATATTCATGTATTGAACTACAGCTAAGAACACGAACCGAACGTATTATTGGCTTCGTTCTTGCTATATGGGGGATATTATTTTACTCTCGGTTGTTAAGCACAATGACAGAACAATTCCGAGTAAGCACTTTGTCTATAGCAATTTTTACCTTCACGTCTTTTGTTTTTGTTATTTTGAGTGCTTGTATTATTTACTTAAGCTCATGGCATTTTGATTTTGGGCAACAGAACAACATGCAAAAACTCCGGGAAGGTGCACAAGTGCAAGTTTTGGAGAATGATCATATCATCATTTGTGGTGTAAACAGCCGTCTGGCTTTCATACTACAGCAGCTAAATAATTATCACAAATTTGCCGTGCGTTTAGGTACTGCTACAGCCAGGTAAACTGTTATGCTGCTGCCTATGATGCTTAGACTCAGGTCTGAGTGTCTGATACAACTATATGTCCGGCATGGGTAGTTTTATTTTTTTTATAAAATATTCCATATATTTGGAGAGTCCTTGGAAGGTCATATCTTGATACTTATGTCCAAAGATTTGTTAAACACAAGTACTTTAAAAAAACGAAGAGTTGGAGCGGCATAGACTGCCACTTTTTTTGTGTGTTTGTGTAATTATCGGTTTCTACTTGTATAATGCTCTCATAGGAGGCAAAGAATTCTTCTTTTGGCGGATCTTCCGAGGAAGCAAATAGACAAGCTGGCGGACAACATTGCCAAGGATCTTATTCATATTGATATCCTTTCAAAGAGGTATAGGAATGATGTCCACTTTCCCCCTAATTTACAAACCCCAACTAGTTCCCCTTTTATAGTCATTCCCAGTCCCAGATAAAAATTTAGCTGTCGTATCTTTTAACTTCAAGCGAATTACTCACTTCTTTGCTAAATCTGTTAACTTTTGATCCCTTCTGGTTTTCACGAGATAAATAAAATTTCTAATTGTCATTAAGCTTCCATATTTTAAATATTAGTTCTACTTGTGCAGTTGTAGCCTTAGTTTGACGAAATCATTTGAAAGAGCAGCAGCTAATAAGGCACGCGCCATTATCATTCTTGCGACAAAAGGAGATCAGTAATACCTCTATCAACTTAAATGAAATATATTCTTTTGATGATGTCTCTTGTTAGTGTTACATTATGTCATTTCCTATTACTCCCAAGATTATTTTAACTCTTGAATGCTGCATGATGCAAAGTTCAGCCTTTTTTACCCGATAATTTGTTTAGCCAAAATTTACTTAATAGTATTAGTTGTCAGATTACTAGTAGTTTCTAAAATCAAACCTACACTGCAGTGATTGACCCTTAAACTCGGACTTGAGGGTTTGGAACTATGTTACACGGACTTGGACTTGTCAGATATGTTCAATTTTTTCTAAATTTGAATGAATTTGAAGACTCTTTGGGGGGGGGAGATTCCCATACCTATGTCTGGATATGTAACAGATACAGGTACTTAAAAAAAAAAAAAAATTAGACTCGGAGGAACGTAGGCTTTAAAAGCTATGAATGCTGGAAAAGTTGCACACTGCATTGAGGAATGAAGTTAAGATAATAGCTGTAGCAGAAGCTATTAAGCTCTGCTATGCTAGTTTCTAGCAGATTCTTTTGCATGTTTTTTTCTAATTAGTGCATAATACAGACTACCTTCTTCAGGGGAAATTTAGTGACTACGGTTCCTTAACTGATTAGGTATGGAGTTGATACAGATGCGTTTCTCTCTGTACTAGCACTTCAACCTATTCCCAAGATGGAATCCATTCCAACGATTGTCGAGGTCTGCACATTTGCATCACCATAGGATCAAAATATTATTCTACTAAGATAAATCGAGTTTAATTTGGCAATTTTTTCCCCTGATGCAGGTTTCGAATTCCAATACATGTGAGCTCTTGAAGTCAATCTCCGGACTGAAAGTAGAGCCGGTGGAAAATGTTTCTTCTAAACTATTTGTTCAATGTTCTCGGCAAAAGGGGCTCATAAAGATCTACAGGCACTTGCTTAATTACCAAAGTATGATTTGAGTTCTTGTTGAGAACTTCTATTTTCCTGATGTCCGAAAGACAATTAAAGTTTAAATATTAAAATTCCCTGTTTATTGCTGCTTTTAAATAATTTGGGATGGTTGTAAATCTAGATACCTTTTAAAATTAGGTAGTTCTTATTCTTGGTCAATAAAACCGTATGAGTGTTGGATAGATAATGTGACCAAGATGGGGTATGTGCAATATTTAAGTCTTTCCATGTCTCTGGAGGGTCATATCTATGTGCCCATGTTTAAAAATGTATCAGACAATGTGTCAAATACGGATACTTAAAAAACAATAGAGTCGGAAGAACATAGGCTTGACCTACAAAATGTCACCATTTCTAATAGTTTCTTCCCTTAGGGTCTTTTCTATCGGTAAATGAAACTCTATGTCCATTTCTTGTTCTTGTCATAGATTACTACTCGAAAAATAATTATATCATGATATTGCAGAAAATGTATTCAGTCTTCACCATTTTCCGAGTCTAACTGGGTTGACATATAGACAAATACGACAAGGGTTTCAAGAGGTAATGCTTTATGCTAAAACTCGGTATTTATTGGTATGAAGAACTTCCATGCTATTGTCTTATGTTGGTTTCTTTTCAGGCAGTTGTTTGTGGTCTTTATCGGAATGGTAGGATATACTTCCACCCTGGAGATGATGAAGTTCTTCAGGAAATGGACAAAGTATGTAGACTATATGACTTTTCAAACTTCCATCTTGATATGTAACTTTTTTAAGCTAGTTCCATAATTCGGCATCATAAAATGTTATTGTACAAAAAATGTCAAGTTCTTGGGGACACTATTTAGAAGAGGAAATAACCATTTTAATCTGAGAATATCTTGCTTGCTACACTGATATTAACTTTTCTAACAAACCTATTGATAGTTTGAGTCTTGTAATCTTGAGTAAATCATTTAAAGTTTTCCATACTTATGAATGTATGCAGCTATAGATAGTTTCACGAACTACTTGTGTCCTATGTTGCTCTGGCTTTTCCTTTTTCTTTTAAGTACTTGTCTGACACCTAGTCTGAGGCTTATCTAGACATGGGTATGAAGATATGATCTTTCAATAACCCTCCAAATACACGCCCGTCATGGAAAAAATTGAACATACCTTTATCCAACACATATCCGGGTCCAAGTACCGTAGCTTGTGTCCATTTCTTAACTTGGAGTAGTAATACAAGTTCTTACAAAGTTTTTGTTTGGAAAAAATTGCTTTACCGAAATTTCAGGTCCATGCATCCTTCCTAATGCATATCTCTTTTATTCATGCAGGTATTGTTAGTTGCCCCTATTAACAGGACAGCAAAACAACAACTTGTAACCAACATGCAAAAAGCTTCAGAAGTTTCGAGAAATAATGTAGAGATCCCAACTCATGCTTTAGAATTGAGAAAAGAACGAATGTTAAATATTGTGAAACGTACGAAGAAACGAGGATCAAAGGTATGTTTCCCGAAGAGATAAGTTCCATAACTGATAGCATCTATTAAATGCTCCAAAAGACCAGTTATATGTTCTTTTGGTTTCGAAGTAGGCATCAGACCAAAGTCTAGGGCCCAAAGAATGCATACTTTTGCTTGGGTGGCGACCAGATGTTGTTCAAATGATTGAAGAGTACGATAATTATCTCGGACTGGGAAGCATTGTGGTATGCTTTTATCTTCTTTTTCAGATTTTAACCGTCACGATTCCATAGTATCTTGTCTTGGAATTGGATGCTTTTTCTTCTTCCTGACATGTTATTTCTTCGACCTTAACACTTGATGAAAAACAACTCCGATACATTTGCATCAGGTAAGTTTTAGATAATTCGTGTCGATACGCAATTTACAGGAAATATTATCAGACGTACCGTTAGAAGAAAGGAAGAAGGCAAGCTCCATGTCTGGTCAAAGAAAACTAAAAAATGTCGAGGTTATCCATAGGGTACGATCTTGTTCAGTCAATCATGTTTAACTTCTCAAGGTTTCTGCCTAATCTATTGTTTCATTTTTGTGCACTGCAGATCGGGAACCCAATGAACTATGATAACTTAGAGGAAACCATAATGGATATACAAAATTCTCGCAAGAAAGGGGGTCATATTCCTTTTTCTATTCTTGTGATTTCCGATAGAGAATGGCTTCTCGGAGGTAATAATCTATGTTACTCAGGTTCTTCATTTTTCTTAAAGTATGGGATATGATCTTAAAAACAAAATTGAACATATTTGTGTCAGACATGTACTCATATCCAACACTCCCGCTGATGTCTGAGTAACAGAAGTAATGGTAACTGATAGAGAATGTTTGTATTGGTAACTAAATCTTCCGGCTAAGTATTTTTCTTTTCAGATCCATCGAGGGCAGACAAGCAATCTGCATACTCACTTCTTCTTGCAGAAAACATTTGCAACAAACTTGGAGTGATGGTGCGTTTCATTCGATATAATGATAATGTCATTGTCGTGAACTTTTGATTTCCGAGTTAAGTATTAAGAGGATTGATTGTTCTTCAGGTGCAAAATCTAGTTGCGGAGATTGGCGACTCAAAATTGGGCAAACAAGTAACACATTTAAGCGATTTAATAATATGATCATTGATTTTTTAAGGTTTTGCACATATGGTTGATATCCCTCCGGACCTGCAGATTACAAGATTCAAACCAACCTTAACATATATCGCAGCAGAGGAAGTGATGAGTCTCGTAACAGCTCAAGGTCTTAAAGTTTTATTGCTATAGCAGTATTTTACATTCGATGTGCTGTCTTAAGAAATGACTCTGTTTTGTGCATTGCAGTGGCTGAACACAGCGAACTGAATGAGGTTTGGAAGGACATTTTGAATGCTGAAGGCGATGAAATATACATAAAGGTATCGAGTTCGGAACATGTTTGATATAGGGATATTCAAATTTTTTTCTAAGTCCTATTTGGAAGATCTTTGGAAGGTTATATTCTTACATTCATGTCCGAATATATATCGGGTATTGGTACTTCAAGAAAAACTAAAAGTTGGAGTAACTCTCTTACTTTGTCGGTAAGGCACTGGAATCCTGTTACCCTTTTGGGCTAGTTACTCAAGACTTTTCATTGTTTTTAAGTGTTTGTGTTTGAGATTTATAATTGAGACATATTCGGACATGTATATGGTATTTTGATCCTCCAAATAGATGAAAACTTCAAAAAAAAAACAGAGTATACTTGTTTTGGGATCGGGGTAATGCATCTTATTTGTCAGTATAGTGATGGAATCACCTTTTTCGTGTGGTAATCCAGCATTTCTTGATGTCTCAGGTTACTTAACTATGTTTCTTGACAGGATATTGGCCTCTACATGAAAGAAGGGGAGAACCCGTCCTTCACGGAGCTATCGGAAAGGGCATGTTTGAGGCAAGAAGTTGCCATTGGATATATAAAGAACAACAAGAAGGTACAGTACACATCTACCCGGCTATGTTAATCTAGACTTGAGATCAGTGTCTGATACTACGTTCTAAAAAAGACACGTGGGCTCACAAGCTACTTAGGTATGATTTGAAAGAAAGACAAAAAGTTAACTCAGATCAATCATTGTCGATTCTAACTCGAGGTTGAGCAGTTGAGTGAGCTGAATTCAAGTATCTAATGCTTGACTCCGGTAGCTTGTGAGCTTAATTGAGTTTTTTTCATTCTTATTTGAAAAAAACTCAGGTAGAACTCGATCTCAAGTGTAAAAAATCGAGTTTGATGTCGAGCATAGATACGAATACTTTTAAGAAAAATAAAAAAGTCCGACTAACACAGCTGCAAACCCAGATTATTTTTAGTAGCTAATACATGATTTTGTTACAAATGCAGGTCATAAATCCAAATCCTAAAACAGAACCTTTGTCCTTTGAAATGACGGATTCGTTAATAGTGATATCGGAGCTTGAAGGAGAGCAACCTATTGTTGTTTAAACTTTACCCATTTTGTTGTTTAAAATTTCATTAGTTCATTTATTTCCAATCAATTTTATGGTGTCGGCTTCATAACTCTTTGCATGGCTGAGTTGAATAGGAGATGGACAGAAATTAGCCAAAAGTTAAGTATTTTGAAAATTCATGCTCTACCCATTTGAGAATTGGGCACTCTTTTCTGAACTGAATCGGCATACCCAATCGGAATAAGGGTTGGATTGGTTGACCTAAAAATCGGTTGAACCAGTTGATTTGGTAGTCTTTAATTTTCAAATATTTTTTAATAATTTATCTAATTGAACTGGCTGGATCGGTCAAACTGATTGAATTAGGAACTTGTGGTTTGATCAATTCGACCACCGATTCAATTGTGAAAACCTTGGAAGAGCTGATATTTATCAGTTCAATTGTTAAAAATAGAATTAAATGATAAGAGAAGGTTGGTTTATGTTAATTTTATTATGATAATCAAGTTCTTTGATTTGAATTTTTAATTATTTTGGGTGTTTAGAATTCTAATTTAGATATGCTAGTAGGCTAGTGTAATTATATTGTAATTTTTTATATCATATTTATTAGTATAAATTGTAATTATAAAATTATATAATTTTAAATTTTAGAAGGATATTAATTATTATAAAAGTTATTACTAATAATTGGGAGAAAAAAAAATTTTAATATATATTACAGTCCAAACAAGTATTTAAAAATACAATTAATAAAAAAATTAATATTGTAAGTAATTTTTTCTAATTACTCTAATTTTTTGAGTTATTTTTCTCTAGTATTAAATATATATTTGTTATCAGCCATTAGAGTTAGATGAGATGGTAAAATTTTTTCCACCTTAACCAGTGATCAAGAATTCGATCTTTGTCTTATATATGTAGGAACTTTAAAATTCGTGATAAGTATCTATTCCTTTAATATAAAAAAAATTTTATTTTAAACGAGATTAATAAAAATAACATTTATTATATTTCTAAAAATAAAATACTATTATTATGGTGTAAAATTAACTTTTTAAAATTAAATTATGTATGGAATGTTTTGAAAATTTTAAGGTAATTAAATTTGAATATAATTATTTATAATTATCTGTATAATTACTTTAGTTTTATTTTTTTTATAAAAATTGAAATATAATTGAGATACTTAAATTGTAATTAATTCAATAAAACTCACTAATTGCAGTGATTATCCCAATATTAAAAAAGAAAATTGTAATGTTTAGCTTCATTTGGAGGAAGTAGTGAGCAGAGTGAACAAAGTACTCCCAGTGGCTTCTTCTCACATGTCTATGTCTAGGAAAAATGATTTTTTTTTCATGCTGGATTTTAGTCTATTGATAATGGTGCAAAGAAGATGATGGAGACGGATTTTTTTTTTAAATAATTTATATGTTTTGAATTTTTTTAAATTTTTATTTGTATATTTTGGATTTTTAAATAATTTTTATCTTGATATATTTTTTATTTTGTTAATTTTTTGAAATTATAATTTTTTTATTTTCAGATTATGATGCGGTGCAATATTGCAGTTACATGTCAAGACATCTTAACATTGTTATAAATTGTAAAGTTTAAAGGTGAAATTTTGTTTTATCTTTTTTAAAAAAAATAAATAAATTAGAGTTTGTTTTTATAATTTTGAAATTATAATATTTTTATTTTTTTAATTTTTAAATTTACTGATGTGACATTAACAATGAAATGTGAAGGGTCAATTTGCTCAAAATAGAATAGTAGGGCCAAATTGATTAAATGTGTAAGATGGAAAACTAAATTTATTATTATGCCTTACATATAAAATATGAAAATATAGTTTTAATAACACAATTTTAATAAATATATTATTTTGCTCCATCTAACATATAAAGATTAATATTTTTTTTATAAGAGACCAAGATACAATTTAAGATATACTATAAAGACTTCATTGATACTTTTACTTGTTATACAGGCTTTTTTTTATTTGTTTTATTTTCTCTCACAGCTTAAAATACCATGTTATCTTTGGAGGTAAAATAGAGCTCGTCTTGAAAACAAAATTGAAGTAAATATCACACTTATGTGAAGGTAAAGCAGAACTTGAGTACGTTGCTTAAGTGATATTATACTTGTAAGAATGTTGTTTAAGGGTAATTTGGTATCGCTGTTATGATTGAAAAGTGTTTTTAAAAAATTTAGGTTTGAAAAAAGTGTTTTCAAAGAGTGTTGTAAAAAATGTAATTTGTTAATTTAAAGTATTGGGTATTGTTGTTAAAATTACGGTGAAAATTTAAAATGTTCATGATGTCAGTTTTAAATACTTTTTAATAATTAATAAGTTATTTGTAAATTTAATTATACATAAAATATTTTAAAATTTTAAATATACATTAAATATTTAAATCTAATATATATTCTATAGTTGGGGTTTTTTTCGCACATTGAAATTTAACTTTGTTGACACAATTCTGTTAATGACACTTGGATGCACCCACTGTTGGCACGTGGCAATAGTAAGTATGTTGTTATTAATAGCATATTTTCAAAAAATTTAGGCTACTATTATTGTTGAATTTAATTGGCTCCATAATTACTTTTATGGAACATGAATCAAATAACTTTATCAGCAAATTTTCCGTTAAATAGTGATATTGTTCTGCCAAATGATATTATTATTCAAATCCTTTGATTTATTTGGCAATTTTTGGTTAATTTTTAGCTCTCCTTTAATTAATATTCAACTATTCGATTAAATTATTTTTAGATAGTATTTAAAAGCTACTTAATAATTGAATTTGGGTGTGGGTAATCATTGTAATTGATGAGTCCCACTGAATTGGGTGTAATTTGAGCGCCTAATTACACTTTTCAATTTTTAAACGAGAGGGTAAGAATTTGAGTAATTACACAAACAATTGCATTCAAACCAAAATTTTTAAAAAAAATTATTTTTATACAACTTATAAGAATTATATTCTAAGCATGAACATGTATAAGTATTTGGGATGGTTATGGAAAAAAATTTATTATATTATAAATTCTAAAAAATATATGTTATAAAAATAATTTGTTTATTTTATAAAGTTATAACAAAAAAATTGTATTATTTAAAGCATAAACAATCTAAATTTATGACAAAAACATTATTATAAAAAATAATTTATATGTTATAAAAGTGTTAGAATATTTTTATTTATAAAAAGTTATGGTCATGGACATAACTTATTTATGTGTCCATGCTATATATTATGAAAATAATATATTTACTTAAATAAATTTTATAGTCTTTTTTAGGCGTAATGATAAATTTGGTCGCTAACATCTGCATGTTTTGTCAAAATGCCTCTAATTGTATTTTTTGAGCCTTTTTTGGCCAAACTTTTTTTTTAATCTATTTTTTCTAACATACTTAATGACTAAATTCAAGTTTTCAATATTTCTTTTCTTTCAATAGGTTTCAATCTTTCATACATTTGTTTACGAAAAACTTTTCTACTGAGTTAATTTTTTTTTAGATAATTACGTTTATTTTCTTTAAATTAAGAATTATTTTTTTAATTTAATGTATTTTTTATTTTTTATTTTTCCACATGTAATTATCTTATTGGGTTATCTAAGTAATAAATTACATCTCATTAAAAATATTCTACATATGAAATTCCACATCATCCCCGTTAACTTTTTTAACAATACTTTCATTAAATCTGTTAGAAAAAGCAGATTGAAAAAAAGAATAAAGATTGATGGCCAAAAAAGACTAAAAAAATACAATTAGGGCCATTTTTACAAAACATACGAACGCTAGTGGCCAAATTTGTCATTAAGCCTTTTTTTAAAAAGTTATGGAAAAAATTGTATTATTTCTAAGAAGTGTTATGAAAGTTTTGGATAATTTATAAAATATTTTTTATAAAAATTATATATTATTATTTTTTTTACTTAATTTACATATTATAAAAGGGATTTAACCTAATATAAGTTTTTCTCGAAATTAAGCTTTTATAATTAAAGCTATAGATTATTTGGACTATGAACTCAAATTTTATAAGGTCAATGCTAATTATGCAGATAAAAAAATTTTCTTGCACCGTATTTGAAACAACCCAAATCTGGTCTAGAAGTTATGGCCAAATATAGAGAAATTACATGAACTCGCTTGGAAAACTGATTTCAGTAACTATTTAGCAAATACAACTTTCACAAATAGTCACTAAAAAGCTATCTGTCAGAAAACATTTAAGAAATTACTTAATTTGTAGTAGAAAACCTTTTCCGGAGTTTTAGTTTTGAAAATCAAAGTTCGTTTTGTCGACTTAAGTGATTTTGTCGTCTCGTGTTAGAAAATATCAATTACTGAAGAGTTAATCAAAAACCCAAAACGAATTCAGAAATATATTACAAACCCAAAAGATTAAAACAAATAATTATGAAATTCACCATATTTATATTAAATACAAAAACAATCTGAGCTCCCATACATCATCCGGTCCTAAGTCAGAGGTTTACCTGAACAGACAAAGATAAAACAAAAAGGGTGATCTATGGAGCTTAGTGTACAACTAAACTCAAACAGAGATCAAACAAAACACAATATACAAATTAGAGTAACGCAGAGAATTTCATAACTATCATATAATAGAACAAAAGATGTATGATTATGTCAATTCGGAAAACCAAGATGCAGGTTATCAGAAAACATCCTACCCAACTCCGTTACACATCAAAATGGAGTTCCCCAGAACTCATCCAACCAAATCACACCAACAGATAATTGTGGACAGTGCCACTAGAATTGTAGGCTAGCTGCTAGACAGAATTGTGGATAAACCACCAGATAATTCAGATCATTAAACTGCCAGAAACTTCCTCCATTCACATCATCCCGAACCCCATGCAATGTATCATGGCATGCATATTTAGAATCAAAATGATAAGCATGTAAGACATGTTGTCGTACAATAACAGAAATAGAAGGCATGGAATTCCACACTTTGCAGAACAAATTAATCAAATCTTAATTAATCATATCAGATTTGCCATTAAGTCATATGCATGTTTTCTTATCAGAATCAGTATCAGACACAACAATATATTTGGACATCACATGTTCTCATCCAGCTCAGTAACACATAAATGAATCATCAAAATTAACAAAGCACGGATCATACCTGAATAAGTTGCATACCTTAAACATGTCCCAAAAAAAACATAGTATACTCTAACAAATCATACTTACTTAACTTATATCATATCAGAAATATGTACAGATAACGAATTATTCATCAACAGATAATCAAAAATTAAATTTTTAGCTTGTTTCAGATCATACGGGCCCCACAGAAGGCCTATGTTCAATTCGAACGATGTTTACGGCCCTAGGAAATAATTTTGTTTTTTGGCCCACACGCCCATGTGGATTCACACGGCCTGGTACATGCCCGTGTGGCTCAACTCAAAAAGTTACACGGTTTAGACACACACCCGTGTCATTTGCCCGTGTGACTCACAATCAAAACAGTCTCTCACATAGCTTAGACACACGCCTGTGTGACCCAAGTTAGAGAGTTACATAGTCTACCATACAGCCTGGCATAGGGCCGTGTGGTGTTGACAGTCACAAATTTTGGCTTTCGCCATTTGCAAAATTCTCAGTTTTTGTTACACTCCTGGTTCAATTTTGATGTGGAAGAAATAAAGATGAATTCCGGACCCTAAAAACAACAATAATCAAACCTCAATCAAGCAATTTTCGTAACCATTTCACTAACTAGCAAATTTACTACCAAACTTTCGTCAAAATCTTTTGACACAAAGCCCAAATTGGACTTAAAATCTTTCCCTCACTCGTATCCAACAATACAAGTACTTAAATAGATAGAGAATCTTGATATGCAATCCCTTCACCTAAGAAAGAGAACCAACTGAACCCTCAAAAATGAAATTGGACAAAAAGAGCAAAACAATTTCAGTTTTAACAAATAACGAACGAGAGCGAACATCAGTAGAAATTCGACAACAAACTTACGTTGTTAACCTTTCTGTAGAAACAACGAAATATGCAATCTCTTCAATAAAACCAGTTGCGAAGTTATCAAAAAGGAAAAAGAAAAAGAAGAATAGATGTTTTTTGAAAAGGAGTTAGTTATTTTCAAATTAAATAACTAAAATAAAATAGAACAATTTCACAAGGCAGCCTAAAAAAATATTTTTCTTATCGATTTCGTAAAGACTCGAACACAAGAACAAAAGGTATATAAAAACTTAACCATTAAACCAATAAATTCATTCTTAACATCAATTGGTCAAAAATATTATTTATGCTATACGATTAGGGATAGAGGTTAGACAAAATTAAAAAAAAAATCAAAGAAGAGATATGAACACAAGACCTTAGGCACACATTTAAAGCACTTAACCACTAAACCAAATCAAATTGCTTTGCAAAATTTTCAAAATCCTAACTCAAAATCAAGACATAACCGCTCTTGGTTTCGTTAACCCAATTTCTTCTAACCCGATTTTTGGGATGTTACAGTATTGTAGGGTATGATACCATTTGAGTGAATGGTGCTAGACACGAACACTATAAACAACTCGCAAACTCTTTAATTTGAGATATTCAATACATTAAAATGTAGTTGAGAAGACATTTATATTGTTCTAAAAAGACATTTATCATATTAACAACATCACCTTAGTATAGCATAAAAATTAAGTTTGAATTGTACTAGCATGTTGCATATTTTATAACTTCAATCATAGAAGGAATTGAGACAATCCATACTACAAAGATTACATGGAAAAATGAGCTTTAGATAATTTTAATAATGCTGGTTCAAATGATAATGAACTTAGTCAATGACTAACATGTGATGACAATGAGCATGTGTTAAATATTAAAGAGGGAATAACCTAACAAATATGTACTAGAACAATTAGATAAAATTGCATATGATGTATACTTTTCTTGCTATTTTTATTAGTAATCATATTATCAACTATTTTTTTAGACTAACATAATAAATATGATGATTTAATTTTAATATTCGTTACTTGTTTAGAAATTATTTTTATCATACTAATAATTTTTTTATAGTAACAAATATTTTTAAAAATATAAATTATGCAAATGTGTAATTATAACTTGTTCTACCAAACATAACATAGGGAATTACAATGTAATTACATTTTGTCAACTAAACAAGTCTAAAAAATTACAATTCTTTGTAATTACAAAATAGTGTAATTACCACGTTAATAATTACACTTTCATTCAATTACAATTACCACCTTAATAATTACACTTTCATTCAATTACTATGTGTTATCCAAACATACCCTTAATATTTATTAAAAAGTAAAAAAAATCATTTTTTAATTAAAAAAATTATGTAGCACATATTTTCCCACTAATTATTAACTTACCAAAACTTTTAACAATTCGCATCAATAATTGTGTTGTTATATTTTTTTAAAAATTATATTAAAAATAGTATGTAAACACACCATATAAATATGATTGCATGGTATTCAAAAGCGTACAATTTATTTTGACCCTAAAATAATCATAAAATGGAGAACGACCCATCATAAAAAAGAATTACAAATTCTATAATTCTGAATCTGCTAAATAGAGAGTTGATTATGATATTTATAATCATGTAAAGAGAAAGAAAAGGATTGCAATAACGAGGTTAGTTTTTATAAAGTAAAAGTATAATACTAAAAATAGCTTCTAACGTTTGGCTGTTTGATCACTTTGGCTTTTTATCTTTTTTTTGGAGTATTTTAACTCATAACATTTATTTATTTTTATCAAATTGATCTATTTTTACCGAACATGCTAATGTGGCCGTTAGTTGACTAACGATCAACATTAACCGTTGATGTGGTGGTCCAAATGTAATTAAATGTTAATGTGGCACGATTTTGTCTTATATGCCATGTCATAAAATGATTTTAAAATTATTTAAGAAACAATAAAAAAAACCTTAAACACAAACTGACACAGATAAAAGAATCTAAGAGCCCCTAAATAAAGAACCTTAAATCTCAAATCCTCTCCTTTTCCACTGAAATTCTGCAAAAATCGAAGCTTGAAATCTAGTGGGTCAGTAAAAGAATAAAAAATATTGTCTGAAAATTGTGGTTGGAAGCCATCAATGGAGAAGTTGCCTTATTTGAAGTTGGTTTCTTCATCACGAGGGGAGTTCATTTATGATGGAATGAAAATAACATGTTTCTGTAACAAGTTAGCTTCGAGAGAGACTTCAGGAGCGATTTAAACTTAGGCAGAAGGTATTATGGTTGCTCAGATTTTTGAGTAAGCATATATAAGCATATATTTAGCAAATTTGTTTTAAGGTTCATATGAAATTGGGAATTTTTTCAGTTTGTTTGATTTTTGTGTCGATTAGACTAAATTGGTGCTACATTTCGTCCTAGCATTAGATTTTTTAGTGAATTGTAGGGTTTATATAATAAAATATTGACTTTTTTTGTGTGAATTGTAGGTTGATGGATGTGGATTTTTTAAGTGGTATGATGATAAGCTATGTAACAGGACGAATGAAGTAATATGTGATTGACGTGATAGCGAAAAAATACTTGTAAAAGATACTATGAGACTTAGGAAGCAGATTATGAAGTGTAGGAATCTATGTGGTAGTAAAAGTAGTAATGTTGAGATGTCTAAGAGTGGCAGTGTGCAAAATGTGGGCAATGAGAACAATTATAAACAGGTCAAAGATGATTTTGTGGATTACATTGAAATAAGGACAAAAATTAAGGGGTTGATTCAAAAATGTAAATCATTCAAGAAAGAGAAAGAATCTTATAAGAAAATGTTTATTTGCAGTGTATTATTTATCTTATGTTTCACATTATGTAGGAATGTTATAATTTGAAAAGTATGGTGTCATGTTCTTGTGTTTTGTATATCTAGTGCCTTCAAACTTTATTGTCAACATAAATTGTCACATTCAAATTGGTGTTTGTAGCTAATTTGAGGGAAGTGTAATGAAAGGGAACAATTGGAGATAGAAAAGAATGTTACATGTACTAAAATATTGGATATTTGACATTGTATGTCATGTACAAAATAGTTGTTTGTATGGGTAATTATAGGCACCATGAACAAAAGTAACTAACAAAATGACCCTAAACCCACATAGTTGCCTATGGTAGTAATGGTATACCACATCAGTTTGTTACATATACTGTAACGCCCCCAAATTCTTATTTCTACTTTTGTGAAAATGTGGCACAACTGTGTATCTGCTTCAGTGGTTAAGTGTTTTGAGTATGTGTGAAAGGTCTTGGGTTCAAGGCTTACCCTTGGCAAATTTTGTTATTTTTGGATTTAAGTCTTATCCATGATCAGTAGGTTTATGTTAAATTGTTTATGATCTCATATTAGAATGAGCCTGCTGGTTTGAGTGGTTATGGCGTTGGTTTGTTGAAGATCCTATGTTCGAATCCCTGCGTTAGCATGGGTAATTATTTTGGTTCGATTATGGGCAAGTGTTTTGGTGGAGTTAGGTTTATGAGTAGTGACTGTTAGTGGGTTAGTAGAGAGGAATTTTAGGGATTCCTGATATTGCCAGTTTTCTTTTCCTTTTAAAAATTTTTCCTCTCTCCTTTCAATTCCCAAAAATTTCTAACGTGCATTCTTTTTTTTTCTGCTCTTTGTAATTTCTCCTCCCTTCTTTTGCATCAGTTTAATTTTTGTCTTCCTATCTGCTACCAAATTTTAGTATTTCTTTTGTTCAGTGCTTGTCGTGCGTTACCGGTAAATTGGGTAGAGTAACTGTGATTTCACTTGTTAATCTTTTACTGATGGGTGTTGTTAACGCTGATTAGGGGAAAATTCAGGGGCTTGAAACCATTGTGGGGATTTAATTTCTTGGGATTTACCGTTGTTCGATTGAAGGTAAGGTTAGATGGCTTATTGGAGGAATAACTTGATTTGGGTTCAGTTTTGTTCGGTTTTAAGCGACTAAGCTAGTGTCTTATTGGATGATTTTAGGTTCTGGTGGTCTCGGAAACTGATGTGTCGTTGAGAGCACCAAAAATATCCTATTCCCTGTAAAATAGTAAAAATAATAGTAAAGAGGAAGTAGGGTCGAATCCTTAGGGACCGGATTGTACGAATGCTCATTTCTTGAAATCCTGGACAATTTCTTGGCCAAGAAAACCTGCGTTCCTGAAAAATAAAAAATAGAATTAAAAATCTGGAAAAATAAAAACAGAATTTAAAGTGAATTGAAATTGCGAAATTAAATAAATTGCAGAAATTAAAATGAGGAATATAAAAATAAATAGAGTTGAGAAAAGAGGAAGTTTCTTATGTGGCAAGATTCCAGCCTCCGGTTGCCTCGTTCCGCTTTGGGTTCAATCCTTGGCTTTTTATGTAACCCTTCTCGAGTAGGATAAGCCAGTTGTAGTGGAAGAGGACGCCTACGACCACCAGCTCTAAGGATTTGGACTTAAGATTTGGCGGAGCTTGACTCTAGCTAATAATCGCTTTTGTGGGACTATCTTCTGCTAGATCACTTCTTCCCAACTGCGAATACCACACCGTTTTGTCTCTTGGATTTGCCAACCTCTGACGCAGAAAGCCAACGAACCGACTATGCAACCTTCCCAAAACGTACAAAGCGGCCGTTCCTTGCACAAGTTGAAAAGATCACCTATTAAGGGACATGGACGGAAGCGTCAGTCCCGTAATGCGGAGAAGCGATGAATACCCTGTTGAGAAGGCTAAGCGCGGATTCTAAGCCTCATGAACCTTTTTGGGGAATTTTGACAACCTTCGGCTAGATTGGTTTAGTGGCTCATGATTTTTGGGAAAAAAAATAAATATAATATAAATGAGATTTTTATTGAAGAAAATATGGAGAAAACAAAAAGACAGAGTTTTTGGGAAAAGGAGTGTTTACAGGAAAAAGAGATGTTCAATATGTGCCACTCCATCCCCTATTTATAGTATTAGAAAACCTAGTCTATTCCTAATGAAATTCTAAAAGATAAATAATAAATAAAGTTAATTAAAGATAAATAAAGATAAATGAAAATAAATCCTAAAATTAAATCCAAATAAAAATCCTTAATAATTATCCTAATATAATTGAAACTAAAATAGAGTCTTGTGCTATAAAATCTCTTCTTTTGCATTTTAGCCCTTGGGTCTTCCATGTTTGCATTTTTGGCACCGCTTCTCTCTTTCTTTGCATGTTGGCCCAATTCATCTTTAATTTTACGCTTTTCGCCCTTAAATTTACTTTTTCTTCCAATTGAGTCCCTAAAAGATAAAAGACCATAAATAGCCCAAATTAGTAGAATCATACTCAAAATAAATATACAATCAGCATATAAAAATATGACATTCTAGAGTATTATCAGAAACGTTTTTACATTGAATCGATATTAGGTATGTAAACGAAACGCAGAAAAATAAGATTCGGGTAAAGCTGAAAAACCCCTCTGTCGACGCTATACAGCCATGTAATAGGCCGTGTGGTAGGCCGTGTGCAACGACATAGCCGTGTGATCGACGAAGGCCAGGCCCTACACAAGACATGGCTTTGTGATGGCCGAGGTGCGGCCATGTAGGCCACACGGGCACGCCACATGGGCATGTGATATCTGGGCTAGACCATGTGATCCACACGGGCAAGGCCAATCTGGGTGTGTCGGCCACACGGGCGTGTGGGCCCACACGAGTAGGCCACACAGACATGTGGGCCCATTCTACTAAAATTTTTCGTAGGGTCGCACGGGTCTTCCTAATTGACTGTGGACCTACCGTAGGGTCGATAAAGACTTACTAACCTCAAAACTATGTGTTCTGCTAGACTGATGTACTGCGCTGAGCATGTCTGTGCCATGTATATCTACTGTCTGTTTTTATAAGCATGTTAAACATGTATTATCTGTAATTTTGTATGCATGTTCTGTTTTGTTACTGTTGTTGGGGTGGGATTGTTATAATGGAGGAAGTGTTCTGAAAGGCAGTTTCACCTATTATCTAGCAGCATGGCTGTGTATATCTGTTATGTGCTGCATCTATACTATATGGTGTGTAGGGCTGGGTAGGCGTTTTAAACCCCACATGGTGTGTTGGGATGGTCGGAGATAGTGTGTAGAGGATGGGGGTAGGATGTTTGATTTCTAATTATGACTTTATATCTGTATCTATATCTAAGATGGGCTTAGGCTCGAACATGCATCTGTGACTGTAATGGGCTTAGGCCCGAATCTGTATCTGTCTTATTCTGATTTTCTAGTTGCGGGCATACTTAATTCTGTTGGGTTCACACTGAGTTTACGTAAACTCACCCCTTCTCTGTTTATTCTGTACAGGTAACCCACAGACTTAGGCGAATCGATGCATCAGGGACTCGACGGTAACTACCTTCTCATAAGACTGTTTAAGATTTCGATTTACGGTTTTATCTTACATTTTGAGAGTTTGTATTTTATGGGACTCTCTGGACTGTTTAAAACTGTTTTGGCTTTGATTTTGAGTTTTTGGTACTTATAACAATGACGGTTTACCAAAAGCAAGGGTTTCTAAAATCTTGAACGGTTTTCAAAAAACAACAATTTTATAAGCTTCCGCTACAAATACGTTTTATTCCTAAATGATTAAATGAAAGAGAGCTTTGAAATTATTAACAGTGATAAAGTTTAAATAAACTGGAATGGTTTTTAATTTAATGACAACGGTTTTTTTAACCCATTTCATGTGACACTTCTGGATTTGGCCATAACGTCTAGGCCGATTTTAGGATGTTACATTTAGTGGTATCAGAGTCAGGTTACAAAACTCTGCTGTGGATTTTGGGTTTCAAAATGGGATAAAGAATTTTTTTTTCAAATGGTTAAAAATATTTTGACTAGTATGTGGTTCATCGAGTCTTCGACACCGATCTTATAAGTATTTCTAATTGCTGATAGAAAACTCTGAAAACATTACTGATAGCTAATTGAAAATACTATAGTTAGTACACTCCGAAACTGTAGTGAAACTGATTGATACTAGAACTTTCGAAAACAACTCTGAACTTCTGATACTTTATGCATAAAACATATGTTAATAAATCTCAAAAATGATGCATAAAAATTTTAATATAGATAAAACTAAGTCACAATTAGCGTACGAGGTATCCGTAGACATGATAATCGAGGCCGAGGTAGAGGCCATAGTGGGGCTCAAGCTGAGTCCTCATCTCTGGGCAACATGCTGAATCTGGACACTAGTGAGACACCTGTGTCACCTGCTACTGAGACTGGGTCTTAGAGTCGTTTAGCTGGGGATGACGCACTGTCTCAAGCCATGTTGAGGATATTGGAGAGGGTCGCTAGACCCAAATCTGGATCTGAAGGCCGAGGGTCGGTAACTAATCGACTCCGGTCTAATAGAGCAGAGTTGTTTAGGGGTGTCACAAGAGTCGCCCCTAATGTTGCTGAGTATTGGTTGGAGGCCACCAAAAGGATTACGGATGATCTGGGCTGTACCTCTGAGCAGAAATTAAATGGTGCAGTCTCTTTGCTTCACGACCAAGCATATCAGTGGTGGTTGACAATTAATGAGGGCACTCATCCTGACCGTCTAACTTGGGAGTTCTTTAAGACTACATTTCAAAGCAAATATGTGAGAGCCAGCTATGTTGATGCTCGCAGGCGTAAGTTTCTAAACCTCACGCAAGGTGACCGATCTGTGGCCGAATATGAGGCCAAAATTTTGAGGTTGAGCCGCTATGCTCGAGGCATGGTGGCATCCGAGTATAAGAGGTGTGCTCGATTTAAGAACAGGCTAAGATATAATCTGAGGGTTTTGATTACTCCGCAGAGGGAGCGTGAGTTTTCTGTTTTGGTGGAGAAGGCGAAGATCGCCGAAGATGTTAAACATGCTGAGCACCAGAATAGAGATAGGGAGAGAGGTAAGAACAAGAAGGATGCGAAGCCCTCGAGTTTTGTGCAGAGGCCTAAGAAAAGGCCAGATCTAAGGGGCCAGTTAGAGTGGGGACTCCTACTACTTCAGTTGGGTTACAGCCTTGTGGTGATTGTGGTAGGCGCCATCTGGGCGAGTGTTGGAGGAGGATTGGGGCTTGTTTGAGATGTGGATCTTTAGAGCACCGTATCAGAGACTGTCCACAATAAGCAAATCAGATGTAAGCTTCGGGTTTTGTGCAACCTCAGAGGGCAGTGTAGTAGACACCTAGGGGCCGTGGTCAGGCCAGGGGTGGTAATGGTATGGGCTGAGGGCAAAGAGCACTGGGCAGAGGTGCTGGTCAGATTGAGATGTGGCAGGCTGCTTTAGTTTATGTTGCACGATGCCGAGAGGACAGAGATACTCCTGACGTTACCACCGGTACGTTGTTTATATTTAATGTACCATACTTGGCTTTGATAAACATAGGGTCTACTCACTCATACATAGCTTATAATGTATCTGAGACCTTGAGGCTTTTTGTGGAGAGCACTACGAGTGAGGTCACTATACTGAGTCCATTAGGGCAGTCTATTTGGGTTAGTAAACTCTATAGGGATGTACCCTTAGTGGTGCAAGGAACTGTTTTTCTAGCGGATCTGATGGAGCTTTCGATTGGGGAGTTCGATATAATTCTGGGAATGGGCTGGTTGGTTAAGCACCGGGTTAGTCTGGATTGTGCGACTAAGAGGGTCGTTCTGAGAACTGAGGTGGATAATGAGGTGGTTGTGATCGAAAAGCGTAGGGATTATTTGTCTAATGTGATCTCTACGCTTGTGGTTGAAAAATTAGTTCGGAAATGGTATGAGGCTTATTTGGCTTATGTCCGTACTACTGCTTCTAGGGACTCTTCGATTGGGGATATCAGAACTGTGAGGGATTTTTCAGATGTTTTTCCTAAGGAGTTACAGGGATTACCGCCGAACCAAGAGGTTGAATTTGGGATTGAACTCCTCCTGGGTACAGCTCCGGTGCCTATCGCTCCCTATCGAATGGCACCGAAAGAGCTTGCAGAACTTAAGGCTTAACTACAAGAGTTGTTGGACCGTGGCTCCATTCGTTCAAGTGTGTCTCCATGGGTGTCACCAGTGCTGTTTGTTAAGAAGAAGGATGAGACCATGAGGATATGTATAGACTATCAACTGTTGAACAAGCTGACTATTAAGAATAAATATCCACTTCCAAGGATTGACGACTTATTTGATCAGTTCTGAGGGGCTTCTATGTTCTCTAAGATCAATCTCTATTCAGGTATCATCAGTTGAGGGTTAAGGAGGTGGATGTGCATAAGACGACATTTAGGACTTGTTATGGGCATTACGAGTTCCTAGTTATGCCTTTTGGGTTGATGAATACACCAGCTGCATTTATGGATCTGATGAACCGAGTATTTCAGCCCTATCTGGATCAATTCATCATGGTCTTCATCGACAACATTCTGGTATACTCTAAGACTAAGGATGGCCATGATGAGCATCTTAGAGTAGTGTTTCAGATTCTGAGGGAGAAGTAGCTGTACGTTAAATTCAACAAGTGTGAGTTCTGGCTACGTGAAGTGGCTTTCTGAGGCACGTGGTTTCTGCTGAGGGGATTCGTGTTGATCTTTGAAAGATCGAGGCTGTGCTGGATTAGAAACAACCTAAGAATGTATTTGAGATCCGTAGCTTTCTAGGTTTGGCAGGATACTATCAACGTTTCGTTGAAGGTTTCTCTTTGATTGTTGCGCCGTTGACTAAGCTTTTGCGTAAGGGTGAGTCGCTTGTCTGGACTGATGCGCAGCAATTGAGTTTTGAAAAGCTCAAATCTGTCCTGACTCAGGCTCCTATTCTGATACAACCTAAATTTGGAAAAGAGTTTGTAGTGTACAGTGATACGTCGCTTGTTAGATTGGGTTGCGTTCTGATGCAGGATGGTAAGGTTGTAGCTTATGTGTCCCTTCAACTTAAGACACACGAAGGGAATCATCCCACGCATGATCTCGAGTTGGCTGCTGTGGTTTTCGCACTGAAAATTTAGAGGCACTATCTGTATGGTGAGAGGTGTATCATCTATACTGATCACAAGAGTCTCAAGTATCTCCTTACTTAGAAGGAGTTGAACCTTAGGTAGCGTCGTTGGATTGAGCTGCTCAAAGATTACGATTGTACCATTGAGTATCATCCTAGTAAGGCCAATGTGGTGGTCGACACTCTAAGTCGATGAGCGATGTCTAATTTGAGGGCGATGTTTGCTCACCTTAGTCTGTTTGATGATGGAAGTCTGTTAGCCGAGTTACAGGTTAAGCAGACTTGAATTGAGCAGATCTTAGATAAACAGTTAGTGGATAAAACTTTGAGTGTACGGTTCCGTCAGGTTGAGAGTGGCAACACTTCAGATTTTGGACTAAATAATGATAGGGTACTCTATTTTCGTGGTCAGATTTGTGTATCGAATGATGTGGATCTGAGGCAGTCGATTCTGAGGGATGCGCATAGTAGCCTTTATACTATACATCCCGACAGTAATAAGATGTATCTGGACCTATGTGAGTTATATTAGTGGTCGAGTTTGAAGTGTGACGTTACCAACTTTGTTTTTGTTTCTCGATGTTTGACATGTTAGTAGGTTAAGACTGAGCATTAGTTACTTTCGGGTTTGTTACAGCCAGTTAAGACTCCCTTATGGAAATGGGAATGAGTGACTATGGACTTCGTTAGTGGGTTACCCTTAACACCCACTAAGAAGGATTCTGTTTGGGTCATCGTGGATCGATTGACCAAGTCTACACACTTCATTTTAGTTTGAACTAATTATTCTCTGCAGAAGCTAGCAAAGTTGTATATTTTTGAAATAGTTAGACTGCATAGGGTACCTGTGGCGATTATTTCTGATAGAGATCCTCGTTTTACATCTCGATTCTGGAAGAAATTATATGAAGCTCTGGGTTCGAGATTGGACTTCAGTACTGCATTCCATCCTCAGATCGATGGTCAATCCGATAGGGTGATTCAGATACTGGAGGATATGCTTAGGAGTTGTGTAATTGACTTCTGAGGTAATTGGGAGGATTATCTGCCACTGGCTGAGTTCGCCTATCATAATAGTTTCTAGGCTAGTATTCAGATGGCACCTTACGATGCTCTGTATGGTCGTAAGTGTCGTACTCCACTGTGTTAGACCGAGTAAGGCGAACGTTAAGTTTTGGGTCTTGAGTTGGTTTCTGAGACTGAGGATAAGGTTAGACTAGTTCAAGATCGTCTGAAAGCGGCTTCTGATAGACATAAGTCTTATGCAGATCTGAAGAGATGTGAGATTGAGTACTTTGTGAGGGACTTTGTGTTTCTGAAGGTCTCTTCATGGAAGAAGGTTCTGAGGTTCAGTCGTAAGGGCAAGCTGAGCCTTAGATTTATTGGGCCGTACCAGATTTTAAAACGTGTGGGACCAGTTGCCTATCAATTGGAGTTACCCCCTGAACTAAACCGTATTCATGAAGTGTTTTACGTTTCAATGTTGAGGCGGTACCGTTCTGATCCATCCCATGTTATCTCAATTGAGGAGATCGAGATTAGGTTGGACTTGACCTTTGAGGAGGGGCCAGTTCAAATCCTAGATCGAGATGTTAAGGTTCTGAGAAGGAAGTCCATTCTATTAGTGAAGGTGCTGTGGCAGAATCATAGCACTGAGAAGGCCACGTGGGAGCCTGAGGACTTAATGCTTCAGCAGTACCCTCATCTGTTATGATCAGGTAAATTTTAATGTCGAAATTTCTTTTAGGAGGTAAAATTGTAATGCCCTAAAATTTTTATTTCTGCTTTTGTGAAAATGTGACACAACTGTGTATCAGCTTTAGTGGTTAAGTGTTCTGGAGTGTGTGAAAGGTCTTGGGTTCAAGGTTTACCCTCGGTAAATTTTATTATTTTTGGATTTAAGCATTATCCATGATCAATAGGTTTATGTTAAATTGTTTGTGATCTCATATCATACTGAGCCTGCTGGTTTGGGTGGTTAAGGCGTTGGTTTGTTAAAGGTCTTGTGTTCGAATCCCTGCATTAGCATGGTTAATTATTTTGGTTCGATTATGGGAAAGTGTTTTGGTGGAGTTAGGTTTCTGAGTAGTGGCTGTTAGTGGGTTAGTAGAGAGGAATTTTAGGGATTCCTGATATTGCCAGTTTTCTTTTCCTTTCAAAAATTTTTCCTCTCTCCTCTCAATTCCCAAAAATTTCCAACTTGCATTCTTTTTTTTGCTCTTTGCGATTTCTCCTCACTTCTTTTGCGCCGGTTTAATTTTTGTCTTCCTATTTGCTACCAAATTTTAGCGTTTCTTTTCTTCAGTGCATGTCGTGCGTTACCGGTAAGTTGGGTAGAGTAATTGTGATTTCACTTACTAATCTTTTACTGATGGGTGTTGTTATCGCTGATTAGGAGAAGATTCAGGGGCTTGAAACCATTGTGGGGATTTAATTTCTTGGTATTTACCGTTGTTCGGTTGAAGGTAAGGTTCGATGGCTTATTGGTGGAATAACTTGATTTGGATTCGATTTTGTTTGGTTCTAAGCGACTAAGCTAGTGTCTTATTGGATGATTTTAGGTTCTGGTGGTCTTGGGAGCTTTTTTGCATCGAATCGATACCAGGTGTGTACCCGAAATGCAGAGAAACGAGATTCAGCAAAAGTCAAAAAACCTCTCTGTTGATGCCACACGGTCGTTTGGTAGGCCATGCGGTAGGCCGTGTGCGACGACACGGCCGTATGATCAACTAAGGCTAGGCCCTACACAAGACACGATCGTGTGATAGCCGGAGTGTAGCCATATGGGCCACACGGGCTATGCCAAGTTGGGTGTTTAGGCCACACGGGCAAGCTACATAGGCGTGTGATATCTAGGCCAGGCTGTGTGATCCACACGGGCAAAGCCAATTTGGGTGTGTGGGCCCACACGGGCATGTGGGCCCATTCTACTAAAATTTTTTGTAAGGTCACACGGGTCGTCCTAATTGAATGTGGACCTACCGTAGGGTCGGTAAAGGCTTACTAACCCTAAAACTATGTGTTCTGCTAGACTGATGTACTGTTCTAAGCATGTCTGTGCCATGTATATGTACTATCTATTTTTATAAGCATGTTAAGCATGTACTATCTGTAATTTTGTATGCATGTTTTGTTTTGTTACTGTTGTTGGGGTGGGATTGTTATAATAGAGGAAGTGTTCTAAAAGGCAGTTTCGCCTATTACCTAGCGGCATGGCTGCGTATATCTGTTATGTGCCGCATCGATACTATATGGTGTGTAGGGCTGGGTGGGTGTTTTAAACCCCACATGGTGTTTTGGGATGGTCAGAGATAGTGTGTAGAGGATGGGGGTAGGATGTTTGATTTCTGATGATGACTGTATACCTGTATCTATATCTGAGATGGGCTTAAGCCCGAACATGCATCTGTGACTATAATAGGCTTAGGCCTAAATCTATATCTGTCTGATTCTGATTTTTTGGTTGTGAGTATGCTTAATTCTGTTGGGTTTCACACTGAGTTTACGTAAACTCACCCCTTCTCTATTTATTCTGTACAAGTAACCCACAGACTTAGGCGGATCAGTGCATCAGGGACTCGACGATGACCACCTTCCCATAAGACTATTTAAGATTTCGATTTACGGTTTTATTTTACATTTTGAGAGTTTGAATTTTATGGGACTCTCTGGACTGTTGAAAACTGTTTTAGCTTTGGTTTTTGGTTTTATTTACTTATAACAATGACGGTTTACCAAAAGCAAGGGTTTCTAAAATCTTGAACGATTTTCTAAAAACAACGATTTTATAAGCTTTCGCTATAAATACGTTTATCCCTAAATGATTAAATGAAATAAAGCTTTGAAATTTTTAACAGCAATAAAGTTTAAATAAACTGGAAAGGGTTTTTAATTTAATGACAACGGTTTTTTTAACCCATTTCATGTGACACTTCCGGATTCGGCCATAACGTCTAGGCCGGGTTTGGGGTGTTACATATACCATCATTGTTATACCAGTTTCAAGCAAGTCCTAGAAGCCTGAAATACAAAAAAATATCTTATGCAACTATTATATGCAATGACAAACAAAACATATCTTAAGCAACTATTTCAATAAACAAACAAAAGGTGTAGTCAAAACAACATCTCAATTCATTTCTTCATCTTCTTTGTTGCAGTGGATCCTTGTGTGCTGATAGGATCTTGATATGCCATCCTTTTCTGGCTTCTATTTTTTATACTCGTACCAGATTGAGAAAAAAAATGCACAACCCCAAATTACATTAAAATATTTTGAAACTTGATAGTGAAAAAGTGTTTACGATATACCTGTGATCTAGTTATGTTAGGTTGATTGCATGATCTTCTGTTGTGACCTTCACCACCACATTTCCTACATCTCATAATCAAACCAGCCCTATTGAGTTGTCCAGGCCTCACTTTTTCCAATTCATTTTTTTCTTTCCTTCTATTCTTCTTTCCAACATCTTTTCAGTGCTTCAAAACAAACATAAAACCTCTTGAAATGTGGTGGAGATTCAAGTGTTACTCTATTCACTGCCATATTTATAGTACTTCCAGGATTCTTTAGTCTCAACTCATTAGCATAATCCCATATCATAGCAAATTCCTCTATAAAGTTTCTTACCAACTTATGCTTCACCATTTTCTTGGCCCTTCTACACATTGTCATATTAACATTCACATTCATTTCTAAAGCTACCCTTCTTTGTATCTCTCTCAACTTCATTTTTGGGTGGTCCCTACTAGTAGCTTCACAATGTTCTGCAATTACTTTTGCATTGACCATTTTGTTTCTAAAAGTAATACAACCGTTGTGCTCATCATGAAAACTTTTCACTTGCAGGCACCTGGACATGCTATTGTAACTTGCAAATATTCTCTATTTACACTTTTTTGATGTAATGCATTTAACTCTAACCCTATTTGGCTCATTCTTGATTATCTTAAGTTCTCTTTTACAACACATTTAGTACTTACAAATTGCATATTTGAATTGTTCACCATCTTTAAATAGCATCCCAATACAAAAGTGTGAACTTGCTGAGTTTGGATTGTAAGTGGGGAACCTAATTCTTCTTTTACAAGCATCATTATTGTCATCATCACCTGACCCAAGTATGCTCCCATGATCATCACTATCAAAATATTCAGTCTCATTTCCCTCTCCTTTTTGGTAACTCTATCATTTAATCCTTCACCCTCAACTTCTTTAGGGCCCTCAGCCTGAATCTGTTCTTTAGAGCTTTCATTTCCAGTCTCATCAACTACTATTTCCTTAACTTTTCCACTGGCTTTCCCTCTATTTCCTTCAACTTTTGCCTAGCTTCTTGAAGCTCGTTCTCATCATCACCATCTGAAAAGGACAGCACCTTCATCAAATAAACATTCTCATCCCATAAATCACTATCACTTTCATCCTCAACCCTCTCTTCATCACCTTCTTCAACACCACAATTTAAACCTCCAGTACCCTATTCATGTAACACCCCTAACCCTTATCCATCGCTTGAACAAGGTTACGGAGCATTACTGAACTTTACGGACTAATTTTGAATATTTCATTACCTTTATTATACAAATTAAAAATCAATCATAAATTATTAATACTGCCCCTTAGATGGGCCCTCGAGGCCTAAAATACACTTTAGAAGAGAATCGGGACTAAACCGAACACTCAAGAAATTTTTCTCAAAATTTTAAAATTTTTCTTAAGAGCAGGGGACACACGCCCGTATGGCCGACCGTGTGGCTCACATGGCTAGAAGACACACCTGTGTCTTAGGTCGTGTGGGCATTCAATGTGAAGCACATGGCTGTGTCCCATCCTGTGTTCAAATTAGGGTAGCTACTGACTTGGGTCACACGACCAACCACATGCCTGTGTGCTAGGCCGTGTGTGAAGTGTAGGGGTCACATGGCCAATTCATATGCCTGTGTGCTAGGCCAAGTCACATGCCTGAGCATTCTGTTTTGAAATTTCAAGGTGTAAGGGACACACGGCCAAACCACATGCCCATGTGCCAGACCGTGTGTCACACACGGCTAAGACACATGCCCGTGTCTTTTCCCATGTGGACGAAAATAGGTCATTTCAATGCCACCTTTCTCACCCTTTTTAATACCAACCTGCACACAATATAGAAATACACTAATATATCCCAGCCAAGTAACCAATTCAAGCCAAAGTCATGTATTAAACATAATATGTCATTGAAAAACTCATTTACATAAACTTACTAAAATAACTCCATTCATTAATTTACTAATATCTACTACTAAATTCTTGCAAACAAACACACATATATATATGCATCATTCATATTCATAATTCAAGTTTAACTATTTTCTATTCAACCCTATACATGCCATATAAACCATAGGATTGTATTACAAAATCTACCGAAGAAATCTGGATAGTGTGTCCCGATATATTGATCCGATCTTCCAATCTCACGTTAATCTACAATAGACATTAAGAATGTGAGTAAGCTTAATGAAACTTAGTAAGTTTATTGGTTTTTAAGTTAAATCTTACCGAACATACTATAACAAACCATAAATATACAATTCACTATCACTTCCTGCCAAACACAATTTTAAATGATGAAATGCACTTGATTGAGCTCAATATCAATAACTACTTAAATTCTATCACTTTAATTCATATGAAACTTACCAATCTTTATCAAATTAGAGAACGTCTTACGGAATTGAGTACATCGTTTACTTGATGCCATAGTCCAATTATGGTCTTACACGTATATTGCCATGGCCATGCCATGGTCTTACACTCATAATGCCATAACCCAATTATGGTCTTATCATCAGGATGCCATAGCCCAGCTATGGTCTTACACTTATACACATACTGCCATGGTCCAACCATGGTCTTACGTTCATGGTGCCATAACCCAGTTATAGTCTTATCATCAGGATGCCATAGCCTAGCTATGGTCTTACACTTATACACATACTGCCATGGTCCAACCATGGTCTTACGTTCACGGTGCCATAACCTAGTTATGGTTTTTTCACTGAAATGCCATAGCCCAGCTATGGTCTTACATTTAAACATTGCTAGGGTCCAACCATGGTCTTATCCATCAATTCATCTTCTATCACGGAACGATCGTACTCAATCCTGCGTTCCACTTAATTTGAACTTTCAATTCGATTTTCATATTACCACAATAATCATAATTTCATAACAAAGATGTGAAATAAAACATTATATCACTCCTAAATTAACAATAACCATATGAACTTACCTAGGGTAATTTGTAGAGGTTGTAGAAATTTAGGGTCTAATTTGTTAATTTCTCTTTTCCACGTTTATCTTCGGGTTCTTGATCTATAATATAAAAATTTCCATTCATTAGCATCAAATTCAATTCTAATTCACTTAACAATTTATGCCCCCAAAATTTCAAAATCACACATTTACCCCAGATTTTACAGTTTTTACAATTTAGTCCTTAATCAATTAACCCATCAATTGAGCTAATTTTTCTCAATTAATACTTTATCTAACTATTTTAGGCTACTACACAGCTTTTGATATTCAGAATTTTGAACACCAAACCCTAACTCTAAACTTTTTCACAATTAAATCCTAAAATCAATTTCTACTAAAATCACTTGATAAATTTAACATATAATAAAATTAAAACTTCAAATCCATGTTAATTCATCATAAAATTCCATCACTCATCCATGGTAACTTTCAAAATCACTCATAAAATAAAAAACTAATAAAATAAACAATTGGACTTAATTGTAAAAGTCTTAAAAACATAAAAATTACAAGAATTAATCAAGAATTAAAATCACATGGAGTAAAACTATGAAAACCCAGCTTCTTGGAGACCTCCTATGGTGTTTTTAACTGAAGAATTGGGAAGAAATGTCTAGATTTCTTTTAAGTCCCATTTTTATCTAATTAAAATTTAATTTATTTTCCATTTTGCCCTTTAATCATCCAATTTCTTTGTTTTTTTCTACTTTCACTGTTTCAGCCATCCACTTTAGGCTAATTTGCCCTTTAATTCCTTCTTTATTTATCACTTGAGCTATTTAATCATTATTTCTTTAATTTACAAGTTTTGCACCTTTTTCAATTTAGTCCTTTTTAATTAATTAATTATCAAAACGTTAAAATTTTCTAAAGAAACTTTAATACTAACTCAATAATACTGCGTAAATATTTATAAAAATATTTACGGCTCGGTTTATGAAATCAAGGTCTCGATACCTCATTTTTAACCCAATTTACCTAATAAATTTTTTTAAATCACAAAATTCACTAATTTAAGAAGATTTTTAAAATCACACTTGACTCGTAAATATTAATTTATTAAATTTTCAAACTTACTCGTCGGTTTTAGTGATCTCGAATCACTATTTTCTGACACCACTGAAAATTAGGCTGTTACAATTCAAACCCTTCAACAGATGCATCTAAACCATCTAAACCTTAACTTGCAGCATCAACCTCACCACCTTTACTGCCATCAACCTCAACACCCTCCCCATTTAAACCTTCAACACCCTCACCGCCTTCATCAACTTCAACCTCACCACCTTGATTACCATCACCAGAACCTTCAACAGATGTATCTAAACCATCTAAACCTTGACCTATAACATCAAACTCACCACCTTTACTGCCAACAACCTCAATACCCTCTCCATTTAAACCTTCACCACCCTTACCACCTTGATTACCATCACCAGAACCTTCAATAGATGCTGCAGTTAACAGTAAGTCATCAGCAACAAAAATAATAGTGTCAATCTCATGCTCTACATCCAGGTCTATCTCCTTATGCTTAACCCAGTAGTTCAACATGTCAATAGTGCTACTATCATTCCATACAACCCTAAGGTTATCCTGCAAAGTCCCACTACCAAGTACATGGAAATAAATTAACTACACTGTATTGGACCCTAATCTTTTTTAACTATTTTACACAACTCAAAATATAATATTGTATCTAGATACTCTTTAATCCTTATTATCTCACCACCAAAATACCTAACATGGGGATCACGTACAAATTTACCCCCCAACATACAAGTTTATATAGTATTCCTCCTCTATAAACATCTGCAATTTAAACAATAAAAAAAAGCATATTACAAAAGTTAGAAAATAGTAAGATTCTATACAAACAGACAAACAAAGTGCAACCAAAGAAGGTGTAGACAAACAAAATATCAAATAATATAAACAATACAAAATGCATATAAGGTTAGATGATTTAATAATTATACAATCAAATCTTATAAAGTTTATATATATAATAACAAAACGAAAACAAAAGATGAAGAGACCACTTCAATAAGTCCACCTACTAAACTCTGCCTAGAACTAATGCCCTCACCAACCAACATTATAACCCCCAAATAAAAATTATGCACTGAACCAAAAAGTATAATGAAACATGTATATTTGTCAAATTTGGGGTCAACCACTATCACTAACAAAATCAAAAACCCTAAACCAAGAAACCCAAAAAACAAAAAGTCCTCTTCTTTTCAATAACCAAATCAAAAACCCTAAACAAAAAAACTAAAATACCCAAAATTCCTTTTCTAATTAGTAGCCAAATTAAAAACCCTAAACCAATATCTCAAAAACCAAAACCCCTAAATAAACCCCCTAAAATTAAAAACCCTAAACGAAAATCCCCAAATTCGACAACCTTGAACCAAAATCCCCAAACTCTAAAATCCTAAACCAAAATCAAAATAACATATATAACATTTTCAATATGAAACCTTTTAAAAACATACACGAAAATATCATCGAAAATCAAAATGCAATTTTGCAACATGCTTCGGGTAATCTTCTTTTGCACAATTTTTTTACTTTCTCGAGTTAGGTTTTAATTTTTGCTCTCTTTTTTTAGATTATCTAATCAAGTGTTTGTTTTTTTGGGATCGACCTTTTTGTTTCTAAAACGATTCAGTGCCTGTGTGTTTTATGTTATTTGTTTTTAATTGTTTTTTCAATGAATAAAAGTTTTTTGAATTCTTTTTTATTTTAACTACGTGTGAAATGTGTTGGCGCCTAGTTGGAATAAAAAAAAATTTCACATTAGCACAGTTAGACAACTAACGGCCACGCCAGCATGTCCGTTAAAAATAGATCAATTTGACAAAAAAATAAACGTTAAGGGTTAAAGTGTTCCAAAGAAAAGATAAAAGGGCCTAAGTGACCAAACAATCAAACATTAAAGACTATTTTTAGCATTATGCCTAAAAAAATCCAAGGTTTGAAGAATAATATTTACTTATAATAATTTTTTTAAAAAAATATACCAACCTTAATTTTTAATTGGAATACTTCGTAAGCATAAAATTTGTACAATAATTAAATTATACCAAATTTTCAAATAAATTATACATAATTTAAAATACATTATTTTATATAATTCATACATTGTTTCATATAATTCATACTGTTAAGTATGACTCCTATTTCAGTCAAATTTGAGAAATAATCTTCTAGTTAAACTTTGTTTATTTGTTTCAATTAAACACTAATTAGTTTAGATTATTTCATTATTATTTGACCTATGAATTTATCCTATATAAAGCTCTTTTACAACCTTAGAAAATACACTCATTAGATATTAGAACTCATAACACATTTAGAGTATTTTGTGTTTACATTTTGAGGGTTTTTTGTTTTTGAGTTTTCGGGGTTTAGTTTTTATCTCCATCTTTTGTACTCTTCGTTTTTTTCCATTACAGTAAAATTATTTTTGCCCCGTGATTTTTTATCCTCTTTGGAGGGGTTTTTTCATGTTAAATTTGTGTGTTCAATTTCTCAATTTATTCCGCTATTTTTTTTGGAGGGGTTTTTTCACGTTAAATTTTTGTGTTCAATTTCTCAATTTATTCCGCTATTTTTTTTACTTGTTGCTTAATCGGGTCGATCCTAACAAGTGGTATTAGAGCTAGTTAAATTTTTATAGATCAGCCTATTCAGATATGGCAGCAACAAGATTTGAAGTTGAGAAGTTCGATGGTGAGACAAATTTCAATCTGTGGCAAGTTCGGATGATGGCAATTATAGTTCAAACTGGCTTGAAAAAGGTTGTTACCGGGAAAATCCCTAAGAAACTAAATCAAATAGAATGAAAAGAGCTTGATGAAAAGGCCTTGTTTGCAATCCAGTTATGCCTCGTGAATACAGTATTGTAGGAGGTATTGATGGAGAAAACTTCATCTGCCTTGTGGAAAAGGTTAGAAACTCTTTATGCAACTATGTCTCTCACTAACCATTTAGTGTTGAAACAACGTCTATTTACGTTTCGCATGAACAAATGTGAGCTTCTTAGAGATCACATCAGTCAATTCATTACTCTTTTAAATGATTTAAAGAATGTTGAGGTTCATATTGACGATGTTGAGGTTCATATTGACGATGAAGATCAAGTTATGCTATTATTGTGCTCTTTACCCCCTTCATACAAGTCTTTCAGGGAGACCTTGATTTATGGTAAAGACAAACTCTCATATGAAGATGTGAAGGGTCATTTCTTGAGTAGAGACAGACTCGACAATGAGTTTGGATTGGATAGTAAGGCAGATAAGTAAGCTTCCGTTTTGGTAGCATCAAAGAAACGAGACAAAAGGTGTCGCTATTTTAAAAAGTTAGGTCACGTCAAAGCAAATTGTTATAAACTGCGAAATAAAAGAGCTGTTGAAAGTAACGAGGAAGATGTATTTCTTGTTAGTGCCAACAAGTGGTAACTCCAAGCTCACATCCGAATGGATCCTAGATTCGGGATGTTCTTTCCACATGTGTCCCAACAGAGAATGGTTCTCCACATATAGTTCGGTTGAAGGTGGAGTTGTGTGCATGGGAAATGATTCATCTAGTAAGGTAATTGGTATTGGTACTGTTAAAATTAGGATACATGATGGGACGAGTAGGACACTCTCAGATGTCAAGTATGTACCTGATTTACGAAAGAATCTCATCTCATTGAGTATTTTAGACTTGAAAGGATGCAGAATCAACATCGAGTCAAGCAGCATTAAAGTATCTCGTGGAGCTCTCGTTTTGTTAAAAGGTAAAAGAACTGGCAGTCTTTATATTCTAGAAGGTTCTACAGTGACCGGTGAAATCAGACGTCCCTCGTCCGTTACAGAGTTGAAGTCAACTCGTTTGGAGCGGAGGCAACTTGGTCATAAGAAGGAAAAAGGTATGACCGTTTCCTTGAAGAGAGGTTCTCTTTTAGATGCAGGTTTTGAAAAGTTAGGGCACTGTGTTCGTGAAAATCAAACCCAGGTTAGTTTTGATTTGGCAGTGTACAAGTCGAAGGCTAGAAGTCTTCTAGTTTCTAAGCACAGATTCGACTCAGTTAATTCCCTGCATAATTTAAGATAGGCTCGTGGCGGGCTTTGGCAAAGATGACGTTGTGGAAATATGAGTCAAGGTGGAGATTTGTTAAGTATAGCTCCTATTTCAGTCAAATTTGAGAAATAATCTTCTAGTTAAACTCTGTTTATTTGTTTCAATCAAACACTAATTAGTTTAGATTATTTTATTATTATTTGACCTATTAATTTAGCCTATAAATAAGCTCTTTTACAACCTTAGAAAATACACCCATTAGATATTAGAACTCATAACACATTTAGAGAATTTTGTGTTTACATTTTGAGGGTTCTTTGTTTTCGGGTTCTCGGGGTTTAGTTTTTATCTCCATCTTTTGTACTCTTCGTTCTTTTGCCATTATAGTAAAATTTGTATGTTCAACTCTCAATTTATTCCGCTATTTTTTTTTTACTTGTTGGTTAATCGGGTCTATCCTAACACATATATTATTTTATACTATTTTATTTTCTTAGAGAATATATATCAATTAAAAATATTAATCTTAAAGTTGATTGAGTCTTAGCTCGATTGGTATAGACATTATTGCCAATGCAGGAGGGTATGACTTTGAGTGCGTTGAAGCGCATTATCCTCCTATTTATGGATTGGGGAGGGACTATGCCTAATTCTAGATATTGTGTCAAAAATAACAGATATGATTAGAACCTATAATATATATAGTTGGAATAGATTAAAATATAATTTTAAAAATTAACATTTTATATATTATTTAAAATATTATTTAAAATTATTTAGATTTCAAGATTATATATTTTTATTTTAAGTATTGTAAAAGTTGAGCAATTTTAGAAAAATCACTGAATTCAATAATTATAATTATTTACATAATTCGTACCATAAGAAGTTTTTTGTTTGATTAATTACTTAACCAATAGTTTAAAATTTGAGTTATTTTATAAAAAAAGATTTTACATGTTTTTTATTAAATGCAATATAGTCCAACTTTATATTTAAGCAATTTAGTTTTTTTTTTATTCTTAATTTTCAGATTGAAATTTTTTTTATGAAAAAAATATTTTTCCTTCAAATTAAAAAACTTGATGATTAAAAATTTAAATTTATACATATATTTTTTTTCAGTATAAAACTATCATTATAATATCAATTATCAAGATTATAAAACTAAATATTTATATTATTATGTTTACTTTTTATTGTAATTTTTTAAAAATAATCTATTTTAATTGATACTTTTCAGTATAAAATAGTCGAATTATAGTTTGTCTAATTGGGTATCAAATTGTAAAGGCTTAATACAATATTCGGTACATGTGTTTGATTTTTTTTCTAATGTTACACATATATTTGGCAAAAGCTAAAGTAACGGTGTAAACTTTGTAGTATTTAATTTTGACTTCAGAATTGATTTGATAAAAATTCATAATTTACTACTAATATTAGTAATTAACTTTCATCTTATCAACTCTAAAATTCGAAAAAAAAAATCAAAACTAAACACTATCAAATCATAAAGTAAGTAAAAGTTATTTAAAACATATTATGTAAAACATTTACAAAAATTATAAATTAATTTATAAAAAAATTATATAATTTGAAATTTTTACACAAATTTTTTATAGTGTACAATCTATAGTACTTTTACAAGATAAGAATATGGTATGTAAATAGTATATATTATACACTATTTTATATAGCATTAGAATACATCATTTTATATTATTTTTGAAAAGTACAAACTTTTTAAAAATGCAAAAAATTTAATATGCAATAATTAATATATACAATCAACCTGTGCATTGCACGAGATAAAAAAATTAATAATTTAATATAATGATACAAAAAAAATATAAATTAATCTAAAATTTTAAATACATTTTAAAAAATTAATACAAATAAAAGTAGTTTGATAATTTCCACTTTTGCATTTGGGTTAAAAAGTACTTTTCCACCTTAAAAGCATTGTCAAACGACCAATTCCTTAAGTTGATGGTTTAAGTCTTTATGCGCCCAAGTGATCTGCTAAGTAATATCACATCCTATAGTAACACTTTTCCTTAAGTCTTGTAGGTTGTATTCTCTTATCACCACCAAGGGAGGTATCCCATTGTAAACCATACATGGCTTCGATAGATGTGAGGGACAAACCTCAACATGAAGACAATACATTTGTTTATTAGAGGCTCGACTAACTATTCAACGAACGACACTTTAAAAATTTCTCCAAAAAAAATTAACTCCTCAACAAAACCTATTTTTTTTCAAAAATAACGGTTAAGTGATTATGAGTTAAATTTTTTACCGTGGATTTTTGTTTTCTAATCCCTAATTATCTATAAAAAAAACATGAATTTAGATAATAAATATCTGAATTATATATTATATTACAAGGTCTTAGGGTTTCAGTTGACATGCCTACCTAATTTTTTGACATATAATATATTTATCCTAGTGACACAAAACAGGCATAATCTACCTATATATCCAATTTTAAAAAAATAGAAAATAATATTTTAAAATTATAATATGTTTTTAAATTAATAAAAGATAATCTTAAAATTATAATAACTTTATCTTAATCATGATGGACATCCACTTAATAAGATATTCATAACACTCCCATTTGAATATCTATTGGTAGATAATATACCTCGTTAAAACTTTATTAGAAAAAATCCTGTGGGTTAAAAACCTAACATAATATGCTTCCTCATTAAATATCAGGAAAACCTAATGGGATAAAATCTCGACTAAGGAAAAAAGAGTGCAACGAGTATTTACTCCCCCTCATGAAAACATCACATATTTTCTCATATTCTATATATTCAATCTTGAATAGTAGTTTTTCAAATAACTATTTGGATATATTTGTTAAGTATTTATATTACCGTTCTTTTAAAAGTCAAGAGTGAGGGAAATTTGGAGAAATATATTTTGATCTCTTTAGGAGATTCAACAATAATCATAACAAACTTTAATCATGATTCTTTTATAAAAACACAAATAGATATTTTGGATCATTTTATAATCCTCCTTCAACTATTCGCTAAGTCAAATTTACCACATATGTTTTTAAACTAATAAAAGATAATCTTAAAATTATAATAACTAAATTTTACATCCCCTCTGCTTCCATTAATTAGAAATAAATTTATCTTATATTTATATTAAATAATTATATATTTTAATATCTATGCAAATAAATTAAGAAATATATTCGAATGAAATAAAATAAACTGAGAAATTAAAAATTAAAATAATATATAATTTGTCAGACCCTTTAAATATTTCTAATGAATCTCTAAAAATAAATAATTTAAATAATACAAAACAAACTCCCAAGTCATACAAATACAAAAAATAAAAATAAAAATACAATCCAAAAAAATCTACATAACATGAATAAAAAGATAATATATTAAATTATTAACTCATAATAAATTTATATAAATTTATTCTTTTTAAAATTTAAAATTTTATTTTTAAGTCAACTTTGATTTTGTTGAAAGTAACAATGATTATTGATTCTATTTTTTGAAATATGCTATTCAAATTTTTTCTCATACATTTTAATATTTTTGGTTTAAACTTAAGTTTTTTTTTTTAATTGCTTATATCTTCCAAATATTGTTTCATGAAAAATTTTAATTAATAGGCCAGTATTTAAATAATAAAAATTTTATAATACAAAATGAAAACCAAAATTAATTATAGATATGTTTTCTATTTTGGATATAATTAAAATGTTTTCTATTTAAGTATTATTCATGATTTTGATAGTTTATATTTTAATCCTACCTCATTCATCTCACCATATAAGTTACACCCTCTCACTATATAAGTTACACCCTCAGACAAATATATAAATTACATATATTAATACTAATTTTTTAAATCTCATTTCAATATTTATTAATTCAACCTGATTGAAAAAAAAAAATTGTCCTAATAGCAACACGACTATCGCAACTCAAACCCAAATTACACTTAAAACAATAAACACCCTAACCATCAGGCCAACACACAAAGTTCACAAACATTTACATTTTGAGCAGTGCTTAATCACCAAAGTCGATTATGTATTTTTCTTTCCTTTTATCGATTTAATAAAATAAAATAATCCTATTTTTATAGTATATTAAAGTTTCTATATTAGATTTTGTGCAATATTATCACTAATTAATTTTATTATTTCATTAAAAATATTATCTTTTTATTTTCTAATATTATTTATAAAAATTAAAAATTGATACATACAATAATCATGCATTACACCGGATAAAAAACTCAAACAAATAGCGATGCACAATACTACATGAACTCGAAAAATCCAAGGAGGTAAGTAACTAACTATTTGAACCTATTACAAACATGTTGAGTAATATTTTCTCGTGTCCTACTGATAGGAATGTTGGGGTATTTATATATGCGGTTACAAGTCTATTACAGCTCATAGCAGGACCCCACTACTTTGTCTTGATTCTATTACCTCTGGTACTGACATTCTCTGTGAACTCCAGGCCCACTAGACACATGTCTATGGATTATGCTGTCATTTTTGTTCCTAAGACTGATATCCTGTGCTGGCTCCGTACCTGTTGGACATGTGTTTAGGTGGCCTGCGGAGCACACGGTCCTTTTTGCACACTCATTGGGTGTGTGCGAGCTAAGGTCGTGGCCTTCCCTGAATTCCTGCGAGTTCAATCTGTGATCCGTGCTCGCAGACCCTTTTTGCGAGTCATGTCTACTAGCTCTCCTTGCGAGCTATATCCGCGAACCCGACTCGCTGTCCTCTTGTGGTTCTCCTTACACTTAGTCTTCGAGTGGGATCTATCCGGGTCGTGGGTCAAAAACCCAAATCCTTTCTAAGGCTCCAGTCAATTGCTACTAAGGTCGTGTCAAACTTAAATGCAGCTTACTGGGTACACTGCGAGTTGTGATACACAATGGTTGAAGCATTTCTATTTGTCCGCCTCTGAGTTGTCGGTCTTCCTTGGTCATGTGAACTATCAAAAAGCGAGAAAGGAAATCCCTCTTTAAAAAGAGGACCTTCAGTGCCCTAAATTTTAACACTTAGAATTTTCAAGAATATGAGACAAAAGGTAATTCCCAAAAACACTTGCTCTTTGGTTTCTATTTTTGTTTTCTTTTATCGATAGTATGGTGAGGATGAGAGGAAGTGGTAACCGTATCATCCCAGTCCGTCCGCAGCGAGAACGAGCGTCTTCAATTCTGATGACAGAGAAATCCTATGTTTGCACCACTAAACGGAAGAAGCTGGAACGAGTCTTGGAGGTGTGGGGAATAAAACTCCCCAACTTTGCGTATAAGTTCTCCCTTTCGGAGGGGTCACATCGGTTGTGTGAGAACACCGAATATAGCTTCTTACTTCTGATGCACGCACTTGAAGCTAGGTTTCATTTACTGCTGCACCCTTTCTTCTACAACCTTCTAGATGACTACAATATTACTTCTGGCCAACTCTTGGGCTTTTCTTGGTAGCTTATTACGACGTACTTCCTTGACTACAATTGGTGCAGTGAGGTACCTATGCTCGCTATTTTCTAGCATTTGTAACAGTTGAATGGTTGTGATTTGGAGAATTCGTCAGGGTTCTATTACTTCTCCCCTCGCAAAATGTGCAAACAATAATTTGAAACCACTATTCCAACCTTCACCTGACCTGGGGAAAGTACGTCTAATTTCACAATTTTCTTGGCAAGGACTTCAGGTTCTCTATAAAATGGTCCTCACCTAATAAGGATATGTCTTCATTTCAACGCTATAGATGAAGTTGTTGCCTAGTTTTGAAGGCTTCCCGTTGGTCACCTGCTGATTTTAGAGACTCTCATCATAGCGAGGAGTGTCTTCAGATTTTGTTTAACCCTAATAGCTGGAAGCCTGGTGACAACCAAGAGGTTGTTGTATCAGTTGGTGCACTGTTTGAGGGTGCTACTTGGCCTCATGACTTATTTGATCAATTGGCCCAAATATTGCTGGGTTATATGTCGGAGCCCTTTAACTTCTTCTATCACTTCCGCCAAATAAAGCTTCGTCTATTTTCTTTTGCTGAGTTTGCACAAGGGGGTTGTTGGGTCAGATATTAATTTGTTAACTACTCCCATTAATCATAAGGTTATTGCTGATGTAAGAATCGATCAGGGCTCCGAGAACACTTCAAATGGGACTGATAGCATATCTCGTGAGCTCAACGGGGTTATGGATATAGATTTGTTGGTCAATGGGGTGCATAAGAAGTGCAAGACCACAGTGGGAGTTGTGCGTATTGGTTCTGCAAGTGAGGAGGAGGGGAATAGCGCACAATAGGAGCATCGTAGTACAAGGAGAGTAGATCCTGTTGGGGTTACTACTACTATTGTTTGCCCCTCGAGTCCTTCCAGTTTTCTACTAGTGAGCTTATCATATGTTCCCCCTGCTCATTCATCAATCATCATTGATATGGATACCTCTCTACCGGCTGTCGTGCTTCCCCCTCTGTGCTTGTCATTAGAGAAGCGTCAGTCGGGGGTAATGGAGGTTCATATCATTGGCCTGGGAACTCGAACGCTTAGGGGTACCCTTATAACCCTAGTGTCGCGACCCTCGAATGGAAAGATTCAGTGCTCGAGGCTGCTAGACCAAGCAGCGTACAGCTACCCCCAGCCTCAAGCCTATGCTCCTCTTTGTGATTCTTGCTTTCTAAGGCCAATATAGTTAGATTGAGGTATGAAGAGACCCGTCAAAGGAAGCTCGCAGATACTAAGGTGGAGTTGGCAAGAGTTTGCAAGCAGCATCGCAAGATGATGGAGGAAAACAAGGTTATCATCAAGCAAAATGAAGATCTCACTGAGTGTTTAGCAATCGTTGAGACTAAAGCGAAGGGGTTAGAGTGTGAGATGGTTGTAGAAAGGGAAAGCAAAGAAGCTTTGCAAGCTGAGTTGGACAGGCTTACAGAGGAGCACACAGTTGAAATGGATAGGATTATCCGAGAGTGCCAAGATCAAGTGGCTAGCACGATCAGGGAGCAACTTCGGGTCTTGGTGGGTTTTAAGAAAAAAAGAGCTAAGAATGTTTTAAGTTATATTTCGAAGTTGAAGATGAACATACTGCTCCATGTTTAGGTCGCTAGTGTCCCTTCGATGTTCGTAAAATAGATCTTGAAGCTCTCGAGGGGGTGGATATGAGCAGCTAGGCTTTGATGTGCTATGTGCATCGGGTACTACGTGAGACTCCTTTGTATCCTATTGGAAAAATTCTCCAGCTTTTTACTTAGAGGAGGACTCAATTGAGGATAAAATTTTGGTTTCTTCTACTGAAAATACGACCTCCCTTATTACTGGTGATGATGTGGCCCCTACTGCTGGAAACGATGATGACGTAGCCCTTGCTGCTGGTAATGACGATGTGGGTCAGGACGCTGAAGGGGAAATTTATGTACTTTATCTTGTCTAATGCTCTGTACATCCTTTATGGAATAAAATGAAAATTTGTTTCTATTATTGTAGTGTTGTTATTTTTCATTTTTTTATATCTTTTATACGACTTTACGACTTTATTGTTATCGTAAAAATCTTGGATAACTTTGCAAAAGCCGTTAGCTGGGAACATTAATCCGCGAGTTGTTTTAAACTTGCAAAATTTTTGAAAGATAATCAGTTAAGGATGTGAATCCGTGAGCTGTTTTATACTTACGAAAATCTTGAAAGATAATCAGTTGGGGATGTGAATCCGCGAGCTATTTCATACTTAAGAAAATTTTGAAAAGTAACACAGTTAGGGATGTTAATTTGTAATCTATTTTAGAGTTGTGAAAATTTTGAAAGATAATCAACTGAGATTTTTCAACTTTCACTAACTATGTTGGAAGCTGCAACTCTTCGCCGGCAAGCCTTAGTATGATAGTTAGGAGCTTTACTCTCGTTAGCTGTGTTGGATGCTATGGCTCTTTGCTTACAAGCCTCAATATAAAACCTGGGAACTTTGCTCTTGCTAATTGCGCTGGAAGCTGCGGCTCTTCATTAGCAAGCCTTAGTATGATAGTTGAGAGCTTTGCTCTCACTAACTGTGTTGGAGGCTGCAGCTCTTCGCATGTAAACCTTAATATGACAGCCTGGAGCTTTGCTCTTGCTAATTGTGTTGAAGGCTGTAGCTCTTTACCTACAAGCATTAATATGACAACTAGAAGTTTTACTCTTACTAACTGTGTTGGAAATTATGGCTCTTCACCAGTGAGCATTAGTATGACAGTTGGGAGCTTTGTTAACTGTGTTAGATGCTGTGACTTTTCGCGTACAAGCCTTAGTATAACAGCTAGGATTTTTTCTCTCATTAACTGTGTTGGAGGCTGTGGCTCTACACCTACAAGCCTTAATATGACAGCTGGAAGCTTTGGTCTCATTAATTGTGTTGGAGGATGCAGCTCTTCGCCTTCGAGCCTTAATATAACAACTTGGAGCTTTGCTCTCGCTAACTATGTTGGAGGCTGCAACCTTCACCCGCAAGCCTTAATATGACAGCTAGGAACTTTGCTATCGCTAACTGTGTTGGAGGCTGCAACTCTTTACTTGTGAGCTTTAATATGACAGCTGAGAGTTTTGCTCTCGCTAACTATGTTGGAGGCTGCGGCTCTTTGCTTGCAAATCTTAGTTTGACACGAATATTGTTCAGGAAAATTTTTCATTCATAGGATAATGAGTTATACATAGTATTTTTTGAGATGTCGGGCATTCCAAGTTCGCGGTACAACTATGCCCTCTATTTTTGCTAGCTTATATCTCCATGACCTATTTTTTCTATCACTTTGTATGACTATTCCCAATTTGGTGTCATTTTTCCTCATTGAGAAGCGGGTAGACTAGCCTCAGTATTTATTAAGACAAGGTCGCCTACTTGGAACTGTTTGTTTCTAACTTTGAAATTATAATAGCGAGCTACTTGTTGGGTGTGCGTTGCATTTCTAACTTCAGCTGTTTCTCTGAGTTCGTCAACCAAATTGAGGTTAAGCTTGAGAGCCTCCTAATTAGCTTCCTCCTCAAAGTACTGTGTTATGTGCCACCTTAAACCAATTTCTGCAGGGATTACCGCTTCTGCACCATAGTCAAGAGAGATTGTTATTTCTCCTATCACAGTGTAGGGTGTAGTTCGTAAGACCCATAAAATTTCAGGTAGTTCTTCCCACCAAGTGCTCTTAGCAAGGTATCCCAAACCTATAGAAAATTAATTTCCAAACGAAAGACTTCATCTGCTTTTCTGTAATGATTGCTAAAGCTTTATCTTCAATTCATTTAGTGAAGTAGTCTACATCCACTACATTTGCTGGTTGTTGCTGGCGTTTCTCTGGTAGAAATCACATGTGTGAACTGAATGGTGGGCGTTTTCTTGGACTATAGGCCAGTAGTACCCTTATCTAAAGATTTTCTGTGATCACCACAAATTCCCTCATAGATCTCTCTCGTAATGTACTCCACTTCAGATGGCGATAGACACTGCAATAGTAGATGTGAAAACCTTTTTCTATATAGTACACCCTTTAAAAAGATGTATATATTATATGCCCCCCCAGGAAAGGTTTGAGGCTTATACACCCCTGAATGCTACGCGAACATATATCCTCATCCAAGTTAAGATCCTCGACATCTTGCCTAAGCCACCCCCAATGAGAAGCATGGGGAGAAAGGTAAAATTAAGAGATCGATATGCTTTCCATGACGATATGGGGCATAAGACTGAGGATTGTTCCACACTAAAAGATATCATATATGAAGTAGCCCGAAACAATAAGCTCATAGAATACGTGAATTAGAGTGGTTTGCAACAAGGTCAGAGGTCACGCGGTGACCCCAAGGGCAAGCAAAAGGTTTGAGGAACCATCCATATGATCGTAAGAATAGACGGTGAATGGGCAGGTTCCAACACAAAAAGAAAGGCACACATGAGAAGTGTGATGTCAGTTAGTTCTCCCAAGAGGTCGTACCAATAGGAAAAATAGAGTATCAAGTTTGGTGGCTTTGACAACAGTTGTCAGTTTTGAGTCAAAAGAATACTTGTTGATAGTGGAAGTGTAGTGGAAGTGTTATCTTGGGAAGCATACTGAAAAATGGGATTAAAAGAATAAGCATTATCCAGAGCTGGTCTGTTGTATGGTTTTATGAACCACCTAGTCGAGGTGAAAGGCTCAATCACCTCGCCAGTCACCTTGGGGGATGGCAAGCACACTACCACAGAGTATGTTCAGTTCTATGTGGCGGACCACTCAATGCCATACAATTCCATTTTCGGAAGACCGATAATGAGGATCGCGAAAATGGTGGTCGTAATATTCTATATGAAAATTAAGTTCCTGACAAAGACTAGGATTGGATTCCTACGATCTAATCAGCACATTGTGAGGCAGTGCCACATATTATCTGTCAAACAAGCGAGAGAACCTGCAGTTGAATAGTAGAGTTTGCAAAAGGCTGAGTTAGTAAGTCAGGCTCTGGGTTTGGATAGTCTTAATGTAAGAGATGAGTACAGGAGCACAAAACCTGAAGCTGCGAAACATACTGGGACTCTGCAACTATTTTACGATAATGAATAGAGAATCATCAAAATTTCTTCAGCATTGAAAGATGAAAAGAAGAACATATTGGTCAGATGTTTAAGGAAAAATGCAGATGTTTTTGCCTGGTTCGCAGTGGACATGCCAAGCGTAGATCCTCAAGTGATTATACACAAGCTGAAGGTGTGGTTCAGAAACCCAGATCCTTTCTAGGGCTCGGGTCGGTGGCTACTGATGTATAACAATCTAGTCCCCCATAGTGGGAGTAAGGGGTGTTATAAAGTGGCACTCTTTAGGTTCATCGTGTCAAACCTAAATGCAGCTTGCTAGGTACGCTGCGAGCTATGATACACAACGGTTATGTTGCCACGTGCACGTGCGGGTATCAAGTGTGCATATCTAACCCTATGGCCCACTGGTCCTCCAAGTTTTTTGTGTTTAGGGTCACCGCATGAAATCTTTTTATATAATCTTGAAGGGACTCGCCTTTCTTCTGCTTCACCAACATCAGGCCCATAGGTGTATTCATGATTGCCCTATGGGATTTGAATATGCCAAAGAACATTTGACCCAACTATGAGAAGTTTTAGACCGAACTTTGTAGGAGAGAGAGGTACCAGCCCTTGGCACTTTTTTTGAGTGTTGTGGAAAAACCTTTACATTTCACTACATCTGATGCTCCCACCACGTTCATATAGTCGTTGTACTACATCAGGTGAGCTCGCAAGTCTCTTCTTCCCTCAAAACTTATCTTTCAAGACCTTGAAGTCGCATGGTAAGCTTACTGTCGCGATCTTAATGGCCAGTGGGTTATTGAAATAGAATAATCAGTCCATGTCTTCTGATTCAGGGTGTAACGCCCACACGTCTTTTTACAGCTCGTCCATCTCACTTTGCCATTCTTTTGTTGGGGCTTCATCCTATGTGTTTACGTTGTCTTGGGAATTGGAGTTGTCAGTGTGCATCTTCCTTCACAACTTCTTATTTTGTTCAACAATACCTCATCCTGAGTGGTCATTTGTTCCCTCATGAACTTCATTTGTTCCTGGATGGCCAAGAACTATTAGGGCGTGCCTCTTGGTTGAAAGGAAGTGGTAGCCCCTGGTCGATAGAGAGGTCCAAATCCTAAAGAATGGAAGCTCCCTAATAAATCACATTGTCAAAGTGACTTTCGGTGAACAATCTGACGAACAAATTTGTTTTGTCGTGCTGGGCACGGGAACCTGAAGCTCTTGCCTGTCTTGATGATGAATTGATAGGGGGATTTTCACTCGGGTGAGCCATTTATTTCCAAAAATGAAGAAACTTAATCAAACTCGAAAAAATCCGATGGTTGGCAGTCTATCTACACTCACCGCACCAATTATTGAGTAATATTTTCTCGTGTCTTATTGATATAAATGTTGGGGTATTTATACATGTGATTGCAAGTACTATTACAACTCATAGTAGGGCCCCACTACTTTGTATTGATTCTATTACCTCCGATACTGACATTCTATATCTCTAGTACTCTTTCTCTGCGAACTCCAGGCTTACTAGATACGTGTTTACGGAGCACGCAGTCCTTTAGGTTCTGGGGACTGATATCCCAATTGAGCTTCGTACCTGTTGGACACGTGTTTAGGTGGCCTAAGGGGCACGCGGTCGTTTCTGCGCACTCCTTGGGTGCATGTGAGCTGAGGTCGTGTGTAACGCCACTAACCCATTTCCGTAACTAGAATAGGGTTAAGGAGCATTACCAGAGTTACAGAACAAATACAATTAATTCATGTCAATTACTATTCATATCAGAAACTAGTCATATTTAATCATATTGTCCCTTAAATGGACCCTCGAGGCCTAATTTATATTTGAAACAAGTCGGGACTAAATCAGGAACACAGAGAATTTTTCGCGAAATTTTAAAATTTTTCTTAGGTATATGGGACACACGCTCGTGTCGCTAGGCCGTGTGGCTCACAAGGCCAAGTAACATGCTCGTGTCCCAGACCAAGTGTGCATTTGATGTGAGGCACACAGTCGTGTCCTAACCCGTGTCCATACCTGTGTAACTTTCTGACTTAGGTCACATGGCCAACCACACACTCGTCTATTAGGCCGTGTGAACAAATTTAATTTTTAATAATCAAGTGCAGGGGTCACAAGACCAAGTCACACGCCCATGTGCTAGGCCGGCCGTGTGACACACACGGCTGAGACACATGCTCGTGTCTCTGCCCTTGTGAGTAATTCGATGCATTTTGTTTCTCAAATTTTAAGATGCAGGGGACACACGGCCAAAGTACACGCCCGTGAACATGGCCGTGTATCACACACGGCTGAGACACACGCCCGTGTCTCTGCCCGTGTAGACAAAATAAGGCTATTTCTAAGCCTTATTTCTCACCCAAATTGCCTTCCACCTACAAAAACACTTAGATATGTTCACCAACCAATTCAAACAATTCAAATCGAGCCAAATTCATGTATTAAGTATGACATAATATCACCTATATGCATATTAGACTTAATGTGTTAACCCAATTTTACCATCAATATAACGATATGCTTTGCATCTCTTAACCATTTCAAACACATACCAAGCATGATAAAGCTACACACAAATATATATATTACTTCAACATATAATTATTAAAAGCCATTCCAATGACTAGTTCCAACCAAAATATTTCTTCTTTATGCTTAATTTTGCTTATACATACCATTATACCAAAAGTTAGCTTACTTTATATACCGAGAAGTCCAAGGGATAGTGTGATGTGTCTCAGACCAAGTTCCAACCTTCACAAGCTTCCGAGTACTATAAAACAGAGGAAGTAAAACAGAGTAAGCATATTATGCTTAGTAAGTTCATAAATAGAAAACTAACTTACCAATCATTTACATTTAAAATAAGCATATAAAATTTATCCAAAGAAATTTGGCAATTTGTCTAAACACATATAATCTCAAAAAACTTGTTAGTCATGTATTACATGTCAACATCAAGAATCAAGGATGAGCTCATCATATAATAACTTTCATATCCAAATTCTTTTCATATCATATTTCCATATAACATGTGCATTTCCATGAAAAATCATCTTAAGCTCAATTTAACCATGTTAGAACTCTGTTTGTTAAATTTATTTGAAATATCGATGGATACACATGTAGTACACTCGAAGTGTACAAAACTATAATCCATCAACTCATATTCAGGGATACCCATTAGGGCACATAATTAGGAAGCTCTCTCTCGAGCCATATAACAAGAAGCTCATGTGAGCTATGTAACAGGAAGTTTATCCGGACTATAACAGGAAACTCATAAGAGTTTAAAACAGGAAGCTTATTGGGCTTAACAGGCAACTCCGAAGAGTTATTATCAGGGAGCTCTGGATGGCCATATATTAGGAAGTTTAAGCGAGCCATATTAGGAAGCTCACAAAGAGCCTATAGGAAGTTTAAACGAGCTTTATCGGGAAGCTCACAAAGAGCCTATGTCAGGACGCTCATAAAAAGCTGCAGTATGTCCACAATACATGTAGGATCAGTACAAATCATATAACAGGATGCTTACAAAGAGCTGTGGTATATCTGCGATACATGCAGGATCAAAACCTATAGGGATGCTAGCATGAACCATGTAACGAGAAGCTCAAGAGGGCTTATAACAGGATGCTCTTTCGAGCTATGGTGTGCCCTCAATATATGTAAGATCACAACCAATACGGAAATCCTGTATCCATCGAATTTCATTTATTCAAACGGGACTTATTACTTATCGGGTATTATCAGACATATAATCAATCTCATACTTGAGACATTTATACAATTCATATATAAAACATTCAATTCAAACATATTAATATACATAATTTAGTTACACGAACTTACCTCGCCACTTGCTCGTATATGATTTTCTACTAATTCGACATTTTTTCTTTTCCTTAATCTAACTCCTTATTTGATCTTTCTAGATATATATAAATGAATTTAACATCAATTTAACACATTTCACACTCAATTTAATTTAATTTACATCTTAGGCAAAAATACCATTTTGCCCCTATACTTTTGATTAATTCTAATTTCGTCCCTAGGCTCGAAAAATAAAATTCATGCAATTTAATTCTTATTCCAAGCCTAGCAAAAATTTTCATATAACATTTACAACCCATGTAATTCATAAAATTTAGAAATTTTCCATGAATTTTACATCTTTACAATTTAGTCCATAAATCACAATTTCATCAAAGTTCACTTTGCAAAAGTTGTTTATCTATCAACAATCTTTCATTTTCTACTATAGATTTCAAAATTTCAGCATAATCATCCATGGTAAACTTTTAATACTTTGATAAATTTACAAATTAATCCCCAAAATAGGTAGATTAGGTTACTACGATTTCAGAAATATAAAAATTACTAAAAACGGGACAAGAATTCATACCTAATTGAACCAAAACAACTTGCTTGATCTCACTATCTCTTAGCCAGGATTTCCATGTATTTTTAATTTGGATATGAAGATGAAATAGATGATATTAGTTTATTATCATCTTTAATTATTTCCATTTCCAATTTGGTCATTTTCTTTTTCTGATTTTTCATGGATGATTCATCATAAATATCTACTAACTCTATTTAATGATATAATTACCGTATAAGGACCTCAAGTTTTGAATTCCATAGTTATTTACTACCTATAGCTACTAGAACTCAACTTTTACATTTTATGCAATTTGGTCCTTTCTATAATTAAACATGAAATCGGTAAAATTTTCTTATCGAAATTTTCATACGTCTTTCCTATCATAATGCAAACCATGTAATAATATTAAAATAAAATTTCTTTCTAACTCGGATTTGTGGTCCCGAAACCACTATTCCAATTTCACTGAAAACAGGTTGTTACAACTCTCCCCCCTTAAAGAATTTTCGTCCTCGAAAATCTTACTAGTAAATAGATTCGGATATTGATTTCTCATTTATTCCTTGGGTTCCCAGGTAGCTTCCTCTATCTCATGTTATTGTCAAAGAACTTTTACTAAAGCTACCTTTTTATTTCTCAATTCTTTTATCTCACGTGTCAGTATTTTGATCAGTTTTTCAGTATAAGTCATGTTAAGCTGAATCTCAACTTCTGTCGGGGATATAACATGTGAAGGATCTGATTGATACTGTCGCAATATAGACACGTGAAAACATTATGAATTCTGTCAAGTTTTAGTGGTAATGTTAATCGGTATACAACAGGTTCGATTCTTTCAGTGATCTCATAGGGTCCACTGAACTATGGACTCAATTTTCCTTTACGGCCAAACCGAAGAACTTTCTTCCAATGTGAGACTTTCAAAAATACCTTGTCACTAACTTAAAATTCTATCTCTTTTCATTTAAGATCAACATAAGATTTTTGACGACCAGAGGCTGGTTTCAAACTATCTCTGATCATTTTCACTTTTTTTCAGTCTCACGGATTAGATCAACTCCATGTATCTTTTTCTCACTGAGCTCTGTCCAATACAATGGAGTTCTATATTTACAACCATATAGAGCCTCGTACGGTGCGATTTTAATGCTTGAATGATAGCTATTATTGTATGCAAATTCAATTAAAGGCAGATACTTTTCCCAATTACCTTCAAATTCCAGTACACAGCACCGAAGCATATCTTCTAAAATTTGTATCACACATTTGGATTGTCCATTAGTCTGAGGATGGAATGCGGTACTGAAATGTAACTATTACCCAGAGCTTCTTACAACTTATTCCAGAATCGGGATGTAAACCAGGGATCCCTGTCTGAAATAATGGACACCGACACTCCATGCAGTCTAACGATCTCAGAAACATATAATTCAACCAATCTTTCCAAGGAGAAATCCATACGTACCAGAATAAAGTGTGCAGACTTCGTTAAACGATTAACGATTACCTAAATGACATCTTTCTTTTCGGGGATAGGGGTAATCCCGATACAAAGTCTATGGTAACTCTTTCCCATTTCTATTCTGGTATCGTTAATGGCTGTAACAATCTCGAAGGCACCTGATGTTTAGCTTTAACTTGTTGACAAATCAAACATTTAGACACAAATTCAAAAATATCATGTTTTACTCTTGGCCACCAATACATATTTTTCAAATCATTGTACATTTTGTTACTCTCTGAAGGAACAGACATAGTACCATTATGAGCTTCGTTCAAAATCTTCTATACAAGTTCTAAATTCTTCGGTACACATATTCTACCTCTGAATAACAGGCAATCATCAGACCTAATCTAAAATTCTGAATCAGAAATTGACTCACATTTTACCCGTTTAGCTTGTAACTCATCATCATTTTTCTGAGCTTCACAAATCTACTGCAGAAACGTCGGTTTGACTTTTAACTCAGCTAAGATTGAACCATCTTCAGATAATGACAATCGAGTATTCATTGCTCGTAAAGCAAACAAAGATTTTCTACTTAGAGCATCTGTAACCACATTGGCTTTTCCCGGACGATAATTGATAAATGCCAAATTATACATTTTGTTACCCCAAATACTTAGCATATTTATGGATATTTACTATTAGATTTGTGGATTTTGGTGCTTTTAATCTGGTTATTTCATGTTTTGTACTCAGGAGAGCACCAAGAGTCAAAAGGAGCCAAAAACGAGCTTAAAAGAGACAAAAAAGACCAAATCAAGAAGATCACACGGCCTAAGCCTTGCCACACGGGCTGCTCACATGCCCGTCTCTGTTAAGGGTGTTGTCCAAGGATTTCACGATTCACACGGCCTAGCCATTGACCCACACAGTTGTGTGAAATTTAGCAGAACGAACACGACCTGGCAAACATGTCACGCGGCCGTGGCACACGGGCATGTCCCTTTTTCAAAGAGTTGTATTTTACACGGAAAAAGGATACTTAGGGAAGAAGAAAGCCAATCCAAAGCCTATAAAAACACCCTAAGTATGACCTACTAAGGGGGGCTTTTCCGGGGCTTCTAGAACTTTTCTGGAACACAGAACCACACGCCAGGAATTACTTGAAGGAAGCCAGGCGATCCATCCCAAAAGTCGAAGCTACTCCAAGGTTGAAGATCTCTCTCAGAATCCCTTCAGGAGTTTTAGAGTTTTCTTCATGTTTTGTTATTTTTATACTTTTGAGATGTACTATTATTTCATTATGAACTAAACCCCTTAGATACCTAAGGGGGATGAAACCTATGATGGATCTTGTTATTATTATCTGAACTATATGATAAATACTTGATTTGTTCTTAATTATGTGTTTCTAATGCTTGAGTTAATATTCCGAGTATTGACTCTTGATTTAATGTGCTTATGCAGAGGAGGAATAAACCCTGCCTAAGAGTAGATTTGGCATAATTAAGCAGAGTTGATCGAACGCCTAGAGATAGGGTTACGAGATTTTGCCGAATTAAGGTGAAACCTAATATGGGAGTCCATAGATTGATTTACTGCTTCCCTAGGAGTTTTAATATTCAACTGAGGGTTAGGCGTTATTAGTCTCGAAAGAGATAATAATGTAGGTTAGGGAGTCTCGCGGATCAAGTCAAGTGAATAAATCGTCTGGTTCAAGGTCAAATAATAGTTAGTCTAGGTTTGATCTTTATTATAAATATTTAATACTTGTTACGAATCACGCGATCAAGTTTTTGGCGCCGTTGCTGGGGAACTGAAATATTAGGAACACTTAATTTTTATTACTTTAACCATTTATTTTTCTTGCAATTTAACTTTATTTCTATTTTTATTTTACTAACTTTCTTCTTCTTTCTCCTGGCAGGTTCTTGTAGTGTATGACTAGAAGAAACCCATCAGACCGCTTGTTTTTGATTTGAGGAAATTGATCGCATACTCGTAAAAATCGACGAGAAATCAGGCGCAGCTTAAGACACACAGAGAAAGAGCAAGAGGATGATATCTCAACTACTACTGAAGAGATGGCTGAAAATCAAGACAATCTGCTACCGCCAGCCATACCCGCTGAATTAGCAAATCAGAATTCTGCTCTTCGTACTATGTATGATTATGCTAAACCTAATTTTATAGGAACTGAGTCAAGTATATTTAGACCTACTGTTGTTGCTAACAATTTTGAACTGAAACCTAACACGATTCAGATGATACAGCAATTTGTTCAGTTTGATGGTTTGCAGGATGAGAACCCCAACAAGCACTTGGCAAATTTCCTAGAATTGTGCGACACTTTCAAAATTAACGGCGTTTTTTATGATGTCATTCACCTTCAGTTATTCCCTTTTTCACTGAGAAATAAAGCTAAACAGTGGTTGAACTCACTACCACGAGGATCCATTACCACTTGGGAGCAAATGACCGAAAATTTTCTATTAAAATATTTTCCACCAAAAAAAATAGCTAAGTTGCGTAATGATATTTCTTCTTTTGTGCAAATGGATTTAGAGACACTTTACGATGCATGGGAGAGATTCAAGAACCTTTTGCGAAGGTGCCCACATCATGGATTACCTCTATGGCTGCAAGTTCAAACGTTCTACAATGGTGTGAATCCCTCGAGAAGACAAATGATTGAAGCAGCTGCTGGCGGAACCATCAATAATAAAACACTGAAAGATGCCTATGAATTTATAAAGGAGATGTCACTGAATAACTATTAGTGGCAAGTTATGAGGAAAAAGCCAACAAAAACAGCTAGCGTCTATAACATCGATTCGGTCACCATGCTCTCTAATCAGGTAGAACTTCTAAATAAGAAAATTGATGGTTTACTTAGTTCTACGCAGGTACGTCCAGCGATGAGGTATGATTCAAGTGGAGGAGGTGTGCCTACAGAATTACCCACCATTCAATCCTACAACCAAGAGGAACAAGTCAACTATATGGGTAACAATAATTTTAGATCTCAAAATAACCCATATAGTAATACTTATAATGCAGGTTGGAAGAACCACCCAAATTTCTCTTGGGGTGGTCAACAGAATCAGAGGCCACAGAATCCTCAGAATTTTCAACAGCCACCGTATCAATAGGAAAAGAAGTTGAACCTTGAGAAGATGTTATCCAAATTTATCTCAGTGTCAAAAACTCATTTCCAGAATACCGAGACAGCACTAAAAAATCAACAAGCATCAATTCAAGGACTCGAAACTCAAATAGGCCAGCTATCCAAACTAATCTCTAAACAACCACAAGGTAGCCTACCAAGTAATACTGAACCAAACCTAAGGGAACAGCTCAATGCAATTCATATTCAAGAAGGATGCGATGAGACTGAGCCAGAACCAAGGCAAGAAAATGTGGAAAGCAAAGGTGATGGTGAGATAAGTCATAATAAAACGGTAAGCACGAATTATAAATCTCGTGTGTCATATCCTAAAGCGATGAAGAAAGACAGAACAGAAGAAAAATTCGGCAAGTTCGTCAAACTCTTAAAGGAATTACATATTAACTTACATTTTATTGAAGTTCTTTCACAGATGCCCAACTCAACAAAATTCTTAAAGGAACTTCTGACCAATAAAAGAAAATTAGACGCTACATCGCATGTGGAACTCAATGCAGTCTGCTCAGCTATTCTAAAGAATAAGCTACCTAACAAGTTGAAAGATCCAGGGAGTTTTACAATTCCTTGCTTAATTGGTAGTTTATCGGTGAATAATGCTTTAGCTGATTTAGGGGCAAGTATAAATGTTATGCCTTATAAAATGTTTAAACGACTAGGTCTCGGTAAACTCAAATAGACTAGAATGAGCATACAATTGGCTAACAAAACAGTTAGATTTCCTAAGGGTATTATTGAAGATGTTCTCGTTAAAATTGATAAGTTTATTTACCCAGTAGACTTTGTCGTCCTAGATATGGATGAGGATAACGAGGTACCTTTAATTTTAGGACGACCCTTTTTAGCAACTTCCAGAATAATTATTAATGCCGGTACATAAGAGCTAACACTTCGTGTAGGTGACGACGCAGCAACACTTCAAGCACGCGACTCAGTCAAAACCTCTCAGACTCAGGATGATGCTATAAAACTTGTCGATGATAAAACAGTCGTTTTTGCAAGAACCTCCTCGAACCAAGACAACAGAGACAGTGCACTACTATCTTGAAGAAAACAAAGACGTCCATGAAAAACGAAGGCTACGGATAGAGGAGCTAGACGAATGGCGAGAACACAAACTGAGAACACATGATAAACCGAAACTTCGCCAAAACAAGTTCGATACCTCTCCTAATCAACTTAAGGTAGGCGATAAAGTCTTACTAGATACCATAGATCCCCACATTGTCACTACCACACCAAATAAAGAGATCCCTCTTACGGTACTCAGTATTTTCCCATTCGGTACGGTTGAGGTGAGTCATCCCAAGTTCGGCACTTTTAAGGTAAACAACACCCGACTAAAACCTTATTTTAAGATTGACAACCGGAACGAGGAGTATGAATCCTCAAACCACCATGATAAATCAACAAGAAAGGTAAGTCGAGCTTAGACTATAAACAAGCGCTTATCGAGAGGCAACCCGAGTACTAACATATTTTGATTTCTTACTTCTAACACTTTAAATAATTAAATTTTTGGAATTGGACAACCTTTCAGCATACACGGCCACCCACACGGGCGTGCCTATAGCCGTGGCAAAACAGGGGAAGCGACACGGCCGTGCGATACGACCGTGTGGAAACAGGGCAAAGATTTCCCCAAAACACGGGATGTGATAAATCCCCACGACCGTGTGACATGGCCGTGGGTGAGGTTAATGGATGAACACGGGCGTGGGGATAGAAAAACACGGGCATGCCAGGGGCAATGCTCGATTCGGTTTCTCTAACACGGGCGTGCGACATGCCCATGCCATTAAATCGTGGACAACAATACACGGGTGTGGTACTATATACACGGGTGTGGAAGAAGCGAACGAAGCTAAGCACGGCCGTGCGATATGGCCGTGTACCACACACGCCCAAGACACACGGGCGTGGGATAGTAGCCGGGCATGACTCAAATTGAAAATTTTAAAAAACACGGGCTCACCCTCAGAGTACACGGGCGTGTCCCTAGGCCGTGTGACCCTCCCCTATATAAGCAAACCACTGTTCATCTTCTTTCTCTTTTCAAATCCCTAGCCGAAATATAAACTCCCCTACTCCCTAATCTCTATTCCGGCCACCATTTCCCCAGATTCTTACTTAAACCACCCTAAAAATCCATTCCCCTTGTATTATCCCTACTTTCTCCTCTCTTTCCCGTCTAATTTTCCTCCACACGGCTGTATTCCCATGCCACACGCCCGTGCTTGCTACCAATACTCCCGTACGTCGCCCTACAGTAGCTCTCGGTTCACTTTCTCAACCTTGATTTTCCAAATTTGTGTTGCTATATTAGTATTCTACATGCTTTGTATAGATATTGTTACCATCACAAATATGTTTTAGACAAGTTAGGAATTTGCTTTAGAATCTTCTGTATTTAAATTGTTTAAACTACTAAATAGCATATACTAGTTTTAGGATTCTTGCTTAACCAATGATGCATCTTTGATTTCAGTAAATATTTCTCACTAACCATATATGTTTTTCACCTCTCGCTTGATATCGTTTAATGTTAACAGATCTTAGAACTACTATATCACTGTTTATACATTTTTAGGTCCATTATGTCATCATCGAGAGGCAAGAAGGCCGCGGTCCCTCCCTCAAAAAGACGTAGGAGACCGGGTTCTTCTTCGGTACATGCTACAGCCGAAGTTCGATACCCATCCCTCGAGTTTTCGTAAGCTTCGCAGGAGGAGCTATTTCAGATACTATGCGCACGACCCCTCACTACAAGTCGCTGCATTGACTGGGCCACCATAGAGCAAGTCCAGCTAGTTGATGCCATCCGCACCCTCCTGTCCACAGACCCATGGGAACGGTTCTTCGCTATTACCGAGCCCACTTATTTAGAGCTAACTTTAGAATTATGTTCTACTTTTCAATTACAGGCGATGATAACGAACAATGACGACCCAGGCACAATTCACTTCCGATTAGGCAGTCTAGTTCGTGTGATGAGTGTCCCAGAATTTAAAGTCGCTTTGGGACTTTACACCGATGAATTTATGGACGAGGAGGATATGAATGCACTACCACGCAATATCCACATTTCTCTATCCTTATACTAGAAGGCTTTGGCACCACTCTCTTCCACATACGACCCTAGCCACTTGAAGGCCTCAGCTCTCGCCCCTTCCCTATGCTACCTCCATGCCATATTGGCACACACCTTGACCGGAAGGAGAGAGAGCACCGACGTGGTCAATACACACGACGCCTACTATTTATGGTGCATGGCGAATGCACACATAACTAACTTGGCATACTCATCTCCTTCGCCATTCGCCATCAGACCGAGCGGCATAGGAAGGGAGTGATCTCCATCGGCCCCTACATGACACGCCTCGCCAGACACTTCGACCTCCTCAACACAGTGACTCAGTCATCAGCGCTTACACTGATAGGTCAGATGTCCCTACAGGGCATCACGACTATGTTACACATGCAGATGATCGAGCGCCGACGTGAGACCGATCCGCCTCAGTACCGTCTTTCTCATGCCGTTGACGAGGAGGATCTTGAGGGCATTCCTGATGATGTCCCCCCACAACACAAGGAGCCTTCGACCACATCACCTAGGGAACGACCAGTTCATGCGACTGCTTCATTGTCACACCTTTCTGACCGACTCGCTCACTTCGAGTAGTATTGCACTACACAGTTCGAGATGATCTACGAGCAAGATTAGCGACATGATAGACAGATGGATGACATGCAGGCCATGATGCAGCAGCTGTGCCAGCACTTTCACATCGCCACTCCAACACCACCACCTGAGGCCCCCACTGACTAGGATCATTGAATCCTCCTATTTTTTTTATTTTTATCTTTCTTTTTATTTTTATTCTTAATTTTTAATTTCATTTTAATTTTATTATTTTCTTATAAAAGGCATATCTATATTAGTAAATTTTACTTGCTTCATCTTTTTTTTCTGGTATTTCTATCAAGTAATCCCACTACACTTTCTTCCACACCAACTCTTAATAAGCTCTTCATGATTCTACAGATTTCCAAGCAAGCTACTAGGAATATTTTATGGAATGAGGAAACAAACAGGGAACAATACAAAACGAATGCAATGTTCAACGACCCAATTTCTTCATCTAGCTAAGAACAATGGTAGCTACTACTTTCCTCAAACACTACAGCCTCATAATCAAGCTCCGCATCTATATAACAGGGAGTTTCACCTCCTTCCCTCTTATGATTTTCTTTATTTTGAATAGTCTATCTTTGTACATTGAGGGCAATGTACATCTTAAGTGTGGGGGGGTGAACATAAACATGAAACCTAACTTTTTGTATTATTCTCAAATCCCTGAATGTGGTCTTGTGCTTAAGTGATTTTCTCATAATATTGATAGAATGAATTCTGATTAATCTATAATTATCGTTGATATGTCATGAATTAGACCAAGGGAATTATGCATTATTATTTGATTGTAGGACCTTAAAGAATCAAGCATGATAAGTTGATATTTTGAGAACTAAAATTTTTAGATTATTTTCCTGAATTGAGGTATTATCTTGAAATCTTAAGTATACATGAATGACATTAAAAACCCAAATTTTTGGTAAGATTTTTTAGCCTTTTTGAGCATATAGCTTTCTTTCTTGCTCACTTCTTTTGTGGTTTGAGTGCGTCAACATTGAACTGTTATTCTAGAACTTGCTTCGATTATACATGTCGAGATCACACGTATGATTTGATATACTGAGATGATAAAGGCACTTAGGATTTAACCCACTTACTTCATAAAAAGCCTTCCCACATAATTAAACCCTTAGTGAGCCCCCTTTGAGCCTACTAACCCTTTTTATTTATTGATTAACCCTCATTATTAACCATTAACCCATTATTATTGAAATCCTCTTACTTAATTTGACCTTTTTTATCGAGATTGAATTTAATATTGTTCCTTACTATGATCACCAATTTTTGTTACTGAATCATGGAGTATAACTACTATATTGTATTAACTTGATTTGCTCTTAAAAAAAAAACTAACCTTAGTATCATTATTGTAACTCTTAGCAAGCTAAAATTGTCATGAAAAAAAAAAAGAGCTCATGTAATACAGTTCTAGATATTTGTTGTCATTCAGTAATTAAGTTTTTGATAGTGGGGTGATATATTGAAATCATCTCGATTCTAACCTTTGTTTCTTCAGCTTGTATCCATACCCGTAACCTAAACCCCATTACAACCATGCAAAGACCTTTTGATTTGTGTATCATATCATTTACAAGTGGTGGAGATTTGATTTTCATGTAAGCCTATAGTGATAACATCTCATGTTAGACAATCGAGTGCTTAATTTTGAACCTTAAACACTTTGAGTAATTTGAGTGAATCTTTAGTGAGGATGTCATCTCTTGTATATTTAGGACTAAAGTTAATTACTTAGAGGAAGGAGATTACCTATAATTTTATTATCAAAATATTCGATTTAGATTGTTTGAGGTTTTTAATGCCCCTATGGTTGAATTCTCACTGTATGATTCTCCGTGGAATAATTTGTAACATTATCGGTAATGATTATGTGATTGAAAGGAATAAATTCTAGCAGTAAATGAGAGTTTTGCTTGAGGACAAGCAAATGCTTAAGTGTGGGGGTATTTTATAAACACCAAATTATACATTTTGTTACCCCAAATACTTAGCATATTTATGGATATTTACTATTAGATTTGTGGATTTTGGTGCTCTTAATCCGGTTATTTCATGTTTTGTACTCAGGAGAGCACCAAGAGTCAAAAGGAGCCAAAAACGAGCTTAAAAGAGACAAAAAGGACCAAATCAAGAAGATCACACGGCCTAAGCCTTACCACACGGGCTACTCACACACCCGTGTCTGTCGAGGGTGTCGTCCAAGGATTTCACGATTCATACGGCCTGGCCATTGACCCACACGGTCGTGCGAAATTTAGCAGAACGAACACGGCCTGGCAAACACGTTACACGGTCGTGGCACACGGGCGTGTCCCTTTTTCAAAGAGTTGTATTTTACACGGAAAAATGATACTTAGGGAAGAAAAAAGCCAATCCAAAGCCTATAAAAACACCCTAAGTATGACCTACTAAGAGGGGCTTTTCCGGGGCTTCTAGAACTTTTCTAGAACACAGAACCACACGCCAGGTTTTACTTGAAGGAAGCCAGACGATCCATCCCAAAAACCGGAGCTACTCCAAGACTGAAGATCTCTCTCAGAATCCCTTCAGGAGTTTTAGAGTTTTCTTCGTATTTTGTTATTTTTATACTTTTGAGATGTACTCTTATTTCATTATGAACTAAACCCCTTAGATACCTAAGGGGGATGAAACCTATGATGGATCTTGTTATTATTATCTGAACTATATGATAAATACTTGATTTGTTCTTAATTATGTGTTTCTAATGCTTGAGTTAATATTCTGGGTATTGACTCTTGATTTAATGTGCTTATGCAGAGGAGTAATAAACCCTGCCTAAGAGTATATTTGGCATAATTAAGCGGACTTGATCCAATGCCTAGAGATAGGGTTACGAGATTTTGCCGAATTAGGGTGAAACCTAATATGGGAGTCCATAGATCGATTTACTACTTCCCTAGGGGTTTTAATTAGAAAGAGATTTCAATTAATTCAACTGAGGGTTAGGCGTTATTAGTCTCGAAAGAGATAATAATGTAGGATCAAGTCAAGTGAATAAATCATCTGGTTCAGGGTCAGATAACAAGTGAAATCTAGGTGGATTCTTCCTTGGGTGTCGTCTTTATCAATTGCTTCTCTTCAAGTTTTTTTTCCAAATTTTCTCTTCGCTTTAATTAAATTAGTTAATTAGTTTAGATAATTAGTTTAATAAACAAAACCTTTTGTTCCTAGGCTAAATAATAAAAAGATAGTTATTACTAGTACGTTTGGTTTTCTTGGGTACGATATCCTGGTCTTGCCATTACTATACTATTGTTCGATAGGTGCGCTTGCCTTTTCGTCGTGATAATAGTTAGTCTAGGTTTGATCTTTATTATAAATATTTATTACTTGTTACGAATCACGCGATCAATAATCAATAATCAGATCATAATCTTTTAATAACTCAAGCCATCTGCACTATTTTAGATTCAAGTCTTTTTGCGACATCAGATACTTCAAACTTTTATGATCGGTGAATATGTGACATTTTTCACCAAATAGATAGTGTCGCCAAGTTTTCAATGCAAACACAATGGCTGCCAATTCTAAATCATGTATCGGGTAATTCTTTTCATGTTTTTTTTAGCTGTCTAGAAGTATAGGCTATTACTTTACCTTCTTACATTAAGACACAGTCTAAACCATTCAATGACGCATCACTGTAAATTACAAATTCTTTACTTGATTGAGGTTGAACTAACACAGGTGCTTTAGTCAACAAGGCTTTTAATCTGTCAAAACTTTGTTGGCATTTATTAGACCACTCAAATTTCACATCATTCTGTAACAAACATGTCACGGGATAAACTATCATTGAGAACCCTTTTACAAACCTCCGATAATATCCAGCTGATCCCAGAAAACTTCTAACTTCAGACACATTTTTCGATGGTTTCCAGTTAACAATTGCTGAAATTTTATTCGGGGTCTACTCTGATGCCTTTAATAAATATTATATGCCCAACAAAATCAACTTCTCAAAGCCAAAATTTATATTTACTAAATTTGGCATGTAATAGTTTATCACGTAGTGTTTGCAGAATAATTCTTAAATGATCAGCATGTTCATTTTCATCTCGGAAGTATATCAGAATATCATCAATCAATACCACCACAAATCTATCCAAATACGATAATCCATGAATACCATAGGTGCACTAGCCAAACCAAACGGCATCATAAGAAACTCATAGTGCCCATATCTGGTTCTGAAGGCTATTTTTGGCACATCTGAATCTTTCACCCGTAGTTGATAGTAACCGGAACGAAGATCAATCTTTGAAAACATAGTAGCACCTTTCAACTGATCGAACAAGTCATCAATACGAGGCAATGGATACTTATTCTTAATAGTGACTTTGTTGCGCTGCCAGTAATTGATGCATAATCTCAAAGACCCATCTTTCTTTTTAACAAACAGAACTGGCGCACCCTAAGATGAAGAACTAGGTCGAGCAAAACCTCTGTCAGTCAATTCTTACAATTGTGCTTTCAACTCCTTTAATCCAGTAATAGCCATTCTGTAAGGTGCTATAGATATAGGTGTTGTTCTAGGAACAAGATCTATGGAAAATTCTACCTCTCTGGCAGGTGGTAATTCGGGTAATTCCTTCGGAAACATGTTAGGAAATTCACAAACAACTAGTACTGACTTAATCTTCAGTTCAAATACTCTAGTATCCAACACATATGTAAAACAAGCATCATACCCTTTCCTGATATATTTTTGTACTGACACAACTAATATCACATTAGACATCCTATCCAATTTATCAGATTCAATACAGAGCAATTTACCATTCTGACATTTTAATACAATATATTTCTATTTACAATTTACCACTGCATCATGCTAAGTTAGCCAGTCCATACCCAGAATCACATCAAATTCATTAAATGGCAGTAATATCAAATCATCCGGAAAATAGAAATCTTGTATCATTAGCGGACATTTCTTGCAAATTTTATCCACCATCACATACTAGCCTAGGGGGTTTGATACTTTGACCACGAATTCAGTGGATTCAACAAATAAATTTTTAATAAATGCTAAATTCATGCAAATGTATAAATGTGTTGAACCAGGATCAATCAAAGCAGTAATATCAGTACCAAGAAGAGAAAATGTACCAGTAATAACATCAGGTGCAGAGGCATCCTCACGTGCACGAATAGCATATGTTCTTGTTGGTGCTCGTGCTTTAGATTTAGCAGTTGAATCTTTTGTTGTACCTCGGCTACCACTGACATTGCCGGGGTTACGAGGTGGTCTACCTCTCGAGGCAGGGTTGCTAGACCTTAAAGTCTAAACAATATCTTTTTCAATTCTTTCCGGGCAATCTTTGAGATAATGGTCAAGAGAACCACATCTAAAACAGGCTTCAATTCTCATATGGCACTCACCAAAATGAAATTAATTATAATGCTTGCATTTAGGTTTGGGATTTCTGACATTTCCAGCACTTGCTACTAATGGGGTTGGAGATCTTGGATTGGAGCGTTGAGCACTTCAGTCTCTTCCAAAGTACCCCACAGATGTGGTAGAACGATCATGATATTTCTTTGATTTCTTTGAAATTGACGGTTGTGACTTTCCCATAAATCTTTTACTTGAAGTCCAGGCTTCCATCTCTGCCTGTCTCTTTTCTTTACTTAATTATTCAGCTTTATGTGCTCAATCGACCAGTACCAAAAATTCTTTTAATTCTAGGATCCCAACTAATAACTTGATGTCTTCGTTTAATCCATCTTCAAACCTTTTACACATGGAAACTTCAGTCGGGATACATTCTCTGGCATATTTGTTCAATCTAACAAATTCTTATTCATATTCAGATACTGTCATATTCCCCTGTTTAAGCTCTAAAAATTCTTTCTTTTTCTAATCTAAAAATCTCTGATTGATATATTTCTTTTTGAATTCAGTTTGGAAAAATTCCCAAATAACCTATTCTTTTGGCACAAAAGAAATTAAAGTATTCCACCACTGATAAGTTGAATCATTTAACAAGGATACAACACACTTCAGACATTCAACTGGTGTACATGACAATTCATCTAAAACCCAGATAGTGTTTTCTAGCCAGAATTCAGCCCTTTTAGGATCATCTTCAGCTGTTGCTATAAATTTTTCTGCCCCATATTTACAGATTTATCTACAGGAGGCTTACCAGTTTTAACAAGTTCTCTACCTTGTGGCATATCAGGAGTCGGTTGAGAGACATGAGGGGGTGGAGGTTGTTGCATAGCCTGGTTTGTTCCTTAAATATTCAGTGAACCATTCGTTCATCATTTGAAAGAAGGATTCTTTAACCTCCTCACCTCAGCCCTCAGGTACAGGCCTTCTACTACTAGAAGTAGCTCTTTGAACTGAAGCTTGAGCATTGCTCTCAGCTTCCTCGGGTTCAGCTCGGTTGGACGACATTACTATATGAAAAACATGTTTAAAATGGTTAGGAGATATCACACTATCACAAATTATATAATTGCATGTATAGCTAAACTCGTACTTGCTATGTTAGTCCGAGAACCGACTAAACCGTAGCTTTGATACCAATAAATGTAACACCCTTAACCCATATCCATCGCCGGAATAGGGTTAATGAGCATTACCGGAGTTACAGAACAAATACAATTAATTCATGTTAATTACTATTCATATCAGAAACCAATCATATTTAATCTTATTGTCCCTTAAATGGACCTCAAGGCCCAATTTATACATTTGAAACAAGTCGGGACTAAATCGGGAACTCAGAGATATTTTTCACAAAACTTCAAATTTTTTCTTAGGTGTAGGGGACACACGCCCGTGTGGCTAGCCCGTGTCCCAAACCATGTGTGCATTCGATGTGAGGCACACAGCCATGTCCTAGCCCGTGTCCATACCCGTGTAACTCTCTGACTTGGGTCACACAGCTAACCACATGCCCGTGTGAATAAATTTAATTTTTAATAATTAAGTACAGGGGCTACACGACCAAGTCACACACCCATATGCTAGGCCGTGTGACACTCAAGGCTCAGATACACACCCGTGTCTCTGCCCATGTAAGCAATTTGATACATTTTGTTTCTCAAATTTTAAGATGCAGAGGACACACGACCAAACTACACGCCAGGGCGCATGGCCGTGTATCACACACGGCTGAGACACACGCCTGTGTCTCTGCCCTTGTGGACAAAATAAGGTCATTTTCAAGTCTTATTTCTCACCTAAATTGCCTTCCACCTACAAAAACACTTAGATATATTCACCAACCAATTCAAACCATTCAAATCAAGCCAAATTCATGTATTAAGTATGACATAATATCACCTATATGCGTATTGGACTTAATGTGTTAACTCAATTTAACCATCAATATAACGATATGTTTTGCATCACTTAACCATTTCAAACACATACCAAGCATGATAAAGCTATACAGAAATATATATATATATTTTTACTTCAACATATAACTATTAAAAGCCATTCCAATGACTAGTTCCAACCAAAATATTTCTTCCTTATGCTTAACTTTGCTTATACATGCCATTATACCAAAAGTTAGCTTACCTTATATACTGAGAAGTCCAAGGGATAGTATGATGTGTCTCCGACCAAGTTCCAACCTTCACGAGCTTTCGAGTACTATAAAACATAGGAAGTAAAATAGAGTAAGCATATTATGCTTAGTAAGTTCGTATAACAAAAAATTAACTTACCAATCATTTACATTTAAGATAACCATACAAAATTCATCCAAAGAAATTTGGCAATTTGCCTAAACACATATAATCTCAAGAAACTCGTTAGTCATGTATTACATGTAAACATCAAGAATCAAGGATGAGCTCATCATATAATAACTTTCATATACATATGTTTTTCATATCATATTTCCATATAACATGTGCATTTCCATGACAAATCATCTTAAGCTCAATTTAACCATGTTAGAACTTTACCCGTTGAATTTATTTGAAATATCAATGGAAACACATGTAGTACACTCGAAGTGTACAAAACTGTAATCCTCAACTCATATTCAGGGGCACCCATTAGGGCACATAATCAGGAAGCACTCTTTCGAGCCATATAATAGGAAACTCATGTGAGCCATGTAACAGGAAGCTTATCCGGGCTATAACAGAAAACTCACAAGAGTTTAAAACAGGAAGCTCAATGAGCTTAACAGGTAACTCCGAAGAGTTATTATTAGGGAGCTTCGAATGGCCATATATTAGGAAGTTCAAGCGAGTCATATCAGGAAGCTCACAAAGAGCCTATGTCAAGACACTTATAAAGAGCTATGGTATGTCCACAATACATGCAGGATCAGTACCGATCATATAACAGGACGCTTACAAAGAGTTGTGGTATACTGCAACACATACAGGATCAATATTGATCGGGATACTCGTATGAACCATGTAACAAGAAGCTCGAGAGGGCTTATAACAGGATGCTCTTTCGAGCTATGGTGTGTCCGCAACATACAAGATCACAACCAATACGGGAAATCTTGTATCCATCGAATTTTATTTATTCAAATGGGACTTATTATTTATCGGGTATTATCAGACATATAATCAATCTCATACTTGAGACATTTATACAATTCATATATATATAACATTCAATTCAAACATATTAATATACATAATTTAGTTACACGAACTTACCTCGTCACTTGCTTATATATGATTTTCTACTAATCCGATACTTTTTCTTTTCCTCGATCTAACTCCTTATTTAATCTTTCGGATCTATATAAACGAATTTAATATAAATTTAACACATTTCACACTCAATTTAATCTAATTTACATCTTAGGCAAAAATACCATTTTGCCCCTATACTTTTGATTAATTCCAATTTCGTCTCTAGGCTCGGAAAGTGAAATTCATGTAATTTAATCCTTATTCCAAGCCTAGCCAAATTTTTCATATAACATTTACAGCCCATGTAATTCATAAAATTTAGAAATTTTTTGTGAATTTTACTTCTTTACAATTTAGTCCCTAAATCACAATTTCATCAAAATTTACTTTACAAAAGTTGTTTATCTATCAACAATCTTTCATTTTCTACCATAAATTTCAAAATTTCAGCATACTCATCCATGAAAAACTTTTAATACTTTGATAACTTTACAAATTAATCCTCAAAATAGGTAGATTAGGTTACTACGATCTTGGGAATATAAAAATTACTAAAAACGGGACAAGAATTCATACCTAATTGAACCAAAACAACTTGCTTGAGCTCACTTTCTCTTAGCTAGGGTTTTCATGTATTTTTATTTTGGGGATGAAGATGAAATAGATGATATTAGTTTATTATCATCTTTAATTATTTTCATTTCCAATTTAGTCATTTTCTTTTTCTAATTTTCCATGGATGATTCATCATAAATATCTACTAACTCCATTTAACGGTCTAATTACCATATAAGGACCTCAAGTTTTGAATTCCATAGTTATTTACTACCTATTGCTACTAGAACTCAACTTTTAAATTTTATGCAATTTGGTCATTTCTATAATTAAACATGAAATCGTTAAAATTTTCTTATTGAAATTTGCATACGTCTTTCCTATCATAATGCAGACCATACAATAATATTAAAATAAATTTTCTTTCTGACTTGGATTTGTGGTCCCAAAACCACTATTCTGATTTCACCTAAAACAAGCTGTTACACCATGGCCTTCCCTGGATTTCTACGAGCTCGATCTGCGACCCATGCTCGCGAACCCCTTTTGTGAGTCTTGTCCGCGAGCTCTCCTTGCGAGCTATATTTGTGAACCCGCCTCGCTATCCTATTGTGATTCTCCTTATACTTAGTCTTCAAGTGGGATCTATCCGAGTCGTAGGTTGAAAATCCAGATCCTTTCTACGGCTCAGGTCAATGGCTACTGATGTATAACAAAACATTATAACAGTATTATAAATTAAAGACAATACGTTTGTTTAAAATTATATTTTATTATAAAGAATTACTATATGATTAATAATTACGTTAATTTTGATGAGCCATTAATAATATGACCACAGTATGATATGGTATGTTAATATTATTATGTTAGATGAAATTTTAAGTTAAATTATACAATTAATCTCTATAATTTTTTTTCTCTTTTCTCTTCTTTTTATTTAAGTCGTCTTCTTCTTCTCTCTTTTTTATTTTTCTACTTTATTTTCATTATTACGCAAAATTAAAGGGCAATGAGATAATATTCCAAGAATCATTCTTTGGCAATTCACATAAGTACTAATACCATTCCTCTCTATTTCTATAACGAAATCCAGTATACTCAGAAATAAAAGAAAAATAAATAAAAATTCACTCAAAAGGACTAATTACAATTTGAACTAAATATTAGAAATATGCTACGCCATATTATTGTTACACCAGTTACCGGGTTTTTTACTAATATGGGTTTAAAAATTTTATTATATACTAAAATAGGTTGTCAGATAGATTATTTACGAAAATAGGTTGTTTTTTTTAGTCGCGCCTGTCAGAGAGGCGCGACATAATATTTTAATAATAATTTTTTTAATATTATTATTATTATTATTATTATTATATTTAAAAAAATCGGGTAAAAAAAAGGGTTGTGCCTGACCCGTAGGCGCCATATGTGGCGCCTGCTGCAGGGGCGCCACACCCTACAGTCCCATCACACTCCAGGAGCAAAGAGAGAAAAAGAAAAAAGAAGAAGAAAAAGAAAGAAGAAGAAAAATTAGTAATTTTTTATAATTATTTTAAAATTAAATTGTTAGTAATTTAGAATTATTTGATAAATTTTTGTGTTTGTAATTATTTTAAAATTAATTTATTAGTAATTTAAGATTATATATTCTAAATTATTTTATTTAGTTTAATAATGTTAAATTTATTTTGTTAAATATTTTGTTATAAATAATTTGTAACTATAAAGAAAATAATTTAGAAATTTTTAGAAGTCTAGAGACTAGAAAATCGAAAGTAAAAGAGATTGAGAATAAAAATTAGAAAAGACGGACGGAATTGAATGGAAAAAGATGATATGGTGAAAGGTTTATATAGCATTAGAGTTTGAGGGCAATAAAATTAATTTCTAAAATAGTTGTGCAATAAAATTATTTTTTAGTAATGTATTAGTGTATTGTGATTTTTTGATAATGTATTTTAAAAAATATTTTTATAGCTATTTTATTAGTAATTTATGATTTGGTTATATAAATTGTTAGTGTTTAGTGATTTTACAGGTATTTTACCTATTTCGTATAAAAAATTTTATTATATACGAAAATACGATAAAATACGGGTTGAGCCTCTTGAGTAGGCACGACATGTCGCGCCTGTCAGGTAGGGGCAACATGTGGTGCCTCCTCGTTAGGCGCAACCCATTTCCCCTATATATACCCTCTCCCTGGAAACCATGAGCAAAAAAACTAGTAAAAAAAATTAGCAGAAGGAAAAAGAGAGAAAGAAGAAGGGAAGAAAGGAAAAGAAGGACAAGAAAAATAAGGTATTTTAATTTATTTATTTTTAAATAGAATATAGAAACTTGTTAAAAATTTTATTATTTAATATTATTTTGTTGGATAAATAATTTTGTTTGTTAGGTTTTGGATGAAAAATTTTGCATCAAAAATTTTGAAAATTTTCAGAGTTTTGAACTTTTTTTAACAGATCTAGTATTGAAGATGGAGAACAAATTTTTCGTATGCATTTATTTTGATGGAGAAATTTTGACAACAAGCGTCGGATGTATTTTTGAATGCCGCAAACAAGTTGCAATGAGATTTAATAGAAATATCTCGTTTGATGATATGAAGGAAAAAATTAGTGAAAAAATTTATAGACGTTGTGGGAGAAGGATCTCGAAAATTTTTTACAAGTTTCCAGTTTCAATGGATCCCATAAAATTCACCGAAATGGAACTTGTAGGCGATGAGGATGTGAGAATGAATTTCCTGTGCTTCCTGACTTATCTACTTGGGAGGTTCCTCGGATAAACTTTGAGCTTATCCCAGACAAAGGGTTGCGTAGGAACCCGAAAGGTCATCCGTAATCATCCAGAATCCGTAACGAAATGGACATCAGAGAGAAATCCGACAGGAAGCTGTGTGGATTATGCAGAGTAGCCGGTCATAATCGGAGTAAATGCCCGCTCCAAAACTACCACACTGGACAATCATCGCGATCAGATAGAAATTGAGATATTGTTCATCACAAGTTGTTCATTACAAGTTGTTCATTGCATAATGAAAGAAAAAGTCTTGACTCTTTAATTTTTAAGTATTTTAAAATTGAATACTTTTTAATACTACTATTTTTTTTCTTATTATATACTTTAACCAAGTAATTCCAAAATTCACGCTCGAATTCATAAATAAAATGCCAAATAAAATTCATTACATAAATATGAAGTTATTTATATTACAAAACCCCTTAAAATTGATGGTTTGATGGTGTCGTTCTAGGGGTATATCTTTGTGGAGCTCGACGTTCACGTTGCGAACGATTACGACAATCAACATTCTCTTCATCCATATCAAATGCAATCGATGAACTCGAGTTGGGGGGAGTAGAGAACGACGGTAGATACGACTCTGGAGGAGTAGAGTATGGTGGTGGATACAAGCCGGGAGGAGTAGAGAATGTCGATGGATACGAGCAGAAGGAGCGAAGTACGGTGGTGGATACGAGCTAGAAGGAGCAGAGTACGGTGGTGGATACAAGCTAGAAGGAGCGGAGTATGGTGGTGGATACGAGCTGGAAGGAGCAGAGTACTGTGGTGGATACGAGCCGGAAGGAGCGGAGTACGATGGTGGGCTGAAGATATCAAACTCTGAATGATATCTGTGGGATGAAGAGCCCGGGAAATAGTTATCGCCTCCCAAATCTGGATGATAAGAACTATTCCCGGAGTGTAGTTCCGGCTCTGGCTCCGACTCCGGCTTTGGTGCATGATGCGGATGTGGTAAATGCTGCCCAATTCGTGTCGTATGCGGGGGGACTACCATCGACCGCCCACCAAATAAAAATGGTTTCCCCTTCTCATAGTAACATTGTAGGTACTGTGGCGATGGCTGCAGATCCAAACAACGATCCATCTGAGGTACCCTACTAAACCGGTTGTTCCACATCGTAATATATTGTTCATGCTCATCTCCCCAATCAGTTCCATGCCTCCCCCTCCTAGTCATGCCATGTAGTTGTGCATCCAATCGTACTGGCTGTGTCGGGATATATTGTATACAACCGAACTGTCGGAGTACCCGATCGCCATGATACCACTCCACCGTCTGAAAATGGATAAGGGGTGCGCTAATGCACCATAAGTGTGAGTGGACCTGAGCATACGATGGAATAACAAATGTAACCGAGAGCGAATATGGCATCCAAATGAACTGCACAGTTCATAACATTTTTATATTAACGTGAGTCAAGTGAGATAAAATAATAAAATAAAATTAATATTAGAAAAACTAACTCCCTCTCCAGAATGATTCTCAATCATCAGACGGTATATCGGAACCGTGCATGACCTCCCGATACCTGGATTCGTGCTCCATCTATGAAAATAAATTGTTAGAATAATATAATCTGAAAAAAGAGACAATTAATTGCTGTAACGCGTAAAGATTCATCACCTATTAACGAGTGGAAATGTATATGATTGGTGACTAATGGATGCCAAGAATGGCATCCGATAAAGCGCCCACGACTGCAGTAGTATGAGACATCCACCTATGTCCACCGCAGAGGGATCTGTCATCCGACAAAGTTCGCAGTACAAAATGGCTAACACTGCGGACCCCCAACTGTATGAACGCGTGTTATGCAAATCGGATAGTAGCGGTAAGTACATCAAGTGGACGTCACTGTCGTGTGTATCCGTTATGAGTACACCTCCTATAAGGTGCATAATATAAGCTCGAGCGGCCTGCATAACCTCTAATTCAGTGCCAGTACTCGGTAAATGCTCAAAATTGGCCTTTAGCCATGAAAACCGCAAGGTGGCAAATTTTCCCTCACTTGGCGAGCGTCCAAGTAAGTGGCAAAGGCGAGCCGGCTTGGAGATCAAACTTACGCCCGTGACCGCGTTTCCATCGATGGGGAGCCCCAGTTGTAATGCAACGTCCTCTAGCGTGATGGTGCACTCCCCGCACGGCAAATAAAATGTGTGGGTCTCTGGACGCCATCGCTCTACTAAGGCAGAAATCAAGTCATATCATAGATTAAAAGTCCGGATCAATGCTGCTGATCCAAACCCGGCTAACCCTAAGAACGGTATTAGGCGTTCATCCGGCTGAAACCCTACACTATGAATACGGCCCTTCAATACGCGGTACTCGACCTGACATTATTATATTAACGAAATAGTTAATACAATATAATTTCATTCAACAAATAATGTGACTATCAAATTAAAATTTCATTACCATCTCATTAATGTTACTTGATATGTGATTATTATTATCGATCTATGAATCCATTTGTCGCAAATCTGCAATTAAAAAAATTAAATTTATTTAATTTATTTCAAAAATTTCAATAAATTATTTCAAAATTTTAGAAATAAAATACGATAAATATCTCATAATTCCCCATAATTTACATACAATAAGAAATAAATATAAATTATCTAAAGATTAAAAAAATATGAATTAAAAATAATTGAAATTGAAACATACCTAAGTAGTTTCTTTCACACAACCTATAAAATTATATAACAACAAATTTAATCAAAATTTTAATCAATCAATAAAAATTATCAAATAAATAAATAATAATATAAATTTACATTATATAAAAATTACATTAAAAATTCATAAAACACTAAACTATAAACACTAACAACTTATAATCATTAATTACTAACAAAAAATAACTATAAAATTATTTTCTTAAAAAAAATACATTTCTAAAAAATCATAATATAGTAAAATCACTAAACACTAACAATTTATATAACCTAATCATTTTTTTTAAAATACATTATAAAAAAAATTACAATACACTGATACACTACTAAAAAATAATTTTATTGCACAACTATTTTCGTAAATAATCCATCTGACAATCTATTTTTGTATATAATAAATTCTTTTATACCAAATAGATAAAAAACCCGTGTCTTTTTCCTTCAAAATCAATCTCTGCTATTAGTCAATAATCATCTCATTAGAATTTTTTTTAAAAAAATTCTTTTTCTTTGCTAAATTCGGGTTTTTTACTAATATGGGTTTAAAAAATTTATTATATACGAAAATAAATTGTCAGATAGATTATTCACGAAAATAGATTATTTATAACAAAATATTTAACAAAATAAATTTAACATTATTAAACTAAACAAAATAATTTAGAATATATAATCTTAAATTACTAATAAATTAATTTTAAAATAATTACAAACACAAAAATTTATCAAATAATTCTAAATTACTAACAATTTAATTTTAAAATAATTATAAAAAATTTCTAACCTTTTTTTTTCTTCTTCTTCTTCTTTTTTTTTTTTTTTCTTTTTGCTTCTTCCCGACGCACAAACATTTTGGGGACCTTATATGGTCCCCAATTTTTGTCCTATACAAATTACTTTCATCCCTCCCCATATTGACATGACAATACACTGGGGAGGGTTAAGGGTTAATGACAGTGCATGATAAGGCTGCAGGGTGTGGCGCCCTTGCAACATGCGCAACATGTGGCGCCTACGGGTCAAGCGCGACCCATTTTTTACCCGAATTTTTTAAAATATTATAATAATAATATTAAAAAAATTTATTATTAAAATACTAAAAAAATAACATATTTCGTAAATAATTTATCTGACAACTTATTTTGGTATATAATAAAATTTTTAAACCCATATTAGTAAAAAACCCCCCGTTACCCTATAGTTAAAAACAAACAACGGGAAACCTCAAGGTCGTCAGTCGTCATCTCTTTAGCGAAAGTAACAAAAAAAAAAAAAAAAAGAATGGCACATGGAGGCTACGGTAAGCGGCGCGTGGCGGAGGGCAAGCGCATAGGGCGGCGATCAAAAGGACCTGGCCTAGACAAGAAACTAAAGCCTAAAGCCGTTTCTCTTAAGAACCAGATACGCTCCATTGAACGCATGCTACGAAAGGTATTCTTTATTCTTCATTCTTCATCTCAATTTTTTTAATAAAAATTTTAATTTTCATTTAAGGGTTTTTAAGCTGTGCGATGAATTTCTCTGGTTTGCTTTTATTTAAGGATCTTCCTCCTGAAGTTAGAGAAGCTCAAGAGACGAAATTAGAAGGGCTTAAGAAACAACAAGAAATACATACTCGACTTGCTGTGGAACGAAAGCTATTCTTGCGTGATCGAAAGATTAAGTTTTTTGGTACAATCAAATAGTTACCATTATCTGTTCTTAGTTGTTGTCATGATTAGTTCATATTTGGAATGGATATCCATTCATATACTTGAATTGTTATTGAAGAAAGAAGAAAGATTGAAAGGCGAATAAGGCGGTTGGAGAAGCAGCAACGGACTTCGCCAGGTCAGGCACAAGACATGGAGATTGCTGAACAGCTGTCTAAATTAAAAGAGGATCTTGAATATGTTAGGGTAAAGATTGTAGCGTATTTAGTTCTCTTTGAATTTGCATTCTTGTTGATGAAAATTAGATGAGAGAAGTGTACTATGTTTCTTGAACTCTTTGTTTTTGCTTGAGTATCAGTGTCCAGCATCTATGTTTGAGACAAATTCAAACATGGGTATCGGATTATGATCCTCTTGTGTTGGGGTAAATAGTAACTGACTATTGCAACTCGAATTCAGCATATGTGCTAAATTATGAGAGGCTAAAATTTAGTATTTTATTTTGAAATACAGTTTTTCCCCAAGACTGAGAAATATGTATCCTTATTTACGGGAGGTGATGGTTCGGACCTAATTGATAGGAGAAATAGATTGCGTAAGCAGATAAAAGCCAACTTAGTTGCTGCTGCTGCAAGCGGGAAAGATTTGGAAGGTACAGTCTTTCTTCACCATAGCAATATAATATTATATGAAGTGATTTGTTTTACTTGATTGCATGGTATGATGTAATTAGCTTTTTTAGAATAAAGGCATTCTCGTTCTCGATTGAGCTGGAACTCACATATGGCGAAGAAAACTCTTCTAATTGAATTTTGCATAGTAACAGGACTTTGTTGAATCTTTTTGAGCGTGTTTGTAGCTCAAAACTATGTATTAAATCATGGATGTATCATGTGTTTTTGTATCGGGTGTTGTTTTACCTGCTTATGTTGTTCCTATTGACTTCTATTGTCATACTCAAAAGAATGATGTCTTTCATTTGGACTTCCCTTAACAGAGACAGGGAGTGAGGATGATGGGCTGTTGGATTTGAGCGATGATGATTTCTTTTTGACTGGAAGCTCGAGTGAGGAAGCTGATGCAGATGATGAATGGACAGAAAGTACAAGGTACGTATTGCATCTACGAGTTGAACTGCTCCATTGAACTTTGCTTCTTATCTTGATGGGAAGGGAAGCACGGACTTGGACACGCCCTTGACAAAGTGTTTATGCTTCATAGATGGAAAGTCTTAGTTTATGGTATTTTTGTTCCTTCATATTATTAGTACTGATATGACTGATATAACTGCCATTAGAACTTCGTTTTACATGAACATTGACTCATGGTCACTGAGGACCTTTACTCTGGTTAGTTGAAGCAGTAGGTTCTGTTTGTATTTAACTTCAGTCTTTCACTGCAAGTTTTTTGTAGCTATGTTACTTAGACTCGGGTGTGTCTGATATGGTTATGTATGCTACAGAGGTATATTGTGTATTTTCCAAGTGTTTTTTTGTGTATTTGGAGGGTCCTTGGAGGGTTAAATGGACTCGTATCCGAAAGTGTGTTAGACATGAGTACTTCAAAAAATTTTGCAAATTAAAGAGTTGGAGTAACTTAGTTTTGTAGTTGGTTAGAGTTGGGAATTTTTATTCTACCTCTTTTGTTGCAAGGAAAAGTGCAGTTAAACATATTTTGCTATTTCTGTGCAGGGAGCGTGCTTCTGGCATAGCGGCGTCCGGCATGTCTAGCGATGAAAGGAATCAGGTTCAGAATCGAATAGAATTGTTGTGGTTTTAAGAAAATAATTTATTTTTAACTGTTTTAACATATTTGCGTTCCGTTTTTCTCTTGCATGCTGCAACTTATAACAGAAACAGGTATCTGCGAGAGCTTTAATGCCGCCTCCGAGGCCATCAAGTAATTTTTTTTCAAACTCAGTACGTGCAAACTCAAGGTTTGGATCTTCATCTAGCCGAAATTCATCAATACGAAGAACTGAAATGTCCACATCTAGCCACACTTCAAAAAGCAGTAGTTCTTCCTTTAAGGCAGGGGAATCCTCAAATTCCAAGATTGGAAACAATAGTAATTTAAGTTCCAATTCTGATGCTCGCAAACCACGCAGAAAGAGGAGACCAAAAAAGAGAAAACAACAGGTTTGTTTATTGAAACTACAATTTAATTGTTTGTGACTTGCGTCGGTTTTTCTTTTTCCTTGCCATGATTCTTCAACTACCGGTATCCCAAAGCCACAGTTTCATAGTAATGCAGATGGTCTTAATGGTTAAAGCTGGTTCAATTGCAGTTTTCCTTATCATTGTTACTTTTACTATTCCATGTCTGATTGAACTATGCTGAGGTGTATTTGGACATGGATTTGGGATAATATCTTCTAAGGACCTTTCGAATACATGAAAATCTTGGAAAAAATTGAACATACTTGTGCCAGACATATATAGCAACGTAATACTCTTGCCCTAGCCCGACGAATATAGCTGACAGAGAATTTGCTGATGTAGTCTGTAAATATGTTTTCCATTGAACTCTTCCGAGCTGAAATAATTTTTTACCCTATCTGAGCCCTTGAGATAAAATGAACAAATTTCAATTCTCTCCCTCAATTAGTTATATTAATTGTTGAAAAAATTGGAGAGAAACCATATCTTTACTGGTGAAACCATCTGTATTACTTTGAGTCGGGGTGTGAGTGTTGGATATAAGTATATGTCTAAAAGGGTATTTCCAAATTTTCTGATGTATTGAATGGAGGGCCTTTTGAGGTCATATCCCTTGTGTGTCTTGAAGAAAAATAGAGTGGGAGCAACATAGTCTTTTTAACATTTTTTTTTTTGATAGTGATAGAGATTTGAATCAATACTCATTGTACCATAAACCAAATATATATTTTTACTAGCTTATTTATATATTTAATGTCTTTGAATTTGAATCAGCCTATCATTGGAAATTGGAACATCGTATTGGCTATATTCTATGATAGATTTCTTGATTTTTGTTTTTGGAAATTATGGTTTGTTATTGCAGGCATGAAGTGAACGCCGCTTATGGTATAATATAGGGTCAATGGTTAACGTATCGGTGATAGAGACAGATTTATTTATAAGGAGGGGCCAGCTGCTGCCTCCAATTGAAATTTAAGAACTGTTTTTGTACTATTTTGTAATTTTCCCCCAATTCTAAGAATAGTTTTCCTGTGGTAATTAATTCATTATCTTATTTTAAAATTTTTTATAGATGTATATGTATACATTGGAAATGGCCAAAGGAGCCTTGATTTAATTTGAGCTTTTGCACTCGAATAATATATAAAGAAAATTAAAATAAAATGCCATATAAAACAATATATATATTAATGAGTAAAATTATATACAACATGCGCCTTAAAAGTAAAAAAGTAAAATAAAAGTATATGAAATTATATAATAATTTAACATGTTTATGCTATGTGAAATACTCAAATTCGATATGAAAACACGAATAGTAAGATGGTATTTAAATTTAGCATAATTGATTAGAATAATTATTTTAGAAGGTTATGTCCGCGTAATTTTGTAAAAGAGAATGAATGATATATATTGGTGAAAATGGATAATATATTTTTCAACGTATAGAAAACGAACTAAAATTTTAATATGTTATTATATAGAAGGTTTCAAACGCATTCATCAACAAAAATCATTTATATTTTTTTTTATATAAAATAAGGTTCTTTCCTAGATTATTAAATAATAATTTAAGACAAATATTTTATTGAACAAGGTGACACATATTCCTTTAAAATGCATCAAAAAAAATATAAAATCTTTATTGATACTATCAGTACATAATATAATTATTAATTTTGAGTGACAACTTTTTTATAATTTGTTGATGATGAAAATTGGAGTAAATTGAAAATTGAAGTTACAAGTTTACCTGAGTTAGATTGAATTTGGTTTAAATTCGAAAATCATTCTCATTTAATTAGTAAAACTTGATTATTTATATTTAAATTCGAGTTGAATTTGATCTGAGTTTCCTTTTAAATTTGTTTAATATTAAGTCATACTCTCGCTCTATGGCTTATGTTCAATTCAACATGATGACTAAACCCGAATAATTTACCCTTACTTTATAAATCACATGAACGTCTAAGTCATGCCTGATAGTCTTGGAGCCATGAAATGAATCCCTCTCTGTCACGCCTCCTCAACAAAGCTCAATCTCTCAAATCCTTAAAATTTGTTCACGCCCGTCTCTTGGTCCATGGCTCTTTTGCCTTATCCCACCTTGTTCTAAACAAGCTCCTCAGGCTCTATGCCCGATTTGGTTCTATCCAATATGCTCACAAGTTGTTCGATCAAATTCCTCAACCAAATGCGTTTCTTTGGACTGCTTTGATTCATGGGTATGTTGAGAATCGGAACTACCTGGAAGCTTTGTCTTTGTTTTCAAAGATGCGGGAAGACTCTGTTTTGCCTTTGAAGTTTACCTTGGCATCGGTTCTCAAGACTTTAGCCAGGTTGGTGCGGGTTAAAGATGGGGAAGCGGTTTATGGATTGGGGTTAAAATGTGGGTTCTGTTTCGATTTGATAATGCAAAATGCGGTGATTGATTTGTTCATGAGATGTGGGGAAGTTGATTTTGCAACAAGGGTATTCGATGAAATGGAGGAAAAAGATTTGGTTTCTTGGAATTCGATGATTTCGGGGTATGGAAATAATGGTAGAGTGAATCTTGCCCGGAAGTTATTCGACGAAATGCTTGAAAGAAATGTAATTTCTTGGACGAGCATGATTCAAGGATATTTCAAAGCTGGGGAGAAAGAAGAGGCTAAATTGCTTTTTGATAGAATGACTACCAAAGATTTAGCTTCATGGAATGTCATGGTTTCTGGATATATGGATGTCGGTGATGTTCTTTCTGCCCAGTCTGTTTTTCAAGCAATGCCGGTTCGAGATGCCGGGACTTGGAATTTGATGATTTCCGGGTTTTGTAAAGCAGGAAAGATGGAAGTTGCGAAAGAATTTTTCGACAAAATGCCCAGTAAAAACTTTGCATCATGGACCATAATGATAGACGGATATGTCAAGGCAGGAGATGTTAGTAATGGTAGATGTTTGTTTGATCAAATGCCTGAGAAGAATCTGATCTCGTGGTCCACCATGATAGGAGGATATGCTCGGAACGCGCAACCTTGCAATGCTTTGGAATTGTATAAACAATACAAAAACCAAGGTATCGAACCAGATGAAACATTTGTGCTCGGAATCATTTCAGCTTGCTCGCAGTTAGGAATTCTAGATGCAGCTGAATCGATTATTAATGACTTCTCTGGACCACCTCTTTTTTCGAGTTTACGAATTGTCACTAGTTTAATCGACATGTATGCAAAATGCGGAAATATTGCCAAAGCTTCACAAGTTTTTAAGATGGCTTATCATAAAGATTTGCTTTGTTGTAGTGTGATGATCACCGCCTTTGCAAATCATGGCATGGCTCAAGACGCCATTTCTTTGTTAGAGGAGATGCAAAGGACAAACATAAAACCAGACGGAGTTGCATTTCTCGGAGTTTTGACAGCTTGTAACCATGGTGGACTTGTTATTGAGGGCAGGAAGTACTTCAAACAAATGCAGGAAGAACACGGAATTCAGCCGTCCGAAAAACACTATGCATGTATGATTGATCTACTTGGTCGAGCCGGGTGCCTTGAAGAGGCATATAACCTTATAAGAAACATGCCGATTTCACCTAGCGCAGTCGTTTGGGGAGCTTTGCTTGCTGCTTGCCGGGTCCATCGCAACGTCAAGTTAGCTGAAATTGCTGCGGGTGAGTTGTTTAAGATTGAGCCAGATAATTCGGGCAACTATATTCTCTTATCCAACATTTATGCTGATTCCAAAAGGTGGGATGGCGTTTCTAGGATTAGAGAAATTATTAGGAAGAAAGAAGTTAGGAAAAATAGAGCTTCTAGTTGGATTGAATTGGGATCTGTTGTTCATGAATTTGTCACTGCAGATGCTTTGCATTTTGATTCTGAAAGAATATACTTCACCTTATATTTGATCAGTGAGGAAATGAAACTTTTGGGATCTGTAAGAGATTTAGAGAAAGAAGGATTAATAGTGTAAACGAGATATTTTTGCTCATAACTTATTGGAGATCAACATGAAAAGAATTTGAATTTAGTTAAATCATTGTCGCTTAATCTCAAGTTGAACTTGGCTGAAACTAGGACTATTCGTAGCAATAATTTATCTCATTGTTACAGGTGCAGGTGTTGGGCATCACACCCATGAATAAGGATTGAACTCTTAATTTGAATTTGAGTATCCAAACCAAAATAGTCGGTATTGTACTGATGAACATATCATTTTTCCACTGTTATTGGTCCGTTTTGGATTTATCTCTATTTTTGTAAAACATTTGATATATGTATATAAAAAGTGTTACGAATATCAAAATAATGAAATTAAATAAGTGTCGAATATAAAATACTCATAAAAATTAAAACAAATGTTGGTAACATGGGTTCAAATTTCATCCTAAAATTTTTAAATACAAAAAATAAAATAAAATACTCATCAGCTATATAAAATATTCTTTTATAAGCTTCATAAATACAATTCATCTTTAAACAAGCAGAAAAAATTATTCCATAAATTAAACAATAAGATTATTTTATTCAAATTCATATAGCAATTCATAATTCAACAAATTCAAAATAAATAATAAAAATACATAAATAAATTTAAATTTAAAATATATTTATATTTTTTTGGTATATATAAATAACTAAAATTTAAGTTAAAAATCATTTAAATTATTTTAATACTAGCCGATACATTATATTTTTACGAGTACGAACGAAATTTATGGTATGCTCTAATAGAATCGACCGAAATTTACATTGAAATAAAATTTAAAATTAATTATTTCGATTTACAAAAGAAGAACGTTCCTACTAATATCAGCAATACCAAAACGATATCCATCATCCAAATGCTTTATTCATGTAGCTCACATGTCTATTGAGTTTTTCTTCTGAATATATATGTTTTAATTAGTATTGAAATTCTCAATTCAAATTTACACTTACAGTTTGACATAAATAATGAGTTCGGAGTTGAGCATGAATATTGAATTTTTTTTTTTAGATAAATAAGCTTAAACAAATAAACTCGAATAATTTAATTTTATTTTAAATTAAATTTAAGTTTTAAAAAGTAAAACTTAATCCAACTTATCAAATTTCGAGCTTTAAAATTTAAATAAGCTTGAAATTTTTATAGCTTTGAGGTATAGGAGAGGTAACGATATGCATTAAATGGGTATTTTGGAAAGATAAAATAATAGAATATTTTAAAAATATAAAACAATAATTCTAAAGAGTGGAGGAGGGAGAACGAAGTAAGCATTAATTATTTTTACATAACCAAAAACTTGTTTAGCCACACATCCTATTTGTGATTTCTTCATTTTCTTTTACAAAGTTGCACTTGAAGCAACATACTATTGTATCTAATTTTGAATTTATGACTACTTAATAGCAAAAACACAGCAACATTAAAATGCTTTTACTTAAATTTGAGGATACGTTTTTTTTCAATTTGATCTATGCTTTTTAAATTAAATTTAACTTTTCATAATTTTTTACTTAAATGTTATGCACCGCCTTCATTCACAACTATCAATACCAATAACTTTTACTTTGAACTACATAATTTTTACATCATCTATCATCGTGCTATCGAACCAAGATTTGGTTGTAAAGCTACCAATATGGCCTTCCACATATTGGGTATTCAAAATCTCATCCTCATCTATACATTCCCTGTCATGCATGCCCTCAAGCACAACCTCAAACACGACAAACTCGTTCTAGGCAATAACCTTAAGACATCAATTCTTCTCCTTTTCAACCTCAGGCTCTAATTTTAACCCAACCTAAACATGATAGTCGTTAACGTTGAAAAAAGAGAAGCTGAATCCATGCAAGTCTTCTTCATGGTTTTTTTCTCTTTAAACTTTTTTATTTATAAAATTATTATATTGATAAATAGATTTCATGTTAACAAATAAGAAAAATAAATATTCATCTATTTATAGATATTTTATAATTTTGTATGTATTCTTTTTTGAAATCTAATGTATTTTATCAAAAAATGAAGCTTTAAATATTCTTCATATTTTTAAAATTTTTAAAATTTTTAAAAATTTAATTTTTAAGAATTAAGACTAAGTTGATGGTTAAATTTGTTGAATTTTTTAGATTTAAGACTAAATTAATAAAATCTGTATAGCGACGTAAAAATTTCTCGCTTTCGGTCGCTAATTGTGGCGATTTAGTAAAAACTTGAAAACTGAAGTTTAATTTTAAAATAAAGAGGGAGTCGCCACCGATCTTTTTCTAGGTGTGATCAGACACCTAATAAATCGTCTTTTTTGAAAAGAAAACTTATTCTTGAAAAAGTGAAGGCCAAATTTGGGGTCTACGTGAAACTCCAGAGAAAAATAGGGTTCGGGAGTCGGTTATGCGCGAGGAAGGTATTAGCACCCTCGCGACGCCCAAAATTAGTATCTTATTAAAACACGCGTTGTCTTGATTCTCAAAAATACTAGTTCAATGTAATATTTAGTCGTGATTTGGTTGAAACACGAGAATTTTTATTTTTTTTTATTTTTGAGAAAGACATACCGTTTTAACACGAGTCGATTGATGTTCACCCAACATAGCGATGAAATCGATGACTTAATGTTAAATCGGTACGTTGCCTTGATTATTGAAATAAATAAAAACATGAATAAATATTTTTAAAATGGTGAAAGGCGAGATGATATAAAATGGGCGGGAAACGAAAAATAAGAGTTAGAAATACATCAAAACAAATAATAACTACGATAATAATATTAAAACAATAACAACGTATGCGATATTAAACATGATGACAATATTATTAAACGCGAAATAAGAACGAACATGTACATATAAACATATAAGAAGTAATAGTGATGTAAACTTAATATTATAAATACTAATAGTGCTAGATATATATATATATATATATATATATATATATATATATATATATGATAAGAGCGAAGAGTGTATACATAGTAATACTAAAATACATACATAATGTATATACAAGGTACATTATAAATACTAATAACATAAAATTATATACATTAATAATAATATATACATATATTTTAAAATAAATACGTAATAATATTAGAATAAAATAATAAGTATAGTAATAAATATAAGGATATATGAAAATAATACTATATATAAAAGTATATATATACCATTATAATAAAATATACCAATATTAATAATAAATATAATAGGTAAAATAGATATAATAATAACACGTACATAATACAATAAAAATGTATATACATATATGTGGTAAAGTATTAGAAAATGTACACATAGTATATATACTAGGGATAATAATAGTAGTGAAAAATAACCATTAACAATGCTACATAAATAGACGTATAATAGTAGTATATACATAATATTAAGATGCATATAAAGTATATGCATATAATATAGTTATTGAAAATACATACAATATATATATATATATATATATATATATATATATATAGTATTTAAAAATGTACATAATAGTTATTAAAAATATATGCATGAGATAATATCAAAAATATATACATCAGATAGTGCGTAACTAATCTAAATAATATAATATTGAAAAATATATATATCTAATAATACATAAAATATAATATTAAAAACATATATATTAATATATATAAAAATGTATATATATATAATATAATAAATAAGTATATTAAATACACATACATATATATAAAAGATTATACACTAAGACATAATAATAATGATAATAATAATATTGAAATATAAAAAAACAAATATAATAAAGATATTAAAATAAAGTATAAAGTAACACCATCAATAAATATACATATACATATATGTACATAATAAATATACACAACTACATGTAATAAATACAATAAATATAATAAGTATATAGAGATTATAATTAATAATAATAAATAACAGAAAATAATAACAAGTTAATTTGAAAATAAACAGTAAACTAACATAAAAAGGACTAACTCGAACATAAAATAAAATTTTGGGGCGAATTCAAAAAAGAAATAAAGAAAAATGATCAAAATGCCACGCGCACATAACCTAGGAGGACCAAAATAGCAAATATTTCCTCTCATCAAAACGCAGCGTATGCACGGGGACTAAATTGAAAACAGTGAAAAATAACGCTAAATTGAAATTTCATAGAAACTTAATTGCGAAATCTCAGAAAAGCGGAAGGGCTAAAAGCGCAATTAGCCCTTCCGTTAAAAAAACATGCGGATCCTAGCGGGTCGGGTCAGGTCGGTCAGACCCGGGGCCAAAACGACGTCGTTTCATTTAAAAAAGGGGGAGGGACCAAAACGCACCGTTTTGGTCCCTATAAAAGTTAAATTTTTAAAAAAAAAATCATTTGGGACCGGAGAAGAGAAAAAAAAAAAGAAGGGAGGGGGAGAGAAAAGGATTTCCAGCCAGGGGGCCGGTCACCGGTCCATCCGTCGATCTCATCACGACCTTGCCGCCACCACCGTAAATTTTTTTATTTTATTTTTTTTAAATATATATTTATTAAATGTGTGTTTATAGATTAAAAATAGGCTCAAAAATGAGAAGAAAATAAAATAAATCACCTTAAGCCTTAGGTTTAGATTTTTGGTGTTTGGTTCTCCGATTTGTGACTGCTCTTCTGCTTTGACACAACTATGGTCGCTGGTTTTATCTTTCTGTTTTCTCTATATTGGATCTGCTATGGTATTGAAAAATTGATAGTTTCTATCGTTTTTTCTATTGAAAAATACTCGTCCTTTTTACAAAGATTATCCGGCTCTTATAGCCTATATTTTCTTACAAATTGTTTCCTTTTTCTGCCACTTCTGTCTCTTCTCTTTACTGTCTTGCAGGTGCAGAGGGTGGTGGATGTGATGGGGCGGCGCTGCAGTGGGCAAGTGGCTGGTGGCTAGTGGAGTGGTTGGGGGCAGAGGGCAAGTGGGGAGCTAGGGTTTCGGGATTAGGCTAGCTTAGGTGGGCTTGGGTAGGTTTAGTTTGGGTTAGTTTTGGGTATTTGGGCTTTGGGTTTTGGGTCTAGTTGTAAAAGGGTTAAAGGGGTAATTGGGTTTAGGTTGTAAATGGGTCTTGTGGGTAATGTATTTGGGTTTTGGGGGGTTAGTGGGTTTAGTAATTGGGTTTAGGGTATTTGTTTTAATTTGGGCCTCTCAGGTTTGATTTTAAACAGGCTAAAATTGGCCTACAACAGCTACCTCTTTTTGCTCATTGTCGTGTAACGGGAATAGAGCAAAGACACAAAGAAAGGCCAATTTTGCCTGGTCTTGCTGAGTCTGGACTTCTTTGGTGCTCTTCTCATTCAGGTAGTTTCTTTCTAGTCCAACGCATCCTGTAGCTTTGGTTCAATCCACTGCATCTTCTGATATATGCCTTGTAGCTTCGATCTACTCCAACGTAACTTCAAAGATATGAAATTTGTGGCTTCGATTTTCTCTGTAACTTTAGGAAGGTAAGATCTACAACTTCAATCCGCTCTTCTACCGCTTCAGTGAGATAAGGTTTGTGGTCTTCTCTTCTGCAACTTCAAAAAGGCAAGATCTGATATCCTCGATCATCTCCACTGCAACTCCAGTGAGACAACATCTGGTGTCTTCAATCAACTCCAATCTTTATTCTTCACTCGGCGTGTGATCTTGAGCTCAACTCATTTCTCGCAATATGAATTGACTCTTCAAAAATAGACATTAAAAACAGAAATTAAAAATAGCTCAGCATGTGAGCCAAGGCTCAACTCATCTCTCGCAATATGAGTTGGTTTTTGAAACTTAATTTGGAAACAGGATTTTGAAAATACCTCGTCATGTGACCCGAGGCTCAACTTACCTCTCGCAATATGAGTTAATTTTTGAAAAATATAAATTGAAAAAACAGAAATTAAAATTACCTCAGCGTGTCCTGAGGCTCAACTCACCTCTCGTAATATGAGTTGATTTTTTTTTTTGAAAAGCAGAAATTAAAAATACCTTGGCGTGCCCCGAGGCTCAACTCACCTCTCGCAATATGAGTTGATTTTTGATAAGCAGAAATTAAAAATACCTCAGAGTGCCCCGAGGCTCAACTCACCTCTCGCAATATGAGTTGATTTTTTTGAAACATAAATTGAAAAACAGAAATTGAAAATACCTCAGCGTGTCCTGAGGCTCAACTCACCTCTCGCAATATGAGTTGATTTTTTAAACGTGAATTGAAAATACCTCAACGTGTCTTGATGCTAAACTTACCTCTCGCAATATGAGTTGATTTTAAAAAACAGACATTTAAAAACAGAAATTGAAAGTACCTCAGTGTGTCCTGAGGCTCAACTCACCTCTCGCAATATGAGTTGATTTTTTAAAAATAGAAATAAAAACTTTAGAATACCAAAACATGTCATCTGGTGGAACTCAGGTGTCTTTTCCTTTGATTCAGTACAGCTATCATCATATCGTCTTACTCTATTGGAGTACCTGTATATGTGATGCATCATGATATGCACATGTCTTAAATGCCTTTATGCCTACATGATTATGCTATGCGCCTTAGGCATGTTAATCGTATGTCCTTTTTCGTCACGATTCTTGTAATGATCCGCATTCATTGCTTCGGCTCTTGACTTTCTCTTTGGGCCCTGTACCCGTCCTCAAACTTCACGAGTAATCAACATTTCTCAGATATCACTCTTTTGCCCTGGTTAAACTTTATCCTTGCTTTGAGACTCTTGTACTTATCAAATTCTCAACCGGGTAATGCTTAACATTTCTTTTGTTTAGAGTATGTCATTTCACTATTTATCATTTAAATAAACCACATAATGAGATGCATGAAAATGGTCAGGTAGGGACAAAAGGGATACCTCACATTCATTTATTTCAAATGTGGCAAACAAAGAAAGTTAACCAATGATAGTAAAAAATGTCAAATAAGAGAAAAGGGATCGCATGCAACGGATACAAATGCTCTAGATATTCAACGCATGAACTCTTTCATGTTCCTCAATCAAGAATCTTTTCGAGCATAGCTTCTTGCGTAGAAGATTTCGAGCTGCTGAAAATGTTTCAAATACTATAGCCTTGCCATCTGACCCACCGTTCAAATCGTCTTGCTCTTTAAGCCCAGGTTTACTTCATTAGAACACCCTCTCAGGTTTTCATCCTAATCTTTTGTGTTAATCAAGACGCCCTTTTCGGGTTTTCACCTTGATCCTTTTTTTTTAAGATGCCCTTTTCGGGTTTTCATCTTAATTTTCTTTTTTTCAAGCATAATATTTCTTCACAGCGTCTGAGTTCACTAGATTCTGTAACTCCTTCCCATCCATCTCGGTGAGAATCAAAGCTCCGCCCGAAAAATCCTTCTTTACGACGTATGGTCCTTCCCAATTAGGTGCCCATTTTCCTCGTAGGTCTTTTTGTATTGAGAGAATCTTTTTCAGTACGAGTTCTCCTTCATAGAATTCTCTTGGCCATATTTTCTTGTCATGGGCCACGATCATTCTCTTCTGGTACATCTGTCTGTGACAAATTACCTTTAGACGTTTTTCCTCGATGAGGTTTAACTGGTCATATCGAGTTTGAACCCATTCTGCTTCCTCTAATTTCGATTCTATTAAGACTCGCAGAGAAGGGATCTCAACTTCGATGGGTAACACAGCTTCCATTCCATAGACCAGAGAGAAAGGAGTTGCCCCTGTAGATGTCCGTACAGATGTGTGATATGCATACAAAGCAAATGGTAACTTCTCGTGCCAGTCTTTATAGGTTTCGGTCATTTTTCCAATGATCTTCTTAATATTTTTGTTCGCTGCTTCAACAGCTCTGTTCATCTTTGGGCGATAGGGCGAAGAATTATGATACTTTATTTGAAATTGCTTACACACTTCTTTCATCATCTTATTGTTCAAATTCAAGGCGTTATCTGAAATGATTCTCTCAGGCAAACCATATCGACAAATGATTTCCTTTTTCAAAAACCTACAAACTGCAGTCTTTGTCACATTGGCAAACGAAGCGGCTTCTATCCATTTTGTGAAGTAATCAATGACCACAAAAATAAATCGGTGTCCATTAGAAGCTTTTGGGGAAATTGGCCCTATAACATCTATGCCCATAGAGAAAAGGGCTATGGAGAAGTCATGACATGAAGGGGCGAAGGGGCTACATGAATTTTATCACCATAAATTTGACATTTGTGGCATTTTCGTGAAAAACTAATGCAGTCACTTTCCATCGTTAGCCAGTAATAACCGAGTCTCATAATCTTCCTGGCCATAGTGAAACCATTGGCATGTGTCCCACAAATTCCTTCATGGACATCTTCAAGTATTTTTCTAGCTTTAACATCATCCACGCATCTCAAGAGCACTTGATCTTTTCCTCTTTTGTACAGGATATCCCCATCAAGAACAAATCCCGCTACCATTCTTCTGATTGTTCTTTTGTCATTCTCATTTGCTTGTTCAGGATACCTTTGATTCTTGATGTATTCTAAGATATCATGGAGCCATGGCTGTCCATCTGGCTCTTTCTCAATGCTGAAACAATGTGCAGGGATTTCATATATGCTCATTTGAAGAGGCATTATTTCTGTTTCTTTGTTTGCTTTGAACATTGAAGCCAAAGTGGCCAGGGCATCAGCCAATTGGTTTTCTTCTAGTGGGAAGTAATTAAAAGTTATTTCTTTGAATTCTTTAATCAGACCTACCACTAGATCGCTGTATTTGACTAATTTTGAATCTCTCACTTCCCAATCTCCACGGATTTAGTATATCACCAGGGCTGAGTCCCCGTACACCTCTAAGATTTTGATGTTTCGTTCAATAGCTGCACGAAGTCCCATGATACGGCCTCATATTCCACTATGTTATTGGTACAGAAGAAATTCAGCCTGGCAGTGAACGGATAATGGTTTCCTTCTGGTGATACCAAGACTGCTCCAATCCCATGCCCCAATGCATTTGACGCACCATCAAAGCTCATTTTCCATGACTTTTCTTTTGATGACTTGCACTCTTTTTCTGTAATGCACATCAAGTCTTCATCGGGGAAATCAAATCTCAATGGCTTATATTCCTCTGTTGTTCAAGTTGTCAAGAAGTCAGCTATTGCGCTCCCTTTTATCGACTTTTGGCTCACATAGACGATGTCCTATTCTGATAGTAAAATCTGCCATAGTGCTATTCTTCCTGAGAGTGCAGGTGATTCCATCATGTACTTTATTGGGTCCAGCTTTGAAATCAACCATGTCGTATGATACAACATATATTGCCTGAGTCTCCGAGCTACACAAACCAGAGCGTAACAGTATTTTTCTATAGGCGAATACTTTGCCTCATATTCAGTGAACTTTTGCTGAGGTAGTAGATCACCTTTTCTTTCTTTCCTGACTCGTCGTGTTGCCCCAATACGCAACTCATTGAATTTTCGAACACAGTCAGATACAATATTAACGGTCTTCCTGGAGTTAACGGTACTAGTACCGGGGGACTAGACAAATATTGTTTTATCTTGTCAAAAGCCACTTGGCATTCATAGTTCCATTCTCTCGGATTATGTTTTCGCAGGAGTCAAAAAATTGGGTCACACTGGTTGGTAAGTTGAGCAATGAACCGGGCGATGTAGTTCAATCTCCCTAAAAATCCTCTGACTTCTTTTTACGTGTACAGATGTGGTAATTCTTGTATGGCTTTTATCTTATCTAGATCAACTTCAATGCCCCTCTCGCTGACGATGAAGCCTAGCAATTTTCCCGAGGTAGCCCCAAACGTACATTTGGCTGGATTAAGCTTCAACTGGAACTTTCTCAGTCTTTCGAACAACTTCCTGAGGTTGCCAACATGCTCTCTTTCTCCCTTGGATTTGGTAATCATATCATCGACATAGACTTCTATTTCTTTGTGCATCATGTCATGAAACAACATCACCATGGCCCTCTGATATGTTGCCCCGGCATTCTTTAATCCGAACGGCATCACCTTATAACAGAATGTTCCCTACATCATTAGGAAAGTAGTTTTCTCCATATCCTCAGGAGCCATCTTTATCTGATTATAACCCGATAATTCATCCATGAATGAAATCAATGAATGTTTGGCTGTATTATCCACCAATGTATCGATGTGTGGCAAAGGAAAATTATCCTTAGGACTTGCTCGATTTAGATCGCGATAATCCACACAAATTCGTACTTTTCCGTCTTTCTTTGGTACCGGGACTATGTTTGCTACCCATTGTGGATACTTGGAGACTTGTAGAAAGCCAGCATTGAATTGTTTCTTGACTTCTTCTTTTATCTTTAACAGCATTTCAGGTCTCATCCGTCTTAGATTCTATTGAATAGGTTTGCATTCCAGTTTTAGTGGGAGTCTATGGACCACTACATCTTCATCTAATCCTGGCATGTCCTGGTATGACCATGCAAATACATCTTTGTACTCATGAAGCAAATCAATCAAATCATGTATGGTGTTATCTGAAAAAGAGGTCACAATATTCACTTCTTGCCTCTTTTCTTCATTTCCCAAGTTTACTATCTCAATAGATTCTTGATGAGGTAGAATCTGCTTATCTTCTTGTTCTACCATTCTTAGTAAGTCAGGAGACGAGACATAGTCTTCAACATTTTCCTCAGCTTCGAGCTCTCCTAAACAAATAGCCTTCTCGAAATCGATTTCAAGATTTGTAACGGGTTTGTTCATGTCGTGAATATCTGAGCACTTGAAAGTTGAATGGAAAATAAAACTATAGATGAGCATAAAAGTATTGGGACCGACAAATATAATGGCATGATGTGAGATATATGCAATTACAGGCTGTGAAAAGAGGGAAAAAGCATGAAGTTAATGAGAATGAAAAGACTATGACAAAATGCATCTTCATTAATGTTCATTTAAATGATAAAGAGCAAATCAGCTATTACAAAAGAATCCCTACTATTACTCAGGGACACACAAAAAGAAGAGTGTTAACATTGAGCATTACTCTGGAGAAGACTTAGACACTACAAGGAGATCCACAGCAGTCCAGTTGTTCAAAACGAATCCAGGAGGATAAGGGCGTATTATTGAAACATCTTTAATTGTATCATTTCCTTTGTCAATGACATTTATATTGACATTCTGAAGACTCCTTTCAATCAATAACAGCATGCTCCGTGGATTATCTTGTCCGGAGTATATCATTCCTACAGATGTAAATGTTTTTGACAAAGGAGGATACATTATAGGCTCTCATTCTAACTCTCGGCCTAATGCTCTTGCAACCCTCCTTTCTTGCTCTTTCTGCCACGGCTTTCTTATGTGACGTGCATTTGGCTAGAATCCTAAACTGTATCGAGCCTTGTGGGGTACTGGTTTTAAAGCCCTGACTATCTCTTGCTGATATCTTCCCAAACCTTTCCTCGCTCGGGCTCCCTTTCCCACAGTCAGCTTGATTCCTATCTTGGTATTCTTTGACAACTTGGGCATGGGAATTTTATTTCCTTCAGCAACAAAGGTAGCATTGATAAATTCAAGGGATCGGAAGGAACATTCTACTGTATCTTTGCTTACTTCGAGGTATGGTGTATCTGCAGAGATAGATGCGACAATGTCTTCTTCACCCGCGACGGTGACCAAATAGCCATCCATGATAAACTTTACTTTTTGATGGAGAGATGAAGGAACTGCCCTAGCAGAGTAAATCCAAGGCCTTTCTAAAAGGTAATTATATGAGGGCGTAATGTCCATGACTTGGAACTCGACATCATATATGTAGGGACCCACTTCCAGAGGGATCTTAATCTTTCCCATGACTTCACGCCTTGTCCCATCGAATGCCCTTACCATAGAATGACAGGGCCTTAAATAGGACAGATCCATCAGAATTCTTGAAAGCGTGGTCAAAGGCATGACGTTGAGTGCCGACCCATTATCGATGAGCACGTTCGGTATTATGTAGCCCTTACAGCGAGTCGTAATATGCAGTGCTTTCACTGAGCCTCTACCGTTTAGCGGTATCTCGTCATCACTGAAAGAGATGAAATTGTTCGCGTTTAAATTATTCACCCACCTATCAAGCTTCTCAACAGATATGTTGTTGGCTACATAAGCTTGATTTAACACCTTCAGCAAAGCGTTCCGGTGTGGCTCTGAATTTAATAATAAAGATAAAACCGAGATTCGTGCCGGTTGCTTATTCAATTGTTCCACCACATTGTATTCACTGTGCTTGATAAATTTCAAGAACTCCTGTGCTTCTTCCTCATCCACAGGCTTTTTAGTTTCTTGCACGGGTGGAGTTTCTTGCTTGACTTCAGCCTCGTACATTGGTGCCTTTCCTTTTTGTTTCAAATCACTATTCTTCTTCACTGCTTTGACCTCTTTCGAATAACATCTTCCACTGCGAGTGAAATGACCTACTTCTCTTACATTTCCAGTCGTAGTTTCAGGTTTTTCACCTTCAAGTGTGACGATGTTGATATCTTATTTCCACGGTACCGCCTTGTCGGCCTTGTAAGGGAAGGGAGATGGTACTTCAATGATCATCTTTGGTTTTACCAGCTCTTTTTTCACGTCGTAATAAATTATTAACGGTCGGTCGGTGCTATACGGGAAACCTGATGATTGATTGTCAGAGGCGCATATTTCTCCTCTATCGGCCTCTTCGCCTTTATAAAAGATCTCAATCTCCTTATTATCCATCATATTTTGCAGTAATCTCCTGAACTCTTCGCAGGACTAAATGTCGTGCCTTTCAATACCATGGAATTCTCAAAAACTTTGACCTTTTACATTTTTTCCTTCGAATACTCTGTTAAGATGACAGAGCAACCCCTTTTTAACTAATACCTCCAGATTTTCTGCAGAAGTGTTCTTATTTCAGAAACTCATCTCCTACTTTACCGTTTGTCCTCCTCTCCCATTGCGTTCACATTCCCTTCAGTGTGGTTTGGGAATAGGTTCCTGGCCGTACCGCTAGTACCATCAAATCACAGAATGCCCGCACCGATGAGTCATTGAACTCTCCTTTTGAAGGCAAGGTAGTTCTCCGTAGAATGCCTTGGTTTCCAGTATGGTATACACAACTAGCGTTAGGATCGTACCATTTCGGGTACGGGGGTTTCAGGGGTGCCATATAATGGGGAGATATCAATTGTTTCTCCAAAAGTTTTGGGTACAATTCCCCATGCGACACAGGGATAAGAGTAAATTGCGGTCTCTCGGGATTGGGCCTTGCTGGTCTTGGTTCATTTCTGGGTTGGGTTTGAACGGGTACAGCGTTTTATGAGAATGTGGCAACGAGTCTTTGATTGTTCGTGGCGTATACGGGGCAGGAAGGAGGTGGTGTTTGGTAATAAGGGGTTTGAGGAGGGTAATAGAAATTCAGAGTTGGATAATTTCGAGGTTGGGGTTGGTTTAGATACGGATTAGGGGCATAATGGCTTCCCATTCCCACCATATGGGCTTCTGGCTCTTTCTTCCTTATGGGTATTGCCTTTTTTGAACTTTCTGAACCTTCCATCCTCCCACTTTTGATGGCATTCTCAATAAGTTCTCCGGATATTACGATATCCGAAAAATCCTTCGTAGCACTTCCCACCATCTTATCATAGAATGGTGCTCTCAGAGTATTGATGAAAAGAACCGTTATCTCAGTCTTAGTCAGTGAAGGCTCTACTTGGACTGAGATATCTCTCCACCTTTGAGCGTACTGCCTGAAGGTCTCCGTTCGTTTCTTCTTCATCATTTGCAGAGTCATTCGGTCAGGCACCATATCGGATACGTATTTGTACTGTTCACAGAACGCTGACGCTAAATCCTTCCATGATCGGATCATTTCTCTATTGAGCTGATTATACCATCGAAGAGCTGATCCGACTAAGCTATCCTGAAAGTAGTGTATGAGTAGCTTGTCTTCATTCACATAGCCGGTCATCTTCCGGAAAAACATGATGAGATGCGCTTTTGGGCATCTTGTTCGATCGTACTTTTCAAAATCAGGCACTTTGAACTTCGGAGGTAGAATTAGATCGGGTACCAAACTGAGTTCTTTAGCACCTAGTGCAGAGAAGACTTCAGTGCCTTCTATTGCCTTGAGCCTTTCTTCTAGGCTCCTATATTTCTCTTTTGCATTATCCAATTTCAATCTGGCTATCTCTGCTAGATCATCCAAATCTGGGACAAGTGGATCAGCAGGACTAGCCCCTAGGTTTGATACGAACATTCCTTGCCCCAAATGAGCAGGTGGCACCGGCCGTTGCTCCAGGACTGTGGGTTCCCCTTGGGTGTATCCTCTTTGTGTTGTGTGAGCGTGCGGCGGAGTGAATCCTGGGGGATAGAACGGGTCTTGATTGTGATTAACTTTTGATCGAGGTTCCTCGTCATCAGGGCTCTGCATGGGTCCCTTCCCTTTTACCAAAGCCGACATTATTTCCATCATCTTGGCCATTTGATCTTTCTGCTCGAGCGATTCTTCTCAAGATCTCACTATTAAGTCTTTTGTCTCTTGCTGCGACTTGGCCAACTGCTCTTGTAATTTCCTTTGGATTCTTTCCATCCTTTCAATCCTTTCATTGAATTCAGCCTCCATTGCTCTAGCTTGTCGACGCGTTTTATACAAATGGCGTGATTCCAGATTTGAAGTATTGCAACTGTGAATTATATGATTCTAACCTTAGCGAATGATTATGGGCTATACAATGAATGAATGAATGAATGCATAAATGTCAAATGAATGTTAGTCATGAATGAACATGTAAGAATTTAGTGTTGATTTCAAGACAGCCCCTATTTAGGCATTTTATTTACCAAAAGAGTCCATTACAAAACATTTTGCCATTTTCGATTCAACCATTACACAAACTTCCTAGCTATATCACCATATTTCTTTACTCGTGCTAAGAATTCTGATATGTTTGATCTTCGACTTGGAGGGAATTGGCAAATGAGAATTTCAGCTTCTTCCGATAGTTGTACCACGTGCATGGCTACCCCACGAATTTCATTGATCAAATAACTGAGTTGCATTTCTTTTTCCTGTAGACCCTCTTCGTAAGCACGGATGTCTCTATCATATTGACTATTCTTTTCTTCCAAAGCCTTCAAGAGAGTATCTAGCTGTTGTTGACGATCTTGCAGCATGTCTTCTAAATCCCGTATCCTCTCTTTTAATTCTTGACGTTTAGATCGACTAGTCATTACCTCGGCAGACACAGCTTCATATTCGGCGTTCTTCTTCCTTAGCTCTATCATAGCCCGCGCGGCCTTTTCTTCTTCTTTCTTCGCTTTCCCTTTCCAGAATTCCATCCCGCTTTTGATGTTGCTTAATTCTTCTTTCCATTCTGCTGATGACTTGCTCAACCCACTATTTTTTATAGTGCCTCTTAACTTCTTATTTTTCAGATGAAGGTCCCTTAAGTCATTTCTTATAACTTCAGTTTCTTTTTGTACTTTCTCGATTCTGGATCTTTCAATCTGAACGTCGATCTTCAGTTGGTAGTTTTCCTCTTGAAGAGCACTAAGGTCTCGAGACATCTTAGCATTTTCTTGTTCAAATTCTTGTCTTGCCATTTCTAGCTCAGACGGCATTTCCTCCGAGAAAAGATTCCAGACGGTGTTGTTTGTCGACGAGATTTGCTGACTGTTCACCCGTTTCTTCCTCCATATGTCGTAATCTTGGGTGAGGGTATCAGCATATAGAGCCAATTCCATCAGATGAACTCTTTTCATATAACCTTCACCCGCGAAAGCAAACTTGGACTGTGCTAGTCCTCCGGTGACGGGTATGAATTGTCGTGAAGAAAATTACCTTTGGACCATTAACGGAGCATAACCAACTCCTCTCCATAATCTAAGCAGTGGCACCCAATCTTGGTTTCCTACCTTGTATAACAGAATCGAAGGGCGTATCCACGGTGCTCTCCAGGTTACATCTTCAGCACAAAGATTCTGAAAAACTGAAACCCAATGCTGTACGGTGACCTCCTTTGGCCATTCTTCTCGAGATAAGCTTCTAACGGAGTGAATGTTTTGGAAAACATATGGAATGGTGTGCGCTCTACTTTTCAAAAGTGGCTTAAAATCCAAACATTGAGTAACTGCGCGCATCCGATAAAACGACCTTCCCCTTTTCTCCTACAGATGCTTAGTGATCTGAAGGTTTCGGCCAGGATAGTTGGGACAGGGTTGATTCCTTGTTTTAACCTTTCGAAAAAATTCACTACTGCAACTTCTATATGTCCAAGAACTTTTGGAAAAACGATCAGACCGTAAATGGCCAAAGCGAACAGATTTACCCTTTTCAACATGTCGGGGTGGTTCAGAGCCAAATCTCGCAGGGAAAACCATGGAATACAGCTGGTTTCATTCTTCTTCTTTATCTATTTTTCGGCCCATGTGTCGGTCATGTCTGTCAATCTCATTAACTATTTCTTAAAGGTCATCGGCTTGGGCTCTTTCACGTATATTTTGTAGAATTGCACATTATCGATACGAAGTAAAGCAACGTATTTTTCTATAGTCGGGGTTATGTCTTCTTGATTGAAGGTGAAACACTAGTAAGCTGGATCCCAGAATCTGACCATGGCTTGAACCAGTCGTTCGTCAACGTTGATGGTAATCAGGTTGGCTACATCCCCGTATTTTTTAGTGAAGATTCCCCTAGTGTCCGAGTCCCACTGATTCCAAACCCGAACTAAATCTTCAAGATTATTCTGACGAACATTCACAGTTACGTGCTCGGGTAGATTAGAAACACATCCTTCCATTCAACTATCCCCTTTTTCTTTCTGGGTTTTCAAAGACCAATCCCGGACCACGGCATTTTTCTTGGTTGTTTGTATAATCAACTCTTCCATCAGAAACCCATTTTTTGGCAACCGATCTCTAGTCAACACTTTTCTAATATGATGCCTATAATGCATGATGAAAAATAAAGCAAAGATGAACAACCCTGGTTAGTAGTCAAATATAGGCAGAAAAATCATGGAAAATTTATCAAATTATGCTACCCGATCTAGTTTATTAAACCAACCCAATCCCATTGTATACAAAGTGAGAGTGCAAAAGGTAAGAGGCGTTTCTCCCGTGTACTTATTTTGGTAACTATTAAATGAGCGGAGGTTAGGCATGGCTCTAGTTAGGGGGCTCGTACGGTTTACTATAAGCGGTTTTGGTTCTAGGTGGGTACTAGAATTGTCTGTACTGTCATCTACTAAGATTAGTACAGAGCCTCGGTCATGGCCCATCATAGGCTTACGAGATCAATTCGAGGAATTACATTTACTTATGCCTATGCGGAGAGACAAGTTACTCACGAAAGCATAAGTCATATGTAACCCGAAAGTATTCACTAGCCTGTACAGAGGGACGAGTTAACTCAAGAAGGCATAGCGTTTACTTTCACTTAAACGGACGGAGCCCGGGTATAGAGCTCATGTTATGCAAAGATGCACGTGCATGGTGTGTAGGGAGAAACTCACAAACCTTTCGTTTTATTTAAAAAAACTACAAAACTAAAACCATAAAACTTAAAGCTAAAAAACAAAAAGGACAAAACGGGTTAGAAGAACATTTATGACATAATGCGAATGCATGACTTTTTGAAAACAAAAATTTGAGGATCACGACTAAATGTTAATTTGAACAAGGAACTTTGAAAATTTTGACAACGCGGGTTTAATTCCAGACACAACTCTCAAAAAGGTCTCCAGCGAAGTCGCCAGCTGTAGCGACGTAAAAATTTCTCGCTTTCGGTCGCTAATTGTGGCGATTTAGTGAAAACTTGAAAATTGAAGTTTAATTTTAAAATAAAGAGGGAATCGCCACCGATATTTTTCTAGGTGTGATCGGACACCTAATAAATCGTCTTTTTTGAAAAGAAAACTTATTATTGAAAAAGTGAAGGCCAATTTTGGGGTCTACGTGACAATCCAGAGAAAAATAGGGTTCGGGAGTCAGTTACACGTGAGGAAGGTATTAGCACTCTCGCGATGCCCAAAATTGGTATCTTATTAAAACACGCGTTGTCTTGATTCTCAAAAACACTAGTTCAATGTAATATTTAGTCGTGATCTGGTTGAAACACGAGAATTTTTATTAATTTTTTAATTTTTGAGAAGGACATACCGTTTAACACGAGTCGATTGATGTTCACCCAACATAGCGATGAAATCGATGACTTAATGTTAAATCGGTACGTTGCCTTGATTATTGAAATAAATAAAAACATGAATAAACATTTTTAAAACGGTGAAAGGCGAGATGATATAAAATGGGCAGGAAACGAAAAATAAGAGTTAGAAATACATCAAAACAAATAATAACTACGATAATAGTATTAAAACAATAACAACGTATGCGATATATTAAATGATGATGACAATATTATTAAACGCTAAATAAGAAACGAACATATACATATAAACATATAAGAAGTAATAGTTATGTAAACTTAATATTATAAATACTAATAGTGCTAGATATATATATATATATATATATATATATATATATATGATAAGAGCGACGAGTGTATACATAGTAATACTAAAACACATACATAATGTATATTTATAAAATGAACATATACAAGGTACATTATAAATAGTAATAACATAAAATTATATACATTAATAATAATATATACATATATTTTAAAATAAATACTAATAATATTAGAATAAAATAATAAGTATAGTAATAAATATAAGGATATATGAAAATAATACTATATATAAAAGTATATATATACCCGTATAATAAAATATACCAATATTAATAATAAATATAATAGGGTAAAATAGATATAATAATAACACGTACATAATACAATAAAAATGTATATACATATATGTGGTAAAGTATTAGAAAATGTACACATAGTATATATACTAGGGATAATAATAGTAGTGAAAAATAACCATTAACAATGCTACATAAATAGACGTATAATAGTAGTATATACATAATATTAAGATGCATATAAAGTATATGCATATAATATAGTTATTGAAAATACATACAATATATATATATATATATATATATATATATATAGTATTTAAAAATGTACATAATAGTTATTAAAAATATATGCATGAGATAATATCAAAAATATATACATCAGATAGTGCGTAACTAATCTAAATAATATAATTTTGAAATATATATATATCTAATAATACATAAAATATAATATTAAAAACATATATATATAATATATATATAAAATGTATATATATATAATATAATAAATAAGTATATTAAATACACATACATATATATAAAAGATTATACACTAAGACATAATAATAATGATAATAATAATATTGAAATATAAAAAAACAAATATAATAAAGATATTAAAATAAAGTATAAAGTAACACCATCAATAAATATACATATACATATACATATACGTACATAATAAATATACACAACTACATGTAATAAATACAATAAATATAATAAGTATATAGAGATTATAATTAATAATAATAAATAACAGAAAATAATAACAAGTTAATTTGAAAATAAACAGTAAACTAACACAAAAAGGACTAACTCGAACATAAAATAAAATTTTGGGGCGAATTCAAAAAAGAAATAAAGAAAAAGGATCAAAATGCCACGCGCACATAACCTAAGAGGACCAAAACAGCAAATATTCCCTCTCATCAAAACGCAGCGTATGGACGGGGACTAAATTGAAAACCGTGAAAAATAATAACGCTAAATTGAAATTTCATAGAAACTTAATTGTGAAATCTCAGAAAAGCGGAAGGGCTAAAAGCGCAATTAGCCCTTCCGTTAAAAAAACATGCGGATCCTAGCGGGTCGGGTTAGGTCGGTCCGACCCGGGGCCAAAACGACGTCGTTTCATTTAAAAAGGGGGAAGGGACCAAAACTCACCGTTTTGGTCCCTGTAAGTTAAAATTTTTTTAAAAAAATCATTTGGGACCGGAGAAGAGAAAAAAAAAAAGAGGGGAGGGGAGAGAAAAGGATTTCCAGCCAGGGGGCTGGTCACCGGTCCATCCGTCGATCTGTCGCCGGCGCAGGCACCGGCCACCGTGTAGAGGTAAATTTTTTTCTTTTATTTTTTTTAAATATATATTTATTAAATGTGTGTTTATAGATTAAAAATAGGCTCAAAAATGAGAAGAAAATAAAATAAATCACCTTAGGCCTTAGGTTTAGATTTTTGGTGTTTGGTTCTCTGATTTGTGACTGCTCTTCTGCTTTGACACCACTATGGTCGCTAGTTTTATCTTTCTGTTTTCTCTATATTGGATCTACTATGGTATTGAAAAATTGATAGTTTCTATCGTTTTTTCTATTGAAAAATACTTGTCCTTTTTACAAAGATTATCCGGCTCTTATAGCCTATATTTTCTTACAAATTGTTTCCTTTTTTTGCCACTTCTGTCTCTTCTCTTTACTGTCTTGCAGGTGCAGAGGGTGGTGGATGTGATGGGGCGGTGCTGCAGTGGGCAGGTGGCTGGTGGCTAGTGGAGTGGTTGGGGGCAGAGGGCAAGTGGGGAGCTAGGGTTTCGGGATTAGGCTAGCTTAGGTGGGCTTGGGTAGGTTTAGTTTGGGTTAGTTTTGGGTATTTGGGCTTTGGGTTTTGGGTCTGATTGTAAAAGGGTTAAAGGGGTAATTGAGTTTAAGCTGTAAATGGGTCTTGTGGATAATGTATTTGGGTTTTAGGGGGTTAGTGGGTTTAGTAATTGGGTTTAGGGTATTTGGTTTAAATTTGGGCCTCTCGGGTTTAATTGTAAACAGGCCAAAATTGGCCTACAACAATCTGTAAACATTAAAAGACTAAATTTGTTATTATACTAATAAAACAATATCACCGTTAGTGATTTGGCATAAGCGTCAACGTTAGTTACTAAAATAAAAAAGATTTAAACATGAGTGACAAACAAAAACACCTTAAAAGTTGAATGACTATTTTTATGGTTTACCTTACAATATATCAATTTTTTAATATGATATAAATACTTTAATTACAATTAAAATTTATGTTTATAAATTTTATTTACATATGACTTAAAAACGTCAACAATAAATAAAAATACATTAATTAAAACAACTAAAGTAGTAAATTTATTTCTCGTTTTAAGAATAGAAGGCAGGAATTGAAAACATTTGTATATTCGTATTGTAGTTGAATTATTGTTATATGAAAGTGAAAACATTGCATCATATTTGAGTAACATTTTGGTGTAATACTGCCCAATCATGCTTAGAAGTTAAAAGCGAATGAAGGTGGAGTAACATGCCCTTGGGCTAAGGCATTTCATTATATGATTATGGTACATAACAAATAATTCATTTCAATAGCGTGCCGTGGGTTCTTTAAAATCTAGAATTTCCTCACCAGAAAAAAACCTCACCGTCGGGCCATTCTCCTCCCTGCTCCCACTAACAATGCCTTTCCAATTATACCCGAATGGAGTCCAAAAGCCAGCGCTACGGTTCCACCTATGGCTATCCACTTCCAATCCAGCCCATTATCATGCTCCCCCCTCATAACCATAGTTCGATCCTTTTCATCTTCCACGGTAGCAGGACGAAGAGAACCTGTGCTCTCATCAGGAGAAATTTTTGTAGTAATTCTTGCCATCTGTGCACATCTTGACAAGGAACTGTCGGTTTTCCTCGCATTCTGGTATGCCCTCACGCCTGAGTGCAATTTCTTTACAGTTCCCCACATCCCATGACGAACGCCCAATTTTGCTACATCTTTCGGGATCCCCATGTCTTCATAATGTACAAGAGCTACTTCACAAGCAGTCATCTGTCCATCTCCTTTCCTGGACTCCACTGCATCACGATTTGAATAATAAAAATGAGACTGTTGATAACAGTGTCCAAAGTTTTGCTGCAATAATCGAGAGGTTGACTGAAAGGACTTACCTGCCCTAATAACCCAACTCGAAAAGTAAAGCTCCACACGTCTTGGCTTGTCACGCTTTTGCAAATCAGGATATGGCACTCCCTGAAACAATTTATAGCTTGTTTTAGCACCCTCATGAAGAAACCCACACTGGATTACATATAATAATCTATTTCTTTCCTCTACACGAACCATAATACACACACATGATATTAAAACAGGCTCAACAAACACGGGTCATTCAAGCATCTTCAGAAGCTATGCTACTCAGACTCGGGTATGAGTATCTTGAAGTATGTGTTTGGCATAAGTATGTTCATATTTTTCCAAAAATTTTCATGTATTTAGAAGGTCATGGGAGGAATATACCTTATATCTATTAGACATGGGTGTAAAACACAGATACTTGAAGAAAAAAACAATTGAAACAACACAAGTTGAGAGTACACCAGGCGAATCATTAGATGCAGAGTATGCAAAAATTAGTTACTTGATGATCAAGATCAAGTGCAGCGCCTAATAAATACTAGTTGAAGTCATTTATTTAAGTATACTTAATTGTCATATAGAATTATTAGCCATGCTTACCACCGCCACAGACAATCACCTTAACACACCACTCTTCACTGTCCCTCCTCCACACCCTACCCCACCCCTAATGCTCCTTCATAAATTAATATCACCAGACCCCTTCATAGCAACTCAAAGGAATATAGATTTACTGAAAATTAACAGATCAAACTAAACAATAGAATGTTAAGCCCTAAGTTGCTCACAGTCTGTCTGAGTGGTGGATGTGTTACACTGTCCAACATGGGTATGGTCAGATTTTTGAATTTTTTCTGTATTTGAAGGAACTTTGGAGGTCATGTCCCCATCCCCATGTGTTGGACACCGGTACTGCAACAAAAATGAAGAGTTAGAGCAACATAGTTATAGCATGTACCTTCGTCACACAATGGTAAGCATTTCCAGCCTCCCATATTCTTCGAGCAATTATGTACTCACGATCACTGCAGAAAAAGGGGAACTGCCAGAAAGATGAAACAAGCCGAGATATGTGAGTCCATACAAAGTCTTAAATGCTTTAAAGCTTATCACTCCAAAAAAAATCAGTAAAAAATATTATACAAACCATTCATTTCACCTACCTTTTTTATCCAGTGAACAATCATTGTCCCTGTACGAGGGCACTCCTCCAAAATTTTAACATATGAAAGCATAGTGTCCCACTTTGGTCGAAACTCATCATCCCAGAAGAAATCTCTGACCAACTCTGGAGTTGCATCCTCAAAGACGGTTCTACTACGATAAATTGCAGGGGCATTCTGTAAACAAAATCACGGTAAGTAATACATGTGGCCTATATGACCATCAGGTATCATGCAATGCATGATCAAACATGGGATTCCATCTAAGAAAAACAAAACAAAAAGAAATGGTAAAGTATATGTGAAGCCATTTGACATTTTCCATCCTCCGAACTAATAACCTCTGAAAATTCGATAAATAAAAATGCTTAGGTTCAGCAATAAATCAAATGCCACATGAATAAAGAAATGTGATGCCGACAAGATCTACAAGCAATGCAGAAAGCCGGAAACCATTCAAGATCACAGGAAAGAAAACTGCAGGGACATCCCAAATTCCCTCCAGTTCTCAATGAGAGAGAATGAAAAAGCATTACTAAATTTTTTCCCGAAACTATAACATTTTATGTGGCAAGTTTTTCCTTTAGACAAATCTACAAATTGCATGGCAACTCAGTAAGATATCAAAGCAACTGTGAAAATATGATGTTCATAAGATATCAAAAACCAGGCAGAATGCTCAAAGCCATTCAAGATCACAGGAAAGTAAACTGTGGGATTTCCCAATTTCACCCAAGCACTCATTCTATCTTATAGGAGAGAGAAGAGAACCAAAAAATCAGAAAATTTATTCCTAAAACTATAATGTTTATGTGGCAAGTTTTATTTATTAGAGTAAGACAGATCCTACAAGTTTCATGGCAACTCTCTATGATATTAGAAGTGCATCAATAATCAGAAACCTACCTCAGGCTCATGACGCCATGCTTGGTATGACATATTCGGGGTAGTCCTTTCCATCATATTTTGCCATTCCATCTCCCCTTCCTTGCCTTCGAGTAAATGTAAGAGGTGAGCCAAATCATTCTCAGTGACAATATCCTGTTGCCTTTCTTCAGCTTTAGTGGTGGGGCTGTAAAGAAATAGGTATAAATCATGAACAAGCTCATGCAAGAAACAGCATTAACCATACCAATAGTAACACCACAAGACTAATTACAGGAGGAAATAATATGCTTCCAACAGTGACATTGAAATTACTGCAAGAATAAAAATTATATTTCAATAAATTCTTGAACAAGTAAAAAGAGCCAGAGCATTACAACCAAAACATGCATGCACTAGCAATAGCATGTAAGAGGGAAATTTTCTTTAGTTATATAGCCAAAGCATGTAACGATATTTTCTTTTCAGCAAACAAGCTCTACAACTGACATCTCATAACTTACAAGCTTGATTAGATAAATCTTTTGGCATTAAAAGTTTATCTAGATCAAAATATTTTCTTTTGGCATTAAACACATATAACTAAGATATCTACATTCAACACTGTTGTAGCAAAGTCATGAAACATGTTTCCAACATCCAAATTCTTTTGACCTTAACTATAACTATTAAATAAATTTGTTATATAATTTTCAGGTTTTCCACATCAATACCACGATTAGTTTCATCTTGTATAGGTCGAACCATATATAAGCATTTTTCCCAACTATTTCCTTACAAGCTCAGTTTGCTCACTTCCATATATCCTAAAGATGTTTAAATAACCCTGGAGCTTGATCAGATGGTACACATAGCTCCCCTAGAAGGTGGATTTTCCACCAGGCAGGGATTCTAGACCCCATTCCCCCTTACCAGGTGCGGGACATTAATCTGCCAGAGAACCTTAAAGAAAAGGTGATTCTAAAATATTTAAAATAAGATGGATCACCAACTTCTAACCCTCTTTAAGTCTTAGCAGTCCTTAATTATGATGAATTTCATGTAACCGTCTTTGAGCCATGCTAAACATTACACTGCATACTTAATATTGATGCATATTAGACAGAATTCTCATAAAATTTGTCCCAAAAATTACCATTAAACCATACTAGATTCAATAGATTAGCTAGGTTTTGACATTACTAACTTAAATTACACATCACCAGTCCTACTTAGAGTATGCTTTAAGAGAAAAACAAATTCCTTTAACTAATATATAACATTAGCTGAAGGAAAGTATCACCGGATGAACAGCCAGTCAATTTCTTCAACAATCCTGATTCCTAACCATAAGATCTATACAAATTCTACACTTACGTAACTCGCTATCGATGCTAATTACTAAAACTTACATATTAATGACCAAAATGCGTTGACATGACTATATATTAAAGCTTCCGGTTTAACCTATAAACAATTTTCTCATAACCCCATTTTCATAATTAGGTCAATTTTTTAAAGTTCAATTAGAAAGCCTAATTCATATTTTACCTTAATAGAAATCATATAAAATAAAATAAACGAACCAAGTAGCATTATTTTTCTTAGGAAAAAAATATTGCAAAAAAGTTAAGTTTTAATTACACAAATACAAAACCTAAAAATTAAGTATATATATATATATATATATATATATATATATATATAACTAACCTAACTGTACCAGCCGCTCCTTCAGGCGAAAACCTCACAGTAGGCGACGGAGATTGTAAAGGAACGGCCGAATTGGAAGTTTCAGCAGTCGATTTCCTGGCTCTCCCTTTAATAAAGTTGGAGAAAACCGTACGGCAAACAGAGAAAGCGGAAAGAGCAGTAAAGGCGAGCCAGAGTCGGCGAGCTCCGAACCCAGGAGGAGCAGTCCAGACGAACCGGAACTTAGATCGGAGACCTAGAAAAACCAAGCTGGTCCACCTAGGACGCCAAGCCCAACCGATGAAGAGCCCGATCATCACGGCTAACCATATGGGCACCGCACATAACAAAATGTCGACGAATGTTTCGGTTATCGTAGGTTTCTTCAAGAATTCCATTAGATCGAAGAAAGATTCATCCATGGTATCGCCAGAAAATTCAAACAAATTTAGGATTTTTTAAATTTGAATCGGCGAGGTAGTGGAGGTTGATCACCCAGCCTTAACCGAAGATCCAGCGGACAACATTTTGTGGTTTCTTGGGGAAGAAAGAAGAAATACAAACAAGTTTTTTATTTTTCAAATTCAAGACCAATATAAAAATCTAACCAATTTAATCCAACTCGAATATTCGATTTTTGTTACTTTTTACTACAATCGTGAAATCTGAGTTACAGCTAAGTACGGACAGCGATAAATAGCGACGGAATTGTTTAATTAGGATTTTGTGGATAACAATACATATCTATTTTATCTATTAGCGTAAAATAATATATTTTATTTAAATTTATTGAGTATAATTAAAATATTGTAATTGAAATTTTTTAAATAATATTTAAAATAGTTTTTACATATTCAACCTATAATTGATGTAAAATAATAACTAATTCTAATATTAATTAATGATTTACTTAGAAATCTATTTAAATAATAATTCTATTTTACATCAATAAAATTAACATAACTTTTTTTTAAATAAAACTAACACAAATTTTGTTTAAGTGAATTTTTTAACTAATAATAATAAATTTTAATTTTAATTATCGCAATCTTTTTTCTCTATATTTTATGCTTAGAAATCTATTCTAATAATTTTAATTTAAAATTAGCACAATTTTTTAATTAATAATTATAACTTAAATTCTAATTATTTTTAAATGTGTAATTATCACAACTTTGATTAAATTGTAATAGTTTTTAAATGTATAATTATCATAATTTCTATTTCATTTCAACTTTTTTAACTAATAATTCTAAATTAAATATTATCATTACATTTAGTAATTAGATGGGAATAAATATTATTCTCATCAATTCAATTTTTTTTTCCAAATTCCTGCTTTTATTTATAGTAGGTTCTATTGACACATGCATTGCATGTAGTTTTACAAGTTTAATATTCTAATCAATTTTTTAAATAATATATTTTAATTTCAACAATTAACGTTAAATGATATTTCTTATTTAAATAATTGAATATAATTAAAATATATTAATTTATCAATTTAAATATTATAATAGAAAATTTTCAAATCATAATTAAATAATTTTTAACATATTCAACATACAATATAATTTTACTTTATGTAATCAATGCAAAAAAACATTATTCAAAACAATTAACATAATTAACTCTAATATTAATTAATAATACTTAAAATTCTATTCAAATAATAACTCTATTTTACAACAATAAAATTTGAACCTACTGCTTAATCTTATATGCCAACTTCTTCAAATGGGGTGTGGATTGGAAACTTTTAAATTTGGATCAAGGCTAATTCGAAGAATTATATCTATAGTGCTATATATAGAAAGGTCTTTAGGGCTTTTCAATAGAATGTATTTTTGTCTTAATTTATATGAAACGGTGGTTAAAACTTCTATCAGATGTCTATTTAACACGAGTTTAAATATTGTCCTTTCTTATTCCTCACCATCAATATTGCATAAAAAAAATGAATGTGTCCATTTATTATTTCCTAAAATTATATAACAATAGTCAAACATAAATTGGTGCCTAAACTTTTATGATGCCATTTGGTAATTTTAAATACTTTGTTTTGATTAAAATGTTAATGTTAATTTTAAAAATGTCAATTTGTTAAATTCAGATCCATGTAGGCTAAATTTCAAATATACAAAAGGATTCTAGAACTTGGAACATATTATAACCTTTACATTTTTACTCTATAAATTAGTTAAAAGATAAAATAAAAACTAACCCAATGCCAACCATACTAGTATTATAGAAATTTATTTATTTATTTAAATTTAAGGCATATTGATAAATTTAGCCTTAAACATTTATATATTTTGTCAATTTGACTCCAATTATTTTTGGAGCTAAATTTGACTATTAACTTTTTTTTTTTAAAAAGTCAAATCGTATTTGTTTGAAAAATATATTAACTAAAACATTGTTTGATATGACTTGATTTGTCTTACGTTAACAAATAATTTTAAAATTATAAAAATAAGAAAAATTCAAAATATATATATAGAAAGTTCATAAAAAAGGTTAACATAAACTACAAATGGATTGTCATGCAAGCTATTATGTTTAAAAATTTAATATTTGCGTCAGGATTTCAATTAAAAAACAACAATTCAACACTTTTTGAAAAGGTGATGATCAAATTGGATTATTTTTGAAAGGTTGGTAGCTAAATTTAGCTAAAAAAATAAAGACCAAATTGACAAGAAATATAAATGTTAAGGACTAAACTTATCATTATCTCAACTCAAGCATCTTAAAGTATCTTCCACTGCGCCAAGAAAAGGAAGAAAGCCAAATTGTAAGAGTTCCATTATCTTTGAGATTGGATTCTCAAACATGATACAAAGTTTTCATATATGCCAAAGTTGTTATTATTGAAAATATTGACAAAGAGTGGCATTAACCAACCTATTAAAAACTACAATATACAACAACACATCAACGCAAAGACAACTTGGCCAAGGTTAGCGCTAATACCTTCACCCCATTTTCTATATCCTGAGGTGACGCATATTCTTCTGGCTTATGACTATATCCTGCAAATACCAATACAATTTAATCTGCATTAAGTTTGTTCTCATGTTCATTAGCTCGAATGCAGTTCAACAATCTTTGCACACCATGTTACTATACTTAAATGCTATGTACTTAATCTGAAATCTGATGCAGTATATGTTGTTGATAAATGAAATGCTTTTGCTGCTTTAGTTCTACTTAGCATTTTGTGCGACTATAGCATTTTGTGCGACTATGTTGTTCTAACTTTTCATTTATTGAAATACAAGATCGGAACATAGATAAGTGGATATGACAAAGACGTGTTAATTGGCCTGAATTATGAGTATCGAATATGGATTTGTGTTTGACACATGTATATTCATTTAGAGTTTTCTAATGTATTTGGAGGATCCTTGAAAGTTTTTATCACCAATATGAGTTAAAGTAAAATGAAGAGTCGAGCAACATAGCTAAAACCCCTCCAAATACATTAAAAAACACTTAATCATATCCGATACTCGCATCCAAGTCCAAATAACATAGATATGTGATACTCTAATCACAATAATTTAGTTGATTTAAAAGGATTGGTAGAAAAAATTACATTGATTCTTAGGTGTAAGAGAACGCAGATCTTACCTTTGTAACATGGAATAAATATCATGCCCATTGGAGATATCCTGGATGAATTTGAAATCTGAATATCAGCATCTAATTATAGTATTTAATCATGATGACAATGCTGATGATTGTGAAATTGAGACTACATTGGCATGTTTAATTGTGTATTTACAGTAAAATTGTGCATATTATGACTAATCCCCTCGACAATTCCTTTCCCTTACAGTGAAAGTTAATATTTGGGAAAAGGATCCGAAATCTGAATCGGGAGCTTTTCTTCTCTATCCAGACATTCATGCATGTTCCTAGTTTATCAGGATGGGTTGGATGGAGAGAATTAGGGGTGTAAATGAGATATCTATGCTTGCAAGCTACTTGAGCTCGACCAGAAAAATAAAAAATAAAAAAACTTGAATTTGGCTCGATCATTATTGAGTCAAGCTTAAGCTATTAAGCAAGCCAAATTCTAGTATCCTAATGTTTACTTGAATAGCTGGCAACCCTAATCACACAATTTTCTTTTAATTAGTATCAAAGAATATCAATTCAAGCTTGAGCACAAATAATCGAGCTTGAAGCCAAGCATGGAAACTGAGATAATTTGTTTACTAGGTAAACAGGCCTAATAGAGCTGAACCTAACTGAGCTTCAAGAGTGAAACATGATTGAGCTCTAACCGAGCTTTAAGCTTTGAATATTTAGTCGAGTTTGAGCTTGACTCGGCTCAGCTCGATTATACCCATAATGAGAATCCCAGCACTTTTCCAAGAGAACATCCCCCAGAGCCATCTAAAGACAGAATAGTCTAGCAAAATTCAGTAAGCCTAGCATTTGAAACAATTCGACATTTCAGGATTGAGTGTCCACGCTCCATTTATTCTCCTAAAATTTACAATCTAAAAGACATCGAAACTGCATAGTTCATACGCTCATATAATTCTTCAAAATATTTGGTACCGGAACTTCAGCTCTATGCTAAACATATAGTTTTGGAGCTTGCAAAAGATTTAGTTTCTAAATACCATTCCCTTACCTTGCCATAAACAGCGAGTCATGGTAAGCTCTGCTGATCATATACTTATACGTTAGGTTCAGCTCATCCGAGGCGTCTACCACTGCTTTGATTACTGATCCGTTAGAATGAGCTGGTGGGTCCTGATTTATGATCTTGAATTCTGATAAGGTGACCTTGCGCTTTTTGGCAATTGATTTTGCAGCTTTATGGATTTTATTAATAACAGCATTCCTAAAGCTTTCCTCGATATCTCGTACATCTACCAAAAAAAAAAAAAAAAGTAATAAGAAACGAAAACATATCTGATTATCAGATAGTAATCCAGATATACAGCCCAGATTATCCAAGAGTGAGGTCAGGCAAATTTAAGAATGGTTCTATCTTCTGTTACTAGGATTTGTGTGAGAGTGTTAGATACGAGTATATGTCTGACACAAGTATATTCAAAATTTTAGAAGCTTTTCCATGTATTTGGAGGGTCATATATCACATCTAGATCCAAATGTGCATCAAAGACTGGTATCGGACATAGGTACTTCAAGAAAAATAGAGTTGGAGCAAAATAGGTTCTATCTTTGTTGAAGTAGGCTTTTTTTGACTTGGATTAAGCATGTGAGACAACTAAAGATTCTCATAGTAAATTTATGCTCTCTTGGAAGAATACTTGCTAACATGATACCATGTTGCTCCAATTCTTCCTTTTTCCTGAAATAACCATCTTCAACACCAATATCCAACGCATATATGAATATGAGAACTGGGATATGACCCTCCAAAGACCTTCCAAATATAAGAAAAAGATCTGAACATACCCGTGTTAGGCACAACCAAGTCCAATTATCATAGCATGATACTTACCAATTTCAAGGTGAGCTTTACTAGGGATGCTATTGATTGCTCCCGGGTAAAGCTCCAAAATCCCTAGAAAACAGAAATAATAAATTTATATTAATTGGAAAAAAATCTATTCAGATGAAATTAAGGGAGCTTCGTTTAGTGCAGAAGAACTCTTTTAATGAAAACATGAAAATATTTCCTTCAGATTTACCTACTGTACCAACAGTATCAAGTGATCCGGATTCCGTTACATGTTTCTCGATAGCTAACATTAACTCGGCAGCTGCCAGTCCAGCATCGTTTCTGCACTCAATAGTATACACACAGGTTATGGATCTTTTTACTTAATAAGCATTCTAGAAAAAAGTATAATGAGGATGATCTAACAGAACCTGAATCTAATTTAACCAAACTACTCCGACCTTTGGATATATATATATATATATATATATATATATGAAATATGCTTTTTACAATCAGCATCAATGAAACACGAAAGTTGCAGAAGTTGGCATTAGTGTTATAAGAATGTCACTCTTATGTTGGACTAGGATGTTCAACTTATTTTCCCAAGTTTTTTCATGTATTTGGAAGGTTATTGAAGGGTCATATTCCCGTACTCACTCCATATACGTGTAGGCACTAGTATTTCAAAGAAAAAAAAAATAGTCACTATCAGTAATATTAACCTGTCTGGCATCAAGACGCCACCTGCATGACCACCATTGCCTTCAAAATCTACTTTTATGCTTGCAGGGGCAGCGATGTTAGTAACTACGCCAATAGATATACCTGAAATAAAGAATCATACGGATAAGCCGATCCCAACACATTGTAAGAAAGAGAAACTGTAACATTCAAAAGCAAGATACCTTCTTCTTCGAGAATCGGTGCTTGTTCTATATGCAACTCAACAAAAGCCGAGTAACTGTCATTCTTCAGAAACACACTGGATAAATCATCTTCATCTCTAGCATAACCAGCAGATCTTGCGGCTTCTAAGAACGATATGTTTTGACCATCAACTGTTCTCTTTAAAGCTTCAGCAAGTGCTTCACCGCCAGCCAATAAGCGGCTGCATGTTGACGAAACATACCAGAGATTTCAAACCTAAGTCAAGAAGTTACCCCTAGCTATGATACATGTGATGAAGTTACTTTACTCGGACTCGAATGCGAGTGTCGGATACAAGTATGCTCAAATTTTTTAAGTTTTTTTCATGTATTTGGAGAGTCCTTGGAGGCTCATTCCTATACTCATAATGAAAGTGTCAATACAGGGGTCTGACATGGGTACTTCCAGAAAAATAAAAATTCAGAGAAACATTGTTTGAAGTGTAATAAACAAGTTAAATCTGCAAAAAAAGAAAAGTCTGCTACTCAGTCATGCTAACCTTCCCAAACAGCCGATCCCAAAGCGCGTTGGCTCTTCTGAAGTGAATAAAATTATCTCCAATGACCTTTTAGGTTTGAACCCGGACCTGCAATAATCCATTTATCATGGACAAAAGTTTTAGCCACAATGCATTAACCTAGGCAAACAAAGATCTTAATCGAAAAGATATACAGTTATCAGAATGAAGATTATTTTGTTGTGCTAGAAAATGAATCAAATACTTTAAAAAGCAACATTAGATTAGGGTTTAAGGATTTTATAGGTTTAAAACATTGTGACAAATCACAAACCGCTTTAGCGCATTAATGGCTTCTATTGCACCTAAAACACCGACGACACCGTCATACTTCCCGGAGTACGGAATAGCATCAATGTGAGAACCTGTTGCCACTGCAGTAAGCTCTGGTTCATAGCCATCCCTGCATTGTAAAAAGCATTCCAAGAACCAAAACAAAAGCAATGAACACATTATCCAAGAAATGAAGGTCTCAATATTGATGTAAGCTTGAAGACCAAATGCAAATCAGAACTAGTAAGAACAAGATGAAGAGCGGATATTAGAACAGTGACATTGCAGTGGCATGAAGAAACCAAGAGTAAACTAAAATCAATTGCGAAGCTCTCAGATACACATGAAAAAAACCAGTTATTTTTAAAATTCATATCCACTCCATCAATAATTAACATGAGGTTGGTGCAAAATCACCAACGAACTGTAACCGGATTAATCAAGATAAAGCACATTTGACATTCTAACCATAATAGTTAATCAGCAGAGAGAATTCAAACAAACAAATAAATGCCAGATATAACAACATATGTAACTTAAAAGCTATGTTACTCAGACTTGGGTGTAAGTATCAGTTTTTTCATGTACTTGGTGTGAGTATCAGTTACTCAAACTAATACACGTCCCTAAATGCATAGGACATAAGAGTAGGATACAAATACTTCAAGAAAAATGAAGTCCAACATAGCTTCTTACAATAATACTGATGCAATCCCGTTTTGGAAATAATCAAAACATCAGTCACTCATTCAAGGTGGCATTAAAATTCTCAGTTGAAATCAATAATAACAAGAAGAATCTTAGTAAGATGGGACAATCAACAATCAAAAAAGAACCTACCACCGACCGAAAATGTTCCCGACAACATCCTCTGTAACGGAAAGCCCAGCAAGTCCCATTAAATTTTTGACGTACCTGTAGTTAAATGTTGCAAAGAAAACATTACTGAACCTGAATGGATGCACAGTTCTAAAATGCGGTAGAACACCGGAGCTTATAATCTTTGCATCGCATTGTGTATCGTCCATGACAATACCAAATTCAATGAAACACTACAAAATTTACATCCACAACAACCATGGTGAATGAGACCGCAACCGCGTCTAGGATGAAACTCACTACCGCGTAGAAATATAGTTGTACATAGAACTCAACTCAACTCAATTCAACTACACTAAACTAAACAACTAGGTTTCCATTGTTCATTTCCTGAAATTTACATTTGATCCTAAAATCATTTAGAAGCAGTATCAACAAAATAAATAAATAAAAGTTGAGTCCTTTAATTAGACGAAAAACTAAATCCGCAATATTAGACCCGACACGATTAAGCAATAAGACATGAAAAAAATAACCCGAATACAGTTCTAATGTTTCAAAATCTACACAATACAAATTAATTTACCGAAAATTATATAAAAGTACTTAACCATGTTTGCGAAACGGCGAAATATACAAACAAGAATACACGAATTACCTGCGAGCCAATACATCATTCTCAGTGTAGAGAATCCTTGTTACTGATGGGGCAGGTGTATCCGAGAAAGTTGATAGCTCATCAATCTAAAGCACAAAAAAATTTCCCATTTTACAACATTAAACCCCCAAACACAAAAACCCATATTTCAAAAGATTTGGGGGGGGGGGGAATTAAAACAACCTGTTTTTGCAGAGCTTGAATATCAACTGAAAGTGAGCTTGAATTTGATGATGTAAAAGTGTGTGATGATTCGTCAACTGGGTACCCAGAGAAATCATGCATGGTTTTAAATGTTGGATCATCATTGTGTTGAGTTGAGATTAAAGGAAAGGAATAAAGGAAGAAGAGGAAGAAGAGCGGGAGAGAGTGAGAGACAGAGAATTTCCAAGACATTTTTTTTTTCTGGTTTTCGTTGCAATATCTTTAATGATTAGTAATATGATAAGCTTATGGTATATTTGGGGAGTTTTTTATTGGAAAGAGAGCAGCTCAGTGGGAGAAGTGCAAGATGCAAATCCTGCGTTGGTGTTTTTTGTTGTTTTGTGCTCAGCAGACTAATTTTATACGTAAAACACAAACTGACAATTACAGACTAAAATAAAAATATTAGTTAATATGTATATTATCCTCAACTTGTACATTTGAATCAAATTAGTACCTTTTTTTTTTAGCTTAATTGATATTTGAATTTACATTTTATTACTGGGAGTGAAATCAAAAATTTTTGTTGGAGACGTAATTAAATTATTTTTACGGTAATAAAAATATAATTTTATTATTTTAATAACCTATATATTTATAATTTTTAAAAGATTAAATCAAATTTTTATCATTTTTAGCAGATAAAGTATAATTTTATCATTACTAATTTAAAATTTTATAAATTATAAAAATATCTAAATGAAATTTTTTTTATTTTAGTGGGGCTAGCCCCTGGCTTCGTCACTGTCTACTACACTTTGATACTTTTGTAATAATGTCCATAAAATTTGATGACATGAAACTAACAACTAATAGAAAGTAAACATATGATAACTTCATATCATAACACGTGACAAGTTCTAATAAAAAATATTAATTTTTAAAAATATATAGATTTATAAAAATTATCTTACAGAACTTGGATAAATAATTATCTAAATTTAAAGTGATGAATCTAGACAACAAATTGACCCAATTCATTCTGCTCTTGTAGTTTAAGAATTTTGTATATCATTTTTTGCTTAATGGTTTAAAAGGCTTTGGAACTTTTAAAATCAATTAAGCCATTGAGACCTTTTTAACCAAATTGAACCCCTTTAACTTACAAAATTAGTCAAAGTGGCCCTTTAACAAACATTGACCATTACAATGCTAAGGTGGTGCTCTATGTCAATGATAGTTGTTGATGAATAAAAGTAAATAATTTAATTTTTTATTTTAAAAAAATTAAAAGCAATATTTAAATTTTCACTAGAATAAACCTGGACAAATAATAGTCCTAGGTCATTTGTTTCAAATTTTTTTCTAAAAAAAAACTAAAAATAATATTTTTTAAATAATATTTTTAAAAATTTATAAGTCTGTAAAAAAATTATTAAAAATTATAAAAATATTAAATAAATTTTAATTTTTTTAAAAAACAATAAGAATCATTAAAAGTTAAGTTCAAAATTAATTCGGACAACCATATGCCCAAATTCATTCAAAATGATTTTTCTAAATTACATAAAGTTTAAACATATTAAAACTTAATTTTCTTTAAAAATTTGATATGTGTATCAATGTTTTAATTCGGTTGGTAGCTTTTAGGATGTATATGAAATAAATAAATATTTTATAAAATAAATAAATAAAAATAATTTTAATTTTATTAATTGTATGTGTAAAGCTTTTTTTTAATGTATGAATATATATAATTAAAATAGTGTATCAATTATTTTATTACATGTGTAGCCTAAAAGGTGTATCAATTATTTTTAGTCTAAATTTTTTAAATAATTAGATATATTCATACATTAAAAAAAAAGCTTTATACATAAGATTAATTAAATTATTTTTATTTTTATTTATTTTATAAAATATTTTTTATTTTGTATATATCCTAAGAGTTACCGGTAGAATTAAAACATTGATACACATATCAAAATTTTAAAGAAAATTAATTTTTTATTTTTTTAAACTTTATATAATTTAGAAAAATCTTTTGAATGAATCTGGACATGTGGTTGTCCAGATTCTTAACTTTTAATGATTTTTATTATTTATTAAAATTTATTTAATATATTATAAATTTAATCATGTTTTAAAAATTTATAAAAAAAATTAAAAATTAGCTTGTTTAAATTTTATTTTATTTTTTAAAAATAAGTTTTGAAATGAATGAACCTCGACAACCATATGTCTAGGTTTATTTTAGTAAAAATTTAAATATTCATTTTATTTTTTAAATTTTTTTAAAAATTGATTTTTTTTTTATTTTTGTTGACATGAAGCACCACGTCAGTAATTGTCACTGACATGGTCAAAGGCCCTATTTGGACAGTTTTGTTAGTTTAAAGGCTCAATTGGGTGCAAAAATGTCGTAAGGGCTTAATTGATTTTTTCGAAAAAGTTTGAGGGCCTTTTAAACCATTAAGCCTTTATTTTTTTCTAAAACATAAGCTTTTTATATTATTATTTTAAAGGTGATATAAAATAAAGAGAGATGGTGAGAATAAAGAAAAAAGAAAATATGAAAGCAATAAATAATATACTTTATTGATCAAATGGATGATTACAATGCTTCATCAGAGTCTCTATTTATAGGCATAAGAAATTAAGAAGTATAAAAGAAATGGAGATCTAATTCTAATAAATATTAGTATTTAAAGTACATTAAAACTTTATCTTGATCATGATGGACATCTACTTAATAAGATATTCACAACGCTCCCTTGGATGTCCATTGATAGATAATATGCATCGTTAAAACCTTATTAGGAAAAATCTTGTGGGATAAAAACCTAATGAAGGAAAGAGAGTACATAATCTATAATATGCTATCTCATTAAAAACCTTACTAGGAAAATCCAATGGGACAAAACCTCGATTAAGGGAAAAAGAGTGCAATACGTATTTACTCCCTCTCATGAAAACATCACATATTTTCTCATATTCTATATATTCAATCTTGAATACTAGTTTTTTAAATGACTATTTGAATGTATTTGCTAAGCATTTATATTACCATTCTTTTAAAAGTCATAAGTGAGGGAAATTTGGGGAAATATATTTTGATCTCTTCAAGAGATTTAATAATAATTATAATAAACTTTAATCATGATTCTTTTATAAAAATACAATTAGGTATTTTGGATCATTTCATAATCCTCATTCAACTACAATTGACTAAGTCAAATTTACCACATATGTTCAAATTATTTCAATTCATATAAATGAACAATTTCTCGAGAATTTCAATATGCTTCTAACATCCTAAATCCTTCAAGGATTTTAATATAAACTTTACTATATAGTGATTCATAAAAGGTTGTAACAATAACCATTAGACGCAAGTTAAATCTTTTATGAATTGTCAATTTAATTATATATCTAAAGGTTATTGCATCCACCATAAAAGAATATTATACCTTTTCATAATCAATGCCACGACTTAGCGAAAAACTTCATATTTTTATTCTGCTTTTGCAAAACTACTTCAATTGCACCCTCATTGGCTTTATACATTTAGATATTTGGACTACTGGTCTAAAATTCCATGAATTTAATTGTACTTGAGTTGCGTCTTTCTATTTTGGTCAATTTATTCCATATCTATATTTCTCAATAGATTAATTCAAGATCTTCCTTTTATTTCATTATTTCAATAATAATATTGCATGCAAAATCATTGTCGACCACTTTTATTATTCGGTTCCACATTTTCTCGATTTGACACAATTTATCGAGATATCTTATTTTCATTATTTTAAAATTCAGTTTCAGGTACTTGAATCTCTTCTGAAGTTTTACTTATTAGTTATGTCTTGGGTCTTTTCTGGAGCACTCGCATCCACTATATGACCATCTAAAAGAATTTTCATCTTTGGAACCGATCAATCTATTATTTATTCTAACTGATTGTCCTACTGAGACTTTGATTCAAATTAAAATATTAGATGGTATATAACACTTGATTATTCTTATTAAGTTTATAATTGCATCTAACAGTTAACTTGTAATGAGTTATCCTTATTGAACTTCTGGTTCAAATTACTCTCCCCCAAATTCATTACAAGTTATTATTTCTCCCCCCTAATGTCGGGAAAACTATCGAATCAAAATTATAATCATAAATTATGTCATAATTAAATCTCGAATACATCTAAAACATTAATAATATAAAGAAACTTGTAATTAATATATATTCCCAACTTTCTTTGAGGATTCACTCATCTTTGTGCGTCCTTGTAACACCCCTAACCTGTATCCGTCGCCGGAACAGAGTTACGGAGCATTACCGAAACTTTCAGAACATCTACAGATAATTTATATCAATCACCATTCTTCCTGCGAAATTATTCGTAGCGTCCCTTAAATGGACCATCGATGCCCAATATGAGCATTAAAATCAAGTCAGGACTTAATCAGAAACTTTAAGAATTTTTCGTGACATTATAAAAATTTTCTAAGTTACAGGGCTCACACGCCCGTGTGGTCCAAGGGACATACCCGTGTGGTCCAAGGGACACGCTCGTGCTGCAGGCCGTGTTCGAACCAGTGTAACTCTCTGACTTGTGCACACGACCGGCCACACGCTCGTGTGCTAGGCAGTGTGGTTAATTAAATTATTCGAATATAGGTGTAGGTTTCACACGGCCAAGACACACACCCGTGTTCTAGGCCGTGTAGCACACACGGCTGAGACACACGCCCGTGTCTCTGCTCGTGTACTTAATTCCAAGCATTCTGTTTCTCGAATTAAAGGTGCAGGGGACACACAGCCTAACCACACGCCTGTGTATCTGCCCTTGTGGACAAAAAGAAGCCATTTCTAGCTTCATTTCTCACCCAAAATTCACACCAATGACCTGCACTCAAACTCACATCCAAATACCAACCATTTCAAGCATTCAAATTAAGCAAACTCTATTATTCAATATGGCATATCATTACATGCATACTTGTTTATAGTCTTTCCTTGGTATATTCCATATGTTAGGCATAATTTGAACAACCATTTAACATGTATGTAGCTACCATAGTATGACATTACAAGTATATCAAAAACAACCATTACTAGCCATTCCAATGGCTAGATTACAAACCACATATTTAAGTCATCTATGGCCAAGTTAACCTATAAATGCCATTATACCAAAATGATTTTACTATATGTACCCAAAATAAGCTAGTGGATAGTGTGATGATGCTCCAATGATCTCCAACCTTTGCGAGCTTTTGAGCACTATAAAATAGGGAAAATAAAATCTAGTAAGCATTACATGCTTAGTAAGTTCATATAACGGAAACTAAACTTACCAATCTCGTTTTTTAAATCTAAGCACACAATATCATGTTTTTCATCAACTTGGCAAAATTGCCTAAACACATGTATTCAATCAAACATGTTAGTCAAAATTTTCATATATATCAAGTAAACATAGATGAGCTCATCATGCAATATTCTTTCAAGACATTATCATTTCATCTCATAATTCTCTCATCGTGGCAAGAGTTTTGTTTGTTGAATCATTGAAATTCCGATGGATACTCAAGTAGTACACTCAAGGTGTACAATTCAATAACCCGTCAATTCTTATCCAAGAGTACCCATTAGGGCATTTAATCAAAGATCACACTCTCGAGCCACGTATCGTATTACAGGATTACTAGTTCAGGCTAAATCCTTTATGTAATGTATGCTCAGAAGAGCTCAATTAGAATTACCAGTCCAGGTTAAATCTTAATTGTAACATATGCTCGAGAGGGATTATATTAGGATTACCCGCCCGGGCTAAATCCTTTCTATAATGAATCAATAGGATTACTCGTCCGAGCTAAATCCCGTCAACAACAAATGCAATCATGCTCAATTAAGTTACACGAACTTACTTCGATACTTGTTCGCGTAAATAATTTACTAATCCAAAACCTTTCCTTTTCCTCTATCTAACCTCAAATTTGTATTGTCCAGATCTATATAAATAAATCATCAATTTCACACATTTCATATTCATTTGGACTCAATTTACATCCTAGGAAAAATTACCATTTTGCCCGTAACTTTTCCATAAATTTCAATTTCATCCTTAGGCTCGGAAAATGAAATTCATGCAATTTACTCCATATTCCAAGCCTAACTGAAATTTCAACATAAAATTTACAGCACATATTTTCTATAAATTTCATAATTTTTCATCAATTTTTACAACTTTACATTTTAGTCCCTAAATCATGTTTTCATAAAAATTACTTTGTAAAAGTTGTTTATCTATCAACAACCTTTCATTTTCTACCATAAATTTTAAATTTTTAGTATATTCATTCATGACCTAATTTCCATACCTTGATAACTTTTCAAATTTATCCTTCAAATAGATAGATTAATGTATTCTGGTTTCAAAAATATCAAAATTACTAAAAACGAGACAAGAAAATTTACCCAATTAAGCCATGAAAGTTTCTTCTCTCTCTCCTAGGGTTTCCATAGAATTTTGGGGAAGATGATAGGAAAAATAAGATGATATCTTTTATCATCTTTTTGATTAATTAAATATTTTTCAATTTCCAATTTAGTCCTAGCCCTTTTTCTAAATTTTCATGGATGAGTCACTAAAATATCTACATACTTTTCTTTAATGGTCTAATTCCATATAAGGACCTTAAGTTTTGAATTCCATAGCTATTTAATCCTTCTAGCCACTAGAATTCAACTTTTGCATTTTATGCGATTTAGTCCATCCCGTAATTAAACACATAATCGGTAAAATTTTCTTATCATAATTTTCACATGACATTTCTAACATAATACGAACCATGCCATAAAATTAAAATAAATTTTATTTACGGATCGAATTTGTAGTCCCGAAACTACTTTGTCCGGTTTCACTAAAATTGGGCTATTACAGTCGTGGTGGAACAATTGGAACATATATGCACATACAAAAATTCAAAGATGAGAAATATTTAGCTCTTGATTGAAAACCAATTGTAATGAGGAGTATTTATAACCTATTGGCTTGATGCGTACAACACGTAAATCAACATAATCTCATGTTGAAATTGAAAGTTTAGTTCTCATAAGTAATGGTTTAGAATTAATCAGAGGTGTTTAATCAATAATTTCTCTAAACCATTATGCACAAACTTTTACAAAAAAATTTCAAACTCAATCAATAAAAGATTGAGATATAAACTCATCAATATTAGCAAGATGAATTATCTTAATTGCATGATCTAAAATTAATTATTTAAACAAGCAATCTTGCAAACGACAGGTTGCAAATTGATAACACATATGTGATTATTTTGTAGATGCATCTACCAAAATCATATAATATCAAAACTATCCATATGAGCCCATATTTGTTTCAGAAATGCAAGACATTAAAGCTCAACTTTAGCTAGTGAATTTCTAATAATCAATTTTCATTGAGAACAAGCAACATATGAGAATTCTTTCAAATGAAAGAATCTTATGGTTCTTTAATGAATGTCCATATGAATTCTTAATTAATTTTAGCATCATATATGATCCAGGATGGTCTAACTGGTCACGCTGAGTAGTAAATGCATTTGTATTAGTAAACTTCTGGTTTACCTTAACATGTGTTTCAGTTGTACTAAATTGTAACCAATTAATAATTTTACTATCATTCCTTTTACTTTGTATCCACATATAAGCGCTACTGTGACATTTACTACTGGAAATTTTTAAATTAATGTGAACATTATAATGTCACTAAGTCAACAAAATAAATATAAATTCTAAATAATTATATGCAATATTTGCTTCAGGAGATATGCCAAAATCTTCAAATATCTAAAAAAAAAATTGCAAATTCAGGTGCATCCAACCACAACGAGCTTTAGATAGAATTATCATATTTTATTGCTCTTAAATAGATCCTTCACAGTAAAATATTTTACTTCCAACCCCTTAATGGGGATGATGACAAAAGAAGAGTATAACAATTATAAAATAAATATAAATTAATAACCCAATCCTCTCTTTTTCATCCTTTTAAAATAGATATTTATAACAATAGTGATTCATATGAAATATAATATTTTCCTCATTCACAATCTCAATATAAGATCCATTATAAATATCATTTAAAACCAATGGATTAACCATCATAAGCCATTAATATATTAGCTCTTCTAGAGCTTTCGACTAATTTTGTACTATCAAATATTGGAATAATATTTGTTTGTTTTAGTACCAAATAAGATAAATACTTTCTATCTATAATGATAGAATTTATTACTACATTCTTATATCATTCCTCAAAGAATTAACAGAAACACAATATTTAGGCATATGCTACATATATGGTTAATAATCTTTCATATCACATTGATAACATAAGTTATTTTTACCCTCTGAAGAGTTATCTTGAGAACTCTCATTGTTCTCTTATTTATTACCATGTTCCCACTTTTAGTGGTCCATGATTATATCTTGTATTTTCTTTATGTTTGCATTCACTTTAGGGAATGCAAGAAATATAGTAAGATAGACTTCTAAACACCTCCATTGATTCTTTATTTCATAATCACCATCGCAAAACATGCATGGATTTCAAATCAAAATCTATCTATTTATATTGTCATGATTAGTCTCCAATCATATCCTCAATTACAACAACAATCATGATCTCTATATTTTTATTTTTCATAATTGTTATGTATTGCTACATTCATTTTTGGGAATGAAGCAAAACTAGTAGGAAGAATTTCATAGTTTTTCATTAGTAACTTATTATTTTGCTTAGCCACTAGAAGGTATGAGATCGTTCAAAAATACTGTTAAAGTCATTTTCACAATATTGCTATTGCAGGAGCACATTAGATATTTCAATCATATAACGTAATGTATTCCTTCGGGGAATATATATAATACAAATACATGAGTATCTCATGTTATTTATATATATGGTTTTAATGTAAAACATAAAAAGGTTTTACTCAACATATATCTTCTTGATTTGAAAAATAATATTATATTTTACAAAATTTTGCATAATAAGGAGCTAAAATATAAGCTCTTAAAGAGCTTTTTACAGTTTGATGCAATATTAGCTCTTTAGGAGCATATAATCATTTTATTGTATAACCTTAATGAATGCTTAATTTATTTTAAATAAAATTTTATTTATTTATATAAAAATAAAATGAATAGGTATAAATAAAACATATATTAAACGTAACAAATAATAAATTCATGTCACTAACAAATCATTATGGTTAGATAATATATATTTTATATATCATACCACAACAAAATACAAAATATTATAATGTCAAATTAAAATAACTTTACAGCTATAAAAGTTTAAACATAAATATTTTCTAACCTCCACCTCTTATGACATAATTTCATCACAAATTTTACAATGTTATGAAATTATCACAGATAGGGTGGATATCCTAAAGTTCATAACAAGTAAGTATTTTTACTCACATTCCACAACAACCATATATCTTAATCAAAATTAAAATTAAACCAATCAATTCTATTAAAAATTAAAAAAATATTTATCTCCACATAAAAATCTCAATAACTAAATGCGTGAAGGGTTTTATAAATTCATAGAGATACGGATAGTGAATTACAGAATTTAAACTTTTTAATAGAAATCAAATCAAATTTCAAAAGAAGTTGATTAGATTGACTTATGTTACCATGGATGAGAAGTAGTGATTATAAACATCCTTTGTAATGAAGAGAAATAGATCATCCCCAAACAAATATAAAAAAGTAAACTTTGAGAATGGATCTTATTTCTCGATTTCATATAGATAACGATATTAAATCTTTCACCATCCTTAAGAACAAAAAGTAAAATAAGTTAATCAAAACAATGATAACATATAATGAAAGAAGTATAACACCCAAACTCGGCCTAGACGTTATGGCGGAATCTGGCGATGTCACATAATAGTGTTTTTGAAATAGTACTTGGCGAGTAAAAAACGTTCCAGTTACTTAGTCTTTGTTATGAATACATCGTATCTTTTTTTCGCAGAAGCTTTGAAACAAAATATTTTAGGGAAACCCGTAATTAATTTTCGAAAACCTTAGTTTATAAGAAAAATCGTTTGTTTTTAGTGAAAACCAAGTTTGATCATGCTTGTCGAAAATAAAACATCAACAGTATAAACTGAGTTAAAACCAGATAGCCCAAAGCCCCAGAAATTACGAAGTAAAACCCAAGTTAAAAGAGGAAGCAAAAAATTAAGAAAACTGCATACATATAGTACGTAATCGTGGTGGTCACCGCCGAGACCTCCGCTGCACCGATTCGCCTAATGTTGAGGATTACCTGAACAGATTAAACAAAAAAGAGTGAGTTTTTGCAAACTCAGTGTGTAATTCCTACAGAAAAATATACACAGCACAAATTCAAAATCAGTTATGTATTTATACATAGTTCGGGCTTGAGCCCTTTACAAAATCGGTGTGGACTTTAGCCCATTTAGATACAGAATCAGATACGGAACAGAGTAACAGAGTCCTACCCACCAGCCTCTACACACCAACTCTGTCCAACCCTACACACCATGTGGGGATAAAATCAACCCACCCATCCCTACACACCATGCTGTATCGGAATACGACACATAATCAGATAATTGTAGCTGTGCTACCAGATATCAGGCTTAGGAGCCTTTCAGAACACTTCCTCCATATAGAATAACCTAACCCCGATGCAATGCAACATACAATACATGATATGAAAATATGCAATCAATAGATCATACATACAAACCGGTCTACATGCTAAGAGTAACATGCTAGAGCACATATATCTCATAGTCAGATCACGTAACCAGGGGTCAAGTAACTCTTACTGACCCTATAGTAGGTCCCAGTCGACTTAGGCAAGCCGAGCAACCTTTTAGAGTATTTCAAAAAATTGGGCTCACACGCCCATGTGGCCTGCCCGTGTGGGCCTACACGGCCCAAATTGGCCTTGGCCGTGTGGATCACATGGCCTGGCTCAGAATTCTAAACGCCTGTGTAGTTCACCTGTATAGACCCACACACTCGTGTGGCCCACACGGCCCAATTGGTCAAGCCCGTGTCTCGTACACGGCCTCACCTGTCCTCACACGGCCATGTCATGCACCCGTGTCATGCACACACGGCCTAGTTTGTCGATCCCACGCTCGTGTGCTGCCACACGGGTGACCACACGCCCGTGTGACGTTGACAATTTCGTTTTTCAACTTTCGTCGATTCTCGTTTTCTGTGTTTTTGGGTACACACCTGGTTTCGTTTGAAGCTAAACCAAACTCCGAGCACTCCAGAACCTAATTATTAACCAATCCAACACCACAATCAGTCTTACTTTGCGATTAATTGAAATTCCGAAACCAAAATACTGTTCCTAAAGCTATGAACACTTACTGCAAAGCTTCAACTCGATTCACTACGAAATAGTAAGAAAAGATCCTTAATCCTCACGATGTGTTGCACAACGATGGATAACGAAACTTAATAATATAGGAACTCCACAGCAAAATGGCAGAATTGGGAAAAGCACGAAATTTGGGAGAAGGAAACAGAGAAAACTGACGTCAATTTGTTTTGGGGAAAAAGAAAATTTGGGAAAAGAAATCAAAATTAATTTGAAATAACTCCCAAATCCCATATTTTCCTCCCACTAATCCACTTCTCAGACTTTTAGTTTGACCGAAACTCTCTCGGTCAAATGAGCAAAAATAAACTTCCTTGCTCGCACAGGGATTCAAACTCAAGACAACCAGCATATCAACACTCCACTTAACCACCAAACCAGCAAGTCCATTCTAATATAATTCAACCAATAATTAAATATAAGCCTATAGAACTAGGTTAAGGCTTTATTCAGAAAAAAAACAAAATTTTCCAAAGTTAAGGCTTGAACCCAAGACCTCTCACACATACCAAAACACTTAATCGTTGAAGTAGATACACAATTGTGTCACACATTCGTAAAAATAAAAATTTAAATTTTTTGGGCATTAAAAGAAGAATGAAAAATAATAATCAGGTATGAAAAATTAAATAAAAAAAACTTCATGTAAAAACTTTGCATCTTGCCGTCAAAGATATTGGAAATCATGGAGGATAAATTTGATCGTCAATAAAAAGAACTATCATTTTAAGCAAAACCGTACTAATAACGTGTTATAAAATAAAGAGAGATGGGGAGAATAAAAAATAAAGAAAATATGAAAGCAATAGAGAATGTACTTTATTGATCAAAGAGATGATTACAATGCTTCATTAGAGTCTCTATTTATAGGAATAAGAAGTATAAAAGAAGTAGAGATCTAATTCTAATAGTATTTAAAGTACATTAAAACTTTATCTTAATCATGATGGACATCCACTTAATAAATATTCATAACAAAAGGATTATTATTTGATATACTGACGGTGGAGTTTTTTTAACTCCACCAGCGAACTTAAGAATCTATTATGTGTTATTAATTGATATTTAAAAAAACAAAAACTAAATAAAAAGCTCAACCACTAATTTATCAAATAATAATCCTTATTTTAGATTATAAAATATATAAATCCAATTTTCAAATAACATATAAATTTATAAAATTTATTTCACATCTAGAATAAATCTAGATAAATGGTTCTCCTTATTTAAATGAACCTATATATCCATTTGTTCATATTTATTCTTGACTTGCTTTTTAGTCATTTTATATTTTTATAAATTCTTTAATAAAATATCAACGTTTTATATTATTATTTTGAAATTAAAAATATATAAATTTATATAAATTATTTTAATATATATATATATATATAAATTTAAGAAAAATTATAAAAATTATTTCACATCCAAAATGAACTTGGTTGTCTAAATTCTAATACACTTGGACATTCATTTATCCAGATCCATTCTAGACTTGCTTTTTTAGTAATTTCATATTTTTTAATTTCTTTTCTCAAATATCATATTTTTATATTATTATTTCGAAATTTAAAAATATACAAAATCTGTTTGTAAATATATAAATTTAATATATATATATATAAATTATTTCACATCCAGAATGAATATGGACAACGAATGTCTAGATTCTAATGAATCTGAACATCGCTTTGTGTGAATTCATTCCAAATATGTTTTTAGTAATTTTATATAAAATTAAAATCTAGACAAATGAAAATATTTATAAAATGAATCTAGACAAATGTTTCAATGTAAAATAACTGCTATAATCTTTTTTATAAATTCAAGTATTTTTTTAAAAATCAATTTTTTTATTAGAGTTTGCCACGTTTCATGATATGAGGTTGCTACATGTCTTTTTATTGCTCGCCAATGTCGCATCATCAACCTGTAATAATGTTATTGCAGAGGTATCAAAGTGAGTGATAAAATCCCAGTTCAAGTATTCAATTAGGTCCAAAAATAAATTAGAATACCAATTAGGTAATTGGACAAATTTAGGAGGCAAAATATATGTTAACCAAAAAACATAACATAAAATATAAGGTTAACATATTATTTGATATTTAAGTTTGATTTTAATAGCAATTTGATAGTTAATATTTTTTTCACTATATTTAAAATAATGTCAACTTATTTTATGTGGCTTGTTGAATATTTGACACATGACCATAATTTTTATAAAAACATTTTTATGTGGCTCGATTAATATTTTCATGATTTTGATTTTGATTTTAATTTAATATTTAATATTTAATATTTTATAATTTTTAATTTTTGTAATTTTATTTTTAATTTTAATATATATTATTTTAATTTATAAAAAATCATATTGTTATTTTTATTTTTTTAATAATTTTATATTTTTTTATATTTTGACAATGATTTTATTGTTGTCATATGTCAAAAATTCATTGAGTCACCAGGAAAAGTTAATACCATTTGGTCTAGGTACCAACTTATGTAATGGAAACCAAATATAGGTACTAAATTAAAAAAAAATGGGTATCAAATTGCACATTGAAAACAAAATTAGGTGTCAATAGTATATTAACCATAAAATATAATATCTATGCTATTATTAAGTCCTAAACTGAGACAATGTTATGAGTTAAATAAGCACCCAGTTAGGCATCCTTTTGGATGGATAGTGAGATAAAAAAAATTGTGGTGGTGACATCAATTACTGTAGCCGTAAGATTAAGTATTGTAGCGATAAGATTAAAATAAGTGATGAGATAAACGTTTAGATTCAATTGTAGCGTGACATTGAGGTGAATTATAATAAAAGAGGAAATTAATGTTAATAACACTAGAATAATATTTGTATTTGATGAAACCTATAACATAATAAAAAATTCAACAAATAATTAAAGATATTAAAATTACTAAAATATAGATATATTATTTTAAATATTTTGATTATTAATATATAATTATATTAAATAAATGAAAAATATTAAATATTTAAATCAAAATAATTAAAAAGATAAATTAAAAATAATTACAAAATTTAAAAAAGTTAATAAAACATAAGTTGAAATTTTATAATAAGTGAATAAAGTGAAATTTAAGGCATGAATGAAATGAAACTTCAATTTTTAAAATAAAAAAAAATGGTAAAACGTGAACATGCCATGATAAAGAAAAGAAACCTAAATAATATAAAAATAATAATTACTTACAAAAAGTATCGAAAACATGTTAATTACGAAAATAAACATTTGTTATAGTGTTCTGACGGTGTTGCCTGACAGATTAGTGGCACCAGGCTGAAATGTGATGACCTAAAATATTAAGAGAATTGCAAATTTCCTGTTTTGGTTGGCAGCAAAAAAAAAAAAAAAGCTTTAAGGTGCGGCTTGGCGGCACCAACCTTTAATGGGTAAATTACTTCATAAATCCCCTTATCTATTATTTTCTTTTATTCTCTTTTACCGTCAGATTATAAAAAAAAAAAGAACAGAACAGTGAGGAAACAAGAGGGCCTTACATGCTCAATACTCCTTTCAGCTATTTATAGAACAACTTTTTGCTAAGTTAAATTATTTGGAATAACCCTGATTCTTTCGTAATGTACAGTTTTGCCTCTTGCTCCAAGCACTCTCAAGCATATAAGCTTTTCAAAGGCATAAACAGTGGTTGCAACATGCTAAAACAGGTAGTGCTAGGCACAAAATCATGAAAGTAGGTTGAATTGCATGGAGTATGAAACTGTGAATTATATATCAAGCAAATAATAAAAAAAAGGGATTTTATGAAGGAAATAAAAGAAAATAATAAATAAGACGGGTTTATGAAGAATTTACCCATTTAAAGTCCAGCGGCACCCTTTAGGCTTTTCTTTTGGCTGCCAACCAAAAGAAAAGAAATAAGTATAAATGGAAAAAAAAAAAAAAAAACCATATGATGTCGGTGAAAGAAGATCAATGCAATGAAAATGAATTTGATTGCACAGTATAATCAATTATTCAATCCTCCAATTTTGAAAATAAATTATTTTAGTACTTCATTTAGTTTTTATCTTTTTTAGTTTTTGAATTTACATTATTGTCAAATCATTTTGTGGGATGTGTTTCGCATTTATCAAATAGTTTTCAAACACTTAACAATGACAAAGGCGAAATAGGCATGACGTCTCGACGTGGACACTGATGTTGTGACAAGGGGCGATGTCACGACAAGGGATGTCGGGACTTCGTGACAACGTGACGAGTTCTACAATTGATGGAGAGGGCGACGTCGTGACGAGCATGTATGGGACGTCACAACAACATGACGTATTCCTCAAGTAATACAGTCACATTTTGATAGCCAAGCAAGACTTCTTCTCCCAATTGAACTCTGATTACTTCAAGGATATTTTAATTATTTTAGCCCTTTAAACTTAGCCTATTTAAAGGGGCCTTGTATCCCTGTTTCGAAAAGACAATTAAAGATGATGTACTACATGGTTTTTTTTTGGGCGACAAGATGTAGTCGCATATGAGTTTTGGTGAGAGTTTTTGTGGTAACTATAGAGAGAATTTTGTACCCCTTTTGAGAGAACTTTATGAGAATTAGGGCTTTGTATTCAGGGTTTTGGGTAATTATGTCTAGTACATTTAGGGTTTTTTACCCAAATAATATAAAATAATTAAATAAATACTAAAATAGGATAAAAACAGTAATATAAAATCGGTGTACCTGACTAATCAGCAGCACCACTCTCCCTAGCCACCGGTCATATAAGCTTTTTTTTTTAAAATTATGGGTGCCTCCTGGTCAATCGGCGACACCAATATTGTACATATTTAATCCCCATAGATTAACCTCTTGCTGCTAATCTTTTATCACCAGAAAGGAAAAATAATGGTTATGGTTTTTCCATTATGTTTGAATTTAAAATTTAGTCCTTTAGTGTAATTTGGTAGTGGAAATAGATAACACCGTTAATTATTCCAATTTTATAAACAAATGAAAGAACCTATCTGAGTACACACAAGCACTTTCCATAACTGAAACCTACGTTTTCTTTTAGGTTAAATGATTGCTTAGGTCTCTATATTATATTTTAATTTAAGATTTGGTCTTTAAACTTCAATTTGAAATAATTTAGTTCTTCTATGCTTATAATGTAATTAGTCAATTCAAATATATAACATAATCAAATGCTGATACAATTTTTTTCTTCAAAACAACCCTCAAACTCATCACGTCAACGTAAAAAAAAAAAACTATGTTATAAAATTGGAATAATTAACAGTGTTACATGTGACACCTTGAATTTTGGGGTTAGAAGTTTTGAGTTTGTGGTTAGGGTCAGTGAGTAGGTTGTGCTATTGTGTTTAGTTGCGCGTTTAAGTGACAGAATGAGCTTGTTGGTCTGGTGGTTAGTTGTGTGTTAGTGTGTCTTTAGGTCACGTATTTGAATTTTTTTGTGTGTGTTCTAGAGAAATATTTTTATTTTGTTTCATAGTAGACTTGTTTTAAGTTTAACAATAATTATTAGTTTTATTTTTATTATTTTTATTTTGGTACTACTTTCTTTTCACTTTCTCCTCTCCCTTCCCCTCTCCCTTTTTTTGGGTTTTCTTTTTTGTTCTTTCTTCTTTTCTTTTTTGAAAACGGTTGCTTTGTGGTTTTCGGAGAGCTTCGGCTTCTTGGTCATCGAGTCGGGTTCTGGACGTCTCTGATCGCGAATCAGGTGTAGGTTCAAACTCTTCAATTTCAATTTGTTGTTTTGATTGTGTGGAACTTGACATGTTCTAAGTGTTTTGGTGAATGTGTAACACCCCAAACCTGGCGTAGACGTTATGGCCGAATCTGGAAGCGTCTCAAGGTAGGGGTTTTGAAAATATTAATTAATTAGCTCATTTGCCAAAAACTTATTTAAGCAGAAGCCTTTAAACCGTTATAATTGTAAACGCAGTCATGTTTTTAGGAAAACCTTCATTTGTAAAAAAAAAATCGTCGTTTTAATAAAGTAATTTTACCAAAGCAAACCATTAGATGAACAAACCAAAAACAAATAGTTAAAAACCAAACAATCCAGAGAGTCCCCAAAAATTACAACTTTCAAATAATTCCAAAAGTTTAATAAAAACCATAAGTACTAAGTTTATCAGTTTTTTTTGTCGATGTAGTGATCACCACCGTGTCTCCGCCGCACCGATCCGCCTATGTCTGTAGATTACTTGACAGAACAAACAAACGGATGTGAGTTTACGTAAACTCAGCGTGTAACCCAACAGAAATAGACAAGCAATATATAGAATATTTCAGACAATCAGATACAGAATCAAGCTTATACCAATCTCAGATACAGTTATAGATATAGATGTACAGATCAAATATTAGATATGCAAAATCCGACCCCCATCCTCTACACAATAGCTCCGACCATCCCATCACACCACATGTGGGGTTCAAAACACCCACCCATCCCTACACACCACATTGTTTCAATACGACACGTATCAAATACGGTACAGCCAAGCTGTCGGATAATAGGCGATGATCGTCGTACAGAACACTTCCTCCATCAATACAAAACCCACCTCACAAACATATACAGAACAAATACATAATATATACTAGACATGCTCAACATGCTATGTACAGATATCAGAACTAACAAATATGCATGGTATAATTATACTTAGAACAGATTATCAGTTACTAAATCTACAGTTTTTGGGGTTTGGTTAGCCCTTACCGACCCTACGGTAGGCCCACAGTCGATTGGGAAGACTCGTGTGACCCTCGAAGAAATTTTAGAAGTTTGGGCCCACATGCCCATGTGAGCCCACACACCCGTGTGGCCTACACACCTAGATTGGCTTCGCCCGTGTAGCCCACACAGCCTAGCCCAAGAATCCACACGCCTGTGTGTCATGCTCGTGTGGGCCCTTACATCCGTGTGGCCCACACGCCAAGATTGGCTTAGCCCGTGTGGCCCATACGGCCACACTCGAGCCACAACATGGTCGTGTCTTACGCACGACCATGCCTTCATCGACTACACAGCCGTGTCTCACACATGGCCTACCACACGGGTGACCACACGCCTGTGTAGCGTTGACAGTACAGTTTTTCAGTTTTTGTCGAAACCTCGTTTTTTACGTTTCGGGTACACACCTGATTCATTTAAGATGCTATAACAATCCTAAGCCCTCCGGAAACCTAGGAACAGAAATTCATTGATCACTTAGCAACCAATTTACGAGTTACTATAAAAATCCTGAATCAACACAAATGACTTATCATCGACAAACACGAATAACAACATGGTTAGGTCATCAGATCGAATTCCCTCCACCACCACTTTCTCCTACATAGAAATTTTGCAAGAATCAAACCCCTAACTTGCCAAAAATACACCACAAAAAAAGAAAAGTATACATTGTAGTTACCAAAAATTAAAACGGGGATAACCCTCTTACCTAAATCCTATGGTGAGCACTAAAAGAACGAGTATAGCACAATGAACAATGAGGAAATTACACAGATCGCCAAAGAGAAGAAAGAGGAAGAACAAATGTCAAGAATTTTTTTTGGAATTTTGGAGAAGAGATGAAAATTTGAAAAAGAAAAACGAACAGATATTATCAGAATCCCCCAAATTCCTCCCCCCTATCCCACTAACAACCACTACTCAGAATTCCATCTCTACTGAAATTCTCTCAAGCAATTGAGTAAAAATTAATGCCCACGCTCGCGCAGGGATTCGACCACAGGACCTCCAACATACTAACTCTCTTACCACTCGAACCAGCAGGCTCATTCTGATATGGATTAACAAACAAATTATTATAAGCCCACTGACCAAAGATAAGGCTTAGATCCCAAAAATAACAAAACTTGGCAAAGGTTAGGCTTGAACCCAAGACCTCTCAAACACTCCCAGAACACTTAACCACTAAAGCAGATACATAATTATGTTAAAAATTTACATAAACATAAATACATTTTTCAGGGCTTTACAGAATGTGTGGTAGGTTTCACTTCTAAGCTTCGTAAAACTTGGTTTTCTATGGTATCTTTTTGACTTATTAGAGTTTAGGGGGCGTTTGGTGTGTGAATTCACAGTTTGCAAGATGTTTCGAGGTGGTTTTGGGACCATATGAAAGACCAAATGGGCATGTGTTAGTCCACACGACCGTATGGAATTGGGTATTAGGGTTTTTGGATGAAAATTCATGCCACACGGCCTGGCCACATGGCTGTGTGGCTGATTTGGGAAAATTAGTCGATTTTTACATGGCCGTGTCCTCTGGGCACACGGGCATGTGTGTTTGAGAATTAGGGATTTAGTGATTTGGTGCCATATGACCTAGCCACAAGGGTATGTTTTTGGACACACGACCATGTCTGGTGGGCACACGGACGTGTGAGACTCTCACACTGTTGTGTCTGCCCTATATACTATTTTAGCACAAACGGACAGAGAGTTACACGACCTGATCACACAGCCATGTCCCTAGGTTACACGAGCATGTTCCTCCTTCCACATGAGCGTGTGCCCCTCTACATAGGCATGTTGACCCCCACACAGCCTAAACATTTCCACACGGCTGGAGCACATAGTCGTATCGCCCGACCTCGCTAAATTTTATTCTTTGTCAAATTAAAGCTTGATTGTGATTCTGTGTAACGCCCTGATAAATTTATTTCTGTTTCTATAAATATCTGACACAAATATTTATCTGCTTCAGTGGTTAAGTATTCTGGGTGTGTGTGAGAGGTCCCAAGTTAAAGCCCTACCTTCGAAAAATTTTGGTTATTTTTAGGTCCAAGCCTTACCCTTGTTGAGTGGGCTTATATTAAATTGCTTGTAAATTCATATTAGAATGAGCTTACTGGTCCGAGTGGTAAGGGGGTTAGTATGTTGGGGGTCTTGTGTTTGAATCCCTGCGCGAGTGTGGATGATATATTTGTACTTGATTGTCTGATGGTGTTTTAATGGAGTTAAAAGTCCTAGGAGGTTGTGATTTAGTAGTTTAGTGGGAGAAAATTAAGGGATAAGTTATCGTATATTTTATTCTTTTTCCTTTTTATTAATTTTCTTTTTTAAAATTTTGGTTTCTTTCCCCAAAATTCTGACGTGATTTTTGCTTCTTACTCTATTCTTTCTTACTGTGTTCTTCCTCTTCAATTTGTTCCCTCATTTGTTTATCCAAAATTCATATTGCGATTCACGGTGTTCGTTAATTGGCTTGAAGAAGGCAGTAACGTAGGGGTTGTCGTTTCAACGGTTTAGTTTGATCATGTGGGCATTTTCTGTGGTGGTGCTAGTGGTCTCGGGAATGTTTTTACATAAAAAAATACCAAGTGTGTACCCAAAATACTAAAAAATGAGCTTCGATGAAAGCCGAAAACCCCCTCTGTTGATGCCACACGGGCGTGTGGTCACCCGTGTGGTTGGCCGTGTGTGAGACCTAGCCGTGTGGTCGATGACGGCACGGTCATGCACAAGACACGGTCGTGTAGTGGCTGGAGTGTGGCTATGTGGGCCACACGGGCTAGGCCAAGTGAGGTGCGTGAGCCCACACGAGCGTGTAAATTTTGGGCTAGGCCGTGTGGGCCACACAAGCAAAGGCCAATCTAGGCGTGTGGGCCACACGGGCGTGTAGGCCTACAAATTGAAATTTTTCCTAGGGTCGCACGGGTCGCTCCGATCGAATGTGGGCTTACTGCAGGGTCGGTAAGGGCTAGTTAAACCCTGATTTGCATGCTATGATATTCTAATAGACTGATCTGAGTAGGGTATTAAATGTATGCCTGACTATACTAATGTATGTATATCCATTATTTGTAAAAAGCATGTTGAGCATGTTTGATTTGTTATATCTGTATCTAAATTCTTGTATATGTATTTGGGGTGAGATATGTATATGTGGATGAAGTATTTTGTTCAGCGTTGATCGCCTTTATTCTGGCAGCTTGGTTGCACATTATCTGATATGTGTCTCATTGGGACAATGTGGTATGTAGGGATGGGTGGGTGTTTTTAACCCCATATGGTGTGATGGGATGGTCGGAGTTGGTGCGTAGAGGATGGGAGTAGGATTTCGCATATCTGAATTTGAAATTGAATTTGTATCTGTATTTGACTAAGCATATGATTCTGTATGTTTGCATGCTTAATTCTGTTGGGTTACACACTGAGTTTATGTAAACTCACACCTGTTTGTCTGTTTTGTTAGGTAATCCACAGATTTAGGCAGATCGGTGTAGCAGAGACTCATCGGTGACCACTCGAACGTAAGTTGATAAAAATTAATCATTTATGGGTTATACATGAATTTGGTTATATTTTGAGAGTTTGTAAATTCTGGGACTTTCTAGACTTTCTGGGTTTTATAACTGCTGGTTTTGGTTTATATGTTGTTAAACTGTATGCTTAAACGAAACATTTTCCTTAAGAAATGACAATTTATTCGCAAACAAAAGTTTTTCTAAAACACGATTGCGTTTTCAAATTATAACTGTTTTAAGGCTTCCGCTGTAATAAGTTTTGGCAAATGGACTAATTTAACAGTGTTTTCAATTAAAAATTTGAATGTTCTGGCGAGACAATTTCGTTTTCCAAAACCCCTACCTTGTAACATTTTTGGATTTGGCCAAAACGTCTAGGCCGAGTTTGGGGTGTTACATTTAGTGGTATCAGAGTCAGGTTGCAAAACTCAGGCTGTGAATTTTGGGTTTCAAAATTATATTTCGAAAAAAATTATTTTTCAAATATTTTTTTGGATAAAATGAGAAAGTATGTGGTACACCGAGTCTCTAACGCCGATCCTGTAAGTATTTCTGAATTTCTGGTATAAAACTCTGAAAATATTGTAGTTAGCACTTTCTGAAATTATACTGAGTAGTTAGAGACTGAAATCGTTGAAAATAATTTTAAAATTCTGACAACTTATGCATAAAACATCTGCTAATAAATACTGAAATTGATGCATAAAATTTTTAATGTAGATAAAACTTAAAATTTACGATGAGCGCTCATGGAACTCGTAGACGTAGTATTCGTGGCCATGGTAGAGGCCGTAGGGAGGCTCGAGCTGAGTTTTCCTCTCTGGGTAGTATGCCACATTTGGATATGAGTGAGACATCAGTTTCACCTGCTACTAAGACCGGGTCTCAAAGTCACTCGACTGGGGACGACGGACTGTCTCAAACCATATTAAAGATTTTAGAGAGGGTCGCTGGACCCCATTCTAGAGCTGGGGGCTAAGGGTCGGTAACTAAACGACTCCGATCTAATGGTGCTGAGTTGTTTAGGGGTGTCACTAGAGTCGCCCCTAGTGTGGCCGAGTATTGGTTAGAGGCCACCGAGAGGATCATGAATGATTTAGACTGTACTCCCGAGTAGAAATTTAAGGGTGCAGCCTCCCTTCTTTATGATGGGGCTTACCAGTGGTGGTTGACGGTTGAGAAGGGTACTCAGCCGGATCGTCTGAGTTGGGATTTCTTTAAGACCACCTTTCAGAGTAAATATGTGGAGGCTAGCTATGTGGATGCTTGTAGGCGTAAGTTCATGAATCTCATGCAGGGCGATAGATCGGTGGTCGAGTATGAGGCTGAATTTCTAAGGTTGAGCCGTTACGCTCGAGGCATGGTGGCGTTTGAGTATGAGAGGTGTGTCCACTTTGAGGATGGTCTGAGGGATAACTTGAGGGTTCTGATTACTCCATAGAGGAAGTGGGAGTTCATAGTTTTAGTTGAGAAGGCAAAGATCGTCGAAGATGTTAAGCACGTGGAGCGCCAGAATAAGGATCGAGAGAGAGGTAAGAATAAGAGGGATTCAAAGCCATCTGGTTCTATTCAGAGGCCTAAGAAAAAGGCTAGACCTGATGGGTTGGTTAGGGTGGGAGCCCCTGTTGCTCTTATCGGGATTCAGCCGTGTGAAGATTATGGTAGGAGCCATCCAGAAGAGTGTTGGAGGAGGATTGGGGCTTGTCTGAGGTGTGGGTCATTAGAGCATCGTATTAGAGAGTGTCCACAGAGGGCTGATCAGATGCAAGCTTCGGGACCAGGTTCTGCACAGCCTCAAAGGGCAATTTAGTAGCTACCTAGGGGCCGTGGACAGGCTAGCGGTGGTAACGGTATAGGTCGTGAGTAGAGAGCACCGGGCAGAGGTACCGATTAGACTGATGTGAGATAGACTGCATTAGTTTATGCCACATGACGTCGAGAGGATAAAGATGCTCTTGATTTCATCACCGGTACATTCTTTATATTTGATGTGCCTTATACTGCTTTGATAGACATAGGTTCCACACACTTCTATGTAGCTAGTACTATATTTGAAACCCTGGGGATTTCCGTTGAGAGCACCACTAGTGAGGTTACTGTACTGAGTCCATTAGGGCAGTCTGTTCGAGTTAGTAAACTATATAGGGACATTCCATTAGAGGTGTAAGAAGCGGTATTTCTAGCGGATCTGATGGAGCTTCCATTTAGGAAATTTGACTTGATCTTGGGAATGGATTGGTTGGTTAAGCATTGGGTTAGTTTGGATTCCGCGACTAAGAGGGTCATTCTGAGGACCAAAGATGATATGTAGATGGTTGTGATTGGTTTGCCAAATGTAATCTCCACGCTTGTGGCCGATAAATTGGTTTAGAAAGGGTGTGAGGCTTACCTGGCTTACGTCAGTGATTCTATTTCTAAGGACTCTTCGGTTGGGGATATCAGAATAGTAAGTAATTTTTTGGATGTCTTTCCTGAAGAGTTACTGGGTTTGCCTCCGAATCGAGAGGTTGAGTTTGGAATTGAACTCCTTCCGGGTACAGTTCTGGTGTCTATCGCTTCATACCGTATGGCACCGAAGGAGCTTACAGAGCTTAAGGCTCAACTGTAAGAGCTGCTAGATCGTGGTTTCATCCATCCTAGTGTGTCTCCGTGGGGAGCACCAGTTCTATTTGTTAAAAAGAAGGATGGGACCATGAGTATGTGCATCGACTATCGATAGTTGAACAAGTTGACTGTAAAGAATAAGTATCCACTTTCGAGGATCGATGACTTGTTTGATCAGTTTCGAGGGGCTTCAGTGTTTTTGAAAATTGATCTTTGTTCTGGCTATCATCAGTTGTGGGTTAAGGATGTGGATGTTCATAAGACTATATTTAGGACTCGTTATGGACATTACGAGTTCCTAGTGATGCCTTTTGGTTTGACGAATGCTCCGGCAGCATTTATGGATTTAATGAATTGATTATTTTAGCCATATCTGGATCAGTTTGTCATAGTTTTTATTGATGACATTCTGGTATACTCTACATCCAAGGATCACATGATGAGAACCTTAGAGTAGTGCTTCAGATTCTTCAAGAAAAATAGCTCTACGGTAAGTTAAGCAAGTGTGAATTCTAGTTGCATAAAGTAACTTTTTTGGGGCACTTAGTTTCCACTGAGGGGATCTGTGTTGATCTGAGGAAGATAGTGGCTGTACTAGATTGGAAATAACCTAAGAACGTATCTGAGATCCGTAGCTTTCTGAGTTTGGCGAGAAATTATCGGTGGTTTGTTGAGAGGTTTGCTCTGATTGCAGCTCCCTTGATTAAGCTTCTGTGTAAGGGTGTTCCATTTGTTTGGACTGATGCGCAACAATCGAGCTTCAAGAAGCTCAAGTTTGTTTTGACTCAGGCTTCTGTTTTGATACAGCCTGAATCTAATAAGGAGTTTATGGTGTACAGTGATACGTTGCATGTTATTCTGGGATGTGTATTAATGTAAGAATGAAAAGTTATGGCTTATGCGTCCTGTCAGCTTAAGACATACGAAGGGAACTATCCGATGCATAATCTAGAGTTAGCCACTATGGTCTTTGCGTTGAAAATCTTAAGGTACTATCTGTATGGTGAGAGGTGTATCATCTACACCGATCACAAGAGTCTCAAGTACCTCCTTACTCAGAAGGAGTTAAGTCTTAGGTAGCGCCGATGGATTGAATTGTTCAAGGATTATGACTGCACGATAGAGTACCATCCTGGTAAGGCCAATGTGGTGGCCGATGCTTTAAGTCAGAGGGCGATGTCTGATTTGAGAGCGATGTTCACTCGACTTAGTCTATTTGGTGATGGGAGTCTGTTGACTGAGTTGCAAGTTAAGCCGACTTGGACTGATCAGATTCGAGTCAATCAGTTGGGGGATGAGTCTCTGGGTTTATGATTTCGTCAGATTGAGAGTGGTAGTACTTTAGATTTTGGGCTAAATGATTGTGGTGTTTTGTGTTTTCGAGGTCGAATCTGTGTGCCAAATGATACTGATTTGAGGCAGTCAATTCTGAGGGAGGTGCATAGTAGCCCTTATGCTATGCATCCTGGTGGTAATAAGATGTATTGTGATCTTCATGAGTTGTACTGATGGCTTGGTTTGAAGCATGAGGTTATGAATTTTGTGGCTCGATATCTGACGTGCCAGCAGGTTAAGGTTGAGCACTAGTTACCTTTGGGTTTGTTGCAGCCGGTTAAGATTCCCTTATGAAAATAGGAACAAGTGAGGATGGACTTCGTTAGTGGGTTGCCCTTGACACCCACAAAAAAGGATTCTATTTGGGTCATCGTGGATTGATTAACCAAGTTTGCTCACTTTATTCTGGTTCGGACGGACTATTCTCTGCAGAAGTTAGCAAAGCTCTATATTTCTGAGATTGTGAGATTGCATGGGGTTCCTGTTTTGATTATTTCTGATAGAGATCATCGTTTCACTTCTCGGTTCTTGAATAAGTTGCATGAGGCTCTAGGTTCGAGGTTGGACTTCAGTACTTCATTCTATCCTCAGATCGATGGTCAATCTAATTCAGATACTAGAGGACATGCTTTGGAGTTGTGTTATTGATTCTCGAGGTAATTGGGAGGATTATCTACCGCTAGCTGAGTTCACCTATAATAATAGTTTCCAGTCTAGCATCCAGATGGCACCTTACGAGGCTTTATATAGTCGTAAGTGTCGTACACCGTTATGTTGGACTGAGTTGGGTGAACGTCGGGTTTTAGGTCCTGAGTTGGTTTTTGAGACTGAAGACAAGGTTAGACTGATTCGGGATGATGGCAGCGTCTGATAAAAAGAAATCTTATGTAGATCTGAAGAGACGTGATATCGAGTACTCTGTGGGGGACTTTGTGTTTCTTAAGGTTTCTCCTTCAAAGAAGGTTCTGAGATTCAGTTGTAAGGGCAAGTTGAGCCTTAGGTTTATTGGACCATATCGAATCTGAAGTGCGTGGGACTGGTTGCTTATCAGTTGAAGCTACCTCTAGAGTTAGATCGTATCCACGATGTCTTCCATCTTTTGATGTTGAGGCAGTATTAGTCAGATCCATCTCATATTGTCTCTATTGAGGAGATCGAGGTTAGACTGGACTTGACCTTTGAGGAAAAGCCAGTTCAGATTCTGGATCGAGATGTTAAGGTTTTGAGGAGGAAGTCCATTCCTTTAGTAAAGGTTCTGTGATGGAATCATGGTACCGAGGAGGCCACATGGGAACCTGAGGACTCGATGCGTCAGCAGTATCCTCATCTGTTCTGATCAGGTAAATTTTGAGGTCGAAATTTTTTTAAGGGGTAGAGTTGTAAGCCCTGATAAATTTGTTTCTGTTTCTATAAATATCTGACACAAATATCTGTTTACTTTAGTGGTTAAGTGATCTGGGTGTGCGTGAGAGGTCTCAAGTTTAAGCCCTACCTTTGGCAAATTTTGGTTAGTTTTAGGTCCAAGCCTTACCCTTGTTGAGTGGGTTTATATTAAATTGCTTGTAAAATTATATCAGAATGAGCCTGCTAGTTCGAGTGGTAAGGGGGTTGGTGTGTTGAAGGTCTTGTGTTCGAATCCCAGTGCGAGCGTGGATGATATATTTTTACTTGATTGTCTAATAGTGTTTCAGTGGAGTTAAAAGTCTGAGGAGGTTGTGATATAGTGGGTTAGTGGGAGAGAATTAAAGAGTATGTTATCATATCTTTTATTATTTTTCCTTTTTATTAATTTTCTTTTTCAAAATTTCAGTTTCTTTCCCCAAAATTCTGACGTGATTTTTGCTTCTTACTCTATTCTTTCCTTCTGTGTTCTTCCTCTTCAATCTACGCCCTATCTGTTCATCCAGAATTCGTATTGCGATTCACGGTGTTCATTAATTAGCTTGGAAAAGGCGTTGAGGCAAGGGTTGCCATTTCAACAGTTTAGTTTGATCGTGTGGGCATTTTCTGTAGTGGTGCTGGTGGTTTCGGGAGTATTTTTACATCGAAAACATACCAGGTGTGTACCCAAAAAGTAGAAAAACGAGCTTTAGCGAATGACAAAAAACCCCTTTGTCGACGCCATATGGGCGTGTGGTCACCCGTGTGGTTGGCCGTGTGTGAAACACGGCTGTGTGGTTGACAAAGACATGGCCGTGCACAAGACACGATCGTGTGGTGGCCGGAGTGTAGCCGTGTTGGCCACATGGGCTAGGCCAAATGGAGCGTGTGGGCCCACACGAACATGTCACACAGGCGTGTGGATTTTGGGCCAGGTACTGTGGGCCACACGGGCGTGTAGGCCCACACGGGCAAATCATACAGGCATGTGGGCCCATAATTTTGAAATTTTTCCTAGGGTCGTACGGGTCGCTCCGATCGAATGTGGGCTTACTGTAGGGTCGGTAAGGGCTAGTTAAACCCTGATTTGCATGCTATGATATTCTAACAGACTGATCTGAGTAGGGTACTAAATGTATGCCTGACTATATTGATGTATGTATATTTGTTATTTTTAAAAGGCATGTTGAGTATGTTTGATTTGTTATATCTGTATCTGAATTTCTGTATCTGTATTTGGGGTAGGATATGTATATACGGATGAAGTATTTTGTTCGGCATTAATCACCTTTATTTTGGCAGCTTGGCTGCATATTATCTGATATGTGTCTCATTGGCACAATGTGGTGTGTAGGGATGGGTGAGTATTTTTAACTCCACTTGGTGTGATGGGATGGTCAGAGTTGGTGTGTAGAGGATGGGGGTAGGATTTTTCATATCTGAATCTGAAATTGAATCTGTATCTGTATCTGACTAAGCATATGATTTTGTATGTTTGCATGCTTAATTATGTTAGGTTACACACTGAGTTTACGTAAACTCACACCTGTTTGTCTGTTATGTCAGGCAATCCATAGGTTTAGGTAGATCAGTGCAGCAGAGACTTAGCGGTGACCAGTCGAATGTAAATTGATAAAATTTAATTATTTATGGGTTATTCTTGAATTTGGTTATATTTTGAGAGTTTGTAAATTCTGGGACTTTCTGGACTTTTTGGGTTTTATAGCTGCTGGTTTTGGTTTATATGTTGTTAAATTGCATGCTTAAATGAAACATTTTCTTCTAGAAATGACAATTTATTAGCAAACAAAGGTTTTTTCTAAAACACGACTGTGTTTTCAAATTATAACTGTTTTAAGGCTTCTGCTGTAATAAGTTTTGGCAAATAGACTAATTTAATGGTGTTTTCAATTAAAAATGTGAATGTTCTAACGAGACAATTCCGTTTTCCAAAACCCCTACCTTGTGACATTTTCGAATTCGGCCAAAATGTCTAGGCTGAGTTTGGGATGTTACATTCTGTGTGTTCCGAATCCTAGCTAAGTCTTAGCACGAGTGATTGGGAATTTGATTCGGCCTAGACTAGTGTGTTTTATATAGATATACCGGGTAAATGAATGTATGCATTTCTGGTTCTGAGTGATTGGTGTGTGAGTGGTTGTGTGTGGTGCGCATGCTATGACTGTATGAGAATTCTATAATTGATTGATTGGAGTGAGTTTCTGTGTCTGAATGACTATCTGGAAATTTTTTATTTTGATTATGTACGCCTATTTGTATACATACACTTGCATAAAACTTTTGGGGTTTGGTTGTGAAGAGAAGGAAGACTGTTCTGATCTGGCAGTTTAAACTGCAACATGCCTGTATAGCTGTTTATCGCATTGCACTATACTGCATATACACCAGCCTTACTGCGTATTATTATCTGACTGGCGTAGTCTACGTACATAGTGTGTAGGGTTGGATCGGCCTTTCGAGGTCCTAGTGGTGTGTTTGGTTGGATGAGCTTAAATAGCTCTTTTGGGGTGTGATCGGGGGACGGAGAGGTGTTTTGGCTGGATGGGTGGTTTTTTTTATCACTTGACTGCATTCATACGCATCTGTTTGAGTGTTCAGGGTGCAAGATTATTTGACTGTATTCTGTCTGACTGAATAACACTTGTGACTGAGTGTCTGTATGTGACATGGTGTGTTTGAATAGTTACGTTCTATTGGGACGTTGGTTCCAAGTTTACTTTCTGACTCTGCATATATCTCTAAGTATGTTTTGCTATTGAATTGAGTTCCATAATTCTATTATTAGTCATGTGTCGAACTCACGCTGAGCTCATGTAGCTCACCCCTTTTAGTGTTTTTCCCTTTCAGGTACATTTACGTGTTCTGGTGTTGGACTCGGTATGCGGGGGTCTAGGAAGCATCACGTTTTTAAAACTGGTTAATAAAGTGTTTTTTGTAAATCTGAGTTTTATGTAAACGATATTGGACTGTAAGTTTTGTTTTAAATACTGTTTGTTTTTCGGGTTGTTAAACTAAAATTTCCCACAATCACTTCGGTGATCAATGTGACTTCCGAAATTCGGTCTAACTTCCAGGCCGAGTTTTGGGGTGTTACATTACCTATTTCCACTACCAAATTACACTAAAGGACTAAATTTTGAATTCAAACAGAATGGAAAGACCAAAACCATTATTTTTCCTTTCTGGTGATGAAAGAATAGTAGTAAGGGGTTAATCTATGGCGATTAAATCAGTACAATACTGGTGCCGCCGATTAACCAGGCGGCACTCATAATTTTTTTTTTTAAAAGTTGATATGATCAATGGTTGGGGAGAGGGATGCCGTCGGTTGGTCAGGCGACATCGATTTTTTTACTATAACTCCTGCCTAGATTCAAAAATATTAATGATTTTATCCCATTTTAGTATTTATTTAATTATTTTATATTATTTGGGTAAAACCCCCATACATTTGGGTCTATTTTCTCCACATTGCACTCTTGTTTGTTTACTCATTTAATGAAAAGCTGAAGCCTCCTTTGATCGTGATTTTTATCCTCTTCGGAGGAGTTTTCCACGTAAAATTTGTGTTCAATCTTCTCTACCTTTTCTATTTCGTTGTTTATACGGGTCAATCCCCAAAATATTCAAAATAGATGGAAAGATTAACGTCTATTAATTTTGTTGATGTGGCATCCATGTGACAATCCATATGTATGTCACATTAGCAATTGATTAATATTTTAAAAATTAATTTTTTATAATTTTTATACTTTTTAATTTTCTTAAAAATATTTTTTATATATTGTAATGCCCCAAAAATTTGAATGTCTGACTATTGAATTCTATCGTAATTAAATTTTTGTATTTGTGGATACATGCTCTATGTATGTGTTTGAGGTCAGGGGTTCAAGTTGAGTTTTTAGGAAGTTTTGCTCTTTTGTTTAAAATTAACCTCTACTTTTGAGCCATTGACTTAAGTTTATTTCCTTGATAATTTATGTCAAGAATGAGCTTGTTGGTTCACTGGTTAAGCATCTGTTTACTCCTTGATCCTGTGTTCGAGTCTTTGCGCAACTAATAGAGAAATATTTTTGTGTGTCGTTGAAACGACGGAAATGTGCAACTGTACATAATCACAACAAGTAATAAAGTGACAAGTAAATGTCGATTTATCGTAACCACAGGGATTGTGAAAAGAATTATTTATGAATGCAATTTTAAAAACACTTTGGTGAAGAAAAATATTTTGATTTGAGGAGGTGATTAAAAACTAAGTGAAATAAATAAAAATAAAATGTTCCAATGCACGATTTCAAAAGATTTCTTTAATCAAGATGACATAATTGTGTTAGATTAATTACATTTCTTAACTTAGAATTATTAAACTCATGTTTATGTCGTTACGAATAAATTCACGAAAACTCGGTAATTTGCTAACTTATGAACATACTTACCAAAAATTCATTTATCTTTTGACTATATCTCTATGTCAATTCAACCGATTAAACAAATTTTAATAAGCAAATGTGTTAATGCACATACATACTTATGAAATTAAAATAATCTCTTGTACATATCTCTATGCCAATTCAAACAATTAATTCAATCTCATAAGCACATAAAAGATTACGTGAGGTAACAATGTATTTCTACCTTGAAACAGTTTAATCACAATAATCTTGCAAGTTATGCAAGACTAATGTATCGTCAGATACTGTTGCTGATTTAGTCCTTAGCTACCTTAGATGATTAAACATGTACTGATTAAGTATCATGTCAATTAATTACAATTTCAATCCGTTTAAATAATTAATTCATTAGTTACCTTACAAATTGCAATGAAATATTAACTTAGACATGGTTTTACTTAATCAAACATCTTACCGAGGCCTATAACAACACAAACACAATTTTCATAACTTAAGTAGATGAAATGCAATCAACCTAACACGAATTAAATTCAACCCATATTAATTAAATTTAACAATTCAACATCACAAATATTCATAGACATGTTCATCATAACAACAACAAAATTAAAAGGATAGGGAACAAGAATCAAATCTGGTATTTTCTCCGTGGCTTGACTAGTTTGCTTCACTCCTCCTTCTCCACTTGTTCTTGTTGCATCGAGGCTTCTATGAACACTTGAATGCTGCTCCAAATGGTGGTTGATTGACTCTTTTTCAAGAGGTGAAATCGGCAAGGGAACAGGGGAAAAAAATGAAGAACAATGGAAGGGAATGAAGAGAGAGAAATGAAGAGATGAGAAGGGTTGAGATGTGTTTGAAGTGAGCAGCCAATGGGGTATTTATAGGTTGAGAAGGCTACTAAAAATAGCCAAAATCAGCAGCTAAAGACTCCCCACATGGCCGGCCACACATGTGGCATGTTTGAAGATTTCAAACATGCTATTTTAAGGTAGGGGCAAATCTAGAAGGTATAAATAGTGGAGGGGTTTGAATGCAATTTGAAGGAGTCTTCAAAGGCCATTTTGCAAGCCAAATAATCAGCCAATCAAGCTGATTGGGTCAGCATATGGGACATTTTGGGCTGCCCAGTGCTCGGTTGGATCGGTTTTCTCGATTCAGCTCAACTGGACCCCTTTTCATAATTAATTAAAAATAATTTATTTAACCCAATTTAAATTGGATTAAAATTAAAATTAATTATATTATGAATTAATACACATAATTTTGACCGTCTTAGGCTAGAAAAAATTAATTCTCCTTGATGCTTCAAAATTGCTTCTCGATTTTATGCTTTTAGTAGTGTCTGTCGAGCCGTTTTTCGACCTTTGTGCAAACCTGTCAAAAATAATCAAAAATAATCAAAATTTTATATAAAATTAATTATAATTCAAAATTTTCATAATTTGGGTGCAATTTAATTATTTTATAAATATTATTTATTTTTAGACACGAATTTTACCGAAACTGCATGAATTTGAGTTAAAAAGAGCATGAAAAAGTGTGTATATTTTCGTGTTTCCAGCCGTCTATTAAATGTTGTAAATCTTTTGTTAGTTTTATTTTTTTTAAAGTTAATTGACGTTTTTTCTTCCCTCTTTCCCTTTCCCTTTTCATTTTCTTTTACATTTTTATTCTTCTTTCTTTTCTTTTCTTTCTCATGTTGATTGCCTTGGTAACTTTGCTAGAAGGTTAAATCAAGGTCGTCGTGTTGTCCATTGTTTTGATTGAAAAGCTCTACTTAAGTTTCTTTTGTTTTGTTTATGTTTTCGTTTGTTTTTGCTATTGTATTGTGAGTTTGAATGTTATTGTAAGGGTTTCTCCAATTCTCGTTAATGGCTTGTTTTGCTTCCGTTAGGCGAAGATCTTGAGAGGAGTGTTCCTCTGATAATTTAATTTCTATTAGGGGCCGAATGATCTTTGGTAAGTGACTGTTTGGAATTTTAGGGTTTTTACGTCGAAGTTTTCGACGTAGTTTAATTCGACTGTGAATTAGAATCTTAGTTCAATTAAGTTCTTAATTGAGTTATTGAATGGTCGTTTTAGGCTTCGAAAGTCTTATACATTGTTTCGACTTCGAAACTACTTCAGGTACATACCAAAAACCTGATTCTTTGCAAAATTTAGATGCCGAAAAACTTGACTGTCGACGCCACATGGTCGTGTGCCGGGCCGTTTGCATCACAAGGCAATGTTTTAGGTCGTGTGGCAAGCTGTGTGACTCCCTGTTTGCCATTAAGGACCACACGGGCCAGAGACTAGGGCGTTGTTCAGGCTATGTGACATACTGTTTGCTATTAGGGACCACACGGGCTAGAGGCACGGGTGTGTGTCCAAGCCGTGTGACTCACTATTTGCAATTTAGGACTACAGGAGTAGACGACACAGGCATGTGCTAGGCCGTGTGGAGCTATACAGGCCAGTCATTTTGGCCGTGCACAACCACACGGGCATTTGGTCAGAAATGGGATTTATCCCTAGGGTCATAAACATCATCTGACTCGAACATAGGCCTTCCGTAGTGTATATATGATCTGAATTAGACTGTATAAGTTGCTATCTAATGATCTGAGACTGAGTAGTTGACTATCTAGACGTATATCGAATACGATGACTATTGATGATATTGATTTGTACTATTTGACTATGAACTATATCTGAATAACTGTGTACACGCTTTTGATATCTAATATCCATAATTTGCATTTGCATTGGATGGGATTTGTGTAAAGGAGGAAGTGATCTGTTCTGGTTCAGTAGCTAAGCCACAATTTATATGTGAATCTGGCGTTTTATCTCAATTTGATCTGCTAGCTAGTCTACAATAATGTTGAACATGTCAGACCGACACTATGTGGTGTGTAGGGCTGGATGGGTATTAAATTACCTTAATAGTGTGTTAGATTGGTCGGAGATGGTGTGTAGCGGATTGGGGTAGGAAAAACTGCATCTGTTTCTGATTTGTTCTATATTCGAACTTGAATTGTTCTGCTATTCATCTGATTTGTTAAGACTGTACTAGATATCCTCTGATTCTGATTTGAACACGAGTTTAGGAATTAACCGTTCTATTTATAATTCTATTTGAATTTATATCAGTTACACATTGAGTTATCAACTCATTTTGTTTGTTGATTGAATTACAGGTAACTCACAGTTTTGATCAGGTTAGCGTAATGGAAGCTTGGGCATTCTGCTTTATCACCTTTTATGTTAACAGTAATTTCAGTGTTTTCTTCATATTAGGACTTTCTAAGATTGTTGAATTGTCGACTAGGTTTTTATAAATGTTTATAATCTGTTAAATGGTTTTTAACTGTGTCTATAAAAGTTTGTTTTCCTAATAACATTAATGTAACTTGTAACACCCAAAATCCGGCTCCGCTGATGTCACAAGGATTGAATTTTGAAAACAGTGTTGTTTCAATAGATTATCCAATTTTTATAACTATTATTGAAAACATTATTTAATTAATTCATTTACCAAACCAATGTTTACAGCAGAGGTTTTTAAAACTGTTATATTTTGAAAGTCCGATTCACACTTTCGGAAAAACCTTTAATATCGTAAAACCGTAATTTTAGTCAAACGTCGCCATAAAAGTTAAAACATAACGAAAACAAAATAAAAATTTAAACAGTCTAGAGAGTCCAACAATTACAAAACTCTCAGAAATAATCCGAAATTAAATAAAACCATTGTTTAAAGTCAATTCACAAACTTGTGGTCACCGTGAGACTCCGTCGCACCGATCCGCCTAAATCTGTGGATTACTTGACAAAACAGACAAACAGGTGTGAGTTTACGTAAACTCAGTGTGTAACCCAACAGAATTAAGCATGCAAATATACAGATTTATAAACACAGTCAAAAGTAGATACAGTTTCATATTCAAAATCAGATCCAGAAGCAGACATGCATAAATCCTACCCCCATCCTCTACATACCATCTCCGACCATCCCATCATACCATATGGGGTTAAAAACACCCACCCATCCCTACACACCAACTTGTGCCATTAAGACATATATCAGAATATATGCAGCCATGCTGCCAGAGTATAGGCGATTAACGCCGATCAGAATACTTCTTCCTCAAATACAAATCCCACCCTAAATCAAATACATAAAATCAGATACAGAATTATCAGATTAAACATGCCTGACGTGCTTTTAAAAAAATAAAAAATATACATATGACAGTACAGTCAGGCATACATTCAGTATCCTACTCAATCAGTCTATCAGAATATCATACCATCCATAATAGGGTTTAAATAGCCCTTATCGACCTTACAGTAGGCCCACAATCGATCAGAGAGACCTATGCTACCCTAGGGAAAATTTTAGAATTATGGGCCCTTATGCCCATATGGGCTCACACGCTTACGTGGCCCACATGCCCGTGTGGTCTCACACGCCCGTGTGGCCCACATGCCCATGTGGCCCACATACCTTTGGCTTTGCCCGTGTGGCCCACACGGCCTGGCCCAAAAGTCCACACACCCGTGTGACATGCCCGTGTAGGTCCACACACTCAACTTGGCCATACTGGTGTAGCCCACACGGCCACACTCAAGCCACCACATGATTATGTGCTGCACATGACCATGCCTTCGTCGACCACACAGCCATGTCTCGCACACAGCCATGTCTCGCACACAGCCATCCATACGGGCGGCCACACGCTCGTGTAGTGTCGACAGATTTATTTTTTGACTTTTGTCGAAACCTTATTTTTTGTATTGCAGGTATACACCTGGTACGGTTTTGATGCGGAAACACTCCTGAACCATACATCACCTAAGATTGACCAACATAAACACCAAATTAGATGTTTAAAACCGAACGAAGGCCAAACCCATAACAAGCCATTCATCCATTCAGTAATCACCCCTTACCTTCGATCGAACAACGTTAATTCCCACGAAACTAAGTTCCCGACAAGTGATTTTGAGTCCCTGAATCTTCCTTTAAACGACATACGACACCCATCAATATTGAATTAATGAGCGAAACAAAACTACCTTACCCAAATTTACTGAACTAAATCACGAATGGAATTGAACAAAAATGTCCCACAATTACCACAACGTCAATCAGTCAACAAACCACCGATTAATTGGGAATACAGTTCGAAGAATAGAGAAGAAGACGAAGGAAAGAAAAAAAAAACGTAAAGGGGAGGCAATAGAGAAAAAAAATCAGTTAGGAAAATCTTTGGGAAAATAAAAGAAAATAAATTAAAATCGACTTGACAATCCCAACTTCCCACTAACCCCTCAATCTCAACCACTTTGGAGTTTAAACTCTACCGAAACTCTCTCAGGCGACTGAACAAAAATATAACATCCACGCTTGCGGAGGGATTCGAATACAGGACCCCTAACACACCAACTCCCTTACCAATCAAACCAGTAGGCTTATTCTGCTATGGATTTATAGGAAATTAAATAAAAACCCATTGCACAGGGATAAGGCTTGGATTTAAAAAAATAACCAAAATTTGCAAAAGGTAGGGCTTGGACTTGGGATCTCTCACACATACCCAGAACACTTAACCACTGAAGCAGATACATAGTTGTGTCAAAATTATACAGAATCAGAAATAAGAAAATTAGGGCGTTACAACTTTACCCCCTGAAAGAAATTTTGACCTCGAAATTTCCCTAATTAGAACAAATGAGGATACTGCTAACGCATCCAGTCCTCAGGTTCCCACGTGGCCTCCTTGGTACCATAATTCCGCCACTAAACCTTCACTAAAAGAGTGGTCTTCCTTATCAGAACCTTAATGTCTCGATCCAAAATCTAAATCGGCTCCTCCTAAAAAGTGAAGTCTGGCCTAACCTCAATTTCTTCAACAGAAACAACATGAAATGGATTCGACCGATACTGCCTCAACATCGAAACATGAAAGACATCATGGATACAATCTAATTCTGGAGGTAACTCGAATTGATAAGCAACCGGTCCCACACGCTCAGAATCCGATACGGCCTATGAACCTAGGGCTCAATTTACCCTTACAACTGAATCTCAAAACTTTCTTCCATGGGGAAACCTTAAGAAACACAAAGTCCCCCACAGAGTAATCAATATCATGCCTTTTCAGATCCACATAAGACTTTTACCTATCAGAAGCCGTCTTCAAACGATCTTGAATCAGTCTAACCTTGTCTTCGGTCTCAGAAACCAACTCAAGACCCAAAACCTAACGCACACGCAACTCAGTCTAACATAGCAGAGTGCGACACTTACGACCATACAAGGCCTTGTAAGGTGCCATTTGAATGCTAGATTGGAAACTGTTATTGTAGATGAACTCAGCTAGCGGTAAAAAATCCTTCCAACTACTTCAAAAATCTATCACACAGCTCCAAAGCATATCCTTCAGTATCTGAATCACCTTCTTAGATTGACCATCAGTCTGAAGATGGAACGTAGTACCGAAATCCAACCTCGAACCCAGAGCCTCATGCAATTTCTTCTAGAACCGAGATGTGAAACGAAGATCTCTATCAGGAATAATAAAAAAAAGAACCCCATTCAGTCTTATGTACATCAACATCCTTAACCCTCAATTGATGATACGCAGAACGAAGATCTATTTTAGAGAGCACTGAAGCCCTTCAAAGCTGATCAAACAAGTCATCGATCCTTGGAAGTGGATACTTATTCTACATAGTCAACTTATTCAACAGTCGATAATCAATGCACATCCTCATGGTCCCATCCTTCGTCTTAACAAACAAAACTGGTGCCTCACGGAGACACACTGGGATGGATGAAACCACGATCCAGGAGTTCTTAAAGTTGAGCTTTAAGCTCAGTAAGCTTCTTCGGTGCCATATGGTATGGAGTAATAGACACCGAAGCTGTCTTTGGAAGAAGCTCAATTCTATACTCAACCTCTCGATTCGAAGGTAAACCCAATAACTTTTCAGGGAAGACATCCAAAAAATCCCTCACAGTTCTAATATCTCCGATAGAAGAGTACTCAGAATCAGAAACATTGACGTAAGCCAAGTATGCCTCACACCCTTTCCGAACCAGTTTTTCAGCTACAAAAATAGAGATTACACAAATAATCTCAATGCTCACTAATCACAACCACCTCTATATCATCCTTGGTCCTCAGAACGACCTTCTTAGATGCGTAGTCTAAACTGACTCGGTGTTTAACCAACCAGTTCATACCTAGAATTAAATCGAACTCCCCAAACAAAAGCTTTATTAGATTTACCAGGAAGACAACCTCTTGTATCACTAATGGTACATCCCTATAGGGTTTACTAACCTGAACAAAATGCCCCAACGGACTCAGTACAGTAACCTCACTAGTAGTGCTCTCAATAAAAATCCTAAGTTTTCAGATACAATACTAGCTACATAAGAGTGAGTAGAACCTATGTCTATCAAAGCAGTATAAGGTACATCAAATATAAGGAACGTACTAGTGATGACATCAGGAGCATCTTTATCCTCCCGATGTTGTGCAGCATAAACCAGTATAGGCTACCTTGCCTCAGTCTGACCAACACCTCTGCTCAGTGCTCTCTACCCAGGACCCATACCATTACCACCCCTAGCCTATCCATGGCCCCTAGGTGGCTGATGAACTGTCCTATGAGGTTGTGCAGAACTTGCTCACGAAGCTTGCATCTGATCAGCCCTCTGTGGACACTCTTAAATACGGTGCTCTAATGACCCACACCTCAAACAAGCCCCTATCCTCTTTCAACATTTGCCCGGATGGCACTTACCACAACCACCGTACAGTTGAATCCCAGTAGGAGCAACAAGAGTCCCTTCTCTAACTGGCTCATCAGATCTGACCTTTTTCTTAGGCCTCTGAACAAAACTAGAGGGCTCTGAATCCCTCTTGTTCTTGCGCCTCTCACGATCCCTATTCTGGTGCTCCACACGCTTAACATCATCGGCGATCTTTGCTTTCTCAACTAGAACCAAAAACTCTCGCTCCTTCTGTGGAGCAATCAGCACCCTCAGATTATCCCTTAAGCCATTTTCAAATCATACACACCTCTCATACTCAGTCGCCACCATGCCTTGAGCATAGTGGCTCAGCCTCAGAAACATGGTCTCATACTCGGCCACAGACCTATCACCTTGCGTGAGATTCATGAACTCACGCCTGTGAGCATCCACATAACTTGCCCCCTCATACTTACTCTGAAACATGGTCTTAAAAAATTCTCAATTCACTTGATCAGGCTGGGTACCCTCCTCAACCGTCAACCACCATTAGTAAGCCTCATCGCGAAATAAAAAGACTGCACCTTTCAGTTTCTGCTTGGGAGTACAGTCTTGATCATTCACGATCCTCTCGATAGCCTCCAACCAATATTCGGCTACATTAAGGGTGACTCTAGTGACACCCCTAAACAACTCAGCACCATTGGACTGGAGTCGTTCAGTTATCGACCCTCGGCCTCTAGCTCCAAAATGGGGGTCTAGCAACCTTCTCCAAGATCCTCAGCATGGCTTGGGACAGTGTGTTGTCCCTAACCGCGCAACTTTGAGACCAAGTCTCAATAGTAGGTGAAACTGGTGTCTCACTCGTATCCAAATTCGGCATACTACCCAGAGAGGAAGACTCAGCTTGAGCCCCCCTACGGCCTCTACCGTGACCTTGAATACCATGTCTGTGAGTTTCACCAGCGCTCATCGTATAATTCGTGTTTTATCTACATTATAAAATTTTATGCATCAGTTCCAGTATTTATTAACAGATGTTTTATGTATAAATTATCAGAAGTTCAGAATTGTTTTCAGAGGTTTCAGTCTCTAGCTAACTTAGTATAGTTTCAGAAGGTATTAACTACAGTGTTTCAGAGTAGTCCTAATTAAGTTTCAGAAATACTTACAGGATCGGCATCGGAGACTCGGTGTACCATATTCTTTCTCAATTTTCAAATTATTTAAGAACTAATTATTTTTGAAATAAAATTTTGAAGCCCAAAATTCACAGTCGAGTTTTACAACCTAGCTCTGATACCACTAAATGTAACACCCCAAACCCGGCCTAGACGTTATGACCGAATCCAGTGATGTCACAAGGATTAAGTTTTGAAAACAGTGTTGCTTTGATAGATCATCCAATTTTTATAACAATTACTGAAAATGTTATTTAATTAATTCATTTACAAAAACAATGTTTACAGCGGATGTTTCTGAAACTATTATATTTTGAAAGTCCGGTTCGCACTTTCGGAAAAACCTTTGATATCGTAAAACTGTAATTTTAGTCAAACGTCGCCATAAAAGTTAAAACATAACCAAAACAAAATAAAAATTTAAACAGTCCAGAGAGTCCAACAATTACAAAACTCTTATAAATAATCCAAAATTAAATAAAACCATTGTTTAAAGTCAATTCACAAACTTGTGGTCATCGTGAGACTCCGTCGCACCGATTCGCCTAAGTTTGTGGATTATCTGACAAAATAGACAAGTGTAAGTGAAATGACCCAAAATCCGTGGGCACCGGAAAAGTACATGATCGGGCCTCCGTCTTAGTGAAACGGGTTCGTAAATAATTATTAGGAATAATTATGAGTCTAGTTATATGTCTAATTAGGTTTTATTTAGGTGAAACTAGTTTAATTTAGAGTAATTAGTAAAAAGGACTAGATTGAGTAAAGGTTAAAAGTTTAATTCTAAAACAATAGAAAGAAAAAGGGATTAAAATGGCAAGTAAGCCATTTGTAATAATTGAGGCGGCAAAATGGATAGAAAAATCTAAGATTTTTCTTAGATTTTATTAATTATTATTGTTATTATTATTATTATTATTATTATTATTATTATTAGTAGTAGTATTATTATTATTTGATTTAAAATTGTGTTATTAGATTATAAATAAATTAAAATTTGTGCCAAATGTATGATGATAAAAGTGTACATGTGTGATATGTGTATTTATACACATGCAAAAAAAAAAAATATATATATATATATATATTTGTATATTTCTTAAATAATAAGTACAAGATATTTATATATATTAATAATTATTAATTGATATTATATTATGAAATAAGACAAGTGCATAATTATTATTGGTACATGTGTAAAATATATATATAATTTCTTATATAATAAGTAAATTATAATAATTAAATTATAAGATTTTTTTATAATAAACAAATTGAATAATGACAATTGTAATAAAAATATTGGTACATTTGTTATAAAATAATTTGTTTACTTAATAATAAAGTAATATAAAAGTAACTAAAAGAAATAAGTAAATAGAATAAAAAGAAAGTAAAAGAAAGAAGAACAGAAAAGGAACAGAGAACAAAACGAAAACAGGGGAAGAAAAAGCGAAAGAAAAAAAAAAGGGGAAAATTGGCATTTTAAAGCTTCAAGTTTAATTGGTAAGCTAAATTTAGCCCTTTTCTCTTAATTTTGATGTTTTAGAAGCTTTGAAACAAAGTTTTGTTGAAATTAAATTAAGGTTTTGGAAGTTCTTAGGTTTTTAAGCATGGGCTATGTTGAACAAAAAGAAGAATTAGGGATTTAATTGAATGAATTTTAAGTTAGAATTGAAAAATAGATTAAATTGTAAAAGAAGCTATAAGTTTTGTGTTTTAGGAAATTAAATTAAAAGAAATTTTAAATTAGGGTTTTATAATGAAAATTAGATTGTTAGGGTGAATATGGAAGGAAATTGAGTAGAAATGAAGTATAAATTAAGTTAAACAAATAAAAAAGTTAATTAGGATTAAATTGGAATTAGGGAATAAATTGAATAAAAATTCAATTAATTATTAAATTAATGCTGTAATTAATAATGTAAATTGTTGTTATTATTTTCGTAGCTAACAAGGAAAACGAGGCATTGGCATCCAAAGGAAAATAAAAGATCGTTGAGGAGTAAACGCGTATTCCGGGTTTGTATTACTATAAGTCAAACTATTTATTAAATATTATATTCAGTTTTTAGTCATGGGACATCAAAGATAAGGTAAGTAATAACATTTGAAATTAAGAAAGAATATGTGTGAATATTGAATTATATGTGAATTGAGATAATAGATGTTTTGAATTGATTGAATATTTGAAATTGTTGTGGAAATGAATTCGAAATTGGAAAAGTAAAATAATACCCTATTAACTTGTCGGACTAGATTGGATACAAATGGCATGCCATAGGATTGTGATGTGATGAGGAGATTTGTAGCTCGGCCGAGAAGATGATTCTGTTATTATATGCTTCGATTTAACCAAAGAGGCATTTAATGCCTTATTGGTGTGTTTGGGAGGATATGATATACCGGTGTGTTATGGAAGATTTATATTATTCTGGGTGTGTTTGGGTGGAATCCGCGTATCTATCAGAGTCCGAGCCTTATTAATAGGGTAAATAACTAAAATGAAAATTTGAAAATGAGATTGATTGATTTGGCACTACTGAAAAGTACGAGAAAAAATGTATGAATTAAATTATGAATTGAATTAGTATGTAAAAAAAAATGAAATATGAATTTAAGATTTATGAAGTGATATATAATATGTATAATTAGTTTAAATGATTTATAAAGCTCATGGTTGATGTTGTAATTTATTAATGTTAAATAGTTTGGTTTATAGTAATACCACTGAATATGAAATTCTCAGCATACGGTTGTTTCCGTATGCAGGTCATTAGAGTTCAAGATCCAGTTCAGCATCCAAAAAGATCCCGACTCCGACAAGAAAATTTTGGTGATGTATTACTTCTTTTTGTTTAAGTGGCATGTACTAGGTGGTTGTACATAAGTCATGTATATATATATATATATATATATATATATATATAGGTTAATTGATCTTGTTGTAATTGGATAGTTATGAAATTTTAGATGATAAGCAAGTTTAAAGTTATAAATTAGTAAATTTGGTATTAATTTTTGAAATGAAATGAAAGGTATGAGTTAGTTCCTTATATGTTAACACTTTAAAATTTAAGTAATAAATCAATGGATTAAGCATGATCTAGTAGTGTTTAAGATGTAAAATTCGTTGGTTAAAACATTGGTATTGGTTTGTTTTTGGTTTGAATTTGCAAGAGGTTTTAGGTAAAAATAAGCTGAAATGCTGTCGAAATTTTTGTAACAAAAAAAAATTTACGAAAAATTTTCTGAAATAATCGAACAAGTCCCGTTCTACTTTTAATACATGTATTGGGCTTCGAGAGTCCAATATAGGGACTTAATTATTAAATTATACTATGAATGTTATATTAATTATGAATTATTTGTAAGTTGTCTGATATGTCCGGTAATGCCTCGTAACCCTGTTCCAGCTACGGTTTGGGGTCAGGGAGTGTTACAATTATTGGTATTAGAGCTATCAGGTTTAGCCAATTCTCGGGCTAAATCGAGCTCGGAAGTGAGTCTAATAGTACATGCCACTTTTGAGTCAAAATTGTGTTGGGAACTTTGGATGCTAACCTATTTATTTGTTTTTGTTTTATAGATAAAATATGTCAGATGAAAGAATAAACAATATTGATAAAGAAATGCATAACGGAGAAGAAGAATCTTATGGGTTAAATGAAACTGAATTGGTAAAACCTAGTATTAACCCGATGAGAAACCAACCTCCTAGAGTAGAAAGAGGAAATGATAGAGATGATTCTGATATATTAAAAGTTATTACCGATGCTTTACAAAGAGTAGCGGGGACTGTTCCTGCTACAATTTCTGTACCAACTCAAAGACGGGCCCCGATAAAAGAGCTAAAAAAATATGGTGCTACAGAATTTATGGTTCTGACAGGAGTTGATCCATCTACAGTAGAGAATTGGATGGAATCAACTAAACGGGTTCTGCAGCAATTAGAATGTACCCCCCGGGAATGCTTGATTTGTGCCATTTCATTACTTCAGGGTGAGGCTTATCTATGGTGGGGATCTATAATCCGACATTTGCCAGCAGAACAGGTAACATGGAAATTATTTCAGAAGGAATTTTAGAAGAAGTATGTTGGAGAGCTATATATTGAAGATAAAAAGTAGGAATTCTAATGTTGAAATAAGGTAATCTATCAGTAGTGGATTTGAAAGAGAATTTTCTAGATTGAGCCGGTACGCTACTGAGTTCATCCCAATATAGGGAGATAGTTGCAAGAGGTTTCTACGGGACTTGAGAGATGAAATTAGAGTACAGTTGGTGTCACAACGAATCACAGAATTTGTAAATTTGGTTGAAAGAGCAAAAATGGTAGAACAAGTTTTGGGATTGGACCTGAAATGGATAAATTGACTGGAAAACGAGCTGGAACTGCTAGTTCTAATCCTTTACCAAAAAGATCTAGAGAGTTCAGAGGTGGTTGGAAGCCAAGCTTCAGATCGGATCGAGGTGACAAAAGTAGGGGTAAACAGACTATTGTTTCTACCGATAGTGTAAAGGGACCTTCACAAAATATTGATATCCCTGACTGTGAACACTGTGGAAAAAAGCACTAAAGTGAATGTTGAAGGATAACTCGACGATGTTTTCGATGCAAGTCCACAGATCATTTCATTCGAGACTGTCCAAAAAGTGAAAGTGCTATACCTACAGCATCTCAGAGATCAGTGCCTACTGTTCGTGGCAGAGGATCTAGTAGGGGCAGTTCTGTGTCCAGAGGTGGAGGTGTTAGAAGAAACAGTGATATAGTTACACAATAGTCAGAGGCCAGAGCACCAGCTAGAGCGTACGTAGTTTGGACCCGTGAGGAAGGAGATGCACACAATGTTGTTACAGGTATATTTTTATTGTATTCTAAGCCTATTTATGCTTTAATTGACCCCGGTTCGTTACATTCATATATTAATTCAAAACTAGTCGAATTGGGAAAATTAGAATCTGAAATGTCTAGAGTTTCTATAGAAGTGTCTAGCCCATTGGGACAAACGGTGTTAGTAGATAGAGTATGTCGGATGTACCCGTTAATAATACATGATAAAATGTTTCCTGTGGATTTATTGATCATGCCTTTTGGTGATTTTGATATCATTTTGGGTATGGACTAGTTATATGAACATGGGGTACTTTTGGATTGCTATAAAAAGAGGTTTAGTATTCAGACAGAAAATGGGGATAGAATTAAAGTGAATGGCATCCGTACCAGTGGTTCGACACGTATCATTTTACCGATGAAGGCTAATAAATTACTGCAGCAGGGTTGTTCAGCATACTTGGCATATGTTATTAATTATGATTTAGTTGGGAGTCCGTGCAATCAGATTAGGACTGTATGCGAGTTTCCAGATGTATTTCCAGAAGAACTACCAGGCTTACCACCTGATAGAGAGGTTGTGTAATATCCCAAATAAGGGCCTAATCGGAATAGTGGTTTCGTGACCACAAATCTAAGATAGAAATAATTATTTTATGATTATTTTGAGGTCTATGACATGATTGCATGATTGTGTGAAAATTTCCTGCAGAAATTTTATGCATAAAGTGCTTAAATTGAAATTAGGGACTAAATCGAATAACTTGTAAAACTTGCATTCTAGAAGTTTTTAGTATGAAATTGATTTGGAATATTAATGAGGAGGTCTTAAATAGAAATTTGACCAATTTCTAAGTCTATGGACAAAAATTGGACATGGATGGAATTTTTGGAAAGTTTAATAGTAAGGGCATTTTAGTCATTTGGTAATTAAAAGAAATAAAAAGGGAAAATAAAGCCAAAATTGACTTATCTTTCTCATGAAGGCCGAAATTAGCATGGAGGAAGCCATGGCTAGAGTTTTCAAGCTTTCCAAGCTCAATAGTAAGTCCGTTCTAACCCCGTTTTTCAAGTTCTTTACGTTTTTTGGAAACCCGATAACTTGATTAAGCTTATGCTAGCAATAATTCAACCTAGGGTTCGTATTTGGAAAAATAACCATAGGTTAAATTTGTGTATTTTGGTGTTTTATGATAGAATATGAGGGTTTAAATTATGTTAAACAACTTGTTCTACTCGGTTTTAAGTGAAAATGAGTAAAAGGGCTTAATCGGTAAAAATACCTAATGGTCATAAGTACATGTTAGAGTGAGAATTTGATGTTTCCATAGAAGGGAAAAATGATCAGCATGTCATAAAACATAAGAAAATAGGATGAAGTTTAATTTCCGAACCTTGGGGCAAAAGTGCAAATAGTAAAAGTTTAGGGGTCAAAATAAAAATTTGTAAAAATATGATTTTTGGAGCCGTATGAATAATGTGACTAATTATTAGGCTAAATGTGATATTATAGATGAAGGAAATCGAGATTCGGGCTTAAATCGGGAAAATACAAGGTTATGGACTAAAATAGTAAATTGCCGTTTCTGGATCGAGGTAAGTTGGTATGATAATAATACTGCAATAATGTTGTAATTTATATTTGAAAGTTAAATTTAGTGAATTAATTGAATTATGTTAAATTAAATGTTATGGTGCTAAGTTTATGAATTGATTTAAAAATATGTCTATGGTACATGAAGTGCATTGAATTATCATACATAAATGTGATTTCTATGATTATGGATGTTATGAGCAATTGTAAGTTCATATGATTTCTAATAATGCAATGTGTAATTTAATGTTATTGCCTTGATATTAAATGAGATGTAAGTAATATATCAATTTTACTTGTATTATGATATTTTATAATAATATTGGAAATTTGTTTGTTGATAATTACTTGATTGGTGAAATTGTTGGAAAAGAGAAATCCCAGTTGAACCTTCGGAAAGATTGGATGATACAGATGGTATGTAGCTAGGTCACATGTATGGTGTTGAGTGCAGATCATGTGTACAAGAGAGCTACGAGACATTATGATGTAGCTAGGTCGCATGGGTGATACTATGTGTACACCATGTAGACAAGACAGCTACAGGATATATGTAGCTAGGTCGCATCGTGGTTCAGTGAAGGACACCATGTAGACAAGAGAGCTACGAGATAAACCGCTAGGTCACATGGGTGATACTAAGTGTTCATCATGTGTACAAGGGAGCCGAACTTTATGATGGGTGGAGCTATGTTCTGAAACCACCAAGTATCGAGGATTGATCCGAAGTGTTCAACGGGGAGACTTACTATGTACTGCTTTGTGAGTTTTGTGATGAATAAGTGCAGGAATTTGCTTATGTGAATGATGTGTTCATTAAGTGACCGGGATGTGGTAAGGTTATAAACAAGTAAGTTATACATGAGGATGATTTTATGGTGACCTTGTAATCATGGGCCTATACTTGTGATGTATGAAATTTGGTGAAAATGATTTGTGATATGTATGTTAAAATGAGGTTAATACAAATAAAGTGTGAAAGAGTGAATTAGCAATAAAATTGTTTTGGACAGCAGCAGTGACTTGACTTTGAAAATTCACTAAACATTGTGGAAGTTGAATAAAAATGCAAATGATATATGAAAATAAAGCTTAATGAGTCTATTTTCACATGAAAGAAACAGGGGAAGCAAAAGAATTCTATATTGTGTGATATTTGAATTCTTGTGAAACAGGGTCTGAATGAATTCGAGATCCCCTGTTCTGACTTTAGAAATTCACCATAAATTGTAAAAAAATTATTAAGAGTCATATTTTAGTTTAATGGATTCCTTATTGAGTCTAGTTTTAAGGGAAACAAATGGCATGGTCGTTGGAATTCTTTACAGGGAGAAATTTGGTTCGTAGTGCACCGAGGTCAGAGTAGTCGTACTCTGAAATAGGGGAGATTTTAACTAAAAAACTGTACTAATTGGCTAAACCAAAAATTCTGGAAATTTTTTGGGAGAAAGATATATGAATCTAGTTTCAAGGAAAATTAACGAAACTAAATTTGGAGTTTTGTAGCTTCAAATATGAATGATTTTGTAACTATAACTCGATAACACAGCTTAACCTGAATATGTGTAATTGTACAATTATAGTGTTTTATCTTGAAAAGCATAGTAGTAATTGCTTATTATTTTCATATGAACTTACTAAGCGTAAAGCTTAGCCATTCTCTCCATTTCTTTAGTATTGGCAGGTCGGCTCAGGGTTAGAGATCGTCAGAGGCAAAATCACACTATCAAACTATCATTTTTGGGAGAATTAATTCAAATATTAGAAATATCATGTGAGTGGCATGTATAGGAAGTTGGTTTGTGATATGTATTTTTATTATGATTTTGACCATACGTATCAGTCTGCATTGAGTTATCGTATATGATTATGAGATGTGGTCCTTATCCATTATGGTTTATAAGTTTAATTAATCGTGCTATGTCCTATCTTTTGATGTAATGATATAGTTAACTTTGTTTGTTATGCATATGTTCGAAAAGATTTGAATTAAATGAAATTTTATGGCCCGGTTTTTGTCTATGTGTATTGTTAAGTCTGGTAATGCCTCGTACTCTGTTCCGGTCTTAGATACGGGTAAGGGGTGTTACATTTAGTGGTATCAGAGCTATGGTTTAGTCGGTTCTCAAACTAACCTAGCATGTGTAAAAGTCTAGCTATACATGCCACTGATCCGTGATAGTGTGATGTCTCCCGACGCGTATGAACACCGTCTTGTTTAGATAGAGGTGCTCTCCAACCGAGCTGCACTGACCATGTTCAATGTGATGCGAAGGTGTTTGAATAAAATTACGATTATGATGAGTCTCGATTTAGAAAAGTATGAATAAAAATTTATGATATATATATAAGTGATAACACGTGAGATGAAAGGTCATGTTGTAATAAATATCCATACATGCTTGATGCTCATATGATGTAGTGTATTTGATTTACTTGATAAGATGAATGGGATAAATAGAAATTCATAGAGGTATGAGTAAAAGTTCCTAATATTATGATATGAATAAAAATGTCATTGCCTTGATTGAACATTGAATGTTGATGAATGTCAATGATATTTTTTATGAGATAAATGATTATAATGAAATGAATTTATCTATGTTAAATTGTTTGGACTGAATTATGTGATTGTAATGATATGTATATAATGATGCACGAAATGAAGGTTGCGATTGTGATGCAAATATCTATGTTTATTTAACCCTTATATGATACCATGAGCATGATTTGTTCGAGTAGATGAATGGATAAGTCAAGCTATCCAAAAAAACATAGGATGCATGCATAATTATACTTGACTAAATGAGATAACTGGAAAGTGGGCATTAAACCAATATGAATGTTAGCTACTCGAAATGAATGACATGATTGAGATATGATTGCTATGATGAAAACTGTGTTACATGTATATGTATATGAGAGTTGAGTCAGAGGCCCTACGACCCCTTCCCTCTTATCAAAGTGGTGTTTTATAATGGAATTTCATGAGATTTGTATTGAATAAGTTTCCAGTTGAGAAACCAAAGAGTTCAGTGCTAGAATAATTATAAATATGATTAGAGATTGAAGAATGAGTTGATAAGTAAAGTCAAAGCTAGAAAAGTATCAGATTGGCATAAGGATTATTGGAGTTATGCACTGTTCCAGTTAGAGAAGAAATTTATTTTGATAAATCGAATTACTAAGGTACAAGGTCGAGAAAAGTGCAAATCAAAATTTATTCAGAACTAGTCTTCTTTAGTGAAAAGTAATATGAAATTTGTGATGACAGAAATAGTTGGGGAAATGATATCTGAAATGTGTAATATCTGAGTGTAATTGATTCACTACTGGATGATTTTAGCAGTTTCTTCTAAGATGTTCTATGTGTTTATCCGTTCCTAGAAATATTTCTATGGTTATTGATCTTTTGAAGAAATTCTTGTTATATAGGGATGTTTTCTAATCCTGATGTTAGACGAAAGCATTGGTAGCCTGACTGGTTTATAATTTGTATTGCTCTATTCCTTCGGGCATTCTATTATATTCTACCTGATAAAAAAAAAGAGATAAGAGAATATGTATGATACTATGATTTTGTTTCTTCTACTTGATGCTCTATTTAATATGTATATATGGAAAGATACATTGTTCTTGTTGCATTTGATTCCAGTGAGATTAAATGATGTTTTCTACTGGATTTCTTTATTTGGTTTTCTTGTTATCTTTATTCCGTAATTTGTCAATTATGACTCATGTTTGGAGTGCATTCTTTAGCTCGTGATAATCATGTCAAGTATGACTATACTTCTGATTTGATTTGGGTAATGTGGTGATTTCAGTATTGGATTTTTCTAATTTTCGTGTAAGGTTTGACAATAGTAAAGGCATAAGTGATAAAAGTGCGAGTTTCAATCGGTATGGTGGATTACTTCTCTCAAGTAAGTCAATTATAGTTAATGTCTTCAATTGAGATATTTTGGTTACTTGAGCTAATGCAATTGAGACAGTTTTGATTAACGTAAGGAATGAATAGTAAAGGATGGCATGATGAATTGTTTTGTAACTAGAAGAAAGGATTATTTTCGAGGCTATATCAGAATTATTTCCGTAGCGGAAAGAGGAAAATGTGATAGTGAGTAGTAAACTAAAAGAGTATAGTGGGGATCGACTTCTGATGTTGAATTTCGATTGATCCGATTCATGGTATTATTATTCCGAGGCTTATACGTAAAGAATTGTATGAAGCTCACAGTGTAAATTTGCCTATTCATTCAGAGAGTAATGATGTGTACTGTAATTTGATTCAGATGTTATTGGATTGTGATTTATTGATGATAAAAATCTGTATGATTATTTCGGAAGAGTGCAGGTCCCTTTGATTGTTGGATTTCTTGGAATTCTAGTCTCCATTAACCAAATTGAGATCTGGTTTTATGTCAAGATGACAAGGGAAACGGAGAAGGGTTGAAAATTTAAGAACAATTGAGAGATGAGTTCGTAAGCTTTCAGAAAATATGAGAAAATTAAAGAGATATATTGGAGGCACCGCCGAAGTGAAATTTCTTCAGCACCGAAAGTCAAATTTAGGAATCTAAGTGAAGACCACTTTTCCTGTAAGATTTTTGGGGACGAAAATCCCTAAAGAGGGGAAGAGTTGTAATATCCCGAATAAGGGCCTAATCAAAATAGTGGTTTCGTGACCACAAATCTAAGATGGAAATAATTATTTTATGATTATTTTGAGGTCTATGACATGATTGCATGATTGTGTGAAAATTTCCTGAAGAAATTTTATGCATAAAGTGCTTAAATTGAAATTAGGGACTAAATCGAATAATTTGTAAAACTTGCATTCTAGAAGTTTTAGTATGAAATTGCTTTGGAATATTAATGAGGAGGACTTAAATAGAAATTTGACCAATTTCTAAGTCTATGGACAAAAATTGGACATGGATGGAATTTTTGGAAAGTTTAGTAGTAAGGGCATTTTAGTCATTTGGGTAATTAAAAGAAATAAAAAGGGAAAATAAAGCCAAAATTGACTCATCTTTCTCATGGAGGCCGAAATTAGCATGGGGGAAGTCATGGCTAGGGTTTTCAAGCTTTCCAAGCTCAATAGTAAGTTCGTTCTAACCCCGTTTTTCAAGTTCTTTACGTTTTTGGAATCCCGGTAACTTGATTAAGCTTATGCTAGCAATAATTCAACCTAGAGTTCGTATTTGGAAAAATACCCATAGGTGAAATTTGTGTATTTTGGTGTCTTATGATAGAATATGAGGTTTTAAATTATGTTAAACAACTTGTGCTACTCGGTTTTAAGTGAAAACGAGTAAAAGGGCTTAATCGGTAAAAATACCTAATAGTCATAAGTACATATTAGAGTGAGAATTTGATGTTTCCATAGAAGGGAAAAATGATCAGCATGTCATAAAACATAAGAAAATAGGATGAAGTTTAATTTCCAAACCTTGGGGCAAAGTGCAAATATGCAAAAGTTTAGGGGTCAAAATAAAAATTTGTAAAAATATGATTTTTGGATCCGTATGAATAATGTGACTAATTATTAGGCTAAATGTGATAATATAGATGAAGGAAATCAAGATTCGGGCTTAAATCGAGAAAATACAAGGTTATGGACTAAAATAGTAAATTGCCGTTTCTAGATCGAGGTAAGTTGGTATGATAATAATACTGCAATAATGTTGTAATTTATATTTGAAAGTTAAATTTAGTGAATTAATTGAATTATGTTAAATTAAATGTTATGGTGCTAAGTTTATGAATTGATTTAAAAATATGTCTATGGTACATGAAGTGCATTGAATTATCATACATAAATGTGATTTCTATGATTATGGATACTATGAGCAATTGTAAGTTCATATGATTTCTAATAATGCAATGTGTAATTTAATGTTATTGCCTTGATATTAAATGAGATGTAAGTAATATATCAATTTTACTTGTATTATGATATTTTATAATAATATTGGAAATTTGTTTGTTGATAATTACTTGATTGGTGAAATTGTTGGAAAAGAGAGAAATCCCAGTTGAACCTTCGGAAAGATTGGATGATACAGATGGTATGTAGCTAGGTCACATGTATGGTGCTGAGTGCAGATCATGTGTACAAGAGAGCTACGAGACATTATGATGTAGCTCGGTCGCATGGGTGATACTATGTGTACACCATGTAGACAAGAGAGCTACGGGATATATGTAGCTAGGTCGCATGCGTGGTTCTAGGTGAAGGATACCATGTAGACAAGAGAGCTACGAGATAAACTGGCTAGGTCACATGGGTGATACTAAGTGTTCACCATGTGTACAAGAGAGCCGAACTTTATGATGGGTGGAGCTATGTTCTGAAACCACCAAGTATCAAGTATTGATCCGAAGTGTTCAACGGGAGACTTACTATGTACTGCTTTGTGAGTTTTGTGATGAATAAGTGCAGGAATTTGCTTATGTGAATGATGTGTTCATTAAGTGAACGGGATGTGGTAAGGTTATAAACAAGTAAGTTATACATGAGGATGATTTTATGGTGACCTTGTAATCATGGGCCTATACTTGTGATGTATGAAATGTGGTGAAAATGATTTGTGATATGTATGTTAAAATGAGGTTAATACAAATAAAGTGTGAAAGAGTGAATTAGCAATAAAATTGTTTTGGACAGCAGCAGTGACGTGACTTTGAAAATTCACTAAACATTGTGGAAGTTGAATAAAAATGCAAATGATATATGAAAATAAATCTTAATGAGTCTATTTTCACATGAAAGAAACAGGGGAAGCAAAAGAATTCTATATTGTGTGATATTTGAATTCTTGTGAAATAGCGTCTGAATGAATTCGAGATCCCCTGTTTTGACTTTAGAAATTCACCATAAATTGTAAAAATATTATTAAGAGTCATATTTTAGTTTAATGGATTCCTTATTGAGTCTAGTTTTAAGGGAAACAAACGGCATGGTCGTTGGAATTCTGTACAGGGAGAAATTTGGTTTGTAGTGTACAGAGGTCAGAGTAGTCGTACTCTGAAACAAGGGAGAATTTAACTAAAAAACTGTACTAATTGGCTAAACCAAAAAATTCTGGAAATTTTTTGGGAGAAAGATATATGAATCTAGTTTCAAGGAAAATTAACAAAACTAAATTTGGAGTTTTGTAGCTTCAGATATGAATGATTTAGTAACTGTAACTCAGTAACACAGCTTAACCTGAATATGTGTAATTTTACAATTATAGTGTTTTATCTTGAAAAGCATGGTAGTAATTGCTTATTATTTTCATATGAACTTACTAAGCGTAAAGCTTACCCATCCTCTCCATTTCTTTAGTATTGGCGGGTCGGCTCGGGGTTAGAGATCGTCGGAGGGAAAACCACACTAGCAAACTATTATTTTTGGGAGAATTAATTCAAATATTAGAAATATCAAGTGAGTGGCATGTATAGGAAGTTGGTTTGTGATATGTATTTTTATTATGATTTTGACCATACGTATCAATCTGCATTGAGTTATCGTATATGATTATGAGATGTGGTTCTTATCCATTATAGTTTATAAGTTTAATTAATCGTGCTATGTCCTATCTTTTGATGTAATGATATAGTTAACTTTGTTTGTTATGCATATGTTCGAAAAGTTTTGAATTAAATGAAATTTTATGGCCCGGTTTTCGTCTATGTGTATTGTTAAGTCTGGTAATGTCTCGTACTCTGTTCCAGTCTTAGATAGGGTAAGGGGTGTTACAGGTTGAATTTGCTATTGAGGTGTATCCAGGTACAACACCAATTTCTATACCTCTGTACCGAATGTCGCCCACTAAATTGAAAGAGTTGAAAGTACAGTTGCAAGATTTACCAGATCGAGGATTCATTCAACCGAGTATTTCACCCTGGGGAGCTCCAGTGCTGTTTGTTAAAAAGAAAGATGGTTCTATGCAATGATGCATTAATTATCGACAGTTGAACAAAGTGACAATATAGATGACTTGTTTGATCAGCTAAAGAAAGCTTCAGTATTTTCTAAGATTGATTTGAGATTCGGGTATTATCAACTGAAGGAGAAAGAAAGTGATGTGTCTAAAACTGCCTTCCGTACTTGTTATGGCCATTATGAATTTTTGGTAATGTCATTTGGATTGACAAATGCTCCAGCTGCATTCATAGATCTAATGAATCGCATTTGCCGTCCGTACCTAGATCAGTTTGTGGTGGTCTTTATTAATGATATATTGGTATATTCAAAGACAGAGGTAGAACATGATCAGCATCTTCAAAAAGTTTTACAGATTCTTCGGGAAAAACAGTTGTATGGGAAATTAAGTAAATGTGAATTCTGGTTGTTAGAAGTGGTATTTTTAGGACATGTAGTATCTGCCGATGGGATTAGAGTTGATCTAAAGAAAATCGAAACAATTATTCAGTGGAAGGTGCCAAAGAATGTATCGGAGGTGCGCAGTTTTCTCTGTTTAGCTGGGTATTACAGGAGATTTGTAAATGGATTCTCAAAGATAGCATTGCCGATGACTAAACTACTGCAGAAGAATGTTCCTTTTATCTGGGGTGATCAGTGCCAGAAGATTTTTGAGACTTTGAAGCAAAGTTTGACAGAGGCTTCCGTATTAACATTACCAGAGTCGGGGAAAGATTTTGTCGTGTATAGTGATGCTTCTCTAAACGGCTTGGGCTGTGTATTGATGCAAGATGAGAAGGTCACAGCTTATGCATCTCGACAGTTAAAACTACATGAACGTAATTACCCGACGCATGAATTGGAGCTAGCTGCTATAATTTTTGCTTTAAAGATTTAGAGGCATGACCTATATGGTGAAAAATGCTACATTTACACAGATCATAAAAGTCTTAAATATCTTCTGTCGTAGAAGGAGTTAAATTTAAGACAAAGACGGTGGATCGAGCTTCTAAAAGATTATGATTGTGTTATAGACTATCATCCGGGAAAAGCAAATGTGGTAGCGAATGCATTGAACAGAAAAGCTGTGATTGAATTACAGGCAATGTTTGCTCGGCTCAGTATTAATGATGATGGGAGCTTGTTAGCTGAGTTAAGGGTTAAGCCGATAATGTTTGATCAGATTAGAGCAGCTTAGATGAAATATGACAGATTATTGAAGAAAAGAGAAATGGTTCAGAATGGTACAATCGAGAGTTTTAGTATTGACGAGCATGATTGTTTGAGGTTTCAAAACCGGATTTGTGTTCCAGCTACTTCTGAACTAAAAGAGTTAATTCTTCGAGAAACACACGATGGCATCTTTGCATTGCATCCTAGTGGAACAAAAATGTATTGTGATTTACGGGAGCTTTATTGGTGGTTAGGGATGAAGAAAGATATAGTTGACTATGTCGGTAAATGTTTGACTTGTCAGTGGATAAAGGCAGAACATCAGGTACCAATAGGTTTACTTCAGCCTATTAGTATTCTTGAATGGAAATGGGATTGTGTTACTATAGATTTTGTTATGAGATTGCCATCATCGGCAAGTAAGAAAAATGCTATTTGGGTAATTGTAGATCGACTTACGAAGTCAGCTCATTTTATAGTAGTTAGAACCGACTGGTCATTACAGAAACTTGCTGAAGTCTATATCCGAGAAATTGTGAGATTGCATGGTATTCCAGTGTCTATAATTTCTTATCGGGATCCACGATTTACATCGAGATTTTAGAGGCAGTTGCATGATTCTTTGGGTACCAGACTTAATTTTAGTATTGCATTTCATCCACAAATCGATGGACAGTCTGAACTTGTAATTCAGATACTGGAAGATATGCTTCGGGCTTGTATCATTGATTTTGAATTAGGTGGGGAATGTTACTTACCATTAGCTGAGTTTGTTTATAATAATAGTTTCCAATCTAGTATTCAGATGGCTCCATATGAAGCATTATATGGTTGAAGATGTCGATCACCTATATGTTGGACAGAATTGAATGAGAGAAAAGTAATTGGGCCGGATTTAATTCAGGAGACAGAAGAAATAGTTAAAAAGATCAGAGATAGATTGAAAGCAGCTTTTGATAGACAAAAATCTTGTGTGGATCTGAAGCGACGGGATATAGAGTATTCTGTGGGTGATAAAGTGTTTCTAAAGGTATCGCCTTGGAAGAAAGTTTGAGGTTTGGTCGCAAAAGAAAATTAAGTCCTCGTTACATTAGGCCGTATGAAGTAATTGGAAGAATCGGACCAGTTGCTTATCGATTAGCTTTGCCTCCAGAGTTACAGAAGATTCACGATGTTTTTCATGTCTCTATGCTTCAGAGGTACAGATCAGATCCTTCTCATGTTATTCAAATTTCCACTGAAGACATTGAGATTTGATTAAATTTGTCTTACGAAGAGGAGTCGATTCAGATATTAGCTCGGGAAATAAAAGAGTTGAGAAATAAACGAATTTCATTAGTAAAAGTGTTATGGAGAAATCATAAGGTGGAAGAAGCAACTTGGGAACCAGAAGAGACAATGAAAGCTCAGTATCCTCACCTTTTCTCAGGTAAAATTTGAGGACAAAATTTATTAAGGGGGGAGAAATGTAATGACCCAAAAACCGTGGGCACCGAAAAAGTTACATTATTGGGCCTCCGTCTTAGTGAAACGGGTTCGTAAATAATTATTAGGAATAATTATGAGTCTAGTTATATGTCTAATTAGGTTTTATTTAGGTGAAACTAGTTTAATTTAGAGTAATTAGTAAAAAGGACTAGATTGAGTAAATGTTAAAAGTTTAATTCTAAAACAATAGAAAGAAAAAGGGATTAAAATGACAATTAAGCCTTTTGTAATAATTGAGGCGGCAAAATGGATAGAAAAATCTAAAATTTTTCTTAGATTTTATTAATTATTATTGTTAATAATAATAATAATAATAATAATAATAATAATATTATTATTATTATTTGATTTAAAATTTTGTTATTAGATTATAAATAAATTAAAATTTGTGCCAAATGTATGATGATAAAAGTGTACATGTGTGATATGTGTATTTATACACATGTAAAAAAAATATAAATATAAATATTTGTATATTTCTTAAATAATAAGTAAAATATATTTATATATATTAATAATTAATAATTGATATTATATTATGAAATAAGACAAGTGCATAATTATTATTGGTACATGTGTAAAATATATATATAATTTCTTATATAATAAGTAAATTATAATAATTAAATTATAAATTTTTTTTATAATAAACAAATTGAATAATGACAATTGAAATAAAAATATTGGTACATTTGTTATAAAATAATTTATTTAATAATAAAGTAATATAAAAATAACTAAAGGAAATAAGTAAATAGAATAAAAAGAGAGTTAAAGAAAGAAGAACAGAAAAGAAACAGAGAACAAAATGAAAATAGAGGAAGAAAAAGGGAAAGAAAAAAAAAGGGGAAAAATTAGGATTTTAAAGCTTCAAGTTTAATTGGTAAGCTAAATTTAGCACTTTTCTCTTAATTTTGATGTTTTAGAAGTTTTAAAACAAAGTTTTGTTGAAATTAAATTAAGGTTTTGGAAGTTCTTAGGTTTTTAAGCATGGATTATGTTGAACGAAAAGAAGAATTAGGGATTTAATTGAATGAATTTTAAGTTAGACTTGAAAAATGGATTAAATTGTAAAAGAAGCTATAAGTTTTGTGTTTTAGGAAATTAAATTAAAAGAAATTTTAAATTAGGGTTTTATAATGAAAATTAGATTGTTAGGGTGAATATGGAAGGAAATTAAGTAGAAATGAAGTATAAATTAAGTTAAACAAATAAAAGAGTTAATTAGGATTAAATTGGAATTAGGGAATAAATTGAATAAAAATTCAATTAATTATTAAGTTAATGCTGTAATTAATAATGTAAATTGTTATTATTATTTTCATAGCTAACAAGGAAAACGAGGCATCAACATCCAAAGGAAAAGAAAAGATCGTTGAGGAGTAAACGCATATTCCGGGTTTGTATTACTATAACTCAAACTATTTATTAAATGTTATATTGAATTTGTAGTCATGGGACATCTAAGATAAGGCAAGTAATAATATTTGAAATTAAGTAAGAATATGTGTGAATATTGAATTATATGTGAATTGAGATAATAGATGTTTTGAATTGATTGAATATTTGAAATTGTTGTGGAAATGAATTCGAAATTGGAAAAGTAAAATAATACCCTATTAACTTGTCGGACAAGATTGGATACAAATGGCATGCCATAGGATTGTGATGTGATGAGGAGATTTGTAGCTCGGCCGAGAAGATGATTCTGTTATTATATGCTTCGATTTAACCAAAGAGGCATTTAATGCCTTATTGGTGTGTTTGGGAGGATATGATATACCGGTCTGTTTGGGAGGCTATATTATACTGGTGTGTTATGGAATATTTATATTATTCCGGGTGTGTTTGGGTGGAATCCGCGTATCTATCAGAGTCCGAGCCTTGTTAATAGGGTAAATAATTGAAATGAAAATTTGAAAATGAGATTGATTGATTTGGCACTACTAAAAAGTACGAGAAAGAATGTATGAATTAAATTATGAATTGAATTAGTATGTAAAAATAATGAAATATGAATTTAAGATTTATGAAGTGATATATAATATGTATAATTAGTTTAAATGATTTATAAAGTTCATTGTTGATGTTGTAATTTATTAATGTTAAATAGTTTGGTTTATAGTAATACCACTGAATATGAAATACTCAGCGTACGGTTGTTTTCGTACGCAGGTCATTAGAGTTCAAGATCCAGTTCAACATCCAGAAAAATCCCGACTCCGACAAGAAAATTTTGGTGATGTATTACTTCTTTTTGTTTAAGTGGCATGTACTAGGTAGTTGTACATGAGTCATGTATATATATATATATAGGTTAATTGATCTTGTTGTAATTAGATAGTTATGAAATTTTGGATGATAAGTAAGTTTAAAGTTATAAATTAGTAAATTTGGTATTAAATTTTGAAATGAAATGAAAGGTATGAATTAGTTCATTATATGTTAACACTTTAAAATTTAAGTAATAAATCAATGCATTAAGCATGATCTAGTAGTGTTTAAGATGTAAAATTCTTTGGTTGAAACATTGGTATTGGTTTGTTTTTTTTTTGAATTTGCAGGAGGTTTTAGGTAAAAATAAGCAGAAATACTGTCGAAATTTTTGTAAAAAAAATTTACGAAAAATTTTCCTAAATACTCGAACAAGTCCCGTTCTACTTTTAATACATGTATTGGGCTTTGAGAGTCCAATATAGGGACTTAGTTATTAATTTATACTATGAATGTTATATTAATTATGAATTATTCGTAAGTTATCTGATATGTCTGGTAATGCCTCGTAACCTTGTTCCAGTGACAGTTTAGGGTTAGGGGGTATTACAGTGAGTTTGCATAAACTCAGTGTGTAACCTAATAGAATTAAGCATGCAAACATACAGATTTATAAATACAGTCAGAAGCAGATACAATTTTAGATTCAGAATCAGATCCAGAAGCAGATATGTATAAATCCTACCACCATCCTCTACACACCATCTTCAACCATCCCATTACACCATGTGGGGTTAAAAACACCCACCCATCCCTACACACCAACTTGTGCCATTAAGACACATATCAGAATATATGCAGCCATGATGCTAGAGTATAGGCGATTAATGCCAATCAGAATACTTCCTCCTCAAATACAAATCCCACCCCAAATCAGATACAGAAAATCAAATATAGAATTATCAGATTAAACATGCTCGACGTGCTTTTAAACAAATAACAGATATACATATGGCAGTACAGTCAGGCATAAATTTAGTATTCTACTCAAGTCAGTCTATCAGAATATCATACTATTTACAATAGGTTTAAATAGCCCTTACCGACCCTACAATAGGCCCACAGTCGATTGGAGCGGCCCATGCAACCTTAGGAAAAATTTCAAAATTATGGGCCTACATGCCCGTGTGGGCCCACACGCCCAGATTGGCCTTTTCTCGTGTGTCTCACACGGCCTGACCCAAAACTCCACACGCCTGTGTAGGCCCACACGCTCAACTTGGCCATACCTGTGTGGCCCACATGGCCACACTCGAGCCACCACATGACCGTGTGCTGCGCACGGCCATGCCTTCGTCGACCACACGGTTGTGTCTGTACATGGCCATCCACACGGGAGACCACACGCCCGTGTGGCTTCAACAGATTTGTTTTTCAGCTTTTGCTGAAACTTCATTTTTTGCATTTCGGGTACACACCTGGTACGATTTTGATGCTTAAACACTCTCGAACCACACAACACCTAAGATTGACCAACATAAACACCAAATTAGACGTTTAAAACCGAACTAAAGCTAAACCCATAACGAGCCATTCATCCATTGAGTAACCACCCCTTACCTTCGATTGAACAATGGTAATTCCCACAAAACTAAGTTCCCGATAAACGATTCTGATTCCCTGAATCTTTCCTTAAATGAAATACGACACCCATCAATATTGAATTAATGAGCGAAACAAGATTACCTTACCCAAACTTACCGAACTAAATCGCGAATGGAATTCAACAGAAATGTGCCACAATTACCACAATGTCAATTAGTCAACAACCCACTGATTAATTGTGAATACAGTTCTAAGAATAGAGAAGAAGACGAAGGAAAGAAAAAAAATGCAGAGGGGAGGCGATAGAGAAAAAAAAGTCAATTAGGGAAATTTTTGGGAAAATAAAAGAAAATAAATTAAAACTAACTTAATAATCCCAACTTCCCACTAACCCCTCAATCTCAACCACTTCGGAGTTTAAACTCTACCGAAACTCTCTCAGGCAACTAAACAAAAATATAACATCCACGCTTGCGCAGGGATTTAAACACAAGACCCACAACACACCAACTTCCTTACCACTCAAACCAGCAGGCTCATTCTAAAATAGATTTACAGGAAACTAAATAAGAACCCACTGCACAGGGATAAAGCTTGGATTTAAAAAAATAACCAAAATTTGCCAAAGGTAAGGCTTGAACTTGAGACCTCTCACACATACCCAGAACATTTAACTACTAAAGCAAATACACAGTTGTGTCAAAATTATACAGAATCAGAAATAAGAAAATTAGGGCGTTACATAACTCTTCAGACTTGGTCTTAACGTCTAGGCCGGGTTTGGGGTGTTACATATATTTTTTAAATTTTTTAAATTTTAAAAAAATTAATTTATTGTTGGTGTGATATCCACGTGGCAATCCTTGTGTATGTCAAACATCACAAGTTTAATATTAAATAGATGATTAAAATGATTTTTTTTTGTAAAATTATATGGCCAAATAAATCATTATGTCAAGATTAAATATAAACGAGTAGAAGTAATACAATTTGATAATAAACGCTCCATTGTGCCTCACTGGAGGTGGGTTTAAAATCAACATGAATCCTTAATTAGAAAAAGACTTAAAAATGATTATTCTTAAAAAGTAAAATTTTTTACTATAATGATACTTTTATATTTTTATATAAAATTAATAAAAAATAATTTAACTCAAAATAAAATATATAAAAAAACATACTGTGAGACTTAAACTTAGGATACTACCAAGCTTCCCAAATTTCCACATTTTCCATTTCAATCAAAATTTTATTAATATTTTAAATTTTTTTATAAATATACATTTTACATGATTTTTTAGGGTATGCCATAATCTAATAAAAAAAAATATAGATATCATAGATTTAAAGAGAATGATTACGGAATAATATTTGATGTATTATCGGTGCATAAATCTCATGCATCATCAGTAAATAATAACATGACACATCATCATTAAATTAAATAAAAAATATGGAGGACTTATAAATAAATACTAATAATTTCATTTAAACATTAATTGTAACTGTTATACATAAATATTAATAACTCTAGATTTAGGATCTTGGGTTTAAAAGTTTAGGGTATTGAGTGTAAGGTTTAGGGTTTTAACATTTATATATAATTAACTATTATTTAATTATGTTTAAATAAAATTATTAATATTTATTTATAAGCCCCCATTGTTTTTTGTTTTATTTAATGATAAGGTATCACTTATTATTCACTAATAGTGCACGAAAATTATACACCAACAATACATCAAATATTCTCCTATTAGATATTCAATTCTGTTATATTTGATTCTCTTTCAACTAAATCCCTTCTCAATTTTGTTTGTTATTATTATCTTTGTTTTCTTTGAAATTCACTCATTTTCTTTTCTTTTCTAATAAAAAAGTCAAAGGACAATGTAAAATTTAATACTTGTACTTTCATAAAATGTTTAATGTGGTGCTTGTACTTTGAATATATCAAAAGTTGTACTTGAATTATCGATATGTGTTTTTCTTATGGTACATGTACTTTCATAAAATATCCAATGTGATATCTATACTTTGAAAATGTCCAATGTGATATGTATTTGAAAATGTCCAATGTGATATCTATACATTGAAAATGTCCAATGTAATACCTGAACCATCAATAAGTGTTTTATTATGGTAAATTGTGTTAACATCTTTAATGAATTACTAAACCATTCAATGAAAAATCGCCACATAGAAAATTTTCCCAAATCAGTCCACATCAATGAAAATTTAGCCCTAGAATTTTTTCCCAAATCAATTCACATGGATAATATACCATTATGTTAACAAACAAAATAAAACAAGAATTAAATTAAATTAAAAACAATAACTAAAACACATGGTTATAAAAAAGAAGTGAACACGGAAAACGTTTGTTTTATGGAAAATAGTTTGATCAACAAAAAATGATTTATAGATCAATAAAAAATAAACCCTCTTTCCCATAAAATGAGTTACCTTTTTGAAAAGCATAAGTCTTATTTATGAATAATTTTTTAATATAAAAGTTAACTTCAACTAAGCCTAATATTATTATTTTAGTACTAATAATAATTTTTAATTTTAATTTTTTAAAAATATCAAATATTAAAATATTAAAATCAAATATTAAAAATTTAAATATCATTTAAATATCATTAAACATATATATTTATTTATATTTAATAATATAAAAGATAATTAATATAATTTATTATTTTAATAAATTGTTTAATATTAAAATTTCATTTTAATAATAAATTTTAAAAATAATAATTGTAAATAATAGTCTTCATATATTATTGAAAATATTAATATTTTTCATAATAAGTATATATTTAATTATTTAAAAGACAAAAAAAAAAAAGGAGAATGGGAGAGCAAAGAGAGATAGTGCATTTTTATTGATCAATCGGGATCTTTACAAAGCTTCTTCAAATTCTCTATTTATAGGCATAAGAAGTAAAAAATGAAGTATAGATCTACTTCTAAGGACTAATAGAATTTAAAAGTACATCAAAACTTATTTTTATCTTGATGGATGTTAGAATTAAGTGACCCTAATTCTTATTTAAATAAAATACGATGGAAAATAAAATAAAAGTAAAATCCATATAGAACTAGACTTCTTTTATTTTATTTTAGAATAAGGTTTTTTAAACCTTATTAAACTCCATCTATTTTATATTTACTAGGATAAGGTGTTTCAATCCTACTAGAATATGGCTTTACAAGCCTATAAATAGACATAGTCTATTCCTTTTGTATTGATTAAAATTTTCGACATAGTGAATTTTCTTCTCCTCTGCCCGTGGTTTTTTCCCGAAAGGGTTTCCACGTAAAATTTTGTGTTCTTTATTTTTTATTTTATTTTATTTTTTCACAATTGGTATCGAGCTTAGGGTTGTTCATCTCGATCACGGTAATGGCGTCTTTGAAATATGAAATTCCGTTGTTGGATCGCAACACCAGATTTGCGTTGTGGCAGATTAAGATGCAAGCAGTTCTTGCGCAGATGGATCTGGAGGATGCCCTGCTAGGGATAGATAAGATGCCTTCGACATTAACAGATGAAGAGAAGAAGCGTAAGGATCGAAAGGCATTAACACAATTGCATCTGCATTTGTCCAATGAAATTTTGCAGGATGTGATGAAAGAGAAGATCGCCACGCATTATGGAAGAGGCTAGAACAAATATGTATGTCGAAAACTCTAACAAGCAAGTTGCATATGAAGCGGCGTCTTTATGCTCATCGTTTGGAGGAAGGTGCGTGCAGTACACGAACACTTAACAGTTGTTTAAAGAAATTCTCTCAAACTTGGAGGCCATGGAGGTTCGAAGATGATAAGGAAGATCTAGGAATGATTCTACTTTGTTCGTTGCCTCCGTCTTATTCAACCTTTAGAGACACGATTTTATATAGCCATGAGTCTCTCACGCTTGATGAGGTTTATGATTCTTTAACCTCGTATGATAAGATGAAACATCTTGTGGTTAAACTCGACTCTCGGGAGAGGGTCTCATTGTTCGTGGGAGACAAGATCGAATACTGATGATGATCGTGGTAGGACACAGGAAAGAAATCATCGTGGTAAATCTAAGGGTAGATCAAGTCTTCAAATAGAGGTAAAACTTGTAACTTCAGCAAGAAGAAAGGGCACATTAAATCTGAGTGCTATAAGCTACAAAATAAGATTAAAAGGAGGCTGCGAATCAAAGGGAAAACAACCGAAAATTAAAATTCTCGTGAAGGCGATGTTGTAGAAGACTACGGCGATGGTGAACTTCTAGTCGCTTCACAATGATTCTAAAGTAAGTGAGGAGTGGATACTTGATTGAGTCGCACCTTCCATATGAGTCCCAATCGGGATTGGTTTACAACTTACGAAAACGATTATCTCGAAGGTGTTGTTTTGATGGGAAATAATGCTTCGTGTAAGATCGCAGTGTTGGAACAATTAAAGTTAAGATGTTTGATGGAGTTGTCGAAACACTTAGTGACGTCGGTATGTTCCGAATTGAAAAGAAATTTAATTTCGTTGAGTACTCTTGATTCAAAAGTGCATGAGATACACAGTGAAAGTGGGGTTTTAAAGATTTCCAAAGGGTCCTTGTTGTGATGAAAGGGCAAAGAAAAAGCGCCAAGTTATATGTTTTGAGTGGTTCTCATTCTTCGGTGATGCAAATTGTCGCTTCCTCTTCCTTGTCGGATGATGATATTACTAAACTTTGGCATATGCGCCTAGGGCATATGAGTGAGAATGGCATGGTAGAATTGAGCAAAAGAGGACTTCTTGATGGGCAAGGAATTTGCAAACCGAATTTCTGTGAGCACTGTGTGTTTTGGGAAGCAAAAGAGAGTTCGATTCACTAGAGGAATCCATAACACGAAGGAAACGTTGGAGTATATTCATTCTCGATCTATGGGGACCATCCAGAGTGCCTTCGAGAGGTGGAGCTAATTATATGCTAACCTTTATTGATGATTTTTCTAGAAAAGTTTGGGCGTTCTTCCCGGCGAAAAAGCGATGTGTTTTCCGCATTTAAGTCTTGGAAAATTATGATTGAAAAAGCAGGCGGAAAAACAGATAAAATACCTCCGCATGCACAATGGCTTAGAGTTCGTTCGATGAGTTTAATAGATTGTGCAAGTCGGAAGGGATCGTGAGACACTTGACGATTCGTCATACTCCACAAAGAAACGGCGTTGCGAGCGAAATGAACGAAACGATCATGGAGAAGGTTCGATGTATGTTGTCAAATGCCAACTTACCGAAGTCGTTTTGGCGATGACCTCATCGCATGTTTTTGATCAACCGATCTCCATCCGTTGCCATTGAGAAAAAGACTCCACAAGAGGTATGGTCTGGTAATCCTGCTAATTATTCTGATTTAAAGATCTTTGGGTGTCCTGCGTATGCTCATGTTAATAATGGAAAATTGGAACCGAGATCCATTAAATGTGTTTTTCTTGGTTATAAAGCTGGTGTAAAAGGGTATAAGTTATGGTGTCCTGAAAATAGGAAAGTTGTGATTAGCAGAGATGTTGTTTTTGATGAAACTGCTATGCTTCCTAACTTATCTCTTAAAGACTCTTCCAATAAAGAAAATCAAAAGCAGGTGGAGCATCAGATTAATACAGAGTCGACTCCTCAAGTCAGTACAAAAATTGAGAATAGAGTTGCTTCTTCGCCTCAATACTCTATCGCCAAAAACAGAACTAAAAGAGAAATTAAACCTCCAAAGAAGTATCTTTGAGGCCGATCTAGTTGCTTATGCTTTAAATGTGGTGAAGATATAGATGCGAATCAAGAGCCATCAAATTATTCTGAGGCGATTAGCTGTGAAGACTCAGAAAAATGGATGTTTGCTATGCAAGAGGAGATGGAATCACTCCACAAAAACAAAACATGGGATCTTGTGAAACTTCCTAAAGGTAAGAAGACTGTTCGTTGTAAATGGGTGTTTAAAAAGAAAGAAGGGACTCCAGGAGTTGAAGAACCTAAATATAAAGCAAGGCTTGTTGCAAAGGGTTACTGATCAAGTTCCAGGAGTGGACTTCACGAATGTGTTCTCTCCCAGGTTGTGAAGCATAGTTCGATTCGAGCTTTGCTTGGTATTGTGGCCATGCATGATTTAGAGCTTGAGCAATTAGATGTAAAAACTGCATTTTTGCATGGAGAACTTGAGGAAGATATTTACATGCAACAACCAGAGGGTTTTACAGTTTCAGAAAAAGAGGATTATGTTTGCTTGCTTGAAAAAGTCCCTTTACGGTTTGAAACATCACCAAAGGCAAATGGTACAAGAGGTTTGATTCCTTTATGACTTCTCACGATTTCAAAAGAAGTAGTTTTGATGATTATGTTTACTTTAAGAAAAACAATGATGGTTCTTTTGTGTATCTACTTCTTTACGTTGATGACATGTTGATAGCAACAAAAGACAAAGGAGAGATAAGAAAGGTCAAAGCCCAACTAAGTGAAGAATTTGAGATGAAAGATTTGGGACCAGCAAAGAAGATACTTGGTATGGAGATTCTTAGAGATAGAAAAACAAGTAAATTGTACCTAAGTCGGAAGGGTACATTGAGAAACTTCTTTGCGAGTTCAATATGCGGAGTGCTAAGCTCATTAGTACTCCTTTAGCAACCATTTTAGACTTTCATCGGCTTTGTCTCCACAATCGATGATGAGATTGAGTACATGTCACATGTTCCATACTCTAGTGCAGATGGGATCTCTCATGTATGCTATGGTTTGTTCACGTCCCGATTTATCATATGCGGTCGGTCTGATTAGCGATATATGGCGAATCCGGTAAAGAACACTGGAAAGCGATTCGGTGGATTTTAAGATACTTACGAGGTACTCTCGATGTTTGCTTACGATTTGGAAGAATCAAGATGGAGTTATTGGGTATGTTGATGCTGATTTTGCTGAGACCTTGATAGAAGAAGATCTCTCACAAAGTTACGTCTTTACAATCGGAGGTTGTGCAATAAGTTGGAAAGCCACTTTGCAAACTACGATCGCTTTGTCTACCACCAAGCCGAGTACATGGCGATTCGAGGCTTGTAAAGAAGCTATTTGGTTGAAGGACTCTTTAGTGAACTAAATGAAGACCTTCAAATCAAGACGATATTTTGTGACGATCAGAGTGCCATCTTTCTTACAAAAGATCAAATGTTTCATAAGAGAACAAAAAACACATTGATGTTCGGTATCATTTTGTTCGTGATATTATTGCTCGTGGTGATATTGTTGTGAGCAAAATTAGTACTCATGAAAATCCTGCAGATATGATGACCAAGTCACTTCCTATAACCAAGTTTGAGCATTGCTTAGACTTGGTTGGTGTTCATTGTTGAAGTTAAACCCTTAAGGGTTTTATGGAAGAGGTGGAGAACTTGTTCGCAATTAAGAACTTGTTCATTGAGAATTTGTGTCAAGGTGGAGATTGTTAGAATTAAGTGACCCTAATTCTTATTTAAATAAAATACGATGGAAAATAAAATAAAAGTAAAATCCATATAGAACTAGACTTCTTTTATTTTATTTTAGAATAAGGTTTTTTAAACCTTATTAAACTCCATCTATTTTATATTTACTAGGATAAGGTGTTTCAATCCTACTAGAATATGGCTTTACAAGCCTATAAATAGACATAGTCTATTCCTTTTGTATTGATTAAAATTTTCGACATAGTGAATTTTCTTCTCCTCTGCCCGTGGTTTTTTCCCGAAAGGGTTTCCACGTAAAATTTTGTGTTCTTTATTTTTTATTTTATTTTATTTTTTTCACAATGGACATCCATTTAATAAGATATTCATAACACTCCCCCTTGGATGTCTATTGGTAGATAATGTGTCTCGATAAAACCTTACTGAGATAAAAACCCTGTGGGAAAAAAATTTCTAGTGAAGGAAAAAGAGTACATATATCTATAATACACATAATATGCTACCTCATTAAAACTCTTACCAGGAAAACCCAATGGGACAAAGCCTCAGTTAAGGAAAAAAGAGTACAACGCGTATTTACTCAGCCTCCTCTTGAAAACATCACATAATATCTCATATTCTATGTATTCAATCTTGAATACTAGCTTTTCAAATGACCATTTGAATGTATTTGTTAAGCATTTATATCAACATTCTTTTGAAAGTCGTGAGTGAGGTAAAATTTAGGGGAAAATATATTTTGATCTCTTCAGGAGTTTCAACAATAATCATAACAAACTTTAATCATGATCCTTTTATAAAAATACAAATATGTGTTTTGGATCATTTTATAATCCTTTTTCAACTACAATTGACTAAGTCAAATTTACCACATATGTTCAATTATTTCAATTCATATAAATGAACAATTTCTTGATAATTCCAATATGCTTCTGGCATTCTAAATCCTTCAAGTATTTTACTATAAACTTTACTATATAGTAATTTATAAAAGGTTGTAACAACAAATATTAGACGCAAGTTAAATCTTTTATAAACTGTTAGTTTAAAAATATATCTAAAGGTTATTACATCCACCACAAAAGAATATTATATCTTTTCATAATCAATGCCAGGACTTAGTAAAAACTTCATATTTTATTCCGTTTTGCAAAACTACTTATTTGCACCCTCACTGGCTTTATACCTTTAGATATTTGAACTACTAGTCCAAAAACTCCACAAATTTCATTGTACTTCAGTTGTGTCTATCTATTTTGACCAAATTATTCCATATCTATATTTCTCAATAGATTTATTCAAGATCCTCCTTTTATTTTATTATTTCAACAATAATATTGCATGCAAAACCATTTTCAACCACTTTTATTATCAGTTTGACATTTTCTCAAACTGACATAACTTATTGTGATATCTTTTTTTCACTATTTTAATCTTCAGTTTCAGGTACCTGAATCTCTTTTAGAGCTTTACTTGTTAGTTATGTCTCGGGTCTCTTCTGGAGCATCCGCCTTCACTATATAACCATCTAGATTTATTATTTTCGTTTTGAGAATTTTCATATTTGGAACTTGTAATGAGTTATCTTTGTTTAACTTATGGTTCAAATTACTCTCCCCTCTAACTCATTACAAGTTATTATTTTTCTCCCCCCTAATGTCGGGAAAACTATCAAATCAAAATAGTAATCACAAATCATGTCATAATTGAATCTTCAGTACATCTAAAACATATAATAATACAAGAAGACTCATAATTAATATATATTCCCAACTTTCTTTGAGTATTCATTCATCTTTGTTATGGTGCAACAATTGGAACATATACGCACATATAAAAATTTAAATATGAGAAATATTTAGCTATTGACCAAAAATCAATTGTAATGGGGCGTATTTATAACTTATTGGCTTGATGCGTACAACACATATATCAACATAATCTCATATTAAAATAGGAAGTTTAGTTCTCATAAGTAATGGTTTAGACATTAACCAGACGCGTTCAATAAATAATTTATCTAAACCATTATGCACATAAATAACAAAATTTTACAAAAGTTTTTCAAACTCAATCAATAGGAGACTGAGATATAAACTCATCAGTATTAGCAAGATGAATTGTCTTAATTGCATGATCTGAAATTAATTATTTAAACAAGCAATCTTGCAAACGACATGTTGCAGGTTGGTAACACATATATGATTATTTTGTAGGTGCATCTACCAAAATCATATAATATCAAATCCATCACATGGTTGATGAATGGACCCATATCATTTCAAAAATGCAAGACATTAAATCTCAACTTTAGCTAGTGAGTTTCTAACAATCAATTTTCATTGAGAACAAGCAACAAATGAGAATTTTTTAAATTAAAGAATCTTCTGGTTCTTTAGTGAATGTCCATATGAATTCTCAATTAAGTTTCACATCATATATGATCTAGGATGGTCTAATTGGTCACACCAAGTAGTAAGTGTATTTGCATCAGTAAACTTCTAATTTACTTTAATATGCGTTTCAATTGTACTAAATTGTAATAAATTGATACTTTTACTATCATTTTTTTTACTTTGTATCCACATATAAGTACTATTGTGACATTTACTACTGGAAATGTCTAAATCAATGTGAAGTCTATAATGTCACTAAGTCAATAAATATAATTTCCAAATAATTATATGCAATATTTTCTTCAGAGAATATACCAAAATCTTCAAATGCAGGGCATTTGGTCTAGTGGTATGATTCTTGCTTCGGGTGCAAGAGGTCCCGAGTTTGATTCAAAATAATTTTAAAACCCTTTTAACAAGAGTTTTGCATAATTAGTTAACTATCAAGAATAACTGCCTAGTTCATGTATAGAAATAAGCCTATATTAAATATATCAATAAAAGTCACATCTCAATCATAAAAATATGACATAATGAAAAACTAACAATTTTTTTTTTTCATAACAATCATCATAAACATGCATGAAATTTAATTCAAAATCCAACCATTCATGCTCATAGAACTTTTTATTTAGAATTGCTCATGTCATTTCTCTAAATAATTAACAAATGGAATAATATAAAACGTATGAACTATTACTTTTAACAATTCTTTGAACTAAAACAAATTCGAATAACCATAAAATTCATTGGTTTATTAAAACAATTTTGCATACTAGATATATTTTAATCAAATATATTATTTAATTATAAAACCTGCTATAGCGACATAAATAAATAAGATAATATTAATTTTCATGAACAAATGAAATCCTTAAAACAATATGTAACCTTAAAAATAAGACCATCTCAAATATTTAAACCATATATCAAGTTGATTTAATATTTAAAGATGTAACCTTTTTTTTTCTGCGTTGAGTCTTGACGATTTTATCAAAAAGTAAGAAAATTAAACTCCAATAGTAGGCTTTGAATTCAATCAAAATCTATTAATAGCTAACTTTAAGAGTAGATCTTATTTTCCAAGTGTACAACAGGTACATAATCAATGACTTTTCATACATAAGTTTTCTCTCTTACAAGTTCTTATCAGTAATATTTTTTCAATTAATTTTAATTGAGAACTTTTTTTGAATACTGTAGAGTAATACTCACAGTTTTTTATAATAAAAAAAACTTGCAACTTCAGGTGCATCCAACCATAACGAGCTTTAGATAGAACTACCATATTCCATTGCTCATAAGTAGATCTTTCACAGTCAAATATTTTACTTTCAACCCCTTAATGGGGATGATAATAAAAGATCACAAAGATAGTCACAATCAATTCAATTTAATAATAAGAATAATCAATAACTCAATCATTCCTTTTTTCATCCTTTCAAAATAGATATTTATAGCAATAGTGATTCATATGAAATTAATATAATCTTTTCTTTATTCACAATCTCAACATGATGTCCATTATAATGAATACCTTTTAAATCTAATGCATTAACCGTAACAAATTTTGTGCCTTTTAGATATTGATATATTAGCTCTTCTGGAGCTTTCAACTAATTTTGTACTGTCAAATATTGGAATAATATTTGTTTGTTTTAATACCAAATAGGGTAAATATTTTCTATCTGTAATGATAGAATTCATTACTACATTCTCATATCATACCTAACAGAAACAAAATATTTGGGCATACGCCACATATGTGGCTAATAATATTTCATAACACATTGATAACATAAGGTATCTTTACCCTTTGAAGAGTTATATTGAGAACTCTCATTGTTCTATTATTTATTACTATGTCCCCACTTTTAGTGGTTCATGATTATATATTTTATTTTCTTTATGTTTGCATTCACTTCGAGGAATGCAACAAATCTAGTAGGACAGACTCCTAAACACCTCCATTGATTTTTTATTTCATAATCACCATTGTAAACATACATGGGTTTCAAATCAAAATCTATCTATTCATGTTTGTCATGATTAGTCCCAAATTATAATAAACATGATATAATAAATAAATATAATAAAATACACCAGAAGATCTTTAACACTATCATAGCCGCATTGGATATTATCACGAGCACCATTACAAGTACTAAAATAACTATGCTTTCATAAGAACACACTACATATAACTTATAAAATCTGATGATGCTCTAATAAATTTGTAACACCCCAAACCTGGCCTAGACTTTATCGCCAAATCTGGCGATGTCACATGGAATATGATTTGAAATCGAAGTTATTAGGTTAAATCCGTTCCCGTTTATTAGCCTTTATTTATCTTTCATCCATTTCAAAACTATTTACCTTGTTACTTAGATTCTATTAAATATATATTCTGTAGCAGAAGCTTTAAAAATCGTGATATTTTAAGAAAATCGTTCGCGTTTAGGAAAACGTGTGTTTAATAAAATCGAGTTTTCGTTGCTATTCAAAAGTTCATGAAAACAGTTAAAATCCAAATCATAAGCAAAGAGTCCAAAAAGTCCCAATCTACATAAAAAATACCCCAGAACTTAAATAGAAAATGAATACTATAACTGTAATTAAAATGGTTCAATAATCGTGTGGTCACCGTCGAGTCCTCCGCCTCACTAATCCGTCTAAGTCTGGGGATTACCTGGACAGACAAAATAGAGAGGAGTAAGTTTACGTAAACTCAGTGTGTAATCCCCAAATATGACATGCATGCAGTCAATCACAACAAACAGTCAAATGCAGTTTGGGCCTAAGCCCATTTCAGTTTCAATAGCAGTCTGGGCCTTAGCCCATTTTAGTTTCAGTATCAGATATGCATTAGGGCCTAAGCCCACCACAGTAATAGTATCAAATATACATTAATCAGTAAACAGAGTCCTCTACACACCATCTCCATCCATCCTACACTCCACTTGGGGTTTAAAACACCCACCTATCCTTACACTCTAAGTAGTACCGAATGCGACACGTAATCAGTAAATTGCAGCTGAGCTATTAAATAATAGGCTTAAGAGCCTTTTAGTACACTTCCTCCAAATATCAACATCCCAACCCAATGCAATGCAACATACAATATATGACATGCTAATACATGAATATTAGTTACACATACAGTTTAGTATTCATTCATATAATCATCATGCTCCATACATACATCATACATACAGTTCACGCATTTAAGGGTCTAAGTAGTACATACCGACCCTACGGTAGGTTCACAGTCGACTTGGTCGACCCATGCAACCTTAGAACACATTTCAGTTAAATGGGCTCACACGCCCATGTGGCTTGCCCGTGTGGCCCATACGGCCTAATTTGGCCTTGGCCGTGTGGATCACACGGCCTGTCCCAGAATCTCACATATCTGTGTGGACTACCCGTGTGGACTCACACGCTTGTGTGGCCCACACGGTCCAAATTAGTCTAGCCCGTGTGTCGTACAAAGCCGTGTTTTGTGTGCACAGCCTGGTCTCGTCGATCACACACTCGTGTCATCGCACACAGCCTAGTACACGGCCGTGTGGCATCGACAGAAAGGTTTTTGGCTTTTGTTGAAAATTTGAATTCTTGCATTTCGGGTACACACCTGGTATCTATTTGATGCAGAAACTATCCCGAGACCACCGAACCACCAACGAACAGAGGCCCTTAAAGATCAAATCACTGAAGGAGTAGCAATTGTTCCTTGACCTTCCCCTAGTCAAAGGTAACCACAAAGAAAACCCCTTTTAGAATACTAACCACGAAACAACAAGGTTGCAACAAAATAAGAAAAACTTACTCACGACGATCACAGTCAAACGTTTGCACAAGAATGACGCAAATTTGAATAATCAAAAGAAGGAGAAGAAGTATAATTTCGACAAAGAAGAAAGGGAAACAAAATGTCAATAGATGGAAGAATTTTGGGAAAATTGACGTTAGAAGGTTTTGGAAGGAGAGAGAAAATAAAAAAATAAAAAAAATAAATTTGATAACTCCCAAATCCCTTATTTCACTCTCCCACTACCCCACTTCTCCAAATTCCAACTGCACTGAAACACTTACGCACAACCGAGAAAAAATAAACTCCCACACTCACGCAGGGATTCGAACACAAAACTTTCAGCAACCTAACACTCCACTTAACCACCAGACTAGCAGGCCCATTCTAATAAATTTCTACAAATAATTAAATATAAACCCACTCTCCAAACGCAAGGCTTAACTTAGAAAAATATCAAAATTTGCCAAAGATGGGGCTTAAACTTGGGACCTCACACACACACGCAGAACACTTAACCATTACAACAGATACACAATTGTGTCACATTTTTAAAAAAGCCGAAATAAAAATTTTTGGGGTGTTACAACTCTACCCCTTAGAAGAAATTTTGGCTTCAAAATTTACTTGATCGGAATAGATAAGGATACTACTGACGCATCGCATCCTCAGGCTCTCACGTGGCCTCCTCAGTGCTTTGATTCTACCATAGCACCTTCACTAAAGGGATAGACTTCCTCCGAAGAACCTTTACATCGCGATCCAAAATCTGAACCGGTTCCTTCTTGAAGGTCAAATCTGGCCTAACCTCAATCTCCTCAACAGGGACAACATGAGTATGATCAGAGTGGTAACGCCTAAACATTGAGACGTAGAATATGTTATGAATACGGTCTAACTCTGGAGGTAACTCCAACTAATAAGCGACTGGTCCTACTCGCTTCATAATCCGATATGGCCCGATAAACCTAGGGCTCAACTTGCCCTTGTGACCGAACCTCTGAACCTTCTTCCATGGCGAAACCTTAAGAAATATAAAGTCCCCCACAGAATACTCAATCTCTCGCCTCTTTAAATCTGCATAGGACTTCTGTCTATCAGAAGCCGCCTTCAGACGATCCCTAATCAGTCGAACCTTATCCTCAGTCTAGAAACCAACTCCAGACCTAGAATTCGATGTTCGCCCAACTCAGTCCAACATAAAGGAGTACGACACTTATGACCATATAGAGCCTCGAACATATCCTCCAGTATCTGAATCACCCTCTCAGATTGACCATCGGTCTGAGGATAAAACGCAGTACTAAAGTCCAATCTCGAATCCAAAGCCTCATGTAACTTTTTCTAGAATCAAGACGTGAAGCGAGGATCCCTATCAGAAATGTCTGACACCAAAACCCCATGCAGTCTAACTATCTCCGAGACGTACAGTTTTACCAACTTCTGAAGAGAATAGTCATTCCTAACTGGAATGAAGTACACAGGCTTGGTCAATTGATCCACGATGACCCAAACAGAATCCTTCTTAGTGGGTGTCAAGGGCAACCCACTAACGAAGTCTATCATTACTCGCTCCCACTTCTATAGTGGAATCTTAACCAGTTGTAACAAACCTGAAGGTAACTGATGCTCAGCCTTAACCTACTCACATGTCAGACATCATGCCACAAAATCAGTAACCTCACGCTTCAAACCCAGCCACTAGTACAGTTCTCGAAGATCTCGGTACTTCTTACTACTACAGGGATACATAGTATAAGGACTACTATGCGCCTCTCTTAGAATAGGCTACCTTATATCAGCATTATTCAGTATACAAATCTGACCACGGAAACAGAGTACCCCATCATTATTTAGCCCAAAGTCTGTAGTGCTGCCACTCTCAACCTAACGAACCCGAAAACCCAACAATTCATCCTCTAACTACCTATCCCTAATCTGTTCTATCCAAGTAGGCTTAACTTACAACTCGGCCAACAGACTTTCATCGTCGAACAAACTAAGTCAAGCGGACATCGCTCTTAGATCAGTCATCGTCCTATGGCTCAATGCATCTACCACCACATTGGCCTTACTAGTATGGTACTCCATAGTACAGTCATAGTCCTTAAGTAGCTCAATCCATCTACGCTGTTTAAGATTCAACTCCTTCTGAGTCAAGAGGTACTTAAGGCTTTTATGATCAGTGTAGATAATGCACTTCTCATCGTATAGATAGTGCCTTCAAATTTTTAAGGCAAAGACTACAGTAGCCAATTCCAAATCATGTGTCGGATAATTTCCCTCATGTGTCTTAAGTTGACGAGACACATATGCCACAACCTTACCATCCTGCATCAGAACACAACCCAAACCCACATGCGACGCGTCACTGTAAACTACAAACTCCTTTCCAGGTTTAGGCTGTATCAGAACAGGAGCCTCAGTCAGAACAGTCTTGAGCTTTTCAAAGTTCTCTTGCTGTGCATCAGTCCAAACAAAAGGGACACCCTTACGTAGAAGCTTAGTTAAGGGAGCTGCAATCAGAGAGAATCCCTCAACAAACCGACGGTAATAACCTGCCAAACCTAGAAAGCTACAGATCTTTGACACATTCTTAGGTTGTTTCCAATCCAGTACAGCCTCAATCTTACTAGGATTAACTGAAATCCCCTCAGCAGAAACTACGTGTCCCAAAAATGTCACCTCTCGTAACCAAACTTCGCACTTGCTAAATTTAGCATAGAGCTGCTTTTTACGCAAAATCTGAAGCACAACTTAAGATGTTCATCATGCTCATCTTCTGTCTTAGAGTAAACCAATATGTCGTCGATGAATACCATAACAAACTAATCCAGATAAGGCTAAAACACTCAGTTCATCAAATCCATAAATGTGGCCGGTGTATTCGTTAACCCAAAAGGCATAACTAGGAACTCGTAATGCCCATACCGAGTCCTAAATGCAGTCTTATACACATACACTTTCTTAACCCTCAACTGGTGATACCTTGAATGAAGGTCGATCTTAGAAAACACAGATGCCCTTCAAAATTGATCAAATAAGTCGTTGATCCTCGAAAGTGGATACTTGTTCTTAATGGCTAACTTGTTCAATTGCTGATAATTTATATACATCCTCATGGTCCCATTCTTCTTCTTAACAAATAGAATTGGTGCTCTCTATAGAGACACACTGGGATGGATGAAACCACGATCAAAAGTTCTTGCAGTTGAGCCATAAGCTCTGTAAGCTCCTTCAGTGCCATACGGTAGGGAGCGATAGACACTGGAGTTGTACCAGAAAGAAGCTCAATCCCAAATTTCACTTCCCGATTCATAGGTAAACCCGGTAGTTCCTCAGGAAAAACGTCTGAAAAATATTTTACAATTCGGATGTACTTTACCGTAGACTCTTCAGAAATGGAAACACTAATATAGGCCAAGAACGCCTCACATCCCTTACGAACTAGTTTCTCAGCCACCAGTGTAGAGATAACATTAGCCAAATAATTTTAACGTTCTCTAATCATGGCTTCCTCATTGTCCTCCACAGTTCTCAAGACGACCCTCTTAGTCACACAGTCTAGATTGACACGGTGTTTAACCAACCAGTCCATACCCAGAATCAGGTCAAACTCCCCAAACGAAAGCTCCATCAAATTAGCTAGAAATATCGACCCTTGAACCTCTAGTAGAACATCTTTACACAGTTTGCTAACCTGAATCGGTTGCCTCAGTGGACATAATACAGTCACATCACTAGAACTACTCTCAACCAAAATCCCCAAGTTTCCAGACACAGTGCTAGCTACATAGGAATATGTGGAACCTATGTCTATCAAAGAAAAATAGGGTACATTATAAATCAAGAACGTACCAATAATGACGTCTGAAGCATCTCTGTCCTCTCGGTGATGAGCAGCATAAATAAGAGCAGGCTGCCTCACCTCAGTCTGTCCAGCACCTCTGCCTAATGCTCTCTATCCATGACCCATATCGTTATCACCCCTAGCCTGACCACGGCCTCTCCGTGGATGCTGAACTACCTTCTATGGTTGCGTAGTACCAGAACCCGGAGCTTGCATCTGATCAGCCCTCAGCGGACACTCCCGAATGTGGTGCTCTAATGACCCACACTTTAAACACGACCCAGTCCTCCTCCAACACTCGCCCTGATGGCGTCTCCAACAGTTTCCACACAGCTACAATCCAATAGTAGCAACATGAGGCCCAACTCTAACCGGCCCATTAGTCCTTGCCTTTTTCTTAGGGCTCTGCACCGAACTCAAGGGCTCTGAATCCCTCCTGTTCTTACCCCTCTCACGGTCTCTATTTTGGTGCTTAGTGTGCTTGACCTTTTCGGCGATCTTCGCCTTCTCCACCAGAACGAAGAACTCTCGCTCCCTCTACAGAGTTATCAGTACCCTTAGAATATCTCTAAAGTCGTCTTCAAAATGAAAGCATCTCTCGTATTCAGATGCCACCATACCTCGCACACAGCGACTCAGTTTCAGAAACTCGACCTCATACTCGACCACTGATTGGTCTCCTTGAGTAAGGTTTCAGAAACTCACGCCTACGAGCATCAATATAACCTGCTCCCACATACTTCCATTGGAAGGCCAACTTAAAGAACTCCCAAAATAGACGATCGACCTGTGTGCCCTCCTTAATAGTCAGCCACTATTGATAGGCCTCATCGCGAAGCAACGAGACTACACCCTTTAATTTCTGCTCAGGGGTACAGTCTAAATCATCCATTATCCTCTTAGTAGCCTCCATTCAGTACTCAGCCACATTAGGGATGACTTTAGTGACACCCCTAAAAAGTTTAGCTCTATTGGACCGGAGTCGTTCCGTAACCGACCCTCAGCCCCTAGATCTAGTATTGGGCCCAGCGACCCTCTCTAGTATCCTTAACATAGCTTGGGATAATGTGTCATCCCCAGCCATACGATCTTGAGACCCAGTCTCAGTAGCAGGTGATACCGGCGTCTCATTCGTATCTAGATTCTGCATACTGCCCAGAGAAGAGGAATCAGCTCTAGCCCCTCTGCGGCCTCTACCTCGGCCTCTAGTACCCCGTCCACGGATACCTCGTACGCTCATGTCAATTTGGATTTATCTTTATTACAAATTTTATGAATCATTTACAGTTTCAGTATTTATTAACAGATGTTTTAGGTAGAGCAGTATCATAAATTCAGAGTTTGTTTTTTGCAAACACAGTTTCTATCAGTTTCAGTTTCACTACAGTTTCTGTATATACTAACTAGAGTGTTTCAGAATAAACTATTTATAATATCGTAACAGTTTATCAGAATACTTACACGATCAGCTCCGGAGATTTGGTGAACTACATTCTCAGTCAAATCACTTCGAATCATTTGAAAATCAGTTCTTTAAACCAAGTTTTAAAACCCAAAATACACAGCTGAGTTTTGCAACTCGGCTCTAATACCACTAAATGTAACACCGCAAACCTGGCCTAGACGTTATGGCCGAATCTGGCGATGTCACATGGAATGAAATTTGAAATCAAAGTTACCAGGTTAAATCTGTTCCCATTTTGTAGCCTTTATTTATCTTTCATCCATTTTAAAACTATTTATGTTGTTAGCTTGATTCGGTTTAAATACATATTCTGTCACGGAATCTTTAAAAATCTTGATATTTTAAGAAAATCGTTCGTGTTTAGGAAAATATTATGTTTAATAAAACTGAGTTTTCTTTGCAGTTCAAAAGTTTATGAAAACATTTAAAATCCAAATCATAAGCAAAGAGTCAAAAAGTCTCAATTTACATAAAAAAATATCTCAGAAATTAAATAGAAAATGAATACCATAACTATAATTAAAACGGTTCAATAATCGTGTGGTCACCATCGAGTCCTCCACCGCACTGATCAGTTTAAGTCTGGGGATTACTTGGACAGACAAAACAGAGAGGAGTGAGTTTTCGTAAACTCAGTGTGTAATTCCCACAGATGACATACATGTAGTCAATCACAACAAACAGTCAAATGCAGTCTGGGCCTAAGCCTATTTCAGTTTTAGTAACAGTCCAGGCCTTAGCCTATTTTAGTTTTAGTTTCAGATATGCATTAGGGCTTAAGCCTATCACAGTAACAGTATCAGATATACATTAATCAGTAAACAGAGTCCTACCCACCTAGCCTCTACATACCATCTCCGTCTATCCCTACACTCCATGTGGGGTTTAAAACACCCATCCATCCCTACATTCCAAGTAGTACCGAATGCGTCACGTAATCAGTAAATTATAGCTGAGCTGCCAGATAATAGGTTTAAGAGCCTTTTAGTACACTTCCTCCAAATATCAATATCCCAACCCAATGCAATGCAACATACAGTATATGGCATGCTAATACATGAATATCAGTTACACATACAGTTTAGTATTCATTCATATAATCATCATGCTCAGTACATACATCATACATACAGTTCACTTTTTTAATGGTCTAAATAGTGCTTACCGACCCTACGGCAGGTTCACGGTCGACTTGGGTGACTCGTGCAACCTTAGAACACATTTAAGTTAAATGGGCTCACCGCCCATGTGGCTTGCCCGTCTGGGCCCACACACCTGGTATCGATTTGATGCAGAAACTATCCCGAAACCACCGAACCACCAATAAGAAGAGACCCTTAAAGATCAAATCGCTGAAGGAGTAGCAATTATTCCTTGACCTTTCCCTAGTCAAAGCTAACCACAAAGAAAAGCCCTTTTAGAATATTAACCACGAAACAACAAGATTGCAACAGCGCAAAACTTACCCGACGATCACAGTCAAATGTTTGCACAAGAACGAGACGGATTTAAATAATCGAAAGAATGAGAAGAAGTAAAATTTTGGCAGAGAAGAAAGGGGAACAAAATGTCAAAAGATTGAAGAATTTTGGGGAAAATTAACGTTAGAAGGTTTTGGAAGAAGAGAGAAAATAAAGAAAATAAAATAAATTTGATAACTCCCAAATCCTTTATTTCACTCTCCCACTAACCCACTTCTACGAATTCCAACTTCACTGAAACACTTGTGCACAACCGAGCAAAAATAAACTCTCACACTCATGCAAGGATTTGAACACAAGACCTTCAACAACCTAACACTCAATTTAACCACCAGACCAGTAGACCTATTCTAATATATTCCTACAAATAATTAAATATAAGCCCACTCTTCAAACGCAAGGCTTAACTCAGAAAAATATCAAAATTTACCAAAGATGGAGCTTGAACTTGGGACCTCTCACACACCTAGAACATTTAACCACTATAACAGATACACAGTTGTGTCATATTTTCACAAAAGCTGAAATAGAAATTTTTGAGGTGTTACAAAATTATTCGTACTTTATAATTCAATCTAAAAGATATAATCTAATCATTCATCAATAACAAAAAATAAATCTCTTTAAAGGGGACCAATATCACAAAAACTTATATTTTGCATAGAGAATTAATATATATTTAAACAATCATTTAAAAATAATATATTATATAGTTTTATTAGTAAACCATATGAACCCATCGATATTCAATAATATAACTTAATAATTTGATCAGACTTAACACAAATAAATAATAATCATACCTTAAAAAAAATGAAGCTCCTTACTAATTTAAATTGTGCTCTATAAATCCAAAATCCATGCTGAAATCAATTTTTTTACAAAGCTTCTTCAACGTCTCTATTTATAGGCATAAGAAGTATAAATGAAGTAGAGATCTACTTCTAATGACTATTAGAATTTAAAGTACATCAAAACTTAGCTTTATATTGATAGATATCTACTTAATAAGATATTCATAACAAATATAAATATATTAATAATAAATGTTTTATACTATAGAGGTTAAAATATGCCATAAGTCCATGTACTCTTCACAAACTTAGAATTTAGTTCATGTACTTTTATTTTTAAGAATTTAGTCCATCTACTTTTCAGATTTCAAAATTCAGATCCAATTGTTAACAATATTAAAATTTTTTTGTTAAATTTGTTGACATGACATTTTTAAATTAAAAAAAGCTCATTTGGTATCCATGCAACTACAAACAAGACATCGTAATGAACTTAAATTTAACAAAATAATTTTAATAGCATACGGTTGGACCTGGATATATATATAAAGTAGTACTAAATTTCAAAAAATAAAAGTATAGTGACTAAATTCCAAATTTACAAAGAATATAAGGACTTATGACATATTTTAACCTTGTATAAAATATGAATATTTTAATTATATATATATATAAGTATTTATTTAAATCATGGTTATCTTCATTTATCCCTCTCAACTCTAATGTGTCAATATCCACTACCTTATATGTAATATATACAATTTAAATTAAGTTTTAATTATGCAATATTTATTATTAAGTTTATATATGATATTAATTATTATAAAATAATATTTTATTATAAAAATTAATTTTGATTGTAAAAAAGAAATTGTACTATAATATTTTGTAACAAATATATTTATGTTGTGTTTATTTCACTACTAATAATTAAAAAAAAAAGATTCCAGGAAAATTTATCAAACAATAGAAAACATTTTATGTTAAAACATCCAAACACCAAAAAATATCTATTTTTTTTGAAAAATGAATCCATTTTTCCAGAAATCATTTTCTAGAAGTTGTTTTCAGTGAAACAAACGCAACCTAAACTTACATGGAGTACCTTACTTTCATGGATGATAAAAAAAATATAATTTAAAAATCAATTTCAACATATTATTTCAAATGGAAAGCTTAGGGAGTGAAAAAAAAGCGATTCGATTTGAAAAATAAATTGATTTTCTTAAATTTCGAGTTTATCAAATCAATTTATTCAATTTCTTGAGTCCACTCGAATAAGTAATTGGTTTTCTGAGTTTGAGTTAAGTGAATTTTACAACTTAAATAATTCAAAACAAAAATTGGTAAAAACACTCCTTGAGTCATTGACAGTTTTAAAAATGTGCAAATTTATTCCTCTAAAAAAATTAATAGAATTCAAAATTATCTCTAAAATTCAAAATATTTATATTTTCCCAAAATTTTTTAAATATATAAATTAAAAAAGCTTAAAAATTATTAATAAATCTTAAAAATGCTAAATTATAGTTTTTTTTCTAAAATTCTAACATGATCAATTTAAGACATTAAACAAGTAAATCATAAACCAAATTTATCATATTAATTATCTTGTTTTCTTTTTCTTTTATTTTGTTTTGAAAGAGTTTCCAAATATATATTGTATTCACATTATTTAACTCAGAATTTAATCATATTGTCAACAAGAACTCAATAGGGCCAATTTAATTTTTAAATTTAACTCGAACAATTTTATTCGACTCAAATTGGATTTCATTTCATTCAACTTAACTTGAAAAAAAATTTCAAATTGAGTTGAGATGATAAAATAAGACTATTAACTCGGCTAACTCAAAATTTTTTCATTCAATTTGAGTGAAGCTCACTCTTCAAAAAACTCTTTAAAGATAATCAATTCGATCAATGGCATTTTTACTTATGTAAGTTTAGTATTTATGTTTTTATTAATAATATGTTTAGTTATTTTTTTAAAATTTTTATTTTTATTTAGTTTTTCAATGTTATATTATATTTTATGTATCAAAATATTATTGTCTGGTTTAATAATTCACTAACGGTGCTAACATTTGATACTATGATAAAACACAAATTAATAATTTAAGTACCACATTAAATATTTTATGAAAGTAAAATATTAAATGTGAGATTATCCCAAAAAGTAAATGTTGATTTAACAGCTTTTATCTGTAATAAATAAAAATAATCTCTGTGTTCTTGGTGCATTGGTAATTGTATCGTTCAAATAAATAAAAATATGTTAACCGTTAGATGTAACTACTTTTTGTTTTACCTTCAGTTGCTTATCTAAGCCGGCACAAAAGATGGTAATAAAAGCGATGGCTCATAATAAAACGGCGCCGCAGGATGCTGCCATATCTTAAAAACAAGCTTCTTAGGGTCCGCTGCCTTCTGCTCTTGACGCGGTGGCTCTTCCCTTTTCTTAGTCATCCTTTGATCAAACGAGGGAGGCGAAGAAACTAGTGGCGATAATAAAGGTATAACAACGTTCCTTGTCAAAACCTGATTAATCTGAATGGACGATGGAGCATGCCGTTGAAGTCGACTTGGTTGGTGCTGATCGGCGTCGACGACGGTGGACAATTTACTTGGTGAACTCAACATTGAATGGAAGGTTTACAGAGATGGGAATTGATGGCTAGATAGTAACGCGTAGGAAGATTATATATAAAAATGGACCACGTGATGCGCACGTGAAAGGGGTAATTTGTTTGCTTTCTAAAAACATTTTGGCAATTTGTTGAATTTTTTTCCCTTTTGTTCGTCTTTTTGACTGAAATTTACTTTTTTATGGTTCGGTATTTTTGGTTGTATTAAATGAAAATTCTTTTGCCTAACTCAATAGTTTTTGTTTATTATTAGAGATTGTAACAGACTAATGGATCAAATATTTACTTTCTGTTATATTTAAATTTAGATTTTTATGGTTGTGGATGAAAAAAAAGCTAAATTTTTTGTTTTTAATTGGCATATTAGGTCATTTTTTTTCTTCGAAATTTAGGGAAATAGATTAATTCTGGAGAGAAAGTGTGTCCAACTGGGTGTACTTTCGGGTACAGTTGGCAAAAAGCGTATTCAACACACACTCTCTCTTTGGCCTTTTTTTAGGGTTAAGGTTTTATTTAGGTTAATAATTAGGATTTAGTATTTAGGGTTTTAGAAATGAAATCGTGAAAGTTTATAGGTAGATTTGAGGGGTCGGGGATGCGATAATGCGTCTCAAAACACATACATTTCATATGTCATGCCAGGATAAGACCATTACCTTAAAAATCTATCCTATGGAAGTCAAGTTTTGGGGTGATAGTGTTTGATACGATCATGGGTCGAAGTCTAAGTGGAGGTCTCAGTTGACGGTTACGATGCTGTCACAAGTTCGAGTATAACTGGGGGCCAGTTAACAGTTGTTATGCAGACATGAGTTCAAGCTTTTTGGATGCCCGTAAATGATGCCTTATATATATTATACATAAGATTTAGGCCATAACCATAAAGAAAAAAAAAGGGCTTTCCATTGCAATCAACGTAATTTTTTTTCTCTATTTCCAAGTCGCTGGTATCTTTAACCTTTCATTCTTATTCAAAGGTTGACACCAAGGTGGACGTAAGAGGGTTCTCAAGTGGAGAGCGGATGTTCCGACATAGTAGGGGTCAAACTTGGGTTAGCGTGACAACGATTGTAGTTATTAATGGGTTGTTTAATAATGATAACCATTGTCACCTTGAAAGGAGTATCACCTTTATTGCATCGCAACAACCACTGCCCGCCTAAAAGTCCTCCTATGTCCATGGCAGTGTCGGCCTTCGTATAAGAAGGAAGGTTAAAGATACCAACTACGTGGAAAATAGAGAAAAAAATTACGCCGATTATAGCGGGAAGCCCCACAATTTTCCCTATGATTATGCCCTTAAACTTCTATATGATATTTATAAGGAAACATCTATTGGTATTCAAAAAGTTTAAGCTTATGCCCGCATAACGACCGTCAACTGGTTCCCCCGTTATACTCTGATCAATGGCTTCATAAAAATCATTGATCAAGACCTCTACGTAGACTTCTACCAGTGACCGTATAAAGAAAAATCACCCAGGAACCCGACTTCCATAGCATAGGTTTCCGAGGTAATAGTCCCATCTCGATAGGATATCGCATAAATATGAGTCTCGGAGTGATATCGCATCACCAATGACTCCAGAATACCTTAAACAATAAATTTTATTAGTGACGAAAATTTTTAACACTGAAGTGGGAATGAAAATCGAGAGAGAGAAATATTGTAAAGTGGAGGGATGGAGGTTAGGAGAAATGATAGGTTTAGGGATGATGGAGTATAGAAGGAGAACCCCCCTTTTATAGGCATAGGGTAGGGGTGAGATTGTAAAGGAAAAAAACCCCGTCGCTGAAAACACATTGCAGGAAAGGCATTTTCATCGAATATCTGAGAAACATGCTTCAAATCTAACCTAGGATTCTTGGGGTCAGGGCACTTTTGGTGGAAATGGTAAGATAGCTTGTCTAGCTGGGCAGCTTTCCTACTGACATGGTAGGAAACCGTACCTAGCTGGACTTGCTTTACTTGTATTTAGTGGAAAGCACGCCTCGTTAGTAGGAAAACTCGCCCAGCTGGACGACCTTTCTTATCATTTCCACCAAAAGTCTGCCAAAAGCTCCCTAACCCTAGGAATACCAGGTAAGATTTGAAACACATTTTGAAGCATTGAATATCCTTTAAAGCATGCGTCTAATGAAATTAGATGATGTTTGAAGCGCGTTTTCGAGCATAGAAGAGTGTTTCATTATTATTATTCGATGAAAGCACATCTTTTGCAACTCATTTTGAAGCACGTCTTCCTTCTCTCATTCTTTTTTTTTCTATTAAACTACCGAACTATTCAAAACTTAGATATACAACAAATTCATATAAAATATTGAAAAGTTGCACTACGAGTGTCTTCTGCACTTCTTTGGATAACCATCTAAAGATTTTTTTGTTCTAAATATCTAAATCGTTTTAAATTGAAATGAGTCGACGAGTGAAATCCATCATTTACTATGACGATCAAATTTGCAATAGAAACATGGGGGTTGTATTTGCAAGAGCCTAGTCCATGGAATTGGCTTTCAATCGTACCATTCAATTGTGTGAGCTATAGACTAGAATCAGGAGGAAAGTTGGGGTCTCGAGCCAGAGAAGAATTTCAAGCTTGCAATGTAGATATCTGGCATCGGTTGACCCCTTTATGTATGAGCTATTTTATGTAAAACACGAGCTCGAGCTGGAGGCGATTATATCATTCCATTGCTTAAGCAGAAATGCTATAATAAAGTTATATATCAAGTTTTTCGAGGTTGATGGAACTGGTCCATCTTCGACCATTTTTGTGGCTAATGCAGGAATTGAAGTAGAAGCAGAAAATCCTACTACATGGTTGTACGGTGGGTTTGATGGTTTGTTACAAAGCTCCTATTATGATGTCCCCAAAGTATCAATGGGAAGATATTATTGGATTTCAGGCACTGATTTAAACTTCGATGACCACTATTAGTTGGGGTATGAGCATAACTCGAACCTTGACACCCCGACATGACATTTAATTAGTGCGTTCGATTTCAACTCCAGTGGTTCGATGTCTTGGGGCGAAAGTACTTATACTGGGTAGCCATCAACCTGCACCGGTTGGCAATCCAGTGCAGTTTTGTTGGGCACATAGGGTATAAAAGAACTGATAACTTCTTCCCTTTGATCGAGTTTGGCGAAGGTACATCAAACCTTTTGGTTGAAGATGATAATGAAGATGCAACTGAGGAAGAAGATACAACAAAGAAAGAAGGGGTAGTGGATGTTGTTGACGGATCAAAATCAATCCCCGATCCAATTTTGTAGCTCGATCAAGATGGTTCAGAAGTAGCACTTTTTTCTAAACTAAAGCATGTTCCAATTGAGCCAAAACCTTGCAGTTTTAACAATCAAGGTTTTGAAAATGCTCTGGATCTAGATCTATGATTCAGGGTATATGAACCTCCACCCCACATGACCAACATCGACCTTTCCATCGAGGGTGGTTTAAAATTCCAATAGCTTTCGCATAGAACACCTGACCATGTAAGGTCATCGTCAAATGTCTAGGTATTGGAAGTTGGCATAAAGTATCCCGACAAAGATACTTTTCTTACTACACTGAAGCGGTACAACTTCAAGAACGGCATGAACTATCACATTAGAAAATCCTATTTGGAGAAATTCGAGGGAAAGTGCGCAATACACGACGGGAGGTTCAAATGGAAAATGATTGAACCTTTTTGGAAGAAGATGGATTTGTGGATGATAAAGAAGCATTCCAATCCACATACTTGTGTTACACAGGTACGCGATGCGATCACTCGATTTTTTGATATATTGTAACTTGATAGGGGTTTTCATTTTTGCCAATAACATAACTTTAACTTGTACATTAAAGGTGTAAGTCAAGATCATCTGAGGTCAATTTTCGACATGATATTTGACATAATTCTACCTATGGTGAAAGTGAGTCCCAAGATTCCTGTCTCGGTGTTGACTGCCAACATTCGTAGCCAGAATGATTATATGCCATCGTACTGTAAAGCATGAGTCGCAAAACAAAAGGCTATGGATAAGTTGCATCATGGCTGGGAGAGGTCGTACAATAATTTGTGGCAATGGTGTCAAGTACTATATTGAATTGACAACACTTGGCTATACAGGAGGTATGATCACCGATTGTTGATGGCCGGTGCCTAGGATGGTAATCGGAGGATTCTGCCGATAATGTTTGCAATAACTCCCTCCAAAAAGGTAGATGATTGAGATTTCTTCCTTCGTCTAATGCTCCGTCACATTTGCATGCAGCCAAACATATGTGTTATATCTGACAAGGGACCTGGAATCTTGGCCGCTATTGAAGGACATGGTAGCCTTTGGGATCGCATGTTTGAAAATGGATTTGGAAAACGCAGTGGAAAATAAATTTAGGAAAAACTAGAGTTTTAAAAATTTTTCCAAAGCAAGATTTTGATTGTGATATCTAAAGTAATAAACACTTAATGAAAATTGTATCTTTTCGATTCATCTACGATGAGTGCTTCGACCGAGTAGTCTTCTCAATTATCCTCAAGCTCACGCCTGCCAAGAGTGGGCTCGCTTTGAATCAAAAAAAATTTCACAAAAATTACTAGTGGGGTAATTTTGAAATTTCTCTAAACTTTTGGGGCAAGTTGTAAATCAGGAAAATATCTCTAGAAATTTTCTGAAATAATCTCTTCAGAGAATTTTCCCTCTACAACTTTCTCTTGAATTCAAGTGTGTGCAAATAATGACACAAGGTTCTCTTTATATAGAGAGAGTTTAGAGAGTTCAACTATGATTAAACTTGATCACATTAATATTAAATTAATATAATATTTGATTAAATTTAATATTAAATCTTATTAAAATAATAAAATGTTTATAAAAATTAAATTAAATTTAATATTAAGATAATCACTTTAATATTAAATTAATAAAATACTATTAAGATAAGTATTAAATTAAATTTAACATTAAACTATTAAAATAATATTATTTTTGGAATAATTAATCTGAAATCAAATTCTCTGGTAGAGTTCTAATAGGAATATAACTCTTCCACTACTCAACTACCGATGACCAACCGTTGCCGGCCACCGGGATGCCACCGTCGCAGTCACCGGCATTGTCGTGTCTAGTGATGCAGGTGCGACACCCTTATGGTACCCTAAGCTGGTTTGGCTGTTGTTGGTTTGGTTCGGGTCAATGATGACCTGAACAGTTCGGTCTAGCCACCAATTGGACCGTCAACTCGGTTTCACGTGCCAAGCCCAATTCGACTAGTTTTTGGGTCTTGGTCTCAATTTCGGACTCCCAGACCAATTTACGATCTCAGGTCCAATTTTCAAGTTCAATTACCCATTGGACCAATTGTTTGACTTGAAAATTAACTTTCAAAAATATTATATTAATTTTAATTGATTTGATTAATTTAATTTTACTCGATCAAAATTAATTATTCCAAAAATCACTTAGATTTTCCAAATTAAATTTTCAAGAAAATTCTTTAATTGAACAATTCTCATGAACACCTAATTTAATTCCACATCGAATAAATCGAATCAATTAAATTATTCCCAAAGTCGTAGAATTTTCTTCTGATTCAAATACAGTCTGATCAAACATTTGTTGAGCTATTGTAGGGACTAATCAGACATATACAATTAGGCTCTAATGATTGCAATTATGTCTAGAAGCATCGCTCCGATAATTCGTAATTCCTTAATCATGGAGTCAATCCACAAGAAGTACCATGATTGAAATCTCCTTATTATTTACTATTTACGAAAGCAATTCATCCAGCTACTTTATCCAATGACCTTGTCATGTGTGTGTTACCCTTATATGATATCCTTGATTCCTTTGAGTTAAATCCGTTCACCTAATACAATTCTATTTTATCTCATTTTCACCATTATGTCTTCTTAATAATTAACATGATCACCGTCAACAAATGACTGTTATAAATTGCTCGTTCGAGAACAAGCAACCCATGGTCACATTCTATATTTATCAATCCAAACAATGCCAATGAAAAGATATCATTAACTCTTTAATTAAGCTATGAATTCTACTGTTTCTAGTAAAGCCATGCCATACACAAGTCATGTATCCAACATACAAGCTATGGGCATGATCATCTTTAAAGCATAAGCCTCCATTTATATCAAAGCATATAAGTTGCATACACATGGTCAGTGACTAACTTAGGATTTAGGTAAATCACACCATGAATGTCACAAGTGAATTACTTCACAAATAGATTCAAAATTAATTCATAATGGATCTAGTCCAATGTATCATTCTACCAATGAATAAATATATGTCTCTACTTGTGGAGTCAACTGCTCCAATAGCCAATACTAGTCATCTCCCCAATTGGAATTGTAGACGACATAATAATCATTCTCAGTATTTGAATCAAATGCTCACTTTGATTATTTTATGAGATTACAGTCTCATTTAGATTATCTACTGAAGTAAGTTGTCTTTTTCGTAATGTAAATGTTCTTTACTGTGTCATTGATCTTCAGTTTGAACTTTAGACAATCAATGAGCTAATATTTACTTGTCACAATTTCACTATGCATGTAAAATATAAAAGACATAAATACAAAAGACATAATAGTGAAATGTGAAATTAACTTTATTTATTCATTGTTCAAATAAATAGAAAATAGTTACATGTTTACTACAATATAGGCACATTTCCCAAAAATTTCCTACTGGCCCCAGTGAAATAAACGTGCCATGTTTCGCATTCCCATATCCTCGACATGTTTGTTAAAATGCCTAGTTATAAGAGTTTTAGTAAACAGATCTGCAAGGTTACTTTCAAAAGCTATTTTTATCACATTTACAATTTATTCGGCTACTGCCTTTCGTATCAAGTGATACTTTCGATCAATGTGTTTCGTCCTTTTGTGACTTCTCAATGGTAATACGAAACTCAAACGGAGCCTATCAAAGATGAAACTTTAGAACAACATTTACACACTTACCATCGATGAGCAAAGATTACTAAAACGAACTAGACTGCTGTAACGAATTCTAAAGTTCCTCAGTCTTTTCCTACACAACACAACCACTAAGATAAATTTCCAAACCACCACATCAACCCCCATTCAAGAGAACGAAAACCAAAAGGGCAAACTATAGACTTACCAAGATGAAATATGCACAACCGCAATTTTCGAGCCCCAACAAATAAAACAAACAATTGTTTGAACATAAAAGGAGGAAAATGAAACAGGAAGTGGCAAGCAGAAGGGAATAAAAAACGTCAGAAAGGGTAGCAAAATTTTGGGAAAGAAAAAAGAAAAAATAAATTAATAATAAAAAGAGATAGATAAAATCGAACCCCCACTTGATCACAATCCCTTATTTTTCTCCCTCTAGCCCCATTACTCATAACTCCCTCAGACTTTAAGTTCCATTGAAACTCTACCAGATGACAGAGTAAAATTTAATACCTATGCTCGCGCGGGAATTCAAACACAAGACCCTCAGCAAACTGACACTCAACTTAACCACCAAACCAGCAGGCCCATTCTGATATTAGATTACAGGCAACAACATATAAGCCTACTGAAAAAAGATAGGGCTTAATTCCGAAAATAACAAAAATTGCTGAAGCTAAGGCTTGAACTTGGGACCTCACACACACACCCAAAACACTTAAACACTGAAGAAAATACACATTTGTATCACATTTGTACAAAATCCAAAATAAAAATTTTGGGCGTTACAACTCTACCCCCTAAAAGAAAATTTCGACCTCGAAATTTACTTGATCGGAACTGATGTGGATAATGCTGACGCACTGCATCTCAGGCTCCCACATGGCTTCCTCAGTTTTATGATTCCGCCACAGCACCTTCACTAATGGGATAGGCTTCTTCCAAAGAACCTTTACATCGCGATCCAGAGTCTGGCCTAACCTCAATCTCCTCAATAGAGACAATATGAGTAGGATCAGAGCGGTAACGCCTCAACATCGAGAAGTGGAATACATCATGAATACGGTCTAGCTCTGGAGGTAACTCAAACTGATAAGCGACCAGTCCCACTCGCTTCGGAATTCGGTAAGGCCCAATAAACCTAAGCTCAACTTGCCTTTGCGACTGAACCTCAAAACCTTCTTCCATGGTGAGACCTTGAGAAACATGAAGTCCCCCATAGAATACTCAATCTCAAGTCTCTTCAGATCAGCATAAGAATTCTGTCTGTCCGAAGTAGCCTTCAAACGATCCCGAATTAGTCGAATCTTATCCTCAGTCTCAAAAACCAATTCAGGACCCAAAACTCAACGTTCGCCTAACTCAGTCTAACACAAAGGAGTACGACTCTTATGACCATACAGAGCCTCGTAAGGTGCCATCTGAATACTCGACTGAAAACTATTATTGTATATGAACTCGGCTAACGGTAGATAATCCTCCCAACTGCCTCAAAAATCAATAACACAACTCTTCAACATGTCCTCTAGTATCTGAATCACCCTCTCAGATTGACCATCAGTCTGAGGATGGAACACAGTATTGAAGTCCAATCTTAAACCCAGAGCTTTATGTAACTTTTTCCGGAATCGAGACATGAAGCAAGGATCCCTATAGAAATTATTGAGACCGGTAACCCATGTAGTCTTGCTATCTCAGAAATGTAGAGCTTCGCCAAATTTTAAAGTGAATAGTCAGTCCTAACCGGTATGAAGTGCACAGACTTGGTCAATCGATCCACGATGACCCAAACTGCATCCTTCTTAGTGGGTGTTAGATGCAACCTACTAACGAAGTACATCGTTACTCGCTCCCACTTCCATAGTGGAATCTTAACCGGCTACAGTAAACCTGAAGGTAATTGATGCTCAGCCTTAACCTGCTTGCATGTCAGACATCATGCCATAAAATTAGTAACCTCCTGTTTCAACCCCGGCCACCAGTACAGTTCTCAAAGATATCAGTACATCTTATTCCCATTGGGATGCATAGTATAAGGGCTATTATGCGCCTCTCTCAGAATGGACTACCTCAGATCAGTAACATTCGGTACACAAATCTGACCACGAAAATAGAGTACCTCATCTTAATTCAGCCCAAAGTCCGTAGTGCTGCCACTCTCAACCTGACAAAATCAAAGACCCAACGATTCATCCTCTAACTGACTATCCTGGATCTGTCCTATTCAAGTCAATTTAACCTGCAGCTCGGCCAACAAACTCCCGCCATGGAACAAACTAAGTCGAGCAAACATCGCTTTCAGATCAGTCATCGCCCTACGGCTCAGAGCATTGGCCACCATATTGGCCTTGCTAGGATGGTACTCATTAGTACAGTCATAGTCCTTAAGCGGCTCAATCCATCTACACTGCCTAAGATTCAACTCCTTCTGAGTTAGGAGGTACTTGAGGCTTTTGTGATAGTATAGATAATACACCTCTCACCGTATAGATAGTGCCTTCAAAATTTTAAAGTAAAGACTACTACGGCAAATTCCAAATCATGCATTAGATAGTTTGCCTCATGCGTCTTGAGCTGACGAGATACATATGGCATAAGCTTACCATCCTGCATCAGAACACAACCCAGACCTACATACGACGCGTCACTGTAAACCACAAACTCCTTTCTGAGTTCAGGTTGTATCAAAACAGGAGCCTCAGTCAGAACAGTCTTGAGCCTCTTGAAGCTCTTCTACTTCACATCAGCCCAGTCAAACTAAACACCCTTATGTAGTAGCTTATTTAAGGGCACTGCAATTAGTGAGAAACCTTTCACAAATCGCCGATAATAGCCCACCAAACCCAAAAAGCTGTGAACTTCCGACACATTTTTAGGCTGTTTCCAATCTAGTACAGCCTCAATCTTACTAGGATCGACTTGAATCCCCTTGGTAGAAACTACGTGCCCCAGGAAAGTGACTTCACGAAGCCATAACTTACACTTACTGAACTTAGTGTAGAGCTGCTTCTCACGCAGAATCTGAAGCACAACTCTAAGATGCTCATTATGCTCATCTTCAGTCTTAGAGTTACCAAGATGTCATCGATGAAAACTATGAAAAACTGATCCAAATATGGTTGAAACACTCAATTCATCATATCCGTAAATGCAGCCGACGTATTCGTCAACCCAAACGGCATAACTAGGAACTCGTAATGCCCATGTCGAGTCCTAAATGTAGTCTTATGCACATCCACTTCCTTAACCCTTAACTGGTGATACCCTGAACAAAGATCGATCTTAGAAAACACAGAAGCCTCTCAAAACTGATTAAATAAGTCGTCGATCCTTGAAAGTGGATACTTGTTCTTAATGGTCAGCTTGTTCAACTGTCCATTATCTATACACATCCTCATGGTCTCATCATTCTTCTTAACAAACAGAACCGGTGTTCCCCATGGAGATACACTGGAATGGATGAAACCACGATTCAAAATTTCCTACTGTTGAGCCTTAAGCTCTGTAAGCTCCTGCGGTGCCATACGGTAGGGGGCGATGACACAGGAATGTACCAAGAAGAAGCTCAATCCCAAATTCCACTTCTTGATTCGAAGGTAAACCTAGTAGCTCATTAGGGAAGACATCCGAAAATCCCTTACAGTTCTGATGTCCTTTACAGTAGAGTCCCCAGAAACGAAAATACTAATATAAGCCAAGAACGCCTCACATCCCTTACGAACAAGTTTCTCAGACACTAGTACAGAGATCACATTAGCCAAATAATTCTGATGTTCTCCAATCATGACTACCTCAATATCCTACTCTGTTCTCAAGACGACCCTCTTAGTTGCACAGTCTAGACTGACACGGTGCATGACCAACCAGTCCATACCCAAAATCAGGTCGAACTTCTTAAACGGAAGCTTGATTAGCCAGAAATATTGACCTTTAAATCTCTAGCGAAACATCTATATACAGTTTGCTAGCCTGAACCGATTGCCCCAGTGAACTCAGTATAGTCACCTCACTAGAAGTACTCTCAATCAAAATCCCCAAGTTTCTAGACACAGTGCTAGCTACATAGGAATGTGTGGAACCTATGTCTATCAAAGCAAAGTAAGGTACATCATAAATTAAGAACGTACCAGTAAAGACATTGGGAGCATCTCTGTCCTCTAGGTGATGAGCAGCATAAACAAGAGTAGGCTGTCTCGCCTCGTTCTGTCCAGCACCTCTGCCAGGTGCTCTCTGTCCACAACCCTTACCGTTACCGCCCTTAGCCTAAACACGACCCCTAGGTGGCTGCTGAACTTCTCTCTGTGGCTGTGCAATACTAGAACCTGGAGCTTGCACCTGATCGGCCCTTAGCAGACACTCCCGAATACGGTGCTCTAAAGATCAACACCTCAAACACACCCTAGTCCTCCTCCAACACTCGCCCTGATGGCGTCTACCATAATCTCCGCAAAGCTGCAATCTAGTAGGAGCAACAGGTGGCCCAGCTCTAACTGGCCCATCAGTCCTGGCCTTTTTCTTAGGCCTCTGTACCGAACTCGAAGGCTCCGACTCCCTCTTGCTCCTACTCCTCTCACGATCTCTGTTTTGGCGCTCAGCGCGCTTAACCTCTTCAGCAATCTTCGCCTTCTTTACCAGAATAGAGAACTCTCGATTGGAGCTATCAGCACCCTTAGATTATCACTCAGGCCATCCTCAAAATGGACACATCTCTCATACTCAGATGCCACCATACCTCGTACATAACGGCTTAGTCTCAGAAATTCGGCCTCATACTCGGCCACTGATCGATCCCCTTAAGTGAGGTTCAGAATCTCACGCCTACGAGCATCGATGTAACTGGATCTCACATATTTTCCTTGGAAGGTAGACTTAAAGAACTCCCAAGATAGAATATCGGGCTGAGTGCCTTCCTCAACGGTCAACCACTACTGATAGGCCTCATCGCAAAGCAACGAGAGTGCACCCTTTAATTTTTGTTTAAGGGTACAGTTCAAATCATCCATTATTCTCTCAGTAGCCTCCATTCAGTACTCAGCCACATTACGGGTGACTCTAGTGACACCCCTAAAAAGTTCAGCTCCATTGGACCAGAGTCGTTCTGTAACCGACCCTCGGCCCCTCAGATCCAGTGTTGGGCCCAGCGACCCTCTCCAGTATGCTTAACATAGCCTGGGACAATGTGTCGCCCCCAGCCATGCGCTCTTGAGACCCGGGCTCGATGGCAGTGACACCAAAGATCTCACTCAGATCCAAGTTCAACATCTGTCGCCAGAAGAGCACTCAACTCGAGCGCCCACGACCTCTACCTCGGCCTCTAGTACCATGTCTACGGATTCCTCGTGCACTCATGTCTATTCAGATTTATCTATTACAAATTATATGAATCAGTTACAGGTTTAGTATTTATTAATAGATGTTTTATGCAAAGTAGTATCATAAATTCAGAGTTTGTTTTTTGCAAGTACAGTTTCTATCAGTTTCAATTTCACTACAGTTTCAGTATACACTAACCAGAGTGTTTTCAGAACAGACTATCTATATTACCATAGTAGTTTACCAGAATGCTTATAGGATTGGCGTCGGAGACTCGGTGTACCATATTCTCAGTCAAATCATTTCAATCATTTAGAAATCGACTCTTAAAAATAAAGTTTTAAAAACCCAAAATCCATAGCCGTGTTTTGCAACCTGACTCTGATACCACTAAATGTAACACCCTAAACCCGGCCTAAACGTTATGGCTGAATCTGGCGATGTCACATGGAATTTGAAATTGAATTTATCATGTTAAAGCCATTTCCGTTTATTAGCTTTTATTTATCTTTCGTCTTAAAGCTATTTCCTTGTTAATTTGATTCGTTTAAAAAAAATATTTTGTAGCGAAAAGTTTTAAAACCGTGATTATTTAAAGAAAATCATTCGTGTTTAGGAAAAATAGAATTCAATAACTGAGTTTTCGTTGTGTTTTGTAGTTTAAAAGTCCATGTAAACAGTTAAAATCCAAAGTAACGGCAAACAGTCCAAAGTCCAAATTACATAAAAAATACCCCAAAAATAATAGGAATTAAAACCGTTCACTGGACATGTGGTCACCGATGAGTCCTCCGCCGCACCGATCCGTCTAAGTCTGGGGATTTCCTGTACAGATAAACAGAAAGGGGTGAGTTTACGTAAACTCAGTGTGTAATCCCCACAGAAGACATGCATACAGTCAAACAACAATTATCAGTCAAATGTAGTCTGGGCCTAAGCCCATTACAGATTCAGTTTCAGATATAAATTAGGGCCTTAGCCTATCTCAGATATAGTATGCCTATAGCAACAGAAATCAGTATCCTACCCACTAGCCTTTACACACCATCTCCGACCATCCCTACACACCATGTGGGGTTTAAAACACCCACCCAACCCTACACACCAAGTCGTACCGAATGAGGGACTTATTAGTAATATTGTAGCTGCCAGATAATATGCATAAAAGCCTTTCAGTACACTTCCTCCAATAATCAATCATCCCACCCCAATGCAGATGCAATTAAACATGCTCAATGTAGACATACAGAAACACATGCTCACATGTTAAAATTCAATTATCAGTCATTACATACATTATATATTCAAGTTACACAATTTAGAGTCTAAGTAGTGCTTACCGACCCTACAGTAGGTTCACATTCGACTTGGGCGACCCGTGCAACCCTAAGAAACATTTTAGCTAAATGGGCCTACACGCCTAGATTGGCCTTGCCCCTGTGGATCACACAACCTGGCCCAGATATCACACGTCCGTGTGGCGTGTCGATCACATGGCCGTGTTGTTACACACGGCCCACCACATGCCCGTGTGGCATCGACAGTGGCTTTTTTGGCTTTTGCCAAAAGTTTAATTTCTGCGTCTCGGGTACACACCTAGTACTGTTGCATAGCAGAAATACTCTCGAACCTCCAGAAACTAAAAATGGACAATCCCACCTCCACAATCAGCGACAATAATACGAAACTCAAACAGAACCTATCCAAGACGAAACTTTAGAACAACATTTACATGCTTACCGTTGACGAGCAGATATTACTAAAATGAACTAGACTGCTGTAACGAATTCCACAGTTCCTCGGTCTTTTCCTACACAACACAACCACCAAGATAAATTCCCAAACCACCACATCAACCCCTATTCAAGAGAACGAAAACCAAAAAGGCAAACTATAGACTTACCAAGATGAAATATGCACCATCGTAATTTTCGAGCCCCAACAAATAAAACGAACAATTGTGTAAACAAAAAAGGAGGAAAACGAAATAGGAAGTGGCAGGTAGAAGAGAAAAAAAAATGTCAGAAAGGGTAGCAAAATCTTGGGAAAGAAAAAATAAAAAAATTAATAATCAAAAGAGACAGATAAAATCGAACTCTCACTTGATCACAATCTCTTATTTTTTTCCCTTTAGCCCCACTACTTATAACTCCCTCAGACTTTAAGTTCTACTGAAACTCTACCAGATGACATAGCAAAATATAATACCTACGCTCGCGCGGGAATTCGAACACAAGACCCTTAGCAAACTGACACTCAACTTAACCATCAGACCAGCAGGCCCATTCTGATATTAGATTACAGGCAAGAACATATAAGCCTACTGAACAAAGATAGGGCTTAATTCCAAAAATAACAGAAATTACTGAAGTTAAGGCTTGAACTTGGGACCTCATACATACATCCAGAACACTTAACCACTAAAGCAAATACACATTTGTGTCACATTTGTACAAAAGCTGAAATAAAATTTTGGGGCGTTACAACCTCAGCCAGATCGAAGATTATTTATGGATAAAGCTAATTTTTTTTCCACTTCCACACGAAACTCTGAAAATTTGTCAAAGATTTCGCTTTTGTGGTGCATTAGATACACATATCTATATCAAGAATAGTCGTCGATGAAAGTCACGTAATAATCGTAATTTCCTCGGGCACTGATGTTCATTGAACCATATACATCACTGTGCAAAAGTTCTAAAGGTTGGTTGGCCCTGTACCTTTCACATTAAAAGACCTCTTAGTTATTTTACCTTCCATGCAAGATTCACATTGTGGAAGACTAACTTCCTTAAGCATAGTTAAGGGATCATCTTTCACGAGTCTAGTGATTCTTTCTTTGTTAATATGGCCAAGTCTTAAGTGCCATAGGTATCCCTCATTAGAGTGAGAAGTTTTAAGCTTTTTATTCACTATTTTTGTTTAAAACATTGAATAGTTATTTGGTTTGATAAAGTAGAGATTGTTTTCCATCCATCTATTACAGATTAAAAGAATGATTTCTATTAATAGCAATCCCTTCATTGAATGTCACAGTATAACTGTCATAAGATAAACATGCTACAAAAATTAAATTCCTCTTAAAATGAGGTACATAAAACACGCTCTTTAAAATAATCTTTCTAAAATTATCGAAGTGTAAAATAACTTCTCCCACAGCTTCAGCTAAAACATTACTCCCATCTTTGGTTTGCAACGAGAGGCTCCTCTCATGCAGATTTCTCATTTCGCTGAACCTCTATAAAGAAACGCATACATGGTTAGTGGCTCCAGAATCAATAACCCAGTTGTCAATTGATTCTTCCACTAAACAAGCTTCAAATATAAAGAGTTTCATACCGTTTCCCTTTTTGGCTAGGTAGTCCAAATACTCCTTGTAGTTTGATTTGAAATGCTCTTTCCTGTTGTAGAAGAAACATTTAACCTTTTTAGGATTTTTTGACTTCTTAGCCTTTTTCCTATCCACACGAGGTAGAACTGAAGACTTAGTTGGTTTCTTCTTTCCTTTAGCTTTTATTTCCCTTTAGAGGACGAGGGGCCCATAGCTAAGTTTTCCTCAAGTTTCTCCTGAATTGGCTTACCACCATTCAGCATCAACTCATAGGATTGTAATTCCTTTATGAGCTGAGTGAAGTTAAGCGTCTTGTTCCCCAATTTGTAAGCGGTCTTAAAACTAGCAAACTCATTGGTTAAGGATTTGAACACTATTTTGATTTGTGTATCCACATCTAGTTCAACTCTACTGTCCTCCACTTCCACAAAGAATCCCATAAGCTTAAGCATATGTTCTTTGATTGGAGTGTCAGTTTTCTGTTGAGAATTCATCAAATTTGTAATAGTGGATTGTCGAGCCAATATGACTTGGCTTCCGAGCAAATCCTTTAAATTTGTCATGATCTTTTTGGTAGTACAAAAATTCTCGTGTTGCTTTTGCAACACATTACTCATACTCGCTAACATATAACATCGAGCAATCGAGTCAGAATCTCTCCAGTGATTTCTAGCTTTAGGCTGAGCTTCAGGAGGGCATTTGACTTCAAGAGCGAATTTGTGTTTCTCATAGTTGAGAACTATTAGCAAGTTCTGTTTCCATTCTCGAAAGTTATCCCCATTTAATTTATTCTCAATAAGAATGCTAAAAAGAAGAGTAGGAGACATATTTGAAATGAAAAAAAAATAAAGATTCAGTAATTACTATCTTTGTATTAATTAAATATTTTTTATTTTAGCAACATATCAAGAATGCAGTATGATGCATGCATCTTGTATTAAAACTTTGAAAAAAAATTTGTTTCTATGATCATTCTCACACCTATCAACCATGTTGCCTTGGGGTTCCCAGGGGTCCAATGATTAACTAGCAAGAACATGGATTACATCCAATTAGACAACCTTAGTAAAAAATAATTATATAAAAAATATATAATATCGCATCAATTCCCATATATAACTCAAAACATGCATAAAATCTAAAGAATGCCACTTTCTATGTAATCAAATCATTCAAGAGGAATTTATATTTATTTTGATTATCTGTTTATACTTATAGATAGAACACAACTTGACTCTGATACCAATTGTTGGAAAAACGAGTTGGAAAAACGAGTTGGAAAAATGTAGCGGAAAATAAATTTAGGGAAAAACCAGAGTTTTAAATTTTTTTCAAAATAAGATCTTGATTGTGATATCTAAATTAATAAACACTTAATCAAAATTGTATCTTTCTCTATTCGTTTAGGATGAGCGCTTGAATTGAATAATCTTCTTCGTTATCCTTAAGCTCACGTCTGCCGAGTGTGGGCTCACTTCAGATTAGAAAATTTTTCGCAAAAATTACCAGTGGGGTAATTTTACAATTTTTCTAAACTTTTGGGTCAAGTTGTAAATTACAAAAATATCTATAGGAAATTTTCTAGAATAATCTCTTTAGAGAATTTTCTCTCTACAACTTTCTCTTGAATTCAACTGTGTGTAAATAATGATCCAAAACTTTCTTTATATAGGGAGAGTTTAGAGATTCAATTATGATTAAACTTAATCACTTTAATATTAAATTAATATAATATTTATAAAGATAAATATTAGATTAAATTTAATATTAAATCTTATTAAAATAATAGAATGTTTACGTATAATATAAACATTAAATTTAATTTAATATTAAGATAATCACTTTAATATAACTCTTCCATTGCTCAACCATTAACGACCAACCATTGTGCCATCGGACGCCGTTGTCGTTAAACACGCCACGATTCTGCCGCGTGTCGTGTGTGCAGTGTCGCGACTTATGACACCCCGAACCGGTTTGGCTGCTGCTGGTTCGGTCAGGGTTAAAGATGACTTGATTGGTCTGGTCTAGTCATCGGTTAGACCGTCGGCCTGGTTTCACATATCGGGCCTAGTTCGATCGAGTTTTGGGTCTTGGTCTTGATTTTAGGCTTCCGGGCCTAATTTACGATCTCAGGTCCAATTTTCAAGTTCAATTACCCATTGGGCCAATTGTCTGACTTGAAAATTAACTTCCAAAAATATCATATTAATTTTAATTGATTTTATTAATTTAATTTTACTTGATCAAAATTATTTTTTCCAAAAATCACTTAAATTTTTCAAATTAATTTTTCAAGAAAATTCTTTAATCAAATTCTCTAGTTGAACAATTCTCACGACCACTTAATTTAATTCCACATTGAATAAATCGACTTAATTAAATTATTCCCAAAGTTGTAAAATTTTCTTCTAATTCAAATGCAGTCTAATCGAGTTTTTGTTTTTAGCTAGCAGAGAGACCAACCAGACATATACAACTAGGCTCTAGTGATTGGAATTATGTCCAGAAGTATCGTTCTGATAGTTCACAATTACTTAATTATGAAATCAGTCCACAAGAAGTATCATGATTGAAAACTCCTTATTGTATACTTTTTACAAAAGCAATTCATCCAGTCTAATGACCTCGTCATGTGTGTGTTACCCTCATATGATATCCTTGATTCCTTTGAGTTAAATCCGGTCACTCAATACAATCCTATTTTATCTCATTTTCACCATTATGTCTTCTTAATGATTAATATGGTTACTGTCAACAAATGACTGTTATAAATTGCTTGTTCGAGAACAAGCAACCCGTGGCTACATTCCATATTTATCAATCTACACAATGCTAATGACAGGATATCATTAACTCTTTAATTGAGCTATGAATTCCACTATTGCTAGTAAAGCCATGCCATACACAAGTCATGTACCCAACATACTGGCTATGGCTTCGATCATCTTTAAGGCATAAGCCTCCACTTATATCAAAGCACGTGAGTTGCATACACATGGTCAGTGACTAACTCAAGATTTAAGTAAATCACACCATGAACGTCACAAGTGAATTAATTCACAAACGAATTCATAATTAATTCATCTTAGGTCTAGTCCAATATATCATTCTACCAATGAATAAATATATTTTTCTACTCGTGGAGTCAACTACTCTGGTAGCCAAGACTAGCCATCTCCCTAATTGGAATTGTAGACGACATAATAATCCTTCTTAGTATTTGAATCAAATGTTCACTTTGATTCTTTTACGAGATTAGAGACTTATTTAGATTATCTACTGAAGTAAGTTGTCCTTCTCGCAATGTAAACATTCTTTACAATGCCACTTATCTGCAGTTTGAACTTTGGACAATCAATGAGCTAATATTTGCTTGTCACAATTTTGTTATGCATGCAAAATATAAAAGACATAAATACAAAAGACATAATAGTAAAATGTGAAATTAATTTTATTTATTCATCGTTCAAATAAATAGAAAATAGTTACATGTTTACTATAATATGAACACATTTCTCAACATCCCACACACCACAAGTACTGTATATGTAACACCCCAAACCTGACCTAGAAGTTTAAGCCGAATCTGGACGAGTTACACCAATGTAGTAAAAACTTACTTCCTTTTAGAGTTTTAACTTTGAAAACCAGAAATTAATTTGTCGATTTAAACGATTTTGTGGTTTCATTTTAGACTTGGCAGATAATGACGAGATTATAAAAAGAAAAATTAGACAAGTCCAAAACATATTACGAATCCAAAGGATTAAATTGTAGTTATCCCAATGCAAAACAATTCGAGCTCCTGTATGTCATCCGATCCTAAATCAGATGTCTTCCCAACAGATAAAAGTAGGACAAAAGGGTGAGTCACTAAGCAGCGTGTATAACCAAACTCAAATACAAATAAACAGAGCATAATATATAAATCATAGTAACCCAAGCATTTGATAACAATTGTATAACCAGTACGAAACAGATTTAAAGTATCACATAGATTACAATGGAGGTAGTACAATAGGACAAAGCAAAACAAAATAGAGCAGAACAACACAATTCAAACAGAACATAATTGAATAGAGTAGAATAGAACAGAATGGAACAGAGTAGAGCAATGCTGAACCGAATAGAACGAGATAGAGAAAAATAGGGCACGTATGTTTATGCAGATGCGAAAATTTTCAAACAGATCAAAATGTAGATTTATCAAAAAACATCCTACCCAACTCCGCTGCACACCAAAATAGAGTTCCCCAGAACTCGTCCAGCTAGATCACACCAATAGATAACTGTAGATAGTGCCACTAGTATTTTGCAGTTAAAATTGCCAGATCGAATACGTGTGGTCAAGCTACTATAGTACAGTCGAACTGCCGGAACAAAAATATGTATAAACCACTAGATAATGCAAATCATTAAACTGCCAAAAACTTTCTCCTTTACATCAACCTAAGTCCTATGCAATGTGTCATGGCATGCTTATGCAGAATCAGAGTAATGAGCATGTAAGTCATGCTATCTTTCACTAACAGAATCAGTAAATATGGAAGTCCATGTTTTGTAAACAAACTTGTCAAACCTCAATAGATATCGTATATTCCTCATCAACAGAGTAGTACAGAGGCGTACCAACAAACTTAACAGAATACAGATCATACCTGGATAATTTGCACACATAGACAATAGCGCATTACGTTCTGACCGATCCTACTCACTTAGGTTCAAACATAACAGATATACATATAGAGCACAAGTTGTTCATCATCAGTCTAACACGTTTAGATATCAGATATATCATCCATATATCAGACTTAGAGTATCAAATAGTCCTCTTACGATAAAATTCAGATCAGAAATACATTATGGAGGTTAATGATCGTGTTGGGAAACAGTCACAGCTTCTAAAATAAGATTTAGATCCTATTCATATGCCACACGGCCTAGACTCACACCTATGTCCTTGCCTGTGTGGCTCGCACAGCCTGAGCACATGCCCATGTCCTTGTCTGGATGGCTCACACGACCTGGGCACACACCCATGTCCTTGGTCGTGTGGTTCTAAAGTGTAAACAATGAGTTACACGGCCTAGACACATGCCCATGTCCCTGGTCGTGTGGTTCTAAAGAGTAAATAATGAGTTACACGGCCTAGGTACACACCCATGTCCCTGGCTGTATGGTGTCGATAGTCCCATTTTTCGACGACTAAAAATACAGAAAAAGAGGGGTTTTGGCACCTACCTGATACAGACTCGATGCAGGAGCAAAAAGGATGAATTGTTGTCCCTAAACGACAAGCAGTTTTCCAACAAAATGACTAATTCATAGTTAAATCGCTAAAAACTAACATTCCAAAATCACAGTTATGTTAAAGAACTTTTGAGACCAGAACTTTAAGTCGAACTTACCTGCCAGCGAATTGACTAGAAGGAGAAGTCAGACTCTATATAGAATCGGTGTAATGTAAAGTAACAAAAGAAAAGGTCACTTTGAAAGGAATAAACCAAAACAAAGAACTAAGTGTCGTGAACGACTGACAGAAGAAGCATAGCAGAAAAAGAAAGAACAAAAAGGAAAAAGGAAAACCCACCGGAGGTTTCTGGAAGGTTTTAAGCAAGCAATCAAAATTGACTACCATACTACGAAATTCAAAATAGAATATTTTTTATTGCTTTAGCCAAGATTCAAACATAGGACCAAGGAGTATACAGAAGCTTAGCTATTGAACCAGTATTCTCATTTTTGACATCAATTGACATAATTTAACTTATAAGCCAAACGTTCAAAGGTAAGGGTTTAAGCAAAATGAATTTTTTTTCCAAAAACAGGATTTGAACCCAAAACCTCACACACATACCCCGAACACTTAACCACTGAACCAGATCAATTTACTTGTGAAAAATTTCCAAAGTCTAAACTCAAATTGAGGGATAACCTCTTTCGGTTTCAAAATGTGATCTCTTCTAGATCGGTTTTTGAGATGTTATAGCATACGATATATCAGATCCAACTACCACACAAAATAACCTTTGGAAAGTGAGCAAGATCAATGCATTGGCAAAGGTATATAGCTTCCACCATTTCCAAAATCATTCTAAACCATATTTTGTTCATTTTTTGCATTCATAGGTATACTTTTCTCGACAGGGTATGAGCTTGTCCAACATCATTACCATGAAATACTGATAACTTATGCGTTATGAATAGCGCCTGTACGGACTACCTTGCCAACATACCCTTTAAACAGTGGATACAATCATATGATGGGGGTCTACGGTACGGGTACATAACAATGAACCTACAGGAATGCGTCAATTCCTTACTAAATGAGACATGTTATTTGTCGATAAGCTCAATTGTCAAGGAAACATACTTTTGCCTGATAGCCGTATTTCCAAAGCGGGCTATGACATATGCTGGACAGATAGTAAGCGATCATGTTTGGTGCAAAGATGTCATGAAACCTGAGATTTTGGGTTACGAAGTACGCTAGGCCCAACCAAGACATGTTAGGGGTATCATACCGTGTTGACTTGCCAGAAGGGACTTGCGATTGTGGGAGATTCTAGGAATTTCAAGTCTCAGAAAAGAGTATGTGGTCGTCAGTGTCCAGTGCCCTGTTCGATTTGGCCTCAAACATGAACTTGTATCACATCCCAAAGGTCATCTAATATCTACCCAGATACGCACCAATATGGATGTTTGGAAGAGCGACAATCAGCAGAGGTTATACAGATACTGTAGCAACCCAGAAAAATAATTGTATGATGTTGAAAAACCTAGATACATCAACATACGATGTTGAAAACCTAGATACATCAACATTGATGTGGGCATTGATAATGGCATTGATGACGACATTGGCATCGAGGTGCAATATGCTCGTGATGGAGGTGTAACACCTCAAACCCAGCCTAGACGTTATGGCCGAATCTGGCGATGTCACATGGTAGTTTTTTTCAAAAAAGTGAGTTATCGTCAAAAACCTCTTTTCTATGTTACCTCTTTACAATATTTTATGTTAATTCTAGGACGTGTCGTTCATTTTCAAAATGTAGTTCATTATCACAAAGTTATTCTCTTTGAAAACGTTATTAATTTTCAAGATGTCAGTTATTGCGGAAGCTTTTTAAAATAATTGCGTATTCGAGTGAATTTTGCTAAAATGTTTGATTCTTTTTGAAAACTCGATTATTCCTACTACTAGCAGTTATAAATCAAAACGATAAAAATCCCAAATTAAAAATTCAAATCTAAAAGAGGCCATTGTTACAGTAAAATACCCCAGATAATATTTTAAGAATCTAAACAAGTATGAAACAGTAAAAAGGGTCGTGTGGCCACCGTTGAGTCCTCCGCCGCTCTGGTTCGCCTAAGTCTGGGGATTACCTATACAAATAAAACAAAAGGGGTGATTTTACGTAAACTCAGTGTGTAATCCCTATGCAAACAAACAATTAGCATACAAATAGTCACAGTCTGGGCCTAAGCCCTTTTTCAGTAATAGTATTAGTCCAGTTTGGGCCTTAGCCCATCTTAGTACAGTAACAGTAGCAGATATGCAGTCACAAAAATCTTACCCAACCAGCCTCTACACACTATCACCATCCAACCCTACACTCCATGTAGGGATATAATCAACCCACCCATCCCTACACTTTAAATAGTACCGAATACGACACTAGACAATAGTTTGTAGCTGAGCTGCCAGTAAATTAGGCTCGAGGCCTTTCAGTGTACTTCGAACAACATAAACCCCCAACCCAATGCATTGTAATATACTAATATATCATGCCAAATCATGGTATTATACATGTATTTAGTACAGTTTTAATAGCATACTCAATATACAGTCATACAGATATCTATATCATATATGGATATAACAGTCATTCAGTCAATCAAGGGCCTAAATAAACTTACCGACCATACAGTAGGTTCATAGTCAACTCGGGCGACCCGTGCAACCTTAGCAACAAAGTAGTGAAAATGGGCCCACATGCCCATGTTGTCAGCCCGTGTAGGCCCACACTCCCATGTTGCTCACACGGCCCAAAATTCCCACACGCCTGTGTGGCCCATACGGCCCAATTCGGCCCAGCCTATGCGTCACACACGGCCTACCTCGTCGATCACATGCCCATGTTTGGTCACACGGCCTGTCGCACGGGTGGCCACACGCCCGTGTGGTATCGACAGTCTCACTTTTTGGCTTTTCGTCGACTAGTGTTTTCAGTGATGTGATTAAACACCTGGTCTATTTCCGCTGCTAACCCAACCACGAGCACTCCAAGACCTAAAGTCGACAACCCCAAGCTCAAAAATCAGTGATATCAACAAAACTAAACAAAGCTATGATCAGCCTAACGGCTTCTAATCACTACAACTTACCTCAGACGAAAAACAGAATAGTGATACCCTACTGCCAAAGTGTCAATCAACAGCCCACTACTATTTGATCGAGTTCTAGCCATAAAACAACCTTTAGCAAACCATTAATTGACTAACCAAATAGCAGACGCACCTCACTTACCGAATGCTTGAAAACGTGGAATGGGAAAATGACTATTGAAAGAGGCAAAGACAGAGGCCAAAGGAACAATAACTCAACTACAACCAAGTAGGAACAGAAGTACCCCTCCAATCAATCACTTTTCATCGAAGCATTATGAACAAACAATTTTCAGAAACTATAGACAACCTTACCTTCGACGAACAATAGTGGATTTGCAATTAAACGTCACCGTCCAGAATTTCTACAATCACCTAAAGGTCTTCTAACCAGAAATATAGCTCCCATTAGATAAAGAACAACAATAGGATGGAAGCTATAATAGCAAAACTTACCGTCACTGTTCAAAATATTGAAGAAATAAGTCGCAACCACAAGAAGAAGGTTTTGAAACGAAAAAAATTCGCAACAAACAAGAAAAGAGGGAATCGACAAAACACAAGAGAAAAAAATAAAAGAGAAACTAAAGGAAATTCGGCAGGAGAGAAAGAACAAAGAAATTCGGCTTCAGCAAAACTAGGAAAGAAAAATTTGAATTTTGAAAAAAAAGAATCTAATCCTATTACAATCCCTTAATTCCTCCTATTTTTACTCCTCAAATCTCTCTACAAGACTCCCTACTCAATCCAAACACCCCAAACCGTCCTCAACCTCCCATACATCTCAAACACTCAGTATTTTACCATATTTCAAACTCCTTCTCGGCACAAGTACAAAAAAAAATCCCCCTTGCCTGCATAGGGATTTGAACTCAAGACCCCCAGCACAATACCACTCTACTTAACCACCAGACTAGGAGGCCCATTCTAACATATTTTACGAACATATATTTATAAGCCTACTGATAAGAGATAGGGGTTTATTCATTTAAAAACAAAATTTGCCCAAGTTAATGCTTGAACTTGGGACCTTTTAGACACTTCCCAGAACACTTAACCACTGAAGTAGACAAACAATTGTGTCACAAGCATACGAAAATAAATATATAAGATACTTTTTAGGTGTTACAACTCTACCCTCCTAAAAGAAAATTTCGGCCTCGAAATTTTACCTGATCAGAACAGATGAGGATACTACTGTCGCATCGTATCCTTAGACTCCCACGTGGCTTCCTCAGAGCTATGATTACACTAAAGAACCTTAAATAGTGGGATGTATTTTCTCCTCAGAATCTTTACATCGTGATCCACTATCTGAACTAGCTCCTCCCCGAAAGTCAGATCTGGTCTAACCTCGATCTCCTCCATTGAAACAATATGCGTTGGATCAGAGCGGTAGCACCTCAACATTGAGACGTGGAATACATCATGAATCTGATCTAGCTCTAGAGGTACTTCCATCTGGTAGGCAACTGGCCCTATACACTTCAGAATATGATAAGGCCCAATGAATCTAGGCTCAAATTGCTATTTTCACCAAATCTCAGTACCTTCTTCGATAGCGAGACCTTAAAAAAAATGGAGTCTCCCACAGAATACTCAATTTCATGTCGCTTCAGGTCTGCGTAGGACTTTTGCCTATCAGCTGTCGCTTTCAGTCAGTCCCGAATTAGTCTAACTTTATCCTCGGTATCAGAAACTAGTTTAGGGCCCAAAACACGTCGCTCGCCCAACTCAGTCCAACATGAAGGTGTGCGACACCTACGACCATATAATGCCTCGTAAGGTGCCATATGAATGCTAGACTGATAGTTGTTGTTATAAGCAAACTCTGCTAGCAGCAAGTAATCCTCCCAACTGCCTTGGAAGTCAATGACACATCTCCTCAACATATCCTCCAGTATCTAAATCACCCTCTCAAAATGACCATCTGTTTGAGGATGGAAGGCAGTACTGAAGTTCAACCTTGTACCCAGAGATTCATGTAATTTCTTCTAGAACTGACACATGAAGTGAGGATCCCTATTAAATATTATTGAAATCGGTACCCCATGCAGTCTCACTATCTTAGACATATACAGCTTAGCCAGTTTTTGCAAAGAGTAGTCAGTGCGAACAGGTATGAAGTAGGCGGACTTGGTCAATCGATCTACAATGACCTAAACAGAATCCTTTTTAATGGGTGTGAGGGGTAACCTACTAATGAAGTCTATAGTCACTCGCACCCACTTCTAAAGTGAAACCTTAACGGCCGCAACAATCCCAATGGTAACTGATGCTCAGCCTTAACCTGTTGGATGTCAGACACTTAGCCACAAATTCGGTAACCTCTCACTTAAGACCTGGCCACCAGTCTACCTTACGAAGGTCGCGGTACATCCTATTTCTTCCAGGATGCATAGCGTAAGAGCTACTATGCGCCTCTCGCAGTATGGACTGCCTCAAATTAGTATTCTTTGGAACACAAATTCTCCCATGGAAATAGAGCACCCATTTGCTATTCAGACGAAAATCCACAGTATCACCACTCTCAACCTGTCAGAATCGAAGACTCAGTGGCTCATCCTCCAACTGTTTACCCTTAATCTATTCAATCTACGTCTATTTAACCTAAAGTTTGGCCAACAGACTACCATCATCAAATAAACTGAGGCAAGCAAGCATCGCCTAAGATCGATCACACTTACGGCTCAAGTCGCGCGCACCACCACATTAGCCTTACCAGGGTGGTATTCAATCGTACAGTCATAGTCCTTAACCAACTCAATCTATCTACGCTGCCTAAGATTTAGCTCCTTCTGAGTGAGGAGATACTTGAGGCTCTTGTAATCAGTATAGATGATATACTTCTCAACGTACAAATAATGCCTCCAAATTTTTAGTACGAATACCACGGCGGCCAATTCCAAGTCATGCGTCAGATAATTCACCTCATGAGTCTTAAGCTGATGAGACGTATACGTTACTACCTTACCCTCTTGCATCAACATACATCCCAAACCAACATATGATGCATCACTGTAGACAGTAAACTCTTTTCCAAACTCTAGCTGTATCAAGACTGGAGCCTTAGTCAGTACGGTCTTAAGCTTCTCAAAGCTCTCTTACTGCGCATCAGTCCAGTTAAAATGGCACACCCTTACGTAGTAGCTTAGTCAAAGATGTTGTAATTAGTGAAAACCCCTCTACAAATCGTCAATAATACCCTGCCAGTCCCAAAAAAATATGTATCTAAGATACAGTCTTAGGCTGCTTCCAATCCAAGAAAGCCTCAATCTTTCGAGGATCGACTCTAATCCCCTCAGCAGAAACCACATATCTCAAAAACGTTACTTCACGTAACCAGAACTCACATTTACTGAACTTGGCGTACAGTTTTTTTCTCTCACAGAATCTGTAGAACCACTCTGAGGTGTTTATCGTGCTCATCCTCAGTCTTCGAATATATTAGTATAGCATTAATAAATACCACCACGATCCAATCTAGATAGGGCTGGAACATTCAATTCATCAGATCTATAAAAGCTGCTGGTGCATTCGTCAGTCCAAATGGTATTACTAGGAACTCGTAGTGTCTATAACGAGTCTTAAATGCCGTCTTATACACATCAGCCTCCTTAACTCTCATCTGATGATACCTTGATCGAAGATCAATCTTAGAGAAAATCGAAGCTCCTCGAAACTGGTCTAACATATCATCTATCCTCGGTAGGATGTACTTATTCTTTACAGTCAGCTTATTCAGTTGCCGGTAGTCGATACACATACGCATGGATCCATCCTTCTTTTTCACAAACAGAATTGGTGCTCTCCACGGAGACACACTAGGGCGAATGAACCCACGATCTAATAAATCTTGAATCTCATCCTTAAGCTCTACAAGCTCTTTCGGTGCCATTCTATAGGGAGTGATGGACACCAGAGCTGTACCAGAAAGGAGCTTAATCCCGAACTCTACTTCAGGATTCAGAGGTAACCCAGGTAGCTCTTCAGGAAAAACGTTCAGAAAGTCCTTAACCGTCCTGATATAATTAACGAAAGAATCCCAAGAATTTGAAACACTAATGTGGGCCATATACGCCTCACATCCCTTACGAACTAACTTTTTGGCCTTTAATGCAGAAATCACATTCGATAAGTAGTTCCGACGTTCCCCAATTTGACTACCTCGCTATTCTCCGTAGTTATCAGTACAACCCTTTTTGTGGCATAATCTAAGCTCACTCGGTGTTTAACCAACCATTCCATTCCCAGTATCAGATCAAATTCTCCAAAAGGCAACTCCATTAGATCAGCCAGGAAGATAGCCCCTTGAACCTCCAAAGGAACATCTCTAAATAACTTATTTACCCTTATCGATTGCCCCAGTGGACTCAGTACAGTGACTTCACTCATAGTGCTCTCAACCAATATACCCAAGTTTTCAGATACGGTACAAGCTATATAGGAGTGAGTCGATCCTATATCTATCAGTGCAGTATAAGGTACATTATAAATAAAGAACGTACCCGTGATGATGTTTGGAGCATCTTCATCCTCTCGGCAACGTGCAGTATAAACTAGAGTTAGTTACCTCGCCTCAGTATGACCAGCTCCTCTACCCAGTGCTCTCTGACCATGGCCTAACCCACTACCACCTTTAGCCTGACCACGGCCTCTTGGTGGCTACTGAACAGCTCTCGGTGGTGGTGCAGTACCAGTACCCGAAGATCGAATCTTCACGAACACTCTCTAATACATTGCTCTAATGAATCGCACCTCAAACAAGCCCCACTTCTTTTCCAGCACTCGCCCTGATGGCATCTACCATAGTCAGTATACGACGGTTATCTAGTAGCAGCAATAGGGGCCCCAACTCTGATCGGCCCATCAACTTTGGCCTTTTTCTTAGGCCTCTGAATGAAACTCGATGGCTCCAAATCCCTCTTACCCCTACCTCTCTCTCGTTTCAGGCGCTCAGTATGCTTCACTTCCTCGGCGATCTTCACCTTATCAACCAAAGTAGCAAAGTCTCACTCCCTCTGTGGAGCTATCAGAACCCTCAGATTATCCCTAAGGCTATCCTCAAAGTAAACACATCGCTCATACTCAGTGGCCACTATACCTCTTGCATAGCGGCTCAGTCGCAGAAATTTGGCCTCATATTCGGCCACTGATCTATCTCCTTGAGTCAAATTCAAGAACTCTCTCATACGGGTATCCACATAACTGACACCCACATACTTCCCCTAGAAGACAGTCTTAAAGAACTCCCAGGATAGTCAATCGGGCTGAGTGCCCTCCTTAACCGTAAGCCACCACTGGTAAGCCTCATCTCTTAGCAATGACACTGCACCCTTTAGTTTATGCTAGGAGGTGCAGTCTAAATCATCCATAACCCTTTTTGCGGCCTCAATCCAGTATTCAACCACGTTAGGGGCAATTCCAGCAATACTCCTGAAAATCTCAGCTCCATTAGACTGGAGTCACTCCGTAACTAACCCTCGACCTCCAGCTCCAGTATTGGTCCCAGCGACCCTCTCCAAAATTCGTAACATAGCTTGGGACAGTGCATTATCCCCAGTCGCACGATAATAAAACCCAGGTCCAGTCTCAATCACCGGCAAAACAGAGGTCTCACTAGTATCCAGATTAGGCAGGTTACCAGAAGATGAGGACCCAGCTCGGGCCCCTCTGCGGCTCTACCACGGCCTCTTGTACCCCGCCCATGAGTACCTATAGTGTTAATTGTCTAATTGCTTTTTATATGTATTAACAGTTTTATGCATCAGTTTACAGTTCCAGTGTTTATTAACAGATATTTTATGAAAACAGTATCAGAAGTGTAAAGTTTGTTTCGTATTTTGCAGTGTCAATCGATGCCTACCAGTTTTACAACAGTATCAGTATACACTAACTTGAGTGTTTTCAGTTCAGTCTATCTATAGTAGTCTCCATATATACTATCTATAGCAGTTTCAGTTTAAAACACATAACAGTTCTAGTGAACTTACTGGATCAGCGCCGGAGACTCGGTGTACCACACATCTAATCAAAAAATATTTTTCAATCATCCAAAAATCAGTGCCTTTTTAAAAAAAACCAAGTTTTAAAACCTAAATCCACAGTCGAGTTTTGCAACTTGACTCTGATACCACTAAATGTAACACCCTAAACCTGACCTAGACGTTATGGCTGAATCTGGCGATGTCACATGGTAGTGTTTTTCGAAAAAGTGAGTTGTCGTCAAAAACCTCTTTTCTATGTTACCTCTTTACAATATTTTATGTTAATTCTAGGATGTGTCGTTCATTTTCAAAACGTAATTCATTATCACAAAGTTATTCTATTTGAAAACGTTATTAATTTTCAAGACGTCACTTATTGCGGAAGCTTTTTAAAATAGTTACGTATTCGAGTGAATTTTGCTAAAATGTTTGATTCTTTTTGAAAACTCGATTATCCCTACTACTAGTAGTTATAACTCAAAACTATAAAAATCCCATATTAAAAATTTAAATCTAAAAGAGGCCATTGTTACAGTAAAATACCCCATATAACACTTTAAGAATCTAAATAAGTACGAAATAGTAAAAAAGGTTGTGTGGCCACCGTTGAGTCATCCATCGCTCTGATCCGCCTAAGTTTGGAGATTACCTGTACAGAAAAAATAGAAGGGGCGAGTTTATGTAAACTCAGTGTGTAATCCCCATGAAAATAAACAATTAGCATACAGATAATCACATTCTGGGCCTAAGCCCTTTTTCAGTAACAATATTAGTCCAGTTTAGGCCTTAGCCCATCTCAGTACAGTAATAGAAAAAGATATGCAGTCACAAAAATCCTACCCAACCAGCCTCTACACACCATCTCCGTCCAACCCTACACTCTCTGTGGGGATATAATCAACCCACCCATCCCTACACTCTAAGTAGTACCGAATGTGGCACTAGACAGTAGTTTGCAGCTGAGCTGCAGTAAATTAGGCTCGAGGCCTTTCAGTGCACTTCCTCCGAACAACATAAACCCCAACCAAATGCAATGCAATATACCAATATGTCATGCCAAATCATGGTATTATACATGTATTTAGTACAGTTTTAACAGCATACTCAATAGATAGTCACACAGATATCTATATCGTATATGGAAATAACAGTCATTCAGTCAATCAGGGGTTTAAGTATGCTTACCGACCCTACAATAGGTTCACAGTCGTCTCGGGCGACCTGTACAACCTTAGTAACAAAACAGTGAAAATGGGCCTGCATGCCCATGTTGTCAGCCCATGTGGGCCCACACGGCCTGGCCCAAAATTCCCATACGCCAGTGTGGTTTAGCTGTATGGGCCCACATGCCCGTGCGGCCCACACGACCCAATTCAGCCCAACTCATGCGTCGCACATGGCCTACCTCGTCGATCACACGACCGTGTTTGGTCACACGGCCTGCCACACGGGCGGCCACACGCCCGTGTGGTATCAAAACTCTCACTTTTTGGCTTTTCGCTGACTAGCATTTTTAGTGATGTGATTACACACCTCGTCTATTTCCGCTGCTAACCCAACCACGAGCACTCCAAGACCTAGATTCGACAACCCTAAGCTTAAGAATTAGTGATATTAACAAAACTAAATGAAGCTATGATCAGCCCAACAGCTTCTAATCACTACAAATTACCTCAGACGAAAAATAGAATGGTGATACCCTACTGCCAAAGTGTCAATCCACAACCCACTGCTCTTTGGTCGAGTCCTAGCCATAAAACAACCTTTAGTAAACCATTAATTGACTAACCAAATAGCAGACGCACCTCACTTACCGAATACGTGAAAACGTGGAATGAGAAAATGATTATTGAAAGAGTCAGAGATAGAGGCCAAGGGAACAATAACTCAGCTGCTAACAGAAGTACCCCTCCAATCAATCACTTTTAATCGAAGCATTATGAACAAACAATTTCCAGAAACTATAGACAACCTTACCTTCGACGAACAATAGTGGATTTGCAATTAAACGGCACTGTCTGAAATTTCTATAGTCACTTAAAGGTCTCCTAACCAGAAATAGAACTCCCATTAGACAAAGAACAACAATAGGATGGAAGCTATAATAGCAAAACTTACCGTCGTTGCTCAAGATATTGAAGAAACAAGTCGCGACCACAAGAAGAAGGTTATGAAACGAAAGAAATCTGCAGCAAACAAGAAAAGAGGGAATCGACAAAACTAAGAGAATAAAATAAAAGAGAAACTAAAAGAAATTCGGCAGGAGAGAAAGAACAAATAAATTTGGCTTCAGCAAAACTGGGAAAGGAAAAACTAAATTTTGAAAAAAAGAAGAATCTAATCCTATCATAATCCCTTAATTCCTCCTATTTTTACTCCTCAAATCTCTCCACAAGACTCCTCACTCAATCCAAACACACCAAACCATCCACAACTCTCACACATCTCAAACACTCAGTATTTTACCATATTTCAAACTCCTTCATGGCACAAGTATGAAAAAAATCCCCCTTGCCCGGATAGGGATTCGAACTCAAGGCTCTCAGTACACTGCCACTCCACTTAACCACCAGACCAGCAGACCCATTCTAACATATTTGACCAACATATATTTAAAGCCTACTGATCAGAGATAGGGGTTTATTCATGTAAAAATAAAATTTGCCTAAGCTAATGCTTGAACTTGAGACCTCTCAGACACTTTCCAAAATACTTAACCACTGAAGCAAACACAATTGTGTCACATACATACGAAAATAAATATATAATATATTTTTGGGGCATTACAGGAGGTGCCCTAAAATACGTACCTGTAGGAGGTGTAGATACAAGGTACTACGGTGGTACATAGTATGGTGCTTGTGAATAAAACATGGGGCTAGTGAAAGGAATATGAATGTTTGGAGGGAACTAATCAAGATATGGTGCAGACATCGGTGGCATTTGTTGGGTTGGAGCCAGGGACGAACCTGTCTTGGCAGGCTGCTTTGGACCTACGATGCTGGGGCTGTTGTTATGGCCTCTTCAGATGAAGCTGCCTATTCCTCGCCTCCACTGACAATAGATATAACTTGCCAACTAATCTGAATCAAGGTATGTACTCCAAACAGGTCACCATGTCTATTGAGAAAAAGGGTTTGTGAATGGGTAAGAATTTTATCCTATGATCTCAAATGTCGATGTACTCATTGTGGTAATCTCACCAATTTTCATTAGTATTCCCTTGCAGATCAAGCTTGTGTAGTACTTCCATGTCTTGCTGTGGAAGTGGAATTTTTTGCCTCCATCCAATCTACCACATCACTTCATCCGATTTGTGCATCTCCACTGTTGCGTTAACAATCAATGACACATTCGCATCGCACATACTCCAAATGACCAAAAATTCAGGCGAAATGCATTCTATGATATATGGATCGGTGTATGGCATCTATTCAAATTGTAGTGTACAATTAGAAATTTTGTTATGTACTGAATTTTAAATTTCAGATCATTCTGTAATTGTTATTGGTTTGAAAAAAATTAATAACTAACCTCGACTTCCAAGCGTTGATCTAACAACAACCAATTATCTTCGAGCTACTTTGGTAGTCCTACATAACTCGGCCTATGGTTCCACCATTCAAGCAATATGTTAATTCAAACTTATAATAAATAAATAACATTTACTATATTAACTATATATTATTACCAAATGAGTGTTTCCTTGTCACCAATAGAAACATATATGAGTCATTCACTCGGGGAAATAGAAATGGTAGCCGCCACCACACCCATGACCGTAGCAGGAGTAGGCAACCACTGATTGACATCTTATCCAGTTCCATCGCCCGACACAACTCCTGATATAATGTGGCCAATATATTTGATCCCCAACTTAGTTGTTCGCATTCTTTGAAGTTGACTAAATGTAGTAGCCACCTTATGTGTTCCAAAATTTGAGATTTATCTAGCATTGAAATGCCCTTGATTAACCTTAGGATGAATGCTTGAGTGTATTGTTATTTGATGATGTCGGTCGCGTTTAGAGAAAGTTCTTTGAAATTATTTTCCAACCACTTCATGTCTATCCGTCCACCTTGAAACTTATTTAACACATTCCCCAAAAATACCTCACAAAGGTCCTCTTTACTGAGAATGACCGTTGAGCCTATAACGACTAGCCTACCACCAGTAAACCGAGTTGTAAAGCTACGTCCTCCAGTGTGGTTGTACACTTACTGCATGGAAGATGGATTGTGTGAGTCTCAGGTCTCCATCTTTCCTCCAACAGGCTGATAAGTGTAGGATCTAATTTGCAGCCCCTCAAGCATACGAGACACATGTAAGAATCTCGAGTCTTGCAAATAACCATGAATTGCGATGTCTGAACTCTTTGAAAATTATGTATGAAGCCGTCCAAAACACGATCATCCACCTATTTATATCAACAAAAAAATAATTAAAATATTTTAAAAATTAAAAAACTTAAAATTTAACTTAATTGAAAATTACAAAATTTAAAATTTCTCCTTACCATTATTGCTTGAGCGGCGGAAATATGCTTGTTGTCAAAACGAATTAGAGAGCTTGTCATTTGTTAAAATTTAATCGAAATGAATATACGAAATAATTAAATAAAAATATAATATTTTTTAAATAAATGTATAGGAAAATTTCGAACAAAAATTGAGAGAATTGAGAGTTTTGAGAGAATAAAGAGAGTTGAATTTGAGTGAAAAGAATAAAAAAATAGCCTGATATTTATAGGAAAAACAATTAAGTGTTGGCCTTTTAAAATTTATTGCCGTTGCCAACATTTAAAAAGTTGTTGGGAAAATGACCTTTGGAGGAAAACGCACCCAGCTGGACGCGTTTTCACACCCTTTCTCTAGAAACGACTTATTTTTCTAAATAATAAAAAAAATACCTAATTGACAAATTAAAAAAACAGCATATATGGCTAAATTAGCTGGAAAAAAATTACATAATAAATTTATAAAAAAATTGATATAAAATTTTAATATGATTTTGATTGCGATGATAAAATGGAGAGAAGAATAGTTTTGAAATTTTAGGTTTAAATCTCATCTTCGGTATTCACTTTTTTCTTAAAAAATGTATATAAAAATGAAAATAACTTTAATATTATATTTGTTATTTTATAAATATAATGAATAATTTAAATTAGAATCTCCCTTAAAAAAAATTTGTAGGCACCAATAAAATAGTGTCAAATAATCAAATTTTAAAGGCGTAAAAAAAATATTATAACACTCATCTATATATGATATTTTTTCATTTAATTTAATTTTAATTAAATTACATAAAAATAATTAAAATTTTATAAAAAAAATTTTTGAAACAATAGCCGAAAACAAACCCATAAGAAAAAAAATTGAAAACCTGAAATAAATAATTAAAAATGAAAAGAAGAGATGAAAAAAATGAAAAAAATAAAAAAATGAAACCAACAATTAAAAAAACTAAAAAAAAAGGTTAGTAGGAAATTGAAAACTCATAGCCACCACTAATTTTATTATCAAACTATGTTATTTGATTAAAAGTTAAAAAAATGAAATAGAAAACAATTTAAAATGAAAAAAAAATCAACTATCTAAAAAATATATTTTTTAAAAATTTAGTTGTATAAAAATAAAAAATATTAATTTAGAGAAAAAGAATTAAAAATATTAAAAAATTGTAAAAAAACAAAATATGTTTGTTTATTATTTAAAAATTAATTATTTTAATTAAAGTTAAATTAAGTTGGAGAAGATAGTAGATATAGATGAGTATATAATAATATTTTTTATTTTTAAAAATGAATGATGTAGCAATATTTTAATAGTTGTTAAAAACAATTGCTTTTTAGGATGATCCATATAAGTTATTCCCTAAAAAGATATTGTACTTTTAAAGATGATTATTTAAATTCATATTCAAAATAAATAACATTATCTATTGAATATTCATATTCAAAAAATAAAATTATTTTAAAAAAATTGATTGCACCAAAATAAGAATAAAAATAACTTTTGGAGAAAAAGAATTAAAAATGATTAGAAAATTGTAAAAGAAGAAAAGATGTTTATTTATTACTTAAAAAGTTAATTATTTTAATTAAAGTTCAATTAAGTTAGAGATGATAATAGATATAGATGAATGTATAATATATTTTATTATTTTTAAAAAAGGATGATGTGGCAATATATTAATAGTACCTAAAAATTGTTGCTTTTTTACTATGGTTCTTATATAAATTATTCTCTAAAAAAATATTAGAGTTTTAATGATGATTAATATTAAAATAAATAACATTATCTATTGAGTATTCAATTTTGTTAAACTCTTTTAATTTAAAAAGAAAAAACGATTCCTTTGAAATAATTTTATAACAAGTAATATAGTCAAACATACAAATCCACCGTTGACAAAAGTAAAGAGATTTGGATATCGAAATCTTTTTGCCTTTTGTTTACTTGTAAAATAATTCTCATAATCTAATAATAATACTAAAAATTAATACCCACCTTATGGTAAAGAAAACGCACTTTTTAAAAAATGATTGTGTTTTAAAAACTAATATTAGTATTTTTTAAAAATAAATCATCAATCAATTTTTTTATATCAGTATTATTATTTTTTTAAACAAAGTCTGAGAAATATTGTTTGATAGTTACAACCACGTTCTAAAATAAGGCATGCATAGAGTAAAACTTTAGCAGTTATGCTCACCCCATGCACCAGGCCTTTGGAGATTATGGCTGATTGAATTAGAGAGAATTGATTGGTTGGATTGATTTAATTAAGATAGTGTGGAGTGTACCTCACATTTTGGAAGAAACAAAGCTGATGTCGAGATAAGGAGGAGTTGATGACCCAACGACACGACACACGACATCCCGATGATGTGATGCATGGCGTCTCATATAAATAAGTCTTTTAGCAACCCTAGATAGTTTAGAAAAACAACAACAAAATTTGGAGAGAGTTTGTGGGAATTCTAAGGGAAACTTTGTATTTCGGGTTCATGGATTATTTGTTTTTCCATCTTATACTCCTCTTTCAATTTTTTGTCAGTTTTACTGAAGTTTTCTTTACCTGTAATTTTTTATCCTCTTCGTAAGGATTTTTCCACGTAAATATTTGTGTCCAATTTTCTCAGTTTTTATTTCGTGTTTGTTGTATAATTCGGGTTTGACCCAACAAAGATATCAGAGCTTGGTTCGATTTACGCATTCAACCCGTTCAGAGATGGCAATGAGGTATGATGTCGAGAAGTTCGATGGGATCACAAATTTTAGCTTGTGGCAAGTTCAAATGACGGCAATTCTAGTTCTAAAAAGTCTGAAAAAGGCTCTCTGATGTGAATTAGACAGAATGGAAGGAGCTTGATGAGAAGGTGCTGTCAACAATTCAATTGTTCATCATTAGCAATGTATTGCAAGAGGTATTTACAAAGAAGACGGCAACAATCTTGTGGAGGAAATTGGAAGCCCTTTATATGACAAAGTACCTCGCAAATCGTTCGGTATTCAAACAATGATTATATACGTCCAGTATGGCAGAAGGTGAGTCTATTAGGGCTCACATCAATGAATTTATAACTCTCCTAAATGACATGAAGAATGTCGAGACCAACATAGACAATGAAGATTAGGCTATGTTATTACTATGTTCTTTGCCCTCTTCATGCAAAACTTTCAAGAAAACCTTGATTTGTGGTAAAGAGAGACTCTCTTTTGGGGACGTGAAGGGAAACCTTTTGAGTAAGGATAAACTCGATAATGAGTTAGGCTCAAAAAATAAGTCAGATGGGCAAGCCTAGGTTTAGGTTGTAGAGGAAGACAACAATTTAAGGATTTGGGTCAAAGAAGATTAAGGGCAAGATCAAAATCTAGAAACCGCGACAAGCAACATGGCTATTGCAAAAAGATAGGGCACATAAAGATAGAATGTTACAAACTTCATATTAAAAATAAAAGGGCCAGCAAAAATGACGAGAGAGGAAAGCAAAAAGCTAATGTAGCTGATGGTATCAACGACCGAAAGGCCTAAGTTCACATCTGAGTGGATCTTGGATTCAGGATGTTCCTATCATGTGTGTCCCAACAGGGATTGGTTCTCCACATACAGTTTGATTGAAGGTGGAGTTGTGCTTATGAGAAATAACTCACCCTGCAAAATAACTGGCATTAGAAACATTCAGATTAGGATGCATGATGAGATAATTAGAACGTTGTCAAATGTAAGACATGTGCCTAATTTAAAGAGGAATCTCGTCTTTTTGGGTATTCTAGACTCAAATGGTTGCAAGATCATCATTGAGTCAAACAACTTAAAAGTATCTCATGGAGCCCTTGTTTTGATGAGAGGGTAGAAAGTCGGCAGTCTTTACATTCTGCAATGAGATATAAACTCGAAATTATATAGATTTTTTTATATATTTTAACCACCTTTTGACCTAATAAATATGTTAATCTTAAGTAATCGTTATTAAAATAAGTGACTTTTACTTAATTATTAATATTGGACATGAATTTATAAAGTATGTGAAATTATGCTTAATTATATGATTTTTTTAACATAATTTATATTATTTTCATGTTAAATATTAATATGTGAATTTTCACTATGCAGGGCCATGGAAGATGTGATTAAGATAAATGATGCGTGGACATGCACACATCCATTTCATTTGGATGGTAAGACCATGCAAAACTAGGGTCATAAAGGTGTTAGTTTGACCCAGTAAAAGATGTGCTAAAATATGGACATGTCTGATTAATTATTGGATTGAGAAACTGTCTAATTGTAACATCCCGAAATAGGGCTTAGTCAGAATAGTGGTTTTGAAGCCACAAATTCGAGGTCAAGAAATTATTTTAATATTATTTTATGTGTTATAGCATGATTATATAAGTGCATGAAAATTTTGGTGAATTAATTTTGGCGTTTGAGTGCTTAATCGCAAAAAAGGGCTAAATCGCATAAAGGGCAAAAGTTGTATTTTAGTACCTAAATGTGTTAAATAGCTAGATAAATAAAATTGGGAGTCTTTAAAGTGCAAATAGGCCTTTAATTAGAGTATGGCCGGCCATGGGAGACAAAATTTTTAAAAAGCCAAAATTTATGGGATATTAGGTGACTTTTTGGTAATAAAATAAAATAAAGAAAAAGTTGTCATTCTTTTTCATTTCTTCTTCTCTTTCACTGAAAATGGCAGAAAAATGGGGGGTTTTAGAGCTTAAACTTTTAGCAACTTCAATCCTTTGCAAGTAAGTAATTTTAGAGACCTTTCTTGATGATTTTTGCATTTTTAGAATCCTTGTAACATGAGCTTTCAAATGAGGGGACTATCTTGCAAAATGGTTGATAGTTTAGGGACTTGACATGAAAGGATTTTTTTTGTTTTTTGAATTTTTATGAAAGAAAGTGAGTCATAGTTGAGTAATAAACAGCTTTTGTGGAGAGATTTTCATGAAAACTCCAAATAGACCCTTTTTGCATAAGTTAAAAAATAAGTGATAAATATATGAAATAATGAGAATTGGGGGGCTGCTTCTAGCATAAAAAGTATTCGGCTAGGCTTGGGTAATAAGAGAATGTGATAAAAATTGATTTACGAACCTAAAGGCAAAATCGTAATTTTGTGAAAGTATAGGGGCAAAATGGTCAATTTGCCAAATTATGTATGGTTGAATGTTTTAATTAATGTGGTGATTAAATTAGCGAATTTTTATTATTATAAATCAAGAAAACTGAGATTCGGGCTTAAATCGGGAAAATACAAGGTTATGGACCAAAATGGTAAATTTGCCGTTTTCGTATTCGAGGTAAGTCCATGTGATTAAATGAGCATGATATTTATGCTATTTTTATTATACTTGAAAATCTATCTTGTCATGATTGTATTAAAGTTTATGTTGATGATATTGTATAAGAGAAAGTGATATCAAATGTAAATGACATTTATGTGTTGATTGAACGCTTGGAGATTTGATGGAATATGAAATTCCATTAAAAAGAGTAAGTTGTATGTAAATACTACAACTACATTGCTACTATATGTGTTTGAAATGCCTTTGAATTGATATAGCATGAATTGCTTGATTGTGAATTGAGATAGTAGAAAACCTGTTGGAACGCTAGGAAATAAACCGGATATTCGTGCCGTGTCATTTGGGTCACTTGTGTGAGCTAGTGTAAGACATGTCTGGGACATGCATCGACCATCTTATGAGAGCCAGTGTAAGACCATGTCTGGGACATGCATCGACTAAGAGTTGTGTTAGTGTAATACCATGTCTGGGACATGGCATCGGCACAGATATGCGAGAGCTAGTGTAAGACCATGTTTGGGACATAGCATCGGAAACTTACCCCATGTTTGAGGCTTATAGAATATCCGGTAGTATTCCGAAAGGTTCAGTGGTGGAAGTTATGAATGTGAGTTAGTAAGGAAAGTATAACCATGTTGTGAGTGGTATAGGTACCTAATTGGTACGCATGAGTAATGAGCTCGATATAGAATAAGTGACTTGAGTGGATGGTAATGAGTAAGTTATGCTTATTCTTACCTTTGTGTTATGAGCATGATGATCATTGGTGAAAATGAATTAATATGGTATGATGAACGTAATATCGTTAATTTACACCAAAATAGTTTTGGACAGCAGCCATAGTCCAACTTTAAAAATCCACCAAAAATTGTGAAAATTGAGTTAGAGGCTGAATAAAATATTAAATTAAAGCTTAGTGCGTCTAGTTTCACATAGAAGAAATTTTGTAAGAAAAAGAGTTTCATACTATGAAATATTTTAGTTTTTGTGAGATAGAGTCAGAATGACTTCAAAATTCCCTGTTATGATTTGAGAAAATCATTTAAAATTTTACAAAAATAGTTATGAGTTATAATTTATATGGTTAGAATTCTTAATGAGTCTATTTTCAATAAAAATAGACAGGAACATCATCTGATTCCAGTATTATGAGATGATAAATTTTTAGTGAAGAGGGGTCAGAACTATTAGACATCAAAACGGGTAAATTTAAGGAATAAAATGTATTAATTAGATGAACCAAAAATTCTGAAAATTTTATGGCAGGAAGATATATGAGTCTAGTTTTAGGGAAAATTAGTAGAACTTAATTTGGAATTCTATAGCTCCAGATATAAATAAATTAGTGACTATGACTCGAGAAAATAGCTTGACTGGAACATGAGTAAAAATGCAAATAGGTTTGTATTACCATGAGAATCAAGTTGATAAATTGTTTATTATTTTCATACGGGCTTACTAAGCTATAAAGCTTAATCCCTTCCGTTCCTTTCCTTTAGTGTTTTAAGGTTAGCTCGAGGTTGGAGAAAGTCGGAGGCAGCATCACACTATCAAGTCGCTACCTTTGGGATAATGAGGTATATGTTAGAAATTTCAAGTGAGTGGCATGTATAGGTGTAATAGCCCAAATTTGGCCGGGCTGAAAACCAAATAAATAAATAAATAATTGTTTATTTCACAGTCCATATAAAGTCCAGTTACAAGAGCCCAAACACAGACCCGTTATACCTAAATGACTGGGCCGATTACTGCAAAGGGCCTAAAACTACCTAGCGAGACCCACTTATACCCGGTACTCATTACACCCACTTAACCCAGGACAAAAGTGGCCCAACTGGCCCAGCTTGTTACACCAAGGCAGGAAACCCTAGGGTTTCTGCCTTTCTCCTCTCGCCGCAAACAGAAGCTTCCAGAAGCAATTCCATCGGACGCATTTGCTCATCTCTCACGACGTTACAATGACCGACTGGCTATCAGTGCGCGGTGACTCTGCCTCCTCCGTGTCGATCGCAAATCCACACCAAAGATCCATCGCCGGATTCCTCGATGCTACCTGCAAAAGAAGAACCACAGTAGCAAACAAAACAAATATGGAAAGAAATAAAAAGATTTATTTCCAAAAAAAATGTAATAGCAACAGTGGCTATAAAAGCCCGAATCAAAACAATGTAAAGGGACCAGATTTTTGACAGAAAAGAAATATACTTACATATATTCATTCAGAGAAGTACAAACAGTTTCTAAAAGGTGATTTAATCGTGTACTTTGTTCTTATTTTAGCATGCATATATAAATCGTTCTAAGCAGAAATTGTTGAGGTTTTAAAAAGGAAAGAGAGTTACCTGTATTACGCTTGAAAAGGGGAGGGTTTTTAACCCTCCAACCACCGTGCGTGGCGGCACGTGGGCGCGTGGGAACCGATGGACGGAGACTCCACAGAACTCTGATGACCGGCTTCTAGTCCTCTTCAGAGGATTTTTTGTGTTTTTTTTTTCTTAAAACGAAGTTTCAAATGATTTTAGGCTTTAGTTTTGGTTTATATAGCCTTAACAAAACGACACCGTTTTAGCTTAGTCTGATAAGCTTAAAAAGAAAACATTTTGAAGCCCCAGGATCCGCGTGTTGACCTGATTACCCGGGGAGGATCCGTGTGTTTTTGAGAATTGGGCTAATTGCTCATTTGGTCCTCCTTTTTTTTATTCATAATTTCATTAATATTTATTTGTAATTTGGCCCTAATGTTTCAATTCCGTTTCAATTTAACCCTTGCAGTGTTTTAAAACCACATTTAAGGGAAACGGTGTCGTTTTGGGATTAGGGCAAATTGCCCAATGAGTCCTCTGAATTTAACACACATTTCAAATCAGGCCCAGAATTTTTACTATTTTACAAATTAGCTTTATAAATTTATTTAAATTAAATTTTAGCCCTTTCTCTTTATTTTTATTTTTTTATATATATACCATTTATTTATTTTTGAAAAACTATACATATATTATTATTAAAATACCATGCATACATTTAAAATCCTTTATCATATATTATTTTCCTATATATATATATTATATTTTATTATATAACATTTATTATATGTTACTATTTTTTTATATGTTATGTATATTATATATTATCTATTATCTATTATATTATTTATGTCTTATATTACACACTATATTATTATTTGTAAATTATTATTTTGACTTATATTATATACATGTTTCATCATTGATTATTCATTTATTTATTATATGATATTTTTTATAATTTTTATAATTATTTTTATAATTACTTTTATACTATTTATATATTTATTTATTTTATATATATTAATTTTTTAAAAAAATCGATATATTTTATTTTATATAATTATTATTCTTTTATAAATTTTGTATTATATATTATATCTTGTATATTAAATACTATTTTAAAATTATTGTTAAATATCATATTTTTATTTGTATTATAAGTATATTTGGTTAACAATTAATCACTTTATTTTATATTTATGTATATACTAATTCTTTTATGTATTTTATATTGTATATGTCATTATGTATTGAATGTTATTTTCAATTATTATTTAATGTTTTATTTTATGAACATGTATATTGATATTATATTTCTTTTTAATTGTGTATCATGCATCATCTCTTAATTATTACTACATATACTTGTCTGTTTTGCTTATCCATCTTCAATATAAGCTATGTGTATCTTTGTATATATGATGTTATGTAATTTTAAACATGTATGTATCTAGTATATGATTTTTGTATTATTGCCATTGTATTGTTTAAATGCATGTTTTATTCACTTATTATTGTAATATTCTACTCCGTAATGATAATGTGATTCCTCATGCATTAATTAAAAACAAAATTCCGAAGTTTTTCAAAAAATATAAAGGCAATGCTTGGCGTTTGGAAACTTCGATAAAAAGTAGTGCCCTAACTTATTGGGTTACGACTTTTCTCGTTGAGTTCGAATAATTAAGTACCCTTCTAAGTTTTTAAAGGTTTTCAAAACGCGAGCAACTGTCTTGGAATTTCAAAACAATATGTCCTAACTCACTGGATATGGCGTTTTGTTATTTTGAGATGCGGATTTCAAAAAAAAGGGGCTAACTTAGTGTCAAGTATCTTAAAAATATTGTGTCCTAACTTATTGGATGTAATATTTTGATATAAGTGAACCCTAGTTTTCAAAACCAAAAATATTAAAAGAGGATTGCATCTTAAAATTTTCAAATTTCTGACATTAAAGACATTTTGATAATCAATTAGGCACCAATTTTGGGCGTTACGAGGGTGCTAACCCTTCCTCGTACGTAACTGACTCCCGAATACGTTTTCTCAACTTTCATAGACCAAAACTAATGATTTTAAAACAAAACTAATGAAAGCGGAGTCATTACATCTTTTTAGGTGTGATCCAATCACACCTAAAAAGATTGGTAGCGACTCCCGTTTTCATTTTTCTTAAAGTCGATTCCCATTTTCGAAAAGCTTGATTTAAAAATGGTTTCGACAGCTTGGCGACTCCGCTGGGGAATCAATAAGAGAGTCAAGCCGTGTAATTGATTATCCCTTATCTTAATGTCAGAAACTAAAAATTTTAAAATTTAATCCTCTTCGCTTTACATGTGTTTGTATTATTGCATGTGTTGTTATATTCTGATACACATTGCATTTGCATGACCGTTGTGGTCATACCCTTAATTGGGAGTGAGAAACTACACCTTCGTGAGGTTTTCGCCTCCGTGCAGGATAGTGAATCACTTTCGGGATACATTTGTACCTATGGTTTCGTGAGATTTTCGTCTCCGTGTAGCCATAGGGAAATGTATTCCCCTAAACTGAACTCGATTCAAATGAGCCTATAATGAGTGAGGATCGAGGAATCTTCTGGTTTAGGTACCTCAAACTTTAGAACCAACCGCATATAGAAAAAACGTAAGAGCCTAACTTAGTTAGAGTTAAACTTTAGATATTACCCTTATAAATTATTGTTGAGACTTATTGATATCATGTGATACTGATTATTTCTTTTCTTTTGTTTGCATGACATTTTGCATTTACAAAGGTATCGATTCACGGTCAGTTTCTAAGTTAGAGAGTTTTATTATGGAAAACGGACTTCTTGATAGAGTGGAGGGCAATACTAACGTCCATAGATGGTCTGAGCAAACTCAACTAGAAAAGGGAGATAGTATAGCTGTGGGATATATGTCGGAACTGTCAGATTATACTCGTATTAGTGTCACGCAGAATAATCTCCAAGAGCTTAAGGAAATTTGGGATCAGTGGGACAATAAGACCAAGCAGTTATTCAATGATAATTACGGAGACCTACCTTACTTGCTCGATGTTCAGATAGATGAGCACTTGTTCCGAGCCCTTGCTCAGTTTTGGAACCCGACGTACAGTTGTTTCACTTTTGGGGAAGTAGACTTGGTACCTACCGTGGAGGAGTACACTGCCTTGCTCCGTTGTCCCAAGTTTCAGATTGATAGAATCTATTCTTGAGCTGCTTGTGTCCCTACCTTTTGGAAGAAATTAATGACTATTACAGGGATGAGCGAGCAGTGGATCACGGCCAGAATTAAAGAAAAAGGTGAGTGCAAGTACATTTCATGGGACGCTTTGAAGGATCTGATTTTGACGCACCCTGATGAGACAAAGAAGGTAGATGTTTTTGCTTTAAGTTTGTATAGACTGATGGTTTTCCCTAGGGCTTTGGGATATGTGGACGAGGCGACCACGGATCTTTTTAATCGACTCAGCAAAAGGGTCACTTCTGTCCCTGCGATTTTGGCGAAGACATTCAGATCTTTAGGCGCGTGTAGGAAAACTGGCACAGGCAGGTTTATAGGGTGTGCTCAGTTACTTTTGGCTTGGTTCTACAGCCATTTCTGACTAATAGATAGGGTGGTTTGTCGGGTCTTCTTTGAGGATTATTCACCGTTAAAGGACATAGTAGCTTCAACTAGGAGAGTTGATGTTCCAGAAGAGAATTGGATAACGCTACTTTAGAACCTTCAGTCGAAAGATGTTGAGTGGAGGGCTCCGTGGATGTTTCCTGGTGAGATTCTTTACCGATGTGATAGTTTCGATTGGGTCCCTCTGTTGGGAATTTGGGGTGCCATTGGTTATGCCCCTTTGCTCGTGCTAAGGCAACATGGATTGAGACAGTTCGTACCAGCAACTCATGGATTGGCTCAAAGTAAGTTTGTATACAAAGGAGTCGATTACAAGAGGAAGGTTAGCGAGGTTTCTAGTGCTTGGAACAAGACTTTTCGGTTGAAAAGAGTAGCTATTAGCCTTGCTACGACACTGGAATATGTCGAATAGAGAAGAAAAAGGATTAATGATAATATCCCTAAGCCAAGCGTGGAAAGAGCTCGATTGATTGAGGAATATTTACGAGTGATGCGCTCAGAGCTAGAAATCACAAAGTAAGAGTTCGAGAGAAGGAACTTGGAGCTCGAGAAGAAGATAGCAAAACTTGAAGAAGAAAAGATGTACTTAAGCTTAGATGTCAATGTTCAAAAGATAGAGGTTGAGAAAGAAAGGAAAGAAAAGAGGAAGATTGAGGAGGATAGAGATGATTTGAAAGAGCATTACAAAAAGGCACAAGTATTCTTGAGGAGAGCGAGAGTAGGAGGGTCTTCAGATCAATTGCAGAAGGAGGTCCAAGAGGAAAAAGTTAGGGCCGAGTATTGGGAGAAAAGGTTCCAAGAAATGCAGTCGCAGAATTTGGCATTAGAGGAAGAAAATAAAGGGTTGAAGACTAAGGTAACTGAGCTTGGAAGATCTCTTCGTTGGCATCAAAACCATGACTCTACGGTCGAGTTAAAAGAGCTAAAAAGTAAGGTTGAAGGTTTGGAAGTGGCATTGCATAATGGTAAACTTCGGATTGAGCAACTCGAGGCGCGAGAAGATTATTTGAAGGAAGAACTTCACCAGTCTAGAGGACAGGTAATAGAAAGGGATCACGTCATGGGTGAAGCCGTAGCCCAGATTCGAGAGGTTGCGGAATATGTGCAAGACTTGGCAATACGAGCTGATGTATTGAGTCTAATGTGTGGATCATCATTGGATATAGGACGAGAGTTAGCCCTTTTATTAGAAAGAGTTAAAACTTTGGGCATTAGGGCGAAAGCGTACTTGTAATCCATTTATATGTAAAGATATTCTTTTTCTAAATAAAGTTTTCTAAATGAGATTGAATCGAGATCGATGCCTTTTTGTATTCATGTATTTGCATTACATCACATCATATGCATTTAAGTTATAGAAAGACCCTAATTAGTTGAAGTTTATTTCAAAAGGTAGAAAAGAAAATTTGGAAATCACACATCCTTACGGCACCCGCACTAAAACTAAGAGTATGGATCAAAGGTTCGAACAGTTGCAAAAGGATATGCAAGACCAATTGCAAGAGCAGTTGGCCAAAATGCAGAATGACATGAGGGAGCAAATGCTAGAGGCTCAGAGAAATATGATGGCTGAAATGGCTCAGCTTCTAAGGGCCACCGATAAAGGGAAGGCCCCCATGGCTATCACTGGTGAGGAGAGTGAGGATCATCCTCCAGGTTTCACTCTGCAAACCAAGCACCTCAGAAGACCATCATCCTTTGTGAGACCTCAACATGGTTTAGCTGATGTTGGGATTCATATGAATTACCCAAATAGCTCAAGATTCAATTTGGGTGATAACCCTACTAATCCTCTCGTTCCTGATTTTGACATGGCAGAAAAGGAGGATTTGAAAGCCGAAGCTGCAAGGCAGTTGGATGAACGCTGCAGATGGCTAGAAGAAAAATTCAAAATTTTAGAAGGCGCTGGAAATAATCATGGGATTGATGCTAAAGACTTAAGTCTAGTTCCAGACTTAGTACTGCCTCACAAATTCAAGATGCCGGAGTTCGAGAAATACAATGGTACTACTTGCCCAGAGACTTACATTACAATGTTCTGTAGAAGGATGACTGGGTACGTAAATAATGATCAGCTGTTGATCCATTATTTTCAAGACAGTTTAGTAGGAGCGGCAGCCAGGTGGTACAATTAGTTGAGTCGTGCAAAAATCGATTCATGGAGAGATCTTGCATATGCTTTCATGCAACAGTACAACAATGTGACTGATATGACGCCGGACAGGATCACACTTCAAAACATGGAGAAAAAGCCTAATAAAAGTTTTAGGCAATATGCACAATGATGGAGAGAGGTGGCAATGCAAGTACAACCATCACTGTTAGAAAAGGAGACCACCATGTTGTTTATCAGCAATTTGAAAGCGCCGTTCATCACTCACATGATTGGAAACACCACGAAAAGTTTCGCGGATATAGTTATGGCGGGGGAGATGATTGAGAATGTCATAAGGGGCGGTAAAATTGAGGGGGAAGTGGCCAAAATATCAGCCCCAAATAGAAAGGACAATGAAGTGAACAACACAAGTAGCTTCAATTCAAAGGCAGTCATGGTTAGTCAGTCCAAAGTGGCTATGGTTGGGCAGCAAAATATTCAAAGACAGGAATCAGGATCAAGACGAAATTCAGAGAGGATGCAATTCATGCCTATCCCTGTGACGTATCGTGAGCTTTATCAAAGCTTATATGATGCACACGCCATTGCTCCATTTCACTTGAAACCGTTACAGCCACCGTACCCTAAATGGTATGATGAAAATGCTACATGCGAGTATCATGCGGGAATACAGGGGCATTCAATTGAAAATTGTACTGGATTCAAGAAGGCCGTGGAGAGGCTTATCAAGATAGGGGTTGTGAGATTCGACAGTACCCCTAATGCTAAAAATCCTCTACCAGATCATGGTAATCAAGGAGTGAATGCCATTGATGAAACTAGAGAAGGAAGAACCAAAGAACATATTACTGAGGTAAAGATACCCATGAAAGTAATATGGGAGGAAATGGTGAAGAGAGGTTTGTTGACCTCTGGAAAAGGAAAAGAAGAAATAGAGAACTACTGTGAATTTCATGGAAAGGTGTGTCATATAATACAAAATTGTGAGGAGTTCAAGGCCATGGTGCAAGCCCTTATGATTAATAAAGAGCTACAGATTTTTGAGGGTAGCTCTTGCAAAAAACAAATATGTGTTCTGGAGAATGAGCGACAAAGAACCAGTCGACCAAGGATCATTATCTCCCTGCCAGGAAATAATGAAGTGCGGACACCAGCAGTGCCTAAGGTCATTATCCATAAACCCACTCCTTTTTCTTATAAGGATGACAAGAGGGTGCTGTGGAGCTATGACTGTAGTGTAACAGTACCCCAAGGGGAAAGTATAGCCAGTGCATATAAGGATGTGAAAAATGAGGGTTCCCATACACGAAGTGGGAAGCGTTAAGACGGGGAGGCATTAGAGTGGAGCCCACCAAAACAAAGGATGTTGAGATTGAGAAGGAGAAGGAAACTGAAGTACCTATCAATGAGCTGGTAAAGAAGGAGGAGGTTAAGGAGTTCCTAAAGTTCTTGAAACATAGCGAGTATAGTGTGGTCGAGCAGTTGGGTAAGCAGCCAGCACGTATATCTGGGTTAGCCCTAATCCTGAGTTTCGAGGTTTATCGGGATGTATTATTGAAGGTGCTTAACGAAACATATGTCACCCACGACATATCCGTTAGCAAGTTAGACCGGTTGGTAAATAACATCAGTGCTGAGAATTTCATCTACTTTAATGATGATGAAATTCCACCTAGGAACATAGGGTCAAACAAAGCCTTGCACATCACAACTCGGTGCAAAGGATACACACTTCCAAGTGTACTTGTTGATAATGGGTCTACTTTGAATGTCCTTCTATTATCCACATTAAACAGATTACCCATTGACATTTCGTATATGAAGACATGTCACAATGTGGTAAGAGCCTTTGATGGAATGGAAAGAAAAGTGATGGGACGAATTGACATCCCTCTAGAGATTGGGCCAAATAGATATGAAGTGGATTTCTTGGTGATGGATATCAAGCCCTCCTATAATTTTTTATTGGGAGGGCATGGATACACTCGGCAGGAGCGGTGCCTTCTTCATTACACCAAAAATTGAAGTTAGTGACAGATGGACGCTTAATAACCATCAATACGGAGGAAGACATCATAGCGGCTGTCACCAGTAAGGCCCCTTATGTCGAGACAAATGAAGAGGCTATTGAATGTTCTTTCCGCTCTTTGGAAATCATTAATGCAACTTCATTTTGGAAGGAAGAGAGGTGCCAGTACCCAAAATGTCTAGAGCTACAAGGATGGCCTTGCAAATGATGAGGGGGAAGGGAGCATTGCCAGGGAAAGGACTAGGAAGACAGTTGCAAGGAGGGATTCAAATCCCAAAGTTGATTGAGAAGAAAGATTGCTTTGGTTTGGGCTTCAAGCCAGACCATAGGCACAAGAGGCAAGAAATTGAAAAGCACCAAGCGAGAAGAAAGACGCATTTAAACGGAGGAGAAGTGGAGTGGAAACCGATGATATTCCCACCTATATCCAAATCCTTTAAGTCAGGAGGATTATTGATGGAAGAAAGTTATCAGATTAATGCTGTACACGAGGAGGGATTGGACCAAAGAAGCTTCGAGGGCATTTGTCCTTACAAACTGGGAAGCTCTCTGAACAATTAGACTGCGGAGGACCTTCCTGTAGTCTTTAGGAATTTTTTAGAGTAATGCTCGAAACATGTTTATTACTCTAAAAAGCCTAGGAGTAGTAAGATTACATTTGTGAAAATAGGCTTATGTTCATCTATTATTATTTAAATAAAACATAACTTTCATCAATTTAAATGAGTATTGTTTCACATTTTATCAACCAATATTCCTTTAAATTTTGGCAATTCTTATTCTTTTATTCATAGCACATAAATAATCATTCTTAGATTCATTCATTCTTTGTATATTCTTTCATACCCCCACAGGTCCCTAGATATCAATGATATGAGCACTGATACTACCGCTCCTGATTTCTCTTGCTAGCAAGACATGTGTTTAGAGGAACCTCAAGATTTTGAGAATGTTCAAAATTGTGACGTATCTCTCGATCTATTAAGAATGGTGAAACAGGAGGAGAAACAAATCATGCCACATGAGAAAGAGGCAACAGAGAATATAGCCCTAGAGGAAGGGAAGGAGTTGAAAATTGGAACACTGATTACCAAGGACACAAGGCATGCTCTGTTGGAGTTACTTCGAGAATTCAAAGATATTTTCACCTGGTCATATCAAGATATGCCTGGATTGAGTACTGACATTGTAGTACATCATCTTCCGATAAGACAAGATTGTAAGCCAGTCCAACAGAAGTTGCAAAGAATGAGGCCGGATATTGTTCTGAAAATAAAGGATGAAGTCAAGAAGCAGTTTGACGCAGGATTCTTGCAAGAAGTGAAGTACTCTGAATGGGTAGCTAACGTTGTACTTGTTCCTAAGAAGGATGGGAAGGTACGAATGTATGTTGATTACAGAGATCTGAACAAAGCAAGCCCAAAGGATAATTTTCCTTTGCTACACATTGACACTTTAGTAGACAACACAGCGGGATATTCGTTGTTCTCCTTCATGGATGGCTTCTCGGGATACAATCAGATAAAGATGCATCCAGAGGACATGGATAAAACTACCTTCATAACCTTGTGGGGCACCTTTTGTTACAAAGTAATGCCGTTTGGACTAAAGAACGCAGGGGCAACATACCAACGAGCCATGTTGAACTTGTTTCACGATATGATGCATAAGGATATTGAGGTGTATGTTGATGATATGATTGCCAAGTCGCATACAGAAAAAGAGCACATTGAGGTCTTAAGAAGATTGTTCTTGAGGTTGAGAAAGTTTCAGTTGAAGCTCAATCCAAAAAGTGTACCTTTGGAGCCAGATCGAAAAAGTTATTAGGCTTCGTAGTCAGTGAAGAGGGAATTGAAGTCAACTCAGACAAGGTCAGAGCCATACGGGAGTTACCTCTACCATGTACTCAGAAGGAAGTTCGAGGATTCCTAGGAAGGTTGAATTACATCGCTCGGTTCATTTCACAACTGATCGAGAAATGCGATCCTATCTTTCGCCTCCTCAGAAAGCACAATCAAGGTACTTGGGATAAAGAATGCCAAAATGCTTTTGAAAAGGTCAAGCAGTATTTGTTGAATGCTCCGGTATTATCCCCACCTAGCCCAGATAAACCGTTAATACTGTACTTGTCAGTGTTCAGTAATTCTATGGGATGTGTGCTTGGTCAACATGACGAGTCAGGGAAAAAGGAGAAGGCAATTTATTATCTCAGTAAAAAATTCACTGACTGTGAAATGAGATATTCCCCAATTGAGAAGTTATGTTGTGCGCTAATTTGGACAACTCGAAGATTAAAACAGTACATGCTATACCATAGCACTTGGCTCATCTCAAAGCTTGATCCATTGAAGTACATGATGGAGTCAACGGCTCTAAATGGGAGAATGGCGAGATGGCAAATTTTGCTTTCAGAGTTTGATATAGTCTACGTAAGTCAAAAGGCTATAAAAGGAAGTGCGGTAGCTGACTTCTTGGCCAGTAGAGCTCTAGAGGATTATGAGCCATTGAACTTTGATTTTCCAAATGAGGAGTTAATGTGTATAGCAATGACCGAAGATTCTCCATGGAGGCTTAATTTTGATGGGGCCTCTAATGTAGTTGGAAACGGAATTAGGGCAGTCTTGGTATCCCCCAAAGGCGATCATTACCCATTTATGTGTAAGTTGGACTTTGATTGTACGAATAATATGGCTGAGTATGAAGCATTCATCATGGGACTTCAAGCAACCATAGAGCGAGGTATAAAAACCCTAGAAGGATATGGGGATTCTACGTTGGTGATTTATCAACTTAGAGGTGAATGGGAGACAAGGGACTCTAAATTGATCAATTATCGAAAGGTAGTCTTGGGGTTACTTGAGGAGTTTAGTGACATCACCTTCAATTATCTCCCACAAGACGAAAATCAGATGGTAGATGCTTTAGCAACCTTGGCCTCAATGATTAAGGCAAATAAAGAGGAAGAGGTGAGACCAATTCAAATGAGTGTCTACGAGGCTCCAGCTAGCTGTTGTAACATTGAAGAGAAAGAAAAGGATAATAATCCCTGGTACCAGGATATATTACGATATGTAAGAGATCGTAAATATCTAGAACAGGTTACTGAAAATGACAAACGAACGTTGAGAAGGTTAGCTTGTGACTATGTCTTGGACAGGGATATCCTGTACAAGAGAAGGAAAGACCAAGTACTTTTGAGATGTGTTGACGCTGTGGAAGCTAAGCTGATTTTAGAAGAAGTTCATGAAGGAGTATGTGGGACGCATGGGTTCATGATGGCAAGGCAAATCATGAGGTTTGGCTATTATTGGGCCACTATGGAAGGGGACTGTATCAACTATGCCAAGAAATTCCATAAGTGTTAGATTTATGGGGACAAAATTCATATACCACCTTCACCTTTACATGTTATGACTTCTCCATGGCCCTTCTCCATATGGGGCATGGATGTCATTGGACCGATATCACCGAAAGCTTCGAATGGACATTGGTTTATCTTTGTGGTAATTGACTACTTCACAAAATGGGTAGAGGCCGCTTCTTATGCGAATGTTACCAAGTCAGCTGTAAGTCGATTTTTGAAGAAGGAGATCATTTGTCGGTATGGAATGCCTAAGAAGATCATATCCGACAATGCATTGAATTTGAATAACAAAATGATAGCAGAGGTTTGCGATCAGTTCAAGATCAAGCATCACAATTCTTCTCCCTATCGTCCAAAAATGAATGGGGCAGTGGAGGCCGCCAACAAGAATATTAAGAAAATAGTTGGAAAAATGACTGAGACCTATAGAGATTGGCATGAGAAGCTACTGTTTGCACTCCTGGCCTATCGAACATCTGTCAGAACCTCTACTGGGGCAACCCCATTCTCGTTAGTTTATGGGATGGAAGTAGTGTTGCCTATTGAAGTAGAAATACCTTCTCTCCGAATTTTGACAGAGATAAGGTTGGATAAAGCTGAATGGGTTCAATCCCAGTATGATCAGTTAAACTTGATTGAGGAAAAGAGGCTGAGAGCTATTCAACATGGTCAGATGTATCAGAAGCATATGATGCGAGCCTATGATAAAAAGGTTCGTCCAAGAGAATTCCATAAGGGGGACCTCGTGCTGAAAAAGATCCTTCCTATTCAAAAAGACTTTAGGGGAAAATGGATGCCGAATTGGGAGGGGCCGTGCGTTGTAAAGAAAGCTTTCTCTGGTGGTGCATTAATTTTGTCAGAAATGGATGGGAAGAGCCTACCCAATCCAGTGAACTCAGACTCAGTCAAAAAGTACTTTGTCTAAAGGAGAAGAGAATCCAAGGTGAAAACCCGCAAAGGGCGCCTTGAGTTTTCAAAAAAAAAAAAATAGAGAGGCTAAGGTGAAAACCCGTAAAGGGCGCCTTGTGACCAAAGGGGTTTTGAGTTGAAAACCCGAAAGGGCAGCTCAAATTTTGAAGGGCATGCAGCAATCTTGCTATATCTAACTTAGCAAAGAGTGAAACACGTTGTATATTGGGGCATCAAAAAAGTACTTTAGATCTTTTAAACACATGTCAAACTTAAGAAAGATTTCATGGAGCTAGTGTTAGACACTCAAGCGGCGATATCTGGAGCATCTAACTTCTATCCTGTTTGCTATCTTTAGATTCTATTTCTTCTCAAAGATATGCTATCAGATTTATTTGTATTCTCTGACAATTCATTCAAATCCAATTATTCTTTTCATCTTCCATTATTCTTTAAGTATGTTGCATTAAAATAATGATAGATGAACTAAAATATCTTCGCAAATGAAGTTTTGCGCATTACTTTGGAATTTCTAGATAATGCAAGAAACTAAAACAGGACAATTGTTCAAGAAATTCACATAAGTAAGGGATGAAGGAATTCAAGGAATTTCTTTCTTCCAGTTTAAAAGGAAAATATATAAAACCAACGATTCAATTCTAGGGAAGATTATTTTGCAGACGTCCTCAGTGGATTATAGCATTTGAGGAAGGGTACATGCCCACAAGTTGAGCAAGAGTAATACTTTGAAAGGCAAACGAAGGAATGAGTGATGATGTCTAGGATAGGGGTCATATTCATAACATTTTTGCATCATAGCATGTTTAATTAGGAACATTCGAATCATTTCGATCATGGCATCCTAATTATCAGGCATAATCATTCTACAGGTTATCAAATATAGCGCGCCTCAATCTACTAAGCAGTAGGGTAATAGGCCGCAGTATAGCAGATCTGACCTTCATCGGGGTAGATCCAAGATGATGGATCTTATCTCTCTGTAATGGATGGGGAGCAGATCCAAGATGACCGATCTTATCTCTCTGTATTCGACAGGGAGCAGATCAAAGATGTAGCAGATCTGACCTTCATCGGGGCAGATCCAAGATGATGGATCTTATCTCTTTGTAATGAACAGGGAGCAGATCCAAGATGACCGATCTTATCTCTCTATATTCGACAGGGAGCATATCAAAGACGTAGCAGATCTGACCTTCATCGAGGCAGATCCAAGATGATGGATCTTATCTCTTTGTAATGGACGGGGAGCAGATCCAAGATGATCGATCTTATCTCTCTGTATTCGGTAGGGAGCAGATCAAAGACGTAGCAGATTTGACCTTCATCGAGGCAGATCCAAGATGATGGATCTTATCTCTCTGTAATGGACGGGGAGCATATCCAAGATGATCGATCTTATCTCTCTGTATTTGACAGGGAGCATATCAAAGACGTAGCAGATTTGACCTTCATCAGGGCAGATCCAAGATGATGGATCTTATCCCTTTGTAATTGATAGGGAGCAGATCAAAGACGTAGCAGATTTGACCTTCATCGGGGCAGATCCAAGATGATGGATCTTATCTCTTTGTAATAGACAGGGAGCAGATCCAAAATGACCGATCTTATCTCTCTATATTCGACAGGGAGCAGATCAAAGACGTAGCAGATCTGACCTTCATCGGGGCAGATCCAAAAAGGATGGATCTTATCTCTCTGTAATGGACGGGGAGCAGATCCAAGATAATAGATCTTATTTCTCTATATTTGACAAGGAGCAAATCGAAGACATAGCTGATTTGACTTTCGTGTGCTTATGCTGAAGCAAATCTAAGATGAATTGGCATCTCTGAATGGTCAGGGAACAAATCGAAGAAGCAGATTTGGCGTCTCTGTGTTCGGCAGAGAGCAAAAAAAAATATCAACATGACAGAAGCAAATTGAAGACCAGATTTAATAAGACCGGTCAAATTTGGTCTTTCTAAATCTTTACTCAATCCCCGTTACACAGCAATGAGCAAAGAGGGGCAGCTGTAATAGCCCAAATTTGACCGGGCTGAAAACCAAATAAATAAATAAATAAATAAATAATTGTTTATTTAATGATCCATATAAAGTCCAGATTACAAGAGCCCAAACACGGACCATTCGTTATACCTAAATGGACGATTACTACCCAAAGCAGCCTAAAACTACCCAAAGAGACAACTTATACCCAGTACTCATTACACCCACTTAACCCAGACAAAAGTGGCCCAACTGCCCACTTATTACACAAGGCGAGAAACCCTAGGGTTTCTTTTTTCTCCTCACTCAAAAAACGAAGCTTCGAAGCAATTCCATCGGACGCATTTGCTCATCTCTCACGATGTTACAGTGACCCTCCATCAGCGCCGTGACTCTGCCTCCGTAATCAACGCGCGAATCCACACCAGCACAGTCACTGCCGGATTCCTCAATGATACCTGCAAAAGAAGAACCACAGCAGCAAATAAAACAAATATGGAAAGAAATAAAAAGATTTCTTTCAAAAAAAATGTAATAGCAACAGTGGCTATAAAAGCCCGAATCAAAACAATGTAAAGGGACCGAATTTTTGACAGAATAGAAATATACTTACATATATTCATTCAGAGAAGTACAAACAGTTTTTAAAAGGTGATTTAATCGTGTACTTTGTTCTTATTTTAGCATGCATATATAAATAATTCTAAGCAGAAATTGTTGATGTTTTAAAAACGAAAGAGAGTTACCTGTATTACGCTTGAAAAGGGGAGGGTTTTTAACCCTCCGACCACCGTGCATGGCGGCGCGTGGGCGCGTAGGAACCGATGGACGGAGACTCCACAGAACTCTGATGACCGGCCCCTAGTTCTCTTCAGAGGATTTTTTGTGTTTTTTTTTCTTAAAACGAAGTTTCAAATGATTTTAGGCTTTAGTTTTGGTTTATATAGCCTTAACAAAACGACACCGTTTTAGCTTAGTTTGATAAGCTTAAAATGACGACGTTTTGAAGCCCCAGGATCCGCGTGTTGACCCGATTACCCGAGGAGGATCCGCGTGTTTTTGAGAATTGGGCTAATTGCTCATTTGGTCCTCCTTTTTTTTATTCATAATTTCATTAATATTTATTTGTAATTTGGCCCTAATGTTTCAATTCCGTTTTAATTTAACCCTCGCAGTGTTTTAAAACCACATTAAGGGAAACGGTGTCGTTTTGGGATTAGGGCAAATTGCCCAGTGAGTCCTCTGAATTTAACGCACATTTCAAATTAGGCCCAGAATTTTTACTATTTTACAAATTAGCTTTATAAATTTATTTAAATTAAATTTTAGCCCTTTCTTTTTCTTTTTATTTTTTTATATATATACAATTTATTTATTTTTGAAAAACTATACATATATTATTATTAAAATACCATGCATACATTTAAAATCCTTTATCATATATTATTTTCCTATATATATATATATATTATATTTTATTATATAACATTTATTATATGTTACTATTTTTTTTATATGTTATGTATATTATATATTATATATTATTTATTATATTATTTATGTCTTATATTACACACTATATTATTATTTGTAAATTATTATTTTTGACTTATGTTATATACATGTTTCATCATTGATTATTCATTTATTTATTATATGATATTTTTTATAATTATATTTTATAATTACTTTTATACTATTTATATATTTATTTATTTTATATATATTAATTTTTTAAAAAATCGAAATATTTTATTTTATATAATTATTATTCTTTTATAAATTTTGTATTATATATTATATCTTGTATATTAAATACTATTTTAAAATTGTTGTTAAATATCATATTTTTATTTGTATTATAAGTATATTTGGTTAACAATTAATCACTTTATTTTATATTTATGTATATACTAATTCTTTTATGTATTTTATATTGTATATGTCATTATGTATTAAATGTTATTTTCAATTATTATTTAATGTTTTATTTTATGAACATGTATATTGATATTATATTTCTTTTTAATTGTGTATCACGCATCATCTCTTAATTATTACTACATATACTTGTATGTTTTGCTTATCCATCTTCAATATAAGCTATGTGTATCTTTGTATATATGATGTTATGTAATTTTAAACATGTATGTATCTAGTATATGATTTTTGTATTATTGCCATTGTATTGTTTAAATGCATATTTTATTCACTTATTATTGCAATATTCTACTCCATAATGATAATGTGATTCCTAATGCATTAATTAAAAACAAAATTCTGAAGTTTTTCAAAAAATATAAAGGCAATGCTTGGCGTTTGGAAACTTCGATAAAAAGTAGTGCCCTAACTTATTGGGTTGCGACTTTTCTCATTGAGTTTGAATAATCAAGTACCTTTCTAAGTTTTTAAAGGTTTTCAAAACGCGAGCAACTGTCTTGGAATTTCAAAGCAATATGTCCTAACTCACTGGATATGGGGTTTTGTTGTTTTGAGATGGGGATTTCAAAAAAAATGGGCTAACTTAGTGTCAAGTATCTTAAAAATATTGTGTCCTAACTTATTGGATGTAATATTTTGATATAAGTGAACCCTAGTTTTCAAAACCAAAAATATTAAAAGAGGATTGCATCTTAAAATTTTCAAATTTCCGACATTAAAGACATTTTGATAATCAATTAGGTACCAATTTTAGGCGTTACGAGGGTGCTAACCCTTCCTCGTACGTAACTGACTCCCAAATCCGTTTTCTCGACTTTCATAGACCAAAACTAATGATTTTAAAACAAAATGTTTTAAAGGTGATCCAATCACACCTAAAAAGATTGGTGGCGACTCCCGTTTTCATTTTTCTTAAAGTCAATTCCCATTTTTGAAAAACTCGATTTAAAAATGGTTTCGACAATAGGGATCTAGTTGATTGACATGTATTATCTTGCTTTGGCCAAATGTGTTGGCTTATATTGAGTTATATGTATATGGCCATGAGATGTGGCTCATATTGATTATAGCTTGTAAGCCTAGCTATTCATGTCATGTCTACTGTTTATAATGCGATTATGTTTGTTTGTCATGCATGGGTTGTCATGCATGGTTAGTAATATGACATGTGTGTTGGATGTATGCTTTATGACCAACGGAGGTGGTCATAGCCATATAGTAATTGCACGTTATAAACACAATGTGATAATGATTGAACATGAGTGTTTGATGAATAAGTTGGTAACCATAGTATAATGATAAAAGTGGTCATCAAAATGACAAGTCTTATGAATGTGAAATAAGGAGTCTAGACTTAGTATTGCATGAGTAGAATCATTACTTGTAAGAGGACATGTTAATGTTAAGGATATGTCTTAATAAAGAGTGTTTAATCACTAAAATGATGTCATGATTTGTAATGTGCATAAGGTTGTAAAATATTATGGGTAGCATGAAAGCTTGGAAAATAGCCTAAGTGTTGGCCACACGGGCTGAGACACTGTCGTGTGTCTCAACTGTGTAAGGGACACGGCTTGAAGACACGAGCGTGTGGCCCGGTCGTGTGGTTCGATGTGTATGCTGACATTATAAATGGAGAGTTATGCAGCCTGAGGACATAGGTGTGCCAAAGGCACACGGGCGTGTCCCTATGTCCACACAGGCGTGTGACCCTGTTTCATGGGAAAATTTTCTATGTTTTCCTGAAACTTCTTAAAGTTTTTGGTTTAGTCCCTAATCGATTCCGATGAATGTTTTGGGCTTCGTAGACCCAAATAAGGGACGACATGCATGTGTTTGAAAGGTTCTGAATTAAAAGAGATTTTATAGCCTAGTTTTTGCATGAATGTGTATGTTTAAGTCCGGTAATGCCTCGTACCCTGTTCCGGCGTTGGACTTAGGTAAGGGGTGTTACACTAATAAGAGGAATTAAAGCCCAATTTAGGCACAAGCAAATGGCTACCCAAAAATAAGCTTTGGGATATTTTGTTTAAGGTCCCTACAGTTAGAAAGATGTCAGAAATCAACACACAAGTTTACCTTTTGAAACATCCGCCTTATGGCTATTAATAACACTGTTTTGAATTTAAAAACAAACAACCAAGTCATCCCCTTTTCCACAACTTGTGGCTGACCATGTATGAGAGAAAAGAGAGGGATTTTGAATTCTATTTTTAGCAAACTCTACCATTTCCTTCACCTATAAATAGCACATACCTTTCTACTTCTCAAATCATCCCTCATCCCTTCATTCATAACATATCTCTCAACACTCATCTCTCATTCATTCTCTCTTCCATCTCCCTATTCTTTTCCCTTGTATAACCATCCATCTCCCTTCCACTCTTTAGCCAACAAAGGCTTTGTCAGGATCTTTCTTTGGTCAGCCACCTTAGGAAACCCAGCAAAAGGAGCATCGAGCAGAACGGAGGAACTCATAAGTAAGAAAAGATCTGAAAGGTTGCTAAACTGAATTAGAGTTTACTTTTTCCTGTTTTTATTTAATTTACTTATGTTTGCTATGTGTTTATTATTTTTTATACCAACAATGATATTTTAAATCCTATTTTCTAGGATGATTATGTTAATTCAATAAGGTTTATTTGATTCATGTTTAACATGTTTGTGCCTCAGTCGATCATGTTTTCAATTAAAATTAAGATGTATTTCATTCATACGTGATTTGACGCATTCATATTAGCTAAGCGATCCTAACCAAATGATAGTTAGTAGACGTATAATTGAAAAGTGCAATGCTCAATTTAGATCATTAAACCTGACTAAATTAAAGGTTCATAATATCTTTAGTTAGCTCTATTATCTTGCATAGTTTTTAGGTTTATGATATTAAACTATTGCAAATGTAAATGTCCCTATGACCTCGCGTAAATACTAAGAAACCCTTAGTTTAATATGATCAGTAAAATACATATTTCACTAAGTAAAAGATTCCAAGAGAACTTAATTTGGTTTCCAAACTCATGAAAGATTGATTTGCCATGAAATATTTTCTGAACATTGTTAAGCATGATGAAAATGAATTGAGTTGATTAATATAATTAGCCTAGTCTATTTTATGTTGATTGTTTTTGTTGTTAAACCCATTCATTCATACATTTAGATCATTTGCATTTAGATTAAAATTGCATAGGGATCAATCTTTTCATCTAGTTAATTTCGCTTAGTTTAAACATCACCATTCAAATTATTGTGTTTTTATACCAAATTGTGAATTTATAATTTTAAAAATAATTGACTAATATACACAATCCTTGTGGAGACGATAACTCATTTTACTTATTACTTGAACGACTATGTACACTTGCACAAACCACGTTACAGGAGCAACAGTGCTCGGATTGGAAACAATTATGGAAACAAAGGCAAAATCATCGCCATGTCATAATGAGGACTTTTTTGACATCACGACAACATGACAAACTTTGGTCTTTCCGGATTCTGAATCAACCCACCTATGGCACATGCTACTCAATCATATGAGTGAAAAAGGTATGATTATTTTGAGCAAAATAGGTCTTTTCACAGGCACCAGAGTTTGAAAGTTAGATTTCTGAGAGCAATGCATTTATGGGAACCAGACTCTAGTCAACTTTGATTCGACAGTACACAAGACTAAAGTGACCCTCGACTACATTCATTCTAATTTATGGGGCCTGGCTCTAGTCGTCTCCAAAGGAGGTGATAGATATCTTTTAACTTTTATAGATGATCACTTTAGAAAATTTTGGATATATTTCCTAAAGATCAACAATAAAGTCTTCGAGATGTTTAAGCATTGGAAGACCCTACTAGAGAAACAGACTGGGAAGTTTGTAAAGAGTTTCAGAACAAATAATAGGCTTGAATTTTGTTCAGCTGAGTTCAACGATTTCTACAAATGAGAAGGAACCGAGAGACACAACACAGTTGTGGTATCGCACAATAGAAAAGAGTTCTTGAATGAATGAACATAACTTTAGTTGAGAAAGCCCGAAGCATGCTTTCCAATGCAAGATTAAAAAAGGAGTTTTGGGTTGAAGCAATTAACCTGGAAAGTTATTGAGTGAATTGATCTCCACATCGAGCCTTGGATAGAAAGGTTCCCAAAGAGATTTGGTCAAGTAATCCTCCTATTTACTCAAACCTTAGAGTATTTGATTGTCCTGTTTATGCTCAAGTTAGTTAGGGAAAGACTGAACCAAGGGAGGTGAAATGTTTTTTTTTGGGTTTTGCAGCTGGGATAAAAGGTTTCAAGTTATGGTGCCCAGAAATGACTAAGATCATTGTTAGTAGAGATGTTACATTTGATGAAAATCAATGATTATGTCAAAAAAGGGGTCACCGGGTCAAAACAAAAAAGAAAAGCTTAGTGTTTTGAGCAAGGTGGAACTGAAAACAAAAATAGATAGTGACATCGCAATTTCACGAAGCACGATGTCACAACATCACAACGACCAAGGGTGATATCCTAATAAGAAGAACCACCACTTCACGACGTCGCATAGAAATTTTGAGTCCAATGTCTCTTCGATGTAGTAAAAGGTTTCTAAAGCCACTCCATTCAAAGACCCTTCAAGATTATAAGTTAGCCCAAGATAAAAAAAAAAAAAACGAGAGACCAAACCACCACAAAAATATTGTGAAGGAAAACTAATGGCATATACTCTAAGTGTTGTAGAGAGCATCAATGCAGTCGACCTTTTGAATTATTCAAAGGCAGTTCAGGCTTTTGATTCCAGCAAGTGATTGTTGCATGGAAGAAGAGATGGAGTCTCTTCAAAAGAATGAGACGTGGCAGCTGTTTAAGTCACCCACTGAAAAATAAAATAGTTGGTTGCAAGTGGGTGTTCAAAAAGAAGGAGGGATCGGGTCAATGTGACACTAGATATAAGGCGAGGTTGGAGTTGATTTCCATGATGTTTCCTCTCCAGTTGTGAAGGATACATCCATTTGGGCATTGTTAGCTCTTGTTGCATTATACAATCTCGAGTTAGAGCAGTTAGATGTAAAAACTACATTCTAGCCTAACCTGTCAAATAAAGGTTTATATTTTGTAGTTACATTCATATATATATAACAATTTTTTAGCTTAGTTTTATCTCTATCTCTCTTTATTATCTCTTCATCTTAATTATTCTCCCCTATCTCTAGAACATTATCTTCATTCCATTTAAAGCAAAAAAAAAATGTAAATTTTAATTTTTGTTAGCTTTGTTGCTGTTGGCTACTGTGGTCACCATTGCTTCCATGTTCTTACCTTGAAATTTTTGAAATTCCCTTTCACAATTTGTCCCAATCTCCATCATGCTAGTTATTTCTCTTATCTATCCTCAATCCACTTTCTCCCTCTTTTAATGGTGTTGTTCAAGCTTGAAGATCTGCAATCTAAAAATTTTCATTAGTGGTTGTCGTTGTCATCACCTCCTTGAGCTTCCTTGTATATGTTCTTTATAATTTTTCCTAATTTCGTTTTTTTATTCTTTTTTTATTTGATCTTTTAATTTGGTTGTCTGGTTGTTTTACCCATTTGTGAGTTATTGGTGGTGTTGATTTTCTCTCTAAAAAACTATTGGTGCAAGGGTTTTTTTTTTTTGTTAGGGAAAGAAAAGATCTATTTCAGGAGGCATTGAATTAACAATTTTGAAGTAGGGGGCCTATTTTGGTTTCTCTTGTAATAGCATATTCCATGGAATATCATTTAATGACCAAACAAAAGAATATTACTCCTTCACTTAATAAGCCTGGAATGAATTTGTTATTACAACGAACCAAACACGTTGTTAATGTATGGGGCGTTATAATTTTTACTACACGATTTAGTCAAAAATGCTAAAGGGGAGATTGTTAGTACATTGTAACTTGTGGTACAAGTTGTACTCACATGACAATCCACAAGTTGTCTGTGCATTAATTTTATTGGTTGATATTATTTTTGACTTTATATTTATCATTATGTTTGTGATTATCTTATAAGCAAAAACATCAAAGAGTTCTACCTATGCATGAGACGTGAAATGAAGATAGACCTTATAGATAAAGTATTCAAAATACTTGAAGAAATTTTATTTAAAAAGCTTAAGATAAAATAAAGTTGGTAAACTTATTATCTTACTTTACATGGAAGAACTTATGGGTTTGATCCAAGGAGATTTCACACTCTATGTATAAAGGATCTAATTCATTGAAAATGATGAATTAGAGTGTGCACGTGCACACACACGAGAAGTTTTAATTTCGTGGAGAATTTCATGGTATTTTAGTGAATACATATATTCATAATGATGAGTTGTTACTCGTATTTTTTGTATTATACCTTTTATTGTTTACTGTTTACTAACAGGTGATAAGTTGAAAATTAAGAGCTTTTAGTAGGAAAGATTCATTAAGGAGAATTTATAATAAATTTACCAAGATAAAGCTGAAATTATTTGGGGGTCCAGATAGATTGGACTTAAATCATTACTTATGTTATAACTTTAGTAGTGAAAATCTTCTTCGGGCAAAGCCCGTCTAACATATATACTAAAGCAAGGTTTTTGTCATGCCCTGAAATAAAGAAGGTTAATAGAAATGGATAAACATGAAACAACTTAGGCTTAATGACTAAGAGTTAAAGAGACCTCCCTAGAGACCCAAGTTTGAGCTCTATTCCTCCTATTTTATTTTCGGCAACCTAGGGTAAAACCACACCCAAAATATATACAATCAGGAATTAAGCCTAAACAAGAAATGGGTGATAGGCCTAATGGTTAAGTGTTAGTCCCTTATCCTAGAGGTTCTAGGTTTGAGCCACTCTTTCCCCATTCATTTTTCCTTTTAAATTCAACAATAATGTCTAATTTGCTATGCTGCCCCTAGGGTTTTCAAACCCTAGGTATTTAAACCACTTTTTTCCTAATTAGACTTTGCACATTGTTTTTCTTTTCTATTTCTAATAGAATTTTGTTTCCCCCTCTCTATTTTTTCTCTTATTTTCTTTTTCTTTAAACCATATTTTCATCCTATTTCTGTTGATTATTTTGTTTTCCTGAATCAAAGCATTCCCCCTATTCAATCGTTTTTCTATCAATTTTGTAATTGCCATCAATAATATCCCAATCATTGCCAAGAACGGTAAGTACAACTCGTTTTAATTATTAGATCATGTATTTCTGTAATATTACTATCTGATGCTAACATTTCATCTGATTAATCAATCTTTTACGACTATTGTCAAAGCTTTGATAATTTTTCCAAATTTTGATATCAAATGTTAATTTGTGCAATTTTTTGTTGAAGGACCAGAATAACGTGAATCAGACCAAAATCAAGCGTGAGGATCGTCGATCGGACTCGTGGTGAAAGGTGTGTGATCTTTACCAAGTGAATCAGTGGAAAATTGTGTGAAGTTTAGGGCCACATGGTCTCCCACATGGGTGTGTGGACCAAATGGTTGGATTACACGGCCATGTGCCCCTATAATCCTATGCTAGTTCGTGAACCACACGGCCACAACCCTTCCACACGGCTTGCCACACGTCTATGTCCCTCTTGTAGGATATTTTTAGAGTTTTTTAGATGGCCTGGCCACACGGCCGTGTGACCTCTGTTTTATAGTTTTGCTCAAAATTTTATGAATTGTTCAGTTTAGTCCCTATATAGTCCCTGAATTGTTTTCAAAGGTTTTATTCACTCGATTGAGCCTCTGATATTATAAATATTCTAGAATATGTGAGTTGATGACTAAATTTCTACTGTTATAATGTATGATATGTGAATGTTACATGTCTAGTGTCACTGTATTTCTGATAAATTGATATTGTTAACACTGCGACTGTTAAACTAAAAACATGTGAAGCATGTCTACTGCGACTATTGAAAAGAATACATGTTAAGCATCTCTATTGTTACTTTTAAATTGAATACATGCTAAACATGTCTACTATTTCTGTATTGTACTATTTCTAGCATGCCATATTGCATTGCATAGGGTGTGACAATTGAAAGGAGGAAGTACTGATAGTTTAATAATCTGCAAACACTGGTGGTTCATCCTCAACTTACTGGGGGTTTATCTACAAAACATGGTCATTCATCCACAACCTACTAGCAGTTATCTGCAAGCTTTTTTATTTAAAAACACTGGTGGTTCATCCACAAATTTTACTGGAAGTTTATCTGCAAATTAATGGTGGTTCATCCATGAAATGGAGTGTTATCAGATGTATGAGTTTTGATAAACTCTTACTGTGGTGTGTAGTAAAGTATAGGTAGGATATTTCCTGATATTCTTGCATTGTATTGACATTCATAAGCATGCTCAAATTAACTGTAGAATTATGCTTTGTTATACGAATGTGATAGTTCTAAAAATTGTTATTATGAGTGTTTTATCCACTTTTTTGCACTGATTTCCTAGTGATTGGGCACACACTGAGCTCATAAAGCTCACCCCCCTTAATTTCCATCTTTACAGATAACCAACCAGGTTAGGATGCAGACTTGGCATCCAGAAGGTCTCGACTCGGATTAATATTTTTATTAAAAGTATTTTAGACTTAGTATTATAGTTTCTGTTATATGGAATTGTAATTGTAACCTCCCCAACTAGGCCTAGACATTAGCCCAAATTCGAGAGATAACATTGGCCACCTAAATGACTTGAAAGAATTATCAGAGTTTTAAAAACATTTAATTATAAACATTTGTTTATTTTAGAAGGAAGTTTAGTCTCTTTTCAGAAAAACTTAGAAGTTAAAAAAATGATTAAGTTTAACATCTTCATTATAACGGTGTGTACCATTGAAAACTTAGTTGAAAATCCGAATTAATTTCAAAACACATTTACAATTTAGCAGCAAAAAAGTGATATTAACATAATTTTAATAAAACCCATGTTTCACGCATAATTAAATAAAAATTCATATTTTAATAACCTAAATTATTTAAATGTCATGCATGCCTAAGTACAAAACGTAAACTAAGTCCTATGCTACAATAATAATATAGTTTCAAATAACCAGAATTATAAAATAATCAGTCTAAAATACTTTTATAAAAAAATCAATATTCCGAGCTGAGCCCTCCGTATGTCGAGTCTGCGTCCTAACCTTGTGGGTTATTTGTAAAGGAGGAAAATTAGAAGAAGTGAGTTATGAAAGCTTTGTGTACTTTCAATAACAAGAAAACCAAAACAAAACTGTAAACAAAGCACATTAACAATTCTGAGAATAAACACAATCACAAGCACTTTAGATTAACGGTTTTTCAAGTAAAACACTTAACTATAAATTTCTCAGAATTCAGAATAATCATAATCGAATAATAATTTAGAATACCATTTTTTTCAGATTAACTTATCACAAGAATAATTGGTGTAACAATTAATCATACAAAAACACTAGTCATCAAACAATTCTCCATAGTAATTTCACACATATCAATATTTCATATTACATGACTTAAATCACATTTAGCAAATTCAGTATATCAGATTAACATAATAGTTTTCACCATGTATAAGCAAAAACACATGTAATAGCCCAAATTCGCCCGGGCTTAATAAACCAAACAGAAAACCAAAAATAAAATAAATAAAGTCCCTTTTATACAAGTCCATTTACAAAGGAAATAAAGCCCAAAAGACAAATTATACCCCATAAACCCATTACACCCGAGGCCCAATTACAACACTACCCGGTAGACCCAACCCATTACATTACAAACCCATTTCTAAGTCTACCCTTGACCCAATCTAGTGAAGCCCAGGAAGCCCCAAATAGCAAACAGAACACGGAAGGCCCTAGGGTTTCAGAAACCCTAGGCGCCGCAAATGGAAAGCTCCAAAAGCTAAATTAGTACGTCGTTCCATCTACCCCATCGACACCGTGATTCTCGGCCTCGAATCTGGCCGTAGTTGAAGCTGAATGAAAGTAGATTAGCGCCAGCACCGTCGTTATCAGGGCCTAATCATCCTGGCTCACTGATTTCCTCACGAGACATCTGCAAAATGAAAAAACAACAACAGAAAACAGAGGCAAAATATGGAAAGAAATCAAAAGATTTCTTTCCCGATTATAAATCACTTACAAAGGGTTATAAAACCCATCTTTTCTCGATTTGTAATACACGATTTTTCCAGAGAGAAAATATACACACAGATTCAACAGAGCACGATGATACCAACTTACGGTACGGTAACCAATCGAGTACAAAGGTGAATATTTTTAATATATATTACAAATAATGAAAAACGGAAAGGGATTACCTGATTTTTGCTGAAAAGGGTGAAGGTTTTTGATCCTCTGACCACTGTGTGCGGTGGCGTGTGAGCGTGTGAGGAGACCCCTGGATGGAGTCTCAACAGCATCGGGATCAGTCCTGAAGTCCTCCTTCAGAGGATTTCGTTTATTTTTTTTTAAAACCGGATGTTAAATAATTTTTAGGTGCAAAATTTGGCTTATATAGCCCCTGTAATACGACGTCGTTTGGCTTAATTAAATAAGCACTTAAAACGGCGTCGTTTCAACGGAGGATCCGCGTGTTAACCCGATTACCCGGGGAGGATCCGCGTGTTTTTGCAAAATGGATTAATTATCCAATCGGTCCTCTCAACTTTTAATTTCTCATAATTTCATTTTAATCATTTCTTAATTTAACCTCAGTATTCTAATTTTAATTCAATTTAGTCCCAACGGATTTTCAAGGTATATTCAGAAAACAAAGTCATTTTTGGGATTAGGGTTTAATCACCCAATGAGTCCCTCGACTTTTAATGAACGTTTTAATCAGATACAAATATTTTTTTATTTTACAAATTAACCCCAGATTTCTTAATTAAATTCAATTTAGTCCTTTTGTTTTAAATACCTTATATATTACTCTTTTAAATATCAATCATAAAATATTATTTTTATCATCTAATATATTTTATGTATATATTATTTATTTTGTATTTTATCATATATTATATCTTTATTTATTATATTTTATATTATTGTTATATATTCTAAATATTATACTATTCATATTATATATTTTATTATATACTACTAATTATATTATGTTATTATATGTTTTTTTTAATAAATACTATGAGTTTTCCTATATGTATTAACCATTTTACTATGTTTTAGTATGAAAATACCTATTAAATTATTATTGTATATTCTTTACATTATATCAAATATTTTATTACGCACATTATTATTGCTATATGCTATATTATTATATATTTTTATTTATAAATCATGTTATACATTATATTTTATCATATTTCCTATATTACCTTACAAAATATATATTATTACTTATTAATACATTCTTCATTTTTTAAAAAATATATAGTAATATCTAGTACATTTTTTTCTTATATACTAAGTTATATATGTATTCTTCGTTTTTTTTTTAAAAAGGGGTTCACTTTATCATTTTTATGTTATTTTTTAATAGTCATTTTATATTTTTACGTTTAATAGCTTATTTCTAGACTCACTTTTATTTGATATTGTATAATATGTTAAATTTTATATATCTTTTGCTTTTTATATTCACATAAAATTAATTAATTATGATAAATTAGATATATTTGCATGAAATGTTGTTATGTATGTGTTATACAATTTATACTATTTAATTCACTGTATTCCATGTTGTAATTTGTATGTAATAATGTTATCCATGACCATGCGTTAAAATAATAGCATATTAGATGATTTAGATCCTTGTCCATCACTTTTACTATGCTTGCATGAAATGATAAAGCATGTATATAATAGCTAGGTTATTATAAGTTCATATAATATGTAAACATATCATTTTTTATTTTTATTTTTTAAAAAACCAAAAGTCATGTTTTGTTTAATTAAAAAAGAACTTTTAAAAAGGGGTGCAAGGCAATGTTTTGAATACTTAGAAATTCGAGAAATAGTGCCCTAACATGCTAGGTTGTAATTTCTCATTTGTCTAATTATCTAAAATATCCTTTTAAATAAGTTTATAAATTGCAAGATGATTTTAGTTACGAAAGATTAAAGATATCATGTCCAATCATGCTGGATGTGATGTTTGCACTCTTTTAAGAACGAATGAATCTTGATTCTTTTCTCAAACTATCATAGTTTTAAAGAAATATCGTTTTTTTTTATTTCTTTCAAAATTTCTAACATTAAGATAAAATTACTCAATTTGGTACCAATTTTGGGTGTTACGAGGGTGCTAATCCTTCCTCGTACGTAACCGACTCCCGAACCTATTTTCTCATAATTTCGTAGACCAAAACGTTTATATAGTGATCCGATCACAATTTAAAAGATTGGTGGCGACTCTCGTTTTCATTTTTTCAAAAGTTGATCCCCGTTTTTCAAACAAATGCTTAATAAGAGGTTTCGACAGCTTGGCGACTCCATTGGGGACAATAAGAAAGTCAAGCCATAAAATTGATTGATTTTTGTCCTTTATCAAAATTTGAAAACTCAATTTGAAAGCTATGATTTTTTTTTTCATGTGTTTGCTGCATATGTTTGTTATTTTTCTCGTACACATTGCATTTGCATGACCGTTGTGGTCGCACCCTTAAGTGGGAGTGAGAAGCTAAGCTTTCGTGAGGTTTTCACCTTCGTATGAGCTAGTGGATTACTTCCGGGATACTGTACCTATGTCTTCGTAAGATTTTCATCTCCGTATGGCCATAGGGAAATGTGTCCCCCTGAACTAAACTTGGTCTATATAAGCCTATAATGGGTGAGGACCGAGGAATCTGCTGGTTCAGGTACCCTTGCTTTAGAGCTAAAACTCATATAGTGAACCTTTAAGTGCTTACCCTAGGGAAATAATGATAACCTTTAGAAAATTACCCTTATAAATATTTGTTTATCATTTTCTTATATATATGATATTGACCTATTTTTATTTTGCTGTCATTGCATATCATTTGACATTTAAAGGTGTCGATTCACGGCTCGATTTCTAGATTAGAAAGTTTTGTAATGAAGAACGAATACCTTAATAAAGTGGAGGACAACTATTCCGTTTGTGCATGGTCAGAGAAAACCCAGTTAGATAAAGGAGATAGTGTCACCGAGGGATATACATTAGAGTTGTGGGACTTTACTCGTATCAGTTCGACACAGAATATTTTTGGGAGATGAAGGACATTTGGGCCCAATGGAATGACGAGGCTAGATAGCTTTTCTTTCAGACTTATGGAGATCTTTCTTTTTGCTAGACATTAAGGTAGATAAGCATCTATTTCGAGCTATGGTACAATTCTGGAACCCTGCTTATAGTTGCTTTACATTTGGAGAGGTAGATGTAGTGCCTACTTTGGAGGAGTATACAACCTTGCTTCGTTGTCCGAGAATTAAAGGTAACAAAGCTTATGTTAGGCCTGCTAGTCTCCCAATTTTCGTGAGGAAATTAGTGATGATCACAGGGATGAGTGAGCAGTGGGCTGTAGCTCGAGTGCAACAAAAGGGCGATAGTAAGTGCATTCCGTGGGCCATTTTGAGGGATCTGATATTGACACACCCAGATGTGAAGAAGAAGGTCAACGTTTTGGCCTTAAATATTTACGGCTTGGTGATTTTCCCGAAGGCAATAGGGCACATAGATGAGGCAGTCGCAGATTTGTTTGATCGTATTGGTAAATAGAACCCACCGGTGCTAGCAATCCTAGCTGAGACGTTTAGATCCTTGAAGTACATGTCGGAGACCCGGTGAAGTAGATTCATTGGATACGCGCAGTTGTTGTTAGTATGGTTCCATAATCACTTTTAGAAGCTTGAAAAGGTTCCTTGCCGAGTGTTCTTTGAGGGTTATTCCCCCTTAGAGGAAGCAGCAACTACACCAAGGAGAGACAATATTACAGAAGAAAGGTGGATGGATATTCTTCAGAATCTTTGAGAGGAGGAAGTTTTGTGGAAAGCACCTTGGATGACTCCTAATGAGGTCCTTTATCGCTGCGGCAGTTTTGATTGGGTACCTCTTCCTGGGATTTGGAGAGTCATTGGCTATGCACCGTTACTCGTCCTAAGGCAATATAAAGCGGGGCAGTTCAGATAGAGGTCGAGAGTTAGCTTTGTTATTAGATAGGGTTAAGACTCTGGGCCTACGAGCGAAAGCGTATTTGTAATCCATTTTATGAAAAGACTTTTGTTCCTTAAATAACATTTTCTAAAATGAAACTGAGTCGAGATCGACACTTTTTTGCATTCATGCATTTACATTACATTACATTACATCAAAGAAAAGAAGGTGTTGATTCGAAATTTGATTCCTAAATAGAATAGTTTGTCATAAGGAAACGAATTTCTTGATAAAGTGGATTATAGTGCGGTCGTCTGAATATAGTCCAAGTAAACACGACGAGAGAAAGCTAATAGTCCACGGAGGAATACATGATGTAATTGCCAGAGATTCAAGCCAACAAAGGCGTGACGAGAGAAAGTCGGAAGTCCACGAAGGAATACATGACTTGATTGCTAACGAAGATTATCCAAGAGCCGAAACTTTTTGATGAGTATCATAGAGATAAGCGAGTAAGAGATTGAGGCTCAGATTAAGTAGCAAGGAGATACCAAAGGCATCTTTTGGAGAATTTACAGGATTTGACCATGAAGAAAAGATCAGCGTTTACTTGGACTATGAAGGGTAAGACCGCATATGTAATCTATTTTCATGTAAAGAAATCTTTTTTCTAGAAAAGTTATTCTAATAGAATTGAATTCAAGATCAACATCTCCTTTTCTTTGTGTTCATGCATTTGCATTGCATCACATCACATGCATTTAAATCCATAAAAAGACCCTAATTAAGGTTAAAAAGAGAAAGAAAGAGAGAAAGAGAGAAGAGGGTCACGGCTGAGCGAAAAGAAGACACTCCCTTACATATCCCCGACTTTTGTGTGTCGGGAGGGATAGCTTACCTTAGAGAAGGGTGTTTGGAAATGAAAATCATCCCATCAGTGTCATACATGAGGAAGGGACTGAACAAAGAAACCTTAAGGGCATTCGTCCTTACAAACCGGGAAGTTCTTTAAACAATTGGACTGCAGAGGAACTTCCTGTAATCTTTAGGAATTTTACGGAGTAATATTCAGAGCACTCTTGTTGCTCTATAGCCTAGGAGTAATGAGATTTCTTTTGAGAAGTGGGCTTATGTTCAAATATTTTTATTTTCAATAAAACATACTTTTATTATTCATTCGATTAAATATTCTTTCATTCTGATTCTTTTCACCTTTGAGATTCTTTATAAATTTTCATTTCATATAAATAGTCATTCTTGAATTCATTTATTCCTTGCATATTCTTTTGTGTGCCTATCATAGATCCCTAGATATCAATGACACGGGCAACGATGTTACAAATTCAGAGTTCCTTTTGAGTGCGATATGTGTTTAGAGGAATCTCAGTACTTTGAAGGTGATAGAAATTGTGACTTGTTTCTGAATTTGTTGAAAATGGTTTTTACCCAATGAAATGGTGGTAGGAAATATAGCCTTAGAGGAGGGAAAGATCGCGAAATTGGAATTAGCCGAGGAGATAAAACAAGACCTTGTTGAGACTACTATGGGAATTCAAAAATATGGTCCAAAGACGCATGCAGGAGGATTTGTAATTGCTAGGATAAACATGAGGTTTTGGGGCACTGTTGGTCCACCATGGAAAGGGATCGCATCAGTTGTACAATGAATGCCAAGTTTAAAGGAGTCAAGACTTATGGGGCATGTATGTTATGGGCCCGAGATCGTCAAAATTTTTAAGCCAATAATGGCTTATCTTTGTGGACATCAACTACTCCATTAAGAGGGGGAGATAGCTTCATATGCCAATATTACAAAGTCAAAAGTCATCCATTTCAAAAAAAAAAAGATTATATATAACTGCATAATGCCAAAAGTTTGCAGTCTTTTCAAACATAATGCGCCATACCACAGTACAACAAAGGTTGCCAAAAGAAAGAAAAAGAAGAAAAAAAACAAATTACAGAAGATGACCAAGACTGGTAAAAATTGGCATAAGAAACTACCGCCTACTCTCTATGCTTACGCTGGGAAAACACCTTCAATTCCAGTTGTTTTAAAGTTTCCAACCATCATCCTTGGAATGGGTGCATTGTTTGGCTTTCCTGAGCAGTCTGATGTGCCGTCAATAGCTGCGATAGTTAGCTCCAGACGGTGGCCATTGATTTCCAACTATGGGGCATCAGGCCGTACACAGTCTCTGAAGCTTAAAATTATAGATTCTTTCTTCAAAACCAGTTTCTGACAAAGTGGATGACGGTATCATGAAGAAAGTTCTCTTAGACTTCTATACACGTTCAGGGAAGAGGAAACCTGATCAAATCATTATCTCCAGGGGTTAGCGAGTCTCAATTCAATCAAGTTTTGATTAAGTTATTGAGGCTTGCAAGTTTCTTGACGAGAAGTGGAACCCTAAAGATTGTGGTTATTGTTGAACGAAAAACCATCAGACCAAGTTTTTTTCAGCAGGGATCTCTTGAGAATGTGCTACATGGTATTGTCATTGACAACAAAGTATTCCATACAAAGAACAATGATTTTTACCTTGGTACCCATGCTGGAATGATTGGAATCACGAGGCAGACCTACTATCATGTTCTCTTAGACCAGGCTGGGTTTTCGGCTGATGATCTGCAAGAGTTTGTTCATTCTCTATCCTATATGTATCAAAGGAGCGCCACAGCCATATTTTTTGTGCCTCCTATTTGCTACGCTCATTTGGCAGCTTCACAGTTGGGGGCAATTTATGAAGATTAGGGATGCTTCAGAAACATCATCGAGTCATGGTGGGATATATGCTCCCGGAGTAATCTCTGTACCTTAGCTTTCCAGGTTGAAGGATAAAGTCAGCAACTTCATTCTTGTCTGCTGAGAATCATTAAACCATCTTTTTGTAGGGTTTGACAAACAACAGCCAGGACTGCTGTTGGGGCAATCCCTTTCTCATGGGTTTATGAATCAAGATTTTTCCTCCAAGCTTTGATGGAGTCAAGAATTGAATACCTCTAGTAAACTTAACTTGAAAGTATTAATCCTAAGAAAATGTACCAAGAATGGATGACACAGACTTATGACAAAGAAGGTTCGTCCAAAAGAATTTCATAAAAGAAAGCTTGCGCTGAAAAAGATCCTTCCCATGCAAAAGGATACCGAATTAGGAAGGGCATATGTTGCGAAGAGGGCTTTCTCTAGAGGTGCACTGATTTTGTCAAGAAATGGATAGGAAGAATTTATCTGATCCAGTGAATTTGGACTCGGTCAATGAGTACTTTGTCTGAAGGAGAAGGGAAGCCAAGGTGAAAACCCGCAAAGGGCACTTTGAGACTTCTATTTCAAAAAAAAAAAAAGAGAAAAAGAAAAAAGAAAAAAAGAAAAAATGGAGAGGCCAAGGTGAAAACCCGCAAAGGGCGCCTTGAGACCAAAGGGGTTTTGAGTTGAAAACCCGAAAGGGCAGCTCAAATTTGGAAAGTCATGCAGTGACCTTGCTATACCGGATTCGACGAGAAGTGAAGTATGTTACATATCGAGGCATCAACGAATTACTTTGGATCTTTTAAGCACATGTTGAACTCAATAAAGTCTTCATGGAGCTGGTGTATAGACGCTCAAGCGGCGATATCTGGGGCATCTGATTTCTGTCCTATTTACTATCTTTGGATTCTTTTTCTTCGTAAAGATATGTTCTCAGGTTAATCTTTTTGCATTCCTTCCAATAATTTGTCCAAGTCTAATTATCCTCAGGATCAATTTATTTGTCTCCCATTATTCATAAAGCATGTTGCATTGAAATAATGATAGATGAACTAAAATATCTTCACAAACGAAGTTTTGCATATTACTCTGGAAATTTCTAAATAATACAAGAAACTGAAATAAGACAATTGTTTAAGGAATTCTCATATGTATGGGTTGGAGATACTCAAGAGATTTTCTCCTTCAGTCCAAAAGGTGGTTGGACGTTTTAAGCAATATTGATCTTTAAAAAGGATTATTTCATAAACATCCTCAGTAGATCATAGCGTTTGAGGAAGGGTACAGGCCTATAGGCTGAGAAAGAGTAATACTTTGAGAAAAGAAAAGACAAATGAAGGAATGAATGGTGGCGCCTAGGATAGGGGTCATATTCACAGCACTTTGCATCATAACATGTTTAATTAGGGACATTCGACTCACTTCGAGCATAGCATCCTAATTATCAGGCATAATCATTCTATAGGTAATCAAGGACATAGCAGATTTGACTCTCAGATGTTCTCAAGCAGACCTAAGATGATTTGACATCCTTGTACTTACAAGGAACAAATAAAAAACATAGCTGATTTAGCTTTCACGTGTTTACGATGAAGCAAATCTAAGATGATTTATCGTCTCTGTATTATCAGAGAACAAATCGAAGTTTGGCATCTCCATTTCGACGGAGAGTAGACACATAGCAGATCTAACCTTTAGATGTTTATACTGAAGTAGATCCAAGATAATTTGGCATTCATGTGTTTACAAGAAACAAATCGAGGACATAGCAGATTTGACTCTCAAATGTTCTCAAACAGACCCAAGATGATTGGACATTCTTGTGTTTACAAGAAACAAATCGAGGACATAGCAGATTTGACTCTCAGATGTTCTCAAGTAGACCTAAGATGATTTGACATCCTTGTGCTTACAAGGAACAAATCAAAAACATAGCTGATTTAGCTTTCACGTGTTTACGATGAAGCAAATCTAAGATGATTTGTCATTTTTGTATTGTTAGAGAACAAATCGAAGTTTGGCATCTCCATTTTGACAGAGAACAGACGTATTGCAGATCTAACCTTCAGATGTTTATACTGAAGTAGATCCAAGATGATTTGACATCCTTGTGCTTACAAGGAACAAATCAAAAACATAGCTGATTTAGCTTTCACGTGTTTATGATGAAGCAAATCTAAGATGATTTGTTGTCTCTGTATTGTCAGAGAACAAATCGAAGTTTGGCATCTCCATTTTGACGAAGAGCAGACGTATAGCAGATCTAACCTTTAGATGTTTATACTGAAGTAGATCCAAGATGATTTGGCATTCTCGTGTTTACAAGAAACAAATCGAGGACATAGCAGATTTGACTCTTAGATGTTCTCAAACAGACCCAAGATGATTTGGCATTCTTGTGTTTACAAGAAACAAATCGAGGACATGGTAGATTTGACTCTCAGATGTTCTCAAACAGACCCAAGATGATTGGGCATTCTTGTGCTTACAAGGAGCAAATCGAAGCATAGCTGATTTGGCTTTCACGTGTTTACGATGAAGCAAATCTAAGATGATTTGTCATCTCTGTATTGTCAGAGAATAAATCGAAGAAGTAGATTTGGTATCTCTGTATTGGCAAAGAGCAGATAAAAAATAATAGATTGGTGTTCCCAAGTTTTCAAGAAGCAAGTTGAAGATATCCAATTTGACACTACTGAAGACATCAGACTACCTTTGGAGGTTGAGGATCAAGATTTTGAGACTTAGCCAAACAGAAATAAACCAAAAATAAAATAAATAAAGTCCCTTTTATACAAGTCCATTTACAAAAGAAATAAAGCCCAAAAGACAAATTATACCCCATAAACCCATTACACCCGAGGCCCAATTACAACACTACCCGGCAGACCCAACCCATTACATTACAAACCCATTTCTAAGTCTACCCTTGACCCAATCTAGTGAAGCCCAGGAAGGCCCAAATAGAAAACAGAACACGGAAGGTCTTAGGGTTTCAGAAACCCTAGGCGCCGCAAATGGAAAGCTCCAAAAGCTAAATTAGTACGTCATTCCATCTACCCCATCGACGCCGTGATTCTCAGCCTCAAATCTGGCCGTAGTTGAAGCTGAATGAAAGTAGATTAGTGCCAGCACCGTCGTTATCAGGGCCTAATCATCCTGGCTCACTGATTTCCTCGCGAGACATCTGCAAAATGAAAAAACAACAACAGAAAACAAGGGAAAAATATGGAAAGAAATCAAAAGATTTCTTTCCCAGATTGTAAATCACTTACAAAGGGTTATAAAAACCCATCTTTTTTTGATTTGTAACACACGATTTTTCCAGAGAGAAATATACACACAGATTCAACAGAGCACAGTATTACCAACTTACAGTACTAGTAACTAATCGAGTACAAAGGTGAATATTTTTAATATATATTACAAATAATGAAAAAGGGAAAGGGATTACCTGATTTTTGCTGAAAAGGGTGAAGGTTTTTTACCCTCTGACCACTGTGTGTGGTGGCGCGTGAGCGCGTGAGGAGACCCCTAGACGGAGTCTCAACAGCACCGGGATCGGCCCTCAAGTCCTCCTTCAGAGGATTTCGTTTATTTTTTTTTAAAATCAGATGTTAAAATGATTTTTAGGTGCAAAATTTGGCTTATATAGCCCCTGTAATACGACGTCGTTTGGCTTAATTCAATAAGCACTTAAAACGGCGTCGTTTCAACGGAGGATCCGCGTATTGATCTGATTACCCGAGGAGGATCCGCGTGTTTTTGCAAAATGGATTAATTATCCAATCGGTCCTCTCAACTTTTAATTTCTCATAATTTCATTTTAATCATTTCTTAATTTAACCTCAGTATTCTAATTTTAATTCAATTTAGTCCCAACGGATTTTTGAGGTATGTTCAGAAAACGAAGTCATTTTTGGGATTAGGGTTTAATTATCCAATGAGTCCCTCAACTTTTAATGAACGTTTTAATCAGATACAAAGATTTTTTTATTTTACAAATTAACCCCAGATTTCTTAATTAAATTCAATTTAGTCCTTTTGTTTTAAATACCTTATATATTACTCTTTTAAATATCAATCATAAAATATTATTTTTATCATCTAATATATTTTATGTATATATTATTTATTTTATATTTTATCATATATTATATCTTTATTTATTATATTTTATATTATTGTTATATATTCTAAATATTATACTATTCATATTATATATTTTGTTATATACTACTAATTATATTATGTTTTATATGTTTTTATTAATAAATACTATGAGTTTTCCTATATGTATTAACCATTTTACTATGTTTTAGTATGAAAATACCTATTAAATTATTATTGTATATTCTTTACATTATATCAAATATTTTATTATGCACATTATTATTGCTATATGCTATATTATTATATATTTTTATTTATAAATCATGTTATACATTATATTTTATCATATTTCCTATATTACCTTACAAAATATATATTATTACTTATTAATACATTCTTCATTTTTTAAAATATATATAGTAATATCTAGTACATTTTTTTCTTACATACTAAGTTATATATGTATTCTTCGTTTTTTTTTTTTTTTAAAATGGGGTTCACTTTATCATTTTTATGTTATTTTTTAATAGCCATTTTATATTTTTATGTTTAATAGCTTATTTCTAGACTCACTTTTATTTGATATTGTATAATATGTTAAATTTTATATATCATTTTGTTTTTGCTTTTTATATTCACATAAAATTAATTAATTATGATAAATTAGATATATTTGCATGAAATGTTGTTATGTATATGTTATACAATTTATACTATTTAATTCACTATATTCCATGTTGTAATTTGTATGTAATAATGTTATCCATGACCATGCATTAAAATAATAGCATATTAGATGATTTAGATCCTTGTCCATCACTTTTACTATGCTTGCATGAAATGATAAAGCATGTATATAATAGCTAGGTTATTATAAGTTCATATAATATGTAAACATATCATTTTTTATTTTTTTTAAAAAAACCAAAGTCATGTTTTGTTTAATTAAAAAGGAACTTTTAAAAAGGGGTGCAAGGCAATGTTTTGATTAATTAGAAATTCGAGAAATAGTGCCCTAACATGCTGGGTTGCAATTTCTCGTTTGTCTAATTATCTAAAATATCCTTTTAAATTAGTTTATAAATTGCAAGATGATTTTAGTTACGAAGATTAAAGATATCATGTCCAATCATGCTGGATGTGATGTTTGCACTCTTTTAAGAACGAATGAATCTTGATTCTTTTCTCAAACTATCCTAGTTTTAAAGAAATATCGTTTTTTTTATTTCTTTCAAAATTTCTAACATTAAGATAAAATTACTCAATTTGGTACCAATTTTGGGCATTACGAGGGTGCTAATCCTTCCTCGTACGTAATCGACTCCCGAACCTATTTTCTCATAATTTCGTAGACCAAAACATTTATATAGTGATCCGATCACACTTTAAAAGATTGGTGGTGACTCCCGTATTCATTCTTTCAAAAGTCGATCCCCGTTTTTCAAACAAACGCTTAATAAGAGGTTTCGACAACACATATACCATATCATATCAGAAATTACAAAATTTTAAGCACATGCTTTACGGATGCAAACAGATTCAGTTTGACAATAAGATCCTACCCCACCGCTACAGACCATAAGAGTTCCCAGAACTCATCCATCCCTACACACCGATTTGTAGATAAACCACCAAAAGATGCAGGTTAATACGCTACCAGACAGTTGTGAATACACAACATAATTGCATATAAAAGTTGCCAGATAATGGGTGGGCGAACCACTGAAGGTTACAGGTTAATACGCTATCGTTATGAATACATAACATTTTTACAGAAAAAAGTTGCTAGATAATATGTGGATGAACCACCAGATTTGTAGATTTATAATCTGCTAGAACTTCCTCCTTACAAAATTTCTCAACCCATGTAACAAAATATGACATGCTTAAAACAAATCATAACAGAGCTAATACTATGATTAAAAATAATCAAATATTGCAATAATAAAAATGCTTTCAAACAATTAATTCAGTAGCAAAATCATATATTCTTCAAAGGTTCAACTTAGTGGTGTCATAAGGCATGTTATACGAAAATCACAAGTATAGATACAATAAACATAATTAGTCACAATTTATGCGGTTGGGTATATATTTAATATTAATACAATCAATTAAAGCATGGATTCAAGTATTAATCATAGTATCAGGGACTGAATTGCATAAATTAAACCCTAAAAATAGTTTAGGAACATTCAGGGACTAATCTGCACAAAACATAAAATTTTGGGCAAAATTATAAAATTTAAGGAATAGGGAAAAATGGCCGTGTGGGTCACTTGACCATGTGGGAGGGTCTAGGCCGTGTGGTTCACATGGTCGTGTGGCCAAGCCTTGTGGAAGGGCCCTAGCTGTGTGGTCTAGGCTGGGTTCGATTTTGCTTCGATTTTTTGGTAAAAGAACACACACTTGACTTTCGGGGTCTTATATGACGATCCTTAGTCCAAATCTGATCCGGGATACCTAAATAGGTCTTTCGATCGACAAAAATGCAAAAATTACTATTGATTTCTAAGATTTACCACGAGAAAAATAAAAAAAGATTCAAAATCAATTTGAAGTATTGTCAAGAACGATGCTATTCCAAAATCCTAGGGTTCTATAGAATTAGAAACAAGATTTCTTACTTATCTTGACTCGTTAGAACAGAAATTGATTGTGTTTCGCTAAATTAATACGAAGAACAAATTGAACGGGATGGAGTTGGGGTTCGGGACTTTAACAATATATTTCTAGCAAAAGAATATGAAAATTTATGAATAGGAAGAGTGGGAAATAAAAGATAAATGATGTATTTAAAGAATAGAGAAAAGAAATTCTAAATAAGGTTGAAAAAGATAATCAAAATTCTATTATGATTAGGAATGGATTAAATGGCTAGGTTAAGCAAACTTTAGAGGGTTGATTTGGTAATTAAACCATTGTATTAAAATTAGTAAAAATGGAAAGGAATTAGTGTGGTTTGAACTTTGGTGCAAGGGGAATATACGCCAAGGCCTTACCATTGAACCAACAAACTCTTTCTTGGTCATTTTCTACCACATTTAATACTTATCCTAGCTTGAATTTGTTCTTTAACTGCTAAAAAATAAAAGAGGAAAAATGCAAAGAGTGGGGCTTGAATCTTAGTTCTCTAAGGGTTTACAAGCTCTTAACCACTAATATTAGGGCTTAATTCATGATGATTATATAAATTCTAAACCTCTAATTTTTGGGGTGTTACAGTAATGTTTTATTTGAAATGTGGCATGAGACTTAAGCTTTGGGTTTATTTGGCATGCATGACATTTAATTTAATATTAGGATTGTTGAAACATGGAACCTAATTTAATTTTGCATGAAATCTGGTTTTCATTAAAACTATGTTAAATATCACTTTTTTGTTGCATTACTAAGTGAATAGTCTTTGAAATACACATGTAAAATTAAAATTCAACCTTTGAAAAAGTAAGCATTGAAATCACCTGGTTTTGAAAGAATTTGTACCTTTCAGAAACATACTAAGTTTTCTATTAAAGTAAGCAAATGTTTTAAAAAGATTACTTTATAAACTATGACAATTTTACTAGGCCATTTAGGTGGCCAATGTAATATTCTGAATTCAAATCTAATGTCTAAGCTGTCTTGGAAAGGTTACATTTGTTGGTATCAGAGCCAGTTTTACAAAATTCAGACTGTGGACTTTTGAATGAGTCTGCATGCATGTGATAAAAAAAGGGTCTTTTGGGAAAAACCATGCCACAAACTTTTGAAAAATGATTTTCTTCAAAGAAATTAAATTTAAGACACAGATGTTGATCTTAATTTAGTTACTGTTACTTCTGAAATTTTAGATAAATTGTAAACTTTAGACTGTAAATAGTCAGGAGAAATAGCTAATGCTTGAATTTTTTGTTTGAAAACTTTAAATATACATTAGATTTTAAATTTTCAAGAATACATTATGAACACCCAAGGCAGACATAGTGGCGGTAAGCCACATTCTACACTTGTTGAGCCGTCCACTATTTAGGGTAAAACCCTAATTGTTGAGGAGAAATACGTAGAGAATTCAACTACTAATGGTGGCGGAGGTTATGAGAATGAAGATGGTGCAGTGTCACAAGCAATGCTGAGAGTTCTGCAGAGGGTTGTTAAAGCCCAAACTAGATCAGGGAACCATGGATTTGTTACGGAGAGGCTCTAATCTAATGAGGCTGAAATATTTAAGGGTGTTACTGGAATGACCCCTACTGTAGATGAGTACTGGATGAAGGAGACGAAAATATTTATGGAGGATCTGATTTGTACTCCATAACAAAAATTAAATGGTATTGTGTCTTTATTAAGGGATGATGCTTACCACTAGTGGTAGTCTATTTTGAGGGGCAGACAGGCTGAATGTTTGACCTAAGGGTATTTTCAGGAGGCCTTCTAGAAGAAGTATGTGGGCACAATGTATGTGGAGGTCGGCAGACTCGAGTTCATCAAGTTAAAGTAAGGGCACAAGACTGTGGCTGAATACAAGGCTGAATTTCTAAGGCTCAGTCACTATGTTCAGAGTATGGTTTCCACTAAAGAAGAAAAATGTGTGAGGTACGAGAATGGACTGCATTTCGACCTCAAAATATAGGTTGAACATGAAAAATCAGAGAAAAATAAGGTCCAGGTTAAGAGAGATTCTGGTTCTGCTGGTTTAAATTCCCATCCCCCAAAACGAGCAAGAGAGGGCAAACCATAGTAAGAGGTTGTTGTAGCTAACTCTGGGGGTAGGATTCCCAATTGTTCGTACTGTGATAAGCGCCATTTGGGTGAGTGTTGGAAAAATTTAAGTGCTTATCTAAGGTATGGGTTGGCTGAGCACAAGATTAAAAGTTTTCCTTATCGGATTGATCAGACACAAGTTCTAGCCCAAAATCAGACCCAAAATCAAAGATCGGGTCAATTATCTCTGAAGAGCCGAGGTCAAAATAGGGTCGCTAATAATGTCAAAGATCGGGTTGAATAAATTGACTGTTAACAATAAGTATATTCTTCCTAGGATCGACGACTTATTTGGTCAACTCTAAGATGCAACAGTGTTCTCTAAAATAGATTTAAGGCCTGAGTACTATCAACTAAAGGTAAAGAAGATGAATGTCCTTAAAACCGCATTTAGGACTCAGTATGGTCCTTACGAGTTCCTTGTGATGCCTTTTAGATTAACCAATGCTCTTTCTACCTTCATAGATTTAATGAACCGAGTGTTCCAACCCTTCCTTTATCAATTCGTTGTTGTGTTTACCGACAAGATCTTAGTCTACTTAAAAACAAAAACTAAACACGAACATCTTAGGGTGGTTTTACAAAATCTCTATGAAAAGAAACTTTATGCATAACTAAGTAGATGTGAGTTTTGGCTTAAGGAAGTCATATTTCTGGATTATGTGGTATTCGTTAAGGGTATTTGAGCAGATCTGAAAAACATAAAGGCTATCCTAGACTGGAAACAACCCAAAAATGTTTTCGAAATCTGAAGTTTCCTTTGTTTAAGTGGATATTATCGGAGATTTTTAAAAGGGTTCTCTCTGATTTCTGTTCCTCTAACTAAATTGTTGAGGAAGAATGCTCTATTTAAATGGACGAATGATCAGCAAGCTAGATTTGAAAAGTTAAAACCGGTATTGACTCAAGCTTTCGTGTTGATTTAGCTTGAGTCGAGAAAGGAGTATGTGGTATATAATGATGTATCTTACACTGACCTTGAAGGTGTTTTGATAGAAGATGGAAAATTAGTTGCCTATATGTCGAGGCAGTTGAAACAACATGAAAGCAACTATCTGACTCATGATTTGGAGTTAGCTGCCGTGGTGTTTGCATTAAAAATTTGGAGGCACTACTTGTATGGTGAAAAGTGTTATATCTATACTGAACATAAGGGTCTCAAGTATCTTCTCACCCAAAGAGAGTTGAACTTTAGGCAACGGATGTGGATAGAGTTACTAAAAGACTATGACTGTGTGATTGAATACCACCTCAAAAAATCCAATGTAGTGGTGGATGCCCTAAGTAGGAAACAAATGATTGACCTAAAAGCGAGTTTTTCTAGGTTGAGTCAAGTAGATGATGGAATCATATTGACTGAATTGCAAGTGAAACCTACCTTGGTTAGTGAGATTAAGGATAAACAACCATTAGATGTGTATTTATTGCCATGAATTAAGCAGGTGAAGGATGGAAAAACTGAGGATTTTGGGTTTAATGCCAGTAGTATTTTGTGCTTCCAATGGAGGTATTGTGTGTTGAATGACAAGTACTTAAGACAATACATTCTTCAAGAAACACATAGTAGCCCATATGTTAAGTGTCTCTGTAACAGCCCTAACCCGTATCCGTCATCGGATACGGGTTAAGGGTGTTACATTTATTGGTATCAGAGCTACGATTTAGTCAATTCTAAGACTAACGTAGTGTATGTGAGTCTAGCTATAAATGCCATATTTAACTTGTGATAGTGTGATATCTTTTGGCATTTTCAAATCATGTTTTCATATAGTAATGGATTCCAATCGAGCAGACTTCAACGATGTAGAAAGTAATGTGCCAGCCTTCATTCACGGAGTAGCGTCGTCTGGTTCGAGACCCGTATCTGAGGTTCAGGAGGAGAGGCCAAGGATGCCTCCTTCCAAATGATGAATAAGTGGTTTTCTGAGTTTGTCTGAAGGAATTCGGCTGCTCAACAACCTCTACCCCCAACTATTCCCCAATCGATTCCTATAGTTTCTCAAGTCTTGGAACCCGTATGTTCAAGCAAACCATGTGTGGATAAAATTTGAAACTATGGGGCTGAAGAGTTTAGAGCTACAATAAATGATGATCCTGAGAGAGCTGAGTTTTGTCTTGAGAATACGATCCGGGTTTTTGATGAATTGTCTTGTACATCATCTGAGTGTGTTAAATGTGTAGTGTCTTTTCTGAGAGATACAATTTATCAGTGGTGGAATACTTTGACATCTGTTGTACCAAGAGAACGGGTCACGTGGGAATTCTTTCAGACTGAGTTCAGGAAAAAGTTGAAATAGGGTCGTATGACCGTAATCGAGTATGAAAGAGAATTCGTTAGACTAAGTAAGTATGCTCGAGAATGCGTCTCCACTGAAGAAATTATGTGTAAGCAGTTTGAAGATGGGTTGAATGAGGATATCAAGCTTTTAGTCAAAATTCTGGAACTGAAAGAATTTGTTGTTTTGGTCGATGGAGCTTGGAAAGCCAAGGAGCTTAGTAAAGAAAAGAGAAGAGTCGATTCTGAGGCTAGAGATTCGAGAAAGATTTCAATGGGTAAATCATATCATTCATTGTCAAAGAAATCAAGGGATTCTTATAACAGTTCGACTACTTCAGTGGGGTATTCCAACAGAGATCGTGGAAAGCAACACACGAGTCCAAAGGCTCAAGTCACTTCAGTATCGAGCGTTAGTAGCGTCAAAGTTAACAAACCTGAGTGTCAAAAATGTTGAAGACGGTATTTCAAAAATTGTTGGATGAATAATAAAGTTTGTTTCAGATGTGACTCGCAAGAGCATTTTATTCATGATTATCCTGAGTTATCCGAGAAAGACAAATTTTCGACTACAATGCCGAGCAATATAGTTGCTAGGGGGAGACCACCTCAAAATACTGGGAATATGAATAGTAGCAAAGGTGCAACAAAGGATTCTACTATGAGATCCGAGGCTTGAGCACCAGCCAAAGCTTATGCTATTCGTGCTCATGAGGATGCATTGGCACCAAATGTTATCACCAGTACTTTTTCTCTTTATGACACTGATGTAACTGCTTTGATTGATCCTAGATCGACCCATTCATATGTTTGTATGAATTTAATGTCTAGTAAGAGTTTACCTATTGAGTTCACTGAATTTGTGATTAAAGTATCGAAAGCCTTAGGCCAGTATGTTCTAGTTCATAAAATTTGTAAGAATAGTCCCTTAATGACTCAAGGTTACTGTTTTCCGGCCGATTTGATGCTTTTACCGTTTGATAAATTTGATGTGATCTTGGGTATGAATTGGTTGACTCTGCATGATGCTGTTGTAAACTGTAGACGAAAGACTATTGACTTAGAATGTCAAAATAGTGAAATTCTTCGTATTGTATTTGATGATTCGAGTGGGTTGTCTGTTGTGATATCGGCTATGCTAGCTCAAAAATATGTGAGGAAAGGTTACGATGCTTATCTTCCGTATGTACTGGATACAAAAGTGTCTGAATCGAAGATTGAATCAATACTAGTGGTTTGTGAATATCCAGATGCTTTTCCAGAGGAGTTACCCAGGTTACCACTGAACAGAGAGGTTGAATTTGCTATTGAGTTAGAACTAGGAACATCACCAATATCGATAACTCTATACTGAATGGCTCCTACAGAGTTAAAAGAGTTGAAATCTCAGTTGCAAGAGTTAACAGATAGAGGATTTGCACGACTTAGTTTCTCGCCTTGGGGTGCACCGGTTCTATTCATCAAGAAGAAAGATGGATCGATGAGATTATGTATCAATTATCGACAGCTCAACAAAGTTACGATCTAGAACAAGTATCCATTGCTGCGAATTGATGATTTGTTTGATCAGCTAAAAGGTGCCACAGTATTTTCTAAGATTGATTTGCATTCTAGTTATTATCAGTTGCGGGTTAAAGATTTTGATGTGCCGAAAACTGCACTCAAAACTAGGTACGGACATTATGAATTTCTTGTTATGCCATTTAGGTTAACTAACGCTCCTTTCGTATTTATGGACTTGATAAATAGAATTTTCAGACCGTATTTGGACAAATTCATTGTTGTACTCATTGATGATATTCTAATCTACTCTTGAGATGAATCTAAACATGCTGAGCATTTAAGGATTGTGTTACAAACTTTGAGAGATAAACAATTATTTGCTAAATTCAGCAAATGCAAGTTTTGGCTTCGAGAAGTGGGATTTTTGGGACACAATGTTTCGACGGAAGGCATCAGAGTTGATCTGAGCAAAATTCCAGTGATTGTTGACTGGAAACCACCAAGAAACATTTCTGAGGTCAGAAGTTTCTTGGTATTAGCGGGTTATTATCAGAGATTTGTTAAAGGTTTCTCAATGATAGCTACACCGATGACACAGTTATTGCAGAAAGATGTAAAGTTTGAGTGGTCTGAGAAATGTCAATAGAGTTTTAATCAGTTGAAAGCACTGTTAACTGAAGCACCAGTTTTAGTTCAGCCTGATTCGGGTAAAGAGTTTGTGATTTTCAGTAATGCGTCCTTGAACGGTTTAGGATGTGTTTTAATGCAAGAAGGCAAAGTGATAGCGTATGCTTCCAAACAGTTAAAGATGCATAAGAAGAATTATCCGACACATGACATGGAGTTGGCTGCGATCGTGTTTGCATTGAAGATTTGGCGACACCATTTATTCGGTGAAAAATGCCATATTTTTACTGATCACAAGAGTTTGAGGTATTTGATCGCTCAAAAATATTTGAATTTGCAACAACGAAGATGGCTTGAATTGTTGAAAGACTATGAGTTAGTAATCGATTATCACCCGAGGAAAGCAAATGTAGTCACAGATGCTTTGAACAGAAAATATTTTTTCATTTTGAGAGTGATGAATATACGATTTACTTTGTCTAATAATGGCTCGATTTTAGCTGAGTTAAAAACTAAATTGATGTTTCTTCAGCAAATCTGTGAAGCTCAAAAATATGACAATGAATTGAAAGCTAAACGAGTGCAATGTGAGTTAACTTCTGATTCAGGGTTTCAGATTGGAACAGATGATTGTTTATTGTTCTGAGGTAGAGTTTGCATACTGAAAAATCCAAAGCTTCTACAGAAAATTTTACACGAAGCACACAGTGGTTGCTTATCTATTCATCCGGAGAGTACTAAGATGTACAGTGATCTGAAACAGATGTATTGGTGGTCTAGTATGAAACGTGAAATTTTTGAATTTGTGTCGAGATGCTTGATTTTTCAATAGGTTAAAGCTAAACTGTAACACCCCAAACTCGGCCTTGACGTTATGGCCGAATCTGACGTGTTACATACAGTTTAAAAATCTATGTTTCGTTTTATTATCTAAAAACCGACTATTGTTGAGCTAACCAGAATGAATAGAGGCTGCGCACCAGGTAGGTATCCGAAATAGAGGAGGTGAGCCATGAAGGCTGCTTAAGTACCAAGCTCTTGATTGGATCCAATCCTAGACATGCCCACCACCATTGCCACATTTTGGAAAACAAGTTGAATTTCATTTAAGTAGTTATCTTTGTTATTCCAATTATGTGTGTCGTGGTGTTATTTTGAAAACAAGTATCATTTTGGAAACCCGTCCTAAGTCTAGCCCAATTATTATCAACCAATTTAAATAAAATAATCCCAGAAAAGAAAGAAAATAAAGTTAAAGTTAAAATGGCTTTATTACAACCCGAAAATAGACAACAAATAAAGTAAACTTAGTGAAAACCAAATACTTGTTCAAAAGCCCAAAAGCGATCACCATGGCCACTCTGAATTCCCTCCGGCTCTAAGTCCCCAAATCAAGGCTCATCTGCAAGGTTAAGGAAAGGGGGGGTGAGTTTGGAAACTCAATGTGCAACAAGCCCCTTTCAGAGCCCAAAACAATATCAGCCTGCTGGGCCTAAGCCCAAATCCAATCTCAACATATACTGGGCCGAAGCCTTTTCATATTTCATAACACTGGGCCAAAGCCTTTACTATAAACGGTATGGCCCATTAGCCCATTTCGATTTCACATGTATTATTAATGCATGAATGCAAGCCCATTTGGGGAGACTAATCGACCCACCATCCGCTACTCTCCACCCGTACCAACCAAGCTCTCCATGTGGGGAATAACTCAACCCACCCAACCATAACTCTCCACTTTGCAAAGATAGTCGCTTTATCATATAACTGGAGGCCTAGCCTCTTTTAATAACTGGGGCGTAAGCCCTTTTAAATAAACTGGGGCATAAGCCCTTTTCAATAAACTGGGGCATAAGCCCTTTTCAATAACTGGGGCATAAGCCCTTTTTGCACTTCCTCCATCCATATGAAAACCCAACCCAATGCATTTATGAATACATCATGTGCATATCATACTTATCATGCGCATATCATACATATCATGTGCATATCATACATATCATGTGCATATCATATCGATCATGTATATCAAAATCTCATATATCAAATTCATAACTAAACCCTAGGGGTATAATGGTCATTTTTACCTAGGGGCAAAATACTCATTTTCATATTATAAGGGTAATTCTGTAATTTTACCAAATATTAGGGTTGCCATGCTCATTATCAATTACTAATTATTCATTTGTTTGAACAGCGTTTCTGGCCCATTTTTAGCGAAACCGAGTTATTGGGCCTAAAACCTCTAACGGGCCCTACATAGCCTGTTTTGTCATCTAGGCCCATTTAGCTCATAATCCATAATGGTGTCAACAGTCTTAACACGCAATTTAACAGGTTTTCATTTTCTACCAAATTTACCCAAATAGGCCCGAAAGCCCATTGGGCTCGATTTTAACCCTTCGAGGCCTAACTTACCGTGAATGCCAAAAATCATGCTCTTACTTTTTCCAACGTTCCCGATCATCAACTTAGAGGATCTAATTAACCAATGAGCGTTCGCTTGCTCACAAGTCCTCGAAATGCCAGAATTTCGGCATTCCAGCTTTTCGGCAAATATCGAGTTAAGCTACGAAAGAAAGTTCGTTACACACCTGTTTTGTGACGTTCGCTAACAAAATCTCCCACGACAACCTTCGCAAGGTCCGATGATTCGATCTAAGTTTATCCAAATCGATACTCCAAGCCTTGCTGCTCCTCCAAAATTGTCTGATAGGAGACTGGAGTTAATCTACCCTCCGAGCACTCTTAGCCGACGCCTAACCCAAACGAGCACGCCATAAAGTGAAAGGGATCAGCCAAGAAAGGTACCTTTACTCTCCTCATGGTTCTCTCTATTTAAAGCCAGCTTCACATCCACTCTTATGTTAGCTTCCCGATGTGGGATCCCTCCATCATCAGAGTTTAAATTCAACACCAACTCTTGTCGCCCCCTGTTAGCAAAATAAATGCTCTTTGCTTGCCATGAGTTTCGAACCCTGGACATCCTTGCCAACTCCATGACGCCACCTTCCTGCCTCTTATGTGGCGCTACTTTGCCACTAGACCACAGGGCTTTTTGTTTCACAACTTCTTCAACAATATTCTTAAGGCCTACCTACTACACCCAGGGTTTGATTCACCTTAAACCAAAATTTTTGCTAGAGTCCAGGTTTGAACCCAAGACTTCTCCAACACTTCCCAGCACACTTAACCACTAAAAAAAGCCTTCATTAATGAAATTTACATACACAACGAAATATTATAAACTGCCTTCAACCGCTCCCATGCTCAAGGCCCAAAACTTCTAGGCCAAAATTCAGGGTGTTACACAAACATCAAGTACCTTCAGGACTATTACAGCCAGTAATGATACTTGAGTGGAAGTGGGATAGAGCTACGATGGATTTCGTATCGAGATTACCCCTATCTCTGAAAAAGAAAGATGTTATCTGGGTTGTTGTTGATCGTTTGATGAAATCTGCACATTTCATTTCGGTACGTACAGATTGTTCACTCGATAGATTAGCTAAATTGTACATTTCAGAGATTGTTAAATTACCCGGAGTGCCAGTCTCTATTGTTTTGGATAGAGATTCACGATTTACATCACGATTTTGGAAGAAATTACAAGAGGATTTGGGTACAAAGTTACATTTTAGCACTGCATTTCATCCTCAAACCAATGGTCAGTCTGAGAGATTAACTCAAATTATCGAAGATATGCTTCGTTGCTATGCTTTAGAGTTTGAAGGCAACTGGGAAAAATATTTACCTTTGGTTGAATTTGTGTATAATAATAGTTTTCAGTCGAGCATAAAGCTGGCACCATATGAAGCTTTATATGGTCGTAAATGCTGAACTCCATTGAACTGGACTGAGCTTAGTGAGGAAAAGATTCATGGGGTTGATTTGATTAGAGAGACCGAAGAGAAAGTGAAAGTAATTAGTGATAGTTTGAAAGCAGCTTCAGATCGACAGAAATCATATGCGGATTTGAAACGTAAGGATATTGAATTTCAAATCGGCAATAGAGTGTTTCTAAAAGTATTGCAGTGGAAGAAGATTTTTCGATTTGGTCGCAAAAGAAAATTGAGCCCGCGATTTATTCGGCCATATGAGATTATAGAAATAATAGGGCCAGTGGCATATCGACTTAAATTACCGTTAGAGTTGGAAAAGATTTATAATGTGTTTCATGTATCCATCTTATGACAGTACAAATCAGATCCCTCACATATAATTTCTCCGACAGAAGTTGAAATTCAGCCTAACATGTCGTATAGCGAAGAACCGATCAGAATTTTGGCCCGAGAGATTAAAGAGTTAAGAAACAAAAGCATAGATTTAGTGAAGGTACTTTCGTAACATCATGGTATCGAAGAAGCTACGTGGGAACCCGAGGAAGTTATGAGGAAACAATACCCTAACCTATTTTCTGATAAGATTTTCGGGGATGAAAATTTCTAAGGGGGGAGAGTTGTAACAGTCTATTTTCAGTGAAATTGGAATAGTGGTTTCGGGACCACAAATCCAAAGTCGAAATATTTATTTTATTATTATTTTGGTGTCTACAGCATGTAACAGCCCGTTTTTAGGTCAAATCAAAAAAGTGGTTTTGGGACCACAAATCTAAAGTCAAAATATTTATTTTATTATTTTAATAAGGTCTAAAGTATGATAGATTTATTACGTGAAAGTTTCATAAAGAAATTTTACCATTTAAATAGTTAATTCGATGAGAAGGACTAAATCGCGTAAAGCAAAAAACTTGTGTTCTATTAGTTAAAGGAACCAAATAGCTATAGAAATGAAATGAATGAGTACTTGCATGGTAATCAGCCCATTAGTAACATTTTTAGACGGTAATGGACATGGAATATGTGATTTTATATTTTAGTTTCAAAGGTTAAAATGGTAAAATGGTTATTATAGTTAATTTAATAAAAATAAAACATGAAATACATGGAAAATGTCCATCTTCTCCACTGAAACTAAAGCTTGAGAAAGCCTTTAAACTAGTTTGAACATTCAGCCACTTTGAAGGCTAGATTGAGGTACGGTTTTTATCTAGTTTTTAATGATTTCTACGTTTTTGAGCTCGTTGTAGCTTAATCTAGCTGACCCGTACCTTCATTTTTAAAACTGTTAAAGATTTTGAGATATGCCATTGTTAAATACTTAGGTATTTTGAAGTTTCTTGTTAGATTATTGATGCTTGTTAAAAGATATACAAGTTTTATAAAGTGATTTTTTGACAAAAATGAGAATTAGGGATTAAATTGTGAAAGATAGAAATGTTGTGGTTGAAAATGTGAATAAAATGAAAATTGGGCTACTATGAGGTTATATTAATTTCGGCTATACATGGGTTAAGGGTAAATTGCATAAATTTGTCATTTTGTGTATAAAGGACTAAATTGCAAAGTAGTCTAAAGTATAGGGGCAAATGTATAATTTTCCAAATCTGTGTGAATTGAATTAAATTAAATAGTTACTAAAATTTTGAATTTGATAATATATAGACCAAGATAATCCGAGTTCGGGTTTAGATCAGGGAAAGGAAAAGATTATCGAGTAGCCGTTAGTTGATATCCGAGCAACTCGAGGTAAGTCCGTATAATTAGAATCGAACTTTAAATTTATTTTATATATTTGAAATGAATGTATATAGATTGAATATATGTGATCAATGGAATTAGGATGCTTAAATTAATGATTACTATAAAATACAAATCTTGTTTGAACCGTAGAAAGTCGTATGATACAAGTGACCTGTCACTAGGGTTACCGTTTGGTCGAGCTCCTACATTTGTTAGGGACTCACCATAGCTCGTATGAGCTTATCGTTTCAGCTCTACGCAGCTTACCGTTCAGCTCTTCGGAGCTTCCCGTTTATCAGCTCGGAAGGAGCTTACCGATCATGGCTCGAATGAGCTAAATTGATGATGAATTGATGAATTTCTGATTTATACACTTAATGTGTATCACCTGAGTATCCCTTGATATTTCAGTAGGTTCAACGGGCATTGTACCAATATGATATATGAATATTATATGATACAAGAGCTATAAGGTTTATATGAATTATAAGTTACATGAATTACATGGATTTTATGATATATGAATGCAATGATACTTGGTTTACATGAAATGTTAGATGACTAACTTTTGAATGATGTTGTGAATAGGCATTATGAGAAAATGGATTGAATTGTAATTTGTTATAATGCTTATTGTCATTTGGTAAGTTTGATTCTATATTATATGTGCTTATTAAGCTTAATGCTTACTCAGTTTATTTCCTCTTGTTTTATAGATTCGAAAGCTTGCTCGATTTCCGGATAAAGTCAGAGATAACTATCACATTATCTAGGTGACTTGTTGGTACTTTTGGAACTCATGGAAGATTTGTAAATATGGCATGTATAAGCTAGTTTATAGGTTGTAAAGTATGACCATTTTTATGTTAATGATGTTGATATGAACTTGGTATGTGAACAAGCTATGTGATATGACTTGAGTTAGTAATGGTTGTTTTGATTGTATATATGTGATTCCTTATGATGTTTTGGCTTATAAAAGATGGAATGGAAAATGCAAATGTTATTTTGAAATGTGATTTATACATGCTTGGTTTATGAATGCAAAAAATTGGTATATTTGGATGTTATAAAATGAGGTATGTGTGTATGATAATATTGGTAATGGCATGATATAGTATGTTGATATTGAATTGGTTAAGATTTGGAGCATGTTTGGAATTGGTATTATATGTCATAAAATGCATTTGAAATGGTTGCCTATTGATGTGTAAGTATGGTACAAATTGCTTGTGTTTTAGGGTGGCAAATTTGGCTTTTCAAATGGCCTATTTTTGTCCACAAGGGTAGAGACACGGGCGTGTGTCTCAACCGTGTGCGACACACAGTCACGTTACATGGCCGTATGTCCCCTGGGGTACCCTACGAATTAAAGTCAGTATACCCTCCAGTTTTGACACGGCTTAGACACACGGGCGTGTCTATTGGTCTTGTGTGGCACACGGGCATGTGGTCGACCGTGTGGCCAAGTCAGTAGCCTCCCTAATTTTCACACGGCCTGGTACACGGGCGTGTCTTGTGGCCATGTGGACAAGTTAGTATGTATGCCCTGTTTCGCCACGGCTTAGACACACGGGCGTGTGACACTTGAAAAGTTGAAAATTTTTCTAAGTTTCTAAAACTTTCATATGTTTCTGATTTGGTCCCGAATGCATGATTTAGACTATGTATGCTCAATTTAAGTTCATATTAAATGTGAATTACTGATATTTATTTAAATGAGATGATATTTGATAATTGAATGTTCTGAATTGAGTTACAAGTCTGGTAATGCCTCTTAACCTATTCCAGCGACAATTACGGGTTAGGGGTGTTACACAGCATGTTAATAGAGTTATATGAAAATTTCATTAAGAAATTTTATCGTTTGCAGGTTTAATTCGATAAAAAAGACTACATTAAAAAAGGTGCAAAACTTGAGTTCAATAAGCTAAAGGGATTTAATAGCTATGAAGTTAAATGTTTAGAGGGTTTATATTGTAAATAAACCAATAATATCAGGAGTGAACTATTATGGACATTTTATAAGTGATTTTAAAGGTTATTAATTAAGGTTAATTTAGTAATTTAATAATTACATAATAGTAAAAATGGTTAAAACAAAACCATCATCTTGTTTCTTCCTATCTACCACCAAAAATTTGACTTAGAAGCTCCATGAGAGGAGCTTAAAGGTTCAGCCAACAATACCTTGTGCATCTAAGTGTGTTTTTGTCCCGTTTTTAGTGATTTCTATGTTTTTGAAGTCGTTGTAGCTTAATCAAGCTAGCCTAGGGACTAATTTGCAAAACTATTAAGTTGTTTGAATTTTTCCATTGATGAATGTATATGTGTTTTGATGTTTGATGATAAAAAAAGAATGGTTGTTGTTAGATAAACAAGTTTTGTAAAGTGATTTTGGTTGAAAATGTCAAATAAGGATTTATTTATAAAATGTGAAAATTTTGTGGTGAAATGTGTGAAATAATGAAATGTGTGGGCTGCTATGAACATAGATGAAATTCAGCTAGCATAGATGTGGATTAAATTGCATGAATTTGCATTTTTATGAGCTAGGGACTAATTTTTAAAGAAGTTAAATGTTTAGGGGCAAAATAATAATTTTTCCAAAACTTTAATTTTTGGATTGAATTGAATAGAATGAGACTTAAAATAGTTAAATTTGATTATATAGATCAAGAAAAGCCACGTTCGAAATTAGATCGAGGGAAAAACAAAGTAGTGGATTGATCGGTCGATTTTCTCCGTATTAATTCGAGGTAAGTTCATATGTTAATAAGCATTAAATAATTGTGTGTTAAATGCTTTAATATTGCATTCTTGATTAATATAACTTCACAGAAATAATCGACGAAGATTTGGCTACGTACGGAGATTTGTGATTCCATAATTAACTTTGTTGGTGATTACATGTTAGGTTAATAAGACTAAATTGAGTTGCATTATAATTTAAATTACTTGCTTAATTGTGGTTGATTGGTAAGTTATAGTTGCAGTTATATGAACTTACTAAGCTTAATTGCTTACTTTGTTTACTTTTGTGTTTTATAGTGATTCGGAAGCTTGCTCGTTTTGAAAGTTGTCGGAGATTGCATCACACTATCAAACTCTTATTTTGGTACTTTTGGACTTTATGTATTTTGGTTATATGGCATGTATAGGTCATTTGGCTAATGAAAGCCTATATGGTTTGTTATGTTTTAGCCATTGATGTGGCTTGACAATGGTATATATTTTGATATGTAAATAGGTATAAATGGCCCTTTGATATATGGTTTATAATTGCTATGTGATTGCCTCATTGTGAGTTGGTATTTAAGGTAGCAAATGGTTGAAATGGAGAATGTATTCACATGCTAAGTTTTAGGTAAGATAGTGCATATATGTAATTGACCATTTAGGTAGTTTTTGAAGGAAATTTAGGCATGTATTAAAATTATCATTTGCAATGCCAAAGAACTTAGGATTGTTGGTAATGAAATTGCATGATATAGACTTAGTTGTGATTGGTTTGAATGTCTATTGATGATATGGTCATATGATATTTGATATGTGTAGGTTGGTGCCACTTTGGGTGAGAAACAAGGCTTGGTAAATGGCCTATTTTTGTCCACACGAGCATGTGTCTCAGCCGTGTGTGACACACGGCCAAGTGACATGGCCGTGTGTCCCCTGATACTTAATTAGAAACCAAGTCAGTAGCTTCACACGACCTCGCACACGGGCGTGTGACTTGATCGTGTGGCACAAATTAGTATACCCTCAAGTTATCACATAGCCTAGCACACGGCCTGGCACACGGGTGTGTGAGGCCACTTCAAAAGGTACACAGCCTGGCACACGGGCATGTGGTCTGGCCGTGTGACCCAAGTTAGTGAGTTACACAGGGTCGAACACGAGCTGGAACACGGTCATGTGATCCCATTTCGAATGTCCACATGGCCTGTGACACAGGCGTGTCTCACACGGCCTGGCCACACTGGTGTGTGTCCTCTGCACTTTGAAAATTTTCCATGTTTTTATAAAAATTGAATAAGTGCTCGATTTAGTCTCGAACCACTTCTAATGTTTTTTGTAGCCCCGAATGCTCGTGTTAGGGACTATATGACTGAATTTGAATGACTTTTGTTTGGATATGAGAAATGAATATGAAATGTATGATTGTTTAAAAGATAAGTCTAGTAATGCTTCGTAACCCTATTTTGGCGACGGATACGGGTTAAGGGTGTTACAGTCTCGGAGGAAATAAGATGTATCGAGATTTAAGGGAACTATACTGGTGGCCTAGGCTGAAATGAAAAGTGACAAATTACGATAACTCAGTGGAAGTGGGAGCGAGTAACACCAGTTCCCTTTTGGCTTGTTACAATTAATTATGATAACTTAATAGAAGTAGGAGTGAGTAAAAATGGACTTCGTTAGTGGGTTACACGTAACACCCACTAAGAAAGATTCAATTTGGGTGATAGTAGACCAGTTAACTAAGTCAGCTCATTTTTTTCCTGTTCGTACATAATATTCATTACAAAAGTTGGCTAAGTTATATATTTAAGAGATTGTGTGACTACATGGGATACCGGTATCAATTATTTCATATCAAGATCCCCGTTTTACATCTTGGTTCTAGAAGAAGCTACTTGAGGCACTGGATACTTGTTTGGATTTTAGTACTGCCTTTCATCTATAGACTAATAGACAATTCAAATGGGTTATTCAGATATTGGAAGATATGTTAAGGGGTTGCATTATCGACTTTTATGTTAGCTGGGAAGAACACTTACCTCTAGCTAAATTTGCTTACAATAACAGCTTCCAGTCAAATATATAGTTGTCACCTTATGAAGCTTTGTATGGTTGTAAGTAGCAAATACCACAGTGTTGGACTGAACTTGGTGAAAAGAAATTTTTGTGTCCCGAAGTAGTACAGGAGTCTGAGGGGAAAATTTGATTAATCCAAGATTGAATGAAAGTGGCTTCGAATAGGTAGAAGTCATATGCAGACCTAAAGAGAAAGGACATTAAATACAGTTTCAGAGATCAAGTCTTTCTAAAAGTATCACCGTGGTGGAAAGTGTTGAGGTTTATACGAAAGAACACGTTAAGTCCTAGGTTTGTTGGACTTTACAAAATTCTTAAGAGAGTCGGTCCAGTGCCACACCAATTAGAATTATCTCCTGAACTGGATCGTATTCATGATGTATTCCTGGAACATCGAAAATGTGCAAGTGTACACAGTTGTGACAAGTAATAAAGTTATAAGTATAGAGTATCATCTCCACAGGGACTGTAAAAGCAATTCTTTATGAAAAATTTAGACTTTAGCAAATTTGTGAAAAGATTTAAATTCAAAAGGAGTGAGCAATTGTATAAACTAAAATTAACTAAATAATAAATTAAACTAAAGTTGTAAACACAAGGTAAAACCAGGATTTTGAATAGTTTAATCAATATGACATAAATATGTTATATTAATCTTGTTCTTTGACTTATAATTATTAAAACAATGTTCATGATGTTACGGATAATTCCATGTCAACTTGGTTCTTCGTTAACCGATGTTGTCATACTTATTATTTTATTAAACCTTTCTAGTATATTTCTATGTTAAATTGATTAAATAATCTTCATAAGAAGACATAAGATATAGTGAAGTAACAATATATTTCTGCACGGAAACCTTTCTAGCATATTTCTTTTGGTTATGCAAGGCAATAATATAGGTTAATACTGTAAATCATTTAATCTAATTTATCCTAAAAAGATTAAACATGAACCATTTATATAGTGTGCCAATTAATTATAATTTAAATTTGATTAAATAATTAATTCAATTGTCATCTCACAATTACAATGCAAGAATAACATAAATGTGCTTTTATCTAAATGAACAATTAACCAAGGCCTATAACATCAAAACATAATTTCAATAATTTAAGTGAACAGAATGTGATCAATCTAACACAAACACAATTTAAGTCATTTTAATTAAATCAAAAGCATCAAAATAATTATCAAACATGTTCATAATCTCAAAACAAATTAAAAAGAATAAAGAGAAAGGACCTAGAAGACAAATTCGATGTTTCTCCATAGTCAAACTAGTGTGTGTCCCCTTTCTTCCATCTACTTTGTTCTGCAGACTAGAGGCCTCCAAGATGTTGAATATTGCACTTCAAGGACTTGCAAAGCTCTTTTTCAAGAGGGAAGGAATCGAAAATGGAAAAGGAAAAAATAAGAGAGAAAATGGGAGAAGAGAGAATGATAGAAATGGATGAGAGGTGAGTGAATTGCTTTCTTTCGAAAGGCAAAGAGGGTGACTATTTATAATAGCATGGGATGGCTAAAAATAGCATGGGAGAGCCTTGATTTTCTCTTTCCATGGCCGACCCTTGATTGTAGGATAAGGGGTTTGAATGGATTTGCTAAAAATAGTTAGGTGCTTGAAAATGGAAGGCTTGAAAAGTGGAAGGGTTAGAATGACTTTATAGAGAAGATTAGGAGTTGTTTTAATATTATTTTTAATTAGATTTAGATGTTGATTTGGGCATGTGTTTGGACAATTTTGGGTTGCTTGTAGGCTAGTAATTCTTTCCCCTTTAATTAGACACTTTGGGACTCCTCTTTTACATCAGACTATAAATTTCATTAACCCAATTCTCAATTGGATCAAACAAATTTTTTAGGGTCTAAGAATGCTAATTTGGGCTTTCAAGCCACTCCTTCCCCATTCATTTTTCCTTTTAAATTCTTCAATAATAGGTAATTTGTTATGCCGCCCTTAGGGTTTTTAAGCCCTAAGTATTTAAGCCACATTTTTCCTAATTAGACTTTGCACCTTGTTTTTTCTTTTCAATTTCTAATAGAATTTTGCTTCCCCCTCTCTATTTCTTTTATTTTCTTTACACCATATTTTCATCCTATTATTGTTTGTTATTTTGCTTTCCCGAATAATATCATTCCCCCCTTTCAATTGTTTTTCTCTTAGTTTTGTACTTGCCATCAATAACATCTCAATCTTTGCCAAGAAATGGTAAGTACACATCATTTTGATAATTATATCTCGTATTTATGTAATATTACTATCAGATGCTAATATTTTATTTGATTAATTAATCTTTTACAATTCTTACCAAAGCCTTTATAATCTTGTCAAATCTTGATACTAAATGTTAATTCATGCGGATTTGTTACTGAAGGACAAGAATTAGGTGAATCAAACCAAAATCAAGCGTGAAGAATGTCGATCGGACCTGTAGTGAAAGGTGTGCATTCTTTACCAAGTGAATTGATGGAAAATTATGTGAAGTTTAAGGCCACATGACCACCCACACAGGCGTGTGGATGACATGACCATGTGCCCATGTAAACCTTAAGCCAGTTCATGAACCACACGGCCACAATCCTTCCACACGATCTGCCACATAGTGGTGTCCCTCTTGTAAGGCATTTTTAGCGTTTTTCACATGACCTCAGTTTGTTACATGGCCTAGCTACATGACCGAGTAACCCTTTGTAATCTGAAAAATATATTAGATTTTTCCTATATAATTCGTCACCTTTTCACTTAAATTTGTTGTTAAAACCAAGTAATTGTTTAATAAATTAATGAAATATATGAAGATTTGAAATTGGGACATAGAAATTATTAAAATGTGATTTTATGCTTTATTATATAGTTTTCATGCAAAAAATGGCTTTTTTATATTAATTTGAGCATATTATATTTTCAAGCTATAAAGTGGGCCATGCATGATTAAATTAAATAATAAAATATAAAATTATATTTAATAATTTATTTTAATATATTTCATTAATAAACTGGGTTTTAATTAATTAAGTAAATTGATTAATTAAAGTGGTTAAATTATTTTCTGTGGTCCTTTAAATTATCTACTATTTTTGGACAGGTCTAAGAGCTTTACTTTTATTACAAAATCGTCTAAATGGAGGACCAAGTCAACCCAAAATTCGGCTACATAAGGATGTCCATAAATCAAATTTTGGTTTAATTGCACAAAGTCTTTGAAGAGTTGAAGAAATCGGAGATTTACCCGGAGATTTGCAATTGACCGAGTCTTGATCCTGATGAAGTGTGGCACTTAAATCAAGCAAAAATCAGCCACATTTCCACAAATCATGGCCGGCCACCCTTGGAGGAATTCTCAAAAGATGGACACTCCTATTTTTAGCAAACTTGCTCCCTTGCTTCACCTATAAATAAGACCCCATTTCTCACTTTTCTAGTTATCCCTCACTCATTCATCGTTCTCTCCTCTCTCAATTCTCTTAGATTTCTTTCCCCTCATGCCTATCATCATCTTTGCATAAATATTTCGAGAAAATTAGTCTCTAAAAGAACCCTTGGTCGGCCATCTCAAATATCCATGAACAAAGGAGCAAAGCGAAGGAACGAAGGAGCCCTCATCAGTCAGAGTCTTGGGTGACAGCCACTTTGAATTGGGTTTAATCTTTCTTACTTTAATTTAATTCAAGAATGTTTGCTATGTGTTCTTTGTTCTTGTTTACAACAATTATAGCTTAATTTTATTTAATCTAGGATGATTGCTTTGATTTAATAATAATTATTTGATTCATGCTTATAATGTTTGTGCCTCAATCAATCATGTTTTCAATTAAAATCAAGTCTGTATTTCATTCATATGTGATTGAAATGCACCTGAATTAGCTGAGCGGTCCTAACTAGAGGACGGCTAATGGACGCATAATTGAAATGTGCATGCTTAATTTAGATCCTAACCCGATTAAATTGCAGGTTGCATAACAACCCTAACCAGGCTCTGTTATCTGCATAGTTTTTAGATTTGTGTGATTAAACTGTTTCAAACCTAACACGTCCCTATTACCTTGCACAAATACTAAGAAACCCTTAGTAAATAAGGATCAATAAAATGCGTATTTACTAAGTAAAGGATTCTGAAAGGACCTAAAGTGGTTTCCAAACTCATGAAAGATCGAGTAGCCATGGAATGTTTTTTCGAATATTGATAAGCATGTTGATAATAATTTGAGTTTAATTAAAGTAATTGTCCTTGCTTATTTATTTTATAATTGTTGCTTATTGTGTTAATTTTGCTAAAATCTATCTCATTCATATAGTTTGCATACTTAGGATAAATTGCATTGGGGATCATTGCATTTAGTTTCATATACTTAACTTTTCATCACTTCACAATTATATTGTTTTTATTTATCGAATTGTTAATATACTTTTACAAATTAAGTGACTTAGCACAAATAGAATCCCTGTGGAGACGATAATTTGACACTTACTTATTACTTGATAATAACTGTGTACACTTGCACAAACCCGAGCGTTACACCCTTCCACTCGGTCTTAACCCTTTCACATAGCCTGGTCACACTGTAACAGCCCAAATTTGACCGGGTCTTAAAATTAGAAATAAAAAATATAAAAATGTTTATTTATTAAAGTCCATTTACAATAGCCCGTAGGCCCAAAACCAAATACTATAGCCTAGCTAAACTACCCTATACTGGTTACAACCCAATACCCCTGAACTAATCTAATAACCCAGGACTTAGTTGGCCCAATCGGCCCAACTCGTTTTCAGTTTCGGGAAACCCTAGCTAGGGTTTGTACCGTAACTCCCAAACCATACAAGGCAACAGAAGACTTAGCGCCGCAGTCAGCCTAAGAGTCACACCCTTCGACTCGTGACCGTCTGTCTCGCAGTGACTCGTATCGCGTCGTAATCTACGGCCGAATCAACGCCGGTGGTTTACCCTCCTCGATCGCCTGCAAAATGGAAAGAAAATGACAGAAAGGAAACAAGTATGGCAAGGAATGATTTTAAATATGTAAACAATGCTATGTACAGTGGCTATAAAAGCCTGAATCGAACAATGTAAAGGGGATCAAATTTTCTTTTTCCACAGAATAAAATAAATACATATATCACTCACAGAAGAAACAGAGTTTATTTTAGAAGGTGATTTTTTTATCTTATATTTTGTTTTCTTTTCTCTTTTCTTAGTCGAACATACAAACTATTTTTTTTTTAAAAAAAAACTAGTAATATTTAAAAGAAAGGGAATTACCTGTGAAAGGACGAGGGTTTTTGACCCTCCGATCACCGTGCATGGTGGTGTTCGCGGTGGCGCGTGGGCGCGTGGATACCTGAGGACAGTAACCTGACAGAGCTCAAGGGCTGACCCCAAATCCTCTTCAGAGGATTTCTTTCTTTTTTTTTTTGAAGGACCGGTGCAAAATGGTTTTAAGGTTTAAAAAGTGGGTTATATAACCACATACAAACGGTCTCGTTTTGGCCTGAACGGTGGCCTTCAAAACGGCATCGTTTCTAGACCAGGATCCGCGTGTTGACCCGATTACCCGGGGAGGATCCGCTTTTTTTTGTAAAATGGGTAAATTCCCTAATTAACCCTTCCGTGTTTTTAAATTTTTTAATTTCATTTTATTTTTATTTTAATTTAGCCCCAATATTTTATATCTATTTCAATTTAATCCTAGCGCCCTTTAAAAATCAGTTCTAGAGAAACGGTGTCGTTTTGGGATTAGGGCCAATTGCCCAGTGAGTCCTTCGATTTTTATGCGCTTTCCGAATTGGCCCAAATTCTTTTATATTCTTTTAATTAGCCCAAAGTTTTCATTTTTTAAAATTTTAACCCTTTTACATATTTTTAATTTATTTTAAATACTTTATATATTATTTTATGTTATAAATATTAGTTATATAAAAGATATATATATTATTTTTATTCATATTATCCATTATATTATATTTATTATTTATTTTTAAATTATATGTAATTAAATTTTATTATATTATAGGATATTATATTATTTTATATAGTATATGTATTATTAATATTTTATTAATTAAATATTTTTAATGTATGTATTATTTTTAATGATAATTATAGATAAATAATAAAAAAATTATTTATATTATTATATTATTATATATTTTCTATAAAATTTTATATACATTATATTATATTATTTTATATTTTATCGTACATTTATCTCTTAATATATATCATCATGTATAGTTTTAAAATTGAATAAATTACTATTAAACATTATTTTTTATATACTATTAAATATTTAAAATTCATTTATCATTACATTACTTTATATATTGTTATATTTTATATCATTTATATATTAAATGCTAGTTGCATAATATTATTAAGTGTTGTTTGTTTGATATATATGTTATTATTATTTTTATATGTCTAATTGTATATCATGCATTGTTTTTTTAAATTAATTATTACTTTGTGTGTTCGTATATTTTGCTTATATCTCTTCAATATATGCTATGTATATCTTAATATGTATGTTGTTATGTAACTAAGATTTGCTATATTTATGTATGTATCTAGCATAGGACTTTTATATTATTGCTATCATATTATTTAAATGCATGTTTTAGCTACCTATTATTATAATATGCTATATCGTATGTTATAATGTATATATATGGTTCTTCATGCATTAAGTAAAAGCGAGATTCAAAAGTTTTCAAAAAATATAAAGGCAATGCTTGGTATTTGGAAACTTCGAGGAAGGTAGTGCCCTAACTTATTGGGTTGCGACTTTTCTCGTTGAGTTCAAATAGTCAAGCGCCCTTCTAAGTTTTTAAGGTTTTCAAAATACGGGTAACTGTCTTGGAATTTCAAAGCGTTGTGTCCTAACTTACTGGATATGGTGTTTTGTCGTTTTGAGATAGCGATTTTCAAAAAGGGCTAGCTTAGCTTCGAATGTCTTAAAAATATTGCTTCTTAACTTATTGGATGTAATATTGTGATTCATTTGATACAAGTGAACCCTAATTTTCAAAATTAAAACATTCTAATTAAAAGAGGTTTACATCTTAAAACTTTCAAATTTCTGACATTAAAGACACTTGATAATCAATTAGGTACCAATTTTTGGGCGTTACGAGGGTGCTAACCCTTCCTCGTATGTAACCGACTCCCGAATCTGTTTTCTCGACTTTCGTAGACCAAAATTAATGTTTTAAAGCAAAATATTTTATAAGGTGATCCAATCACACCTAAAAAAATTGGTGGCAACTCCCGTTTTCGTTTTTCTTAAAGTCGATCTCATTTTCCAAAATCTCGATTTAAAAATGGTTTCGACAGCTTGGCGACTCCACTGGGGACTAATAAGAGAGTTAAGCTGTGTAATTGATTATCTCTTATTTTAATGTCAGAAATTAAAAATTTTAAAATTTAATCCTCTTTGCATTACATGTGTTTGTATTATTGCATGTGTTGCTATATTCTGATACGCATTGTATTTGCATGACCGTTGTGGTCACACCCTTAAGTGGGAGTGAGAAGCTACGCCTTCGTGAGGTTTTTGCCTCCGTGCAGGATAGTGGATCACTTTCGGGATACATCCGTACCTATGGTTTCGTGAGATTTTCATCTCCGTGTAGCCATAGGGAAATGCATTCCCCTGAACTGAACTCGATTCAAAATCAGCCTATAATGGGTGAGGATCGAGGAATCTACTGGTTCGGACACCTTAAACTTTAGAACTAAAACCTCATATAGAAAAATCGTAATAGCTCAATTTGGATAGTGGTACTCTAGATTATCACCCGTATAAGTTATTTATCATATGATACTGACAATTTTTTTTTTGTTTTGTTGCATGTCGTATTACATCTAAAAGGTATCGATTCACGGTCGGTTTCTAAGTTAGAAAGTTTTATTATGGAGAACGAACTTCTTAATAGAGTGGAGGGCAACGCTAATGTCCATAGATGGTCTGAGCACACTCAGCTAGAAAAAGGGGATAGCATAACTATAAGGTATATGTCAGAGCTTTCAGACTACACTCGCATCAGTGTCACGCAGAATAATCTGCAGGAGCTTAAGGCGATTTGGGATCAGTGGGGCAATGAGACCAAGCAATCATTCTACAGTAAGTACGGAGACTTGCCTTATTTGTTTGATATTCAGGTTGATAAGAGCTTGTTTCGAGTTCTCGCTCAATTTTGGAACCCAGCATACAGTTGTTTTACCTTTGGGGAGGTAGATTTAGTGCTTACTGTGGAGGAGTACACGGCCTTACTGCGGTGTTCCAGATTTCAGTGTGATAGGATTTATTCTCGAGCTGCTTGTGTTCCCACCTTTGGTAAGAAACTGATGATTATTACGGGGATGAGCGAGCAGTGGATCAACAACAAAATTAAGGAAAAGGGTGAGAGCAAGTGCATTCCGTGGGGAGCTTTGAAAGATCTGATCCAGTCGCATCCAGACGGGGGTAAGAGGGTAGATATTTTTGCTTTAAGCTTATACGGGTTGATGGTTTTCCCTAAGGCCTTGGGATATGTGGATGAGGCGACCACGGATCTCCTCCATCAACTTAGCAAACAGGTCATGTAACACCCATAATACTAAGTCTTTTAGTGAAATAGGTTTGTATAGCATACCAATAAAATATAAGTACGTTAACTCACAAATTAATTAAAACAACTAAGTATATTGATTGTCCATGACAAATTATATGCAACATTCATTAGTAGAAGATAACCTTTTAACCAAAATGAATTAAACCATAACTAAACATGACCAAATTAAACTTGGTAGTTAAACCATATTCGCATGGCCAAAATTTACACATACAGGTTTAAACAAAATACATATTAACCTATACATGCCGTAATGTTCACTTGGGTTCAACTAAAAAAAAAAATACCAAAACGTTGCAGGTTGGTGTGATGACTTCGACGATGGTCCCGGGCACACAAAAATGGATCGAAGGAACCTAAATAAGTGACAAATAAACACAACAAATGAGTATATAACTCAGTAAGTCATAAGCATTACACTGTCGTCCATTTATAAAGTATCATGAAAGAAAACAAATATTGCAAGATTAGGTACTCTATCCATACCAACTACGCTATAATTTCACACATCATTTTGGTTTCGTTTAGTTTATACTAATAATAGCATTCCATCTATACCACAATGATCTTATGTTCTTAACTTCAAATATAATCACCACCTAGGTTCGGGACTTACCAAGCTCAGTTCCAAATATAAACATAACGTCTATTCCTTATGAACTCAAAGTATCTACTCATTTCACTGTCCATGATCTACTCGATAAAGTCACACACTTAACGTTAATAATTATTCGAAAATATATAGTAAGTCCACACACTTAGTGCTTAATAATCAGACTCGCACACTTAGTGCTTAATAATCAAACTCGTACATTTAGTGCTTAATAATCAAACTTGCACACTTAGTGCCTACCTCATTATCGTAAATGTTTATACCCGCACACTTAGTGCCGAAATCAACAACTCAATACATCTCACTTCTTTTTATACTCGATAATTTTGTCACTACATGCATTTATATATAATTCCATTCGGCATACATACATAGGTATTATGATTATATAAATCAATACAAAATTTGTGCTTAATAACTTACCTTGTGTTGGGTAAAACGGTTCCAACTCGGCTACTCGATGTTCTTTCCTTTGCCTTTGCTTGATTCTCCTCCTTTAACCTCTTGAGCTAAATCAATAAGTTAACTAGTTTAACCGTCTTGCTGAATATTTATATCAAAATATTAATGATTTCATCTCATAAGAGATACATGACTAATTCTTATCTTCCTACCATGTTTTTGAGCTATTCGGCTAATAACTATATGCTATCACCCTACTATCAATAATCCGATCATACATGCATGTATACATTTAATTTGACATTCGGCAACCACTCTTGCTAACTACTCATTTCTAGTCGTTTATATATATATATAATCCAAAAGTGATATCATGAATGGGCATACATTTATATAGATATATATATATATATAGCCGAATGTGCAAAACTTAGACTCAACATCACCTATGCTCTTACTTTGATGGCTGAATATGCATATCTATATATGAAATCAACTATTCTCATTCAAAACATTAGAACTTTAATTAATTCTTACAAATGATCTCAAGGCCGAATGCATTCTTACTTCCAAAGTAACATAGTCTAGGATTTATTTCATTTCAAGATTCATACTCATAATTCAAATTTAATCAATTAAACCAACATCACTCACTTAATCAATTATAAAGAGTTTAAGTTAATATCACACATGTACCCTTTATGGCCATTTACACATAATCAAATTTAACCTCATCTATATATTAATTCATGTGGCCGAATATACATACTCTTATATAATGTCAATTTCATTTCATTTAACACCTAGTTTCTACCACTTAATCACTTGGCCGAATAGTCCTAAACTAGCAAAACTACACATTTGTTCATACCATAAACACAAAATCATTTATCACCTAAATTTAACTCTCAATAATCAAACACAAACTCTCATTTCCTACCACATTCAACAAAGAAAATTTAAAGCATTTCTTCATATCCATCTCATGGCCGAACACTTCATCAAGATACCAAGATTCATCATTTGCTAACTCACACAAACTCACATCCAATCCCTATTTATAACACATTCACAATCAACCATTTTCATGCTTCATCATCACAACATCAAAACACTAATCAAGGAATACAACATCCATGGTCGAATTTCATTTCTATCAATTAGCAAAAATTTAAACCATGGGCTAGGTAGAATTCAAACTAGCAACTTAAAACATACATGAATTTCAAAGGATGAAATCAAACATACCTCCTCCTAGCTACAAGCATGGCGAATCTCTTAAACTTTTCTTTCCTTTCTTTTTTCTTTGTTTTCTGGCTAAGGAAGAACAAAGATGAACATCTTTCTTTTTTTTTTTATTTTACTAATATTATTATTTTATCAAATATAATTTAAAATTGTATTAAATTCAACTTAGTGGATATCATCATTTCATGGCCGGCCACTAATTGTAAAAAGGAAAAATTGACATGCAAAACCACATTTTTCTATTCATGCACTAATTGATCCTTGTTAAATTATCCTATCACATTCTAAATTGTTTCATATAAGTCCATAGTAATAATTTCACATAAAAATGACCAAATTAACGCATGAAACTTTCACACATGCATTTACTCACATCATAACCATGAAATAAAATTTTTAATTATTTATAAGACTCGGTTTTGTGGTCCCGAAACCACTCTCTGACTAGGGTCAAATTAGGGTTGTCACAGGTCACTTTTGTTCCTGCGATTTTGGCAGAGACGTTCAGATCCTTGAATGCGTGTAGGAGGGCCAGTGCAGACAGGTTTGTTGGTTGTGCTCAGTTACTTTTAGCTTGGTTCTACAGTCACTTCTGATTGATAGATAGGGTGGTTTGTCAGGTCTTCTTCGAGGATTATTCCCCGTTGAAGGACATAGCAGCTTCGACTAGGAGAGTTGATGTTCCTGAAAAAAATTGGATAGCGCTACTTCAGAACTTGCAGTCAAAGGATGTGGAGTAGAGGACTCCATGGATTATTCCTGGTGAGATTCTTTACCGATGCGGCAGTTTTGATTGGGTCCCTTTGTTGGGAATTTGGGGTGCCATTGGTTATGCCCCTTTGCTTGTGTTGAGGCAGCATGGATTGAGACAGTTCATACCAACAGCTTACGAGTTGGTTCAAAGTGAGTTCGCATATAAAGGAGATGACTACAAGAGGAAAGTCAGTGATATCTCTAGTGCTTGGAACAAGACTTGTCGATTAAAGGGAGTAGCTATTGGCCCTACTACGACTCCAGAATACGTTGAATGGAGAGGTAGAAGGATTAATGATAACATCCCTAGGCCAAGCGTGGAAGGAGCTCGACCGATAGAGGAATATTTACAAGTGATGCCCTCGGAGTTAGAAATTATGAAGCAAGAGTTCGAGAGAAAGAACTTAGAGCTCGAGAAGAGGATAGCAAAGCTCGAGGAAGAAAAAATATACTTGAGCCTAGATGTCGACGTTCAAAAGAGGGAGGTTGAAAAAGAAAGGAAGGAGAAAAGGAAGATTGAGGAAGATCGAGATGATTTAAAGGAGCATTACAAAAAGGCACAAGTATCCTTGAAGAAAGCGAGAATAGGAGGGTCTTCAAATCAATTGCAGAAAGAGGTCCGGGAGGAAAAGTCCAAAGCCGAATATTGGGAGAGGAAATTCCAAGAGATATAATTACGGAATTTGACCTTAGAGAAAGAAAATCAAGGGTTAAAAACTAAGATGACTGAGCTTGGGCGATCCCTTCACCTATAACGGAGTCGTGATTCCATGGTAGAGAAGCTAAGGGCAAGGTTGAGGAGTTGGAATCATCGTTGCAAGATAGTAAGCTTTTTATCGAGCAGCTTGAGGCACGAGAGGATTATTTAAAGGGAGAACTGTGCCAGTCTAAAAAAACAAGTCAGAGATAGAGATTACCTTATTGGAGAAGCCTTAATACAGATCCGAGAGGTAGCTGAACACGTTTGAGACTTGGCAGTACGAGCTGATGTATTGAGTATGATGTATGAGTCATCTCGGATGTAGGTCGAGAGTTAGCCCTTTTTATTAGATAGAGTTAAAACTTTGAGCATTAGGGCGAAAGCGTATTTGTAATTCTCTTATATGTAAAGATATTCTTTGTCTAAATAAAGTTTTCTAAATGAGATTGAATCAGAATCGATGTCCTTTTTGCATTTCATGTATTTGCATCTCATAACATTTTATCGCATCGTTTGCATTCAAATTTATAAAAAGACCCTAATTAGTTAAAATTAACTCAGAAGTAGAAAAGAAATCTGAAAACCACGCATCAGTACGGAACTCATGCAAAATCTAGGAATATGGATCAAAGGTTCGAACAGCTACAAAAGGACATGCAGGACCAATTGCAAGAGCAATTGGCAAAAAAGCAAAACGATATGAGGGAGCAAATGTTGGAAGCTTAGAGGAACATGATGGCTGAGATGGCTCAACTACTAAGGGCCACTGATAAGGGAAAGGCTCCCATGGCAATCACTGAAGAGGAGAACGAGGGTCACCCTTCTGGTTTTACTCCACCCCACATGTCTACACAAACCGAGGCACTTCCCCGAAGGCCATCTGTCACTATAAGACCTCAACATGGGCCGGTTGATGCTAGGATCCATATGAATTACCCGACTGGTTCCGGATTTAATCTGGGTGATAACCCTACCAATCCTCTCATTCCTAACTTGGATATAGCTGAAAAAGAATATTTGAGAACAGAAGCCGCCAAACAGTTGGAGGAACGTTACCGATGGTTGGAGGAGAAATTTAAAGCTTTAGAGAGTGCTGAGGGGCATCATGGAGTTGATGCCAAAGATTTGAGTTTGGTCCCAAACTTGGTACTTCCCCATAAATTCAAAATGCCGGAGTTTGAAAAATACAATGGGACTACTTGCCCAGTGGCCCACATTATGATGTTCTGTAGGAGAATAACCGGATATGTGAACAATGATCAACTATTGATTCATTGTTTCCAAGATAGCTTAGTGGGAGCAGCAGCCAAGTGGTACAATCAGTTGAGCCGAGCTAGAATAAATTCATGGAAAGATCTCGCGCAAGCCTTCATGCAACAGTACAATCATGTGACTGACATGACTCCTGAGAGGATTACTCTGCAAAACATAGAGAAGAAGCCTAATGAGAATTTTAGGCAATATGCGCAGAGATGGAGAGAGGTGGTAATACAGGTTCAACCACCACTACTAGAGAAGGAGACCACCATGTTGTTCATCAACACCCTAAAGGCCCCATTCATTACTCACATGATTGGAAGCACTACCAAAAGTTTTGAGAACATAGTCATGGCGGGAGAGATGATTGAGAACGCCATAAGATGTGGTAAAATTGAAGGAGAAGCAACCAAAAGACCGGCCCCAATGAGAGAAGACAATGAGGTGAACAACACGAGTAGCTTCAACTCGAAGGCAATTACAGTTGGTCAACCTAAAGCAGCTGCGGTTGGGCAACAAGGTTCTCAAAGGCAGGAATCTGGTACAAGGCACGAGAGAATGCAATTCACACCTATCCCTGTGACGTATCGTGAGCTTTATCAAAGCTTATACGATGCACATGCTATTGCTCCTTTCCACTTGAAGCCATTACAGCCTTCAATCCTAAATGGTATGATGCAAATGCTAGATGCGAGTACTACTCTGGAATATCAGGGCACTCAATTGAAAATTGTACTAGATTCAAGAAGGCTGTGGAGAGGTTGATCAAGATGGGGGTTATGAAATTTGATAGTACTCCAAATATTGAAAACCCTTTGCCAAATCACGACAATCAAGGAGTGAATGCCATTGGCGAGGCTAGTGAGAGAAGGATAAAGGAAAATGTTGCTGAGGTGAGGATGCTTATGAAGGTAATTTGGAAGGAAACGATGAAGAGAGGGATGATAACCTCTAGGAGAGAAAGAGAAAAAATGGGGAACTACTGTGAGTTCCATGGAGAAGAGGGTCATGAGACCCAAAATTGTGAAAGATTCAGAGCCTTGGTGCAAGGCTTCATAGATAATAAAGAGCTACAAATTTTTGAAGGTAGCTCTTATAAAAGAGAAATAAATGTGCTGGAAGACGAACAAAAAAGAACCAGCTGGCCAAGGATTATTATCTCCCTGCCAGGGAATAACGAAGTGGGGACACTAGCAGTGCCCAAGGTCATTATCCATAAGCCTACTCCTTTCCCTTACAAGGATAGCAAAAGAGTACCATGGAGTTATGACTGTAGTGTGACAGTGCCAGAGGAAAAAATTATAGCCAGCGCATCTAAAGATGTGCAAGTTGAAGGTTCCCATACGCGGAGTGGGAAACGTTATGATATGGGGGGCGTCAAAGTAAAGCCCACAAAAACAAAAGGTGTCGAGGTGGAGAAAGAGAAAGAGACCAAGGTACCCATCAATGAGCCCGTGAAGGAGGAGTAGGCTAAAGAATTTCTAAAGTTCCTTAAACATAGCAAGTATAGCGTGGTCAAGCAATTGCGTAAGTAGCCGGCTCGCATATCAGTATTGGCGCTACTTCTGAGTTCTGAAATGCATAGGGATGCATTAATGAAGGTGCTCAATGAGACATATGTCACCCATGACATATCTGTTAATAAGCTGCACCTGTTGGTGAATAATATAAGTGCTGATAATTTCATCTACTTTAATGATGATGAAATCCCACCAGGGGCAGGGGGTTAATAAGGCCTTGCACATCACCACCCGATGCAAGGGGTACACACTCCTAAGCGTGCTTGTTGATAATGGATCGGCTTTGAATGTTCTACCATTGTCTACTCTGAACCGATTACCCATTGACGATTCTCACATAAAGGCATGTCAGAATGTGGTAAGAGCCTTCGATGGTACAGAAAGGAAGGTGATGGGTAGGATTGACATCCCTTTGGAAATTGGGCCGAACATATACGAAGTAGACTTTTTGGTAATAGATATCAAGCCTTCCTACAATTGCTTATTAGGCAGGCCATGGATACATTCTGCGGGAGCAGTGCCCTCTTCTTTGCACCAGAAATTAAAGTTAGTGATAGATGGACGGTTAGTAACTGTCAATACAGAGGAGGATATTATAGCTGCAGTCACTAGCAAGGTCCCTTATGTCAAGACGAATGAAGAATCTATGAAGTGTTGCTTTCACTCTTTAGAGTTTGTAAACGCAGCCTTCATTTCAGAAGGGAGTAAGTTACCAATGCCAAAGATAGTAAGAGCTACGAGGATGGCTCTACAAGTGATGACAGGAAAGGGAACCTCACCAAAAAAGGGGTTAGGAAAATATTTTCAAGGAGGGACTCAAATCTCTAAACTTAAAGAGAAGAGAGATCGCTTTGGTCTGGGTTTCAAACTAGATTATAAGCAAAGGAGGAAGGAAATTGAGAAGCGCCAAAAGGAAAGAAGAGTAAGTCTCAATAGAAAAGAAGTGGAATGGGAGCCGATGCATTCCCTCCAATATCCCGAACCTTCATATCGAGAAGGTTACTCATAGAAAGAAGTTATCAGATTAATGTTGTACAAGAGGAAGGATCAAGACAAGGAAATCTTGAGGGTATTCGCCCTTACGAATCAGGAAGCTCTCTGAACAATTGGACTGCGGAGGAACTTCCTGTAGTCTTTAGAAATTTTTCAGAGTAATTCTCGAAACATTCTTGTTTCTCTAAAGCCTAGGAGTAATAGAATTACATTCGTGAAATAGGCTTATGATCATTTATCATTTTTTAATAAAACATAACTTTTATTAATTCAAACGAGTATTGTTTCATTTTTATCAATCAATATTCCGTCAAATTTTGACAATTCTTATTCTTTCATTCATAGTACATAAATAATCATTCTTAAATTCATTCATTCTTTTTATATTCTTTATACTTCACAGATCCCTAGATATCAATGACATGAGCACTGATATATCAAATCCTGATTTTTCTCACAAGCAAGGCATGTGTTTAGAAGGATCTTAGGATTTTGAGGATGTTCAGGACTGTGATGTGTCTTTGGATCTTTTGAGGATGGTAGAACAGGAGGAGAAACAAATCATGCCACATGAGAGAGAGGCAATAGAGAGTGTAGCCCTAGAGGAAGGAAAAGAAGTGAAAATTGGCACACATATTGCTGAAGTTACGAGGCAAAGGCTAATCAAATTGCTACGTGAGTTTAATGATATCTTCGCATGGTCTTATCAAGATATGCCAGGGTTAAATACTGATATCGTGGTGCATCGTCTTCCAATAAGACAGGATTGTAAGCCAGTTCAACAGAAGTTACGAAGAATGAGGCCAGATATCGTGTTGAAAATAAAGGATGAAGTCAAAAAGCAGTTCGATGCAGGATTCTTGCAAGAGGTAAAGTACTCCGAATGGGTAGCTAACATTGTACCAGTTCCTAAGAAAGATGGGAAGGTACGAATGTGTGTTGATTACAGAGATTTGAATAAAGCTAGCCCAAAAGATAATTTCCCTCTACCACACATAGATACTTTGGTAGACAATACAGTGGGATATTCATTGTTCTCTTTCATGGATGGATTCTCAGGGTACAATCAGATAAAGATGCATCCTGAGGACATGGACAAAACCACCTTCATAACATTGTGGGGTACCTTTTGTTACAAGGTAATGCCTTTTGGATTGAAGAATGTAGGGGTAACATACTAGAGGGCTATGGTGACCTTATTTCACGATATGATGCACAAGGAAATTAAAGTATATATCGATGACATGATTGTCAAGTCTCGAACGGAGAAGGAACATATTGAAGTTTTAAGGACACTATTCTTGAGATTAAGGAAATTTCAGTTAAAACTAAATCCTGCAAAGTGTACTTTCGGAGCTAGGTCAGGGAAATTACTAGGCTTTGTGGTCAGCGAAAAGGGAATAGAAGTTGACTCAGACACAGTTAAAGCTATACGAGATTTGCCTCCACCACGTACTCAGAAGGAAGTTCGGGGTTTTCTAGGAAGGTTGAATTACATTGCTCAGTTTATTTCATAATTAACTGAGAAATGCGACCCTGTTGCTTTGGATAAAGTCAAGCAATATTTGTTAAACGCTCCAGTACTATCTCCACCTTGTCCAGATAAGCCATTAATTCTGTACTTGTCAGTGTTTAGTAATTCCATGGGGTGTGTGCTTGGTCAGCATGACGAATCAGGAAGAAAGAAAAAGGCGATATACTACCTCAGTAAGAAATTTACACAGTGTGAGTTGAGATATTCGCCAATTGAGAAATTGTGTTGTGCTTTAATCTGGACGACTCAAAGGTTAAGACAGTACATGCTATACCATAGCACTTGGCTTATTTCAAAACTTGATCCTTTAAAGTATATGATGGAATCAACAGCGTTGAATGGGGGAATGGCGAGATGGCAAATTCTGCTTTTAGAGTTTGACATAGTCTATATGAGCCAAAAGGCTATAAAAGGAAGCGCGATAGCAGAATTTCTGGCTAGTAGAGCTCTAGAGGATTATGAGCCGTTGAATTTTGATTTCCCAAATGAGGAGTTGATGTGTGTCGCAACTACAGAGGATTGTTCTTGGAAGTTGAGTTTTGATGGGGCATCCAATGCAGTAGGAAATGGAATTGGGGCGGTATTGATATCCTCAAATGGAGATTATTATCCATTCACATGTAAATTGGATTTTGGATTTTGATTGCACAAACAATATGGCTGAGTATGAAGCATGCATCATGGGACTCCGAGTGGCTATAGAGCGAGGAATAAGAACAATGGAAGTATATGGAGACTCTGCATTGGTGATTTACCAGCTTAGAGGTGAATGGGAGACAAGGGATCCTAAATTGATCAATTACCGAAAGGTAGTCTTGGGGTTACTTAGGGAGTTCAACGACATCACTTTCAATTATGTCCCACGAGACGAAAACCAAATGGCAGATGCTCTAGCAACCTTGGCTTCACTAATTAGAGTGAATAAAGAGGAAAAGATGAGACCCATTCAGATAAGTATCTTTGAAGCTCCAGCTAGCTATTGTAACATTGAGGAGGAAGAAAAGAATTATAACCCTTGGTATCAGGATATATTGCGATATGTGAGAGATCGTAAATATCCAGAACAGGCAACTGAAAATGATAAGCTAACTTTAAGAAGATTAGCCTGCGATTATGTTTTGGATGGTGACATCTTGTACAAAAGGAGAAAGAATCAAGTACTGTTGAGATGTGTTGATGCTGTGGAGGCAAAGTTAATTTTGGAGGAAGTTCACGAGGGTGTTTGTGGGACGCATGCTAATGGTTTCACGATGGCTAGACAAATCATGAGGTTTGGATATTATTGGTCTACTATGGAAGGGGATTGTATCGACTACGCCAAGAAATGCCATAAGTGTCAGATATATGGAGGTAAGGTTCATGTACCACCTTTATCTTTACATGTTATGACTTCTCCATGGCCTTTTTCCATGTGGGGCATGGATGTCATTGGGCCAATATCACCAAAAGCTTCAAATGGACATCGCTTTATTTTTGTGGTCATTGATTACTTCACGAAGTGGGTAGAGGCTGCTTCTTATGCGAACGTTACCAAGCCGGCTGTAAGTCGATTTCTGAAGAAAGAGATCATTTGTCGGTATGGGATGCTTGAGAGGATCATATCAGACAATGCATTAAACTTGAACAACAAAATGATAGCAGAAGTTTACAGTCAGTTCAAGATCAAGCATCATAATTCATCTCCTTATCGCCCAAAGATGAATGGGGCAGTAGAAGCGGCTAACAAAAACATCAATAAGATAGTGGAGAAAATGACTGAAACCTACAGAGATTGGCATGAGAAGTTACCATTTTCACTCTTAGCCTACAAAACGTCTGTCAGAACCTCTACTAGGGCAACTCCTTTCTCGCTGGTTTATGGGATAGAGGCAGTGTTACCTATTGAAGTTGAAATACCTTCTCTTCGAATTTTGTCAGAGATAAAGCTGGATGAGGCAGAATGGATTCAATCATGATATGACCAGTTGAACTTGATCGAAGAAAAGAGATTAAAAGCTATTCGCCATGGTCAGATGTATCAGAAGCGAATGATGCGAGCTTACAACAAGAAGGTTCGTCCGAGAGAGTTCCATGAGGGGGACCTTGTGCTAAAAAAGATTCTTCCCATTCAGAAGGACTTTAGAGGAAAATGGATGCCAAATTGGGAAGGGCCATATGTCGTGAAGAAGGCTTTCTGTGGAGGTGTATTAATTTTGACAGAAATGGATGGGAAGAGTTTACCCAATCCAGTGATTTCAGACTCAGTCAAAAAGTACTTTGTCTAAAGAAGAGGAGAATCCAAGGTGAAAACCCGCAAAGGCCCCTTGAATTTTCACTAAAAAAAATGATAGAGAGGCCAAGGTGAAAACTCGCAAAGGGCACCTTATGACCAAAGGGGTTTTGAGTTGAAAACCCAAAAGGGCAGCTCAAATTTTGAAAGGTACACAGTAATCTCGCTATGACTAATTCAACAAAGAGCGAAGTGTGTCACATATCGGGGCACCAACAAAGTACTTTGATTTTTGAACACATGTTGAACTCAAGAAAGACTTCATGGAGCTGGTGTATAAATGCTCAAGCGACAATATCTAGGGAATCTAACCCTTGTCTTGTTTGCTATCTTTAGATTCTATTTCTTCTTAAAGGTAGGCTTTCAGATTAATTTCCTTTGTATTTTTTTTTGACAAATTCATTCAAATCTAATTATTCTCGGGATTAAATTCATTTTCTATTGTTCTTAAAGTGTGTTGCATTAAATAATGATAGATGAACTAAATAATTTTCACAAATGAAGTTTTGCTCATTATTCTGGAAATTTTTAGATAATACAAGAAACTAAAACAGAATAATTGTTCGAAGAATTCACGTAAGTGAAGTTTGAAAGAACTCAAAGAAATTCCTTTTTTAGTCCAAAATGATAATTGGACAAATCAAATGATTTGATTTTAAGAGAGGACCATCTTACGAATATTTTTGATGGGTCATAGCATTTGAAGAATAGTACAAACCCATGGGCTGAGTAAAGAATGACATTTCGAGAGAAATAAGGTTGGGCTTTGATAAAGGAATGAGTAGTGACATCTGAATAGGGGTCATATTCATAAACATTTTGCATCATAATGTCTAGTTAGGAGCATTTGACTCATTTCAATCATAGCATCCTAATCATTAGCCATGAAATCATACACATTATACAGGTTATGTCCTTTAAAGGATAATGAAGATTGGTGCACCTTAAATCCCCTAAGCAGTAGGGTAATAGGCCAAAGCATAGCAGATCTAACCTTCAGATGACTTTACTGAAGCAGATCCAAGATGATTTGGCATTCTTGTGTTTACAAGGAACAAATCGAATACATAGCAGATTTGACTTTTGGATGTTCTCACACCAAAGCAGATCTAAGATAACATGTCTGGCATCTCCATTTCGACAGAGAGCAGATACATAGCAGATCTAACCTTCAGATGTTTATACTGAAATAGATCCAAGATGATTTGGCATTCTTGTGTTTACAAGGAACAAATCGAAGACATAGCAGATTTGACTTTTGGGTGTTCTCACACCAAAGCAGATCCAAGATGATTTGGCATTCTTGTGTTTACAAGGAACAAATCGAATACATAGCAGATTTGACTTTCGGATGTTCTCACACCAAAGTAGATCTAAAATAACAGATCTGGCATCTCCATTTCGACAGAGAGTAGATACATAGCAGATTTAACCTTCAGATGTTTATACTAAAGCAGATCCAATATGATTTGGCATTCTTGGGTTTACAAGGAACAAATCGAAGACATAACAGATTTGACTTTCGGGTGTTCTCACACCAAAGCAGATCCAAGATAACAGATCTGTCATCTCTATTTCGACGTAGAGCAGATACATAGCAGATCAAACCTTCAGATGATTTATACTGAAGCAGGTTCAAGATGATTTGGCGTTCTTGTGTTTACAAGAAACAAATCGAAGACATAGCAGGTCTGACCTTCATATGTTTATACTGAAGCAGATCCAAGATGATTTGGCATTCTTGTGTTTACAAGGAGCAAATCGAAGGCATAGCAGATCTGACTTTTAGATGTTTTCACATTAAAGCAGATCCAAGATAACAGAGCTGGCGTCTCCATATTCGACGGAGAGCAGACACATAGTAGATCTAATCTTCAGATGTTTATACTGAAGTAGATCCAAGATGATTTGGCATCCTTGTGTTTACAAGGAGCGAATCAAAGACATAGCAGATTTGGCTTTCACGTGTTTACGCTAAAGCAAATCTAAGATGATTTGGCATCTCTGTATTGTCAGGGAACAAATCGAAGAAGCAGATTTGGCGTCTCTTTGTTTGACGGAGAGCAGATCGAGGATATCAACATGACAGTCATGAGTTTGCAATGAGCAGATTCAAGACCAGGATCTGATAAGACCGGGCAAATTTGGTCTGTCTATAAGTCTTTGCTCGATTCCTATTACACAGCAATGAGTAAAAAGGGGCAGCTGTAGTAGCCCAAATTTGACCGGGCCTTAAAATCAGAAATAAAAATAAATAAATGTTTATTTATTAAAGTCCATTTACAATAGCCCATAGGCCCAAAACCAAATACTATAGCCTAGCTAAACTACCCTATACCGGTTACAACCCAATACCCAATACCCCTGAACTAATCCAATAACCCAGGACTTAGTTGGCCCAATCGGCCCAACTCATTTTCAGTTTTGGGAAACCCTAGCTAGGGTTTGTGCCGTAACTCCCAAACCATACCAAGCGACAGAAGACTTAGCGCCGCAATCAGCCCAAGAGTCACGCCCTTCGACTCGTGATCGCCCGTCTCGCAGTGACTCGTATCGCGCCGTAATCTACGGCTGAATCAACGCCGGTGGTTTACCCTCCTCGATCGCCTGCAAAATGGAAAGAAAATGACAGAAAGGAAACAAGTATGGCAAGGAATGATTTTAAATATGTAAACAATGCTATGTATAGTATGATTTTAAATATGTAAACAATGCTATGTACAGTGGCTATAAAAGCCTGAATCGAACAATGTAAAGGGGATCGGAGTTTTTTTTCCACAGAATAAAATACATACATATATCACTCACAGAAGAAACAGAGTTTATTTTAGAAGGTGATCTTTTTATATCATATTTTGTTTTCTTTTCTCTTTTCTTAGTCGAACATACGAACTGTTTTTTTTTTTAAAACTAGTAATATTTAAGAGAAAGGGAATTACCTGTGAAAGGATGAGGGTTTTTGACCCTCTGATCACCGTGCATAGTGGTGTTCGCGGTGGTGCGTGGGCACGTGGATACCTGAGGACAGTAACCCGACAGAGCTCAGGGGCTGACCCCTAATCCTCTTCAGAGGATTTTTTTTTTTTTTTGAAGGACCGGTGCAAAATGGTTTTAAGGTCTAAAAAGTGGTTTATATAACCACATACAAACGGTGTCGTTTTGGCCTGAGCGGTGGCCTTCAAAACGGCATCGTTTCTAGACCAGGATCCGCGCGTTGACCCGATTACCCAGGGAGGATTTGCGTGTTTTCTGTAAAATGGGTAAATTGCCTAATTAACCCTTCCGTGTTTTAAATTTTTTAATTTCATTTCATTTTTATTTTAATTTAGCCCCAATATTTTATATCTATTTCAATTTAATCCTAGCGCCCTTTAAAAATCAGTTCTAGAGAAACGGTGTCGTTTTGGGATTAGGGCCAATTGCCCAGTGAGTCCTTCAATTTTTATGCGCTTTTCGAATTGGCCCAAATTCTTTTATATTCTTTTAATTAGCCCAAAGTTTTCATTTTTTTAAATTTTAACCCTTTTACATATTTTTAATTTGTTTTAAATACTTTATATATTATTTTATGTTATAAATATTAGTTATATAAATGATATATATATTATTTTTATTCATATTATCCATTATATTATATTTATTATTATTTATTTTTCAATTATATGTAATTAAATTTTATTATATTATAGGATATTATATTATTTTATATAGTATATGTATTATTAATATTTTATTAATTAAATATTTTTTAATGTATGTATTATTTTTTAATGATAATTATAGATAAATAATAAAAAAATTTTATTTATGTTATTATATTAATATATGTTTCCTATAAAATTTTATATACATTATATTATATTATTTTATATTTTATCGTACATTTATCTCTTAATATATATCATCATGTATAGTTTTAAAATTGTATAAATTACTATTAAACATTATTTTTTTATATACTATTAAATATTTAAAATTCATTTATCATTACATTACTTTATATATTGTTATATTTTATATCATTTATATATTAAATGCTAGTTGCATAATATTATTAAGTGTTGTTTGTTTGATATATATGTTATTATTATTTTTATATGTCTAATTGTATATCATGCATTGGTTTTTTAAATTAATTATTACTTTGTGTGTTCGTATATTTTGCTTATGTCTCTTCAATATATGCTATGTATATCTTAATATGTATGTTGTTATGTAACTAAGATTTGCTATATTTATGTATGTATCTAGCATAGGACTTTTATATTATTGCTATCATATTATTTAAATGCATGTTTTAGCTACCTATTATTATAATATGCTATATCATATGTTATAATATATATATATGGTTCTTCATGCATTAATTAAAAGCGAGATTCAAAAGTTTTCAAAAAATAAAAAGGCAATGCTTGGTATTTGGAAACTTCGAGGAAGGTAGTGCCCTAACTTATTGGGTTGCGACTTTTCTCGTTGAGTTCAAATAGTCAAGCACCCTTCTAAGTTTTTAAGGTTTTCAAAATACGGGTAACTGTCTTGGAATTTCAAAGCGTTGTGTCCTAACTTACTGGATATGGTGTTTTGTCGTTTTGAGATAGGGATTTTCAAAAAAGGGCTAGCTTAGCTTCGAATGTCTTAAAAATATTGCTTCCTAACTTATTAGATGTAATATTGTGATTCATTTGATACAAGTGAACCCTAATTTTCAAAATTAAAACATTCTAATTAAAAGAGGTTTGCATCTTAAAACTTTCAAATTTCCGACATTAAAGACACTTGATAATCAATTAGGTACCAATTTTTGGGCGTTACGAGGGTGCTAACCTGTAACACCCCCTACCCGTATCTATCGTTGGAATAGAGTATGAGGCATTACCGAGATGCACGAAACACTTACAGATAATTTAAATAAATTTTCATAACAAATTGTTTCGATTTCATACTATTTGAAATTTAAGCTTTATTCACCAAAGTATTTGAAATATTATCTTTATGCAAATAGCACACATGAGGCACATAATTTCATAATTATGAATGGACACATTTATCAAACATATTCCATGTTTTTATATATATATATATCATAGTTTCACATTTCCATGTATCAATTATCATCGCTTCCTCGTATTTCAGACAAATATGAGTAACAATTCATAAATATACAATTTATTAACTCTTCCTACCAATCACGATTTAAATTGCCAAATCACTTATTGAGCCCAATTTCAATGTTCACTAAAACCTATCATATAAATTTGGATGTATGTATTCATCAATAAATTCCATGTACAGATATCATCATCTCATATTTCCTCATACATTTACTTTCCACATTTATGAGTTCAAATAGCATATACAAGACATACCAATGTATTTCAAGTACGTTTTCATGATATTTCATTTCAAACTCAAATTATTTCATACTAGAAGTTTTCTCATTAACTCATTTGGAATACCAATTCATACGGATAATACACTCAAGGCGTAGAAATATATAATCACAAATGAACTCATTCATCAACCAAGTTTTATGCTCATGTCTCATCAACTCGTATTTCCTTGTGTCACATAATTTCATGTAATACTTACCAAACTTCTTCAAATTAGTGAACATCTTACGGAATTGGTCTACACCGGTATGCACTGAATTTCACTGATAATCACTGATGCCATAGCATAGCTATGGTCTTTTCACTAGAATGCCATAGTTCAGCTATGGTCTTACATCTTATACACATATCACATCGATGCCATATCCCAGATATGGTCTTACACAGAAATCACTTGTCACTTGTAGCCGAAGCTACCACTATTCACTGATCAGGTAGCCGGAGCTACCATTTTTCACTAATCAAGTAGCCGATGATCAGGTAACCGAAGCTACCACTTTTCACTAATCAGGTAGCCGAAGCTACCACTATTCACTGATCAGGTAACCGGAGCTACCATTTTTCACTGATCAAGTAGCCGATGATCGGTGGCCGGCTTACCACTTTTCATCGATCGGTGGCCGAAGCTACCACTTTTTACTTGTCATTTGTCCTTGATCAGATAAGTGTAGCCGAAGCTATCACTTATCACTTTCACTTGTCCTTGATCAGATAAGTGTAGCCGAAGCTATCACTTATCACTTGTTGCCATGGTCCAACCATGGTCTTTTCCTTCAATTCATCTTGTAACTGAACTGAAATGTTCAATTTGATCATTTATTCAATTTTCATGATTTTATATTATTCACGATTTTATCATCAATACATATGAAATAACACATCATGAAATTCATAAGATTAACAAATGATCACTAAAATTTAGCCATATAAACTCAGAAGTTCGATTTTCGTATTATAACGATAATCATAATTTCATAATAAATATTCCAAATAAAACATTATATCATCTCCAAATTCAACACTTATCGATTATAATCGGGCATGTGATCAATTTATACACGAGTCATTTATATATATATATATATATATATATATATTTTTCCTCCTCCTCCTCTCCATCCACATCCTTACTATAAATAACACACTTGTAAGTAACATTATCCATAATTTTCACTACTTACTTATGTGAATATTCAAGCTATTCATCTGTGTCATAGTCACTAAATTATTTTTATCTTGAGCTACAGAAATCCAAATTAAGATAAATTTTCCCAGAAACTAGACTCATATGTCTTCTTATCATAAAAATTTCATAATTTTTGGTTGGGCCAATTAATACAGTTTATTCATTGAAGTCTCCCCTGTTCTGCAGTCTGACAGTTCCGACCCTTCTTCACTAAAAATTAATTATCTCATCGTACAGGATTCGAATGATGTTCTCGTTTGTTTCTCTTGAAAATAGACTCTTTCAGGATTCTAAAAATATAAATTTAAGCCTCTAATTATTTCTATCCAATTTTTTATGATTTTACAAATTCATAACAGGGGAACCCAAAATCATTCTGACCTTGTCTCACAAAATTTATCATATCTCATGATTTAAAATTCTATTGCTTACATCATTTCTTCTATAAGAAACTAGACTCAATAAGATTTAATTTCATATTTTATTCATCCTCTAATTCCATTTATACAATTTTTGGTGATTTTTCAAAGTTAGACTACTGCTGCTGTCCAAAACAGTTTTAGTGTAAAATGTTGATTTTCATCTTGCCCCAAATTTCACAATTCATACAATTCAGTCCTTGCTCAATTAACCCCTCAATTAAGCTAATTTTCTCAATTAATACTTTTCCTAGAAATTATAAGTTATTTCATAACTATTGAAATTCAGAATTTCCACATAAAACTCTAACTTCAAACTCTTTTACAATTAGGTCTCAAACATTCACTTCCTATTCAATTCTTTCAATAAAATCAGCTTATAAACAATTTAAAGTTTCTAATTCCATGCCAAATCATCATATACTTCCAGCACATATTCATAGCAACTTTCAATTTCTTTCATAGAATCAAAAACTAATGAATTCTACAAGTGGACCTAGTTGTAAAAGTCATAAAAACACAAAAATTTCAAGAAATAATAAAGAATTGAACTTAATTGAAGTAAAAATATGAAAAACCAGCTTAAGGGAACTCTTCCATGGTGTTTTTGCTGATGAGAATGCAGAAAAATAAAGAGAAATCTAGATAATTCCACTTTAGTCCTAGCTTTATTAAGTAAATTTTGCAATTTTCCAATTTTGCCCTTAATTCTCCTTATTTTCTTGCTGATTTCATGCTCTTGCCGTCCAGCCCAAATAGACCTTGGGTCTATTTTCCTTTTAAACCCTCTTTCTTTTATCACTTAAGCTATTTAATCATTTCCCACAATTTTGCATTTGATACAATTTAGTCCTTTTTGTTCAATTAACTATCAGAACTTTAAAATTTCTTAACGAAACTTTAATACTATCTTATTAACACTCCATAAATATTTATAAAAATATTTATGGCTCGATTTAAAATTCTCGAGGTCTCGATACCTTGTTTTCCATTCTAATTATTTTAATATTTATTTTTAGTACACTATTTACTATTTCAAAATTTTTCCTAACTTCACATTTAACTTATACTCACTAAATTAATAATATTTCCTACTCATTTATCGGATTTAGTGATCTCGAATCACTGTTCCGACACCACTGAAAATTAGGCTGTTACATAACCCTTCCTCGTACGTAACCGACTCCCGAATCCTTTTTCTCGACTTTCATAGACCAAAATTAATGTTTTAAAGCAAAACATTTTATAAAGTGATCCAATCACACCTAAAAATATTGGTGGCGACTCCCGTTTTCGTTTTTCTTAAAGTCGATTCCCATTTTCCAAAATCTCGATTTAAAAATGGTTTCGACACACACGACCATGTGACCACTATTTTACAATTTTGCCTAAAATTGTATGTATTGTTCAGTTTAGCCTCTATATAGTCCCCGAATTATTTTTAAAGTTTTTATTCACTCAATTGAGTCCTTGTTATTATGAATATGCTAGAATCTATGAGTTGATGACTGAATCACTACAGTTATAATGTATGATATGCGAATGTTACATGTTTACTGTCACTGTATTTCTAATAAACTAATATTGTTAACACTGTGACTGTTGAATTGAAAGCATATGAAGAATGTCTATTGCAACTGTTAAACTAAATATATGTTAAGCATATCTATTGTTACTGTTAAACTATACTATATTGTTTCTAGCATGCCATATTGCATAGCATGGGGTGAGACAATTGAAAGTAGGAAGTACTGGCAGTTTAATAATATGCAAACACAAGTGATTCATCCACAACTTATTGGCAGTTTATCTATAAAACATTTGTGGTTCATCCACAACCTACTAGCAGTTATATGCAAACATTTTATTTAAAATTACAGGTGGTTCATCCACAAATTTTTACTCGTAGTTTATCTACAAATTACTGATCCACAAAATAGAGTGTTATTAGATAGATGAGTTCTGGGAAATTTACTATGGAGTGTAGCGGAGTATGGTTAGGATCTTTCCTGATATTCTTGCATTGCATTGAAATTCATAAGCATGCTTAAATGAACTATAGAATTCTACTTTGCTATACAAATGTGATTGTTCTAAAAACTGTTACTATGAATGCTTTATCTACTGTTTTGCACTGGTTTCCTTATGATTGGGCACAGACTAAGCTCGTAAAGCTCACCCCCTTAATTTTCGTCTTTATAAATAACCCACCAGGTTAGGATGTGGACTAAACATCCAGAAGGTCTCAGCTCAAATTAATATTTTCATTAAAATTATTTTAGACTTTGAATTATAATTTCTGTTATTTGGAACTATAATATTTTATTGGAAATGTGGCATGAGACTTAAGTTTTGGGTTTATTTGGCATGCATGACATTTAATTTGATTTTAGGATTGTTCAACCATGGAACCTGATTTAATTTTGCATGAAATTTGGTTTTTATTAAAACTATGTTAAATATCACTTTTTCGCTACATTACTAAGTGATTAGTCTTTGAAATACACATAAAATTGAAATTCAACCTTTTCAAAAGTAAGCATTGAAATCAACTGGTTTTTGAAAGAATTTGTACCTTTCGGAAACACTAAGTTTTCTACTAAAGTAAGCAAATGTTTTAAAAAGATTGTTTTATAAACTCTAACAATTTTACTAGGCATTTTGGTGGCTAACATAATCTTCTGAATTCGGTCTCAACGTCTAGGCCGAGTTGGAGAGGTTATAGTTCTCCCCAAATAAGGAAATATTTTTTATGTAACATACATAAAATAATACCATTTGTCTGTATAATTTGTTGACACATGATGATCAAATAATTATAAATAAAAAATTAATTTCAAGATTGTAACCTTCCCAACCCAACCTAGACATTAGACTAGAATTCAGAAGATTACATCAACCATTGAGATGGCCTAGAAGGGTTATTGAAGTTTTGAAAAAATTCATCTTAAAACATTTTTTTGATTTAGTAGAAAACTTAGTTAATTGCCAAATTATTAATTACTTGAAATCTTAATTATACTTTAACAGCAAAAAAGTGATAATTATTTTTTTAATAAAAACCAAGGTTCATGCATAATTAATTAATAATCATAATTTGAGAGGTTTAATACTTAAATTAAATGTCCCACTAACCACTAAACGTTTCAAACAAGCTATTAACACTTCCTCCATATATATACTCCCACCATATGCAATGCAAAATGGCAAGCTCAAACAGATTACTAAGGTAGCATTTAATTATTTTTTTATAGAATAATATGGTAGCGATCAATATGTTTGTAACAGTTCAATACAGTAGCAAATAATAGGCTTATAGCAGATCAACTCAGTGGAAAAAAGTCCTTATTAAGTGTTCGGTTTAATAGTAGCATAAGGCATGTTGTATATACAATCACAAATACAGATACGATGGACATGTGTATTATTCACAATTCATTCAAATATTTATCTAACATTAACTTATTCAATTGGATCATGTATTCTAGTATTATTCATATTATCAAGGACTCAATTGCATAAAATAAAACGTAAAAAAGTTTAAGAACCAATCAAGGACTAAACTGAACAAATCATAAAATTCTAGGGAAAACTATAGAGTTTGTAAATCAGGGGGAAAATTGTAAACTATGAAAAAGAGGGGCAAAACTATAAAAACTAAAAAATAAAGGCAAAATGATAAAATCTAAAAGATAGGGACAATTGTAAAATCTAAAAAATAAGAGGAAAATGTAAAATTTGAAAAAATAATAGCAAAACAATAATATCAAAAAAATAGAGGCAAAATTCTAAAATTTGAAAATAGAGGGCAAAACTATAAAATCTAAAAAATAGGAGAAAAATTGTAAAATCTAAAAAATAGAGGCAGATTTCTAAAATTTGAAAATAGGGGCAAAATTATAAAATCTAAAAAATATGGGCAAAGTTGTAAAATCTAGAAAAAAATAGGGCAAAATTATAAAATTTAAGAAATAGGGGACACATGGCCATGTGACCGGACTGTGTGGGAAGCCTTGGACTATGTGGAGGAGGTACACAGTCATGTGGCTAGGCTGTGTGACAGACTGTGGCCGTGTGGAATTTGCAAAATCAACCTAAAAGGGAGACACAACCATGTGGTAAGCTGTATGGAGGGTCCTAGGCCGTGTAAGAATAAAAAAACCTAGGGTTTCAAGGGAACATGGTCGTGTGAGAGGTCATGTGGTCCACACGGGTGGCCCACACGCCTGTGTGGTTGGCCATATTGTCCTATCTAGGTGCACAGTTTGCCCTGATTTACTTGTAAAAGAACACACAGCTTTCATCGAGATTCTGAGTGATGTCCCTCAAGTTTAAATCTGGTCCGATGAACCTGTAACGGGTCATTCAAACGAAATTTGTACACGAGTTAGGGTTTGTTTTCTAAAATTTATCAAGATTCAACAATATTAATGAAAGATTCGTCAAAAGCCATGAAAGATAGACTAATTGATTTGAAATATCAATATTAAATAGAAATTCTACAAAATTTGAGGTTCTAAACTTTAGACCAAGATGCACTTACCAAACTTGATAGAATTATGGAGGCTATCAACGATGAATTCAACAATTGGAAGAGAATCAATTTATCGAGGATTGATTTGATATCGAGAGCAAAAATAATTTTAACAATGGAATGACCAATTTGATTAAAAAAAAAGGGCAGAAAAGAAAAGAAGAATTTAAAGGGAAAAAGAGGGAGAATCAAATTGAAATAGAAATGAAATCAAAATCCTAGGATAAAGGAAAATGGACTAAATATCTAGGTTTTCAAACTTTTAAGGGTTGTATGGTAAAATGCCCAATTTTTTTGAAATTTAAAATGAAAGGGACTTTGGAAATGGGTGATTCAAACCTAGGTAAGGAAGGGGGAAACAAATGTGCTTAACCATTTAGGCTACAGCCCATTCTTGTTTAGTTTTTAATCTATTTAATATTTATTCTATTGTGGTTTTCATTCTTGGTTGTTGAAAATAAAAAGTAAAGAAATGGGAAAGGTGTGGTTTGAACCTAGGACCTCTAAGGAATATACAAACCTAAGGCTTATTTCTTGCTTATTTATTACAAAAAACTCCCTATATTTTAGGGTGTGACAGTGAAACTCAAAATAAACATGATTATCCTTGGCAACTAAGCAACAAACAACAGGTTCTTGCACACTTCAATAACACGCAGAACATTCTTAAGCTGCAACACTCTAGAACCAAAATGAATAAAGGAAGAACGTATATGAGCAATAGGTACACTGGCACTATTGCCCACAAAAAACCTACCAGTACCTGTATAATCAACAATAGTGGGTATATTAGACAAATTGTTAATGACATGATTTGTAGCCACGGAATCTAAATACCATAGTTGATCCGAGTTGTAGGGCAAGGCGAGGTAAAATGAAACCCTGATAAAGGGGGTGACTGAGCTTTAATATGCATGGAAGGCCTGCATTGGTTATGATAAAAAACATAAAACTGATGGTGAGACTTGTATGATTGTTGCTATTGATCATTGAACTGATGAAAATTAACAGGCATTTGTTGACCTTGATCTACATCTGAAACACCTGAAAAAGATTCATCAAATAGATAATAGAATTTTCGAACTACATGTCCAATCTTGCTGCACAACTGACACTGAGGTCAATTTTGAGAAAACTAGCCCCCACGACCTCAACCACGACAGGATCCTCTATTGGAAAAAAATCTAGTATGAAAACTGTTTTGTTGCACAGAGAAAAATTAAAATTTTTAAAACCGACCCGGTTTGTAATATTTGTAGCAATAAACTTTAATTGAATCTATACCTTTTTTTAGCTTAGTAGACGTTCGTTGTTCTCGACTTTCAACCAAACAATCTTCTCTGTTATTCTTATACCACGAACTATTCGAGTGAGGGCTCGAACCAATTAAATCCAAACACAGAACTAGACAAAGTTCTCTCCTTTTGGGGTGAAAACAAAAATCCTCTCTTCTTAATAGAAACTGGTAGAATTGTTATTCTAAAAAGATATATGTAATAGTCAAGAATAAATTCTCTCTTTTTTTCAGTAAAATAACAATATCTCAAAGTTGTGTTCATAGCTCCACCGATGCCATCTATTTATAAGAAGAGAAGATATAGCCTTTGTTGAGTTGTAATGGTTTGTTTCAAATAGAAAAAAAACATCCTACTTAGAAGAGGACTAGGGTGGACGACACACTCTAGTATTCCTACTATGGTTGTCACCCTTTTCATGTCTATAAGAGGTTTTTGGCCTCTCTCTCATCAGGTCCAATTAAAAGTACTTCCTAAGCCTTTTTACCTAGTACTTTGTAATGTGATCCAACCTGATTTAATGTTTCTATTTCCCAAAATAAAATTTAATAATTATATATCAAATAATTTTTTCATCCCTATTTTACCCTTAGCAAAATTTTGAAGATTTTACCCCTGGTAAAATTTTGACAATTTTGCCCATTGTAAAATTTCAAGAAAACATGTTCAATATTTCATAATTCAATATGTTCACTATGAACGAATGTTTTATTTTTCATTTTTAGGCTTCAAAACAGTCCAAAAGCATAAACTCATTGTTTTGATCATTTTTTAAGTAATCCATATAGGATTGCAAATAGGTCATTTCCATTTTCATTTACATTTCCATTTCCATTTTTGGAAACCTACATTCATTTCCAAATGATTCCATTTCTCCATTTTGGAGAAAACCATAATCATTCCTGAATGTTTCTCTTTTCTCTTTTCCTTATCATTTTGTTCATTTCTATTCAAACACACAATTCATTTTTTGTTTCAATGAGCTAGCGGAGGGACCGATTGGACATATGTGGTTAAGGCTTAAATGATTTATAATTAAGTTCCAACTTTTCATCAATTAATTATAAACTCATTTAGTCACGAAGTCATTCCACTATAGTATCGTGATTAAGCTCTCTCCAACAACATAACATTATGAAAGTAATTATTCACTGCTCGTTCAATGACATTATCAAAAGTGTGTTACCCTCATAAGATATCCTTGACCTCTTTGGGATAATATCAATTCTCCCAATATGATCATATTTTATCTCATGTTAACCATTACATCTTCCTTCATAAAAAGTCAATCACTATCAAATAGTGATAAAGTCATCAATCATAAATACAAACGACCCGTGGCCACGTTTAGTTTTCATCAACCATGTAATGCCAATGAGAGGATATCATTTATCCATGTTTTGGGCTATGAATTCCACTGTTGTAAATGACACTACATACTACAAAAGTCGTACACCCAATGCACCAACTTTCGGTTCCTTATCTATTTGAACTCAGGCTTTTACTTACATCAAAATGCACTAGTTACGCATACATAGTTCGCCATCCACTCAGGATTTAGGTACGCCACACTATGAACATCACAAGTGAATAAATCCATAAACGAATTTAGGATCTATTCTACTTAGGTCCTTTCTGTTGTACTGTTAGTCCAGTCATTCATATCTATGTCTCTATCTTCTAGGAGTCATTCGCTCCAATGCCTAAGGCAAGACATCTCCCCAATTGGACTTGATAGATGACATATTAGTTTTTCAATTAGTTTTCTCATTTCTAATTAGACTAAGGACATGTTTAGGTTCATCTACTAATACAAGTTGTCTTTTCGTACTACGATCCAACCATGTAATACTGCTTAGTATCAGTTTAAACAATAGACAACCAATGAGCAACATTTGATTCTATTTTGCTTTGCGTGTAAAATTAATTTGGGGAAAATAATAAAAAGTATATTAATGTAATTTATGAATAATTTTATTAACCAATCTATTCAAAAAAATTACAAGTGTACTTAGACGAAAATACTACACTTAGTACAGCAGATTCAACAGTCTCCCACTTATCCTAGTGAAGTAGATGAGTCATGTTTTGCATTATTTTACCCTTCATATGTTTCCCAAAGAGCTCTCTAGCTATAAGAGTCTTGGCTAAACAAATCCCCAGGGTTTGTCCTCAGATGCGATTTTTTACTACATCCACTATTCTGTCAAACACTCTCATTTCCCTTAATGTGTTTTGTCCTTATGTGGTTTCTTTTAGGTTTAGCTATATCCACACTATTATAGTGTCATAGATTTTTCATGCTTTATATTTTGGCCCTCCACAGTGAAGTTAGTAGTGTAACCTTGCTTGGCACTTATTCACACTATGGACCCACTATTTAGGACAAAAGTATAGCCTGATGTCGATTTCCTCGACTCTTGACATGTTTGGACATCAGAATTAGTATATCCAATAGGAATAAAGTATCCTCTGGGATACACAAGCATATAATCCCTTGTTATCTGTAAATACTTGAGTATATGCTTAACTGTTTACCAATACTTTGGTCTTGGATTCGTCTGATATCGACTTACTAACCACACTGTAAAATAGATATCTAAGCGTGTGCATAGCATAGCATACATGAAACTTCCTACTGCCGAAGCATAAGGAACCTTCCTCATGTTCTCTCTTTCTTCCACTATCTCAGGACAATCCTCTAAAGAGAGATGAAATCCCAATACATAGTTTTGATCTCCCTTCTTCAAATCGGTCATTGCATAACGCTCCAATCTCTTATCTATGTATGAAGCCTAATACAGTGTTATCACTTTTTTCTTTCGATCCCTCAGGATTCAAATACCTAGAACAAAATTAGCTTCTACCAATTTTTCATGCTAAACTGCTGGGTTAACCACATTTTAACCGATGATAACTTCCCTACATCATTTCCAATTAGCAGAATATCATCGACATATAGAACAAGAAAGACACATTTCTATCCCTTAAACATTTATAAACACAAGGTTCATCTACAGTTTACTCAAATCTAAAAGTCTTGATCACTTGATCGAATCTTTGATTCCATGATAGGGCACTCGCTTAAGTCCATATATGGATCTAAGCAGTTTGCAAAATTTATACTTGTTTCCTTTAGCTATATTCTAATGGGTTACATTACGTAGATGCTCTCTTCAAGATAGTCATTCAAAAACGTTGTATTGACATCCATTTGTCAGATCATGTAATCAAGAGCCATCATATTAGATAGTAATATGTAGATTGACTTGAGAATGGCAATTGGATAGAATGTTACTTCGTAATCGATTCCTTCTTTCTAAGTATAACATTTTGCTACAAGTTTGGCCTTATAAGTTTCCAATTTTCCATCCGAATTTTTTTTCCTCTTGTAGATCCACTTACACCCTATGGGTTCTATCCCTTCCGTAAGTCTACAAGTTCCCACACTAAGTTGGAATACATAGAGCCCAATCTTAGCTTTCATAGTTGTTTCCCAGATCTTAGAATCATCACTCTACATCGTTTCATCATATGTGAGTGGGTCATCATCTTCCTGCTTGGTAGACTTAGTGTTGAAAATAATTTTACTAGATTGGAAGAACTCAAGCCTACAAAAGACCCCCTACTGTGACAAGGCTCCTTATGTTGCTAACTATTTGTAGGTCTACTATTAGGAGTTGGTTCCAGAACTATTTTCGTAGGGTTTTGTATATTTCCCGAAAGCTCCTTGAGTACTTCTTTACTCTGAGGTTTGAATTCATTCATGTAACTTTTTACAAGGAAAGTAGCATGAGTTGAGAGTATAACTGTTTGCTCTTTCGGGTTATAAACCAAACCACCCTTTGTTCCCTTTGGATATCCTACACACTGCACAATTATGTTGGCGAGTCTAACTTCCTTGCATCTTTATCCAATACGTGGATCGGGCATCCCTAAATCCTAAAATGATTAAGATTCGATTTCTTGACATGCCACAATTCGTATAGGGTTTTTGATTCTGACTTAGTTGGCATATCATTCAAAATATAACAAGCCATTTGTGCAGCATATTCCCGAAAAGTGATTGGCAGCTTCGAATAACATAACATTGAATGTACCATGTCTAACAATGTTCGATTTCTTCCCTCTACCATGCCATTCTATTTTGGAATGTCTGGCGCGGTTAACTGGGATAGAATCTCATTCTCTATGAGGTATCCTAAGAACTCATTAGATAAATATTCCTCACTTCGATAAGACCGAAGTGCCTTTATGGGTAAACCTAGTTGTTTCTCCACTTTTGCACGAAAGTTTGACTCTTGTGTTGCATTAGTTATACACACTTATATCTGGAATAGACATAAATAAAGGTTGCATAATACTCATAACCACCTCTTGCACTAATGCTCATGGGGTCACATACGTCATTGTGCACAAGTTCTAGGGGTTTTTGGGCTCTCGCTCCTTTTGCATTAAAAGATCGCCTAGTCATCTTATCTTTCAAGCAAGATTCACATTATGGAAGATCAACTTCTTTAAGCAAAATTAAGATTCTATCTTTTACAAGTATAATGATTCTTTCTCGGTTAATATGAACAAGCCTGAAATGCCAAAGGTACACCTCATTAGAGTAAGAAGTTTTAAGTCTTTTATTTGATATTTCAGTCTCAAGCAGTGTGTACATCTTTGGTTTGAAAAAATAGATATTATTTAACATCCATCCATTATAGATAAGATTGCAATTTCTAAATATTGCAATTTTGTTATTAAAAGTCATGCCAAGTTATCTTTATATAAACATGCAATGGAAATTAAGTTTCTTTTGAAACTTGGTAAATAGAAAACGTCTTTTAAAATAATCTTCCTAAAATTATCAAACTAAAGATGTACATCACCTATTGCTTCAACTACCACACTTGTCTCGTTCCCGGTCTGCAACTATAAGCTACTATCTCTTAGATCTTTCATATCCTTGAACCTCTGTAGAGAAACATAAACATGATTAGTGGCTCTCAAATCACTGACTAGTGGTATATTAAGTCTTCTACTAAACAAGCTTTTATTATTAAGAGTTCCATGCCTTTGCCTTTGGTAGCTAGATATTCTTTCCGCTCTTTACATTTTGCCTTGAAGTGCCCTTTCTTACTCTAAAAGAAGCATTTAGACTTAGATAAGTCTTTTGGCTTTCTATTTCTCTTCCTTTCCATTTGTGGTGGCCCAGAGACCTTAGCCTTACCTTTCTTAGTGTTCTTTCCCTTCCCTTTTGAAGAAGAAGCGATGACTATATCTTTGTTCTTTCCCTTCTCTTTTAAAGAAGAAGGGATGACTACATCTTTTTCTACTTTACAAACCAGCTAATTGTCGTTCAACATCAACTCATAGGATTGTAACTCCTTCATGAGTTGTGTAAGCATCAGGTTATACGGCTTGAAAACCAACAAAATCCTTGGACAAGATTTTGAACACCATCTCTGTTTGGGTGTTTTGGTCCAAATTGGCCTCATTGTCTACGACCTCTGCAAATAGCCCATAAGAGTGACCATATGGTCTTTGATTGGAGTGTCGGGCTTTTGCTGGGAATTCATTAGCTAGTTATAGCAGATTGTCGAGCCAAGGCAATTTGGCCTCTGAACATGTCTTCTAACTTATCTAGAATTGCTGTAGCAGTCTTACATCTCTTCAGTCGCTTATATAGAGTGTTGGTCACGCTTGTCAACATATAGCAATGAATTATCTCATCAAACCCTTCCCAGTGTTTTCTAGCCTCAACTTGAGAGGACGGAGGGCACTTAGTATCAAGAACTATTTTAAGCTTCTCACAGATCAAGACAATTATCAAGTTCATTTTCTATTCCTTTTAGTTGTTTCCATTCAGTTTGTTTTCAATGAGTATGTTCAATAAGGGAGTTGGTGCCATTTTCAAATTGAAACTAAAAACATTCATATATTAATATATTTATATTAAGCATTTAAAAAAAAATTGCAACATTACAATATGCATTAATATGATGCATACGTCTTACATTAAACCTTGAAAACATTTGTAAGTCGTTGCAATGATAATTCTTACACCCATTGAATCAAGCCACCGTGGGGTTATCATAATCAACTAGTAAGAACATGGATTTCCATCTAATTAGTACATAAACCTAATTCCCTAAGCATTCAAAAGTACTAATAGTCGTGTAATGTTTGACCATCATTCTAACTTAAGTAGAGCTCCATGGGGAGTTTCTTAACCAGAAGATCTTGAGTGTATAACCATCAACTCAACAGATATCTCATCATGCACCGAATAGCTTGCTTTGACTAATTGTCCTCTTTTGAAGATAGAATTTCTTGACTTATCACATGATAATGTCTACCACAAGGACCAATCCAATTATCATTTGATCACAATAGAATTCTTCTTACTTCCAGGAAATCTCTTCAGTCAAATCCACATAGCAATTCTATCGTGGGGTAGTGCACTTGCCATGCCATCACAAGAGACCATTGATGGAGGTCGTAGGTCTTGTTTAAAGACCTTCTCCCACTCAATATTTTAAAAAACATGCAAGGTTTTTATAATTTTTGGTTTCAATCATGTATGATAAATATATGCATAACAAGTACATGTGGCATTATTTCCTAAACTATGTGGCATGCTTATCTCATATATGCATGACATGCTATGGCAGTTTTATAATATTCACATTCAATTATTCACAAGATTAAATCAAACAATTTTGATTCTTCACAATTTTTCTTTTAAGGGAAAAACTGAAGAAGTGAATATGAACCGTGGACCAAGTAGGTTCCCAGGAAAAGAAGGTCATTCATATTTAACCACTTAAAAATCAATTCTTTCCTTGCTAGATCCAATCCCAGACATGCACCTTCTTATTATCACATTGTTCACAATAATTGAATAACCTAAAGAAGTGAATGGAGCAATACAAAACATGTATTTTCTCATTACCGCACTTCTTATCTTTAATAGATCAATTGTGGATCATCTCATACATATATTTCACAATTATATCATAAATACTTATTAAACAGATATATAAATAGATGGGTAATAAAATAAAATCGTCAGCCAAGGTTTCCATGGTTCTATTTCTAGAAAATAAATGAAAAAAAAATTACATAATTTTTTGCCTTAAGGAATTCCTTGTATCTTCAACCGCCATCACTCCATCTTCTCCTCATCACAAACTCCTTTTTGGAAAAATTACATTTATGTCCTATGTTTGTTTATGGCTCACAAAAATTTTATAAATAAAAATTAATTCTCCATAGATATGATAGTCCACGGTCTATTTCCTAAGCACCACAACCTTGGTAAAAAATAATAAATATGTAACAAATATATATAATATTGCATTCATTCACACACATTCCCCTAAACATGCAAATAATTACAAGAATGTCACATCTTATCAAATATTAATCAAACAAGATGAAGAGAGAGATTTAATCTCGGTTTACACCATAAACATATCACAACCTGGCGCTCTTGATACCAATTGTTGTAAAAAAATTGGTTTGAAAACGGCTTTCTTGCATAGCGAGAAATTAAAAATTTGAAAATCGACCCTGTTTGTGATATTTATAGCAATAAACCTTAATCAAATTCATACCTTTTTTTTTTTTTTTGCTTAGTGAACGTTCGTTGTTCCCGGCTTTCAACGAACCGATCTTCTTCGCTATTTTCATACCAAGAACTACTTCAAGTATGGGCTCGAACAAATTGAACCGAAACATAGACTAGAAAAAGTTCTCTCCTTTTGGGGTGAAAATGAAAATTCTCTCTTTTTAATAGAAACCGGTAGAATTGTTATTCTGGAAAAGTATATGTAATATTTGAGAATAAATTATATCTATTTTTCAGCATAATAACAATATCTCAAAGTTGCGTTCATAGCTCTATCGGTGTCATCTATTTATAGAAAGAGAAGGTAGAGTCATTGTTGAGTTGTAGTGGTTTATTTCAAATAGAAAAACAACATTCTACTTATAATAGGATTAGGGTGGACGGCACACCCTAGTATTCCTACTAGGGTTGTCGCCCCCTTCATGTCCTTGAAGGATTTTTGGACCTCTCTCACATTGGGTCCAATTACGAGTATTTCCTAGGCCTTTTTAACCCAGTATTCTATAATGTGATCCAACCTAATTCGGTTTTTATATTTCTCAAAATAATATTTAATAATTATATATAAAATAATTTTCTCATTCCTATTTTAACCCTAGTAAAATTTCGAGAAAATATGTTCAATATTTCACAACTCAACATGTTCACTATGACCAATTTATTTATTTTCATTTTTGGGCTTCAAAATAGTTTAAAAACATAAACTCATTCTTCCGATCATTTTTTAAGTAATTCATATAGAATTGCAAATGGATCATTTACATTTTTGGAAACCTACATTCATTTCCAAATAATTTCATTTCTCCATTTCGAAGAAAACTATAACCATTCATGAATGTTTCTCATTTCTCTTTTCCTATTCATTCCTTTCATTTCTTTTCAAACACGCAATTCATTTCTGGTTTCAACGAGCTAGCGGAGAGTCCAATTAGACATATATAGTTTAGGATTAGTTATTATTTTGAATAATGTTATTTTGCATTAATTACATAAAATAAAATTATATTGTTTGTTGAATATGTTAAAAATGTTTTAAATATTATTTGAAAATTTTTTATTATAATATTTGAATTTAAAAATTAATATATTTTAATTATAGTGGATAATACAAATAAGAAATATTCTTTGATGCTAATAGTTGTAATTAAAAATATAATATTTAAAAACCTCATTAAATATTAAATATTAAATACGTAAAATTATATCTCTAACGTTACATTAAAAACTAGTAATTTAAATTGTAAAGTTCAAATATATGTTATATCAAATTTATTTTTGGTCTAATTTCGTGAATGATTCCTAAAGTTTTTTTATATCCATTTTTTCATCTATTTTTTTTTTGTTAGTACAATATGATTTGAATTAATTTTAAATAATAGGCTTTTTAATATTATTTTTATTAGTAGAATATAATTTTAATTAATTCTAAATTGTAGGTTTTTTTTTATTATTTTGATACCTACCATTAATTTTAAATCAACCTATTTTTCATTAATTTTTATTCAATTTTTAGTACAGTATAGAACTATTCGTCAAATATATGTTTATAATTTTTTTAAACTTTTTTATTCATAATTTATATCATTGAATATTATATATTGAATTTAAATCCTTACTATATTATGGTTCAAGTTTTTATTTGGTTATTAAAAAAATTATTTATTATAAAAATATAAGGAAATAATTTATATAAATTTATTTCAAAAATGATAAAAATAATTTTTATTACAAATTTTGGAAATACACCTTTTTAAATAAAATATATCACAAACAGTTTTTTATTTAAACCAGTAAATAATTTATTACCAAATTATTTTTAAAAAACATTTTATAAAAATGTTAACCAAATATTTTTTTATTATAATTAATTTTTTAAAATAATTTTTATTTCAAAAAAATTTGAAAACATTTGTAAATTATTTAAAAAAAATTTAAATATAATTAAATTTTGAGGAAAAAAACGTTTATTTGTTTTTGGCAAATAGAGTTTAATAATAAACATCAAATTAATTAAATATTTAATTATTAAAATTTAGAATTTAAATTTTTTTAAATATATAAAAAAAACTTTATTAAACTAAATAAAAAAATAATGAAATGTAAGAAATCTTTAAAAATTTTCTAATTTAATGTAAAAAAATTATTAAATATCTTTATAATTTAGAAAAAAAATCTTTCAATTTTTTCTACAAAATTATCAAAATACAATTCAAATTTGTATATTAAACATTTGATTGATTTAATTACTTTTTCTAAAAAGTTTTAAAATGGTTATAAAATAAAGAACAAAGAGAATAAAGAACAAAGAAAATATAAAAGCAATAGATAATGTACTTTATTGATAAAAAAGGATAATTATAATGTTTCATCAGAGTCTCTATTTATAGGGATAAGAACTATAAAAGAAGTAGAGATCTAATTCCAATAATTACTAGAATTTAAAGTACATCAACACTTTATCTTTATCATGATGGACATCCACTTAATAAGATATTCATAACACTCCCCCTTGGATGTCCATTGGTAGATAATGTACCTCGTTAAAACCTTATTAGGAAAACTCTGTGGGATAAAAAAACCTAATGAAGGAAGAAGAGTACAGATTCTACTATTACAAGCTGCTTCGTTAAAAACATTTACCAAGAAAACCCAATGGGACAAAACCTTAGTTAAAGGAAAAGAATACAATTTATTTTAGACTCCCCCTGATGGCAACATTACATATTTGAGTCGACACATTTCAATCTTGTGTAGTAGTCTTTCAATGCTTTAGTAAAAAGATCTGCTAAATTCTCACTAGAATGAATTTGGTGAACATTTATATCACTTCTTTTCTCAAGATCATGGGTGAAGAATAATTTTGGTGAAATATATTTCGTTCTGTCACCTTTGATATAACCACCCTTCAATTGAGTTATACATGACGCATTATCTTCATATAAGATAGTTGATATCTTTTCTTGTAAAGGAAGATTACATATCTTCTGGATATGTAACACACTTTCGACTTGCCTCATGCATTACAATTATTTCTGTATGATTTGAAGAAGCAGCAGCTAATGTTTGCTTTGTTGAACGCCATGATCTGGCAGTACCCCCTGTAACGCCCTAACAAGTTTATTTCTGTTTTTGTAATTTTTGACACAACTGTGTATCTGCTTCAGTGGCTAAGTGTTCTGGGTGTGTGTGGGAGGTCTTGGGTTTAAGTCTCACTTTTGGCAAATTTTGTTATTTTTTATCTAAGCCTTACCCATGTTTAGTGGGCTTATATAAAACTGTCTATTAATTCATATCAGAATGAGCCTGCTGGTTCGAGTGGTAAAGGAGTTGGTGAACTGGGGGTCCTATGTTCGAATCCCTGCATTAGCAAGGATGTTATTTTTGTTCGGTTTTGTGTTAGTGTTCCGGTGAAGTTAGGATTCTGGGGAAGTTGAGATTATATGGTTAGTGGGGGGTTAAGTGTTATCTAAGTGGTTTTTTATTTTATTTTATTTTATTTTATTTTTTGATTTTCTCTCTGTCTCTAACGTTTCTTCTTCCCCTTTCCTCTTCTATGTTTTTCCTCCTTCAATTTTTCACGGCTGTCCTCTGATAAACACCAAATTATACATATTGTTACTCCAAATACTTAGCATATTTATGGATATTTACTATTAGATGTGTGAATTTTGGTGCTCTTAATTCGGTTATTTCATGTTTTGTACTCAGAAGAGCACCAAGAGTCAAAAGGAGCCAAAAATGAGCTTAAAAGAGACAAAAAAGACCAAATCAAGAAGATCAGATGGCCTAAGCCTTGCCACACGGGCTGCTCACACGCCTGTGTCTGTCAAGGGTGTCGTCCAAGGATTTCACGATTTACACGGCCTGGCCATTGACCCACAAGGTCGTGTGAAATTTGACGGAACGAACACGGCCTGGCAAACACGTCACACGGTCGTGGCACACGGGCGTGCCCTTTTTTCAAAGAGTTGTATTTTACACGAAAAAAGGATACTTAGGGAAGAAGAAAGCCAATCCAAAGCCTATATAAACACCCTAAGTATGACCTACTAGAGGGGCTTTTCCGGGGTCTCTTCCAGAACTTTTCTGGAACATAGAACCACATGCCAGGAATTACTTGAAAGAAGCTAGACGATCCATCCCAAAAGCCGGAGCTACTCCAAGACTGAAGATCTCTCTCAAAATCCCTTCAGGAGTTTTAGAGTTTTCTTCATGTTTTGTTATTTTTATACTTTTGAGATGTACTCTTATTTCATTATGAACTAAACCCCTTAGATACCTAAGGGGGATGAAACCTATGATGGATCTTGTTATTATTATCTGAACTATATGATAAATACTTGACTTGTTCTTAATTATGTGTTTCTAATGCTTGAGTTAATATTCCGGGTATTGACTCATGATTTAATGTGCTTATGCAGAGGAGGAATAGACCCTGCCTAAGATTAGATTTGGCATAATTAAGCAGAGTTGATCGAACGCCTAGAGATAAGGTTACAAGATTTTGCCGGATTAGAGTGAAACCTAATATAGGAGTCCATAGATCGATTTACTGCTTCCCTAGGGGTTTTAATTAGAATGAGATTTCAATTAAGGAGTCTCACGAAACAAGTCAAGTGAATAAATCGTCTGGTTCAGAGTTAGATAGCAAGTGAAATCTAGGTGGATTCCTCCTTAGGTGTCGTCTTTATCAATTGCTTCTCTTTAAGTCTTTTTCCAAATTTTCTCTTCGCTTTAATTAAATTAGTTAATTAGTTTAGATAATTAGTTTAATAAACAAACCCTTTTATTCCTAGGCTAAATAATAAAAAGATAGTTATTACTAGTACTTTTGGTTCCCTTGGGTACGATATCCCAGTCTTGCCATTACTATACTATTGTTCGATAGGTGCGCTTGCCTTTTCGTCATGATAATAGTTAGTCTAGGTTTGATCTTTATTATAAATATTAATTACTTGTTACGAATCACGCGATCATCTTTGATCTCTGTGGGAATTTCTTGGTTAATCTTCGCTACTGCATCCTTGATCCTTTATTAGACTGGTAAGTGACCTTTTAGCCTTTAACTCTTGGTTTGGGTTTAGTTCCGTTAGGGTTTGGTGACTAAGTGGTGAATTTTGTGTTTAGGAGAAGGTTGTGAGGCAGGAAATCACACTTCATCGGCTTGATTCGAGGTTGTGTTTGTTTTTGGTAAGCGGTAAGTCAGTTTTACGTATTTGGGTAAATCGTGTTATGTTCGTTTTTGGTTACTAAATGGTGTTGGGCACTCTATTTTAGGCACCAAAAATACACTTCGAAAAAAGTAGAAAAACTATTCTGTCGACACTACACGGGCATGTGGTCACCCGTATGGTTGGCCGTATGCGGGGCACGACCGTGTGATCGACGAAGGCTTGGCCGTGCATAAGACACGGCCGTGTGGTAACGTGAGTGTGGCCGTGTGAGCCACACAGGCTAGGACAAGTTGGGCGTATATGCCACATGGGCGTTTGTGTTTTGGGCCAAGCCGTGTGGGCCACACGGGCAAGGCCAATCTGGGCATGTGCTCTGAAATTTTCTTTAGGGTCACACGGGTTGTTTCAGTCAACTGTAGGCTTACCGTATGGCCAATAAGGGCTAACTAAACCCTAAAACTATGTGATCTGATAGCCTGATATTTTGTTTGAAGTATGATACTATTATGCATGTCTGATTATTCTGGTAGATGGATATTTGATATTTGTATATAAGCATGTTGAGCATGTTAAATCTGTTAATTTTGTATCTTTTTCTGCATCTGTTTTTGGGGTGGGATTCGTATATATGGAGAAAGTGTTCTGGAAAACGACCTTCATCTGTAATCTGGAAGTTTGGCTGCACTTTATCTGATATGTGTCGTAATGGCACGATATGGGGTAGGGGCCGTAGGGGGCTTGAACTGAATCTTCCTCTTTAGACAGTATGTCAAACTTAGATACGAGTGAGACATCAGTTTCGCTTGCTACTGAGACTGGGTCTCAAAGTCGTTCGAATGGGGACGACGCACTGTTCCAGGCCATGTTGAGGATATTTGAGAGGGTCGCTGGACCTTATTCTGAATCTAAGGGTTGAGGGTTGGCAACTGAACGACTCCGGTCCAATGGTGCTGAGCTATCTAGGGGTGTCACTGGAGTCGCCCCTACTATGGCCGAGTATTGGTTGGAGGCCACCGAGAGGATCATGAATGATATAAACTGTACTCTCGAGCAAAAACTTAAGGGTACAGTCTCTTTGTTTCGCGATGAGGCATATCAGTGGTGATTACCGATTGATGAGGGTACTCAGCTTGATCGTTTGAACTAGGACTTCTTCAAGACTGCTTTTCAGGGGAAATATGTGGGAGCGAGCTATATGGATGCTCGTAGGCATGACTTCATGAATCTCACGCAAGGTGATAGATTTGTGGCCGAGTATAAGACCGAGTTTCTGAGGTTGAGCCGCTACGCTTGAGATATGGTGGCGTCTAAGTATGAGAAGTACGTCCACTTTGAGAATGGCTTGAGGGATAATTTGCGGGTTCTGATTGCTCCACAGAGGGGGTGAGGGTTCGCGGTTTTGGTTGATAAAGCGAAGATCACCAAAGAGGTTAAGCGCATCAAGCGTCAAAATAGGAACCGTGAAAGAGGTAAGAATAAGAGAGAGTCGAAGCCCTCTAGTTCTGTTCAGAGGCCCAAAAAATAGGCTAGACCTGATGGGCCTGTTAGAGTGGGGGTTCTAGTTGCTTTTACTGGGATTCAACCTTGTGGAGATTGTGGCCTGCGCCATCCGGGTGAGTGTTGGAGGAGGATAGGGGCTTGTCTGAGGTGTAGTCTCTGGACCACTGTATTAGAGAGTGTCCACAGCGGACTGATCAGATACAAGCTTCGAGACCGGGTTTTGTATAGCCTTAGAGGGCAGTTCAACAACCACCGAGAGGGCATGGACTGGCTAGAGGTGGTAATGGTATGGGCTGAGGACAGAGAGCGCTAGGCAGAGGTGCTAATTAGACTAAGGCAAGACAGCCTACACTGGTTTATGCTGGTCGACCCTGAGAGGATAGAGATGTTCCAAATGTTATCACCGGTACGTTCTTTATTTTTGATGTACCTTATACTACTTTGATAGACATAAGTTCTACACACTTCTATGTAACTAGTTTTGTCTCTGGAAACCTGGAGATTTTCGTTGAGAGCACTTCTAGTGAGATAACTATATTGAGTCTGTTGGGGCAGTCTGTTCAAATTAGTAAACTTTATAGAGATGATCCGTTAAAAGTACAAGGGGCGGTATTTCTGGAAAATCTGATGGAGTTACTATTTGGGGAGTTTGATTTGATTCTGGGTATAGATTGGTTGGTTAAGCACCGAGTCAGTTTGGATTGCGCGACTAAGAGGGTTGTACTAAGGACCAAAGATGATAAAGAAGTGGTTGTGATCGGTGAGCGATGAGATTATTTGTCTAATGTGATCTCTACTCTTATGGCTGAGAAATTAGTTCAAAAAAGGTGTGAGGTCTATTTGGCTTACGTTAGTGTTTCTATTTCTGAGGACTCTTCTGTGGGAGATATCAAAACAATAAGGAATTTTCTGGATGTCTTTCCTGAGGAGTTATCAGGTTTACCTCCGAATCGAGAAGTTGAGTTTAGCATTGAGCTTCTATCGGGTACAGCTTTAGTGTCTATCGCTCTATACCGTATGGCACCGAAAGAGCTTAAGGCTCAAATTTAAGAGCTTTTGGATCGTGGTTTCATCCGCCTTAGTGTGTCTCCATGGGGGGCACTAGTTTTGTTTGTGAAGAAAAAGGATGGTACCATGAGGATGTGCATCGATTATCGGCAGTTGAATAAACTGACTATGATGAATAAGTATCCACTTCTGAGGATAGTTGATTTGTTTGATTAGTTTCGAGGGGCTTCAGTGCTTTTGAAGATTGATCTTCGTTCTGGGTATCATCAGTTAAGATTTAAGGAGGTAGATGTTCATAAGACTGCATTTAGGACTTGTTATGGACATTACGAGTTCCTAATTATGCCTTTTGGTCTGACGAATGCTCCGGTTGCATTCATGGATCTAATGAACCGAGTCTTTCAGCTATATCTAGATTATTTTGTCGTGGTCTTCATCGATGATATTCTGGTGTACTCTAAGAACGAAGATGAACATGATAAGCATCTTAAAATAGTGCTGCAGATACTCCGTGAGAAATAGCTCTATGCTAGGTTGAGTAAGTATGAGTTCTGGTTAGGTGAGGTGACTTTCCTGGGCACATAGTTTCTATTGAGGGGAATCGAGTTGATCCGAGGAAGATTGAGGATGTGTTTGATTGGAAACAGCCTAAGAATGTATTTGAGATTCATAGTTTTTTAGGTCTTGCGAAGTATTATCGGCGTTTTTTTTAGGGGTTCTCTCTGATTGCAGCTCCTCTGACTAAGCTTCTGCGTAAAGGTGTTCTTTTTGTTTGGACCAATGCATAACAATTGAGCTTCAAAAAGTTCAAATCTGTTTTGACTCAGGCTCCTATTCTGATACAACCTGAATCTGGTAAAGTGTTTGTGGTCTACAGTGATGCGTCGCACTTCAATTTGGGATGTGTATTGATACAAGAGGGGAAGGTTGTGGCTTATACGTCCTGTCAGCTTAAGACACATGAAGGGAATTATCTGACGAATGATCTCGAGTTGGCTGCGGTGGTTTTTGCGTTGAAAATCTGGAGGCACTATCTGTATAGTGAGAGGTGTATTATCTACACTGATCAGAAGAGCCTCAAGTATCTCCTTACCTAGAAAGAGTTGAATCTTAGGTAGCGATGATGGATTGAGCTGCTCAGAGATTATGATTGCACAATAGAGTATCATCCTAGTAAGGCAAACGTAGTGGCCGATGCTCTAAGCCTTAGAATGATAACTGATTTGAGAGCGATATTCACTTGTCTTAGCCTATTTAATGATAAGAGTCTGTTAGCCGAGTTACAAATTAAGCCGACTTGGATTGATCAGATTCAGGATAAGCAGTTGGGGGATGAGTCTCTGGGTTTGTGGTTTCGTCAGATTTAGAGTGGCAGTACTTTAAATTTTGGGCTGAATAAAGATGGAGTTCTATGTTTTCGAGGTCAGATTTGTGTGCCGAATGATTCTAATTTGAGACAGTCAATTTTGAAGGAGGCGCATAGTAGCCCTTACGCTATACATCCCGGTGGTAATAAGATGTATCGAGATCTCTGTGAACTATACTGGTGACTGGGTTTGAAACGTGAGATTATAGATTTCATTGCTCATTGTTTGATGTGCCAGCAAGTTAAAATTGCGCACCAATTGCCTTCGGATTTGTTCCAACCCGTTAAGATCCCTTTATGGAAATGAGAACGAGTAACGATAGACTTCGTTAGTGGGTTGCCCTTAATACCCACTAAGAAGAATTCTGTTTGGGTCATCGTGGATCGATTGACCAAGTCCACTCAATTTATTCCGATTCGGACAGACTACTTTCTATAGAAGTTAGTAAAGCTCTATATCTCTGACATTGTAAGACTGCATAGGGTTCCTGTTTCGATAATTTTTTATAGAGATCCTCGCTTCACTTATCGATCTGGAAGAAATTGCACGAAGCTCTGGGTTTGAGATTGGACTTCAGTACTATGTTCCATCCTCAGACATATGGTCAATCTGAGAGGGTGATTCAGATACTAAAGGATATGCTTCGGAGTTGTGTGATAGATTTCTGAGGTAGTTGGGAAGACTTTCTACTACTAGCTGAGTTCACCTACAATAACAGTTTCCAGATGGCACCTTACGAGGCTTTGTATGGTCGTAAGTGTCATACTCCACTATGCTAGACTGAGTTGGGTGAGCATCGAGTTTTGGGTCCTGGGTTGGTTTCTAAGACTGAGGATAAAGTTATACTGATTCGGGATCATCTGAAGGTGGCTTCGATAGACAAAAGTCTTATACAGATCTGAAGAGGAGAGATATTGAATACTCTGTGAGTGACTTCGTCTTTCTTAAGGTTTCTCCGTGGAAGAAAGTTGTGAGGTTTGGTCGTAAGGGTAAGTTAAGCCTTAGGTTTATTAGACCGTATCAGATTCTGAAGCATGTGGGACCGATCGCTTATCAGTTGGAGCTACCTCCAAAGTTAGACCGTATCCATGATGTGTTCCACGTCTCGATGTTGAGGCGGTATCGGTCTGATTCATCTCACATTGACTCTGTTGAGGAGATCAAGATTAGACCGGATTTGACTTTTAAGGAGGAGCCAGTTCAAATTTTGGATCGAGATGTTAAGATTCTAAGGAGAAAGTCCATTCCATTAGTGAAGGTTCTGTGGCAGAATCATTGCACTAAGGAAGCCACGTGGGAACATGAGGACTCAATGTGTTAACAGTATCCCCATCTATTCTGATCAGGTAAATTTCGAGGTCGAAATTTCTTTTAGAGGGTAGAATTGTAATGCCCTGATAAATTTATTTCTGTTTTCTGACACAAATGTGTATCTGCTTCAGTGGTTAAGTGTCCTGGGTGTGTGTGGGAGGCATTGGGTTCAAGTCCCACTTTTGGAAAATTTTGTTATTTTTTTATCTAAGTCTTACCCTTGTTTAGTGGGCTTATATAAAACTATCTATTAATTCATATCAAAATGAGCCTACTGGTTCGAGTGGTAAAGGAGTTGGTGTGTTGGGAGTCCTATGCTCGAATCCCTATGTTAACGAGGATGTTATTTTTACTCAATTTTGTGTCAGTGTTTCGGTGAAGTTGGGATTTTAGAAAAGTTGAGATTATGTGGTTAGTAGGGGTTAGGTGTTATGTGAGTGGTTTTTATTTTATTTTTTATTTTCTTTTATTTTTTTCGATTTTCTCTCTGTCTCTGACATTTCTTCTTCATCTTCCCTCTTCTATGATTTTCCTCCTTTGATTTTTTGTGGCTTTCCTCTGATCTCTGTGGGATTTTTTTGGTTAATCTTTGCTGCTGCGTTCTTGATCATTTATTTGGCTGGTAAGTGACCTTTCAGCCTTTAACTTTTGGTTTGGTTTTAGTAACGTTAGGTTATGGTGACTAAGTGGTGAATTCTGTGTTTAGGAAAAGGTTGTGAGGCCGAAAATCGTACTTCATCGGCTTGATTCTAGGTTGTGTTCATTTTTGGTAAGCGGTAAGTCAGTTTACATATTTGGGTAAATCATGTTAGGCTCGTTTTTGGTTAGTAAATGGTGTTGGGCATTCTGTTTTAGGTGCTGGTGGTCTCAGGAGTGTTTTTGTGGCGAAAACAAACTAGGTGTGTACTTGAAACGCAGAAAATCAAACTTCAGCAAAAGCTGAAAAACTATTCTATCGATGCCATACGGGCGTGTAGTCGCCCATGTGGTTGGTCGTGTATGGGACACGGCTGTGTGATCAACAAAGGCTTGGTCGTGCACAAGACACGGCTGTGTGGTGGCGTGAATGTGGCCATGTGAGTTACACGGGCTAAGCCAAGTTGGGTGTGTAAGCCCACACGGGCATGTGTGTTTTGGGCCAGGCTGTGTGGGCCACACAGGCAAAGCCAATTTGGGCGTGTGGGCCCACACAGGCATGTGGGCCCATAACTCTAAAATTTTCCCTAAGGTCGTACGAGTCGTTCCGATCGACTGTGGGCCTACCATAGGGCCAGTAAGGGCTAACCAAACCTTAAAACTATGTGATCTAATAGCCTGATATTCTGTTCTGAGTATGATACAGTTATGCATGTCTGATTATTTTGCTAGATGGATATCTGTCATCTGTATCTAAGTGTGTTGAGCATGTTAAATCTGTTAAAGCTATATCTGTTTCTGCATTTATTTTTGGGGTGGAATTCATAGATATGGAGGAAGTGTTCTGGAAGGCGACCTTTGCTTGTAATCTGGCAGCTTGGCTGCACTTTATCTGATATGTGTTGTACTGGCACGATATGGTGTGTAGGGATAGGTAGGTGTTTTAAACCCCACATGGTGTGATGGGATGGTCGGAGATGGTGTGTAGAGGATGGGGGTAAGATTCTATATATCTAATCCTATTTTCTGTATCTAAAATAGGCTTGAGCCCAAATCTGTATCTGATTGTTTATGAGATTTTTATATGTTTGCATGATTAATTCTGTTGGGTTACGCACTGAGTTTATGAAAACTCACATCTATTTTTCTGTTATGTTCAGGTAATCCATGGGCTTAGGCGGATCGGTGTGACAAAGACTCAACGGTGACCACTCGAGCGTAAACTATTTAAACTTAATAATTTATGGTTTATTTAAAATTCTAGATGCATTTTAGAGTTTGAAATTTCTGGGACTCTTTGGACTGTATGGTTTTTAACTATTGATTTTTGGTTTGCCTGATAGTTTGCATGCTTTGATAAAATGTTTTATGAAAATAACGGTTTTACGCAAATAAAGGTTTTTCTAAAATACAATTTGGATTTCTAAAATGTGTCGATTTTCCTAAACTTCCATTGTAATAAGTGTTTTGGAAAATGAACTAATTAAATGAAGTCTTCAACAATAATCATGAATAAAAATAAGTTATAAAAGTTGCACGATTTATCAAAACAACTCAGTTTTCAAAACCTATTCTTTGTGACATTTTCGGATACGGCCATAACGTCTAGGCTAGGTCTGGGGTGTTGCACACCCACATGTAAATAAATATCCTGTTGAGATCAACCGTTATGTGGATCTGATAAGTATCCAACATCAGCATAGCTTACTAATAAGGATTTTGAATCATTTAAATAAAATGACCCTATATCAATAGTCCCTCTGAGATATCTAAATACATGTTTAATTCCATTCCAATGTTTATGTGTTGGAGAAGAACAAAATCTTGCTAACAAGTTTATAGCGAAAGCTATATCAGGTCTTGTGTTGTTTGCAAGATACATCAATGCCCTATGACACTTAAATATAGTACTTCAGGACCAAGAAACTCTTCACCATCCTCATAAGGACGAAATTGATTTTTATTCATATCTAACAATCGTACAACCATCGGAGTACTTAATGGGTGTGCTTTATCCATGTAAAATTTCTTTAATATCTTTTCCGTATAAGTCGATTGATAAACATGAATTTCATCTTTTAAATGCTCAATCTGTAAGCCTTGACAAAACTTTGTTTTTCCAAGATCTTTAATCTCAAATTCTTTCTTTAAACAATTTAGTGTATTTTGGAGCTCTTCAGGAGTTCCAATAATATTTAGATCATCAACATAAACAACAATTATCACAAAATTTGATCCAAACATTTTTATAAAGACGCATGGACAAAATTTGATCCGTATAAACTTTTCTTTAATCTGATCAAACAATTTTCTCAAGAAAATCTATATCCTTCTAGGATTTTAAATCCTTCAGGGATTTTCATATCAAGCTTTTCACGTACTGCCAGACTAATAAGATATCTAAACGTGATTGCATCCACCACAAGAGAATATGTCTATTCATAATCAATGTATGGCCTTTGCTAAAATCCTTGTGCTACAAGTCATGCATTATATCTTATGACTTCATTTTTTTCATTTTGTTTTTGCACAAATACCCGTTTATATCCTACCGGCTTTACACCTTTAGGTGTTTGGACTACAGGTCTAAAAACCTCACATTTAGAAAGTGAATTCAATTCTGCTTGAATTGCATCTTTCCATTTTGGCCAATCTTTTCTATTTTTACATTCATCAATAGATTTAGGCTCAGGATCATCATTTTCTTTTTCTATTTCAATAGCAACATTATATGCAAAATTGTTGTCGACAACTATATTTTTTCGATTCCATCTTTTCCCCGAAGTAACATAACTTATTGAGATCTCTTTATTATCATCATTTTCAGGTACATAAATCCCTTCTGGGGTTTTATGATTATTATTAGTTATATCTTTGGCCACTTCTTGGAAACTAGTCTCCATAATATAATCACTTCGAGTATTTGTTCATTTCTTTTTACAAGGATTTTTATCTTTGGAACCAATCGGTCTTCCATGCTGCAGGCATGGATTACTTTCTTTTGACTAATAGTTTTTTCTATTGGGATATCAATTTATATTGGAGCATTTTCAGCTGGTATGTGAGATTTTGTAATTCTCTTTAGGTCAGTAAATGAATCTGGCAGTTGATTGGCGATGTTTTGCAAATGTATGATCTTTTGAACTTTTTGTTTATATTGACTTGTACGAGGATCTAATTGAGATAATGATGATTCATTCCATGTAATTTCTTTTACTAGCTGTATTTTCTCTCCCCCTAATGTTGGGAATATTGTTTCATTAAAGTGGCAATCAACAAATCGTGTAGTAAATAAATCTGCAGTTAATAGTTCAACATACTTAATTATAAAAGAAGATTCATAATAAACATTTATTCCCAACCTCCTCTGAGAACCTGTCTTTTTTCATTGTGGTGGAGCAATTGGAACATATACTGCAACATCCAAAAAATTTAAGATGGGAAATATTTGGCTCCTGACCAAAAGCCAATTGCAATGGGGAGTATTTATTATAACTTGTTGGCCTGATGCGCATAAGTGCTGCTGCATGCAAAATAGCATATCCCCAAGCTGTAACAAGGAGCTTTGTTCTCATAAGTAATGGCCTAGTTATTAGTTGGAGGCATTTGATAAATGATTCAGCTAAACCTTTTTGTGTGTGAACATGAGCTACAAGATGTTCAATTTTTATCCCAATTGACATGCAATAATCATTGAAAGCTTGAGATGTAAACTCATGAGCATTATCAAGACAAATAGTTTTTTATTGCATAATCTAAAAATTGCGTTCTTAATCGAATTATTTGAGCAAGTAGTCTTGCAAACGCAAGGTTGCTAGTCGATAATAAACATACATGTGACCATCTACTACATGCATCTATCAATACCATAAAATATCTAAATGGTCCACATGATGGATGAATAGGCCCACTTATATCACCTTGAATACGTTCCAGAAATGCGGGAGATTCAATACCAACTTTAGCTGGTAATGGTCTAATAATCAGTTTACCTTGAGAACAAGCATTACAAGAGAAATCTTTGAATTCAAAAATCTTCTGGTTCTTTAATGGGTGCCCAATTGAATTCTCAATTATTTTTCACTTCATAATAGATCCGGGATGGCCTAACCAGTCATGCCAAATAGTAAAATTATGTAGTTCTACAAACTTCTGGTTTGTAGGAACGTGTGCCTCAATTGCACTAATATGTGTATGATATAAATCTGATGAAAAAGTAGGTAGTCTTTTCAAAACATATTTCTTTCCACATTCAACATTTGTAATATATAGATATTCAATATTTTTCTGATTCATAGTCTCAATATGATATCCATTAATACGGATATCTTTAAAACTCAATAAATTTCTTTGAGACTTAATAGAAAATAAAGCACCATCAATGACAAATTTTGTACATTTAAGTAATAATACAATTGCTCTTCCAGAGCCTTCAATAAGTTTTGAACTACCCGAGATTGTATTAATATGGGCATCACTTACTGTTAAATGAGAAAAATATTTTTTCTCTTTGAGTATCATATGTTTTGTAGCACTATCAGCAAGACATATGTCTCCATTAATTTTGGATCCAACAAAATTTTGTTCCATTAATTTTGGATCCAACAAAATTTTGTTGAACATCCATATTCTTCATAAAAATAAATAAAATATAACATTAGAAACGTAGCAAATATTTATTGAATATGTATAACTTGCAAAATAAGTAAATAAATAAACATACTTTTTTTAATCAAGAAAATGAACATATTTAAAATAACATAATAACACCAACTTATTATTTATGCAAGAAACATACTTAAAAACAATATAAAATGTTAAAATAACACCAACTTTTCTAATGGTTCTCAAAGAAATCTGTCACATCAAGGTGAGTTATATCATTTAGGCCATGAATTACATCACTCTCCTCTTTTACCTCCATTTAATCATTTTTGGATATAAAATTTGTCTCTTCTTCCCTTTAATAGATGCTTGATAAAGTTTCACTAAATGTTCAGGCGTACAACAGGTACGTGCCCAATGTCCCCTCATACCACATCAATAACATAAATTCTCAACAACCTTTGAAGGATTATTTTGACCACCTCTTTCTTGTCTTTCATTGCTATTCTTTTTCTGGTGGTTAGAAATACCACTATTATGAACACCATGATAACAGTTACTAGTACGTCCTCGACCACGTCCCCCACTATGACCACGACCACGATCGCGATCTTTATAATTTTCATTTTCATATTTATTGTGTAATGCAACATTCACTTTGGGGAGTGGTGCAGTACTAGTGGGACGAATTCCATGGTTTTTCATCAACAACTCATTATTTTGTTCAGCTCCTAAAAGGCATGAAATCAATCCATAATATTTTTTAAAACCTTTTTCACAGTATTGCTGCTGCAGAAGCACATTAGTAGCATGAAAGGTTGAAAAGGTTTTCTCTAACAAATCCTTATCTGTTATGTTCTCTCCACATAATTTCAATTGAGAACTAATTTTGAAAAATTATGAATTGTATTCACTTACATTCTTAAAATCTTACAATCGTAACTGCGTCCAATCATAATGAGCTTTAGGGAGGATCATCATTTTTTGATGGTCAAATCTTTCTTTCAATTTTTTTCACAACTCAAGAGGGTCTTTCACAGTGAGATATTCCACTTTTAATTCTTCATGTAGATGATGACAAATGAAATCATTGCTTTTGCCTTATCTTGGTTAGATGCCTCTTTATTTGCTACTATAGTATTCCCTAAACCTTTAACATCTAGGTGAATTTCAGCATCTAACACCTATGACAAATAATTTTTGCCTGAGATGTTGAGGGTGGCAAATTCAAGTTTGGCAAGTTTTGACATTATAATTACTAAAAAATATATTAGTAAAATAATATTGATCATATTGTTTGTCAGATGTAATTATAATAATGTATTTAAGAAAAAAAAGAAATAACATAAAATAATTTGTGATATAAAATTTTGGATTACCTTAAGTCGATAGAGAAATTAAATTCGATTCCTCCCAAGAATTTTAAGCAAATCGTTGCACAAGTTTGAACCCCTCTTTTTTCGTCAATTTTGGGTATCCAAGCAACCAATTTGAATGCTAGGTATAATGAAAGTAATTCAACGGGAGATTAGAAAAGGATAGAAAGCAATTGAGGTATGGGTTTCAAAATTTTTTTGGTGGGTATCAAATGAAAAATAAAAATGAGGTGGGTTTAGAAAAAGAAAATTGAGAATCATGCTGATAACGTGTTATAAAATAAAGAAAGATAGAGAGAATCAAGAACAAAGAAAATATGAAAGTAATATAGAATGTACTTTATTGATAAAAAGGGATAATTACAATGCTTTATCAGAGTCTCTATTTATAGGCATAAGAAGTATAAAAGAAGTAGAGATCTAATTCTAATAATTACTAGAATTTAAAGTACATCAAAACTTTATCTTTATCATGATGGACATCCACTTAATAAGATATTCATAACAAAAACAAAATTGTAGTCTTTTTTAAAATGTAAACATTAGTTTCTTAAACTAATTTCACTTATTAATTTAAATATATTTTATTTATTGAATATTATTTATTTTTAATTGATTCTAATATCAATTATAAATTTGTTTAAAAGTAATTCTATTATTATGATTATTTTAAAATTTTAATAATATTATTTTCAAAATATTAAATAATAATAATAAAATTTTACATGAACTAATTTACTTAATTTTAATTATTAAGATAATAATTTCGTAAATAAATTAATTTAGAACTATAAAACCAATTTTATGTTGTTTTTTTTTCTCTCATTATTCCTATTTGTGAAGGTACTTATATTGTCAAATTATTACAACTTACCACCAGACATATTTTTTAATATTATTATCCTTAAACAAATTTGATACATGCTGAACTTTTTTCATAAAACAATGGACATGCTGAACTTTAATTTATGTTTTCTATTTTATAGAAAGGAATAAATTATAGAGAACAAGATGTGATCTCTTTTGATCATATGTCAGGTTTGATTTAAAGTCACATGGAACCCAATCAGATTTCATAATTTTTCTATGTTATTTACATATGAAGATTAAATAATAATTAAAGTCAATGATGGCATGACCGCACTTCAATATTGGGTTTAAACTCTAAACAATGCCCAACTATCTTTTATTAAATTTTGCATTTGAATTTTGTAAAATATTCTCTCACCGAGTTTTCTTTTTAATTTTTCTTAAAACATTATGCCACAACTACAAATCATTATAACCTTATCATTTTAAGCTTAAAGTCCACAAAATCATAAAATTAAAAAAAAATTATTGATCTCAATGATTTGGTTAGGGTTTTGAATTTTGGATTTTTTTTATATTAATTTTAAGTTTTTAACAAAATGAGTTGTTTGCATTATTTGGTAAAATTTTAAATCTTTTTCATAAATAATTTTTCAAGTAATTAAAAATATCCAACCTTTTATATGATTTTTTTAAAAAAAATTATATAGATTCTAAAGTTATATTCACTATTCTAAATTTAAAGTAATATTGTAATTTTCCTTTCTGCAACTTTTGGGTAAAGGTTTGTGCTTATTTGATTTGAATGATGGATGAGGCTCCACTTATCATGCTATCTTATTGTTTGGTCAGTTTAATCATTCAGTAATTTTTTATACTTTAATTGTTTTCTTTACTCTGAAACAAAATCTACTTCAATTACACATCATCATCATCATAAAATTAAACTTGGGGCTGTGACTAATGTTTTCTGTAAAAACAATTTCAATCTTTTTGGCTTGTAAATTTTTGGTTTAAGATAAAGTTTTTTTTAATAATTTAAGTTGGTCCAAGTTAATATTTTCTATTACAATTTAATAAAATCATTTGAAATACATCATATACAAATATGACAGTCCATGTCATAATTTAAGTGTATTTTATAATCCTTACCAACAACGCAAAGCAATCATTTTCAGCCCGAAGGATTAATACTGATTGTTTTGTGTTGCTGGAAAGAGTTTATTATTTGATTTCTTTGTTTTTAGTCAACTAATTTCAATTTAAGATTTTTTTTCTTCAATTTGATTTTTTTCGGTTGAAGACTTTAGTTAACTTTTTTAAATGCAATTTACTTTTTTTTTAACTCAAATTAACAATGGGATATTGAGTCTACTCAAATTTTAAATGTTTAAAAAAATACAAAACCTAATAATATTATTAATTCTTACTTTCATAAGAAAAATAAAATACTTCATATATCTTTTAATAAAATTTAAAAAAGCCTAAAAAGATTAAGATGTTATGAATGTTATTAGGTAGATGTTGATTATAATCAACCTTGTCGAAACTATTTTTTGAAAAACGGGGATCGACTTTGGTTTTGAAAATGAAAACAAACATGGGAGTCGCCACCAATCCTTTTTATTTAGGTGTGATCGGATCACCTCGTAATTTAATTGTTTTAAAATGTTTTGTTTTACTAAAACAAAGATTTTGGTCTACGAAAATCGAGAAAACGGGTTCGGGAGTCGGTTACGTATGAGGAAGGATTAGCACCCTCGTAACGCCCAAAATTGGTACCAAATTGATTAATTAATGTCTTAATGTCTAAGATTTTAAAATATTTTAAAATATGGTTCCCTTTTAAAACATTTGTGTGGTTCAAGTTGGTCGTCAAAATTCTCTCGTTTCAAAGGTATATAGCATCGCATCCAGCACAATTGGACACGATTTTTCATACCTTTGAAAATACGATTTTTTGACCCCCGAAAGCTTATACGTTGAAAGTTACAAAAAGATATCCAATTATTTAGTCCAACGAAGAATCGAAGCCCAGCACGGTAGGGCACGATCCTTCGAATTTTCAAATCTTAAACATTGCCTTATTTGAAAATTTTTAAGTAAACCATTGTAAACTAGCTCAAAATGCATTGGTTTGACTTAAAACAAAAGAGAACAATTTATCTTAGAACAAAGAGTTGAAAATTACAAAGCCACATTTGCAAATAAAAGTGAAATTATAAACATGGGACAATATGCACAAATAATGTACTATACTTAGTGAATGAAAATAAAACAAATTAATAAATATATAATAGCAATGAGCACACATCCTATTTTGGAAAACATTAATAATCAAATAATAGAAATTAAAATATAACTAATCAAAGAAACATTTTAGAATAAAATATAACAAATTTCCAAACATAGATAAATAACAATTGAATGATGACACAAAAGTCTAATAAACGGCATAAATAATGCTATATAAAATAATATGAAAATTAAAAACACAACACCTAATATACAAAACAATACGGCACTAAGAGCTAATATGATACAAAACAATTAAAAAAAATATTTGAAAAGTTTACAAAGGAATAACACTTGCTAGAATTTGAAATAACTTATATGTATATAAAAACTAGTAAAATATAAATGATTATTAAAATATATATTATGTAAAAAGAAATTCGAAATAAATAATATATAGAATAATTTTAAATAAAACAAACTAATTTAACTAATGATATATACGAAACTGAAAGCCTAATATACAAATATACTAATTTGTGAAAGTGTTTAATATAAATAAAATATACATAAATAAACAGATTAGATACATAAATAAATTTAAAGGAAAATATATATATACAAATAAATGAACAAATAATAAAATAACAATAATACGGGTTAAAATAAAAAAATAAAAAAAACTGATTATAAAATAAATAAAAGGATAATAAAAAGGAATTAATAAGCAAGTGAACAAATAATAAAAAAATAATATAATAAAAACTAATAAAGTTTAAATAAAAACAAATAAACAAGCGATTTAAATTAGATCAACTACAAATAATTGAAGTAGTATTAAAAGAATTAAAATTAATAATAACAAAAATAATAATAATAATAATAATAATAATAATGATAATTAGGTAGTATAAATAATTCAGTTTCCTTGAAGTGTATATATATATATATATAAAGATAATAAATGGACAAAGGAATAAATAACAATAAAGTAATAATGACAGATGATGAAGTGGCAACAATAACAAAATTATAAATGAAATAATTAAATGAAAACAAAACAAAAATTTAAAGAGGAACGAAAGGACAATAAACAAATGGACACAAGGATTATAATAAAATACGAATGTATAATATATATATATACATATATATATATATATATATATATATATATATATATATACGAGTAAACGAACGAGCAAATAAATAAAATAAAAGAATAATGAACATATAAACAAGTAAATTAATTAATTAATTAATTAATGGATTAAAATAAAAATGGCTTAATTGAAACTTAAACAAAGTAAAAAAGGGTAATTAAAATGAAATTTAAAGTCTTAAATAATAATAAATGAGACCATAAAAGGGATTAAATCAAAATAGAAATGAAATTAAAGGTAAAAAACATAATAAAACCAACAAATTAAATAAAAAATAAAGCAAGGGGGGACAATCAAGTGAGCAAACACATACAGGGACTAAATAAGCAATTAAACCCCCTTTTTAGGCCCTTTTCGAAGCAGCAGTAGGTAAGGGCCCAATTGAAAACTAAATAAATTAAAAGGTAAAATTTATAAAAACGAAAATAACAAAAATGAACTAATTGAAAAGCGCTACAAAAGAGGAAGGACTTGATCCGAAAATATCCCATCAAAGTAAAAACACGCGGATCCTCCAGCATATGGGTCGGGTCACGGGTCAGAGGCCAAAACGACATCGTTTTGGCCTCTGAACCCACACATCAAAACGGTGCCGTTTAGCTATTGCTATATAACTCAAACTTTTTTTAAAATTTTCATTCTTACTCTTCTAAAAAAAAAAAACTAAAATAAACTCTCTCAACTCTCCCTCAACCTCTTAAGTTCCTCTTCTCTGCTAGGGTTTTATACCCATCATCGTCGCCGTCGCCGGACCGCCGCTCCTCCACCGTGGACGATGGTCGAAGAAGTGCAAAACGGCATCTTTAGCCCCCGTTTAAAACCTTTGAAGGCTAAGCCTTCTCTACCCCGAAAAACGAAAGAGGAAGGCCCCTTCTCCCCCTTTTTGGAATCGATTCGGCCGCGGAGGAGAGACCTCTGACGACGGGATCTCGAAGCGACGACGCCGTCGCGGGTTAACTCCAGTGAGCCCTCTCCCTTTTTCTTTTTTATTTTCGTATTTATATATAAAAAAGAAATAAAATAGAAATCGAATAAACTTAAGATTAAAATGATAAATAATACGAAAATCACCTTAAAAGTTTAGATCTTTTGTTTTTCTATTCCAAAATTTTGGAAGCCAGAAGAAAAAACAAGCATGTTAATACATGGCTTTTATAGCCAAATTACAAGACTCTTTATTTCTATCTTTGTCGTTTTCTTGTTGTTTGCTTCTTTGTTGTTTGTTTCTGCTGCTTGCATGCGATTTCTTCCTTTGCAGGTGTCAGACGCGCGTGGAGGCAGGTGGTGTCAGAGGAGCGGCTGCAGAGGGTGGTTGAAGAAGGCTAAGGTGGTGCTTAGGGTTAGGATTGGCTAGGGTTTTCCTTTTTTCTTTTTTGGCTGAAAATTAGTTAAGGTTGTGGGCTGATTGGGCTTTTAGGGTTTTAATATTTGGGCTGTAATTGGGTTGGCAACTTTGTTTGTAAATGGACTTTTAATTTGGACTATTTTATTATTTGTTTGTGTTTTATTCCTTTATGGGCCCCGGGCAAGAATTGGGCTGTACAAACTTTTCACGTTTCATCTTCTTGTAATCTCTTTTTTATTTATGTATTAGAAAATGTGGAGTCTAATCTCCCTATATATATAAGAGTATAGTATTTGTAATGAAGATGGAAAAGAAGAGAAATGCAATGCAAATCTCCTTTTATTTTCATCTATTATTCTTGTGTCCTTTGCATTATTATTATTATTATTATTATTATTATTATAACATGTTATTAGCACGAGCTTGCCCTATAATACTCAATATTCTGTTGGAAAATAATATTGATGTACAACGTCCTTGTTGAAGCAATAATCCTAAGGTATTTGATTTTCCATGTGTGCTTGAAAGATTTTTGAGATTTCAATATTTTTAATGAAAAAAAAGTTAAAAATGATACTCATTTTTTTTTCGTATTTAAGTATGAATTTATGGTATATATATTCCATTGTATGCTTGTTTATGATATAAGACTTTGAATAATATTGAAGTATCAACAACTTCAATATTTTTTATTAAATATGTATATCTTTCATAATATATGTCATTATTATGACAACTACGTTGCCTATTAAATTATTTCTAATAGAGTCACACATGATTTGTGAGTATAAAATAATTTGACTTTTTATATAGACAAAGCAAAAACCATTGTTTTTGTCCAACATCAACTACATGAAGGATTAAAAGTGGAATATCTAATTGCGAAAGATCCTCTTGACTCTTGAATTGTGTAATAATGTGAAAGAATTTATTTGACCATTAGAAAATGATAGTACTCTCTAAAGCTTGTTATAATTGAAATACTTTATGTGCTCCTACAGCAGTAATATTGTGAAAAAGGCTTTAAAAAATATTTTAAAACGATCTCATGTCTTCTAGTGAAAAAGGCTTCACTCCCTGAAGTATATGTAACAATACATAACAATTATGAAAAATCAAAATATAGAGATCGTAGTTGTCGTTGTAATTGAGGATGTGGTTAGAGACATATTAATAATTGTTAACATGGTGATTATAATAGTGATACTTCTAACCTCTAGAAAAAGAATAATAAGGAAAAACAAGAAAATTGTGGTAAAAATATTTGAAGATTATTAAAAATTCATGCTACCCATGTGGTATGAAAATGCATCGATCACGTACCTGTCGTATGTTTAAGCATCTAGTAAAATTTTATCAAAGTATCCATTAAAAAAATGAAATAATATTGAGACAAATTTCGTTATCCCAACATGATGAAATGGAGGAAAATTTTTTGGCAAAAGATGAAAATTTTCAATATGATGCTAAAGTTGACCATGCATACAAGGATGATTAATATGCTCTTAGTTTGTGTCAAATTTTTGTTGGGATCCAAGTATTGAAATTTGATTGTTTGAATTAAGAATCTTTAGAATCAATGTCTACTTGATATTTGCCTGGGGATGATCTCTTTCTCTTCATTACAATTGATGCTTATAATCACTACTTCTGATCCATGGTAACCTATGTCTGTCTAATCACCTTCTTTTGAAATTTGATTTGATTTCTATTAAGAAGTTCAATTTATATAATTCTTTATTCGCAACTCTATGAATTTATAAAACTCTTCACGCATTTAGTTATTGAGATTTTTATGTGGAGATAAATGTTTTATTTTTTATTGGTTCATTTTTAATAGATATAAATGGTTTAATTTTAATTTTGATTAAGATATATGATTATTGTAAAATGGGATTAAAAGTACTTACTTGTCATGAACTTTGAGATATCCACCCTGTCTAGGTAGTTTCATGATTGAGGTGGAGGTTAGAAAATGTTTATATTTAAACCTTTATAGCTATAAAGTTACTTTAATTTGACCTTATAATATTTTGCATTTTGTTGTATAATGGTATATATAAAAAAAAATATTATCTAACCATAGTGATTTATTAGTAACATGAATTTATTATTTGTTATGTTTAATATATGTTTTATTTATACTTATTCATTTTATTTTTATATGAATAATAAAGTTTTTGAATATCAGAAATTTTTATCATTCATATTGAAAAGATACAAAAGTGTATATTATTTAAAATAAATAAGCATTCATTAAGGTTATATAAAATGACTACACTCATGTATTTGTATTATATATGTCGAAACTATTTTTAAATCGAGTTTTGGAAAATGAGAATCGACTTTAAGAAAAACGAAAACGGGAGTCACCACCAATCTTTTTAGGTGTGATCGGATCACCTTATAAAATGTTTTGCTTTAAAACATTAATTTTGGTCTATGAAAGTCGAGAAAATAGATTCGGGAGTCGGTTACGTACGAGGAAGGGTTAGCACCCTCGTAACGCCCAAAAATTGGTACCTAATTGATTATCAAGTGTCTTTAATGTCGGAAATTTGAAAGTTTTAAGATGCAAACCTCTTTTAATTAGAATATCTCAATTTTGAAAATTAAGGCTCACTTATTTCAAACGAGTCAAAACATCACATCCAGTAAGTTAGGACGCAACATTTTAAAACCTTCGAAACTAAGCTTGTCTTTCGAAAATTTCTATCTCGAAACAACAAAACGCCATATCCAGTAAGTTAGGACACTATGTTTTGAAATCTCGAAATAAATTTTTAAGTATTGAAAACTCAAAATCACTTAGAAGGGTGCTTGACTATTCGAATTCAACGAGAAAAGTCGCAACCAGTAAGTTAGGGCACTACCTTTCTCGAAGTTTCCAAACATCAAGCATTGCCTTTTATTTTTTTTTAAAAACCTTGGAATATTATTTTAAATAACGTTTTAGGATGACAAATTAATGCATCATGAAGCATAGATGTACAAAATATTCTAACATTTCCATACAAACATAAATAATATCATTAAGACAAAACTAAATAACATGAACATACGTTTAATTAAAAAAATCATACTAGGGTAAATATAAGATAATAAACAAATAAAAACATGAATAAACTAAAAGAAAAACGTAATACATGCAAAAATTATGCAACAATATATATCATAAAATAGCACATAAAAGAAATAATTAAACATAGCATATAAAAAAATGAAACTATGCACAAATAAGATAAATGACATACACTAAAAAAATGAATAAATAGAACATTTACAAATTATAAAAATATAATGCAATAGTTCACAATACATGAAATGATAATATAATATATATACATGCATAGAAAATATATATTTGAAAATAAACTATATAAAAAGGTTAAATATTATAATATATAAAATACATAATCAAATGTATAAAAGATAGGAATAAATATACATATTTGAAAAATTAAAATAAAAAAAAGGTTGAAAAACTAAGATAGACGAAGAATAAAATAAGAACAAACCACAGAGAGTAAGAACGCAAGAGGGAGAGAAATTTGAGTGAATGTTCTCAAGAATTCTTATTGCTTCCCAAAACTCCAGTCTCTTTACAATGAAGGGAGAGACCTCTATTTATAGTTGAGCCTCCCCAAATCCAACGGTACAGATCAATTACATCAACGGTTAAGATTAAAGGATATCTACAAGTTAAATCTCCAAGATTACAAGATCATATCTTCAAGATTGCATATCATATCTAAGATTGCAATCATATCTAAAATTGTATCATATCTAAGATTGCATATCACATCTAAGATTGCATATCATTGAAGATTATATTTTCATATGAGTCAAGCTTGTAGATGGACCTTAAATCTTTTCAAGTAATGGGCCATTCCGATCGGGCCAAATTATATTTGTAATTCTGGACTGAACTTGGACTTCATTTTTTTTTTAGGTTTATTATTTTTGTTTTTAGACTTATTTCTGGGCCCGGGCAAAATTGAGTGTCTACAGCTGCCCCTCTTTGCTCATTATTGTGTAACAGGAATAGAGCAAAGACTATAAAAGGACCAATTTTGCCCGGGCTCGCCGAGTCTTGAGTTCTTGATCCTTGATCTTCTTTAAATGGCCTCTTGACGGCTTCAATCTGCTTCACTGCAACTCAGGAAGGCGATATCTGCTATCTTTGATCTGCTCTCCGTCTAATACAGAGACGCCAAATCTGTTATCTTCGATTTGCTCCCCGTCTAATACAGAGACGCCAAATTTGCTTCTTCAATCTGTTCCCCGTCTAATACGGAGATGCCAAATTTTTTATTTCCGATTTGCTCCCCTTCTAATACAAAGATGCCAAATCTGTCATCTTGGATCTGCTTCGATGTAAACACATGAAGGTCAGATCTGCTATGTCTTCGATCTACTCCCCGTCTAATACAGAGATGCCAAATCATCTTGGATCTGCTTCAATGAAGATCAGATCTGCTGTGTCTTCGATCTGCTCCCCGTCTAATACAGAGATACCAAATCATCTTGGATCTGCTTCAATAAAGGTTAGATCTGCTATGTCTTCGATCTGTTCCCTATAAACACAGGGATGCCAAATCTGCTATCTTCAACTTGTTCCCTATAAACACAGGGATGCCATGCTTGAAATCTTCGACCGCTTTCACTGTAAGCACAGGGAATGTCGATCTGCTATCTTCGATCTGTTCCCTATAAACACAGGGATGCCAAATCTACTATCTTCAACTTGTTCCCTATAAACATAGGGATGCCATGCTGAAATCTTCGATGCCGCTTCAGAAGCACGTGAATATCAGATCTACTATCTTCGATCTGTTCCCTATAAACACAGGGATGCCAAATCTGCTATCTTCAACTTGTTTCCTATAAACACAGGGATACCATACTGAAATCTTCGATCTGTTTCGCTGTAAGCACAGGAATGTCAGATCTGCTATCTTCGATCTGTTCCCTATAAACACAGGGATACCAAATCTGCTATCTTCAACTTGTTCCCTATAAACACATGGATGCCATGCTGAAATCTTCGATCTGTTTCGCTGTAAGCACAGGAATGTCAGATCTACTATCTTTGATCTGTTCCCTATAAACACAGGGATGCCAAATCTGCTATCTTCAACTTGTTCCCTATAAACACAAGATGCCATGCTGAAATCTTCGATCTGCTTCACTGTAAGCACAGGAGTGTCAGATCTGCTATTTTCGATTTGTTTCCCTATAAACACAGGGATGCCAAATCTTGTTTCTTTGATCTACATTGTCCCATAAAAGACATAACCTGTAGAATGCGTATGAGTTCATGCCTAATAATTAGGATGTTATGATCGAAGTGAGTCAAATTCTCCTAATTAGACATGTTATAATGCAAAATGTTATGAATATGACCCCTATTTCGGACGTCATCACTCATTCTCTCATCGAAGTTTTATCTTTATACTTCTTGATGTATCAATCATACTCTGCTTCTATGCTTTGAATCAACTTAGTCCTATTGTACCATTCTCTAAATGTTGTGACCCGCTGGAGATGTTTATGAAATGACCCTTTCTTAAGATCAATATTGCTTAAAACGTCCAACCACCTTTTGGACTGAATAAGAAATTTCCCCGAGTACATTCGACCCTCAAATATGGAAATTCTTTAAACAATTGTCTTGTTTCAGTTTCTTGTATTATCTAGAAATTTCCAGAGTAATATGCAAAACTTCGTTTGTGAAGATATTTTAGTTCATCTATTATTATTTTAATGCAACATGCTTTATGAATAATGGAAGACAAATAAATTGATCCTGAGGATAATTAGATTTGGACAAATTATTGGAAGGAATGCAAAAAGATTAACCTGAGAACATATTTTTGCTAAGAAAAAGAATCCAAAGATAGTAAATAGGACAGAAATCAGATGCCCCAGATATCGCCGCTTGAGCGTCTATACACCAGCTCCATGAAGACTTTCTTGAGTTCAACATGTGTTTAAAAGATCCAAAGCAATTCGTTGATGCCTCAATATGTAACATACTTCATTTCTCGTCGAATCCGGTATAGCAAGGTCACTGCATGACTTTCTCAAATTTGAGCTATCCTTTCGGGTTTTCAACTCAAAACCCCTTTGGTCTCAAGGCGCCCTTTGCGGGTTTTTACCTTGGCCTCTCTATTTTTTCTTTTTCTTTTTTTTTCTCTTTTTTATTTTTATTTTTTCCCTTTTTCTTTTTTTCTTTTTTTCCTTTTTTTTTTGAAATAGAAGTCCCAAAGTGCCCTTTGCTGGTTTTCACCTTGGCTTCCCTTCTCCTTCAGACAAAGTACTCCTTGACTGAGTCCAAATTCATTGGATCAGAAAAATTTTTCCTATCCATTTCTTGTCAAAATCAGTGCACCTCTAGAGAAAGCCCTCTTCGCAATATATGGCCCTTCCCAATTCGGCATCCTTTTGCATAGGAAGGATCTCTTTCAGCACAAGGTTTCCTTTATGAAAATCTTTTGGACGAACCTTCTTTGTCATAAGTCTGTGTCATCCATTCTTGGTACATTTTCTTAGGATGAATACTTTCAAGTTAAGTTTACTAGAGGTATTCAATTCTTGACTCCATCAAAGCTTGGAGGAAAAATCTTGATTCATAAACCCATGAAAAAGGGATTTCCCAAAGAATGATCCCCGGGCTTGTTATTTGTCAAACCCTACAAAAGATGGTTCAATGATTCTCAGCAGACAAGAATGAAGTTGCTGACTTTATCCTTCAACCTAAAAAGCTGAGGTACAGAGATTACTCCCGGAGCATACATCCCACCATGACTCGATGATGTTTTTAAAGCATCCCTAATCTTCATAAATTACCCCCAACTGTGAAGCTGCCAAATGAACGTAGCAAATAGGAGCAACAACAAATATGGCTGTGGTGCTCCTTTGATACATATAGCATAGAGAATGAACAAACTCTTACAGATCATTAGCCGAAAACCCAGCCTGGTCTAAGAGAACATGATAGTGAGTCTACCTCGTGATTCCAATCATTCCAGCATGGGTACCAAGGTAAAAATCATTGTTCCTTGGATGGCCTACTTTGTTATCAATGACAGTACCATGTAGCACATTGTCAGGAGATCCCTGCTAAAAAAACTTGGTATGATGGTTTTTCGTACAACAATAACCACAATTTTTAGGGTTCTACTTCTCGTCAAGGAACTTGCAAGCCTCAATAACTTGATCAAAACTTGATTGAATTGAGACTCGCTAACCCCATCCCTGAAAATAATGATTTGATCAGGTTTCCTCTTCCTTGAACTTGTATAGAAGTCTAGGAGAGCTTCCTTCATGATACCTTCATCCCCTTTGTCAAAAACTAGTTTTGAAGAAAGAATCTATCATTTTAAGCTTCAGAGACTGTATACGGCCTGATGCCCCATAGCTGGAAATCAATAGCCACCGCCTGGAGCTAACCATCGCAGCTATTGACGGCACATCAGACTGCTCAGGAAAGCCAAACAATGCACCCATTCCAAGGATGATGGTTGGAACCTTTGAAATAACTAGAATTGAAGGTGTTTGCCCCAGCGTAAGCATAGAGAGTAGGCGGTAGTTTCTTATGCCAATTTTTACCAGTCTCGGTCATCTTCTGTAATTTGTATTTTTTTCTTCTTTTTTTTTTCTTTTGGCAACGTTTGTTGTACTGTGGTATGGTGCATTATCTTTGAAAAGACTACAAACTTTTGGCATTGTGCAGTTATATATAATCTTTTTTTTTTTTGAAATGAATGACTTTTGATTTTGTAATATTGGCATATGAAGCTATCTCCCCCTCTTAATGGAGTTGTTGACGTCCACAAAGATGAGTCATTGTCAGCTTGAAACTTTTGACGAGCTCGGGCCCATAACATACATGCCCCATAAGTCTTGACTCTTTTAAATTTGGCATTTATTGTACAACTGATGTGATCCCTTTCCATGGTGGACCAACAGTGCCCCAAACCTCATGTTTATCCTGGCAATTGCAAATCCTCCTGCATGCGTCTTTGGACTACATTTTTGAATTCCCATAATAGTCTCAACAAGGTCTTGTTTTGTCTCCTCAGCTAATTCCAATTTCGAATCTTTCCTTCCTCTAAGGCTATATTTCCTACCACTACTTCATGGGGTAAAAACAAATTCAAAAACAAGTCACAATTTCTATCACCTTCAAAGTACTGAAATTTCTCTAAACACATATCGCACTCAAAAGGAACTCTAAATCTGTAGTATCGTTGCCTGTGTCATTGATATCTAGGGATCTATGATAGGTACACAAAAGAATATACAAGGAATAAATGAATTCAAGAATGACTATTTATATGAAATGAAAATTTATAAAGAATGTCAAAGGTCAAAAGAATCAGAATGAAAGAATATTTACTCGGATAAATAATAAAAGTATGTTTTATTGAAAATAAAAATGTCTGAACATGAGCTCACTTCTCAAAAGAAATCTCATTACTCCTAGGCTTTAGAGCAACAAGAGTGTTCTGAATATTACTCCGTAAAATTCCTAAAGATTACAGGAAGTTCTTCTGCAGTCCAATTATTTAAAGAACTTTCCAGTTCGTAAGGGCGAATGCCCTCAAGGTTTCTTTGTTCAGTCCCTTCCTCATGTATGACATTGATGGGATGATTTTCATTTCCAAACAGCCCCTTCTCTAGGTAAGTTATCCCTCCTGACACAAAAGTCGGGGATATGTAAGGGAACGTCGTTAATTCCCATTCAACTTCTTTTTCACTTAGCCGTGACCCTCTTCTCCCTCTCTCTTTTTCTTTCTCTTTTTAATAACTTTAACTAATTAGGGTCTTTTGTAATTTTGAATGCAAATGATGCAATGAAATGCTATAAGATGCAAATGAATGCAAAAGGTATCGATCTCGATTCAATCTCATTTAGGAAACTTTATTTAGAAAAAGAATATCTTTAAATATAAATGGATTACAAATACGCTTTCGCCCTAATGCCTAAAGTTTTAACAACAAAATAAACTCTTGGCCACGATCAGATTGTAGCTCATATTGGTGCTCAATATATTAGCCTGTGCCACCAATGTCTGTAAATAATCAGCTGCCTTCTGAGTTTAAGCTACGACCTCACCTGTAAGGTAATCCGTGCAACTAAGAGCACCTCCTCCAATACCTGTGAAGTTGTTCTGATTATTTTGAGATAGATTAGCGAACAGGTAGGTATCCCGTTCTTTAGTGTGCTACCTTAAAATAATATCCTATATCCTCAATGTTTCTTGAGAGCTTTCAGATTTCTACCGACGTAGAGCATCCTGCCTCGGTACCTTCGCAGCATAGCTAATCTCTAAAGGTCTTTGTATGATACGGTCTTCTTTAATTGCTTTCTTTCACGCTTACTTGAGCTATCCAGGCCATCGGGGCTTGCATTTCCATTGTTTCTGATAAGTACAACAGTAAACTCAAGCTTGTTGTTTGGTAGTGGTCCTATAGTAAACGAGCTTTTTACCATCATAGGCAAAATTCTTTCCATACAACTCATTTTTGTAGGTCTCATACACTCTATCAATCACTTTCCTTCCAATACCCTTACCATCTACATGGCAACAGTCTTCATATGAAAGAGAAATGCTATAATAGTAAAAGTGTCCATCAATACTCCCACACTCACTTTGAATTGCTCATCTATCCTCTTGTCAAGCAAATACTGCAAGTCCCCTTAGTTATTGTAGAACAACTGCTTGGCTTCATTACTCCATTGATCCCATATTTCCTTTAACTCTTGGAGATTATTTTGCGCCACGCTGATGTGAGTGTAACCCCATAATTCTGATGTGTATCCTTCAGGTTTCCTTTGACCATTTATGGACGTTAGCGTTGCCCTCCATTCTATCAAGAAGTCCGTTCTCCATAACAAAACTTTCTAACTTAGAAACTGACCGTGAATCGATACCTTTTAAATGCAAAATGACATGCACAAAAGAAAGAAAACAGTCAGTATCATATGATATTAATAAACACAAAGATAACCTAAGTATAATTCTATCTGTATTAAGCTCTTACGGTTTTTTTATATGTGGTTTGTTTCTAAAGTTTGAGGTACTCGAACCAGCAGATTCCTCGATCCTCACCCATTATAGGCTTATTTGAATCGAGTTCAGTTCAGGGGAATACATTTCCCTATGGCTACATGGAGATGAAAATCTCACGAAACCATAGGTACGGATGTATCCTGAAAGTGATCCACTATCCTGCATGGAGGCGAAAACCTCACGAAGGCATAGCTTCTCACTCCCACTTAAAGGTGTGACCACAACGGTCATGCAAATGCAATGCGTATCAGAATATAGCAACACATGCAATAATACAAACACATGAAATGTAAAGAGGATTAAATTTTAAAATTTTTAATTTTCGACATTAAGACAAGAGATAATCAATTACACGGCTTGACTCTCTTATTAGTCCCCAGTGGAGTCGCCAAGCTATCGAAACCATTTTTAAATCGAGTTTTGGAAAATGGGAATCGACTTTAAGAAAAATGAAAACGGGAGTCGCCACCAATCTTTTTAGGTGTGATTGGATCACCTTATAAAATGTTTTGTTTTAAAACATTAATTTTGGTCTACGAAAGTCGAGAAAACGGATTCGGGAGTCGGTTACGTACGATGAAGGGTTAGCACCCTCGTAACACCCGAAAATTGGTACCTAATTGATTATCAAGTGTCTTTAATGTCTGAAATTTAAAAGTTTTAATATGCAAACCTCTTTTAATTAGAATATCTCAATTTTGAAAATTAAGGCTCACTTATTTCAAACGAGTCAAAACATCACATCCAGTAAGTTAGGATGCAACATTTTAAAACCTTCAAAACTAAGCTCGTCTTTCGAAAATTTCTATCTCGAAACAACAAAACGCCATATCCAGTAAGTTAGGACACTATGTTTTGAAATCTCGAAATAATTTTTTAAGTTTTGAAAACTCAAAATCACTTAGAAGGGTGCTTGACTATTCGAATTCAACGAGAAAAGTCGCAACCCAGTAAGTTAGGGCACTACCTTTCTCGAAGTTTCCAAATATCAAGCATTGCCTTTTATTTTTTTTTTTAAAAACCTTGGAATATTATTTTAAATGATGTTTTAGGATGACAAACTAATGCATCATGAAGCATAGATGTACAAAATATTCTAACATTTCTATACAAACATAAATAATATCATTAAGACAAAACTAAATAACATGAACATACGTTTAATGAAAAAAATCATACTAGGGTAAATATAAGATAATAAACAAATAAAAACATGAGTAAACTAAAAGAAAAACATAATATATGCAAAAGTTATTCAACAATATATATATCATAAAATAGCACATAAAAGAAATAATTAAACATAGCATATAAAAAAATGAAACTATGCACAAATAAGATAAATGACATACACTAAAAAAATGAATAAATAGAACATTTACAAATTATAAAAATATAATGCAATAGTTCAAAATACATGAAATAATAATATAATATATATACATGCATAGAAAATATATATTTGAAAATAAACTATATAAAAAGGTTAAATATTATAATATATAAAATACATAATCAAATATATAAAAGATAGGAATAAATATACATATTTGAAAAATTAAAATTAAAAAAAAAGGTTGAAAAACTAAGATAGACGAAGAATAAAATAAGAACAAACCACAGAGAGTAAGAACACAAGAGGGAGAGAAATTTGAGTGAATGCTCTCAAGAATTCTTATTGCTTCCCAAAACTCCAGTCTCTTTACAATGAAGGGAGAGGCCTCTATTTATAGTTGAGCCTCCCCAAATCCAATGGTACAGATCAATTACATCAACGGTTAAGATTAAAGGATATCTACAAATTAAATCTCCAAGATTACAAGATCATATCTTCAAGATTGCATATCATATCTAAGATTGCAATCATATCTAAAATTGTATCATATCTAAGATTGCATATCACATCTAAGATTGCATATTATTGAAGATTATATTTCCATATGAGTCAAGCTTGTAGATGGACCTTAAATCTTTTCAAGTAATGGGCCATTCTGATCGGGCCAAATTATATTTGTAATTCTGGACTGAACTTGGACTTTGTTTTTTTTTTTGGGTTTATTATTTTTGTTTTTGGACTTATTTCTGGGCCCAGGCAAAATTGAGTGTCTACAATATATATTTCCCAAAGGAATACATTCCACTTATATGAATGACATATGAGATAGTGAAAATAAGTTTATAGTTTGGTATGACCGGTTAGACCATCCCGAGTCAATGATGATGCAAAACAATTTGCTGAAAATTTATATGATTTTATTGAAGAATTAGAAGTTATATTTTAATAATTGTCATCAATATTAGTTCTTTGGAAAAAATATTGAAATAATACCAGTTAAATTTAGAGGTCGGTTGCATTTTTAGATGATAACCAAATAATATATGAGCTCATGTATCACATGTGTGCAACCCGAAGTTTGTGATATTATTTTTTAAAATAATTTGATTGTACACAATCTCTATAGTATGCAAATTCTGCTAACCGCACTGGTGCATTATATCCCAAGCTTGATTTTCATAGTTTTAACTGGGATAATATTAAGTTGTCTATACCCATATATGTTATACTTAATGGTTAGCAAAACTATGCCTCCATTTAATTGCTTAACCATTAATATAAGAATAGCTTTACAATAAGCATGTAATTTTATTTGCATCAAACCAACATGTAAGAAATATTTGTCTCATGAAAATTGACTTTCATTTATAAGCCCATAGATTTCATCTAAGAATATTTGGATGTGCAATATATATTTTATGTTCCACCATAATGCACTAATATGAATCATCAAGTATGAAGTTGAGAAAAATTAGAATTTTCATTAGATGTTAACAGTTGAAAGGAGATATATTTATAATTTTGAAAAGTATTGCCATGTCGCTAATTTTCTTTGTATTAAAGGGAGACAAGTTGGTTAAATAATTATGTCATCACTTTTTGTAATCCTCACTAATATTATATGCACAATGTTTAAAGGATAAAATTATTTGTCAGACATGTTTAGTGATGACATTTAGAGATTGCATAGACTAGTTGATACAAATACCAGCTAAAATGCTCCAAATAATTATAATATGTCCTAGAAGGATAATGTGATAAAAATAAGTCCTGAGCATCCTAGAAGTATGATAAACCAGTCGATTTAAAGAAAGGAGAAAAAAATGAAGATGGTCACATGTTAAAGGAGGCGAGTACTCATGAAGGGACCCAAGGCATAACTTTTGATAAAACCCTAGAAGAGGTTCAGGTACCTAAAATTATGAATATACTGGGATATCTCAATCAGTTATTTCATAACTAAATATGATGGAGCTGACAAAAGGAAATTGTTGTCGATAATGATAATATATGTAGAACACTTCAATATTATGGAAAAGTGAGGATCTTGAATAAAAATATATTTGAAAGCATTTATATGGGAACAACTCATCAAAATAAAGAGACATTTCTATTATAACTTATGAAATGTATCTCAAACTTGAAGTCGAAACACCTAGAAGGTGTAAAGTCAAGGGGAGTACATGTTAGCATAATAGCGAAAAAAATACAAGTCATAATATATAGAATTGACTTGTAACAAGAACGTTCACAAGACACTAGGTTTTAGTTATGAAAAATGATTAATTTGTGGTGGATGCAAACACCAAATAAAGTTATTTATTTACGTCTACTGAATTTGTATTCATCTGATATAAATTATTTGATAATATTGATGCTTGAAGCATAAAACTTGAGTTTCATGACAAAATCATTAAATGTGAATATGATTTTGTTCAGGAGTTTTTATTAATTAATGTATTTATACATATAGGTTATTATCATCATTGTTGATATTAATGAATCAAATATCATTTGTAACGCCCCAAATAATTTATTTCTGCTTCTGTAAAATCTAACACAACTGTGTATCTGCTTCAGTGGTTAAGTGTTTTGGGTGTGTGTGTGAGGTCTTGGGTTCAAGTCTTACCCTTGACAAATTTTGTTATTTTGGGATCTAAGCATTATCTCTTATCAGTGGGCTTATTTTGAATTGCCTGTAATTTCATATCAAAATGAGCCTGCTAGCTCAAGTGGTAAAGGAATTGGTGTGTTGAAGGACTTGTGTTCAAATCCTCGCACAAGCATAGGAGTTATTTTCTTTTTGCTCAATTATCCTGAAGAGTTTCAGTGGAATTTGAATTCTGAGGAAGTTGAGCTTGAAATATTAGTGGGGGGGTTGAGATATTATTGCTATCAAATATTATTTTTGTTTTTGGAATTTTCAGTTCTCTCTCCCTCTCAAAGAAATTATGCCGTCAATTGTTCTTTCTTTTCTTGTGACCTTTCTTTTCCAGTCAAACTATTGTCGTTCTCTGCGTTGGGTCCGATGTCTTTCGCTCGCGCGATGTTTGGTAAGTACTTCGGAAGCTTTGTGCAATTATTGGTGTTTCGGTTATGTTAATGATGTGTATCTTGTTGCTTAGGAGTAGATCAAAGGGCTGGGGACTTCTCATCGGTACTGTAGTTACACGAAATCACTGTGTTCGTTTTAAGGTAAGGGATTCGATTGTTTATTGGATTGAGAGGAGACTTGGTTTCAGTTTTAGTTTCGAATTAAGCGACTAATTTGGTGGTTTGCTGGACAATTTTAGGTGCTGAGTGGCTTGGGAGTGTTTTCGTACCGAAATCGTAATAGGTGTATACCCAAAATACAAAAAAACGAACGTCAAGAAAAGCCGAAAAACCATACTGTCGATGCCACACAGGCATGTGGCCACCCGTGTGATAGGCCGTGTGCAAGAACACAGCCGTGTGATCAACGTAAGCATGGTCGTACCGTAAGACACGGCCGTGTGGTGGCTTGAATGTGGCCATGTAGGCCACACGGGCATGGCCAAGTTAGGTGTGTGAACCACACGAGTGTGTGGATTTTGGGCTAGGCCATGTGGGCCACATAGGCAAAGGCCAATCTGGGCGTGTGGCACACGAGCAAGCCACACGGGTATATGGGCCCATAATTATGAAATATTCTCTAGGGTTGCGTGGGTCGTTCTGTTCAATTGTGGACCTAACGTAGGGTCAGTAAGGGCTACTTAAACCCCTATTTGTATGTTATGAAATTCTGTTAGACTGATTTGATTAGGATACTAATGTATGCCTGATTATATTGATATTTGTGTATATGTTATTTTTATAAAGCGTGTTGAGCGTGTTTAGTCTGATAAATCTGTATCTGATATCTGTATCTATTTTGGGGTGGGTTTTATATATACGTGGAGGAAGTGTTTTGTATGGCGATCATCGTCTATATTCTGACAGTTTGGCTGTACTATATCTGATACGTGTCGTAACGACACAAAATGGCGTGTAGGGATGAGTGGGTGTTTTTAACCCCACAAGGTGTGATGGGATGATCGCATTTGGTGTGTAGAGGATGGGGGTAGGACTTTGCTTATCTGAATCTATTATCTGATCTGTACATCTGTTTTTGTAACTGTATCTGAGAAGGGAACAAGCCCGATTCTATATCTGATTGTCTGAAATGTTTTTGTATGTTTGCTTGTCTAATTTTGTTGGGTTACACACTGAGTTTACGTAAACTCATATCTGTCTGTCTGTTCTGTTAGGTAATCCACAGACTTAGGCGAATCGATGCGGCGGAGACACAACGATGACCACTATATCGTAAAATAGTTAAACTTAGTACTTTTGGTTTATTTTAAATTTTGGACCTATTTGAGAGTTGTAATTTTTGGGGACTCTCTGGACTGTTTGGTTTTTAACTATTTATTTTTGGATTGTTTGTCAATTTATTGTTATGGTAAAGTTGCTTTATTAAAATGACGATTTTTATGCAAACAACGGTTTCCCTAAAAACACGACTGTGTTTTCGAACTTTAACGATTAAGGCTTCCGCTGTAATAAGATTGGTAAAGAAACTAACTAAATTGTGGTTTTAGTAAATTTTAACTAATGATAGTTTACCAAGTCAACACGATTTTCAAAACCCATTCCTTGTGATGTCATCAGATTCAGCCATAACGTCTAGGCTGGGTTTGGGGTGTTACATTTAGTTGTATCAAAGTCAGGTTCAAAACTCGACTGTGAATTTTGGGTTCCAAAATTGTGTTTTATAGAAGAAGTGGTTTACAAATATATTTGTTAAATTGGGAAGTATGTGGTACACCGAGTCTCCGACGCTGATCCTGTAAGTATTTCTGAAATTTTGATAGAAAAATCTAAAAATATTGTAGTTAGTACTTTCTGAAACTGAAGCGAATAGATAGAGACTGAGACCTTTGGAAACAAAACTAAACTGAACTTCTGATAATTTATGCACAAAACATCTGCTAATAAATACTGAAACTGATGCATAAAACTTTTAATGTAGATTAAAACTCGAATTTACGATGAGCGCTCGTAGAACTCGCGGACGTGGTATTAGAGGCCATAGGAGGGCTCGAGCTGAGTCTTCCTCTCTGGGCAGTATGCCAAACATAGATACGAGTAAGACACCAGTATCGCATGCTACTGATACTGGGTCTCAGAGTCGCTTGGCTGGGGACGACGCATGTCCTGGGCCATGTTGAAAATTCTAAAAAGGGTCGTTGGACCTCACTCTGGAGCTGGGGGCTGTGGGTCGGTAACTGAACGACTCTAATCTAATGGTGCTGAGTTGTTTAGGGCGTCATTGGAGTCGCCCCTAATGTGGTCGTATATTGGTTAGAGGCCACCGAGAGGATCATGAATGATCTTGACTGCATACTTGAGTAGAAACTAAAAGGTGCAGTCTCCTTGTTTCGCGATGAGGCATATCAATGGTGGTTGACAGTTGATGAGGGTACCCAGCCTGATCATCTGAGTTGGGATTTCTTTAAGACTACCTTCTAGAGCAAGTATGTGGGAGCCAGTTATGTAGATGCTCGTAGGCGTGAGTTCATGAATCTCATACAAGGCGATAGATCTGTGGCCCAGTATGAGGCTAAGTTTCTGAGGCTGAGTCGCTACGCTAGAGGCATGGTGGCGACTGAGGATGAAAGATACGTCTGATTTGAATATGGCCTAAGGGATAATTTGAGAGTGCTGATCGCTCTACAGAGGGAGCGAGAGTCTACTATCCTGGTTGAGAAGGCGAAGATCACCGAAGATGTTAAGAGCATGGAACGCCAGAATAGGGACAAAGAGAGAGGCAAGAATAAGAGGGATTTAGGGCTTTTTAGTTCTGTGTAGAGGCCTAAGAAAAAGGTCTAATCTAATGGGTCAGTTAGAGTGGGGGTTCCTACTTCTCCTACGAGGATTCAGCCATGCAGTGACTGTGGTAGGATAATCCAGGCAAGTGTTGGAAGAGTATTGGGGCTTATCTGAGGTGTGGGTCATTAGAGTACCATATTAGAGACTGTCCATAGCAGGCAAATCAGATGCAAGCTTCAGCGCCGGGTTCTGTGCAGTCTCAGAGGGCAGTTCAGCAGCCACCTAAAGGCTGTGGTGCAGCTAGGGGTGGTAATGGTTTGGGTCGTGGGTAGAGAGCACTGGGTAGAGGTGCTAATCAGACAGAGGCGAGGCACCCTACACTTGTCTATACTGCTCGACGCCGAGAGGACAGAGATGCTCCAGATGTTATCACCGGTACGTTCTTAATTTCTGATGTACCTTATGCTGCTCTTATAGACATAGGTTCTACACACTTTTATGTAGCTAGCACTGTATCTGAAAACTTGGAGGTTACTGTTGAGATCACTTCTAGTGAGATCACTGTACTGAGTCCATTGGGGCAGTTTATTCGGGTTAGTAAACTTTATAGGGATGTTTCGTTAGAGGTGCAAGGTACTATTTTTCTAGCAAATTTGATGAAGCTTCTGTTTGGGGAGTTCGACTTAATTCTGGGCATAGATTGGTCAGTCAAGCACTGAGTTAGTTTGGACTACGCGATTAAAAGGGTTGTCTTGAAGACTAAGGATGATAGGGAAGTAGTCGTAATCGGTGAACATCAAGATTATCTATCTAATGTGATCTTTGTTCTTGTGGCTGAGAAACTGGTTCGAAAAGGGTGTGAGGTGTACTTGGCTTACGTTAGTGTTTCTGATTCTAGGGACTCTTCTGTTGGGAATATTAGAACAGTAAGGGATTTTCTAGATGTCTTTCCAAAGGAGTTACTGGGTTTAACTCCTAGTCGAGAGGTTGAGTTTGGGATTGAGCTGCTTTCAGGTACAGCTCCGGTGTCTATTGTTCCATACCGTATAGCACCGAAAGAGCTTACTGAGCTTAAGGCTCAACTTCAAGAACTTCTGAATCGTGGTTTCATCCGTCTGAGTGTGGGGGCACCAATTATGTTTGTTAAGAAGAAGGATGGGACCATAAGGATGTGTAACTATTATCAGCAGCTGAATAAGTTAATTGTGAAGAATAAATACCCACTTTTGAAGATCGATGACTTGTTTGATCAATTTTGAAGGGCTTTAGTGTTCTCTAAGATAGATCTTCAATCTAGATATCATCAGTTGAAGGTTAAGAAGCTGATATTCATAAGACTGCATTTAGAACTCGTTATGGACACTACGAGTTCCTAGTTATGCCTTTTAGTTTGACGAATGCTCTGGCTGCATTCATGAATCTAATGAATCGAGTGTTTTAGCCTTATTTGGATCAGTTCATCATAGTCTTCATCGACAACATTCTAGTTCACTCTAAGACTGAGGATGAACATGATGAGAATCTTAGAGTAGTGCTTCAGATTTTTCGTGAGAAGCAGTTTTACGCTAAGTTAAGCAAGTGTGAGTTCTGGTTGCGTGAAGTGACTTTTCTAAGGCATGTGGTTTCTACTGAGGGGATTCGAGTTGACCCTTAAAAGATCAAGGTTGTGCTTGGTTAGAAATAGCCTAAGAACGTATCTAAGATCCGTAGCTTTCTGGGTTTGGTGAGATATTACCGACGGTTTGTAGATGGGTTCTCTTTGATTGCAGCTCTATTGACTAAGATTCTGCATAATGGTGTGCTGTTTGTTTGGACTGATGCGCAACAATCGAGCTTCAAGAAGCTCAAGTCTATTTTGACTCAGGCTCTTGTTCTGATACAGCCTGAATCCTGTAAAGAGTTTGTGGTATATAGTGATCGCTTGTTGGTAAGGTTGTGGCTTATGCATCCCAGCAGCATAAGACACATGAGGGAAACTATCCAACGCATTATCTCGAGTTGGCTATTGTAGTCTTTGCGTTGAAAATCTGGAGGCACTATCTGTATGGTGCGAGGTGTATCATCTACACTGATCACAAGAGCCTCAAGTATCTCTTTACTCAGAAGGAAGTGAAACTTAGGCAGCGCCATTGGATTGAACTGCTCAAAGATTATGACTGCACTATAGAGTACCATCCCGATAAGGCCAATGTGGTGGCTGATGCTCTCAGTCGAAGAGCGATGTTTGATTTGAGGACGATGTTTGCTCACCTCAGTCTAGTTGATTATGGGAGTCTGTTAGCCGAGTTACAAGTTAAGCTGACTTGGATTGATCAGATTCGAGATAGGCAATTGGGGGATGAGTCTCTGGATTCACAGTTTCATCAGATTGAGAGTGGCAGTACTTCAGATTTTGGACTGAATAATGATGGTGTGCTATGTTTTCGAGGTCAAATTTATGTGCCGAATAATTCAAATTTGAGGCAGTCGATCCTGAGGAAAGCGCATAGTAGCCCTTATGCTATGCATCCCGATAATAATAAAATGTATCGGGATCTTCAAGAATTATACTGGTGGCCGAGTTTGAAGTGTGATGTTATTGAGTTCGTTGCTCGTTGTCTGACGTGCCAAGAAGTTAAGGCTGAGCATCAGTTGCCCTCGGATTTGCTCTAACCTGTTAAGATTCCTTTATAGAAGTTGGAACGAGTAGCGATGAACTTCGTTAGTGGGCTGCCTTTAACACCCACTAAGAAAGATTCTGTTTGGGTCATCGTGGATAGTTTGACCAAGTCTGCTTACTTTATTCCAGTTTGGATGAACTACTCTCTGCAGAAGTTAGCGAAGCTCTATATCTCCGAGATAGTTAGACTGTATGGGGTTACTGTGTAGATTATTTCTGATAGGGATCCTCACTTCATTTCTCGATTTTGGAAAAAATTACATGAGGCCTTGGGTTCGAGATTATACTTCAGTACTGCATTCTATCCTCAGACCGATGGTCAATCTGAGAGGGTGATTTAGATACTGAAGGATATGCTTCGGAGTTGTGTGGTTGATTTCTAAGGGAGTTGGGAGGATTATCTGCCACTAACTGAGTTCGCCTACAATAACAACTTCTAGTCTAGCATCTAGATGGCACCTTATGAGGCTCTGTATGGTCGTCAGTGTCGCATTCTGATATGTTAGACTGAGCTCGGTGAGCGTCGAGTTTTGGGTCCTGAGTTGGTTTCTGAGATTAAAGGTAAGGTTAGACTGATTCGAGATCGTCTAAAGGCGACGTTTGATAGGTAGAATTCTTATGCGGATCTAAAGGTGAGAGATATTAAGTATTCTGTGGGGGACTTCATGTTCCTTAAGGTTTCTCCATGAAAGAAGATTTTGAGATTCGGTCGTAAGGGCAAGTTGAGCCCTAGGTTCATTGGGCCATATCGGATTCTAAAGCATGTGGGACTGGTTGCTTATCAGTAGAGCTACCTCCAGAGTTAGACCATATCCCGACGTCTTCTATGTTTCGATGTTGAGACAGTATCGGTCTGATCCTTCTCGTGTTATTTTCGTTGAGAAAATCGAGGTTAGACCAGATTTAACTTTCGAAGAGGAGCCGGTTCAAATTCTGGATCGCGATGTTAAGGTTCTGAGGAGGAAGTCCATTCCTTTAGTGAAGGTTTTATGACGGAATCATGGTACTGAAGAGGCCACGTGGGAACCTGAGGACTTGATGCGTCAGCAGTATCCTCATATGTTCTGATCAGGTAAATTTCGAGGTCAAAATTTTTTTTAGGGGGTAGAGTTGTAACGCCCCAAATAATTTATTTTAGCTTTTGTAAAATCTGACACAACTGTGTATCTGCTTCAGTGGTTAAGTGTTCTAGGTGTGTGTGTGAGGTCTTGGGTTCAAGTCTTAACCTTGACAAATTTTGTTATTTTTGGATATAAGCCTTATCTCTGTTCTGTGGGCTTATTTTTAATTGCCTGTAATTTCATATCAAAATGAGCCTGCTAGTTCAAGTGGTAAGGGAATTGGTGTGTTGATGGACTTGTGTTCAAATCCTCGCACAAGCGTAGGAGTTATTTTCTTTTTACTCAATTATCCTAAAGAGTTTTAGTGGAATTTGAATTCTGAGAAAGTTGAGTTTGAGATGTTAGTAGGGGGTTGAGATATTATTGCTATCAAATATTATTTTTGTTTTTGGAATTTTCGGTTCTCTCTCCCTTTCAAAGAAATTATGCGATCAATTGTTCTTTCTTTTCTTGTTACCTTTCTTTTCCGGTCAAACTATTGTCGTTCTCTGCGTTGGGTCTGGTGTCTTTCACTCGTGCGGTGTTTGGCAAGTGCTTCGAAAGATTTGTGCAATTGTTGGTGTTTCGGTTATGTTAATGATGTGTATCTTATTGCTTAGGAGTAGATAAAAGGGCTGGGGATTTCTGATCAATACTGTAGTTATGCGAAATCACCGTGTTCGTTTAAAGTAAGGGATTCGACTGTTTATTGGATTAAGGGGAGACTTGGTTTTAGTTTTAGTTTCAAATTAAGCGACTAATCCGTTGGTTTGTTGGTCAATTTTAGGTGTTGAGTGGCTCGGGAGTGTTTTCGCACCGAAATCGTAACAGGTGTGTACCCGAAACGCAGGAAAATGAATGTCGACAAAAGCTAAAAAACCATACTGTCGATGTCACACGGACGTGTGGTCACCCGTGTGGTAGGCTATGTGCGAGAACACGGCCGTGTGATCGACGTAGGCATGGCTGTGCGCAAGACACAGCCATGTGGTGGCTTGAGTGTGGTCGTGTGGTCCTCACGGGCATGGCCAAATTGGGTGTGTGGGCCCACACAGGCATGTGGATTTTGGGCCAGGTCGTGTGGGCCACAGGAGCAAAGGTCAATCTTAGCGTGTGGGCCCACACGAGAAAGCCACATGGGCATGTGGGCCCATAATTCTAAAATATTCCCTAGGGTTGCGCGGGTCATTCCGTAGGGTTGCGTGTGGTGGCTTGTCTAATTCTGCTGGATTACACACTGAGTTTATGTAAACTCACATCTGTTTGTCTGTTCTGTTAGGTAATCCATAGGCTTAGGCGGATCGATGCGGCATAGACACAGCGATGACCACTATATCGTAAAACAATTAAACTTAGTACTTTTGGTTTATTTTAAATTTTGGACTTATTTGAGAGTTGTAATTTTGGGGGACTCTCTGGACTATTTGGTTTTTAACTATTTATTTTTGGATTGTTTGTCAATTTGTTGCTCTAGTAAAATTGTTTTATTAAAACGACAGTTTTTATGCAAACAATGGTTTTCCTAAAGACACGACTACGTTTTCAAACTTTAACGATTAAGGCTTCTGTTATAATAAGATTGGTAAAGAAACTAACTAAATTGCGATTTTAGTAAATTTTAACTAATGATGGTTTACCAAGTCAACACAGTTTTCAAAACCCATTCCTTGTGATGTCACCAGATTCAGCCATAATGTCTAGGCTGGGTTTGGGGTGTTACATCATTAGAGTTATTGAAGAATTTCCAAGAGAAATAATTATTCGATAGATAAACTTTATAATGAAAGTATATCTAAAAATGAATATTTGTCTCAACGTGAAGATCGAGTGTTCAATAGGACAAATTGTTACATAATGATATTATAAAGAATTGCTATTAAGTATCCAATAGTGTTTATATAATCAAAATTAATCAAACTATTTTTTCATATAGATTGGAGATATTGAAAAGAAATACAAATGGTCAAACAATAATGTTATAAAATGACAGTCTTGAAGTACCATTTTTTATATGCCCAATGCACTCATTATATTGGTAATAGTGAATGATACAATACATCATGCTTTATAAAGTTGTAGGCGATATCTAAAGCATGCAAATGCAATTTAATTTTATTGCTATATTGATACGCATCAACAAAATTTGTTGTATATGTTGATGATTTATTATTGATAAATAATATTGAATGACTCAATATTGAGCTATAAAATGATGTTCAAATAAGGGGAGCAAAATATGCATTATTGTAACTATTGGGTCTTATGCCCTAAGTGTAGTATTTTCGTCTAAGTACACTTTTAATTTTGTCGAACAGACTAATTAATAAAATTATTCATGAATTAAATTAATATACTTTGTATTATTGTCCTTAAATGGTTTTGGCACACAAAGCAAAATAAAAGCAAATGTTGCTCATTGGTTGTTTATTGTTTAACTAATACTAAGTGGTATTATGTGGTCAGATCGTAGTCCAAAATAAAAGCAAATGTTGCTCAAATGGTTTTTGCACGAAGGATGCACATAGTGCAAAGCCTGTAGGCTAAATATTCTCCCCTGATAACATGTTAGTTTGCTCATAAGAGCTCTCTAATCAATAACACGCAATATGCATATAATGCAGAGCCCGTAGGTTAAATAATCTCCTTGATAACACGTCAGTTTGCTAATAAAAGTTTTCCAACCAATAACATGCTAGATGCATATAGTGCATAACCCGTAGGCTAAATATTTTCTCTTGATAACACGTCAATTTGCTCATAAGAGCTTTCCAACTGATAACACGTTAAATCTTCAAAGAGATTAAATTGGAAATTCATAACAAATGCAAGATTCTTGTAAACTTCAATAGCTTCCTTCATCTTCATCACATCTCACTTCTTCCCACATAGTGCACATTTACCCCATTGGTATGCCAATTGTATCTTTTGTTCATTCGGGCAATATACACAACTAGACCCTCTTTTTACATTTAATGCCTTTTTCACTTTACTAATACAAGTGTACTAACATTTTCATTTTGCATTTACATTCAGACATATCATAAACAAATATAACTGATAACTCTTGAAAAGAGTTATATTTCATGACTTTAGACCTAGCTAATTGCCTGTACTTAAGTACATTTAGTTGTACTTTAGGAAATTTCATTAGTATTTTTCCTTAATCACTGTATTAGGAGCTTGGATTGTGTTTAAATTGTATTTGTTACTTTTAATTGCTTGTGGAAGGGTTGTGTTTAGTGGATTTGTAGGGGTAGAATGAGGAACAAGGAATAAAGGAGTGAAGATTTCTTAGGATAAAATGATGGACAGTTTGCCAACGTGTATGCCGTGGCAATTTGCAATTCCAGAAAGATGATCGACTCAACAGTCAACGTGTACCAATTTCAGCCAACTCTACTTGTATCAGATAAATTTTCCTAAAAAGAAGAGGAGATAAATCTTAGGTTGTTGGTTTTATCTTAGAGAAAAAGAATTTAAAAAGAGGAAAAAGATTATGAGATAATTAGTTGATAACCACCTATCAAATGGAAGGGATTTTTAAACCAAAAAGAATTTAAAAGAGAAAATATAATCTTGGGTTGTTGGCTAAACCCTAGTACACTAGTTTATAAATAGGCCAAAGGAGGAAACCCTAAAACACAACTGAAAACACAACAAAAAGAGAACAACAAGATAAGAAAATCCTAAGGTAAGAGTAAAAGGGTTCGATTGAAAGAGAAAGTCATCCTCTTGGCTAGCACAGGGCATTGTGCTGTTGAAGTGTGGACCAACAGAAGTTGTTCTCCCGACGTTCTTTTGTTATTTCCTTAGTGCTCTCTTGTGAACTTATTTGGTTGTAAATGATGAAGATGGTTTGGAATTTTATTTCCCAATCGATGAGTTAAATCTCATCGGGTTGGGGTTATTTTGATGATACTTAACTATTTTAAGTTTCCATGGTATAAATCTGATTATTTTACTACCTATTCAATTGTTTAAGTACAATCCCTAGGAATAGTTGATGGCATATTATTCTTGTTAAGTTGACTTAATGCGAGAAATGTTAGATTACTTAACTAATATTGAATGGCATGAGCAACATTCGAATGATGATTGCGTCATAAAGAAAGAATTACACAGGTTGTTGTAGTAAGACCCTATATGAGCAAGGACAGTAACTTAAGGTTTTGCCTCTGAAAGAGGTAGGCCACTTTAGGACTCTTCTACACAGTAAGTTAATCAAGAATTTGCCATGGCATTATTGACAATGAAGGTTGATTCTGAATAATCCCAAACTACAGCATAAATATCGTAGACATTATATTTTTATTATTTACTGAAGTATCTTTGCCACAACATATTTAGTACTTATTTATTTATAAAATATTTAGTACTTATTTATTTATAAAATATTTTCATATCACTCTCATATTCGCCATTACATTCCTACTATCACATTTGCCATAGCATTTCCAATTATTTACTAATTCCATATATTACTCATCATTGCATATTTACCTTAGTTTTGCCATAACATTTCATTCAATTATTTTGCCGTAGCATTAACCTGACTTTATTAAAATAACTTGTCCAACTTTGTGCCTCAATTCGATCCTCGTGGGAACGATACTCACTCATCACTTTATTACTTGAACCGACCTGTATACTTGCACAAAATTGCACAACATTTTATACTCGACAATAACACCCTATGAACTTACCTAGTACAGTAGTAGAATAGGATATCGGAGACTATTCTAGGAGTTTTCCTTTCCTTTTGTTATCAACAGATTGATTTGGCTCTTGATCTATACATTAATACATTTAGTTCATCAATGACAATGCTTCAAACTTTAACAGTTTTAAAATTAAACATGTAGGTTAGCTAAATCAAGATACAAAGATCTCAAAAACATGAAATTCGTGAAGAACAAGCTTTAGAAACACTTACATGCAAAGCCGATTAATCAAGATAGCTTAGAGTTTTTCTTTCCTCTACAGAGAACAATATTTTCAGTGAAGGAAGACGAGAATAAAACCTTCTTTCCATCCACTTTAGCCTATAACACCAAACAGTATAATTTTCATCATTCAATGAAAATTAACAGGTGTTTATCCCATACTTGACACAACCAAAAAAACATGCAAGAGTGATTAGACACAATATTATCAATGTTGTGACACATATGTCAAATGTAGTTCTCTTCAAGGTTAGGTCGTCGTTGTCTCCATACACCAACTCAAATACATTATGAGATTCACAATGGCACCATTTTGCCAATTTGGGCATCAAAAGGAGTAAAACTAACTAAAACTGATTATTAATAGTGAAAATTAAAAACTAATGGAAAGTATAGAAAAGACTTGTAAATTGCCCGAGAATTGTAAATTGCCCGAGAACAAACTCAATAAGTGTTCTAGAGAGTCTAATTTGACATATCAAATTACGACAAATTAGGGTTTATGGTTTATGTGATTTTTTAAACCGAAATAGAACCTCGATACTATACTAACGAGACCAATACTCAAAGTTAGAACTTCATGTTTGCGACGGATCATCTTGAACAAGAAAAAACGGATAAAACGACTCGTTTAAACTTGACAAATACCCAAACCTTGGTATAATAAGGATTGGTGTCACCACACTTTGAAAAGGGATAAGAAGGGGAGTGATATGACAAGTGAACATCACAAAATTTAAGTTTTGATAAGTTTGAAAGTTCAATGAAGAATCAAGAGATAAACTTTCACAATATGATTTGTATTCAAAAGTTGATTGATTAACCTTTACAAATGAAATGTCAAAGTTATTTATAGACTTAGGCACACCATTGGACAAATTCGACTATTAATGTGTATACATGTATGTGTGTCGTACACTGTATAGTGAAATACATAAACTTATGGGTGCAATGTATGGCCAAATGGTCACATTCATCATCTTTGGACGTTCATGAATCATTTGGGTGATTAAAGAGGCAATTCGTCCCCCTTTTGAAGTGCATGAATAGGCAAATTCATCTTTATTGTGTAGATGTATATATATTCACATTCAATGTTTGTGCATTTAATGATATGCTTCCCCCCTTGTCGTACATGCATGTATAGTCCATGAATCTTGAAATAGGCACAATCTCTTCCTTTAGACACATCCATGCAAGGTAAAATAGTACCTTGAATCCATTCATGACAATTAGGCACATGTAATATTGCATTCGATCATGGAATATGAATGGTCACTTAAGGTTTGATGAATGCATGAACTTGTAAGGTCTTTAAATGTTGCTTGTGCATGAATCCAGACGAAATGCAAAGGGGCATAGGATGCTTGAATGGCCAACCGAATGTACCTAAAAATGGTATAAATAGAAGTGCCATTAGGTCATTCCAGAACAAGGCAACAATTGAACTAACATAAGTGACAAGAAAAGATAATTAACACGTATATGACACTTTAACATAACTAAAACATATAAACGTGACTTATACTAATATAAAACAAAATAACAACCATATTATAAAACAAGACACACAACATAAGCATGAGTAACACGCACATACTCAAGCACACGAATAAAGACTAGCTAAGTTGTGGTCAAAATGAAATGCAATACTTATTAAAGTATTAATAAAAGATAAAGAAGTGTTCTAAATAATTCAATGTGGTCAAATGGGTAACCCAAGCCTACTTGGATATTCATTCAACATTTGGACTACCTGAACTATTCTTGGAACAACGTTTGACCCATCTTGAAGGTGACTAACTTGACCATTGTTTTAAAGCCCACGTGCCAATGAGAGCTTCTTTAAATCGTTTAGCTCGAGCCCTTGTGATTGGCCTAATAGGCATTTGTAATGGATCTTGTAAGGTCCTAGACATTTCTTGTGCAAATGAACCATTAACATTTGGCCCAATTTCAACTTTCAAAGACTCTTTGGAATTCAACACAGTGCTCGTGTCCATGATCACATCAGTTTTGGAGAGGAAATTACGAGTCGACGATGGAAGAGGCATCGATGTGTCTTTAGATCAATCGTTGGTTCGCGGGCCGTTGGACTATGGCACTGTTACCATTTTTCGGAGTAATTAGATGAGTCCATCTTTGTAAACTCCGAACATGAGATATAAAGGGAAGAACACACAGACAATTTCTAGGCCACTGCTTGAAGCCATTGCCATTTTAGAGAAGAAAATAATTAACCTTGAGACACGTACACTTATTTAAAAATTATTTTATTTAAATTCTTAAATAGATAAATAGTATTTTAAGTGATTTGATAAAAATTGGACACGTGGTGCATAACTATTGGTCAGACTGATAAGAGCTAATAGTGTCATTAAGGTTCCTTAAAAAGTACCATTTTAACTTATAGTTGCCAATTTTAAGTTTTAATTAGGTTCAAAAAAGAATTTAAATCATGTATCTCCGTATATAATAACCCTATGAAATATAATGCCTGAATTGTATGCCTTTAAAAGATTTTTGTCTAGGACGAAAAGTTTTCTTCTTGAATATATGGTTGAGAGTTGGAATATAGTAGTTAAGTTTTATTATTATTATTATTTAATCTCTTGTATCACCAAAAAAAAATATATCTAATATATTTTTGAATAGAATTTAAAATTATAAATCATTTTAAATTTTATTGATATTAATAAAATTCTTTATCTTTGTTAAATTTCCTTTTGCTTTTCAGGGGAACTTTTTGAACACACTACCGCATTAAAATTTCAAAAAGTTGAACCAAAAGACCGGCAAAATAAAAAGCAAGAAAAATAAAAAATTAAATTAAAAACGGATCTCGTGATGGCTACGATCGTAAATTAAACTAAACTATAAGGAAATTGTGGTAACCAATAACTGAACTCGCTCTCCACTTTCGTCCACGTCACCCCTTTCCATTTCTGGAACCAGTGAAACTGATTGGTTAAATAGACGTGTTTCCCACAGTATCTTCCGCGAGTGTTTAAACATTATCATACTCGCGCGAGTACGTCTTTCCTTCCACAGATCTTTCTCTACTTTCTCTATAAAAATCGCCGGCTGTAGGATTTTCTGTACTCTCTTGTCTCTGCTTTTCGACAGCAATTTCTTCTCATTTTCGAGAACATTTTTTTAAAGATTTTTTCTATATATTCTTTGAAGATATTAATCAGAAAAATGGCGCTGGTTTCTTTCATCGGAAGGGTTCTTTTTGTGTCAGTGTTCATCCTCTCTGCTTGGCAAGAGTAAGCTTCATTTCTAGATCTGTAATTTATTATTTGTGTTTTCTAATGTGGTTCTCGCGAAAGAGTAAAAAGAAGCGAGATAGTTTAGATCTTGATTTAGTTTTTCCGAACTTTTAAAAGTTTATTTATACTTTAATTAATGATGACTTCTTTCCTATTTGATTTACATTTGGAAGACTGAGCAAATATATATTTCTACTATTTATACTTATTCAGTGTTTTTTTAATGTATATTCAATTTTGAGTCAAATGATGAATATATAGACTTAGCTCTTCATTAAGTAATAGTTAATTTGTTCAGGTTCAATGAATTTGGCGTCGATGGTGGTCCAGCGGTGAAGGAGCTGAGGCCAAAGTTCAACGTCTTCTCAAAGACTGTGTCGTCTCACACAGGGTTGCAGGTGCCTGAATTTGATGTAAGAATTGCTATGAGAATTTTTTTTTTTTTAAATATCATGCCTAAGCTATCCTTAGTGCATTCAGTTCGGATCTATTTTAGTTTGGATATTATAAATTTATTTGGTTCAATTTGATTTTTGTTCACTATTAAAAAAACAATTAGTTTTACACCAAAAAAAAAACAATTATTTAAATAAAATCGAATTTTTATTAATTTTTAATTATTTTCGAAGTTTTTATAATATTTAAACTAATGATCATAGAAGGTTTTTTTTTTTAAATTTAAAAACTGATAAACTAAATCTATCTGAATAGGTGAAAGTAGGTTCAGATCGATTCGATTATCTTGATATTTGATTCGTTTTTTTTAAAATTAAAATACTGCACGTTAACCCCCGATATTTTTTTTTAAAAATAAATCCTACTCGAACCGTTATTACCTCTAAAACAAACCCTATTATTATACGGTTATATAAAGCTTTTCAAATGTCTTTTAACTCTTTGGGTTATTATTTACAGATCAAGTATGTAGTTGCTGCTGCTGTAGCCTTTAAAGGTGTTGGGAGTATTCTCTTTACCTTTGGCAGCACCATCGGAGCTTATCTTCTGGTATGTTTTTATACCCTACTTTTCCGGCTTTTCTTTTCTTTTGGTGCTACTGCTTATCTGGGGTTAAACTTAATATACGAGATCGCTTATTTAAGTGTAGTAAAAGTATGGAGGTGTTTTTAAAATCAAGTTTATAAAGTTTAAGGGCAGTTTTATTATTTTTGCCCATAAAAAGAACTTTTCTTTACAACATTAATTTAAGATTTTTTTATTTTTATTTCAATTATTTAATTATTATTTTATTGCATTTTAAAAACAAATGGCATACTCCAAATTTGTAAAGTTTTTTTTTTAAATAAATATTTTTAAAAAATACATATAAATTTTTTATAATTGAACAAATACTAATCCATTATTAAAACGTGAAGTTTCACAAATATGTTTACAAAAATTAATTATATTTATATAGAGAGCTGGTAGTAGGTAGAACATTTATTATTATTATTTTTAATATTCAAATTTGAATATGCACAATTGCTTTAAAATTAAAATTTGTTTAAGATCTGTACTGACATTTGATTTAAATAGCATTATTTGTTAGATATTTAAATTCATTAAATATATTTAAAACAAAGCAGATAACAAATAGGTTTGGAGATTCATTATTTGCGATAAGGTAAAATAGACTCAATATGAGAAAGTTTATATTTATATCCGCTTTGAAATCATCCAAATAGTAATTAAAAGAAAAAGAAAATATCCATAGATATTCAAATGAGTACGGTGTATTTTGAAATTCAAAGAAAATATCCATAGATATTCAAACGAGTACGGTGTATTTTGAAATTCAAATGATAACAACAATATACTTCGTTTGTAGGTTTTGCACCAACTCATTCTTACTCCCATTGTTTATGACTTCTACAATTACGAGACGGAGAAGAAAGAATTTGGTCTTCTTTTTACGAAGTTCTCACAGGTTGGTATTTATATTTCCTCAAGGAATGAGGGTTCTGTATAAGGCATTTTATATTAATACAGTTTTGATACGTATATTTTTTCCGTATTGTGTTTTAGTTATTTTATAATTTCTCTCCTTGAATTTTGCATCGGTTTCTATTAAATGATAGTGGACAATAATTAGTAAATATACATTTTTATACTTGAATTTCGCTTCATGGTTCATGTTAGTCCTTAAGATTTTTTTTTGTCCAATTAGGTATTTCAACTTGACTTTAAGGTTCAATTTAGTACCTAAAGTATCCTTTGGTTCAATTAGAGTAGTTAAAATTATTACTTGGACTTGGCTTTTTACTCCAAGTTAGTACTTAGGTACCGGATTGAAACTTGAGGCCAAGTTTAGGCACTTAATTGAATAAAAAAGTTTTAAGTATCAATTTGAACGTTGAAGCCAAGTTAAGGTATTAAAGTGTATATTTACCCTAAACATTTGTCTACTTCCTTCACTTGCCATTCCTAGAGTCCAATTGTACATTTGTCATTTGATGAAAATTTCAATGAATAGTTTCTAAATGAATTTCTTTTTCTTCTTAGAACTTGGCGCTGTTAGGGGCATTGCTGTTCTTCATTGGCATGAAGAACTCAATCCCCACAAGACAACTGAAGAAAAAGGCTCCGAAAACCAAAACAGTTTGAAGACGTAACACATCCGGTTAAAACCGAAGAGGGTCTGGTTTTTCTCGTTCGATCTTAATTTGTATACCTCGGTGAAACTAGATCTGTTTCTGTATGCTTGTATCAAGGCTTTGTTGTTCTTTCGAAGTTCATAGCTATTTAATTTGAGTTCCACAAAAGGATTTCATAATTTTGCCCTTCAATCTGCTGTTTACCTTTTTGGATTTTGCCATTCTTATGGAACTTTTTAATCATGGATTCATGGTGATTCTAGATGATATATTAGGAAATATACTTTTTAGGTTAGTTTGGGTTCATTTGTTAGTGAAATTATTCAATATGTTTATGAATTGGATAGGGATATGCCATTCATTTCTTTAAATTTTCTTTAATGTTCGATTCCGTTCTAAACTATGATAACTTTTTTTAAAAAATAAAATATTGTAAGTGCTTTTACATTGATACATAGGTTGTTTTCTTGACTAGGATATATTACACCAAAAATTATTTAATTTTAAAAAGTTATAAAATGATTTTCGATTATTTGAAAGATTTTATTAAATCATTGAATTATATGAAATTTTTTATTTAAATGATTGTATTAATTTTTTTAAAAGAAATTTGGTTAGCAAGCTTCAAGTAAGGATTCAATGATCGGTATAGTAGATTAGTATTTATTAACGAGTAGAATAACATATTTTAGATTTAAGTCCATTTGATAGTCATGGTTAGAAATATGAGAAAAATTATTTGAATTTTAGTTTATAGATTCGTGATATTAAAAATTATTTTATAATAAAAAAACTTGACTAAAGAAAAGAAGAAGGAGAGGTTTTGATTAGTGTAGGCGATGCGGTAACAATTATTTTAATAGTTCAATGATTGAAGTGAAAAATTTTGAATAGTTTAATGATTATTTTAGGTAATTTTATTGAAATTAGGTAATCAAAAAGTAAACTTATTAATAATTTAGTGACATGGAATGTAATTTATTTTGGAGTTTAATATATTAATTAAATAATTAAATATTATTTTTGAAAAACATTAATTAAATATAGATATGTGAATTTATTTCTCATAATATATAGTTTTTAGGCTTACCTTGAATAAATTAAGCATTGCAAAGTTTATTTGTGGCAACGAAATTTAAAATAATTAAGATTTTTAGACAATGATTTGTGTGAGTTTAGTTTTATAAATGTGTTAACCATTAATATTTTACCTTAAACCTTTCGATTTTAACCTAAATTGTAACACTCTTTGCCCGATCCGATCGTCGGATTCAAGTTATAGGATGCCACGACCGTTGTCGGAGCAATGACAATCAATTACAACATAATTTCTATTGATTCAACACATTATATCCATAGACATGATCATTACATCATTATCTTATAATATATTATCTTATCTGGGGTTTATACGAGCTTACGAAAGCTCTTTTCATAACTTGAGACCATTGAAAGACTAAACTGCAAAGTTTCAATATGTTTTGGGCTGGAGTCGCAACTTTAAGGGTACAATG